>JAPTYO010000017.1:5000000-7500000 GCA_036873135.1 Clarkia xantiana subsp. parviflora | reverse complement strand
GAAGTAGCAGACTTGGTACAAAAATGTGATCACTGCCAAAGGTACTCTAGAAATATAACAGCCCCACCAGCAAAGCTAAGCTCTATCTCAGGAGCCTGGCCTTTCGCGCAATGGGGGATTGATTTGATAGGCCCCCTACCGAAAACCAAAGGTCAAAAGACTTGCATAATTGTTGCAATAGAGTACTTCTCCAAGTGGATAGAAGCCAAGGCAATGGGGAAGACAACAGACGACCAAGTCGTCAATTTCATCCAATCTCACATTGTCTCGAGGTACGGGGTGCCAAGAGCAATAATAAGTGACAATGGCCCACAATTCAAGAGCAAGAAATTGCAGTGGTATTGTGAAAGACTGAATATAGACCACCGTTTCGCATCAGTAAAGCACCCTCAGACAAACGGACAGGTAGAATCGGCAAACAAGATAGTGCTAGATGGCCTAAAGAAACGACTCCACGCCACCAAGGGAAGTTGGGTAGATGAGCTGGAAAATGTTCTATGGGCAGTACGGACAACACCAAAGGTATCCACAGGAGAAACGCCATTTGGCCTAGTGTACGGAACTGAAGCGGTGGCACCAGCAGAAATAGCTGTACAATCACTGAGGACCAAGTACTTTGAGGAGCATGAGAACAACAAAGCAAGGCTTTTAGATTTAGACATGGTGGAGGATAAAAGGTGGAATTCGGAAGAAGCACAGACACGAATGCGCCTTGTCTCAGCAAGATACTACAACCGCCAAGTCAAGGAGAGACAATTCCACGTGGGAGAATTGGTACTAAGAAGGAATGAGTTCTCACACTTAGACCAAGTCAGAAAATTATCTCCAAAGTGGGAAGGACCATACAAGATAGCGTCAGTTCCCTACGTAAATGCTTACCGCCTCGAAGATGGGGAAGGGTATATCTCCACAAACACCTTCAGTGGAGAGCACCTAAAGAAGTACTACGTATAAGAAGAAAGCACAAGCAAAAAACCATATCCTTAGTTTCATATTTCACATTTTGCATGTTTCAGCTTTACAAGCTTTTCAAAAAACAACTTTTGAGAAGGAGAACTCACGAAGTTACTCCAACTCCACAACTATCTTTCATTCCTACAAAGGATGTCTTGGTGCACCAAGGCATCCCAAGTGTACAAAAACATGAATGCTCCTAAAGGAGTAGTAGTTACTCAAGAGTATTTTCCAGTGAATATAGTGGTATAATCACGAAGTTATCCTTACACAGATATGACTTCAAGTCAATGACAGGATCGACGCCCCCAAGAGCGTATCTTGAGAGTAGTTTTCATACTACGACATTCGACGCCCCCAAGAGCGTATCTTGGGAGTAGTGTTCATACTACGACCTCCGACGCCCCCAAGAGCGTATCTTGAGAGTAGTCATTACACTACGACCTTCGACGCACCAAGAGCGTATCTTGAGAGTGGTTTCCAAAAACCACGAACTTCGACGCCCCCAGGAGCGTATCTTGAGAGTAGTGTTCATACTACGACCTTCGACGCCCCCAAGAGCGTATCTTGAGAGTAGTTATTATACTACGAATTCGACGCACCAAGAGCGTATCTTGAGAGTGGTTTCCAAAAACTACGAATTCGACGCCCCCAGGAGCGTATCTTGAGGTAGATTTGCAACCTACCAGATTCGACGCCCCCAAGAGCGTATCTTGAGGTAGAAAAAACACTACCAGTTCGACGCCCCCAAGAGCGTATCTTGAGGTAGATTTCAAACTACCAGTTCGACGCCCACCAGGAGCGTATCTTTGGTCTAACTTGAGCCCTCCGGGAGCCTATCCCGTGAAACGTTAAGTGCCGTCCGAGAGCCTGTCTCGTGAACAGATTTCGACGCCCACCAAGAGCGTATCTTTGGTCTAACAGTACAACATATACCGTGTAAGGGGTATCAGAAGAGATCATCACACCATGCTCAGAAGGATACCATGCTTAGAAGGATACCATGCTTAGAAGGATACCATTCTCAGAAAGATACCATGAGAAAGAAATTTCTAAGTAAAGTAATGTGAAGAACAAGTAATGTTTTTTCTTTATGAAATGGCAGGTATGACATGAAGGAAAACACGAAAGAAGGATAAGTAAAGGAAACACACCAAGGGAAGAGTCCATAACCAAAAAGCCATACACAAGGCATAGGGAGACATCATGAGAAGAGATATAAGCACACGGCCATGTATACAACGAGTAGAGACAAGTGTATCAGACAAAGATGGCAACACTAAGAAAGGTGGAGTTTTAAACTCTAAAGACAACCACAACTCACAAACACACGAGACTACCACAAGAAATAGGGGTACTATTCCCTTATCTTCGCAATATGCTTAATAGCAAAGTCTGACAAATCACCAAGTCGAGAGAAAGGAAAGTCCGGAGCAATCATGTGAATACGCTCAAGAATCTCCTTCAAGGAAATACGTTTCGCCACAGAGCAGCGAACGTCCATAGCAGCCTGATAAGCGGAAGAGGCCTTATACTCAACAATGGCACACTCCTTCGCCTCCATACGAAACATTTCCTCCAGAGAGACTAACTCAGCAGCCCGGAGCGTCTCATCACGATAAGACCTTTGTCTCAGCACCTCAACCTCTTCATTGAGAAGAGCAATGCGACCCTCCAAGTCTCGGCACCGCAAATCGGTGATGCGACTATGCTCCAAACAGCTAATAAGACTGGAGTTAAGGGAGACACAAATGTCCTCGTACACCTTCCTCTCCTCAGCAAGATCAATAGCAAGGGTGGATAAATTAACAAGGTCGGCCATACCCTGCAACAAAAAGAAAAGATGAGAGGGATAACGCACGGAGAAGAAGTATGCTAAAGGATAAAATGGTTAATAACATTACAGGAGCATAGCGGGCCAACACATCACGAGCCAACTCGTAAGTTGCCTCCGACCCTTTGGAGAGGGACACACGATCAGCAGGAGGAACAGCAGACTGCAGAACACGAACTCCAACCTCAGGAGTTTGCAAAGAAGATTGATTGTCAAAACGAGCCCCACGCCCATAATAAGGCGCCCACTCAGACCCAACAATTCCATCAACAGGTGGACGAGACAGCTCCTTCCGACTCAGACGCGGAAGACGAAGTCTACCTATAACAAAGCACAGAGTAAATACCAATATACACTAAGGAAACTCAGTTTCTCAAGAACTCACCAAACAGGGAGGAAGGAAAAGACGGCTCCCAGACCTTCGATTGGGGGGCATCAATATAGAAAGAAGATGGCACCCTAACGTCACCACCCTTACCTCCAGTTAGAGAACACCTCCCCGCACCATAGAAAACCGATCTTTTTGCAATCGAAGATCCGGTCCCGGAATTAACCACTCCCACACGTACTGGCCTCTTACTCCTCATCAATCACCAGAAAGTTCTGCTGACCGGAAAAAACACAGGCTCAGTCCAAGGAAAACAGAAAGCAAACAATGGACAAGAGATACGAACTCATTTCCCTAAAATGATGGATACAAAGTCAAAAGACAAGAATAGAAAGACGACAAGAAAAACCCCACCAGCCAATAGGCAGAGGCAGGGGGCAGGGGGAGATAGTCATAACCCCCAGCATAAGGAGACCCCACCAGCCAATAGGCAGAGGCAGGGGGCAGGGGGAGATAGTCATAACCCCCAGCATAAGGAGACCCCACCAGCCAACAGGCAGAGGCAGGGGGCAGGGGGAGATAGTCATAACCCCCAGCATAGGGAAACCTCATCAGCCAATAGGCAGAGGCTAGAAGGCAGAGGGAGATAGTTACAACCCCCAGCACAGAGAGACCCACGGGCCAACAAGCAAAGACAAGGGGCAAAAGGAGATAATTATAATCCCAATATAGAAGACTTCGCCCGCCAATAAGCGGAGACATGAGAGTAAAAAGATGGAAAAGTGACGAATCAAATAGGACTACATTACCATGAAAACATACAAATCTAGAACGAGACAAGTAAGGAAACGATTGAAGGAGAAGCAGAATTAAATCCCTCAAAGGCAATGCTTACACAGAAAGAGAAGACACGTACCTCAATGTGACGCGCGCCCCGAGAAACAAGCCTGACCAGAAATCCCACCGCCAAAAAGAAAAGAAGAGAAAAGGACAATGAGAATGAGGTAATCACTTCCCCTTTTATAATACAAAGGGTTAGGGTTTTTCTAAAGTCGCCAAATCAACACCGTTGATTTTTAGAAAGGAAAATTTCAAGGGACAGATTCAAAAACTAGTTCCTATTAACCACGGTTAAATACACGCTCACCCTAGTTAACACCCCATAGACTTTTTCCTAGTAACCCATACTTAGAAAAATTATCAAGATAGTTTTATTTTTGAGCATTCCATACTTAGGAAAATTTTTGGCCAAAATTAAATTTTCCCTCACTTAGATAGAATCCCGGCACGAATTTGAAGCATAAGTCATGTAGTTGCATTCGTATCACACCCCTGTGCAAGTGTGTATTTTTTGAGTATGCATCTGTAGCCAGGATAAGTTTATTACTCCTATCTCAGACGGACGCGTGCCTAGGCACCCGTCCGTGCTACTCTGACGTTTACAATTCCTCTATCTCATAAGGCAGGGGGCAGAGTCAGAGGCATGCATCTATGGGTAAGCGAACATTCAGACAAGAAGGTAAAATCCCGGTTTCAAATTGCGCGTGTCATACCATCCTGAAATAGAGTCAATCAAGGGTTAAGCCATTGGTTGACTCGGGGGCATGTGATGGATATACGCCCAATTTGAACCCGTTGACTTCCAAACCGTTGTATTTTTATCGTCCCATTACCGATTGTAAATCGAAACTTCAAACCCGAACACTTCGCGAACACATCAACGGCTCGGACGAGGCCGGAGCGCTCGTCCGGCCGGGGCAAACTCACCTAGGTGAGGTTGGGTGGCCACACCCGACCTCCCCTAGGAGAGATCGGGTCAGCCGACCCGATCTCTCCTAGGGGAGATCGGGTGGACCAACCCGATCTCTCCTAGGAGAGATCGGGTGGACCAACCCGATCTCTCCTAGGAGAGATCGGGTCGGCCAACCCGATCTCTCCTAGGAGGGATGGGGTTGGCCAACCCCATCCTCCCTGGGAGGGGTTGGGTGCCCTCACCCAACCCCTACCCTTGGGGGTCGGATTTCTCCTCCCCCCAAGGGCCCCTACGCCATTTTCGGACACCCACACTCGGTTCACGTCGCCTACCTTCTCCGAATCCTAAGGTCTTAATTATGCGCTTAAAGGTTAATTAATTGTGTTTAGAGGTTAACGATGTCATTAAGCCACCTTAATGACGCCGTTGCCTATAAATACCCCACCTTCACAACTCATTTGGACATCTTGGCCATTTGGAAAATTTAGCTCTGACATCTCTCTAGCTTTATCTCTCTAGAAGAATACTGACTTAGGCATCGGAGAGGGTTCACCAGGCACCACCCCCCCCCCTCCGTGTCTGGTATTGCCCCTTCTGCAGGGTAGAAGGAGAGAAAGAGCAAAGGAAGGAAGGAAGGAAAGAAGAAGATAGGCTAAGACAGGGCAACTCAGGAACACCGGATCGCACACATCCCCCGTAAGGAGTGAGATCAAAGCCGACCCCCCGTTGACCTAGATCTCATAACTTAACAGGACGTGTCCCGGAGTCCTCCCCCAGAGCTCCGCAGTCCAACTCCCGAGCCTCCGACCGAGGTGGCTCCTCAGAATGAGGCTTCCAGGGTCATCCCTCCTCTCCCCGTGGATGAAAATCTTTACAAGGTTTTCACCCCCGACCAGGAGACTGTTCCCTGGAACCCGATCGAGTCTCTCCAAGGGGTTTCACTCCAACGGGGGGACCTTCAGCCTGATTTGGCCCTACATCTGCTGGCAGGGTCAATTCCTCCAGCCTTGAGGCGGCCAATCTCCTTGGCGCGGGAGGACATCGAGGAGGAGCTCCGCGCTATGGCCATCCGTCGGATGGAGGTAAAACTTTACCTTTGCTTTGTTTTCTTCATTGTTCTTGCCTTCGACCATCTGATTCTAATCCTTTTTCCCTTTCATCTTAGGAAACCGCGGACCAGCAGCGCTGCTTCGGCTTCATCCTGGCTCTGAAGGGTGCGTTGGAGGAGGCACAAGCCAAGTCGGACCCCGACGTTTTGGCCAAGCTCCAAGCGGACCTCGACGAGGCTGTAGCGGCCAGGGAGAAGATAGCCAAGGAGCGGACCTTCCTCGACGAGATGGCTACGAGCCTGCAGAAGCAGGTTCACGATCACGAGGTCGTCCTGCGTCGGGAGCGGAGGATAGCCCAGGAGGATCAGCGGCGGAACGAGGTGGAGAAGAGGCAGCTCCTCCACGAGAAGGGCGTTTTCGTGGAAGCTCTCGCGGAGGCCAAGGCGAAACTTGAAGCCGAGAAGGCTGAATTTTCTGCCAAGCTGGCTGAGGCAAAGGCTCAGGGTCGCGAGGAGTATCGGAACTCCGATGATTTCCAGGCGGATGCCGTGAAGTTCTGCAAAACCGAGGTGGAGAACATTCTGTTCAATGCCGTCGAGGAGCTCTACACGGCATACGAGGATTCCATCGACTTCAAGAAGTCCGAAACCCTTGCTCCCATCGCAGAGAAGTACTTCAACCTCCCTGCGGAGAGTGAAGAGACTGATGCTGCGGACCCGTTTCCGCGGACTGCGGAGCCTTCTGCCCAGGCCCCTCCGAATCTTCCTCCCTCCGATGCTGCTGAGGACCCAACTTCCAACAAGGACCAAGCTTAATGTTCTATTCTTTTAGTCCTTGTAATTTTTTTTTCCTACTTGTATCGTCCTTATTTGTATCGGAACCTTTAGGCCTTTGAGCCTTTATATAAGAAATTTCTTTCATCTGTTTTGGCTCCGATAATCGTTTGCGCTATTTAAAGCGACTTTAGACTCGTTATTTAAAACGTTCCGATGCACCACTTAAGATGACTTCATACATCCTTCCGATGCTTTACTCGAGACTTTACCACTTAAGGTTTCTCGTCTACTCGGGACTTCACCACTTAAGGTTTCTCGTCCAAGTCACTTAATGTAATTTCGTATGTCTTTCTCGACATTTTCCTCGGGACTTTACCACTTAAGGTTTCTCATCCATGCCTTTCAAGGCAATTTTGTACATCAATTAAGATGGTTTTTCGCACCCATTAAGGCTTTTATCGCGCCATTCTAGGCGACTTAATCGTACCCTTTAAGGCTTTTGGCCGCATCATATAGACAACTTACGCGGACCTGTTAGGGCTTTTTCGTACCCTTTAAGGCTTTTTGCCGCATCATATAGACGACTTACGCGGACCCGTTAGGGCTTTTTCGTACCCTTCAAGGCTTTTTGCCGCATCATATAGACGACTTACGCGGACCCGTTAGGGCTTTTTCGTACCTAGGCTTTTGGTTGCATCATAAAGACGACTTATTCATACCCCGTAGGGCTTTTGTCCGTACCTCGAAAGGCTTTTGTCGCACCATAAAGGCGACTTACTCGTACCTCATAACGCTTTTTATCGTACCTCGGAAGGCTTTTGTCGCGTCCTTCAGGACGTCTTACTAACAGTTAGAATAAATCTAAAAGCAATTTGATCGGAAGCAACTTCTTTTATTCATTAATAACTCAAAGCTTTGCTTACATCGGATCGATAGATAACTTGCGCCATTCGCGGCGACTTAATATCAAACATGATACTTCTTCAAGTGTGCGCCACTGAAGGAATGCTTCAACGACTTGCCATCAAGGTCTTCTAGCTTGTACGCATTCGGAGCCGGCATCCCTACGATCTTGTAAGGTCCCTCCCATTTCGGCGATAGCTTGTTGGTCCCATCTTGATGAACGAACTCGTTCCTCCGCCAGACAAGTTCTCCCACGAAGAATTGTCGGGACTTGACACGCCGATTATAATATCGGGCTGTTGCCAGACGCATTCGAGCCTGGACTTCATCAGCCTTCCACCTTTTCTCCTCGAGCAAGTCTAAGTCTAGACGTCTCATTTCCTCGTTTGTTAGAGGCTCATAATACCTCCTGCGATGGGACGCCATCGCTATCTCCACGGGGGCAACTGCCTCCGTGCCATAGACAAGGCCGAACGGAGTCTCCCCTGTCGACTGCTTGGGTGTTGTTCTAACAGCCCACAGCACGTTTTCAAGCTCATCCAGCCAATGGCCTTGCAAGGCGTAAACTCTCTTCTTCAGGCCATCCATCACGATCTTGTTGGCTGATTCGACTTGGCCATTAGTCTGAGCATGGTGGACGGAAGCTGTCCGATGCTCGATGTTCAATTCCTCCAGGTACTCCTTCAACTGAGCCCCATTGAACGGAGGGCCATTATCGCTGATCAACACTCGAGGAACCCCATACCGGGATATGATCTGAGTTTGAAGGAACTTGAGGATCTGCTGCCCCGTCGTCTTGGCCAACGCCTTAGCCTCTATCCACTTCGAGAAGTAATCGATGGCCACGAGTAAATACTTGCACTAACCTTTCGCTTGCGGAAGAGGTCCCACCAAGTCAATGCCCCATTGCGCGAAGGGCCAAGCACTCCTGATGGACATCAAATCCGCGGCAGGAGCCACGATATTCGGAGCGTACCTCTGGCATGCATCACAGGATTGGACCATTGCTGTCGCCTCCTTGTTCATCGATGGCCAATAGTAGCCTAGATTCAACGTCTTCCTTACAATGGATCGGGCCCCTTCATGACAGGCCGCGACTCCCTCGTGTAGCTCTCTCAGGATCCGATTCGTATCAGGCTCCGCCACACATTTCAGAAAAGGCTTTACATGCCCCCTCTTGTATAACTGTTGTCCACCATCACGTAGTTGCTTGCGATTCGACGCAACCTAACAGCTGCCACCTCATCATCGGGGAGTGCCCCCGTAGTCAGGTATGTGACCATCGGGGTCATCCAGGTGGGTTTCTCTTCTTCCTCCGATCCTGCCTCAATAGCGCAAACCTCCGACGAATCGATGGTCGAAATAATCACTCTCTCCAGGAAGTGCACCTTCCGATTTTCCTCGGGGACCACTCCCAGAGCAAACTTGCTTAAGGCGTCTGCCTCCGCATTTTCATCCCTCGGGATTGCCTCGATATCGAAGCTTTTGAAGCTTCCCTTCAAAGTCTGCACCTCGTGCAAATACTTCCTCATTGTCGGGCTCTTGGCTTCATAGTTCCCCTGGACTTGATTTACGATCAAGCTGGCATCACACTTCACTTTTAAATGATCGACTCTCGTACCCTTGGCAATTTAAGGCCCGTGATGAGAGCCTCATACTCCGCTTCATTGTTGGTGGCCCTAAACGTCAAGGCCAAGGCATATCGCAAGGGCTCGCCTCCACCGGGCGGTATCAATACGAATTTTGCCCCCGATCCTTCTACACTTGATGAACCATCAGTGTACATCTCCCAAGTGTTCTCCTCATTTGGCTGTTCTGGTTGTTCTGCTATCGGGACCTCCATGGTTGCCCCCTCTGCGGGACCCGCTTCTTCTAGATCGGGTGCTGTAGACTCAGCTATAAAATCCGCCAATGCCTGGCCCTTAATAGCAGTTCTCGGAGCAAAATGAATACGGAACTCCGTAAGCTCGATGGCCCATTTCACCAATCTCCCCGACGCCTCCGGTCGGTTCAAAAAGTGCTTCAAGGGCTGATTTGTTAACACCGTAACCTCATGGGCATGGAAGTAAGGCCGTAGCTTTCGAGCGGCAATAATCAACGCAAAGAGATACTTCTCGATAGCGGGATAATTCATTTCTGATTTGGCAAATGCCTTGCTTACATAATAGACAGGCACTTGGTTGCCCTTGACAATTTTAACCAAAACAGAACTAACAGCAACTTCAGAAACAGCCAAATAGAGATAAAGCGGCTCGCCTGGAACCGGTTTCGCCAACGGCGGGAGGGTACGGAGGTGCTGCTTGAGTGCTTGGAATGCCTCCTCGCACTTGTCGGACCATTCAAACTTCTTGTGGGCCCTTAAAAAATCAAAAAATGGCATGGCTCTGTCGCTCGCCTTGGATAGGAATCGATTGATCGCGGCCAACCAGCCATTCAACACTTGGACCTCCCGATGAGTCTTCGGAGACTGCATCTCCTCGATTGCTCGCAGCTTCTCGGGATTTACCTCGATTCCTCTCTGGAACACCATGAACCCTAGGAATTTCCCCGAGTTCACCCCGAAAGCGCACTTGTCTGGGTTCAACCGAACCTGATGAAACTTCATCCGCTCAAACGCCGCCGCCAAGTTTTGGACATGGTCTCCTGCTTGTCGGGACTTCACGAGCATGTCATCCACATACGCCTCCATAGTCTTTCCCAGCATATCCCCGAACAACTTGTTCACCATCCTTTGGTAAGTTGCTCCGGCGTTGATCAGTCTGAAGGGCATTACGTCGTAGTGATAGACGTCACTATCGGCATAGAAGGCTGTATGGGGGGCATCCTCCTTCGCCATCTTGATCTGGTTGTAACCAGAATAGGCATCCATGAAGCTCAGCAGCTCGTGTCCCGATGTGGCATCCAACAACTGGTCAATCCTCAGGAGTGGATAGCAATCCTTCGGGCAGGCCTTGTTCAAGTCGCGGAAATCGACACACATCCGCCACTTCCCATTACTCTTTCGCACCAGGACTGGGTTAGCGATCCAAGTCTGGAATCGGAGTTCCTTGATGAATCCAGCGTCGAGCAGTCTGCCCACCTCCTGCTGGATCGCGATCCTCTTATCTGCGCCCATCGGACGCCTCCTCTGCGCGATAGGCTTGATCGCGGGATCAATCTTCAGCTCGTGCACTATCACTTCGGGGCTGATTCCTGGCATATCACTCGGGGACCAAGCAAACAGCTCCTTGAACTCCTTCAGGAGCTTGATCAACTCTCGGGCTCTTTCCTCCGACAAAGCAGACCCGATCTTCACCTTCCTTCGAGATCCATCAATCTCAACCTCCTTCAAATCCTCCATGGGGGCGGGACGCCCAAATTCCTCTCGAGGATCGGCATCAGTCTGCAGGACAGCCATGGCTTCCCTCCTTCTTCTTCGGGTGGCATTGACATAACACTTTCGCGACGCCACTTGGTCACCCTTGACCTCTCCGACCCCATTTTCAGTCGGGAACTTCATCTTCTGGTGGACAGTCGAAGCAACTGCCATGAGAGGGTTGATGGTGGTCCTCCCGATAATGGCGTTATACGTTCCCGCCGATTCTACCACGACGAAATCCACGTTTCGCCGTTCCATCTTCCAGCCACTACCAAACTCCACCGGTAAGGTAATCATACCCAACGGATAGGAAGTCGATCCGGAGAATCCCACCATCGGGAAGTTCACCTGCGTCAGGTCCTTCTTCGTCTTTCCCATGGCCTCCAGGGCATCCATGAAAAGAATGTCGGAGGAGCTCCCTCCGTCTATCAGGATCCGCTTCATCTCGAATCCGTCCACGTCCAGGGTCACGACCAAGGCGTCATCGTGGGGGCTCTCCACGCCTATCAAATCCTCCGCTGAGAAAGAAATCACCATTTCCTCCTTTAGAGTCCACGACCGGGACCTCTTGCCTAGCACCACAGCAGCGGAGATGCGAGAAGCATAATTCTCCCGAGAAGCGGAGGTGTCACCTCTCGCAACCATTCCTCCATGAATGACGTTAATGGTCCCCCGTCTCTCCTTACGGGCACCAGAACAAGAGGCTTCCGGCTCAACCTTCTTCTTCTTTGGAGATCGATCACGGGACTTGGAACGGGACCGTGACCGAGTTTTGGAACGGGATCGGCACCTTCCCCTTCCGACGAACTCCTTAAGCTTCCCTTTCTGGATCAGCTTCTCTATCTCCTTCTTTAGCTCCCGACAGTTATCTGTGTCGTGACCATTGGCTCGATGGTACCGACAGTAACGATCGGAGCGGCCTCCCAAGAACTCTCCTTCCTTCCTCGGGGGGTATCGAGCGAGACCCTGCCGATCCATCACCGCTAGCACGGAAGTCATCGAACTGTTGATGGGCACGTTCCGACTCTCGCGGTTATCCTTCTTCGGGGGACGCCTGTCCTCCCTTCTCTCGGGGTGACCACGGCTCCTACTTCCCTCCGATTTGTCGCTCCCTTTGCGATCATCCGACAGCATGGACGAGGGCTTTCCTCTTCCTGACTTCGGAGGATCAAGCTCTCCGGCAGCAATCTTCGACTCTTGCACGTCAATCTGCTGCTTCACCCTCGCTTGCAGGGCCTCCATACTCCACACAGCCTTCGCGGCTACGCTGTGCATCAGATCGGAACCATACGGAGCAGTTAGGTTCCGCAGGAAAGTGCGGATGGTCTCACCCTCCGATATCTCCTCATCGATCTCCGCGGCACTTGCAGTGAACCGTTGGTAGTAATATGCCAACAATTCGTCGGATCTCTGCACTACCTGGTTCAGGGACCTTACACTCTTCAGGAGACGCCTCCGACCTTGATATTTCTTAATGAAGCGATCATGCATATCAGCCCAGCACGTAATGCTTCCCGGCGGTAGGCTGAAAAACCAAGTCATGGCCCTTTCTCCCAGAGTGATCGGGAACAGTGAACACACGAGGTCATCATTCGAGGTCCTACCCATACAGGCCTGGACATGCCTCTGAACATGGCGGACCGGGTCTCCTTCACCATCGTACTCCTTGATGGTCGGGATGCCTAGCCCTGGCGGGGCGACAGTATCTAGCAGCCGTGGAACGAAAGGATGACTGGATCGATCCCTCAGCTCCGATGTCATTTGCTTTTGGCCACCCATGCAGATGTTGACAATTTTCACCACCTGATCGGGGGTGATGGGGCCATTCAGGGGAATGGTCTTGTGTTGCACTGGTCCGGGACCATCCACCACGAACTTCTCTGAGTGCGCGGGCTCCTTACCCTTATTCCTGGGCTGAATCTCCTGAACCACCTGTTCTTCTGGAACCACCCTCGGAGGGGGTGGAGGTAGCTCTTCTTCGCGGAGGCAACTCCTCTGCCCTCCTGGCAGCCTCTCTCTTGTCCAACAGAGCCTCCATGGCCGCCAAGAACATAGGCATAGCATCTGCTACTGCCTTGGCCAACTCCGAGTTTGAAGAAGAGCCTACTTCCCTTCGCGGGATTTCCTCTCTGTACCCCACCGGGTTTGTTGGAGCATCCACCTCCCTTCGCGGGATATCTTGCCTGTTCAGCGTCATGTCTCAAACTGAGACCTCATCATCACCCTGCCCCCCTGTCTGAGAAACAGCAGGGTGCTCTCCTTGTTTAGCAACATGTTCCAGCAACGGGGAATTCACAGTTCCAGCGGGGCGAGAACTGCGGCCTGAACTTGCTTCTTCTTGCCACCACCGGCCATTGATCTGGTAGAAACTATTTTGGCTTTTCGTTACGTTTCCCATAGACGGCGCCAATGTTGGATCACGGGTGAAGCTCCGTTATGTTCTTGACGGAAAGCTCGAACTCCTGGGCTCCGCGTAATCCTGCAAAAGGGGATGACCTGGGTGGTGACCCAGAATCCCTCTCCGATGCCTAAATGAGTATCTGATCAATGGGGTGGTAAGCAGTAATCTATGTTCGTATTAGAGAATGTGTTTTCTGAGGTAACTTCCTCCTTTATATAGGAGGGGAAGTTACTCAGTTACCTGTGGCCGTGGCTGGCCGTTTTACTCATGATTCCGTATATCTCGTTCGGGATTCCGTGTATCTCGCCCCACACCCCGCGTATCTCACCCATACTCCGCGTATCTCGGGCACGCCCTGCGTATATTGTGGGAGGTTATCTATATCTCAGCCGTCTCCCACTACTCTTATCTAGTAGGCGGGTTTCTCGGCCTTATCCTCTGATCACAAGTCCCAACTCTTGTCGGGGACTCCAGAGTTATCTCATTCTAGGTCACCACTCAGGACCCTTTGTCTCACGAGACGGGTCCAGCCTCCGCGGGGCTTTATTATCGGGGCCTTTACAAAGGCATATCAGGGCCTGCTCAGAGGCTTCTTGTCGGGAGCATTCAGCTCATATATCGGGACCGCTAGGGTCGGAACCCTTCGTACTGGGCTTTTGGGCCTTCCCGGCCTTTCATGAGGCCCACTGGACTTACTCGCCGTCTAATGACTGTTTAACGGGGCTAACGATTATATCGGAACCCATCAGGTATGAATCTTTAGGGCATGATTTGTTGAGGTCGCGATAGTCGATGCACATTCTCCAACTTCCTCCCAGCTTTTTTACTAGCACGGGGTTTGAAACCCATGTTTTAAACCTGATCTCCTTGATGAAATTTTCTTTTAGTAGCTTGTCCACCTCTTCTTGGATAGCTATCTTTTTGCTACCCCCCATTGGCCTTATTATCTGTGTAGTTGGACGCGTTTCCGGGTCTATGTTGAGCTTGGGTGAAATTACATCCTCGGATATCCCAGGCATATCACTTGGTTACCAATCAAACAGATCTTTATATTCCCTTAGCAATGCTACTATTTGTGCTTCTTCTTCTTCAGCCAAGGCTATGCCGATTTTCACTTTTCTCTCGGGTTCCTCTATCAGTATCTCCTTAAGTTCCTCTATGGGTGCAGGTCTTCCGTGATCCTCCCTTGGATCCTCATCTATCGATAGGACCTCCTTTATTGTTTCCGTTTTCTTGCTGAGTGCAATCCTTTCACATTTTCTTGCCACCTTCTGATTTCCTTTTACTTCCCCTATTCCTTCACTTGTGGGGAACTTCATTTTCTGATGTGGTGTTGATGGTACTATGCCTCATTTGTTAATTGTGGTGGTACCTAGAACTCCATTGTACTCATCCATTCCTTCGATAATAAAGAAAGGAACATCGATCTTCAACTGCCTTTGGCCTGTGCCTAATGTCACGGGTAGTGTGATTGCCCCTAGTGGGTAGGTTGACTCTCTTGAGAATCCTATAAGGGGGGAGTGCACTTGTTTTATGCTACTTGGTCTCACACCTAATATGTCAATCACTTTCTTGCTGAGGATGCTTTGCAAGCTTCCACCATCTACTAAGATTCTACCTATGTAATTGTCAGTCATTTTTATCGTTATGACTAAGGCGTCGTTGTTCTTTGGTAACACGTGCTCCATGTCCTTCTTTGAGAACTGTATTGTATCTTCTCTTTTCTCCTTTATATTATTTTCCTCGATTGTGCTATTCCCTCCTTGTGTCATATATGCCTCTCTTGCATTTGCTGATTCACCACCTGCTCCAAAGCCTCCGTGAATAACGTATATGCTTGCCATCAGACTCCCGATAGGTAGGTTTTTTGTTCAAAACCCACGGACGGCGCAAAGTGTTAAGACGTGTTCCTCGGATTGGTGAGTATCTGATCCAAGTGACACCTCTTTCGGGTATTTCACTCTTTTCCTTGATTCGCTTAGCTTGATTCTCTGATCCTTAGCTCCACTCCTTGTAGACCTGCATAAGGGGAAGTACTAAGCACGAAGAGGGGGGTGTTGCTCAGTGAGACCAACAGACCGGTCCGTACGAATATTTTTGGCTCGTCCAGGACATTTGCGTTGTGAGTGAAGTGCTCGGGTCCAAGTTTCGATTTAAAATCGTAAGCGGGGCGAACAAAATAAGACAATCCAAAGGGAGATTGATTCAATTTGGGCGTATATCTATCAATGATGAAGTGCTTTAATAAATGAATATCGAAACTTTTTATTTTCCTCCCTCTGGGAAAAATTCATTCAATACTTACACGATGAAAAGAGGTATGTTTCACAAGCTACCACGAACTCGTAAAGTATCAACTGACGCATAAGGCGAAAGCCCAATGCACAGTTCAGAGATGGATAAGTCTTTGAGATGAATTAGCTAATGAAAAGGATGATGTCGGTAAAATGACACTCCCACTAAATGCCTTGAACAAGAAGTTTGGCAAGACATTCGTATCGATAACACACTTCAACTGGCATAGTTTGAAAAACATAATGTTAGAGTTCAACGACCGACGTTCCCTTTGGGATGAAAAGCAATTGACTCACATCAATGTAGAACTATGTTCTGTTGGATCACGGTGGAACTCCGGTACGGACTTTGACGGCAATCCTAGCTCCTTTGCTCCACGCAATCCTCCAAGAGGGGATAGACCGGGCGGTGACCCAGAATCCCTCTCCGATGCTTAAATGAGTATCTCGTATGACTGGCAAGCAGTAATCTCAAAGTGTATTGAATTCAACGTTAGTGTTCTGAGGTGACCTCTTGCCCTTTTATAGGCGAAGAGGTGCCTTAGGTACCTGGCGAACCGTTAGGGGTGGTTAGCCCGTATCCCGTATATCTCGGATGTGATCCCGCCTATCTAGGCCATGATCTCGTGTATCTCGGCCACGCCCCGCGTATCTCGGCCACGCTCCGTGTATCTTAACCACGTTCCGCGTATCTCGGCCACGCCCCGCGTATCTTTGCCTTGTCCTCTGATAACGAGTCCCGACTCCTGTCGGGGACTCCAGAGTTGTCTCGTTGTGTCACCGCTCGGGGCCCCTCGTCATCGTGACAGGGCCTATCATTCTCAGGGATTCATCATCGGGGCCTACTTAAAGGCTTCTCATCGGGAGCTTCCAGCTCAACTACCGGGACCGACTCTGTCGGGACCTTTCATCGTCGGGATTCCCTTCGTCGGGACCCTTATCCTAGGTCATCCAAACCTTCATTTTGGGCCTGGTGGGCCTGTTCGCCGTTTCCTCCCTGTTAAAGGGCCTGACGGCTGTAATCGAACCCATCATTTGACCCCAAGACATGAGGGACTTTTAGTTCGTCGTGTCTTTCAACTCCCGACCTTTCGATACTGGAATCGGGGATCTTTCCCTTGGTTTAGTCGCTCAATTATCAGTCTTCTCCTTCACGTTTCCTCGGTGTTTTGTAGATAACTGTTAAATCCTAGGGGTCTCCTCGGTTCCCCAGTTCATTAAATGCAGCAGATAGTGAAGTGACGTCATCAGTACCCGTGCCTGATTCTCTGTGTCTGCTTTTTCTGAAAAGTACTTTTCAGGATATTTCATCATTGCACCTGCTGCCATTCCGCACGTTTCGTCTCAACGGTCCAGATTAGAACGCTTCAACTTCGACGGTCCTCTTTGCCTATAAAATCCTTACCCAGGGTTCAGTTTCCTCTCATCATCTACGAATTTTCGAAGGCTTTCTGCAACTCTTGAGACCTTAGTGTTTCTTCGGCCATTCTTCCAGCAATGTCAGGTTCATCCTTTCAGCCTTCGATTATCATGTCAGGTAAGGGTTTCTTCTCTATTGTTCGCCTTCATCTTCGCTTAGTTTGATTGTAATTTTCCGGGAAGACCTAACATCCCTTTTCAATGACTGATTTCAGACAGTGGATCTGGTTTCGAGGGAAGGAAGCTCTTCAACTTCGACTATGCTATGAACGAAATTTTCAGCACTGCTTATGATGCAGCTCTCCGGGAAGGATGTATCATTTCCGCCAAAAAAGCCGATGCTCAAGGCCGGAAATGCATACCACAAGTTCAGAGTGAAGAGGAACTACTTCTTCATCGGAAACTCCTCGATCCCATGACCCCGATAGCCAATCCTCCAACGGCGACCCTGTGGAGCCTTCTGCCCTAGACCTTGCGGACCTTGCTCCCGTTGATGCCGCTACCAAGGATTAGGCCTAACTGCTTATCGCTAGAATCTTTGTATTCTCCTCCTTTTGTAATCATCGGGCCTTCGAGCTCTATTAACATCGGACTTTCTCAGTTCTGATTCTTTTATTGCACCTCTCCTAGTGGCTTTATTATACTTTCTCAAGTCGAAACCTCGATACTTAAGACATTCTCGTACGTCCTTCCCGACGATTTAATAACTTGCACCACTTAAGGCGACATAATATCGTGTGCATCACTTAAGACGACTTAATTATTACTTAGGATAAACCTAAAGATTGTGCACCACTCAAGGCGACTTAGTATCGTGCACCACTTAAGGCGACTTAATTATTACTTAGGATAAACCTAAAGATTGTGCACCACTCAAGGCGACTTAGTATCGTGCACCACTTAAGGAGACTTAATTATTACTTAGGATAAACCTAAAGATCGTGCACCACTCAAGGCGACTTAGTATCGTGCACCACTTAAGGCGACTTAATTATTACTTAGGATAAACCTAAAGATCGTGCACCACTCAAGGCGACTTAGTATCGTGCACCACTTAAGGCGACTTAATTATTACTTAGGATAAACCTAAAGATCGTGCACCACTCAAGGCGACTTAGTATTGTGCACCACTCAAGGCGACTTTTTGATACTTAGGATAAACCTAAAGATCGTGCACCACTCAAGGCGACTTAGTATCGTGCACCACTCAAGGCGACTTTTTGATACTTAGAATAAATCTAATGATTGTGCACCACTCAAGGCGACTTAGTCCCGCGCATCACTTAAGACGACTTTTGGATACTTAGAATAAATCTAAACATTGTGCACCACTCAAGGCGACTTAGTCCCGCGCATCACTTAAGACGACTTTTGGATACTTAGAATAAATCTAAGTATTGTGCACCACTTAAGGCGACTTTTCTCGTGCACCACTTAAGGCGACTTTTCTCGTGCACCACTGAAGGCGACTTTTCTCGTGCACCACTCAAGGCGACTTTGACACTTAGCATAAATCTAAGGACAACTCTTATTGGAAGCAACCTCTTTATTGATGGCATAAAATTGGCTTACATCGAATTAAACGATAAACAGCATACACCACTTAAGGCGATTTTTACATCGGGCACCACTTAAGGCGACTTTATCGGGCACCACTTAAGGCGACTTTATCGGGCACCACTTAAGGCGACTTTCTCGGGCACCACTTAAGGCGACTTTCTTCAAGCATGGTGTTTCTTCAAGTGTTCGCCACTAAAAGAATGCTTCAACGTTCTGCCATCGAGGTCTTCCAACTTGTACGCATTTGGAGCTGGCATCCCCACGACCTTATAAGGTCCTTCCCATTTTGGTGACATTTTGTTGATTCGATCCAAAAGGGTGAACTCGTTGCGACGCCAAACCAGCTCCACGACAAAGAACTGTCGGGACTTCACTCGCCGATTGTAGTACCTGGCCGTCGCCAAACGCATTCGAGCTTGGACTTCTTCGGCTTCCCGCCTCTTCTCTTCGAGTAAGTCCAAGTCCAGACGTCTCACTTCATCGTTCGTCAGGGGCTCGTAATATCTCATCCGATGGGACGCCACAGCTACTTCTACGGGGGCGACAGCTTCCGTGCCATAAACGAGGCCAAACGGAGTCTCCCCTGTTGATCGTTTAGGTGTTGTTCTAACAGCCCAAAGCACGTTTTCCAGTTCGTTCAGCCACTTGCCCTTCAAGGCATAGACCCTCATCTTTAGGCCATCCATCACAATTTTGTTGGCTGACTCTACCTGGCCATTAGTCTGAGCATGGCGTACGGAGGCGGTCCGATGCTCAATGTTCAATTCCTCCAGATACTCCCTCACCTGAGAGCCGTTAAACGGTGGACCATTGTCGCTGATCACCACCTTAGGAATCCCGTATCTGGACACGATGTGGGTTTGGAGGAACTTGACGATCTGGTTCCCCGTTGTTCTGGCCAATGCCTTCGCCTCTATCCATTTCGAAAAATAATCGATAGCTACAAGTAAATACTTACATTGTCCTTGTGCTTGTGGAAGAGGTCCCACCAAGTCGATGCCCCACTGCGCGAAGGGCCACGCGCTCTTGATGGATGTCAGATTAGCGGGCGGAGCCACGATACTCGGGGCGTACCTCTGGCACGCGTCGCAGGATCGGACCAACGCCGTTGCTTCTTTGTTTATCGTGGGCCAATAGTAGCCTAAGTTCAACACCTTCCTCATAATGGATCGGGCCCCTTCGTGACAAGCCGCGACCCCTTCATGCATTTCCTTCAGGATTCGACTGGTGTCGGGTTTGATGGATATACGCCTAATTTGAACCCGTTGACTTGTGAACCGTTGTATTTTTATCATCCCATTAACGATTGTAAATCGAAACTTCAACCCGGACACTTCGCGAGAACATCAACGGCTCGGACGAGGCCGAAGCGCTCGTCCGGCCAAGGTAAACTCACCTAGGTGAGGTTGGGTGGCCACACCTGACCTCCCCTAGGGGAGATCGGGTCAGCCAACCCGATCTCCCCTAGGGGAGATCAGGTGGACCAACCCGATCTCTCCTAGGAGGGATGGGGTTGGCCAACCCCATCCTCCCTAGGAGGGGTTGGGTGCCCTCACCCAACCCCTACCCTTGGGGGTCGGATTTCTCCTCCCCCCAAGGGCCCCGGCACCATTTTTGGACTCCCACACTCGGTTCACTCCGCCTACCTTCTCCGTATCCTAAGGTCTTAATTATGCGCTTAAAGGTTAATTAATTGTGTTTAAAGGTTAACGATGTCATTAAGCCACCTTAATGACACCGTTGCCTATAAATACCCCACCTTTACAACTCATTTGAACATCTTGGCAATTTGGATTATTTTGCTCTGACATCTCTCTAGTTTATCTCTCTAAAAACGAAACTGACTTAGGCATCGGAGAGGGTTCACCAGGCACCACCCCCCCCTCTCTGTGTCTGGTACTGCCCCTTCTGCAGGACGCAAGGAGAAGAGAAGCGACAGAAGGAAGGACGCAAACTAAGGCAGGGCAACCCGAGAGTATCAGATCATCCACATCTCCAGTGAGGAACGGGATTTGAGCCGATCGTCCATTGACCCAGATCTCGGAACCTAACACTTGGCGCCGTCTGTGGGCTTCGGACAGAAGGCCTAATTATCACCAGCTAGATGGCAGGCGTGTATGTCATTTATGGAGGTTATGGAGCTGGAGGAGAGTCAGCAAATGCTAGGGAAGCGTATGTGGCACAGTTAGAGAACCATAAACTAAAGGAAGAACAAGCAGCAGGAAAGAGGGAAGAGATAATACAATTTTCAAGAAGAGACATGGAGCATGTGCTACCTGACAACAAAGATGCCCTAGTCATAACAATGAAGATCACTGACATGGACATTGGAAGAATCCTAGTAGACAGTGGAAGCTCACCCAACATCATTAGCAAGAAAGTACTCAGCATACTAGGAGTAAGGCCAAGTAGCATAAAACAGGTTCACTCCCCCTTGGTGGGATTTTCAGGAGAGCCAACATACCCACTGGGGGCAGTCACACTACCTGTGACATTGGGCACAGGTCAGAGACAGCTAAAGATTGACGTCCCTTTCTTCATCACAGAAGAAATAGAGGAGTACAATGGAGTCCTGGGTACCACTACAATCAACAAGTGGGGCATGGTACCATCGACACTATATCAGAAAATGAAATTCCCCACAGGCCAAGGGATAGGGGAAGTAAAAGGCAACCAGAAAGTATCAAGGAAATGTGCAAGGATTGCACTAAGCAAGAAGAAGAAAACAAGAGAGGTCCTACTAGTAGATGAGGACCCAAGAGAAGATCATGGAAGACCAGCCCCCATGGAGGAACTAAAGGAAATACTCATAGAAGAACCCGATAGGAAGGCAAAAATCGGGACCGCCTTATCTCAGGAAGAGGAAAACCACCTAGTGGCTTTACTAAGGGAATACAAAGATCTTTTCGCCTGGTCACCAAGCGATATGCCAGGGATATCAGAAGAAGTAATCTCACACAAGCTCAACATAGACGCGGCAACGCGACCAATAACACAAAAGGTAAGGCCAATGGGAGGAAGCAAAAAGATAGCTATCCAAGAAGAGGTGGACAAGCTATTAAAGGCAAATTTCATCAAGGAGATTAGATTCCAAACATGGGTGGCATACCCAGTACTGGTAAAAAAGGCGGGAGGAAGTTGGAGAATGTGCATCGATTATCGTGACCTAAACAAAGCATGCCCCAAGGACTCATATCCACTACCAAGAATAGATCAATTAGTGGATGCAACATCAGGTCACCAACTAATGAGCTTCATGGATGCATACTCAGGATACAACCAGATAAAAATGGCCCCTGAGGACGCCCCTCACACAGCATTCTACGCTGATAGCGAGATATACCATTACACGGTGATGCCTTTCGGACTCATAAATGCTGGAGCGACATACCAAAGAATGGTCAACAAAATCTTTGGGGATATGATAGGGAAGACAATGGAGGCATATGTGGACGATATGATAGTCAAATCCAAAGAGAAGAAGGACCATGTGGAGAACCTTCGCTCAACATTTGAGAGGATGAGGCAATACCAAGTAAATGCGCATTCGGGGTGCAATCAGGCAAATTTTTAGGCTTCATGGTAAGCCAGCGAGGCATAGAGGTAAACCCCGAAAAACTTCAAGCAATTGAAGAAATGCAGTCACCTACGAAGCACAAAGAGGTTCAACGACTGAACGGGAGGTTGGCAGCACTTAACAGATTCCTATCCAAAATAGGAGACAAGGAATTACCCTTCTTTGAGGTACTAAGGGCAAACAAGAAATTCGAATGGACACCGAGATGTGAGGAAGCCTTCCAGCAACTCAAACAACATCTAAAGACACTACCACCCCTAGCAAAGCCTACACCAGAGGAGCCCCTCTACCTCTACATCTCCGTGAGCAACGTGGCAGTAAGCTCAGTGCTAATTAAAGAAGAAAACGCTGCACAATTGCCGGTATACTTCGTAAGCAAAACATTGGCAAAGTATGAGATCAACTACTTGCCAATAGAAAAGTACCTCTATGCACTGATTATATCAGCAAGAAAGTTGAGACCGTATTTTCATGGGCATGAAGTAACAGTCCTCACAGACCAACCGTTGAAACACCTCCTACAAAGACCAGACACATCGGGAAGACTGACCAAATGGGCAATTGAGCTAAGTGAGTTTCGTATTCATTTTGCCCCAAGAACAGCCATAAAGGGTCAGGCCCTAGCAGATTTTATTGCCGAATTCACCGAAATCAATCCAGACGAAGACTTGGGAGAAGTCATAACTACATGCGAGGCAAGTAGTAGTCAGGAGAAACAACCAGAAGAACTATGGGAGATGCATACAGATGGGTCATCCAACGGAGGAGGTTCAGGTGCAGGCCTGTTACTATACCCACCAAACAGCGATACACCTATGCGCTATGCCATGGTACTCACCTTTAAGGCAACAAACAATGAGGCTGAGTACGAAGCACTAATAACTGGCCTGAGAATAGCCAAAGGAGTAGGGGCAAAGCATCTAAGAGTCAAGTGTGATTCTCAACTAGTTGTCAATCAAGTGAAAGGAATCTACACTGCAAAGTCTGAAAACATGCAGAAATACTTGCAGCAAGCCAGGGACCTAGTAAAGAGCTTCCAAAGCTTCGACATTGAGTCAGTCCCAAGAGAACAAAACCAAGAGGCAGACGCCTTAAGTAAACTAGCCCTAGGGGTAGAAGCAGGCAAAGAGGTTCACTTTGTAGAACAAAGAGTGCAATCAGTTATAGAACAAATGGAAGTTCTAGTAATAGACGAAGCAAAAGCCTGGATGACCCCAATGCGTCAATACATCATAGAAGGAAATCTCCCAAAGGATAAGGTGGAGGCAGTCAAGATTGAAAGGATGGCTAGGAATTACGCAGTGATGGACAATGAACTCTACAAGAAGGGGTACTCCACACCTTTCCTCAAATGCATAACATACCCAGAAACAGAGAGAGTGCTTGCAGAACTCCATGAGGGAGATGCGGGGTGCCATGAGGGAGCACGGTCAATAAGCCGAAAGGTTTACAACCTAGGATACTATTGGCCATCAATGAGCAAAGAAGTAGCAGACTTGGTACAAAAATGTGATCACTGCCAAAGGTACTCTAGAAATATAACAGCCCCAGCAGCAAAGCTAAGCTCCATCTCGGGAGCCTGGCCATTCGCACAATGGGGGATTGATCTGATAGGCTCCCTACCAAGAACAAAAGGTCAGAAGACTTGCATAATCGTAGCAATAGACTACTTCTCCAAGTGGATAGAAGCAAAGGCAATGGGGAAGACAACAGACGATCAAGTCGTCAACTTCATTCAATCTCACATTGTTTCGAGGTACGGGGTGCCAAAAACAATAATAAGTGACAATGGACCACAGTTCAAGAGCAAGAAACTGCAGTGGTATTGCGAAAGACTGAATATAGACCACCGTTTCGCATCAGTAAAGCACCCTCAGACAAATGGACAGGTAGAGTCGGCAAACAAAATAGTGCTAGATGGCCTAAAGAAGCGACTACACGCTACCAAGGGAAGTTGGGTAGATGAGCTGGAAAATGTTCTATGGGCAGTGCGGACAACACCAAAGATATCCACAGGAGAAACGCCATTTGGCCTAGTGTACGGGACCGAAGCGGTAGCGCCAGCAGAAATGGCAGTATCATCCCTAAGGACCACATACTTTGAAGAGCATGAGAACAATAAAGCAAGGCTTTTAGACTTAGACATGGTGGAGGATAAAAAATGGAATTCAGAAGAAGCACAGGCACGAATGCGCCTTGTGTCAGCAAGATATTACAACCGCCAAGTCAAGGAGAGGCAATTCCACGTAGGGGAACTGGTGCTCAGAAAGAACGAGTTCTCACACTTAGACCAAGTCAGAAAGTTATCTCCAAAGTGGGAAGGACCATACAAGATAGAGTCGGTTCCCTACGTAAATGCTTACTGCCTCGAGGATGGGGAGGGGAATATCTCCACAAACACCTTCAGTGGGGAGCACCTAAAGAAGTACTACGTCTAAGAAGAAAACACAAGCAAAAGACCATATCCTTAGTTTCATATCTAGCACTTTACATGTTCAAGCTTTCCAAGTTTTTAAAACAACTTTTGAGAAGGAGAACTCACGAAGTTCCTCCAACTCTACAACTATCTTTATTTTCCTCCAAAGAGTGTCTTGACACACCCAAGGCACCCCATGTGTACAGAAAACATGAACACTCTTAAGAGAGTAAGTTTTCCTTCAAAGGCACTTTCCAACGGATGTGGTGATATAATCATGATGTTATCCTTACACAGATTTGACTTCAAGTCAACAACAGTCTCGACGCCCCCAAGAGCGTATCTTGAGAGTAGTATTCATACTACGACCTTCGACGCCCCCAAGAGCGTATCTTGAGAGTAGTATCCATACTACGACCTTCGACGCCCCCAAGAGCGTATCTTGAGAGTAGTATTCATACTACGACCCTCGACGCCACCAAGAGCGTATCTTGAGAGTGGTTTCCAAAAACTACGAATTTCGACGCCCCCAAGAGCGTATCTTGAGAGTAGTGTTCATACTACGAACTTCGACGCCCCCAAGAGCGTATCTTGAGAGTAGTTATTACACTACGACGTTCGACGCACCAAGAGCGTATCTTGAGAGTGGTTTCCAAAAACTACGAATTTCGACGCCCCCAGGAGCGTATCTTGAGGTAGATTTGCAACCTACCAGATTTGACGCCACCAAGAGCGTATCTTGAGGTAGAAAAAACACTACCAGATTCGACGCCCCCAAGAGCGTATCTTGAGGTAGATTTCAAACTACCAGCTTCGACGCCCACCAGGGCGTATCTTTGGTCTAACCTGAGCCCTCCGGGAGCCTATCCTGTGAAACGTTAAGCGCCCTCCGAGAGCCTGTCTCGTGAACAGTTTTCGACACCCACCAGGAGCGTATCTTTGGTCTAACCTGAGCCCTCGGGGAGCCTATCCTGTGAAACGTTAAGCGCCCTCCGAGAGCCTGTCTCGTGAACAGTTTTCGACGCCCACCAGGAGCGTATCTTTGGTCTAACCTGAGCCCTCCGGGAGCCTATCCTGTGAAACGTTAAGCGCCCTCCGAGAGCCTGTCTCGTGAACAGTTTTCGACGCCCACCAGGAGCGTATCTTTGGTCTAACCTGCGCCCTCCAGGAGCCTATCCTATGAAACGTTAAGTGCCCTTCGGGAGCCTGTCTCGCGAATAGTTTCGACGCCAACCAAGAGCGTATCTTTGGTTTAACCTGTGCCCTCCGGGAGCCTATCCTGCGAAACGTTAAGTGCCCTCCGAGAGCCTGTCTCGTGATCAGATTCGACGCCCACCAAGAGCGTATCTTTGGTCTAACAGTACCATACATACCATTTAAAGGGTATCATAAGAGATCATTGCACCATGCTCAGAAGGATCCAATGAGAAAATAATCTCAAGGTAAAGTCATATGGAGAACACATAATGTTTTTTCTTGATGAAATAGCAGGTATGGCATGAAGGAAAACACGAGAGAAGGATAAGTAAAGGAGACACACCATGGGAAGGGTCCATAACCAAAGAGCCATACACAAGGCACAAGGAGATATCACGAGAAGAGATATAATCACACGGCCATGTATACAACGAGTAGAGACAAGTGTATCAAACAAAGATGGCAACACTAAGAAAGGTGGAGTTTTAAACTCTAAAGACAACCACAACTCACAAACACACGAGACTACCACAAGAAATAGGGGTACTATTCCTTCATCTTCGCAATATGCTTAATAGCAAAGTCTGACAAATCACCAAGTCGAGAGAAAGGAAAGTCAGGAGCAATCATGTAAATACGCTCGAGAATCTCCTTCAAGGAAATACGTTTCGCCACAGAGCAGCGAACGTCGATAGCAGCCTGATAAGCGGAGGAGGCCTTATACTCAGCGATGGCACACTCCTTCGCCTCCATACGAAACATTTCCTCCAGAGAGCCTAACTCAGCAGCCCGGAGCGCCTCATCACGATAAGACCTTTGTCTCAAGGCCTCAACCT
This sequence comes from Clarkia xantiana subsp. parviflora, assembly GCA_036873135.1. Classification (NCBI taxonomy): domain Eukaryota; kingdom Viridiplantae; phylum Streptophyta; class Magnoliopsida; order Myrtales; family Onagraceae; genus Clarkia; species Clarkia xantiana. The sequence goes on along the minus strand of JAPTYO010000017.1, from coordinate 7,473,345 downwards.
CTTCATTGAGAAGAGCAATGCGACCCTCCAAGTCTCGGCACCGCAAATCGGTGATGCGACTATGCTCCAGACAGCTAATAAGCTTGGAGTTAAGGGAGACACAAATGTCCTCGTACACCTTCCTCTCCTCAGCAAGGTCAATAGCAAGGGTGGACAAATTAACAAGTCGGCCATACCCTGCAACAAAAACAAAAGATGAGACAGATTACGCACGGAAAATAAGTATGCTAAAGGATAAAACGGTTAACAACATTACAGGAGCATAGCGAGCCAGCACATCACGAGCTAATTCATAAGTTGCCTCCGACCCTTTAGACGGGGACACACGATCGGCAGGAGGAACAGCAGACTGCAGAACTCGAACTCCAACCTCAGGAGTTTGCAAAGAAGATTGATTGTCAAAACGAGCCCCACGCCCATAATAAGGTGCCCACTCAGACCCAACAATTCCATCAACAGGTGGACGAGACAGCTCCTTCCGACTCAGACGCGGAAGACGAAGTCTACCTATAACAAAGCACATAGTAAATACCAATGTACACTAAGGAAACTCAGATGCTCAAGGACTCACCAAACAAGGAGGAAGGAAAAGATGGCTCCCGGACCTTCGATTGGGGGGCATCAATATAGAAAGAAGATGGCACCCTAACATCACCACCCTTACCTCCAGTTAGAGGACACCTCCCCGCACCATAGAAAACCGATCTTTTTGCAATCGAAGATCCGGTCCCAGAATTAACCACTCCCACACGTACTGGCCTCTTACTCCTCATCAATCACCGGAAAGTTCTGCTGATCGGAAAAAACACAGGCTTAGCTCAAGGAAAATAGAAAAGCGAACAGTGGACAAGAGATACAAACTCATTTCCCAAAAATGATGGATACAAAGTCAAAAGACAAGAATAGAAAGACGACAAGAAAGACCCCACCAGCCAACAGGCAGAGGCAGGGGGCAGGGGGAGATAGTCATAACCCCCAGCATAAGGAGACCCCACCAGCCAACAGACAGAGGCAGGGGGACAGGGGGAGATAGTTATAACCCCCAGCATAAGGAGACCCCATCAGCCAATAGGCAGAGGCAGGGGGGCAGGGGGAGATAGTTACAACCCCCAGCACAGAGAGACCCCACTGGCCAACAAGCAGAGACAAGGGGCAAAAGGAGATAATTATAATCCCAATATAGAAGACTTCGCCCGCCAATAAGCGGAAACATGAGGGTAAAAAGATGGAAAAATGACGAATCAAACAGGACTATATTACCATGAAGACATACAAATCAAGAACGAGACAAGTAAGGAAACGATTGAAGGAGAAGCAGGATTAAATCCCTCAAAGGCAATGCTTACACAAAAAGAAAAAACACGTACCTCAATGCGACGCGCGCCCCGAGAAGCAAGCCCGACCAGAAATCCCACCGTCAAAAAGAAAAGAAGAGAAAAGGACAACGAGAATGAGGTAATCACTTACCCTTTTATAGTACAAAGGATTAGGGTTTTTTCAAAGTCGCCAAATCAACACCGTTGATTTTTAGAAAGGAAAATTTCAAGGGACAGATTCAAAAACTAGTGCCTATTAACCACGGTTAAACTCACACTCACCATAGTTAACATCCCATAGGTTTATTTTCTAGTATCCCATACTTAGAAAAATTTCGGACCAAAATTGAAAATTTTCCTTACTTAGGCAAAATCCAGGCACAAAATTGAAACATAAGTCACTTAGTTGCATTCGTATTGCATCCTTATAAGAGTATACGCCGGTAGCAAAGATAGATTTATTGCTCCCACCTCAGACGGACGCGTGCTTAGGCATACGTCCGCGCTACTCTAACGTTTACAACTCCTCTATCTCATAAGGCAGGGGGCAGAGTCTAAAACATGCATCCATGGGTAAGCAAACATTCAGACGAAAGGTAAAACCCCGGTTTCAAATTGCGCGTGTCATACCATCCTGAAATAGAGTCAATCAAGGGTTAAGCCATTGGTTGACTCGGGGGCATGTGATGGATATACGCCCAATTTGAACTCGTTGACTTGTGAACCGTTGTATTTTTATCATCCCATTAACGATTGTAAATCGAAACTTCAACCCGGACACTTCGCGAGAACATCAACGGCTCGGACGAGGCCGAAGCGCTCGTCCGGCCAAGGTAAACTCACCTAGGTGAGGTTGGGTGGCCACACCTGACCTCCCCTAGGGGAGATCGGGTCAGCCAAACCGATCTCCCCTAGGGGAGATCGGGTGGTCCAACTCGATCTCCCCTAGGGGAGATCAGGTGGTCCAACTCGATCTCTCCTAGGAGAGATCGGGTCGGCCAACCCGATCTCTCCTAGGAGGGATGGGGTTGGCCAACCCCATCCTCCCTAGGAGGGTTTGGGTGCCCTCACCCAACCCCTACCCTTGGGGGTTGGATTTCTCCTCCCCCCAAGGGCCCCGGCACCATTTTTGGACTCCCACACTCGGTTCACTCCGCCTACCTTCTCCGTATCCTAAGGTCTTAATTATGCGCTTAAAGGTTAATTAATTGTGTTTAATGGTTAACGATGTCATTAAGCCACCTTAATGACACTGTTGCCTATAAATACCCCACCTTTACAACTCATTTGAACATCTTGGCAATTTGGATTATTTTGCTCTGACATCTCTCTAGTTTATCTCTCTAAAAACGAAACTGACTTAGGCATCGGAGAGGGTTCACCAGGCACCACCCCCCCCTCTCTGTGTCTGGTACTGCCCCTTCTGCAGGACGCAAGGAGAAGAGAAGCGACAGAAGGAAGGGCGCAAACTAAGGCAGGGCAACCCGAGAGTATCAGATCATCCACATCTCCAGTGAGGAACGGGATTTGAGCCGATCGTCCATTGACCCAGATCTCGGAACCTAACAGGGTTCTGCTACACACTTCAAGTACGGAGTCGAGAACCAGCCCTTCTTGTATAGCTGATTGTCCAGCATCACATAATTGGCCGCGATCCGACGTATCCTGTCCGCTGCCACTTGATCATCGGGGACTACCCCCGTAGTCAGGTACGCGACTATCGGGGTCATCCAGGTTGCCTCCTCCTCCGATCTTGCTTCAACGGCGCACACCTGTGTTGTGTCGATGTTTGATAGGATCACCTTCTCCAAGAAGTGCACCTTCCGATTTTCTTCCAAGGGTGCCCCCAAGGCAAATTTGCTCAAGGCATCTGCCTCTACATTTTCCTCCCTTGGAATTGCCTCGATATCGAAGCTTTTGAAGCTTTCTTTCAGGGCTTGTACCTCTCGCAGATACTTCTTCATTATTGGACTCCTTGCTTCGTATCGCCCTTGAACCTGGTTCACGATTAAAGCTGCGTCGCACTTCACTCTCAAGTGATCGATTCCAGTGCCTTTAGCAATTTTTAGGCCCGTGATAAGAGCTTCATACTTCGCTTCGTTGTTTGTGGCCTTGAATGTTAAAGCCAAGGCGTATCGGAGCGGTTCACCTTCACCCGGTGGTATCAACAAAAAGCCTGCTCCTGATCCGTCCGAACTCGCGGAGCCATCCGTGTACATCTCCTATATATTTTCCTTGTTTGGCTGTTCTGATTGCTCTGTCCTCTCTGGTTGTTCTTCTATCGGGACCTCCACGGTTGCCCCCTCTACAGGGCCCGCTTCTTCCAGATCGGGGACTGTAGATTCTGCTATAAAATCCGCCAATGCCTGGCCTTTAATTGCCGTTCTTGGAGCAAAGTGTATTCGAAACTCACTAAGCTCTACTGCCCACTTCACTAATCTTCCTGACGCATCCGGTCGGTTCAAGAAATGCTTCAAAGGCTGGTTCGTCAGCACAGTAATCTCGTGTGCGTGGAAATAAGGCCTTAGCTTCCGAGCAGTAATAATCAACGCAAAGAGGTACTTCTCAATGGCGGGATAGTTTAATTCAGACTTGGCAAACGCCTTGCTTACATAATAGACGGGGACTTGATTAACCTCGAAAATTTTTACTAACACGGAGCTAATGGCAAATTCAGAAACAGCCAAATAAAGGTAGAGCGGCTCGCCTGGAACCGGTTTCGCCAACGGCGGGAGGGTGCGAAGGTGCTGCTTGAGTGCTTGGAACGCCTCTTCACATTTGGCGGTCCACTCGAATTTTTTGTTGGCCCTCAAGACTTCAAAAAACGGCATTGATCGGTCGCTGGCTTTGGACAAGAAGCGATTCATTGCAGCTAGTCGGCCATTCAACACTTGTACCTCCCGATGGTTTATCGGAGACTGCATCTCCTCGATTGCCCTCAGCTTCTCAGGATTCACTTCAATTCCTCTTTGGCTCACCATGAAGCCCAAAAACTTCCCTGAGTGGACTCCGAAGACGCATTTCGTCGGGTTCAAGCGAACTTGATGGAGCCTCATCCGCTCAAATGCCATGGTTAGGTTGTGCACATGATCCTCGGCTTGTCGGGACTTCACCAGCATATCATCCACATAAGCTTCCATGGTTTCTCCCAGCATATCTCCAAACAGTTTATTCACCATCTGTTGGTAGGTGGCCCCAACATTGATCAACCCGAAAGGCATGACATCGTAGTGATAGATGTCACTGTCTGCGTAGAACGCTGTATGGGGAGCGTCTTCCTTGGCCATCTTGATCTGGTTGTAGCCTGAATACGCATCCATGAAACTTAACAGCTCATGTCCCGACGTGGCATCCACCAGCTGGTCGATCCTCGGGAGTGGATAGCAGTCCTTTGGGCAAGCCTTGTTCAAGTCGCGGAAGTCCACACACATTCGCCATTTCCCATTAGTCTTCTTCACCAGCACTGGGTTGGCAACCCAAGTCTGGAATCGGAGCTCGTTAATGAACCCAGCATCGAGCAACCTGCCCACCTCCTGCTGGATCGCGATCTTCTTGTCCGTGCCCACCGGACGCCTTTTCTGCGTGATAGGCTTGATCGCGGGGTTTATCTTTAGCTCGTGTACGATCACATCGGGGCTGATTCCTGGCATATCGCTGGGGGACCAGGCAAACAGCTCCTTGAACTCCTTCAACAACTCCACCAATTTTTGGGTTGTCTCCTCAGTCAGAGCAGACCCAATTTTCACTTTCCTCTGTGGTCCGTCGATCTCGACTTCTTTCAGATCTTCTACGGGGGCGGGGCGCCCAAACTCTTCTCTGGGATCCGTGTCTGTCTGAAGGACAGTCATGGCCTCTCGTCTCCTCCTTCGAGTGGCGTTAACATAGCATTTTCGAGAAGCCACCTGGTCGCCCTTGACCTCTCCGACTCCGTGGTCGGTCGGGAACTTCATCTTCTGGTGCACTGTCGAGGCGACCGCCATCAGGGGGTTAATAGTGGTCCTCCCGATAATCGCGTTGTAGGTCCCCACGGAATCAACCACAACAAAATCCACGTTCCTCCTTTCTGATTTCCACCCGCTACCAAATTCCACTGGTAAGGTGATTACTCCTATCGGATAGGAGGTTGAGCCAGAGAACCCGACCATCGGAAAGTTTGCCTCCTTTAGATCTTTCTTCGTCTTCCCCATAGCCTCCAGCGCGTCCATGATTAGAATGTCGGAGGAGCTCCTTCCGTCGATTAGAACTCTCTTCATTTCGAACCCGTCTATATCCAAGGTTACCACCAAGGCATCGTCGTGCGGAGTCTCCACGCCTATGAGGTCTTCCGACGAGAAGGAGATTACCATCTCTTCTTTCAAGGTCCAGGATCGGGACCTCTTACCCAACACCACTGCTGTAGGGATTCTAGGGGCATAGACCTCTCGGGCGGATGAGGTATCACCTCCAGCAGCAAACCCTCCATGGATCACGTTGATAGTGCCCCGCCTCTCCTTGCGAGCACCGGATGACTCTGGGTCGGTTCTCTTCTTTTTTTGGGGACCGATCGCGGGATCGGGAACGGGATCGCGATCGGGATCGAGAGCGGGATCGACACCGCTTATCCCCGACGAATTCCTTGAGCTTCCCCTTCTGGATCAGCTTTTCAATCTCCTTCTTCAGTTCCCGACAGTGATTGGTGTCGTGACCATTTGCGCGGTGAAATCGGCAGTAGCGATCCGTGCGGGATCCCAAGAATTCTCCATCTTTCTTCGGGGGGGTACCTGGAGATACCTTGTCGTTCCATGACTGTCAGCACTTCCGCCATGGAGCAGTTGAGAGGAATGTCGAGATCCTCCCGCTTATCCTTCCTTGAAGAACGCCTATCGTCCCTCCGATCCGGACGGCCTCGATTCCTGCTACTGTCGGGTTTACCTTTTGACTTACGATCGTCAAAAGGTTTAACCGACTACTTCCCTTTGTTAGATTTTGGGGGCTCCAGTTCTCCCGCGGCTATCTTCGACTCCTGGACATCGATCTGCCGTTTCACCCTCTTTTGTAATGCCTCCATATTCCACACAGCTTTCTCAGCCGCGCTGTGCATTAGGTCGGAGCCGTAGGGGGCTGTCAGGTTCCGAATGAAGGTACGGATGGTTTCGCCCTCCGAGATTTCCTCGTCTATCTCTGCTACGCTGGCTGTGTACCGCTGGTAATAGTGCGCCAGTGATTCGTCGGGCCTTCGCACCACCTGGGTCAGGGACCTCACGCTCTTCAATAAACGCCTCCGACCCTGGTACTGCTGAATGAATCGGTCGTGCATGTCTGCCCAGCAAGTGATGCAGCCTGGGGGCAGACTAAAGAACCAGGTCAGGGCTCTTTCTCCCAGTGTGTTCGGGAACAGCATACACACTATATCCTCGCTCGGGGCTCTTCCAAGACACGCCATGAGGTGCTTCTGGACATGGCGAACTGGATCTCCTTCGCCATCGTACTCCTTTATCGTGGGGATGCCTAGCCCAGGCGGGGCTAGGGTGTTAATGAGTCGGGGAACGAAGGGATGAGTGGATCGATCCCTTAGCTCCGACACCAGCGGCTTCTGTTCTCCCATGCGGATGTTCACGATCTTTACCACCTTGTCGGGAGTGATGGGACCATTCAAGGGAATGGTCCTGTGCTGTACTGGTCCTGGCCCATCAACCACGAACCTCTCCGGCTGACCGGTTGCCCTACCTCTGTCCTGGCCTCGGGGCGGGGCTTCCTGTGCGTTCCGACCCTCTGTTGGCGGGGCCACTTCCTCCAACGGGGGCATCTCCTCCTGCCTCCTTGCAGCCTCTCTCCGATCCAAGAGAGCCTCTACGGCCGCCAGAAACATGGGCATGGCTTCCGCCACGGCCCTTGTCAAGTCTGTAGCTGGGGGAGCCTCCTGCCCCCTATTGCCCTGGTGCTGAGGAGCAATATCTTCGGGATCTCCGTTGTGCCCCAATGTCTGGGAGAGCTCGGCCGGGGGATGGTTCTGGTTTTCCTCCTGTTCCGGTACTGAATCCAAATTTGTTGCAGCGGGGTGACGGGAACCACCGGATTGTCCCTGTCTTCTGTGCTTGCCAGCCGCTATTGATCGAGTAGAAGGCATATCAGCTTTTTGTTTGCTTCCCACAGACGGCGCCAATGTTGGATCACGGTGGAACTCCGGTACGGACTTTGACGGCAATCCTAGCTCCTTTGCTCCACGCAATCCTCGAGAGGGGATAGACCGGGCGGTGACCCAGAATCCCTCTCCGATGCTTAAATGAGTATCTCGTATGACTGGCAAGCAGTAATCTCAAAGTGTATTGAATTCAACGTTAGTGTTCTGAGGTGACCTCTTGCCCTTTTATAGGCGAAGAGGTGCCTCAGGTACCTGGCGAACCGTCAGGGGTGGTTAGCCCGTATCCCGTATATCTCGGATGTGATCCCGCCTATCTAGGCCATGATCTCGTGTATCTCGGCCACGCCCCGCGTATCTCAGCCACGCTCCGTGTATCTTAACCACGTTCCGCGTATCTCGGCCACGCCCCGCGTATCTTGGCCTTGTCCTCTGATAACGAGTCCCGACTCCTGTCGGGGACTCCAGAGTTGTCTCGTTGTGTCACCGCTCGGGGCCCCTCGTCATCGTGACAGGGCCTATCATTCTCAGGGATTCATCATCGGGGCCTACTTAAAGGCTTCTCATCTGGAGCTTCCAGCTCAACTATCGGGACCGACTCTGTCGGGACCTTTCATCGTCGGGATTCCCTTCGTCGGGACTCTTCTCCTAGGTCATCCAGACCTTCATTTTGGGCCTGGTGGGCCTGTTCGCCGTTTCCTCCCCGTTAAAGGGCCTGACGGCTGTAATCGAACCCATCATGTTCCAATAAAATCGGTCAAACTCGACGCCATAAAAGCTACAAGGAATGATAACGAGGTGAAACTTATCATCATGCGACAATAATTTGTGCATTAAACAAGTATTCGAACCTAGAGTATGATAACTACTCTTAGAGGATACATGTTTAAATTAACTTGTGACAATGGTGTCATGGTCGAACATGAGACGTTATATTCATTAAGGACGAATTTCATACGTTCGGTGAAATGATAACAGACAAAGTCTTGATCGAAATGGAGCAGGATAACGATGATAGTCAGGTCCCACTTACTTCGAGTGGGAGATTTGAGACACCAAAGCAAGTGAATGAAATGGTAAATGAAGATGGAGACATTTTCATAGTAAATCCAGTAGGAGGACACAATCCTACCACACAAATCACTGTTGTTGCAGGTGCGAATCAAGTTGAACCTTATAATCACGTTGTCGGACCGCTGGATGAAAATCCAATAATGCCACAACTACCCATAATTTCCAGTGGGAGTGGATTAACCAACTTGGTTCCAGTTCCTAGTGATCAAGGAATTAATCTCGCTGGAAGAATCCCGAGACCGAGAGGTCATCCAAGAAAAGTTGTAGGTCAAGGTTCTTGCACTGCCCTTTTTCCCAGTGGGAGTGATGCTCCAGTAGAAAGCATTATTCCGAGTGGGAGCAACGTTCAAACTCAAGATGAGATTAGCGAGCCTAGACGAAGTCAAAGGCATCGAACTTCTCACAAGAAATAACTCATTGAGAAGGGTGAGATATTCACCCTAACTTCTATTGACTAACCAATAACGGTTTAGCAAGCGTTGAAAGGACCCCAAGCAAAGGAATGGAGGAAGAGATCGCCTCAATGAAAGCCAATTTGGTATGGTCTTTAGTTGATTTACCTGCTAACTGCAGGGCCATAGGGGCTAAGTGGGTTCTGAAACTAAAAGTCAGTGCTGATAGAAATGTTGAACGATACAAAGCTCGACTAGTTGCGAAAGGATACACCCAACTTCACAGAGTCGACCATAGTCAGGGCAATCCTAGCCCTGGTGGCGTGCCTCGATCTAGAGCTGCACCAAATGGATGTTAAGACCGCATTCCTCCACGGAAACCTGGAGGAAGAGATCTATATGGAGCAACCGGAGGGTTTAATTACACTTGGAAACGAACGTAAAGTTTGTAAACTCCAAAGAGCTATTTACGGTCTTACAATCGTCTTGGCAATGGTACCGCAGATTCCACGAGGAAATCGTACGAAACGTATTCGTGAATCTTCACGAGGATCCATGTGTGTATACAAAGACCTCTGGGTCTAAGTACGTCATCTTAACATTTTACATGGATGACATACTCATTGCTGCGAACGATGTGAGTTACATGCATGAATCAAAGTCCTGGTTTGCATATGTATTTGAGATGAAAGACATGGAAAAGTCTACGTACATCTTGGGCACTAAAATTGCTAGAGATCGTGCAATCCGGAGATTATGTCTATCTCAGGAAGCCTACATCAACAAATTGTTGAAAAGGTTTAGATTACAAGATGCCAAACCTGTTGAAACGCCGATAGTATTCGAGTGCGCATTGTCAAAGCGTGACGGCCCGAGGAACCAGCAAGAGCGTGAACAGATGAGAAGTGCGGATTATTTAAGCATGGTCGGAAGTCTCATGTACACCATGCTTTGCACTCGTCCGGACATCTGTTACACTGTGGGCCTAGTAGCAAGATTCCAATCAGACCCTGGCTATCAACATTTAAAGGTTGTAAAGTGTATCATGCGATATATGAAAGGTACTGCCAACTACGTACTGTGCTATGAAGGCTGGAAGTTATAATTGACCGGATTCAGTGACGCCGGCCATGGTGGCGATCAAGACGATCGTAAGTCCACCACAGGAGGAGTGTTTCTCCTTGTCGATGCCGTCATTTCATGGACGAGCAAGAACCAATCACGTGTCTCGATGTCTACAATGTAATCGGAATTAATGCACAGGAAGCAGTCTGGCTGAAAAGGCTTCTTACTGCGCTGCTTGATGGCGATGTCGGGAGTAAACCTGTGAAGGTGTTCTCTGATAGTCAAGCAGCCATTGCGGCAGTAAAGAATCCAAAGTACCATAGAAGGACTAAACACATTGATGTGAAATATAATTATGCTAAATCTATGGTAGAAGACAATATAATCACTTTAGAATACTCGCCCACTGATGACATGGTAACTGACCCATCAACTAAACCGTTACGCAAGGAGACATTTGAAAAGCATGTTAAACTGCTTGGACTGCGTAGGATTTAAAAGTGGACGTATATCTGTGATAACATTTTGACAATTAAAATTTACATTTTTGATAAATGAGAGAATTGCAATTCGGGTTTATGATTCATCGAAGTCATAATGTTTAATTACATATGATTTTACAGTCTATAAACTGAGTCGTAGGAGGACGCAATCCTCTGCCTAAATTATGTCGAATGTGGGCCTTGCCTAGTCACACGGGCACGGTCGTCTTGTAGGATAGGGGGACCTCTACCGCAGCAAGGCTGGCTAAGAACCAGTTGGATTATCTTGGTTACGCAAAACGATCATTTGGTTTCGGAGTAACACGACATGATCTTCATTTTTCACTTCGTTGGTGATGAACTATGTTCATCATTAACCAAATTCTGGGCCAGATGAAAATCTGCGATAGCATCATTTACATATCCCACGCCTAACGTTGTACGGGTATGCTATCGACGGGTGCTTCATACTACGCGTTCCATGTTCGACCACGGGGTCATGCTCGGTTGTGCTAGGTAGAATCCTTGAGATTTGGATGGGCGCAAACTTCTTCACCTCGAGCGTGTGATTGATCCCGCGATCCTTATGAAGAGGCGCTCGAAGTATCCTCATAGACTCAGATTCATATCTAAGGTCAGGCTCAATGTTCACTTCCAGGCGTACGAGTGTAGTGCTGAAGAAAATGTCCAAGTTACCACGTCTTTGGAAACCGGTTGGGTTTGACTAAGGGCATGAGCGCTGGGGATGGTCAAGTTCACCTGTAATTCACCGACCCTTGTATTCACTAGGTGGCCACCAACCGGATATTAGTTGAAGGTTGTGAATCCTTGTACGGATGCCCTGGAGAAGTATTCCTATGTGGAAACTGGGCAATTGAAGAATTATCAGTTAACCTAGGATACAGCACGATACAACTTGATGTTTTTAACGGGTTTATTTGAGATAGGGAATCAACGTTCCATGGGCGCTACAACACTCCTAAAAGATGAGTAGCACGATGCCCGTCGTATCCGCCGGTCGCACGGAAAACCTCGTATGAACTATTCGGAAGCAGGGGTAGGATCAGAAGAGTGAAATGTTGATGTGATTTGGACAACAATAGATTAACAGGCACCCTCCTATTCCGACGAGTGGGAGGTGTGAGCATATGATGAATGGGCGCCGTAAACGGAAGTCCATTGGGTAAATGTCATTAGGGAAATTAGGCATGACCCAAATCCCAATTGACATGAGAGGCCCAAAATTGGGCCTCCCTTACACACTATAGGCCGGCCGAAACTTAGGAGAGGGTAAAGTACACTTTTGTCCACTTTGCTCATCCTACAAATAAGGGGTGTTAGGGATTTTATTAGGGCATTTAACAATTCCTCCTTTGTGGTGATTTGAGAGAAACCCCCCCCCCCCTAAAGACAAGTTTCGGCCGAACCACCTAAGACACCAAGGGTATGCCAATTTGCTTCGAGCAAACACTCCGGAGATCCGTCCCTGCCAAGAATCGATCAGAGGCTTTGCTGTGCAGACCATACCGCGTAGGGCATCCTTAATAAGAACCACTACGCATTCCGCCCTGTGGATCGAGAACTCCCTCGGCAAGATCTTGGGACTAGGAAAATGTTTAAGGTATGTACACATCTTCCGCTGCGTAATTCTGATTACAAGCATGTACCTTGTTTATGTTTCCGTAGTATTTAGCCCCGTAATCCAACAAAACCTCAATCGACGGTGCCTCTGTTGGCGGTGTGGTTAAGAAAAGAAAAGCCTCCAGTGGCATGCAGTAAGGAAAAGCCTCCTACTTACAAGAGATACTCATCGCACCTAAGCAAAGAAAAATGGTGTGACTGCCAAGCAACTTGGGGGGCACCAAACGAACAAGTGCTGGTCACCCCACAAAACTATAGGGAAGAAGTTCGGAAACGAAAGGTCACGCGAACGCGCGAACACGCAACACCACCCTTTCTAAGAGTAAGCCACATACGAGGAAAACAACCTCAACATTCTATACAGATTCAATCCAAGATAACAACAACAGATATCGCCCTCAAAGGAATTTATTTCTACTCAAAAAGGTCCAGGTAACCGGCATATTGTCGAAACTCGAGTAAGAGGTAATAACTCTATGCGAAATACTAAACTGAAAAGAACAGAGTACTCGGGTAAAATATCTACCCCGAATAGTTTGATTTAGTCAATACTTAATGCAAGCTGAACGTAACAAACTGGTCGCGAATAGTCTGATCCAGTCATATTGACATTACAAACTGAACATAACGAACTAGCCAAACCTGATATGAGGGTCGAATAGTTCAGTCTAATCTAGTCTAGTTGGACGACGTGACGGGTGATATAGCCTTACAAGGAGACTTATAGCTCCATATTACTTACTAACCAATATATACCTCAAATCAATGTGAAACAATTTGAGACAGGTTATATACAGATACAAGGAGACAACACCAAGTGGAGGTTTTATACAACACACCCTGGACTTCTCTATTTACGAACACTTTACTCACGCATCCAAGCTAAGTAGAAGTGGCATATATATCACTTCCATCATCAAAGCAAGCCTCTAAGTCAGTGACCACTCACGACGCTCAGTAGAGTATACTACTCAAACATCGGATACTATTTAGGAATAAAACCAAACAGTGATCGCATGCACATCCCGATCGATGTCGTCACAGTATCTTATAGAATACTCACAACATATATTGGATCTCACCTTGGGAGCAACATCAAGTAGAGATAGCACACGTATATTCGCATCACGACATGGATGCAACTACGCGCATCGACTAAAGAACGCAAACAGCAATAAATTAACGAACACATAACGCTAGGAACGTTTGAAAAATTCCATGCTTAACATGCATCGTCAACCAAAGTACATTATTCTCACATACTCCCTGCTCTGGAACCATACCAAGTAGTGGACTCTATGCATACAACTTGCATCAACAATACAAGCAATTACGCTAAACACAAGAAGTGGCATGTATCATACACCACCAACACGTCAGCACTTGACGTCAACAACGAGCACGCAATATACTCTATCGCGCGACATCTATTATGTCTACTCTACACAGCTACATCCTGGAAATCTTTCTAAGGATTACTTACAAATATCATAGCGCAACATCCCCACTCGGGGGCAACCCCATGATTACTGTTAGGTTCCGAGTCTAGGGTCAACGGGCGGTCGACTTAAGTCTCGTTCCTCACTGGAGATGTTGCGGATTCGATGCTCTCGGGTTGTACTGTCCTAGCTTGTGTCCTTCCGTCCTTAGCTTCTCTTCTCTTCTTGCCCTGCAAGAGGGGCAATACCAGGCACAGAGGGGGGGGGTGGTGCCTGATGAACCCTCTCCGATGCCTAAGTCAGTACGGTTTTAGAGAGATAAAGCTTAGAGAGATGTCAGAGCAAAATTATGCAACTTGCCAGGATGATCTAATGAATAGTGGAAGAGTTGTATTTATAGGCAACGGTGTCATTAAGGTGGCTTAATGACATCATTAACCTTTAAACACAATTAATTAACCTTTAAACACGCAATTAAGACCTTAGGGTACGGAAAGGATTGGCGGAAATAAACCGAGTATGGGAGTCTAAAAACAGTGTCGGGGCCCTTGGGGGGGAAGGAAAATCCGACCCCCAAGGGTAGGGGTTGGGTGTGGCCACCCAACCCCTCCCAGGGGAGATAGGTTGGCCAACCCTATCTCACTTAGGTGAGTCTAACTTGTCCGGACGAGTATTCCGGCCTCGTCCGGACCGTTGGTGTTTTCGCTGGGTGTTCGGGTTGAAGTTTTGATTTACAATCATTAACGGGGTGATCAAAATGAAACGATTCGGAAGTCAACGGGTTCAAATTAGGCGTATATCCATCACATGCCCCCGAGTCAATCAATGGCCTGACCCTTGATTGACTCTATTTTAGGATGGTATGACACTCGCAATTTGAAGCCGGGATTTTACCTTTTTGTCTGAATGCTTGCTTACCCATGGATGTGTGCCTCTGACTCTGCCCCCTGCCTTATAAGATAGAGGAATTGTAAACGTCAGAATAGCACGGACACGTGTCCAATCACGCATCCGTCCGAGGTGGAAATAATAAATCTATCCTTGCTACGGGCATATACTCGAAAAATACATGCTCGCATAGGGATTTAATACGAATACAGCTAGGCAATTCATGCTCTAATTTTATGCCGGGATTTGTCTAAGTGAAGGAAAATTTAATTTTGGTCAATTTTTTTTCTAAGTATGGGATGCTTAAAAATATACCCATAGAATACTAACTGTGGTAGGTGTGAGTTGAACCACGGTTAATGGGAACTAGGGGTGTCAGTTTTTAAATCTGACCCTTGAATTTTTCCTTTCTAAAGATCAACGGTGTCGATTTGGCGATTTTAGAAAAAACCCTATTCTCTTGTACTATAAAAGGGGTAAGTGATTACCTCATTCTCATTGTCCTTTTTCCTTTCCCTTTTCTTTTAGTCGGTTATGATCCTTGGTTGGATTCGTTTCTTGGGACGCGTGTCGTATTGAGGTACGTGCCTTTTGCTTTGTGTAAGTGTTGTTTTTGGGAGATATAATTCCGTCTCTCCCTCGGCTGTTTCTTTACTTGTCTCGTTTTTGATTTGTGGGTCTTCATGGTGATATAGTCCTATTTGGTTCATCCTCTTTTGATCTTCTTGCCCCCGTGTTTCTGCTTGCTGGCGTGTGGGGTCTTCTATACTGAGATTATGATTGTCTCCCTTTGTCCCCTGCCTCTGCTTGTTGGCCAGTGGGGTCTTCTATGCTGGGGGTTATAACTATCTCCCCTTGCCCCATGCCTCTGCTTATTGGCCAGTGGGGTCCCTTTATACTGGGGGTTATAACTATCCCCCCTTGCCCCCGGTCCCTGCTTGTTGGCCTGTGGGGTCTTCCATGTCATTTTTCTATTCTCACCTTTTGGCTTTGTATTCGTCGTTTTAGGAAAATGAGTTTTATCTTATGCCCACTGTCCGCTTTCTGTTTTCCTTGGGCTAAGCTTGCGTTTTTTCAATCAGCAGAACTCCCCGGTGATTGATGAGGAGTAAGAGGCCAGTACGGGTGGGGGTAGTTAACTCCGGGACCGGACCTTCGATTGTGAAAAGATCGGTTTTTTATGGTGCGGGGAGGTGTCCTCTTATTGGAGGTAAGGGTGGTGGTGATGTTAGGGTACCATCTTCTTTCTATATTGATGCCCCCCAATCGAGGGTACGGGAGCCATCTTTTCCTTCTTCCTTGTTTGGTAAGTCCTCAAATTTCTGAGTTTCTTTAGTGTATGTTGGTGTTTACTCCGTATCTTGCTGTAGGTAGACTTCGTCTTCCGCGTCTGAGTCGAAAGGAACTGTCTCGTCCTCCTGTTGATGGGATTGTTGGGTCTGAGTGGGCGCCTTACTATGGGCGTGGGGCTCGTTTTGACAATCAATCTTCTTTACAAACTCCTGAGGTTGGAGTTCGTGTTCTGCAGTCTGCTGTTCCTCCTGCCGATCGTGTGCCCCCTTCTAAAGGGTCGGAGGCAGCTTATGAATTGGCTCATGATGTGTTGGCTCGCTATGCTTCTGTAACTTTTCTTAGCCGTGTTTACCCTTTAGGACATTTCATTTTTGCTTTATATGT
Organism: Clarkia xantiana subsp. parviflora; assembly: GCA_036873135.1. Classification (NCBI taxonomy): domain Eukaryota; kingdom Viridiplantae; phylum Streptophyta; class Magnoliopsida; order Myrtales; family Onagraceae; genus Clarkia; species Clarkia xantiana. The sequence continues at coordinate 7,457,253 of JAPTYO010000017.1, read as the reverse complement.
CTCATCCTTTGTTTTTGTCGCAGGGTATTGCCGACCTTGTTAATTTATCCACCCTTGTTATTGATCTTGCTGAGGAGAGGAAGGTGCATGAGGACACTTGTGTCTCCCTTAACTCCAAGCTTATTAGTTGTTTGGAGCGTAGTCGTATCACAGATTTGCAGTGCCGAGATTTGGAGGGCCGTATTGCCCTTCTCAAGGAAGAGGTTGAGGCCTTGAGACAAAGGTCTTATCGCGATGAAGTACTTCGGGCTGCTGAGTTGGTGTCCCTTGAGGAGATGTTTCGTGTAGAGGCGAAAGGGTGTGCTATCGCTGAGTATAAGGCTTCTTCCTCTTATCAGGCTGCTATTGATGTTCCTGGGGGCGTCGAAGGTCGTAGTTTTAGAAACTACTCTCAAGATACGCTCTTGGGGGCGTCGAAATTTGTAGTTTTTGGAAACCACTCTCAAGATACGCTCTTGGTGCGTCGAAGGTCGTAGTATATAAACTACTCTCAAGATACGCTCTTGGGGGCGTCGAAGGTCGTAGTATGAAAACTACTCTCAAGATACACTCTTGGGGGCGTCGAGGGTCGTAGTGTAAAAACTACTCTCAAGATACGCTCTTGGGGGCGTCGAATGTCGTAGTATAAAAACTACTCTCAAGATACGCTCTTGGGGGCGTCGAATCTGTTCGCGGGATAGGCTCCCGGAGAGTACAGGTTTCGTAGTTTTTGGAACTACTCTCAAGATACGCTCTTGGTGGCGTTGAAGGTGTTGTTGACTTGACGTCATATCTGTGTAAGGATAACTCAATGATTATATCATTTCCTTCTTTAAAAAATACTTTTGAGTAACTCCTACTTCTTTAAGAGCATTCAAGGCTTTACGTACACATGGGATGCCTTGGGTGGGTCAAGGCACCCTTTGGAGGAAATCAAAGATAGTTGTAGAGTTGGAGTAACTTCGTGAGTTCTCCTTCTCAAAAGTTGTATTTTGAAAATTTAAACAATTATATGTAATGACTTGAAGTAACTTCAAGGATATGGTCTTTTGCTTGTGCTGTCTTCTTAGACGTAGTACTTCTTTAGGTGTTCCCCACTGAAGGTGTTTGTGGAGATATACCCATCCCCATCCTCTAGGCGGTAAGCATTTGCGTATGGAACTGATGCTATCTTATATGGCCCTTCCCATTTTGGAGATAATTTTCTGACTTGGTCTAAATGTGAGAACTCGTTCTTTCTGAGCACTAGTTCTCCTATGTGGAATTGCCTCTCCTTGACTTGGCGGTTGTAATATCTTGCGGATACAAGGCGCATTCGTGCCTGTGCTTCTTCTGAATTCCATCTTTTATCCTCCACCATGTCTAAGTCTAAGAGCCTTGCTTTGTTGTTCTCATGCTCTTCAAAGTACGTGGTTCTTAGTGATGATACCGCCATTTCTGCTGGTGCCACCGCTTCGGTCCCGTATACCAGGCCGAATGGTGTTTCTCCTGTGGCTATCTTTGGTGTTGTCCGCACTGCCCATAGAACATTTTCCAGCTCATCTACCCAACTTCCCTTGGTAGCATGGAGTCGTTTCTTTAGGCCGTCTAGTACTATTTTATTTGCCGACTCTACTTGCCCATTTGTCTGAGGGTGCTTTACTGATGCGAAGCGGTGCTCTATATTCAGCCTTTCGCAATACCATTGCAGTTTCTTGCTCTTGAATTGTGGGCCATTATCACTTATTATTGCCTTTGGGACTCCGTACCTCGAGACGATGTGAGATTGAATGAAGTTAACGACTTGCTCGTCTGTTGTCTTTCCCATTGCCTTTGCTTCTATCCATTTGGAGAAGTAGTCTATTGCTACTATTATGCAAGTTTTATGCCCTTTTGTTCTTGGTAGGGGGCCTATCAGATCGATACCCCACTGTGCGAATGGCCAGGCTCCCGAGATGGAACTTAGCTTTGCTGCTGGGGCTGTTATATTTCTGGAGTACCTTTGGCAGTGATCACATTTTTGCACCAAGTCTGCTGCCTCTTTGCTCACTGATGGCCAATAGTATCCTAGGTTGTAGACCTTCCGGATTATTGATCGTGCTCCTTCATGGCACCCCGCATCTCCTCCATGGAGTTCTGCAAGTACTCTCTCTGTTTCTGGGTATGTTATGCATTTGAGGAAGGGTGTGGAGTACCCTTTCTTGTAGAGTTCATTATCCATCACTGCATAATTTCTAGCCATCCTTTCGATCTTGACAGCCTCTACTTTATCCTTTGGGAGTTTTCCTTCCATAATGTATTGACGCATTGGGGTCATCCAAGCTTCTGCTTCATCTATTACTAGGACCTCCACTTGTTCTATCACTGATTGGATTCTTTGCTCTACAAAGTGAACCTCTTTGCCTGCTTCTACCCCTAAGGCTAGTTTGCTTAAGGCGTCCGCCTCTTGGTTTTGTTCTCTTGGGACTGACTCAATGTCGAAGCTTTGGAAGCTCTTTATTAGGTCCCTGGCTTGTTGTAAGTACTTCTGCATGTTTTCAGACTTTGCAGTGTAAATTCCTTTCACTTGATTGACAACTAGTTGAGAATCGCATTTAGCTCTTAGGTGCTTTGCCCCTACTCCTTTGGCTATTCTCAAGCCTGTTATCAGCGCTTCATATTCAGCCTCATTGTTCGTTGCCTTAAAGGTAAGTGCCATGGCATAGCGCAGAGGTGTATCGCTATTTGGTGTGTATAGTAGGAGGCCTGCACCTGAACCTCCCCCGTTGGACGACCCATCAGTATGCATCTTCCATAACTCTTCTGGTTGTTTCTCCTGACTACTGCTCGCCTCCCTTGTATTTTTGATTTCTCCCAAGTCTTCATCTGGATTGATTCCGGTGAATTCGGCAATAAAATCTGCTAGAGCCTGCCCTTTTATGGCTGTTCTGGGTGCAAAGTGAATACGAAACTCACTTAACTCAATTGCCCACTTGGTCAGTCTCCCCGACGTGTCTGGTCTTTGGAGGAGGTGTTTCAATGGTTGGTCTGTGAGGACTGTTACTTCATGCCCATGAAAATACGGTCTCAACTTTCTTGCTGATATAATCAGTGCATAGAGGTACTTTTCTATTGGCAAGTAGTTGATCTCATACTTTGCCAATGTTTTGCTTACGAAGTATACCGGCAATTGTGCAGCGTTTTCTTCTTTTATTAGCACTGAGCTTACTCCCACGTTGCTCACGGAGATGTAGAGGTAGAGGGGCTCCCCTGGTGTAGGTTTTGCTAGGGGTGGTAGTGTCTTTAGATGTTGTTTGAGCTGTTGAAAGGCTTCTTCACATCTTGGTGTCCATTCGAATTTCTTGTTTGCCCTTAGTACCTCAAAGAAGGGTAATGCCTTGTCTCCTATTTTGGATAGGAATCTGTTAAGAGCTGCCAACCTCCCGTTCAGTCGTTGAACCTCTTTGTGCTTCGTAGGTGACTGCATTTCTTCAATTGCCTGTAGTTTTTCGGGGTTTACCTCTATGCCCCGCTGACTTACATGAAGCCTAAAAACTTCCCTGATTGTACCCCAAATGCGCATTTTTTCGGGTTTAGGTGGACTTGGTATTGCCTCATTCTCTCAAACGTTGAGCGAAGGTTCTCCACATGGTCTTTCTTCTATTTGGATTTGACAATCATGTCGTCCACGTATGCCTCCATTGTCTTTCCTATCATGTCCCCGAAGATTTTGTTGACCATTCTTTGGTATGTCGCTCCAGCATTTATGAGTCCGAAAGGCATCACCGTGTAATGGTATATCTCGCTATCAGCGTAGAATGCTGTGTGGGGGGCGTCCTCAGGGGCCATTTTTATTTGGTTATATCCTGAGTATGCATCCATGAAGCTCATTAGTTGGTGACCTGATGTTGCATCCACTAACTGATCTATTCTTGGTAGTGGATATGAGTCCTTAGGGCATGCTTTGTTTAGGTCGCGATAATCGATGCACATTCTCCAACTTCCCCCCGCCTTCTTTACCAGTACTGGGTTTGCCACCCATGTTTGGAATCTAATCTCCTTGATGAAATTTGCCTTCAATAGCTTTTCCACTTCTTCCTGAATAGCTATCTTTTTGCTTCCTCCCATTGGCCTTACCTTTTGTGTTATTGGTCGCGTTGCCGCGTCTATATTGAGCTTGTGTGAGATTACTTCTTCTGATATTCCCTGCATATCGCTTGGTGACCAGGCGAACAGATCCTTGTATTCCCTTAGTAAAGCTACTAAGTGGTTTTCCTCTTCCTGAGATAAGGCGGTCCCGATTTTTGCCTTCCTATCGGGTTCTTCTATGAGTATTTCTTTTAATTCCTCCGTGGGGGCTGGTCTTCCGTGATCTTCTCTTGGGTCCTCATCTATTAGTAGGACCTCTCTTGTTTTCTTCTTCTTGCTTAGTGCGATCCTTGCACATTTCCTTGCTACCTTCTGGTTACCCTTTACTTCCCCTATTCCTTGGCTTGTGGGGAATTTCATTTTCTGATGTAGTGTTGATGGTACCATACCCCACTTGTTGATTGTAGTGGTACCCAGGACTCCATTGTATTCCTCCATTTCTTCTGTGATGAAGAAGGGGACATCGATCTTTAACTGTCTCTGGCCTATGCCCAATGTCACAGGTAGTGTGACTGCCCCCAGTGGGTATGTTGGCTCTCCTGAAAATCCCACCAAGGGGGAGTGAACCTGTTTTATGCTACTTGGCCTTACTCCCAGTATGTTGAGGACTTTCTTGCTAATGATGTTGGGTGAGCTTCCACTGTCTACCAGGATTCTTCCAATGTCCATATCAGTGATCTTCATTGTAATGACTAGGGCATCCCTGTTGTCTGGTAACACATGCTCCATGTCTCTTCTTGAAAATTGTATTATATTTTCTCTCTTTCCTTCTGCTTGTTCTTCCTTTGGTTTATGGTCCTCTAACTGTGCCATAAACGCTTCTCTAGCATTCGCTGACTCTCCTCCAGCTCCATAACCTCCATGAATGACATATACGCTTGCCATCTGGCTGGTGATAATTTAGGCTTTCTATTCGAAACCCACGGACGGCGCCAAGTGTTAGGTTCCGAGTCTAGGGTCAACGGGCGGTCGACTTAAGTCTCGTTCCTCACTGGAGATGTTGCGGATTCGATGCTCTCGGGTTGTACTGTCCTAGCTTGTGTCCTTACGTCCTTAGCTTCTCTTCTCTTCTTTCCCTGCAAGAGGGGCAATACCAGGCACAGAGGGGGGGGGGGTGGTGCCTGATGAACCCTCTCCGATGCCTAAGTCAGTACGGTTTTAGAGAGATAAAGCTTAGAGAGATGTCAGAGCAAAATTATGCAACTTGCCAAGATGATCTAATGAATAGTGGAAGAGTTGTATTTATAGGCAACGGTGTCATTAAGGTGGCTTAATGACATCGTTAACCTTTAAACACAATAAAATAACCTTTAAACACGCAATTAAGACCTTAGGGTACGGAAAGGGTTGGCGGAAATAAACCGAGTATGGGAGTCTAAAAACAGTGTCGGGGCCCTTGGGGGGGGGGAGGAAAATCCGACCCCCAAGGGTAGGGGTTGGGTGTGGCCACCCAACCCCTCCTAGGGGAGATAGGATTGGTCCACCCGACCTCACCTAGGTGAGTCTAACTCGTCCGGACGAGTATTCCGGCCTCGTCCGGACCGTTGGTGTTTTCGCGGGGTGTTCGGGTTGAAGTTTCGATTTACAATCATTAACGGGGTGATCAAAATGAAACGATTCGGAAGTCAACGGGTTTAAATTGGGCGTATATCCATCAATTACAACAACAATTCTTTGGTTTTATCAACAAAGAAGCGATCATCTACTAGGTGGTGCGACATCCTCTATACGAGGGAAACCCCACACATTTACATGGCGCGACATCCTCTTTACGAGGGAAACCCCAAGACATCTTACTATGGAAAATGACACCAGTATAGATTACTAAAAATTTGGGCGTGATTCACCCCCACAATACATGGTGCGACATCCTCTATACGAGGGCAACCCCATGAAACATGGTGTGACATCCTCTTTACGAGGGTAACCCCATGCGAACCTACTACTACCCACTAGCAGCATTCATTATTACGTACCACTTTTCTACACCGGTAGGAGCATGTCATACAATCGCCGCAATACACAACGCAACGAAAAACTCACCAAACCTACAAGTCGAGTCTTATAAAATGTTATCTTGTCCGTGAACAAATAACGGAAACAAAACACTCCAACTAAGCAAGTAGTGTCTTGCCACAACGTCGCCTTGGAACGGCCCAAGAGACGGAAAAAACTACAAGTCGTGTAATGAGAACTTGTACAGCCCCCTGCAATAACCAGGTAGAGGTGTAGTAGCATCGCAAGGTCAGTACAAGGACTAGCCATGGAACACCGTGCCTCAACGCTATAACGGGGGTACCCAAGTAGCGGATCAAAACACTTTCAAAATTGGCAAGTCTTGTCTTGCTACAACGTCGCTTTGGAATGGCCCAAAAGATTGTATAAACTACAAGGCATATTACACGACCTCTGTCACATCCCTTTGACTAACACAGTTGAGGCGTACTAGCATTGCAGGGCAAATAATTGGGTTAGCCAACAGAACGCCTTGCAACAACGTTACGCGGGGTGTTTCCAACTAACGGATGGAAAAACGCACCAAACTAGCAAGTAGCGTCTTCTGACAACGTCGCCTTAGAGTGGACTAAGAGACGGTAAAAACTAAGGTATCGCCTCGTCGAGACGACACGTTCACATATGTATTTGCGTCTTGCGCATTACTACTCATAAATGCCAAGTACCGGGAAAACGGCCTTGTGCATTACTACCCATAAATGCAAAGGGTCACTTTAAGGTCTTGTGCATTACTACTCATAAATTCCACGTACCAAGACAACGGCCTTGCGCATTACTACCCATAAATTCCAAGCGTCACTTTAAAATCTTGCGCGTTACTACCCATGAAATACGACAACCATACAATACATGTGTTTACTACATCCTCATTACGCCATGCCTTGGTATAACCAAGAGGGCCAAGAAACATAGCGACATATGTCTCCTAACTACAACTGTTAGGTTCTAAGCTCTCGGTCAACGAGTCGTTGATCTAAAGCTTATTCCTCACTGGTGAATTGACGGATTCAGTGCTCTTGGGGCTTGTCGTTCTGATCCACGTCCTTCTGCTTCCTTGCTTCGCTTCTCCACGCGACCCTGCAAGAGGGGCAGTATCAAGCACGGGGGGGGGGGGGGGTGGTGCTTGATGAACCCTCTCTGATGCTTAAGTCAGGAAGATACTTCTAGAGAGATGCCAGAGCTAAACTTCACAATCATCCCGATGATCAAATGAATGGTGTGTTGGATCACGGTTGGACTCCGGCACGTTCTTGACGGAAGTCCGAACTCCTTTGCTCCAAGTAATCCTTAAAAAAGGGATAGACCGGGCGGTGACCCATAATCCCTCTCCGTTGCTTAAATGAGTATCTCGATGTAGGCAAGTATGTATGAAAGTATGAGTTTGTGAGTCTGTGAATCCTTAGGTAATTCCTTCCTTTATATAGGGGAGGAGTTACCCCAGTTACTTGTTGTGATAACTTCCAGGGGCAGTTAGCCCACGCTCCATTTATCTCGGCCACTTGCCCACGTTCCGTCTTTTCAAGCCACTTCCCCACTACGCTGATAGTGGGCGTGTTTCTCGGCCTCATCCTCTGGTGGCAAGTCCCGACGGATGTCGGGGACTCCAGAGTATCTCCTTTGGTCACCGCTCGGGGCCCCTTGTCATCGGGACAGGGCCAACATCCTCAGGGATTCAACATCGGGGCCTACTCAAAGGCATTTCGTCGAGGCCTACTCAAAGGCATTTCACTGGGGCCTACTCAAAGGCATTTCATCGCGAGCGTCCAGCTCATATGTCGGGACCGACCTTGTCGGTGTTGGATCACGGTGGAACTCCGGTACGGATCTTGACGGCAATCCTAGCTCCTTTGCTCCACGCAATCCTGCAAGAGGGGATAGACCAGGCGGTGACCCAGAATCCCTCTCCGATGCTTAAATGAGTACTTCGTCTGACTGGCAAGTAACAGATATCAAAGTGTATTCAACTCAACGTAAGTGATCTGAGGTGACCTCCTGCCCTTTTATAAGCAAAGAGATGCCTCAGGTACCTGGCGAACCGTTAGGGGTGGTTAGCCCGTATCCCGCATATCTCGTACGTGATCTCGAGTATCTTAGCCATGCCCCGCGTATCTCGGCCACGCCCCGTGTATCTTAACCACGCTCCGTGTATCTCGGCCACGCCCCGCATATCTTGGCTTTATCCTCTGATAACGAGTCCCGACTCCCGTCGGGGACTCCAGAGTTATCTCGTTGTGTCACCGCTCGGGGCCCCTCGTCATCGTGACAGGGCCAATCATTCTTAGGGATTCATCATCGGGGCCTACTTAAAGGCTTCTCATCGGGAGCTTCCAGCTCCACTGTCGGGACCGACTCTGTCGGGACCTTGCTTCGTCGGGACTCCCTTCATCGGGACCCTTCTCCTAGGTCATTTTGACCCTTACTCTGGGCCTGGTGGGCCTGTTTGCCATTTCCTCGCCGTTAAAGGGCCTGACGGCTATAGTCGGACCCATCATTTGCCCCCAAGACATGAGGGACTTTTAGTTCGTCGTGTCTACCAACTCCCGATTTTCCAATACTAGAGTCGGGGATCTGTTCCTTGGTTCAGTTACTTAGTTTTATCAGTCTTCTCCTCCACGTTTCCTCAGGGTTTTGTAGATAACTGCTATATCCCAAAGGTCTCTTCGGTTTTCTAGTGCATTAAATGCAGCAGATAATGGAGTGACGTTTTCGACCCACGTGCCTGATTTTTCGCGCCTGCCCTTTTCTGAAAAGTGCTTTTCAGGCCGTTTCATCATTACGCCCGTTGTCCTTCTGCACGTTTCATCTCAACGGTCCAGATTAAGACTCTTCGACTTCGACGACTCGGATCGAAGTGTCCTTTCAACCGTCTTCTTCGACTATAAAACCCTAGCCACAGTCACCATTTAACTTTTACTGTCTTCGAATTCTCAAAAGCTCTCTGCGATTCCTCTGCAATTCCATGCTCTGTGATTTCAAAGGTCTTTGGAGTCTCTCCGATCATCTTTCCGGCGACATCTCGTTCATCTCCTTCAACCTCTACTTCATCATGTCTGGTAAGGAAACCCTCTTCGTTGCTTGTTCGTCTTTTTTTCTAATTTTTCCCAGAGTCCCACTGTATTTTCTTGCCCTGGTTGCTTTTCAGACAGCGGTTCCAGCTCTGAGGGGAGAAAACCCTTTAAATTTGATTATGCTCCAAATGAGATTTCCACTACTGCTTATGATGCAGCTCTCCGGGAGGGTTGCATCACCATCACCTGGGAATCTCGTTTCCCATATCCTCGACATCGTCCCTCGAGTGACCCTGAGGTTACTCGTCCCCAGAAAGGGGAGGTATTTGTCTCTACGGGACAAATATCAGCGGGGATCAGGTTCCCCTTTTGTGGTAGCCTGGTCGAGCTGTGCCATCATTACAGAACACACCCCACCACCTTGTCTCCTCATGCCATCCGCATCTGGAACGCCTTTCAAGTCCTCTGTCTCCGACAGAAGTGGGTCTACAGCCTCCAACTCTTCAGGACCTTCTATGGGCTAAAATGCAACGAGGCGGGGGTTTGCGCCTTCTACCCTCGGATGCCCAAGTGGAGTAAGCAGCAGCTTGCCCGGCACGGTTAGACCAGTGACACCTGGAAGGTGGTCAAGGGTCGGGGACTCTTGATCGATACAGGGTCCGACAACAGTAGCTGGAAGAAGAGCTACTTCTTCATCCAACATTCTTCAATTCCCTGGCCTCGGTGGGAGGTGGCAGCAGACCCTCCGCCTGCTTTCCACACTTATGCTAATGAGGATTTCGAGACTCTCCAATTAATCCAGCTTTATCGTTGGGGGGAGTCTTACACTCCTCTCAATGCTAACTCTCTGGTGGAGCGGGACCTGGTGCACGCCGGGATCCGACTCCTCAGTATTGTCTCTGGGGGGCAGCTCTTCGACGGCCCTTCTAACGTGATCTCTTGGGTAAACTTCTAACTTTTCTTCGTTTATTGTTTGCAGCCAAGAAGGTATCTGTGCTGACCGATCTATTCCTTAAGCAGGGGGAGACCGATGCTATCCGCCCCTCACGGAAGAGGAAGTCTGCTAAGAAGGCTGCTGCCAGGTCGGGGTCTCCTACAGCGGAGCAGCCCAAGCGGCCACGGGTGGATCTGGACCAACTCTTCGATGTCCAGAATGCTGAAGAAGGTAAACAACTCCGACTTGCTATTAAATCGTATAAAAGGATGTTCCCGTCGGACTTGATTTCCTCGACTAAGAAAGGCCGCATTGCTGATGTCAAAAGAATCCTTCGAGGCGAAACTCCCCGAGTCTTGAAGGCAGGCTACTATCATTACCGCGGGAAGGATCAATACGTCTCCCGACGTATCATTTGGTGTAAGAATCCCGATGAACTTCCTGACTACCTTTCTGAAGCTCTTCATCCTCCAGGTGCAGGTCGCTCGGGAGCTTCCTCGGGTGCTGCAGCTTCCGCAGATGCACCGCCTCCAGCGGGGGTGCCTTCCTCAGCTTGAGAAAAGGCACCATCTGGCGAACAGTTTCGTCAGGTGGAGACTCTGGACTCCTCCGAGGAGACTGGCGGGGCTGACCCCCCTCAACAGCGTCGGAAGGCGGGGCAATCCCCCTTGAAACCAACCCCTCAGGGGCCGCCTCCCTCGTCTTCTCCGCAGCAGCGGGAGCTCTCGCCTATCCACGACTTCTCTCCCTCCCCTGTTCGGGCCGAGACGGAGACGTGCCCTTCTCTTCCTCGTCCTATCTCTCCCCTTGCTCTTGATGGGGACTTCTACAGGCCCTTCAACTCTTCACAGGCGAATGCCCCCTGGGCTCCTATCCAGACGCTCCAGGGAGTCCCGCTCACACAAGGGGAACAGGACCAAGAACTGGCCCTGCATCTGCTGGCGGGTTCCATCCTACCTTCTATGCGACATCCGATTTACCTCAATCGGACGCATATGCAGCGGGACGTCAGGGGTATGGCTGTGCGCCGCATCGAGGTGAGACTTCGCTTTTTCTTGTTGATTGATAAATCGGGTCTTTTGTCCTTCTAACATTTTTCCTTTTGATTGCAGGAGCTTGGGGACTACAACCGCCTCATCGGGTATGTCATTGCCTATGATGAGGCCCGGGAGCGGGACCGAGGAGTCCGCGAGCAGCTTCAGGCGGATCTCAAGGCCTCCCAATCTTCACGCGGGAAGCTTGCCAAAGAGCTGGCTGTCCTTAATGAGAAGATTCGGGACCTTCAGCAGCAGATCGCGGACATCGAGGGGCTCTTGAGGCAAGAGCGGGGGGCAGTCGTGGACCAGCTGACCCAGGAGAAGAAGGCTGTCGAGGACCAGCTGGTCCTTGAGAAGAAGGCTTTGGAGGAGCTGATCGCGGGATTCCCTGCACAGCTGGCCGAAGCGGAGGCCAAGGGTCGGGAGGACTATCGGAGGTCGGAGGGTTTCCATGCTGATGCCATGAAGTTCTTTGGCGCGGAGGTGGAGAACACTCTCTTCAACGCCGTTGAGGAGCTCCACCTGGAGTACGGGGACGCCATCAACTTCGACAAGTCTCCTTCCCTCGCTCCCTTTGCGAAGAAGTATTTTGCTCTTTCCGAGGAGAGTGATGGGGGGAGTACCCCCGTAATTGTCGAAGACGCCTCTGAGCTTCCAAGTGCGGACGCCCCAATAGCCAATCCTCCCGAAGTCAATCCTGTCCCTCTGCTACCAACTCCGCGGACCCAGCTGCTGCCGATGCTGCTGACAAGGACCAAGCTTGAATGCTTTTATCTTTTCAGAGTCCTTGTATCCTCTTCTCTTGCGTCGTTGTCGGGCCTTTGAGCCCTTTATCAATATCAGACTTCTTTTATTCCGATCTTTTGTTGCACTTCTCCGAGTGACTTCTTTAATTCTCATACGTCCTTCCCGACGATTTAATAACTTGCACCACTTATGGCGACTTAACATCGAGTGCATCACTTAAGACGACTTAGTTCTTATCTGTCGAAACCTCGATACTTAAGAAATTCTCGTACGTCCTTTCCGACGCTTTTAATAACTTGTACCACTTAAGGTGACTTAATATCGAGTGCATCACTTAAGACGACTTTCGGATACTTAGAATAAATCTAAGTATTACGCACCACTTAAGGCGTCTTTTCTCGGGCATCACTTAAGACGACTTTATATTACTTAGAGTAAATCTAAGAATCGTGCACCACTGAAGGCGACTTTCATCGTGCACCATTGAAGGCGACTTTACATCGTGCACCACTGAAGGCGACTTTCGTCGTGCACCACTGAAGGCGACTTTCATCGTGCACCACCGAAGGCGACTTTCATCGTGCACCACTGAAGGCGACTTTCATCGTGCACCACTGAAGGCGACTTTCATCGTGCACCACTAAAGGCGACTTTACATCGTGCACCACTGAAGGCGACTTTCGTCGTGCACCACTGAAGGCGACTTTCATCGTGCACCACTGAAGGCGACTTTCAACGTGCACCACTGAAGGCGACTTTCATCGTGCACCACTGAAGGCGACTTTCGTCGTGCACCAGTGAAGGCGACTTTTACACTTAACATAAATCTAAGGACAACTCTTGTTTGGAAGCAACCTCTTTATTTACTGATGGCATAAGATTGGCTTACATCGAATTAAACGATAAATAGCATACACCACTTAAGGCGATTTTACATCGGGCACCACCTAAGGCGACTTTATCGGGCACCACTTAAGGCGACTTCATCGGGCACCACTTAAGGCGACTTTCTCGGGCACCACTTAAGGCGACTTTCTTCAAGCATGGTGTTTCTTCAAGTGTTCGCCACTGAAAGAATGCTTTAACGTTCTGCCATCGAGGTCTTCCAACTTCTATGCGTTCGGAGCTAGCATCCCCACGACCTTATAAGGTCCTTCCCATTTTGGTGACATCTTGTTGATTCGATCCAAAAGGGTGAACTCGTTGCGACGCCAAACCAGCTCCCCGACGAAGAACTGTCGGGACTTCACTCGCCGATTATAGTACCTTGCCGTCGCTAAGCGCATTCGTGCTTGGACTTCATCGGCTTCACGCCTTTTCTCTTCGAGTAGGTCCAAGTCCAGGCGTCTCACTTCATCGTTCGTCAGGGGCTCATAATATCTCGTCCGATGGGATGCCACAGCTACCTCCACAGGAGCGACAGCTTCCGTGCCATAAACAAGGCCAAACGGAGTCTCCCCTGTTGATCGTTTGGGTGTCGTTCTAACAGCCCAAAGTACGTTTTCTAGTTCGTTCAGCCATTTGCCCTTCAAGGCATAGACCCTCTTCTTCAGGCCATCCATCACGATTTTGTTGGCTGACTCCACCTGGCCATTAGTCTGAGCATGGCGTACGGAGGCAGTCCGATGCTCAACGTTCAGTTCTTCCAGATACTCCCTCACCTGAGAGTCGTTAAACGGTGGGCCATTGTCGCTGATCACCACCTTAGGAATCCCGTATCTGGACACGATGTGGGTTTGGAGGAACTTGACGATCTGGTTTCCCGTTGTTCTGGCCAATGCCTTCGCCTCTATCCATTTCGAAAAATAATCGATAGCTACAAGTAAATACTTACATTGTCCTTGTGCTTGTGGAAGAGGTCCCACCAAGTCGATGCCCCACTGCGCGAAGGGCCAAGCGCTCTTGATGGATGTCAGGTTGGCAGCCGGGGCCACGATACTCGGGGCGTACCTCTGGCACGCGTCGCATGATCGGACCAACGCCGTTGCTTCTTTGTTCATCGTGGGCCAGTAGTAGCCCAAGTTCAACACCCTCCTCAAAATGGATTGGGCCCCTTCGTGACAGCCGCGACCCCCTCATGCATTTCCTTCAGGATTCTATTGGTGTCGGGTTCTGCTAAAATTTCAGGTATGGAGTCGAGAACCAGCCCTTCTTGTACAGCTAATTGTCCAGCATCACATAATTAGACGCGATCCGACATATCCTTTATGCTGCTACCTTATCCTCGGGGACTGCCCCCGTGGTCAGATACGCGACTATCGGGGTCATCCAAGTGGGCTCCTCCTCCGATTTTGCTTCAACGGTGCACACCTGCGTGGGGTCGATGTTTGACAAGATCACCTTCTCCAGGAAGTGCACCTTCCGATTTTCTTCTAAGGGTGCCCCCAGGGCAAATTTGCTCAAGGCGTCTGCCTCTACGTTCTCCTCCCTCGGAATAGCCTCGATATCGAAGCTTTTGAAGCTCTCTCTCAGGGTTTGTACCTCTCGCAGATACTTCTTCATTATCGGGCTCCTTGCTTCGTATCGCCCTTGAACTTGGTTCACGATTAACGCTGCGTCGCACTTCACTCTCAAGTGATCGATTCCAGTGCCTTTAGCAATTTTTAGGCCCGTGATAAGAGCTTCATACTCCGCTTCGTTGTTTGTGGCCTTGAATGTTAAAGCCAAGGCGTATCGGAGAGGTTCACCTTCACCTGGTGGTATCAACAAAAGCCCGCTCCTGACCCGTCTGAACTCGCGGAGCCGTCCGTGTACATCTCCCATGTATTTTCTTTGTTTGGCTGTTCTGATTGCTCTGCCCTCTCTGGTTGTTCTTCTGTCGGGACCTCCATGGTTGCCCCCTCTACAGGGCCCGTTTCTTCTAGATCGGGGGCTGTAGATTCTGCTATAAAGTCCGCCAATGCCTGGCCCTTGATGGCCGTTCTTGGAGCAAAGTGTATTCGAAACTCACTGAGCTCTACTGCCCACTTCACCAATCTCCCCGACGCATCCGGTCGGTTCAGAAAATGCTTCAAAGGCTGGTTCGTTAGCACAGTGATCTCGTGTGCGTGGAAGTATGGCCTTAGCTTCCGAGCAGTAATTATCAATGCAAAGAGGTACTTCTCAACGGCGGGATAGTTCAATTCAGATTTGGCAAATGCCTTGCTTACATAATAGACGGGGACTTGATTACCCTCGACAACCTTTACTAACACAGAGCTAATGGCAAATTCAGAAACAGCCAAATAAAGAAAGAGCGGCTCGCCTGGAACCAGTTTTGCTAGCGGCGGGAGTGTGCGAAGGTGCTGCTTTAGTGCTTGGAACGCCTCTTCACATTTGGCGGTCCATTCGAATTTTTTGTTGGCCCTCAAGACTTCAAAAAACGGCATTGATCGGTCGCTGGCTTTGGACAAGAAGCGATTCATTGCAGCTAGTCGGCCATTCAACACTTGCACCTCCCGATGGTTGATCGAAGACTGCATCTCCTCGATTGCCCTCAGCTTCTCAGGATTCACTTCAATTCCTCTTTGGCTTACCATGAAGCCCAAAAATTTCCCTGAGTGGACTCCGAAGGCGTATTTCGTCGGGTTCAGACGAACTTGATGGAGCCTCATCCGCTCAAATGCCATGGTAAGGTTGTGCACGTGATCCTCGGCTTGTCGGGACTTCACCAGCATATCATCCACATAGGCTTCCATGGTTTCTCCCAGCATATCTCAAAACAGCTTATTCACAATCCGCTGGTAGGTTGCCCCGGCATTGATCAACCCGAAAGGCATGACATCGTAGTGATAGATGTCGCTGTCTGCATAGAACGCTGTGTGGGGGGCGTCTTCTTTGGCCATCTTGATCTGGTTGTAGCCTGAATATGCATCCATGAAACTTAACAGCTCATGTCCCGATGTGGCATCCACCAGCTGGTCAATCCTCGGGAGTGGATAGCAATCCTTTGGACAAGCCTTGTTCAAGTCGCGGAAGTCCACGCACATTCGCCACTTCCCGTTAGTCTTCTTTACCAGCACTGGGTTGGCAACCCGAGTCTGGAATCGGAGCTCCTTAATGAAACCAGCATCGAGCAACCTGCCCACCTCCTGCTGGATCGCGATCTTCTTATCCGTGCCCATCGGACGTCTTTTCTGTGTGATAGGCTTGATCGTGGGATCTATCTTCAGCTCGTGTACGATCACGTCGGGGCTGATTCCTGGCATATCGCTGGGAGACCAGGAAAACAGCTCTTTGAACTCTTTCAGCAATTCCACCAATTTTTGGGCTGTCTCTTCAGTTAGAGCAGACCCGATTTTCACCTTCCTCTGGGGTCCGTCGATCTCGACTTCTTTCAGATCTTCTACGGGGGCAGGACGCCCAAACTCTTCTCTGGGATCTGTGTCTGTCTGGAGGACAGTCATGGCCTCTCGCCTCCTCCTCCGGGTGGCATTAACATAGCATTTTCGGGAAGCCACCTGGTCGCCCTTGAACTCTCCGACCCCGTGGTCAGTCGGGATCTTCATCTTCTGGTGCACAGTCGAGGCAACCGCCATCAGGGTATTGATGGTGGTTCTCCCGATAATTGCATTGTAGGTCCCTGCGGAATCAACCACGACAAACTCCACGTTCCTCCTTTCTGATTTCCACCCGCTACCAAACTCCACTGGTAAGGTGATCACTCCTAGCGGGTAGGAGGTTGAGCCAGAGAACCCGACCATCGGGAAGTTTGCCTCCTTTAGATCTTTCTTTGTCTTCCCCATAGCTTCCAGCGCGTCCATGAATAGAATGTCGGAGGAACTCCATCCGTCAATTAGAATTCTCTTCATCTCGAACCTGTCTACGTCCAAAGTTACTACTAAGGCATCGTCGTGCGGGGTCTCCACGCCTATGAGGTCTTCCGACGAGAAGGAGATTACCATATCTTCTTTCAAGGTCCAAGATCGAGACCTCTTACCCAGCACCACCGCCGTAGGGATCCTAGAGGCGTAAACCTCTCGAGCGGATGAGGTATCACCTCCAGCAGCAAATCCTCCATGAATCACGTTGATGACTCGTCTTTCTTTGCGAACACCGGATAACTCTGGATCAGTTCTCTTCTTCTTCGGGGACCGATCGCGGGATCGGGAACGGGACCGCGATCGGGACCGAGAGCGGGACCTGCATCGTTTATCCCCAACGAACTCCTTGAGCTTTCCCTTCTGGATTAGCTTTTCAATCTCCTTCTTCAGCTCCCGACAGTGATTGGTGTCGTGGCCATTTGCGCGGTGAAACCGACAATAGCGATATGTGCGGGACCCCAGGAATTCTCCATCTTTCTTCGGGGGGTACCTGGAGATACCTTGTCGTTCCATGACTGTCAGCACTTCCGCCATGGAGCAGTTGAGAGGAATGTCAAAATCCTCCCGCTTGTCTTTTCTTGAAGAACGTCTGTCGTCCTCGATTCTTACCACTTTCGGGTTTACCTTTTGACTTACGATCGTCGAAAGGCTTACTTGACTGTTTCCCTTTGTTCGACTTTGGGGGCTCCAGTTCTCCCGCGGCTATTTTTGACTCCTGGACATCGATCTGCCGCTTCACCCTCTTCTGCAAAGCCTCCATATTCCACACAGCCTTCTCAGCCACGCTGTGCATCAAGTCGGAGCCATAGGGGGATGTCAGGTTCCGAATAAAGGTGCGGATGGTCTCGCCCTCCGAGATTTCCTCGTCTATCTCTGCTACGCTGGCGGTGTACCGCTGGTAATAGTGTGCCAGCGACTCGTCGGGCCTCTGCACCACCTGGGTTAGGGACCTCACGCTCTTCAATAAACGTCTGCGGCCCTGGTATTGTCGAATGAAGCGGTCGTGCATATCCGCCCAATAGGTAATGCAGCCTGGGGGCAGGCTAAAGAACCAGGTCAGGGCTCTTTCTCCAAGGGTGTTTGGGAACAGTGAACACACTATATCTTCATTCGGGGCTCTACCCAGACACGCCATAAGATGCTTCTGGACATGACGGACTGGATCTCCTTCGCAATCATATTCCTTAATCTCGGGGATACCCAGCCCAGGCGGGGCGAGGGTGTCTATTAGTCGGGGAACGAAGGGATGAGTAGATCGATCCCTCAGCTCCGACACCAGCGGCTTCTGTTCTCCCATACAGATGTTCACAATCTTTACCACCTGGTCGGGAGTGATGGGACCATTTAGGGGAATGGTCCTGTGTTGTACTGGTCCTGGCCCGTCAACCACGAACCTTTCCGGCTGACTAGTTGTCCTGCCTCTGTCTTGGCCTTGGGGCGGGGCTTCCTGCGCGTTCCGACCCTCTGTTGGTAGGGTTGCTTCCTCCAGCGGGGGCATCTCCTCCTGCCTCCTCACAGCCTCTCTTCGGTCCAAGAGAGCCTCTACAGCCGCCAGAAACATGGGCATGGCCTCTGCCACGGCCCTCGTCAAATCTGCAGCAGGGGGAGCCTCCTGCCCCCTGTTATCCTGGTGTTGAGGGGCAACATCTTCGGGATGCGATCCATTGTGCCCCCCTGTCTGGGAGAGCTCAGCCGGGGGATGGTTCTGGTTTTCCCCTTGTTCTGGTACTGAATTCAGGTTCGTTGCAGCGGGGTGACGGGAACCACCGGATTGTCCTCTTCTGTTCCTGCCAGCCGCCATCGATCGAGTAGAAGGCATATCAGCTTTTTGTTTGTTTCCCACAGACGGCGCCAATGTTGGATCATGGTGGAACTCCGGTACGGATCTTGACGGCAATCCTAGCTCCTTTGCTCCACGCAATCCTGCAAGAGGGGATAGACCGGGCGGTGACCCAGAATCCCTCTCCGATGCTTAAATGAGTACTTCGTCTGACTGGCAAGTAACAGATATCAAAGTGTATTCAACTCAACGTAAGTGATCTGAGGTGACCTCCTGCCCTTTTATAAGCAAAGAGATGCCTCAGGTACCTGGCGAACCGTTAGGGGTGATGGATATACGCCCAATTTGAACCCGTTGACTTCCGAACCGTTGTATTTTTATCGTCCCATTATTGATTGTAAATCGAAACTTCAACCCGAACACTTCGCGAAAACACCAACGGCACGGACGAGGCCGAAGCGCTCGTCCGGCCGAGTCAAACTCACCTAGGTGAGGTTGGGTGGCCACACCCGACCTCCCCTAGGGGAGATCGGGTCAGCCAACCCGATCTCCCCTAGGGGGGATGGGGTTGGCCAACCCCATCCTCCCTAGGAGGGGTTGGGTGCCCTCACCCAACCCCTACCCTTGGGGGTCGGATTTCCTTCCTCCCAAGGGCCCCGGCACCATTTTTGGACTCCCATACTCTGTTTATTCCGCCTACCTTCTCCGTATCCTAAGGTCTTAATTATGCGTTTAAAGGTTAATTAACTGTGTTTAAAGGTTAAAGATGTCATGAAGCCACCTTAATGACACCGTTGCCTATAAATACCCCACCTCCACATTTCATTTGATCATCTTGGCAAGTTGCACAATTTTGCTCTGACATCTCTCTAGCTTTATCTCTCTAAAACCGTACTGACTTAGGCATCGGAGAGGGTTCATCAGGCACCACCCCCCCCCCCTCTGTGCCTGGTATTGCCACTCTTGCAAGGTGGCAAGGAGAAGAGAACCAAGGAAGCAGAAGAGCATAGAGCAGTAGGACAGGCCCCAGGGGTAAGAAGTACAAGCCTCAGGAGGTCAGAAGGAGAGAAGGAAAGGAGGTCAGAAGGAGAGAAGGGAAGGAGGTCAGAAGGAGAGAAGGAAAGGAGGTCAGAAGGAGAGAAGAGAAGGACATATATCAGAACGACTACCCCAAGGGAGTATAAGGGCATGGATCAGAACGACTACCCCAGGGAGTATAAGGGCATGGATCAGAACGACTAGTCCTAGGAACACTGAACCCGACATTTCATTAGTGGGAGATAAATTCTAGATTGACGACCCGTTGACCTAGACTTTATAACCTAACACTTGGCGCCGTCTGTGGGCTTCGAACAGAAAGCCTGACAATCACGAGAGCGAAGACGAACAACTTAGTGTCTAGAGATAATCGCCCACCTGGGGGCAATAGGCAAGAAAGACAGCCTATACCTCCAGCAAGGCTGCCTAACCCAGAGAAACAGCCTGCACACCAGAGCCTCAGGTAGCCCCACAGGCACCCCAGCCTAACAAGCAGGGAGGAGGCTTCCACAGCTCCAACTCCATTGACTAGGAAGCCACAGGGACAGGGGGGCAACAAGGAGTGCCATCCCAATACACGGCACCTCCACAGGGGTACTACTACGAGGCACAACCTCAAGGGTATCCATATGGAATACTAACTCAAAGGAACGACAATCGTGCCCACACAACCAACATAAGGCCCACATACTCGCAAGGAGCACAGACAGTGACTCCGAGGTTGATGAACGCATTGGATGAGCTGCTAGCCCATATAGACACTCTGAGGAACAGGCAGAGAAGGCAACAGCAGCATGAAGAAGAAGAAGTTCATGAGGAAGAACAAGACCCAGAAGAAGAACACCACTCGCACCCTCGAACAGGGCAGCGAGGAGAACAAAGGAGAGACAACCAAAGGCCACCCCCAAGGGGAAGGCAGCAGTCTGTGCCTCCAAGGCAGCAACAGACACAGGAGGATGTCAGAGCATACACCCCTCTGGGGGCAGATAGACAGGCAAGACCTCAAAGGAGGCAGGAATTCAACCAAGTACCCCAACAGGGACATACACCGCACTAAGGGAGGACATACATGCCAGACCAACAAGGATATATGAGTTCCAACATCCACCCTGGCAATGTACACATACAGTCCGTATCACTACAGACATGACTAAGGAACATACCAAGAAAAGCTAAAAGGGAGGGACATAGTCCCAACAACACAACAAGGCAACCACCTACCCATGATACAGCACGACAGGTCCAAACCCCTTGTGCATGACAACCCTTGGCACACATCCTCCTAGGACAGGGGAGGAGTTGAAAAGACAACGATTTGAACAGGGGACTCATAGAGTACCACACCATGTTAGTACATAGCTACTACAATGGGAAGTCTCATGGAGAGACATAGTGGAGTGAGATCACACATAGCATACATGAAGGATACACCTCCACCTAGTCCGCCTTGCAAGGATGCGACCTTATATTCCTCAAGTGGAAGGAATACACACAGACTACTGGAGGAAGACAACTACATTACCAAGGAAGCAAGGGGTATCAACCCCCCACACTCATATCCTTCCCATATCCTCTTATTTAATTTAACTGCATAACAAGTCAACTCCCTAAAAGGGGTAGATTTTGATACTTGATATCAACATGTTTTCCAAGAATGACCATACCGGACGCCTTCGGGCTCCGTGATATATATATACACAGGTGGACCACTAGAAGAATCAGTAAAAGGCCGTCACCAATCAAGAGATGCACAAGCAACAGATTCCTCAATCCCAAAGAACACCTATAAGGTCAAGTTTCTGGGAAAGATCACAAGATGGAAGGCTCACTTACAAAAATAAGTTGAGCACTCCCAACATCCTATAGAAGAACTACCATGAAGGTCACAAAGGATTACCCCTACTACAACCTTCCACTAAGCATCCTAGGGCCAAGCCCGTCAAAGGATCCCATCTGGCATTGGTATGCAAGGGGGGCACCAGTCACAACATGCCCTCCCCACAAACGCCCATTAGCACAAGAAGGGTAGCCGCGAACACATCCCTCCAAAAATGAAGGAAACCATATCACATGGGTAACGCCCACCATCAGAGGCAAACACCTCCAGCGGATCTTTATGATTTCACAAAATAGCCAGGAGATACAACTACACTTAGAAAGCTCATCCCAGGTAATGGAATACACTTCCATCAAAAACCCTCAAGGACACCAAGCCTAGCAAAGGAAGAACGGTGACACCATCATCAAGCTTTTAAAAAGGGATATGGAAAACATAGTATTTCCACACAATGATATGTTAGTCATAAGAGAGGGAATCACCAACTTTGACATGAAGAGAACCATAGTATATGAAGGGAGTCCGTCAGACATCTCCCATGACCAACCATTGATGATACTAGAGAAGAGTCAGGCATACCTAATACCAAGGGACCCCCTACTAGTAAAGGTGGTCAGAACATCAACACACCCATTAGGGACACGGCACTGCAAATGAACCAGGAAAAGGATGGAACACATATCCTTACAAGTATCCTTACAAGTATCCTTGCATTTATCCTTGCAAAAATAAACTCCGTAGATAAAGAGGTCATCTAATAGATGACTATGTCTCTGTTCTCAAAATATGATCCTAACCCGGAGATCCTTGGACTCCGTATCATATATGCAATGAATAACATGTTCATCAAAGATAGGTACACGAAGATTCAAGACAACGCCATAAAGATTAGGCGCATACCTCTACCAAGTACGACACATTTGAGTGTTCATAAACACTCCCTCGCATCGCACAAGAAAGAAAGGCAGCCAAGGATACAAGTCCTAACAAAACAAACATCGGTAGAAAATCCGGTCATTGAAGTCATGCACCAAGAGAGAAACTCTAAAGATGCAAGATTAGCAAAAGAGATAGTGCAACAACTAGAGTATGAAAAAGGAGATACATCTCCTACCAAGAGCCTTAGGGCAGGATAATAGTTCTACAAGATCAACCAAAGAAGAGCTCTAAAGCTTGGGGAGTAAGGTTTCAAGATCGACCCTCACACTAGACGCACATCCCGATCAAACACCTTGTCTGCAAATGATAAGACATTTGACTCTGGCATCCCATCAAGAGGAGAACCCCGATAAAAGGGACACTAGAACAATATCCCGCCCTTAAGGCCATACGCCGAATACATGATGAATGAAGGTTATGACAAAACAAAAAAGGAGGGACTTGTCAGCTCAACACACCTCAAACACGTATACGTACGCAACACAAATGCAGCCCCTAATGAAGTCATCCAACAAGGAATAGCCAATACGGGGGCAAACCATGGAAAATCATGGAGCATCACCGGCAAACCTAAAGAAAACGCCCTTTTTAGATTCAAGTCCTAATGCAAAGGAAGTCTATAATCAACATTCAAGGTGGGAGGAGCATGACCAATGTGACACCCCCTAAAGGCATTGAAGAATACTCCAATGTGAAGGAAAAGGCAAACCACACTAAGTGCCACAACACTCCAAGAAGATTATCACAGCCCGGTCAGACCCCCCCATGCACGAGCAAAGAGCATGGATTAGATTGACTAGTCTGAAACACACCTACGAGATTAACAACTCAAGACGCCATTCTATGAGAGAGCTTTTCAACCTAAAACACAAGGAAGGGGGGAAAGAATTTACAAGCACCCCTAGGATACAAACATTGCCACATCCTAGTTATCAAGAGAATGAAATCCATCCCCACCCACCCAAAGCAAAAGCTCTTCCACCCAACCTCCAAAGACACATCCGACAAAGGCATCATCCAAACCATGCCTATGACTGAAACAAGCAAGCATGAGAAAGAGTAAATCCTACAAGGGACACTCATCGCATTCAAACAAGCAGACAAGGGAGCCCCGAGCATAAGGGGTACCCAACCAAGAAAATGAACGAGGGGCCTTCAACGGCCAAATATGAAAGGCGGTGTGACCACCAAGCAACTTGGGGGGCACCAAACGAATAAGTGCTTGGTAGTCCACCTAAGTGTAAAAGAAGAGATTAGAAGCAGAAGATCACAAGAACATGCAATACCACTTTTCCTAGAAGAGGTCACATAAGAGGAAAACATCATCAACTCCCTATACGAACTCGTCCTAAGTTGGCAACACACAAACATCGCCCTCGAGAGGTGATCTCCCACATTAAGGAAAAGCGTGGTAGCATGCAATATCATAGAAGGAAAAGTCAAGTAAAGACTCGAAAAGCATACCAAAGACGCACCCTACATGAGAAAGGACACAAGATAAGGTAATATTATGAGCCCTCCGGGAGCCAATCCCGCGAACACATTCGACGCCCCCAAGAGCGTATCTTGAGAGTAGTTCTAAAACTACGAACCTTGTGCCCTCCGGGAGCCTATCCCGCGAACAGATTCGACGCCCCCAAGAGCGTATCTTGAGAGTATTTTTCATACTACGACCATCGACGCCCCCAAGAGCGTATCTTGAGAGTAGTTTTCATACTACGACCTTCGACGCCCCCAAGAGCGTATCTTGAGAGTAGTGTTCATACTACGACCTTCGACGCCCCCAAGAGCGTATCTTGAGAGTAGTTTTTATACTACGCCCTTCGACGCACCAAGAGCGTATCTTGAGAGTGGTTTCCAAAAACTACGAATTTCGACGCCCCCAAGAGCGTATCTTGAGGTAGATTTGCAACCTACCAGATTCGACGCCCCCAAGAGCGTATCTTGAGGTAGAAAAAACACTACCAGATTCGACGCCCCCAAGAGCGTATCTTGAGGTAGATTTCAAACTACCAGCTTCGACGCCCACCAGGAGCGTATCTTTGGTCTAACCTGAGCCCTCCGGGAGCCTATCCTGTGAAACGTTAAGTGCCCTCCGAGAGCCTGTCTCGTGAACAGTTTTCGACGCCAACCAGGAGCGTATCTTTGGTCTAACCTGTGCCCTCCGGGAGCCTATCCTGTGAAACGTTAAATGCCCCCCGAGAGCCTGTCTCGTGAATAGTTTTCGACGCCAACCAGGAGCGTATCTTTGGTCTAACCTGTGCCCTCCGGGAGCCTATCCTGTGAAACGTTAAGTGCCCTCCGAGAGCCTGTCTCGCGAACAGTTTTCGACGCCAACCAGGAGCGTATCTTTGGTCTAACCTGAGCCCTCCGGGAGCCTATCCTGTGAAACGTTAAGTGCCCTCCGAGAGCCTGTCTCGTGAACAGTTTTCGACGCCAACCAGGAGCGTATCTTTGGTCTAACCTGAGCCCTCCGGGAGCCTATCCTGTGAAACGTTAAGTGCCCTCCGAGAGCCTGTCTCGTGAACAGTTTTCGACGCCAACCAAGAGCGTATCTTTGGTCTAACAGTACCATGTATACCATTTAATGGGTATCAGAAGAGATCATCGCACCATACTGAGAAGGATTCCATGAGAAAATAATTGCAAAGTAAAGTTGTATAAAGAACACATAATATTTTTTCTTGATGAGATAGCAGGTATGATGTGAAGGAAATCACAAAAGAAAGATAAAGAAAGGAAAGCATATACAAAGGAGAAGTCCATGACCAAAGGATCATATACAGAAGCACAAGAGGTTATCATGAAAAGTAACGAGTTATCCTACCACCCATATCACAAGTCAAGAGAAGTATCTCAAAGGAACCCAACACCACAAAGAAGGATAGCAAAGACATGAAATCCGAAGTTCAAGGCTCTCAAAATAAGCTCGACCCATCAAGAAGAGAATTGCCTTACAAGTCACACAAATCAACCTCCGACAAATGTTATTGTCATGCATGTCGCCCTCGCGTGACCTATGCTCGTATCAGACTTGAACATCGTCAAGCACAACTCATGAAGGAGACATCTAAAGAGCATAAAGGATACAACATCCGACAAGACGAGACATCGGGACCTAACCCAACAATCATAGCCTACACAAAAGGCAACTATAGCAATGAAGGCTCTCCAATGAGAAAGGAATACTAAAGCACAACTCCATACATCGTGATGTGGCTATCATGGCCACATACACTGAAGTGGCTATCATATCCACATACCTTGAAATGGCTATCATGTCCACATACCATGAGGTGGCTATCATGTCCACATACCTTGAAGTGGCTATCATGTCCACATACCCTGAACTGGCTATCATGTCCACACACTACAGAAGGGCTATCACTCCGACACATCACGAAGTGGCTATCATGTCCACATACCCCGAAGTGATTATCATGGCAGCACATCATAAAACATCTGTCAAAGACATGAATTGTAAAGACACCATCCCGACCACGAACATCAAAAGGCTACGCCTAGCCCGAGGAGGAGGTTCAAGAAAAAGGGAAAAACAACACCCTTCGTACGCTCATCAAAGGTAGGCACTTATATTTCAACCCACTGGGCGATACTAGGAAGGAGACGTCCTCATTATGAAGACAACCTCCATATCTCACGAAATCAACCATGAAGCAAAGAATCACGACAAGCACTATTTAGGGCATATAACAAAACGATCCCCACAACGATCACAACTACGATACTAGTAGAGGCTAACTCAAGAGCAGTCTCCACCAAACTCCAAAGCAAGAATTCGCTATCTTAATCAGAGCCATGGCAAGAGAAAGGAACCTCAATGAAAGGTGATGATCACACCCATCACCAAAAGAAAAATCTTCAACGCAGGGGTTAATAACATAACCCATAGGAAAGACAAAAACACCTTCAAAAGTCGTCAAATCTACATGAAGATGAAATAAACTTGAGACTCGGCCCCTCGGCTGGGGGGCAGGGGATAGAGAAGAGACATCAAGACCTATGATCACCCCATCGCCAGCCACAGGTTGTTTCCTTTTGTCAAGCAAAGAGGGTGCCTCTTCAACCACTACCTCCTTATCATGGGAGGGAGTCAGCAAGGGGGCACTTGAAGGAGAGCCTCTCGCGGTTTCCTTCTCCTTGGCAGCCGAGGGCCCGACCTCAGAGTCAGGTTTCCGCGCCTTGGATTTAGATTGACTTGAACTCTCACCCACCACAAGAACCATTCGGTAACCAGGGAAGAACGCTCTAACAACAAGAAGGAACCAGCATGAGAACAATCATAAGTATATCACAAAAAAAAGAAGGGAAAAAGAACATACTGGAAGCATTAGCAGCCACCCCTGACTTAGAAAATTTCTTGGCCTGATAAGCAGAACTAGAGGGTTCTTCCCTCTCATCTGATTCAACGGTACGTTCGGAACGCTCTGCCTATACCTTGTATGTTTCTCCATGAAATCAACCTACAAGGGGTCG
The DNA here is from genome assembly GCA_036873135.1 of Clarkia xantiana subsp. parviflora. Taxonomy (NCBI): domain Eukaryota; kingdom Viridiplantae; phylum Streptophyta; class Magnoliopsida; order Myrtales; family Onagraceae; genus Clarkia; species Clarkia xantiana. The sequence goes on along the minus strand of JAPTYO010000017.1, from coordinate 7,430,532 downwards.
TACGAGTCCCTGCCTCATACAAGTCCGCCTCGGACACCCAAGACACAGGACGGTCAGATTTGGTCTGACCACCTCGGAAAACGATCTTCAAGGTCTCCCTGTCTGAAGAAGAAAGCTTCCCAAAAGTGAGTCATCTATACGAGCAACCAACGCAAAGATCGACCCTTACTCATGGAAGGGCGAGATACGCCTACTACGGGGGCAACCTTAGCACCAAGGGAAGAGGGCGAACTTTTAGTTTCCCCAAATGGAGCAACGCTCCAGCACATCCGAAGGAAGGGTCAACCCTTAACACATGTCAATAGACCCCTTCGCTCGCAGCGGTAAGAAGAAAGCTTGTAAGCTTTTTCACCCTCACTTTTATGGGGAACAAATTGCAGGGTAAAGGTCAAGAGCTATACACACGCTCCAACGAATGAAGGAAAAATGTTACACGTGCCGAAAGTCGAGATTAATGGACAATGCTCACGCTAGTACGAGGGAGGCGGAACGTTGTGTCCCATTGAGTGGCAGAGTTCCCACCCTCAAGTAAAGGAGAGGTCTATGCTCTCACCTTTGCACTTATGCTCATATTCATGATTAACATCTACAGGTACATCAATGTCATCACTCATGCTTATACTCACAACCCATCCATACATACATACATGTTCATGCTTGCACTCATATGCATGCCCACATACGCACTCCCATGTGTTCAAACATTTAGACGTCCATGCACATGGCCGCCATATATTCATGCATACATTCATGACTACAATTGCAGCATGTTTACACCCACTCCCATACTTGTGTTCCTACTTGCATGTATACTAGTACACATCCTCATGTTCATGATACGTCCATGTTCACTCCTAGTTAACATCCTATAGGCATATTTTCTAGTACCCCATACTTAGAAAAATTTCGGACCAAAATTGAAATTTTTCTTCACTTAGGCAAAATCCTAGCACGAAATTGAAGCATAAGTCACTTAGTGGCATTCATATTGCATCCATATGCAAGCATGTATTTTTTGAGTATACGCCTGTAGCAAAGATAGGTTTATTACTCCCACCTCAGACGGACGCGTGCTTAGGCATACGTCCGTGCTACTCTAACATTTGCAATTCCTCTATCTCATAAGGCATGGGGTAGAGTCAGAGGCACGCATCCATGGGTAAGTAAGCATTCAGACGAAAGGTAAAACCCCGGTTTCAAATTGCGCGTGTCATACCATCCTAAAATAGAGTCAATCAAGGGTTAGGCCATTGGTTGACTCGGGGGCATGTGATGGATATACGCCCAATTTGAACCCGTTGACTTCCGAACCGTTGTATTTTTATCGTCCCATTATTGATTGTAAATCGAAACTTCAACCCGAACACTTCGCGAAAACACCAACGACACGGACGAGGCCGAAGCGCTCGTCCGGCCGAGTCAAACTCACCTAGGTGAGGTTGGGTGGCCACACCCGACCTCCCCTAGGGGAGATCGGGTCAGCCAACCCGATCTCCCCTAGGGGAGATCGGGTGGACCAACCCGATCTCTCCTAGGAGAGATCGGGTTGGCCAACCCGATCTCCCCTAGGAGAGATCGGGTGGACCAACCCGATCTCTCCTAGGAGAGGTCGGGTCGGCCAACCCGATCTCCCCTAGGGGGGATGGGGTTGGCCAACCCCATCCTCCCTAGGAGGGGTTGGGTGCCCTCCCCCAACCCCTACCCTTGGGGGTCGGATTTCCCTTCCTCCCAAGGGCCCCGGCACCATTTTTGGACTCCCATACTCGGTTTATTCCGCCTACCTTCTCCGTATCCTAAGGTCTTAATTATGCGTTTAAAGGTTAATTAACTGTGTTTAAGGGTTAACGATGTCATTAAGCCACCTTAATGACACCGTTGCCTATAAATACCCCACCTCCACATTTCATTTGATCATCTTGGCAAGTTGCACAATTTTGCTCTGACATCTCTCTAGCTTTATCTCTCTAAAACCGTACTGACTTAGGCATCGGAGAGGGTTCATCAGGCACCACCCCCCCCCCCCCCCCTCTGTGCCTGGTATTGCCCCTCTCGCAGGGCGGCAAGGAGAAGAGAACCAAGGAAGCAGAAGAGCATAGAGCAGTAGGACAAGCCCCAGGGGTAAGAAGTACAAGCCTCAGGAGGTCAGAAGGAGAGAAGGAAAGGAGGTCAGAAGGAGAGAAGGGAAGGAGGTCAGAAGGAGAGAAGGAAAGGAGGTCAGAAGGAGAGAAGAGAATGACATATATCAGAACGACTACCCCAAGGGAGTATAAGGGCATGGATCAGAACGACTACCCCAAGGGAGTATAAGGGCATGGATCAGAACGACTAGTCCTAGGAACACTGAACCCGACATTTCATTAGTGGGAGATAAATTCTAGATTGACGACCCGTTGACCTAGACTTTATAACCTAACAAGGGGTGGTTAGCCCGTATCCCGCATATCTCGTACGTGATCTCGCGTATCTTAGCCATGCCCCGCGTATCTCGGCCACGCCCCGTGTATCTTAACCACGCTCCGCGTATCTCGGCCACGCCCCGCATATCTTGGCTTTATCCTCTGATAACGAGTCCCGACTCCCGTCGGGGACTCCAGAGTTATCTCGTTGTGTCACTGCTCGGGGCCCCTCGTCATCGTGACAGGGCCAATCATTCTTAGGGATTCATCATCGGGGCCTACTTAAAGGCTTCTCATCGGGAGCTTCCAGCTCCACTGTCGGGACCGACTCTGTCGGGACCTTGCTTCGTCGGGACTCCCTTCATCGGGACCCTTCTCCTAGGTCATTTTGACCCTTACTCTGGGCTTGGTGGGCCTGTTTGCCGTTTCCTCGCCGTTAAAGGGCCTGACGGCTATAGTCGGACCCATCAGTCGGGACCCCTCATATTGGCCCTCTAGGCCTCTTTTGGAGCCCAGTGGGCCTACTTCACCGTTTACTCGTCGTTAATGGGCCTAACGGCTATATCGAAACCCATCATTTACCCCCAAGACATGAGGGACTTATAGTTCGTCGTGTCTTCCAACTCCGGACCTCCCGATATTGGCATCGGAGGCTTTTAATTTTACAAAAAATCTTCTGAAGCGGATCTATTTATCCAAGATTCCCCGATATTCCGAGGATAACCACCAAATCCGAAAAGATTTCTCGGTTACTCAACTATTAAATTCAATGGGTGATGAAGCGACGGCTTGGGTACCCGTGTCTGCTTTTTTTGAAAAAGCACTTTTTAGCCGTTTTGTCGCTAGCGCCTCAACAACTCAGGTTGAAGCGTTTCATCTTCAACGGTCCGGATTGAAACGTCTCTTCGGCTATCTTCTCTCCTATCAAACCTCCAGATCCTGGCATTATTCACTTCTCCTTCACCGCTTCATCCTCTGCAATTTCAAAAGCTCAAGCTCTCCTTCCTGATTCCTGATTAGCGCTCCGGCAACCAGGATCTCCGACCATCAGGATCATCTTTTCTTCCCCAATTCAGCATGTCTAGTAAGATTCCTCCTCCGATTCTGAAAAAACTGTTAGCATAGTTGTTCTTTTATTTCAACCAGTCTTACCAGGACTTTTCCAAAAACCAACTGTTCCTTTTCTTGCCATGGTCATTTTCCAGATGGTGAATCCAGTTCTGGGGGGAGAAAACCCTTCAAGTTTGATTATGGTTGTAATGAGATTTCGGAAAACACCTATGATGAAGCTCTCTGGGAGGGATGTATCACTTCCACCTGGGAGCCTCGCTACCCCTATCCTCGCCATCGCATCCCGGGCGACCCTGTGGTCACTCGTCCCCGGGAAGGGGAGGTATTTGTCTCCACTGGACAAGTATCCGCGGGGATCCGATTCCCTTTCTGTGGGGATCTAGTCGAGATGTGTGATTATTAAAAAACACATCCGACTACTTTTTCCCCCCACGCCAACCGTGTGTGGAACGCCTTCCATGTCCTCTGCCTCCGCCAGAAGTGAACCTATAGCCTCCGACTTTTCCGGACCTTCTATGGCGTGAAGTGCAACGATGTCGGGGTCTGTGCCTTCTACCCACGGATGCCCAAATGGAGCAAGACGCAACTCTCCCGATATAGCTGGAACGGCGACACCTGGAAGGTCGCCAAAGGTCGGGGGCTCATCACTGACTCGGGGCTTGACAACAGCGGCTGGAAGAAGAATTACTTCTTCATCCGGAAAAGTTCCATCCCATGGCCCCGATGGGAGGTTGAGGCAGACCCTCATCCCGTTTATCACACTTACTCCGCGGAGGATTTTCAAATTCTTCATTGCATCCAACTCTACCGTTGGGGGGATTCCTTCGCTCCCCTCGATGCCAACTCCATCGTGGAGCGGGATCTGGTTCTGGCCGGGATCCGTCTCCTCGATGTTGCCTCCGGGGGTCAACTCTACGACGGCCCCTCCAATGTCGTTCCTTGGGTAATATTCTAATTGCACCTTTGTTTTCGTCTTTGCAGCTAAGAAGGTATCAATGCTGACCAATATCATGCTTAAACAGGCGGAGACCGATGCCGTCCAACGCCCCGGGCGGAAGAGGAAGTCTTCGAAGAGGGCCGCTTCCTCATCAGCACCTCCATCTGCGGAGGAGGCCAAGCGGGCCCTGTTAGGTTATAAAGTCTAGGTCAACGGGTCGTCAATCTAGAATTTATCTCCCACTAATGAAATGTCGGGTTCAGTGTTCCTAGGACTAGTCGTTCTGATCCATGCCCTTATGCTCCCTTGTGGTAGTCGTTCTGATATATGTCCTTCTCTTCTCTCCTTCTGACCTCCTTTCCTTCTCTCCTTCTGACCTCCTGAGGCTTGTACTTCTTACCCCTGGGGCTTGTCCTACTGCTCTATGCTCTTCTGCTTCCTTGGTTCTCTTCTCCTTGCCACCCTGCAAGAGGGGCAATACCAGGCACAGAGGGGGGGGGGTGGTGCCTGATGAACCCTCTCCGATGCCTAAGTCAGTACGGTTTTAGAGAGATAAAGCTAGAGAGATGTCAGAGCAAAATTGTGCAACTTGCCAAGATGTCCAAATGAATAGTGGAGGTGGGGTATTTATAGGCAACAGTGTCATTAAGGTGGCTTAATGACATCGTTAACCTTTAAACACAGTTAATTAACCTTTAAACACGTAATTAAGACCTTAGGATACGGAGAAGGTAGGCGGAGTAAACCGAGTATGGGAGTCCAAAAATGGTGTCGGGGCCCTTGGGGGGAAGGGAAATCCGACCCCCAAGGGTAGGGGTTAGGTGAGGGCACCCAACCCCTCCTAGGGAGGATGGGGTTGGCCAACCCCATCCCCCCTAGGGGAGATCGGGTTGGCCGACCCGATCTCTCCTAGGAGAGATCGGGTTGGCCGACCCGATCTCTCCTAGGAGAGATCGGGTTGGTCCACCCGATCCCCCCTAGGGGAGATCGGGTTGGCTGACCCGATCTCCCCTAGAGGAGGTCGGGTGTGGCCACCCAACCTCACCTAGGTGAGTTTGACTCGGCCGGACGAGCGCTTCGGCCTCGTCCGAGCCGTTGGTGTTCTCGCGAAGTGTTCGGGTTGAAGTTTCGATTTACAATCATTAACGGGGTGATAAAAATACAACGGTTCGGAAGTCAACGGGTTCAAATTGGGCGTATATCCATCACATGCCCCCGAGTCAACCAATGGCCTAACCCTTGATTGACTCTATTTTAGGATGGTATGACACGCGCAATTTGAAACCGGGGTTTTACCTTTCGTCTGAATGCTTGCTTACCCATGGATGCGTACCTCTGACTCTGCCCCCTGCCTTATGAGATAGAGGAATTGTAAACGTCAGAGTAGCACGGACGTGTGCCTAGGCACGCGTCCGTCTGAGGTGGGAGTAATAAATCTACCTTTGCCACAGGCGTGTACTCAAAAAATACATGCTTGCACAGGGATGCAATATGAACATAGTTAAACGGATCCAAGCTTCAATTTCATGCCGGGATTTGTCTAAGTGGAGAGAAAAATTAATTTTGGTCTAAAATTTTTCTAAGTATGGGATACTTGAAAATAAACCCATGGATGTTAACTAGGAGTGAACATGGATGTATCATGAATATGAAAATGTGTACTAGCATACATGCAAGTAGGGACACAAGTATGGGAGTGGGTGTAGACATGCTGCGATTGTAGTCATGAATGTATGCATGAATATATGGCGGCCATGTGCATGGACGTCTAAATGTTTGAACACACGGGAATGTGTATGTGGGCATGCATATGAGTGCAAGCATGAACATGTATGTATGTATGGATGGGTTGTGAGTATAAGCATGAGTGATGACATTGATGTACCTGTAGATGTTAATCATGAATATGAGCATAAGTGCAAAGGTGAGAGCATAGACCTCTCCTTTACTTGAGGGTGGGAACTCTGCCACTCAATGGGACACAACGTTCCGCCTCCCTCATACTAGCGTGAGCATTGTCCATTAATCTCGACTTTCGGCATGTGTAACATTTTTCCTTCATTCGTTGGAGCGTGTGTATAGCTCTTGACCTTTACCCTGCAATTTGTTCCCCATAAAAGTGAGGGTGAAAAAGCTTACAAGCTTTCTTCTTACCGCCGCGAGCGAAGGGGTCTATTGACATGTGTTAAGGGTTGACCCTTCCTTCGGATGTGCTGGAGCGTTGCTCCATTTGGGGAAACTAAAAGTTCGCCCTCTTCCCTTGGTGTTAAGGTTGCCCCCGTAGTAGGCGTATCTCGCCCCTCCATGAGTAAGGGTCGATCTTTGCGTTGGTTGCTCGTATAGATGACTCACTTTTGGGAAGCTTTCTTCTTCAGACAGGGAGACCTTGAGGATCGTTTTCCAAGGTGGTCAGACCAAATCTGACCGTCATGTGTCTTGGGTGTCCGAGGCGGACTTGTATGAGGCAGGGACTCGTATGACCCCTTGTAGGTTGATTTCATGGAGAAACATACAAGGTGTAGGCAGAGCGTTCCGAACGTACCATTGAATCAGATGAGAGGGAAGAACCCTCTAGTTCTGCTTATCAGGCCAAGAAATTTTCTAAGTCAGGGGTGGCTGCTAATGCTTCCAGTATGTTCTTTTTCCCTTCTTTTTTCTTTGTGATATACTTATGATTGTTCTCATGCTGCTTCCTTCTTGTTGTTAGAGCGTTCTTCCCTGGTTACCGAATGGTTCTTGTGGTGGGTGAGAGTTCAAGTCAATCTAAATCCAAGGCGCGGAAACCTGACTCTGAGGTCGGGCCCTCGGCTGCCAAGGAGAAGGAAACCGCGAGAGGCTCTCCTTCAAGTGCCCCCTTGCTGACTCCCTCCCATGATAAGGAGGTAGTGGTTGAAGAGGCACCCTCTTTGCTTGACAAAAGGAAACAACCTGTGGCTGGCGATGGGGTGATCATAGGTCTTGATGTCTCTTCTCTATCCCCTGCCCCCCAGCCGAGGGGCCGAGTCTCAAGTTTATTTCATCTTCATGTAGATTTGACGACTTTTGAAGGTGTTTTTGTCTTTCCTATGGGTTATGTTATTAACCCCTGCGTTGAAGATTTTTCTTTTGGTGATGGGTGTGATCATCACCTTTCATTGAGGTTCCTTTCTCTTGCCATGGCTCTGATTTAGATAGCGAATTCTTGCTTTGGAGTTTGGTGGAGACTGCTCTTGAGTTAGCCTCTACTAGTATCGTAGTTGTGATCGTTGTGGGGATCGTTTTGTTATATGCCCTCAATAGTGCTTGTCGTGATTCTTTGCTTCATGGTTGATTTCGTGAGATATGGAGGTTGTCTTCATAATGAGGACGTCTCCTTCCTAGTATCACCCAGTGGGTTGAAATATAAGTGCCTACCTTTGATGAGCGTACGAAGGGTGTTGTTTTTCCCTTTTTCTTGAACCTCCTCCTAGGGCTAGGCGTAGCCTTTTGATGTTCGTGGTCGGGATGGTGTCTTTACAATTCATGTCTTTGACAGATGTTTTATGATGTGCTGCCATGATAATCACTTCGGGGTATGTGGACGTGATAGCCACTTAGTGATGTGTCGGAGTGATAGCCCTTCTGTAGTGTGTGGACATGATAGCCAGTTCAGGGTATGTGGACATGATAGCCACTTCAAGGTATGTGGACATGATAGCCACCTCAAGGTATGTGGACATGATAGCCACTTCAGTGTATGTGGACATGATAGCCACATCACGATGTATGGAGTTGTGCTTTAGTATTCCTTTCTCATTGGAGAGCCTTCATTGCTATAGTTGCCTTTTGTGTAGGCTATGTTTGTTGGGTTAGGTCCCGATGTCTCGTCTTGTCGGATGTTGTATCCTTTATGCTCTTTAGATGTCTCCTTCATGAGTTGTGCTTGACGATGTTCAAGTCTGATACGAGCATAGGTCACGCGAGGGCGACATGCATGACAATAACATTTGTCGGAGGTTGATTTGTGTGACTTGTAAGGCAATTCTCTTCTTGATGGGTCGAGCTTATTTTGAGAGCCTTGACCTTCGGATTTCATGTCTTTGCTATCCTTCTTGGTGGTGTTGGGTTCCTTTGAGATACTTCTCTTGACTTGTGATATGGGTGGTAGGATAACTCGTTACTTTTCATGATAACCTCTTGTGCTTCTGTATATGATCCTTTGGTCATGGACTTCTCCTTTGTATATGCTTTCCTTTCTTTATCTTTCTTTTGTGCTTTCCTTCACATCATACCTGCTATCTCATCAAGAAAAAACATTATGTGTTCTTTATACAACTTTACTTTGCAATTATTTTCTCATGGAATCCTTCTCAGTATGGTGCAATGATCTCTTCTGATACCCTTTAAATGGTATATATGATACTGTTAGACCAAAGATACGCTCTTGGTGGGCGTCGAATCTGATCACGAGACAGGCTCTCGGAGGGCACTTAACGTTTCACAGGATAGGCTCCCGGAGGGCACAGGTTAGACCTAAGATACGCTCCTGGTTGGCGTCGAAAACTGTTCACGAGACAGGCTCTCGGAGGGCACTTAACGTTTCACAGGATAGGCTCCCGGAGGGCACAGGTTAGACCAAAGATACGCTCCTGGTTGGCGTCGAAAATTGTTCACGAGACAGGCTCTCGGAGGGCACTTAACGTTTCACAGGATAGGCTCCCGGAGGGCTCAGGTTAGACCAAAGATACGCTCCTGGTTGGCGTCGAAAACTGTTCACGAGACAGGCTCTCGGAGGGCACTTAACGTTTCACAGGATAGGCTCCCGGAGGGCTCAGGTTAGACCAAAGATACGCTCCTGGTGGGCGTCGAAGCTGGTAGTTTGAAATCTACCTCAAGATACGCTCTTGGGGGCGTCGAATCTGGTAGTGTTTTTTCTACCTCAAGATACGCTCTTGGGGGCGTCGAATCTGGTAGGTTGCAAATCTACCTCAAGATACGCTCCTGGGGGCGTCGAAGTTCGTAGTTTTTGGAAACCACTCTCAAGATACGCTCTTGGTGCGTCGAAGGTCGTAGTATAGAAACTACTCTCAAGATACGCTCTTGGGGGCGTCGAATGTCGTAGTATGAACACTACTCTCAAGATACGCTCTTGGGGGCGTCGAAATTCGTAGTTTTTGGAAACCACTCTCAAGATACGCTCTTGGTGCGTCGAAGGTCGTAGTATAGAAACTACTCTCAAGATACGCTCTTGGGGGCGTCGAATGTCGTAGTATGAACACTACTCTCAAGATACGCTCTTGGGGGCGTCGAATCTGTTCGCGGGATAGGCTCCCGGAGGGCACAGGGTTCGTAGTTTTAGAACTACTCTCAAGATACGCTCTTGGGGGCGTCGAATGTGTTCGCGGGATTGGCTCCCGGAGGGCTCATAATGTTACCTTATCTTGTGTTCTTTCTCATGTAGGGTGCGTCTTTGGTATGCTTTTCGAGTCTTTACTTGACTTTTCCTTCTATGATATTGCATGCTACCACGCTTTTCCTTCAATGTGGGAGATCACCTCTCGAGGGCGATGTTTGTGTGTTGCCAACTTAGGACGAGTTCGTATAGGGAGTTGATGATGTTTTCCTCTTATGTGACCTCTTCTAGGAAAAGTGGTATTGCATGTTCTTGTGATCTTCTGCCTCTAATCTCTTCTTTTACACTTAGGTGGACTACCAAGCACTTATTCGTTTGGTGCCCCCCAAGTTGCTTGGTGGTCACACCGCCTTTCATATTTGGCCGTTGAAGGCCCCTCGTTCATTTTCTTGGTTGGGTACCCCTTATGCTCGGGGCTCCCTTGTCTGCTTGTTTGAATGCGATGAGTGTCCCTTGTAGGATTTACTCTTTCTCATGCTTGCTTGTTTCAGTCATAGGCATGGTTTGGATGATGCCTTTGTCGGATGTGTCTTTGGAGGTTGGGTGGAAGAGCTTTTGCTTTGGATGGGTGGGGGTGGATTTCATTCTCTTGATAACTAGGATGTGGCAATGTTTGTATCCTAGGGGTGCTTGTAAATTCTTTCCCCCCCTTCCTTGTGTTTTAGGTTGAAAAGCTCTCTCATAGAATGGCGTCTTGAGTTGTTAATCTCGTAGGTGTGTTTCAGACTAGTCAATCTGATCCATGCTCTTTGCTCGTGCATGGGGGGTCTGACCGGGCTGTGATAATCTTGGAGTGTTGTGGCACTTAGTGTGCTTTGCCTTTTCCTTTACATTGGAGTATTCTTCAATGCTTTTAGGGAGTGTCACATTGGTCATGCTCCTCCCACCTTGAATCTTGATTATAGACTTCCTTTGAATTAGGACTTGAACCTAAAAATGATGTTTTCCTTTAGGTTTGCAAGTGATGCTCCATGATTTTCCATGGGTTTGCCCCCGTATTGGCTATTCCTTGTTGGATAGCTTCATTAGAGACTGCATTTGTATTGCGTACGTATACGTGTTTGAGGTGTGTTGAACTGACAAGTCCCTCCTTTTACATTTTGTCATAACCTTCATTCACCATGTATTCGGCGTATGGCCTTAAAGGCGGGATATTGTTCTAGTGTCCCTTTTATCGGGGTTCTCCTCTTGATGGGATGCCAGGGTCAAATGTCTTATCATTTGCAGACAAGGTGGTTGATCGGGATGTGCGTCTAGTGTGAGGGTCGATCTTGAAACCTTACTCCCCAAGCTTTAGAGCTCTTCTTTGGTTGATCTTGTAGAACTATTATCCTGCCCTAAGGCTCTTGGTAGGAGATGTATCTCCTTTTTCATACTCTAGTTGTTGCACTATCTCTTTTGCTAATCTTGCATCTTTAGAGTTTCTCTCTTGGTGCATGACTTCAATGACCGGATTTTCTACCGATGTTTGTTTTGTTAGGACTTGTATCCTTTGCTGCCTTTCTTTCTTGTGCGATGGCGAGGGAGTGTTTATGAACACTCAAATGTGTCGTACTTGGTAGAGGTATGCGCCTAATCTTTATGGCGCTGTCTTGAATCTTCGTGTACCTATCTTTGATGAACATGTTATTCATTACATATATGATACGGAGTCCAAGGATCTCCGGGTTAGGATCATATTTTTAGAACAGAGACATAGTCATCTATTAGATGACCTCTTTATCTACGGAGTTTATTTTTGCAAGGATAAATGCAAGGATACTTGTAAGGATACTTGTAAGGATATGTGTTCCATCCTTTTCCTGGTTCATTTGCAGTGCCGTGTCCCTAATGGGTGTGTTGATGTTCTGACCACCTTTACTAGTAGGGGGTCCCTTGGTATTAGGTATGCCTGACTCTTCTCTAGTATCATCAATGGTTGGTCATGGGAGATGTCTGACGGACTCCCTTCATGTACTATGGTTCTCTTCATGTCAAAGTTGGTGATTCCCTCTCTTATGACTAACATATCATTGTGTGGAAATACTATGTTTTCCATATCCCTTTTTAAAAGCTTGATGATGGTGTCACCGTTCTTCCTTTGCTAGGCTTGGTGTCCTTGAGGGTTTTTGATGGAGGTGTATTCCATTACCTGGGATGAGCTTTCTAAGTGTAGTTGTATCTCCTGGCTATTTTGTGAAATCATAAAGATCCGCTGGAGGTGTTTGCCTCTGATGGTGGGCGTTACCCATGTGATATGGTTTCCTCCATTTTTGGAGGGATGTGTTCGCGGCTACCCCCTCTTGTGCTAATGGGCGTTTGTGGGGAGGGCATGTTGTGACTGGTGCCCCTTTGCATACCAATGCCAGATGGGATCCTTTGACAGGCTTGGCCCTAGGATGCTTAGTGGAAGGTTGTAGTAGGGGTAATCCTTTGTGACCTTCATGGTAGTTCGTCTATAGGATGTTGGGAGTGCTCAACTTATTTTTGTAAGTGAGCCTTCCATCTTGTGATCTTTCCCAGAAACTTGACCTTATAGGTGTTCTTTGGGATTGAGGAATCTGTTGCTTGTGCATCTCTTGATTGGCGATGGCCTTTTACTGATTCTTCTAGTGGTCCACCTGTGTATATATATATCACGGAGCCCGAAGGCGTCCGGTATGGTCATTCTTGGAAAACATGTTGATATCAAGTATCAAAATCTACCCCTTTTAGGGAGTTGACTTGTTATGCAGTTAAATTAAATAAGAGGATATAGGAAGGATATGGGTGTGGGGTGTTGATATCCCCTGCTTCCTTGGTAATGTAACTGTTTTCCTCCGTTAGTCTGTGTGTATTTCTTCCACTTGAGGAATATAAGGTCGCATCCTTGCAAGGTGGACTATGTGGAGGTGTATCCTTCATGTATGCTATGTGCGATCTCACTCTACTATGTCTCTCCATGAGACTTCCCATTGTAGTAGCTATGTGCTGACGTGGTGTGGTACTCTATGAGTCCCCTGTTCAAATCCTTGTCTTTTCAACTCCTCCCCTGTCCTAGGGGGATGTGTGCCAAGGGTTGTCATGCACAAGGGGTTTGGATCTGTCGTGCTGTATCATGGGTAGGTGGTTGCCTTATTGTGTTGTTGGGACTATGTCCCTCCCTTTGAGCTTTCCTTGGTGTGTCCCTTAGGCATGTCTGTGGTGATACGGACTGTATGTGTACATTGCCATGGTGGATGTTGGAACTCCTATATCCTTGTTGGTCTTGCATGTATGTCTTCCCTTAGTGCGGTGTATGTCCTTGTTGGGGTACTTGGTTGAACTCCTGCCTCCTTGGAGGTCTTGCCTGTCTATCTGCCCCCAGGGGGGTGTATGCCCTGGCATCCTGCTGTGTCTGTTGCTATCTTGGAGGCACAAATTGCTGCCTTCCCTCTGGGAGTGGCCCTTGGTTATCTCTCATTTGTTCTTCTCGCTGCCTTGTTCGAGGGTGCGAGTGGTGTTCTTCTTCCGAGTCTTGTTCTTCCTCGTGAACTTCTTCTTCTTCATGCTGGTGTTGCCTTCTCTGCCTGTTCCACAGAGTCTCTATATGGGCTAGCAGCTCATCCAATGCGTTCATCAACCTCGGAGTCACTGTTTGTGCCCCTTGCGAGTATGCGGGCCTTATGTTGGTTGTGTGGACACGATTGTCGTTCCTTTGAGTTAGTATTCCATATGGATACCCTTGAGGTTGTGCCTCATAGTAGTACCCCTGTGGAGGTGCCGTGTATTGGGATGGCACTCCTTGTTGCCCCCCTGTCCCTGTGGCTTCCTAGTCAATGGAGTTGGAGCTGTGGAAGCCTCCTCCCTGCTTGTTAGGCTGGGGTGCCTGTGGGGCTACCTGAGGCTCTGGTGTGCAGGCTGTTTCTCTGGGTTAGGCTGCCTTGCTGGAGGTATAGGCTGTCTCCCTCGCCTATTGCCCCCAGGTGGGCGGTGATGCCTAGATGCTAAGTTGTTCGTCATCGCTCTTGTTATTGCCAGGCTTTCTGTTCGAAGCCCACAGACGGCGCCAAGTGTTAGGTTATAAAGTCTAGGTCAACGGGTCGTCAATCTAGAATTTATCTCCCACTAATGAAATGTCGGGTTCAGTGTTCCTAGGACTAGTCGTTCTGATCCATGCCCTTATGCTCCCTTGTGGTAGTCGTTCTGATATATGTCCTTCTCTTCTCTCCTTCTGACCTCCTTTCCTTCTCTCCTTCTGACCTCCTGAGGCTTGTACTTCTTACCCCTGGGGCTTGTCCTACTGCTCTATGCTCTTCTGCTTCCTTGGTTCTCTTCTCCTTGCCACCCTGCAAGAGGGGCAATACCAGGCATAGAGGGGGGGGGGTGGTGCCTGATGAACCCTCTCCGATGCCTAAGTCAGTACGGTTTTAGAGAGATAAAGCTAGAGAGATGTCAGAGCAAAATTGTGCAACTTTCCAAGATGTCCAAATGAATAGTGGAGGTGGGGTATTTATAGGCAACGGTGTCATTAAGGTGGCTTAATGACATCGTTAACCTTTAAACACAGTTAATTAACCTTTAAACACGTAATTAAGACCTTAGGATACGGAGAAGGTAGGCGGAGTAAACCGAGTATGGGAGTCCAAAAATGGTGCCGGGGCCCTTGGGGGGAAGGGAAATCCGACCCCCAAGGGTAGGGGTTGGGTGAGGGCACCCAACCCCTCCTAGGGAGGATGGGGTTGGCCAACCCCATCCCCCCTAGGGGAGATCGGGTTGGCCGACCCGATCTCTCCTAGGAGAGATCGGGTTGGTCCACCCGATCCCCCCTAGGGGAGATCGGGTTGGCTGACCCGATCTCCCCTAGGGGAGGTCGGGTGTGGCCACCCAACCTCACCTAGGTGAGTTTGACTCGGCCGGACGAGCGCTTCGGCCTCGTCCGAGCCGTTGGTGTTCTCGCGAAGTGTTCGGGTTGAAGTTTCGATTTACAATCATTAACGTGGTGATAAAAATACAACGGTTCGGAAGTCAACGGGTTCAAATTGGGCGTATATCCATCAGGCCCGGGTGGAGAAGATGGAGAGGATCTTCAACACCCTGACTCCCGAAGAAGGTAAGCAGCTCCGAATAGCCATCTGATTATACAAAAAGCGTATTCCCGAGGAGTTAATCCCCTCCGATAAGAAAGCCAGAATCGAAGGGATCAACCGCATCCTGCATGGAGAAACTCCCCGCATCCTTAAAGCGGGTTATTACAACTATTACGGGAAAGACCAGTATCTCTCTCGTCGCGTCGTTTAGTGTAAGGATCCCGATCAACTCCCTGATTATCTTTCTAAAGCTTCTGGTCCTCCAGCTGCAGGTCAATCGGGAGCTGGAGCTTCAGCGGGGGTGTCACCCTCCGACGCTCGGGTCGGAGAGCCCCTCCTTCCACTTCCTGCCCCGAGAGGATCGGGGACTGAAGATGTCCCGACGGACGGTCAGTTCCGTCAGGTGGTTGACCTAGACGTCGCCGGGGGGTGAGGCAGACCCCGTTGGAGCCGACTCCCGAAGGGCTGCTTCCATCTTCCCCGCCACAACAGCATTCGCCGGTTTTGAGCCTAACTCCTTAAGGGACAACTGGGTCTCACGGCGGCTCGGAGGCACGCACCTCCGACACTCAGGTCGTCCTTCCCACTCTCCCATTAGACGGGAGTTTCTATCAGCTTTACACCCCCGACCAAGCGGCGGCTCCTTGGACCCCGATCGAGTCACTGCGAGGGGTCCCGCTCCGTCGGGGCGATGCACCACCGGAACTGGGTTTGCACTTGCTGGCAGGGTCAGTTCCGCCATCTCTAAAGTTTCCGCTCTCCTTAGCTCGGGAGGACATCCACACGGACATTCGCGAAATGGCCGTTCGCCGAGTGGAGGTAAGGCTTCCTGTTTTTACACATAGTATATAAGGTAAAATATTCTCATGTACTAACCTCTTCCTTTCTTTTTCACAGGAAATGGCGGACCAACACCGCTATTTCGGGTACATCTTGGCCCTGGAGGAGGCCCTTGAGCAGGAGCGAGCTAAGGCGGCCCCCGAGTCTTGGCCAAGCTCGAGGAGGATTTGGCTGCCTCTGAATCGTCGAGGGGCAAACTGGTTAAGGAGCAGGCCCTCCTTAGCCAGAAGACTCGGGACCTCCTGAGGCAGGTCCACGACTTCCCCGCAGACTCGACCACCACGAACTCCACGATCCTCTACTCCGACTTCCAACCACTACTGAACTCGACCGGTAAGGTAATCATCCCCACCGGGTAAGAGGTAGAGCTAGAAAATCCGACCATCGGGAAGTCCGCATGCTTCAGATCCTTCTTGTTTTTTCCCATGGCCTCTGATGGATATACGCCCAATTTGAACCCGTTGACTTCCGAATCGCTTTATTTTTATCACCCCGTTAATGATTGTAAATCGAAACTTCAACCCGAACCCTTCGCGAAAACACCAACGGCTCGGACGAGGCCGAAGCGCTCGTCCGGCCGAGTCAGACTCGCCTAGGTGAGGTTGGGTGGCCACACCCGACCTCCCCTAGGGGAGATCGGGTCAGCCAACCCGATCTCCCCTAGGGGAGATCGGGTGGACCGACCCGATCTCTCCTAGGAGAGATCGGGTCGGCCAACCCGATCTCCCCTGAGGGGATGGGGTTGGCCAACCCCATCCTCCCTAGGAGGGGTTGGGTGCCCTCACCCAACCCCTACCCTTGGGGGTCGGATTTCCCTTCCCCCCAAGGGTCCCGGCACCATTTTTGGACTCCCACACTCGGTTTACTCCGCCTACCTTCTCCGTATCCTAAGGTCCTAATTACGTGTTTAAAGGTTAATTAACTGTGTTTAAAGGTTAACGATGTCATTAAGCCACCTTAATGACACTGTTGCCTATAAATACCCCACCTCCACTATTCATTCGGACATCTTGGCAAGTTGCACAATTTTGCTCTGACATCTCTCTAGCTTTATCTCTCTAAAACCGTACTGACTTAGGCATCGGAGAGGGTTCATCAGGCACCACCCCCCCCCTCTGTGCCTGGTATTGCCCCTCTTGCAGGGTGGCAAGGAGAAGAGAACCAAGGAAGCAGAAGAGCATAGAGCAGTAGGACAAGCCCCAGGGGTAAGAAGTACAAGCCTCAGGAGGTCAGAAGGAGAGAAGGAAAGGAGGTCAGAAGGAGAGAAGGAAAGGAGGTCAGAAGGAGAGAAGAGAAGGACACATATCAGAACGACTACCCCAAGAGAGTATGAGGGCAGGGATCAGAACGACTACCCCAAGGGAGTATAAGGGCATGGATCAGAACGACTAGTCCTAGGAGCACTGAACCCGACATTTCATTAGTGGGAGATAAATTCTAGATTGACGACCCGTTGACCTAGACTTTATAACCTAACACTTGGCGCCGTCTGTGGGCTTCGAACAGAAAGCCTGGCAATAACAAGAGCGATGACGAACAGCTTAGTATCTAGGCATCACCGCCCACCTGGGGGCAACAGGCGAGGGAGACAGCCTATACCTCCAGCAAGGCAGCCTAACCTAGAGAAACAGCCTGCACACCAGAGCCTCAGGTAGCCCCACAGGCACCCCAGCCTAACAAGCAGGGAGGAGGCTTCCACAGCTCCAACCCCATTGACTAGGAAGCCACAGGGACAGGGGGGCAACAAGGAGTGCCATCCCAATACACGGCATCTCCACAGGGGTACTACTATGAGGCACAACCTCAAGGGTATCCATATGGAATACTAACTCAAAGGAACGACAATCGTGCCCACACAACCAACACAAGGTCGGCATACACACAGGGAGCACATACAGTGACTCCAGGGCTGATGAGCGCCTCAGACGAGGTACTAGCTTACAGAGAGACCCTAAGAAATAGACAGGAAAGGCAACACCGACAGGAAGGAGAAGAAGCTCATGAAGAGGAGCAAATTCCAACGGAGGAACGCCACTCGCACCCTCGAACAGAGCAACGAGGAGAACAAAGGAGAGACAACCAAAGGCCACACCCAGGGGGAAGGCAGCAATCTGTGCCTCCAAGGCAGCAACAGACACAACAGGATGCCAGGGCATACACCCGTCTGGGGGCAGATAGACAGGCAAGACCTCCAAGGAGGCATGAATTCAACCAAGTACCCCAACAGGGACATACACCGCACTAAGGGAGGACATACATGCCAGACCAACAAGGATATAGGAGTTCCAACATCCACCCTGGCAATGTACACATACAGTCCGTATCACTACAGATATGACTAAGGGACATATCAAGGAAAGCTAAAAGGGAGGGACATAGTCCCAACAACACAACAAGGCAACCACCTACCCATGATACAGCATGACAGGTCCAAGCCCCTTGTGCATGACAACCCTTGGCACACATCCCCCTAGGACAGGGGAGGAGTTGAAAAGACAAGGATTTGAACAGGGGACTCATAGAGTACCACACCACGTTAGCACATAGCTACTACAATGGGAAGTCTCATGAAGAGACGTAGTAGAGTGAGATCGCACATAGCATACATGAAGGATATACCTCCACCTAGTCCGTCCTGCAAGGTTGCGACCTTATATTCCTCAAGTGGAAGGAATACACACAGACTAATGGAGGAAAACAGTTACATTACCAAGGAAGCAGGGGATATCAACACCCCCACACCAATATCCTTCCCATATCCTCTTATTTAATTTAACTACATAACAAGTCAACTCCCTAAAAGGGGTAGATTTTGATACTTGATATCAACATGTTTTCCAAGAATGACCATATCGGACCCCTTCGGGCTCCGTGATATATATATACACAGGTGGACCACTAGAAGAATCCGTAAAAGGCCGTCGTCAATCAAGAGATGCACAAGCAATAGATTCCTCAATCCCAAAGAACACCTATAAGGTCAAATTTCTGGGAAAGATCATAAGATGGAAGGCTCACTTACAAAAATAAGTTGAGCACCCCCAACATCCTATAGAGGAACTACCATGAAGGTCACAAAGGATTACCCCTACTATAACCCTCCACTAAGCATCTTAGGGCCAAGTCCGTCAAAGGATCCCATCGGGCATTGGTATGCAAGGGGGGCACCAGTCACACCATGCCCTCCCCACAAACGCCCATTAACATGAGAGGGGGTAGCCGCGAACACATCCCTCCAAAAACGGAGGAAACCATATCACATGGGCAACACCCACCATCAGAGACAAACACCTCCAGCGGATCTTTATGATTCCACCTAGTAAGCTCATCCCAAGTAATGGAATACACTTCCATAAAAAACGCTCAAGGACACCAAACCTAGCAAAGGAAGAATGGCGACACCATCATCAAGTTTTTAAAAAGGGACATGGAAAACATAGTATTTCCACACAAGGATATATTAGTCATAAGAGAGGGAATCACCAACTTTGATATGAAGAGAACCATAGTGCATAAAGGGAGTCCGTCAGACATCTCCCATGACCAACCATTGATGATACTAGAGAAGAGTCAGACATGTTAAGTTATGAGATCTAGGTCAACGGGTGATCGGCTTCGATCTCACTCCTTACGGGGGATGTGTGCGATTCGGTATTTTTGAGTTGCCCTGTCTTAGCCTATCTTCTTCCTTCCTTCCTTCCTTCCTTCCTTTGCTTCCTCTCTCCTTCTACCCTGCAGAAGGGGCAATACCAGACACGGAGGGGGGGGGGGGGGTGGTGCCTGGTGAACCCTCTCCGATGCCTAAGTCAGTATTCTTCTAGAGAGATAAAGCTAGAGAGATGTCAGAGCTAAATTGTCCAAAATGGCCAAGATGATCAAATGAGTTGTGAAGGTGGGGTATTTATAGGCAACGGTGTCATTAAGGTGGCTTAATGACATTGTTAGCCTTTAAACACAATTAATTAACCTTTAAGTGCATAATTAAGACCTTAGGATACGGAGAAGGTAGGCGGCGTGAACCGAGTGTGGGTGTCCGACAATGGCGCAGGGGCCCTTGGGGGGAGGAGAAATCCGACCCCCAAGGGTAGGGGTTGGGTGAGGGCACCCAACCCCTCCTAGGGAGGATGGGGTTGGCCAACCCCATCCCTCCTAGGAGAGATCGGGTTGGCCGACCCGATCTCTCCTAGGAGAGATCGGGTTGGCTGACCCGATCTCTCCTAGGGGAGGTCGGGTGTGGCCACCCAACCTCACCTAGGTGAGTTTTACCCCGGCCGGACGAGCGCTCCGGCCTCGTCCGAGCCGTTGATGTGTTCGCGAAGTGTTCGGGTTGAAGTTTCGATTTACAATCGGTGATGGGACGATAAAAATACAACGGTTTGGAAGTCAACGGGTTCAAATTGGGCGTATATCCATCACATGCCCCCGAGTCAACCAATGGCTTAACCCTTGATTGACTCTATTTCAGGATGGTATGACACGCGCAATTTGAAACCGGGATTTTACCTTCTTGTCTGAATGTTCGCTTACCCATAGATGCATGCCTCTGACTCTGCCCCCTGCCTTATGAGATAGAGGAATTGTAAACGTCAGAGTAGCACGGACGTGTGCCTAGGCACGCGTCCGTCTGAGATAGGAGTACTAAACTTATCCTTGCTACAGATGCATACTCAAAAAATACACACTTGCACAGGGGTGTGATACGAATGCAACTACATGACTTATGCTTCAAATTCGTGCCGGGATTCTATCTAAGTGAGGAAAAATTTAGTTTTGGCTAAAAATTTTCCTAAGTGTGGAATGCTCAAAAATAAAACTATCTTGATAATTTTTCTAAGTATGGGTTACTAGGAAAAAGTCTATGGGGTGTTAACTAGGGTGAGCGTGGATTTAACCGTGGTTAAATAGGAACTAGTTTTTGAATCTATCCCTTGAAATTTTCCTTTCTAAAAATCAACGGTGTTGATTTGGCGACTTTAGAAAAAACCCTAATCCTTTGTATTATAAAAGGGGAAGTGATTACCTCATTCTCATTGTCCTTTTCTCTTCTTTTCTTTTTGGCGGTGGGATTTCTGGTCAGGCTTGTTTCTCGGGGCGCGCGTCGCATTGAGGTACGTGTCTTCTTTTTTTGTGTAAGCATTGCCTTTGAGGGATTTAATTCTGCTTCTCCTTCAATCGTTTCCTTACTTGTCTCGTTCTTGATTTGTATGTTTTCATGGTAATGTAGTCCTATTTGATTCGTCACTTTTCCATCTTTTTACTCTCATGTTTCCGCTTATTGGCGGGCGAAGTCTTCTATATTGGGATTATAATTATCTCCTTTTGCCCCTTGTCTTTGCTTGTTGGCCCGTGGGTCTCTCTGTGCTGGGGGTTGTGACTATCTCCCTCTGCCTTCTAGCCTCTGCCTATTGGCTGATGAGGTTTCCTTATGCTGGGGGTTATGACTATTTCCCCCTGCCCCCTGCCTCTGCCTGTTGGCTGGTGGGGTCTCCTTATGCTGGGGGTTATGACTATCTCCCCCTGCCCCCTGCCTCTGCCTGTTGGCTGGTGGGGTCTCCTTATGCTGGGGGTTATGACTATCTCCCCCTGCCCCCTGCCTCTGCCTGTTGGCTGGTGGGGTCTCCTTATGCTGGGGGTTATGACTATCTCCCCCTGCCCCCTGCCTCTGCCTATTGGCTGGTGGGGTTTTTCTTGTCGTCTTTCTATTCTTGTCTTTTGACTTTGTATCCATCATTTTAGGGAGATGAGTTCGTATCTCTTGTCCACTGTTTGCTTTCTGTTTTCCTTGGACTAAGCCTGTGTTTTTTCCGGTCAGCAGAACTTTCTGGTGATTGATGAGGAGTAAGAGGCCAGTACGTGTGGGAGTGGTTAATTCCGGGACCGGATCTTCGATTGCAAAAAGATCGGTTTTCTATGGTGCGGGGAGGTGTTCTCTAACTGGAGGTAAGGGTGGTGACGTTACGGTGCCATCTTCTTTCTATATTGATGCCCCCCAATCGAAGGTCCGGGAGCCGTCTTTTCCTTCCTCCCTGTTTGGTGAGTTCTTGAGCAACTGAGTTTCCTTAGTGTATATTGGTATTTACTCTGTGCTTTGTTATAGGTAGACTTCGTCTTCCGCGTCTGAGTCGGAAGGAGCTGTCTCGTCCACCTGTTGATGGAATTGTTGGGTCTGAGTGGGCGCCTTATTATGGGCGTGGGGCTCGTTTTGACAATCAATCTTCTTTGCAAACTCCTGAGGTTGGAGTTCGTGTTCTGCAGTCTGCTGTTCCTCCTGCTGATCGTGTGTCCCTCTCCAAAGGGTCGGAGGCAACTTACGAGTTGGCTCGTGATGTGTTGGCTCGCTATGCTCCTGTAATGTTATTAACCGTTTTATCCTTTAGCATACTTCTTCTCCGTGCGTTATCCGTCTCATCTTTTGTTTTTGTTGCAGGGTATGGCCGACCTTGTTAATTTATCCACCCTTGCTATTGATCTTGCTGAGGAGAGGAAGGTGTACGAGGACATTTGTGTCTCCCTTAACTCCAGTCTTATTAGCTGTTTGGAGCATAGTCGCATCACCGATTTGCGGTGCCGAGACTTGGAGGGTCGCATTGCTCTTCTCAATGAAGAGGTTGAGGTGTTGAGACAAAGGTCTTATCGTGATGAGACACTCCGGGCTGCTGAGTTAGTCTCTCTGGAGGAAATGTTTCGTATGGAGGCGAGGGAGTGTGCCATTGCTGAGTATAAGGCCTCTTCCGCTTATCAGGCTGCTATGGACGTTCGTTGCTCTGTGGCGAAACGTATTTCCTTGAAGGAGATTCTTGAGCGTATTCACATGATTGCTCCTGGCTTTCCTTTCTCTCGACTTGGTGATTTGTCAGACTTTGCTATTAAGCATATTGCGAAGATAAGGGAATAGTACCCCTATTTCTTGTGGTAGTCTCGTGTGTTTGTGAGTTGTGGTTGTTTTTAGAGTTTAAAACTCCACCTTCCTTAGTGTTGCCATCTTTGTCTGATATCCTTGTCTCTATTCGTTGCGTACATGGCCGTGTGCTTATATCTCTTCTCATGATGTCTCCCTATGTCTTTTGTGTGGCTCTTTGGTTATGGACCCTTCCCTTGGTGTGTTTCCTTTACTTATCTTTCTTTCGTGCTTTCCTTCATGTCAAACCTGTCATTTCATAAAGGAAAAACATTACTTGTTCTTCACATTACTTTACTTAGAAATTTCTTTCTCATGGTATCCTTCTGAGCATGGTATCCTTCTAAGCATGGTATCCTTCTAAGAATGGTATCCTTCTAAGCGTGGTGTGATGATCTCTTCTGATACCCCTTACACGGTATACATTGTACTGTTAGACCAAAGATACGCTCTTGGTGGGCGTCGAAATCTGTTCACGAGACAGGCTCTCGGACGGCACTTAACGTTTCACAGGATAGGCTCCCGGAGGGCTCAAGTTAGACCAAAGATACGCTCCTGGTGGGCGTCGAACTGGTAGTTTGAAATCTACCTCAAGATACGCTCTTGGGGGCGTCGAACTGGTAGTGTTTTTTCTACCTCAAGATACGCTCTTGGGGGCGTCGAATCTGGTAGGTTGCAAATCTACCTCAAGATACGCTCCTGGGGGCGTCGAATTCGTAGTGTAATAACTACTCTCAAGATACGCTCTTGGGGGCGTCGAAGGTCGTAGTATGAACACTACTCTCAAGATACGCTCCTGGGGGCGTCGAAGTTCGTAGTTTTTGGAAACCACTCTCAAGATACGCTCTTGGTGCGTCGAAGGTCGTAGTGTAATAACTACTCTCAAGATACGCTCTTGGGGGCGTCGAAGGTCGTAGTATGAACACTACTCTCAAGATACGCTCTTGGGGGCGTCGAATGTCGTAGTGTAATAACTACTCTCAAGATACGCTCTTGGGGGCGTCGAAGGTCGTAGTATGAACACTACTCTCAAGATACGCTCTTGGGGGCGTCGAATGTTGTAGTATGGAAACTACTCTCAAGATACGCTCTTGGGGGCGTCGAATGTCATTGACTTGAAGTCACATCTGTGTAAGGATAACTTTGTGAGTATACCACTACATTCACTGGAAAATACTTTTAAGTTAACTACTACTCCCTTAGGAGCATTCATGTTTTTGTACACTTGGGATGCCTTGGTGCACCAAGACATCCTTTGTAGGAATGAAAGATAGTTGTAGAGTTGGAGTAACTTCGTGAGTTCTCCTTCTCAATAGTTGTTTTTGAAAAGCTTGTGAAACTGAAACATGTAAAATGTGAAATATGAAACTAAGGATATGGTCTTTTGCTTGTGCTTTCTTCTTATACGTAGTACTTCTTTAGGTGCTCTCCACTGAAGGTGTTTGTGGAGATATACCCCTCCCCATCTTCGAGGCGGTAAGCGTTTACGTAGGGAATTGACGCTATCTTGTATGGTCCTTCCCACTTTGGAGATAATTTTCTGACTTGGTCTAAGTGTGAGAACTCATTCCTTCTTAGTACCAGCTCTCCTACGTGGAATTGTCTCTCCTTGACTTGGCGGTTGTAGTATCTTGCTGAGACAAGGCGCATTCGTGTATGTGCTTCTTCCGAATTCCATCTTTTATCCTCCACCATGTCTAAATCTAAAAGCCTTGCTTTGTTGTTCTCATGCTCCTCAAAGTACTTGGTCCTCAGTGATTGTACGGCTATTTCTGCTGGGGCCACCGCTTCAGTTCCGTATACTAGGCCAAATGGCGTTTCTCCTGTGGATATCTTTGGTGTTGTCCGTACTGCCCATAGAACATTTTCTAGCTCATCTACCCAACTTCCCTTGGTGGCGTGGAGTCGTTTCTTTAGGCCATCTAGCACTATCTTGTTTGCCGATTCTACCTGTCCGTTTGTCTGAGGGTGCTTTACTGATGCGAAACGGTGGTCTATATTCAGTCTTTCACAATACCATTGCAATTTCTTGCTCTTGAATTGTGGGCCATTGTCACTTATTATTGCTCTTGGCACCCCGTACCTCGAGACAATGTGAGATTGGATGAAATTGACGACTTGGTCGTCTGTTGTCTTCCCCATTGCCTTGGCTTCTATCCACTTGGAGAAGTAGTCTATTGCAACAATTATGCAAGTCTTTTGACCTTTGGTTTTCGGTAGGGGGCCTATCAAATCAATCCCCCATTGCGCGAAAGGCCAGGCTCCTGAGATAGAGCTTAGCTTTGCTGGTGGGGCTGTTATATTTCTAGAGTACCTTTGGCAGTGATCACATTTTTGTACCAAGTATGCTACTTCTTTACTCATTGATGGCCAATAGTATCCTAGGTTGTAGACCTTTCGGCTTATTGACCGTGCTCCTTCGTGGCACCCCGTATCTCCCTCATGGAGTTCTGCAAGCACTCTCTCTGTTTCTGGGTATGCTATGCATTAGAGGAAAGGTGTGGAGTATCCTTTCTTGTAGAGTTCATTGTCCATCACTGCGTAATTCCTAGCCATCCTTTCAATCTCGACTGCTTCCACCTTATCCTTTGAGAGCTTTCCCTCCATGATGTATTATCGCATTGGTGTCATCCAGACTTCTGCCTCATCTATTGCTAGAACCTCCATTTGTTCTATCACTGATTGCATTCTTTGCTCTACGAAGTGAACCTCTTTGCCTACTTCTGCCCCTAAGGCTAGTTTACTTAAGGCGTCTGCCTCTTGGTTTTGTTCTCTTGGGACTGACTCAATGTCGAAGCTTTGGAAGCTCTTTATCAAGTCCTTGGCTTGTTGTAAATATCTCTGCATGTTTTCGGACTTTGCAGTGTAGATTCCTTTCACTTGATTGACAACTAGTTGAGAATCACACTTGACCCTTAAATGCTTTGCCCCTACTCCTTTGGCTATTCTCAAGCCAGTTATTAGTGCTTCGTACTCAGCCTCATTGTTTGTTGCCTTAAAGGTGAGTGCCATGGCATAGCGCATAGGTGTATCACTGTTTGGTGGGTATAGTAAGAGGCCTGCACCTGAACCTCCTCCGTTGGATGACCCATCAGTATGCATCTCCCATAATTCTTCTGGTTGTTTCTCGTGACTACTACTTGCCTCGCATGTAGTTTTGACTTCTCCCAAGTCTTCGTCTGGATTAATTCCGGTGAATTCGGCAATAAAATCTGCTAGGGCCTGACCCTTTATGGCTGTTCTTGGGGCAAAATGAATGCGAAACTCACTTAGCTCAATTGCCCATTTTGTCAGTCTTCCCGATGTGTCTGGTCTTTGGAGGAGGTGTTTCAATGGCTGGTCTGTGAGGACTGTTACTTCATGCCCATGAAAATACGGTCTCAACTTTCTTGCTGATATAATCAGTGCATAGAGGTACTTTTCTATTGGCAAGTAGTTGATCTCATACTTTGCCAATGTTTTGCTTACGAAGTATACTGGCAATTGTGCAGCGTTTTCCTCCTTGATTAGCACTAGGCTTACTGCCACGTTGCTCACGGAGATGTAGAGGTAGAGGGGCTCCCCTGGTGTAGGCTTTGCTAGGGGTGGTAGTGTCTTTAGATGTTGTTTGAGTTGCTGGAAGGCTTCCTCACATCTCGGTGTCCATTCGAATTTCTTGTTTGCCCTTAGTACCTCGAAAAAGGGTAATGCCTTGTCTCCTATTTTGGATAGGAATCTGTTAAGGGCTGCCAACCTCCCGTTCAGTCGTTGAACCTCTTTGTGCTTCGTAGGTGACTGCATTTCTTCAATTGCTTGAAGTTTTTCGGGGTTTACCTCTATGCCTCGCTGGCTTACCATGAAGCCTAAAAACTTTCCTGATTGCACCCCAAATGCGCATTTTTTCGGGTTTAGACGGACTTGGTATTGCCTCATCCTTTCAAATGTTGAGCGAAGGTTCTCCACATGGTCCTTCTTCTCTTTAGATTTGACTATCATGTCGTCCACATATGCCTCCATTGTCTTCCCTATCATGTCCCCAAAGATTTTGTTGACCATTCTTTGGTATGTCGCTCCAGCATTTATGAGTCTGAAAGGCATCACTGTGTAATGGTATATCTCGCTATTAGCGTAGAATGCTGTGTGAGGGGCGTCCTCAGGGGCCATTTTTATCTGCTTATATCCTGAGTATGCATCCATGAAGCTCATTAGTTGGTGACCTGATGTTGCATCCACTAACTGATCTATTCTTGGTAGTGGGTATGAGTCCTTTGGGCATGCTTTGTTTAAGTCACGATAGTCGATACACATTCTCCAACTTCCCCCCGGCTTCTTTACCAGTACTGGGTTTGCCACCCATGTCTGGAATCTGATTTCTTTGATGAACTTTGCCTTTAGTAGCTTTTCTACTTCTTCTTGGATAGCTATCTTTTTGCTTCCTCCCATTGGTCTCACCTTCTGTGTTGTTGGTCGCGTTGCCGCGTCTATATTGAGCTTGTGTGAGATTACCTCTTCTGATATTCCTGGCATATCGTTTGGTGACCAGGCGAACAGATCCTTGTATTCCCTTAGTAAAGCTACTAAGTGGTTTTCCTCTTCCTGAGATAAGGCAGTCCCGATTTTGGCCTTCCTATCGGGTTCTTCTATGAGTATCTCTTTTAGTTCCTCCATGGGGGCTGGTCTTCCATGATCTTCTCTTGGGTCCTCGTCTACTAGTAGGACTTCTCTTGTTTTCTTCCTCTTGCCTAGTGCAATCCTTGCACATTTCCTTGCTACCTTCTGGTTACCTTTTACTTCCCCTATTCCTTGGCCTGTGGGGAATTTCATTTTCTGATGTAGTGTTGATGGTACCATACCCCACTTGTTGATTGTAGTGGTACCCAGGACCCCATTGTACTCCTCCATTTCTTCTGTGATGAAGAATGGGACATTAATCTTTAACTGTCTCTGGCCTGTACCCAGTGTCACAGGTAGTGTGACTGTCCCCAGTGGGTATGTTGGCTCTCCTGAAAATCCTACCAAGGGGGAGTGAACCTGTTTTATGCTACTTGGCCTTACTCCTAGTATGTTGAGGAATTTCTTGCTAATGATGTTGGGTGAGCTTCCACTGTCTATTAGGATTCTTCCAATGTCCATATCAGTGATCTTCATTGTTATGACCAGGGCATCCTTGTTGTCTGGTAACACATGCTCCATGTCTCTTCTTGAAAATTCTATTATGTCTTCTCTCTTTCCTTCTGCTTGTTCTTCTTTTGGCTTAGGAGCCCCTAACTCTGCCATATATGCTTCTCTGGCATTCGCTGACTCTCCTCCAGCTCCATAACCTCCATGGATGACATATACGCTTGCCATTTTGCTAGTGATAGTTAGGCTTTCTGTCCGAAGCCCACGGACGGCGCCAAGTGTTAAGTTATGAGATCTAGGTCAACGGGTGATCGGCTTCGATCTCACTCCTTACGGGGGATGTGTGCGATTCGGTATTTTTGAGTTGCCCTGTCTTAGCCTATCTTCTTCCTTCCTTCCTTCCTTCCTTTGCTTCCTCTCTCCTTCTACCCTGCAGAAGGGGCAATACCAGACACGGAGGGGGGGGTGGTGCCTGGTGAACCCTCTCCGATGCCTAAGTCAGTATTCTTCTAGAGAGATAAAGCTAGAGAGATGTCAGAGCTAAATTGTCCAAAATGGCCAAGATGATCAAATGAGTTGTGAAGGTGGGGTATTTATAGGCAACGGTGTCATTAAGGTGGCTTAATGACATCGTTAGCCTTTAAACACAATTAATTAACCTTTAAGTGCATAATTAAGACCTTAGGATACGGAGAAGGTAGGCGGCGTGAACCGAGTGTGGGTGTCCGACAATGGCGCAGGGGCCCTTGGGGGGAGGAGAAATCCGACCCCCAAGGGTAGGGGTTGGGTGAGGGCACCCAACCCCTCCTAGGGAGGATGGGGTTGGCCAACCCCATCCCTCCTAGGAGAGATCGGGTTGGCCGACCCGATCTCTCCTAGGAGAGATCGGGTTGGCCGACACGATCTCTCCTAGGGGAGGTCGGGTGTGGCCACCCAACCTCACCTAGGTGAGTTTTACCCCGGCCGGACGAGCGCTCCGGCCTCGTACGAGCCGTTGATGTGTTCGCGAAGTGTTCAGGTTGAAGTTTCGATTTACAATCGGTGATGGGACGATAAAAATACAACGGTTTGGAAGTCAACGGGTTCAAATTGGGCGTATATCCATCAAGACATACCTAAGACCAAAGGACCCCCTACTAGTAAAGGTGGTCAGAACATCAACACACCCATTAGGGACACGACACTGCAAATGAACCAGGAATAAGGATGGAACACATATCCTTACAAATATCCTTACAAGTATCCTTACAAGTATCCTTGCATTTATTCTTGCAAAAATAAACTCCGTAGATAAAGAGGATATCTAATAGATGACTATGTCTCTGTTATCAAACTATGATCCTAACCCGGAGATCCTTGAACTCCGTACTATATATGTAATGAATAACATGTCAATCATAGATAGGTACACGAAGATTCAAGACAACGCCATAAAGATTAAGGCGCATACCTCTACCAAGTACGACACATTGGAGTGTTCACAAACACTCCTTCGCCATCTCACGAGAAAGGAAGGCAACCAAGGATACAAGTCCTAATAGAATAAACATCGGTAGAAAATCCTGTCATTGAAGTCATGCACCAAGAGAGAAACTCTAGAGATGCAAGATTAGCAAAAGAGATAGTGCAACAACTAGAGTGTGAAAATGAGATACATCTCCTATCAAGAGCCTTAGGGCAGGATAATAGTTCTACAAGATCAACCAAAGAAGAGCTCAAAAGCTTGGGGAGTATGGTTTCAAGATCGACCCTCACACTAGACGCACATCCCGATCAACCACCTTGTCTGCAAATGATAAGACATTTGACTTTGGCATCCCATCAAGAGGAGAACCCCGATAAAAGGGGCACTAGAAAAACATCCCGCCTTTAAGGCCATACGCCGAATACATGATGAATGAAGGTTATGACAAAACAAAAAAGGAGGGACTCGTCAGCTCAACACACCTCAAACACGTATACGTACGCAACACAAATGCAGCCTCTAATGAAGCTATCCAGCAAGGAATAGCCAATACGGGGACAAACCCATGGAAAATCATGGAACATCACCTGCGAACTTAGAGGAAGACATCCTTTTTAAGTTCAAGTCCTAATTCAAAGAAAGTCTATAATCAAGATTCAAGGTGGGAGGAGCATGACCAATGTGACACCCCCTAAAGGCATTGAAGAATACTCCAATGTGAAGGAAAAAGCAAACCACACTAAGTGTCACAACACTCCAAGAAGACTATTACAGCCCGGTCAGACCCCCCCATGCACGAGCAAAGAGTATAGATTAGATTGACTAGTCTGAAACACACTTACGAGATTAACAACTCAAGACACCATTCTATGAGAGAGCTTTTCAACCAAAAACACAAGGAAGGGGGGGGGAAAGAATTTACAAGCACCCCTAGGATACAAACACTGCCGCATCCTGGTTATCAAGAGAATGAAAATCACCCCCACCCACCCAAAGCAAAAGCTCTCCACCCAACCTCTAAAGATACATCCGACCAAACCACGCCTATGACTGAAACAAGCAAGCACGAGAAAGAGTAAATCCTACAAGGGACACTCATCGCATTAAAACAAGCAGACAAGGGAGCCCCGAGCATAAGAGGTACCCAACCAAGAAAATGAACGAGGGGCCTTCAACGGCCAAATGTGAAAGGCGGTGTGACCACCAAGCAACTTGGGGGGCACCAAACGAATAATTGCTTGGTAGTCCACCTAAGTGTAAAAGAAGAGATTAGAGGCAGAAGATCACAAGAACATGCAATACCACTTTTCCTAGAAGAGGTCACATAAGAGGAAAACATCATCAACTCCCTATACGAACTCGTCCTAAGTTGGCAACACACAAACATCGCCCTCGAGAGGTGATCTCCCACATTGAAGGAAAAGCGTGGTAGCATGCAATATCATAGAAGGAAAAGTCAAGTAAAGACTCGAAAAGCATACCAAAGACGCACCCTACATGAGAAAGGACACAAGATAAGGTAACATTATGAGCCCTCCGGGAGCCAATCCCGCGAACACATTCGACGCCCCCAAGAGCGTATCTTGAGAGTAGTTCTAAAACTACGAACCCTGTGCCCTCCGGGAGCCTATCCCGCGAACAGATTCGACGCCCCCAAGAGCGTATCTTGAGAGTAGTTTTCATACTACGACATTCGACGCCCCTAAGAGCGTATCTTGAGAGTAGTGTTCATACTACGACCTTCGACGCCCCCAAGAGCGTATCTTGAGAGTAGTTATTACACTACGACCTTCGACGCACCAAGAGCGTATCTTGAGAGTGGTTTCCAAAAACTACGAACTTCGACGCCCCCAGGAGCGTATCTTGAGAGTAGTGTTCATACTACGACCTTCGACGCCCCCAAGAGCGTATCTTGAGAGTAGTTATTACACTACGAACTTCGACGCACCAAGAGCGTATCTTGAGAGTGGTTTCCAAAAACTACGAATTCGACGCCCCCAGGAGCGTATCTTGAGGTAGATTTGCAACCTACCAGATTCGACGCCCCCAAGAGCGTATCTTGAGGTAGAAAAAACACTACCAGTTCGACGCCCCCAAGAGCGTATCTTGAGGTAGATTTCAAACTACCAGTTCGACGCCCACCAGGAGCGTATCTTTGGTCTAACCTGAGCCCTCCGGGAGCCTATCCTGTGAAACGTTAAGTGCCGTCCGAGAGCCTGTCTCGTGAACAGATTTCGACGCCAATCAGGAACGTATCTTTGGACTAACCTGAGCCCTCCGGGAGCCTATCCTGTGAAACGTTAAGTGCCATCCGAGAGCCTGTCTCGTGAACAGTTTTCGACGCCCACCAAGAGCGTATCTTTGGTCTAACAGTACAACGTATACCGTGTAAGGGGTATCAGAAGAGATCATCACACCATACTGAGAAGGATAACATGAGAAAATAATTGCAAAGTAAAGTTGTATAAAGAACACATAATGTTTTTTCTTGATGAGATAGCAGGTATGATGTGAAGGAAAGCACAAAAGAAAGATAAAGAAAGGAAAGCATATTCAAAGGAGAAGTCCATGACCAAAGGATCATATACAGAAGCACAAGAGGTTATCATGAAAAGTAACGAGTTATCCTACCACCCATATCACAAGTCAAGAGAAGTATCTCAAAGGAACCCAACACCACCAAGAAGGATAGCAAAGACATGAAATCCGAAGGTCAAAGCTCTCAAAATAAGCTCGACCCATCAAGAAGAGAATTGCCTTACAAGTCACACAAATCAACCTCCGACAAATGTTATTGTCATGCATGTCGCCCTCGCGTGACCTATGCTCGTATCAGACTTGAACATCGTCAACCACAACTCATGAAGGAGACATCTAAAGAGCATAAAGGATACAACATCCGACAAGACGAGACATCGGGACCTAACCCAACAAACATAGCCTACACAAAAGGCAACTATAGCAATGAAGGCTCTCCAATGAGAAAGGAATACTAAAGCACAACTCCATACATCGTGATGTGGCTATCATGTCCACATACACTGAAGTGGCTATCATGTCCACATACACTGAAGTGGCTATCATGTCCACATACCTTGAGGTGGCTATCATGTCCACATACCTTGAAGTGGCTATCATGTCCACATACCTTGAAGTGGCTATCATGTCCACATACCCTGAACTGGCTATCATGTCCACACACTACAGAAGGGCTATCACTCCGACACATCATGAAGTGGCTATCACGTCCACATACCCCGAAGTGATTATCATGGCAGCACATCATAAAACATCTGTCAAAGACATGAATTGTAAAGACACCATCCCGACCACGAACATCAAAAGGCTACGCCTAGCCCTAGGAGGAGGTTCAAGAAAAAGGGAAAAACAACACCCTTCGTACGCTCATCAAAGGTAGGCACTTATATTTCAACCCACTGGGTGATACTAGGAAGGAGACGTCCTCATTATGAAGACAACCTCCATATCTCACGAAATCAACCATGAAGCAAAGAATCACGACAAGCACTATTGAGGGCATATAACAAAACGATCCCCACAACGATCACAACTACGATACTAGTAGAGGCTAACTCAAGAGCAGTCTCCACCAAACTCCAAAGCAAGAATTCGCTATCTTAATCAGAGCCATGGCAAGAGAAAGGAACCTCAATGAAAGGTGATGATCACACCCATCACCAAAAGAAAAATCTTCAACGCAGGGGTTAATAACATAACCCATAGGAAAGACAAAAACACCTTCAAAAGTCGTCAAATCTACATGAAGTTGAAATAAACTTGAGACTCGGCCCCTCGGCTGGGGGGCAGGGGATAGAGAAGAGACATCAAGACCTATGATCACCCCATCGCCAGCCACAGGTTGTTTCCTTTTGTCAAGCAAAGAGGGTGCCTCTTCAACCACTACCTCCTTATCATGGGAGGGAGTCAGCAAGGGGGCACTTGAAGGAGAGCCTCTCGCGGTTTCCTTCTCCTTGGCAGCCGAGGGCCCGACCTCAGAGCCAGGTTTTCGCGCCTTGGATTTAGATTGACTTGAACTCCCACCCACCAAAAGAACCATTCGGTAACCAGGTAAGAACGCTCTAACAACAAGAAGGAAGCAGCATGAGAACAATCATAAGTATATCACAAAGAAAAAAGAAGGGAAAAAGAACATACTGGAAGCATTAGCAGCCACCCCTGACTTAGAAAATTTCTTGGCCTGATAAGCAGAACTAGAGGGTTCTTCCCTCTCATCTGATTCAACGGTACGTTCGGAACGCTCTGCCTACACCTTGTATGTTTCTCCGTGAAATCAACCTACAAGGGGTCATACGAGTCCCTGCCTCATACAAGTCCGCCTCGGACACCCAAGACACAGGACGGTCAGATTTGGTCTGACCACATTGGAAAACGATCTTCAAGGTCTCCCTGTCCGAAGAAGAAAGCTTCCCAAAAGTGAGTCACCTATACGAGCAACCAACGCAAAGATCGACCCTTACTCATAGAGGGGCGAGATACGCCTACTACGGGGGCAACCTTAACACCAAGGGAAGAAGGCGAACTTTTAGTTTCCCCAAATGGAGCAACGCTCCAGCACATCCGAAGGAAGGGTCAACCCTTAACACATGTCAATAGACCCCTTCGCTCGCGGCGGTAAGAAGAAAGCTTGTAAGCTTTTTCACCCTCACTTTTATGGGGAACAAATTGCAGGGTAAAGGTCAAGAGCTATACACACGCTCCAAAGAATGAAGGAAAAATGTTACACGTGCCGAAGGTCGAGATTAATGGACAATGCTCACGCTAGTACGAGGGAGGCGGAACGTTGTGTCCCATTGAGTGGCAGAGTTCCCACCCTCAAGTAAAGGAGAGGTGTATGCTCTCACCTTTGCACTTATGCTCATATTCATGATTAACATCTACAGGTACATCAATGTCATCACTCATGCTTATACTCACAACCCGTCCATGCATACATACATGTTCATGCTTGCACTCATATGCATGCCCACATACACACTCCCATATGTTCAAACATTTAGACGTCCATGCACGTGGCCGCCATATATTCATGCATACATTCATGACTACAATCGCAGCATGTCTCCACTCACTCCCATCCTTATGTTCCTACTTGCATGTATGCTAGTACACATCCTCATGTTCATGATATGTCCATGTTCACTCCTAGTTAACATCCTAGGTGTATTTTCTAGTATCCCATACTTAGAAAAATTTCGGACCAAAATTAAATTTTCCTTCACTTGGGAAAAATCCCGGCACGAAATTGAAGCATGAGTCACTTAGGTGTATTCGTATTGCATCCTTATGCAAGCATGTATTTTTCGAGTATACGCCTGTAGCAAAGATAGATTTATTACTCCCACCTCAGACGGACGCGTGCCTAGGCACACGTCCGTGCTACTCTGACGTTTACAATTCCTCTATCTCATAAGGCAGGGGGCAGAGTCAGAGGCACGCATCCATGGGTAAGCAGGCATTCAGACAAGGAGGTAAAACCCCGGTTTCAAATTGCGCGTGTCATACCATCCTGAAATAGAGTCAATCAAGGGTTAGGCCATTGGTTGACTCGGGGGCATGTGATGGATATACGCCCAATTTGAACCCGTTGACTTCCGAATCGCTTTATTTTTATCACCCCGTTAGTGATTGTAAATCGAAACTTCAACCCGAACCCTTCGCGAAAACACCAACGGCTCGGACGAGGCCGAAGCGCTCGTCCGGCCGAGTCAGACTCGCCTAGGTGAGGTTGGGTGGCCACACCCGACCTCCCCTAGGGGAGATCGGGTCAGCCAACCCGATCTCCCCTAGGGGAGTTCGGGTGGACCAACCCGATCTCTCCTAGGAGAGATCGGGTCGGCCAACCCAATCTCCCCTAGGGAGATGGGGTTGGCCAACCCCATCCTCCCTAGGAGGGGTTGGGTGCCCTCACCCAACCCCTACCCTTGGGGGTCGGATTTCCCTTCCCCCCAAGGGTCCCGGCACCATTTTTGGACTCCCACACTCGGTTTACTCCGCCTACCTTCTTCGTATCCTAAGGTCCTAATTACGTGTTTAAAGGTTAATTAACTGTGTTTAAAGGTTAACGATGTCATTAAGCCACCTTAATGACACCGTTGCCTATAAATACCCCACCTCCACTATTCATTCGGACATCTTGGCAAGTTGCACAATTTTGCTCTGACATCTCTCTAGCTTTATCTCTCTAAAACCGTACTGACTTAGGCATCGGAGAGGGTTCATCAGGCACCACCCCCCCCCCTCTGTGCCTGGTATTGCCCCTCTTGCACGGTGGCAAGGAGAAGAGAACCAAGGAAGCAGAAGAGCATAGAGCAGTAGGACAAGCCCCAGGGGTAAGAAGTACAAGCCTCAGGAGGTCAGAAGGAGATAAGGAAAGGAGGTCAGAAGGAGAGAAGGAAAGGAGGTCAGAAGGAGAGAAGAGAAGGACACATATCAGAACGACTACCCCAAGAGAGTATGAGGGCAGGGATCAGAACGACTACCCCAAGGGAGTATAAGGGCATGGATCAGAACGACTAGTCCTAGGAGCACTGAACCCGACATTTCATTAGTGGGAGATAAATTCTAGATTGACGACCCGTTGACCTAGACTTTATAACCTAACAGCGCATCCATGAACAAAATATCGGAGGAGCTCCCTCCATCAATCAAGATTCGCTTCATCTCGTACCCATCCACGTTCAGGGTCACGACCAAAGCATCATCGTGCGGGGTCTTCACACCTATCAGGTCCTCCGCTGAGAAGGAAATCACCATCTCGTCCTTCGGAGTCCAAGTTCGGGCCCTCTTACCCAGCACCAAAGCAATAGGAATTCGAGAAGCATAGACCTCTCGAGATGCCGTGGTATCACCTCCTGCAGCAAATCCCCCATGGATCACATTAATGGTTCCCCGCTTCTCCTTGCGGGTATTAGAAGACTCGGACTTCTCCTTCTTCGGGGACCGATCGCGGGATCGGGAACGAGACCGCGATCGGGACCGGGAACGGGATCGGCTCCGTTGCCCAGCCACAAATTCCTTGAGCTTCCCCTTCTCGATCAACTTCTCAATCTCCTCCTTCAACTCCCGACAGTGGTTAGTGTCGTGACTGCTGGCGCGATGGAAACGACAATAACGATCGGTGCGGGCTCCCATGAACTCTCCATCTTTCTTCGGGGGGTACCTGGCGATACTCTGTCGGTCCATCACCACCAACACAACACCCATGGAACAAATGAGAGGAGTGTAACGGTCCTCCTGCTTGTCCGACTTCGAGGGACGCTTGTCTTCCCTCCGATCGGAGCGGCCTCGACCCCGACTGCTCTCGGGTTTATCATTCCTCCTGCGATCATCCGATGGCTTGGACGACTGCTTCCCCTTGTTCGATTTCGGAGGATCGAGCTCTCCGTCAGCTATCTTCGACTCCTGTACGTCGATTTGCTGCTTCACTCTCTTCTGCAGCGCCTCCATGTTCCACACAGCCTTCTCAGCCACGCTGTGCATCAGGTCGGAACCATATGGTGCTGTCCGGTTCCGAATGAAGGTGCGGATGGTCTCTCCCTCTGACATCTCCTCATCAATCTCGGCCACGCTGGCAGTGTACCTCTGATAATAATGAGCCAGCGACTCATCGGGCCTCTGTACCACCTCAGCCAGGGACCTCGCGCTTTTCAGGAAACGTCGACGGCCCTGGTACTGCTGGATGAAACGATCATGCATCTGGGTCCAGGTAGAGATGCACCCTGGAGGAAGGCTGAAGAACCACGTCAGGGCCCTCTCACCAAGTGTGGCCGGGAACAGAACGCACACTATATCTTCATCCTTGGCTCTGCCTAGACAAGCCATAACATGCCTCTGGACATGGCGAACTAGATCTCCCTCGCCATCATACTCCTTGATTGTATGGATACCAAGTCCTGGCGGGACAAGGGTGTTCACCAATCGGGGGACAAAGGGATGAGTGGATCAATCCCTCAGCTACGACATCATCTTCTTCTGGTCCCCCATACAGATGTTCACGATCTTCACCACCTGGTCGGGGGTGATAGGACCGTTAAGAGGGATGGTCCTATGCTGCACCGGTCCAGGCCCATAAATCACGAACTGCTCCGACTGAGCAGGCTCCTTGCCCTTGTCCTGATGCTCGGATTGGGCCTCCTGCCCGTTTCGATTCTCCCTCGGGGGAGGCGGAGGTAACTCTTCCTCCTTCTTGGCAGCCTCCCTTCGGTCCAGGAGAGCCTCCATAGTCTCCAGGAATATCGGCATGGCATCCATCACAGCCGTCGCCAAGTCCACCTTTGTAGGAGCATCCTGGTCCCTCCTCGGGATCTCTTCCCTGTCCTCCAACGAGTTTCGAACGGAATCCTCGTGATCGTCATGATGCCCCCCTGTTTGGGAACCAGCAGGGGGAGGATCATTCCGATCAACACTGCGCTCCGGCAGCCCGGAATTCAGGGTTCCAGCAGGATGGCGGGAACCGCCGGATTGCCTTTGTTTCTTCTTTTGCTTGCCAGCCATCGATCGGGTAGAAGCTATATTTGCTTTTTGTTACGATTCCCACAGACGGCGCCAATGTTGGATCATGGTTGGAACTCCGGCACGTTCTTGACGGAAGTCCGAACTCCTTTGCTCCAAGTAATCCTTCAAAAAGGGATAGACCGGGCGGTGACCCAGAATCCCTCTCCGATGCTTAAATGAGTATCTCGATGTAGGCATGTATGCATGAAAGTATGAGTGTGTGCGTCTGTGAATCCTGAGGTAATTCATTCCTTTATATAGGGGAGGAGTTACCCCAGTTACCTGTTGAGATAACTGCCAGGGGCAGTTAGCCCACGCTCCATTTATCTCGGCCACTTGCCCACGTTCCTTCATTTCAAGTCAGTTCCCCACTACGCTGATAGTGGGCGTGTTTCTCGGCCTCATCCTCTGGTGGCAAGTCCCGACGGATGTAGGGGACTCCAGAGTTATCTCCTTTGGTCACCGCTCGGGGCCCCTCGTCATCAGGACAGGGCCAACATCCTCAGGGATTCAACATCGGGGCCTACTCAAAGGCATTTCGTCGGGGCCTACTCAAAGGAATTTCATCGGGGCCTACTCAAAGGCATTTCATCGCGAGCGTCCAGCTCATATGTCCGGACCGACCTTGTCGGGACCCCTCGTATTGGCCCTCTAGGCCTCTTTTGGAGCCCAGTGGGCCTACTTCACTGTTTACTCGTCGTTAATGGGCCTAACGGCTATATCGAAACCCATCATGGTGGAAGGGTTGTATTTATAGGCAATGGTGTCATTAAGGTGACTTAATGACATCGTTAACCTTTAAACACAATTAATTAGTCCTTGGTCACATAATTAAAACCTTGAAGCATGGAGAGGTTGGCGGAAATAATCTAAGTGTAGGAGTCGCGAAATGGTGCAGGGGCCCTTGGGGGCGGAGAGAAAATCCGACCCCTAAGGGTAGGGGTTGGGTGTGGCCACCCAACCCTTCCCTAAGGGAGATTGGTTTGGCCAACCCGATCTCCCCTAAGGGAGGTCGGGTGTGGCCACCCGACCTCACCTAGGTGAGTTCGATGCGTGGCCCGGACGAGTATTTTCGCCTCGTCCGGACCTTTGGTGTTTTGGCGGGGTGTTCAGATCGAAGTTTCAATTTATAATCATTAACGGGGTGATAAAAATAAAATGATTCGGAAGTCAACGGGTTCAAATTGGGCGTATATCCATCACATGCCCCCGACTCAACCAATGGCCTGACCCTTGATTGACTCTATTTTAGGATGGTATGACACGCAATTTGAAGCCGGAATTTTACCTTTTGTCGGAATCTTTACTTACCCATGGGTGTGTGTCTCTGACTCTGCCCCCTGTCTTATAAGATAGAGGAATTGCAAATGTCAGAATAACACGGACACGTGTCCAAGCACGTGTCCGTCTGAGATGGAAATAATAAATCCAATACCGTGGCGAGCTTATACTCGGAAAATATGCATATGCATAGGGATGCAATATGAATATGGTTAAATGAGTTTATGCTTCAATTTCATGACGGGGTAAGCCTATGTGGGGAACAATTTCAATTTTTGTCCAAAAATCTTTCTAAGTATGGGATACCAGAAAATATGCCTATAGGATGTTACCTTGAGTGAACATGGATGTATCATGAACATGAAAGTGTGTACTAGCATACATGCAAGTAGGAACACAAGTATGGAAGTGGGTGTAGACATATTGCGGTTGTAGTCATGAATGTATGCATGGATATATGGCGGCTATGTGCATGGACGTCTAAATGTTTGAACACACGAGAGTGTGCACGTGGTCATGCATGTGAGTGCAAGCCTAAACATGTATGTGTGTATGGATGGGTTGTGAGTATAAGCATGAGTGATGGCATTGGTGTACTTGTAGATGTAAATCATGAATATGAGCATAAGTGCAAGGGTGAGAGCATAGACCTCTCCTTTGCTTGAGGGTGGGAACTCTGCCACTCAATGGGACACAACATTCCGCCTCCCTCGTACTAGCGCGAGCATTGTCTTTTAACCTCGACCTTCGACATGGGTAACATTTTTCCTTCATTCGTTGGAGTGTGTGTTTAGCTCTTGACCCTTACCCTGCAATTTGTTCACCAAAAAAGTGAGGGTGAAAATGCTTACGAGCTTTCTTCTTACACGCCGCGAGCGAAGGGATTTATCGACATGTGTTAAGGGTTGACCCTTCCTTCGGATGTGTCGGAGCGTTGCTCCATTTGGGGAAACTAAAAGTTCGCCCTCTTTGTGACGCTCTGGGATTTGTTCCCTTGGATAGGTCTCTTGGGTTGTGGTTTTGTTTCCGTAACTTGATTTATGTTATGGTTGCCCCCGTAGTAGGCGTATCTCGCCCCTCCATGAGTAAGGGTCGATCTTTGCGTCGGTCGCTCGTATAGATGACTCACTTTTGGGAAGCTTTCTTCTTCGGAAAGGGAGACCTTGAAGATCGTTTTCCAAGGCAGTCAGACCAAATCTGACTGTCCCGTGTCCTGGGTGTCCGAGGTGGACTCGTATGAGGCGGGGACTCGTATGACCCCTTGTAGGTTGGTTTCATGGAGAAACGTATAAGGTGTAGGCGGAGCGTTCCGAACGTACCGTTGAATCGAATGAGAGGGAAGAACCCTCTAGTTCTGCTCATCATGCCAAGAAATCTTCTAAGTTAGGGAAAGCTGCAGAGGCTTCCGGCATATTCTTTTTCCATTCTCTTTTCTTTGTGATATACTTATGATTTTTCTCATGTTGCTTCCTTCTTGTTGTTAGAGTGTTCGCCCCTGGTTACCGAATGGGTTCTTACGGTGGGTGAGAGTTCAAGTCAATCTAAATCCAAGGCGCGGAAACCTGACTCTGAGGTTGGGCCCTCGGCTGCCAAGGAGAAGGAAACCGCGAGAGGCTCTCCTTCAAATGCCCCCTTGCTGACTCCCTCTCATGATAAGGAGGTAGTGGTTGAAGAGGCGCCCTCTTTGCTTGACAAAGGGAAACAACCTGTGGATGGCGATGAGGTGATCATAGATCTTGATGTCTCTTCTCTATCCTCTGCCCCCCAGCCGAGGGGCCGAGTCTCAAGTTTATTTCATCTTCATGTAGATTTGACGACTTTTGAAGGTGTCTTTGGCTTTCCTATGGGTTATGTTGTTAACCCTTGCGTTGAAGATTTTTCTTTTGGTGATGGGTGTGATCATCGCCTTTCATTGAGGTTCCTTTCTCTTGCCATGGCTCTGATTAAGATAGCAAATTCTTGCATGGGAGTTTGGTGGAGACTGCTCTTGAGTTAGCCTCTACTAGTATCGTAGTTGTGATCGTTGTAGGGATCGTTTTGTTATATGCCCCCATTAGTGCTTGTCGTGATTCTTTGCTTTATGGTTGATTTCATGAGATATGGAGGCTGTCTTCATAATGAGGACGTCTCCTACCTAGTATCATCCAGGGGGTTGAAATATAAGTCCATACCTTTGATGAGCGTATGAACGGTGTTGTTTTTCTCTTTTTCTTGAATCTCCTTTTGAGGTTAGGTGTTGGCTCTTTAGGTTTGTGGTGGACTTGATGGTCTTTTAGTTTTGTGTGGATATGATAACCGCCTCTTGGTATGTGGACATGATAGCCACATCACGATGTATGGAGTTGTGCTTTAGTATTC
This sequence comes from Clarkia xantiana subsp. parviflora, assembly GCA_036873135.1. Classification (NCBI taxonomy): domain Eukaryota; kingdom Viridiplantae; phylum Streptophyta; class Magnoliopsida; order Myrtales; family Onagraceae; genus Clarkia; species Clarkia xantiana. Next base: position 7,389,253 of record JAPTYO010000017.1, on the reverse strand, counting down.
ATTTCTCATTGGAGAGCCTTCATTGCTATAGTTGCCTTTTGTTTAGGTTATGTTTGTTGGGTTAGGTCTCGATGTCTCGTCTTGTCGGATGTTGTATCCTTTATGCTCTTTAGGTGTCTCATTCCTGAGTTGTGCTTGACGATGTTCAAGTCTGATACGAGCATAGGTCACGCGAGGGCGACATGCAAGACAATAACGTTTGTCAGAGGTTTCTTTGTGCGAGTTGTAAGGCAATTCCTCTTCTTGATGGGTCGAGTTTATTTTGAGAGCCTTGAACTTTGGATTTCATGTCTTTGCTATCCTTCTTGGTGGTGTTGGGTTCCTTTGAGATACTTCTCTTGACTTGTGATATGGATGGTAGGATAACTCGTTACTTTTCATGATAACCTCTTGTGCTTCTGTATATGATCCTTTGGTCATGGACTTCTCCCTTGTACATGCTTTCCTTTACTTATCTTTCTTTTGTGTTTTCCTTCACATCATACCTGCTATCTCATCAAGAACAAACATTATTTGTTCTTCATACAACTTTGCTTTGCAATTATTTTCTCATGGAATCCTTCTTAGTATGGTGCAATGATCTCTTCAGATACCCTCATAGGGGCGTAGTGAATATTTCACGAGATATGCTCTCGGAAGGTACTGGTGTTGGACCAAAGATACGATCTTGGTGGGCGTCAAAATCTTTTCGCGAGACAGGCTCTCGGAGGGCACTTAACGTTTCACAGTATAGGCTCCCGGAGGGCACAGGTGTTAGACCAAAGATACGCTCTTGGTGGGCGTCGAAAACTGTTCACGAGACTGGCTCTCGGAGGGCACTTAACGTTTCACAGGATAGGCTCCCGGAGGGCACAAGTTAGACCAAAGATACGCTCTTGGTGGGCGTCGAAAACTGTTCACGAGACTGGCTCTCGGAGGGCACTTAACGTTTCACAGGATAGGCTCCCGGATGGCACAAGTTAGACCAAAGATACGCTCCTGGTGGGCGTCGAAAACTGTTCACGAGACTGGCTCTCGGAGGGCACTTAACGTTTCATAGGATAGGCTCCCGGAGGGCACAAGTTAGACCAAAGATACGCTCCTGGTGGGCGTTGAATCTGGTAGTTTGAAATCTACCTCAAGATACGCTCTTGGGGGCGTCGAATCTGGTAGTTTGAAATCTACTCAAGATACGCTCTTGGGGGTGTCGAAGGTCGTAGTTTTTAGAAACCACTCTCAAGATACGCTCTTGGGGGCGTCGAAGGTCGTAGTTTTTAGAAACCACTCTCAAGATACGCTCTTGGGGGCGTCGAAGTTCGTAGTTTTTGGAAACCACTCTCAAGATACGCTCTTGGGGGCGTCGTAGTTCATAGGTTTTGGAAACCAGTCTCAAGATACGCTCTTGGGGGCGTCGAAGGTCGTAGTTTTGGAAGCTACTCTCAAGATACGCTCTTGGGGGCGTCGAAGGTCGTAGTATGAAAACTACTCTCAAGATACGCTCTTGGGGGCGTCGAATCTGTTCGCGGGATAGGCTCCCGGAGGGCACAGGGTTCGTAGTTTTAGAACTACTCTCAAGATACGCTCTTGGGGGCGTCGAATGTGTTCGCGGGATTGGCTCCCGGAGGGCTCAGAATATTACCTTACCTTGTGTCCATTCTCATGTAGGGTGTGTCTTTGATACGCCTTTTAGATCTTTACTTGAGTTTTCTTTCCATGATCTTGCCTGTTACCACGCTTTTTCTTCAATGTGGGAGATCACCTTTCGAGGGCGATGTTTGTGTGTTGCTAACTTAGGACGAGTTCGTACAAGGAGTTGAGGATGTTTTCCTCTTATGTGACCTCTTCTAGGAGAAGTGGTATTGCATGCTCCTGTGATCTTCTGCTTACAATATCTTCTTTTACACTTAGGTGGACTACCAAGCACTTGTTCGTTTGGTGCCCCCCAAGTTGCTTGGTGGTCATACCGCCTTTCATGTTTGGCCGTTGATGCCCCTTGTTCATTTTCTTGATTGGGTACCCCTTATGCTTGGGGCTCCCTTGTCTGCTTGTTTGGATGCGATGTGTTTCCCTTGTAGGACTTACTCTCATGCTTGTTTGTTTCATTCATAAGCATGGTTTGGATAATTCCTTTGTCGGATGTATCTCTTGAGGTTGGGGGGGGGGGGGGGGTGTTTCAGACTAGTCAATTTTATCCATGCTCCTTTCTCGGGCATGGGGGGGTTTGACCGGGCTGTGATAATCTTCTTAAAGTGTTGTGGTACTTAGTGTGCTTTGCATTTTCCTTTACATTGGAGTATTCTTCAATGCGTTTAGGGAGTGTCACATTGGTCATGCTCCTCCCACCTTGAATCTTGATTATAGACTTCCTTTGAATTAGGACTTGAACCTAAAAAGGATTTCCTTTAGGTTTGCAGGTGATGCTCCATGATTTTCCATGGTTTTGCCCCCGTATTGGCTATTCCTTGTTGGATAGCTTCATTAGAGACTGCATTTTTATTCGTACGTATACGTGTTTGAGGTGTGTTGAGCTGACAAGTCCCTCCTTTTTCATTTTGTCATAACCTTCATCCATCATGTGTTCGGCGTATGGCCTTAAAGGCGGGATATTTTTATAGTGCCCCATTTATCGAGGTTTTCCTCTTGATGGGATGCCAGAGTCAAATGTCTTATCATTCGCAGACAAGGTGTTTGATCAGGATGTGCGTTTAGTGTGAGGGTCGATCTTGAAACCTTACTCCCCAAGCTTTCGAGCTCTTCTTCGGTTGATCTTGTAGAACTATTATCATGCCCTAAGGCTCTTGATAGGAGATGTATCTTCTTTTTCATATTCTAGTTGTTGCACTATCTCTTTTACTAATCTTGCATCTTTAGAGTTTCTCTCTTGGTGCATGACTTCAATGACAGGATTTTCTACCGATGTTTGTTCTGTTAGGACTTGTATCCTTGGTTTCCTTCCTTTCTTGTGAGATGGCGAAGGAGTGTTTATGAACGCTCGAATGTGTCGTAATTGGTAGAGGTATGCGTCTAGTCTTTAGGTCGCTGTCTTGAATCTTCATGTACCTATCTTTGATGAACATGTTATTCATTGCATATATAATACGGAGTCCAAGGATCTCCGGGTTAGGATCATATTTTGAGAACAGAGACATAGTCATCTATTAGATAACCTCTTTATCTAGGGAGTTTATTTTTGCAAGGATAAATGCAAGGATACTTGTAAGGATACTTGTAAGGATATGTGTTCCATCCTTGTTCCTGGTTCATTTGCAGTGCCGTGTCCCTAATGGGTGTGTTGATGTTTTGACCACCTTTACTAGTAGGGGGTCCTTTGGTATTAGGTATGCTTTGACTCTTCCCTAGTATCATCAATAGTTGGTCATGGGAGATGTCTGACGGACTCCCTTCATGCATTATGGTTCTCTTTATGTCAAAGCTAGCGATTCCCTCTCCTATGACTAATATATCATTGTGTGGAAATACTATGTTTTCCATATCCCTTTTTAAAAGCTTGATGATGGTGTCGCCATTCTTCCTTTGCTAGGCTTGGTGCCCTTGAGAGTTTTTTTGATGAAAGTGTATTTCATTACCTGCGATGAGCTTACTAGGTGAAGTCGCGACTTCTGGCTATTTTGTGAAATAATATAGATCCATTGGCGGCGTTTGCCTTTGAAGGTGGGTGTTTTCTATGTGATATGGTTTCCTCCATTTTTTGGAGGGATGTGTTTCGCGGCTACCCCCTCTTATGCTAATGGGCGTTTGTGGGGAGGGTATGTTGTGACTGTTGCCCCCCTTGCATATCGATGCCAGATGGGGTCCTTCGACGGACTTGGCCCTAGGATGCTTAGTGGAAGGTTATAGTAGGGGTAATCCTTTGTGACCATCATGGTAATTCCTCTATAGGATGTTGAGAGTGCTCAACTTAGTTTTGTAAGTGAGCCTTCCATCTTGTGATCTTTCCCAGAATCTTGACCTTACAGGTGCCCTTTGAGATTGAGAAATCTGTTCCTTGTGCATCTCTTGGTTGGCGGCGACGTTTTATGGACTCTTCTAGTAGTCCACCTGTGTATATATATACCACGGAGCCCGAAGGCGTCCTGTATGGTCTTTCTTGGAAAACATGTTGATATCAAGTATCAAAATCTACCCCTTTTAGGGAGTTGACTTGTTATGCAGTTAAATTAAATAAGATGATATGGGAAGGATATGGTTGTGGGGGTGTTGATACCCCCTGCTTCTTTGGTAATGTAACTGTCTTCCTCCATTAGTCTGTGTGTATTCCTTCCACTTGAGGAATATAAGGTCGCATCCTTGCAAGGCGGACTAGGTGGAGGTGTATCCTTCATGTATGCTATGTGTGATCCCACTCCACTATATCTCTCCATGAGACTTCCCATTGTAGTAGCTATGTACTAACATGGTGTGGTACTCTATGAGTCCCCTGTTCAAATCCTTGTGTTTTCGACTATTCCCCTGTCTTAGGGGGATGTGTACCAAGGGTTGTCATACACAAGAGGTTGGGACCTGTCGTGCTGTATTATGAGTAGGTGGTTGTCTTGTTGTGTTGTCGGGGCGATGTCCCTCCCTTTGAGCTTTCCTTGGAATGTCTCTTAGTCATGCCCGTGGTGATACGGTCTGTATGTGTACCTTGCTGAGGTGGATTTTGGAACTCTTATATCTTTGGTGGTCTGACTTGCATGTCCTCCTTTAGTGGGGTGTATGTCCCAGCTCTTTGCTGTGTTTATTATTGCCTTGGAGGCACAAATTGTTGCCTTCCCATTGGGGGTGGCAGTTGCTCCCTCATTCTTTGATTTTTACGATGCCCCCTTTGGAGGGCTTGTGTGTTGTTCTTCCTGTGGGCACTTCTCTGCCTGCGGATGTCGCTTCACTTGCGTATATTGCCTCTCTTACCCATTCCTTAATGCCTTTCTATAGTTTAACAACTCTTCTAATTCCTTCATCAAATCTGGAGTCACTCCTTGGGCTCCTTGCTAATACATAGACCTTGTATTGGTGGTATGAGCCTGGTTGTTGTTTCCTGGCATGCCTTGTGTTGGTTGTGTGGGCGCGATTGTCGTTCCTTTGAGCTGGCGTTCCATATGGATACCCTTGAGGTTGTGCCTCATAGTAGTACCCCTGTGGAGGTGCCGTGTATTGGGATGGCACTCCTTGTTGCCCCCCTGTCTCTGTGGCCTCCTAGCCAATGGAGTTAAAGTTGTGGAAGACTCAGCCCCAGCGTGAAGGTCCTCGTCCCAGATTGTTAAGCTGGGGTGCTCGTGGGGCTACCTGAGGCTCTGGGTGTGCAGGCTGTTTCTCTGGGTTAGGCTGCCTTCCTGGAGGTATAGGCTGTCTCTCTTGCCTATTGCCCCCAGGTGGGCGATTGTCTCTTAGACGCTAAGCTGTTCGTCATCGCTCTCGTGATTGCCAAGCTTTCTATTCGAAACCCACGGACGCGCCATGTGTTAGGTTCTAAGCTCTTGGTCAACGGGTCGTTGATCTAAAGCTTATTCCTCACTGGTGAATTGACGGATTCAGTGCTCTTGGGGCTTGTCGTTCTGATCAACGTCCTTCTGCTTCCTTGCTTCTCTTCTCCATGCGACCCTGCAAGAGGGGCAGTATCAAGCACGGAGGGGGGGGGGGTGGTGCTTGATGAACCCTCTCTGATGCTTAAGTCAGGACGATACTTCTAGAGAGATAAAGCTAGAGAGATGTCAGAGCTAAACTTCACAATCATCCCGATGATCAAATGAATGGTGGAAGGGTTGTATTTATAGGCAACGGTATCATTAAGGTGACTTAATGACATCGTTAACCTTTAAACACAATGTTAGTCCTTGGTCACATAATTAAAACCTTAAAGCATGGAGAGGTTGGCGGAAATAATCTAAGTGTAGGAGTCGCGAAATGGTGCCGAGGCCCTTGGGGGCGGAGAGAAAATCCGACCCCTAAGGGTAGGGGTTTGGTGTGGCTACCCAACCCCTCCCTGAGGGAGATTGGGTTGGCCAACCCGATCTCCCCTAGGGGAGGTCGGGTGTGGCCACGCGACCTCACCTAGGTGAGTTCGATGCGTGACCCAGACGAGTATTTTCGCCTCGTCCAGACCGTTGGTGTTTTGGCGGGGTGTTCGGATCGAAGTTTCAATTTATAATCATTAACGGGGTGATAAAAATAAAATGATTCGGAAGTTAACGGGTTCAAATTGGGCGTATATCCATCAACAACTACGGATGCTACATCCAACCAGAGAACGAGTCTAGACTCTACTCAATAGTCCACACCACATTGACAATCATGAAAACGAAGGTATGAAATATTACTACCAAATTATCATGCACTACTAAACTATCCAAGACAGGTTCATATGACAATGTCAGCATCAAAACATAAGCATAAAGGTTCAAAGGGACAACACCCCAAGTGCAACCTCAACCCGACACGGAGAACCAAAAGTATATACAAAGGTTCAATATGAAACCAACGATCTACCCGACGCCACGTCAGGAACATCGACAACATCAGCTTCACCACATGCATCATCTACAACCTCATCCAGAGGAGCCCCCACCACTATACTCAACTCACCATCATCATCATATACCAATTCATACTGGCGAATATCAGCCACAACACCCTAGGAGGCAGTTGCCTCAACATCCTCGGTGGCATCCGCCTAAATAACCTCAAGGGCAGGCGCCTCAGAAATCTGGGGGGCATTCGCCACAACGGACGGGGGAATAATCCCGTCTCTAAGACGCAAGGCAGCCAAATGCCCAGTGGAAAACGTGGCATATATACCCAACTGATCAAAGCGGAAATCGGGGGCAACAGTATATACCTGTTCAATAAAGCCTTCGATGGATTCGTACAACAGGTCGTCAGCACCTGCCCGAATATCAATCCCATAAGACTCCGAGTCATTGTACTCCACCACACCATCAACCTTCCCTGCTCCATAGGCCTTCTCCTCCACAGCTTGCAAGGCAAGGCCGTGCACCTCGCTATCATCAGTATCCTTCTTATGAAGGGCAAGAACATTAGACTCGAGTACAACAACTCGAACCTGACGAGATGAGGTACCCGTCTCCAAGTCAGCAACCTTCGAATCCAAGAAACGCGCCTTCTCCTTCGCTCTCGCCAGCTCGCGACATACCATGACGCACTTCTCCTAAAGTGCCTTCTTCTCCTCTGTGAGTTAAATCACAGGGGAAGAAAGACATTTTATAAAAGAGTAAGGATGAATAATTAAAGGCGCAAGACATGTCATCGCACCCTTAGCATACGAGTGCACATCCTCAGGTTTGCTAGGACGAACCCTTCGATCGACAAGAGGAATAATCTGCCGGAACACACGTACTCCCACATCGGGAGTGTTGGATCACGGTGGAACTCCGGCACGGACCTTGACGGCAATCCTAGCTCCTTTGCTCCACGCAATCCTGCAAGAGGGGATAGACCGGGCGGTGACCCAGAATCCCTCTCCGATGCTTAAATGAGTACCTCGTCTGACTGGCAAGCAACATATATCAAAAGTATTCAATTTCAACGTAAGTGATCTGAGGTAACCTCCTGCCCTTTTATAGGCAAAGAGGTGCCTCAGGTACCTGGCGAACCGTTAGGGGTGGTTAGCCCGTATCCCGCTTATCTCGTACATGATCTCGCGTATCTTAGCCATGCCCCGCGTATCTCGGCCACGATCCGTGTATCTTAACCACGTTCCGTATATCTCGGCCACGCCCCGCATATCTTGGCTTTATCCTCTGTTAACGAGTCCCGACTCCCGTCGGGGACTCCAGAGTTATCTCGTTGTGTCACCGCTCGGGGCCCCTCGTCATCGTGACAGGGCCAATCATTCTCAGGGATTCATCATCGGGGCCTACTCAAAGGCTTCTCGTCGGGAGCTTTTAGCTCCACTGTCGGGACCGACTCTGTCGGGACCCTGCTTCGTCGGGACTCCCTTCATCGGGACCCTTCTCCTAGGTCATCTTGACCCTTACTCTGGGCCTGGTGGGCCTGTTTGCCGTTTCCTCGCTGTTTAAAGGGCCTGACGGCTATAGTCGGACCCATCATTTGCCCCCAAGACATGAGGGACTTTTAGTTCGTCGTGTCTTCCAACTCCCGATCTTTCCAATACTAGAGTCGGGGATCTATTCCTTGGCTCAGTTATCTACGGTTATCAGTCTTCTCCTCCACGTTTCCTCAGGGTTTTATGGATAACTGCTATATCCAAAGGTCTCTTCGGTTCTCTTGGGCATTAAATGCAGCAGATAATGGAGTGACGTTTTCGACCCACGTGCCTGATTTTTCGCGCCTGTCCTTTTCTGAAAAGTGTTTTTCAGGCCGTTTCATCATTACGCCCGTTGTCCTTCTGCACGTTTCATTTCGACGGTCCAGATTAAGACCTTTCGACTTCGACGATTCGGATCGAAGTGTCCTTTCAACTGTCTTCTTCGACTATAAAACCCTAGCCACAGTCATAATTTAACTTTTACCGTCTTCGAATTCTCAAAAGCTCTCTGCGATTCCTTAGCAATTCCCAGCTCTGTGCTTTCGAAGATCCTTGGAATCTTCTCCGACCACCTTTCCGGCGACACTTCGTTCATCTCTTTCAACCCCTACTCCACCATGTCTGGTAAGGAAACAATCTCCGTTGCTTGTTCGTCTTTTCCTTTTTAATTTCTTCCAGAATCCCACTGTATTTTCTTGCCCTGGTTGCTTTTCAGACAGCGGTTCCAGCTCCGAGGGGAGAAAACCTTTTAAATTTGACTATGCTCCGAATGAAATTTCCACCACTGCTTACGATGCAGCTCTCCGAGAGGGTTGCATCACCCTCACCTGGGAACCTCGCTTCCCGTATGATCGACATCGTCCCTCGAGTGACCCTGAGGTTACTCGTCCCCAGAAAGGGGAGGTATTTGTCTCTACGGGACAAATATCAGCGGGGATCAGGTTCCCTTTTTGCGGTAACCTGGTCAAGTTGTGTCAACACTATCAAACACATCCCACCACTTTCTCTCCTCATGCCATCCGCATCTGGAACGCCTTCCAAGTCCTCTGTTTCCGACAGAAGTGGGTCTACAGCCTTCAACTTTTCCGGACTTTCTATGGGTTGAAGTGCAACGAGGCGGGGGTTTGTGCCTTCTACCCTCGGATGCCCAAATGGAGTAAGCAGCAGCTTGCCCGGCACGGTTGGACCAGTGACACCTGGAAGGTGGTCAAGGGTCGGGGACTCTTGATTGATACGGGGTCTGACAACAGTAGCTGGAAGAGGAGCTACTTCTTCATCCAACATTCCTCCATCCCTTGGCCCCGATGGGAGGTGGCAGCAGATCCTCCGCCTGCTTTCCACACCTACGCTGATGAGGACTTCGAGACTCTTCAATTGATCCAGCTTTATCGTTGGGGGGAGTCTTACACTCCCCTCAACGCTAACTCTCTGGTGGAGCGGGACCTGGTACATACCGGGGTCCGACTCCTCAGTATTGTTTCTGGGGGGCAGCTCTTCGACGGCCCTTCTAGCGTGGTCCCTTGGGTAAAATTTCTAACTTTTTCTTCGTTTATTGTTTGCAGCAAAGAAGATGTCTGTGCTGACCGATTTATTCCTTAAGCAGGGGGAGACCGACGCTGTCCGCCCCTCGCGGAAGAGGAAGTCGGCCAAGAAGGCTGCTGCTGCCAGGTCGGGATCTCCTTCAACGGAGCAGCCTAAGCGGCCACGGGTGGATCTGGACCAACTCTTCGAGGTCCAGAATGCTGAAGAAGGTAAACATCTCCGACTCGCTATTAAATCATATAAAAGGATGGTTCCGTCGGACTTGATTTCCTCGACCAAGAAGGGCCGAATTGCTGATGTCAAAAGGATCCTTCGAGGTGAAACTCCCCGAGTCTTGAAGGCAGGCTACTATCACTACCGCGGGAAGGATCAATACGTCTCCCGACGTATCATTTGGTGTAAGAATCCCGATGAAATTCCTGACTACCTATCTGAAGCTCTTCATCCTCCAGGTGCAGGTCGCTCGGGAGCTTCCTCGGGTGCGGCAGCTTCTACAGATGCACCACCTTCGGCGGGGGTGCCTCCCTCAGCTGGAGAGAAGGCACCATCTGGTGAACAGTTTCGCCAGGTGGAGACCCTGGACTCCTCCGAGGAGACCGTCGGAGTTGATCCCCCTCAGCAGCGTCGGAAGGCGGGGCAATCCCCTTTGAAACCAACCCCTCAGGGGCCGCCTCCCTCGTCTTCTCCACAGCAGCGGGAGCTCTCTCCCATCCATGATTTCTCTCCTTCTCCTGTCCGGGCTGAGACGGAGATGTGCCCTTCTCTTCCCCGTCCCATCTCTCCGATGGCTCTCGATGGGGACTTCTATAGGCCCTTCAACCCTTCGCAGGCCGATGTCCCCTGGGCTCCGATCCAGACGCTCCAGGGAGTCCCGCTCACACAAGGGGAACAGGACCAAGAGCTGGCCCTGCATCTTCTGGCGGGTTCCATCCTGCCTTCTATGCGACATCCGATTCACCTCAATCGGACGCATATGCAGCGGGACGTCAGGGGTATGGCTATACGCCGCATCGAGGTGAGACTTCGCTTTTTCTGGTTGATCGATAAATCGGGTCTTCTGTCCTTCTAACACTTTTTCCCTTTTGATTCCAGGAGCTTGGGGACTACAACCGCCTCATCGGGTATGTCATTGCCTACGATGAGGCCCGGGAGCGGGACCGCGGAGTCCGTGAGCAGCTTCAGGCGGATCTCAAGGCTTCCCAGTCTTCGCGGGGGAAGCTGGCCAAGGAGCTGGCTGCCCTCAATGAGAAGATTCGGGGTCTTCAGCTGCAGATCGCGGACTTCGAGGGGCTCCTGAGGCAGGAGCGGCAAGAGCGGGGGGAGGTCGTGGATCGGCTGACCCAGGAGAAGAAGGCCGCCGAGGACCAGCTGGTCCTCGAGAAGAAGGCTTTGGAGGAGCTGATTGCGGGGTTCCCGGCGCGGCTGGCCGAAGCGGAGGCCAAGGGTCGGGAGGACTATCGAAGGTCGGAGGTCTTCCAAGCTGACGCCATGAAGTTCTTTGGCGCGGAGGTGGAGAACACTCTCTTCAACGCCGTTGAGGAGCTCCACCTGGAGTACGGGGACGCCATCAATTTCGACAAGTCTCCTTCCCTCGCTCCCTTTGCGAAGAAGTACTTTGCTCTTTCTGAGGAGAGTGATGGGGGGAGTACCCCGATAATTGTCGAGGATGCCTCTGAGCTTCCAAGTGCAGACGCCCCGATAGCCAATCCTCCCGAAGCCAATCCTGCGGACCCCTCTGCTGCTGCTGACAAGGACCAAGCTTGAATGCTTTTATCTTTCAGAGTCCTTGTATTTTCTTCTCTTGCTTCGTCGTCGGGCCTTCGAGCCCTTTATCAATATTAGACTCCTTTAATTCCGATCTTTTTTGTTGTCTTTCGTCTTTTCCGACTATTTAACAACGTGCACCACCTAAGGCGACTTAACCTTGAGTGCGTCACTTAAGACGACTTAGTGCTTGGCAGTCGAAACTTCGATACTTACGAATTTCTTCCGACGTCCTTCCGACGATCTAATAACTTGCACCACTTAAGGCGACTTAATATCGAATGCATCACTTAAGACGACTTTAATAGTTACTTAGGATAGACCTAAAGATCACGCACCACTTAAGGCGACTTAATATTGTGCACCCTTGAAGGCGACTTTCGGGTACTTAGAATAAACCTAAGTATTGTGCACCACTTAAGGCGTCTTTTCTCGGGCATCACTTAAGATGACTTTATATTACTTAGAGTAAATTTAAGAATCGTGCACCACTAAAGGCGACTTTCACCGCGCCCCACTGAAGGCGACTTTCACCGTGCACCACTGAAGGCGACTTTCGTCGTGCACCACTGAAGGCGACTTTCACCGTGCACCACTGAAGGCGACTTTCATCGTGCACCACTGAAGGCGACTTTCGTTGTGCACCACTGAAGGCGACTTTCATCGTGCACCACTGAAGGCGACTTTCACCGTGCACCACTGAAGGCGACTTTCCTCGTGCACCACTAAAGGCGACTTTCGTCGTGCACCACTGAAGGCGACTTTCATCGTGCACCACTGAAGGCGACTTTCACCGTGCACCACTGAAGGCGACTTTTACACTTGACATAAATCTAAGGACAACCCTTGTTTGGAAGCAACCTCTTTATTTATTGGCATAAAATAGGTTTACATCGAATTAAACGATAAATAGCATACACCACTTAAGGCGATTTTACATCGGGCACCATCTAAGGCGACCTTATTGGGCACCACTTAAGGCGACTTTATTGGGCACCACTTAAGGCGACTTTATTGGGCACCACTTAAGGCGACTTTATTGGGCGCCACTTAAGGCGAATTTCTTCAAGCATGGTGTTTCTTCGAGTGTTCGTCACTGAGAATGTTTCATCGTTCTGCCATCGAGGTCTTCCAGATACTTTCTCACCTGAGAGTCGTTTAAACGGTGGGCCATTGTCGCTGGTCATCACCTTAGGAATCCCATATCTGGACACGATGTGCGTTTGGAGGAACTTGACGATCTGATTCCCCGTTGTTCTGGCTAATGCCTTCGCCTCTATCCATTTTGAAAGATAATTGATAGCTACAAGTAAATACTTACATTGTCCTTGTGCTTGTGGAAGAAGTCCCACCAAGTCGATGCCCCACTGCGCGAAGGGCCCAGCGCTCTTGATGGATGTCAGGCTGGCAGCTGGGGCCACAATACTCGGGGCGTACCTCTGGCACGCGTCGCATGATCGGACCAACGCCGTTGCTTCTTTGCTCATCGTGGGCCAGTAATAGCCCAAGTTCACCATACGAGAAGCCTTTTCCAGGAAGTGCATCTTCCGATGGTTTATCGGAGACTGCATTTCCTTGATTTCCCTCAGTTTCTCTGGGTTTACTTCAATTCTTCTTCGGTTCATCTTGGAGCCCAAACACTTCCCTGAATGGACTTTAAAGGCGTACTTTGTCGGGTTCAAGCGAACTTGACGGAGCTTTATCCTTTCAAATGCCATGGTGAGGTTGTGCACGTGATCCTTAGTTTGTCGGGACTTCACCAGCATATCATCCACGTAGGCTTCCACGGTTTCTCCCAACATATCTTTCAGATCTTTTATGGGGACGGGACGTCCAAACTCTTCTCTGGGGTCTGTGTCTGTCTGGAGGACAGTCATGGCCTCTCGCCTCCTCCTCCGGGTGGCATTAACATAGCATTTTCGGGAAGCCACCTGGTCACCTTTGACCTCCCCGACTCCGTGGTCGGTCGGGAACTTCATCTTCTGGTGCACAGTTGAGGCAACCGCCATTAGTGGATTGATGGTTGTTCTCCCGATAATTGCGTTGTATGTCCCAGCAGAATCAACCACGACAAATTCCACGTTCCTCCTTTCTGACTTCCACCCGTTACCAAACTTTACTGGTAAGGTGATTACTCCCAACGGGTAGGAAGTTGAGCCAGAGAACCCGACCATCGGGAAGTTTGCTTCCTTCAGATCCTTCTTCGTCTTCCCCATGGCTTCCAACGCGTCCATGAACAGAATGTCGGAGGAGCTTCCTCCGTCAATCAGAATTCTCTTCATCTCGAATCCGTCTACATCCAGAGTTACTACTAAGGCATCGTCTTGCGGGGTCTCCACACCTATGAGATCTTCCGACGAGAAGGAGATCACCATTTCTTCTTTCAGGGTCCAAGATCGAGACCTCTTACCCAGTACCACCGCAGTAGGAATCCTAGAGGCGTAAACCTCTCGAGCGGATGAGGTATCACCTCCAGCAGCAAACCCTCCATGAATCACATTGATGACTCGTCTTTCTTTGTGAACACCGGATGACTCTGGATCAGTTCTCTTTTTCTTCGGGGACCGATCGCGGGATCGGGAGCGGGACCGCGATCGGGACCGAGAGCGGGACCTGCATCGTTTGTCTCCAACAAACTCCTTGAGCTTTCCCTTCTGGATTAGCTTTTCAATCTCCTTCTTCAGCTCTCGACAGTGATTAGTGTCATGGCCATTTGCGCGGTGAAACTGACAATAGCGATCTGTGCGGGACCCCAGGAATTCTCCATCTTTCTTCGGGGGGTATCTGGAGATACCTTGTTGTTCCATGACTGTCAGCACTTCCTCCATGGAGCAGTTGAGAGGAATGTCGAGATCTTCCCTCTTATCCTTCCTTGGAGGACGTCTGTCATCCCCCCGACCAGAGCGACCTCGGTCCCGACTGCCTTCAGGTTTGCCTTTTGACTTACGATCGTCGAAAGGCTTGCTCGACTGCTTCCCTTTGTTCGATTTTGGGGCTCCAGTTCTCCTGCGGCTATCTTTGACTCCTGGACATCGATCTGCCGCTTCACTCTCTTCTGTAATGCTTCCATATTCCACACAGGTTTCTCAGCCACGCTGTGCATCAGGTCGGAACCATAGGGGGCCGTCAGGTTCCGAATGAAGGTACGAATTGTTTCGCCCTCCGAGATCTCCTCGTCTATCTCCGCCACACTGGCCGTGTACCGCTGGTAGTAATGTGCCAGTGATTCATCGGGCCTCTGTACCACCAGGGTGAGGGACCTCACACTCTTTAGCAGACGTCGGCGACCCTGGTACTGTCGAATGAAACGGTCGTGCATGTCAGCCCAACAGGTGATGCAGCCTGGGGGCAGACTAAAGAACCAGGTCAGGGCTCTTTCTCCCAATGTATTAGGGAACAGGGTACACACGATGTCCTCTGTCGGGGCTCTACCCAGACACGCCATAAGATGCTTCTGGACATGACGGACTGGATCTCCTTCTCCGTCATACTCTTTGATCTCGGGGATACCCAGCCCTGGCGGGGCGAGGGTGTCTATTAGGCGGGGAACGAAGGGATGAGTGGATCGATCCCTCAACTCCGACACCAGCGGCTTCTGTTCTCCCATACAGATGTTCACGATCTTTACCACTTGGTCGGGAGTGATGGGGCCATTCAGGGGAATGGTCCTGTGCTGAACTGGTCCTGGCCCATCAACCACGAACTTCTCCGGCTGACCGGTCATCTTACCTCTTTCCTGGCCCTGGGGTGGGGCTTCCTGTACGTTCCGACCCTCTGTTGGTAGGGTTGCTTCTTCCAGCGGGGGCATCTCCTCCTGCCTCCTTGCAGCCTCCCTTCGGTCTAAGAGAGCCTCTACAGCCGCCAGGAACATGGGCATGGCCTCCGCCACGGCCCTTGTCAAATCTGCAGTCGGGGGGGGCCTCCTGCCCCCTGTTATCCTGGTGTCGAGGGGCAACTTCTTCGGGATGCGATCCGTTGTGACCCCCTGTCTGGGAGAGTTCAGCCGGGGAATGATTCTGGTTCTCTCCTTGTTCTGGTACTGAATTCAGGTTTGTTGCAGCAGGGTGACGGGAACCACCAGATTGTCCCCTTCTGTTCTTGCCAGCCACCATCGAGCGAGTAGAAGGCATATCAGATTTTTGTTAGCTTCCCACAGACGGCGCCAATGTTGGATCACGGTGGAACTCCGGCACGGACCTTGACGGCAATCCTAGCTCCTTTGCTCCACGCAATCCTGCAAGAGGGGATAGACCGGGCGGTGACCCAGAATCCCTCTCCGATGCTTGAATGAGTACCTCGTCTGACTGGCAAGCAACAGATATCAAAAGTATTCAATTTCAACGTAAGTGATCTGAGGTAACCTCCTGCCCTTTTATAGGCAAAGAGGTGCCTCAGGTACCTGGCGAACCGTTAGGGGTGGTTAGCCCGTATCCCGCTTATCTCGTACATGATCTCGCGTATCTTAGCCATGCCCCGCGTATCTCGGCCACGATCCGTGTATCTTAACCATGTTTCGTATATCTCGGCCACGCCCCGCATATCTTGGCTTTATCCTCTGGTAACGAGTCCCGACTCCCGTCGGGGACTCCAGAGTTATCTCGTTGTGTCACCGCTCGGGGCCCCTCGTCATCGTGACAGGGCCAATCATTCTCAGGGATTCATCATCGGGGCCTACTTAAAGGCTTCTCGTCGGGAGCTTTTAGCTCCACTGTCGGGACCGACTCTGTCGGGACCCTGCTTCGTCGGGACTCCCTTCATCGGGACCCTTCTCCTAGGTCATCTTGACCCTTACTCTGGGCCTGGTGGGCCTGTTTGCCGTTTCCTCGCTGTTTAAAGGGCCTGACGGCTATAGTCGGACCCATCAGGGAGTAGTCAAGCTGGCACCTTCAGCAAATCGTGGCCCCCCAACAAGCAAAGGGTGCCCACTCCCCACCAATGATAACGTCCTTGGCAGAACAAACCAAGTCAGCCCAGGTGAGCGCGACAAGGGGCATAATACCTATGAACGCACACAAAGATAAACAAGAAGGCCCAAACATCAAAGTGTAGCACGAAAATAAAGGCAAGTTACACAATTTAACGAGGAGACCTCTCCTCCAAGGTCCGGTCCCTCGACAAGGGGGCATACATAGCAGGCGCGCGAGCCTGACCCTTAAAGTTCGACGCCTCGCCACTGCCAAATTTCGACTGCTTGGGATCGCTCGAGGGACGCACCTCGGATTCAACTCCTTTGGTTTGGAACGATACGGAGTGTCCGCAACAGCAACAACGTGATTCTTCACATTAGAAGAACGGCCTACAAACAGGAAGCCGTAAAAAGTCATGGTGTAACATTGTTACACTAAGATCGCCAGCTTGCTAGATTCGCAGGGACTACCACACCAAACGTATAGTACGTGCGTTCCGTCGCACCAAGAAGGAGGAGTTACACCTCCCATTCAAAAAATAAGTACGGAGACACCTAGCGTAGCACGCGCATGTTTCAACACGTCGACAAGGGATAACGATCCGCTTCAAAATTCTAAGTATAAGCCCTAAGCGTAACATCGCGCACACGCGTCGACATGTCAATACAAGATCTACCGCCTCACATACAAAGCACCTAACAGATACACCAAGTGGCTATCATGTCCACACATCTCTATGCGGCTATCACGTCCGCATTTCTTTAAGCGGCTTTCAGGTCCACGCACCTCTAAGTAGCTATTATGTCCGCAAATCGCCAAATGAATTTCATTTATGTGCGTCACATCAACATATCTACAACCAAGTAGCGGTCGCAGGATGCACTCTACCTTGAAAACGACAGGTAGCGGCAACAACATGGATAGGCATGTCGCCTCGCCGACCTCTAACCAACGTCATGGAAGGGTTCGTCGCCTCGTCGACCTCTGGCCTTCTCCCTACCTCGAAAACATCAATTATCAGTCGCTCAATGGACCCAACCTTGGAAAAATGAGTAGCAGTCGTAGAACGCATCCTACTTAGGAAAACCCAAGTAGCAGTCGGCACAAGGGTCAACACCCCGCGTCCGAGATAACTACATGATAAACACCCCCACTGCGGGGGAAACTCCACACCTACGGACTTATAGCGAACATCCTCTATACGGGGGCAACTCTATGTGAATAAGGGTCTTGTCCCGACACTTATACAGCCTATACGAATGCGCGTCTGCGCGACCCAACACTACGTGCGTCTGCGCGACCCAACACATGTCTATCATGGGAGATTCATCGACAACACGTTGAAGGCCTAACACCTCGCAACTAAGGGCCTAGTGCATCTATGATTCGAACTGGCACCTATATGCACCTATATGATCTACGCGCCTATACGGCACATACATGCGCATACTCGGCCACGTCACTACAAACGCTCCCACTCCCGGGGCAATACTATATTGAAAAAGGTCTCGTCTCTCGACATATACGTTACGAACATACTCCTATTATGAGGCGTTCGTCAACGACGCGGTAGATGCATGGCGCCCAGCAATCTTAGGACCTGCACGTCCGTAACACACACTCCTCTGTATTATGAGTATTTAGCATACACCCATGTTTACATATCCAGACTTACATATGTACGTTTGCATATACATGACACATGCCTGTTACCGCAACCCTGTTGCGCATATATCTACACTCATATCATTGAATATATATTCCCATGTTCACATCGTTAATTCCATGTCATTATATATCGCGAGTCTGCTTGCATACACGCGTATACCATGTTTGAATACATGTCAACATTTATGTCTATGTTACATACATACACTTACATGACTACATATGTATTTGCTACACACGCATGCTCGCTGCACTAACCATGTTAGCAGTTACGGTCTTCCACCAAGTAATAGGGAGAAAATCAATTCCAACGTGCGGAGACTAAGTATGGAGACGCTCCCATACACACTCCCTTATATAGATGTATGGGTAATATCCTATCCTATCCATATTTCTTCTAACTCTTTTGAGGGAATTCCCTAGCATATACTCATGCTTACATACCCGCGAATACATATGCATGTCTACACATATACACACATTTGCATATCAATGTAACGTGTTTATTATTACGATCCCATTACCCATATACTTATACACATGTCATCGCATATATACATGCCCATACTTACATGATTTAATTTAATGGCATTACGCGTCACGCGCCGACTCACGTACGCGCGTATACCATGTTCGTACACATGTTAGCATTCGCATCCATGATTACATACATAGACTTACAATATTATATATGTACATGTCATACACATACACTTCCTGCACTAACCATGTCGGCAGTTATGAACACTACCGCTCAAACAAAATGAGGGACACGCAATAGCAAGGCACACGCGCCAACGGACAGTAAGTCCACCTCGAGGTAACACCCGAACTTAAATCGACCGTATACTCTATCGAAGATAGAGTCAAGCAGGGGCCGCGCCACCACTTGGC
Source organism: Clarkia xantiana subsp. parviflora (assembly GCA_036873135.1). NCBI lineage: Eukaryota > Viridiplantae > Streptophyta > Magnoliopsida > Myrtales > Onagraceae > Clarkia > Clarkia xantiana. Next base: position 7,370,497 of record JAPTYO010000017.1, on the reverse strand, counting down.
TCGATGGATATACGTACGATTCGGGTTCATTTTATATTACTCGAACTTTGTTTACACGTCAAACCCACCAACGGCTTCGAATTATTTACCCGCAAGTTTGAAAAATGTTCGGGACGCGCGCGTGCGCTTTCCGAACCTAAAACCTCGTCTGGATTGTCGCCACAATCAAGGCCAGGTCCAGATTGTCCCGACAGCCGGGACCACACCGGATTGTCGCGATACCCCGGTGTGGTTCGGATCGTCCCTCTCGGTGACGCGTGAACTCCTATACACATATATCACGTGCGAGCCTTTCCGATGTCAGTTTTACTCCCGTCTACGCCCGGTTCGTATTTTACACTAAACCGACGTCGGACCTTTCAAAACCAGGTTCGGGTTTAGGAGCTCCTATATAAGGGAATCCACTCACCCATTTCACAATCAAGTTGGAGAGGGATCGCTGACCTCTCTATAGCTTTCCCTCTCAAGATGACTAATTTAAGCATTGGAGAGGGTTCATCGCACTCCACCCCCCCTGCGTGGTGTGCGATATTTCCCTTTGTGTAGGTATACGGAGACGCACGTAATCGGACATGTGCGAAGACCCGACATACCAAATAACCCGGGACACATCCCCGCATCTATACTAGGACCTGACACCTCGTCGGCTACGGGTCTCAACGGCGCGCGTATGCACATACATTGCAGGACAAGCATACGCGCTAGAGAAAGGTCAGAGCTTCCGCGTCAACATAAGTTTGAAATGGATGATCAAGATTCCTATTTATAGGGAACCTTGGAATCTAAGCCGGTTTTGAATGGTCTGACACAGGTTTAATGTAAAATATGAACCGGGCGTGGACGAGCGTAAAATTGACGTCTGGAAGCCCTACACGTGTTGTGTATACACGTAGGGGTACGCATGTCGAGGAGCGACAAACCGGACCTGGCCCGGATTGCGTTAACATCTGGAGTGTGTTAACACCTCCGGATTGTCTTAGCACATTCTGGACGAGTCCAGTCTGAACGCGCGTATTGCCCGTTAAGACCGTTTTAACTCGTGGGTTAGCGTTTCAAGACTGTTGTAATCGGTTTGACGTGTTGGCGAGGTCCGAATAATATAAAAAAAACCTGAATCGGACGTATACCCATAATTTACCCACGAATCAAGAGGTGGCGCGGCCCCTGCTTGATTCTATTTTCGATAGAGTATACATTCTATTTAAGTTTGAGTGTTACCTCGAGGTGGACTTACTGTCCGTTGGCGCGTGGGCCTTGCTATTGCGGGTCCCCCTTTCGATTAAACATGAGTTATTATAACTGCCGACACGGTTAGTGCAACAAGTATATGTGTATGACATGTACATATTTAATGTAAGTCTATGTATGCAATCATGGGCGCGAATGCTAACGTGTGTGCGAACATGGTACACGCACGTACGTGAGCCGGTGCGTAACGTGTGACATCATGAAATTAAACATGTAAGTATGGGCATGTATATATGCGATGACATGTGTATAAGTATATGTGTAATGGGTTCATAATGATAAACACGTGACATGGATATGCAAACGTGTTTAGACATGCATATGTATGCGCGGGTATGTAAGCATGAGTTTATGCTAGGGAATTCACTCAAAAGAGTTCGAAAAATATGGAGAGGATAGGATATTACCCATACAACTATATAAGGGAGTGTGTATGTGAGTGTCTCCATACTTAGTCTCCGCATATTGGAATTGGTTTCCTCCCTATTACTTGATGGAAGAGACCGTAAATGCTGACATGATTAGTGTAGCGAGCATGTGTGTATAGAAAATACATATGTAGTCATGTAAGCGTATGTATGTATGTATGTAACATGGATGTAAATGTTGACATGTATGCGAACATGGTATACGCGTGTATGAGAGCAGACGCGCGATATGTAATGACATGGAATTAACGATGTGAACATGGGAATATGTATGCAATAATATGAGTGTAGATATATGTGCAACAGAGTTGCGGTAACAGACATGTTTCATGTATATGCAAACGCGCATATGAAAACGTTGATATGTAAGCATGGGTGTATGCTAAAGATTCATAAAAAGAGTTAGAGAAATTAAGGAGATGTAAATCTTCACCCTCACACTATACAGAGGAGTGTGTGTTACGGAAACGTAGGTCCTGAGATTGTGGGGCGCCATGCATCTTCCGCGTCGTTGACGAACACCTCATAATAAGAGTATGTTCGTAACGTATATGTCGAGATACGAGGCCTTTGTGAATATAGTATAGCCCCCGGAGTGGGAGCAATTGTAGTGATGTGGTCGAGTATCGCATGTATGTGCCGTATTGGCGCGTAGATCATATAGGGTTATGTAGGTGCTAGATCATAGGTGCACTAGCCCCTTAGTTGCGAGGTGCTAGGCCTCCGACGTGTTGTCGATGAATGTCCCATGATAGACATGTGTAGGGTCTCGTAGACGCGCGTAGTGCCGTATAGGCTGTATAAGTGTCGGGACGAGGCCCTTACTGACATAGAGTTGCCCCCGTATAGAGGATGTTCGCTATGTAGTAGTTATGAACTTATAAGTCCGTAGGTGTGGAGTTGCCCCCGCAGTGGGAGCTTTTTCCATGTAGTTATCTCGGACGCGGGGTGTTGACCCTTGTGCCGACTGTTACTTGGGTTTTCCAAAGTAGGATGCGTTCTACGACCGCTACTTAAATTTTCCAAGTTTGGGTGCATTCAGCGACTGCTACTTGATGTTTCCGAGGTAGGGAGAAGGCCAGAGGTCGACGAGGCGACGTGCCTATCCATGTTGTTACCGCTACCTGGTTTTTTCAAGGTAGAGTGCATCTTGCGACCGCTACTTGGTTGTAGATTTGTTGATGTGACGCACATACATGAAAGTCGTTTCGAGATTTGCGGACATAATAGCTACTTAGTGGTATGTGGACCTGATAGCCGCTTCAAGAAATACAAACATGATAGCTGCATAGAGATATGTAGACATGATAGCCACTCGGTGTATTTGTTAGGTGCTTTGTATGTGAGGTGGTAGATCTTGTATTGATATGTCGACACATGTGCGCGGTGTTGCGCTTAGGGCTTATACTTAGAATTTAGAAGCGGATCATTATCCCTTGTTGACGTGTTGAAACATGCACGCGCTGCGCCAGGTGTCTCCGTACTTAGTTTTTGAATGGGAGGTGTAACTCGTTCTTCTTGGTGCGTTGGCGCGCGCGTGCTATACGTTTGGTATGGTAGTCCCTGCGAATCTCACAAGCTATCGATCTTAGAGTAACAGTGTTACACTATGACTTTTTACGACTTCCTGTTTGTAAGTCATTCTTTTAATGTGACGAATTGCTATGTTGATGTTGCGGAAACTCCGTCTCGTTCCAAAACCAAAGGAGCTGACTCCGAGGTGCGTCTCTTGAGCGATCCCAAGCGGTCAAAATCTTGCACTGGCGAGGCGTCGAACGTTAAGGGTCAGGCTCGCGCGCCTGCTATGTCTGCCCCCGGTCGAGGGACCGCAATTTATTTTCTTGCTATATTTTGATGTTTGTGCCTTTTTATTTATCTTTGTGTGCGTTCGTAGGTATTGCGCCCCTTGCCGCGCTCACCTAGGCTGACTTGGTTCGTCCTGCCAAAGACGCTATCACTGGTGGGGAATGGGCACCCTTTGCTTGTTGGGGGGCCACCTTTTGTCGAAGGTGCAAGCTTGACTAATCCCGAGGTGGGATACATGTTTTCCGGTAGATTATTCATCTTGTCGATCGAAGGGTTCGTCCCATTGAGCCTGAGGATATGCATTCGTATGCAGAGGGTGCGATGACATGTCTTGCACCTGTAAGTATTCATCCTTACTCTTTTATAACTTGTCTTTCTTCCCTTGTGATTTAACTCACGGAGGAGAATAAGGCACTTTAGGAGAAGTGCGACATGGTATGTCGCGAGCTGGCAAGCGCGAAGGAGAAGGCGCGCTTCTTGGATTCGAAGGTTAATGACTTGGTGACAGGAACCTCATCTCGTCAGGTTTGAGTTGTTGTACTCGAGTCTGGTGTTGTTTCCCTTCATAAGAAGGTTGCTGAGGATAGAGAGGTGCACGGCCTTGCCTTGTAAGCTGTGGAGGAGAAGGCCTATGCAGTAGGCAAGGTTGATGGTGTGGTGGAGTACAGAGACTCGATGTCTTATAGGACTGAGATTCGGGCAGGTGCTGACTACCTGCTGTACGAATCCATCGAGGGCTTTATTGAACAGGTATATACTGTTGCCCCCAATTTTTTCTTTGATCAGTTGGGTGTATATGCCACGTTTTCCACAGGGCATGTGGCTGCCTTGCGTCTTAGAGACGGGATTATTCCCTCGTCTGTTGTGGCGAATGCCCCCCAGATTTCTGAGGCGCCTGCCCTTGAGGTTATTGAGGCGGATGCAACCGAGGATGTTGAGGCGACTTCCTCCTAGAATGTTGTGGCTGATATTCGCCAGTATGAATTGGTATTTGATGATGATGGTGAGTTGAGTATAGTGGTGGGGGCTCCTCCGGATGAGGTTGTAGCTGATGCATGCGATAATGCTGATGTTGTCGATGTTCCTGACGTGGCGTCAGGTTGATCGTTGGTTTCATGTTGAACCTTTGTATATAGTTTTGGTTCCCCGTGTCGGGTTGAGGTTGCACTTGCGGTGTTGTTCCTTTAAACCTTCTATGTTTATTTTTCGATGCTTGACATTGTCGTATAAGACCTGTCATGAATAGTTTAGTGATGCCTGATATAATGGTGGTAATATTTCATACCTTTGCTTTCATGATTGTCCATGTGGTGTGGACTTATAGATTAGAGTTGAGACTCGTCCTCTTATTGGATGTAGCATCCGTAGTTGTTGTTAGGATACATATGTTCCTGCATTGTGCGCCCCTCTTGGTTATACCAAGGCATGGCGATATGGATATGTGTTAAAACACATGTGTTGTATGCTCGCTGTATTTCATGGGTAGTAACGCGCAAGACTTTAGAGTGACGCTTAGCATTAATGGGTATTAATGCGTAAGGACCTTGTCCCGGCACTTGGCATTTATGAGTAGTAATGCACAAGACCTTTGTCCCGGCACTTGACATTTATGAGAAGTAATGCGCAAGACCTACACACAAACGTGAACATGTCGTCTCGACGAGGCGAGACCTTAGTTTTTACCGTATCTTAGTCCACTCTAAGGTGACGTTGTCACAAGACAGTACTTGTTACTTTGGTGTGTTTTTCCATCTGATAGTTGGGAACACCTTGTGTAACGTTGTTGCAAGGTGATTTGTTGGCAAACCTAATTACTTGCCTTGCGATGCTAGTACGCCTTCACTTTGTTAGTCAAAGGGACGTGACAGAGATCGTGTAATACGCCTTGTAGTTTATACCATCTTTTGGGCCATTCCAAAGCGATGTTGTAGCAAGACACGACTTGCCAATTTTGAAAGTGTTTTGATCCGCTACTTGGGTACCCCCCGCTTTAGCGTTGAGGCGAGGTCTTCCCTGGCTAGTCCTTGTACTGACCTTGCGATGCTACTACACCTCTACCTGATTATTCCCAGGGCTGTACAAGTTCGCATTACACGACTTGTAGTTTTTTCCGTCTCTTGGGCCGTTCCAAGGCGACGTTGTGGCAAGACACTACTTGCTTAGTTGGAGTGATTTTTTTTCGTTATTTGTTCACAGACAAGATATCGTTTTACAAGACTCGACTTGTAGGTTTGCTGAGGTTTCGCTGCTGAGTATGACATGCTCCTACCGGCGTAGAAAAGTGGTACGTAATAATGAATGCTACTTATGGGTAGTAGTAGGTTCGCATGGGGTTGCACTCGTAAAGAGGATGTCGCATCATGTTTCATGTGGTGAATCACGCCTTAGTGTTTAGTAATCTATACTGGGTGTCATTTTCCATAGTAAGATGTCATGGGGTTTCCCTCGTAAAGAGGATGTCGCGCCATGTAAATGTGTGGGGTTTCCCTCGTATAGAGGATGTCGCACCACATAGTAGATGATCGCCTCTTGGTTGAAAAAACCAAAGAATTGTTGTTGTAATCATGGGGTTGCCCTCGAGTGGGGATGTCGCGCCATGTTATTTGTAAGTAATCCTTAGAAAAAATTTCAGGATGTAGCTGTGTAGAGTAGAATAACAGAGGTCTCGCGAGGGTTGTTGACGTAAAGTGTAGACGTTTTGGTGGCTTATGATATAGGCAGCTTTGGTTGACGACGCATGATAATCATGGAACTTTTCAAACGTTCCTAGTTGTATGTGTTCGTTAATATATCGATGTTTGCGTTCTTAGTCGATGCGCGTAGTTGCATCCAGGTCGTGATGCGAATATACGTGTGCGATCGCTACTTGATGTTGCTCCCAAGGTGAGATCCAATATATGTGGTGAGTATTCTGTAAGATACTGTGACGACATCGTTCGGGATGTGCATGCGACCACTATTTGGTGTGATTCCTATATAGTGTCCGATGTTTAAGTAGAATGCTCTACTAAGCGTTGTGAGTTGTTATTAACTTGGAGGCTTAATTTGATGATGCAGGTGATATATACGCCACTTCTACTTAGCTTGGATTAAGTAGATTGTTTGTAAATAGAGATTTCCAGAGAGTGTTGTATACAACCTCTACTTGGTGTTGTCTCCAAAGTAGGGTGTGCCTTTGTTACATCTCTTGTATCTGTACATAACCTTTCTCAAATTGTTTCGCATTGATTCGAGGTATATATTGGTTAGTAAGTAAAATGAAGCTATAAGTCTTCTTGTAAGGCTGTGTCGCCTGTCACGTCGTCCAACTGGACTAGATTAGACAGAACTATTCGATCCTCATATCAGGTTCGGCTAGTCCGTTCTGTTCAGTTTGTAATGTTTATATGACTGGATCAGACTATTCGCGACTAATCTGTTCTGTTCAACTTGCATTATGCTCTAACTAAATCAGACTATTCGAGGTAGGTATCTTACCCGAGTAATCTGTTCTATTCAGTTTAGTATTTCCCATAGAGTTTTTACCTCTTGCTGGAGTTTCAAAAATGATGGATATACGCCCAATTTGAACCCGTTGACTTCCAAACCGTTGTATTTTTATCGTCCCATTTATGATTGCAAATCGAAACTTCAACCCGGACACTTCGCGAGAACATCGACGGCTCGGATGGGGCCGAAGCGCCCGTCCGACAGAGGCGAACTCACCTAGGTGAGGTTGGGTGGCCACATCCGACCTCCCCTAGGGGAGATCGGGTCAGCCAACCCGATCTCTCCTAGGAGAGATCGGGTCAGCCAACCCGATCTCTCCTAGGAGAGATCGGGTCAGCCAACCCGATCTCTCCTAGGAGAGATCGGGTCGGCCAACCCGATCCCTCCTAGGAGGGATGGGGTTGGCCAACCCCACCCTCCCTAGGAGGGGTTGGGTGTCCTCACCCAACCCCTACCCTTGGGGGTCGGATTTCTCCCCCCCCAAGGGCCCCGACACCATCTTCAGACGCCCATGCTCAGTCCACTCCGCCTACCTCCTCCGAATCCTAAAGTCTTAATTATACGCTTAAAGGTTAATTAATTGTATTTAAAGGCTAACGATGTCATTAAGCCATCTTAATGACACCGTTGCCTATAAATACCCCACCTTCACAACTCATTTGCACATCTTGGCCATTTGAACAATTTAGCTCTGACATCTCTCTAGCTTTATCTCTCTAGAAATATAGTTCTGACTTAGGCATCGGAGAGGGTTCACCAGGCACCACCCCCCCCTCCTCCGTGTCTGGTATTGCCCCTTTTGCAGGACAAAGGGAGAGAAGAAGAGAAGGAACTAAGGGAAAAAGGAAAGGAAGAAGGACATAGACAAAGGCAAGGCAACCCGAGAAGACCGGATCATACACATCCCCCGTAAGAAGTGGGATCAAAGCCGACACTCCGTTGACCTAGATCCCATAACTTAACACTTGGCGCCGTCTGTAGGCTTCGGACAGAAAGCCTGGCTATTACACGAGCTATGACGAACAGTAGGGTGTCCAGGCCCCAACACCCACCCGGGGGCAATGGGCGGAGAAGAGAACCCATACCTCCAGGGAGGCGGCCTGACCCTGGGAAGCAGCCAATGCATCCAGAGCCCCAAGAAATACCACAACCTCCTCAGCAACAGAACAACCAGGAGGGAGGACCTTCACGCCCAGCTGGGGCTGAGTCCTCCACAGCCTCCACCCCCCGGGCAAGAAGGCCACAGAGAGCAAGAGGACAACAGGGAGTGCCTTCCCACAACACGGCACCCCCTGAGGGATACTATTATGAAGAGCAACCCCAAGGGTACCCGTATGGGATGCCAGCACAGAGAGGTGGCAACCGCGCCCACACAGCATATGCAAGGCAGGCATACACCCAAGGGACTTACACTGAAGCTCAGGAGGAGGAGCAGATCCCAGCAGAAGAGCACTACCCGCACCCTCGAACAGGGCAGCGAGAGGAACAAAGAAGATATCACCAGGAGCCACCCCCAGAGGGCAGGCAACAATTTGTGCCTCCTAGGCAACAGCAGAACAACAGGGCTTACACCCCGCTTGGGGAGGAAAGACAAGCAAGACCTCCAAGGAGGCAAGACTTCTATGAAGCACCCCAGCAGGCGTATCAAGAATACACCTACAGTCCATACCAGCAGGGACAAGGGAACCCAGTAAGCCCAGTCTACAACTACAATGGATATCAGAGGGATTATACTCCGGCACAGGTGATGATTACCCCGGAGGAGATAGAAGCCATGATAACCCGGAAATTGAATGAGTCAAAGAAACCCAGCCTGCATTGTCTAAGTGACAAGACGAACCACCCTTTCACAAGGGAACTGGAGATGAACAGGGTTCCAGACTCCCTGCACACCGTGCAAATTGCAAAGTACAATGGGAAGGGAGACCCCCTAGAGCATATCCAACAGCATGAGGCCTCTCTATTCGGGAGGACAACTGACGAAAGATACAAGGCACTCCTTTTCCCAAACACCCTATCAGGGGTGGCCTCACATTGGTTCTTCAGCCTGCCCTCTGAGAGCATCCACTCATGGGAGCAGCTAAAAGCTAAGTTTCTGCAGAGATACCTAGGGGAGAGGAAACTCCTCAAGGGAACAGGCTCCATTGATGACATAAAACAAGAATACGATGAAACCCTGGCCAGCTACTACACTAGGTTCAACCAGAATATTGCAGACATCCAGGGAGACATCACTGAAGGGGAGATAATCCGAGCCTTTATCAGAAACTTAGGTCGCTTTGGGTCAACATTGGCTGAAAAGATGGCCAAAAAGCCAGCAAGCACCTTAGAGGAGCTTGCATGAAGAGTTAAAACGCATATTGACCTTGAAAGGCACAGGGCAAGCAAGAAGGCCAAAATCCAGGCAGCAAAGGAGGATAATCAAAGGCCAAACAAAGGCAAGCCACCCCAGGCACCACAGCATGCAAGGCAGCAGGAGTGGCGTCCGCCACAGCAGGAGTGGCGTCCACCACAGCAAAGAAACCAAATGGGTGAACCCTTAAAGGCCAGAGAAATAAACGTCATTAAGTTCATCCCACTGAACGCCACTCCAGCCACTGTACTTAGAGAGATGCGGAACCAAAAGCTATGGTCACCCCCTGCAAGGTGGAGAGCCCCAATGGTAGGAAATCACAAGGATAGATGGTGTGACAACCACGAGGCTTATGGTCACGACACAAATGAATGCTTTAGCTTAAAGCTAAGCATAAACAACATCGTCCAGAGGGGAGAACTGAAGCAATTCGTAGACCATGGGGGCAATAGTACGCAACTGGGGCCACCACAGAAAGACAAGGGCAAGGGAAAGGTAGACCATAACCCTCCACCCAACAAAAGAGGAGTCATCAACATGATACATGGAGGAGCAGCATCAGGAGGCCCAACTGCTAATGCAAGAGAGGTCTATGCATCCAAGCTAAGCTCAGTGCCAAGGTGGAGAAAAAGACCAAGAGAAGGAGAAGAAGTGAAGATAGAGTTCTCGGAGAAGGACAAGAGCCACATCGTCTTTCCACATGACGATGCTCTAGTTATTACTTTAGATATTGATAATTTTGATGTAAAGAGAATTTTGGTGGATGGGGGCAGCTCAGCTGACCTCCTAAGCCTGAGAGTGTTGGAAGAGATAGGGAAAACCAAAGCAGACATCAATCCGGTCAACTTCCCCCTAGTTGGCTTCTCAGGGGCAACAAGCTACCCCCTGGGGATGATAACATTGCCAGTGACCATGGGCCAAGGATGGACCCAGCTGAAGGTAAATGTCAATTTCTTGGTGGTTGAAAGCCTGGGAGCCTACAATGGGATCCTAGGAAGGACAACCATAAATCCATATGAAATAGTGCCATCCACTGTTCACCAGAAGCTGAAGTACATCACGGAGAACGGAGTTGGAGAGGTCCTGGGTGATCAACGCACTGCAAGACAATGCTATGTCAATTCAATGAGACATGGATCACACAGGACAGATACAGTGGCTATGGTCATGGCAGGAGCTAACCAGGAAAGAAGAAAGAGGGGAGGGAGACAAAGGCAAGGAAGGAGGAGGAGTGGAGTGACACTCCGTTTGAGCAGGCAGCTTTTTCAAACAGTGCCTACAAGGAAACACAGGAGCAAGGCTGTGAAGGTGACATCCATACTTTGGCAGCTGGACACCATAATAGGGAGCAGGACAAGGGACTCCATCCTAAGAGGCTTCCGCCACATAGATGATATCAAGCAAATGCCGCAGGAGCCCATATCAAGCTATTTCCAGAGATTCTTCAATTATGGTGCCAACATGGACATCACAAGGGGAGAAGCAGTCAGAGCATTCATCAGACACATGCATCCAAGCTCATTCGAGGCCTATGGAGGGCTCTATGAGATGGTCATGACGAGCACAATGAGAGAGCTCAAGGCAAAGCTGGACAGGGCATTTGAACAAGAGGCGGAACAGTTGGATGAAGTTCCAGAGAAAAGAAGAGAAGCAGACACATTGGGGGGAGGTGTCAATTTCACATTCACACCCCTCACACTCAGCATAGAAGAAATTTTCCACAAGCGCCTCAGGCAAGAGCTGCCAGCATGCAGGGAGGAAGGCAAGGTCTTCCTAGGTAGAGATCCACAGGGTTGGTGTGAGTACCATGGGACCTGGGGGCATCAAACCAACAACTGCATGGTGTTGAAGGTGGAAGTGGAAGAAATGATCTACAATGGAAGCTTCAAGGAGTACGTGGCAACAGACACAGTGACCACCCCATATCCTTAGTTTCATATCTAGCATTTCGCATGTTTTAGCTTTACAAGCTTTTCAAAAAACAACTCTTGAGAAGGAGAACTCATGAAGTTACTCCAACTCTACAACTATCTTTGATTTCCTACAAAGGATGTCTTGGTGCACCAAGGCATCCCGAGTGTACCAAAACATGAATGCTCCTAAGAGAGTAGTAGTTATTCAAAAGTATTTACCAGTGACTGTGATGTTACAATCACCAAGTTATCCTTACACAGATATGACTTCAAGTCAACAACCTTCGACGCCCCCAAGAGCGTATCTTGAGAGTAGTCTTCGTACTACGACATTCGACGCCCCCAAGAGCGTATCTTGAGAGTAGTGTTCATACTACGACCTTCGACGCCCCCAAGAGCGTATCTTGAGAGTAGTTATTACACTACGACCTTCGACGCACCAAGAGCGTATCTTGAGAGTGGTTTCCAAAAACTACGAACTTCGACGCCCCCAAGAGCGTATCTTGAGAGTAGTGTTCATACTACAACCTTCGACGCCCCCAAGAGCGTATCTTGAGAGTAGTTATTACACTACGACTTCGACGCACCAAGAGCGTATCTTGAGAGTGGTTTCCAAAAACTACGAATTCGACGCCCCCAGGAGCGTATCTTGAGGTAGATTTGCAACCTACCAGATTCGACGCCCCCAAGAGCGTATCTTGAGGTAGAAAAAACACTACCAGTTCGACGCCCCCAAGAGCGTATCTTGAGGTAGATTTCAAACTACCAGTTCGACGCCCACCAAGAGCGTATCTTTGGTCTAACCTGAGCCCTCCGGGAGCCTATCCTGCGAAACGTTAAGTGCCGTCCGAGAGCCTGTCTCGTGAACAGTTTGACACCCGTCAAGAAGGTATCGGTGGACTAACCTGTGCCCTCCGGGAGCCTATCCTGCGAAACGTTAAGTGCCGTCCGAGAGCCTGTCTCGTGAACAGTTTGACACCCGTCAAGAAGGTATCGGTGGACTAACCTGTGCCCTCCGGGAGCCTATCCTGTGAAACGTTAAGCGCCGTCCGAGAGCCTGTCTCGTGAAAAGATTTCGACGCCCACCAAGAGCGTATCTTTGGTTTAACAGTACAACGTATACCATGTAAGGGGTATCAGAAGAGATCATCACACCATGTTTGAAAGGATACCATGTTTAGAAGGGTACCATGCTTAGAAGGATACCATGCTCGGAAGGGTAACATGAGAAAGAAATTTCTAAGTAAAGTAATGTGAAGAACAAGTAATGTTTTTTCTTTATGAAATGGCAGGTAAGACATGAAGGAAAACACGAAAGAAGGACAAGTAAAGGAAACACACCAAGTAAAGAGTCCATACCCAAAGAGCCATACACAAGGCATAGGGAGCCATCATGAGAAGAGATATATACAAAAGCATGAGAAGCACTAGTGTAAAGACAAACGAACCACGTAGTCAACAACATAATGCGCCAAAGGAAAGTAACAACAAACACCATCACAGTCTCAAAAGACACTCAACCCGTACAAGGGGAGAAGGAGTGTAGTTATATATACAAGGATAGTATGAGATAAACAAGTCAGTCAGAACCCTCCGGGGAGTCACCCTCACCCCCTGAAGCTGAACCGCCAGCGGAAATGGATGAAGAAGAGGAATCTGAGGTACCAATCTCCACAGGTGTAGCATCCACCTGGGCAGGGGCAGGCTCGTCTGCAACGGCAGCCTGGCCCATCAGAACAGTCGCGTAGCCAGTGGCATATGGCCCAAAGTCACCAAGGTCACCAAAGGGGAACTGAGGATCAATCCGGTATATGTGATCAACCAGATACTCACCGAACTGGTTCATCTCCTGGGTGAGACGCGTGCTATAGTCGGCGGTGAAGGCAGAGGAGGCCTTGTATTCAGATACCGCGACAGCCCTCTCCTCCGCCCGACACTTAGTCTCCAACCTCCGCAGCTCCTCAGAATGGACAGACGCGGCAACCTCAGCTTCCCGGCGCAAACTGCCCACAGTGGTTTCAAGCAAGGACACCTGGTCCTGGAGCTCCTGCAGTCTCAAATCAGATATACGCGCCTTCTCGGCAGCAGTGGCGACCTCCGCCTTGAGAGAAACCTGGCTGTCCTCAAGGGTCTTCCTCTCGTCAGATAACTCGAGTACGAGCGAGGACATGTTCACCATGTCAGATATGCCCTAACAATTCAAACAAGGGATGAATAACCGAAAGATAGACATTATGAAAGAAATAAGAGGAAAGCAGAGAACAACTTACAGGTGCATAACGAGAGAGTACCCCTTGAACAAAGCGCCGAGTCTCCCCAGGAGACTTGGGAGGAGCAACACGATCCCCAGGGGGAACGGCACCGCGGAGGACGCGGACACCAACCTCAGGAGTCCGCAAAGAAGAAGTGCTATCGAGGTGGAACTCCTTCAGACCAGCGAAGGGAGTCCACTCAGACCCAATAACATCTTCATCAGTGAGCCGTGCGAAATCCTTCCGACTTAAAGTCGGAGGCCCACCTACACAAGCAAAGCAAGTCAAAGGAGAGTATAAACATACAAGGATCAGCACAAGGTAGAGATCATGCCTGAGGACCGTGCCCTCGGCTGGGGGGCAGGGGAACCACCACCAGCAGGTCGCTTCCCTTTGTCAGCCAGGGAAGGCACCTCTTCGACCACCATCTCCTTATCACGAGATAGGGTCGGAGGACGAGCAGTAGGCGAAGCAGGATCCACAGCCTTCTTCCTCTTAGCAGCCGAGGCCCCGGCCTCAGAATCAGATCGCCGCGGCTTGGACTAGGAAGGTCCAGAATCTCTGCCAACGGAGACGACCCTCTCAGTCACCAAGGGGGAGCGCACTAGCAAGGTAAGAAAGACAAGATAAGGAAAACATAAGTTACATCATGAAGAAGCAAATAGGAGAAAGCATACCAGAGGCCCCAGCCTTCTTCCCAGGCAGGGGGGATTTCTTCAAAGCAGAACTAGAAGGAGCCTTCCTCTTGCTCAGATCAACAGGGGCTCCCTGCATGTTATAGGTTTTTCCATGAAACCAACCTACAAAGGAAGAGCAGAAGGTAAATAAAGATGGAAAGACCAAGTGACATACCGAGCCCCCGGAGTCAGGAGTCAGACTGATCCCGGCCTCGTAAAGATCCGTCTCAGTTATTAAAGACACGGGGCAGTAAGACCGGGTCCTGTTGCTCTCGTGAATGATCTTCATAGTCTTCAAATCATCCGAAGAGAACTCTCCAAAAGCAGGCCAACCATCGGACCGATCCTCATTCAGGACCGACCAAGTGACGTATCGGTCCGTAATGAAGAAGTAGTGCTTAGCCCAGTGACTGGCCGAATTGTCAATCTGGGTCACAAAACGGAGGGAGGTATCCCACTCGACCCCACTCAACCCGAAATCGGAAAATCGGGGATCTTTGAAGGTCGGATGGCGAGTTACGAAACTCGCAAACCCCACCCTCGTCCGGTACTGGAACCGATAGAAACATCGGAATAGAACGAGAGAGTACTTCCAGGAGTACCAATGGCACAATACCCGGAAGCCCACCCAGACGCGGAGGGCACTGGGGGCAAGGTTCACAGGAGAAATCCTGAAAAACCTGCCCAACTCTATAAGCTCGTCACAGTAAGGCAGCCTCAGCCCGAATCGGATCTGAGAGGGGTACACGGCGACCTTCCCTATAGGAGGCTCCGTCGCCGTCCCGCGAGTATTCCCCAAGGAGGGGAGAAAAGGATACAGAGGCTCATCTAGGGGACTGATATCTCCTAGGGTGACATGTTCGTTGTAATCGGACCTAGTGATATGGTTCTCTGACAGAATAGCAAGACCTAAGGCAAAGATAGCAAGAAACCCCAAAGCACGAATCAAATTTCGACTAACACCCCAATGAAGGTCACGATACTAAGCTAGCATTAGGAAAGGAAGTAACGCGACCGAAAAGGAAGAGAAAAAGGAACTCACTCATCCTTCGGAGAATACGGCGTCTCTGAAGAGTCTGCGTACGTGGACACCACCAGGAGTATAGTACCTGCCATGACACGACGAACATCAAGATAAGAGAAATTTCCGAGGAACCGGAAATACCCCGACACTCAACCAACCACAACAACCGAGTCAATTAGTTTTATCCAAGCCTAAGGTCGGGTTTTGGAAAAAATTACCATTATACCCTCCAACAAAGATTAACACACCAACGGCGGCACGACATCAAATTCAAGACCGGGATAGCCCAATCGGACAAGAAACCATATCCGGACAACCGACAAACATTTTTCCCCAAAATCCACAACTACCAACGGCTATCTACGGCAATCCCACATTCAATCAAATTTCGGCAATCAAGCATCGGCAATCAAGCATCGGCAATCAAATATCAACGATTCAAAAATCAACCTTTTACGCGGTAATGGAAAGGAAAAGAGCGGACCTTCGGAAAACCCGACCCGATGTGATAAACGGGTCCGGAATTCAAATTTGAACGTTGCCGGAAATCAGGTCCTCGCCGGAGATCGAACCCCGTCGTTGCCGGAATCGTTTTCAGCCGCCCCACCGTCGCCGGGAGCCGCCGAGGGTCACGCCGGAGCTGCTTCTTATCGCCGTTGACAAACCCCGCTGGATTTGATACCGTCGTCGCCGGAGGTGAGTTCACCGTCGACCACCGTCGTCCGTCCAAGGCCGCGCCGCCTTCGCCAATCGAGCCTCCAGTGGACTCCTCCGCCGTCGACCGCCTATGTCGGACCGGGCTCCACCTCTGCCAGCTGCTCCTTCGCGCCGCTGCTGGTCCGTCTCGCCTCCACGCCGGCGCCTCGAGTCACCAAGCCACTGGCCGGCTCTGTCCCGTGCCGGTGGTCTCCTCCCGCCGGAGTTGCTGGCCGGAATCTCGGGTCCCTCACCGGAATTCTGGCCGGCCCTAACCTTGGGGGTGCTCTCAAACTTTTCTTGCTCTCCAAGGGTGAGTGAAAAAGGAGGATGGTGGCTATGGTGACTCCCTAAGGTATTTCTCTAACTCTCTTTTATGTTAAAAGGATGATAGGGTTTTTTAGAGGGTTTTAATCACCACCATCCATCTATCCTTAAGTAAAATCTAAGGATCAAGGAAAAACCATCATTTTTATCCCTTTCACCTATAGCTAAGTATATTCCCATACTTAGAAAAATTATCAAGATAGTTTTATTTTTGAGCATTTCATACTTAGGAAAATTTTTGGCCAAAATTAAAATTTCTCCTTACTTAGATGGAATCCCGGCACGAATTTGAAGCGTAAGTTATTTAGTTGCATTCGTAACACACCCCTGTGCAAGTTTGTATTTTTTGAGTATACACCTGTAGCAGGGATAAGTTTATTACCCCCACCTCAGACGGACGCGTGCCTAGGCACACGTCCGTGCTACTCTGACGTTTACAATTCCTCTATCTCATTAGACAGGGGGCAGAGTCAGAGGCACGCATCCATGGGTAAGCAGGCATTCAGACAAAGAAGGTAAAATCCCGGTTTCAAATTGCGCGTGTCATACCATCCTAAAATAGAGTCAATCAAGGGTTAGGCCATTGGTTGACTCGGGGGCATGTGATGGATATACGCCCAATTTGAACCCGTTGACTTCCAAACCGTTGTATTTTTATCGTCCCATTTATGATTGCAAATCGAAACTTCAACCCGGACACTTCGCGAGAACATCGACGGCTCGGACGGGGCCGAAGCGCCCGTCCGACAGAGGCGAACTCACCTAGGTGAGGTTGGGTGGCCACATCCGACCTCCCCTAGGGGAGATCGGGTCAGCCGACCCGATCTCCCCTAGGGGAGATCGGGTTGGCCAACCCGATCTCTCCTAGGAGAGATCGGGTCAGCCAACCCGATCTCTCCTAGGAGAGATCGGGTCAGCCAACCCGATCTCTCCTAGGAGAGATCGGGTTGGCCAACCCGATCTCTCCTAGGAGAGATCGGGTCGGCCAACCCGATCCCTCCTAGGAGGGATGGGGTTGGCCAACCCCACCCTCCCTAGGAGGGGTTGGGTGTCCTCACCCAACCCCTACCCTTGGGGGTCGGATTTCTCCCCCCCCAAGGGCCCCGACACCATCTTCAGACGCCCATGCTCAGTCCACTCCGCCTACCTCCTCCGAATCCTAAAGTCTTAATTATACGCTTAAAGGTTAATTAATTGTATTTAAAGGCTAACGATGTCATTAAGCCATCTTAATGACACCGTTGCCTATAAATACCCCACCTTCACAACTCATTTGCACATCTTGGCCATTTGAACAATTTAGCTCTGACATCTCTCTAGCTTTATCTCTCTAGAAATATAGTTCTGACTTAGGCATCGGAGAGGGTTCACCAGGCACCACCCCCCCCTCCTCCGTGTCTGGTATTGCCCCTTTTGCAGGACAAAGGGAGAGAAGAAGAGAAGGAACTAAGGGAAGAAGGAAAGGAAGAAGGACATAGACAAAGGCAAGGCAACCCGAGAAGACCGGATCATACACATCCCCCGTAAGAAGTGGGATCAAAGCCGACACTCCGTTGACCTAGATCCCATAACTTAACAAAAAATATGCTGGTTACCTGGACTTTTTTAAGTAAAAGTGATTGCCTTTTGAGGGCGATACCTGGTACTGATATCTTGGATTGAATCCGTATAGGATGTTGAGGTTTTTTTCCTCGTATGTGGCTTCCTCTTAGGAAGGGTGGTGTTGCGTGCTCGCGTGTTCACGTGTTCACGTGTTCGGCTGACCTTACATTTCTGAACTTCTTCCCAAAAGTTAGGTGGGGTGACAAGCACTTGTTCGTTCGGTGCCCCCAAGTCGCATGGCAATCACACCATCATTCTTTGCTCGGGTGTGATGCGTATCTCTTGTAAGTAGGATACCTCGTAACCCTTGTAATAGTCATAGTTCACGATGTGCCCCCGTTTTTGCAACGAGTGTTGGGCATTTACCTTGGTGGCTGTTGTGTGGCAGCGCCCATTCTTGAGGAGGATTTTTAAATTCCCTCCCTTCTATTTCTTGCATTTTGATGCAAGTGTATTTGCTGGTGGGATTGAATAGGGGTAACTATTCCCATCTTGGACGCGTGTCTCGTTGTGGTGAGAAGCATTGGTACGCTTTGTGTCAAATTTGCGCGTTCTTATGATTCTTCTTGGTGTTGTATCTCCGGCGTGTCTACAACTTATAGCTTAACTGCTTTTGAAGTTGTGCTTGTGTTACGGATGTATACATGGTTGAGTAATGTCGAAATGACAAGGTTCCCCGCTTTTCCTTTTGTTGTTATTGGGTGTAGTTCTTATGTTACCTTTAACATTCGCATTAGGCCGCGCATGCCTGGGTAAGTGCATGTAAGCACATGTATGTGCTCGTAGGCACATGTAGGTGCGCGTAGGCACATGTAGGTGTGTGTAGGAACATGTAGGAACGCGTAGGAACATGTAGGTACGTGGGATTGCCTGGGGCCTATCCATCCGTGTTAGAGTCGCCTCCTTCTTATTTGCTCGGCTTGCGGAGTAGGCGTCTATGCATGCCTTGCAGTGTGCGCGTGTATGCCCTTGCGGTATTGACGTGTATGTATGCCTTGCGGTGTAGACATGCCTCTTCCTGACACCTGCACAAGGGGTAATATCGCACACCGCCCAAAGGGGGGTGGAGTGCGATGAACCCTCTCCAATGCTTAAATTAGAAGTCTTAGAGAGAGAAAGCTAGAGAGAGGTCGGAGCGTCAACGTCAACTTAAGTTTCAAATGGATGAACAATGTTCCTATTTATAAGGAACCTTGGAATCTAAGCCGGTTTTTAATGGTCCTACGCCGGTTTAATGAAAAATATGAACCGGGCGTGGACAAGCGTAAAATTGACGTCGGGATGCCCTACACGTGTTGTTTAAACACGTAGGGGTACGCATGTCGAGCAGCGACAGTCCGGACCTGGCCCGAATTGCGTTAACATCCGGACGTCCAGATTGTGCTAACATCCGGGTTCGGATGTTAACACGGTCTGGACGTCCGGATTTTGTTAACATCCGGGTCCGGATGTTAGCACGATCCGGACGTCCACAATCCGGAGTGTGTTAACACCTCCGGATTGTCTTAGCACATTCTGGACAAGTCCGGTCCGAAAGCGCGTGTTGCCCAATCAGACCGTTTTAACTCGCGGGTTAGCGTTTCCAGACTGTTTTAATGAGTTTGACGTGTTGGCGAGGTCCGACTAATATAAAACGAACGTGAATCGGGCGTATACCCTTCAGCTGTGGCCCTTTTTTATTCTCCCACCCTCACATGGTTTGCGGGGTCACTCTTTTATCTGTAGCCGTTTGGAGGGTGGTTGTGGCCCTTTCACTAATTTCTTGTTTTTGATGTTGCGGGAGTGTCCTTTATCTGTAGCCATTTGAAGGGTAGCTATGGCCTTTTCTTTTTAGTCATTCTAGGGACGATTAAGACCCTTTTTATTTGTAGTTGATTTAGGGACAACTGTGACCCTTTTATTTCTTCACTGCTCTCACAAAATTTACATGAGCACTCTCTTTCTTTTTCTCGGTAGCCAATAAAAGGACAGCTGTGACCCTAAAAAAATGAGTTTTTCTTTTGCAGCTCACCTTTTGCCATGACTGCCCCTGCGGTTTTCAATCATGCCCCTCTCCCTAACTTTTGCCTAGGTCGCCTTTACAGGTTTTCAACCTAGCGGGAATTTATTTTTCTCTCTTTTTTATTATTTCTGTTTTGGAAGTAATCAACAACAATTATTTTACATGCCCTTAATAGAAAATTGAAATCACTTGAATCCACGTAACTTTACCTAGATGAGGACTCAGCTGCTCGAGTCAAATAGGTTAATCACGTCAGTGTATTGAGCAGTGTATCATCTGATAGACGAAACTGACAATAATTATTCTTCGCTTGACCTCTCAAATTCCTATTCATCGGCACATTCAACCTTCACGGGATCGTCGATTCCTTTAAATGATCTCTTCATCTATTGATATTCCCTCATCCACGGTTATGCTCGATCTCAAAAGGGGATGGCCCAGAGTTAGCTCTCCAATTGTGTTAGGCTTGTCGCGTGTCGGATGAATGGCCGGGTTGATGAACCCACATGGATGGTGTTGAGTCTGGCACGGTAGGCCGCATGAAAACTTTTGATATATCTAGGACAAGTTTCTCGGTCGACGAAAGCATGGTAAATGAGCAAAGATCCGCCTGCGGGATAAGTGCGTCAAGGGCCTCGATTTGAATGATTTTCCGAGCTGCAAAAAATAGAAAAGAGACAGTTACATTTCAGGGATAAAGTTATCACATGTTCTCTTACCTGGGTATCGGATTTTTTCTAGTGGGCAATGTGTTGGCTATACAACTGGACTTGCTGCATGTCCTGATTCTCCTACTCCACAACCTGTGTATGTACACCTGCTGGAAAGTACATGCTCCTAGTGGCGGACTGAAAATTCCAAAATTTCAGAACTTTTTTCAGAGAAGGACTCGGTTGATCGAGTCAAGCTACATTGATCGGCACTGTTAGGTTAGCTTCCACCTGGGCAGCTTCGGGCTTCTTTCTTCACGAACGGGCTCGGGATGTATGTATAAGGACGGGAACGTCGCGATCCTTAAAACACAATCACCGAGCTAATCTTCTAGTCCTCGACCTCGAACTCTCGACCTTCCGATCCTGCACGAGGGGCAGTAACCAGTGTGGGAGGGGGGAATGCTGGTTGGGCTCACTCTGACGCTCAAGTTAGAACTTCTAAAGAGAAAAAGCCTTAGAGAGAAGTCAGAGCATCCAAAGTCCAAAAAAGAGGGAGTTGTCAAAAATGGGAGACCTAGGCCCCTATTTATAGGGAACCTAAGGATCATGCCTAGTTTTGAACTACTTGATGTCGGTATGTAGGGAGACGTAAACCGTCATCAAGGTGGACTATGCATGCACCGACTTCTCGCACTTGGCAAAATGATCGGGGTGAGCGTACGAAGAAAATCAGAAATCCGGACCTACCCAGGTTGTTTAACAATCTGGACGTCCGGATTGCCCTAGGGCAATCCGGTAGTCCATCAGCCCGGGAACTGCGCGTATCCCGGACCGTTTTAGATTTGGGTGTCCGCGAAAGGGTTTTTTACGGGTTTTTGGGATATTTTACTAGGCCCAAAATGTAAATACGAATCCGAATTGGACATATATCTAACACTTGACCCCGAGTCAAGTAGTGGTTCAAAACCCGTGCTTGACTCTTTTCAAAGATAACATATTCAGCCAATTTAGGTTCGGTACTGACCTCAGGGGTGGCATGTTTGTCAATTCGAGTGTTGAGATCATAAATTTGATCAACTTTAATTTTCCGTCGTACGTACGTAATCTGTTCACAAGGTTAGCGTAACGGAAAATATGCGTACAACGACCTGCAACTATATTCGCAATACCATATAATGAATGAGATACTTGTAATAATAAAGAAACATGCAATGTGATAATATCGTGGTACATGAAGCAAGCGTATAACACGTTGCCACTATGTAGATGATGGTATAGTAAACGGATGACGTAATCATGCAATAAGCAAAACACTTAGAATAATATGGAATCGGATAACATGTACGTAATCACGAAGCATGATTTAAACATAGAAAATGATGCAAGCACGTAGTATGATGTAATCATGGAAAATGATGCAAACATTCAATTCATACTTCGATTATAAAATAACCATGTAATGATCGTAAATAAGAATCATGCATGATAAATTCTATGCACGTAATATGTGATAGTAATTACGTGTAGTGTGTCATGAAGCATAGTGTAGTATGTATGCAATATGAATATAGGAGAGATGCAAAGGTGCTTGTAAAGGTTGCTAAGGAGTTATATGAAAATACATGAAGGTTTAGTTCTTAGCACATGGTGTAGGCACTATTAATGAGAATTAGGAGAGAGAATACCCATTATCTTACATCCTTAATAGATAAATCCTCAAGAAGCTCTCCATTCTTGATGAAGAGGGAATTCATGGAGGTGTGAATTTGGAATAATCACATCACATTTGACATTGATCAAGATCGAATCCGGGCAAGGAGGGGACCGAGGCGGCGCGTGAGACGGCAGCCGCGGCGCATGAAGACTGCGGGGGCGCGTGAAGATGGCGGCGGCGGCGCGTGTGTCTTTGGGTGAGAGTGAATAGCAATTCGAACTTGCTTCGTGTTGGTGAGTCCAATTTCATACATGGCTAGACCTTTCGTGACTTCGTTTTTCCTTGATTTAGTCTTGAAATCACCATGTACCTAGCTATCTTATCATGCATACAAGGTGTTTGATAAAATGCATTAGAATACTTAGCCCCAAATCGGCCAAAAATTTTCTAAGTGCTGAAAATTTTAGAAAAGTGTAAATGAATCATTATACTTCCCTTATGCACAGTGTTCATTGCCGACATGTTGTTCCATGCCTTAGTCATTGTTTTAGTCCGCTCGATATTGATGATCGTTAGTTGTACGTACATGGCCGTCAATGGTTATATGTTGGTAATGGTAGCTTAGGCAATGTATGTTGAGTGTCATGTATAGACTGTCGGTCATTGTCTGCAAACATGCTAAAACACTTAGAAAATATTTTAACAATATCTAATGCTCGTTACCATAGATGTTGTCGTATGAGCTCTGTCGATAAGCGTCGTAGGAATGCTTAGGAGGCATTGTGTAGAAGTTGATAACAACTACTTGATGCATGCAATCCATCCTTGTCGACATGTATGTACGTACATGGAAACACTTAGAAAATATTTTCCCCTTGTCGACATGTATGTACGTACATGGAAACACTTAGAAAATATTTTTCATTTGTCGACATGCACCATTGTCGACGTGTATGTACGTACATGGAAACACTTAGAAAATATTTTCCTCTTGTCGACATGTATGAACGTACGTGGAAACACTTAGAAAATATTTTCCCCTTGTCGACATGTATCCTTGTCGACATGTATGTACATACATGGAAATACTTAGAAAATATTCTTCACTTGTCGACATGCATCCTTGTCGACATGTATGTACGTACATAGAAATACTTAGAAAATATTCTTCACTTGTCGACATGCATCCTTGTCGACATGTATGTACGTACATGGAAATACTTAGAAAATATTCTTCACTTGTCGACATGCATCATTGTCGACATGTATGTACGTACATGGAAATACTTAGAAAATATTCTTCACTTGTCGACATGCATCCTTGTCGACATGTATGTACGTACATTGAAATACTTAGAAAATATTCTTCACTTGTCGACATGCATCCTTGTCGACATGTATATACGTACATGTATGTGCGCACTTGCCCCCATACTTAGAATTTTTCCTCTATCCCTGGCTATGTACGTTGTATCCATATATTTGATGTAAACGCAGGTTGTATGTAAACACCTTGTTGTATGCTAACACTTAGTAATATGCTTGACACATAGTAGCGTGATGTCAATTTGCAATATGCTGACTATCATCTTGAGCAAAACACTTAGAAAATATTTCGCCCTTGTAATCATGTATCCATGTCGATATGCATGTACATACGTAGAGCTCGCACACTGATTGACTTGTTACTTGTAATTTTCAGGATTCCGAGTTACGCAGTCTTCTTTTCAGAGTTAGTCTTCTTTTCAGAGTTAGTCTACTTTTCAGAGTTAGTCTTCTTGCCGTGGTTATTATGAGTAAGTCTTCTATCCCCGTACCGCGAGTGACATTATGTTCAGATGTTGGTGACAAGCCGGGTATCAACACAGTTGAGTCTCTTAAGGATACAACGAGGAATGTGAGTTACTTCTTCAACTATATTGAAGAAGATATGTTTGAGCTGTACGCGACTTGTTGTGGACTTGTTTCTGCTTTGGAGGGTGTTCTTCCTTATGACGTGCTGGCAGATTCCGAAAAAGGGCAAGTTACTATTCCTCTGAGTGATCTGTCCGCACTTTATACCTCGCAGATTAAGGAAGGCCTGCGTTTTCCCTATTGTCCTGACTTGGTGGACCTTTGTCGTTATTACCGGATATCACCCTTAAGTCTATCTCCTGCTGGCCTCCGTGTATGGAGCTGCTTTCGAGTTTTGTTTCACAGGCAATCTTGGCATTATTCTACCACTCTTTTCCGATGCTTCTATCAATTGATGTGTCCAGACGCGACGGGGTTGTGTGGAATGATGATGCGTTGGCCCAACTTACAAGATAAGGGTTTTAAGAAGCTTGGTCTTGGAGATGCCGAGTTGGATCACAAACACCGTCTAGCCGCCCCGGCTGATTGTTCTGGTTTTCATTGGCGACATCACTACTTCTTCGTATGCGATGTCTGGACTATTTGGGATGTTGAGAGCGTGGAGAAAGCTGATCATGCTCCTATTTTTTTCTGACCTTTCCTTGGATGATAGGGAGACGGTGAAGAATATTTTTCGATGTCAACAAGAGCGTTGCTATCGTTGTCTATTACGTGCTTCCGATCAGGATTTGATTGATGCCAGGATTTATATACTTCCTTTTGAAGATTTGGTATGTTGATATCTTTTATAACCTGCACTATGTTGCAATGTAGGTCGTATTGATGGAAAAAGCTCTTCTTTGCAGACAGCTAATAATCGTGATAACCTGTAAGTTGGGCGTCGTGCTCGTAATATTGCCCCCACTATTCCTGAAGGCTCCGGACATGATCGTGGCAAAGGACCTAAGAGTGAGGCATCTTCTTGTATCTTCACTTGACTTGCTGATTTTTCAAGTTTTGTTATGTAAACACTCGATTTTGACCCAGACGTAACGACGTTACACATGATACGTCAAATTCAGGACGCGTCATGGCACAAAGTCTCCAAAAATGTTCAAGGGCACATTAGGGAAATTATTATAAAATATATTTTAAATTATTTTGAATATATTTAATATTTTCGGAATATTTAAATATATATATATAATAATTAGTTTTTTTTTTTTTTTAGAAAATTATCTGTAAGATATTTATCTCCAGATATTATTTTTTATTCAAAAAAATAATTATCTGTAAAGATAAATATCCTTAGGAATATTCTCTAGAATAATTATCTGCTAGCGATTTTTTATTTAATTTTATATGTAACTAGACTAGGTTTTTAGTATAAATAGGGGTCTATGTTACATTGTAAACACACAAGAAAATACAGCAGTATTAATAAATCAGTTTTTCTCGAAATTCGCAATATTTTGTCTCGTAGTGCACCTCTGAATTTTTCAGATCTCCAGCCTTGTGGCAGCTGACCTCCGGCGACCGGCAACCCCGTCCTCCAGAACCACCACCACGGCCTCGCCTGCTCCCGCCGTCGCGCTCCGTCCGTTCGCTGTCGTCGCCTCGCTCGCTGTCCGACGACCCAACCGCCGCGACCCCTGCGTCCTTGGTGGCCACCCCCCGTCCCAGCTGCCGTACCGGACGCCGCCCTGTTGCACCAGACATCCAACTCACCCAATCTCCAGCCAGTCGCCGCCCTCCGCCCGCTGCTATCTCCGGCTGACCCAGACGCCGTCCTCCTCCGCCAGTCCAGAACTGCCGGAGCCTGACTGCTGTTGCCGTCCCGCTAGATTAACGCAGGTTAATTTTTTTTTAAATTTAATTACTATTTAATCAGTAAATAATTTCCTTTTTTTTGTATTTTTATTTTAATTTTTAGTATTATGATGGTTAGGTTGAATTTAAATTAGTTATGGGTGAACAATGCTAACCATATGTTGCATCATGGTTTATTATACTAGGTTATTAGATTTAATTTGACATAAATAATCCGAATTCGATTAATTAATTGAATAATAAAAGGATTAATTATACATGTTTTCATCAAATTTTGATTAGTTTAGACTAATAAAAATGGTAAGTGTGTATGTTCGTCATGTAGTTCGCATCGATTTAATTATATAAGATAATCGTTAGTATTATTTAACTTTTATCGATGTTCATGCTCAAATCGATTATTTTATTAAAGATGAGATCGGCAAATTAAGTGAACGATAAGGGCGTAATTAAAAAAAAAAATTAATTCGTAACAGAACCTCTGAACTCGAATTTCTGAATGTAGACCAATTTTAAACCCAAGTATTTGATTCGTTATTTGCTTAGGTAATTTACGATTCTAGTTAGCCTAATAATTAACTAGTGGCGACTCTTTTAAAAAAACACGTTTTCAAAACGTAATTCGCTTTAAGTTAGATTTAGGTTTATATTCACGATGTCTTTGTTCTTTTAGGTAACTCCGTTCATGTGACTTAACGCGTTGTTGCAGTACCTGCCACTAGTGTTCCTCCCAAGAGATCTGCCGCAGGGGCGTGTCCCTCGAGTGACCCGAAGCGCTCTAAACCAAGTGCGGCTATTCTAGCTCCTTCTTGCGATAAAGGGAAGAGAGTTGAGAGTCGCACGATAGCGCCTTCTGCCCCCCGGTCAAGGGACCGGCCCGAGGAGGAGCGTTCTTCCCGCCGAGGTATGCATTGTTCTACTCGACATACTTCTTATACTTAGTATATTTTGCTAATGTCCTCCTTGTTTTATGTTGTTCTTATTGTAGCGTTGCCACGTATTAAGCATGATGACTTGATCCTTTCTGACGGGATTGATGTTTCTAGAGAAAACTGATCACCTTTCTCCACTGGGAGTCTTCATTTTCCGAAGGACTCCAAACTTAGCATTCTAGGAGTTGGCGTGCGGGTTCTTCAAAGATGTGTTCCTCCTGGTGATCATGATGCCAAACCGTCTACCGATGAGGAGGCACAGGCATACGTTGAGAGCGGCTTAGCTGAATTTGCACCGGTAGATCTTGTGCTAACTTTTTTGCCTTCCTGTTGTACGCGTATGCTTTGTTGTTATTGTTGATCCTGATCGTCTTGTTTGTTGTACTTAGGCTATTTCAACGATGATGAACATGTCTTCCTTTGTGTTGGAGCTTGTAAGTGAGAGGAAGGCTGCTATCAAGAAGTGCAGTACAGTTTCCCGCGAGCTTGCACAGTCTGAAGAGGAAGTGCAGAATTTGAACTCCAAGGTTGCCGATATTGAAACGCGCATTGCTACTCGTCGCGTCCATGTTGAACAACTTGAGGCCGAGATTGCTGCTATCAAGCAGCAAATTGCGGAGAACAACAGTGTTCATGATGTCGCGCTTGCTTCTGCTCGTGACGAGGCACATAGAGCGGGTTTTGAGAAGGGATTGGCTGAGTATCCTAGTACCCCTGCCTATTCTGCCACCGTCCTTGCTGCTGCTAAAGCGGATCTTGCACCTTTGGTTGATGGGTTTGCCAAATATTATATTGGCAGAGTACACGCACTTGCCCCCGGATTTCTGTTCGACAAGTTTGGTCCTTATTCTTCTTTTGCTGTTGACCATGTTGGGGATTTGCAACGTAAGGCAGCTGAAGCGGCTTCTATTGCTTTGACCTTTGGATTTGATAATGCTGATGTTGAACTTGGTGTTGATTTCCTGGACATGCTGTCTTAGTCCCTTGGAGATGATGATATGTTTGAGGCTTTTGTCCAAACCTTTATTTGTGTGTTTGCTTTGTATGGAACTTCATCCTTTGGACCTGTTTTTCAATAATAAAAATCTTGTGATATCTTGTTAGTAATATTTCATACCTTGAGTTATCGATGTTGTCCGTATGCTTTGGACTTCGAAGATAGGATAGATATCCTTAGATGATGAACATGATGTCCGTAATTGCGACTATATGTCGCGCATTGTTGAGTTTTATGAGCGCCCCTCTTGGTTGGATTCCAAGGCATGGCAAGATGCGTACGCTAGGTACTTGTAGTGTTGTAAGTAGTAATGTACTTGGCGCGGGCACTTGGCACTGGCACTTTATATGTAGCAGTGTCGTCTTGACGAAGCAAGACTTAAGTTTATACCGTCTTCTTAGTTCCACTCTAAGGCGACGTTGTTGCAAGATACTTCTTGCCTATTTTGCTGTTTTTGCGTTAAATGCTAAAGAGCAATATAACGTTATACAAGACTCGACTTGTAAGTTTGATGAGTTTTGTACAAGGTTTTCTTAAAAAAGCGTATAACACGAAGATATCCCTTTTTGGGCCTAAGTCTTCATGGTTTTTGAACCCTTAAGAGAGTATGCATACTTTTAGTGTGTGGGGTTGTCGTCTAACAAGAGGACTTCCGTCACGGTGGGGTGATCAGTCCCATCATTGCATTTGCCGCATCCTGTTTCTATTCAGGGAATGGCTATGAATATGAGGATTTGCCCGAAGGATTTCATAACATGTCATTTTTTAGAAGTAAACATGAGGTTTGCCCCCTTGGAAAGGATGTCGCAACATGTTACTTTTGATAGATGTGAACATGGGTATTGTCCTTTCGAGGAGGATATTGCACCATGTCACTTTATAGGTTTTGGTTTTTCTTCAAGGCATTGCATGTTGTTTTGTTTGTTGATGTTAGTCCATAGTAGAATGCATAATGTAGAGATGTACCTACGAAAGTAAATTGACCATCATTAGATACTTGTTGTGTTTACAATAGTTTTGCGGGAAGGCGTCTATTGACTGCTTCTTCCGAAATACTTCTAATTACAAAGGTATAATCTGCACTTATATTCCTAAAGGTGCACTGAAAAAGAAAGATTAGAAGTGGAAAGTCTATCTCCCTCAAATATATCTTGGCGGCTAACGGACACTGTTGTTCGCGACATAGCTTCCCAAAGCTCCATGCGCGATGAATTCTTCAATCTCCGTCCTCAAAGTCAAACAACCATTGGTATTGTGCCCCCAAGTTTGGTGATATCGGCACCAATCTTCAATATCCCTGCCTAAGAAGGCGGTTTCCGACTTAGTGGTCTTGGAAGCTTGTTTTCCAGAAGCTTAACGTATATCTCTTCCACCTCCGTGTTTAAGGGAGTGAAGATGTTAGCATAATCCATGTTTGAGCCTTCTGATTTCCTTGAAGTTTGAGCTTCCATACTTGCGTTGAGAAGTGTGCCCCATCTCAATTCATGCTCAAAAGAGATCGCGGTTTCCATCTTGTCTTTTAGGCACGCCATTGTCTTAGTTGTACGCCATCCAAATTCCCTTCCGAATAGCAAAAATGTTGGTGCTTCATGTTCAAGAAAAATGCGTTGATGGCGTCCTTCTTGATTGCTCTCAATGCAGTTGCATTTTCAGCAAACCTCCGGAAGTAGGACATGATGGATTCTTCTTCTCCCTGTCTGACATCAAGCACACTCTACTTAGGTGAACAAAGAATCCTGTCCAGTTCGGACCTTGGCGATAACTTTTTCTTCTTCCTTTTATCATCATCGTTCGAGGCGAATAGCTTTCTCTTTGCACCAACTCCTATCATGGCAATTGACACTTGTTTCATTTTTCTCAAGGCATTGACATAGCACTTTCGTGCGGCTGTCTGATCACCTAGCACTTCCCCAATCCCGTGAGGAGTTAGGAACTTCATTTTCTGATGAGCTGTAGATGGCACGATGTCATGTGGGTTGATCGTTGTTCTCCCTAGGATGCCGTTATATGCCCCCAGGTTGTCCACCACCACAAATTTGATGTCTATATGCAATGCCTTCCACCCGTCTCCAAGGATAACTGGAAGTGTAATCATGCCCAATGGGTAGGTTGCCGCTCCTGCGAAACTAACCAAATTTCCCATCTTCTTGAGCACTTCTATATGCACTAAATCCGAAGCACTCCCACCATCTACCAGAATCCTTTGCACGTCAAATCCATTGATGTCCATTGTTATGACCAAAGCATCATCATGGGGATACACTATGTGTTTCTTGTCGGCATTTGAGAACGGGATGATTATGTCTTCTTTCTCTAGTTGTCGCCTCTTCCCGTATTTAGGCAGAACTTGCAGCTGCGAGGCATAGACATCCCGGGCGTTAGAAACGCTACCTCCTGCCGCTGGCCCACCATGGATTACGTTGATGACACCACGCTTTGGCGGTGGTGGGTTTTCATTCACTTTCTCCTTTCCCTTGTTTCCCTTTCCAGGTTGCTCTGCATGGTTCTTCTTTTGTCGTTTGTCGCCTTGGTCGACATATTGCTTGAGCTCTCCTTTAAGGATGAAGTAGTTTATATGAAATCGCAAGCTGACACAGGTGTTTGTTTCATGGCCGTAGACTTCATGGTTTTCACACCATTTATCTCCCTGCTTTCCCAGTGGCCCCTTTCGGAAGTTTGCTGGCTCCCTCCACATATTATCCTCCTTCATCTTCTTCAGGATTACGGAAAGTGGTGCATTCAAAGGAACACATTCTGCCAGGTTCACTTCTTTTGGTCTTTGAAATTCGGGCTGATATGGCCTCTTATGGGGCTGGAATTGTCTCGCTTGCTGCGGGCCTTGTTGGGGTTTTGCTTGCTTCTCCTTAGCTCGAGCTGCACTAACTTTTTCCTTATGTTGCTCTCTGAATCTTTCCAGATCCACGAATTCTTTTACCCTTGCCGCCAATTCTTCAAGTGTCTCAGCTGGGCGCTTTGACATCTTTTCAGCCAGGGCATATCCTCTTCGGCCTAAGTTTGCAATGAAGGCGCGTACGATTTCTCCTTCGGTGATGTTTCCTTGAATGTCTGAGATGTTTTGATTGAAGCGGATGTAATAAACTGCTAACAACTCGTCGTTTTGCTGTGTCACCTCATTCAGCGCATTTGGCCCTTTAAGGAGTGTGCGCTCTCCCATGTATCTTTGAATGATTTTTTCCTTTAGATATGCCCATGACGTAACGCTTCTGCATGGTAGCGAGAAGAACCAATGTGCGGCAGTTCCAACGAGAGTAATAGCAAATGTCATGGCAACATGATGCGGGTTGTCCGTTCTTCCCAGCAGAGAAGTTTCATGTTGTTGCACATGCTCGATTGGATCTCCTTTTCCTCTATAATTTTCTCCACCGATTCTGTACAGGGCATCTGGAACGTGACTGTGCACTAGTTCATCAGAGAATGGATGTGCTGCATTCTCTTCCAGGGCATGCATTCCATTCATCTTCTATTGCTTCATTTTCTCTCAATCATTTCTTCTAAGGCCTTAGCCGCGAGTCCCGTGATTGGGATGTCATTGTCGTACGCGGGCTTCCTCCACCCATCGTTGCATGTGTCAGCATGGCTTGTTGTCTTAAAGCTATCCTCCTTGTGAAGGCGTTGTGAATTGCTTACAGGAGGTTGGTTCCATCTCACTCCTTGTTGTTGCTTCATGCCAGCACTTAGAGTGCATGAACGTGCCGGCTCCTGCCTAGCTTGTCGATAAGTATCTTCAGAGTCTCCTACTCCCTCTGGGTGTTGCGGCTTTTGCTAGTTGGCATCATGTGACGCCTCCCTGGCTGGTGCAACTTGTTTATTAGTACGCGGGGGTGGTGGCGGAGGTGCATCATATCCTTGACTCCTTAAGATGTCCCTAAGATCAAGGAGTTCTTCAAGTGCCGCCATCATTGCCGGTGTGACTTTATGCATGTTGGTTGCATTCCTTGGTTGTTGCTATGCTTCCTCAGCTGGCATTCCCGAAGGGAATTCCTGATTCACCCGCGTCCTTTGCTCTTGCGGAGGCGCATTGTTTTGATCTTCCGGCCCGTACTGTCCAGGGGGGGGCATTTGTGGACGGAATGGATGAAGCCGTAGATTCTGCGTCCGGAATATGAGACGGTCCTAGTTGACTTCTCGTTGGTTTCATCCTGCTCCGCCTTCTTTGGTCGTCTTCCTGTCATGGCTTGCAGCACGGCTTTTTGTTCGAATCACTTCAGACGGCGCCAAATGTTAGGTTAGCTTCCACCTGGGCAGCTTCGGGCTTCTTTCTTCACGAACGGGCTCGGGATGTATGTATAAGGACGGGAACGTCGCGATCCTTAAAACACAATCACCGAGCTAATCTTCTAGTCCTCGACCTCGAACTCTCGACCTTCCGATCCTGCACGAGGGGCAGTAACCAGCGTGGGAGGGGGGAATGCTGGTTGGGCTCACTCCGACGCTCAAGTTAGAACTTCTAAAGAGAAAAAGCCTTAGAGAGAAGTCAGAGCATCCAAAGTCCAAAAAAGAGGGAGTTGTCAAAAATGGGAGACCTAGGCCCCTATTTATAGGGAACCTAAGGATCATGCCTAGTTTTGAACTACTTGATGTCGATATGTAGGGAGACGTATACCGTCATCAAGGTGGACTATGCATGCACCGACTTCTCGCACTTGGCAAAATAATCGGGGTGAGCGTACGAAGAAAATCGGAAATCCGGACCTACCTGGATTTTTTAACAATCTGGGACTGGTCCGGATTGCTTTTAGCAATCCAGACCTCCGGATCGCCTTAGGGCAATCCAGAAGTCCTTCGGCCCGGGAACTGCGCGTATCCCGGACCGTTATAGACTTGGGTGTCCGCGAAAGGGTTTTTTACGGGTTTTTGGGATATTTTACGCGGCCCGAAATGTAAATACAAACCCGAATTGGACAGATATCTAACAGGCACATTGAATCTTTACGGGAATCTCGATGATCTCTTGACATTCTCATCTCCAGACATGCCCGATCTCAATGGGAGATGCCTTTTGAATACCACTGACCGGTTTAGACATCACCGTAAAAAGGATGTACGGCTTGGTTCGGGGACGCGTATGAGCTCCACACATGGTAGGTGGAGTTTTGGCATATAAGTTCTTTGAAGTAGTCACGTTTCACGCGGTTGCGACCTCGTCGAAGTTGTCATCTGTTTTGAAAAAAGAGTAGGGACACTCAAATCTCAAGTAAAAAATCAAGTACAATTCATCGCACCTGAGCGTTGGAAATCCTGAGTGCGCAATTTGTTCGTCGTGCAACTGGATGACTACATGTTCTTTTTTTGGGTCCCCATTTGGTCGGCAGAACTTATATGTACAGGATACCTAACCAAGGGTACCTGAAAGGGTGAATGAAAATCAGTGTAGAGACTATGAGAAATCATACATGATTTTTTTTTAAACTCTAATTTCATCCAATTCATAATTTTGATTACATTTAAAAAAGAATCAAAATTGATCTAAGGTGTTTTGCACTATCATGGAATTTACTGAGTTTGCTGAGTGCATTATCTAGTTTGAACGCAGGACAGATGCTCAAAACAAAGTTTTTTCAAAAATATTTTCTCGACCTTTGTTTAAACTCGAATAGTCGAACTCAGTTGCACAGTTAAACTATTTTCTCAAAAAATAGAATCAAATCTCTTTTCTAAAACGCTAGCTCATGCGAAGGTTG
The DNA here is from genome assembly GCA_036873135.1 of Clarkia xantiana subsp. parviflora. Classification (NCBI taxonomy): domain Eukaryota; kingdom Viridiplantae; phylum Streptophyta; class Magnoliopsida; order Myrtales; family Onagraceae; genus Clarkia; species Clarkia xantiana. Next base: position 7,337,079 of record JAPTYO010000017.1, on the reverse strand, counting down.
AGACAATCTTGTCGAAAAAGTGCAATCCACCTTGGATAAAAACGAATGACACTTTGAGTTTTTTTTAAATACTCATGCATGCTCGAAAGTTAAAATTCTACTGTTAAGAAACTTACAACTTACAACCAAGTTACCTGAATAATGCAGATGAAATGCATATTCCGAAATAAAATTCCAGGTGGAAAAACATAATGCAAATGCGATGCATGCGTTAATTGGAAAGTTCTATGAACCAAAAAGGAATCACAATTTTTCCTAATTAAAAAAATAAAATGATGCACTAACAAAATTTACAACTTACATGAAAAGTTTTTTTCAAAAAAATAACGTATATGAAACACATGCTTGAAATAAAACATTCTGGCAAGAGGTTTTTTCAAACATATGGCATTGCTTGAAATAAAACACATGTTTGAACTTAAAAGTTCTACGACTAAGCATGTGTACAATCTATCAACAAATTATTTTTCCTAAAACAATGCTTACGGGATGTACATTAGATGAAAGTTGTACAGTTAAGAAAACTTACAAGCTACCTGAAATTTTTTGTTTTTTGTTTATTTTTTTTAAGAGAAAAAAAAATCAATGCATTTTAGTTGCTCAAAATTAAAAATTCAGGTGAAAAGTTTTTTTGAAAATAATGCATATGAAATGCACAAGAATAAATATAAGATGCAAACTTAAAAATAAAAGTTCTACAACTAAAAAAATTACAATTTACCTGAAAGGTTTTTTCAAAAAATAATGCATATGAGATGCATGCCTTTAATTAAAAATTCAGGTAAAATGTTTTAAACATAAGAACTCTAAAACTAAGAGAGTTTACGATTCATTTAAAAAAATTGTTTAAATTAATGCATATTGGATGCATTATTAAAAATAAAAAAAATTCAGGTAAAAAAAATTGAAATGATGCAAATTAAATGCATCTTTGAAATTAGAAAATCTAATAGCTAAAGATGAATTACATTTTTTTCCTACAATTTAAAAAAAAAATAATGCATACGCGACGCGTTAACCAAGATTACAGTTTACCTGAAGAGTCTTTTTAAAAAAAATAATGCGTATGAAACGCAAGTTTGAAATAAAAAAATTCAGTAAGAGGGTTTTTTTTAAAACAATGCATATGAAATGCATGTTTGGAAAGAAAATTTCTACAACTACATGATTAACAACTTAGCTTAATTTTTTTTTTTTTTTTTAAATGCAATAAGATGAATGCATGAGAATAAAAGTTATACAAACATTACTATTTACCTGATAACCTTTACAAAAAAAACGGATATAACACGACATGTTACGGGGGTAAAAAAATGTGTGGCTTTGCTCTACAAGGTAGTTTCCACTGACAGGCTTCCGACACGATGGTTTCCTCACCCCATCATAGGGATCACTGGACCTTCACGAGCGGTGTAGTTGTTCTGAGTGGTTCCGGCGGCTCTGCCGCGCAGTCGTACCCTTACTAACTCTTCGGGATTCTTAGTTACCTTGGGTTTTAGGCATTTTGGATATTACACTAAAGTGGTGTGTGTGAATTCAAACTATGCAACAAAAAAGAAAAAGTTAGTTTAAATTCTACACTTAATACCTGTAAAAAAAAAAAACAAAGTTAGATTAATCAAAAGAAAAAAAAAATTTTAAAAAAAATGGCAAATAGGCAAATATAATGAGCCCGAACCCTCATGTCCCCAGCAGAGTCGTCAAATTGTCAGACCTAAAATCTGACCTACGGCGAATTACGTTTATGAAAACGTGGATGCGGGATAGAGTCGTCACTAGTTAATTAAGGCTAACTAGAATCCTAAATTACCCAAGTGAATAATGAATTAAGCACCTGGGTATAAAATCGGTCTACAATCTTCGATTTTGGGGCTTCAGATGTTTATATTCGTCATCCGTCGCACAAGTCTCTCGAATCTTTTGGGTATATTATGAAACAATAGTCGTTAAGCTTGCCAAAATGACGGCTGGTTCCTTCCGACTCAACGCATCCGCCACTTCATTATGCCTGCCCGACCTATGCTCCCACTCGAAATCATATTCCGCAAGGAATTCCTGCCACCGCGCTTGCCTCGGCGACAGCTTCTTTTGAGTCTTGAAGAATGTATTTGCCACGTTGTCCGTCTTCACCACGAACGTTGTACCCAATAAGTACACTCTCCAAACCCGCAAACAATGGATCACGGCAAGCATCTCCCGCTCGTGCGCAGAGTGTCTTACCTCGGCCGGCTTAAAATTCCAGCTCTCGAATGCCACAAGGTGACTGTTTTGGACTAGCACCCCACCAACAGCTTTGTCGGACGCATCGGTGTGCACTTCAAAGAGCTTATCAAACTCGGGCAGCTTCAATACAAGTTCGGAGGCAATTGCATCTTTTATCTTCTCAAACGCCTTCGAACTATTCTCATCCCAATTCCACACACATTCGTTCTTCAACAAATCCTTCATCGAGGCCACAATCTTTGAGTAATTCTAGATGAACTTTCTGTAATAGTTCGACAATCCAAGAAAACTCCTTAGCTCGCGTACGCTTGTCGGGGCAGGCCATTCTCGTATCGCTACGACCTTCTTTGGATCCATCTTCACACTGCCTTTCCTGATAATATGCCCCAAGAACCCGATCTCTTGCAGACCAAACTCGCACTTCTCCCGCTTCACATAGAGAGAATTAGATCTGATTCTCTCAAAGACTTGTCGAAGGTGTTCCAAGTGTTCTTCAAAATTTCATTTGTACACCACAATATCATCCAGGTATACGACCACGAACTCATCAAGGAACTCATGAAATACATCATTCATCAAATTGCAAAAAGTAGCTGGGGCGTTGGTTAAGCCGAAAGGCATCACCAAAAACTTGTACGATCCGTACCGCGTCACCATCGTCCTCTTTGCTTCATCACCCGCAGCAATCCTCACTTGCCAATATCCCGAATGGAGATCCAACTTTGTAAAGTACTCCGCCTTGCTCAGTCGTTCAAACATATCAGATATCAATCGAATTGGACACTTATTCTTAACAGTTACCTTGTTCAATCCGCGGTAATCCACACACAAACGCATCGATCTGTCATACTTCTCTTGAAACGGAACAGGTGCACCAAAGGGTGCCTTAGATGGATGAACCTTCCCTGCGTCCAGCAGCTCGCCAAACTTCTTCCTTAGCTCGATCAGCTCCTTAGGGGACATTCGATAAGGTGCCTTCGCTGGTGGGTTTGTACCCGGCATGAGCTCAATCTTGTGGTCAACTACCCTTCGTGGAGGCAGTCCAACAGGTAACTCGTCTAGCATAACATCCGCATACTCGTCAAGAATGCGCTCTACTTCAATGGCCATTGGCATTGCCTTCTCGTCACTTGACTCATTTCTTCCAACCGTGTGGCAGCTGCATAGCTAAGATGAATTCAGTTGACCCATCACGCTTCGTGCCTTTACGGAATCCTGGGATGAAAAAGGGCTTCCTTGGGTCATTAATCATAATTCTGCATGCATAGGGCATCACCGCGACAGTCGCCTTCTCGAAGAAGTCGTTGCCTAGGAAGAAGTCGAAATCATCCATAGGCACCAACAAGAAATTGATTGATCCCTCCCACTCACTGATCTTCGACTGAACTCAAGTCATTGCCTGGACAGCACGACTTTCTGCATTCACCGTCTTCATCCGCGTCTAGTATTTCTCCAACTTGAACCCGTAGGTCTTCGCAGCTTTGTTCGAGCAAAAAGAATGGGTAGCTCCAGTATCCACCATCACCGCCACATCATTCCCGCTAAGACGAGCATTCACATACAACAACACCGGCTTCGGGATAATCTTTGTCGTTGATTTTATAGCACCCAACAATTGTCATGGGGCTATCCGAGCTGGTTCTCGATCTTCATCGGATTCATCGGTCCTTTGGGTAGCCGTCAATCTCTCCTTGGGACGTTCCTTACAATCGCGGGCATGATGAGTTCCATTGCAGATGAAACAACCTTTTTGGGTCTTCGGTTCCATCCAGCCGCTACTTCCCCCCATCTTGCCTTTGCCCTTGTCCAACTTGTTATCACACCGATGTTGGGGCTGTTGTGCCCTTCTCTTAATCTTATCGACAGGCTTGGGCACTTGTTTGTTGGATTGCTTGTCTTCACCATCACCGTCCTTCCTGTTCTTGTCAGTCTGACGTACCGCTGGAAGCTTAATAAGTCTGTCAGCTGCAATCACCGGACTTTTCAAGTCTTTAACTCCGCGACGCTGTAATTCCACTTGGGCTCAGTTCTGCAATCCCCTTATGAAGTGAAAAATTCTGTCATCTTCTTTGCAGTCATAACACTAGTAAATTTCTAGATGTAATCCAGGACGGAACCTGTCTATCTTTGGTTGAATAATTTCTCTCTGGCAACCCATGAGCTATTGTTAGGCACGTAACGAGCTTTCAACTCAGTTTTCAATTCATCCCAAGTAGCAGGTTGTCCATCATTCCCTTCACAAGACGAGCGCCACCAACTACCGCATCGCCTTCAAAGTACGCCGTCGCACAACGCACTTGTCTGGACTTTGGAATATCAGCATCTTCGAAATATTGCTCCATCCGCCATATGAAATCTTCTAGGGTTTGAGTATCTCAGACGCCCAAGAAAGGTTTTGGCTCACAAACTTTCAGTTCCGTGGAGTTTTCACTAGACTTGCTAGATACGTTGTTTTTTATGAAGTTCAGCTCCCCACGAGCAAAATCAGCAAAAGCTTCCACATCTTGAATTCTTTTATCTTGATCCGTCGTCTCTTCTTCCACACCAGCTACCCGTTCACTAATACCGCACAGCTGACCTTTGATTTCTTGTTAAAGTTCGTACAGGTTGATCAAAACTGTCATCACATGTTTAATGCATTGATCCTCCTCCGTAGATGAGAGAATCTCCCGGCACTTCGTGACGATTTCCTCGATAGACATGTTGGAGCAGCAATCTCCAACGCAGCTACGAACACAGCTCTGATACCACTATCACAAGAGCTAAATTTCGACCTAATTTTCACGTCCAAATCAAGCACTTGCTGGCGTGATGCAAGCAATCACCAACCAAAACATAACAATTCCACATGCAACAATAATGTAAGAACGAGAAAAGGAACAACAAGATAATTTTGAACACTTTGATTTATTGATGATAAAGGCTATGACGCCTGATTACACCCTCTCACAAAACGCCTCACTTTCACTCCTAAACTTTGCTAATTTGGGTGACAAAGTCTAATCTCAACACAAGGGACATACCCATTTATATAGATCTGAATTTCCTAGGGTTTCATAGAGAAATCCTATTTATATCCAACAATCTAGATCCTATCTTTACTTAGTTAGGATATATATATTTATAACACATATATATATATATATCTAAATATTACAAAACCCCACAAATATATCTTAGCTCCATTAAATATAGCTATAGATAGAGTCTTCACATATATTGGGCAGATTTGGATGTTGGCATCCAATGAGATAGTTGATTCCCCATATATCTCGGATTCCCCTTTGATCTCGCGGGCCTGGACTTGATTTCAAATGGTTCTGAACTTGCAACCTTCACTGGGCCAAGACAGGCTTTCCTGGATGCTGGCATGCACTGAGCACAGACTGAGCATGGGCAAAACACGGGACAAGCATGGGCAGGGCAGAAGTGAAGCATGTGACAGCAGCAGTGAAGCACGGGACAAGCAGTCAAATCACCCAAAACACACAAACACAGCCACGATACACACATTTTGACTTGGCAAGCATGGCTATTATAGCAAAATCCATGCTTGCAAGGTTCTTGACTTTCAAGGGGCTATTACGCCCTTTCGGTACTCAATTCACTTAATTTGCCAATTTTTAATCAATCATAAATCGATCCTAGATATAAACAACAACAAAATCTAATAGTACTAACGATTATCACACACATTTGGATTTAATCACAAGACTAACATAATGAACATACATAACTAAACATTTATCATTTATTTAATCTAAACTAATTAAAATTCAACACTATTTACGTCAAATTAATTCTAATAATATAACATGTACTTAAAAATAATAAAATAAATAGTGTTGGAATATGTAATTAAACTAGAAAGAATTATTCTCCTATAGCTAAGTTAAAACTCAATCTAATATAATAATAATAAATTAATTAATTAAAAAAGATAATAATAAATTGATTAACTAAAAAAAAGATAAAAATAAAAAATAAATGAATAAATAATAAAAATAAAAAAGCGTTACCTTTCTTCCAAGTCCAACAGCATAGGGGACTGCAGACAGGACCGGCGGCAGCAGCAGTGAGACACTCCGGCGAGCGTTGATAGCAGACGGGGTGGCGCAATGGTGACCGGACGAACGTGGTGGCTTCAGTGGCTGATAGCGGCGTGAAGGACGGGAAACTGGACCAGCGGCAGCGGGGCAGGTAGATGGGTCGACGACGGATCTGTGCGGCGGATGCGGAACGTACGGCGGACAGCGAAGTGGAGCGAAAACTGAGCAGCAAGGGCGGAGCCGACGGTCCAGCGCGGCAGGTCGTAGCTGAGCAAGGGCAGGTTGGAGTCTTCACGACGGGAGAGAGAGAGAGAGAGAGAGAGAGAGAGAGAGAGAGAGAGAGAGAGAGAGAGAGAGAGAGAGAGAGAGAGAGAGAGGGGTCGTCGTGGACGACGGTGGCACGGCGAGGGCGGAGAAGGTGGTGGCGATGAAGATCACCGGCGCGGCGGACGCAATGGCAGGGTGGCTGACGGAGCCAGGCGTGGCTCAGATCGGGCAGCAGTCAACCAGTCACAGAAAAAAAAAAAAAATTTAAGCGCAAAAGGACTAAAATCGCGCAGATTCCGAGAAATTAATGTATTATTCTTATTTGGTATTTTTCTCCCCCCGTTTTTACATCTAATATGACCATATTTATAGCTAAACTAAGATCCCAAACTAAGAAAATAAAATCTGAAAAATATGCACCCTCAATATTTTGAAAATATACATATATATTGTATTTTACCATAAATAGACATAATATATTTTTTGAATATTTTACAATAAATAATGCATATACACTATCCTATTTTAAGTCAGTCCTATCTTTGGAAACTTCGCGACCTTCCATATTTAAATACTTCATTTTTTTTACGCGTCACATATGACATTTTGAACGTGCTACGCGTGGACCAAAATTAGGTGTTTCCATTGGTTATTTGAGATTTGGAACTATTGAATAAAGTAATTTTTATTCGATTCGAAGTACAATTAACTTATCAATCGACCCTGTCAGATGGAACGATCCGAAACGAATACACAAACCTACGGGTTAGAAACAAAAATCTTCAGCCAGGTCGACTGGTCAGACAAAACGAATCAATCAACATAATCCATCGTAATTACCATAACTCGACGATTGCAAAGTTAGAATGCGAGCCGATTCAATATTCCTTATTTGTAAGTACTCCTTGAAATATTCAAAATCGTAATGATGAACATGTTCGAAACCTATTAAATTGAATTTTGGAAACGAACCGATTTCACCACGGGTAACAGCTGGTGATTTGTGTGCGCATAGCGCTAGGGTTCCTCGAAAGATGGAACACATCAATTCAACGTACAAATTGAATATGAAGTATTTGAATGATTTTATGCTTGACACGGGTTTTTCATTTGCATTTAACACCCGGGTTATACTCATTGATTTCTCATAAATCGAGAAGAGGTGTGCTTTAAAAGGCTGCCACGATCTCGTAAAGGAACGATTAATGCATAAGGTGGCAAACCTAATGCATAACTCAGAGATGGTCGAAACCTCTGAAAATGAGTATGCAATGAAAAAGGATATGTATGACAAATCACTATCCTATCATATGCCTCTAACGATAAGATTGGTGAAGCATTTCTAATCACACACTTCAAGGACATAGTTTGAAACGTGGTGTTGACTATTCAACTTCCGATCTCCTTCAAGGACGATATGATGTTGATTTCCACTTATGTAGAACTTTGTGTTAGCATATGGTGATTGGGCGCCGTAAATTAGGGCTGAGCAAGAAGCCCGAAAAGCCCGAAGGCCCGAAAATCCCGACCCGAGCCCGTCCCGAAAATCCCGTCCCGAGATGTAGCCCGAGCCCGGTCGGGCGGGATTTTTCTTCCCAAGTCGGGCTCGGGCTCGGGCTCGGGCTCGGGCTTTTTCTTAAAAAGCCCGAAAGTCCCGAGCCCGCCCGAATATATGTATATACTATATATATTTAAGTTTAACCTAAGTCTACTAACTATAGTTTAAGTAACTTTACTATAGTTAAAATAAAAAAAATCCTAGAATTAGACTATGGATGATGTTTGAACTTATTGAATTTTGTATTGATGTGTTGAACTTGCATGTATTTGAAATGGATGGACCTCATATTAGGATTTTTTTTTTTAATTTTTTGGTTCAAATTCGGGCTAGCCCGAGCCCGAGCCCGAATCCCGATGTCCCGACTCGTGCGGGACATTTCCTTTAGGTTCGGGCTTGGGCTCGGGCTCGGGCCAAATATATGAGTCCCGAAATTTTCGGGCTCGGGCTCAGGCAAAAGCCCGCCCGTCCCGTCCCGAGCTCACCCCTACCGTAAATGGAAGCCCATTAATATGTATATGTTACCTAAGAAATTGGGTAAATGTCACATTAGGGAAATTGGGTTTGACCCAAATCCCAATTGACATGAGAGGCCCAAAATTGGGCCTCCCTTATACAAATAGGCCGGCCGAAATTTTTGTGTGGGCAAACTGGAATTTTTTCCACTTTGCTCCTCCTATAAATGACGAATGTTAGGGGTTTTATTAGGGTAATTCACAATTCCTCCTTTGTGGTGATTTGAGAGAAAACCCTCCTCCCTAACACACTAGTTTCGGAAGAACCACCTACACCACCAAGGGTGTGCCAATTTGCTTTGAGAAAACACTCCGGAGATCTGTCCCTGCCAAGAATCGATTAGAGGCTTTGTTGTGAAGACTATACCGCGTAGGGCTTCCTTAACAAGAACATCTACGGGTTCCGTCCGGTGGATCGAGAACTCCCTCAGCAAGATCTTGGGACTACGGAAAAGGTTTACGGTATGTGCACATCTTCTCGTGCGTAATTCTGATTACTAGCCTGTACGTTGTTTATGTTTCCGTAGTATTTAGCCCCGTAATCCAACAGTGGTATCATAGCATGTGTTAGGAGTTCATATTTTGATAAATTGATTTTTTTTTTATTTTAACGTGTTGGCCGAAATTTTAAAGAGTAAAAATTTCCAATTTTTTTAATTGTAAGTGCCGAAATTTTCATGATGTTCTTAGTAAAATTTGATGTTCATGATCTTCAAGATAAATGTGACTTTTATCAAAATCAAACATTGGATTGTAGATCTTAAAAAAAATTTGATCTTGAAATTTGATCACTTATTTCCAATATGTGTTTTCGGCCGAACCCAAAGGGAATTAACAAGGTAAATTTTTTAATTTCTTAGGCCCCAAGTTTGAATAATTCGGCCGAATATAATTAATAAATGGTTTGCCATATTTTAATTTTTATTAAAGGTGAAAATATATCTATAATTGGAAATATATGGATAGGTTCACATTAATATATAGAAATATATATGACTATCAATATATCTAGCTAATTTATAGGAATAAAGATATTATTGGTAGATTTAGTTACCTAACAGATTAAGAAAATATATTGTCATATATTTGTTTCCCTATTAAAGATATTGACAATAAATAAATATATATATATATATATATATATATATATATATATTGTTGATTGATTTACATCTTATAGATAGAATCTTGACAATAAATATATATATATATATATAGATGTGGCGGAAATTTAATATATATATATATAGCAATATTGAAAATTATTTTACATATTTAATAATTCTTGGAGGCTAAGTTAAGTTTTTAGTGGACGTTAAAACCCAACTTAGCCCAAAATACTTATTTCGGCCGAACCCGAGGGGTTTAATGGGCCGGTCCAGTTTGCAAAACCGGAGAGGATTAAACCTAACCAGGTTTTCTTAATCGGTTCGACCTAGTCGGGTCGGGTCGAACCAAGGTAACTAAGTGGATCTAACCGAACTAGTTTTGTGTGTTGAACCGAACCGAAATCCTATTTTATTGAACCGGTTCGGACTGAACCAGATTTTAAATAAAACTGGACCAAGGACAGACATGTTGTGATGGTTGTGAATGCCTATGATTCGTGTCTAGAAACATGCATGATTAATTGTAAGCATGAATTGAAAGTCAGCCCCTAATATTTTAAAATGTTTTAAAACAAAAGCCAGTCGCCGAATATGCATGTTTGATGTGGAAGTTTCATGTATGACACGTATGCTTGAATGTTGAGGATGTAGCTGCATGTTATAGTTTACTTAGAAAGTAGAATTATATATATGCTTGTTAGATTACGGGGAGTAATCACTACGGAAACTTAAACATGGTATGTGCTAGTAATATCAATTACGCAGCGGAAAGTTTACACATACCACAAGAGTAACCGTAGTCCAAGATCCTTGCCCGAGGGAGTTCGTGATCCTCCGGACGGGACCCGTAGAGATTCTTGTTAGAGAAGCCCTACGTGGTGCAGCTCCACAGCAAAGCCTCTGATCGATTCTTGGCACGGGGACGGATCTCTGGAGAGTTTGCTCAGAAAGCAATTTGGCACACCCTTGGTGACTTATGTGGTTCGGCCGAACCTTGTGTGTGGGAGGAGGGTTTTTCTCTTTAAAACTCTCTTGTGAGGGAATTATGATTTAACGCTAAAATTTCCCTAACACCACTGATTTATAGGAGGAGTAAAGTGGACAAAAGTCCACTTTACCCCCTCTCTATATTTCGGCCGGCCTATGTAATTGGAGAGGCCCAATTTTGGGCCTCCCATGCCAATTGGGATTTTGGTCTAGCCCAATTACCCTAATGTGACATTTACCCAAGTTCATTAGGTAAACTATACATATTATGGGCTACCAATTACGGCGCCCATCACCATACGTCCTAAATACGTGTTCATTACGCAAATTGTTGTTTCGGTTTTCTCGTTTTTCGGATCGATCTCGTTTCTAGCCGAGTCGATTAATCTTGATAAGTAGAACTCATTTCAAACAAAATGGTAACTAATTTATTCAAAAGTTCCGAAATATCAATATCCAAAGTTCAAACATAAAATCGAACAGTATGAGAAATAACCACAATGGCAAAATCTAGATCATCCACGAAGCTTAAAAGATAAGGTAGAGCTATGATAGGAACTTAAACAAGACAATTTAATGTACTTTTATCACTGACGTTCATCACATCGGATTATCGTTTGAGGACCAAAAAGATGATCCCGATTCCTCTGCATCTTCCCTTGATCTCTTGCGGTGAGGCGCAGAGACACCCTCTGGTTGATCTTGTTTGCTATCAACAAATAGGGTCGTGATGAAATTGATTGATTCAATCAAGTAGCCAAGTCTGTTGTCGTCAGCCAACCATGATAGAGGGTACCTCTGCGCAATACTGAGTATCTTTCTCCAATTTGATCTCTCGTTCGTGAGATCTGATGTGGGTATAACACCTGCATCTTGAGAAATAAGGGCAACATACTAATATAGCACTCCTCTGGCTTCGGGTGCCCTACCTCCACAGAAGCGGAGTCTAATGGCGCACCAAAGTTGAAGAGCACTAAGGTTGAGTTTGAAGTCCTCTGCAACCTCTCTGTCCAAGGTTGCCAGTATTACCTCACAAGCTCTCCGATCCATAAAGCTCCTTAACTTGTTCGGGTATGTAAGGACGCCTTTTTCATTCACCAATGTTCTTCCTCTTTTCACGTCAATACACTTATGTATATTTTCAGCGACAAGGAGTTCTCTTACATAGTCACTCCACGCATCATAATCCATGTCATCCAGATTGCGAAGTTTGTAGGAGGGAACTGATCCAGCCATGAAAATTAACACTTTGATAATCATGCACAATCAGGGGGACAATAACATTTTGAGAAAGAATTGCATACATCAAATATCTATTAAGATGGAATCCGAAAAATAATTATTCCTCAGTCATCTAAACCAACCGACCACCAGTAAACCAATGGAAGATGGCTGTGAAAGAGTTCACACTATCTCCGTCTTCTATCTAATAGATCAGTCTCTTAAAATGGTTTTAATCGCAAATTACCAGAACGGGAATTTTTAAAATAAGCACCCGATCTTGGCTTTCCCAAGGCCCTTTTTGTTTTGGAAAATCATTCGGATGAATTCACTCATGCATACATAATTCTACTACCCATGTAAATTATCATATGCCGGTAACATTCATCATACCACACACATATGCTTACGTGACATGCGTCTAATGTTCCGAGGAACTCATGCTTGCATTCATAATTCTACTTACAAGTAAATTATCAAATGTAACTTCATCCTCAACATTCTAGCATACGTGTCAAACATGTAACATTCACATCAATCATACATATTTGGCGACTGGTATTCGATTTTAAAATAATTTTAAACATTAGGGGCTGATTTGCAATTCATGCTTATTTTCAACTACGCAAACTTCTAGACATGAATCCTAGGCATTTCCTACCATCACAGCATGTCTATCCTAGTGCGCATTCCATATATTTAACCAGGGATCCGCCCACAACATGCAATTTCCAGCTAGCTTGACTTAGTCAAGACAATAATTCTAATCATGCATGAATATATATTGAATAATAAACAATTCCAATCCAGCCCTCTAATTAAACCAGTCCCAAAAACATGTATCTCCGAGATCCATCCCCATAATCGAAACAAGGCAAAAAGGTTAGTAACCTTGTGAGCACTGTGTAGTCCATTTCCAGGTTCAAAAACATTTGGATTTTAAAACTTGACCTCTATTTTAATTGACTTGAATTTGGTTTAGAAAACATTGTTCGGTTGAGTCCATTTTGGTCCGGTTCGGTTCGGTTTAGAAAATCTGGTTCGGTCCGGTTCGAAAAATCCTTGGTTCGGTCTGGCAAAATCCGGTTCGGCCCGGATTTAATTTTAAAATCTGGTTCGTTCCGAACCGGTCAAATAAAATAGGGTTCGGTTCGGTTCAACACTCAAAATCGGTTCGGTTAAATCCACTTAATTACCCCGGTCCGACCCGACCCGACCCGAATGGGTCGAACCGATTGAGAAACTTCAGTTCGGTTTTATGTTGTCCCGGTTTTATATATTGGACCGGCCCAATAATTAAAAGGGTTAAAGGTACTTTTCATACCACATGTTTGGCCGAATGTGGCTTTTAGTACTGGATGTTTGGTTTTGTATACTTTTGGTACCAAACGTTTGAAAAAATGTGGCTTTTGGTACATCCGTTAGTTGGCCGTTAGTTTTTTCCGTTAAGTGACATGTGCAAGTCACGTGACCGACCCTAAACTTTCGAATTTGTTCAATTTAGTCCCTCAAATATATTCATAACTTTTAATTTGTTTAATTTAGTCCCAAAACTTCAAAATCAATTCCAATTGAATCATCGAACCCAATTGACCTAGCCGGACCTAGCCTAGGGCTAGGTCCGAACCTGGGTTGGGGTCGCCGGACCCAGCCGACCCTGACCCAGGGTCGGACTTAGCCCTAGGCTAGGTCCGGCTAGGTCAATTGGGACCTAACCCAAATTCGACCCAAATTGGGCTAGGTCCCAATTGACCTAACCGGACCTTGCCTAGGGCTAGGTCCGACCCTGGGTCAGGGTCGGCTGGGTCCGGCGACCCCAACCCAGGGTCGGACCTAGCCCTAGGATAGGTCCGGCTAGGTCAATTGGGTTCGATGATTAAATTGGTATTGATTTTGAAGTTTTGGGACTAAATTAAACAAATTAAAAGTAATGAATATATTTGAGGGACTAAATTGAACAAATTCGAAAGTTTAGGGTCGGTCACGTGATTTGCATATGTCACTTAACGGAAAAAACTAACGGCCAACTAACGGATGTACCAAAAGCCACATTTTTTCAAACGTTTAGTACCAAAAGTATACAAAACCAAACATCCGGTACTAAAAGCCACATTCGGCCAAACATGTGGTATGAAAAGTACCTTTAACCCTAATTAAAATTTAAAAGGTTGGGCCGAAATGCTTACTTGTGGCCCAAGCAGGGTTTTAAAGTCCAAATATATTCAACTTGACCGCCAAGTAACATTAATTATATAAAATAATTTCCAATATTAATATATATATATATATATATATATATATATATATATATATATATATATATATCGGCCCAAATTACTAACATATATATATATTTATTGCTAAGATTCTATCTTTAAGATTAAATCAATCAACAATATATATATATATGTAAATATTCGGTTTCTATATATATTATATATATTTATTTATTGTCAATATCTTTAATAGGGAAACAAATAACTGACAATATATTTTCTCAATCTTTTAGGTAACTAAATCTATCAATAATATCTATAACCCTATTTAAATATTTAGATATATTTATAGTGATATATATTTCTATATATTATTGTGAATCTATCTTTATGTTCCAATTATAGATATATTGTTACCTTAATAAAAAATTAAAATACGGTAAACAATATAATTTTAAACAATTTTATATGTATGTGCCGAAACATCTAACTTGGTGACCAAGAAATTAAAAATTATACTTTGAAAATAATTAAAATTTTCGGCACAAACACTAATTCGGAACATGTGGTCAAATTTTAAGATCAAATTTTAATAAGATCTACAATTCAATGTTTGATTTTGATAAATATCACATTTTTCTTGAAGATCGTGAACATCAATTTAACCAAGAACATGAAAATTTCGGACCACCCTTGAACTTAAAAATTCAAAAATTTAAATTCCCTTTTAAAAATTCAGTCCGGAAATTTTAAAACTCCAAGAACACCAATTTATCAAAATCATGAACTCCTAACCTCGCTCTGATACCACTGTTAGATTACGGGGAGTAATCACTACAGAAACTTAAACATGGTATGTGCTACTAATATCAATTACGCAGCGGAAAGTTTACACATACCTCAAGAGTAACCGTAGTCCAAGATCCTTGTTCGAGGGAGTTCGCGATCCTCCGGACGGGACACGTAGAGATTCTTGTTAGAGAAGCCCGACGTGGTGCAGCTCCACAGCAATGCCTCTAATCGATTCTTGGCACGGGGACAGATCTCTGAAGAGTTTGCTCAGAAAGAAATTCGGCACACCCTTGGTGACTTATGTGGTTCGGTCGAACCTTGTGTGTAGGAGGAGGGTTTCTCTCTCTAAAACTCTCTTGTGAGGGAATTATGATTTAACCCTAAAATTTTCCTAACAACTCTTATTTATAGGAGGAGTAAAGTGGACAAAAGTCCACTTTACCCCCTCTTTATATTTCGGCCGGCCTATGTAATTGGGGAGGCCCAACTTTGGGCCTCCCATGTCAATTGGGATTTGGGTCTAGCCCAATTACCCTAATGTGACATTTACCCAAGTTAATTAGGTAAACTATACATATTATGGGCTACCAATTACGGCGCCCATCACCATATGCTTACAATGCTAGCATGAGTTCCTCTGAACATTAGACGCGTGACGCGTATGCATGATGTGTGGTTTTGATGATGAATTTGGCTTCCTATGATAATTTACTTGTGAAGTAGAATTGTATATGCATGAGTAAGTTCATCAGAATATTTTTCAAATACAAAAGGGCCTTGAGAAAGCCAAGATTGAGTATGCTTATTTTAAAGTTCCTGTTTCGGTAATTTGTGAACAAACCGTTTTAAAAGACTGATCTATTGTATTGATGACGACGGTAGTGTGAACTCTTTCACGAACCCCCTTCCATCGGTTTACTGGTGGTCGGTTGGTTTAGATGGCTGAGGAATCATTATTTGTCGTATTCTATCTTATCAGATATCCGATGTATGCAATTCTTTATCAAAATGTTATAGTCTCCGTGATTGTGCATGATTATCAATGTGTTTGTATGAGTTGGTTGAATGAGTGAGATTCGACATTCCTCGCAATCTTGATGATATTAATTATGACGACTAAAAGGAGTATGTGTTGAATTCTCTACTGCGATTCCGAAAAGCGGAGAGGACAACTATGGATGAATATAGTAGTCTGTATGATTTTGACAATGAGAGATGAATGTGATAATATGTTTCCCAAAGAATGAGAGTAGGTTCTTTGATGATCTGGATGCGTATGTGGTGATACATTCAACCTTGGATAAAGGGGTTGAAGAAGACTTCAATTGCAACTAGACAATGTTACAGCTTGGTGTCCCTTTGCATCCGCCTCGGTGGAAGCAAGGATACTAAAGCTAGAAATGTTTTGGTTGAATGTGATGGTCTTCTCTCTTTCCATGGATGCTGGTGTAAAAGCTGCTCGAGACCTTCGCGATGAAATGTCAACATGGAAAAGATGTATATGGTTGTCTGACGTTGACGGGACTCACTTACCATGAGTCTAGTCAAGTACAGTAACCACAGCAGTGAAGGGACAACCTTCTCAGCTCACCACAGTGGGTTGAAAGAAGCCAACCATGATCCGCGTATCATGAAGAGAACTGGACCGAATAGGTCCTATACGATAATCTGGTGGGTTAAACCCCGTTGATTACGCCTCGTATGTCATGAGTATAAAGCTACAAAATGTTTTATACGGACACACAAATCATTTGATGTGATTCACTCGTGAATTTACTCAGATGTGATGTTCAACATGACTCAAAGTTCTTGACTATCTATAGGACAAGCATGGATCAAATACGTGACCCTCAGATCAAGAACCATACCATTGTCATTTATCGTTAGTTGTTCATTTGAGTTACTAAAATTTTGGTTATTTCAAGATTCAGAGTTATTGAATGAAGAAATTGTTGCTCGATTTGAAGCTCAATTTTCTTATCAATTTAACGGTCCCGTAAAGGGGAACGATCTGAAACGGAAATCCATACCCACGGGTTTGGAACCAAATTTTTTGGCCAGGTAAAAGAGGCTGAATGAAACGAAACAACACACATGCTCCGTCATCTCAGTCGGGCCAACTGAACTGAATAAACTCATCGATTGCGTAGCTAGGTCGAAAGATTTAGTATTCCTTATTTGTTAGTACTCCATTAGATGATAAGTTTCGTAATGATGAAAATGTGCAACACCTATTGGATTAAATTAAATTGAATTTTGGAAACGAAACGATTTATACCATTGGTTAAACCTGGAATAGGAGCCACGAGCGCGTGTACCTCGAAAGACGGAACACATCGTTTTCAGAGTAAAAAATTAATGATGAAGCGTTTTAATGAATGAATGTCGAAATTTTCATTTGCCTCCTTTTGGGAATAGTTCGTTCGATACTTACACGGTGAAAATAGGTATGCTTCACAAGCTACCACGAACTCGTAAAGTATCAGCTGACGCATAAGGCGAAAGCCCAATGCATAGTTCAGAGATGGATAAGTCTTTGAGATGAATTATAAAATTAAAGGATGATGTCGTTAAAAGGACACTCTCACTAAATGCCTTGAACAAGAAGTTTGGCAAGACATTCATATCGATGCCACACTTCAACTGGAATGGTTTGAAAACATAATGTTAGAATTCAACAACCAACGTTCCCTATTGGATGAACAGCAGTTGACTCACATCAATGTAGAACTATGTTCCAATTAAATCGATTAAACACGACGCCACAAAAGCTAAAAGGGAATGATAACAATTTAAATCTTGTCATCATGTGACATTAACTTGCGCATTAAACAAGTATTTGAACCAAAAGTGTGATAACTACTCTTAGAGGATACATGTTTAAATTAGCTTGTGATAATGGTGCCGTGGTCGAACATGAGACGTTACATTCCTTGAGGACGAATTTCCAACGCTTGGTGAAATCAAAACAGACAAAGTCTTGATCGAATTGGAGCAGGATAACAATGATAGTCAGGTCCCACTTATTTCGAGTGGGAGATTTGAGATAGCAACGCAAGTGAATGAAATGGTAAATGAAGATGGAGACATACATTTTCATAGTAAATCCAATGGGATGAGGAAATCTTACCACACAAATCACTGTTGCTGCAGGTGCGAATCAAGTTGAACCTAATAATCACGTAGTCGGGCCGCTGGATGAAAATCCAATAATGCCACAACTACCCATTATTCCCAGTGGGAGTGGATCAACCAACTTGGTTCCAGGTCCTAGTGATCAAGGAATTAATCTCGGAGGTAGAATCCCGAGACCAAGAGGTCTTCCAAGAAAAGTTGTAGGTCAAGGTTCTAGCAATGCCCTTGTTCCCAGTGGGAGTGATGCTCCGATAGAAAGCATTATTCCGAGTGGGAGCAATGTTCAGACTCAAGATGGGATTAACGAGCCTAGACGAAGTCAAAGGCATCGAACTTCTCCCAAGAAGTATCCCATCGAGAAGGGTGAGATATTCACCCTAACTTCTGTTGACAAACCGGTAACGGTTCAAGACACATTGAAAGGACCTCAAGTGAAGGAATGGAGGAAGAGATCTCCTCGATAAAAGCCAATTATGTATGGTCTTTAGTTGATTTACCTGCTAACCGCAGGGCCATAAGGGCAAAGTGGGTTCTGAAACTGAAACTCACTGCTGATGGAAATGTCGAGCGATACAAATCTCGACTAGTTGCGAAAGGATACACCCAGCTTCACGCAGTGGACTTTGATGAGACATACTCACCGACTGTGCGGTACACCACAGTGAGGGCAATCCTAGCCCTGGTCGCATGCCTCGATCTAGAGCTGCACCAAATGGATGTTAAGACCGCATTCCTCCACGAAAACCTGGAGGAAGAGATCTATATGGAGCAACCAGAGGGTTTCATTACTCCTGGTAACGAACGTAAAGTTTGTAAACTCCAAAGATCCTGTTACGGTCTTAAACAATCGTCTCGGCAATGGTACCGCGGATTCCAAGAGGAAATTGTTGGAAACGGATTCGTGAATATCCACGAGGATCCATGCGTGTATACTAAGACCTCTGAGTCTAAGTACGTCATCTTAACTTTATACATGGATGACATACTCATTGCTGCGAACGATGTGAGTTTCATGCATGAATCCTAGTCCTGGTTGGCATCTGTATTTGATATGAAAGACAATTGAGAGGCTACGTACATCTTGGGCATTAAGATTGCTAGAGATCGAGTCGTCCGGAGACTGTGTCTATCTTAGGAAGCCTACATTAACAAACTGTTCAAAAGGTTTAGATTACAAGATGCCAAACCCGTGGAGAATTCGGTAGTATTCGGGTGCGCGTTGTCAAAACGTGACGGCTAGAAGAACCAGCAATAGCGTGAACAAATGAGGAGTGCAGAATATTTAAGAATGGTCAGAAGTCTCATGTACGCCATGCTTTGCACTCGTCCGGACATCTGTTACACTGTGGGCCTAGTAACAAGATTCCAATCAGACCCTGGCTATCAACATTTAAAAGATGTAAAGCGGATCATGCGATATCCGAAAGGTACTGCCGACAACGTACTGTGTTATGAGGGCTGGAAGTTAGAATTGGGCGGATTCATTGATGCTGACCATAGTGGCGATCCAGACGATCGTAAGTCACCCACAGGATGAGTATTTTTCCTTGCTGATGCCACCATTTCATGGACGAGCAAGAAGCAATCTTGTGTCACGCTGTCTACGATGGAATCGGAATTCGTTGCTCTCTCCAAAAATGCACAAGAAGCGGTCTGGCTGAAAAGGCTTCTTACGACGTCGATGTCTTAAACGTCGCCAACATGCGCTGCTTGGTGGCGACGTCGAGAGTAAGCCCGTGAAGGTGTACTCTGACAATCAAACAGCTATTGCGGGAGTAAAGAATCCAAAGTACCATAGTAGGACTAAACACATTGGTGTGAAATATAATTATGATAAATCTATGGTAGAAGACAATATAATCACTTTAGAATACTCGCCCACTGATGACATGGTAGCGGACCCATTAACTAAACCATTACGCAAAGAGACATTTGAAAAGCATGTTAAACTGCTTGGATTGCGTAGGGCTTAAAAGAGTGTATATATCTGTGATAACATTTTATAATTGAAAGTTACATTTTTGATAAATGAGAGAATTGCAATCGAGTTCATGATTCATCTACGTCATAATGTTTGATTACATCGGATTTTACGGTCTATAAACTAAGTCGTAGGAGGACGCAATCCTCTGCCTAATTTATGTCGAAAGTGGGCCTTGCCTTGTCACACGGGCACGGTCGTCTTGTAGGAGAGGGGTCCTCTGCCGCAGCAAGACTGGCTAAGAACCAGTTGGATAAACTTGGTTACACAAAATGATTATTTGGTTTCGGAGTAACACGACATGGTCTTCGTTTTGAACATCGCCGGTGATGAACTCTGCTCGTCATTAACCACATTCTGGGCCACATGAAAATCTGCGATAGCATCGTTTACATATCCCAGACCTGACGATGTTCGGGTATGCTATCGACGCGTGCTTCATACTACGCGTGCCATGTTCGACCACGGGGTCATGCTCGGTTGTGCTAGGTAGAATCCTCAAGATACGGATAAGCGCAAACTTCTTCACCTCGAGCGTGTGATTGATCCTGGGAGCTTTATGAAGCGGCACCCGAAGTATCCTCATGGACTCAGAACTCATACCTAAGGTCGGGCTCAATGTTCGCTTCACGACGTATGAGCGCAGTGCTTAAGAAAAAGGCCAAGTTACCACGTATTTGGAAACCGGTTGGGTTTGACTAAGGGTATGAGCGATGGGGATGGTCAAGTTCACCTGTAATTCACCGACTCTTCTATTCACTAGGTGGCCACCAACCGGGTATTAGTTGAAGGTTGTGAATACTTGTACGAATGCCTTGGAGAAGTATTCCTATGTGGAAACTGGGCAATTAGAGAATTAACAGTTGACTTAGGATACAGCGTGATACAAATTGATGTTTTTAACAGGTTGATTTGAGATAGGGAATCAACGTTCCGCGGGTGTTAAAACATTCCTAGCAGATGAGTAGCACGATGCCCATCGTATCCGTCGGTCGCACGGAAAACCTCGTATGAACTATTCGGAAGCAGGGGCAAGATCAAAAGAGTGAAATGTTGATGCGATTTGGACAACAATACATTAACAGACACCCTCCCATTCCGGTGAGTGGGAGCTGTTAGCATATGGTGATTTGGCGTCGTAAATGGAAGCCCATTAATATGTATATCTTACCTAAGAAATTGGGTAAATGTCACATTAGGGAAATTGGGCTTGACCCAAATCCCAATTGACATCAGAGGCCCAAAATTGGTCCTCCCTTATACTACATAGGCCGGCCGAAATTTGTGTGTGGCCAAAGTGGACTTTCTTCCACTTTGCTCCTCCTATAAATAGGGAGTGTTAGGGGTTTTATTAGGGTAATTCAAAATTCCTCCTTTGTGGTGATTTGAGAGAAAACCCTCCTCCCTAACATACTAGTTTCGGCCGAACCACCTACACCACCAAGGGTGTGCCAGTTTGCTTTTAGCAAACACTCCAGAGATCCGTCCCTGCCAAGAATCGATCAGAGACTTTGCGGTGGATACTATACCGCGTAGGGCTTCCTTAACAAGAACCTCTATGGGTTCCGTCCAATGGATCGAGAACTCCCTCAGCAAGATCTTGGAACTACGGAAAAGGTTTAAGGTATGCACATCTTCCGCTGTGTAATTTCGATTACTAGCATGTACCTTGTTTGTGTTTCCGTAGTATTTAGCCCCGTAATCCAACACTTTGTTCCTAAAATATTTGTTGACGCGACACCACATGAGCTATGAAATGGGGAAAGATGGATCTTACCAACATATTGCGACCTCATGGTCGCAAATGCAAACACGTATTTCACCGACATCTGTTAACACAAAGTCGAAACATAAAGTACTGAAAAGTGTCTTTTTAAGGTACTCTGAATACTCTTATGGCATATGTTGGGATCAAAATGACGTGTCTTGAACTTCTGGTAATGGAATTCGAGATCTCGCCTGTAGCTAGCTTCTTTAGGTATCTGTGTCGACCTCGGGGTGACTTAGTTTCCTTTAGGTGCTTTGTGAAAGGCGAGGACCTGAAAAGGGGTGGGGATGGCCCCTGATTCCACTTCGAAGCTTAAGTCAGTAATGGAATATAAGAGAATACTTTAAGAAGTATATGAATATGTAAATAATGAAAGCATCCCCCTATTTATAGGGGAAGTGTACCGACTTTGAATGGCGGCTACCCTCTTGGGAGGGTTTCTTTCTTGAGTCGGTGTCAGCAAGTGACAAGCAGGTCCCCACCTCACATTTCCTTAACTAGGAAGGTTTCCTTCTGGCGGTTGAAGCAGGTCGACACCTGTCCCTTCCTTAAGAGGAAGGGTATTCTCTAAGGCGGCAAGTCAGGTTGCCAGTTGTCCTTTCCTTAAGAGGAACTTGGTTGTTAACTCGACTCTTGCCTTAAAAGGGAGACTTTGGAGTTTGACTGGTCGCCGGTCTTTGAAGACCTTGAATGTCGACCTTCCCAATTTTTGGTGCCGACCATCTTTCCTGGTTTTGACATTCTATGCGTGATTAGTCTCGACCTTTTTGGGAGTTTCGACTTATTTGCTCTCGACTTGTAAGTATTGGTACATCTTAAAGATCGTAATCCAAAACTTGCCCCCGAGACTTAGGTCGTCGTCTTCTCATGAAGAAGAGGTCTTAAGTCGAGTATTGATCCAATATTTACCTTTATCGGGCGATATATTTAGTTGATTCGCAATCTTCAGACTTTATCGAATTCTTGGATCGAAGTATGGCTCTTCAGGTGAGACCAGGATCTCTTCAATCGAGTCGGTGATACGTACTCCTAACCCTTGGATGGCTTTAAGAAGCTCAATAGTCACAACGGTTATATTTTCACAACGATAATGTTGTCAGTAACTACACCAATGAATGATGGCCTCAGGAAAACTTCCTTAGGAAGATATCTTGGGTAGTGGAAACTTGGGTATAAATACTACTATTTCACTTGTAGTTTCTACCTTCTGCTCCCGTCCTTATTCATTATGGAGAATCAATATAGTGCTTTCTTCATCAACCCAAATTCTCCACGCTCCTTTTCTCCTGAGGAAAGAATCTTAGTTGGAGTCGCCACTGCTCGTCCTTCAGACCCTGATCGAGAAGCGTTTTTTTTGCGATCGGTTTCTAGAACTCCGATGGCTTATTCACATCCCCCGGGTAGGTTTTCTGGTTTCGTTCCTTCTTTCCACAAACCCCTTAAGGTGAGTAATTTTCAGGCGCCGCTTTTATGAGAGCGGTGACACTGGCCAGTCTTAGTGATGCTGAGAGGCCTCGATATGGCGGTCCTATTGGCGAAGCTTACCAGCCTCTTCCCAGAGAAATCCCCGTATTCATTGGTCAGATCGAAGCAAGACTTCGATTTCTCTTCTGCTACAAATTAGAGGACCTCGGTGAACATTACGGGGTGTATCCCTGTCAATTTACTGCCAATGTCATCCATTTTTGGGTGGGTTTTCGTTGACTGTGCGACGTTTACGGCTGTATAGCCTTCAAGTTTTTAGATGCTTCTTTCAAATGGTGGGAAGCTCACAATTAGTCGTCAGCTTCAAGAGTCGATGGACCTAAGAAGATAATCAGTTTTCCTGAAGATCGGCCGGGAAGTTGGTGACGGGATTGAAATCCCTCTATTACTAGAATGATTATTATTTCTTCTGCCGAGAGGGTGTCTCATGGCCTATCAATCCTTCTATTGGAGGCAACGGTGCCCCTTCTCTGCATGGTCTGACTCCGGAAAAATTTGCCACTATTGGCAAATGCCTCGGTTACTCAAAAAGACTTCGAGCCATGGCATTCCGTCAATGATACCACAGAGGAGGCTCTTATTCGGGCGGAGATACGTCTTCCCGTGGAGGAGGTCCTGATTAGCTGGGTAACTTTATTTTTTCCATAGTTACCTTTTGAATATTCTCTTTCTTTATGCATGTATCTTTATGAAGCTTTTTTAGTGACCAGGCGGAGACAGGGGTCCCGATACACTCTGATTCCCCCGCCACTGATGTTGCTGATGAGGTTCTTCCTTCAGGCTAGCTGTCTGCTGCCGGTGAGGTTCCTACTCTTGGCGAGTCGTCTTTTGCTGACGAGGCTCCCGCCCTTGATGCTTCTGCGGCAGAAAAGACGCCCAAGACCCGAACCAAAAGGAAGGCAAAACGCGACCATTCCTCGAAGAAGAATGATATCGACTCTTCCAAGAGAGTCAAGGTGACTGTTGCTACTCCATTAACAACAGGTCTTTAAATGTGTGTGTCTGTTGCATCCGATGTTCTCCTAAGCTCTTCGCTTGTTTATGAAGGTATGAAAGCTTGTCGACCTTGCTTCTCTTCCTTTTGGATAATTTTCTTATGTTCTTCGATTTTATTTCTTTGATAGGGGTCGATCTGAAAGGCAAGGGTATCGCCGATCCACCCGCTCCTCAGGCCATGACAGGCTTGAAGTTTGAGGGTCCTCCTTTTAATTGGAAGATGATTCACTATGCCCCTGAGGGCTCGGCCGGGGAATTCGACTGGAATCCCCTCGCTCCTTTGAAGGGGTATCAACTGAAAGAGGGTCATTCTCTTTCTAATCAGAATTTGGCATTGCATCTTCTTAACGCCTCAGTCCCCCCCACAGGATCTTCCTCGCCTATCGACCCAGGCTGAAGAGGTTAATGAGACGTGCCTTCTTGAATATTTTTCTGAATCTCTTATCGTTGATCTCCTTGTTTTTATTCTCCAGGTCTCTCGAGATTTCCTCCAGGTTTCTGGTTTGCTCGTCGACCTGAATGAGGAGTTGTCTTCTCTCAGGGAGAATTTGGTGCTTCGTGAAGCTTTTGAAGGAGAAGGAAAAGGTCGTCTTCAATCGGAGGTGGCTCGATTAAAGGAGGATGTGCTTCGTTTGAATACGATCCTCACCACAACCACCGAAGCTCTCTCTGATTGCCAAGCGACTTTGAGGATTTTGCTGATTCTCAATGCGGATTACAGCAGTGTTCGACGGATATCGACTGCTGTCCTGGAAAATCTTTGTTCCAAAGTGGCCTCTGCTCAATAGGAGATTGCTGCTTTGAAGGCAAAAGTCGAGGAAGGCGAAGCAGCTTTGTCACGTGTTGTCGCTTTATACAAAACCAGCCCTGATTTTCATTAGGGTGCTGCTTTTGCCTGTGGAAGCATGCTTCTCTCGACCTTTGGATCGGTGGTCAAAGATATTGAAGCGATATATCCTGACTTTGACTTCTCGAAGGTGGAGGTGCTCCAGGAATATCTCGCCGGGAAGGCTAATGCTGAAAGGAGCAAACCCAAGAATGATGTATAAGCCGTTAAGTCTTTCTTTTCCTCTTCCCTTATGATGTAAACGATGTTTATTACTCGAGAAGGGATTTTTAAGACGATTTATTTGTTCTTGCTTTTCATCGTTCTTCCTCAAAATCGAGTTGGTATTACCCGACCTCGATTTTATTATAAGGATAGTCGATTCCGAGAAACGCCTTGCTCCTGATACCTAACGTATTTCGAGTTGTCGACCAATCTAAGTTATTTAGAAGATATCATATTTTTTATAGTCTACAATTGATTCGGAAAAGGTTTATCTTCAATACCTAACTTCTTTCGAGTTGTCAGCCAATCTGAGTGATTTAATAGATATCAGATTTTTTATGGTCGACAATCGATTCGGAAAAGGTTTATCTTCAATACCTAACCTCTTTCGAGTTGTCGACCAATCTGAGTGATTTAGTAGATATCAGATTTTTTATGGTCGACAATCAATTCGGAAAAGGTTTATCTTCAATAACTAACCTCTTTCGAGTTGTCGACCAATCTGAGCGATTTAGTAGATAGCAAATTTTTTATGGTCGACAATCGATTCGGAAAAGGTTTATCTTCAATAACTAACCTCTTTCGAGTTGTCGACCAATCTGAGCGATTTAGTAGATATCAAATTTTTGATGGTCGACAATCGATTCTGAAAAGGTTTATCTTCAATACCTAACCTCTTTCGAGTTGTCGATCAATCTGAGTGATTTAGTAGATATCATATTTTTTATGGTCGACAATCGATTTCGAAAAGGTTTATCTTCATTGTCCATCTTCTTTTCGAGTTGCCGACCAATCCGAGTGATTTAGTTGATATCATATTTTCGATGGTCGACAATCAATTATTTTCTGGATTTCGACGCCTTGATCAATAATAGACTCAAATATTTGTGTGAAAATGAACCTTAGTAGGCTATATTTATTCATCTTTCTTGAGTCTTACATCAAAAACAAAAGTCGAAACATTAGCCTTAAAATAATATACATGTATTTAATTTGGCGTTGTTTTTATGACTTCTCTTTGATTTCGACGTCGCATCGAGCTGAAATAGCATCGTCGAGACATAGCTTGATCTCCTCTCACCTCTCCTATCACGTATGGTATTGAGAACTTCATTACGTGATAAGCTGTTGATGGGATTATCCGATGAGGGTTGAGAGTAGTCCTTCAGATGATAGCGTTGTATGCAGAGGCAGCCTCGACGACAACAAAAAGTATGTCGATCTTCAAGGTTTTCGTCCCTTTTCCAAATATTATGGGTAATTTGACAGCTCCCATCGGGTACGTGGCTTTTCCGGCGAAGCCGATAATTGGGAAGTCGACTTTCTCTAAGTCTTTTTTAGCGAACCCTAAGTTTAGAAAGGCTTCATAAAAAAGGATATCCGTCGAGCTTCCACTATCGATGAGGATTCTCTTGACTTCGTATTCTTCCATGGTAGCAGTGACTACTAAAGCGTCATCATGTGGTTGAGTTACCATCATGAGATCATCCACCGTGAAGCTTATGATCACAGGATCAACTTCTTGATGCATTTTTCCCTTTTATTCTTTTGGGATCTGAGTGGTGTATATCTCTCTAGCCGCACTGGTCTCGCCTCCCGACATAAATCCCCATGCGATGACATTTATTGTTCCTCTTCAAGCATTGACGAGGTTATCGTGTGGAGGGGAGCGGGAAGCTCTTTGTGGGCTACGGCTTCGCTTTCTTGGCATCTTGAAGGGTTTTTCTATATACTTTAAAAGACCGCCTCTTTGAATAAGAGCCTTGATATCATGATTCACGGCGGCACTCGTTGGTATCGTGGCCTTTAACCCGATGATAACGACAATAGTCGTTTATCTGGGATCCCATCGGACTCTTTTTAATCAGAGGCGGGTCGTCTAGTCTGAGTTTCTCCATTTCTTGCAGTACTACAGAAATGTTATGTGTGAGAGGGGTGTACCTTGCCAGGTAAGGACTGGTATCCCTTTTCTGGCTCTGGTGATTTCCTTGTCGGAATTTCCCTCTCGTCTTTTTTCTCTCTTTGTAGGTCGGGAAGCGGATGTCTCTTCTGTTCTGGTGGGAACATCTTGCTTTTCGATTTCCGCCGGTGACTTCTCGTGTGACTTCTCCAAGTCGATATACATCTTGACTCTAACGGCAAAGGCATCAATCTTTCTTACGGGCTTTGTCACTATGCTATCTTTTAGAGCTTGAATCTGGCTCCTCAGACCTCTCCAGAAAGTCCGTATCAGCTCGCCAACGGTGGCGTCCTCACTCAATTGTTGAAGTATTTTATGGTACCTGGTATAATAACTGGCCAAGGTCTCGTCGGGACCTTTTTCAATTTTATCCAGAAAGTCCATACTTTTGAGGCGTTGCCTCTGGCCGATTTGCCCCTCAATGAACTTAATATTTAATTCTTCCCATGAATCTATGGAGCTGTCGGGGAGGCCATAGAACAACGTAGAGGCTTCCTCTTTGAGAGTTGTCGTGAAGAGAGAAGCATAATGATCTGGCGTTGCCCCTCTTCCTAAAGGAGAACAGTTATGAGCGTTGATGTGGCGAACAGGATCTCCTTCGCCAGTATAGTCGTCGATGTTCCTCGCGAAGACTTGCGGGGGAACTCGAGTTTCAAAGAGTCTATTGGAGAAGGGGTGAGAGGTATAATCTCGAACGGTTAGCATATCGCTTATTCCCCTTCTCTTCTTTTCAAGCAATTCTTCTACCGGTCCTATAGTGAATAAGACAGGCTCTTTGGGCGCTTTGTCAGACTTGGAAGTCTTGTGAACTTCATTCTACGAGAGGTTGATCTCGTCAATCTTCTCACTAGAAGCCACATCCTCCTTTCAGGAGACTTCTCGAGCTGGCTCTTTGTTGCCAAGGATGGCTCCTGCTTGAGTTTGGTTCTAGAAGGTCATGAATGCAGCCATCACTTCTTGGGGAACAACAGTAGGTGTCGCCCCTGTTCCTACTTCTGGATCCACTGTATCAGAAGGTGGATCAGAGTGGAGAGTTTCTTCTTCCTGGTGAGTACCATTGTTTCAAGGAGGGTCTTCCTCATTTTTTGGTCTCAAAGTGGTGGGATCTGTCTGAGATTTGGCCACCTCTTCCACCAGTACCACCGTTTTCTTCGTATTTTTGTTGGGAGCCATGACTTTTTATCACCGTTTCCCACAGACGGCGCCAAATGTTGGGATCAAAATGACGTGACTTGAACTTCTGGTAACGGACTTCGAGATCTCGCATGTGGCTAGCTTCGTTAGGTATTTGTGTCGACCTCGGGGTGACTTAGTTTCCTTTAGGTGCTTTGTGAAAGGAAAGGACCTGAAAAGGGGTGGGGATGGCCCCTGATTCCACTCTGAAGCTTAAGTCAATAATGGAATATAAGAGAATACTTTAAGAAGTATATGAATATGTAAATAATGAAAGTATCCCCCTATTTATAGGGGAAGTGTACCGACTTTGAATGGCGGCTACCCTCTTGGGAGGGTTTCTGTCTTGAGTCGGTGTTAACAGGTGACAAGCAGGTCGCCATCTCACCTTTCCTTAACTAGGAAGGTTTCCTTCTGGCGATTGAAGCAGGTCGCCACCTGTCCCTTCCTTAAGAGGAAGGGTTTTCTCTAAGGCGGCAAGTCAGGTTGCCAGTTGTCCTTTCCTTAAGAGGAAGGTTTCTTCAATAAGACTTGGTGGTCAACTCGACTCTTGCCTTAAGAGGCAGAGTTTGGAATTTGACTGGTCGCCGGTCTTTGAAGACCTTGAATGTTGACCATCTTTCCTGGTTTTGACATTCTAAGCGTGATTAGTCGTCGACCTTTTTGGGAGTTTCGACTTATATGCTCTCGACTTGTAAGTACTGGTCCATCCTAAAGATCGTAATCCAACA
The DNA here is from genome assembly GCA_036873135.1 of Clarkia xantiana subsp. parviflora. Lineage (NCBI taxonomy): Eukaryota > Viridiplantae > Streptophyta > Magnoliopsida > Myrtales > Onagraceae > Clarkia > Clarkia xantiana. The sequence continues at coordinate 7,307,862 of JAPTYO010000017.1, read as the reverse complement.
GCATACATGTTTGCAGTAGCTCAGGAAAATGGTGGCGTGATCGAGCATGAGACGTTACATTACTTGAGGACGAATTCCTAAGCTTTATAACGTCAACATAAACGAAGTCTTGATTAAACTAGAGCAGGATGATGATGATCAGGCCCCACTTACTTCGAGTGGGAGATTTGAGGCAGCAACACGAGTAAACGATCTGGTAAATGAAGATGGAGACATTTTCATAATAAAATCCAGTAGGAGGAGTCAATCCAACCACACAGATCACTGTTGCTGCAGGTGCGAATCAAGTCGAACCTCATAATCATGTTCCTGAACCGTCGGATGAAAATCCTATAATGCCGCACCAACCTACTGGCAACAGTGGGAATAGTACAACCAACTTGGTTCCTGGTCCTAGTAACCGCGAAATCAATCTAGGAGGTGGAATTCCAAGACCAAGAGGTCGTCCTAGAAAAGTTGTTGGTGAAGGTTCAAATAACGCTCTTGTTCTGAGTGGGAGTAATGCCCCGATAACGAGCATTATTCCGATTGGGAGTGTTTTTCAAGTTCAAGATGGGATTAACAAGCCTTGACGTAGTCAAAGGCATCGAACTTCTCCCAAGAAGTATCCCATCGAAAGAGGCGGGTTATTCACTCTAACTTTGGTTGATGAACCGGTAACGGTTAAACAATCTTTTTATTGAACTCAAGCGTAAGAATGGAGGAAAGCAATAGAGGATGAGATCGCCTCTATGAAAGCTAATTCAGTTTGGTCTTCGGTTTGAAACTCACTGCTGATGGAGCCGTCGAGCCATACAAAGCTCGACTAGTTTTGAAAGGATGTACCCAACTTCACGGAGTGGACTTTGATGAGACATACTCAACAACTGTGCGTTACACCACAGTCCGGGCCATTTTGGCTTTGGTTGCAAGCCTCGATCTAGAGCTGCACCAAACGGATGTTAAGACTTCATTCCTCCAGGGAAACCTGGAGCAAGAAATCTATATGGAGAACCGGAGGGTTTCATTACTCCTCGTAACGAACGTAAAGTTTGTAAACTCCAAAGATCTATCTACGGTCTTAAACAATCGTCCCGGCATTGGTACCGCAGGTTCCATGAGGAAATCGTCGGAAACGGATTCATTAATCTTCACGAGGATCTATGCGCGTACACTAAGACCTCTGAGTCGAAGTACGTCATCTTGATATTATATGTAGATGACATGTTAATTGCAGCGAACGATGTGAGTTATATGAATGAATGGAAGTCCTGGTTGACATCTGTATTCGAGATGAAGGACATGGGAGAAGCCACGTACATCCTAGGCATTAAGATTTCTAGGAATCAGGATGCTCGCAAGCTATGTCTCTCTCAAGAATCCTATATCAACAAATTGTTGAAAAGGTTCGGGTTACAGGATGCCAAACTCGTGGATAAGCCGGTTGTGTTTGGGTGCGCGCTGTCGAAACGTGACGGCCCAATAAACCTGGCTGAGTGTGAACAGATGAAAAGTGCTGAATACCTTGGTATGGTTGGCAACTTAACGTATGTCATACAATGCACTCGTCCGGACGTCTGTTACGCTGTATGCATAGTAGCACGATTCCAATCAGACCCTGGCTATCAACATTTAAAGGTAGTACAATGGATTATTCGATATGGTCTGTGCTATAAGGGTGGAACACTAGAATTGACTGGGTTCAGTGACGCCGACCACTGTGGCGATCCGGAAGATCGTAAGTCCACCTCAGGAAGAGTATTTCTCCTTGCTAATGTCGCCATCTCATGGATGAGCAATAAGCAATCATGTGTCGCGCTGTCTACGATGGAATCCGAATTCGTGGCCCTTTCTAAGAATGCACAGGAATCGATCTGGCCTAATAGATTAACTGTATTGCTTGGCATCCAGGACGGGAGTAAGCCTGTGAAGGTGTACTCTGACAGTCAAGCAGCAATTGCAGCGGTTAAGAACCCTAAGTACCTTAGCAGGACGAAACACATTGATGTAAAATATAATTATGCTAAGAATATGGTTGAGGACAAATTAATCACGGTAGAATACTTTTCCACTGAAAGTATGATGGCAGACCTATTAACTAAACCTTTACGCAGGGATGTTTCGAAAAGCATGTTAAAATGCGTGGACTGCGTAGGTTTTAAGTGGCTTCTTTTGTGACGATAACATTTTGAGATTTGAAGTAATATTTGAATATAATGAATTACAATTTTGAGTTTATGATTCTTACGACGGCCTAATGTTTAAATTACATCGGATTTTTACAGTCTATAAACTAGTCGTAGGAGGGTCAAGCTCCAAAATGAAATAATGTCGAATGTGGGCCAAGCCTCGTCACACAGGCTCGGCTGTCTTGACGGAGAGGGGGCCTCTATCATATCAAGACTGGCTAAGAACCACGGTGGCAAACCTGATTAAGCAGAACAATCATTTGGTTTCGGGGTAACACGATATGATCTAACTTCTCTAAATTGTTGTAACGAACAATCATTTATTCGTTAAACAAAAAAATTCTAGGCCAGATGAAAAATGTGTGATAGCATATGAAATTTCCCACTCCTGTCTAAATTCAGGTTATGTTATCGACGCGCACTTCATACTGCGCGTGCCATGTTCCACCATGGGGTTAGGCTCGGTTGTGCTAGGTAGAATCCAAGAGATTCCAATGGGCACAAACTTCTTCACATTGAGCGCGTGCTGATCTCGGATGCTATATGAAGGAAAGTATCCTCACGGACTCGGAACTCAAACCTAAAGTCAGCCTCAATGTTCGCTTCCTTGCGTACGAGCGTAGTGCTGAACAAAAAGGCCAAGTGACCACGATTTAGGAAACCGGTTGAGTTTGACTAAGGGTATGAGCGATGGGGATGGTCAACTACACCTGTAATTCTCCAACTCTTGTATTCACTAGGTGGCCACCAACCCGATATCAGTTGAAGGTTGTGAATACTTGTACGGATGCCTTGAAGGAGTATTCCTAAGTGGGAACTAGGCAATTAGAGAATGACAGTTGACCTAGGATACAGTGCGGCACTTTATTACTTTTCCACATGTTGATTAGACATTGGGAATCAATGTTCCGCGGGCGTTACAACACTCTTAACAGGTGAGTAGCACAATGTCTGTCGTGTCCGCTGGTCGAAAAACCTCATATGAACTATACGGAGCAGGGACTGCATCGAAGAACAAATGCTGATGTGTTGGACGACAACATATTAATAGGCACCCTCACATTCTGGCGAGTGGGAGTTGTTAGCATTTGGATAATGGGTCGCCGTAATTGTGAGCCCATTAATTAAAGACTAGTACCTAAGAAATTGGGTTATGTCACACTAGGGATTTTGGGTTAGGCCTAAAATCCCAATTTACATGAGAGGCCCAAAATTGGGCCTCCCTTATCTAGCTTGGCCGGCCGAAATTCACTAGAGGGCAAAGTGGACTTTTGTCCACTTTGCTCCTCTTATAAATAGAGAGTGTTAAGATTAATTTAGGGTTAACCAATTAATCTATTTTCTTTCTTTGTGGTGAGACAAAAAGAAAACCCTCCTCCCTATTCATATATAGTTTCGGCCGAACCTACCAAGAGCCAAGGAGGTGCCAAATTGTGTCAAGCAATTTACTTCATTGATCCATCCCTGTGAAGAATCGACTGAGGCTTTGCTGTGGAGCATAATCCGCGTAGGGATTCTCTAACAAGAGGTTCTACGGGAACCGTCCGACAGATCGATAACTCCTCTCAAGCGATCCCAGGTACAAGGAAAGCAAAGTAGGTATGTGCATTGTCTTCTGTTGTGTATTAGTTACCAAGCACGTATCTTGTTTTTGTTTCCGTTGTAATTAGCCTCAACATTAGTGTACCTGGTCCGACCCGACCCGAATAGATCGGACCGATTGAGAAAACCCGGGTCAATCGACCCGACCCGGTTGAACCGGTAGAACCCGACCTGATTGACCCTGTTAGACCGGTTCGGGTTCCACTAATTATCCAAGTCAGTCGACCCGACCTGATTAGACCGGTTTGGGTTCCACTTGTAATCCGGGTCAATCAACCTGGCCTAGATGTGCAAATTGGACTGGCCCAAATAGCCCTAGGGTTCGGCCGAAATAATACTTGTGGGCTAAGTAGGGTTTTAAAATCTACTAAAAACTTAACTTAGCCACCAAGTAATATTAACTATAGATATAGTTTTCAAATATATTTGCACAATATGTATATATATATAATTCGGCCAGTTAAGAAATATACATATATATATATATATTGTCAAGATTCTATATTAGGGATATAAATCTATCAACAATATATTTTCTCAATCTTAGGCAACTAATATCTATCAATAAATATTCTAACTTCCTAAAATTATGCTAGAATATATCGATAATTAATGTCAAATTTATCATGTGAATCTAAACAAAAAAATTCGGCCAAATACATTACATGAAGGGGCCAGAATATTTAAAAAAATATTACATGTAATTTTCGGCCAAAACACACAAATTTTAGCGTTAACTTTCAAATTTCCAGATCAAATTTTACTAAGATCAATAATCTAATGTTTAATTTTTTATAAAGGTCATGTTTTCTGGAAGATCATGAACACCAAGTTTTTACTAAAAACAAAAATCATGAACTATCAGTTTTACCCAAAACTCAAGAACACCAATTTTATCAAAAACATGAACTCCCTACACAGACATGGAATTGGGGGACGATTACTATGTAACAAAGCGGAAAGAACTCACATACCATTAAGCTTTCCGTAGTCCCAGGAACGTGACGGGGCGCTCACGGTCTGCCGGACGAATCCGGTAGGAACTCCTGTGAAGGAGAAATCTGCGAGGAATGGTCCCCACAGCAAAGCCTCTTTTCAATCAGTCACTAGGATGGATCTCTGAGGTAATTTCTCAAAGAAATTCGGCACCTCCTTGCTCTTGGGGTGTTTCGCCCGAACCTCTATGCGAAAAGGAGAGGGATTTCTTTTGTCTCAACTTAAAGTGAGGAAAGTGATTAACCCCAAATAAATCTCTAACACTCTCTATTTATAAGAGGTGGTGGGTTAAAACCCACCAAGGGAATTAACCTTTAGGTTCGGCCGGCTAGCATATTAGTGTAGGATTTAGGGGATTAATGCTACGGAAACAGTAAACAAGATATGTGCAAGGTAACTAATACGCAGCGGAAGAAGGTGCACATAACTACAATGTTTCCTGCAGCCCAAGACCGTTGAGGGGAGTTCTCGATCCGCCGGAAGGTTCCATGTAGATGTTCCTGTTAGAGAATCCCTACGAGGATTATGCCTCACAGGAAAGCCTCAGAAGATTCTTCGCGGGATGGATCTCTTGGAGTAAATTGCTCGACGCAATTTGGCACCTCCTTTGTCCTTGGTGGTTTCAGCCGAACTAGCTAGAATATAGGGAGGAGGGTTTTCTTTTAATCTGACCACTTAGGAAGAGAGGTATAGCATTAGTGTTATGAAACCCTCCTAGGACTCCCTATTTATAAGAGGAGTAAAGTGGACAAAAGTCCACATTACCCCTAGCATTAGTTCGGCTGGCCATGTGTATAGGGAGGCCCAATATTGGGCTTCCGATGTCAAATGGGATTTTAGGCCTAGCCCAAAATCCCTAATATGAAATTACCTAATTTCTTAGGTACATGGACTTAATTAATGGGCTCCCATTTACGGCGGCCTATAGTCCAAATGCTTACAGCTCCCACTCGCCGGAATTGGAGGGTTCCTATTAATATGTTGTTCTCCAACACATCTGCATTTGGTATTCGATCCAAACCCTGCTCCGAATAGTTCATACGAGGTTTCCCGTGCGACCGGCTGACACGACGGGCATCGTGCTACTCATCTGTCAGAAGTGTTGTAGCGCCCGCGGAACGTTGATTCCCCATGTCTAATCAACCTGTGAAAACAAAGTGCCGCGATGTATCCTAGGTCAACTGTCATTCTCCAATTGCCCATTTTCCACATAGGAATACTCCTTCAGGGCATCCGTACAAGTATTCATAGCATTTCAACTTATGTCAAGTTGGTGGCCACCTAGTGAATACAAGAGTCTGAGAATTACAGGTGTACTTGACCATCCCTATCGCTCATACCCTTAGTCAAACCCAACTGGTTTCCAAAGACGTGGTCACTTGGCCTTTGTGTTCAGCAATGCGTTCGTACGCCGGGAAGCGAATATATGGCCTGACCTTAGGTATGAGTTCTGAGTATGTAAGGATACTTTGGATGCTGCTTCATATAACATCCAGGATCAGTCACACACTCAAGATGAAGACGTTTGTGCCCATCCGAATCTCGTGGATTCTATCTAGCATAACCGAACCTAACCCCGTGGTCGAACATGGCACGCGTAGTTGAAGCACGCGTTGATAGTATAACCTGAGTTTAGTCAGAAAGTTGGAAATGTCATATGCTATCGCAGATTCGGCATCTGTCCCAGGGTGTGGTTTTATTACGAACGAAGTTCGTAACGGCGATTTGAAGAACTTAGATCATATCGTGTTACTCCGTAAACAAAATGATCCTTCTGCTTAACCAGGTTTGCCACCATGGTTTCTTAGCCAGTCTTGATCTAATAAAGATCTTTCTCTCCGTCAAGACGGCCGAGCCTATGTGACGAGGCTTGGCTCACATTCGACATTATTTTTTTCTGGAGGCTATCCCTCCTACGACTATTTTATAAACCGTAAAATTCGATGAATTTTAAAAATTATGACGCCGTAAAAATCATAAACTCAAATTTCAATTCTTTCAGCAACGTTTCAAAAGTTGTAATCATGATACAAGCTACTTAAACCCTACGCAGTCCCAGCATTTTAACATGCTTTTCAAAAACATCCCTACGTAAATGTTTAGTTAATGGATCGGCCATCATACTATTAGTAGACTAGTATTCTAATGTGATTACTTTATCCTCAACCATATTCTTAGCATAATTATATTTTATATCAATGTGTTTCGTCCTGCTATAGTACTTAGGGTTCTTAACTACTGCAATTGTTGCTTGCCTGTCAGAGTATACCTTCACAAGTTTACTCCCGTACTCAACGCCAAGCAACGCAGTTAAGAACCTATTAAGCCAGACCGCTTCTTGTGCATTCTTAGAGAGGTCCACGAATTCGGATTTCATCGTTCACAGCGCGACAATTGATTGCTTCTTGCTCATCCATGAAATGGCGGCTTTAGCAAGAAGAAATACTCCTCCTGAGGTGGACTTACGATCATCCGAATCGCCACCATGGTCGGCGTCACTGAACCCATTCAATTCTAATTTACCACCCTTATAGCGAAATGCGTAGTCGGCAGTACCTTTCAGGTAACGAATTATTCGTTTCAAAGCCTTTAGATGTTGAGTGCCAGGATCTGATTGGAATCGTGCTACTAGGCCAATAGGGTAACAGATGTCTGGACGAGTGCATTTCATGGCATATATGAAGCTTCCAACCATACTTAAGTATTCTGCACTTTTCATCTGTTAACACTCAGCCAGGTTCTTCAGGCAGTCACGCTTCAACAGCGCGCACCCGAGAGCAACCGGCGTATCCACGGGTTTGGCATTTTGTAGTCGGAACATTTTCAACAACTTGTTGATATAGGATTCCTGAGAGAGACATAGCTTTCGAGCAGCACGATCCCTAGCAATCTATGCCTAGGATGTACGTGGCTTCTCCCATGTCTTTCATTTCAAATACTGATGCCAGCCAGGACTTTTATTCATTCATGTAACTCAAATCATTCGCGACAATCAGTATGTCATCTACAAATAATGTCAAGATGACATACTTAGACTCGGAAGTCTTCGTGTTCACGCATGGATCCTCGTGAAGATTCACGAATCCATTTCCAACGATTTCCTCATGGGATCTGCAGTACCATTGTTGGGGTGATTATTTAAGACCGTAAATAGATATTTGGAGTTTACTAACTTTACGTTCGTTGCCAGAGTAATGAGACCCTCCGGCTGCTCCATATAGATCTCTTTCTCCAGGTTACCATGGAGGAATGCAGTCTTAACATCCATTTGGTGCAGCTCCAGATCGAGGCTTGCTATCAAAGCCAATATGGCTCTTATTTTGGTATAACGCACAGTAGGTGAGTACGTCTCATCAAATTCCACTCCGTGAAGTTGGGTATATCCTTTCGCAACGAGTCGAGCTTTGTACCGCTCGACAGCTTCATCAACAGTGAGTTTTAGTTTCAGAACCCACTTGGCACCTATTGCTCTGCGGTTAACAGGCAAATCAACTAAAGACCATACAGAATTAGCTTTCATAGAGGTGATCTCATCCTCCATTCTTTCGCTTGAGGTCCATCCATAGCTTGTTTAACCGTTACCGGTTCATCAACCGAAGTGAAGGGTGAACAATTCACCTCTTTCGATGGGATACTTCTTAGGAGAAGTCCGTTGCCTTAGACTACGTCTAGGCTCGTTAGTCCCATCTTAATCTTGAACTAAACTCCCACTAGGAATAATGCTCGTTATCGGTGCAATACTCCCACGAGGAACAAAAGCGCTACTTGAACTTTCACCAACGACTTTTCTTGGACGATCTCTCGGTCTCGAATTTTCACCTCCGAGATTAATTCCATGGTTACAATGACCGGGAACCGAGTTAATGGTATCACTCCCACTGGGTACAGTAGGTGTTGAGGTAAAATTGGATTTTCATCCATCCGTTAAGTAACATGATCATCAGGTCCGACTTGATTCGCACCTGCAGCAACAGTGATCTGAGTGGTTGGATTGACTCCTTCCATTGGATTTATTATGAAGATGTCCCCATCTTCATTTACCCTATCATTCACTTGTGTTGCTGCCTCAAATCTCCCACTCGAAGCGAGTGGGACCTAATCATTTTTATCCTCTAGTTCAATCAATACTTCGTTCGTTGATATTTATAAAGCTATGGAAGTTTATCCTCAAGTAATGTAACATCTCATGTTCGACCACGTCACCAAGCTACCAAGCTATGACACATATGTATGCTATGGAGGTACTTTTCAGTAATCCATTTGGTACTATGTGTGTTTATTTGCAACATGGGTGTCGCATTTCTTGGTAAGATCCCTCTTGTTACCAATAGCTCACATGGTGTCGTGTAACCGATCAATTCATTAAATAAGTTCACCACATGATTTGCAGTTAAATATAACACACCTTTGAAAGGGAGGTTATTAGTTAAACTTGCGATATCATGGTACTAACCTTATTTATGAAGTGTGTGTCATTTTAATACTTCGCCAATCTTTTATCGTTAAACACGAATAGTGGGAGACGTCGTATAACAGACGTTCCTTTTCATTCCTCACACATACCCCAAGGTTTTATCCACCATGGAACGTGCATTAGGTCTTGACCTTATGCTCGTTTGAAATTCTCTACAAGAATTCTGTATGAGTAAAACCCTTGAATGGGTGTTCATGCAAATGAAGATTTACTTCAAGCATTAAATCTAGAACACACTTTATATCGAATTTTGTACTTTGAATCGATGTGTTCCTTCTTTCGAGGAACACGCGTGCAGCGAACGCACGCATCACCAGGTTTAACCCATGGTGAAATCGTTTCGCTTCAAAAATTCAGTTTAATCGGTTTCATACAAGTTCATCATTACGATTTTAATTTTATAATGGAGTACTAACTGATGGGTTTCGCTATAGCCGTTAGGCCTTTAACGGCGAGCAAACGGTGAATAGGGCTACTGGGCCCTAAATGGAGGTCAAGATGACCAAGGTGAAGGGTCCCGACAAAGGGAGTCCCGATGATGAAAGGTCCCGACAGAGTCGGTCCCGATAGGTGAGCTGGAAGCTCCCGATGAAATGCCTTTAAGTAGGCCCCGATGATGAATCCATGAGAATGATTGTCCCTGTCACGATGACGAGGGGCCCCGAGCGGTGACACAATGAGATAACTCTGGAGTCCCCGATATTGATCGGGACTTGCTATCAGAGGTTGAGGCCGAGATACGCGAGGCGTGGCTGAGATACGCGGAGCGTGGCCGAGATACGCGGGGCGTGGCCGAGATAAGCGAGATCATGGCCTAGATAGGCGGGATCGTGCCCGAGTTACGCGGAATATGGGCTAACCACCCCAACGGTTCACCAGGTAACTGAGGTACCTCTCCGCCTATAAAAGGGCGGAGGTTACCTCAGATCACGGTACGTTTTGAGATACACACTTTGAGTTTACTGCTTGCCAGTTCATACGAGATACTCATTTAAGCATCGGAGAGGGATTCTGGGTCACCGCCCGGTATATCCCCTCTTGCAGGATTACGTGGAGCAAAGGAGCTCGGATCACCGTCAAGACCGTACCGGAGTTCCACCGTGATCAAACATTGGCGCCGTCTGTGGGAACGTAACAAAAAGCTGATATGCCTTCTACTCGTTTAATGGCGGCTGGCAAGCAAAGAAGACAAGGACAATCTGGTGGTTCCCGTCATCCTGCTGGGACGACTTTGAGTTCACCACCGGAGCATGCTGAGGACCAAAACCTCCCCGCGGAGGTCTTCCGGACAGGGGGCATAATGAAGCTCCTGAAGATACTGCTGCTCAACACCTGGGGAATAGGGAGCAGGAGGCTCCTCCAAATGCGGACCTGACGAGGGCTGTGGCGGAGGCTATGCCAATATTTTTGGCAGCCGTGGAGGCTCTCTTAGATCGGAGGGAGGCTGCGAGGAGGCAAGAGGAGATGCCCCCCCTAGAAGAGGAAGCGCCCTCACCAGCAGAGATTCAGAATGTGCGAGAGGTTCCGCCCCGAAACCTGGCCAGGAGTAAGGAGTCCACTCAACCAGAACGATTTGTGGTCGATGGGCCAGGACCAGTGCAGCATAGGACCATTCCCCTTAATGGTCCCATCACCTCCGATCAGGTGGTAAATATCGTGAACATCTGCATGGGAGAGCAGAAGCCGCTGGTGTCGGAGCTGAGGGATCGATCCACCCATCCCTTCGTTCCTCGACTCATAGACACCCTCGCCCCGCCAGGACTAGGTATCCCCACGATTAAGGAGTATGATGGCGAGGGAGATCCGGTTCGTCATGTCCAGAAGCACCTTTTGGCGTGTCTGGGCAGAGCCCCGAATGAAGATATCATGTGTACGCTGTTCCCGAACACACTTGGTGAGAGAGCCCTAACCTGGTTCTTCAGTCTGCCCCCAGGCTGCATCACTTGCTAGGCTGATATGCATGACCGCTTTATTCAGCAGTACCAGGGTCGTAGACGTCTGTTGAAGAGTGTGAGGTCCCTGACCCAGGTGGTACAGAGGCCCGATGAGTCGCTGGCGCACTATTACCAGCGATACACGGCCAGCGTGGCGGAGATTGACGAGGAGATTTCGGAGGGTGAAACCATCTGTACCTTCATTCGGAACCTAACAACCCCCTACGGTTCCGACTTGATGCATAGCGTGGCTGAGAAGGCTATGTGGAATATGGAGGCACTGCAGAAGAGGGTGAAGCGGCAAATCGACGTCCAGGAGTCGAAGATAGCCGCTGGAGAGCTTGAGCCCCCGAAGTCAAATAAGGGAAAACAGTCGGTCAAATCCTTAGATGAGCGCAATTCGAAGGATAAACCCGAGAGCAGTCGCAATCAAGGTCGCTCTGATCGGAGGGATGATAGGCGTTCCTCGAAGAAGGACAGGCGGGAGGATCATGACATTCCTCTCAACAGCTCTATGGCAGAAGTGTTAACGGTCATGGAGCGACAGGGTATCTCCAGGTACCCCCCGAAGCAGGAAGGAGAATTTTTGGGATCCCGCACCGATCGCTACTGTCCATTCCACCGTGCAAACGGTCACGATACTAACCATTGTCGGGAGCTAAAGAAGGAGATCGAAAAGCTGATCCAGAAGGGGAAGCTTAAGGAGTTTGTCGGGGAGAAGCGGAGTCGATCCCGTTCTCGATCCCGATCACGGTCCCGTTCCCGATCCCGCAATCGGTCCCCAAAGAATAAGAGGTCTGACCCGGAGTCTTCTGGTGCTCGTAAGGAGAAGCGGGGCACTATCAATGTGATTCACGGAGGGTTTGCCGCGGGAGGTGATACCTCGTCTTCCCGGGAGGTTATGCCTCTAGAATTCTAGCTGCTGTGGTACTGGGTAAGAGGTCCCGATCCTGGACCCTGAAGGAAGAGATGGTGATCTCTTTTTCGTCGGAGGATCTCGTAGGCGTGGAGACTCCGCACGATGATGCTTTGGTCGTGACTTTGGATGTGGATGGGTACGAGATGAAGCGGATTCTGATCGATGGAGGGAGCTCCTCCGATATTCTGTTCATGGATGCGCTGGAGGCCGTGGGGAAAACGAAAAAAGGACCTGAAGGAGGCGAACTTCCCGATGGTCGGATTCTCTGGTTTTACCTCCTATCCGCTAGGAGTGATTACCTTACCAGTGGAGTTTGGTAGCGGGTGGAAATCGGAGAGGAGGAACGTGGAGTTTGTGGTAGTTGACTCCGCGGGGACCTACAACGCGATTATCGGGAGAACTACTATCAACCCCCTGATGGCAGTTGCCTCGACTGTTCACCAGAAGATGAAGTTCCCGACCGATCATGGAGTCGGAGAGGTCAAAGGCGACCAGGTGGCTTCCAGGAAATGTTATGTTAACGCCACCCGAAGGAGAAGACGGGAGGCTATGACTGTCCTTCAGACAGATGCTGATCCCAGAGAAGAGTTTGGGCGTCCCGCCCCCGTGGAGGATTTGAAGGAGGTCGATGTTAAGTTATGAGATCTAGGTCAACGGGGGGTCGGTTTTGATCTCACTCCTTACGGGGGATGTGTGTGATCCGATGTTCCTGAGCTGCTCTGCCTTAGCCTATCTTCTTCTTTCCTTCCTTCCTTCCTCTCTCCTTCTACCCTGCAGAAGGGGCAATACCAGACACGGAGGGGGGGGTGGTGCCTGGTGAACCCTCTCCGATGCCTAAGTCAGTATTCTTCTAGAGAGATAAAGCTAGAGAGATGTCAGAGCTAAATTGTCCAAATGGCCAAGATGATCAAATGAGTTGTGAAGGTGGGGTATTTATAGGCAACGGTGTCATTAAGGTGACTTAATGACATCGTTAGCCTTTAAACACAATTAATTAACCTTTAAGTTCATAATTAAGACCTTAGGATTCGGAGAAGGTAGGCGACGTGAACCGAGTGTGGGTGTCCGAAAATAGCGCAGGGGCCCTTGGGGGGAGGAGAAATCCGACCCCCAAGGGTAGGGGTTGGGTGAGGGCACCCAACCCCTCCTAGGGAGGATGGGGTTGGCCAACCCCATCCCTCCTAGGAGAGATCGGGTTGGCCGACCCGATCTCTCCTAGGAGAGATCGGGTTGGTCCACCCGATCTCCCCTAGGAGAGATCGGGTTGGCTGACCCGATCTCTCCTAGGGGAGGTCGGGTGTGGCCACCCAACCTCACCTAGGTGAGTTTTGCCCCGGCCGGACGAGCGCTCCGGCCTCGTCCGAGCCGTTGATGTGTTTGCGAAGTGTTCGGGTTGAAGTTTCGATTTATAATCGGTGATGGGACGATAAAAATACAACGGTTTGGAAGTCAACGGGTTCAAATTGGGCGTATATCCATCACATGCCCCCGAGTCAACCAATGGCTTAACCCTTGATTGACTCTATTTCAGGATGGTATGACACGCGCAATTTGAAACCGGGATTTTACCTTCTCGTCTGAATGTTCGCTTACCCATAGATGCATGCCTCTGACTCTGCCCCCTGCCTTATGAGATAGAGGAATTGTAAACGTCAGAGTAGCACGGACGTGTGCCTAGGCACGCGTCCGTCTGAGATAGGAGTAATAAACTTATCCTTGCTACAGATGCATACTCAAAAAATACACATTTGCACAGGGGTGTGATACGAATGCAACTAAATGACCTATGCTTCAAATTCGTGCCGGGATTCTATCTAAGTGAGGGAAAATTTAATTTTGGCCAAAAATTTTCCTAAGTATGGAATGCTCAAAAATAAAACTATCTTGATAATTTTTCTAAGTATGGGAATATATACTTAGCTATAGGTGAAAGGGATAAAAATGATGGTTTCTCCTTGACCCTTAGATTTTATTTAAGGATAGATGGATGGTGGTGATTAAAACCCTCTAAAAAACTCTATCATCCTTTTAACATAAAAGAGAGTTAGAGAAATACCTTAGGGAGTCACCATAGCCACCATCCTCCTTCTTCACTCACCCTTGGAGAGCAAGAAAAGTTTGAGAGCACCCCCAAGGTTAGGGCCGGCCAGAATTCCGGCGAGAGACACGAAATTCCGGCCAGCAGCTTGACCAGGACGGCGACGCGGAACAGCCCAGCCGGAGACGGAGGCTCGGCTTCAGGCGGACAGCGGCTGCCGGTGGTGCTGGGTACGGCGGAGGCGACAGAGGCCGCCATTCACGACGGTGAGGGAGTCCACCACTTCGACGGACGGCCACGGCAGCGGGACGGGCGGGGACGGACGTGGCTCGACTCCGGCGGCGGAAAAATCGAAGCTCCGGCGGCGAAAAAATCACAGCTCCGGCGAGGGGGGTGATTCCGGCCAGCTTCACAATTTAAAATCCGAACCCGTTTATCACATCGGGTCGGGTTTTCCGAAGGTCCACTCTTTTCCTTTCCATTACCGCGTAAAACGTTGACTTTTGAATCGTTGATATTTGATTGCCGATGCTTGATTGCCGATGCTTGATTGCCGAAATTTAATTGAATGTGGGATTGTCGTAGATAGCCGTTGGTAGTTGTGGGTTTTGGGGAAAATGTTTGCCGGTCGTCCGGATATGGTTTCTTGTCCGATTGGGCCATCTCGGTCTTGAATTTGATATCGTATCGCCGTTGGTGGGTTAATCTTTGTTGGAGGGTATAACGGTAATTTTTTCCAAGACCCGACCTTAGGCTCGGATAAAATTATTTGACTTGGTTGTTGTGGTGTCTTTGGTTCACGTTGACTATCTTTGCAGGGTGTCGGAGTGTTTCCGGTTCTTCGGAAATTTTCCTTGTCTTGATATTTGTCGTGTCGTGGTAGGTACTATACTCCTGGTGGTGTCCGCGTACGCAGACTCTTCAGAGACGTCGTATTCTCCGAAGGATGAGTGAGTTCCTTTTTCTCTTCCTTTTCGGTCGCATTACTTCCTTTCCTATTGCTAGCTTAGTATCATGACCTTCGTTGGGGTGTTAGTTGAAATTTGATTCGTACTTTGGGATTTCCTCCTACCTTTGCCTTAGGTCTTGCTATCCTGTCGGAGAACCATCTCACTAGGTCCGATTACAATGAACATGTTACCCTAGGAGATATCTGTCCCCTAGATGAGCCTCTGTATCCTTTTCTCCCCTCCTTGGGGAATACTCGCGAGACGGTGACGGAGCCTCCTATAGGGAAGGTCGCCGTGTACCCTTCCCAGATCCGATTCGGGCTGAGGCTGCCTTACTTTGACGAGCTTATAGAGTTGAGCAGGTTCTTCAGGATTTCTCCTGTGAACCTTGCCCCCAGTGCCCTCCGTGTCTGGGTGGGCTTATTGTGCCATTGGTACTCCTGGAAGTACTCTCTCGTTCTATTCCGATGCTTCTATCGGTTCCAGTACCGGACGAAGGTGGGGTTTGCGAGTTTCGTAACTCGCCATCCGACCTTCAAAGATCCCCGATTCGCTGATTTCGGGTTGAGTGGGGTCGAGTGGGATACCTCCCTCCGTTTCGTGACCCAGAGTGACAATTCGGCCAGTCACTGGGCTAAGCATTACTTCTTCATTACGGACCGATACGTCACTTGGTCGGTCTTGAATGAGGATCGGTCCGATGGTTGGCCTGCTTTTGGAGAGTTCTCTTCAGTTGATTTGAAGACTATGAAGATCATTCACGAGAGCAACAGGACTCGGTCGTACTGTCCCGTGTCCTTAGTGACTGAGACGGATCTTTACGAGGCCGGGATCAGTCTGACTCCTGACTCCGGGGGTTCGGTATGTCACTTGGTCTTTCCATCTTTATTTACCTTCTGCTCTTCCTTTGTAGGTTGGTTTCATGGAAAAACCTATAACGTGCAGGGAGCCCCTGTTGATCTGAGCAAGAGGAAGGCTCCTTCTAGTTCTGCTTTGAAGAAATCCCCCCTGCCTGGGAAGAAGGCTGGGGCCTCTGGTATGCTTTCTCCTATTTGCTTCTTTATGGTATAACCTATGTTTTCCTTATCTTGTTTTTCTTACCTTGCTAGGGCATTCCCCCTTGGTGACTGAGAGGGTCGTCTCCGTTGGCAGAGATTCTGGACCTTCCAAGTCCAAGCCGCGGAGATCTGATTCTGAGGCCGGGGCCTCGGCTGCTAAGAGAAAGAAGGCCGTGGATCCTGCTTCGCCTACTGCTCGTCCTCCGACCCTATCTCGTGATAAGGAGATGGTGGTCGAAGAGGTGCCTTCCCTGGCTGACAAAGGGAAGCGACCTGCTGGTGGTGGTTCCCCTGCCCCCCAGCCGAGGGCGCGGTCCTCAGGTATGATCTCTACCTTGTTGCTGATCCTTCTATGTTTATGTTCTCCCTTGACTTGCTTTGCTTGTGTAGGTGGGCCTCCGACTTTAAGTCGGAAGGATTTCGCACGGCTTACTGATGAAGATGTTATGAGTGGACTCCCTTCGCTGGTCTGAATGAGTTCCATCTCGATAGCACCTCCTCTTTGCGGACTCCTGAGGTTGGTGTCCGCGTACTCCGCGGCGCCATCCCCCCTGGCGATCGTGTTGCTCCGCCCAAGTCTCCTGGGGAGACTCGGCGCTTTGTTCAGGGGGTTCTTTCTCGTTATGCACCTGTGAGTTGTTCCTTGCTTTCCTCTTATTACTTTCATAATGGCTATCTTTCGGTTACTCATCCCTTGTTTGAATTGTTAGGGTATGTCTGACATGGTGAACATGTCCTCGCTCGTGCTCGAGTTATCTGACGAGAGGAAGACCCTTGAGGACAGCCAGGTCTCTCTCAAAGCGGAGGTCGCCACTGCTTCTAAGAAGGCGCGTATATCTGATTTGAGGATGCAAGAGCTCCGGGACCAGGTGTCCTTGCTTGAGACTACTGTGGGCAGTTTGCGCCGGGAAGCTGAGGTTGCCGCGTCGTTCCATTCTGAGGAGCTGCGGAAGTTGGAGGTTAAGTGTCGTGCGGAGGAGAGGGCTGTCGCGGTGTCTGAGTACAAGGCCTCCTCTGCCTTCACCGCCGATTATAGCGCGCGTCTCACTCAGGAGATGAACCAGTTCGGTGAGTATCTGGTTGATCACATTTACCGGATTAATCCTCAGTTCCCGTTTGGTGACCTTGGTGACTTTGGGCCATACGCCACTGGCTACGCGACTGTTCTGATGGGTCAGGCTGCCGTTGCAGACGAGCCTGCCCCTGCCCAGGTGGATACTACACCTGTGGAGATTGGTACCTCAGACTCCTCCTCTTCATCCATTTCCGCTGGCGGTTCCGCTTCAGGGGGTGAGGGTGACTCCCCCGAAGGTTCTGACTGACGTGTTTATCTCATGCTATCCTTGTATATATAACTACACTCCTTCTCCCCTTGTATGGGTTGAGTGTCCTTTGAGATTGTGATGGTGTTTGTTGTTACTTTCCTTTGCCGCATTGTGTTGTTGACTACGTGGTTCGTTTGCCTTTACATTAGTGCTTCTCATGCTTTTGTATATATCTCTTCTCATGATGTCTTTCTATGCCTTGTGTATGGCTCTTTGGGTATGGACCCTTCCCTTGGTGTGTTTCCTTTACTTATCCTTCTTTCGTGCTTTCCTTCATGTCTTACCTGCCATTTCATAAAGAAAAAACATTACTTGTTCTTCACATTACTTTACTTAGAAATTTCTTTCTTATGTTATCCTTCTGAGCATGGTATCCTTCTGAGCATGGTATCCTTCTAAGCATGGTATCCTTCTAAGCATGGTATCCTTCTAAGCATGGTGTGATGATCTCTTCTGATACCCCTTACACGGTATACGTTGTACTGTTAGACCAAAGATACGCTCTTGGTGGGCGTCGAAATCTGTTCACGAGACAGGCTCTCGGACGGCACTTAACGTTTCACAGGATAGGCTCCCGGAGGGCTCAAGTTAGACCAAAGATACGCTCCTGGTGGGCGTCGAACTGGTAGTTTGAAATCTACCTCAAGATACGCTCTTGGGGGCGTCGAACTGGTAGTGTTTTTTCTACCTCAAGATACGCTCTTGGGGGCGTCGAATCTGGTAGGTTGCAAATCTACCTCAAGATACGCTCCTGGGGGCGTTGAATTCGTAGTTTTTGAAAACCACTCTCAAGATACGCTCTTGGTGCGTCGAATTCGTAGTGTAATAACTACTCTCAAGATACGCTCTTGGGGGCGTCGAAGGTCGTAGTATGAACACTACTCTCAAGATACGCTCCTGGGGGCGTCGAAGTTCGTGGTTTTTGGAAACCACTCTCAAGATACGCTCTTGGTGCGTCGAAGGTCGTAGTGTAATAACTACTCTCAAGATACGCTCTTGGGGGCGTCGAAGGTCGTAGTATGAACACTACTCTCAAGATACGCTCTTGGGGGCGTCGAATGTCGTAGTATGAAAACTACTCTCAAGATATGCTCTTGGGGGCGTCGAGCCTGTCATTGACTTGAAGTCATATCTGTGTAAGGATAACTTCGTGGTTATACCACTGCATTCACTGGAAAATACTTTTGAGTAACTACTACTCCCTTAGGAGCATTCATGTTTTTGTACACTTGGGATGCCTTGGTGCACCAAGACATCCTTTGTAGGAATGAAAGATAGTTGTAGAGTTGGAGTAACTTCGTGAGTTCTCCTTCTCAATAGTTGTTTTTGAAAAGCTTGTAAAGCTGAAACATGCAAAATGCTAGATATGAAACTAAGGATATGGGGTGGCCATTGTGTCTGTTGCCACGTACTCCTTGAAGCCTCCATTGTAAATTATTTCTTCCACTTCCACCTTCAAAACCATGCAGTTGTTGGTTTGATGGCCCCAGGTCCCATGGTACTCACACCAACCCTGTGCATCTCTTCCTAGGAAGGCCTTGCCTTCCTCCCTGCATGCTGGTAGCTCTTGCTTGAGGTGCTTGTGGAAAATTTCTTCTATGCTGAGTGTGAGGGGTGTGAATGTAAAATTGACACCTCCTCCCAATGTGTCCATTTCTCTTCCTTTCTTCGGAACCTCATCCAACTGCTCCGTTTCCTGTTCAAAAACCCTGTCCAGCCTTGCCTTGAGCTCTCTCATTGTGCTCGTCATGACCATCTCATAGAGCCCTCCATAGGTCCCAAATGAGTTTGGATGTATGTTTCTAATGAATGCCCTCACTGCTTCTCCCCTTGTGATGTCCATGTTGGCACCATAATCGAAGAATCTCTGGAAATAGCTTGATATAGACTCCTGCGGCATTTGCTTGATATCATCTATGTAGCGGAAGCCTCTTAGGATGGAGTTCCTTGTTCTGTTCCCTATTGTGGTGTCTGGCTGCCAAGGTATGGATGTCATCTTCACAGCCTTGCTCCTGTGTCTCCTTGTAGGCACTGTTTGAAAAAACTGCCTGCTCAGACGGAGTGTCACTCCACTCCTCCTCCTACCTTGCCTTTGTCTCCCTCCCCTCCTTCTTCTATCCTGGTTGGCTCCTACCATGATCACAGCCACTGTGTCTGTCCCGTGTGATCCACGTCTCATTGAGTTGACGTAGCATTGCCTTGCGGTGCGTTGATCACCCAGGACCTCTCCAACCCCATTCTCCGTGATGTACTTCAGCTTCTGGTGAACAGTGGATGGCACTATTTCATAGGGGTTTATGGTTGTCCTTCCTAGGATCCCATTGTAGGCTCCCAGGCTTTCAACCACCAAGAAATTGACATTTACCTTCAGCTGGGTCCATCCTTGGCCCATGGTTACTGGTAGGGTTATCATTCCCAGGGGGTAACTTGTTGCCCCTGAGAAGCCAACTAGAGGGAAGTTGACCGGTTTGATGTCTGCTTTGGTTTTCCCTATCTCTTCTAACACTCTCAAGCTTAGGAGGTCAGCTGAGCTGCCCCCATCCACCAAAATTCTCTTTACGTCAAAATTGTCAATATCTAAAGTAATAACTAGAGCATCGTCATGTGGAAAGACGATGTGACTCTTGTCCTTCTCCGAGAACTCGATCTTTACTTCTTCTCCTTCTCTTGGCCTTTTTCTCCACCTTGGCACTGAGCTTAGCTTGGATGCATAGACCTCTCTTGCATTAGCAGTTGGGCCACCCGATGTTACTCCCCCATGTATCATATTTATGACTCCTCTTTTGTTGGGTGGAGGGTTGTAGTCTATCTTTCCCTTGCCCTTGTCCTTCTGTGATGGCCCTAGTTGCATACTGTTGCCCCCATGGTCTACGAATTGCTTCAGTTCTCCCCTCTGGACAATGTTGTTTATGCTTAGCTTTAGGCTAAAGCATTCATTTGTGTCGTGACCATAAGCCTCATGGTTGTCACACCATCTATCCTTGTGATTTCCTACCATTGGGGCTCTCCACCTTGCAGGGGGTGACCAAAGCTTTTGGTTCCGCATCTCTCTAAGTACGGTGGCTGGAGTGGCGTTCAGTGGGATGAACTTAATGACGTTTATTTCTCTAGCCTTTAAGGGTTCACCCATTTGGTTTCTTTGCTGCGGCGGACGCCATTCCTGCTGCCTTGCATGCTGCGGTGCCTGGGGTGGCTTGCCTTTGTTTGGCTTTTGGTTATCCTCCTTGGCTGCTTGGATTTTGGCCTTCTTGCTTGCCCTGTGCCTCTCAAGGTCAATATGCGTTTTAACTCTTCCTGCAAGCTCCTCTAAGGTGCTTGCTGGCTTTTTGGCCATCTTTTCAGCCAATGTTGACCCAAAGCGACCTAAGTTTCTGATAAAGGCTCGTATTATCTCCCCTTCAGTAATGTCTCCCTGAATGTCTGCAATGTTCTGGTTGAACCTAGTATAGTAGCTGGCCAGGGATTCATCGTATTCTTGTTTCACATCATCAATGGAGCCTGTTCCCTTGAGGAGTTTCCTCTCCCCTAGGTATCTCTGCAGAAACTTAGCTTTTAGCTGCTCCCATGAGTGTATGCTCTCAGAGGGCAGGCTGAAGAACCAGTGTGAGGCCACCCCTGATAGGGTGTTTGGGAAAAGAAGTGCCTTGTATCTTTCATCAGTGGTCCTCCCAAATAGGGAGGCCTCATGCTGTTGGATATGCTCTAGGGGGTCTCCCTTCCCATTGTACTTTGCAATTTGCACTGAGTGCAGGGAGTCTGGCACCCTGTTCATCTCCAGTTCCCTTGTGAAAGGGTGGTTCGTCTTGTCACTTAGACAATGCAGGCTGGGTTTCTTTGACTCATTCAATTTCCGGGTTATCATGGCTTCTATCTCCTCCGGAGTGATCATCACCTGTGCTGGAGTATAACCCCTCTGATATCCGCTGTAGTTGTAGACTGGGCTTACTGGGTTCCCTTGTCCCTGCTGGTATGGACTGTAGGTGTACCCTTGGTACGCCTGCTGGGGTCCCTCATGGAAGTCTTGCCTCCTTGGAGGTCTTGCTTGTCTTTCCTCCCCAAGCGGGGTGTAAGCCCTGTTGCTCTGCTGTTGCCTAGGAGGCACAAATTGTTGCCTTCCCACTGGGGGTGGCTCCTGGTGATATCTTCTTTGTTCCTCTCGCTGCCCTGCTCGAGGGTGCGAGTAGTACTCTTCTGCTGGGATCTGCTCCTCTTCATGAGCTTCAGTGTAAGTTCCTTGGGTGTATGCCGGCCTTGCATACGCTGTGTGGGCGCGGTTACCATCTCTCTGTGCCGGCATCCCGTACGGGTACCTTTGGGGTTGCTCTTCATAATAGTATCCCTCAGGGGGTGCCGTGTTGTGGGAAGGCACTCCCTGTTGTTCTCTTTCTCTCTGTGGCCTTCTTGCCCGGGGGGTGGAGGCTGTGGAGGACTCAGCCCCAGCTGGGCGTGAAGGTCCTCCCTCCTGGTTGTTCTGTTGCTGAGGAGGTTGTGGTATTTCTTGGGGCTCTGGATGCATTGGCTGCTTCCCAGTGTTAGGCCGCCTCCCTGGGGGTATGGGTTCTCTTCTCCGCCCATTGCCCCCGGGTGGGCGTTGGTGCCTGGACACCCTACTGTTCGTCATAGCTCGTGTAATAGCCAGGCTTTCTGTTCGAAGCCCACAGACGGCGCCAAGTGTTAAGTTATGAGATCTAGGTCAACGGGGGGTCGGTTTTGATCTCACTCCTTACGGGGGATGTGTGTGATCCGATGTTCCTGAGCTGCTCTGCCTTAGCCTATCTTCATCTTTCCTTCCTTCCTTCCTCTCTCCTTCTACCCTGCAGAAGGGGCAATACCAGACACGGAGGGGGGGGTGGTGCCTGGTGAACCCTCTCCGATGCCTAAGTCAGTATTCTTCTAGAGAGATAAAGCTAGAGAGATGTCAGAGCTAAATTGTCCAAATGGCCAAGATGATCAAATGAGTTGTGAAGGTGGGGTATTTATAGGCAACGGTGTCATTAAGGTGACTTAATGACATCGTTAGCCTTTAAACACAATTAATTAACCTTCAAGTGCATAATTAAGACCTTAGGATTCGGAGAAGGTAGGCGACGTGAACCGAGTGTGGGTGTCCGAAAATAGCGCAGGGGCCCTTGGGGGGAGGAGAAATCCGACCCCCAAGGGTAGGGGTTGGGTGAGGGCACCCAACCCCTCCTAGGGAGGATGGGGTTGGCCAACCCCATCCCTCCTAGGAGAGATCGGGTTGGCCGACCCGATCTCTCCTAGGAGAGATCGGGTTGGCTGACCCGATCTCTCCTAGGGGAGGTCGGGTGTGGCCACCCAACCTCACCTAGGTGAGTTTTGCCCCGGCCGGACGAGCGCTCCGGCCTCGTCCGAGCCGTTGATGTGTTTGCGAAGTGTTCGGGTTGAAGTTTCGATTTATAATCGGTGATGGTACGATAAAAATACAACGGTTTGGAAGTCAACGGGTTCAAATTGGGCGTATATCCATCAGTCGAGATTGATGGGCCTCAGAGGAAGGTGAAAATCGGGTCTGCTCTGACCGAGGAGACAGCCCGAAAATTGACCGATCTACTGAAAGAGTTCAAGGAGCTATTTGCCTGGTCTCCGAGTGACATGCCAGGAATCAGCCCCGGCGTGATCGTGCATGAATTGAAGATTGATCCCGCGATCAAGCCTATCGCACAGAAAAGGCGTCCGATGGGCACAGACATGAGGATTGCAATCCAGCAGGAGGTGGGCAGGTTGCTCGATGCTGGGTTTATCAAGGAGCTCCGATTCCAGACTTGGGTTGCTAACCCGGTGCTGGTGAAGAAGAGCAATGGGAAATGGCGGATGTGCGTTGATTTCCGCGACCTGAATAAGGCTTGCCCGAAGGACTGTTACCCGCTCTCGAGAATCGACCAGCTGGTGGATGCCACGTCGGGACATGAGCTGTTGAGCTTCATGGATGCGTACTCGGGCTACAACCAGATCAAGATGGCTAAGGAAGACGCTCCTCACACAGCATTTTATGCGGACAGTGACATCTATCACTATGATGTCATGCCTTTCGGGTTGATCAATGCCGGGGCAACCTACCAGCGGATGGTGAACAAGCTGTTCGGAGATAAGCTGGGGAAAACCATGGAGGCTTACGTGGACGATATGCTGGTGAAGTCCCGACAAGCTGAGGATCATGTGCACAACCTAGCCACGGCGTTTGAGCGGATAAGGCTTCATCAGTTTCGCTTGAACCCGACAAAATGCGCCTTCGGAGTCCACTCAGGGAAGTTTCTGGGCTTTATGGTGAGTCAGAGAGGAATTGAGGTGAACCCTGAGAAGCTGAGCGCGATTGAGGAGATGCAGTCTCCGATAAACCATCGGGAGGTGCAAGTGCTGAATGGTCGACTAGCTGCAATGAATCGCTTCCTGTCTAAGGCAAGTGACCGGTCAATGCCATTTTTTTAAGTCCTGAGGGCCAACAAGAAGTTCGAATGGACCACCAAGTGTGAAGAAGCGTTCCAGGAACTCAAGCAGCACCTTCGCACCCTCCCGCCGTTGGCAAAACCGGTTCCAGGCGAGCCGCTTTATCTTTACTTGGCTGTTTCTGAATTTGCCATTAGCTCTGTGTTAGTGAAGGTTGTCGAGGGTAATCAAGTTCCGTCTATTATGTAAGCAAGGCGTTTGCCAAATCTGAAATGAATTATCCCGCCGTTGAGAAGTATCTCTTTGCGTTGATTATTACTGCTCGAAAGCTGAGGCATTACTTCCATGCGCAAGAGATCACTGTGTTGACGAACCAGCCTCTGAAGCTTTCTTTGAACCGACCTGATGCGTCGGGGAGATTAGTGAAATGGGCAATCGAGCTTAGTGAGTTTCGCATACACTTTGCTCCGAGAACGGCTATTAAGGGCCAGGCATTGGCGAATTTCATAGCAGAATCTACAGCCCCCGATCTGGAAGAAGCGTGCCCTGTAGAGGGGGCAACCATGGAGGTCCCGATGGCAGAACAACCAGAGATGGCAGAGCAATCAGAACAGCCAAACGAGGAAAATACTTGGGATATGTACACGGATGGCTCCTCGAGTTCAGATGGATCAGGAGCAGGATTTGTATTGATACCACTAGGCGGAGGTGAGCCGCTTCGATATGCTTTGGCCTTAACGTTTAGGGCCACGAACAACAAAGCTGAGTACGAGGCTCTTATCACGGACCTGAAAATTGCCAAAGGTACGGGAGTTGCTCACCTGAGAGTGAAGTGTGACGCTACCCTGATTGTGAACCAGGTTCAAGGGCGATACGAGGCGAAGATCCCGATAATGAGGAAGTACCTTCGCGAGGTGCAAGTCTTGAAGGAGAGCTTTAAAAGCTTCGACATCGAGGCGATCCCGAGGGAGGAAAACGTGGAGGCAGATGCCTTGAGTAAATTTTCCCTGAGGGCACCCTTGGAGGAAAATCAGAAGGTGCACTTCTTGGAGAAGGTGATCTTGTCGACCACCGACCCCACGCAGGTGTGTGCTGTTGAAGCAGGATCGGAGGAGGAGCCCACTTGGATGACCCCGATAGTCGCGTACCTGACTACGGGAGCAGTCCCCGATAATGAAGTGATAGCTGACAGGATACGTCGGATCGCGGTTAATTACGTGATGCTGGACAATCAGCTATACAAGAAGGGCTGGTTCTCGACTCCGTACTTGAAGTGTGTGGCTGAACCCGACACAAATCGAATCTTGAGAGAGGTGCATGAAGGGGTCACGGCTTGTCACGAAGGAGCCCGATCCATTATGAGGAAAGTTCTGAACTTGGGCTATTATTGGCCTACAATGAGCAAGAAGGCGACGGCGTTGGTCCGATCCTGTGACGCGTGCCAGACGTACGCCCCGAATATCGTGGCTCCAGCCGCTAATCTGACGTCCATCAAGAGTGCTTGGCCCTTCACGCAGTGGGGCGTCGACTTGGTGGGACCTCTCCCGCAAGCACAAGGTCAGTGTAAATATTTGCTGGTGGCTATCGATTATTTTTCGAAATGGATAGAGGCTAAGGCATTGGCCAAGACGACGAGGAACCAGATCGTCAAGTTTCTCCAAACTCATATCGTATCCAGATACGGGATTCCCAAGGTGGTGATCAGCGACAATGGTCCACCGTTTAGCGGGACTCAAGTGAAGGAGTATCTGGAGGAGTTGAACATCGAGCATCGGACAGCTTCTGTCCATCATTCTCAGACTAATGGCCAGGTGGAATCAGCCAACAAAATCGTGATGGATGGCCTGAAGAAAAGGGTCTATGCCTTGAAGGGCAAATGGCTGAACGAGCTGGAAAACGTGCTTTGGGCTGTTAGAACGACACCCAAACGATCAACTGGGGAGACTCCGTTTGGCCTTGTTTATGGCACGGAGGCTGTTGCTCCCGTGGAGGTAGCTGTGGCGTCCCATCGGATGATATATTATGATCCTTTGACGAACGATGAAATGAGACGTCTGGATTTGGACTTGCTCGAAGAGAAGAGGCGGGAAGCCGATGAAGTCCAGGCTCGAATGCGTTTGGCGACGGCCAGGTATTACAATCGGCGAGTTAAGTCCCTACGATTCTTCGTCGGGGAGCTGGTTTGGCGTCGCAACGAGTTTACCCTTTTGGATCGAATCAACAAGATATCACCAAAATGGGAAGGACCTTACAAGGTCGTGGGGATGCCAGCTCCAAATGCGTACAAGTTGGAAGACCTCGATGGCAGAGCATTGAAGCATTCTTTTAGTGGCGAACACTTGAAGAAATGTCATGCTTGATGAAAAGTCGCCTTAAGTGGTGCCCGATGAAAAGTCGCCTTAAGTGGTGCCCGATGTAAAATCTCCTTAAGTGGTGTATGTTATTTATCGTTCGATTCGATGTAAGCAAGTTTTGTGCCATCAATAAATAAAGAGGTTACTTCCGATCAGAATTATTCTTAGATTCATTCTAAGCGTTACTTAGTCGCCTTGAGTGGCGCACGAGAAAAGTCACCTTGAGTGGTGCACGAGAAAAGTCGCCTTGATTGGCGCACGAGAAAAGTCGCCTTGAGTGGCGCACGAGAAAAGTCGCCTTGAGTGGTGCACGAGAAAAGTCGCCTTAAGTGGTGCACGAGATTAAGTCGTCTTAAGTGATGCGTGATTCTTAGATTTACTCTTAGTATTGTTAAAGTCGTCTTAAGTTATGCACGAGATTAAGTCGTCTTAAGTGATGCATGATTCTTGGATTTATTCTAAGTATTGGAAAGTCGCCTTAAGTGGTGCGTGATAGTAATTCACCTTAAGTGGTGCAAGTTGGTGAATCGTCTTAAGTGATGTATGAGAGTATCTTAAGTGTCGAGGCTTCGCCTTAAGTAAGTAAAGTCGCTTTGAGAAGTGCAATGGAAAATCGGAACTAAGAAAGTCTGATATTCATGAGGGCTCAAAGGCCCGAGGATTACAAAAATAAGGAAAATACAAGGACTCTAAAGATAAGCATTTAGGCTTGGTCCTTGTCGGCGGCATCAGCGGGAGCAGGGTCCACGAGGTCGGTGGCAGAAGGCTCCACAGGTTCAGCCGCTGGAGGGTCGATTATCGGGGCGTCAGCACTTGGAGGCTCCGCTGTGTCTTCAACAATCGCGGGA
The DNA here is from genome assembly GCA_036873135.1 of Clarkia xantiana subsp. parviflora. Taxonomy (NCBI): domain Eukaryota; kingdom Viridiplantae; phylum Streptophyta; class Magnoliopsida; order Myrtales; family Onagraceae; genus Clarkia; species Clarkia xantiana. Next base: position 7,280,791 of record JAPTYO010000017.1, on the reverse strand, counting down.
GTGCTCCCCTCGTCACTCTCCTCCGAGAGAGCAAACTATTTCTTCGCGAAGGGAGCCGCCATCATCAGTCTCCTCGGAGGAGTCCAGGTTCTCTACCCGACGAAATTGATCGTCGGTCGGGGTCTCTTCACTAGAGAAAAGTGGTGCCCTCGCTGAAGGAGGCGCCCCTGCTGAAGGTGGTGCACCTTCCGAAGCTCCAGCACCCGACGGAGCTCCTGAGTGACCTGCACCTAGAGGACGAGAGGAGGCTTCAGAAACATAATCAGGAAGTTCGTTAGGGCCCTTACACCAGACGATGCGCCGGGAGACATATTGGTCCTTCCCGCGGTAGTTGTAGTAGCCCGCCTTCAGGACACGAGAAGTTTCCCCTCGGAGGACACGTTTGACATCGGCGATGCGTGCCTCCATGGTCGTAGGGATCAATTTCTTCGGAAGTAGCTTCCTGTATGATTTAATAGCGAGGCAGAGCTTTTTACCTTCTTCAGCAATCTGGACATCGAAGAGCTTGTCCACCTCCACGCGGCTCCGCTTTGGCCTCTCCGCGGAAGGAGATCCCGATGGAGCAGCAGCCTTCTTGGCTGACATCCTCTTTCGCGTAGGGCGGACAGCATCGGTCTCCCCCTGTTAAGGATCAGATTGGTCAGCACGGATACCTTCTTAGCTGCAAACAGTAAAAAACAGAGGTTAGAGGCGTTACCCAAGAAACTATATTGGAAGGGCCGTCGAAGAGTTGACCCTCGGAGATTATGTCGAGGAGTCGGATCCCGGCATTCACCAGGTCCCGCTCCACGAGAGAATTGGCGTCAAGGGGAGTATAGGACTCCCCCCATCGGTAGAGCTGGATGAGTTGAAGGGTCTGGAAGTCTTCATCAGAATAGGTGTGGTAAGCGGGAGGAGAGTCCGCTTCCACCTCCCATCGGGGCCACGGGATTGAGGAGTTCTGGATGAAGAAGTAGCTCCTCTTCCACCCACTGTTATCGGACCCCGTGTCGACCAGGAGTCCCCGACCCTTGACCACCTTCCAGGTGTCATTGGTCCAGTTGCACAACCCGAGTTGCGTCTTGTTCCACTTCGGCATACGGGGGTAGAAGGCACAGACTCCCGCCTCGTTACACTTCATCCCGTAGAAGGTTCTGAAGAGCTTGAGGCTGTAAACCCACTTCTGTCGGAAGCAGAGCACTTGGAAGGCGTTCCATAGGCGGATGGCATGAGGAGAGAAAGTGGTCAGATGCGTCTTGTAGTGCTGGCACATCTCGACCAGGTTGCCACAGAAGGGGAATCTAATCCCCGCTGATATCTGCCCCGTAGAGACAAATACCTCCCCTTTCCATGGACGAGTAACCTCAAGGTTACTCGAGGGGCGGGGCCAGGGATACGGGAAACGAGGTTCCCAGGTAGAGGTGATGCATCCCTCCCGGAGAGCTGCATCGTACGCAGTGCTAGAAATCTCGTTCAGAGCATAGTCGAAGTTGAAGGGCTTTCTTCCCACAGAACTAGATCCACTGTCTAAAATCAGCCATGGCAAGGAAAGGCACATTGGGTATTTCGGAAAATTATGAACGAATTAAGCAAAGAGGAAGGAAAAGATACACGAGTAACAAGGAAGAAATTCTTACCAGACATGATGACTTGAGGTAGGAAGGATGATCTGAAGGTTGCCGGAAAGTTTTTCGGAGAAGCACTTGAGTCTTCGAAATCGCAGAGCTTGAATTCTCAGAGAAGTTGCAGAAAAGCTTTTGGAATTTCAGAAACGGTAAAAGTGAAACTGTGCCCACGGTTAGGGTTTTATAGTCGAAGAGGACAGTCGAAAGGACGCTTTGATCTGAATCGTCGAAGTTGAAGCGTTTTGATCTGGACCGTAGTGGTGAAACGTGCAGAATGGCAACGGGTGTAATGATGAAACGGCCTGAAAAGCACTTTTTTAGAATCAGGCACGGGTGCCAAAGACGTTGCTTCGTTATCTGCTGCATTTAATGGCAGGGGAACCGAGGAGTCTTCTCGGATTTGGTAGTTATCCTCAAGGCATCGAGGAAACGTGAACGAGAAGATTTGTATCAAGTGACTGTATCAAGGGAAAGGTCTCCGACTCCGACGTCGGGAGGTCGGGAGTTGAAAGACACGACGAACTGTAAGTCCCTCATGTCTTGGGGGAAATGATGGGTTTCGCTATAGCTGTTAGGCCCTTTAACGGCGAGCAGACGGTGAAGAGGGCTACTGGGCCCTAAATGGAGGTCAAGATGACCAAGGTGAAGGGTCCCGACAAAGGGAGTCCCGATGATGAAAGGTCCCGACAGAGTCGGTCCCGATAGGTGAGCTGGAAGCTCCCGATGAAATGCCTTTAAGTAGGCCCCGATGATGAATCCCTGAGAATGATTGGCCCTGTCACGATGAAGAGGGGCCCCGAGCGGTGACACAATGAGATAACTCTGGAGTCCCCGATATTGATCGGGACTTGCTATCAGAGGTTGAGGCCGAGATACGCGGGGTGTGGCCGAGATACGCGGAGCGTGGCTGAGATACGCGGGGCGTGGCCGAGATACGCGGGGCGTGGCCGAGATAAGCGATATAATGGCCTAGATAGGCGGGATCGTGCCCGAGATACGCGGAATATGGGCTAACCACCCCAACGGTTCACCAGGTAACTGAGGTACCTCTCCGCCTATAAAAGGGCGGAGGTTACCTCAGATCACGGTACGTTTTGAGATACACACTTTGAGTTTACTGCTTGCCAGTTCATACGAGATACTCATTTAAGCATCGGAGAGGGATTCTGGGTCACCGCCCGGTATATCCCCTCTTGCAGGATTACGTGGAACAAAGGAGCTCGGATCGCCGTCAAGACCGTAACGGAGTTCCACCGTGATCAAACACTAACAAATAAGGATTTAAAAAATAATTTAGTCTACGTTCGCAATTGATGGGGTAATGATGAGCCAGAATATGTGTGGATGTCTTTGATTATCATTTTGGCACAACTCCAAATTCATCAAAATTAGTATCAACCCTTTGTTCAGGTTGAAGGATAAATAGATTGCTTTCGCAATTGAAATGATTTCAATAACAATCATTTTATTGCATGATCCAATAAATTCCATATGTCGAAACGTTAATGACAACGAAAGTTAAATAAGATCGACAAGGGTCTCAAAAAGAAATAACAAGAGAAATTGTTTGTCTAGAATCTTCAAGCCATGTCCAACACCACACCTGAAAAGAATTTATAAATGAATCATATCAGACCATTTGTTTTGTATAAAACATTTCACTGTTTTATATATGCATGGCAAACGAGGCGTACTTGAGACGCGCTTTAATCAACGGTATCTTGACCTACCGCATTTTCGTTTGAGCCTTTTATTGCTCGATTCTAGAGCTTTGCGCATATGAGTGAAGGTGTCCTCCAACTCACTAATTTCCTTAGGGTTCAATCCATCGAACAGTTTCAAAACCGTCTGGATGGATCTGATCAAACGCTTGAGACTATTTTCATCAACAAACCACGATAAATAAAATTTATTCATGATAGGATAAAATCATTTCCCATGTCTCATTCTCTTCCTTAGGAATATAGTTTGTCATAATTTCGGCATCAATGCGTAGAGTAACATCATATTCCAAAATGAGTTCCCTAGTCGTTGCCGCATATCTATCGTCGACGGTGCAATGCACTGACATTCATGAATTGTTCCGCAATTTATGTTGTCAAGGTTGAAAATATCAACCCTGCTGCTTTCTAGTCCTTGCGTGTCCTTTCGTCGTCTTGGGAGGGCGGACTACCGTTATCATCCGTGATCATCATGTCTCCATTTGGATTTAAACAATCCTCAAGGTCTGCCGCAAAGAGGATTTTCCACACATATTCTCTTCACTCATCATACCTTATTCCATCTAGATCACAAGGAACATAGAATTGCACTCTATCTGCCATCTATTTTGACACATTAATAATTATGCATAAGCAGGAAGACAATGAAATTTTGAAAAATAATTTCGTCCATCAGATATCTATGAGATATAGGATAACTAATAATGATTCCTCAGACATCTAACCCAACCGACCGACAGTAAACCGAAGGAAGAGGGGTCGTGAAAGAGTTCACATTACCGTCGTCTTCTTTCTAATAGATCGGTCTTTAAAACGGTTTTATCGCTATTACTGGAACGGGAGGTTTTTAAAACACCCGATCTAAGCTTTCCCAATGCCCTTTTTAAAATGTTTTCTAAGATTTCAAGTTTGCAAACACAATTCTACTACACAAGTAAATTATCGTGCGCAGATCACATCCAAGAAACATAACACACTTCATGCATATGCGTCATACGTCTAATGTTCCGAGGAACTCATACTTAGCATATATAATTCTACTACACAAGTAAATTATCACATGCCAATTCATCATCAGCTTCAGGCATACACAGCATGCCTGATCACATCATTCAAACATGCATATTTGGCGACTGATTTCCGCTTTTAAGAAATTTAGGGCTGACTTGCAATTCATGCTATAAAAAAATCATGCGTACTTCTAGACATGAATCCTAGGCAATTGCAACCATCACAGCATGTCTGTCCTAGTGCGCAACTCATTAATTGAAAACCAGGGCTCCGCCCACAACATGCATAATCCAGCTAGCTTGACATAGTCAAGACGACAGTTCTAATCATGCAATAATATCAATTATATAGAAATTTCAATTCAGCCCACTAAATGACTCGGTCCCAAAATTATGCATTTCCGAGATCAATCCCCATAATCGAAACTAGGCATCAGGTTTAAATAAACCGATGAAATATGAAAACCTTAAGCACTGTGTAGGTAATTTTAAAGTTCGAAAACATTTGGATTTGAAAATTTGACCATCCTATTTTATTTAATTAATTTGGTTCGAATTAATTATTCAGATTCTGTTCAGACCGGTTCAGGCCGGTCCGGTTTGGTAAAAGGGTTCGGCCGGACTAGATCGGTTTAAAATAAATTTCGGTTCGGTTTGATACTCAAACAGGGTCGTTCCGACCCATATTAGTTGCCCCGGCCTGATGGATAAATGTCCAATTCGGGTTCGTATTTACGTTTCGGGCCTCGCAAACACGTCAAAAATTACATCTCGTCTCGAAAAACGTCTCCCAAGAGGTCAAAACGGTCCGGAAATGCATTTACGCGTGTCCGGACCGAATATCCGGATTGCATTGCAATCCGGACCTCGCCGAATTGCCCAATTTCGACGAGGTCCGGGTTGCATCACGAGTACCGCGCGATTGCCGTATCCGCGATTACCGTGTCCGCGATCGTCGTTCCGTGTAGAGAAGTCAAGTTCGCACATCACCAATATGGATGACGGTTCCCGCTTGTTCTCTTGAACCGTCGTCAAACCGCTTTAAAACCGGGTCCGGTCCCAAGGAAGCCTATAAATAGGAGGCCTTGGCCACCCATTTTCACACATTCTCTCATTTGCCCAACTTTGGTATTTTGAGCTCTGACTTCTCTATAGAAATTCTATCTCTCTAGAAATTACCTTTTTGCCACTATAGTGACTTAAGCATCGGAGAGGGCTCCGCTAGCACCACCCCCCCTCTCCGTGCTAGCATTGGTCCTTAGTGTAGGTTCCGACGCCCTGAGTCACATCCGCCCTGAGTCACATCCGCCCTGAGTCACATCCGCCCTGAGTCACATCCGCCCTGAGTCACATCCGCACTGAGTCACATCCGTACCACAGCCAATCCGAGACACAATCCTCACCCGGGAGCAAGCCTGAACACTCGTCAGTGGCCCAACCGTCGACGGAACGGTTACAGCCCGCACAACCACAGACGCATCCTTACGACTCTGTTCAATCCGGACGCAACATTGGCGCCGTCTACGTGATTCGAACAAAAAGTTATCGTACCGCATGACGAGTGATCACAACCCTCCCAAAGAGGTCAAAAACACAAGGAAAAGGCCTTGACATCCAAAGAAGTCCCCGGCAAGCAAAAGAACAGGAGGTCAAGCTCCAGCTGGGAGCCAGTCGGGACCCTCCCACATCCCAAGTGCTACTTCCGTAGCTTCATCCATGCCGATCGACAATGTGCCCGACGCACAGCACAAGGAGCACATCGCATACCACAACGCCTTACCCATGACCTCGCAGAAGACAATAAGAAGACAACTTGGATCCTTCCACATCCCTGTTGCCACATCCAGTGCTTTCTTCACTCCAACAAGAAATGCATCCCCCGCACAATGCACGGAAGGTACCCTCCAGTACCAACAGCCAAGGCACGAAGCTGCACGCTCATGCAACCAGTATGTGATAGCACAACACCAAAAAGAGGCATGGAAACAATCCCCAAAGCAAAATCAAGCAAAACCGCCCTCAAGCGATCAGCAAGGAAGAAATTGGCAGCTGCGGCCAAAGCAACCTTTTCAAGGAGGTTTCGAGAAGCCAAATAAAGTAAACATCGCCGACTACATTCCTTTGAATGCCCCACTATCCGTGATATTGAGAGAGATGAAAAATGCGAACATATGGAAAAAGCCAAACAATTACAGGAAAAGCCCACTGGGAAGAGACAAGGACAAGTGGTGTGAAAACCACGAGGTCTTCGGTCACGAGACCGATAACTGCGTCAGTCTACGCCTCCGAATCAACAACCTCGTCCTCAAGGGCGAATTGAAGCAATTTGTCGATCGAGGCGACAGCCCTCCAAACAAGACTCAAGCAGAGTCATCCAAAATACACAAAGAAGGTCCTTCCACAAGGACAAGCCAAGACGATGCTGACATCTGTCACAAGGACGGACCGAAAAAACCTGCTAGTGATGACGACACTCCAATCACGGGATTGACAACAAAAACCCTGAAGGCAATAATTGAAAAAGAGATACGCGGCTCCTGGGAAAAGAGGCAACCGCGACAAAAGAGGCCGTTCCAGTCAGATGCCCAAAGGCTCAAAGATACCAATCTCGCCATATATGTTCCTTTGAACACACCATTATCTGTCATCCTGAAAGAAATGAAGGAGACCAAGCTGTGGAAAAACCCTTTAATTTCCGCAATGGCCCATTGAGAAAAGATAAAAGCAAATGGTGCGAGAATCACGAAGTATGTGGCCATGAGACAGATGGCTGTGTCAGCTTAAGATTTCATGTAAACAACTTGATCTTAGAAGGAAAAATGATGAAGTATATCGACCATGGCAATAAGCATCAAATGAGCCCTCGTGTCAAGTCTTCAGAAAAAGGCAAAAGAAAAGAAATGGTAGACGACAATCCACCTATCGCCAAACGCCAGAAAAACAACGTCACTTATGGAACCAATTGTGGTGACTTGTACAATCTTTGGAGTGTGGATGCTCTCCCAGAAAACAAACCTCACCGCCCACTTGAGCCAACAACTGCCTTCCTTGACAAAGATGTTGAAGAACAACACAATCAAAGTAAAACTTGGGGGCATGACATCAACTTTTGTCCATCCCCAAGAGAGGAGATTGAAGAGCTCAACACGCTAGATGCATTGAGAAACTATGTGGCATGTGGCAGAATCAACTAGCCAACAAATCACCTATGTGGACGTCAAACACATCACCAATCCCTCTATCTTCCTTATCTCCTTTTTCGCATATCTATGTTAAATCTTTTAAAGATTAAGTACAACTCATGCTTATTAGCCTCAGTAATTTTCAAAAGAAGTGATCACTAGACACTTTCTTGTAATTCGTGTGAACTCTAAATATCTAATAAAGGTTAAATCTACTTTCGTAGGTACATTATTATGACGCATATTACCTTGGAATAACGCCAAGTAACAACTACACACATATTCATTGCGTCAACAACACAAAGTCTCAAGCATTTTATACGCGCAACACTAAAAATCATGTCCCAATAATAAACAAGGCGTGGGCATTACACAAGGACAAATCATGCACTATTAGAAGTCGAAACAATATAAACAATCAGGAAACAGCGATACAACCGCCAAGCAACTTGGGGGGCACCAAGCTGGCAAGTGCTCGGCAATTCTACCTAACATATGTCTATCATGATCTACACCTATCGTATCCGCACTCAGGGAAGTTTCCTACACAAACAAGGAATCCTTGTATCAAATTCCTTTACTTCATTTATTATATGCATGACTAAAAAGAAAATTTCATGACTTCATACTTTTGCAAACTTATAAAAATTGCGATTATCTGACAAAAGTAACTCTACTCGTAGGTACATGTTACACTACGATTACTACTCAGGAATGATGCCAAGTAGTAACCTATGCACAAAAATCTACTTCAACAATATAAGCTAAACATTGTGTGCAAGGGGGGATTTATGGTATTCAACACCAACATATTTGTTATCTACACCAACAAGGAGTTTATTTCTCCATTCATAACATAGGCGTCTATCTCTAGAAGGCGCCAACAACACAAAGCCATCAAGCTATGTGTACAACCAACTTATATACCGCAATAACAACCTGCGGACCTATTATCAAAACGACGACTATTCAGGGCGTCAGCTACAAGCAAGGTCTCGGATAAACACCAAGACCTATTATCAAAACGACGACTTTTCAGGACGTCAAATACAAGCAATACCTTGGAATAACGCCAAGGCCTACCATCAAAATAGCATGTTGAGGTATCCTCTTTTTTAAAGACAAGCCCCATGTTTACTTCTTTTAGTGACATGCTGTGACATCTCTGGTTAGAGGCAAATCCTCATGTTCATAGCCATTCCCTGGATTCAGAACAGGATGGGCATACGGGGCTGATCACCCCTCAAGTGACGGAAGTTCTCTGTTTAGACAACGACCTCACTCTATAACAAGTGCGTATATCCGTTTCAGGATGCACTCTTTATGGCGAATGTCCTCTGTCTAGTCGGCATTCCCATATTACGAACGCCATCAGGGTTCGTTTAATACGGCGGAAGTTCTCTGTTTAGACAACTACCCCACTCTATAACAAGTGCGTATATCCGGTTCAGGGTGCACTCTTTATGGCGAATGTCCTCTGCCTAGTCGGCATTCCCATATTACGAACTCCATCAGGGTTCGTTTTATACGGCAAAAGTCATCTGGTAAAGATGACAATTCCGTACTACAGATTTTCAAACCGTGTTGCATGGTTCCTGGACGAAGAAAGCATGCATCACAATTCATATTCTCAAAAAAAAAAGTGTTACGTGGTCCCTGGACGCAGGAATCATGTATCACAAATATCTTTTCAAACATTTTACCAAATATTTTATCAAATATTTTATGTACCAAACACCTTTCCAAAAAATTTATCAACACGGTTTTTTGGATGTATCACATTCAATGCCAAAATATTTTCTCAAATACTTTATCAACAAGCTTTTTAGAGTTCACAAAATGCTTCTTCAAAAACAAAATTTTTTTACGTATGCTTCCCCAACGCGGGTTGATACACGCTGGCAGGTGCGCTCCCTGTTTAAAACTCATAAAATTTACAAGTCGAGTCTTGTACAACGTCGCCTTAGAGTGGAACTAAGAGACGGTATAAACTAGTATCTTGCTTAGCCAAGATAACTCCTCTCAAATAATATTCTTACGTATGCTTCCCCAACGCGGGTTGATACACGCTGGCAGGTGCGCTCCCTGTTTAAAACTCATAAAATTTACAAGTCGAGTCTTGTACAACGTCGCCTTAGAGTAGAACTAAGAGACGGTATAAACTAGTATCTTGCTTAGCCAAGATGACACTTTTCAAACACACTACTTGTTGAGATATATTGCTATACGCAAAAAGACTCGGCAGTTTGCAACACATATAGCGGCAAACTATTCAGGAAAGAAGGGCAATATGCATAATGCATCAGGCAGGCAATCAGGAGAACATCTCAACTTATCAATCAGGAAGTGGCTATCGGTCACGACCGCAGGGACTATGTCTACGTTACTAGTCATCCGCATTCAATAAACACAGTAAGTGATAACGGTATGAAAGATTACTAACAAGTTATCATGCAAACTACTATGTATAAAGCAGGTTCAAACGACGTAGTTCAAACCGAACAAGTCGTAAGCAACAACTAAGGAACAACTTCAACAAGTCTTCAAGCATAGAAGCCGGGGGGCAAACAGACTCAGAAACGAGTTCAACATATCTAAAAGATGGCACAGATTAAAGAATGCCATCATCTCTAACAGGACTCGGCGGAACAAGCAGAAGTTGCCACCGTCTTCTCCAAAAAAAATCTACAATGTGCAAGTCGCAACATCCTATGCTCTACCCATCCCGCCATGCCTTGGAGTCTAGCCAAGAGGGGCAATCACAACACTTAACAATGTCCAGGTGACGAAATGTCATGCAAGCAAAAGCATGAACAAAGAATTATCAACAAACACTTACCTCAGTAGGAGTAACGCTCCTCCTTGGGCCGGTCCCTCCACCGGGGGGCAGAAGACGCCACTACACAACCCTCAACTCTATCTCTCTTATCACAAGAAAGAGTTAGCACGGTCATGCTCAGCATAAAGAACTAAGGATCGCTCGAGGAACGCGCCCCTGCGTCGGATCTTCCAAGAATTATACTAAGAACAGAAACTGCAAGCCAACGATATCCTGGAAAGTGCTATCAACAATCCAGTCAATGTGCAAGCACGCACCAACACTTGTTCAAGCGCTTATGCAACAAACGCCCCATACAAGACTTATTAGTCTTCGTGCAGCAAGTAACAAGCATCGAGCAAGGGGGGCAACCTCTTCAACATCAATGCGCGTATCAAAGTTAACGCGCGTATCATGTCTCCATGTACGTACATACATATCGACGAGGATGCACGTCGACAAGGAGAAAATATTTTCTAAGTGTTTCCATGTACGTACATACATGTCGACAAGGATGCATGTCGACAAGGGGAAAATATTTTCTAAGTGTTTCCATGTACGTACATACATGTCGACAAGGGGAAAATTTTTGCTAAGTGTTTCCATGTACGTACATACATGTCGACTAGGATGCACGTCGACAAGGAGAAAATATTTTCTAAGTGTTTCCATGTACGTACATACATGTCGACAAGGATGCATGTCGACAAGGGGAAAATATTTTCTAAGTGTTTCCATGTACGTACATACATGTCGACTAGGATGCACGTCGACAAGGAGAAAATATTTTCTAAGTGTTTCCATGTACGTACATACATGTCGACAAGGATGCATGTCGACAAGGGGAAAATATTTTCTAAGTGTTTCCATGTACGTACATACATGTCGACAAGGATGCACGTCGACAAGGAGAAAATATTTTCTAAGTGTTTCCATGTACGTACATACATGTCGACAAGGATGCATGTCGACAAGGGGAGAATATTTTCTAAGTGTTTCCATGTACGTACATACATGTCGACTAGGATGCACGTCGACAAAGAGAAAATATTTTCTAAGTGTTTCCATGTACGTACATACAAGTCGACAAGGATGCATGTCGACAAGGGGAGAATATTTTCTAAGTGTTTCCATGTACGTACATACATGTCGACAAGGTTGCATGTCGACAAGGAGAAAATATTCTCTAAGTGTTTCCATGTACGTACGTACATGTCGACAAGGATGCATGTCGACAAGAGGAGAATATTTTCTAAGTATTTCCATATACGCACATACATGTCGACAAGGTTGCATACAACGAGTAGCTATGTCCCCTAAGCACACCTACGACGCCCATCGACAAAGCTCATACAACGACATCTATGGTAACAAGCGTTAGATATCGTTTAAATATTTTCTAAGTGTTTTAGCATACTTGCAGGTAATAACCAACAGTTTATACCTGACGCTCAACATTAACGCGTGTATCAAAAATCAACGCACGTGACCAAGTCCCACGCACATAGTAAAATTGGTACGTACCAAGGAAGGGACTAACATCCTAAGGGGCCATCATGTAAACGGGGGATTAACGCGACGAACCGTAAGAATCGAACGTGGCAACGCTTAAGGAAAATTTTTCTCTAAGGCATCAAGACGACAAGTAACTATGCCTAAAGTTACTGGGCAACCCCCGTCAACCAAAAACCCGCCAAGAAGGAAAATCATGCATACCGACCAAAAACTCCTACACAAAGACACGGGGGCACTATGTCCGAACGGGGAATTCTACCTCAACTACCCACGGAAGTGAAAATCATCTAAGTTATGAACTAACGACGATAGTAACGGCAATCAATCAGCAATTATTCGACATACAAGCATCAACAAGCAGTTCCATACATCAACAACGAAAAATAGCTCAAACGAACAACAATCCGGCAACATTCAAAGTCAAGTCGAAGCTATCTTTTAAAATTGGGTTTCTAAACTACCTCAAAACGTGACGAAAAGTATTCCAATGGATTCCCCTCGTCGATACGATTCCGGGAAGGTAAGGACCGCAACGAGGCGAGGTCAGGAAGGCGGCGCGTGGCCCACACGCTCCGGCAAAGACGCCCCACTCGCGGCGGCGCGTGAGGGCGCGTCCGGTGGATCCTGGAGGCTCCGAAGGTGGCGTTGGAATCCTTGGGACGAACCGAGTCGAATAGTGGTGTCAAATTCCAAAAAATAAGACTCGAAACTGTCAAAACGTATCTAAGCTCCACGACGGCGAAGAAACTTTGAACACAAAAGCAATTTCGGGAAAGGGTGAGTAAATTACCTGCAAAGGGAATGGAATGGTGAACTCCTAAGGTGCTGGAAGGATAAATGGGGATGTGTGTATTTACTAATCCCAAAGAGATGCTTTGTTGATAAGGATTAAAGGGTTAACTTGTCTACACTCAAGTCTAAACCCCTACGGTACACTCTATCCTCTCTTTTTAAAACTATCTACTTCTATGCATATCTTGACGTCGCACGTATCAAACCCATCATTATGTGCGTATGTTGCAATTGCATGATCCATGATTCGGTAATCACTTAGTCATTTTAGAAGCTTACGGTTTCTATTTCTTGCATTGTGTAATTACGATCTTGCCACGTCCATCACTCATGCATACATGTTGATAGACGCATGCTCGTATAAGTGCATTACCAATTGCTCATGTCTCCGTCAATAACCATGCTTGCACGTCACATATACGTTTCCTATTGCACTAACCATGATAACAGGAAATAAAGCCATTCGGCCGAAAAGTCAAGAGACGGACGAAACCAAGGCGTCTACGTCCGACCAACGATCAAAATCGAAAGGTTAGCGTCAAACTCAAATTGGACAAATATCCTAACTTAAAATAGAGTCAAGAAAGGTTCTAAACCGTTTCTTGACTCGGGGGCAAGTGATGGATAAATGTCCAATTCGGGTTCGTATTTACGTTTCGGGCCTCGCAAACACGTCAAAAATTACATCTCGTCTCGAAAAACGTCTCCCAAGAGGTCAAAACGGTCCGGAAACGCATTTACGCGTGTCCGGACCGGACATCCGGATTGCAGCAATCCGGAGGTCCGGACTGCAGCAATCCGGACCTCGCCGAATTGCCCAATTTCGACGAGGTCCGGGTTGCATCACGAGTACCGCGCGATTGCCGTATCCGCGATTACCGTGTCCGCGATCGTCGTTCCGTGTAGAGAAGTCAAGTTCGCACATCACCAATATGGATGACGGTTCCCGCTTGTTCTCTTGAACCGTCGTCAAACCGCTTTAAAACCGGGTCCGGTCCCAAGGAAGCCTATAAATAGGAGGCCTTGGCCACCCATTTTCACACATTCTCTCATTTGCCCAACTTTGGTATTTTGAGCTCTGACTTCTCTCTAGAAATTCTCTCTCTCTAGAAATTACCTTTTTGCCACTATAGTGACTTAAGCATCGGAGAGGGCTCCGCTAGCACCACCCCCCCTCTCCGTGCTAGCATTGGTCCTTAGTACAGGTTCCGACGCCCTGAGTCACATCCGCCCTGAGTCACATCCGCCCTGAGTCACATCCGCCCTGAGTCACATCCGCACTGAGTCACATCCGTACCACAGCCAATCCGAGACACAATCCTCACCCGGGAGCAAGCCTGAACACTCGTCAGTGGCCCAACCGTCGACGGAAGGGTTACAGCCCGCACAACCACAGACACATCCTTACGACTCTGTTCAATCCGGACGCAACACGGCCCGACTAGACCCGGATGGGTCGGACCGATTGAGAAAACCCGGCGTTTGACCCGCTCCGGTTTGGACCCGTGGAACCCGACCCGGTTCGGTCCGGTTTGGGTTCCCTTGGTCACCTGGGTTGGTTGACCCAACCCGGTTGTACTAAATTGGACCGGCCCGTTACCCAATGGGTTCGACCGAAAATTGAGATTTGTGGGCCAAGTTGGGTTTTAAAGTCCACTAAAAACTTAACTTGGCCTCCAAATAACAATTAATTATTAAATAATTTCCAATATTCTGCACATATATATAATTTTCGGCACAAATATATATATATATATTGTCAAGATTCTATATTAGAGATGTATAATCAATCAACAATATATACTTATATATATATTTGGCAACACTATATATATATTATAGAAAATATATTATTGTCAAAATTTAATATTAAGGATATATGTTTCATCAATAATATATATTTTGTCAATCTTTTAGGCAACTATATTATCAATAATATCTAGATCCATAATTTTGTGCTAGATATATTGATAGTAACTATCCACAATTATCTTGTGAACCTAGCCATAATTTTGACCTAATCCATAGATGGTAAAATTTCGGCTGAAATAATAAACTATTTTCTCAATATTTTCGGTCACTTTAGGGTTACTTGTGGACTAAGAAATTAAAAATTTCACCTTGAACACTAAAGTGAGGTTCGGCCGAAACAAGAATTTAGGGCATGTGGTCAAATTTCAAGATCAAATATTGTCATGATCAAGAATCCAAAGTTTTAATTTGATAAAAGTCTTGTTTTTCTTGAAGATCATGAACATCAAACTTTACTAAAACATCATGAAAAATCATGGCCAGTACGATTTACCCCAAAAATCGAAATATAAAACTTTTGAAAACTAAGTTCAAAATTTTGGCCCTATCAAGAAAAACCAAGAACATCAATTTTATCAAAAACACGAACTCCCTAACACGGGCTCTGATACCACTGTAGGATTTAGGGGATTAATGATACGAAAACAGTAAACAAGATATGTGTCAGGTAACTAATACGCAGCGGAAGAATGTGCACATACCTACAATGTTTCCTGCTGCCCAAGACCGTTGAGGAGAGCTCTCGATCCGCCGGATGGTTCCCTGTAGAGGTTCCTGTTTGAGAAGCCCTATGCGGATTATGCCTCACAGCAAAGCCTCAGTCGATTCTTCGCGGGATGGATCTCTTGGAGTAAATTGCTCGACGCAATTTGACACCTCCTTGCTCCTTGGTGGTTTCGGCCGAACTAGCTAGAATATAGGGAGGAGGGTTTTCTTTTAATATCACCGCTTATGAAGAGAGAAATAGCGTTAGTGTTATGAAACCCTCCTAGGACTCCCTATTTATAAGAGGAGTAAAGTGTATAAAAGTCAACTTTACCCCTAGCATTAGTTCGGCCAGACATGTGTTTAAGGAGGCCCAATTTTGGGCCTCCCATGTCAATTGAGATTTTAGCCCTAGCCCAAAATCCCTAATATGACATTACCTAATTTCTTAGGTATATGGACTTAATTAATGGGCTCCCAATTACGGCGGCCCATAGTCCAAATGCTTACAAATAAGGAAGCCCAATTTTCGGCCTCTCATGTCAATTTGATTTAGGCTTAGCCCAAAATCCCTAATGTGACATTACCCAATTATGCTTAGGATGTTGGGATTATATTAAAGGGTTTCTATTACGGCGGCCCATTCACCAAATGCCAACATGGTTAAGGGTCCCCTTCATGCCACGTGTTTGCACGAAATCCACTGTTCATACCATATGTTTTTTTTGTACCAATTTGGTACCAAACGTTTCCATTTTGTACCTTTTATATACATTTGTTAGTGTTTCGTCAAATTTCACCGTTAAAAGTCACGTGTCGTGCACGTTCTTAAAAATTTTGATTTTGTTCAATTTAATCCCTCTAATACATTCCTAACTTTTAATTTAGTCATAAAATTTCAATATCGAACCCTTGACCCAAATTGACCTAGCCGGATCTTACCCTAGGCTAGGTTCGGCTAGGTTAATTGGGACCTAGCCCCAATTGGGTCCAATTGAACCCAATTGGGGCTAGGTCCCAATTAACCTAGCCGAACCTAGCCTAGGGTAAGATCCGGCTAGGTCAATTTGGGTCAAGGGTTCGATATTGAAATTTTATGACTAAATTAAAAGTTAGGAATGTATTAGAGGGAATAAATTGAAAAAAAAAAATCAAAAGTTCTAGGCCACTCACGTACACGACACGTGACTTTTAACGGTGAAATTTGACGGAACACTGACGGATGTATGAAAACGATACAAAATGGAAATGTTTGGTAACAAATTGGTACAAAAACAAACATATGGTATGAACAGTGGATTTCGTGCAAACATGTGGTATGAAGTGGACTCCTAATCCTTAATAAAATTCTAATAGCAAGTAATAATGAAAATCTAACTCTTAAATATTCAAATTTGATGTTTAAATCTAAAAGATAAAGTTTAGGGACCAAGTTACTTGTTTTCATAATAAATCCAATTAAAAATTTTCATATTAAGATATAAAATATTTTCAAATAGATTAATATCATAGTAATATGTAAATCACAGTTGTACATTACAAACCATGTCAAACATTGTAATATAACATTACAGCACAACCAAACATTGTAATCTAACATTACATTGTTAATTACAAACCAACCAATATTGTATCTGTTACTACGTACCCTCTATCTTTATATACCAATATAAAATGTGAGGGTTGTCCTCACCCCCAATAGGTACCTTTTCAAAAATTTTAATTTTATTATTATTATTATTATTATTATTATTATTATTATTATTATTATTATTATTATTATTATTATTATTATTATTATTATTATTATTATTATATAACATTTAGTTCCCATAACTTTATAAAATTGATGATTTAGTCTGTATTATCTTCGAGACCCATCTATTTATCTTTACTATTATTAAAATTATTTCGTTAAATTTTGTTATTTTTAATTTTTAAGTTCGTTTAATTGACATGTCGCTGTAGTTATTATTAAATTCTCAATCCAATAAACTTAATAATTAGGGATGCATATCTCCTGCCCCACTCTTCTTATTCCAGATCGTGTCTCATTGTTAAGATTTTGACACGTGTTTGTGTGTAATTAATTTTGTTGTTTTTTTTCTCTAAAACCCTACTGAGATTTGTGAAACCTAGAAGGAAAATTAAATTTAAGGACACGTATCAAAATTTAAATGGTGAGGCACAATCTGGGGCATGAAGAGTGGGCAGGAGATCTGAATCCATCAATTAGAGTCATCCTTAACATATTATATGCATTCAATATGTGCAAATGCCGGGTGCATGCATTGTTTCATTTACCATATCACAGATTTGGGGATGTTCCGCCCTTTGAAATTTTTGTATCGCATAAATCAGTCACTTGCCAACTCATATAACTTATCAAAATATGGATCAACCGTAGTTCCTGAAGTTTGACTTTACATATACCGTGTTACTCAATGTTCAATACTTATTGACTCGAACTATTGATTTAGTTCTTGTGTTTGTAAATTCAATCATATTAGGTATATCCTAATTAGCAGTTGAATAAATATTTAAGGTGAATTCAATAAACTTCAAACATCAGTGATTTAAATAATTGATGATTTAGTCCCTACTATATTTGAGAGTTACTAAAATTTTCATAGTTAAATTGCATTAATTTTTTTGCTAAGCCACTTAACTTACATGTTACATTAGTAAACATCATTAACTTCTTAATGCAATATACCTATAAATTTGAGTCACCCCCAAATTATGATATGTATTCAACTCGTGTACACTTAGAGTACATGTTGAGATTTTTTTGTATATGTGTCAACAAAGGTTCTTGAATTTTGACCTTTTACGGATAACATGTTACTCATCGTCCATCATTTAGGGTCTCGAACTATTAATTTAGTTCTTCCATCGGTCAATTTAATCAAATTGTGTACAACCTAATTAGTATTTAAATAAATAACTGATGTAAAGTCAAGTATAAACTTTTGATTTTAATGAATTGAATTTTCCTTTGGCGTTAAATCAATTTTTGTTGGTATTATAGTATAAATTTGCATGGAACGTGTATAGTTACGTTTGTATAGGTCAAATTGTTCTACTAATGACTCTAAGTGGTTAAGTACGGGTTTACATTCTTCACTCCTCAAGTTGATGAGTTAGATACAACTTTGTCGTTAATAACACACGCCATACGCGATGTAACTCATTATTAGTTTTAACCGTAAATATATATACATGTAAAGCTAATTTAGTACCGTAATGGAAAACAATAGTTAATTTTGTACATAATTATCATCTTTCTATTTTTCTCGTTGTGAATTACATTGTGTCGTTCTTTTTTTCTCCCAACCCCTCAAGTTGCTCATGTATTAATTAAATATCATCATATTAGAAAAACTTAAGATAAATTATATATCTTGAAATTTAGACGAACGATACGCGTGCAACGCACGCGTTAATAACTAGTAGGTATAAATAAGGTGGTTAGCTACTGCTTCTCTCCGTTTCATTTCTCTCCTTGGCTTATCATCTCATCCATCGATTCTCGGTTTCTCTTGGCCAAACAAAAAAAAGAATTCTCAGTTTCTCAGAAAAGAAGAAGAAGTTGTGAAACGCCCGTCTCAGTCTCTACTACTACCAAAAGTTTTCACCTGACATGGCTTCCGATGAGACAGCAACAATCACCACGCCGGAACACGAGCCTGACGACGATCCGTACCACCAGCCGCACCTCATGCTTCCTCACGGTAGGTGTTAAAGTATAAAGACTAAACCACCTTAAGGTTTTAGGACAGTTCTTTCTGAGTGGGCACAGTCTGTCGAGGCGCTGTAATGAAAATGACGACGACGAAGACAATTTCTTCGGAGGTATGGGGATGTCGGTGGCGAGGTTGTCCATAGAGAACTTGGACGCCAACGGGGAGTATCTGTTATCTTCTTCTTCAGTCTTCACTAATTAATCCGTCTGCATTTCCGTCCGAATTTGGTTTCTAAAATTTATAGAGTTGCAATGCAGGGGACCATCTTACAACACCTCTACCAACTGATTCATTCATTTTGCTTCCTTAACCTTAACATCTAGGAAGAAGAGGACTGTGGAGCTTCTATTGTCGATCGCGTTATTTTGGCTTTCGGTTTTGTTTATCTTTAGGAAGAAGCAAGCTTGCACACTGCTGTTCTTTGTATAGTTAGATCATTTACTGTTTGAATTCCAGGGTGACTTGAATTTTGGAGTGTTAATGCATGGATTGAGAGAGACTTGTGCAGAAGAGTGCTTGTATGTTTCTTTCTGCAGATATAAATTAATTAAACAAATTTTGTTACACAATAATGTTAACCTTACATCCTCTGCATAATAATCTAGCTCAGCGTGTATCACAACTGGTATCTTGCTCGCTAAGCTACATTCACAAAGACAACAAGAGACCCGGAGTAGACAATACATGCTAATGGAATATGAGCCTGCCATATGAAGTAAAGAAGAAAATAGTAGACTAGGACTACTTGAAGATGAGGTTGTGGCAGGATTTGTCACAAGGGTACGCACAGTCGATTGCTTTAACAGGTGCACGTTCAAAGTACCAGTTTCCGACAGATTCCGCTATACGCTGCATAACATAACAAGATTCATTATGTGAGTACCGCTCAGCTTTGAATCGGTTCAGCAATGAAACCTAATTTTCTTCACCAACACCACCTAACCCTATTTGTTTCATATCTGTTAGAAACATTGCGAACCTTTTTTCGAATTAGAGGAGAATCTTGAGCAAACCAAGTATCTTGAGTCTCTGTTTGACAATGTGCAAAACACGAGTTTATGAACAACCCATTCTTAGTCGAACCCAATAAAACCTTGACTGCATTCAGCATCTGCTTCCTAAAATCTGCTCCACCCAGCCCCAAAAAAGAAAGACAATTAGCCTTAAATAATCACACACACACAAAAAAGCCAAAAAAAAATTAATTTAAAATCACCTTGAAGGAACTGAATTTGCGTGGAATTGCAATGTGCGTGATTTTGTTTACAGTCGGTCCATGTACCGTGTGGATCAGCTGATGTTGGAGCCAAACTTGCTACCAACTAATACAGACAGAATGATGCAATAACAATGTCAATATAAACATGCTTGTGGAATCCAAGTACGTAGCTAGTTGTAATTTATAATATTAACCTGCCATGCATCGTAAGCAGAATTCAGAAGGAACAATGGAGTTTTAACGCTTGCCACCAAATTCTGAGGGAAGAAGCACTGACACAATCAAACAAAATAGTTACTTCTATTAGAAACTGTATTTTTCTCTGTAAAATCGGTCCACTTTAACAATTGCTCTTCGACTTGAATCACAAGAAATAAAAGTTTACCGAGGTCGGATCCATACGGCTTGTACATGAAGCAGGAAGATTCCCTTGAACGTTCTAAGAAACAACCAAAGATTAATTGGAGCCCAAGCAATTATGGTAAACAAAAAGAAAAAAGTGTAAAAATGTTAGCTTATAATAGAAGAACTTTCCTAATGAGGATATGCATAATGAGGATACCTGTAACTTAACTACGCCTGCAAACATGTCTCTTAGGGCTCGTCCACCCGACACATCGAGTCTGCAGAATATAGGAAACTCAACTTTTAAAACAATGAATCGAGTTAGTAAATAAAGAAAATAGAGTGAAAGAAGGGTTATTAGTACGCATTAAGGAACATTCCAGCGTCGCTTAAACATTTGACTTTAGTCGCCTTGGGGAACAAGTTTCGGAACCTATCACAATGTAGTATAGATGCTAGACCACCTGCAGAACACCCTGAAAGAAGAGCCTGTAATAATCGAGATTGAGTTAGACCGACCTCACTCTTTGTCTACTGATAATAATTGAGAGACAGTACTTGGCTGGCGTTCTTCATTCCGAGCGACATCAACTTTTCCATGGCAACTAACCATATCTTCTGCCCTCGAAAGTAAAGCTCCGAGGTCTGAAACAAAGAGACGTTACTTGCATAACAAGAAAAAAAGGCACAGTGGAATTGTGGGTATAAAAAAGAAGTAAATACAAACCTCATTTTGACCGGATCCAGCAAAAGAAGCTCCGTCGCAGTAGCGTAACTTGACCCTATTCCAATTGTAAAAGTCTGCAAACATTGAAGTTCCATCAATCAATGAACTAAATGACTGACACTACTAAGATTTGAATCTGTGCATTTTGATACCGATTTAATATTATATCTTCAACATAAACATGAAAAAATAATAATAATGAAGTGTAAAAAGAACCTGGATTTTCTTGAGATTTGTTACTCAAGATTCCAGTGAAAGGCAACTGCTTTTCCATAAACTTGGCCGAACCACGACGGGTCGTTTTCCGGAAAACACAGTTTCTGATGTTGTTGCACCATCCACCTCCCTACAAAAAAAAAGGTTATAAATAAAAACATATACAATCTGTCCGAAAAAAACAAAAAAATGCAGGTGGATCACATAATACCTCGAGCTGGATCAACCAACTGTTGGCACCCGATCCCTGCCCCAAATCTAAATGGTAGCCAGGTAATGTACCATCCAAACATACTGCAAAGTTTATTTAAATTGCATTAAAGTTGAAATCTCCGGGCACACAATATAAAATGTTTGACAAACCAAGATGGAAAAACCCAGATATATATATTAGGAAGGAATGTAGTTAATTAAGTAGAAACAACTCAAGATAGGATTGGGATATAGATTGATTGATAATGATAATGATAATGTAAACAAACAAAGTAGGAGGTGGTAAAAGATGAGTACGTACCAGCTCCTTTGGCTGCAGCTTCTTTAATGAGAGTCAGTGGAACCATGCGAGGCTTCGGTGTAGCAACAGCAGCAGCAGCATTCTTGTTGTCCAGATACCACACCAAGCTTTCTCTTTCATTAAAATCTTGTAAACTATCTTCAGATCTGCAGAAATTAGGACCTAATAATACGACACCTACACACCAACCCAGAATAATGTCTCTAGTACGCTTCATTGTTGTTGCCAAGAACACACACACACACTTGCTTTATTATCAGTAGTAGTAGTAGTTGCTACAAATGTATATTATATTATATCTCGACGATCTACTTGCCTTGTGGGTTTGGTCTTAAATTTACGTGGATCTGGGGAATTAAATTAGTGTGAGTGGAGTAATGAAATGTTTGTTGGTCAATAATTGAATTGAGTTGAAATTGGAATTGGAATTGGACTTGGCCGAGCTGTGTATATGGTGAGTCAGCCTGAGGAACATGGATGGAATCACAGCCCCACATGTATGTCAGCTTTGGTTTGGAGACTACTTATTTTAATGTTGCTTTCACATGATCCCATAAACGACCATCATCATGTCAATCCCACTATTTACGCATCCTTTCTCTCTCATCATTAAAATCTTGTCCACCTCTCCATTCTTTGAAGCTTCCCTAACTCTAAAAATCCATGACTTTAATTACTAGTCATTTTAAAGTGAAGACCAAAGATGTTCATTTTCCACGTTGAAATAATTGACAACAATTAACAAAAGTGAGATCCTAGCTAGTATTATTACATACTTGGGTCACAAGAAATCATTTGTCTTTCACTCATTATTATTACATGCTATAGTAATCGTAAAACCTGGTCCCAGAGTACATACACTTCTTCCAAAAGAAAGAGTGTTCCTCACTTCTAAACAATTGCATTGCTTGGGACATAAGAAAATTGGGACCTACCAGATTTTTTTATTATTACTTCCAAAAAGAACGAAAAATTTCATCTTCTTAATAATTGATTAAAAAAAAAAGGAGGGGATGAACTCAACCACTGGACTTCATCTCTCCACCATCTTCCTTGCCGAAGTGATACGATTCATACACTTGAAGCAGCATCTCTCTGCAAGGGACAGTGGCGCGGAGCTTAATACACGCCAGGAACGCACCAGAAAGCTTCCTATGAAGGCTGTAAACTTCATCAGGCGGTGGAGTGAGTCTGTGTCTCAACATCGTGGCCCCCAAATTCGTTAATGTCCGAGTAATGTTGGTGGAGCTGAAATCATATCCACCAGGCTTTGAAAATGGTAACCCCACGATGAAACCTGCTTGAACATGAGCATCGATCATGACTTCAGATTCCATTCCTGTTAAGAACCCCAGACTCTTTGACATCTCAATCACTGTGTCGCCATCTTCGTTTGCACATGCGACTACCTAAGAATTTTATGAATTAGACAACTTTTGAGTACAAAACTAGATAAATCTAGAGACAGATGGGATGAGAAACCATTCTGAGGTAGTCATCGACAAATTTCTTGGGGTATTCACGAGCTGCTCCAAAGTCGATGAGATTCAATGATTTTGTGGTTTCTTCATACAAAAAGTTTCCCCAGTTAGGATCGGTCTGTATCAAGAACAAGCTAAGTGAGTGAAAGATGGAGAAAAAATTTCTGAGAAAAAGTAAAGAATGACAACTTTTAGATGATTATATCAGTTATACGTATTAAAAAATTGCAAGTTAAATGAATTTTTTTTTAAAAAAACCTGCATGAAGCGAAACACAAACAACTCCATCAGTGTGAGCTCCAGTAACTTCTTCCCCACGTAGTCACGAGTTTTTTGGTCAAGTAATGCCACCTTATCAATTGTAATTCCTGCAGCACCCCAGAAAAAAGAAATAGTAAGCTCTTTCAGTGAATAAAGTGACAGCAGTTTCAATACAAGATAGTATATAATAGTTCACATACCTGCAACAAGTTCAGAAGCCAAGACTCTTTTACACGATAGATCGTCCACAACGAGTGGCACGTAAAAACTTTTCATTCCAGAAACCAAGTCTCTGAAACGTTTCTGATTTGCTGCCTCAATTTCATAGTCACACTCCCGAGACAATTCCTCCTTAGCAACCTACAAAAATTCGGAAACATAACTCAAATACCAAATGTTGCAACTTTATCTTTTCAAGAATGTGGGGATGATGGGAAAAAAAAAAAAAAATGATACCTTTATAGCTCTATCAAGATAAAGTCCTTCAGGGATCAAATTCGTGTAATTCAAAATAAGTTTGACATTGTCAATGTCGCTATCAATGCTGTCTGCAACACCAGGGTACTGAATTTTCATTGCAACATGAAGACCGTCCTTAGTGACGGCTCGATGGACCTGAAATTCATCCAAGGGATTAGTGAGATGTGGTAAATGGTAATGGTAGTGTATGAAAAATTCAAAAACTTTGAGTTGTCGATCTCTAAATGTTTGTTTTTGAAGACATAAATGAGTAGAATTACCTGGCCTATACTTGCAGCAGCAAGCGGCTCATAATCGAAACTGTTCAACTTTGATGACCATTCAGGTCCTAATTCTGCAGTCAACACCTTATCGAGCTGACTCCTGGGCATTACATCTGCTCCTTGACGAACAATATCAAGAGCAGCCAAAATCTGCAAAAGGAAAAGTTGGTGAATCGTGGTATACACCAAGAATCAACTAAAAATTCTTAATTTCTTAACTGAGCTGAAAAAATCTAAGAGAAGCCACATAAAAAATGGTAGCTAAAAGTTATCTACACAGGGTTTTTATTCCCCCATCCATAAAGAATAACTGATACACCGCCGGAACATCTCAATTTTCTCAGTTATAAATGTGCAGATACTTATAAGCTTCAGTTAATAGCTGTGCCGAAGTTAAAGGTCAACGATTTGAACAGATACAAGGAATAAACATCTTGACGGTAATAACAATCCATATATCGGAATTTTAATACATACTGGAGCTGGGACAAGAGATTCGTCCTGTATACTAAGCATTTGCCCTATCTTGAGTGCAGCTCCACGCATTCTACACAATGCAAGAGCCAAACGTTCTGCATTTCTGTCACTTAAGAATGGAGAAAGTGCAGATGCTCCATCTTTTGCTTGTGGAGTGCCATAAACGATTCTCTTGGTTGATTCCTGGACAGTTCCCCATGCAAGATCAGCCGCTAGACCAGCAAACCTAACACAATTATTGAACACCACTTAGAACCTAAACCTAAAAAACAACCACCACGTAACCAAGTGAACATCACAAATTCTGAATCCTGTCAACACTTTTTCCATAACCCGGTCATGTTTTAACAGAAGAAAATGCAGACATATGCATGGTTTTTGCATCAGGAATGGACCTGCAGCCTGCATACAAATAAGATACTTGAACAGCTACTCTGCACCAATATCTTTTTCCAGCCTTACCTAAACAAGCTAAACTGAACTACAGTGGCAACATTCAGCAGTAGGTCATTGAAATTTCAGTATGACTTTTCACATATGGCGCACGGACACTGCTTCTAGATACTACACAGTATTAGCAAACACAATAAGGAATGATAAATGGTCAATGCTATAAAGAGCTGAAGAAATCTCAACAGACAGGAGCTGCCTTAGTGCATGAATCTAGTAGCAGAAGCTTGATGAACAACAAAAAGCTTAGTAGACAGAGTGTGAACTCAAAGACTAACCCTACGGCTCTCGAGAAAGGTGTCGAAGGGACCTTCCTCTCCCTTGGTTTTCGCCTCTTCAACGGCACTGATGTTGCTTCTGGAGCTCCACCTTCATATCTTGCATTAGCATTTTCCCCTAAACTCTGAGGTTCAGACTCCATGGCCGTAGCTGAAAGTGCCGGAACGTCAAATTGGTTTTGCTTCTCCACGGAAACAAAACCAATTTCATCTCCAGCGACCATATTCTGACTATTATCACCATCCGCTGCACTATCAACGGTTTCCGCATTACTAGCCCTAATATCGGAACCAATTGGACGCGTCTGATCCCGATTGAGATTAGGCGGCGAAGCCTCAGCTGCATTTTCGAAGTAAACAACGGAGTTTTGCTGCTTAATTGTATCAGAGAATTCGCGAACCGCGCCGCTCGTGAGGCCGACGAGGTCGGTAGCTGAAACGAGAGCGCTTTTGGCCGTTGATCTGACTAACCCTTCTACATCCCCCCTCCTGGCGGTTTCGACCAACTGGGAACGCTTAGCGATCTCTTTGGCCACGAGGGAGAGGCCGTTAACGACCCTGGTGAGCTCCTTCAAAGACGCCATCAAAGGATAGCTGCAGCAATTTAGATTTTAGAGCCCCTGACGAGAAATTCGCGCGCT
This sequence comes from Clarkia xantiana subsp. parviflora, assembly GCA_036873135.1. Classification (NCBI taxonomy): domain Eukaryota; kingdom Viridiplantae; phylum Streptophyta; class Magnoliopsida; order Myrtales; family Onagraceae; genus Clarkia; species Clarkia xantiana. The sequence goes on along the minus strand of JAPTYO010000017.1, from coordinate 7,254,534 downwards.
TTAACTGGTATTCGGAATCGACGCGGAGCCAGTCGAAATGGGTTGGTTACTCTAGATTCAAGAATGGATGTAAGTAAGGAACGTCGTTGCAGGGAAACTATACGTGGGCTCTGTTTCCGCCATGAATTTGGAATGGGAAAGTGGGCCGGGTTTATGGGTTGCTTGCATTTCAAGTTAAGACAAGACCCTTCGAATTTAGTAACTTGGGTTCAGTAGTTTGTTATTCCCTTAATAATTTGTTAGTGTTATAATCACCTCTACTTTCGCCTACTTTTTAATGAAAAATATCTTGGTAAATTAAAATATATTATAGAAAAAAATTATGATTCTTTGATTGTAAAGAAATAAGATGTTTTGGAAGATAGATGGGAGGCAAAGCATCCTAAACTTGATGAGTATCTAAAATGGAATACAAATTCTTAAGAGCATAGGACGTGGAAGATAAATAATGAAGAGACCGTCAATATATATAACTTAATCCTTGAATCCCAAGCTTGAAATTTTTTCATTTAAGGAATGCAATTGGCCATTAGTTATTGAGGTGATTAAGATGAGTAGTTTATTAGAAGAAGACTCAACCGTGTTAAGTTCATTGCCTGTTAGAGATTTGATATCTCATTTAGAAGCAATTCTTATTGAGCAAATTGTGACTGATGATGCTGAAAAGGAAGATGGTTTCCTCTGGCCATCTGATGCAGCTGTGTAAGTCTCTATAAAGCCTGTTTATGCAGTATTGAGAGAAGGATTTCAGGTCGCAGATTTTAGAGCTTCAAGTTTCTATTTGGTAAACCCTTAAACATAAAATAAATAGATATATATTTATAAACATTAAAAAAATTTAATAACGTAATTTTTTCCAGTGCATTTAATACTCAGGGTCGACTGTTATGCCGTGGCAGTCGACACAATAATTTGCATTAAAGGGCAGCAATTCTAGAATTTATATTACAATTAAAGTTGTCTGTCATGCACATATAATTATTTAATTTAATCGAGAATTATATTTCTTTAGATATATATTATTAGTCACTATATATATATATATATATATATATATATATATATATATATATATATATATATATATATATAAGTTTGTTAACAATATGACGATGATAATAGATCAACAAATAGTACAACAATGCAGATGTTAAATTTATGTGATTAAACATAGCTACAAAGTTGATGAGATAACACATATCATTATGTTTCTTCTAGTTTTACAATATTATGCGACTTAATAAAAAAATTATGTTTAATAAACGTTCTTTCTTACATTTAATTATTGCATGTTTCTAAATAATTATATATATGTACTGTACAAATATTAAAAAATATTTAAAAAATTAATTTTATAATTAAGGACTAAATATATAGTCAAAATATATTTTAAGTTAAATATGTTACCAGATAAATATCTAAGAAAAACACTTTTCAATGAAAGTATAAAATATTACTCTTCCAAACATCGATTGCATTGTTATAATCCACTTTTTTATAATCTATTTTTAGTAAAAGTGTTTTCGTTAAGCAAAAGCACTATCAAGGAAACTTCAAGGAAGTAGCAATCAAACACAAGGAGACCGTCAACCATAGCAAACCAGGGGACGAAGGACATAGCAAAAGTACTCCAGGAGGAGGAGCAATAACACGTCAGGTACAATTAACCCTGTCACGAAGCACTATGCTAAGCCATCAACGCCAACCTACCCAAGAGTACGTCCAAAAGTGCACAAAGACCTAATGCTTACTACGGGGGCAAAGACATATGCATGGATGATACTACTTGCTAAATGAAGGATTATGGTGGATAAACAAACATCACAAGGACCCCTAAGGGGGAGATAAGCAAAACCATCCCAACACTACCCAAGGTAGTCGGGGGAGGGACCAAAGACCTACAACAAGTTATGTATCAAACATCGTTCCATCAGGAAAAAACAGCGGTCCGTCAGGAAAAATAGCGGCCCGTCAGGAAAAACAGCGGTCTGTTCGGAAAAAACAGCAGCCCGTCAGGAAAAAATAGCGGTCCGTCATGACACCATATAAATCCATCAAGACCAACCTACCCAAGGATACGTCCCAAAGTGCATAAAGATCAAATGCTTACCACGGGGGCAAAACACACATGCTTGGACGATATTACTTGTCAAAGGGGGGACTATAATGGATAAAGCATGGAAAATACTCCTACAAGGAGGGACAAATAAAATCATATCAACACTACCTAAGGTAATGAAAGGTGGAACCAAATATCCTCCATGAGAGCATATATCATCTATACAAACAAAGGGACCTAGGCATGGCACTAAGGCACCCAAACAACATCTACATACAACAACGTGTCCACTACGGGGGCACGCATATATGAGATACCGAGCGTAGCCATTACGAGGAGTATCCCTCTACATACAAAAATGTGTCCACTACGGGGGCACGCATATATGAGCTACAAAGCGTAGCCATTACGAGGAGTATCCCTCTTCATACAACAACGTGTCCACTACGGGGGAACACATATATGAGCTACCAAGTGTAGCCAATACGAGGAGTATCCCTCTACGTACAACAACGTGTCCACTACGGGGGCACGCATCATGGGCTACCAAGCGTAGTCACCTCAAGGGTTAACCCCCCCGCGTCCAAAACGCCAAAAACATCCACTGTAAGGGACAACTATATATATATAAAATCTCATACATGTAGATTTCGCAATTAACGCAAGGGCTAACCCCCCAGCATCTGAAGCATGCCCACTACGCGGGCAACCATATACATACAACTTTATATGCTCGAATCACAGGGCATGAGTAACACAAGGGCCAAGCCCCCACTTGTGGATGTGCAAGGTGTGCATACCGCGGAGGTAGCCTCAGCACTGAGCCTCGAAGACAAAATCACCGTTCGGGAAGCCCCTTAACCTACACAAATGGAGTAACGCTCCAACATATATGAAGGGAACAACCTTCTACATATATTTATAAAAAATCTTATATTCGAAGGGTAAGAGGAAGAATTTTAACCACTCTCACCTCCATCTATATAGAGTGAATTGCAAAGATAAGGTTAAAGGACCATGCCCACACTCCGACAAACGGGGAGAAAAATGCCATGCCCATTGAAGGCCAAAGCTAGAAGATCATACTCGCACTCTCGCAAACGGAGCGCAACACCGCTACCAAGACTCGTGTCACTTTTACCCTTATCAAATATCTGTGCATAGCATAAATTTGCTTAAATCAACAATAGCATTTTGTGTATCCAACATCCTTGAACAGGGGGCAAGGAAAATTGCGACGTTCCTTGAGCACTCGATAAAGGCCAGGATCGTCACAAAGGTACATTTCACAACTCACTTGGGCGATACTCCACGAAAATAGAGTCAAGTAAAGGTTAAACCATTGCTTGAATCGGGGGCAAGTGTTGGAGATACGCCCAAGCTATTATAAATTGGACCCCGATAATTGGGTCGGGACCGACTATAATTTCGAAACTTGGAAAACGGACACCCGAGACCCATCATTTAGGCCCAAGAGCGACCCGGGTGGCGAGCCCACCCAGAAGGCCCCGAGGGAAAAAAATCCCTCGGGAGAGACCCGAGCGAGGGCCATCCCGCTCGAGTTACCTGAGCGAGGACCCCTCGATCGGGTAACCCGAGCAGGGTCTTCCCGCTCGGTTTACCCTAGCGAGGTCCCCTCGCTAGGGTTACCCGAGTGGGACCTCGAGGATACCCATCCGGGTATCCCCTCCCTCCGGACGATTTCCCTCGTCCGGACCCCTACCCCCGGGCAATATTTCGCCCGGGGCTCGCCCTTGGTGGCCATTCCCACACACTTAAACACATTGTGCTCATCTACGGTCGAACCGAGGTCAAGTGCACCATATTTACGGTCAAGACCAACTTATATTACGAACCTGTCACAACCAGACCAGGAAACCACCGGAACCGGGGCGGTCCGATAGGAATTCTATAAATAGAGGCCTCCTCTCCTCATTTGAGAACAATCTTGTTATCTATCACTCAAGCTCTGCCTTCTCTCTACTTTATCTCTCTTAAATGCCTATACTCATTTAAGCATCGGAGAAGGCACCGAGCACCACCCCTGGTCTCGGTATTGCCCATTTTGCAGGTACCACGAGGAGAAGGAAGGGCGGAGGTCCCTGTTGGATCACGGTGGAACTCCGGTACGGACTTTGACGGCGATCCTAGCTCCTTCGCTCCACGCAATCCTGCAAGAGGGGATAGACCGGGGGGTGACCCAGAATCCCTCTCCGATGCTTAAATGAGTGCCCAATACGAACTGGCAAGCAATAATCTCAGAGTATGTAATTCAACGTAACTGTTCTGAGGTGACCTCTTGCCCTTTTATAGGCGAAGAGATGCCTCAAGTACCTGGTGAACCGTTAAGGGTGGTTAGCCCGTATCCCGCATATCTCGGATGTGATCCCGCCTATCTAGGCCATGATCTCGTGTATCTCGGCCACGCCCCGCGTATCTTGGCCTTATCCTCTGATAACGAGTCCCGACTCCCGTTGGGGACTCCAGAGTTATCTCCTTATGTCACCGCTCGGGGCCCCTCGTCATCGTGACAGGGCCAATCGTTCTCAGGGATTCGTCATCGGGGCCTACTTAAAGGCTTCTCATCGGGAGCTTCCAGCTCAACTGTCGGGACCGACTCTGTCGAGACCTTTCATCCTCGGGCTCCCTTCGTCGGGATCCTTTGTCTGGGCCATCTTGGCCTTCTTTTAGGGCCCACCGGGCCTATTTGCCGTTTCCTCACCGTTAATAGGGCCTAACGGCTGTAGTCGAACCCATCATTTGCCCCTAAGACATGAGGGACTTTTAGTTCGTCGTGTCTTTCAACTCCCGACCTCCCCACATCGAAGTCGGGGATCTTTCCCTTGTCATAGTCGTCCAGTGTGAGTCTTCTCGTTCATGTTTCCTCAATGCCTTGTGGATATATGCCAAATTCGAGATGACTCCTCGGTTCCCCAGTCATCCAATGCAGTAGATAATGAAGTGACGTCATCAGTACCCGTGCCTGATTTTCTGTGTCTGCTTTTTCTGAAAAGTGCTTTTTCAGGCTGTTTCATCATTGCACCTGCTGCCATTCCGCACGTTTCATCTCAACGGTCCAGATTAGAACGCTTCAACTTCGACGGTTCAGATTAAAGCGCCCCTTCAACTGTCCTCTTCGCCTATAAAATTCTCACCCAGGGTACAGTTTCCTCTTATCATCTACAAATTTTCGAAAGCTTTCTGCAACTCTTGAGACCTTAGTGTTTCTTCGGCCATCTTTCCGGCAATGTCAGGTTCATTCTTCCAGCCTCCAATTATCATGTCAGGTAAGGGTTTCTTCTCTATTGTTTGCCTTCATCTTTGCTTAGTTTGATTGTAATTTCCCGGAAAAACCTAACGTCCCTTTCAAGGGCTGATTTCAGACAGTGGATCTGGTTTCGAGGGAAGGAAGCCTTTCAATTTCGACTATGTTCTGAACGAAATTTTCAGCACTGCGTATGATGCAGCTCTCCGGGAAGAATGTATCATTTCTACCAGAGAAGCCGATGCTCAAGGCCGGAAATGCATACCACAAGTTCAGAGTGAAGAGGAGCTACTTCTTCATCGGAAACTCCTCGATCCCATGACCCCGATAGCCAATCCTCCAACGGCTGACCTTGTGGAGCCTTCTGCCACAGACCTTGCGGACCCTGTTCTCGTTGATGCCGCTAACAAGGATTAGGCCTAACTGCTTATCACTAGAATCTTTGTATTCTCCTCCTTTTGTAATCGTCGGGCCTTCGAGCCCCATTAATATCAGACTTTCTTAGTTCCGATTCTTTCATTGCACTTCTCCCAGTGGCTTTACTATACTTTCTTAAGTCGAAACCTCGACACTTAAGATATTCTCGTTCATCACTTAAGACGATTTACTAACTTGCACCACTTAAGGCGACTTATCATCATGCACCACTTAAGGCGACTTTCCAATACTCAGAATAAATCCAAGAATCACGCATCACTTAAGACGACTTACCAACTTGCACCACTTATGGTGACTTACCATCGCGTACCACCTAAGGCGGCTTAATCTCGTGCATCACTTAAGACGACTTTTAACAACACTTAGAGTAAATCTAAATATCATGCATCACTTAAGACGACTTTTTCCGTGCACCACTTAAGGCGACTTTTCGACTTACGCCACTTAAGGCGACTTAATATTACTTAGAGTAAATCTAAGAATCGTGCACCACTTAAGGCGACTTTTCGACTTACGCCACTTAAGGCGACTTAATATCGTGCACCACTGAAGGCGACTTTACATCGTGCACCTAAGGCGACTTTTCAGTACTTAGAATAAATCTAAGAATCGTGCACCACTTAAGGCGACTTTTCTCGTGCACCACTTAAGGCGACTTTTCTCGTGCACCACTTAAGGCGACTTTTCTCGTGCACCACTCAAGGCGGCTTTTCTCGTGCACCACTTAAGGCGGCTTTTCTCGTGCATCACTTAAGACGACTTTTAACAACACTTAGAGTAAATCTAAATATCATGCATCACTTAAGACGACTTTTTCCGTGCACCACTTAAGGCGACTTTTCGACTTACGCCACTTAAGGCGACTTAATATTACTTAGAGTAAATCTAAGAATCGTGCACCACTTAAGGCGACTTTTCGACTTACGCCACTTAAGGCGACTTAATATCGTGCACCACTGAAGGCGACTTTACATCGTGCACCACCTAAGGCGACTTTTCAGTACTTAGAATAAATCTAAATATCATGCATCACTTAAGACGACTTTTTCCGTGCACCACTTAAGGCGACTTTTCGACTTACGCCACTTAAGGCGACTTAATATTACTTAGAGTAAATCTAAGAATCGTGCACCACTTAAGGCGACTTTTCGACTTACGCCACTTAAGGCGACTTAATATCGTGCACCACTGAAGGCGACTTTTGCATCGTGCACCACCTAAGGCGACTTTTCAGTACTTAGAATAAATCTAAGAATCGTGCACCACTCAAGGCGACTTTTCTCGTGAACCACTCAAGGCGACTTTTCTCGTGCACCACTCAAGGCGACTTTGACACTTAGCATAAATCTAAGGATAACTCTGATTGGAAGCAACCTCTTTATTTATTGACGGCACAAAATTGGCTTACATCGAATTAAACGATAAACAGCATACACCACTTAAGGCGACTTAACATCGCGCACCACTCAAGGCGAATTTATCGGGCACCACTTAAGGCGACTTTCTTCAAGCATGGTGTTTCTTCAAGTGTTCGCCACTAAAAGAATGCTTTAACGTTCTGCCACCGAGGTCTTCCAACTTGTACGCATTTGGAGCTGGCATCCCCACGACCTTATAAGGTCCTTCCCATTTTGGTGACATCTTGTTGATTCGATCCAAAAGGGTGAACTCGTTGCGACGCCAAACCAGCTCCCCGACGAGGAACTGTCGGGACTTCACTCGCCGATTGTAGTACCTGGCCGTCGCCAAATGCATTCGAGCTTGGACTTCATCGGCTTCCCGCCTCTTCTCTTCGAGTAAGTCCAAGTCCAGACGTCTCATTTCATCATTCGTCAGAGGCTCGTAATATCTCATCCGATGGGACGCCACAGCTACCTCCACGGGGGCGACAACTTCCGTGCCATAAACGAGGCCAAACGGAGTCTCCCCCGTTGATCGTTTGGGTGTCGTTCTAACAGCCCAAAGCACGTTTTCCAGTTCGTTCAGCCACTTGCCCTTCGAGGCATAAACCCTATTCTTCAGGCCATCCATCACGATTTTGTTGGCTGATTCCACCTGGCCATTAGTCTGAGCATGGCGTACGGAAGCAGTCCGATGCTCGATGTTCAACTCCTCCAGATATTCCCTCACCTGAGAGCCGTTAAACGGTGGACCATTGTCGCTGATCACCACCTTAGGAATCCCGTATATGGACACAATGTGGGTCTGGAGGAACTTGACGATCTGGTTCCCCGTCGTTCTGGCCAATGCCTTCGCCTCTATCCATTTCGAAAAATAATCGATTGCTACAAGTAAATACTTACATTGACCTTGTGCTTGTGGAAGAGGTCCCACCAAGTCGATGCCCCACTGCGCGAAGGGCCACGCGCTCTTGATGGATGTCAGATTAGCGGCCGGAGCCACGATACTCGGGGCGTACCTCTGGCACGCGTCGCAGGATCGGACCAACGTCGTTGCTTCCTTGTTCATCGTGGGCCAATAGTAGCCTAAGTTCAACACTTTTCTCATGACGGATCGGGTCCCTTCATGACAAGCCGCGACCCCTTCGTGTACCTCCTTCAGGATTCGATTGGTGTCGGGTTCTGCCACACACTTCAAGTACGGAGTCGAGAACCAGCCCTTCTTGTAGAGCTGATTGTCCAGCATCACATAATTGGCCACGATCCGACGTATCCTGTCCGCTGCTACTTGATCATCGGGGACTACCCCCGTAGTCAGGTACGCGACTATCGGGGTCATCCAAGTTGGCTCCTCCTCTGATCTCGCTTCAATGGCGCACACCTGTGTTGGGTCGATGTTTGATAAGATCACCTTCTCCAAGAAGTGCACCTTCCGATTTTCTTCCAAGGGTGCCCCCAGGGCAAATTTGCTCAAGGCATCTGCCTCTACATTTTCCTCCCTCGGAATTGCCTCGATATCGAAGCTTTTGAAGCTCTCTTTCAGGGCTTGTACCTCTCGCAGATACTTCTTCATTATCGGACTCCTTGCTTCGTATCGCCCTTGAACCTGGTTCACGATTAAAGCTGCGTCGCACTTCACTCTTAAGTGATCGATTCCAGTGCCTTTAGCAATTTTTAGGCCCGTGATAAGGGCTTCATACTCCGCTTCGTTGTTTGTGGCCTTGAATGTTAAAGCCAAGGCGTATCGGAGCGGTTCACCTTCACCCGGTGGTATCAACAAAAAGCCCGCTCCTGATCCGTCCGAACTCGCGGAGCCATCCGTGTACATCTCCCAGGTATTTTCCTTGTTTGGCTGTTCTGATTGCTCTGCCCTCTCTGGTTATTCTTCTGTCGGGACCTCTGTGGTTGCCCCCTCTACAGGGCCCGCTTCTTCCAGATCGGGGGCTGTAGATTCTGCTATAAAATCCGCCAATGCCTGGCCTTTAATGGCTGTTCTTGGAGCGAAGTGTATGCGAAACTCACTAAGCTCTACTGCCCATTTCACTAATCTTCCCGACGCATCCGGTCGGTTCAAAAAATGCTTCAAAGGCTGGTTCGTCAGCACAATAATCTCGTGTGCGTGGAAATAAGTCCTTAGCTTCCGAGCAGTAATAATCAACGCAAAGAGGTACTTCTCAACGGCGGGATAGTTTAATTCTCAACGGCGGTAGATGTCACTGTCTGCGTAGAACGCTGTATGGGGAGCGTCTTCCTTGGCCATCTTGATCTGGTTGTAGCCTGAATACGCATCCATGAAAATTAACAGCTCATGTCCCGACGTGGCATCCACCAGCTGGTCGATCCTCGGGAGTGGGTAACAGTCCTTTGGGCAAGCCTTGTTCAGGTCGCGGAAATCCACACACATTCGCCATTTCCCGTTAGTATTTTTTACCAGCACGGGATTAGCAACCCAAGTTTGGAATCGGAGCTCTTTAATAAACCCAGCATCGAGCAACCTGCCCACCTCCTGCTGGATTGCGATCTTCTTATCCGTGCCCATTGGACGCCTTTTCTGTGTGATAGGCTTGATCGCGGGGTCTATCTTCAGCTCGTGTACAATTACATCGGGGCTGATTCCTGGCATATCGCTGGGGGACCAGGCGAACAGCTCTTTGAACTCCTTCAATAATTCAATTAATTTCTGGGCTGTCTCTTCAGTTAGGGCAGACCCGATTTTCACCTTCCTCTGGGGTCCATCGATCTCGACTTCTTTCAGATCTTCTACGGGGGCGGGACGCCCAAACTCTTCTCTAGGATCCGTGTCTGTCTGAAGGACAGTCATGGCCTCTCGCCTTCTCCTTCGGGTGGCGTTAACATAGCATTTTCGGGAAGCTACCTGGTCGCCTTTAACCTCTCCGACTCCATGGTCGGTCGGGAACTTCATCTTCTGGTGCACTGTCGAGGCAACCGCCATCAGAGGATTAATGGTGGTTCTCCCGATAATCGCGTTGTAGGTCCCCGCGGAATCAACCACGACAAACTCCACGTTCCTCCTTTCTGATTTCCACCCGCTACCAAATTCCACTGGTAAGGTGATTACTCCTAGCGGATAGGAGGTTGAGCCAGAGAACCCGACCATCGGGAAGTTTGCCTCCTTTAGATCTTTCTTCGTCTTCCCCATAGCCTCCAGCGCGTCCATGAATAGGATGTCGGAGGAGCTCCCCCCGTCGATTAGAATTCTCTTCATTTCGAACCCTTCTACATCCAAGGTTACTACCAAGGCATCGTCGTGCGGAGTCTCCACGCCTATGAGGTCTTCCGACGAGAAGGAGATTACCATCTCTTCTTTCAAGGTCCAGGATCGGGACCTCTTACCCAGCACCACTGCCGTAGGGATTCTAGAGGCATAGACCTCTCGGGCGGATGAAGTATCGCCTCCAGCGGCAAATCCTCCGTGGATCACATTGATAGTGCCCCGTCTCTCCTTGCGAGCACCGGATGACTCTGGATCGGTTCTCTTCTTCTTTGGGGACCGATCGCGGGATCGGGAACGGGACCGCGATCGGGACCGAGAGCGGGATCGACACCGCTTATCCCCGACAAATTCTTTGAGCTTCTCCTTCTGGATCAGCTTTTCGATCTCCTTTTTTAGTTCCCGACAGTGATTGGTGTCGTGACCATTTGCGCGGTGAAATCGGCAGTAGCGATCCGTGCGAGATCCCAAGAATTCTCCATCCTTCTTTGGAGGGTACCTGGAGATACCTTGTCGTTCCATGACTGTCAGCACTTCTGCCATGGAGCAGTTGAGAGGAATGTCGAGATCCTCCCGCTTATCCTTCCTTGAAGAACGTCTATCGTCCCTTCGATCAGGTCGGCCTCGATTCCGACTGCTTTCGGTTTTACCTTTTGACTTGCGATCATCGAAAGGTTTAACCGACTGCTTCCCTTTATTCGATTTAGGGGGCTCCAGCTCTCCCGCGGCTATCTCCGACTCCTGGACATCGATTTGCCGTTTCACCCTCTTTTGTAGTGCCTCCATATTCCACACAGCTTTCTCAGCCACGCTGTGCATCAGATCGGAACCATAGGGGGCTGTTAAGTTCCGAATGAAGGTACGGATGGTCTCACCTTCCGAGATCTCTTCGTCGATCTCTGCCACACTGGCTGTGTACCGCTGGTAATAATGAGCCCGCGATTCCTCGGGCATCTGCACCACCTGGGTCAGGGACCTCACGCTCTTCAATAAACGTCTCCGACCCTGGTACTGCTGAATGAATCGATCATGCATATCTGCCCAGCAAGTAATGCAGCCTGGGGGCAGACTAAAGAACCAGGTCAGGGCTCTTTCTCCAAGTGTGTTTGGGAACAGCGTACACACTATGTCTTCACTCGGGGCTCTTCCCAGACACGCCATGAGGTGTTTCTGGACATGGCGAACTGGATCTCCTTCGCCATCGTACTCCTTTATCGTGGGGATGCCTAGCCCAGGCGGGGCTAGAGTGTCGATGAGTCGGGGAACGAAGGGATGAGTGGATCGATCCCTTAGCTCCGACACCAGCGGCTTCTGTTCTCCCATGCAGATGTTCACGATCTTTACCACCTGGTCGGGAGTGATGGGACCATTCAGGGGAATGGTCCTGTGCTGTACTGGTCCTGGCCGATCAACCACGAACCTCTCCGGCTGACCGGTTGCCCTACTTCTGTCCTGGCCTCGGGGCGGGGCCTCCTGTGCGTTCCGACCCTCTGTTGGTGGGGCCACTTCCTCCAACGGGGGCATCTCCTCCTGCCTCCTCCTCGTAGCCTCTCTCCGATCCAAGAGAGCCTCCACAGCTGCCAGAAACATGGGCATGGCTTCTGCTACGGCTCTTGTCAAGTCTGTAGCTGGGGGAGCCTCCTGCCCCCTATTGCCCTGGTGCTGAGGAGCAATATCTTCGGGATCTCCATTGTGCCCCCCTGTTTGGGAGAGCTCAGCCGGGGGATGGTTCTGGTTTTCCTCCTGTTCTGGTACTGAATCCAGATTTGTTGCAGCGGGGTGACGGGAACCACCAGACTGTCCCTGTCTTTTGTGCTTGCCAGCTGCCATCGATCGAGTAGAAGGTATGTCAGCTTTTTGTTTGATTCCCACAGACGGCGCCAATGTTGGATCACGGTGGAACTCCGGTACGGACTTTGACGGCGATCCTAGCTCCTTCGCTCCACGCAATCCTGCAAGAGGGGATAGACCGGGCGGTGACCCAGAATCCCTCTCCGATGCTTAAATTGAGTGCCCAATACGAACTGGCAAGCAATAATCTCAGAGTATGTAATTCAACGTAACTGTTCTGAGGTGACCTCTTGCCCTTTTATAGGCGAAGAGATGCCTCAGGTACCTGGTGAACCGTTAAGGGTGGTTAGCCCGTATCCCGCATATCTCGGATGTGATCCCGCCTATCTAGGCCATGATCTCGTGTATCTCGGCCACGCCCTGCGTATCTTGGCCTTATCCTCTGATAACGAGTCCCGACTCCCGTCGGGGACTCCAGAGTTATCTCCTTATGTCACCGCTCGGGGCCCCTCGTCATCGTGACAGGGCCAATCGTTCTCAGGGATTCGTCATCGGGGCCTACTTAAAGGCTTCTCATCGGGAGCTTCCAGCTCAACTGTCGGGACCGACTCTGTCGAGACCTTTCATCTCGGGCTCCCTTCGTCGGGATCCTTTGTCTGGGCCATCTTGGCCTTCGTTTAGGGCCCACCGGGCCTATTTTCCGTTTCCTCACCGTTAATAGGGCCTAACGGCTGTAGTCGAACCCATCAGTCCCAAGCAAGAAGGCACTCATAACACCACGTGCAAGTAGTGGGCTTACCGGGAACCCCCTCCACGGTGCCCATCTATAGATGAAGAAGAAGCCCACGGGGCGGACATATAGGAAGAGGAAGCCCACAAGCGGGAATACTAGAAGGAGAAGTCCACGAAGTAGGAAAACGGGAAGAAGAAGCCCAGCAAGAAGAAGAGAACATAAGGAGAAGCCCACAGAGAAGACTCGTGTGCAAACATTGGGTTTGTGTCCCTTTTGTTAACTTCATGTATCCGATTGTGCGGTCGGCCTTGGGCGTGAGAGTTGGGGTTTGTTAAATTTAGTCCTAACCCGTTCGGATTTGAAAGTCGGTGCCTTAGTTAAAAAACCATCACAGTGCGGGGGAGTGTTGAAATCACCGTGAGTGTGGTGGTGTGTGTATCCCACACCGATAGTATAATAGAGTAGAGCAACTATATAAGCAAGTGAGCTACCTCCTCCTATCACCAATTTGATTTAGGATGAAACTTCACTTGTATAAATGGTTACTCTCTGGCCCATTGGGTTTGACTCGGCCCGCACAGCGATCTTCTTCGAGAAAAATAACATAATTAAGATAACAAAGATTTTTAAGCCTGTGATGAGTCCGCAAAGAGTTGGAGAGACACATAGAATTATATTACAAAGAGATTATCAATTTACATGTTATGTCCTGTTTGGTATTTGAGGTCATTGAAAAAGAGAGGGCAGTGTCAACTTCAACAAGGTGAAACACTCTCATTATAAATATTATGTCTTGTTTTGAATTTGCGTTCATCTTGCACTTGAAGATGAATACTGTGGAAATTATAGATGAATTACCCACTTCATTGCAAAGAAAAGATCAAGACATTGTTAATGATATGGTATTAGTGAAAGTGGCAAAACAATGGATTCAAAAGATGATAGATGATGGATGGGTACTAGTGATGATCAGAGTTTCTTAATTTTTGTGGGAGACATGATATTCCATTTTGTTGATTCAAATGGCACTGGTAGTTGAAGACGCACGGAAGCGGAAAAAACTAAGTTGAGCTAGTATCTATTTGACATATTCAGTAGTGATGTGATTAACTAACAACTTCAGGAAGTTAATTATTGCTTCAATGAAGTGAACATCAAGTTTGTTTCTTCTTTTTATGGCTTGCCTAAATTCAAAGGATTCTTTCAAAGCTTTTGAAAAGAAAAAGTTAGTTTACCTCACCGAATTTGAATTTCTCTGCTTTGTGTTTTTGACAAGCAACTCAACTCGACACATTTATTGTTGATGTGAGATGGAGCAGTGGGTTTTTACGGCATTGTTAATCACTCACTTAAGTTGGTTGAAATAAGAAGAGGCTTTGTGCATTTTGCATTACTATTCTTCTCATTTATGGAAACACAGGAGTGAGTAATAGAAAGAAAATTCACTTGTCAGGAGTAATAAAGATGTCGCGTGGTCAATGCAAGTTTTATTCATATCAAATCATTGCTCAACAAAACTGAAAAGAAGGTGGGAGGCTGCAAAAACAAAAAATCAGGCCTCTTCCAAAGGAAGCTCCCCAGAGTTAAGCACCCTGCAAGGTGATTTAGGGGCATCTGATCGGCTTGTCTCCTGAGATTCAAGCTTCCTCACCACATCCATACCCTCAATAACTTGTCCAAAAACCACGTGCCGATTGTCCAACCACGGAGTCTGCCAACAAATTTTAAACCACTCAATCTTTGGACTATGATGACCTTAATTAATTATGGACAATAAAACAACTGTCACCTTGACCGTGCAAATGAAGAATTGGCTCCCATTTGTATTGGGGCCTGCATTAGCCATGCTCAAAACCCCAGCTCCAACATGCCTCACTACAATTCAATCCATAATCTCATTTCATTTCCTCTATATCACCCCAACAAACCAAAATACAGCAATCCTTACAATCAAAATTCTCATCTTCAAAACTTGAACCGCCGTATATGCTCTTTCCTCCAGTCCCCTGCATTAAACCTATCAAACTAAGCTTCAACAGAAAATGATTCCCTACAAAATTAAACCACCTTCATTCAGTTGAAACTTACATTTCCTCGAGTGAAATCTCCTCCTTGAATCATGAAATCTTTTATGATCCGATGGAAGGAACTACCTTTGTAACCATACCCTTTCTCTCCTGCAACATGTGTTTTCTTTCAACCAACCTTGCAGCAAATAAATTTTTAAACTTCTTCATATAGATTGGCTATGAATCCTTACCGGTGCAGAGAGCTCGGAAGTTCTCAACAGTTTTTGGTACAACATCTCCAAATAGACCCATCACTATTCTACCAATCTGTTCACCCCCAGCTTCTACATCAAAGAACACCTTGTTGGTCACAGTTGCTTGCAGCTCCACGTCCTAAAATGATGCATACTGTTACTATCATGCAAGAACAAGGCAATAATTTCATTTCCACAGATAAGCAAGAAAAATAAGGCTCTCCGTGTATCTCGTATGTTACTAACAGCTGCCATTGCTTTGATGGAAGTTCTTCTCGACCGAATTGAAGGTACTGAAGAATTTTGCCTGTGAGATCTAGATGACCACGATATTCCTTTGGTGCATATGCTGAGGGATTTCATTGATTGTAGACCGGAGACTTGAGAGATCAACTGTGACCTACTCCCATTTGAGGCATCCTGAACACAACTCCCCTAATAGGAATGAAGATGAAAATGAATTGCTTTGTGAGTTTTACGCTACAGACATCAATTTATTGGAAACGGACTGGGATTGAAAGAAACACTTCATGGAGACGAGTAAATTGAAATGAAAAGTTCTTTAGAGATTGTAATCGAGAAGAAACCAAAAAATAAAATAAAGGATATCAGATTCCAGTCCCATTTTCTTTATTATATTATATTCCCGACAAGATGTATCAAACCATTTTATCACTGATTTGTCAATCCATACACCATCAAAACAATATATGAGTTCCAGTCCTCATTTCTTTGTTATATTATCAAAAAGATGTATCAAAAAAACTGAACACTGATTCGTCAATCCATACACTTGCAAAAACTGAAACCCACTTCCAATATTTCATTCAATCTCGATAATTTAATTTGGCACAAACGTATAAGCCATAAATCTTTTGAAATATGCTCAAACAGTCTTGCAAATCAATTCAGATGATTATAAGCTCTTTCAACATTCCAATCTAAACCGAAAGAAACTGATAATTGATATGGAGTTCCATCACTTCCTTCCTTTCATACATTCATTTAGTCCATTTTCCAACCAGATAAATCAAATGCTACCAAGTAATTCACCCTTCTTAAAGCTAACTGAGTACAGCACCAATTCATGCCACAGCAAGTATGAAACCCAAACGCCAGCTGAGATTTATTCTGTAATTTCTCTTCAGCGATACCTTCATTCTGGACAAACAATTATTAATCAACAAAAGATGCTCGAACAGTTTTGCTAACGCTGAGAAATGCAACAAAATATAGAAGTACAACACTGAGGAATCGAAGGACCCAATTCAAGAAGTGAAATGGCAACCCACCCACCATGAATTCAAAGTACATCAAGGAAGAGAAGAGAAGAGTCGGGCAAACCTGGAGAACAAGTCGAGGGCTTTGCATTGAAACCGCTGACGCCATTACTGGAGCTCGGGAACGAAGATAATGCGCTTTCAGCTAAGTCCTTGGGATGCTGAGCTTGAGAGAGAGAGGGGGGAAGAAAATGATGCAGCAAAGAAATGATATGGTCGGCTACCGAATAGGGGGATTGGGTTTATGCCCCTTGGAAATCTCCGAACAGTCTCTCAGTTTCTACGCCCCTCTTTGGACTTGGGCCCTAGTTCATCAAATGCCTCCATATAAAAGTTCAAACAGAAAAATGACATTCAAAGTTAAAATTTATAAAAATTTCC
Organism: Clarkia xantiana subsp. parviflora; assembly: GCA_036873135.1. Classification (NCBI taxonomy): domain Eukaryota; kingdom Viridiplantae; phylum Streptophyta; class Magnoliopsida; order Myrtales; family Onagraceae; genus Clarkia; species Clarkia xantiana. Next base: position 7,237,692 of record JAPTYO010000017.1, on the reverse strand, counting down.
TCTGTTGCAGAAAATACATTCGGCACTATTTTTGTTCAACTTGAGTTATCTATAAAACATAATGTTCCGTAGTAGATATTATCTGGGGATTGTTAATAATATGTAAATGCATGTAATCCTTCATCGACAGGGGATGAGAGGTTTTAAGGAGTCCTCTCCGTAGATTACAATATCAGACAAAATGCATAGCGTATGTTGGATCACGGGCGAAACTCTGTTACGTTCTTGACGGAAAACTTGAACTCCTGGGCTCCGCGTAATCCTGCAAAAGGGGATGACCTGGGTGGTGACCCAGAATCCCTCTCCGATGCTTAAATGATCAATGGGTGGTAAGCAGTAATCTAAGTTCGTATTAAAGAATGTGTTTTCTGAGGTAACTTCCTCCTTTATATAGGAGGGGAAGTTACTCAGTTACCTGAGACTGCGCCTGGCAGTTTTACCCACGATTCCGCATATCTCGTTCGGGATTCCGTATATCTCGCCCCACGCTCCGCGTATCTTGCCCACTCTCCGAGTATCTCGGGCACGCCCTGCGTATCTCGGTGGAGGTTTATCTATATCTTAACCGTCTCCCCACTACTCTATCTAGTAGGCGGGTTTCTCGGTCTTATCCTCTGATCACAAGTCCCAACTTCTGTCGGGGACCCCAGACTTATCTCATTCTAGGTCACCACCCAGGACCCATTGTCTCACGAGACAGGTCCAGCCTCCGCGGGGCTTTATTATCGGGGCCTTTACAAAGGCATATCGGGGCCTACTCAGAGGCTTCTTGTCGGGAGCATTCAGCTCATATATCGGGACCGCTAGGGTCGGGACCCTTCCTACTGGGCTTTTGGGCCTTCCCAGCCTTTCACGAGGCCCACTGGACTTACTTGCCGTCTAATGATTGTTAACGGGGCTAACGATTACATCGGAGCCCATCATTTGCCCCCAAGACATGGGGGACTTGCAGTCCGTCGTGTCTTCCAGTTCCAGACCTCCTGACCTCATCGTCGGAGGCTTTTGTCTCCATACCTCCCGATACTGCCATCAGAGGCTTTTGTCTTCATACCTCCCGATATTACCATCGGAGGCTCTTGCCTTGCGCATAATTATCGAATGACAAAGTTTCTCACTCATGACTGCCTTGGGCCCATTGGGCTCTATGGGCAGTTGCCAAATCCGAGGAGACTCCTCGGTTACTACAGCATAAAATGCTGGGGATTATGAAACGACGCTCAAATCGGCGTGACTGCTGCTTTCTGAGAAAGCACTCATTACGTCACCGACGTCTCTTCCGTATCGTCCCCTTAATCTCGACGATCCAGATTGAATCGTTTCGTCTTTAAACGGTCAAGATTGAATCCATCCAGTTGTCCTTTTGCTTATAAAAGCTAAAACCCTGGCATTATTCACTTATTCTTCACCGTCTCAATTTCTGGAAGTTCTGCCATTTTCGAACTCGAAGCTTCTTCTCCAAGTTTCTTTTGCTCTTCAAGTGATCCAAGGCCTTCAGGCCTTCCGACCCTTCTTCATCTTCTCCAAGCAACCATCGACAATGTCTGGTAAGGTTTTCTTCTCTGTTTTCATGATTTGTTGATGTTACCTTCTCCTCTTTTCTCAAGTTTTCCTGTTTGTAACCGTTTTTAGACGAGGCTAGTTCTGGGGCAAGGACCCCTTTTACCTTTGAGTTTGCTGTTAACGAGATCTCTGAGACCTCGTACGAGGTTGCTCTCCGAGAATGCTGCATTACCTCGGACTGGGAACCCCGCTTCCCCTACGAGTCTCAGCCCACCACCAGGAGGAAACATATCGTCACTCGTCCTCGAGAGGGAGAAGTGTTCGTCTCCGCCGGGCAGATAAGTGCTGGGATTCGATTCCCTTTTTGCGGGAACCTGGTGGAGATGTGCAACTTCTACCAGACACATCCGTGCACCTTCTCTCCACATGCCATCCGTGTGTAGAACGCTTTCCAGCTTCTGTGCCTCCGCCAGCAGTGGACATACAGTTTGCTGCTCTTCCGCACCTTCTACGGAATGAAATGCAATAAGGGTGGTGTTTGCTCCTTCTCCCCCCGACTCCCCAAGTGGACAAAGGAGCAACTTTCACGTTTCGGCTGGGATAGCGAGACCTGGAAGTTCCATAAGGATCGGGTGTTTATTCGTGATTCTGGGTCCGACAATAGCGGATGGAAGAAGTATTACTTCTTCGTCCAAAACAGCTCTGTCCCATGGCCCCGATGGGAGGTTGTGGCGGACCCTGCCCCCAAGCTCGAGGTCTACACCGAGGATGACCTCAAAACTCTCCAGCTGGTCCAGCTCTACCGTTGGGGGGAATCCTTCATTCCCCTCGACGCCAATAAGCTCGTGGAGAAGGACTTAATTCATATCGGAGTCCGGCTCCTCGATTCCGTTTCCAAGGATTTAGTCATCTGGGTAACAATTCTAACCACTTTGTCTTTTCATTTTTGCAGCCAAGAAAACATCTCTGTTGACCCATCTCATGTTGAAGCAGGGGGAGACTGATGCCGTCTCGGGTGGCTCCAAACGAAAGCGGAAGTCGCTGAAGAAGGGGGCTTCTTCTTCTGCTGCTCCCCCGACTGCAGAGCGGACCGAGGCCAAGCGGGCCCGAAGGGAGGAGATAGACCAAGCCTTCGGGGTCACTACCGCCGAGGAAGGTAAGCGTGTTCGTCGTGCTATTAAGAAATATAGGAAGCTGGTCCCCGAAGAGTTTACCCCCGCTGATCGGGAATCGCGGGTTCGAGAAATCAAATACATCCTTCGAGGAGAAACCCCCCGCGTTCTCAAGGCGGGATACTACAGCTTCTTTGGAAAGGACCAACATCTTGAGCGCCAAATCATCTGGTGCCCCCATGATACTCTTCCTGATTTTTTTCGTCCCGCAACCGCAGGTCCATCGGAGGCCCTCACTCCGAGGCAGGCTGCTACTCCAGCACGGGCCGCGACTCCACAGGCGCCGATGATGGAGGAGACCCCGACGGAAGCTCAGTTCCGTCAGGTGACCGACTTGGAGGCTTCTCCTTCCTCCGAGGAGCCAAATGAAGGTGGCCTGCTCCGCCGAAGGCCAGGTCGGAGCATCCTGAGGCCAACCGTGGAGGACGTGTCTCGGAGTCCTCCCCCAGAGCTCCGTTCTCCAACTCCCGAGCCTCCGACCGAGGTGGCTCCTCCGACTGAGGCTTCCAGGGTCATCCCTCCTCTCCCCGTGGATGAGAATCTTTACAAGGTTTTCACCCCCGACCAGGAGACGGTTCCCTGGAACCCGATCGAGTCTCTCCAAGGGGTCCCACTTCAACGGGGGGACCTTCAGCCTGAATTGGCCCTGCATCTGCTGGCAGGGTCAATTCCTCCAGCCTTGAAGTGGCCAATCTCCTTGGCGCGGGAGGACATCGAGGAGGAGCTCCGCGCTATGGCCATCCGTCGGATGGAGGTAAAAATTTACCTTTGTTTTGTTTTCTTCATTGTTCTTGCCTTCGACCATCGGATTCTAATCCTTTTTCCCTTTCGTCTTAGGAAACCGCGGACCAGCAGCGCTGCTTCGGCTTCATCCTGGCTCTGAAGGGTGCTTTGGAGGAGGCGCAAGCCAAGTCGGACCCCGACGTTTTAGCCAAGCTCCAAGCGGACCTCGACGAGGCTGTAGCGGCCCGGGACAAGATAGCCAAGGAACGGACCCTCCTCGATGAGATGGCTACGGGCCTGCAGAAGCAGGTTCACGATCATGAGGCCGTCCTGCGTCGGGAGCGGAGGATAGTCCAGGAGGATCAGCGGCGGAACGAGGTGGAGAAGAGGCAGCTCATCCACGAAAAGGGCGTGTTCGTGGAAGCTCTCGCGGAGGCCAAGGCGAAACTTGAGGCCGAGAGGGCTGAATTCTCCGCCAAGCTGGCTGAGGCAAAGGCTCAGGGTCGCGAGGAGTATCGGAACTCCGATGATTTCCAGGCGGATGCCGTGAAGTTCTGCAAAACCGAGGTGGAGAACATTCTGTTCAATGTCGTCGAGGAGCTCTACACGGCATACGGGGATTCCATCGACTTCAAGAAGTCCGAGACCCTTGCCCCCATCGCGGAGAAGTACTTTAACCTCCCCGCGGAGAGTGAAGAGACTGATGCCGCGGACCCGACTCCGCGGACTGCGGAGCCTTCTGCCCAGGCCCCTCCGAATCCTACTCCCTCCGAAGCTGCTGAGGACCCAACTTCCAACAAGTACCAAGCTTAATGCTCTATTCTTTAAGTCCTTGTAATTTTCCTCCTTGTATCCTCCTTATCTTTTGTATCGGAACCTTTAGGCCTTTGAGCCTTTATATAAGAAATTTCTTTCATCTGTTTTGGTCCCGATAATCGTTTGCACTATTTAAAGCGACTTTAGATCCGTTACTTAAAACGTTCCAATGCACCACTTAAGATGACTTCATACATCCTTCCGATGCTTTACTCGAAACTTTACCACTTAAGGTTTCTCGTCTACTCGGGACTTCACCACTTAAGGTTTCTCGTCTACTCGGGACTTCACCACTTAAGGTTTCTCGTCTAAGTCACTTAATGTAATTTCATATCTCTTTTCGTGACATTTTCCTCGGGACTTTACCACTTAAGGTTTCTCATCCCTGTCTCTTAAGGCAATTTTAGACATCACTTAAGATGATTTTTCGCACCCCTTAAGGCTTTTATCGCACTATTCTAGACGACTTAATCGTACCCCTCAGGGCTTTTATCGCGCCATTCCCGACGACTTAATCGCACCCGTTGGGGCTTTTTGCCGCATCATATAGACGACTTACGCGGACCCGTTAGGGCTTTTTCGTACCCTTTAAGGCTTTTTGCCGCATCATATAGACGACTTACGCGGACCCGTTAGGGCTTTTTCGTACCCTTTAAGGCTTTTTTCCGCATCATATAGACGACTTACGCGGACCCGTTAGGGCTTTTTTGTACCTAGGCTTTTGGTTGCATCATAAAGACGACTTACTCATACCCCGTAGGGCTTTTTTCCGTACCTCGAAAGGCTTTTTGTCGCGCCATAAAGGCGACTTACTCGTACCTCGTAAGGCTTTTATCGTACCTCGGAAGGCTTTTATCGTACCTCGGAAGGCTTTTGTCGCGTCTCTCAGGATGTCTTTCTGAAAGTTAGAATAAATCTAAAAGCAATTTGATCGGAAGCAACTTCTTTTATTAATAACTCAAAGTTTTGCTTACATCGGATCGATAGGTAACTTGCGCCATTCGCGGCGGCTTAACATCACACACCTCTAAAGATGACTTAATATCAAACATGATACTTCTTCAAGTGTGCGCCACTGAAGGAATGTTTCAGCGTCTTGCCATCAAGGTCTTCTAGCTTGTACGCATTCGGGGCTGGTATCCCTACGATCTTGTAAGGTCCCTCCTATTTTGGCGATAGCTTGTTTACCCGATCTTGATGAACGAACTCGTTCCTCCGCCAGACAAGTTCTCCAACGAAGAATTGTCGGGACTTGACACGCCGATTATAATATCGGGCTGTTGCCAGACGCATCCGAGCCTGAACTTCATCAGCCTTCCACCTTTTCTCCTCGAGTAAGTCTAAGTCTAGACGTCTCATTTCCTCGTTCATTAGAGGCTCATAATACCTCCTGCGATGGGACGCCACCGCTATTTCCACGGGGGCAACTGCCTCCGTGCCATAGACAAGGCCAAACGGAGTCTCCCCTGTCGACTGCTTGGGTGTTGTTCTAACAGCCCACAGCACGTTTTCAAGCTCATCCAGCCAATGACCTTGTAAGGCATAGACCCTCTTCTTCAAGCCATCCATCACGATCTTGTTGGCCGACTCAACTTGGCCATTAGTCTGAGCATGGTGGACGGAAGCTGTCCGATGCTCGATGTTCAATTCCTCCAGGTACTCCTTCAACTGAGCCCCGTTGAACGGAGGCCCATTATCGCTGATCAACACTCGAGGAACCCCATACCGGGATATAATCTGAGTTTGAAGGAACTTGAGGATCTGCTGCCCCGTCGTCTTGGCCAACGCCTTAGCCTCTATCCACTTCGAGAAGTAATCGATGGCCACGAGTAAATACTTGCACTGACCTTATTCTTGTGGAAGAGGTCCCACCAGATCAATGCCCCACTGCGCGAAGGGCCAAGCACTCCTGATGGACATCAAGTCCGCGGCGGGAGCCACGATATTTGGAGCGTACCTCTGGCATGCATCACAGGATTGGACCATCGCTGTTGCCTCCTTGTTCATCGAAGGCCAATAGTAGCCTAGATTCAACGCCTTCCTCACAATGGATCGGGCCCCTTCATGACAGGCCGCGACTCCCTCGTGCAGCTCTCTCAGGATCCGATTTGTATCAGGCTCCGCCACACATTTCAGAAAAGGCTTTACGTGCCCCCTCTTGTATAACTGATTGTCCACCATCACGTAGTTGCTCGCGATTCGACGCAACCTAACAACTGCCACTTCATCATCGGGGAGTGCCCCCGTAGTCAGGTATGTGACCATCGGGGTCATCCAGGTGGGTTTCTCTTCTTCCTCCGATCCTGCTTCAATTGCGCAAACCTCCGATGGATCGATGGTTGAGATAATTACTCTCTCCAGAAAGTGCACCTTCCGATTCTCCTCGGGGGCCACTCCCAGAGCAAACTTGCTTAAGGCGTCTGCCTCCGCATTTTCTTCCCTCGGGATTGCCTCGATATCGAAGCTTTTGAAGCTTCCCTTCAAAGTCTGCACTTCGTGCAAATATTTCCTCATTGTCGGGTTCCTGGCTTCATAGTTCCCCTGGACTTGATTCACAATCAAGCTCGCATCACACTTCACTTTTAAATGGTCGACTCCTGTACCCTTGGCTATTTTGAGACCCGTGATGAGAGCCTCATACTCAGCTTCATTGTTGGTGGCCTTAAACGTCAAGGCCAAGGCATATCGCAAGGGCTCGCCTCCACCGGGCGGTATCAGTACGAATCCTGCCCCCGATCCTTCTACACTAGATGAACCATCAGTGTACATCTCCCAAGTGTTCTCCTCATTTGGCTGTTCTGGCTCTTCTGTTATCGGGACCTCCATGGTTGCCCCCTCTGCGGGACCCGCTTCTTCCAGATCGGGTGCCGTAGGCTCAGCTATAAAATCCGCCAATGCCTGGCCCTTAATAGCAGTTCTCGGCGCAAAATGAATACGGAACTCCGTAAGCTCGATGGCCCATTTCACCAATCTCCCCGACGCCTCCGGTTGGTTCAAAAAGTGCTTCAAGGGCTGATTAGTTAACACCGTAACCTCGTGGGCATGGAAGTAAGGTCGTAGCTTTCGAGCAGCAACAATCAACGCAAAGAGATACTTCTCAATAGCGGGATAATTCATTTCAGATTTGGCAAACGCCTTGCTTACATAATAGACAGGCACTTGGTTGCCCTTGACAATCTTAATAAAAACAGAACTAACAGCAACATCAGAAACAGCCAAATAGAGATAAAGCGGCTCGCCTGGAACCGGTTTCGCCAACGGCGGGAGGGTGCGGAGGTGCTGCTTGAGTGCTTGGAATGCCTCCTCGCACTTGTCGGACCATTCAAACTTCTTGTGGGCTCTTAGCACATCAAAAAATGGCATGGCTCTGTCACTCGCCTTGGATAGGAATCGATTCATCGCTGCCAACCAGCCATTCAACACTTGAACCTCCCGATGAGTCTTCGGAGACTGCATTTCCTCGATTGCTCGCAGCTTCTCGGGATTCACCTCGATTCCTCTCTGGCTCACCATGAACCCTAGGAATTTCCCCGAGTTCACCCCGAAAGCGCATTTATCCGGATTCAAATGAACCTGATGAAACTTCATCCGCTCAAACGCCACCGCCAAGTTTTGGACATGGTCTCCTGCCTGTCGGGATTTCTCCAACATGTCATCCACATATGCCTCCATAGTCTTTCCCAGCATGTCCCTGAACAACTTGTTCACCATCCTCTGGTAAGTTGCTCCGGCATTGATCAGTCCGAAGGGCATAACGTCGTAGTGATAGACGTCACTATCAGCATAGAAGGCTGTATGGGGGGCATCCTCCTTCACCATCTTGATCTGGTTGTATCCGGAATAAGCATCCATGAAGCTCAACAGCTCGTGTCCCGATGTGGCATCCACCAACTGGTCAATCCTCGAGAGCGGATAACAATCCTTCGGGCAGGCTTTGTTCAAGTCGCGGAAATCGACACACATCCGCCACTTCCCATTACTCTTCCTCACCAGAACTGGGTTAGCGACCCAAGTCTGGAATCGGAGCTCCTTGATGAATCCAGCGTCGAGCAACCTGGCCACCTCCTGCTGTATCGCGATCCTTTTATCCGCGCCCATCGGGCGCCTCCTCTGCGCGATAGGCTTGATCGCGGGATCTATCTTCAGCTCGTGCACTATTATGTCGGGGCTGATTCCTGGCATATCACTCGGGGACCAGGCAAACAGCTCCTTGAACTCCTTCAGGAGCTCGATCAATTCTCAGGCTCTTTCCTCCGACAAAGCGGACCCGATCTTTACCTTCCTTCGAGGTCCATCAATCTCGACCTCCTTCAGATCCTCCATGGGGGCGGGACGCCCAAACTCCTCTCGAGGATCGGCATCAGTCTGTAGGACAGCCATGGCTTCCTTCTCCTTCGGGTGGCATTGACATAACACTTTCGCGACGCTACCTGGTCACCTTTGACCTCTCCAACCCCATTGTCAGTCGGGAACTTCATCTTCTGGTGGACGTTTGAAGCAACTGCCATGAGAGGGTTGATGGTGGTCCTCCCGATAATAGCGTTATACGTTCCCGCCGATTCTACCACGACGAAATCCACGTTCCGCCGTTCCATCTTCCAGCCACTACCAAACTCCACCGGTAAGGTAATCATTCCCAATGGATAGGAAGTAGATCCAGAAAATCCCACCATCGGGAAGTTCACCTGCGTCAGGTCCTTCTTCGTCTTTCCCATGGCTTCCAGGGCGTCCATGAAAAGAATGTCGGAGGAGCTCCCTCCGTCTATCAGGATCCGCTTCATCTCGAATCCGTCCACCGTCCAGGGTCACGACCAAGGCGTCATCGTGGGGGCTCTCCACGCCTATCAAATCCTCCGCTGAGAAAGAAATCACCATTTCCTCCTTTAGAGTCCACGACCGAGACCTCTTGCCTAGCACCACAGCAGCAGAGATGCGGGAAGCGTAATTCTCCCGAGAAGCGGAGGTGTCACCTCCCGCTGCCATTCCTCCGTGAATGACGTTAATGGTCCCCCGCCTCTCCTTACGGGCACCAGAACCAGAGGCTTCCGGCTCAACCTTCTTCTTCTTTGGAGATCGATCACGGGACTTGGAACGGGACCGCGACCGAGTTTTGGAACGGGATCGGCACCGTCCCCTTCCGACGAACTCCTTCAGCTTCCCCTTATGGATCAGCTTCTCTATCTCCTTCTTCAGCTCCCGACAGTTATCTGTGTCGTGACCATTGGCTCGATGGTACCGACAATAACGATCAGAGCGGCCTCCCAAGAACTCTCCTTCCTTCCTCGGGGGGTATCGAGCGAGACCTTGCCGATCCATCACAGCTAGCACGGAGGTCATCGAGCTGTTAATGGGAACACTACGACCCTCGCGGTTATCCTTCCTCGGATTACGCTTGTCCTCCCTTCTCTCGGGGCGACCACGGCTCCTACTTCCCTCCGATTTGTCGCTCCCTTTGCGATCATCCGATAGCTTGGACGATGGCTTTCCTCTTCCTGACTTTGGAGGATCCAGCTCTCCGGCAGCAATCTTCGACTCCTGCACGTCGATTTGCTGTTTCACCCTCGCTTGCAAGGCCTCCATGCTCCACACAGACTTCGCGGCTACACTGTGCATCAAATCGGAACCATACGGAGCAGTTAGATTCCGAAGGAAAGTTCGGATGGTCTCTCCCTCCGATATCTCCTCATCGATCTCCGCAGCACTAGTAGTGAACCGTTGGTAGTAGTATGCCAACGATTCATCGGATCTCTGCACCACCTGGGTCAAAGACCTCACGCTCTTCAGGAGACGCCTACGGCCTTGATATTGCTTGATGAAGCGATCGTGCATATCAGCCCAGCACGTAATACTTCCCGGCGGTAGGCTGAAAAACCAAGTCATGGCCCTTTCTCCCAGGGTTATCGGGAACAACGAACATATGAGATCATCATTCGTGGTCCTACCCATACAGGCCTGGACATGTCTCTGAACATGGCGGACCGGGTCTCCTTCACCATCATACTCCTTAATGGTCGGAATACCTAGCCCGGGCGGGGCGACGGTATCTAGCAGTCGTGGAACGAAAGGGTGAGTGGATCGGTCCCTTAGCTCCGATGTCATTTGCTTCTGGTCCCCCATGCAGATGTTGACAATTTTTACCACCTGATCGGGGGTGATGGGACCATTCAGGGGAATGGTCCTGTGTTGCACGGGTCCGGGACCATCCACCACGAATTTCTCCGAGTGCGCGGGCTCCTTACCCTTATTCCTGGGCTGAACCTCCTGTTCTTCTGGAACCACCCTAGGAGGAGGTGGAGGTAACTCTTCTCGCGGGGGCAACTCCTCCGCCCTCCTGGTAGCCTCTCTCTTATCCAACAGAGCCTCCATGGCCGCCAAGAACATAGGCATAGCATCTGCTACTGCCTTAGCCAGCTCTGAGTTTGAGGAAGAACCTACTTCCCTTCGCGGGATTTCCTCTCTGTGCCCCACCGGGTTTGGGGGAGCATCCACCTCCCTTCGCGGGATTTCTTGCCTGTTCACCGCCGTGTCTCGGACTGAGACCTCATCATCGCCATGCCCCCCTGTCTGAGAAACAGCAGGGTGCTCACCTTGTTCAGCAACATGTTCAAGCAACGGGGAATTCACAGTTCCAGCGGGGCGAGAACTGCTGGCCTGAACTTGCTTTTTCTTGCCACCACCGGCCATTGATCTGGTAGAAACTATTTTGGCTTTTCGTTAGGTTCCCACAGACGGCGCCAATGTTGGATCACGGGCGAAGCTCCGTTACGTTCTTGACGGAAAGCTTGAACTCCTGGGCTCCGCGTAATCCTGCAAAAGGGGATGACCTGGGTGGTGACCCAGAATACCTCTCCGATGCTTAAATGAGTATGTGATCAATGGGGTGGTAAGCAGTAATCTAAGTTCGTATTAGAGAATGTGTTTTCTGAGGTAACTTCCTCCTTTATATAGGAGGGGAAGTTACTCAGTTACCTGAGACTGCGCCTGGCAGTTTTACCCACGATTCCGCATATCTCGTTCGGGATTCCGTATATCTCGCCCCACGCTCCGCGTATCTCGCCCACTCTCCGAGTATCTCGGGCACGCCCTGCGTATCTCGGGGGAGGTTTATCTATATCTTAACAGTCTCCCCACTACTCTATCTAGTAGGCGGGTTTCTCGGTCTTATCCTCTCATCACAAGTCCCAACTTCTGTCGGGGACCCCAGAGTTATCTCATTCTAGGTCACCACCCAGGACCCTTTGTCTCACGAGACAGGTCCAGCCTCCGCGGGGCTTTATTATCGGGGCCTTTACAAAGGCATATCGGGGCCTACTCAGAGGCTTCTTGTCGGGAGCATTCAGCTCATATATCGAGACCGCTAGGGTCGGGACCCTTCCTACTGGGCTTTTGGGCCTTCCCAGCCTATCACGAGGCCCACTGGACTTACTCGCCGTCTAATGATTGTTAACGAGGCTAACGATTACATCGGAGCCCATCAGCGTATACCGCTGGATTATGAAAAAAAGCTAAAATTGAATATCAAAACTGTATTAAAAATTATTTCGAAATAATTAATAATAGAAATGAGAGTGTTTTAAAATTTCGAAATTAGAGTATTTTTTTTTAATTTCGAATAAAAAATATATATATTTTTTGTAATTTTTAAAAATTATATAAAAATAGAAATTACTGTGTTTTGTTTTCAAATTTAGAAATTAGACAGTTTTTTAAAATGTCCATTTAAAAACGTAAATTATATTTTAAAATTAGAGTTATTTAAAATGTCGAAATTATCTTTGAAATTTGGGAGTTTTTTTATTTGGAATGTTCAAACAGAAATTTAAAATAGAAATTACGGGTTTTGAAATTCCGAAATTTTTTTTCAAAATTAGAGAGCAAAATTAACTTTCAAATTGAAAAAAAAAAGAATTGGAAAAATATAAATATACAGTTTTTTTTTTTTTTTTTACATTTCGGATTTAAAAACAGAAATTAGAGTGTTATAAAATGTCTTATTTTCGAAATTTGAGATTTTATTTAACTTTAGAATTTAAATACAAAAATTAAAAATAGCAATTAGTGGGTTTTCAAATTTTGAAATAATTTTACAAATTAGAAAAAAATAAATTTAACTTTTGAATTAAAAAAAAAATAGAATTGAAAAATAGAGATTAGGGAGTTTTGTAAAATTCAAGTATAAAATTTCGAAATAATTTTAAATTTTGAGAGTTTATTTAAATTTTGAATTTAAAGACAGTAAAAATAGAAATAAAGGGGTTTTCAAATTTCAAAATTAGAAAGAAAAAAATTACTTTCAAATTGAAAATAGAGATTAGTGAGTTTTTTTTATACATTTCGAATATAAAAAGAAAAATAAAAAATTTAAATAAGAGTGTTAGAATCGAAATAATTTTCAAAATTTGAGAGTTTATTTAAATTTTGAATTTAAAGACAGAAATTAAAAATCGAAATTAGTGGGTTTTCAAATTTCAAAATTAGAAAAAAAAAATTAACTTTCAAAATAAAAAAAAAAATGAAAAATAGAGATTAGAGTTTTTTTTTTTTTTTTTTTCCGTTTCGAATATACAAACATAAAAAATAGAGGGTTAGACAATGTAAATAATTTTCAAAATTTGAGAGTGTTTTCAAATTTAAAGAAAAAAATTAAAAATATAAAAAAAATCGATTTGTCCACATTATTTAAGAATTTCGTGTTAAAAGTATTTTGAAATTTAAATCTTAAATTGATGATATTGAATATTTCGAGAAAAAAAAATAGAATGTTTGTAAATTTGAATACTGAAGACTTGAAAAAAAATTGAAAAATTAACTATTTTGAACTAATAACTAATACATTCATGTTGACAGATTGCGTCGCCGAAGACTAAGTCCAAATTTAGATGTGGAAAAATGTGGTCGATGGACGACTGAGCTGCAGGCTTCGTCAACCGGACAGACTTTCTGAATGCATGATTGACATCTCGTGTTGAGGTGGATACATGGCTAATGCAGGCATTAGAGGAGAGGTAGTGACTGGAATCCCACATTTTTCATCTCCCCCACGATGAGATGACGATTATTATGAAGGATGTGACGATGATCTTGGGGTTAAGGATCGATGGTCCGCCGATATCAGATCAGTACATGCACGGAACTGTAGTAGATCCCGAACTTTGGAGCACAAATATTTTGGAGAAGGCACAATGTTGACCTTTTCCAGGATCTGTTTGGAGTAAACCGCGTCCGGCCGCTTTAAAAAAAAGGGACGTGTAATCTCCAAGTCAATCGCTTGAAGGCAACTTTCTTGGAGATAGTCGGTGATGTTGACTATGAAACAGTCATTGATGAAGAAGCTGAAAGGAGAGCAAGACATATATAATGTGACTCATAGACACATGTCTATTCGCAAACTCCAACAAATCGACGGTGCCACTGCAGTATCTATATTTCATCCGCGATCTTGATGATTGTAGTGAATGTAGTTGGGCATCAGCTGTATTAAGCCACTTGTACATGGGTCTGAGCCGGTGGACTTGTAATAAGTCGCTTGTCAACATCAGCTGTTGATGTGTGCTCATACATGTATTGAAAATGCATTATTAATATTATTTATGAATTACATTATGTAATGTTATTTTTCTCCAATGTAGTTGTGGTATTGGGAGAACATTGCGATTCGTAGACCCAAGTGCCTTAAACCACTTGAGTCGGGATTAACAATCGGCTATTGGTGGAGAGAGAAGAAGACATTGATGGAAGGTGTTTGCACACAAGTGTTTGTCGTGGGCTTCTCCTTCTCGATCTTCTTCTTCCTGGGCTTCTCCTTCTAGTATTCTCGCTCTGTGGGCTTCTCCTTCTCGTATTCTCGCTCTGTGGGCTTCTCCTTCTCGTATACCTGCAGATGGGCATCGGGGAGGGAGTTCCCGATAAGCCAATTGTTTGCATACGGCGTCTTGAGTGTCTTCTTACTTCGGACCTCCGTCCTTCCTTCCCCTCGTGATACCTGAAAAAGGGGCAATACCGAGACCAAGGGGGGGAGGGTGCTCGGTGTGCCCTCTCCGATGTTTAAATGTGTATAGGTTCTTAGAGAGATAAAGTAGAGAGAAGACAAAACTTGAGTAAGAGATAGAAAGATTGGTTTCAAATGAGGAGAGGAGGTCTCTATTTATAGAGTCCCTATCAGACCGTCCTGGTTCCAGTGGTTTCCTGGTCTGGTTGTGGCAGGTTCGTAATATAAGTTGGCCTTGACCGTAAATATGGTACACTTGACCTTGGTTCGACCGTAGATGAGCATAATGTGTTTAAGTGTGTGGGAGTGGCCTCCAAGGGCGAGCCCCGGGCGAAATATTGCCCGGGGGTGGGGTTCAGGACGAGGGGGAACTCGTTCGACAGAGGGGGGGGGGGGGGTTACCCGGTCGGGTACCCCCAAGGTCTTGCTCGGGTTACCTGAGCAAGATCCTTCTTGCTTGGGTATCCAAGGCAAGGGTCCCTTGCTTGGGTTGCCCCCGGGTGGTCTTTCCACCCGGGGTCTTCCTGAGTGGATTTCGCTACTCGGGGTTTTTTTCGGGCCTATTTGATTGGCATCATGTGTCTGTGTTCCAAGTCTCGAATTATATTCGGTTATGTCCCATTTCTCGGGTCCAATTAGTGATAGCTTGGGCGTATATCCACCATTTTCCCCCGAGTCAAGGAATGGTTTCACCTTTTCTTGACTCTATTTTTAGCGGAATATCGCCCAAGCGGGTTGCGAAATGTACCTTCTTGACGATCCCGGCCTTTATCGAGTGCTCAAGAAACATCGTAATTTTCCTTGCCCTGTGCTTAAAGGAGCTTTAAGACGGTCCTGACCTCCATTGAGTGCATGAGGAACGTCGCGATTTTCTTTGTCCCCTGTTCGAAGAAGCTTTAAGACGGTCCCGACCTTCGTTGAGTGCTCGAGGGACGTTGTAATTTTCCTTGCCCCCTGTTCGAAGAAGCTTTAAGAAGGTCCCGGCCTTCGTTAACTGCTCGAGGGACGTTGTAATTTTCCTTGCCCCATGTTCAAGGAAGCCGGATACACCAAACGATATTGCTGATTTAAGCAAATTTATGCTATGTATAGATATTTGATAAGGGTAAGAGTTACGTGTCTTGGTCTCGTTTTACTTAGCCTTAGGATTGTGTTCGTTCATTTGAGTGTCTGTTTCATTGTAGCTTCTTGTAGAAGCTCTTGGCACAACTCTATATACGAGAGGCTATACGTCATCCCCTGTTAGATGGACGTTCATATAACATGTGAGCGTTAGCCGACATGAACGTGGCTGTTAGTCCAAGTATGTATATGGATGATGTAAATGATTATAAGTATGAAATATGGGCCTTATTCCCATTTCACTTAGCCTTAGGACCGTGTCCTTATTGGAGGAACCTCCTTTTTAGGCTCTTAAAGTCAATAGGATGCTTTAGGAGCGGTGTTGCGTTCCGTTTTCGAGTATGATTTTCTAGCTTTGGCCTTCAATGGGAGTGACGTTGTTCTCCCCGTTTTTCGGAGTGTGGGCATGGTCCTTTTCTAAGCATATGGTGATGGGCGCCGTAATTGGTAGCTCATAATATGTATAGTTTACCTAATGAACTTGGGTAAATGTCACGTTAGGGTAATTGGGCCAGACCCAAATCCCAATTGACATGGGAGGCCCAAAATTGGGCCTCCCCAAATACATAGGCCGGCCGAATTTATGGTTGGGGTAAAGTGGACTTTTGTCCACTTTACACCTCCTATAAATAAGAGGTGTCAGGGAAATTTTAGGGTTAATCATAATTCCCTCACAAGAGAGTTTTAGATAGAAAAACCCTCATCCCACATCAAGGTGTTTCGGCCGAACCACATAAGTCACCTAGGATGTGCCAAATTGCTTTCTGAGCAAAATCTCCAGAGATCTGTCCTCGTGCCTAGAATCGATCAGAGGCTTTGTTGTGGAGCTGCACCACGTAGGGCTTCTCTAACAAGAATCTCTACTGGTCCCGTCCGGAGGATCGCGAACTCCCTCAGCAAGGTTCTTGGATTACGGTTACTTTTGAGGTATGTGTAAGCTTTCCGCTGCGTAATTAATATTACTAGCACATACCATGTTTAAGTTTCCGTAGTGATTACTCCTCGTAATCTAACAGTGGTATCAGAGCCTTTGTTAGAAGTTCATGATTTTGATAAATTGGTGTTGTTGGAGTTTTAAAATTTTCGGACTGAATTTTTAAAAAAGGGAATTTAAATTTTCTATTTATTTTTTTAAGTTCAAGGGTGGTTCGAAATTTTCATGTTCTTGGTTAAATTAATGTTCATGAACTTCAAGAAAAATGTGATATTTATCAAAATCAAACATTGGATTGTAGATCTTATTAAAATTTGACCACTTGTTCCCAATTAGTGTTTGTGTTGAAAATTTTAATTATTTTTCAAAGTAAAATTTTCAATTTCTTGGTCACCAAGTTGGATATTTTGGCACATACATATAAAATTGTTTAAAATTATATTGTTTACCATATTTTAATTTTGATTAAGGTAACAATATATCTATAATTGGGAACATAAGGATAGATTCACAATAATATATAGAAATATATATCACTATCAATATATCTAAATATTTAAATATGGTTATATATATTATTGATAGATTTAGTTACCTAAAAGATTGAGAAAATATATTGTCAGTTATTTGTTTCCCTATTAAAGATATTGACAATAAATAAATATATATAATATATATAGAAACCGAATTTTTACACACACACACATATATATATATATATATATATATATATATATATATATATATATATATATATATTGTTGATTGATTTAATCTTAAAGATAGAATCTTAGCAATAAATATATATATATATATATATATATATATGTTAGTAATTTGGGCTGCAATATATATATATATATATTATATATTTTAATAATGTAAATTATTTTATATAATTAATGTAACTTGGTGGTCAAGTTAAATATTTTTTGGACTTTAAAACCCTACTTGGGCCACAAGTAAACCTTTCGGCCCAACCTTTAAAACTTTAATTATTGGGCCGGTCCAATATGTTAAACCGGGACGAAACAAAACCGAACCGGATTTTCTCAATGGGTTCGACCTATTCGGGTCGGGCCGGGATAATTAAGTGGATCTAACCGAACCGGTTTTGAGTGTTGAACCGAACCAAACCCTATTTTATTGGAACGGTTCGGACCGAACCAGATTTTAAAATTAAAATCAGACTGAACCGAATCGGATTTTGCCGGACCGGACCAAACCGGATTTTCTGAACCGAACCGGACCGGACTTAAATGGACTGAAATTGACTGAACCGAACAATTTTTTCTAAACTGAATTCAAGTCAATTGAAATAGGGAGGTCAACTTTTAAAATCCAAATGTTTTTGAACCTCGAAATGGACTACACAGTGCTCATAGGGTTGCTAACCTTCATGCGTTCTTTCGATTATGGGGATGAATCTCGGAGATATCTGTTTTTGGGACTGGATTAATTAGATGGCTGAATTGCTGTTGTTTATTATTCAATATATATTTATTCATGATTAAGACTGTTGTCTTGACTAAGTCAAGCTAGCTGGATATTGCATGTTGTAGGCGGAGCCCTGGTTAAATGTAAGGAATGCGCACTAGGATAGACATACTGTGATGGTTGTAAATGCCTAGGATTCATGTCTAGAAGCTTGCGTAAATGAATATAAGCATGAATTGAAAATCAGCCCCTAATGTTTAAAATTATTTTAAAATCGAAAACCAGTCGCCAAATATGTATGATTGATGTGAATGTTACATGTTTGACACGTATGCTAGAATGTTGAGGATGAAGTTACATTTGATAATTTACTTGTAAGTAGAATTATGAATGCAAGCATGAGTTCCTCAGAACTTTAGACGCATGACGCCTAAGCATGTGTGTGTGGTATGATGAATGTTACTGGCATATGATAATTTACATGGGTAGTAGAATTATGTATGCACGAGTGAATTCATCGGAATAATTTTTCCAAAACAAAAAGGGCCTTGGGAAAGCCAAGATCGGGTATGCTTATTTTAAAATCCTCGTTCCGGTAATTTGATATTAAAATTGTTTTAAGAGACTAATCTATTAGATAGAAAACGGAGATAGTGTGAACTCTTTCACAGCCATCTTCCATTGGTTTACTGGTGGTCCGTTGGTTTAGATGACTGAGGAATCATTATCTATCGGATTCCATCTTAATAGATATACGATGTATGCAATTCTTTCTCAAAATGCTATTGTCTCCCTGATTCTTGCATAACCATTAATATGTTAGTTTTCATGACTGACCCGGTACAGTTCTACGAGCCGTGCAATATGGATGGCATGGATTACGATGCATGGAGAGATAATGTTATGGATCTTCTGATCGCTGCGGATCTTGACGATCAGTTTAATCCGACGACGGATAGGTTGAACTTGGACGAATACAAAAACCCTCATGATAGCAACAACAAGAAAAGGTTGAGGAATGATCGAAATGCACGAGAGTTGATCCTCTCGCTGCTGACAGATGAAGTAGAAGAAGAGTTTACGCAACCCAGCGCATTGCATCTTTGGTGTGCCATATACCTTCGCTTCGGCAAGGATAAGGCCTCCGAAGCAAGAGCCTTGATGGCGGAATACTTCAGTGTTCTATGTAGTGATGACGACATAATAGCCTATCATGATCCCACTGATGAGTTGGACGTATGGACTCGGGCTCAGAAGGTAATGAGTATGTTTCCTCTTTCATTGTTTGTTAACGAGAAAGGCCTAACGTGTTTGATCAAATCGATCAAGACAACGATGACAGATGAGAAAGAAGGAAATTTTCCAAAAGAGCCCGAGGCATTAGATGAAAGATTCATCGGTATGCTGAAATGCTTGGCAACCCCCAGCAAAAAGAAGTCTAAACGATGATCTGGTGCTTTACTCACCATGATATCAGTACCTTTGGGTACATTTCGGTTAAGATATCTAGTCCATCAAACTTCTTCATGACTGCTTCGAGTTTGAGATCTGAGACCCCAGTATTGTTCATGTTGGTTTATCTATTTGTTTAATTTATGAATTTGGAATACATTGTTTCAGTTTCATTGAATAAAGTAGCTACCTTTCGTTTCAAAAAGTGTTATGCTTATCAAGGTTAATCGACCTGGTTAAGAACAGGATCGATCCGAAATAAGTAAATAACCAAAATGAGAATAAAATCATGAATGACAGAATCAAGCAAATCCATACATTGCCTCTTACATCTAAATCTATGGACTAGATCATGCCATTAAAATCCATCGATTGTATAGCTCTTAGAATTAACCGATTAAAACTCTTTTATTATTGCTCCATTGAATGTAATAAACTGTAATGATGATCATGTTTTAAACCGATTGGATTAAATTGAATTAAATTCAAGAATGAAAGGATTTAACAAAGGGTTTAAACCCCAGGGTAAATTGCGCCTTGCGCAAGTGGACCTCGGTAGACGGAACACATCGTTTTCATAAAATGAATTTAATAATGAAGTTGAATAATGATGTGCTGAATCATCGTTTGCATTCCTTCGGAAACAACTTATTGATAACATTTACATCGGTAGAGGCTTCGGAGGCTGCCACGACCTTGTAAAAGTATCAGCTGACGCACAAGGTGAAAACCTCAAACGCTCAGTTCAGAGATGGGATGAAACTCTGAGATAAGTTAGAAAACGAAGAAGGATGAAGTCGGTTAAACGAATTTCCTTCAATAAGCCTTGAACGAAAAGACAGGCTAGGCATTCAAGTTAAAAGACGCACTTCAAGAAGCACAGTTTGTATAATGTTGAAGTCATCCTATCAAAGGTTCCCTATGGGATTATGAAGATTATTCACATAAACGTATAACTGCGTTCCATTAATATCGGCAAGGTACGTCTCCATTATAGCTGAAAGGTGATAATGAGTTAAATCGTATCACCACGCGATATTAATTTGCGCAATGAACACGTATTTAGGACAAGGGTGCGTCAATTATTCTTAGAAAATACCTTTTACAACTTGATTAAAATTGGTGTCGAGGTCGAACATGAGACGGTACATCACTAAGAGGACGAATTTTCCAAATGCATGAACATCTTTAATCAACGAAGTCATGATCAAAATGGAGCAGAATAACAATGAAAATTAGGTCCCACTTAATTCGAGTGGGAGAGATTTGAACCCAGCAACTCAAGTGAATGACATGGTAAATGAAAACGGGAACATTTTCATAGTAAATCCAGTGGGTGGAATAAACCCTACCACACGTAAACACTATTGCTGTTGAGACGAATCAAGTTGATCCTGATGGTCATATAGCTAAACCAGGAATGACACAATTACCTAATATACCCATTGTTTCCAGTTGGAGTGATCCAACCATACTTGGTTCCAGATCCTAGTGGCCAAGGAATACATCTCGGAAGTAAAACCTCGAGACCAAGAGGTTGTCATTGGAAAATTGTAGGTCAATGTTCTAGCACTGCTCTTGTTCCCAGTAGAGACAATGCTCTGATAAGAAGCATTTTTCCGAGTGGGAGGATTGATCCCAGTAGAAATGATGCTTCGATTAGAAGTGTTATTCTGAGTGGGAGAAAAGATCAGACTAATAAATGGGACTCATAATGCCTAGACGAGAGTCAAAGGCAAGTATCCCATTGAGTAAGGTGAAAACCCCGCTCAAACTGTTGGCAGGTATTGGAAAGACCTCAAGTGAAGAAATAGAGGAAAATAATAAATGAGAGAGATCGCCTAAATGAAAGCCATTATAGTCTTTAGTTGATTTACATGTTAACTACAGGAGAGCAAGGATAAGGTGAGCCTTGAAATAAGGCTCACCACTGATGGAAAAAGGTCGAACAACTCGACTCATTGCGAAAGAACTTACCAAATTCACGGAGTAGATTTTGACGAAACATACTCACCAACTGTGCGTTACACCACAGTACGGGCCATTCTGGCCTTGGTCGCAAGTCTCGATCTCGAGCTGCACCAAATGGATGTTAAGATCGCATTCCTCCACGGAAACCTGAAGGAAGAGATCTACATGGAAGCAACCAGAGGGTTTCATTACTCCTGGTAACGAATGTAAAGTTTGTAAACTCCAAATGTCTATCTACGGTCTTAAATAGTCGCTTGGCAATGGTACCGCAGATTCCACGAGGATCCGTGCGTGTGAGACCGTATTATAAGACCTCCGAGTCCAAATATGTCATCTTAACCTTATATGTGGACGACATACTCATTGCTGCAAACAACATGAGTTTCATGAATAAGTCAAAGTCCTGGTTAGCATCATTATTTGAGATGAAAGACAGGGGAGAGGCCACGTATATCTTAGACATTAAAATTACTAGAGATCGGGCTACCCGAAAATTGTGTTTGTTTCAAGAAGCCTATATCAACAAGCTGTTTAAAAGGTTCAAATTACAGGATGCAAAACCCGTGGATACACCGGTTGTATTTGGGTGCGCACTGTCAAAACGTGACGGCCCCAAGAACCTGGTGGAGCGCGAACAAATGAAGGGTGCATAATATTTAAGCATGGTTGGTAGTTTGATGTTCGCCATGCAATGCACCCGTTCGGATATCTGTTATGTGTGGCCTAGTAGCACGTTTCCAATCAGATCCTGGCTATCAACATTTAAAGGCTGTAAAATGAATAATTCGTTATCTGAAAGGTACTGCCGACTATGCTCTGTGCTGTGAGGGCGGGAAGTTAGAATTGACCGGTTACTGTGACGCCGACCATGGTGGCGATCCGAATGATCGTAAGTCCACCACAGGGGGAGTGTTCCTCCTTGCTAAAGCCGCCATTTCATGGACGAGCAAGAAGCAAACCTGTGTCGCGCTGTCAACGATGGAATCAGAATTCGTAGCTCTCTCTAAGAATGCAAAGGAAGCAGTCTGGCTGAAAAGACTTCTTACTGCGCTGCTTAATGGTGACATCGAGAGTAAACCTGTGAAGGTGTTCTCTGACAGTCAGGCAGCCATTGCGGCAGTTATGAATCCGAAGTACCATAGTAGGACCAAACACATTGATGTGAAATATTTTTATGGTAAATCTATGGTAGAAGACAATATAATCACTATGGAATACTTGTTCACATATAACATGATTGCGGACCCTTTAACTAAACCACTACGCAGGGAGATATTCGAAAAGCATGTAAAACTGCTTGGATTGCGTAGAGTTTGAAAATGGCATGTATCTGTGATAGCATTTTGATATTAGAAAGTTACATTTTGTAAGCGAAAGAATTGCAACCGAGTTTATGATCAATCGACGTCATAATGTGTTGATTACATCAGATTTACGGTCTATAAAATAAGTCGTAGGAAGACGCAATCCACTACCAAACTATGTCGAATGTGGGCCTTACCTAGTCACACAGGTACGGGCATCTTCTGATGGAGGGAGGCCTCCACCAAACAAGATTGGCTAAGAGTCAGGGGGATAAACCTAATTAAATGAGACGATTATCTAGTTTCGAAGTAACTCGACGTGATTTTCGTCTCGCATATTGCCGTGATGAACTTTGTCGTCATTCAACCACATTCTGGGCCAGATGAGAATCTGTGATAGCATGATTGACATATCTCTTTCCTGTCGACTTAAAAAGGTTCAGGTATCCTATCAACGCGTGCTTAATACTATGCGTGCCACATCCGACCACGGGGTCATAGCTCGGTTGTGCTAGGAAGAAATCCTCGTGATTCTGGCGGGCGCAAACTTCTTCACCTCGAGCGTGTGACTGATCCAGGGAGCCTTATGAAGAGGCACCCGAAGTATCCTCATGGACTTAGAACTCATACCTAAGGTCAGGCTCAATGCTTGCTTCCCGGCGTACGAGCGTAGTGCTGAACAAAAAGGCCCAGTAATCACGTCTTGGAAACCGGTTGGGTTTGACTAAGGGTATGAGCGATTGGGATGGTCAAGTTCACCTATAATTCACCGATTATTGAATTCACTAGGCCACCAGCCGGATATTAGTTGAAGGTTGTGAATACTTGTACGTATGCCTCGGAGAAGTGTTCCTATGTGGAAACTAGGCAAATGGAGAATTATCAGTTGACCTAGGATACACCGCGGTACAATATATATAAATGTTGTTTATAACAGGTTGATTAAAGAAAAGGGAATCAACGTTCTGCGGCGCTACAATACTCCTAACAGATGAGTAGCCGATGCCCGTCGTATCCGCCAGACGCACGACAAACCTCATATGAACTATTCAGAAGCATGGAGCATATCAAATGGGAGAAATGTTGATGCGGATTTGGACAACAATACATTAACAGGCACCCTCCCATTCCGACGAGTGGGAGCTGTAAGCATATGGTGATGGGCGCCGTAATTGGTAGCCCATAATATGTATAGTTTACCTAATGAACTTGGGTAAATGTCACATTAGGGTAATTGGGCCAGACCCAAATCCCAATTGACATGGGAGGCCCAATACCTAATGAACTTGGGTAAATGTCACATTAGGGTAATTGGGCCAGACCCAAATCCCAATTGACATGGGAGGCCGAAAATTGGGCCTCCCCAAATACATAGGCCGGCCGAATTTATGGTTGGGGTAAAGTGGACTTTTGTCCACTTTACTCCTCCTATTAATAAGAGTTGTTAGGGAAATTTTAGGGTTAATCATAATTCCCTCACAAGAGAGTTTTAGAGAGAAAAACCCTCCTCCCACACCAAGGTGTTTCGGCCGAACCACATAAGTCACCTAGGGTGTGCCAAATTTCTTTCTGAGAAAACTCTCTAGAGATCTGTCCCCGTGCCCAGAATCGATCAGAGGTTTTGCTGTGGAGCTGCACCACGTAGGGCTTCTCTAACAAGAATCTCTACGGGTCCCGTACGGAGGATCGCGAACTCCCTCGAGCAAGGATCTTGGACTACGTTTACTTTTGAGGTATGTGTAAACTTTCTCCTACGTAATTAATATTACTAGCACATACCATGTTTAAGTTTCCGTAGTGATTACTCCCCGTAATCTAACACCTTTAACCTTATCCCTGCAATTCACTCTATATAGATGGAGGTGAGAGTGGTTAAAATTCCTCCTCTTACCCTTCATATGAAAGAGTTTTTATAAATGTATGTAGAAGGTTGTTCCCTTCATATATGTTGGAGCGTTACTCCCTTCGTGTAGGTTAAGGGACCTCTTCCCTTGTAGATTTTCTTGTGAGTTGTTCTCGGGGCTTCCCGGATGCTGATTTTGCCTTCGTGGCTCAGTTTTGAGGCTACCTCCGCAATGTGCACACCTTTCTCCTCCATAAGAGGGGGTTTGGTCCTTGTGTTACTGATGCTCTGTGACGTGTGCATATAGAGTTGTATGCATATGGTTGCCCCCATAGTAGGCATGCTTCCGACGCAAGGGGGTTAACCCTTGCGCTAATTGCGAAACCTGCATTTATGAGATTGTATATATATAGCTGCCCCTTACAGTGGGTGTGTTTGGCGTTTCGGACGCGAGGGGGTTAACCCTTGAGGTGACTACGCTTGGCAGCCCATGTATGCGTGTAGTGGACATGTTGTTGTACGTAGAGGATACTCCTCGTGTTGACTACGCTTGGTAGCTCATATATGTGTGCCCCGTAGTGGACACGTTGTTGTATGTTGAAGGATACTCCTTGTATTGGCTACGCTTGGTAGCTTGTATATAAGGTTGTTCCTTCCATGCCACTAATTGATGCATAGCTTGTTGTAGGTGTTTGGTCCCTCCCCCGACTACCTTGGGCGGTGTCGGGATGATTTTGCTTATCTCCCCCTTAGGGGTGCTTGTGATATTTGTTTATCCGCCATAGTCCTTCCTTTAGCAAGTTGTATCATCCATGCACATGTCTTTGCCCCCGTAGTAAGCATCTGATCTTTGTGCATTTTGGAACGTACTCCTGGGTAGGTTGGCGTTGATGGCTTAGCATAGTGCGTCGTGGCGGGGTTAATAATACCTGACGTGTTATTGCTCCTCTTCGTGGGGTACTTTTTGCTATGTGCTTTGTTCCCCTGGTTTGCTATGGCTGACGGTCTCCTTGTGTTTGATTGCTACTTCCTTGAAGTTTCCTTACTTGCTTGTTGGTTGGGCTGGAGGGTGTCTGTTGCTTAATTATTGGGTGCGTATCCCGCTTTGCCCCCCCCCCCCCCGAGTTAAGCAATGGTCTTAGTTTGTCTCTTCGACTTCCGACCTTGCGGTTGTTGGTAGAAAGGATGTTTTCATGGTGATTGTATATGGGTATGGTAACCTCATTTGAGATATATGGACATGATAGCCATTGTCGATGTATAGGGGGGATGCTATCCTCCTTTAATTTATGGGCATGATAGACATTGTTGATATGTAGGGGGATGGTATCCTCCTTTGACATATGGACATGATAGCCATTGTTGATGTATAGGGGGATGGTATCCTCCTTTGATATATGGAGATGATAGCCATTGTTGATGTATAGGGGGATGTATCCTCCTTTGATATATGGACATGATAGCCATTGTTGAAGTATATAGTGGGGATGGAAATAGTCACTTGTTAGAGTACTTACATTCTATATCTTGTTTGATGAGTTGCCCTTTGATTGGGGGGCTTATATCTCATATCATGTTGGAAGGGTGGCCCTGTGGGTCTTATATCCCTTTTATGTTGGAAGGGTGGCCATATGGGTCTTATGTCCCTTTTCGGTTGTAATGGTTGTCCTTATAGATCTTCCCCTGTTCATATGTAAAGGTTGTCGATCGCTTTATCATATGTCAGGGTTGTCCTTTTGGATATACCCATTTTCGGTTGTAAGGGTGGCCCTGTGGGTCTTATGTCCCTTTTCGGTTGTAATGGTTGTCATTATAGATCTTCCCATGTTCATATGTAAAGGTTGTCGATCGCTTTATCATATGTCAGGGTTGTCCTTTTGGATCTTCCCATTTTCGGTTGTAAGGGTGGCCCTGTGGGTCTTATGTCCCTTTTCGGTTATAATGGTTGTCCTTATAGATCTTCCGCTGTTCACATGTAAAGGTTGTCGATCGCTTTATCATATGTCAGAGTTGTCCTTTTGGATCTTCCCATTTTCGGTTTTTAGGGTGGCGCTGTGGGTCTTATGTCCCTTTTCGGTTGTAATGGTTGTTCTTATAGATCTTCCCATTTTCATATGTAAAGGTTGTCGATCGTTTTATCATATGCCAGGGTTGTCCTTTTGGATCTTCCCATTTTCGGTTGTAAGGGTGGCGCCTCCTCTTTGTGAGTGATGGTGCCTTTCTTCTTTCCTCTTATGCCCTGAAAAGCATTTGGTTCATTTAGTGCTATTATCATTTCTTACAGAAGGGAAAGTTTAAGTGGAGTCAGTAGATCTCCTATTGGTAATAATAAATTAGATAATGGAAGTGGATATTCCCTTTTCTCTTCGGGTGTAGAACTTCTTCCAATGTTCTCCACTGAAAGTGTTAGTTGATATCTGCCTTTCCGCATCTCCCAGTCGGTATATGTCGTGGGTGTTGTCTTATGAGGGAGGTCACCGTGGCTTCCACCATAGCAGTGAATCCTTGTATTGGGCTTATGTTGTTTCCTTCCTTTGTGGTTTCCATTGGAAGGAGTCATGCCTCCTATTTGCGTCGTCTTCTATTTCCAGGTTGACTATCAAGCACTAGATCAGGTGGTGCCTCCTAGTTGCTTGGTAGTTGCACCGTTTTCTCTTGTTTAGCATGTTAAGGCTTGTCCTCTTGTTTCTTGGTTGGGTGCCGAGCACTTGTTCGTTCGGTGCCCCCAAGTTGCTCGGTCTCCTTACTCTTTTGTGCTCTAGGATGATGCATTTCTTGTATGCATCTTCCATAATTTGCGAGGGGGGTGTAGGCGGAGACGGGGGCTTTCAATTTTGATCTTCGTTAATGTTTCTTCCCTTGACGCGGTGCCCCCAACCTTTTGTTGTTCCGAACATTAGGTGTAGAATGTTGGTTCCCACGCACTTTTAGGTGTAATATGCTTGATAAGAGGTGCCCCTCAGGGCGGAAAATAAGGAAACGTGCACTAGCCGCTCTGGTCTTATTAAGTTCCTTTTTTCCTTTTTCAAGAAATGTTTGTGGTGCCCCCACCCTTCTTATGGGATGATGGGAGTGACTTTCATCATCACCTAAGTGTTATTCCATCGGTGGAGGTGTGTGTTAGGTTCCGAGATTGGGGTCAACGGGTGGTCGGCTCAAATCTCGTTCCTCACTGCAGATGTGGATGATCCGGTACTCTCGGGTTGCACTGTCTTAGCTTGCGTCCTTCCTTCCTTAGCTTCTCTTCTCCTTTCGCCCTGCAGAAAGGGCAGTACCAGGCACAGAGGGGGGGGGGTGGTGCCTGATGAACCCTCTCCGATGCCTAAGTCAGTACCATTTTTAGAGAGATAAAGCTAGAGAGATGTCAGAGCAAAATAATCCAAATTGTCAAGATGATCCAATGAATAGTGGAGGTGTGGTATTTATAGGCAACGGTGTCATTAAGGTGGCTTAATGACATCGTTAACCTTTAAACACAGTTAATTATCCTTTAAGCACATAATTAAGACCTTAGGATACGGAGAAGGTTGGCGGAATAAACCGAGTATGGGAGTCCGAGGATGGTGTCGGGGCCCTTGGGGGGAAGGGAAATCCGACCCCCAAGGGTAGGGGTTGGGTGAGGCTACCCAACCCCTCCTAGGGGGGATAGGGTTGGCCAACCCTATCCCCCCTAGGGGAGATCGGGTTGGCCGACCCGATCCCCCCTAGGGGAGGTCGGGTGTGGCCACCCGACCTCACCTAGGTAAGTTTGACTCGGTCGGACGAGCGCTTCGGCCTCGTCCGGGCCGTTGGTGTTCTCGCGAAGTGTTCGGGTTGAAGTTTCGATTTACAATCATTAACGGGGTGATAAAAATAAAACGACTCGGAAGTCAACGGGTTCAAATTGGGCGTATATCCATCACATGCCCCCGAGTCAACCAATGGCCTAACCCTTGATTGACTCTATTTTAGGATGGTATGATACGCGCAATTTGAAACCGGGGTTTTACCTTTCGTCTGAATGCTAGCTTACCCATGGATGCGTGCCTCTGACTCTGCCCCCTGCCTTATGAGATAGAGGAATTGTAAACGTCAGAGTAGCACGGACGTGTGCCTAAGCACACGTCCGTCTGAGGTGGGAGTAATAAATCTATCTTTACTACGGGCGCATACTCAAAAAATACATGCTCGCATAGGGATACAATACGAATATGGCTAAGTGACTCATGCTTCAATTTCGTGCCGGGATTTTGCCTAAGTGAAGAAAAATTTCAATTTTGGTCCGAAATTTTTCTAAGTATGGGATACTAGAAAATATGCCTATAGGATTTTAACTAGGAGTGAACATGGACATATCATGAACATGAGGATGTGTACTAGCATACATGCAAGTAGGAACATAAGGATGGGAGTGAGTGGAGACATGCTGCGATTGTAGTCATGAATGTATGCATGAATAATGGCGGCCATGTGCATGGACGTCTAGATGTTTGAACACATGGGAGTGTGTATGTGGGCATGCATATGAGTGCAAGCATGAACATGTATGTATGTATGGATGGGTTGTGAGTATAAGCATGAGTGATGAAATTGATGTACCTGTAGATGTTAATCATGAATATGAGCATAAGTGCAAAGGTGAGAGCATAGACCTCTCCTTTACTTGAGGGTGGGAACTCTGCCACTCAATGGGACACAACGTTCCGCCTCCCTCGTACTAGCGTGAGCATTGTCCATTAATCTCGACCTTCGGCATGTGTAACATTTTTCCTTCATTCGTTGGAGCGTGTGTATAGCTCTTGACCTTTACCCTGCAATTTGTTCCCCATAAAAGTGAGGGTGAAAAAGCTTACAAGCTTTCTTCTTACCGCCGCGAGCGAAGGGGTCTATTGACATGTGTTAAGGGTTGACCCTTCCTTCGGATGTGCTGGAACGTTGCTCCATTTGGGGAAACTAAAAGTTCGCCCTCTTCCCTTGGTGTTAAGGTTGCCCCCGTAGTAGGCGTATCTCGCCCCTCCATGAGTAAGGGTCGATCTTTGCGTAGGTTGCTCGTATAGATGACTCACTTTTGGGAAGCTTTCTTCTTCAGACAGGGAGACCTTGAAGATCGTTTTCCAAGGTAGTCAGACCAAATCTGACCGTCCTGTGTCTTGGGTGTCCGAGGCGGACTTGTATGAGGCAGGGACTCGTATGACCCCTTGTAGGTTGATTTTATGGAGAAACATACAAGGTGTAGGCAGAGCGTTCCGAACGTACCGTTGAATCAGATGAGTGGGAAGAACCCTCTAGTTCTGCTTATCAGGCCAAGAAATTTTCTAAGTCAGGGGTGGCTGCTAATGCTTCCAGTATGTTCTTTTTCCCTTCTTTTTTCTTTGTGATATACTTATGATTGTTCTCATGCTGCTTCCTTCTTGTTATTAGAGCGTTCTTCCCTGGTTACCGAATGGTTCTTGTGGTGGGTGAGAGTTCAAGTCAATCTAAATCCAAGGCGCGGAAACCTGACTCTGAGGTCGGGCCCTCGGCTGCCAAGGAGAAGGAAACCGCGAGAGGCTCTCCTTCAAGTGCTCCCTTGCTGACTCCCTTTCATGATAAGGAGGTAGTGGTTGAAGAGGCGCCCTCTTTACTTGACAAAGGGAAACAACCTGTGGCTGGCGATGGGGTGATCATAGGTCTTGATCTCTTCTCTATCCTCTGCCCCCCAGCCGAGGGGCCGAGTCTCAGGTTCATTTCATCTTCATGTAGATTTGACGACTTTTGAAGGTGTCTTTGGCTTTCCTATGGGTTATGTTATTAACCCCTGCGTTGAAGATTTTTCTTTTGGTGATGGGTGTAATCATCGCCTTTCGTTGAGGTTCCTTTCTCTTGTCATGGTTCTGATTAAGATAGCAAATTCATGGTTGGGAGTTTGGTGGAGACCGTTCTTGAGTTATCCTCTACTATTATCGTAGTTGTGATCGTTGTGGGGATCGTTTTGTTATATGCCCTCAATAGTGCTTGTCGTGATTCTTTGCTTCATGGTTGATTTCATGAGATATGGAGGTTGTCTTCATAATGAGGACGTCTCCTACCTAGTACCACCCAGTGGGTTGAAATATAAGTGCCTACCTTTGATGAGCGTATGAAGAGTGTTGTTTCTCCCTTTTTCTTGAACCTCCTCCTAAGGCTAGGCGTAGCCTTTTGATGTTCGTGGTCGGGATGATGTCTTTACAATGTATGTCTTTGACAGATGTTATACGATGTGCTGCCATGATAATCACTTCGAGGTATGTGGACATGATAGCCACTTCGTGATGTGTGGGAGTGATAGCCCTTCTGTAGTGTGTGGACATGATAGCCACTTCAAGGTATGTGGACATGATAGCCACTTCAAGGTATGTGGACATGATAGCCACTTCAAGGTATGTGGACATGATAGCCACTTCAAGGTATGTGGACATGATAGCCACATCACGATGTATGGAGTTGTGCTTTAGTATTCTTTTCTCATTGGAGAGCCTTCATTGCTGTAGTTGCCTTTTGTTTAGGCTATGTTTGTTGGGTTAGGTCCAGATGTCTCGTCTTGCCCGATATTGTATCCTTCATGCTTTTTAGATGTCTCCTTCATGAGTTGTGCTTGACGATGTTCAAGTCTTATACGGGCATAGGTCACGCGAGAGTGACATGCAAGACAATAATATTTGTCGGAGGTTGCTTTGTGCGACCTGTAAGGCAATTCCTCTTCTTGATGGGTCGAGTTTATTTTGAGAGCCTTGAACTTTGGATTTCATGTCTTTGCTATCCTTCTTGGTGGTGTTGGGTTCCTTTGGGATATTTCTCTTGACTTGTGATATGGATGGTAGGATAACTCGTTACTTTTCATGATAACCTCTTACTTCTATATATGATCCTTTGGTCATGGACTTCTCCTTTGTATATGCTTTCCTTTACTTATCCTTCTTTTGTGTTTTCCTTCATGCCATACCTGCTATCTCATCAAGAAAAAACATTATGTGTTCTTTATACAACCTTACTTTGAAATTACTTTCTCATGGGATCCTTAATAGTATGGTGCAATGATCTCTTCTAATACCCTTTGAATGGTATGTATGGTATTGCTAGACCAAAGATACGCTCTTGGTGGGCGTCGAATCTGTTCACGAGACAGGCTCTAGGAGGGCATTTAACGTTTCACAGGATAGGCTCCCGGAGGGCACAGGTTAGACCAAAGATACGCTCCTGGTGGGCGTCGAAATCTGTTCACGAGACTGGCTCTCGGAGGGCACTTAACGTTTCACAGGATAGGCTCCCGGAGGGCACAGGTTAGACCAAAGATACGCTCCTGGTGGGCGTCGAAATCTGTTCACGAGACTGGCTCTCGGAGGGCACTTAACGTTTCACGGGACAGGCTCCCGGAGGGCACAAGTTAGACCAAAGATACGCTCCTGGTGGGCGTCGAAGCTGGTAGTTTGAAATCTACCTCAAGATACGCTCTTGGGGGCGTCGAATCTGGTAGTGTTGCAAATCTACCTCAAGATACGCTCCTGGGGGCGTCGAAATTCGTAGTTTTTGGAAACCACTCTCAAGATACGCTCTTGGTGCGTCGAAGGTCGTAGTATAGAAACTACTCTCAAGATACGCTCTTGGGGGCGTCGAAGGTCGTAGTATGAACACTACTCTCAAGATACGCTCCTGGGGGCGTCGAAGGTCGTAGTATGAATACTACTCTCAAGATACGCTCTTGGGGGCGTCGAATCTGTTCGCGGGATAGGCTCCCGGAGGGCACAGGGTTCGTAGTTTTAGAACTACTCTCAAGATACGCTCTTGGGGGCGTCGAATGTGTTCGCGGGATTGGCTCCCGGAGGGCTCAGAATATTACTTTACCTTGTGTTCCTTCTCATAGGGAGTTGAGGATGTTTTCCTCTTATGTGACCTCTTCTAGGAGAAGTAGTATTGTGTGTTCTTGTAATCTTCTGCCTCTAATCTCTTCTTTTTCACTTAGGTGGACTACCAAGCACTTATTCGTTTGGTGCCCCCCAAGTTGCTTGGTGGTCATACTGCCTTTCACATTTGGCCATTGAAGGCCCCTCGTTCATTTTCCTTGTTGGGTACCCCTTATGCTCGGGGCTCCCTTGTCTGCTTGGTTGAATGCGATGAGTGTCCCTTGTAGGATTTACTCTTTCTCATGCTTGCTTGTTTCAGTCATAGGCATGGTTTGGATAATGCCTTTGTCGGATGTATCTTTAGAGGTTGGGTGGAGAGCTTTTGCTTTGGGTGGGGGTGATTTTCATTCTCTTGATAACCAGGATGCGGCAGTGTTTGTATCCTAGGGGTGCTTGTAAATTCATTCCCCCCCTTCTTTGTGTTTTAGGTTGAAAAGCTCTCTCATAGAATGGTGTCTTGAGTTGTTAATCTCGTAGGTGTGTTTCAGACTAGTCAATCTAATCCATGCTCTTTGCTCGTGCATGGGGGGGGGGGGGGGGGGGGGGGTCTGACCGGGCTGTGATAATCTTCTTGGAGTGTTGTGGCACTTAGTGTGGTTTGCCTTTTCCTTCACATTGGAGTATTCTTCAATGCCTTTAGGGGGTGTCACATTGGTCATGCTCCTCCCATCTTGAATCTTGATTATAGACTTTCTTTGAATTAGGACTTGAACTTAAAAAGGATGTCTTCCTCTAGGTTTGCAGGTGATGTTCCATGATTTTCCATGGGTTTGTCCCCGTATTGACTATTCCTTGCTGGATAGCTTCATTAGAGGCTGCATTTGTATTGCGTACGTATACGTGTTTGAGGTGTGTTGAGCTGACAAGTCCCTCCTTTTGTATTTTGTCATAACCTTCATTCATCATGTGTTCGGCGTATGGCCTTAAAGGCGGGATATTTTTCTAGTGCCCCTTTTATCGGGGTTTTCCTCTTGATGGGATGTCAGAGTCAAATGTCTTATCATTTGCAGACAAGGTGGTTGATCTGGATGTGCGTCTAGTGTGAGGGTCGATCTTGAAACCTTATTCCCCAAGCTTTTGAGCTCTTCTTTGGTTGATCTTGTAGAACTATTATCCTGCCCTAAGGCTCTTGATAGGAGATGTATCTCCTTTTTCATACTCTAGTTGTTGCACTATCTCTTTTGCTAATCTTGCATCTTTAGAGTTTCTCTCTTGGTGCATGACTTCAATGACAGGATTTTCTACCGATGTTTATTCTATTAGGACTTGTATCCTTGGTTGCCTTCCTTTCTTGTGAGATGACGAAGGAGTGTTTATGAACACTCCAATGTGTCATACTTGGTAGAGGTATGCGCCTAATCTTTATGGCGCTGTCTTGAATCTTCGTGTACCTATCTTTGATGAACATGTTATTCATTGCATATATAATATGGAGTCCAAGGATCTCCGGGTTAGGATCATATTTTGAGAACAGAGACATAGTCATCCATTAGATAATCTCTTTATCTACGGAGTTTATTTTTGCAAGGATAAATGCAAGGATACTTGTAAGGATACTTGTAAGGATACTTGTAAGGATATGTGTTCCATCCTTATTCCTGGTTCATTTGCAGTGCCGTGTCCCTAATGGGTGTGTTGATGTTCTGACCACCTTTACTAGTAGGGGGTCCTTTGGTATTAGGTATGCCTGACTCTTCTCTAGTATCATCAATGGTTGGTCATGGGAGATGTCTGACGTACTCCCTTCATGCACTATGGTTCTCTTCATATCAAAGTTGGTGATTCCCTCTCTTATGACTAATATATCCTTGTGTGGAAATACTATGTTTTCCATATCCCTTTTTAAAAGCTTGATGATGGTGTCACCATTCTTCCTTTGCTAGGTTTGGTGTCCTTGAGAGTTTTTGATGGAAGTGTATTCCATTACCTAGGATGAGCTTACTAAGTGTAGTTGTGTCTCTTGGCTATTTTGTGAAATCATAAAGATCTGCTGGAGGTGTTTGCTTCTGATGGTGGGCGTTGTCCATGTGATATGGTTTCCTCCATTTTTGGAGGGATGTGTTCGCGGCTACCCCCTCTTATGCTAATGGGCGTTTGTGGGGAGGGCATGTTGTAACTGGTGCCCCCCTTGCATACCAATGCCCGATGGGGTCCTTTGACGGACTTGGCCCTAGGATGCTTAGTGGAAGGTTATGGTAGGGGTAATCCTTTGTGGCCTTCATGGTAGTTCCTCTATAGGTTGTTGGGAGTGCTCAACTTATTTTTGGAAGTGAACCATCCCTCTTGGTGATCTTTCCCAGAGTCTTGACCTTATAGGTGCCCTTTGAGATTGAGAGATCTGTTCCTTGTGTATCTCTTGGATGGCGGCGGCGTTTTATGGACTCTTCTAGTGGTCCACCTGTGAATATATATATATATATCACGGAGCCCGAAGGCGTCCGGTATGGTCATTCTTGGAAAACATGTTGATATCAAGTATCAAAATCTACCTCTTTTAGGGAGTTGACTTGTTATGCAGTTAAATTAAATAAGAGGATATGGGAAGGATATGGGTGTGGGGGTGTTGATATCCCCTGCTTCCTTGGTAATGTAACTGTTTTCCTCCATTAGTCTGTGTGTATTTCTTCCACTTGAGGAATATAAGGTCGCATCCTTGCAAGGCGGACTAGGTGGAGGTGTATCCTTCATGTATGCTATGGGCGATCTCACTCTACCACGTCTCTCCTTGAGACTTCCCATTGTAGTGGCTATGTGCTAACGTGGTGTGGTACTCTATGAGTTCCCTGTTCAAATCCTTGTCTTTTCAACTCCTCCCCTGTCCTAGGGGGATGTGTGCCAAGGGTTGTCATGCACAAGGGGTTTGGACCTGTCGTGCTGTATCATGGGTAGGTGGTTGCCTTGTTGTGTTGTTGAGACTATGTCCAACCCTTTTAGCTTTCCTTGATATGTCCCTTAGTCATGTCTGTAGTGATACGGACTGTATGTGTACATTGCCAGGGTGGATGTTGGAACTCCTATATCCTTGTTGGTCTGGCATGTATGTCCTCCCTTAATGCGGTGTATGTCCCTGTTGGGGTACATGGTTGAATCCATGCCTCCTTGGAGGTCTTGCCTGTCTATCTGCCCCCAGAGGGGTGTATGCCCTGGCATCCTGCTGTGTCTGTTGTTGCCTAGGAGGCACAGACTGCTGCCTTCCCTCTGGGGGTGGCCTTTGGTTGTCTCTCCTTTGTTCTTCTCACTGCCCTGTTCGAGGGTGCGAGTGGTGTTCTTCTTCTGGGACTTGTTCTTCCTCATGAACTTCTTCTTCTTCATGCTGGTGTTGCCTTCTCTGCCTGTTCCTCAGGGTCTCTCTATAGGCTAGCAGCTCATCCAATGCGTTCATCAACCTCGGAGTCACTGTCTGTGCTCCTTGCGAGTATGCGGGCCTTATGTTGGTTGTGTGGGTACGATTGTCGTTCCTTTGAGTCATTATTTCATATGGATACCCTTGAGGTTGTGCCTCATAGTAGTACCCCTGTGGAGGTGCTGTGTATTGGGATGGCACTCCTTGTTGCCCCCCTGTCCCTGTGGCTTCCTAGTCAATGGAGTTGGAGCTGTGGAAGCCTCCTCCCTGCTTGTTAGGCTGGGGTGCCTGTGGGGCTACCTGAGGCTCTGGTGTGCAGGCTGTTTCTCTGGGTTAGGCTGCCTTGCTGGAAGTATAGGCTGTCTCCCTCGCCTATTGCCCCCAGGTGGACGGTGATGCCTAGATACTAAGCTGTTCGTCATCGCTTTTGTTATTGCCAGGCTTTCTGTTCGATTCCCACAGACGGCGCCAAGTGTTAGGTTCCGAGATTGGGTTCAACGGGTGGTCGGCTCAAATCTCGTTCCTCACTGGAGATGTGGATGATCCGGTACTCTCGGGTTGCACTGTCTTAGCTTGCGTCCTTCCTTCCTTAGCTTCTCTTCTCCTTTCGCCCTGCAGAAAGGGCAGTACAAGGCACAGAGGGGGGGGGGGGGGGTGGTGCCTGATGAACCCTCTCCGATGCCTAAGTCAGTACCGTTTTTAGAGAGATGTCAGAGCAAAATAATCCAAATTGTCAAGATGATCCAATGAATAGTGGAGGTGTGGTATTTATAGGCAACGGTGTCATTAAGGTGGCTTAATGACATCGTTAACCTTTAAACACAGTTAATTATCCTTTAGCACATAATTAAGACCTTAGGATACGGAGAAGGTTGGCGGAATAAACCGAGTATGGGAGTCCGAGGATGGTGTCGGGGCCCTTTGGGGGAAGGGAAATCCGACCCCCAAGGGTAGGGGTTGGGTGAGGCTACCCAACCCCTCCTAGGGGGGATAGGGTTGGCCAACCCTATCCCCCCTAGGGGAGATCGGGTTGGCCGACCCGATCTCTCCTAGGAGAGATCGGGTTGGTCCACCCGATCTCCCCTAAGGGAGATCGGGTCGGCTGACCCGATCCCCCCTAGGGGAGGTCGGCTGACCCGATCCCCCCTAGGGGAGGTCGGGTGTGGCCACCCAACCTCACCTAGGTAAGTTTGACTCGGTCGGACGAGCGCTTCGGCCTCGTCCGGGCCGTTGGTGTTCTCGCGAAGTGTTCGGGTTGAAGTTTCGATTTACAATCATTAACGGGGTGATAAAAATAAAACGACTCGGAAGTCAACGAGTTCAAATTGGGCGTATATCCATCAGTGTGCACCCATTGCGGGGGTTGCTCTAAGCCTTGATATTCCTCTTCTCCTCCTCATGGAATGGTGGTTGCATAATACCCAATATTTTTTCCCCAATAATATTTGTTCTTTCCATCCGGTGTGATAGACCCGCATTGCAAACGGCTCTTTTATGTGGCTATTTAATATAGGGAAGATGTGGGAGTGATGATATCTCTAGCATCTTGGTTGATATGATTACTCTTCGTGTGTAAGGAGTTGGTTTTGCGAATCCGCCCTCCTTGCGATTGGCATAGGTTTGGTGTTGCCCCCTTATTTAGTGCTACCCTTCCTTGGATGTAGAAGTGGTTTTGGCTATGAGTATTGTTCTAGTGGGAGGAGAGTGAGGTGTTTTCCTTGCAGGTTGGTTTGAATGGTATTCCCAGCTTTCACAGCATGTTGTCCCGTCCCTTGGGCGGTTGGGGGTCTGGTGGGTGTAACTGCTGTACATAGGTATACTATGGAATGGGATTCCATATGGTTTTCCATTGAAACACATATCATATTAGAACCTTTGGATAGCATTCTCTTAAAGTAGGCGCGGCAGGCCCTGGTTGTTGTAGTGGCCCTCCTTGTTTGGGGTTATCCTTTTTGCTCATAGCGGGAGGATGAGTAAGCATGCACCCTCATTTTGTTTCGTTGGTGATGCTTGCCCCCTAGTGTATGTGGTTGCTCTTACTAATGCCATATTCTTCTGGGGATGGAGTTATTGCTCATATCTCACTCTTTAGTGTTGTCATGTCCTACACAGAGTGGCTGTTGTTCAGTGGTCACCTCCAGTTTCCTATATAGATGTGTTCTGGAAGAGCTACTCTAGGTGCATTCATGAAGTGATATGAGGATGGCGCTCATCCTTGTGGAGAGTTTGTTGTTCTGATTCCTCCTCGTCTTGCCCCCCGTTGGTATACTCTGGAAGAGCTGCCATGGGTGCATTTATGAAGGGATGTGAGGATTGTTTGCTCACGAGTGTCCTTCGTGGGCTTCTCCTTCCTTACTCTTCTTCTTCCTGGGCTTCTCCTTCCAGTATTCCCGCCTCGTGGGCTTCTTCTTCTTGTAAACTTGCGAATGGGTGTCGGGGGGGGGGGGGGGGGGGGGTTCCCGTTCGGCCCATTATTCGCACATGGTGTCCTGAGTGCCTTATTGCTTCGGACCTCCGCTCTTCCTTCTCCTCAATATACCTGCAAAAGGGGCATTACCGAGACCAAATGGGGGGGGGGGTGGTGCACGGTGTGCCCTCTCCGATGCTTAAGTGAGTGTGGACTCTTAGAGAGATAAAGTAGAGAGAAGGCAGAGCATGGATAAGTGATAGTAAGATTGGTCTCAAATGAGGAGAGGAGGCCTCTATTTATAGAGTTCGTATCGGACCGCCCCGGTTCCAGTGGTTCACTGGTCCGGTTGTGGCAGGTTCGTAATATAAGTTGGCCTTGACCGTAAATAAGTTACCTTTGACCTCGGTTCGACCGTAGGTAAGTTCAATGTGGATAATTGTTGGTGTTTGGTCCAAGGGCAAGCCCCGGACGAGATATCGTCCGGGGGTGGGGGTCCGGACGAGGGGGGCTTGTCCGGACGGATGGGGGTACCCGGAGGGTACCTCTATGGCCTTGCTCGGGTACCCGAGCAAGGGAGACCTTGCTCGGGTATCCCCTGGTGGCTTTTCCACCCGGGGTCTTCCCGAGTGGTTTTTGCCATTCGGGATATTTTCTGGGCCCATGTAGATTTTCTTGTGAGTTGTTCTCGGGGCTTCCCGGATGCTGATTTTGCATTCGTTGCTCAGTGCTGAGGCTGCCTCCGCAGTGTGCACACCTTGCTCCTACATAAGAGGGGGTTTGGTCCTTGTGTTACTCATGCTCTGTGACAGTGGGTGTGTTTGGCGTTTCGGACGCGGAGGGATTAACCCTTGAGGCGATTACGCTTGATTGCCCATGTATGTATCGCTACTCCCGTAGTGAGTGTTTTGATGTCTTTACATGTAGGAGTTCCCTCTTGTGCTGGTTACGCTTGGTAACTGATGACTGTGTGAGTGCCCCCGTAGCGGACACGTTTTTATATATAAGGGGATATTCCTTGTATTGACTACGCTTAGTAGCTCATATATAAGGTTATTCCTTTCATGCCATTGGTTGCTACATAGCTCGCTGTAGGTCTTTGGTCCCTCCCCAGCTACCTTGGGTAGTGTTGGGATGGTCTTGCTCATCTCCCCCTTAGGGGTGCTTGTGATTTTTGTTTATCGACCACAGTCCTTCCTTTGGAAAGTAGTATCGTCCATGCACGTGTCTTTGCCCCCGTAGTAAGAATTTGATCTTTGTGCACTTTGGGACGTACTCCTGGGTAGGTTGGCGTTGATGAATTAGCATAGTGCGTCGTGCAGGGTTAATAGTGCTTGATGTGTTATTGCTCCTCTTCCTGAGGTACTTTTTGCTATGTGCTTTGTCCCCCTGGTTTGCTATGGCTGACGGTCTCCTTGTGTTTGATTGCTACTTCCTTGAAGTTTCCTTATTTGCTTGTGGGGTGGGTTGGAGGGTGTTCGTTGCTTAATTGGGCGCATATCCCGCATTACCCCCGAGTTAAGCAATGGCCTTAACCTTTTCTTGACTCTAAGATGATCGGATAGGCGTCCGATTAGGTTATTGATAGTTGTTTGAGAGCTTGGTGGAGGCTCTTTCCTTAGTTTTTCTATTCGACCTTCGACGTTGCGGTTGTTGGACTTTGTAAAATAGAGAGGATGTCTTCATGGTGATTTTATATGGGTGTTTCCCCCTTTGGGACTTGGTAGCAGCTTGTTGTTTGAGGTGTCTCAGTGTTTTGCTCAGGCCATCCCATGCTTGTGTAGTTGATACATACCCATATGGAGGATGTTTTGTTCTTCTTTTCTTTCCCTTAGGTAGTGTTGAGGTGTTTTTACTTATTCCTCCTCTTTAGGATTGTTTTCCATGTTTTTATTCGTCATAGTCCTCCCTTTGACAAGTAGTATCGTCCATGCGTGTGTCTTTTTCCCCCATAGTAGGAATTTGATCTTTATGCACTTTGGGACGTACTCTTGAGTAGGTCGGTCTTGATGGATATTGTATAATGTATTGAGATTGGATTGGTAATTTCTGACGGACCGTCGTTTTTCTATTGTCAGACGTGCTTTAGGAGCTAAAGGTCGTCGCATCACTCACTTCCTAAATGATTAAGAATTCTTCTTCTAAGGTTCCCCGTGGTGGCCTTGCTACCAAGGCCCCTGTAATCCGCTACCCTCATAAGTATTCTGGGGAAGCGGTTTCCTCACCCTGACCCAAGTCCGGACTATGCTCTTGAGTTGTCCGATTCTGATTTGGAGTCGGATGTCGTGTTGAAGCCCATTCTTGAGGATGAGGTGGCCCTTCTTCACGACCCAGTGTTCCCGTTCGAGGAGTTTATTGAGAATTTGTTGGGTAAAAGCGTGTTCCTTTCTCATGTTAAGGCTGTTGGGTTGTTTGGTTTGGGAAATTCATTTTATCCCTTCGCTATGCCGTATCGCTATGTTGGAAATTTGGTTACTCCGCCCCCGGATAGTGTTTCTGTGGTGTATATTCACCGAATAAAGGCGGGGTTTCATTTTCCGTATTGTGCCGAGCTTCTGGAACTCTGCAAGTATTATCGGATATCTCCCATTGAGCTTGCCCCCTCTGCTATTCGTGCTTGGGTAGGATTCGGGGTGTTGTATCACCGCCCGTTCTGGTCCTACTCTCTTCGTCTCTTCCGATGCTTCTATCGTATCCAGAGTGGTGGTGAGTCGGGGTTCTACTCCCTAGTGATTCGTTATCCCCACGAAGGGTTCTCGGAGTTAGGCAAGGTCAAGTGGGATAACAAACGTCGGTTCGTTCTTGCCATTGAAAATGGTAGTGGTCATTGGGATAAACATTACTTTTTCCTTGAGGGTTGTAATGTTCCTTGGTCTTTGGACTCTCTTCTCGTGAAGGATGCGCGTCCCACGTTTTCCCAACTCTCTGTGTCCGACAAGCAAGTCTTGAAACTGATATATTTTGGGAACACGACGGCTTCCTTTGAGTCCGTGCATCATTTCTTAGAGTAGGAGGTATGTGCTGCGGGGATTCAAACGGCATGCCCCGTCCCACCTTCGGTATGCGAGTCTTCGAGTTTTTAATACTTGTTATTTTACTGCTTTGCCTTGTATGTTGGCTTTAATATCGTTCTTCCCTATTTCAGGAGAATGACGCTGTTGAAGATGACATCCTTTCAGAGAGGGAATTCTCGGCTTTCTCCCCTCTCCTTCGCCGGTGGTTGTCCTTCTTGCAGATGATTTGATGGCATATGTGGGGATGGAGGACGCCCTTCGTCCTGCTCGTGGAGAGGGTAGGATATCCGGTTTAGTCGAGGGTGAGGCTGTTGGAGTTGCGAGGGGCGAGGCCATTGATGTCGATAATGGTAAAGCTATTAGGGTCTAGGATTTCCTAGCTTCCAAGGATTCTGGCATCCGTGCAAAGAAGCATTGCCAGGGCACAACTCTTTGATATATGGACGTGATAGCCCTTGTTGATATAGATGGAGATGGTATCCTTCTTTGATATATGGACATGATAGCCTTTGTTGATGTATAGGGGGATGGTATCCTCCTTTGATATATGGACATGATATAGAAGTGTATTCCACACTCTATGTATGCACCTAATTACACAATGCATACACACTAGATTATGTATGCACCTGGTTCACTATGTATGCACCTGGATCATAGTTTATTGTATAGCCTTAGTTGGTGATCCTAGTTTTGTCTAGTATATATATTGTAACACTTGCTTTGTAATACCTAGTTTATTAATGAAGCATTCTCATTCATATGGTATCAGAGCACAAGGACATTCATAGCGGCGTATGCAATGGATCAAGGAACTTGAAGTTTTCCCCATTTGCTTCAACCTGCCAGCTTAGTCTTGTGTGGATTTACCTCATTACGCTTCAGGATTCATCAAATCAGCTTGAATTCTCACTTACATCCAACAATGGACTCTTAGTAAGTCTCATCTCATGCTCATTCACGCACACAAGGAACTGAGGACAGTGCTAGTATTGCTCATAGGCCATAGCACTTGATTTGCCTAGTTCTACTTGTTCTAGCTCAGATTGAGCTACTTGCGTGCTTGATTTTGGTATTCACTGAAGTGTGTGTCATTCCTCTAGTATCATTGATGGATTCTGAGATTGTTTGAACTAGTCTCATTGATTATAACACTTGGATCTTACTCGTTTAGTGGATTACTTCATCCTTACTCGGCTGAGTGACCATTGTGAGTTCTTGGGTATTCTTCAGCATATTCTTTGATTCTATTGAAGAATTCGTGCTTCCATCAATGGAGAACTGATTATCATCAAGTTTTTTATGATTGCCAATCATTGGTTTTGCTCATTTTGATGCGTAGTGGTACAGATTGTACTATCTACTAGCTGGATTTGTCCTATTCTTAACAGATTTGGTGTGCCAGTTTTGTCTATATTACAAGCTATTTCCGTGGGGATTTTTTTTGCCATTTCTTCTAGTGGTCTCTTGGGAATTAAGTTCACATCTCTTTCAACAAGCGTTTTCAACTTGACTGACTTGCAAAATGGCTCATGAATCCAATGTGGATGACCCTCTCTACATACACCCATCTGACACCACTGGCCATATGCTCATACCTTTTCAGCTGCAGGGTACCTCCAACTATCATGTTTGGAGTACCTCAATCAAGGAAGGCTTGTTAGTGAAGAATAAGTTGGGTTTCATTGATGGCACATTCACAAGAACAAGTGTTGGTGTGGCAGACAGGGTGAAATGCGATAAGGCCAATGCAATTGTCAAGGCTTGGTTGAGGAATTGTGTAGCCAAAGACTTGGTCACTAGTTTGATCTACAATCCCACTGCTTCTTCCATTTGGGATGACCTTAAAGAAATGTTTGACAAGGTGGATGACACTCAAATCTTCCAACTGACAAGGGAGATTTACCAAACATCTCAAGGGGTTCTATCCATCACTGAATACTTTGCAAAGATGAAACAACTTTGGGATGCTCTTGCTTCAGTTGATGACTTGAATCTTCAATGTGCTGGAGATATTGCTATTGTCAATGAACACAAGGAGAAACAAAAGTTGATGGCTTTTCTCTTAGGACTAAATGAGTCTTATGGACACATTAGGAGTAGCTTGCTCATGAGGCAACCACTTCCCTCTCTTAGCATTGCCTTCTCTGTTTTTGTACAAGAAGAAAGTCAAAGGACCATTTATGGTTCTATTGGAGATGTGGGTGAGGCAACTGCATTATACACAAGAAACAATCCATCTTATGGTGGAAGCGGTAATGGAAGAGGCTATGGAAGAGGCAGAGGCTATGGAAGAGGCAATGGCAGGGGCGGAGGCATTCCAAATGGTCCCAATGAGAGACCTCCCCCTCCTATTTGCACCTATTGTGGCAAGAGAGGTCACATAGAGGATCAATGTTATAGCAAGCATGGATATCCACAAGGTCATCCAATGTACAACCCAAATGCTCCCAAGAGGAATTGGAACTCAGCCAACATTGTTGAAGATGGTGGTAGCTCAAGTGCCATTGAGCATGTGGCAGCCAAGGACAAGAGGAATTTTCATGGCACAGCCAACAAGAGAATCCAATATGTAGCTGCTCATGATGATTACTTTGAGCATTCACCACTGACTTTGAAGATGTTGATCAAGCTCATGTCAATATGGCAGGTATATCTAGTGACCCTATGGTTTGGATAGTTGACTCAGGTGCAACTAATCACATCACACATCAAATTGAGTGGTTATTTGACTTGAAGAAGTGTGAATCTGATCATCAATATGTTCATTTACCAAATGGTCACAAATGCAAAGTAACTCATGTTGGTTCTTGCTCTTTCTCAAGTGGATTCACTCTGACCAACATCTTATTGGTCCCTGATTTCAAATTCAATTTGATCTCAGTATCTAGGCTTCCTAGCCAATTGAATTGTAAGGTGATCTTTACTTCTGATCATGTGTTGCTCCAGGGCCAGAGTGGCAAGTCCATGGTGATTGGAGAATGGAATAGAGGTCTATACACCTTGAAGGATGTGGTGCCTTCAAGCTCAAGGAAGATTGCAGCCACTTGCTTGGGGAATAAGGAAGAGGTGTTGAGATGGCATAGGCGTTTGGGCCATGTCTCTGAGACTTACCTCAACCATTTAGATGTTTTGAATTTGAATAAACCTTATGGTTGTATCAAACAATGCACAATTTGCCCTCTTGCCAA
The DNA here is from genome assembly GCA_036873135.1 of Clarkia xantiana subsp. parviflora. NCBI lineage: Eukaryota > Viridiplantae > Streptophyta > Magnoliopsida > Myrtales > Onagraceae > Clarkia > Clarkia xantiana. The sequence goes on along the minus strand of JAPTYO010000017.1, from coordinate 7,193,577 downwards.
GCAATCTAGATTTTCATTTCCAATAAGTGACTCTATTGCTTCTAAGCCTTTTGATCTTATTCACATGGACTTATGGGGTCCCTACAAAGTGCCAACCTTTAAGGGCAATCAGTATTTCTTGACAATAGTAGATGATTGTTCAAGAGCAACTTTGGTCTACTTAATGAAGTTCAAGAGTGACACTTTCTTGCACATCAAGAACTACCTACTCATGGTGAAGAATCAGTTTGGTACTATGGTTAAGATCTTAAGGAGTGACAATGGCACTGAGTTCACTAACTCAGTATGCAAGGAGTTGCTTCTCCAATTTGGCATCCATCACCAAACTAGTTGTGTGCATACACCACAACAAAATGGAAGAGTGGAACGCAAGCATAGAGACATCCTAAACATTGCTAGAGCAATTAGGTTTCAAGCATCAATGCCTTTGAGACACTGGGGATATTGCATTCTCAATGCTTGTTACTTGCTTAATAGGCTACCATCCTCTATCTTGAAGTTCAAGTCACCTATGGAAGTGTTGTATGGGAAGATGCCTTCTCTTCATCATTTGAGTGTTATTGGTTGTCTTTGCTTCACAACAAAGCTAAACAACCATGACAAGTTTGGTCCAAGAGCTAAACCATGCATACTTATGGGGTACTCCACTTCACAAAAAGGGTACCTTGTAATGAATATTTCTGATTAAGTCTTTCATGTTTCAAGAGATGTACTCTTCCATGAAGACATCTTTCCATTTAGCATGTCCAAAGAGGCCCTAAGAGCCTTGATACCTTCTTGCTTGGCACCCAAGCCACCTATGATTGACTCCTCACCAGAGTTGCCAATGCTCTTTGATGAACTTACCCCAAGCCATGCTCCCACTATTGAGACTAATGCTCCTAATACTGAACATTCACAACCTCCCCAATCAATAGAAGAAGAGGTAGTCCCATTACAAGGAGCAAGAGGTGCATCACCACAACAAATTACATCTCCTCAACAAAGTTCTTCTTCACAACCTCCCCAACGAACAGAGGAAGTGGAAGAGGAAGTCCCACAACCTTCTTCCACAAGAAGGAGCCTCAGAATTGCCCAAAGAAATTCTCCACAAATAAGGAGGAGTGCAAGGCTTGCTGCCCTTCAAAACAAGCCTAGTTCCAATGCCACTTTTGGAATGGAAAGATATGTATCTTATGATACTCTAGGCCCCCAATTCAAATGTGATGTGCCTCGGATCTGCTCTGATACCAAATGATGTGCCTCGATTTGTCGACACAAGGGGAATTGGATAAAAGTGACAGAAACGGATAAGATGAGAAGGGTGGATGGTAGAACCGTTCACCAATGCTTGATAAGATAACTCGCCACAAGCAAAGACGTCCGGGTTTGATTCGCCACACTCAAGGATGAGGGATAAGAATCGGATAGGTTTCGCCACTAAACAATCAGATTGCTTAGATAAGAAGGGGGTGCACTAAGGCAATAATCTCATTCATCAAAGCTGCTGGAAATAACATAATAATAGAGCTTATATAGTGCTCTTTACACCAAAAACGAAATTCAAACTTAAATTGGCTAACTCATGCATGGAGAGCAGCCTTTATTGGAAAGCAAATACTAGAAAACATAAGCAAATCAATTCAGAATCCAAGTCTCAAGGTTGGTTGGTTGTTGGGCGGATTAGCATTGAATGCTAATTGACTTGAGTGTCTCTTGGGCCTTCTTGCATCTGTAGCAGCATTTTAGGCCCTCCATTGGCCATGTTTGTGACTTGGGCCTTGGATCGGGTGATTGGGCCACCATTTCGACTTGTAGGAACAACACATGGGCTTGGGTACAAGGAACAGCCATCTTGGAGCACATCATCCTCCCCAGGTTGGAAAGGATTTGACCTCAAATCCAGATCATCGCTGTCTTCTAAATACGGTGCCAAGTCCCTCACATTGAAAGTAGCAGACACATTATAGCCATCAGGCAGCTCAACCTTGTATGCATTGTCATTCACCTTCTCAATCACACGGAAAGAACCATCTGATCTTGGCATCAACTTGTTCTTACGCTTGTTTGGAAATCTCTCTTTTCGAAGATGAATCCACACGAGCTCACCTGGCTGGAAATAGACTTGTTTCCTCCCCTTATTGGCAGCTTGAGCGTACTTTGCATTCTTTCGCTCGATTTCTTGCTTCACCTTCTCGTGCATCGCCTTGATCTCTTCAGCTCTCTTCTTTCCATCAACACAAACTCGATCTTTGATTGGAAGTGGTGTCAGGTCCATGGGCGTCTGTGGGTTGAATCCATACACCACCTCGAAGGGAGTCCTCTTGGTTGTGCCATGAACACTCCGATTATAAGCAAATTCAACATGTGCAAGACATTTATCCCAGGCCTTCAAGTTCTTACTTACAACAGTTCTAAGTAGAGATGAAAGAGTGCGATTTACCACCTCAGTTTGGCCGTCGGTTTGGGGATGACACGTGGTGCTGAAAAGTAGTTTAGTTCCCAGCTTTGCCCAAAGAGTTTTCCAGAAGTAGCTCAAGAACTTGGAATCACGGTCGGAGACAATACTCTTAGGAACACCATGCATTCTCACCACTTCTTTGAAGAACAAGTCAGCAACATGAGAGGCATCATCAGATTTCCGACATGGGATGAAATGTGCCATCTTTGAGAATCGGTCCACCACCACAAAGATAGAGTCATTTCCTCCCTGAGTCCGAGGCAGGGCAAGCACGAAGTCCATGCTTACATCAATCCACGGCTGATCTGGAACGGGTAATGACATGTAGAGGCCATTAGGATTCTCTTTGCTTTTGGCCATCTTGCAAGTGACACACCGCTCAATGATGCGATGCACATCTCGGATCATCCTAGGCCAGAAAAAGTGTTCCTGTAGTGCTGCCAATGTCTTCTTTTCTCCAAAGTGACCAACCAATCCACCTCCATGTGCTTCTCTCACCAAAAGCTCTCGAATGGTACCAGCCGGTACGCACAACTTATCAAACTTATACAAGTAGCCATCATGCTTAAAATAACCATCAACAGCTCCATTTTCACAAGATAGATAAACAGACGAGAAATCTAGATCCTCCACATATTGATGCTTAATCATCTCAAACCCCAACAGTTTAGCATTCATAAGGGACGCTAATGCATACCTCCGAGATAAAGCATCAGCCACTACGTTGACGTTCCCTTGCTTGTACTTGATGACATAAGGAAATGCTTCAAGGAACTCGACCCATTTGGCATGCCTCCGGTTCAGCTTGGCCTGACCCTTCAAGTGCTTCAAGGACTCATGATCGGTGCAGATGACAAACTCCTTGGGGAGTAAGTAATGCTGCCATGTCTCGAGTGCCCGGATCAACGCATAGAACTCCTTGTCGTATGTCGAGTAGTTCAGGCAGAAACCACTCAACTTTTCACTGAAGTAGGCTATAGGGCGCTTCTCTTGAATCAAAACAGCTCCAATTCCGATTCCCAAGGCATCACACTTGACTTCAAATGTTTTTGAGAAGTCGGGCAATGCAAAAATGGGAGCGGTACTCAGCTTCTCCTCATCAACTTCGACACCATGTTGGGAGACAACATATCCAAGGAAAGTAACTCGATCCTTGTAGAAGCGACACTTCTTAAGGTTGCCAAATAGCTTCTCCTGCCTTAGGACTTCAAACACTTGTCGGAGGTGTTCAGCACGCTCTTCAAGATTCTTACTATAGATCAAAATGTCGTCAAAGTAAACAACAACAAATCGATCATTGAACTTACGTAACACATGGTTCATCAATCTCATGAACGTGCTAGGTGCATTTGACAATCCGAATGGCATAACCATCCACTCGTAGAGGCCATGCTTCGTCTTGAAGGCTGTCTTCCATTCGTCCCCTTCCTTCATACGAATTTGATGATATCCACTTTTCAAATCAATCTTCAAAAACACCTTGGAACCATGCAGCTTATCAAGCATATCATCAAGTCGAGGAATGGGGTAATGATATTTCACCGTTATCCTGTTGATTACACGACTATCCATGCACATCCTCATGGATCCATCCTTCTTTGGTACTAAAAGAGCTGGGACTGAGCATGGGCTCATGGATTCTCTAACATAGCTCCTTTGCAACAATTCGTTCACTTGTCGCTGCAACTCCTTGGCCTCGTCGGGATTGCACCTATATGCAGGTCGGTTTGGCAATGTAGCACCAGGAATAAGATCGATTTGATGTTCGATCCCGCGAATCGGAGGAAGTCTGTCAGGCAGCTCCTCTAGATATACATCATTGAACTCTTTAATTAGGGCCATGAATTGCGGAGAAAGAGAGTGTACCTCCTCAGTTGCTCGTTCTTTAATGAGCATAACGAGAACTAAGTGGGACATGAGTAAGCTCCTTTCTATTTCCTTCGTGGTCACCAACAAGCTCTCCTTCTTCTGGTCATTGATTTTCTGAATTTCATCCTTCTGCACCTCGTGTGGGCTGAGTGTTTCTAAAACAATCTTCTTCTCGTCCTTAGGAAACAAGCAAGTGCTCTTGAACGCAAAGGACATGTGGGGCAGAAAATGACAGCATTGTGGTTTTTGCGGACTGAATAGTCTTGACAACAGATCCACTATATCCACAACTGAGCTCTCGAACCCAATATCAACAGCCTTATCATATTGCCACGGCTCATTGGAAATGAGATAATTGACACTCACTGGACCCACACCGCAATATAACAGCCCATCCATATTCATCATTTCCATTGAATACGGAAGACGAACATGTTGAGGGACACATACCTCGCCTTGGAGAGTGCTTTGGTCATTCACCCACTTCAACTCGTATGGCTTGGAGAGGATCGATAAGGTCAGCGTCATTCCCTCCATGTTAGTAGAGGAAACTTTTTGGTAAAATTCTTCATGAAAATCAGAAACCTCATCGTTGGTGGTGGTGTTCATCGTTGGAACGATATCCCCAGCTTCTTCTACTTCAAACGAAATGTCGGAAGTTTGGACTTCTTCGATAACATCCTCACTTTCATCAAGAAACTCTCCCGAATCTGCATAAATCAGCTCTTCTTCAACCTCATCTTCAATTTCATCAAGAAAGACTCCTGAATCTGCATGAATCATCTCTTCACATGCAGGTTTGGCCTCAATAGTAATCTGAGTTGGGGACGGATGTTTGTCGGGACAAGCCGGAGTGAAATCCCCAAACCCAAGACATTTGTAATCCGCGATGTTTTGAACGAGGTTGGCGTTCTTTTGAACCGACGTCTTCTTGTTCTGTTCCACGTATTTCTCAACTTGGGGCTTTGAAAAGTAAACATACTCGTCGTACGGGCCTTCTTGAAACCAGAAACTCCTTCCAACGGGTTTGGATTTGATTCCAGAACCCTTTACGAACTTGTCGAGACTGTGAACTATCTGTTTCAATTGAGCTGACAAAGCATCTTGGTTTCGTAAAGCTCTACTCGTTCCTGTGTATAACCTTCAGTGCTGACACGAGAACCGTACAGATCCATTAGAATCAAAATCCTTAAAGCTCGGTTGTCTCAATCGTCTCTTCGGAAGTGAAGGATTAACCTTCGCTCTGATACCAAATGATGTGCCTCGGATCTGCTCTGATACCAAATGATGTGCCTCGATTTGTCGACACAAGGGGAATTGGATAAAAGTGACAGAAACGGATAAGATGAGAAGGGTGGATGGTAGAACCGTTCACCAATGCTTGATAAGATAACTCGCCACAAGCAAAGACGTCCGGGTTTGATTCGCCACACTCAAGGATGAGGGATAAGAATCGGATAGGTTTCGCCACTAAACAATCAGATTGCTTAGATAAGAAGGGGGTGCACTAAGGCAATAATCTCATTCATCAAAGCTGCTGGAAATAACATAATAATAGAGCTTATATAGTGCTCTTTACACCAAAAACGAAATTCAAACTTAAATTGGTTAACTCATGCATGGAGAGCAGCCTTTATTGGAAAGCAAATACTAGAAAACATAAGCAAATCAATTCAGAACCCAAGTCTCAAGGTTGGTTGGTTGTTGAGCGGATTAGCATTGAATGCTAATTGACTTGAGTGTCTCTTGGGCCTTCTTGCATCTGTAGCAGCATTTTAGGCCCTCCATTGGCCATGTTTGTGACTTGGGCCTTGGATCGGGTGATTGGGCCACCATTTCGACTTGTAGGAACAACACATGGGCTTGGGTACAAGGAACTGCCATCTTGGAGCACATCAAAATGCTTCTTGACTGCCATTGCCAAGATTCAAGAACCAAGCACTAACAAGCAAGCCATCAAGGATCCAAACTGGATTGTGGCTATGAAGGAGAAGCTCTTCAAGACAACAACACATGGAAGATAGTAGACCTACCTCAAGGAAAATCCTCAATTGGTTGCAAATGGGTCTTCAAAATCAAGTACTACTCTGATGGATCTATTGAAAGATACAAGGCAAGATTGGTTGCCAAAGGATTCAATCAGGTGGAAGGTACTGATTTCAATGAGACATTCTCACCTGTAGTCAAGATGGACACAGTGAGAATTGTCTTGGCATTGGCACCTGCCAAATCATGGGGATTGTATCACATCGATGTAAACAATGCATTCCTCCAAGGTGATCTAGCTGAGGAAGTATACATGGACATTCCTCAAGGATTTGATCCATCTAGGTCCATTGAAGCATCCCCCAAAAGAGTATGCAAGCTCAACAAGTCCTTATATGGGCTCAAAGAAGCATCAAGGAAATGGAACATCAAGCTCACCCAAACCTTGTTGAAGACTGGCTGCAAGCAATGTGCCTCAGATCATTCCTTTTTTAGCAAGATACAAGGTAATGAAAAAGTGTTTATACTCATCTATGTTGATGATCTCTTAATCACTGGTTCAAATGCCAAGATGATCAATCAATTGAAGTGCCCACTCCAAACACACTTCAAATTGAAGGATTTGGGAGACTTGAGGTATTTTTTAGGCTTGGAGGTTGCAAGATCAAAACAAGGCCTTGTCATCAATCAAAGGAAGTATGTTGTGGAGCTTATAGAGGATGCAAGCTTAGGAGCTGCTAGGCCAGCTGAAACTCCAATGGAATTCAACATCAAGCTCACCACACATGAGTATGACAAAGCCACCAACTCCAATACTGATGATATACTCTTGGAAGATGCCACTTCTTATAGAAGGATCATTGGTAAATTGCTATATCTTACCATGACAAGACCAGACATAAGTTTCTCAGTTCAAATGCTTAGTCAATTTGTGGACAAGCCCAAGAAGTCCCATTATGATGCAGCAATGAGGGTGGTTAAATACATCAAAGGCACTCCAGGTCAAGGTTTGATCTATCCCTCCAACAATTCTCTCAAGTTGAGTATCTTTTGTGACTCAGATTGGGCAGCTTGCCCTTTCAGTAGAAAGTCAGTGAGTGCATATTGTGTTAAGCTTGGATCAGCTACGATAGGATGGAAGGTCAAGAACCAAGACACCATTTCTTTATCAAGTGCTGAAGCTGAATATATGCTTGAGGGTTGCTATTCAAGAAGCACTTTGGGTGAACAGAATCCTCAAGGAACTTGGATTGCAAGTTACCTTGCCAATCCCAATCCATACAGATAGTGAGGCAGTCTTAAAGATTGCCAAAAACCCCATGTTCCATGAGCGCACCAAGCATATTGAACTTGACTGCCACTTCACAAGACACCACATCAACTCAGGAATGATTGGTGTCTGTCATATTTCATCCAAAGATCAAATGGCTGACTTACTCACCAAGGCATTAGTCAAGAATCAACATCTTGCCTTATTGAAGCTTTATGGAATCAAGGATGTGTTTCAAGAAAGAAAAGAAGAAGAAGAAAAGGATGGGAGAATATAGAAGTGTATTCCACACTCTATGTATGCACCTAATTACACAATGCATACACACTAGATTATGTATGCACCTGGTTCACTATGTATGCACCTGGATCATAGTTTATTGTATAGCCTTAGTTGGTGATCCTAGTTTTGTCTAGTATATATATTGTAACACTTTCTTTGTAATACCTAGTTGATTAATGAAGCATTCTCATTCATACATGATAGCCATTTGATGAAGTATAGGGGGATGGCATCCTCCTTTGATATATGGGCATGATAGCCATTTGATGAAGTATAAAGGGATGGTATCCTCCTTTGATATATGGACATGATAGCCATTTGATAATTTATAGGGGGATGGTATCCTCCTTTGATAAATGGACATGATAGCCACCTGTTGGAATACTTACACTCTATATCTTGTTTGATGAGTTGCCCTTTGATTGGGGGACTTATATCTCATAACATGTTGGAAGGGTGGCCCTGTGGGTCTTATATCCCTTTTCTGTTGGAAGGGTGGCCCTATGGGTCTTTTGTCCCTTTTCGATTGTAAAGGTTGTCCTTATAGATCTTCCTCTTTTCGGTTGGAAGGGTGGCCCTATGGGTCTTATTTCCCTTTTCGGTTGTAATGGTTGTCCTTATAGATCTTCCCATGTTCATATGTAAAGGTTGTCGATCGCTTTATCATATGTCAGGGTTGTCCTTTTGGATCTTCCCATTTTCGGTTTGAAGGGTGGCCCTATGGGTCTTATGTCCCTTTTCGGTTGTAATGGTTTTCCTTATAGATCTTCCCCTGTTCATATGTAAAGGTTGTCGATCGCTTTATCATATGTCAGGGTTGTCCTTTTGGATCTTCCCATTTTCGGTTGTAAGGGTGGCCATGTGGGTCTTATGTCCCTTTTCGGTTGGAAGGGTGGCCCTATGGGTCTTATGTCCTTTTTCGGTTGTAATGGTTGTCCTTATAGATCCTCCCATGTTCATATGTAAAGGTTGTCGATCGCTTTTTCATATGTCAGGGTTGTCCTTTTGGATCTTCCCATTTTCGGTTGTAAGAGTGGCCATGTGGGTCTTATGTCCCTTTTCGGTTGTCGGATGTCCGTCCACTAGTCGATGCCTTGACATAGTGTTGTTGGCAAGACGCTACTTACGTTATGCACTTTACCGCCCATTTGATGACTCAAGGTAGCGTTTGTGGCAAGACGTTACTTGCTTAATTTGATACGTTTTATTCCGCATACCCAATGCCTTGAGGTAGCGTTGTGGCGAGACGCGACTCGCAATCCTAATTACTAATGTTAGCGCGTTTTCCGTCGCTTGGAGTTCCAAGATGTGACGTTATGGAAAGACGTTACTTGCTTGGTTTGGTACGTTTTATTCCGCTACTCGATGCCTCGAGATAGCGTTTTTGGCAAGGTGCTACTTGCAAATGCGTTTTTTCCGCCGCTTGGAGTTCCAAGATTTGGTGCTGGTGCAAAATGCTACTTGCAAATTTTGCATGCTTTGTAGACGACTCCTCCTCTTTTGTGAGTGATGGTGTCTTTCTTCTTTCCCTTTGTACCCTGAGAAACATTTGATTCATTTAGTGCTATTGTCATTTCTTATAGAAATGAAAGTCTGGGTGGAGTCCGTAGATCTCCTTTTGGTAATAATAAATTAGATAATGGAAGTGGATTTTCCCTTTTCTCTTCGGGTGTAGAGCTTCTTCAAATGTTCTCCGCTGGAAGTGTTGGTTGATATCTGCACTTCCGTATCTCCCATTTGGTATAAATTGTGGGTGTCACCTTATGAGGGTGGTCAATGTTGCTTCCAATATAGTAGTGAATCCTTGTAGTGGGCTTATGTTGTATTCTTCCTTTGTGGTTTCCATTGGAAGGAGTCATGCCACATATTTGCGTCATATTCTATTTCTGGGTGGACTATCAAGCACTAGATCAGTTTGTGCCCCCTAGTCTCTTAGTAGTTGCACCGTTTGCTCTTGTTTAGCCTGTTAAGGCTGATCTTCATTTTTCTCGGTTGGGTGCCGAGCACTTGTTCGTTTGGTGCCCCCAAGTTGCTCGGTCTTCTTACTCTTTTGTTTTCTTTGAGCATGCCTTTATTATAAGAGTCTTCCAGAATTGGCGAGTGAGGTGGGGGCGCTTTTAATTTTTGTCTTCGTTAATGGTTCTTCCATTGAATCTTCGTAGGTGTTGGCTTGGCGCGGTGCTCCCATCCCTGTGCTGGGAATGGCCTTTAAATGATTGACTAAAGACTTATCGCTGCCCCCGTGATGGCTTTTAACAATTCTGGTTCACAGCGGTGGTGATTTTGGTTCGGAGTGTCTCCTCATTTTGCCTCTTGACATTGTTTAGCGTTGAGTTCTTCTTGAGCAGTTCTTGCTTATGGTGACACCGCCACTTGTTTATCAAGTAGGGTGTTTTACCTTAATGACGACACCATTACTCTTGTTTGTCCAGTAAAGTGCGCTTCTCATGCATCTTTGGAAATTAAGAGAATGTGCACTAGCCGCTCTGGTAGTATTAAGTTCCTTTTTTCCTTCTTCAAGAAATGTTTGTGGTGCCCCGACCCTTTTTCTGACGGGATGATGGGAGTGAATTTCATCACCACCTAAGTGTTACTCCATTGGTGGAGGTGTTCCCCCATCGCGGGGGTTGCTCTAAGCCTTGATATTCCTATTCTCTTCAGGGGGAGTCTATGTGCTCTTATATGCCCATAGAAGCACTAGACATCTGTTGGTGTAATACCTCCCCGTGGTGTGGTGGTTGCATAGTTCCCAAATTTGTTCCCCGAGAATACTTGTTCTTCCTTCCGAGGTTATAGGCTGACATTGCCGAGGGCTCTTCGATATGGCTATTAATATGGGGCAGATATAGGTTTGATGATATCCATAGCATCTTGGTTAATATGACTACTCCCCATGTACAGGAAGTTGGTTTTGCGCATCCACTATCCTTTTAATGTTGAAGTCGTTGATAACCCTTGCGATGAGCATAGGTTTGGTGTTGCTCCCTCCTTTAGTGTAATCATTCCTCGGATGTAGAAGTGGATTTTGGCTCAAAATGAGTGTTGTGTTGGGTAGGAGGGGAGGTAGGCTTTTGCCTTGCCGGCTGGGTTGTAGTAGTATCCCTTGCTTTTGTAGCGTGGTGTCCCGTCCCTTGGGTGGGCGGGCGTCTGGTGGGTGTAACTGTTGTACATAGGTATATTGTAGGATGGGACTATATATGATGACACTCCGTATGGTTCTCCATGGAAATGCATATCGTAGTGGAACCCCTTGAATTGAATTTTCTCAAAGTAGGCAATATAAGTCGTGCTGATTCTAGTGACCCTCCTTGTTTGGGGTTATCCTTTTGTTTACAATGGGTGGGGGGAGGGGTGGGTGGGTGGGGGATGTATGCATGCATTTCCCCTTCTATCATTGGTGATCCTTGCCCCCCCAGTGTATGTGGTTGTTCTTATTAATGCCATATTATTATGGGGATGGAGTTGTTGCTCATCTCTCCCTCCTTAGTGTTGTCATGTCCTTCACAGAGTGGCTGTTGTTCAGTGGTCACCTCCAGTTGCCTCATATAGATGTGCTCTGGAAGAGCTACTCCAGGTGCATTCCTGAAGGGATGTGAGGATGCTGCTCATCCTTGTGGAGAGGTTTTTGTTCTGCTTCCTTCTCATCTTGCCCCCTATTGGTATACTCTGGAAGAGCGAACATGGGTACATTCATGAAGGAATGTGAGGATGGTGCTTATCCTTGTGGAGGAGTTGTTGTTCTGCTTCCTCCCCATCTTGCCCCATATTGGCATACTCTGGAAGAGCTGTCGTGGGTGCATTTTGTTGTAACCCCTTCTTTGGCCTTCTGGCCTGTTCTTGGGTGTTTGATTGTTGCCCCCATTAGGGGATTGTATTTTTCTTTCATTAGGGGCGAGGGAGGTAGTTGTTTATTGACTACCGACCGTGGTGTCTTGGAACTTGATGTGGTGTTATCCTAGGAGAGTTGTTCTCTATTGGACGATGGTTGCTTAGTATCCTTTGGTTGTTGCCCCCGGATGCTAGGCTCCTGGAGACCCATGGTTGGTATTTGGTAATTACTCCCTTGTTTTCTGATTCTTCTTTATTTATTGCCATTGAGCATAAGTAGTAGGCTACGTGTTTTTTGCTCGAATCTGCAGACGGCGCCAATGTTTGCTCACGAGTGTCCTTCGTGGGCTTCTCCTTCCAGTATTCCCGCCTCGTGGGCTTCTTCTTCTTGTATACTTGCGAATAGGTGTCGGGGAGGGGGTTCCTGTTCGGCCCATTATTCGCACATGGTGTCCTGAGTGCCTTCTTGCTTCGGACCTCCGCTCTTCCTTATCCTCAAGATACCTGCAAAAGGGGCAATACCGAGACCAAAAGGGGGGGAGGGGGTGAGTGGTGCTCGGTGTGCCCTCTCCGATGCTTAAGTGAGTATGGATTCTTAGAGAGATAAAGTAGAGAGAAGGCAGAGCATGGATAAGTGATAGTAAGATTGGTCTCAAATGAGGAGAGGAGGCCTCTATTTATAGAGTTCCTATCGGACCGCCCCGGTTCCAGTGGTTCACTGGTCCGGTTGTGGCAGGTTCGTAATATAAGTTGGCATTGACCGTAAATAAGTTACCTTTGACCTCGGTTTGATCGTAGGTGAGTTCGATGTGGTTAAGTGTTGGTGCGTGGCCTTCCAAGGGCAAGCCCCGGACGAGGGGGGCTCGTCCGGATGGATGGAGGTACCCGGAGGGTACCCCTATGGCCTTGCTCGGGTACCCGAGCAAGGGGGGCCTTGCTCGGGTGTCCCCAGGTGATTTTCCACCCGGGGTCTTCCCAAGTAGTTTTTGCTCGGGTGTCCCCATGTAATGGTCCTCGAGTATCCGTGTTCTAAGTCTCGGGTTATATCCGGTTCCGGCCCACTTCTCGGGTCCAACTAGTGATAGCTTGGGCGTAGATCCACCAATGATGGTGCTCATCCTTGTGGAGAGGTTGTTTTTCTGCTTCCTCCTCTTCTTGCTCCCTATTGGTATACTCTGGAAGACCTGCCATGAGTGCATTTATGAAGTGATGTGAGGATGGTGCTCATCCTTGTGGAGAGCCTGTTATTATGCTTCCTCCTTTCCTTGCCCCCTATTGGTATACTCTGGAAGAGCTGCCATGGGTGCATTTATGAAGGGATGTGAGGATGGTGCTCATCCTTGTGGAGAGATTGTTGGGGTTGCGCGCGAGCCGAGTGACGTAGGTGCACAAGAGTACTTCGCGCCACAACCATCTCCTATCCTTGCCCCCTATTGGTGTAATCTGGAAGAGCTGTCATGGGTGCATTTTATTATAACCCCTTCTTTGGCCTTCTGGCATGTTCTTGGGTGTTTGATTGTTGCCCTCACTAGGGGCTTGTCTTTCATTAGGGGTGATGGAGGTAGTTGTTGATTGACAACCGACCGTGGTGTGTTGGAGCTTGATGAAGTGTTATCCAAAGAGTGTTGTTCTCCATTGGACGACGGCTGCTTAGGATCCTTTAGTTGTTGCCCCCGGATGATAGGCTCCTGGAGACCCGCGGTAGGTACCTTACTATGCCGCCCCCTTGTTCTCTTGGACCCCCTATTATTGGCATCGAGCACAAGTGGTAGGCTATGTGCTTTTTTGCTCGAATCCGCAGACGGCGCCACTATTTACACACGGGTGTTTGTCGTGGGCTTCTCCTTCTCGATCTTCTTCTTCCTGGGCTTCTCCTTCTAGTATTCTCGCTCTGTGGGCTTCTCCTTCTCGTATACCTGTAGATGGGAATTCGGGAGGGAGGTCCTGATAAGCCCATTGTTTGCATACGACGTCTTGAGTGTCTTCTTACTTCGGACCTCCGTCCTTCCTTCCCCTCGTGATACCTGCAAGGCAATACCGAGACCAAGGGGGGGGGGGTGGTGCTCGGTGTGCCCTCTCCGATGCTTAAATGAGTATAGGTTCTTAGAGAGATAAAGTAGAGAGAAGGCAGAGCTTGAGTAAGAGATAGAAAGATTGGTTTCAAATGAGGATAGGAGGTCTCTATTTATAGAGTTCATATCGGACCGCCCCGGTTCCAGTGGTTTCCTGGTCCGGTTGTGGCAGGTTCGTAATATAAGTTGGCCTTAACCGTAAATATGGTACACATGACCTTGGTTCGACCGTAGATGAACATAATGTGTTTAAGTGTGTGGGAGTGGCCTCCAAGGGTGAGCCCCGGGCGAAATATCGCCCGGGGTGGGGTTCCGAACGAGGGGGAACTCATCTGGACAGAGGGGGGGGGGGGTACCCGGTCGGGTACCCCCAAGGTCTTGCTCGGGTAACCCAAGCAAGGGTCCCTTGCTTGGGTTGACCCCAGGTGGTATTTCCACCCGGTATCTTCCCGAGTGGATTTCGCCACTTGGGGTGTTTTTTGGGCCTATGTGATGGGCCTCGTGTTTCCGTGTTCCAAGTCTCGAATTATATTCGGGTATGGCCCATTTCTCGGGTCCAATTAGTGCTAGCTTGGAAGTATATCCACCAGAAGGCATCGTACCTTGTAGTAGGGTTATATTACCGGGATGAACTGAAGACATTCCACGAGACTATGGTAACAAAATTATATAATCGATCGTTAGAATGCCACATATTTTATGGTTAATTTATTCACTCTAATATTGTTATAAAACATGTTAACTGGAGCCATGGACCCCGAAATTTGTCACAATGATGCCACTAATCGCTCGAGAAGGTTGAGATTTGGCCTACATACATGATATAACTGCCTCTGATCCACTTTAATTGCGTTGAATTTTAACAGCCCCAGCGAGCGTACAAGCAGTTAGGCTTGGGTTATTATATCTCTACTTCATGGCCCGATCTCCAATTATGGGATCGTCTTCACAGGTGCGACACTTGGAAGAAGACACCCACCATACCGTGGTATATTGCCCATGAGTAATACATCATGCAGTGGAACAACCATATTTATCGTATCATACATCCTACGCCTCAGCCAGTTCAAGTGAATCAACGGGATTATTTAAGATGGTATTTACGTATTACATCTGATTTACTTGATGCGAACTTGGAACAACAAGCGGAAGAAGAATATAAAGAACAACAACCGGTAGAGATTCCCCTGTCGTAAGGTTTTCTCGGTGAACACGGAAACATGATACTGTACATGGTAAGACAACTTTCAAATTTCTTTATAAGTATACAATTAACTCATTTGAATAACCACTATCACGTTATTGTTGTAATGACGTAGGAGCGCATTCTCGCATGGAAACATGCAAGAAAATTGGCATATGGCAACGACCTTCCTAAGGTGCGTGGGAAAAATCTAAATGAAATGTTGAGGAATTTATTGGTTATTACTGATCAACAAGACAGAATCAGCCAGCTTGAAGATGGAGAGATGTCGGACTTCAACATTGAGGATCAACAGCAAGATGCACAAAAAATGGATATACCTGATACCCAATCTCCACTAGCTACTCAGTTTTCACAGCCAGGATCCGTACAAGCTGGGCTCGTCATTTCACAGCCTGCGTGGCCCGACCCATTTCCTGTTCCTTATCCAACACCTTTTGAGGCCTTATCCACCACCTTCTGGGACTTATTTGGCACCTTCAGGGACTTATCCACAATATCATATGCCTTATCCAACACCTTCTGTATTTCAGCCAAAATTTTTTGTGATATTGTTTACCATATTTTAACTTTTATTAAGGGTAACAATATATCTATAATTGGAAACATAAAGATAGGTTCACATTAATATATAGAAATATATATAACTATCAATATATCTAGCTAATTTACAGGGATAAATATATTATTGATAGATTTAGTTGCCTAAAAGATTGAGAAAATATATTGTCAGTATATTTGTTTCCCTATTAAAGATATTGACAATAAATAATATATATATATATATATATTAATATGTGCCGAATTTATATATACATGTTGTTAGCATTTGGGTTATAGGCTGCCGTAATTGGTAGCCCATTAATTAGGGACCATTAACCAAAGTAATTTGTTATGGGTCACATTATGGTATTTGGACTAGGCCTAAATATCATGTGACATGGGAGGCCCAAAATTGGGCCTCTCACCCACACTAAGTCGGCGCCGAACATAAGGAATAAGGAGGTGGGATTTCCCACCTCCACTCCTATATATAGAGGACTAGGGTGACTTTTTAAGTGCCCATTCTCTCTTCCCAAGTGTTAAGATTAAAAACCCTCCCACTAGGTCCCTTACTGTTTTGGCCGAACCTACATATAGGAGGTGCCTAAATTGCGACAAGCAATTTACTCCAAGTAAAATCCATCCCGCGAGAATCGAAGGAGGCTTTGCTGTGAAGATCAAACCGCATAGGGCTTCTCTAACAGGAACCTCTACGGGGTACCGGTCGGTGGATCGAGAACTCCCCTCGAAGATCTTGAGCTACAGAAGTCATTACAGGTATGTGCACTCTCTTCCGCTGCGTAATTAGTTACCATGCACGTATCTAGGGTTTCGTTTCTGTAGGATTAGTCACCATAATCCAACACATATATATATTGTTGATTGATTTTGTCTTAAAGATAGAATCTTGGCGATAAATATGTATATATTTATTGATGTGCCGAAATATATATATATACATATATAATATTGGAAATTATTTTACATAATTAATATTTCTCGGAGGCTAAGTTATGTTTTTAGTGGACATTAAAACCCTACTTAGCCCACAAGAATATTTCGGCCGAACCCTAGGGTTAATGGGCCGGTCCAATATGTTGAATTGGTCTGGATTAAACCGGACCGGGTTTTCTTAATCAGTTCGATCTTGTTAGGATTGGATCTATAGAAGTGTATTCCACACTCTCTGCATGCACCTAACTACACAATGCATACACACTAGACTATGTATGCACCTGGTTCATAGTTGATTGTATAGCCTTAGTTGGTGATCCTAGTTTTGCCTAGTATATATATTGTAACACTTGCTTTGTAATACCTAGTTGATTAATGAAGCATTCTCATTCATATGGTATCAGAGCACAAGGACATTCATAGCGGCGTATGCAATGGACCAAGGAACTTGAAGTTTTCCCCATTTGCTTCAATCTGCCAGCCTAGTCTTGTGTGGATTTACCTCATTACGCTTCAGGATTCATCAACTTAGCTTGAATTCTCACTTTACATTCAACAACGAACTCTTAGTAAGTCTCATTTCATGCTCATCCACGCACACAAGGAACTGAGGACAGTGCTAGTATTGCTCATAGGCCATAGCACTTGATTTGCCTTGTTCTACTTGTTCTAGCTCAGATTGAGCTATTTGCGTGCTTGATTTTGGTATTCCCTGAAGTGTGTGTCATTCCTCTAGTATCTTTGATGGATTCTGAGATTGTTTGAACTAGTCTCATTGATTATAACACTTGGATATTACCCGTTTGGTGGATTACTTCATCCTTACTCGGCTGAGTGACTATTGTGAGTTCTTGGGTATTCTTCAGCATTTTCTTTGATTCTATTGAAGAATTTCGTGCTTCCATTAATGGAGAACTGGTTATTATCAAGTTTTTGATGATTTTCAATCATGGGTTTTGCTCATTTTGATGCGTAGTGGTACGGATTGTACTATCTACTAGCTGGATTTGTCCTATTCTTAACAGATTTGGTGTGCCAGTCTTATCTATATCATCAACTATTTCCGTGGGGTTTCTTTACAATTTCTTCTAGTGATCTCTTGGAATCAAGTTCATATCTCTTTCAACAAGCTCATTTTACTTGACTGACTTGCAAAATGGCTCATGAATCCAATGTGGATGATCCTCTCTACATACACCCATCTGACACCACTGGCCATATGCTCATACCTTTTCAGCTGCAGGGTACCTCCAACTATCATGTTTGGAGTACCTCAATCAAGGAAGGCTTGTTAGTGAAGAATAAATTGGGCTTCATTGATGGCACATTCACAAGAACAAGTGTTGATGTGGCAGACAGGGTGAAATGGGATAGGGCCAATGCAATAGTCAAGGCTTGGTTGAGGAATTGTGTAGCCAAGGACTTGGTCACTAGTTTGATCTATAATCCCACTGCTTCTTCCATTTGGGATGACCTTAAGGAAATGTTTGACAAGGTGGATGGTACTCAAATCTTCCAACTGACCAGGGAGATCTACCAAACATCTCAAGGAGTTCTATCCATCACTGAATACTTTGCAAAGATGAAACAACTTTGGGATGCTCTTGCTTCAGTTGATGACTTGAATCTTCAATGTGCTGGAGACATTTCTATTGTCAATGAACACAAGGAGAAGCAAAATTTAATGGCCTTTCTCTTAGGACTAAATGAGTCTTATGGACACATTGGGAGTAGCTTGCTCATGAGGCAACCACTTCCATCTCTTAGCATTGCCTTCTCTGTTTTAGTACAAGAAGAAAGTCAAAGGACCATTTCTGGTTCTATTGGAGATGTGGGTGAGGCAACTACCTTATACACAAGAAACAATCCATCTTATGGTTGAAGAGATAATGGAAGAGGCTATGGAAGAGGAAGAAGCTATGGAAGAGGCAATGGCAATGGCAATGGCAGGGGCAGAGGCATTCCAAATGGTCCCAATGAGAGACCTCCCCCTCCTATATGCACCTATTGTGGCAAGAGAGGCCACATAGAGGATCAATGTTATAGCAAGCATGGATATCCACGAGGTCATCCAATGTACAACCCAAATGCTCCTAAGAGGAATTGGAACTCAGCCAACATTGTTGAAGATGGTGGAAGCTCAAGTTCCATTGAGCATGTAGCAGCCAAGAACAAGAGAATTTTTCATGGCACAGCCAACAAGAGGATCCAACATGTAGCTGCTCATGATGATTACTTTGAGCATTTACCTTTGAGCTTTGAAGATGTTGAACAAGCTCATATCAATATGGCAGGTATATCTAGTGACCCTATGGTTTGGATAGTTGACTCAGGGGCAACTAATCACATCACACATCAAATTGAGTGGTTATTTGATTTGAAGAAGTGTGACTCTGATCATCAATATGTTCATTTACCAAATGGTCACAAATGCAAAGTAACTCATATTGGCTCTTGCTCTTTCTCAAGTGGATTCACTCTGACCAACATCTTATTGGTCCCTGATTTCAAATTCAATTTGATCTCAGTTTCTAGGTTTCCTAGCCAATTGAATTGTAAGGTGATCTTTACTTCTGATCATGTGTTACTCCAGGGCCAGAGTGGCAAGTCCATGGTGATTGGGGAATGGAATAGAGGACTATACACCTTGAAGGATGTGGTGCCTTCAAGCTCAAGGAAGATTGCAGCCACTTGCTTGGGGAATAAGGAAGAGGTGTTGAGATGGCATAGGCGTTTGGGCCATGTCTCTGAGACTTACCTCAACCATTTAGATGTTTTGAATTTGAATAAATCTTATGGTTGTATCAAACAATGCACAATTTGCCCTCTTGCCAAGCAATCTAGATTTTCATTTCCAATAAGTGACTCTATTGCTTATAAGCCTTTTGATCTTATTCACATGGACTTATGGGGTCCTTACAAAGTGCCAACCTTCAAGGGCAATCAATAATTCTTGACAATAGTAGATGATTGTTCAAGAGCAACTTGGGTGTACTTAATGAAGTTCAGGAGTGACACTTTCTTGCACATCAAGAACTACCTACTCATGGTGAATAATCAGTTTGGCACTATGGTTAAGACCTTAAGGAGTGACAATGGCACTGAGTTCACTAACTCAGTATGCAAGGAGTTGCTTCTTCAATTTGGCATCCATCACCAAACTAGTTGTGTGCACACACCACAACAAAATGGAAGAGTGGAACGCAAGCATAGAGACATCCTAAACATTGCTAGAGCAATTAGGTTTCAAGCATCAATGCCTTTGAGACACTGGGGATATTGCATTCTAAATGCTTGTTACATACTCAATAGGCTACCACCCTCTATCTTGAAGTTCAAGTCACCTATGGAAGTGCCTTCTCTTCAACATTTAAGAGTTATTGGTTGTCTTTGCTTCACAACAAAGCTAAACAACCATGACAAGTTTGGTCCAAGAGCTGAACCATGCATACTTATGGGGTACTCCACTTCACAAAAAGGATACCTTGTAATGAATATTTCTGATTCAGTCTTTCATGTTTCAAGAGATGTACTCTTCCATGAAGATATCTTTCCATTTGCCATGTCCAAAGAGGCCCTAAAAGCCTTAATACCTTCTTGCTTGGCACCCAAGCCATCTATGCTTGACTCTTCACCAGAGTTGCTAATGCTCCTTGATGAACTTACTCCAAGCCATGCTCCCATTATTGAGCCTATTGTTTCTTCACAACCTCCCCAATCAATAGAAGAAGAGGTAGTTCCATTACAAGGAGCAGGAAGTGCATCACCACAACAAAACGGATCCCCTCAACAAAGTGCTTATCCTCAACCTCCCCAACCAACAGAGGAAGTGGTAGAGGAAGTCCCACAACCTCCTTCCATAAGAAGGAGCCTCAGACTTGCCCAAAGAAACTCTCCACAAATAAGGAGGAGTGCAAGGCTTGCTGCTCTTCAAAACAAGCCTAGTTCCAATGCCACTTTTGGAATGGAAAGATATATATCTTATGATACTCTAGGCCCCCAATTCAAATGTTTCTTGACTGCCATTGACAAGATTAAAGAACCAAGCACTTACAAGCAAGCCATCAAAGATCCAAACTGGATTGTGGCTATGAAAGAGGAGATACAAGCTCTCCAAGACAACAACACATGGAAGATAGTAGACCTACCTCAAGGAAAATCCTCAATTGGTTGCAAATGGGTCATCAAAATCAAGTACAACTTTGATGGATCTATTGAAAGATACAAGGCAAGATTTGTTGCCAAAGGATTCAATCAGGTGGAAGGTGATGGATATACGCCCAATTTGAACCCGTTGACTTCCAAACCGTTGTATTTTTATCGTCCCATTTATGATTACGAATCGAAACTTCAACCCGGACACTTCGTGAGAACATCGACGGCTCGGACGGGGCCGAAGCGCCCGTCCGATAGAGGCAAACTCACCTAGGTGAGGTTGGGTGGCCACACCCGACCTCCCCTAGGGGAGATCGGGTCAGCCGACCCGATCTCCCCTAGGGGAGATCGGGTTGGCCAACCCGATCTCTCCTAGGAGAGATCGGGTCAGCCAACCCGATCTCTCCTAGGAGAGATCGGGTTGGCCAACCCGATCTCCCCTAGGGGAGATCGGGTCGGCCAACCCGATCCCTCCTAGGAGGGATGGGGTTGGCCAACCCCACCCTCCCTAGGAGGGGTTGGGTGTCCTCACCCAACCCCTACCCTTGGGGGTCGGATTTCTCCCCCCCCAAGGGTCCCGGCACCCCTTTCAGACGCCCATGCTCGGTCCATTCCGCCTACCTCCTCCGAATCCTAAGGTCTTAATTATGTGCTTAAAGGTTAATTAATTGTGTTTAAAGGCTAACGATGTCATTAAGCCACCTTAATGACACCGTTGCCTATAAATACCCCACCTTCACAACTCATTTGATCATCTTGGCTATTTTGAACAATTTAGCTCTGACATCTCTCTAGCTTTATCTCTCTAGAAATATAGTTCTGACTTAGGCATCGGAGAGGGTTCACCAGGCACCACCCCCCCCTCCTCCGTGTCTGGTATTGCCCCTTTTGCAGGGCAAAGGGAGAGAAGAAGAGAAAGAACCAAGGGAAGAAGGAAAGGAAGAAAGACATAGACAAAGGCAAGGCAACCCGAGAAGACCGGATCATACACATTCCCCTATAAGGAGTGGGATCAAAGCCGACACCCCGTTGACCGAGATCCCATAACTTAACACTTGGCGCCGTCTGTAGGCTTCGAGCAAAAAGCCTGGCTATCACACGAGCTATGACGAACAGTAGGGTGTCCAGGCCCCAACACCCACCTGGGGGCAATGGGCGGAGAAGAGAACCCATACCTCCAGGGAGGCGGCCTGACCCTGGGAAGCAGCCAATGCATCCAGAGCCCCAAGAAATACCACAACCTCCTCAGCAACAGAACAACCAGGAGGGAGGACCTTCACGCCCAGCTGGGGCTGAGTCCTCCACAGCCTCCACCCCCCGGGCAAGAAGGCCACAGAGAGCAAGAGGACAACAGGGAGTGCCTTCCCACAACACGGCACCCCCTGAGGGATACTATTATGAAGAGCAACCCCAAGGGTACCCGTATGGGATGCCAGCACAGAGAGGTGGCAACCGCGCCCACACGGCATATGCAAGGCAGGCATACACCCAAGGGACTTACACTGAAGCTCAGGAGGAGGAGCAGATCCCAGCAGAAGAGCACTACCCGCATCCTCGAACAGGGCAGCGAGAGGAACAAAGAAGATATCACCAGGAGCCACCCCCAGAGGGCAGGCAACAATTTGTGCCTCCTAGGCAACAGCAGAACAACAGGGCTTACACCCCGCTTGGGGAGGAAAGACAAGCAAGACCTCCAAGGAGGCAAGACTTCTATGAAGCACCCCAGCAGGCGTATCAAGAGTACACCTACAGTCCATACCAGCAGGGACAAGGGAACCCAGTAAGCCCAGTCTACAACTACAATGGATATCAGAGGGATTATACTCCGGCACAGGTGATGATTACCCCGGAGGAGATAGAAGCCATGATAACCCGGAAATTGAATGAGTCAAAGAAACCCAGCTTGCATTGTCTAAGTGACAAGACGAACCACCCTTTCACAAGGGAACTGGAGATGAACAGGGTGCCAGACTCCCTGCACACTGTGCAAATTGCAAAGTACAACGGGAAGGGAGACCCCCTAGAGCATATCCAACAGCATGAGGCCTCTCTATTCGGGAGGACAACTGATGAAAGATACAAGGCACTCCTTTTCCCAAACACCCTATCAGGGGTGGCCTCACATTGGTTCTTCAGCCTGCCCTCTGAGAGCATCCACTCATGGGAGCAGCTAAAAGCTAAGTTTCTGCAGAGATACCTAGGGGAGAGGAAACTCCTCAAGGGAACAGGCTCCATTGATGATGTAAAACAAGAATACGATGAAACCCTGGCCAGCTACTACACTAGGTTCAACCAGAATATTGCAGACATCCAGGGAGACATCACTGAAGGGGAGATAATCAGAGCCTTTATCAGAAACTTAGGTCGCTTTGGGTCAACATTGGCTGAAAAGATGGCCAAAAAGCCAGCAAGTACCTTGGAGGAGCTTGCAGGGAGAGTTAAAACGCATATTGACCTTGAGAGGCACAGGGCAAGCAAGAAGGCCAAAATCCAGGCAGCCAAGGAGGATAATCAAAGGCCAAACAAAGGCAAGCCACCCCAGGCACCACATCAAGCAAGGCAACAAGAGTGGCGTCCGCCGCAGCAGGCAAGACAACAAGAGTGGCGTCCGCCACAGCAAAGAAACCAAATGGGTGAACCCTTAAAGGCTAGAGAAATCAACGTCATTAAGTTCATCCCACTGAACGCCACTCCAGCCACCGTACTTAGAGAGATGCGGAACCAAAAGCTATGGTCACCCCCGGCAAGGTGGAGAGCCCCAATGGTAGGAAATCACAAGGATAGATGGTGTGATAACCACGAGGCTTATGGTCATGACACAAATGAATGCTTTAGCTTAAAGCTAAGCATAAACAACATCGTCCAGAGGGGAGAACTGAAGCAGTTCGTAGACCATGGGGGCAATAGTATGCAGCTGGGGCCACCACAGAAAGACAAGGGCAAGGAAAAGGTAGACTATAACCCTCCACCTAACAAAAGAGGAGTCATCAATATGATACATGGAGGAGTAGCATCGGGTGGTCCAACTGCTAATGCAAGAGAAGTCTATGCATCCAAGCTAAGCTCAGTGCCAAGGTGGAGAAAGAGACCAAGAGAAGGAGAAGAAGTGAAGATAGAGTTCTCGGAGAAGGACAAGAGCCACATCGTCTTTCCACATGACGATGCTCTAGTTATTACTTTAGATATTGATAATTTTGATGTAAAGAGAATTTTGGTGGATGGGGGCAGCTCAGCTGACCTCCTAAGCCTGAGAGTGTTGGAAGAGATAGGGAAAACCAAAGCAGACATCAATCCGGTCAACTTCCCCCCAGTTGGCTTCTCAGGGGCAACAAGCTACCCCCTGGGGATGATAACATTGCCAGTGACCATGGGCCAAGGATGGACCCAGCTGAAGGTAAATGTCAATTTCTTGGTGGTTGAAAGCCTGGGAGCCTACAATGGGATCCTAGGAAGGACAACCATAAATCCATATGAAATAGTGCCATCCACTGTTCACCAGAAGCTGAAGTACATCACGGAGAACGGAGTGGGAGAGGTCCTGGGTGATCAACGCACTGCAAGACAATGCTATGTCAATTCAATGAGACATGGATCACACAGGACAGATACAGTGGCTATGGTCATGGCAGGAGGCAACCAGGAAAGAAGAAAGAGGGGAGGAAGACAAAGGCAAGGAAGGAGGAGGAGTGGAGTGACACTCCGCCTGAGCAGACAGTTTTTTCAAACAGTGCCTACAAGGAAACACAGGGGCAAGGCTGTGAAGGCGACATCCATACCTTGGCAGCCGGACAACATAATAGGGAGCAGGACAAGGGACTCCATCCTAAGAGGCTTCCGCCACATAGATGATATCAAGCAAATGCCGCAGGAGCCCATATCAAGCTATTTCCAGAGATTCTTCAATTATGGTGCCAACATGGACATCACAAGGGGAGAAGCATTCAGAGCATTCATCAGACACATGCATCCAAGCTCATTCGAGGCCTATGGAGGGCTCTATGAGATGGTCATGACGAGCACAATGAGAAAGCTCAAGGCGAAACTGGACAGGGCATTTGAACAAGAGGCGGAACAGTTGGATGAAGTTCCAGAGAAAGGAAGAGAAGCAGACACATTGGGAGGAGGTGTCAATTTCACATTCACACCCCTCACGCTCAGCATAGAAGAAATTTTCCACAAGCGCCTCAGGCAAGAGCTGCCAGCATGCAGGGAGGAAGGCAAGGCCTTCCTAGGTAGAGATGCACAGGGTTGGTGTGAGTACCATGGGACCTGGGGGCATCAAACCAACAACTGCATGGTGTTGAAGGTGGAAGTGGAAGAAATGATCTACAATGGAAGCTTCAAAGAATACGTGGCAACAGACACAGTGACCACCCCATATCCTTAGTTTCATATCTAGCATTTCGCATGTTTTAGCATTACAAGCTTTTCAAAAAACAACTCTTGAGAAGGAGAACTCACGAAGTTACTCCAACTCTACAACTATCTTCGATTTCCTACAAAGGATGTCTTGGTGCACCAAGGCATCCCGAGTGTACAAAAACATGAATGCTCCTAAGAGAGTAGTAGTTATTCAAAAGTATTTACCAGTGAATGTGATGTTACAATCACCAAGTTATCCTTACACAGATATGACTTCAAGTCAACAACCTTCGACGCCCCCAAGAGCGTATCTTGAGAGTAGTCTTCGTACTACGACATTCGACGCCCCCAAGAGCGTATCTTGAGAGTAGTGTTCATACTACGACCTTCGACGCCCCCAAGAGCGTATCTTGAGAGTAGTTATTATACTACGACCTTCGACGCACCAAGAGCGTATCTTGAGAGTGGTTTCCAAAAACTACGAACTTCGACGCCCCCAAGAGCGTATCTTGAGAGTAGTGTTCATACTACAACCTTCGACGCCCCCAAGAGCGTATCTTGAGAGTAGTTATTACACTACGACTTCGACGCACCAAGAGCGTATCTTGAGAGTGGTTTCCAAAAACTACGAATTCGACGCCCCCAGGAGCGTATCTTGAGGTAGATTTGCAACCTACCAGATTCGACGCCCCCAAGAGCGTATCTTGAGGTAGAAAAAACACTACCAGTTCGACGCCCCCAAGAGCGTATCTTGAGGTAGATTTCAAACTACCAGTTCGACGCCCACCAAGAGCGTATCTTTGGTCTAACCTGAGCCCTCCGGGAGCCTATCCTGCGAAACGTTAAGTGCCGTCCGAGAGCCTGTCTCGTGAACAGTTTGACACCCGTCAAGAAGGTATCGGTGGACTAACCTGTGCCCTCCGGGAGCCTATCCTGCGAAACGTTAAGTGCCGTCCGAGAGCCTGTCTCGTGAACAGTTTGACACCCGTCAAGAAGGTATCGGTGGACTAACCTGTGCCCTCCGGGAGCCTATCCTGTGAAACGTTAAGCGCCGTCCGAGAGCCTGTCTCGTGAAAAGATTTCGACGCCCACCAAGAGCGTATCTTTGGTCTAACAGTACAACGTATACCGTGTAAGGGGTATCAGAAGAGATCATCACACCATGTTTGAAAGGATACCATGTTTAGAAGGGTACCAAGCTTAGAAGGATACCATACTCGGAAGGGTAACATGAGAAAGAAATTTCTAAGTAAAGTAATGTGAAGAACAAGTAATGTTTTTTCTTTATGAAATGGCAGGTCAGACACGAAGGAAAACACGAAAGAAGGATAAGTAAAGGAAACACACCAAGTAAAGAGTCCATACCCAAAGAGCCATACACAAGGCATAGGGAGCCATCATGAGAAGAGATATATACAAAAGCATGAGAAGCACTAATGTAAAGGCAAACGAACCACGTAGTCAACAACATAATGCGGCAAAGGAAAGTAACAACAAACACCATCACAATCTGAAAGGACACTCAACCCATGCAAGGGGAGAAGGAGTGTAATTATATACAAGGATAGCATGAGATAAACAAGTCAGTCAGAACCCTCGGGAGAGTCACCCTCACCCCCTGAAGCTGAACCGCCAGCAGAAATGGATGAAGAGGAGGAGTCTGAGGTACCAATCTCCACAGGTGTAGCATCCACCTGGGCAGGGGCAGGCTCGTCTGCAACGGCAGCCTGACCCATCAGAACAGTCGCGTAGCCAGTGGCATATGGCCCAAAGTCACCAAGGTCACCAAAGGGGAACTGAGGATCAATCCGGTATATGTGATCAACCAGATACTCACCGAACTGGTTCATCTCCTGGGTGAGACGCGTGCTATAGTCGGCGGTGAAGGCAGAGGAGGCCTTGTATTCAGATACCGCGCCAGCCCTCTCCTCCGCCCGACACTTAGTCTCCAACCTCCGCAGCTCCTCAGAATGGACAGACGCGGCAACCTCAGCTTCCCGGCGCAAACTGCCCACAGTGGTCTCAAGCAAGGACACCTGGTCCTGGAGCTCCTGCAGCCTCAAATCAGATATACGCGCCTTCTCGGCAGCAGTGGCGACCTCCGCCTTGAGAGAAACCTGGCTGTCCTCAAGGGTCTTCCTCTCGTCAGATAACTCGAGTACGAGCGAGGACATGTTCACCATGTCAGAAATGCCCTAACAATTCAAACAAGGGATGAATAACCGAAAGATAGACACTATGAAAGAAACAAGAGGAAAGCAGAGAACAACTTACAGGTGCATAACGAGAGAGTACCCCTTGAACAAAGCGCCGAGTCTCCCCAGGAGACTTGGGCGGAGCAACACGATCCCCAGGGGGAACGGCACCGCGAAGGACGCGGACACCAACCTCAGGAGTCCGCAAAGAGGAAGTGCTATCGAGGTGGAACTCCTTCAGACCAGCGAAGGGAGTCCACTCAGACCCAATAACATCTTCATCAGTGAGCCGTGCGAAATCCTTCCGACTTAAAGTCGGAGGCCCACCTACACAAGCAAAGCAAGTCAAAGGAGAATATAAACATACAAGGATCAGCACAAGGTAGAGATCATACCTGAGGACCGTGCCCTCGGCTGGGGGGCAGGGGAACCACCACCAGCAGGTCGCTTCCCTTTGTCAGCCAGGGAAGGCACCTCTTCGACCACCATCTCCTTATCACGAGATAGGGTCGGAGGACGAGCAGTAGGCGAAGCAGGATCCACAGCCTTCTTCCTCTTAGCAGCCGAGGCCCCGGCCTCAGAATCAGATCGCCGCGGCTTGGACTTGGAAGGTCCAGAATCTCTGCCAACGGAGACGACCCTCTCAGTCACCAAGGGGGAATGCACTAGCAAGGTAAGAAAAACAAGATAAGGAAAACATAAGTTATATCATAAAGAAGCAAATAGGAAAAGGCATACCAGAGGCCCCAGCCTTCTTCCCAGGCAGGGGGGATTTCTTCAAAGCAGAACTAGAAGGAGCCTTCCTCTTGCTCAAGTCAACAGGGGCTCCCTGCATGTTATAGGTTTTTCCATGAAACCAACCTACAAAGGAAGAGCAGAAGGTAAATGAAGATGGAAAGACCAAGTGACATACCGAACCCCCGGAGTCAGGAGTCAGACTGATCCCGGCCTCGTAAAGATCCGTCTCAGTTATTAAAGACACGGGGCAGTAAGACCGGGTCCTGTTGCTCTCGTGAATGATCTTCATAGTCTTCAAATCATCCGAAGAGAACTCTCCAAAAGCAGGCCAACCATCGGACCGATCCTCATTCAGGACCGACCAAGTGACGTATCGGTCCGTAATGAAGAAGTAGTGCTTAGCCCAGTGACTGGCCGAAGTGTCAATCTGGGTCACAAAACGGAGGGAGGTATCCCACTCGACCCCACTCAACCCGAAATCAGAGAATCGGGGATCTTTGAAGGTCGGATGGCGAGTTACGAAACTCGCAAACCCCACCCTCGTCCGGTACTGGAACCGATAGAAACATCGGAATAGAACGAGAGAGTACTTCCAGGAGTACCAATGGCACAATACCCGGAAGCCCACCCAGACGCGGAGGGCACTGGGGGCAAGGTTCACAGGAGAAATCCTGAAGAACCTGCTCAACTCTATAAGCTCGTCACAGTAAGGTAGCCTCAGCCCGAATCGGATCTGAGAGGGGTACACGGCGACCTTCCCTATAGGAGGCTCCGTCGCCGTCCCGCGAGTATTCCCCAAGGAGGGGAGAAAAGGATACAAAGGCTCATCTAGGGGACTGATATCTCCTAGGGTGACATGTTCGTTGTAATCGGACCTAGTGATATGGTTCTCTGACAGAATAGCAAGACCTAAGGCAAAGATAGCAAGAAACCCCAAAGCACGAATCAAATTTCGACTAATACCCCAAGGAAGGTCACGATACTAAGCTAGCAATAGGAAAGGAAGCAACGCGACTGAAAAGGAAGAGAAAAAGGAACTCACTCATCCTTCGGAGAATACGACGTCTCTGAAGAGTCTGCGTACGTGGACACCACCAGGAGTATAGTACCTGCCACGACACGACAAATATCAAGACAAGGAAAATTTCCGAAGAACCGGAAATACTCCGACTCCCGACTAACGACAACAATCAAAGATCCAAAGACACTCAACCAACGACAACTACCGAGTCAAATAGTTTTATCCGAGCCTAAGGTCGGGTTTTGGAAAAAATTACCATTATACCCTCCAACAAGGATTAATACACCAACGACGGCACGACATCAAATTCAAGACCGTGATAGCCCAATCGGACAAGAAACCATATCCGGACGACCGGCAAAAATTTTTCCCCAAAATCCACAACTACCAACGGCTATCTACGGCAATCCCACATTTAATCAAGCATCGGCAATCAAGCATCGGCAATCAAGCATCGACAATCAAATATCAACGATTCAAAAATCAACGTTTTACGCGGTAATGAAAAGGAAAAGAGCGGACCTTCGGAAAACCCGACCCGATATGGTAAACGGGCCCGGATTTCGAATTGGAAGACGCCCGAAAATCAGTCCCTCGCCGGAATTTGAGCCTTGCCGTCGCCGGAGGTGACCTTGCTCGCCCCACCGTCGCCGTCGCCGGAGAAAAGCCCAGTCGCTCACCCGCCGTGCCCTGCCGGTGATGTCCGGCCAATGTCGTCGTCACCAATCGATCCTCCGCGCCGTCCAGTCGTCGTCGCCGTGCCTCGCCGTCGTCAGCCAAGCTCTCGCCGTCTCCGCGTCGCCGTCAGCTGTTTCCCGCCTGGAGCTGCGTCGTCGCCTCCGGCCAAGCTCCCTCCCGTCGTCGATTCCGGCTAGGTGGCTGGTTGGATTTCTGCTCCTTGGTGGAAATTCCGGCCGGCCCTTACCTTGGGGGTGCTCTCCAACCTTTTCTTGCTCTCAAAGGGTAAGTGGAAAAGAAAGATGGTGGCTATGGTGACTCTTGGAGGTATTTTTCTAACTCTCTTCTTTTATGTTAAAAGGGTGATAGGGTTTTTTAGGGGGTTTTAATCACCACCATCCATCTAGCCTTAAGTAAAATCTAAGGGCCAAGGAAAGATCATCATTTTTATCCCTTTCACCTATAGCTAAGTATATTCCCATACTTAGAAAAATTATCAAGATAGTTTTATTTTTGAGCATTCCATACTTAGGAAAATTTTTGGCCAAAATTAAAATTTCTCCTTATTTAGATGGAATCCCGGCACGAATTTGAAGCGTAAGTTATTTAGTTGCATTCGTATCACATCCCTGTGCAAGTTTGTATTTCTTGAATATACACCTGTAGCAGAGATAAGTTTATTACTCCCGCCTCAGACGGACGCATGCCTAGGCACACGTCCGTGCTACTCTAACGTTTACAATTCCTCTATCTCATTAGACAGGGGGCAGAGTCAGAGGCACGCATCCATGGGTAAGCAGGCATTCAGACAAAGAAGGTAAAATCCCGGTTTCAAATTGCGCGTGTCATACCATCCTAAAATAGAGTCAATCAAGGGTTAGGCCATTGGTTGACTCGGGGGCATGTGATGGATATACGCCCAATTTGAACCCGTTGACTTCCAAACCGTTGTATTTTTATCGTCCCATTTATGATTACGAATCGAAATTTCAACCCGGACACTTCGTGAGAACATCGACGGCTCGGACGGGGCCGAAGCGCCCGTCCGATAGAGGCAAACTCACCTAGGTGAGGTTGGGTGGCCACACCCGACCTCCCCTAGGGGAGATCGGGTCAGCCGACCCGATCTCCCCTAGGGGAGATCGGGTCGGCCAACCCGATCCCTCCTAGGAGGGATGGGGTTGGCCAACCCCACCCTCCCTAGGAGGGGTTGGGTGTCCTCACCCAACCCCTACCCTTGGGGGTCGGATTTCTCCCCCCCCAAGGGTCCCGGCACCCCTTTCAGACGCCCATGCTCGGTCCATTCCGCCTACCTCCTCCGAATCCTAAGGTCTTAATTATGTGCTTAAAGGTTAATTAATTGTGTTTAAAGGCTAACGATGTCATTAAGCCACCTTAATGACACCGTTGCCTATAAATACCCCACCTTCACAACTCATTTGATCATCTTGGCTATTTTGAACAATTTAGCTCTGACATCTCTCTAGCTTTATCTCTCTAGAAATATAGTTCTGACTTAGGCATCGCAGAGGGTTCACCAGGCACCACCCCCCCCTCCTCCGTGTCTGGTATTGCCCCTTTTGCAGGGCAAAGGGAGAGAAGAAGAGAAAGAACCAAGGGAAGAAGGAAAGGAAGAAAGACATAGACAAAGGCAAGGCAACCCGAGAAGACCGGATCATACACATTCCCCTATAAGGAGTGGGATCAAAGCCGACACCCCGTTGACCGAGATCCCATAACTTAACAGAAGGTACTGATTTCAATGAGACATTCTCACCTGTAGTCAAGATGGACACTGTGAGGATTGTCTTGGCATTGGCAGCTGCCAAATCATGGGGATTGTATCACATGGATTTAAACAATGCATTCCTCCAAGGTGATCTATCTGAGGAAGTTTATATGGACATTCCTCAAGGATTTGATCCATCTAGGTCCATCGAAGCATTCCCCAAGAGAGTATGCAAGCTCAACAAGTCTTTATGGGCTCAAACAAGCATCAAGGCAATGGAACATCAAGCTCACCCAAACATTATTGAAGACTGGCTACAAGCAATGTGCCTTAGATCATTCCTTGTTTAGCAAGATACAAGGTAATGACAAGGTGTTCATTCTCATCTATGTTGATGATCTCCTAATCACTGGTTCAAATGCCAAGTTGATCAATCAATTGAAGTGCACACTCCAAACACACTTCAAATTAAAGGATTTGGGAGACTTGAGATATTTTTTAGGCTTGGAAGTTGCAAGATCAACACAAGGCCTTGTCATCAATCAAAGGAAGTATGCTATGGAGCTTATAGAGGATGCAGGCTTGGGAGTTGCTAGGCCAGCTGAAACTCCAATGGAATTCAACATCATGCTCACCACACATGAGTATGACAAAGCCACCAACTTCAATCCTGATGACATACTCTTGGAAGATGCCACTTCTTATAGAAGGGTCATTGGTAAATTGCTATATCTTACCATGACAAGACCAGACATAAGTTTTTCAGTTCAAAGGCTTAGTCAATTTGTGGACAAGCCCAAGAAGTCCCATTATGAAGCAGCAATGAGGGTGGTTAGATACATCAAGGGAACTCCAGGTCAAGGTTTGATCTAACCCTCCAACAATTCTCTTAAGTTGAGTATCTTTTGTGACTCAGATTGGGCAGCCTGCCCTTTCAGTAGAAAGTCAGTGAGTGCATATTGTGTGAAGCTTGGATCAGCTATGATAGGATGGAAGGTCAAGAAACAGGACACCATTTCCCTTTCAAGTGCTGAAGCTGAATATAGATGCTTGAGGGTTGCCATTCAAGAAGCACTTTGGGTGAAAAGAATCCTCAAGGAACTTGGATTGCAAGTTACCTTGCCAA
Organism: Clarkia xantiana subsp. parviflora; assembly: GCA_036873135.1. Lineage (NCBI taxonomy): Eukaryota > Viridiplantae > Streptophyta > Magnoliopsida > Myrtales > Onagraceae > Clarkia > Clarkia xantiana. The sequence goes on along the minus strand of JAPTYO010000017.1, from coordinate 7,161,125 downwards.
TCCCAATCCACACAGATAGTGAGGCAGCCTTAAAGATTGCCAAAACCCCCATGTTCCATGAGCGCACCAAGCATATTGAACTTGACTGCCACTTCACAAGACACCATATTAACTCAGGGATGATTGGTGTCTATCATATTTCTTCAAAAGTTCAAATGGCTGACTTACTCACCAAGGCATTAGTTAAGAATCAACATCTTGCCTTATTATAGCTCTATGGGATCAAGGATGTGTTTCATGAAGGAAAAGAAGAAGAAAAGGATGGGAGAATATAGAAGTGTATTCCACACTCTATGCATGCACCTAACTACACAATGCATACACACTAGACTATGTATGCACCTGGTTCATAGTTGATTTTATAGCCTTAGTTGGTGATCCTAGTTTTGCCTAGTATATATATTGTAAAACTTGCTTTGTAATACCTAGTTGATTAATGAAGCATTCTCATTCATAGGATCGTACCTAGGTAATTAAGTGGACCTAACCGAACCGGTTTTGTGTTGAACCGAACCGAACCCTATTTTATTGGGCCGATTCGGATCGAACCAGATTTTCGAAAATAAAACCGGACCGAACATGATTTACTGGACCCGAACCGAACCTGACCGGACCGAAATAAAACTGAACCGAACAAGATTTTCAAAATTGAATTCAAGTCAATTAATAAAATGGGATGGTCAAGTTTTTAAAATCCAAATGTTTTCGAATTTCAAATTAGTCTACACAGTGCTCGAAGGTTTAAAATTTCACATTTTATTTAAACCTTAATGCCTAGTTACGATTATGGGGATGAATCTCGGAAATGCATGATTTAGGGACTGCTTTAATTAGAGGGCTGAATTTCAATTGTTTAATTTTTGTCACATATATTTATTAGGAGTGTTGTATTGACTATGTCAAGCTAGCTGGATCCCTGGTTAAATATATGTTATGCGCACTAGGACAGACATGCTGTGATGGTTGCAATTGCATAGGATTCATGTCTAGAAACACGCATGATTAACTGTAAGCATGAATTGCAAGTCAGCCCCTAATATTTAAAATGTTTTCAAAACAAAAGCCAGTCGTCAAATGTGCATGTTTGATGTGGAAGTTTCATGTATGACACAAATACTTGAATGTTGAGGATGTAGCTGCATGTGATAGTTTACTTAGAAAGTAGAATTATATATGTGCTTGCATGAGTTCCTCGGAACATTAGACACTTGACGCGTATGCATGATGTGTGGTTTGGTTGATGAATTTGCCATGCTATGATAATTTACTTGTGAAGTAGAATTGTATATGCATGTGTAAGTTCATTAGAACATTTTTCAAATACAAAAGGGCCTTGGGAAAGCCAAGATCGGGTATGCTTATTTTAAAATTCCCGTTCCGGTAATTTGCGAATAAAACTGTTTTAAGAGACCGATCTATTGGATTGAAGACGATGGTAATTTGAATTCTTTCACGAACCCCCTTCCCTCGATTTACTGGCGGTCGGTTGGTTTAGATGGCTGAGGAATCATTATTTGTCGTATTCCATCTTAATAGATATCCGATGTATGCAATTCTTTCTCAAAATGTTATTGTCTCCCTGATTATGCTTGATTATTAATGTATTCGTATGAGTTGGTTGAATGAGTGCGATTCGATATTCCTCGCAATCTTGATGGTATGAATTATGATGAATAAAAGGAGTATGTGTTGAACTCTCTGCTACGATTTCGAAAAGCGGGGAGGACAACTACAGATGTATATCGTAGTTTGTATAATTTTGACAGTGAGAGATGAATGTGATAATTTGTTTCCCCAAGAATGGGAGTAGGTTCTTTGATGATTTGAACACGTATGTGGTGATACATTCAACTCTGGATAAAGTGGTTGAAGAAGACTTCAATTGCAACCAGACAATGTTACAGGTTGGTATCCATTTGCATCCACCTCGGTGGAAGTAATGATGCTAAAGCTAGACATGTTTTGGTTGAATGTGATGGTCTTCTCTTTTTCCATGGATGCTGGTGTAAAAGCCGCTCGAGACCTTCGCGATGAAAGGTCAACATGGAAAAGATGTATATGGTTGTCTGACGTTAACGGGATTCACTTACCATGAGTCTAGTCAAGTAGAGTAACCACAGCAGTAAAGGTACAACCTTCTCTGCTCACCACAGTGGGTCGAAAGAATCCAACCATGATCCGCATGTCATGAGGAGAACTGGACCGAATAGGTCCAATACGATAATCTGGTGGGTTAAACCCTGTTGATAAAGTGCGTCCTAAGTACGCCTCGTATGTCATGAGCATAAAGCTGGAAAATGTTTTATACGGACACAAATCATTTGGCGTGTTTCACTCGTGAATTCACTCAGGTGTGATGTATAACATGACTCAAAGTTCTCGACTATGTGTGCGACAAGCATGGATCAGATACGCGACTTTCAAATCAAGAACCATACCATTGTCATTTATCGTTCGATGTTCGTTTGAGTTACCAAAATTTTGGTTATTTCGAGATTCTGAGTTATTGAATAAAGTAATTGTAGCTCGATTCGTAGCACAATTTTCTTATCAATTTAACGGCCCAGTAAAAAGGGAACGATCCGAAATGAAAATTCACACCCACGGGTTTGGAACTAAATTTTTCGGCCAGGTGAAAGAGGCTGAATGAAACGAAACGACAGACATGCTCCGTCATCTCATTCGGGATAACTGAAGTGAATAAACCCATCGATTGCGTAGCTAGATCGAAAGATTTAGTATTTCTTACTTGTTAGTATTCCATTATATGATAAATTTCGTAATGATGAACATGTGCAAAACCGATTGGATTAAATGAAATTGAATTTTGGAAACGAAATGATTTATACCATGGGTTGAACCTGGAATAGGCGCCACAGGCGCGTGTACCTCGAAAGACGGAACACATCGTTTTCAGAGTACGAATTTTACGATGAAGTGTTTAATGAATGAATGTAAAAATTCTCATTTTCCTTTCACGATGAAAAGAGGTATGCTCCACAAGCTCCCACGAACTCGTAAAGTATCAACTGACGCATAAGGCGAAGTCCAATGCACAGTTCAGAGATGGAGAAGTCTTTGAGATGAATTAGCAAATGAAAAGGATGATGTCGGTAAAATGACTCTCCCACTAAATGCCTTGAACGAGAATTTGGCAAGACATTCATATCGATAACACACTTCAACAGGCATAGTTTGTAAACATAATGTTAGAGTTCAACAACGAACGTTCCCTAAGGGATGAATAGCAGTTGTCTCACATCAATGTAGAACTATGTTCTAACAATCGGTCAAACACGATGCCATAAAAGATAAAAAAAAAAGGGTATGATAACGAGTTAAATCTTATCATCATGAGACATTACTTGCGCATTAAACAAGTATTTGAACCAAGAGTACGATGACTACTCTTAGAGGATACATGTTTAAATTAGCTTGTGATAATGGTGTCGTGGTCGAACATGAGACGTTACATTCCTTGAGGACGAATTTCCAACGCTTGGTGAAATGAAAACAGACGAAGTCTTGATCGAATTGGAGCAGGATAATGAAGATAGTCAGGTCCCACTTACTTCGTGTGGGAGATTTGAGACAGCAACGCAAGTGAATGAAATGGTAAGTGAAGACGGGGACATTTTCATAGTAAATCTAGTGGGAGAAGCCAATCCTACTACACAAATCATTGTTACTGCAGGTGTGAATAAAGTTGAACCTGATAATTACGTAGCCAAACCACATGATGAAAATCCAATAATGCCACAACTACCTATTGTTCCTAGTGGGAGTGGATCAACAATCTTGGTTCCAGGTCCTAGTGATCAAAGAATTAATCTCGGAGGTATAATCCCGAGACCGAGAGGTCGTCCAAGAAAAGTTGTAGGTCAAGGTTCTAGCACTGCCCTTGTTCCCAGTGTGAGTGATGCTCCGATAGAAAGCATTATTCCGAGTGGGAGCAACGTTCAGACTCAAGATGGGATTAACGAGCCTAGACGAAGTCAAAGGCATCGAACTTCTCCCAAGAAGTATCCCATCGAGAAGGGTGAGATATTCACCCTAACTTCTGTTGACGAACCGGTAACGGTTCAAGACACATTGAAAGGACCTCAAGTGAATGAAAGGAGGAAGGAAATGGAGGAAGAGATCGCCTCGATAAAAGCCAATTACGTATGGTCTTTAGTTTATTTACCTACTAACCGCAGGGCCATAGGGGCAAAGTGGGTTATGAAACTGAAACTCACTGCTGATGGAAATGTTGAGCGATACAAAGCTCAATTGGTGGCAATAGGATACACCCAGCTTCACGGAGTGGACTTTGATGAGACATACTCACCGACTGTGCGGTACACCACAGTCAGGGCAATCCTAGCCCTGGTCGCATGACTCGATCTAGAGCTGCACCAAATGGATGTTAAGACCGCATTCCTCCACGAAAACCTAGAGGAAGAGATCTATATGGAGCAACCAGAGGGTTTCATTACTCCTGGTAACGAAAGTTTGTAAACTCCAAAGATCCATTTATGGTCTTAAACAATCGTCTCGGCAATGGTACCGCAGATTCCACGAGGAGATCGTTGGAAATAGATTTGTGAATCTTCACGAGGATCCATGCGTGTATACACCAGCCATCGGGTCTAAGTACGTCATCTTAACTTTATACGTGGATGACATACTCATTGCTGCGAAATATGTGAGTTTCATGCACGAATCAAAGTCTTAGTTGGCATCAGTATTTGAGATGAAAGACATGGGAGATGATACGTACATCTTGGGCATTAAGATTGCTAGAGATCGTGCCGCCCGGAGATTGTGTCTATCTCAAGAAGCCTACATCAACAAACTGTTGAGAAGGTTTAGATTACAAGGTGCCAAACCCGTGGAAACGCCGGTAGTATTCGGGTGCACGTTGTCAAAGCGCGACGGCCCGAAGAACCAGCAAGAGCGTGAACAGATGAGAAGTGCAGAGTATTTAATCATGGTCGGAAGTCTCATGTACGCCATGCTTTGCACTCGTCCGGACATCTGTTACGCTGTGGGCCTAGTAGCAAGATTCCAATCAACCCTGGCTGTCAACATTTAAAAGCTGTAAAGCGGATCATGCGATATATGAAAGGTACTACCAACTACGTACTGTGCTATGAGGGCTGGAAGTTAGAATTGACCTGATTCAGTGACGCCGACCATGGTGGTGATCCAGACTATCGTAAGTCTACCACAGGAGGAGTATTTCTCCTTGCTAATTCCGCCATTTCATGGACGAGCAAGAAGAAATCCTATGTCGCGCTGTCTACAATGGAATCAGAAATCGTTGCTCTCTCAAAAAACGCATAGGAAGCGGTCTGGCTGAAAAGGCTTCTTACTGCACTGCTTGGTGGCGATGTCGGGAGTAAAACTGTGAATGTGTTCTCTGACAGTCAGGCAGCCATTACGGCAGTAAAGAATCCAAAGTACCGTAGTAGGACTAAACACATTGATGTGAAATATAATTATGCTTAATCTATTGTAGAAGACAATATAATCACTTTAGAATACTCGCCCACTGATGACATGCTGGCGGACCCATTAACTAAACCATTACGCAAGGAGACATTTGAAAAGCATGTTAAACTGCTTGGATTTCGTAGTGTTTAGAAGTGGGCGTATACCTGTGATACATTTTGATAATTGAAAGTTACATTTTGATGAATGAAAGATTTGCAATTCGAGTTTATGATTCATCGACGTCATAATGTTTAAATACATCGGATTTTACGGTTTATAAACTGAGTCGTAGGATGACGTAATTCTCTGCACAGATTATGTCGAATATGGGCCCTGCCTTATCACACGGGCACGGTCGTATTGTAGGAGAGGGGGACCTCTGCCGAAGCAAGACTGGCTAAGAACTAGTTGGGAAACTTGGTTACGCAAAACGATCATTTGGTTTCGATTTAACACGACGTGATCTTCGTTTTGCACTTCGCCAATGATGAACTCTGTTCGTCATTAACCACATTATTGGCCAAATAAAAGTGTGGGATAACATCATTGACATATCCCACGCCTGACGATGTTCGAGTATGCTATCGACGCGTGCTTCATACTACGCGTGCCATGTTCGTCCACGGGGTTATGCTCGGTTGTGCTAGGTAGAATCCTCTTGATTCGGATGGGTGCATAATTCTTCACCTCGAGCGTGTGATTGATCCCGAGAGCCTTATGAAGAGGCGCCCGAAGTATCCTCATGGACTCAGAACTCATATCTAAGGTCAGGCTCAATGTTCGCTTCCCGGCGTATGAGCGCAGTGCTGAAGAAAAAGGCCAAGTTACCACGTCTATGGAAACCGGTTGGGTTTGACTAAGGGTATGAGCGATGGGTATGGTAAACTTCACCTGTAATTCAACGACTCTTGTATTCACTGGGTGACACTAACTGGATATTAGTTGAAGGTTGTGAATACTTATACGGATGCCCTGGAGAAGTATTCCTATGTAGAAACTGGGCAATTTGAGGATTATCAGTTGACCTAGGATATAGGGCGATACAAATTGATGTTTATAACAAGTTGATTTGAGACAGGGAATCAACGTTCCGCGGGCGTTACAACATTCCTAACAGATGAGTAGCACGATGCCCGTCGAATCCGCCGGTCGCACGGCAAATCCCGTATGAACTATTCAGAAGCAGGGGCAAGATCGGAAGAGTGAAATGTTGATGCGATTTGGACAACAATACATTAACAGGCACCCTCCCATTCCGGCGAGTGGGAGCTGTTAGCACATGGTGATTGGGCGCCATAATTGGAAGCCCATTAATATGTATCTGTTAGCTAAGAAATTGGGTAAATGTCACATTAGGAAAATTGAGCTTGACCCAAATCCCAATTGACATGAGAGGCCCAAAAATATTGGGCCTCCCTTACACATTGCCGGCCGAATTATGTTTGTAAGGGCAAAGTGGACTTTTGTCCACTTAGCTCCTCCTATAAATAAGGGTGTTAGAGTTTTCATTAAGGTTAATACACAATCCCTCCTAAGTGGTGATTTGAGAGAAAAATACTCCTCCCTAATACATAGTTCGGACGAACCATATACTACACCAAGGGTGTGCCAATTTGCTTCAAGCAAATCACTCCGGAGATCCGTCCCTGCCAAGAATCGATCAGAGCCTTTGCTATGGAGCTAATACCGCGTAGGACTTCCTTAATAAGAAATTTTACGGGTTCCGTCCGGTGGATCGTGAACTCCCTCAGCAGGATCCTTGGGACTACGGAAAAGGTTTAAGGTATGTGCACATCTTCCGCTGCGTAATTCTGATTAGAAGCATGTACCTGTGTTTATGTTTCCGTAGTAATCTGCCCCGTAATCCAACAGTGGGTTCGGCCGAAACCTTGTGTATAGGGAGGAGGGATTATTTTGTGTCTCACCACAAAGGAAGAAAGTGATTAACCCTAAATTAAACCCTGACACTCCCTATTTATAAGAGGAGGTGGGCAAAACCACCTCACCACTCATAAGGGTTTCGGCCGGCCACATGTGAGAGAGAGAGGCCCAATTTTGGGCTCTAATTTCAATTGGGATTTTAGGCCTAGTCCAAAATCTCTAATGTGACATTACCTAATATACTTAGATAAAAGTCTCATATTAATGGGCTCCTTTTTACGGCGGCCCAATATCCAAATGCCAACAGCTACCACTCGCCGGAATGGGTGGTGGCTGTTAATATGTCGTCGACCAACATATCATAAAAATTTCTACGATCCAGCCCTGCTTTAGAAAAGTTCATACGAGGTTTTCCGTACAACCGGCGGACACGACGGGCATCGTGCTACTCATCTGTTAGGAGTGTTGTAGCTCCCGCGGAACGTTGATTCCCCATGTACAATCAACCTGTGAAAATAATAATACTGTTTCGTGTTGTATCCTTGGTCAACTGTCATTCTCTAGTTGCCTAGTTTCTTCATAGGAATACTTCTCCAAGGCATCCGTACATGTATTCACAACCTTTTAACTAATATTAGGTTGGTGAACACCTAGTGAATACAAGAGTCATGGAATTACAGGTGTACATGACCATCCCCATCGCTCATACCCTTAGTCAAACTCAACCGGTTTCCACAGACGTGGTCACTGGGCCTTTTTGTTCAGCACTGCGTTCGTACGCTGAAAAGCAAACATTGAGCCTGACCTTAGATATGAGTTCTGAGTCCGTAAGGATACTTCAGAAGCTTCTTCATAAAGCATCCGGGATCAGTCACACACTCAAGGTGAAGAATTTTGTGCCCATCCGAATCTCGTGGATTCTACCTAGCACAACCAAGCCTGACCTCGTGGTCGAACATGGCACGCGCAGTATGAAGCGTGCGTCGATAACATAACCTGAACTTATATGTTTTCAGGAATGGGAAATGTCATATGATACCGCAGACTTGTCATCTGGCCTAGAATGTGGTTGTTGACAAACAAAGTTCATCACGATGATATGCAGAACTTAGATCATGTCGTGTTACCCCGAAACCAAATGATCGTTCTGCTTAACCAGGTTTATCTTTCGAAATCACCATGGTTCTTAGCCAGTCTTGACATGGTAGAGGTCCCCCTCTTAGCCAAGACGACCAAGCCTGTGTGACGAGGCTTGGCCAACTTTTGACATCTTTTATTTAGGAGGATTGCCCCTCCTACGACTAGTTTATAGACCGTAAAATCATATGTAATTCAAATATTATGACGTCATTAGATCATAAACTCAAATTGCAATTCTTTTTATTAGAATATTTCTTTAAAACTCAAAATGTTATCATCACAACACAAGCCTCTTAAACCCTACGTAGTCTAAGCATTTTAACGTGTTCTTCGAAAACATCCCTGCATAAAGGTTTGGTCAATAGGTATGCCACCATATCTCAGTGAACAAGTATTCTAATGTGATCAATTTGTCTTCGACCATAATTTTAGCATAATTATATTTTACATCAATGTGTTTCATCCTACTATGGTACTTAGGATTCTTAACTGCTGCAATCGCTGCTTGACTGTCAGAGTATACCTTCACAGGCTTACTCCAGTCCTCGACGTCAAGCAATGCAATTAAGAGTCTTTAAAGCCAAACTGCTTCCTGTGCATTCTTATAGAGGGCTACAATTTTGGATTACATCGTAGACAGCGCGACACAGGATTGATTTCAATGAAATGGTGGCATTAGCAAGGAGAAATACTCCTCCTGAGGAGGACTTACGATCATTTAGATCGCCACCATGGTCGGCGTCACTGAACCCAGTCAACTCTTATTTTCCACCCCCATAGCAAATTTCGTAGTCGGCAGTACCTTTTAGGTATTGAATAATTCGCTTCAAAGCCTTTAAATGTTGATAGCCAGGGTCTGACTGGAAACGTGCTACTAAGCTCACAACGTAATAGATATCTGGACGAGTGCATAACATGGCATACATTACACTGCCAACCATACTAAGTTATTCTGCACTTTTCATTTGTTCACGATCAACCTAGTCTTTTGGGCCCTCATGCTTTGACAACGCGCGCTCAAACACAACCGGCGTATCCAAAAGTTTGGCATCTTGTAACCTGAACCTTTTCAACAATTTGTTGATATAGGATTCTTGAGAGAGACATAGTTTACAAGCAGCCCGAACCCTAGCAATCTCAATGTCTAGGATTTACGTGGCTTCTCTCATGTCCTTCATCTCAAATACAGATGCCAGCCAGGACTTTGATTCATTCATGCAACTCACATCGTTTGCGGCAATTAGTATGTCAACCACATATAATGTCAAGATAACATACTTCGAATCAGAGGTCTTTGTGTACACGCATGGATCCTTGTGAAGATTCACGGATCCATTTCCAATGATTTTCTCGTGGAACCTGCGGTACCATTGTCGGTACGATTGTTTAAGACCATAGATCGATCTTTGGAGTTTTCAAACTTTACGTTCATTTCCAGGGATTATGAAATCCTCTGGTTGCTCCATATAGATCTCTTCCTCCAAGTTTCTGTGGAGGAATGCAGTCTTAACATCCATTTGGTGCAGCTCTATATAAAGGCTTGCAACCAGGCTTAGAATGGCCCAGACTGTGGTGTAAAGCACAGTCGGTGAGTATGTCTCATCAAAGTCCAGTCCGTGAATTTGGGTATATACTTTCGTAAGGATTCGAGCTTTGTACCGTTCGACATTTTCATCAGAAGTGAGTTTCAGCTTCAGAACCCACTTTGCCCCTATGGCTCAGCGGTTAGCAGGTAAATCAACTAAAGACCATACCAAATTGGCTTTCATATATGCGATCTCTTCCTCAGTTGATTAGTCCATTCCTTCGCTCGAGGTCCTTCCAAGGTTTGTTTAACTGTTACCGGTTCATCAACCGAAGTAAGAGTAATAATTCACCATTTTCGATGGGATACTTCTTTGGAGAAGTTTGATGCCTTTGACTACATCTAGGCTCATTAGTCCCATCTTGAACTTGAAAAACGCTCCCACTAGGAATAATAATCCTGATTGGAACAATACTCCCACTGGGAACAAGAGTGTTACTTAAACCTTCACCAACAACTTTTCAACCTATTAGTCTCGAGATTCTACCTTCGAGATGAATTATATGGTTACTAGGAACATGAACCAAGTTGGTACTGCCACTCCCACTGTCACCAGTAGGTAGTTGAGGAATTATAGGATTTTCATCCAACGGTTCAGTAACATGATTATCAGGTTCGACTTGATTCGCACCCGCAGCAACAGTGATCTGTGTGGTTGGATTGACTCCTCCCACTGGATTTATTATGAAAATTTCTCCATTCTCATTTACCATGTCATTCACTTGCGTTGCTGCCTCAAATCTCCCACTCGAAGTAAGTGGGACATGATCATCATCACCCAGCTCCAGTTCAATCAATACATCATTATGTTGATGTTATAAAGCATAGAAATTTGTCTCAAGAAACGTAACGTCTCATGTTCGACCACGCCACCAATCACCTGAGCTTCTACAGACATGTATGCCTTAGAGTATTCAGAGTACCTTATAAAAATACTTTTCAGTCTCGAGGTTCCAACTTTGCATTAACAGCTGTCGGTATAATACATGTTTGCATTTGCAACCGTTAGGTCACAGTTTTGGTAAGATCCGTCTCATTACCAGTTTACAGCTCATATGGTGTCGTGTCAACTGATATTGAAGGAACAAATTTCTACATAAGTGGAAGTCAACATCATATCATCCTGGAAGGAGATTGAAAGTTGAATAGTCGACACCATGTTTCAAACCATGCCCTTGAAGTGTATGATTTAAAATGCTCTGCCAATTTTGTCGTTAGAGGTGTATATTATGATAGTCATTTTTCATACAATATCCTTTTTTTCATTGCATACTCATTTTCAGAGGTTTCGTCCACCTTTGATATGTGCATTAGGTTTTCCACCTTTTGCATTAATTGATTCTTTACGAGATCGCGGAAGCCTTTGAAGCATACTTCTTCTCGATTTATGAGTAATCAATGACTATAACCCAAAATTGGTGTTCAATGCAAATGAAAATTCATGTCAAGCATTAAATCATTCAAACACTTCATATTAAATTTGTACTTTGAATCGATGTGTTCCATCTGTCGAGGATCATGCACGTTACACGCAAATCACCAGCTGTCACCCATGGTGAAATCGTTTCATTTCCAAAATTTAATTTTAATTTAATCGGTTTCGCAAATGTTCATCATTACAGTTTATTTATTTATGGAGTACTAATAAATAATGAATATTTTAAATTTATCGCACTCAGATTAGCAATGTGTAGAGTAGTAATCATAAGATCAAGCGGCTCAAGGTGAATGATCAATCGATACTCGGTTCAAGGATTTATTACATGCCCAAATAAAAGATTCCCGTTTTTTGCGAGGAAACATATAATCCAAGAGTATCCAATACTGAAAGAAATAGAAAAAGTCAAGCAAGTAAGGATGGGTCGATCATCCAATCCTTATTATTCTGGGGCATCTCCTCTATTTCTACGCTCATTTATCTTCTCGATTCTGTAATTCAAAAATAGGAAATTGAATTACTCTCGAGGAAGTAGGAATTCAAGGAGAATTTATGAATTTCGTCATTATTTCTCAGAACGTACCTTAAGAGGATTGGTACAGGCAGCAGCCAGGTGGCCTTTTACACCACACCTGAAACATGTTCTAGATTCCTCTCTACGTGTATGCTTTCTCTGCCTGCTCTTTCCACCAGCTTGCTTAGATTTGAATTTTTTTGTGTATTTAGACCAAGTGACTTGTTAGCCTTCTTTTTAAAGTCTTTGCCTTTCCTCTTGCGCTTACCCTGTTAGCATATGGTGACGTGGCGCTGTAATTGGTAGCCCGTTAATGCTAAGGAAATTACCTAAGTTAATTAGGTAATTGTCACATTAGGGTAACTGGGCCAAACCCAACCCCTAATTGACATGGGAGGCCCAAAATTGGGCCTCCCCCTTAATAGCATAGGTTCGGCCGAAACTAGTCCCACATTGGTTGGAGTGGACTTTTGTCCAATCCACCAATCCTTTATATAGGGGAGTCACCTAAGGGGTTCATACATCATTCATAATAAGAAGTACCTCCATTGAGCAACTTGAGAGAAACCCTGTCACCCCCTTAGTTGAGATTTTCGGCACATCTTAGTCCGAGGTTCTGTACCCGTTGAAAAATCGATCAGAGGCTTTGTTGTGGAGCTTACAAATATATATATATATATATATATTTAAATATGCCGAATTAAATATATATATATACACACACACACACACATATATATATATATATATTAGCAATATTGGAAATTATTTTAAATAATTAATATTTCTTGGTGGCTAAGTTAAGTTTTTAGTGGACTTTAAATCCCTACGTAGCCCACAAGACATATTTCGGTCGAACCCTAGGGTTTATGGGCCGGTCCAATTGCTAAACCGAAGCGGGTAAAAACCAATCCGGGTTTTCTTAATAGGGTCGACCTAGTCGGGTCAGGTCGGACCAAGTTAACTATAATGAACCTAACCTAACCGGTTTTGAGTGATAAACCGAACCACAATCTTATTTTATTGAACCGCTTCGAACCAAACCGGATTTTTTAAATCGGACCGACTTGAACCAGATTTTAAATTGGACCGAACCAGATTTTTAAATTTCTCGGAAATTTTTTAAAATGTTCAATAATATAGGACGTCAAATTTTAAATCCAAAATGTTTTCGAACTTTAAATTTAACCTAAACAGTGCTCTTAGGGTTTGCGTTTTAACACGTTTTTCGGTTAAAACCCTAATACCTAGTTTCGATTATGGGGATGGATCTCGGATATGCATGTTTTTGGGACTGGATTAAATTAGGGGGCTGAATTGCAATTGTTTACTTTCTGCTACATATATATTAGAACTGTTGTCTTGACTCAGTCAAGCTAGCTAGATATTAATTGCGAGCATTGAGCTCTGGGATTTAAATATATGTATTGCGTAATAAGATAGATATGCTATGCTGATTGAAAGTGCCTAGAATCCATGTCTAGAAATGTCGCATGATTGATTGTAAGCAAGAATTGCAAAACAACCCCTAATATTTTCAAACATTTTTAAAAAACTGAAAATTCCAGTCGCCAATCATGCATGATTTTTGCGGATGTTGCATATTTTGATACGTATGCTAGGATGTTCAAGAATAGAAAGCATGTGATAATTTACTTTACGTAGAATTATATATGCTAGGAACATTAGACGCACGACGCGTGAGCATGTTTTGGTTTGTTCGATTTTTATAGCATAATATGGCATTATGCATGCGTAAATTATCGGATAATTCCTTTTAAAATTATAAGGGCCTTGGGAAAGCCAAGATCGAGTATGCTTATTTGAAAATTCCCGTTCCGGTAAGATGCAAAATAATAACCGTTTACAAAAGACTGATCTATTGGATTGAACACGACGATAGTGTGAATTCTTTCACGACACCCCCTTCCCTCGCTTAACTGACGGTCGGTTTGTTTTAGTGACTGAAGGATCACTATTTGTCGTATTCTATCCTAATAGATAATCCGATGTTTGCAATTCTGTCAAAATGTTGTTGTCCTCCCAACCTTAAACTATTATCAATGAATAGATGGCATTATCATGTGAATCTGAGCTATTAGTTGAGACGAATTATGACTCGTAGAGCAAACGCGTCGTTACGATCTTGGAGGGACAAGGTCTGAGTGACCACATTCGAATAACCATGAATTATCTGAATGCCGGATTAACCAAAGATCTAGCATTCGCCCATTTTAAGTGGAAGCAAGATGACAAGAAGGCAAATGAGATATTACTGTCTGAGATGTTAGAGGATTTCTATAACCGTTATAAGGATGATCCGACATCAAAAAACATCTGGGATGCCCTCTTTCTGAAATATGGAAGTGGCATGGCAGTTACTCTACACCCACTTATACCGGCACTAGAAACCTGTCTGAACAACAACAGTAAAAACATACTTGAAAAAGTGTGCGATCTTCTTCGCCTATTCAAGCTATTGGAAGATGACAGTCAGATGGCTGAATGGGATAAAATTCAGGCGTTAGTAGGGATTCTCCCAAAGTCTTGGAGAGAAACCAAGACTATATTGACTGTTAGCAATTCCGTGCTTGATCTTGCATCTGTCCTTAAACTGATCGAGATGGAAGAGGCTCGATTAAATTCGGTTTCGAAAGAACCGAAACCGGCAGGACAAGCTGGTCGTAAGAAGAGGGAATTCAGGAACAAGGGAAAGAAACAACAGGCAGTTGACAGTAAAACGTTGACTACGCCTAAACAAGGCAGTCCCAGATTAAAATCTGAGATAGTTTGCGGGAATTCCAGCCCACACCGAATAAGCGATGGTGCAGGTTCCAGCAAATCGTATCCTGAAAAGGTATGCGAATTTGGTTATGTAGAGGAAGCTTTAGTTTCCTCAACTGTCATGTTAACTGACTCAAATCCGTCTAGGATTCTTGATTCAGGTGCAACGGACCACATAGCCAACGACAAAGAACTATTTTCCAAGTTTAGACGATTGCTGTTAGATATTTGTCCAATTCGGGTTCGTATTTACATTCCGGGCCTCGCAAAATACTCCAAAACCCGTAAAAGAACTCTTCCGCGGACACCCAAGTCCAAAACGGTCCGGAATACGCGCAGTACCCGTACCGAGGGACTTCAGGATTGCTAAGGCAATCCGGACCCGGTCCCGATTGCTAAACAATCCGGGTAGGTCCGGATTACTGACGTTCTCCGCGCGGTTATCCCAATTATTTTGCCAAGTACGAGAAGTCAGTGCGCGCATAGTCCACTTTGATGACGGTATACGTTTTCCTTCATACCGACATCAAACCGTTCAAAACTGGGCATGATCCTTTGGTTCCCTATAAATAGGGACCTAGGTCTCCCATTTTGAGGGGGCTCCTCATTTTCTGGCATTTCGTGCTCTGACTTCTCTCTAAAGATTTTGACTTGAGCGTCGGAGAGGGCCCAACCAGCATCCCCCCCTCCACGCTGGCTAATGCCCCTTGTGCAGGACCCGGATTTCGAGAGATCAAAGTCGAGAAGTTGAAGACCAATTCGAGGATCATGTTTCAAGGATCGTGGCATACAGACAGATACCCGTTCCCGTGCACACATCTAGAGCCCGTTCATGGAAAAGAAGCCCAAAGTTACCCAAGTGGAAGCAGACTTAACATTTGGTGCCGTCAGTGTGATTCAAACAAAAAGCCGTTCCATACCGCGAGCCATGACAGGAAGACGACCAAAGAAGGCGGGTGCAAGCAAGTCAAAGCCAACAAGAAGACAACAAGGACCTTCTCATATTCTGGATGCAGAATCTACAGCTTCATCCATGCCATCACAAATGCGCCTCCTGCATAATACGGGCCGGAAGATCAAAACAATGCACCTCTGCAAGAGCAAAGGACGAGGATGAATCAGGAATTCCCATCTGGGATACCAGCTGAGGAAGTATAGCAACAACCAAGGAATGCAACCAACATGCCTCCAGTCACACCGGGAATGATGGCGGCACTTGAAGAACTCCTTACTCTAAGGGAGATTTTAAGGAGTCAAGGATATGCCGCACCTCCGCCACCACCACCGCATGCTAACGAACAAGCTGCACCAGCTAGGGAGGCGTCGCATGATGCCAACCATTAAAAGCCGCAACACCCAGAAGGAGTAGGAGACTCTGAAGGTACCTACTGACAGACTAGGCAGGAGCCAGCACGTTCATGAACCCCAAGTGTTGGCGTGAAGCAACAACAAGGAGTAAGATGGAAGCAACCTCCTATGAGCAATTCACAACGCCTACACAAGGAAGATAGCTTCAAGACAGTAAGCCATGCTGACACATGCAATGATGGGTGGAGGAAGCCCGCATACGATAATGACATCCCAGTCACGGGACTTACGGCTAAGGCCTTAGAAGAAATGATTGAGAGAAAGATGAAGCAGTCAAAGATGAAGGGAATGCATGCCCTTGAAGAGAATGCATCACATCCATTCTCTGATGAACTAGTACACAGTCACGTTCCAGATGCCCTGTAAGAATCAGTGGAGAAAAATATAGAGGAAAGGGAGATCCAATCGAACATGTGCAACAACATGAAGCTTCTTTGTTGGGATGAACTGACAACCCGCATCATGTTGCCATGACATTTGCTAATACCCTTGTTGGAACTGCCGCTCACTGGTTCTTTTCACTACCATGTGGAAGCGTTACGTCATGGGCATACTGAAGGAAAAATTCATTCAAAGATACATGGGAGAACGCACACTCCTTAAAGGGCCAAATGCGTTGAATGAGGTGACACAGCAAAACGAAGAGTCGTTAGCAGATTATTACATCCGTTTCAACCAAAACATCTCAGACATTCAGGGAAACATCACCGAAGGAGAAATCGTGCGCGCCTTCATTGCAAATTTAGGTCGAAGAGGATATTCCCTGGCTGAAAAGATGTCAAAGCGCCCAGCTGAGACACTTGAAGAATTGGCGGCAAGGGTAAAAGAATTCGTGGATCTAGACATATTCAGAGAACAACATATGGCGAAAGTTAGTGCAGCTCGTGCTAAGGAGAAGCAAGCAAAACCCCAACAAGGCCCGCAACAAGCAAGACAATTCCAACCACATAAGAGGCCATATCAGCCAGAATTCCAAAGACCAAAAGAAGTGAACTTGGCAGAATGCGTTCGTTTGAATGCACCACTTTCCATAATCCTGAAGAAGATGAAGGAAGATAACATGTGGAGGGAGCCAGCAAACTTCCGAAAAGGGCCACTTCGGAAGCAGGAAGATAAATGGTGTGAAAACCATGAAGTCTACAACCATGAAACGAACAGCTATGTCAGCTTACGATTTCGTATAAACAAATTCATCCTTAAAGGAGAGCTCAAGAAATATGTAGATCAAGGCGACAAGCGCCAAAAGAAGAACCATGCAGAGCCATCCGGAAAGGGGAACAAAGGAAAGAAGAAAATGCGTGAGAACCAACCATCGCCAAAGCGTGGTGTCATCAACGTAATCCATGGCGGGCCAGCGGCAGGAGGGAGCATTTCTAATGCCCGAGATGTCTATGCCTCGCAGCTACAAATTCTACCCAAGTACGGGAAGAGGCGACAACCAGAGAAGGAAGACATAGTCATCCCGTTCTCAAATGCCGACAAGAAACACATAGTGTATCCCCATGATGATGCTTTGGTCATAACAATGGATATCAATGGATATGATGTGCAAAGGATATTGGTAGACGGTGGGAGTGTTGCGGATTTAGTGCATATAGAAGTGCTCAAGAAGATGGGAAAAACGGAAGCCGATCTCTCGCGAAGCACATTTCCGCTAATTAGCTTCGCAGGAGCTGCAACCTACCCATTGGGCATGATTACACTTCCAGTTATCCTTGGAGAAGGTTGGAAGGCACTGCGTATAGACGTCACATTTGTAGTGGTAAATAACTTGGGGGCATATAACGGCATCCTAGGAAGAACGACGATTAACCCACAGGACATTGCGCCATCTACAGCTCATCAGAAAATGAAGTTCCTAACTCTTCATGGGATCAGAGAGGTGCTAGGTGATCAGAAAGCCGCACGAAAGTGCTACGTCAATGCCCTGAGGAAAATGAAACAAGTATCAATTGCCATGGTAGAAGTTGGTGCAAAAAGAAAGCTGTTCGCCTCAAACGATGATGATAAAAGGAAGAAGGAAAAGTTATCGCCAAGGTCTGAGCTGGACAAGATACTCTGTTCGCCTAAGCGAAGTGTGCTTGATGTCAGACAAGGAGAAGAAGAATCCATCATGACCTACTTCCGGAGGTTCGCCCAAAATGCAACTGCACTGAAAGCAATCAAGAAGGACGCCATCAACGCATTTTGCTTGAACATGAACGCGCCAACATTTTTGCTATTCGGAAGGGTATTTGGATGGCGTACAACTAAGACGATGGCATGCCTAAACGAAAAGATGGAGACTGCAATCTCTTGTGAACATGAATTGAGAGGGGGCGCACCTCTTAACGCAAGTATGGAAGCTCAAACTTCAAGGAAATCAGAAGGCTCACGTATGGAGTACGCTAACATCTTCACTCCCTTAAACACGGAGGTAGAAGAGATATACATCAAGCTTCTGGAAAACAAGCTTCCAAGACCACTTGAGCTGGAGTCCACCTTCTTAGGCAAGGATATTGAAGATTGGTGCCGATATCACCAAACTTGGGGGCACAACACCAATGGCTGTTTGACTTTGAGGATGGAGATCGAAGAGTTCATTGCACATGGAACTTTGTGAAGCTATGTTGCAAACAACAGTGCTCGTCAACCGCCAAGACATACTTGAGGGAGATAGACTTTCCACTTCCAATCTATCTTTTTCAATAAACCCTTAGGAATACAAGCACAGATCATGCTTTTGTACTTAGAAATATTTCGGAAGAAGTAGTCAATAGAAGCCTTCCTGCAAAACTATTGTAAACACAAGTATCTAATGATGGTAAATCCACTTTCGTAGGTACATCTCTACATTATGCATTCTACTATGGATTAACATCAAGAAACAAAACAACATGCAATGCCTTGGAAGAAAACCAAAACCTATTCTAAAAGTGACATGGTGCAATATCCTCCTCGTAAGGACAATACCCATGTTCACATCTATCAAAAGTAACATGTTGTGACATCCTTTTCAAAAGGGAAAACCCCATGTTTACTTCTAAAAAATGACATGTTGTGAAATCCTCCGGGTAAATCCTCATGTTCATAGCCATTCCCTGAATAAAAACAGGATGCGGCAAATACATTATGGGACTGATCACCCCACCGTGGCGGAAATCCTCTTAATAGACGACAACCCCACACACTAGAAGTATGTATACTCTCTTAAGGGTTCATACACCATGAAGACTTAGGCCCGAAAAGGGATAGCTTCATGTTATACGCTTTTAAAAGCAAACCTTGTACAAAACTCATCAAACTTACAAGTCGAGTCCTGTATAACGTTATCTTTTCTTTAGCATTTAGCGCAAAAACAGCAAAATAAGCAAGAAGTATCTTGCAACAACGTCGCCTTAGAGTGGAACTAAAAGACGGTATAAACTTAAGTCTTGCTTCGTCAAGACGACACTGCTACATGTCAAGTGCCAGTGCCGAGTGCCAAGTGCCAGGTGCCCGCGCCGAGTACATTACTACTTACAACACTACAAGTACCTAGTGTATGCATCTTGCCATGCCTTGGAATCTAACCAAGAGGGGCGCTCATAACACTTAACAATACGCGACATACAGTCGCAACTACGGACATCATGTTCATCATCTAAGGATATCTATCCTATCTTCCAAGTCTAAAGCATACGGACAACATCGATAACTCAAGGTATGAAATATTACTAACAAGTTATCATATGATTATTATTATTGAAAAACAGGTCCAAAGGACGAAGTACCATACAAGCAAACGCACAAATAAAGATTTGGACAAAAGCCTCAAACATATCATCATCTCCAAAGGACTAAGACAGCATGTCCAGGAAATCAACACCAAGTTCAACATCAACATTATCATATCCAAAGATCAAAGAAATAGAAGTCGCTTCAGCTTCTTTACGCTGTAAATCCGCAACATGGTTAACAGCAAAAGAAGAATAAGGACCTAACTTGTCGAACGGAAATCCGGGGGCAAGTGCGTGTACTCTGCCAATATAATCTTTGGCAAACTCATCAATCAAAGGTGCAAAATCCGCTTTAGCAGCAGCAAGGATGGCAGCAGAATAGGCAGGGGTACTAGGATATTCAGCAAGTCCCTTCTCAACACCCGCTCTATGTGCCTCATCGCGAAAAGAAGCAAGTGCGACATCATGAACGTTGTTGTTCTCTGCAATTTGCTGCTTGATAGAAGTAATCTCGGCCTCAAGTTGTTCAACATGGACGCGACGAGCAGCAATGCGCGTATCAATATCAACAACCTTGGAGTTCAAATTCTGCACTTCCTCCTCAGACTGTGCAAGCTCGCGAGAAACTGTACTGCTCTTCCTAATAGCAGCCCTCCTCTCACTCACAAGCTCCAACACAAAGGAAGACATGTTCATCATCCTTGAAATAGCCTAAGTACAACAAACAAGACGATCATGATCAACAACAATAACAAAGCACACGCTTACAGCAGGAAGGCAAGAGAGTTAGAATAAAATATACCGGTGCAAATTCAGCTAAGCCACTCTCAACATATGCTTGCGCCTCTTCATCAGTAGATGGTTTGACATCATGATCACCAGGAGGAACACATTTTTGAAGCACCCGCACACCAACTCTTGGAGTGCTAAGTTTGGAGTCCTTCGGAAAATGAAGACTGCAAGTGGAGAAAGGCGACCAGTTTTCTCCGGAAACATCAATCCCGTCAGACAGGATCAAGTCATCACGCTTAATGCGTGGCAACTCTACAATAAGAATAACACAAAACAAAGAAGACATCAGCAAAATATACTAAGTATAAGAAATATGTCAAAGTTAACAATGCATACCTCGGCGGGAAGAACGCTCCTCCTCGGGCCGGTCCTTCGACCGGGGGGGCAGAAGGCGCCATCATGCGACTCTCAACTATCTTCCCTTTATCGCAAGAAGGAGCTGGAATAGCCGCACTTGGTTTAGAGCGCTTCGGATCACTCGAGGGACACGCCCCTGCGGCAGATCTCTTGGGAAGAACACTAGTGGCAGGCACTGCAACAACGTGCTCAGTCACATGTACGGAGTTACCTAAAAGAACAAAGACAACATGAATATAACAAAGCCTGGAAAATCAACAAGTCAAGAGAAGATACAAGAAGATGCCTCACTTCTAGGTCCTTTACCACGTTCATGTCCGGAGCCTTCAGGAATAGTGGGGGCAGTATTACGAACACGACGCCCAACTGACGGGTTATCACGATCATTTGTTGTCTGCAAAGACGAGCTTTTTCCATCAATACGACCTACATTGCAACATAGTACAATTTATAAAAGTTATCAACATACCAAATATTCAGAAGGAAGTATATGAATCCCAGGATCAATCAAATCCTGATCTGAAGCACGTAATTGACAACGATAGTGGTACTCTTGCTGACATCGGAAAATACTCTTCACCGCCTCCCTATCATCCAAGGAAAGATAAAAAAAAAATAGGAGCAGGATCAGCTTTCTCCACACTCTCAACATCCCAAACAGTCCAGACATCGCATACGAAGAAGTGATGATGTCGCCAATGAGAACCAGAACGATCAGCCGGGGCGGCTAGGCGTTGTTTATGATCCCACTCGGCATCTCCAAGACCAAGCTTCTTGAAACCCTTATCTTGCAAGTTTGGCCAACGCATCTTCATACCACATAACCCCGTCGCGTCTGGACACATCAGTTGATAGAAGCATCGGAAAAGGGTGGTAGAATAGTGCCAAGATTGCCTGTGAAACAAAATCCAAAAGCAGCTCCATACACGGAAGCCAGCAGGAGATAGACTTAAGGGTGATATCCGGTAATAACGAAAAAGGTCCACCAAGTCAGGACAATAGGGAAAACGCAGGCCTTCCTTAATCTGTGAGGTATAAACTGCGGACAAGTCACTAGGAGGAACAGTAACTTGCCCCTTTTCGGAGTCGGGCAACACGTCATAACGAATAACACCTTCCAAAGCAGGATCAAGTCCACAACAAGTCGCGTACAACTCAAACATATCTTCGTCAATATAGTTGAAGAAGTAACTCACATTTCTCGTTGTATCCTTAAAAGACTCAACTGTGTTGATACCCGGCTCGTCACCAACATCTGAACATAATGTCACTCGCGGAACGGGGATAGAAGACTTACTCATAGTAACCACGGCAAGAAGACTAACTCTGAGAATGAGACTGCGTAACTTGGAATCCTGAAAATTACAAACAACAAATCAATCAGTGTACGAGCACTATGTATGTACATAAATGTCGACATGGATACATGATTACAAGGGCGAAATATTTTCTAAGTGTTTTGCTCAGGATGACAGTCAACATATTGCAAGCTGTCAGCATGCTACTATGTGTCAACATATTACCAAGTATTAGCATACCAACAAGGTGTTGGCATACAACCTGTGTTTACATCAAGCATATGGATACAACGTACATAGCCAGGGATAGATAAAAGATTCTAAGTGTGGGGGCAAGTGCGCACATACAAGTACGTAAATACATGTTGACAAGGATGCATGTTGACAAGTGAAAGAATATTTTCTAAGTATTTCCATGTACGTACATACATGTCGACAATGATGCATGTCGACAAATGAAGAATATTTTCTAAGTATTTCCATGTACGTACATACATGTCGACAAGGATGCATGTCGACAAGTGAAGAATATTTTCTAAGTATTTCCATGTACGTACATACATGTCGACAAGGATGCATGTCGACAAGGGGAGAATATTTTCTATGTATTGCCATGTATGTACATGCATGTCGACAAAGATACATGTCGCCAAGGGGAGAATATTTTCTAAGTGTTTCCATGTACGTACATACATGTTGACAAGGGGAGAATATTTTCTAAGTGTTTCCATGTACGTACATACATACAAGGGGAGAATATTTTCTAAGTATTTCCATGTACGTACATACATGTCGACGAGGATGGATTGCGTGCATCAAGTAGCTATTATTAACTTCTACACAATACCTCCTAAGCATTCCTACGACGCTTATTGACAAAGCTCATACGACGAAATCTATGGTAACAAGCATTAGATATTGTTAAAATATTTTCTAAGTGTTTTAGCATGTTTGCAGACAATGACCGACAGTCTATACATGATGCTCAACGTACATTTCCTAAGCTATAATTACCAACATACAACCATTGACGGCCATGTACGTACAACTACCGATCATCAATATCGAGCATACTAAAACAACGGCTAAGGAATGGAACAACATGTCGGCAATGAACACTATGCATAAGGGAAGTATAATGATTCATCTGCACTCTTCTAAAATTTTTAGCACGTAGAAATTTTTTGGCCGATTTGAGGTTAAGAATTCTAATGCATTTTATCAAACACCTTGTATGCATGTTAAGGTAAGCTAGGTACATGGTGATTTCAAGACTAAATCAAGGCCAAACGAAGTCACGAAAGGTCCAGCCATGTACGAAATTGGACTCACCAACACGAAGCAAAATCGAATTGCTACTCGCCCTCACCCGAAAACCCACGCGCCGCCGCTGCAACCTCACGCGCCGCCGCACCAACCTCACGCGCCGTCCCTCCTTCCTCACTCGTCGCCTTGGTCCCCTCCTTGCCCATATTCGATATTGATTGATGTCAAATATGATATGACTACTCCAAATTCACACCTCCACGAATTCCCTCTTCATCAAGAATGGAGAGCTTCTTGGGGATTTATCTATAAAGGATGTAAGATATGACTATTCTCTCTCCTAATTCTCATTAATAGTGTCTACACGATGTGCTAGGACTAAACTAATACCTATTTTCGCACAAGTCCTTAGTATCATGTATAAGCATACTTACATCTCTTCTATGCTTGTTTTACATACATGCTCTCTAGTGTTGCATGACGCGCTTCGTAGATCATTACGCATGTTATTATTTTTATATATGTACATGATGCTAACTCATGGTTGTTATGTGATTATTTTTATAATCTAAGTATGAATTGAATGTTTGCATCATTTTTCATGCTTACATCATACTACATGTTTGCATTATTTTCCATGCTTACATCATGCTTTATGTTGACAAGCATGCTCTCCAATTTCATATTATTCTAAGTGTTTTTCTTATTGCATGATTACTTCCTCCGTTTACTATGTCATCATATACATGTTGACAACGTGTTATATGCTTACATCATGTACCATGGTATTATCACGTTGTATAATTCTTTATTATTACAAGTATTTCACTCATTACATGATATTGTGAATATAATTGCATGTTATTATACGCATATTGTCCGCTACGCTAACCCTGTAAATAGATTACTTACATACGGCGGAAAATTAAAGTTGGTCAAATTTATGATCCCAACAATCGAATTGACAAACAGGCCATCCCTGAGGTAAGTACCGAACCTAAATTGGACAAATATCTTATCTTAAAAAGAGTCAAGCATGGGTTTTGAACCGCTACTTGACTCGGGGGGCAAGTGTTAGATATCTGTCCAATTCGGGTTCGTATTTACATTTCGGGCCTCGCAAAATACTCCAAAACCCGTAAAAGAACTCTTCTGCGGACACCCAAGTCCAAAACGGTCTGGAATACGCGCATTACCCGAACCGAGGGACTTCCAGATTGCCCTAAGGCAATCCGGACCCGGTTCAGATTACTGACGTTCTCCGCGCGCTTATCCCGATTATTTTGCCAAGTACGAGAAGTCAGTGCGCGCATAGTCCACTTTGATGACGGTATACGTTTTCCTTCATACTGACATCAAACTGTTCAAAACTGGGCATGATCCTTTGGTTCCCTATAAATAGGGACCTAGGTCTCCCATTTTGAGGGGGCTCCTCATTTTCTGGCATTTCGTGCTCTGACTTCTCTCTAAAAGGCTTCCTCTCTCTAAAGATTTTGACTTGAGCATCGGAGAGGGCCCAACCAGCATCCCCCCTCCTCCACGCTGGTTAATGCCCCTTGTGCAGGACCCGGATTTCGAGAGATCAAAGTCGAGAAGTTGAAGACCAGTTTGAGGATCGTGTTTCAAGGATCGTGGCATACAGAAAGATACCCGTTCCCGTGCACACATCCGGAGCCCGTTCGTGGAAAAGAAGCCTGAAGTTACCCAAGTGGAAGCAGACTTAACAATTGTCGAAGGATTCTAAAAGGATATACATTGGTGACAACTCACAAGTTGAAATCATAGGGGTAGGAACTTGCAGATTGCCAATGGGCAATGGCAAATCCTTCTAGAAAATGTTTTTTTTGCTCCGAGAATCCGTAGAAATGTTGTTTCTGTTTCTGCTCTTATGAATAAAACTTTATTTTATCATTCGAGAGATCCTTGGTCCGGATAAATAAAGGGGATACTTTATTTGGATATGCCTTTTCTTATAATGGTTTATTTATCATGGATTTACATGGGAATGTAAATTCATATAGAATGTATGCTATGTCCTCCAAAGAAGCAGAAATTGACGCGACCGGATGACATTTGCGGCTTGGACATATAGGCTATGACAGAGTTCAGTCGTTAGCAAGACGAGGGCTTTTGCCCGGAACAAACAGTGTGGTAAAACACACTTTTCATGACTGTCTAGCTGGAAAATCCACCCGTAAGCCATTCAGTGAAGCAAAACGAGCAAAATTTCCATTGCGAATAATCCATTCCGACGTATGTGGACCAATGAACGTAACTGCAAGAAATAGAAAGCGATACTTCGTAATTTTCATTGACGACTACACCCGATTCGTGTTTGCTCATTTGATTACTCGTAAATCTAAAGCTATAGATTGCCTTAAAAGTTTTCTAAAGCTCGTGGAGAATCAACAGGAGTGAAAGGTGAAAACCCTACACACCGATAGATGTGAAGAATATCTCTCTAATGAGTTTGATAAGTTATGCAAAGAGAGTGGGATCGCCCGTCAAACGACGATCCCCAACACACCACAACAGAATGGTGTGGCTGAACGTCGTAATCGAACTCTCCTAGACATGGTAAGAACCATGATGTCACAAGCACAATTACCAATTTCTTATTGGGGAGATGCATTGCTTGCTGCCACTCATGTAGTAAACCTTGTCCCATCAAAAGCAGTTAACAGAACACCGTATGAGCTATGGACTGGTGGAGAGTTAAATCTTACCAGGCTACGGCCTTAGGATGCGCAGCTTATACACATACAACTGACAGCCGTTTTGGCAAGTTAGGCCCCAGAGGACTTAAAAGTATCTTCATAAGATACTTTGAAGATACTTTGATAACTCAAAAGGTTATGTATTTGTGTCAGCCCTAGTCAATGGTAGTGTATACGATCATGAGTCCAGAGACGTCACTTTTCTTGAGGATGAATTTTTATCGCTACGAGAAATAAAGAAAGCCGAAGTTCTGACTGAACTGGAACATGATGACGATGATTCTCAGGTCCCACTTTCTTCGAGTGGGAGATTTGGCACAGCAACAAGTGATTCGGTTATTGAGGACGAAATTCCCATTATAAATCAGTGGGAGGGCTCACTCCCCCCCCCCCCCCCCCCCCACAAACACAAATCACTAGTGCTAACAATGCGAATCAAGTAGCACTTGACAATCATCATACACAACTACCTATTATTCCCATCATTTCAAGTGGGAGTACGATGATCACTTCAGTTCCAGGTCCTAGCGATCAAAGAACTAATCTCGGAGGTGAAATCCCGAGATGAAGGGGTCGTCCTAAGAAGTTGCTCAAAGTTCTAGTTCCGCCATCATTCCCAGTGGGAGTAATGCTCCGATAAGAAGCATTATTCCAAGTGGGAGTATGGATCAGACTCAAAATTGGACGAATGAGCCTAGACGCTGTCAAAGGCAACGCACTTCTCCTAAGAAGTATCCCATTGAGAGAGACGAAATATTCACTCTCACGTTTGTTGATGAACCGGTAACGGTTAAACAAGCGATGGAAGGACCCCAAGCAAAGGAATGGAGAAAAGCAATGGAGGATGAAATCACCTAAATGAAAGCTAATTCGGTATGGTCTTTAGTTGATTTACCTACTAACCGCAGAGCAATAGGAGCCAAATGGGTATTGAAACTCAAACTCACTGCTGATGGAGAAGTCGAGCGATACAAAGCTGGACTGGTTGCGAAAGGATATACCCAAATTCATGGAGTGGACTTTGATGAAACATACTCACCAACTGTGCGTTACACCACAGTAAGGGCCATCCTTGCCCTTGTTGCATGTCTAGATCTAGAGCTGCACCAAATGGATGTTAAGACCGCATTCCTCCAGAGATCTATATGGAGCAGCCAGAGGGTTTTATTACTCCTGGCAAAGAACGTAAAGTTTGCAACTCCAAAGGTCTATTTACGGTCTTAAACAGTCGTCTCGGCAATGGTATCGCAGATTCCCCAAGGAAATCGTTGGAAACGGATTTGTGAATCTTCACGAGGATCCTTGCGTATACACTTAGACCTCTGGGTCTAAGTATGTCATCATAACACTATACGTAGATGACATACTCATTTCTGCGAACGACGTGAGTTTCATGAACAAATCAAAGTCCTGGTTAGCATCAACATTTGAGATGAAAGACATGGGAGAGGCCACGTACATCTTAGGCATTAAGATTACCCGAGATCGTGCCGCCCGGACATTATGTTTGTCTCAAGAATGCTCGATGCTAAACCCGTGGATACGCCGGTTGTGTTCGGGTGCGCGCTGTCATAGCGTGATGGACCGAAAAACCAGCAACAGCGTGAACAGATGAAGGGGGCAGAGTACCTAAGCATGGCAGGGAGTCTTATGTACGCCATGTTATGTACTCGGCCAGATATCTGTTACGCTGTGGGCCTAGTAGCAAGATTCCAATCAGATCCAAGTTATCAACATCTAAAGGCCGTAAAACGAATTATAAGGTATCTGAAAGGTACTGCCGACTATGTTCTGTGCTATAATAGAAAGAAAATAGAATTGACCGGTTATAGTGACGCCGACCACGGTGGCGATCCAGATGATCATAAGTCCATCACGGGAGGAGTTCTCCTTCTTGCTAATGCTGCCATATCATGGGTAGGCAAGAAAAAATCATGTGTCGCGCTTTCCACTATGGAATCAGAATATGTTGCCCTTTCTAAAAATGCACAGGAAGCAGTCTGGCTGAAAAGGCTTGTTACTGCATTGCTTGGAACTGGCAAAGAGAGTAAACCCGTCAAGGTATACTCCGACAGTCAGGCAGCCATTGCAGCAGTTAAGAATCCAAAGTACCATAGTAGGACCAAACACATTGATGTGATATACAATTATGCTAAATTTGTTCTGGAAGACAACATAATCGCTTTAGAATACTTGTCCACGGATAAAATGGTTGCAGATCCATTAACTAAGCCATTACGTAGAGAGATTTTCGAAAACCACGTAAAACCGCTTGGATTACGTAGGGCTTAAATAAGAGACTTGTAAAAGCGATAAAATTTTGACATTTGAAATAATACTATTTCGATTGAATAAAAGAATTGCAAACTGAGTATATGATCTATCGACGTCATAATGAACTATAACATCGGATTTTATGGTCTATAAACTAAGTCGTAGGAAGAGGTAAAACTCTTCCACCAAAATTATGTCGAATGTGAACCATGCCTCGTCACACAGGCACGGTCATCTTGTAAGGAGAGGGGGACCTCTACCACAACAAGATTGGCTAAGAACCAGGGGGATAAACCTGGTTAAATGAAACGATAACCTTGTCACGCTTAATGCATGACTTAATCTTCATTTTGTAAATCGCCGTGTTGGACCCAGTCCATCAATAAAATCACATTCAGGACCAGATGAAAGATTCTGCGATAGCATGATAGACATATCCCAATCTTGGCTAGTCCAGGTGTGCTATCGACGCGTGCTTTATACTGCGCTTGCCATGTTCGACCATGGGGTCATGCTTTGTTGTGCTAGCTAGAATCCTAGTGATTCAAAGGGCACGTACTTTTTAACCTTGAGCGTGTGATTGATCCCGAATGTCTTATGAAGAGGCATCCAAAATATCCTCACGAACTCAGAACTTATACCAAAAGTCTAGCTCAATGTTCGCTTCCCGGCGTACGAGCGTAGAGCCAAAGTAAACGGCCAAGTGACCACGTCTTGGAAACCGGTTGAGTTAGACTAAGGGTATAAGCGATGGGGATGGTCAAGTTCACCTATAATTCACCGACTCTTGTGTTCACTAGGTGGCCACCAACCGGATACTAGTTGAAGGTTGTGAACACTTGTAACGGATGCTCTGGAGAAGTATTCCTATGTGGAAAACTGGGCAATTGGAGAATTATTAGTTGACCAAGGATACAGTGCGGTACATGATTTACGAAAGGGAATCAACGTTTTGCGGGAGCTACAATACTCCTAACAGATGAGTAGCACGATGCCCGTCGTATCCGCCGGTCGCACGAAAAACCTCGTATGAACTATTCGGAGATGAAGGCAAATACTGAAGACTGAGATTTTGATGCTATTGTATAACTATATATTAACAAGAACCCTCCCATTCCGGCGAATGGGAGCTGTTAGCATATGGTGACGTGGCACCGTAATTGGTAGCCCGTTAATGCTAAGGAAATTACCTAAGTTAATTAGGTAATTGTCACATTAGGGTAATTGGGCCAAACCCAACCCCTAATTGACATGGGAAGCCCCAAATTGGGCCTCCCCCTTAATAGCATAGGTTCGGCCGAAACTAGTCCCACATTGGTTGGAGTGGACTTTTGTCCAATCCACCAATCCTTTATATAGGGGACTCACCTAAGGGGTTCATACATCATTCATAATAAGAAGTAACTCCATTCAGGAACTTGAGAGAAACCATGTCACCCCCTTAGTTGAGATTTTCGGCACATCTTAGTCCGAGGTTCTGTCCCCGTTGAAGAATCGATCAGAGGCTTTGTTGTGGAGCTTACACCGCGTAGGACTTCTTCTTACGAAGAACTTGTACGTGGTTCCGACCGGAGGATCAGAACTCCCCCCACGACGTTCTTGGGCAGGAAATCTAAAAGGTATGTGTACACTATTCCGCTGCGTAGTTAGATTACTTGCATGTACATGTTTAGCATTCCGTAGTATTACGTCCCCGTAATCCAACATACCCTTCTGCACATCTGGGGAGGATGACGCAATATGCATCTCGGCTTTGGGATTTTAAGCATTGAGTCGATCCTCTTCCAACTCGAGATCAACTCGCACTCTCTCGAGAGTATCGAGTTTAGTGGCATGGGAATGTGCATTTTCATGCTGTTCCAAGAGTCCGGTAAAGAACGGATGACACATTGACTTTCTGTTCCTCAGACAGAGTTTCCCCTGCCTCCTTGAGTTCAGCAAGCATGTTGGACATTTTTCTAATACGCTCCTTCATCGTATGCTTAAAATTCATCTTGTATGAGTCTAAAGCGATGTTTAACGATCGCTCCTGGGCAGTGGTGTAAACACCAAACCCTGATTTAAGACCTTCCCACAGGTCCTTTGCAGACTCAAGGTGATCATACTCATAGAGTATGTTGTCCTCCAGCAACGACACCAAGGCGGAATGAATTTCCATGTCCTTAGCATTCCACTCATCATAGAATGTCTTATGTTTTTTCGTGATCTTTCCCTCGGGCCTAACATGCTTTGTAGTCAAGTGGTCCAAACCTTTCATCTCAGTAATCACCATCTTCACTCGCTTATTCCATATCTTATAGTTTTTACCATTCAATCTCATCCCCTTATTCATTAGGGAGATCACATTGCAAATCGCAACCATCGATACTAACACATTGATAAGCATGCATAATCAGGGAGACAATAACATTTTGGAAAAAGAATTGCATACATCGGATATCTATGAGATAGAAGGCGATAAGTAATGATTCCTCAGACATCTAACCAAACCGGCCGCCAATAAACCGATGGAAGCGGTTGTGAAAGAGTTCACATTATCGTCGTCTCCTTTCTAATGGATCAATCTTTTAAAACGGTTTAACCGCTTTTACCGGAACGAGGAGTTTTTACATACACTCGATCTAGGCTTTCCCAAGGCCTTTTTAAAAACGTTTCGAGGATTTCATGCATGCATACATACATAATTCTACTACACAAGTAAATCATCATACGTGATGGATATACGTCAAATTTGAACCCGCTTTAATTCGGATTGTCTTATTTTGGCCACCCCACTTACGATTATAATTCAAAACTTTGACCCGAGCACATTATCCACAGTGCGAACGGCCTAGACGAGCAAAAAATACTCGTTCGGACCTGTCTGCTGGCCCGACCTCACTTAGGTGAGATCGGACCAGGTGGACAAATCTCACCAAGGTGGGATCGGACCAGCTGGCCCGATCCCAAGACCTAGGGATCGGATTTTTCATCGGACCCCCCTAAGGTCTCGAGACCCTATCCGGACACCGTACCCCCCCCCCCAAAGGGCGTGTGCGACCTCCCGAACGTTGTCATACGGACCT
Organism: Clarkia xantiana subsp. parviflora; assembly: GCA_036873135.1. Classification (NCBI taxonomy): domain Eukaryota; kingdom Viridiplantae; phylum Streptophyta; class Magnoliopsida; order Myrtales; family Onagraceae; genus Clarkia; species Clarkia xantiana. The sequence goes on along the minus strand of JAPTYO010000017.1, from coordinate 7,129,470 downwards.
CTTACAGCGCAGTCCCGACATCGTTTTACCCGTCCAACACTTAGTCATTTTCACCAACCTCTCCGTGCTTTTAAGGGCTTAATCCCTTCGATATATGTTAATTAAGTTCACTTAGGCAATAATAGTGTCATTAAGCCATCTTAATCCCCTTGAAACCTATATATAGTGCTCAAGTTTTATTGATTTCGATCATGTTGCAACTTTACTCGATTTAGCTCTACCTTCTCTCTAGATTTCATCTCTCTAGAATACCGAACTTACTTAGGCATCGGAAAGGGCTCACCGAGCACCACCCCCCACTCCGTTCTCGGTATCGCCCCTTGTGCAGGTTTGCAAGGAGTCGGACGACGGATCATTGGGAGCTAACGGATCGTATTTGCAAGCTAACGTATCGCAGAGGAGAACAGATTACCCGTGAGAAGTGTTATTCGGATCAAAGACCCGCAGACCCGATACACACGTCTTAACACTTGGCGCCGTCCGTGGGTTTTGAACAAAAAGCCTGGCTATCATGAGATCAATGTCAAACAATCTGCCATCTAGGGATAACTGTCCACCGGGGGACAACAGGCCGCCAAACAATCAAAGAGGGCAGCCTACGCAACCACCACGACAGCCTGTACCCCTGGCAAGAAAACCTACCCTCAGGAGAAGCCTGTACCCTCTGCACGTCAGACAACCCCACAAGCACCTCAGGAAAACAACCAAGGAGGACCGTCACGCCCAGCTGGGGCTGAGTCTTCCACGGCTTCAACCCCAATGGCTCGACGACCATAGGGGCAGAGTGTGCAACAAGGAGTGCCGTCCCAAGGATACCAATACACGGCACCTCCACAGGGGTACCATTATGGAACACACCCTCAAGAGTATCCATATGGAATGCTAACACAAGGCATGCTAGGAAACAATAACCAGGCTCATACCACTAATACAAGGACTATGTATTCGCAAGGAGCACAAACAGTGACTCCGGGGTTCATGAATGCATTAGAGGAATTGTTGGCTTATAGGGAGGCTTTGAAAAACAGGCAAGAGAGGCAGTATACGCAAGCCGAGCAACACCCGCAGGCGAATCAATATCCACAAGCAGAGCGCCATCCGCGGGCAGAGCAATACCGACGAGCAGAGCAGATTACGGAGGAAGAGAAACACACACGCCCTCTAACAGGGCATCGTGAAAATCAAGAAAGGAATGAGCAAGTACCACCCTCAAGGGAAAGGCAACAATCCATGCCTTCAGTGCAACACCAAGCACTGCAAGGTATATGGATATACAAGAGACTCAGCCACCAATGAGACAAGAGTTTCAGCATCCACCTCCGTAGGGATATCCGCGGCACACATCCATATCATCACAGACACGGAATCCCTACAAGCCCGGTGATGAGCTATGACGGACCTCAAAGAAATTATAGTTCGTCACCAGTGATGCTAACTCAAGAAGATATAGAGGCGATGATAGTGAAAAAGATGAATGAATCTAAGAAAAATGGATTGCACTGGTTGAGTGATAGCACAAGTCACCCCTTAACAAGGGAGTTGGAGAACAACAAAGTGTCAGACGCGTTACACATGATAAGGATAGAAAAGTATAATGGCAAGAGTGACCCTTTGGAGCACATCCATCAACACGAAGCTTCCCTCCTGGGAAGGACAACGGATGATCGCTATAAGGCACTATTGTTCCCAAATACTTTGTCAGGGGTAGCATCACACTGGTTTTTCAGCCTACCAAATGAGAGCATCCATTCATGGGCACAACTGAAAGCAAAGTTCCTCCAAAGGTACTTAGGAGAAAGGAAGTTGCTCAAGGGAACAAGTTCGCTTGACGATGTAAAACAAGAGCATGAGGAGACGCTGGCAAACTATTACACAAGGTTTAATCAGAACCTAGCTGATATACAAAGGGACATAACAGAGGGCGAAATCATAAGGGCTTTCATAAAGAAACTTGGACGCTTTGGCTCAAGCTTGTCAGAAAAAATGGCTAAGAAACCCGCAAGCACACTGGAGGAGCTGGCAGCGAGGGTGAAAACCCACATAGATCTGGAAAGACATAGAATAAGCAAGAGGGCAAAGATCCAGGCCACAAAGGAAGATAACACAAAGCCAAATAGAGGAAAACCACCTCAGGCTCCCCAACCAATCAGACAGCAAGATCGGCGTCCGCCCCACCCAAGTAACCAGACAGGAGAGCAACAGAGATCAAAGGATATTAATGTCATCAAGTTCATACCATTGAATGTGACACCGGTAGTCGTATTGAGAGAAATGAGGAAATTGAAAATATGGGTACCCCCAGCCAGATGGACAGCCCCAATGGTAGGAGATGAAAAAGAAAAATGGTGTGACAACCATGAAGTGCACGGCCATGATACCAACAAATGCTTTAGTTTAAAGTTAAGTATAAACAATGCGGTACAAAGAGGAGAGCTGAAGCAATTTGTAGATCACGGGGGAAACAACGCACCCGCAAGGCCCGCGCAAAGGGACAAAGGCAAGGAGAAGGTTGAATACAATCCTCTTCCTAACAAAAGGGGAATGATTAACATGATACATGGTGGAGTCGTAGAAGGAGGACCAACAACAAATGCAAGAGAGGTATATGTCTCCATGATCGATAGGACAACAAAGTGGAGAAAGAGACCAAGAGAGGAAGAGGAAATGGTGATTGAATTTTCTGAGAAAGATAAGAGTCACATAGTCTTCCCGCATGATGATGCTCAAGTAATAACAATGGACATCGACAACTTTGATGTGAAAAGAATACTTGTTGATGGAGGGAGCTCATCAGATGTACTACATATGCGCGTGCTAAAAAAAATAGGAAAATCTAAGTCAGATCTCAAGCCGGTGAATTTTCCTTTAGTCGGATTCTCGGGAGCGACAAGCTAACCTTTGTGTATGATAACCTTACCAGTGATATTGGATCAAGGATGGACACAACTGAGGATAAATGTGAACTTTATGGTAGTGGAAAGCTTAGGCGCCTACAATGGAATCTTAGACAGAACCACAATAAACCCATACGAGATTGTGCCCTCAACAGTGCATCAGAAAATGAAGTACATCACTGAGAGCGGAGTAGGAGAAGTCCTGGGTGATCAACGCACCGCAAGGAAGTGTTATGTCAATTCCATGAGACGTAGGTCACATCAATCAAACTTGGGGGAAATGTTAACGACAGGGGACAGACGGAATAAGAACTATCAAAGATGGGAGAGAAAAAAGGCAGGTTACAAAAAGTTAAGGATAGAAGTTACACTCCGCCTGAGCAAGCAGATGTTTGGAAGTTTGGCAAAGAGAACAGGAGGTGATAAGGTGGTAAGGGTAAAAGGCATACTCTGACAGCCGGATAACGAAAAAGGAAGAATAACAAGAAGAGTTATTGAAAGTGGTTTCAGACACATGGAGGATGTAAAGCAAATGCCAGGAGAGTCCATCGCAAGTTATTTTGAAAGGTTCGTGGAATACGGGCCAACATGGAGGCAACAAGAAGGGATGCTGTAAGAATTTTCCTTAGAAACATGCACTCAACCTCCTTCGAGGCCTTTAGAGGTCTTTATGAAGTGGTGATGACAAGCACGATGCGTGAACTTAAAGAAAAATTGGACAAGGCATTAGAGAAAGAAAGGAGGCAGCATGGCGAAGCTTTCGAAAATAAGGAGGAAGCATACACACAAGGAGGGGGTGTAAATTTCAACTTCACACCCTTTAAGGTGCAAGCTGAAGAGCTTTTCAAGAAACACCTGAGCAAGGAGCTGTCAGAATGCAAGGAAGAAGGCAAGGATTTCCTTGGAGGAGACACAAGAGGATAGTGCGATTACCATGGTACGTGGGGGCACAAAACAAATAATTGTATGGTGCTGAAAGTCGAAATCGAAGAGATGATCTACAAGGGAGAACTGAAAGAATACATAGCACCAGAGACATCCACCACCCAATAAAGGAACTTCATTAATGAAACAACCATATCCTTGGTTTTATCTTTCGTTTAATGCATGTCTATGTTTCTAGTCTTTCATAACAACTCTCGAGGCAGAAAGTTCATGAAGTTTCTCCAACTCTTTTACTACTTATTGTTTTCCCTAAAGGATGTCCTGGACTACCCACAACATCCACCTTGTGTATAATGCATGAATACTTTCAATGAAGTAGATGTTCATCAAAATATTTTCTAAGTACGAGATTGCGCTATCGCCAAAAAGTCCTTACATAGATACGACAACCAAGTGTATGTCACTTTCTGTGCCTTCCGAGAGCCAATCTCGTGATAAATTTCTACGCCCTCCGGGAGCCGATCCCGTGAACAAATTATGCGCCCTCCGAGAGCCAATCTCGCGAACACATTGCGCCCTCCGGGAGCCAATCCCGTGAACAAATTATGTGCCTTCCGAGAGCCAATCTCGTGATAACTTTCTGTGCCCTCCGAGAGCCAATCTCGTGATAACTTTCTATGCCTTCTGAGAGCCAATCTCGTGATAAATTTATGTGCCCTCCGAGAGCCAATCTCGTGATAACTTTCTGTGCCTTCCGAGAGCCAATCTCGTAATAACATTCTACGCCCTCCGAGAGCCAATCTCGCGAACATATTCTGCGCCCTCCGGAAGCCAATCCCGTGAACAAAATCTGCCCACTCCGAGAACCAATCTCGCGAACATATTATGCGCCCTCCGAGAGCCAATCTCGTGATAACACTCTGCGCTCTCCGAAGAGCCAATCTCGCGAACATATTCTGCGCCCTCTGAGAGACAATCTCACGAACAAACTATGTGCCCTCCGAGAGCCAATCTCGTGATAACTTTCTCTGCCTTCCATCTCGTGATAACACTCTGCGCCCTCCGAGAGCCAATCTCGCGAACACATTCTGCGCCCTCCGAGAGCCAGTCTCACGAAATTTTTTTTACAACGTCCCCAAGAACGTATCTTGAAAAGCCTTTCTTTTTACAAAGCAAAGATATATGATATGAGAAACATGCAAGTTTGTTCATGATGACATTACAGGTATCATGATACACGAGAATGCTAAAAACACATCAAGTAAGTAAATACAAGCACAAGAAAGGAGCACGCAAAGAAGGAGCCACATAAACAACCATAAGCAGTTATCATAACCAAGTAGCAAGTCATCCTACCATCCACACCATAAGCTAAGGCAGACATCTTAAAGAGAACCAACACAACCAAGTCAAGTAGCAAAGCCATAAAACTCCTAAGTATGAGGCTTTCAAAATAAACTCAACCCAACACGGGGAGAAACCACTCAACCCAACAAGGGGAGTAAAAGCAAAGAAATATGTACAAGGACAGAGATATAAGATAATCAACCTAATGCCACTGCAGAGTCCTCACAGTCCTGATGCTCAGATGAAGAAACAGAAATAGAACTCGAAGAGGATGAAGAAGAACCCGACTCAATGACATTAACAGGTACAATATCCTCCTGCACAGGTGCTTCAACAACATTCCCGGCAACTGCAGCATGTCTTCTGAGTACAGCAACATAACCTTCGGCATAAGGACCGAAATCACCCAAATCACCAAACGGAAAATGAGGATTGATCCCGATAATCTGATCAACGAGATATTCCCCAAACTGATTCATCTCATTGTCGCATCGAACTTTGAAATCAGAAGCACAAGCAGGGGAAGCCTTATACTTAGCCACCGCTGAAACTGTTTCCTCTGCGCGACACTTCTCCTCGACATTCTTCAACTCTGTAGCATGGAGTGAAGAATCAACCTCAGCCTCTTGGTGCAACTAAGCAACAGTAGTCTCAAGCAAGGTTACCTGATCTCGAAGCTCTTGCACCTTCAAATCAGAGAGGCGTGCCTTCTCCTGAGAATCGCTAAGCTCAACCTTCAAAGATACCTGGGCATCCTCAAGCACCTTCTTCTCGTCGGATAGCTCAAGAGCAACAGCCGAAAGATTAACAATGTCAGAAATGCCCTGAAACAACAATCAAACATTCAAAACACATAGGCAATAAACGAGCATACATAGAAGAACACAAAGAACAAAACACTTACAGCGGCATAGCGAGAAAGAACTTCCTGAACCAATCGTCTTGTTTCCTTAGGAGAAACAGGAGAAGAGATGCGATCCCCAGGGGCAACGTCACTGTAAAGAACATGAAACCCTACCTCAGGTGTTCGCAAAGAAACATGACGATCAAGGTGGTACTCCTTCAATCCTGAAAAATGAGTCCACTCAGAGCCTGCAATGTTTTCATCAGTAGGTAGACGCAAATCCTTACGATTCAAGGAAGGAGGCCGGCCTGTCTCTGCAAAATATGGTATGATCACAAGGCATAATTAACAAAGCATTTACAAGAAGAGTGAAAGTAACAAACCTGAGGTTCGTCCCCACAACTGGGGGGTAGGAGAGGGAGAAGGGTCATCAAGTCTGAGGTCATCTTGTCACCCTCTATAGGTCGCTTCCCCTTGTCCGGAAGAGGAGGCGCTTCTTCGACCACCATCTCTATATCACAAGAAGGGGTCGGTACGCGGGCATTCGAGGGAGGATCCTTTACGTACTTCTTTTTCTTTGCAGTCGAGGGCCCAACCTCAGAGTCAGTTTTCCGCACCTTGGACTTAGACTGGCTTGAACTCTTGCCCACTGGGAGTCCGCGCTCAGTGACTAGGGGCGAATACTCTGATAACATAAAGAAAGCAGCATGAGAACAGATATAAGTATATCATAAAGTAAAGAGAACAGAAGAGGAAGAAAACTTACTAGAGGTTACAACCGCCTTCCTTGACTTAGAAGGTTTCGAGACCTTTGGAGCATAACTATAAGCCGCTTTCTTCTTATTAATGGCAACGGTGCGTTCGGAATGCTCTTCCTGCACATTATACGTTTTTCCATGAAACCAACCAACAAGGAGAAAACAAAAGGCGAATGAAAACAAGAAGATTAATAACATACCAAATCCTCGGTAGGAGGGGTCAAGCGAATCCCCGCCTCATATAAGTCCATCTCGGACACCCAAGACACGGGACAATAAGATTTGGTCCGATGGTTTTGGTAAATGATCTTCATAGTCTCCTTATCCGAAGAAAAAATCTCCCCAAAGCTGGGCCAGTCATCCGAGCAATCTTCGCTAAGGATCGACCAGGTAACGTAACGATCGGTGACAAAGAAATAGTGCTTGGACCAATGAATCAATGAACGATCGACAGAAGTCATAAAGTGATGGTCATTATCCCACTAAACCTCACCTAGCCCCAACTCCTTAAATCGAGCATCTCTAAGAGGATGCTAACGAGTCACCATGGATGCAAACCCGGTTTTCTTCTTGTACTAGAATTGATAGAAATACCGGAATAGGACCAAGGAAAACTTCCAGGAGTGCCAATGACATAACACTTGGAAGCTCACCCAGGCACGGGTAGCAGTGGGAGCAAGGTTCACGGGCGAAATCCCCGTAGCCACTTGCAAGGAAATGGATCGAGCGATACGCAATTTCTGGTGGAGTAGAGATCCAGATGCTACACGTGGCCTATGCATGAAATCTTGGGAGATCATATGCTTACCAAAAGAAATGGGCGGTATGGGATTTAGACTGATGAAGGAGATGAATACTGCAATGCTGGCTAAGTTAGCGTGGGATTTATCGACGAATGCCGACAAGATGTGGGTTGATCTGCTCCTCAAGCGTTACTGCAGGTGCCACTCCATTGAGAAGGTGAAACGAAAAGATTCCGACTCACCTACCTGGAAAGCAATCTTGGGGGCTCGGAATATTATCACAAAAGGAGCTTGCTACAGAGTAGGGGATGGAAATAGTATAAACATATGGGAGGACCCATGGATTCCTAATCTTCCTGAATTTAAAGCCATTCGTAGTAGGAATTTACAAGAAGATCCTCCTATCAAGGTACATGAGTTACTTTCACCGGTAACTCTTACATGGAACTTGCAGAAACTCCAGAAATTTTTTGAGACAGAATGTGTGGATTGGTGATGGGGATCACCACTTCTGAGACGCTGATGCCAGATAGATTGTTTTGGACACTTACAACCTCCGGGACCTACACAGTCAAATCTGGTATGCGGGCTCTAATGGACGAAAGAGCTTCAGCAACTTCGGAAGACGGGATGCGGACATGGAAGGACCTATGGAACCTGAATATCCAACAGAGGCACAAGGTGTTATTATGGAGAGCCCTCAATGACTGCATTTCTACTAGAGATGCTCTGCAAAGAAGAATGACCACCATCGATACCAATTGTCTGATCTGTGGTGAGGCTACCGAAACCCTAACACATGCTTTGTTCTTCTTTCGGCATTCTATGCTCATCTGGAGGCATATATGGGGCTTAGATACATCTCAAGGCATAAACTGGAGCATTGAAGAATGGGTAGCAACGGTTATATAACCTGAAAAGCTCTCAATCCCTCGAGATAGATGTTGGGAATTCACCATCTCAGCTTGTGTTTCCATTGACAAACTATGGAGGGTGATGAACTGTTTCTTAAGAGAGCAAGTCGCAATCCAGCCCCAACAGATCATTCAAGAGGTTAATTCAAGCACCTACCAAGTCACTCAAGCAAGAAGCAAAAGTCACCATGGAGGCCTCATAAGGGAACATCAAGCGCATGGCTATTGATCGAAACCTCCTAACTCTTGGTTGAAGGTAAACTTTGATGCATCATTTCAGAATGGGAGCTCTATTGCCGCAGCAATTGCGAGGGATCAATGCGGAAGCATAATGGGAGCAGCTCTCGGTTGGAGCAAGGTTGATTCAGCAATTCAAGCAGAAGCGCTCGCAGCAAAGGTGGGAGCCAAATTGGCATTAGAATTAAAAAGCCGAAAAGTGATTCTGGAAGGTGATAATCAGACAGTAATACAATACCTGAACACGGAGCAAGGATGGCTAGGCAGGTGGGATATTGAAGTTCATATCCGAGATGTCAAACACTTAATGTCTACTTTGGAAGAAAGTGATTTAGTTTTATTAGGAGGGATGGCAACACGCTAGCGCATGAATTGGCGGCCATGTTCAAGAATCGGGATAGAATGTCTCTTAATTTTCTTCTTCTTAGGGGGCTACCACCTTCGTTGTTTGATTTAGCCGAAAGAGAGATTACATCCACATTCATGTTTAGACGGATGTAATTTCTCAGATTTTCTTATATCTTCTAATTTTTATGAATTAATGCAACAGAAATTTCAGCAAAAAAAAAAAAAATCAACAAATAACAATTGTGGCTCAATAACACCCAACAACAACGGCTACGTACGAGCAATTTTGCGACAAAAAAATCTAACAGGGAAAATCTACTCGGGCAAACACCATTTTCCGAGCAAACAACGATTGTCCGACCAAACACGACAATCACAATTCAAGCATTCGGGAAATCATCACAAGTCAAGCATAGGCAATCTAAATACGAGCATTTGATATGTTCACGGAAAGGAAAATATCGAACCTTAGTAAATCCCGAACCAATTCGAACACTCGGTTCAAAATTGGAATCCCGTAGTGGCCAATAAGGCTTTGTCGTCACCGGCAAGACCACCGATGTCCCCCGCCGGAGCCCTGTCGCGCTGGAAAACCCCCCCTCGCCGTCCGATTTCGCGCCACGTGGAGGATCAAACTGGCCCTCCCCCTCCCGACGCCGCGCTGGTCGACCTCCACTGCAGCTGGCCTTGCCGTGCCTAGCTGCTCGCCGCGCCGCCTGTCCCGACCAGGAGCCCGCCGTGCCGCCGCGCCAGAATCCCTCTCTCTCACCGATGGATTTCGGACCGGCCACCCCTAATTTTAGGGCAAACAACTTTCTTGACCCCCCGAGAATGAGAAATTAGAGAGAAAAGATGATGGTTGCTCTAAATGAGGTAATTCTCTTCTCTTATTTTATAAGTAAATGTGTGTAGGGTTTTTTGAGGAGACATAATCTCACCCATCAATTTGAATAAAAGAAGATCTAAGGGTTAGATAGAAAATATCACCTTTACTCCCTCTTAACTATAGTTAGTCATATCTCCACTCAAGTTAGCATTTTCCATATGCATATTTTTTACATTGCCATACATAGAAATTTTTTAGACATGATTCAAATATTTTTTACACGTGGAACCTCTTTACACGTACACCCATGGATTACTATATCATGAAATCAGACTGCATCAACCCATAATCATGATTGCATTGCATTCCCGTGTATATTAACGTTTTTAGAATGTATACACGAAGAGATTGAGTTTTCATTACATCCATATTTTACAGACACGTGCCTATGCACGTGCCCGTTTACTCTAACATTACAATTCCTCTAATTTGAGAAACGCAAGACAAGGCACGGAAAACGCGCCTATGGACAAGCAAATGATTCGTCAAGAGGTAAAACCACGGCTTAAAATTGCGCGTGTTATCCCATCATAAAATAGAGTCAATCAAAGGATAGACCGTTGGTTGACTCGGGGGCATGTGATGGATATATGCCCAATTTGAACCCGCTTTAATTAGGACTGTCTTATTTTGGCCACCCTACTTACGATTATAATTCAAAACTTTGACCCAAGCACATTACCCATAGCGCGAACGGCCTGTACGAGCAAAAAATACTCATCTGGACCTGTCCGCTGGCCCGACCTCACTTAGGTGAGATCGGACCAGCTGGACCGATCCCAAGACCTTGGGGTCGGATTTTTCATCCGACCCCTAAGGTCCTGAGACCCTATCCGGACACCGTACCCCCCCCCCCCCAAGGGCGTGTGCGACGTCCCAAACCTTGTCATATGTACCTCTTCCCACGGAGTCCCGACATCGTTTTACCCGTCCAACACTTAGTCATTTTCACCAACCTCTCCGTGCTTTTAAGGGCTTATTCCCTTCGTTATATGTTAATTAAGTGCACTTAGGGATTAATAGTGTCATTAAGATATCTTAATCCCCCTGAAACCTATATATAGTGCTCAAACCATTCATCATGCATAGGCGTCATGCGTCTAATGTTCCAAGGAACTCATGCTTGCATATATAATTCTACTACATAAGTAAATTATCACATGCAGCTACATCCTCAACATTCATGCGTACGCATCATTCCTGATCACATCACATTAAACATGCATATTTTGCGACTAATTTTCAATTTTAAAACATTTGGGGATAACTTGCAATTTATGCTATCAATCAATCATGCAAACTTCTAGATATGAATCCTAGACATTTCAACCATCACAGCATGTCTAACATATATAGTGCGCAACTCATTAATTGAAATTCAGGGATCTTCCCTCAATATATATTGTCCAGCTAGCTTGACATAGTCAAGACGACAGTTCTAATCATGCAATAATATCAATTAAATAGCAATTGCAATTCAACCCACTAAATGACTCAGTCCCAAAATCATGCATTTCCAAGATCCACCTCCACAATCAAAACTAGGCATTAGGTTTAATTATAATTTGAAAATATTAAACCTATGAGCATTGTGTAGGTAATTTTATAAGTTCGAAAACATTTGGATTTTAAAATTTGACCATCTTATTTTCAGTTGACTCGGGTCGTTCTGATTTAAAGGTCCAGTTCAGTCAAATCCGATCTGGTTCAGTCCGGTTAAACCGGTTTAGCTGGTCCGGTTTAGTTAAAAACGGTTTGGTCCGGACCGGTTCTGTTCAAAATAGGAATTCAGTTGGTTCTTCACGCAAACCGGGTCGGTTTGGTTCGACCCATTTAGTTGCCTAGTCCGACCGACCCGGATGGGTCGGACTGATTGAGAAAAACGGTTGGTTGACCCGCTCCGGTTTTGACCCGTGGAACCTGATGGATATACGCCCAATTTGAACCCGTTGACTTCCAAACCGTTGTATTTTTATCGTCCCATTACCAATTGTAAATCGAAACTTCAACCCGAACACTTCGTGAACACATCAACGGCTCGGACGAGGCCGGAGCGCTCGTCCGGCCGAGGCAAACTCACCTAGGTGAGGTTGGGTGGCCACACCCGACCTCCCCTAGGAGAGATCGGGTCAGCCAACCCGATCTCTCCTAGGGGAGATCGGGTGGACCAACCCGATCTCTCCTAGGAGGGATGGGGTTGGCCAACCCCATCCTCCCTAGGAGGGGTTGGGTGCCCTCACCCAACCCCTACCCTTGGGGGTCGGATTTCTCCTCCCCCCAAGGGCCCCTGCGCCATTTTCGGACACCCACACTCGGTTCACGCCGCCTACCTTCTCCGTATCCTAAGGTCTTAATTATGCGCTTAAAGGTTAATTAATTGTGTTTAAAGGTTAACGATGTCATTAAGCCACCTTAATGACACCGTTGCCTATAAATACCCCACCTTCACAACTCATTTGGACATCTTGGCAAGTTGCACAATTTTGCTCTGACATCTCTCTAGCTTTATCTCTCTAAAACCATACTGACTTAGGCATCGGAGAGGGTTCATCAGGCACCACCCCCCCCCCCTCTGTGCCTGGTATTGCCCCTCTTGCAGGGTAGCAAGGAGAAGAGAGCCAAGGAAGCAGAAGAGCATAGAGCAGTAGGACAAGCCCCAGGGGTAAGAAGTACTAGCCTCAGGAGGTCAGAAGGAGAGAAGGAAAGGAGGTCAGAAGGAGAGAAGGAAAGGAGGTCAGAAGGAGAGAAGAGAAGGCATATATCAGAACGACTACCCCAAGGGAGCAGAAGGGCATGGATCAGAACGACTAGTCTTAGGAACACTGAACCCGACATTTCATTAGTGGGAGATAAATTCTAGATTGACGACCCGTTGACCTAGACTTTATAACCTAACACTTGGCGCCGTCTGCGGGCTTCGAACAGAAAGCCTGGCAATAACAAGAGCGATGACGAACAACTTAGTATCTAGGCATCACCGCCCACCTGGGGGCAATAGGCGAGGGAGACAGCCTACACCTCCAGCAAGGCAGCCTAACCCAGAGAAACAACCTGCACACCAGAGCCTCAGGTAGCCCCACAGGCACCCCAGCCTAACAGGCAGGGAGGAGGCTTCCACAGCTCCAACTCCATTGACTAGGAAGCCACAGGAACAGGGGGGCAACAAGGAGTGTCATCCCAATACACAGCACCTCCACAGGGATACCACTATGAGGCACAACCTCAAGGGTATCCATATGGAATACTGACTCAAAAGAACGACAATCGTGCCCACATAACCAACATAAGGCCGGCATACACACAGGGAGCACATACAGTGACTCCAGGGTTGATGAGCGCCTCAGACGAGCTACTAGCTTACAGAGAGACCCTAAGGAATAGGCAGGAAAGGCAACACCGACAGGAAGGAGAAGAAGCTCATGAAGAGGAGCAAATCCCAACGGAAGAACGCCACTCGCACCCTCGAACAGGGCAGCGAGGAGAACAAATGAGAGACAACCAAAGGCCACCCCCAGGGGGAAGGCAGCAGTCTGTGCCTCCAAGGCAGCAACAGACACAGCAGGATGCCAGGGCATACACCCCTCTGGGGGCAGATAGACAGGCAAGACCTCCAAGGAGGCATGGATTCAACCAAGTACCCCAACAGGGACATACACCACACTAAGGGTGGACATACATGCCAGACCAACAAGGATATAGGAGTTCCAACATCCACCCTGGCAATGTACACATACAGTCCGTATCACTACAGACATGACTAAGGAACATATCAAGGAAAGCTAAAAGGGAGGGACATAGTCCCAACAACACAATAAGGCAACCACCTACCCATGATACAGCACGACAGATCCAAACCCCTTGTGCATGACAACCCTTGGCACACATCCCCCTAGGATAGGGGAGGAGTTGAAAAGACAAGGATTTGAACAGGGGACTCATAGAGTACCACACCACGTCAGCACATAGCTACTACAATGGGAAGTCTCATGGAGAGACATAGTAGAGTGAGATCGCACATAGCATACATGAAGGATACACCTCCACATAGTCCACCTTGCAAGGATGCGACCTTATATTCCTCAAGTGGAATGAATACACACAGACTACTGGAGGAAGACAGCTACATTACCAAGGAACCAAGGGGTATCAACCCCCCACACTCATATCCTTCCCATATCCTCTTATTTAATTTAACTGCATAACAAGTCAACTCCCTAAAAGGGGTATATTTTGATACTTGATATCAACATGTTTTCCAAGAAAGACCATACCGGACGCCTTCAGGCTCCGTGGTATATATGTACACAGGTGGACCACTAGAAGAATCCGTAAAAGGTCGTCGCCATCAAGAGATGCACAAGAAACAGATTTCTCAATCTCAAAGGGCACCTATAAGGTCAAGTTTCTGGGAAAGATCACAAGATGGAAGGCTCACTTACAAAAATAAGTTGAGCACTCCCAACATCCTATAGAGGAACATCAACACACCCATTAAGGACACGGCACTGCAAATGAACCAGGAGTAAGGATGGAACAAGTATCCTTACAAGTATCCTTACATGTATCCTTGCATCTATTTTTGCAAAAATAAATTCCGTAGATAAAGAGGTTATCTAATAGATGACTATGTCTCTGTTCTCAAACTACGATCCTAACCCGGAGATCCTTGGACTCCGTACTATATATGTAATGAATAACATGTTCATCAGAGATAGGTACACGAAGATTCAAGACAGCGCCATAAAGATCAGGCGCATACCTCTACCAAGTACGACACATTGGAGTGTTCACAAACACTCCTTCGCTATCTCACAAGAAAGGAAGGCAACCAAGGATACAAGTCCTAATAGAATAAACATCGGTAGAAAATCCTGTCATTGAAGTCATGCACCAAGAGAGAAATTCTAAAGATGCAAGATTAGCAAAAGAGATAGTGCAACAACTAGAGTGTGAAAATGAGATACATCTCCTATCAAGAGCCTTAGGGAAGGATAATAGTTCTACAAGATCAACCAAAGAAGAGCTCAAAAGCTTGGGGAGTAAGGTTTCAAGATCGACCCTCACACTAGACGCACATCCCGATCAACCACCTTGTCTGCAAATGATAAGACATTTGACTCTGGCATCCCATCAAGAGGAGAACCACGATAAAAGGGGCACTAGAAAAATATCCCGCCTTTAAGGCCATACGCCGAATAAATGATGAATGAAGGTTATGAAAAAACAAAAAAGGAGGGACTTGTCAGCTCAACACACCTCAAACACGTATACGTACGCAACACAAATGCAGCCTCTAATGAAGCTATCCAACAAGGAATAGCCAATACGGGGACAAACCCATAGAAAATCATGGAGCATCACTTGCAAACCTAAAGGAAAACATCATTTTTAGGTTCAAGTCCTAATTCAAAGGAAATCTATAATCAAGATTCAAGGTGGGAGGAGCATGACCAATGTGACATTCCCTAAAAGCATTGAAGAATACTCCAATGTAAAGGAAAAGGAAAAGCACACTAAGTGCCACAACACTCCAAGATTATCACAGCCCGGTCAGACCCCCCCCCCCCCCCATGCACGAGCAAAGAGCATGGATTAGATTGACTAGTCTGAAACACACCTACGAGATTAACAACCCAAGACGCCATTCTATGAGAGAGCTTTTCAACCTAAAACACAAGGAAGGGGGGGAAAGAATTTACAAGCACCCCTAGGATACAAACACTGCCGCATCCTGGTTATCAAGAGAATAAAATCCACCCCCACCCAAAGCAAAAGCTCTTCCACCCAACCTCCAAAGACACATCCGACAAAGACATCATCCAAACCATGCCTATGACTGAAACAAGCAAGCATGAGAAAGAGTAAATCCTACAAGGGACACTCATCGCATTCAAACAAGCAGACAAGGGAGCCCCGAGCATAAGGGGTACCTAACCAAGAAAATGAACGAGGGGCCTTCAACGGCCAAATATGAAAGGCGGTGTGACCACCAAGCAACTTGGGGGGCACCAAACGAATAAGTGCTTGGTAGTCCACCTAAGTGTAAAAGAAGAGATTAGAGGCAGAAGATCACAAGAACATGCAATACCACTTTTCCTAGAAGAGGTCACGTAAGAGGAAAACATCATCAACTCCCTATACGAACTCGTCCTAAGTTGGCAACACACAAACATCGCCCTCGAGAGGTGATCTCGCACATTGAAGGAAAAGCGTGGTAGCATGCAGTATCATAGAAGGAAAAGTCAAGTAAAGACTCGAAAAGCATACCAAAGACGCACCCTACATGAGAAAGGACACAAGATAAGGTAACATTATGAGCCCTCCGGGAGCCAATCCCGCGAACACATTCGACGCCCCCAAGAGCGTATCTTGAGAGTAGTTCTAAAACTACGAACTCTGTGCCCTCCGGGAGCCTATCCCGCGAACAGATTCGACGCCCCCAAGAGCGTATCTTGAGAGTAGTTTTTATACTACGACCTTCGACGCCCCCAAGAGCGTATCTTGAGAGTAGTTTTCATACTACGACATTCGACGCCCCCAAGAGCGTATCTTGAGAGTAGTTATTACACTACGACATTCGACGCACCAAGAGCGTATCTTGAGAGTGGTTTCCAAAAACTACGAACTTCGACGCCCCCAGGAGCGTATCTTGAGAGTAGTGTTCATACTACGACCTTCGACGCCCCCAAGAGCGTATCTTGAGAGTAGTTATTACACTACGAACTTCGACGCACCAAGAGCGTATCTTGAGAGTGGTTCCAAAAACTACGAATTCGACGCCCCCAGGAGCGTATCTTGAGGTAGATTTGCAACCTACCAGATTCGACGCCCCCAAGAGCGTATCTTGAGGTAGAAAAAACACTACCAGTTCGACGCCCCCAAGAGCGTATCTTGAGGTAGATTTCAATCTACCAGTTCGACGCCCACCAGGAGCGTATCTTTGGTCTAACCTGAGCCCTCCGGGAGCCTATCCTGTGAAACGTTAAGTGCCATCCGAGAGCCTGTCTCGTGAACAGTTTTCGACGCCCACCAAGAGCGTATCTTTGGTCTAACAGTACAACGTATACCGTGTAAGGGGTATCAGAAGAGATCATCACACCATGCTCAGAAGGATACCGTGAGAAAGAAATTTCTAAGTAAAGTAATGTGAAGAACAAGTAATGTTTTTTCTTTATGAAATGGCAGGTATGACATGAAGGAAAGCACGAAAGAAAGACAAGTAAAGGAAACACACCAAGAGAAGAGTCCATGACCAAAGGATCATATACAGAAGCACAGGAGGTTATCATGAAAAGTAACGAGTTATCCTACCACCCATATCACAAGTCAAGAGAAGTATCTCAAAGGAACCCAACACCACCAAGAAGGATAGCAAAGACATGAAATCCGAAGGTCAAAGCTCTCAAAATAAGCTCGACCCATCAAGAAGAGAATTGTCTTACAAGCCACACAAATCAACCTCCGACAAATGTTATTGTCATGCATGTCGCCCTCGAGTGACCTATGCTCGTATCAGACTTGAACATCGTCAAGCACAACTCATGAAGGAGACATCTAAAGAGCATAAAGGATACAACATCCGACAAGACGAGACATCGGGACCTAACCCAACAAACATAGCCTACACAAAAGGCAACTATAGCAATGAAGGCTCTCCAATGAGAAAGGAATACTAAAGCACAACTCCATACATCGTGATGTGGCTATCATGTCCACATACACTGAAGTGGCTATCATGTCCACACACCTTGAAGTGGCTATCATGTCCACACACCTTGAAGTGGCTATCATGTCCACATACCTTGAGGTGGCTATCATGTCCACATACCTTGAAGTGGCTATCATGTCCACATACCCTGAACTGGCTATCATGTCCACACACTACATAATGGCTATCACTCCGACGCATCACGAAGTGGCTATCACGTCCACATACCCCGAAGTGACTATCATGGCAGCACATCATAAAACATCTGTCAAAGACATGAATTGTAAAGACACCATCCCGACCACGAACATCAAAAGGCTACGCCTAGCCCTAGGAGGAGGTTCAAGAAAAAGGGAAAAACAACACCCTTCGTACGCTCATCAAAGGTAGGCACTTATATTTCAACCCGCTGGGTGATACTAGGAAGGAGACGTCCTCATTATGAAGACAACCTCCATATCTCACGAAATCAACCATGAAACAAAGAATCACGACAAGCACTATTGAGGGCATATAACAAAACGATCCCCACAACGATCACAACTACGATACTAGTAGAGGCTAACTCAAGAGCAGTCTCCACCAAACTCCAAAGCAAGAATTTGTTATCTTAATCAGAGCCATGGCAAGAGAAAGGAACCTCAATGAAAGGTGATGATCACACCCATCACCAAAAGAAAAATCTTCAACGCAGGGGTTAATAACATAACCCATAGGAAAGACAAAAACACTTTCAAAAGTCGTCAAATCTACATGAAGATGAAATAAACTTGAGACTCGGCCCCTCGGCTGGGGGGCAGGAGATAGAGAAGAGACATCAAGACCTATGATCACCCCATCGCCAGCCACAGGTTGTTTCCTTTTGTCAAGCAAAGAGGGTGCCTCTTCAACCACTACCTCCTTATCATGGGAGGGAGTCAGCAAGGGGGCACTTGAAGGAGAGCCTCTCGCGGTTTCCTTCTCCTTGGCAGCCGAGGGCCCGACCTCAGAGTCAGGTTTCCGCGCCTTGGATTTAGGTTGACTTGAACTCTCACCCACCACAAGAACCATTCGGTAACCACGGAAGAACGCTCTAACAACAAGAAGGAAGCAGCATGAGAACAATCATAAGTATATCACAAAGAAAAAAGAAGGGAAAAAGAACATACTGGAAGCATTAGCAGCCACCCCTGACTTAGAAAATTTCTTGGCCCGATAAGCAGAACTAGAGGGTTCTTCCCTCTCATCTGATTCAACAGTACGTTCGGAACGCTCTGCCTACACCTTGTATGTTTCTCCATGAAATCAACCTACAAGGGGTCATACGAGTCCCTGCCTCATACGAGTCCACCTCGGACACCCAAGACACAGGACGATCAGATTTGGTCTGACTACCTTGGAAAACGATCTTCAAGGTCTCCCTGTCTGAAGAAGAAAGCTTCCCAAAAGTGAGTCATCTATACGAGCAACCAACGCAAAGATCGACCCTTACTCATGGAGGGGCGAGATACGCCTACTACGGGGGCAACCTTAACACCAAGGGAAGAGGGCGAACTTTTAGTTTCCCCAAATGGAGCAACGCTCCAGCACATCCGAAGGAAGGGTCAACCCTTAGCACATGTCAATAGACCCCTTCGCTCGCGGCGGTAAGAAGAAAGCTTGTAAGCTTTTTCACCCTCACTTTTATGGGGAACAAATTGCAGGGTAAAGGTCAAGAGCTATACACACGCTCCAACGAATGAAGGAAAAATGTTACACATGCCGAAGGTCGAGATTAATGGAAAATGCTCACGCTAGTACGAGGGAGGCGGAACGTTGTGTCCCATTGAGTGGCAGAGTTCCCACCCTCAAGTAAAGGAGAAGTCTATGCTCTCACCTTTGCACTTGTGCTCATATTCATGATTAACATCTACAGGTACATCAATGTCATCACTCATGCTTATACTCACAACCCATCCATACATACATACATGTTCATGCTTGCACTCATATGCATGCCCACATACACACTCCCGTGTGTTCAAATATTTAGACGTCCATGCACATGGCCGCCATATATTCATGCATACATTCATGACTACAATCGCAGCATGTCTCTACTCACTCCCATCCTTATGTTCCTACTTGCATGTATGCTAGTACACATCCTCATGTTCATGATATGTCCATGTTCACTCCTAGTTAACATCCTATAGGCATATTTTCTAGTATCCCATACTTAGAAAAATTTCGGACCAAAATTGAAATTTTTCCTCACTTAGATAGAATCCCGGCACGAATTTGAAGCGTAAGTTACTTAGTTGCATTCGTATTGCATCCTTGTAAGAGTATGCATTTTTAAGTATACGCCGGTAGCAACAATAGATTTATTACTCCCGCCTCAGACGGACGCATGCTTAGGCATACGTCCATGCTACTCTAACGTTTACAACTCCTCTATCTCATAAGACAGGGGGCAGAGTCGAAGACACGCATCCATGGGTAAGCTGGCACTCAGATGAAAGGTAGAAACCCCGGTTTCAAATTGCGCGTATCATACCATCCTGAAATAGAGTCAATCAAGGGTTAGGCCATTGGTTGACTCGGGGGCATGTGATGGATATACGCCCAATTTGAACCCGTTGACTTCCAAACCGTTGTATTTTTATCGTCCCATTACCAATTGTAAATCGAAACTTCAACCCGAACACTTCGCGAACACATCAACGGCTCGGACGAGGCCGGAGCGCTCGTCCGGCCGAGGAAAACTCACCTAGGTGAGGTTGGGTGGCCACACCCGACCTCCCCTAGGAGAGATCGGGTCAGCCAACCCGATCTCTCCTAGGGGAGATCGGGTGGACCAACCCGATCTCTCCTAGGAGAGATCGGGTCGGCTAACCCGATCTCTCCTAGGAGGGATGGGGTTGGCCAACCCCATCCTCCCTAGGAGGGGTAGGGTGCCCTCACCCAACCCCTACCCTTGGGGGTCGGATTTCTCCTCCCCCCAAGGGCCCCTGCGCCATTTTCGGACACCCACACTCGGTTCACGCCGCCTACCTTCTCCGTATCCTAAGGTCTTAATTATGCGCTTAAAGGTTAATTAATTGTGTTTAAAGGTTAACGATGTCATTAAGCCACCTTAATGACACCGTTGCCTATAAATACCCCACCTTCACAACTCATTTGGACATCTTGGCAAGTTGCACAATTTTGCTCTGACATCTCTCTAGCTTTATCTCTCTAAAACCATATGGACTTAGGCATCGGAGAGGGTTCATCAGGCACCACCCCCCCCCCCCCTCTGTGCCTGGTATTGCCCCTCTTGCAGGGTAGCAAGGAGAAGAGAGCCAAGGAAGCAGAAGAGCATAGAGCAGTAGGACAAGCCCCAGGGGTAAGAAGTACTAGCCTCAGGAGGTCAGAAGGAGAGAAGGAAAGGAGGTCAGAAGGAGAGAAGGAAAGGAGGTCAGAAGGAGAGAAGAGAAGGCATATATCAGAACGACTACCCCAAGGGAGCAGAAGGGCATGGATCAGAACGACTAGTCCTAGGAACACTGAACCCGACATTTCATTAGTGGGAGATAAATTCTAGATTGACGACCCGTTGACCTAGACTTTATAACCTAACAGAACCCGACCCGGTTCGCTTCGGTTGACCTGGTTCAATTGACCCGATTTGGTTCCCTTAGTCTTCCGGATCAGTCAATCTGACCCGGATGTGTAACTGGAGCGGCTCAATAACACAATAGGGTTCGGCCGAAATTACTACTAGTGGGCTAAGTAGGGTTTTAAAATCTACTAAAAACTTAACTTAGCCACCAAGTAATAATTTATTATAAAAAAATTTCTAATATTTACACACGCACACACACACACATACACACGACACACACATATATATATATATCAGCTGAATTTAATTGTATATATATATTATTGTTAAAATTCTATATTAGGATATAATATATCAACAATTTATATTTTCTCAATCTTAGACAACTAAAATCTATCCATAATATTCAATATTCCTAAAATCGTGTTAGAATATATGGATAGTAACTATCACTCTTGTGAATCTAACCATAATTGTGACCTAAATCACTTATAGGAATTTCAGCACAGTTAAAATTTAATTAAAATTTTTAAATTTTTCGGTCGAAATAATGTAACTTGGGGCCAAAGAAATTAAATTTTTTCTTTGTACAACCCTAATGGATCAAATTTTACTAAGATCAATAATCCAATGTTTGATTTGATAAAGGTCAACTTTTCTTGAAAATATCATGAACATCAGTTTTAACAAAAACACTCAATTTCATGAATACTAGTTATACTAAAATTTCAAGAACACCGATTTATCAAAATTATGAACTTCCTAACACAGGCTCTGATACCGTTGTAGTATTATAGGGGATAAATACTACGGAAACAAAACAAGATACATGCTATGTAAACAGAATACGCAGCGGAATAGGGCGCACATACCTACAATGCTTTTCGTAGACCCAAGATCTTCTAGGGGAGTTCTCGATCCGCCGGACGGTCCCCGTAAGGGTTCTGGTTAAGGAAGCCCACCACGGATTCGTCTCCATAGCAAAATCTCTTGTCGATTCTTCTACGGGGATGGTTCTCCGGAGTAATTTGTTCGAAGCAATTCGGCACATCCAAGGCTTGGGGTGGGTTCTGTTGTGGTCGGTTCCACCTGGGACACCTCGGGTTGTTCTTCGCGAACGGGTTGGATGTGCACGCAGGTACGGTCTCCTGTCAGCACGTCACGATCCACGATCCACGATCCGCGAACCTCGATCCTTGAACCCCGAACTTGGCTTTGGCTCCAATCTCGGTCTCCTACACGTCGGGTCCTGCAAAACGGGCAATAACCAGCATGGAGAGGGGGGGTGCTGGTTGAACCCTCTCCGATGTTTAAGTCACAATCTAGAGAGAGAAAGTATGTAGAGAGAGGTCAGAGCACAAATAGCCAATTTGAGAGAGTTTCGAGTTTAGTTGTCAATTGGGAGGTCTAGGTCCCTATTTATAGGAAACTCGAGAACCGTACCCGGTTTTATGTGGTTCAATGCCGGTTTAAAGGAAAACGCTTACCGACATCGAGGTTGGCTATGTGCGCACTGACTTCTCATACTTAGTAAAAATAATAGGGGTAAGCGCGTGGTGCCAGTCGACAGTCCGGACCATGTCGGATGTCCGACATGGTCCGGATTCCCGGGCGAACCGGACCAATCCGGACTGCCGAGGAAATCCGGAGGTCCGGGTTGCCTTGTGGCAATCCGGAAGTCCCGGTCCGGGTGCTGCGCGCATCCGGACCGTTTTGGACTCGGGGTGTCCGCCGTAAAATCCGTTTATGGGTTTCGTCGTGTTTGCGAGGTCCAAAACGTAAATACGAACCCGAATTGGACAGATATCCATCACTTGCCCCCAAGTCAAGTAGCGGTTCAAAACCCATGTTTGACTCTGTTTAAGATACGATATTCGTCCAATTTAGGTTCGGCACTGACCTCAGGGGTGGCCTGTTTGTCAATCGAATGCGCGGAGCACAAATTCGTCCATCTTTACTTTTTCGACGAACGTGCGTAATCTGTTCACGAGGTTAGCGTAACAGACGGTATACATATAACAGCATGCAATTAACGACATATTCGTAATTACATTCAATAAGCGAAGTACTTGTAATAATAAATAATCATGCGACGTGGTGTCATCATGGTACATGACGTAAACGTGTAACATGATGTTAATATGGAGATGACGATATAGCATATGGATGACGTAATCGCGCAATAAGCAAAATACTTAGAGGAATATAAAACTGGAGAGCATGCTTGTCAGCATGAAGCATGATGTAAACATAGAATATGATGTAAGCATGTAATATGATGTAAACATGCAGTTCATACTTAGATTATAAAAATAATCATGTAGCAATCATAAGTTAGAATCATGCATATATAAAAATAATATCATGCATAATAGCCTATGCGTACGTAACATGCAATAATAATTGTATGTAGCGCGTCATGCAACATTAGGGAGCATATATGTAATGTAAGCATAGGAGAGATTTAAACATGCTCATACATGATGCTAGGGACTTGTGCAAAAATAGATATGAGTTTAGTCCTTAGCACATGGTGTAGACACTATTAGTGAAAATTAGGAGAGAGAATAGTCATTAGCTTACATTCTCCCTTGATAGTTTTCCCTAGAAGCTCTCATTGCTTGTTGAAAAAGGAGCTTATGGAGGTGTAAATTTGGAGTAGTCACATCATACTTGACATCAATTAAATTCCGGCCAAGCTAGAGGTGGAATTAGACGGTGCGTGGAGTACAGAACAGCGGCGCGTGGCAATCAGCGGAGGCGCGTGACAGAAACGGCAGCGGCGCGTGCGGCGTCTCTGGGTGGCGCTTGGAGCTCCGGTGACGGCGTGTGACAATTCGGACTCGCTTCGTGTTGGTGAGTCCAATTCCGTACATGGCTTGACATTTTTCGACTTCATTTGGCCTTGATTCAATCTTGAAATCACTATGTGCTTAGTCACCTTAACATGCATACAAGGTGTTTGATGAAATGCATTAGGATACTTAGCCCCAAATCGGCCAAAATTTTTCTAAGTGCTGAAAATTTTAGAAAAGTGCAAATGAATCGTTACACTTCCCTTATGCATAGTGTTCATTACCGACATGTTGCTCCATGCCTTAGCCGTTGTTTTAGTATGCTCGATGTTGACGATCGGTAGTTGTTCGTACATGGTCGTCGATGGTTGTATGTTGGTAGTGATAACTTAGGCAATGTGCGTTGAGCATCATGTATTGATCGTTGGTCACTGTCTGCAAACATGCTAAAACACTTAGAAAATATTTCAATAATATCTAGTGCTTGTTACCATTGATGTCGTCATATGATTCTTGTCGACCGCCGGTATAGAAACACTTAGAAAATATTTCGTAGTAGTTGATGTTTGCTACTTGATGTATGTTATCCGTCAGCATGCTAGTGTACTTGGAGAATTCTCCTAGATAGTTGATTCTATTCCGCTTGTTGATTGTTGACATCAAGGAAATTCTTAGACAATATTTTCTGACGGTTGGTTTCTTGTCGCGTATAGTCCCATGTCGTAAGCGAAATACTTAGAAAATATTTCAGCCATATTTTGTTGCATGCCGACACCTTGTCGTACGTTATACTTGATAGTATGCTGACAGCTTGTTGTATGTCGACACGTAGTAGCATGTTGACACTTAGTAGCATGCCGACAACTTGCAATATGCTGACTGTCATCCTGAGCAAAACACTTAGAAAATATTTCTCCCTTGTAATAATGTATGCTGCGAGTATGAGCTTGATGTCGACATGTAAGTCGATGTGTTGAGAGGGTTGCCCCCCTTGCATGATGGTTGTTACTTGTTGCACGAAGACTGTTAAGTCATTGCGTACATAGTTATCTCACATGGAGCGTTCATTGCATAGATGTTTGCATAAGTGTTTGATGCGTGCTTGCGCCCTTGTTCATCTTTCAGGATATCAAATCTTGCTGTCTTCTTTTCGGAGTTAGTCTTTTTGCATCTACTATCATGAGTAAGTCTTCTATCCCCATTCTGCGAGTGACACCCTGTTCGGATGCTAATGACAAGTTAGACATACATAATAATGGGCTGCCAATTATGGCGCCCAGTCACCATATCCTAACATTCATTACTCCTGGTAACAAACATAAAGTATGTAAACTCCAAAGATCCATTTATGGTCTTAAACAATCGTCTCGGCAATGGTACCGCAGATTCCACGAGGAGATTGTTGGAAACGGATTCGTGAATCTTCACGAGGATCCTTGCATGTATACAAAGACCTCCGGGTCTAAGTACGTCATCTTAACCTTATACGTGGATGACATACTCATTGCTGCGAACGATGTGAGCTTCATGCATGAATCAAAGCTCTGGTTGGCATCTGTATTTGAGATGAAAGACATGGGAGAGGCTACGTACATCTTGGGCATTAAGATTGCTTGAGATCGTGCCGCCCGGAGATTGTGTCTATCTCAGGAAGCCTACATCAACAAATTGTTGAGAAGGTTTCGATTACAAGATGCCAAACCCGTGGAAACGCTGGTAGTATTCGGGTGCGCGTCGTCAAAGCGCGACGGCCCAAAGAAGCAGCAAGAGCGTGAACAGATGAGAAGTGCAGAGTATTTAAGCATGGTCGGAAGTACGCCATGCTTTGCACTCGTATGGACATCTGTTACGCTGTGGGCCTAGTTGCAAGATTCCAGTCAGACCCTGGCTGTCAACATTTAAAACCTGTAAAGTGGATCATGCGATATCTGAAAGGTACTGCCGACTACGTACTGTGCTATGAGGGCTGAAAGTTAGAATTGACTGGATTCAGTGACGCCGACCATGGTGGCGACCCAAACGATCGTAAGTCCACCACAGGAGGAGTATTTCTCCTTGCAGATGCCGCCATTTCATGGACGAGCAAGAAGCAATCCTATGTCGCGCTGTCTACAATGGAATCAGAATTCGTTGCTCTCTCCAAAAACGCAAAGGAAGCGATTTGGCTAAAAAGGCTTCTTACTGCGCTGCTTAGGTGGCAATGTCAGGAGTAAACCTGTGAAGGTGTTCTTTGACAGTCAAGCAGCCATTGCGGCGGTAAAGAATCCAAAGTACCATATTAGGACTAAACACATTGATGTGAAATATAATTATGCTAAATTTTTGGTAGAAGACGATATAATCATTTAGAATACTCGCCCACTGATGACATGGTGGCGGACCCATTAACTAAATTATTACGCAAAGAGACATTTGAAAAGCATATTAAACTGCTTGAATTGCGTAGGGTTTAGAATTGGGCGTATAATCTATGATAACATTTTAATAATTGAAAGTTAAATTTTGATAAATGAAAGAATTGCAATTCGAGTTTATGATTCATCGATGTCATAATGTTTGAATACATCGGATTTTACGGTCTATAAACTGAGTCGTAGGAGGACGCAATCCTCTGCATAAATTATGTCGAATGTGGGCCTTGCCTTATCACACGTGCACAGTTGTCTTTTATGAGAGAGAGACCTCTTCCGAAGCAAGACTGGCTAAGAACCAGTTGGGAAACTTGGTTACGCAAAATGATCATTTGGTTTCGATTTAAAACGACATTATCTTCCTTTTGAACTTCGTCGGTGATGAACTACGTTCGTCATTAACCACATTCTGGGCCAAATGAAAGTCTGTGATGGCATCATTTTCATATCTCACGTCTAACGATGTTCGGGTATGCTATCGACGCGTGCTTCATACTACGCGTGCCATGTTCGACCACAGAGTCATGCTCGGTTGTGCTAGGTAAAATCCTCGTGATTCGGATGGGCGCAAACTTCTTCACCTGAGGTGTGTGATTGATCCCGGGAGCCTTATGAAGAGGCGCCCGAAGTATCCTCATGGACTTAGAACTCATATCTATGGTCAGGCTCAATGTTCGCTTCCCGGCGTATGAGCGCAGTGCTGAAGAAAAAGGCCATGTTACCACGTCTTTGGAAACCAGTTGGGTTTGACTAAGGGTATGAGCGATGAGGATGGTAAAGTTCACCTATAATTCACCGACTATTGTATTCACTAGTTGGCCACCAACCGAATATTAGTTGAAAGTTGTGAATACTTGTACGGATTCCCTGGAGAAGTATTCCTATGTGGAAACTGGGCAATTGGAGAATTATCAGTTGACCTAGGATACAGCGCGATACAAATTGATCTTTTTAACAGGTTGATTTGAGACAGGGAATCAATGTTCCACGGGTGCTACAACACTTCTAACAAATGAGTAACACGATGGCAGTCGTATCCGTCGGTCGCACGGTAAACATCGTATGAACAATTCGGAAGCAGGGGCAAGATCAGAAGAGTGAAATGTTGATGTTATTTGGACAATAATACATTAACAGGCACACTCCCATTCCGGCGAGTAGGAGCTGTTAGCATATGGTGATTGGGCACCGTAAATGGAAGCCCATTAATATGTATATGTTACCTAAGAAATTGGGTAAATGTCATATTAGGGAATTTGGGCTTGACCCAAATCCCAATTGACACGAGAGGCCTACAATATTGGGCCTCCCTTATACATGGCTGGCCGAATTATGTTAGTAAGGGCAAAGTGGACTTTTGTCCACTTTGCTCCTCCTATAAAAAAGGGTAGTTAGAGTTTTCATTAAATATAATACAAAATCCCTCCTAAGTAGTGATTTGAGAGAAAAACCCTCCTCCCTAATACATAGTTCGACCAAACCATATACTACACCAGGGGTGTGCCAATTTGCTTCGAGCAAATCACTCCAGAGATCCGTCCCTGCCAAGATTCGATCAGAGGCTTTGCTGTGGAGCTAATCTCGCGTAGGACTTCTTTAACAAGAACTTCTACGGGTTCCGTCTGGTGGATCGTGAACTCCCTCAGCAGGATCCTTGGGACTACGGAAAAGGTTTAAGGTATGTGCACATCTTCCGCTGCGTAATTCTGATTACAAGCATGTATATGTGTTTATGTTTCCGTAATAATCTGCCCCGTAATCCAACAATATATATATATATATATATATATTCGCCACACACTATATATATATTGTCAAGATTCTATATTTAGAGATATAAATCTATCAGTAATATATATATTTTCTCAATCTTTAGGCAACTAATATCTATCAATATTGACAATATTATCTGTTGGATGCTAACTCTTCGCGGGTCATTGACTTGAAAGTCGTCGGGTCCTTAATGTGTTGTGTGGTTATGCTGACGAGTTGTTTGAGCTCGCGGATATCCGACAGTCGGGATGTCGGACTGTAGGAATGTCGGAAATCGGTCTGTCGGGATGTCGGAGACTTGCAAGCCCTTAAAATGGCTAATTCCGAATAATGTAAAACGAACCCGAATCGGACGTATACCCATCATTTTTCCCCGAGTCAAGTGGTGGCCTGGCCCCGTCTTGACTCTATTTTCGATAGTGTATACGTTCGATTTAAGTTCGGGTGATACCTCGGGGTGGACTTACTATACGTTGGCGCGTAGGCCTTATTATGATGAATCCCTCCTTGAGCTTGGACGGGAGTAGTCGTATCTGTCGACATGGTTAGTGTAGCAAGCGTGTATTTATGACGTATACGTATATGAAAATTCTAGTCCGCGTATGCGATCATGGATATGAATGCAAACATGTATGTGAACATGATGTGTGCGCGTACGTGAGTCGGCGTGTGATGCATAATGTCATGAAATTAAATCATGTAAGTATGGGCATGTATATATGTGATTACATGGGTATAAGTATATACATGTCGGGATTGTAATAATAAACACGTATCATGGATATGCAAACGTGTGTATGTATGTAGACATGAATATGTACGCGAGAGTATGTAAACATGTGTAAGTGTTAGGGAATTCTCCCAAAAGAGTTAGAAAAAATATGGGGAGGATAGAATATTACCCACATGTGTATATAAGGGAGTGTGTACATCTCCATACTTAGTCTCCACATATTGGAATTGGTTTCCTCCCTATTGCTTGGTGGAAGAGATTAACTGCTGACATGGTTAGTGCAGCGAGTATGCGTGTATAGAAAATACATATGCAGTCATGCAAGTGTATATACGTAACACAGACGTACATGTTGGTATGTATGCAAACATGGTGTATTTATGCGTGAATATGTAAGAATGGGAGTATACTGAAGACTCATAAGAAGAGTTAGAAAAATAAGAAGAGGTAAACCTTCACCCTCACACTACACAGAGGAGTGTGTGTTACAGACGCGCAGGTACTGAGATTGCGAGGCTTCATGCATCCGTCGTGTCGTTGACAAACACCTTATAATAGGAGTATATTCGCAACGTATGTGTCGAGAGACGAGGCCTTTGTCGATATAGTTTTTCCCCCGGAGGGGGAGTGTTTGTAGTGACTTGGCCGAGTACGCGCATGTATGTGTCGTATAGGCGCGTAGATCGCATAGGTGTATGTAAGTGCCGATTCTAATCATGGGCGCACTAGCCCCTTATTCGCAAGGTGTTAGGCCTCCGACGTGTTGTCGATGAACGGTCCATAATAGATGCGTGTTAAGTTACACCGACGCGCGTAGTTTTAGGTCGTGCAGACGCGCTTAGTGCCGTATAGGCTATATAAGTGTCGGGATGAGGCCCTTACTGACGTAGAGTTTCCCCCGTATAGAGGATGTTCGTTATGTAGTAGTTGTAAACTTACAAGTTCGTAGGTGTGGAATTGCCCCCGTGTCGGGTATGTTCGCCACATAGTTGTCTTGGACGCGGGGTGTTGACCCTCGTGTCGACTGCTACTTGGGATTTTCCAAGGTTGGGTGCATTCAGCGACAGCTACTTGATGTTTCCGAGGTAGGGAGAATGCTAGAGGTCGACGAGGCGACATACCCTTCCATTGTGTTTGTCAGAGGTCGGCGAGGCGGTGTGCCTATCCATGTTGTTGCCGCAACCTGGTATTTTCAAGGTAGAGTGCTTCCTGCGGCCGCTACTTGGTTATAGATATATTGATGTGATGCACAAACATGAAAGTCGTCCCGCGACTCGTGGACACATCAGCCACTTAGAGATGCGCGGACGTGATAGCTGCTTCCAGATGCGCGGGGTGTTGACCCTCGTGTCGACTGCTACTTGGGTTTTTCCAAGGTTGGGTGCATTCAGCGACAGCCACTTGATGTTTCCGAGGTAAGGAGAAGGCTAGAGGTCGACGAGGCGATGTACCCTTTCATTGTGTTGGTCAGAGGTCGGCGAGGCGATGTGCCTAAACATGTTGTTGCCGCAACCTGGTATTTTCAAGGTAGAGTGCTTCCTTCGGCCGCTAATTGGTTATAGATATATTGATGTGATGCACAGACATAAAATTCCTTCGGCGACTCGTGGACACATCAGCCACTTAGAGATGCGCGGACGTGATAGCCGCTTCCAAATGCGCGGGGTGTTGACCCTCGTGTCGACTGCTACTTGGGTTTTTCCAAGGTTGGGTGCATTCAGCGACAACTACTTGATGTTTCCGAGGTAGGGAGAAGGCTAAAGGTCGACGAGGCGATGTGCCCTTCCATTGTGTTGGTCAGAGGTCAGCGAGGCGACGTGCCTATCCATGTTGTTGCCGCAACCTGGTATTTTCAAGGTAGGGTGCTTCCTTCGGCCGCTAATTGGTTATAGATATATTAATGTGATGCACAGACATAAAAGTCGTTCGGCGACTCGTGGACACATCAGCCCCTTAGAGATGCACGGACGTGATAGCCGCTTCCAGATACGCTGACATGATAGCCGCTTAAAGACGCGCGGACTTGCTAGTCACTTGGTGTACCTGTTAGGTGCTTCGTATGTGAGGTGGTAGATCTCGCATTGACGTGTTGACGCGTGTGTACGGTGTTGCGCGTGCATAGTGTGGCGTTCATGGTATTCTTACACATAGACTTTAGAAGCAATCGTTGCACCTTGTTGATGTGTCGCCCCATGTATGTTGCCATTATATCTAATTTCTGAATGAGAGGTTTACGCCCCATCTCATTGTGTTACCGCACGTGTGCTTCGCGTAGTGCTTCCGTACTTAGCTTTTGAACGAGAGGCATCGTTCCTCCTTCTTGGTGCGTAGACACGCGTGCATTGCACTTAGCGTCTCCATACTTAATTTTTGAAGAAGAGATGTTGTTTCCCCTCTTGGTGCGTAGACATGCGCGTGTTGCTGTTGCGGACACTCCGCCTTGTTCCAAGACCAAAAGAGCTGACTCCGAGGTGCGTCCCTCGAGCGATCCCAAGTGGTCGAAATCCGGCAGTGGCGAGGCATCGAACGTTTGAGGGTCAGGCTCGCGCGCCTGCTATGTCTGCCCTCCGGTCGAGGGACCGAACCTTGGAGGAGGAGTCTCCTCGTAAAGATGTGTAAGTTGCCTTTATTTTCTTGCTATACTGTGATGCTTGGCCCTTCTTGTTTATCCTTGTATATATTTATAGGTATTGCGCCTCTTGCTGCCCGCGCTGCCTTGGTTCGTCCTGAAAGGACGCTATCATTGGCGGGGAGTGGGCACCCTTTGCTATTGGGGGGTCGCGCTTTGCCAAGGAGGCATGTTCCCGAGGTGGGAGTACGTATGTTCCAGCAGATTATCTCTCCTGGCGATCGAAGGGTTCGTCTCAGCGAACCTAAGAGTGCGCACTCATATGTTGAGGGTGTGCAGACATGTCTTGCGCCTGTGAGTATTCGTCCTTACTCTTTTATAAGTTGTATGCATATCTGCTTTGTTATTACAACTTGTTTGTTGTTGGATGTTGTATTGCACTATAGGTTGTTGTCCATATGGCGCACCTTTGCTCCTTTGCGATCGAACTCACGAAGGAGGAGAAAGTACTCCAAGGGAAGTGCAACATGGTATGTCGCGAGTTGGTGAGCATGAAGGGGAAGACGCGTTTCTTGGATTCCAACGTCCCTGATTTGGAGGCGGGAACCTCATCTCGTCAGGCTCGAGTTGTTGCGCTCGAGTCCAGTGTAATTGCCCTTCAGAAGAAGGTTGCATAGGATAGCAAGACGTACATCCTTGTCTTGCAGGTTATGCAGGAGAGTGCGTATGTAGAGGAGAAGGTTGATGGAGTAACAGAGTACAAAGATTCGGAGTCCTATCACGCTAACATTCGGGCAGGTGATGACGACCTGATGTGTGTGTCTTCCATCGAAGGCTTTGTTGGGCATGGTATATACTGTTGCCCCCGACTTTTACTTTAATCGGTTTTGTATATATGCATGTTTGCCACTGGACATATAGCTACATAAGGGTCGTATAGGCTATGTAGGTGTTGAGTGGAGATTATCACTCGAGATGAGGGTATAGTTCAGCCCACTTGAGGTGTTGGTACCTCGCATGTCACGTAGTTTTTGCTCCCCGTGTTGGGTTGAGGTTGCATTTTGGGGTGTTGTCCCTTTGAACCTTTTATGTTTATGTTTCGATGCTTTGACGTTGTCATATAAGACCTGTCATGAATAGTTTAGTAATGCATGATAACATGGTAGTAATATTTCATACATTTGTGTTCATGATTGTCCATGTATTTTGGACTATAGAGTAGAGTTGAGACTCGTCCTTTTATTGGATGTAGCATCCGTAGTTGATGTTAGGAGACATACGTCCCTGCATTGCGTGCCCCTCTTAGTTATACATAGGCATGGCAAGATGAATATGTGTTAGACACATGTGTTGTATGCTTGCTGTATTTCATGAGTAGTAACGCGCAAGGCTTAAGAGTGACGCTTGGCATTTATGGGTAGTAATGCGTAAGGCTATTGTCCCGGCACTTGGCATTTATGAGTAGTAATGCGCAAGTCCTTAGAGTGACCCTTGTCATTTATGGGTAGTAATGCACAAGGTCATTTTTCCGATACTTGGCATTTGTGAGTAGTAATGCGCAAGACCCATGTATACACGCGAGTGTGTCGTCTCGACCAGGCGAGACCTTAGTTTTTACCGTCTCTTAGTCCACTCTAAGGCGACGTTGTTGCAAGACGCTACTTGTAAGTTTGGTGCGTTTTTCCATCTGTTAGTTGGGAACACCCCTCGTAACGTTGTTGCAAGGCGTTCCGTTGGCTATCCCAATTACTTCCCTTGCGTTGCTAGTGCGCATCCACTTTGTTAGTCAAAGGGCGTGACAAATGTCGTGTGATACGCCTTGTAGTTTACACCGTCTTTCAAGCCATTCCGAAGCGACGTTGTAGCAAGACACGACTTGCCAAATTTTGAATGTGTTTTGATCCGCTATTTGGGTACCCCCGTTATAGCGTTGAGGCGAGGTGTTCCTTGGCTAGTCCTTGTACTGACCTTGCAATGCTACTACACCTCTACCCGGTTATTCCAGGGGGTTGTACAAGTTCGCATTACACGACTTGTAGTTTTTTCCGTCTCTTGGGCCATTCCAAGGCGACGTAGGGGCAAGACACTACTTTCTTAGTTGGAGTGTTTTATTTTTGTTATTTGTTCACGAACAAGATAACGTTTTACAAGACTCGACTTGTATGTTTGGTGATATTTTCGCTGCGTTGTGTATTGCGGCGATTTTTGTCTACGCTTTTGCCGGCGTAGAGAGGTGGTACATAATAATGAACGCTACTTGTGGGTAGTAGTAGGTTCCCATGGGGTTTCCCTCGTAAAGAGGATGTCGCGCCATGTATATGTTTAGTAATATATACTGGGTGTCTCGTTCCTCAGTAAGATATCATGGGGTTGCCCTCGTATAGAGGATGTGGCTCCATGTACTTGTTTAGTAATCTATACTGGGTGTCTCGTTCCTCAGTAATATATCATGGGGTTGCCCTCGTATAGAGGATGTCGCGCTATGTAGTTGTGTGGGGTTGCCCTCGTTTAGAGGATGTTGCACCACATAGTAGATGGTCGCCTCTTGGTTGATAAATCAAGGAATGATTGTTGTAGTCATGGGGTTGCCCCCGAGCGGGGATGTCGCGCCATGTTACTTGTAGATAATCCTTAGGAAAATTTCCAGTATGTAGTTGTATATAGTAGACATAAAAGATGTCGCGCAAGAGAGCGTATCGAGAACTCGTTGTTGATGTCGAGTATTGACATGTTGGTGGCGTATAATATAGGCATGTTATTGTGTTAAGCATGATAGCTTGTATTGTTGATGCAAGTTATATTCATAGAGTCCGCTACTTGGTGTAATTCCAGAGTAGGGTATGTCGTTGATGCATAAGTAAGCTTGTACCTACGAGAAGGTATGCATTTCATTAGATAATTGCAATGCTTGCAATATAACAGAGAATAATTGAAGTTCTATGATCTTATTTAATTAGTGCATGTATTGAGATTTTAGTATGAATACTCCCTTTGGCTGACGACACATGTTAGGCGTGGAGTTTTCGAATGTTCCTAGCCGTATGTGTTCGTTGGTATATCGCTATTTGCATTCTCTAGTCCATGCGCGTAGTTGCATCCATGTCGTGATGCGCATATACGTGTGAGATCGCTACTTGGTATTATTTCCAAGGTAGAATCTTGTGTTTGAGCAATTCGCTCGACTAGCCGTCGTGTGCTGACATTAGCTTGGATACTTGCTGCGACGATGCAAGTGATACATATGTGACCGCAACTTGGCTTAGATGTATAAGTAGGGAGCTCGTAGATAGAGTATTACAGAGAGTGTTGTATACTGTTGGATTACGGGGACATAATACTACAGAATGCTAAACATGTACTAGTAAGTAATCTAATTACGCAGCGGAATAGTGTACACATACCTCAATAGCTTCCTGCCCAAGAACGTTGTGGAGGGAGTTCTGATCCTCCGGTCGGAACCCGTACAAGTTCTTCGTGAGAAGAAGTCCTACACGGTATAAGCTCCAAAACAAAGCCTCTGATCGATTCTTCAACGGGGACAGAACCTCGGACTAAGATGTGCACCGAAAATTACTACTAAGGGGCGAGAGGGTTTCTCTCAAGTTCCTCAATGGAGGTACTTTATTATGAATGAGTGAATCAACCCCTTAGGTGAGTCCCCTATATATAGGATTGGTGGAGTGGACAAAAGTCCACTCCAACCAATGTGGTATAGGGGTCCGGCCGAACCATGCTATTAAAGGGGGAGGCCCAATTTTGGGCCTCCCATGTCAATTAGGGTTAGGGTTTGGCCTAATTACCCTAATGTGACAATTACCTAATTAACTTAGGTAATTTCCTTAGCATTAACGGCTACCAATTACGGCGCCACGTCACCATATGCTAACAGCTCCTACTCGCCGGAATGGGAGGGTGCCTGTTAATATATAGTTATCCAATAGCATCAACATCTCAGTCTTCAGTCTTTGTCTCCGTCTCTGAATAGTTCATATGAGGTTTGCCATCGACCGGCGGATACGACGGGCATCGTGCTACTCATCTGTTTGGAGTATTGCAGCACCCGCAGAACGTTGATTCCCTTTCGTAAATCAATCATGTTAAAATAAAATATGTACCGCACTGTATCCTTGGTTAACTGATAATTCTCAAATTGCCCAGTTTTCCACATAGGAATACTTTTCCAGGGCATCCATTACAAATGTTCAGAACCTTCAACTAATATCCGGTTGGCGGCCACTTAGTGAACACAAGAGTCGGTGAATTATAGGTGAACTTGACCATCCCCATCACTCATGCCCTTAGTCTAACTCAACCGGTTTCCAAGACGTGGTCACTTGGCCGTTTTCTTTGGCTCTACGCTCGTACGTCGGGAAGCGAACATTGAGCTAGACCTTAGGTATAAGTTCTAAGTCCGAGAGGATACTTTGGATGCCTCTTCATAAGACATCCGGGATCAATCACACGCTTAAGGTGAAGAAATATGCGCCCTTTGAATCACTAGAATTCTAGCTAGCACAACCGAGCATGACCCCGTGGTCGAACATGACACGCCAGTATGAAGCACGGGTCGATAGCACACCTGGACTAGCCAGGAATGGGATATGTCAACCATGCTATCGCAGAATCTTTCATCTGGCCCTGAATGTGATTTTAATGATGGACTGGGTCCAACACGTAGATGTACAAAACGAAGATTAAGTCATGCATTAAGCGTGACAAGGTTATCATTTCGTTTAACCAGGTTTATCCCCCTGGTTCTTAGCCAATCTTGTTGTGGTAGAGGTTCCCTTCTCCTTACAAGATGACCATGCCTGTGTGACGAGCATGGTTCACATTCGGCATAATTTTGGTGGAAGAGTTTTACCTCTTCCTACGACTTAGTTTATAGACCGTAAAATCCTATGTTATATTTCATTATGACGTCGATAGATCATATACTCAGTTTGCAATTCTTTTATTCAATCGAAATAATATTATTTCAAATGTCAAAATGTTATCGCTTATACAAGTCACTCACTTAAGCCCTACGTAATCCAAGCAGTTTTACGTGTTTTTCGAAGATCTCTCTATGTAATGGCTTAGTTAATGGATCTGCGACCATTTTATCCGTGGACAAGTATTCTAAAGCGATTATGTTGTCTTCCAGAACAGATTTAGCATAATTGTATTTCACATCAATGAGTTTGGTCCTACTATGGTACTTTGGATTCTTAACTGCTGCAATGGCTGCCTGACTGTCAGAGTATACCTTGACGGGATTACTCTTTTTGCCAGTGCCAATTAATGCAGTGAGAAGCCTTTTCAGCCAGACCGCTTCTTGAGCGTTTTTAGAAAGGGCAACGAATTCTGATTCCATAGTGGAAAGTGCGACACATGATTGCTTCTTGCTTACCCATGATATGGCAGCATTAGCAAGAAGGAAAACTCCTCCTGTGGTAGACTTACGATCATCTGGATCGCCACTGTGGTCGGCGTCACTATAACCGGTCAATTCTATTTGCTTGCCCTTATAGCATAGAACATAGTCGGCAGTACATTTCAGATACCTTATAATTCGTTTTACGGCCTTTAGATTTGATAACTAGGATCTGATTGGAATCTTGCTACTAGGCCCACAGTGTAACAAATATCTGGTCGACTACATAGCATGTCGTACATAAGACTCCCTACCATGCTTAGGTACTCTGCCCCCTTCATCTGTTCATGCTGCTGTTGGTTTTTCGGTCCATCACGCTTTGACAGCGCGCACCCGAATACAACCGGCGTATCCACGGGTTTAGCATCGAGCATTCTGAATCTTTTCAACAGTTTGTTGATATAAGATTCTTGAGACAGACACAATGTCCGGGTGGCACGATCTCGGGCAATCTTAATGCCTAAATTGTACGTGGCCTCTCCCCTGTCTTTCATCTCAAGAGCTGACACTAACCAGGACTTTAATTTGTTCATAAAACTCACGTCGTTCGCAGCAATGAGTATGTCATCTACATATAGTGTTATGATGACATACTTAGACCAAGAGGTCTTAGTGTGTACCCAACGATCCTCATGAAGATTCACAAATCCGTTTCCGACGATTTCCTCGTGAAATCTGCGATATCATTGCCGAGACGATTGTTTAAGACCGTAAATAGACCTTTGGAGTTTGCAAACTTTACGTTCTTTGCCAGGAGTGACAAAACCCTATGGCTGCTCCATGTAGATCTCTTCCTCCAAGTTTCCATGGAGGAATGCGGTCTTAACATCCATTTGGTGCAGCTCTAGATCAAGACATGCAACTAGGGCAAGGATGGCCCTTACTGTGGTGTAACGCACAGTTGGTGAGTATGTTTCATCAAAGTCCACTCCATGAATTTAGGTATATCCTTTCTCAATCATTTGAGTTTTCAACCACTCAACTTTCCATCAGTAGTGAATTCTAAAATTTCACTTACTAGTTCTGCGGTTAGCAGATCAATCAACTAAGGACCATAATCAAATTTGTTCTTATTTAGGCATATTTCATCCTCCATTGTTTTCCTCCATTCCCTCGTTTGAGGTTCTGCCATTGTTTGCTGAACCGTCACTGTTTCGTGAACGAATGTCTCACTTGATGGGATACTTCTCTGACAGAAGTTCTTTGCCTATGTCTAGGCTCGTTAATCCCATTTATAGTTTGATCGCTACTCCCACTCGAATAATACTTCTTATCGGAGCATCACTCCCACTGGGAACAATGGCCGTGCTAGAACTTTGATCTACAACTATCTCAAGATGACCTCTTGGTCTCGGAATTTTACCTCCGAGATGTATTCCTTGATCACTAGGATCTGGAACCAAGTTGGTCGTTTCCCTCCCACTAGGAATAATGGATAGTTGTGTTAGTTCAGCATTATGATTATCAGGTTCGACTTGATTCGCATTTGCATTTAGTGATGATTATATGTGAGGGGGAGTGAGCCCTCCCACTGGATTTATTATGAAGACGTCTCCATCATCATTTACCATATCAATCACTTATGTTGTATCAATTCTCCCACTCGAAGTAAGTGGGACAAGATAATCTCCGTTAACCATTCATTGATTCGATCAGTACTATGTATGTTCGTTCCGCAAAACATTGGAAATTTATCCTCAAATCTTTATAATATGTCTTGTTTGATCACAATACCATCAATCTTAGCTAATTTTAAACTTGTATTCTTTTAAGAGTAGACCGTACTCTTAATAAATACTTGTTTAATGCGCATATTAATGCTGCTAGTGATATGGTTTTACCTGTATCATCCTTTTAGCTTTTATGGTGATGTGTCAACATATTTTATTGGAACATAGAGTTACATTGATGTGAATCAACTTAATTTCATCTGGAGGATTAATTAATGTTCAACTTCATCATTATGTAACTTTGAACTATGTTGCTTGAAGTATTTGATAAAATGATTGCTTTAACCAAACTTTTCGTTCGAGGCTTATAGTGGGAGAGTCGTTTTACTGACTTCTTCCTTTCGTTTGTTTAGCTCACCCAGAGACTTATTCATCTCAAGGGCTATGCATTTAAGCGTTCGCTTTAATGCCATAGTTGATGTTCTTACTAGATTGTAGTAGCTTTGAAGCATATCTCTAACCACAGTAGTCATCATTGAGTTATTTCCAAAGAATTACAAACGAAATCTCAGCATTCATTTATTAAAAAACTTCATTATTAAATTTGTACTTTGAAACGATGTGTTCCGTCTTTCGAGGTACACGCGCGCGTGGTGCCTAAAACCAGTTTAAATTGTTTCGTTTCCAAATTTAAAATCAAATCGGTTTTACATGCACATGCCATTTAATGGAGTACTAACAAACAAGATGAGTTAAGTCGGTCTGCCCTTTTAGAACTACGCGATCGATGGATTTATTCAGTTTTTTTTTACCTGACTGAGATGACAGAGTATGTGAATCGTTTCGTCTTATTCGACCACTTTTACCTGGCCGAAATTTTGGTTCTAACCAGTAGGTTTGAATTATCGTTTCAGATCATTCCCTTTGACCGGAACGTTACATTGATAAGCAATTTGTGCTTCAAATCGAGCAACAATTTCTTTATTCAACATCTCCAAATTTCAAAATAACTAAAATTTTAGTATTTCAGACGAACAACAAACGATAAATGACAATGGTAGGGTTCTTGATCTGAAAGTCTCATGTTCGATCCATACATATCTTAACTTTAAGTCATGTTGAACATCACATCTGATTAAATTCACTAGTGAATCATATCAAATGTTTTGTGTTCAAATAAAGTGTTTCACGGCTTTATATACATGTCATACGAGGCGTGTTTTAGACGCACTTAATAACGGGGTTTGACCCACCGGATTACCGTATAAAACCTTTTATGATCTAGTTCACTTCATGATATATGGATCACAATTGACTTCATATGATCTCTTGTGGTGAGCTGAGAAGGTTGTCGCTTCACTGCCTTGGTTCCTTTGCTTAACTAGACTCAAGGTTATTGAATCATGTCAATGTAAGGCAACCTTATACATCTTTTCCATGTTGACCTTTCATTGCGAAGGTCTTGAATGGATTTTTCACCGGCATCCATGGACAAAGAAAAGAACATCACATTCAACTGAAACATTTCTAGCTTCAGCATCCTTGCATCTACCGAGGCAGATGCAAAGGAACACCAAGCTTTGTCATTGTCTGGTTGCAATTGAAGTCTTCTTCAACCCCCTTAAACCAGAGTTGAATGTATCACCACATATGCATTCAGATTATCAAAGAACCTACTCCAATTCTTGGGAAATAAACTATCACGTTCATCTCTAATTGTCAAAATCATACGAACTACCATATTCATTCGTAGTTGTCCTCTCCGCTTTTCGGAATCGTAGCAGAGAGGAGTCCAATACATATTCCTTATGTTCATCATAATTTATACCATCAAGACTGCAAGGTTCATAGAAGCGTACCGACTTAGCCATGAAAACTAATACATTGATAATTATGCTAATTCAGGAAGACAACAACATTTTGACAGAATTGCAAACATCGGATTATCTATTAAGATGGAATACGATAAATAGTGGTCCTTCAGTCACTAAACCAAATCGACCGTCAGTAAACCGAGGGAAGGGGGTGTCGTTTAAGAATTCACACTACCGTCGTCTTCAATCTAATAGATCAGTCTTTTGAAAACGGTCATTATATTGCAAATTACCGAAACGGGAATTTTCAAACAAGTATACCCGATCATGGCTTTCCCAAGGCCCTTATAATTTTAAAAGGAATTATCCGATAATTTACGCATGCATAATATCATATTATGCTATAAAAATCGAACAAACCAATACATGCTTACGCGTCATGTGTCTAATGTTCCTAGCATATATAATTCTACGTGAAGTAAATTATCACATGCTTTCTATTCTTGAACATCCTAGCATACGTGTCAAAACATGCAATGTCCGCACAAATCATGCATAATTGGCGACTGGAATTTTCAGTTTTAAAAATGTTTGAAAATATTAGGGGATGTTTTGTAATTCATGCTTACAATCAATTACGCGACATTTCTAGACATGGATTCTAGGCACTTTCAATCAGCATAGCATGTCTATCCTATTGCGCAATACATATATTTAAATCTCAGAGCTAAATGCTCGCAATTAATATCCAGCTAGCTTGACTGAGTCAAGACGACAGTTCTATTATATATGTAGCAGAAAGTAAACAATTGCAATTCAGCCCACTAATTTAATCCAGTCCAAAAAATATGCATATCTGAGATCCATCCCCATAATCGAAACTAGGTTTTAGGGTTTTAACCGAAAAAACGTTTTAAAACGCAAACCCTAAGAGCACTGTTTAGGCTAAGTTCAAAGTTCGAAAACATTTTGGATTTAAAATTTGACATCCTATTTGAAGATTTTTAAAAATATCCGAGAAATTTAAAAAATCTGGTCCGGAACAATTTAAAATCCGGTTCAAGTCGGTCCGATTTTAAAAATCCGGTTTGGTCCGAAAAGGTTCAAGAAAATAAGATTGTGGTTAGGTTTATCACTCAAAACCAGTTAGGTTAGGTTCAATTTAGTTACTACGGTCCGACCCGACCCGACTAGGTCGAACCGATTAAGAAAAACTGGATTGGTTTTATCAGTTCCGGTTTAGCAATTGGACCGGCCCATAAACCCTAGGGTTCGGCCGAAATATGTCTTGTGGGCTAAGTAGGGTTTTAAAGTCCACTAAAAACTTAACTTAGCCACCAAGAAATATAAATTATTTAAAATAATTTCCAATATTGCTAATATATATATATATATATATATAAATATTGTCAAGATTCTATCTATAAGATGTAAATCAATCAACAATAGATATATATACATAAAATATTCGGCATATATATATATTATTGTCAAATATATCTTTAGGGATTAAAATATGTAGACAATATATTTTCTTAATCTTTTATAGCAAGTAAATCTATCAATATATATTAACCCTATCGTTAACTATATATATTGATAGTTAATATATATTACAATATTATATTATGAACCTATCCTTTTTTCCAACTTATAGATATATAGTTACTGTTAAGTTATGAGATCTAGGTCAACGGGTGATCGGCTTCGATCTCACTCCTTACGGGGGATGTGTGCAATCCGGTATTTCTGAGTTGCCCTGTCTTAGCCTATCTTCTTCCTTCCTTCCTTCCTTCCTTGGCTTCCTTTCTCCTTCTACCCTGCAGAAGGGGCAATACCAGACACGGAGGGGGGTGGTGCCTGGTGAACCCTCTCCGATGCCTAAGTCAGTATTCTTCTAGAGAGATAAAGCTAGAGAGATGTCAGAGCTAAATTGTCCAAATGGCCAAGATGATCAAATGAGTTGTGAAGGTGGGGTATTTATAGGCAACGGTGTCATTAAGGTGGCTTAATGACATCGTTAGCCTTTAAACACAATTAATTAACCTTTAAGCGCATAATTAAGACCTTAGGATACGGAGACGGTAGGCGGCGTGAACCGAGTGTGGGTGTCCGACAATGGCGCAGGGGCCCTTGGGGGGAGGAGAAATCCGACCCCCAAGGGTAGGGGTTGGGTGAGGGCACCCAACCCCTCCTAGGGAGGATGGGGTTGGCCAACCCCATCCCTCCTAGGAGAGATCGGGTTGGCCGACCCGATCTCTCCTAGGAGAGATCGGGTTGGCTGACCCGATCTCTCCTAGGGGAGGTCGGGTGTGGCCACCCAACCTCACCTAGGTGAGTTTTACCCCGGCCGGACGAGCGCTCCGGCCTCGTCCGAGCCGTTAATGTGTTCGCGAAGTGTTCGGGTTGAAGTTTCGATTTACACTCGTTAATAGGATGATAAAAATACAACGGTTTGGAAGTCAACGGGTTCAAATTGGGCGTATATCCATCACATGCCCCCGAGTCAACCAATGGCTTAACCCTTGGTTGACTCTATTTCAGGATGGTATGACACGCGCAATTTGAAACCGGGATTTTACCTTTTGTCTGAATGTTCGCTTACCCATAGATGCATGCCTCTGACCCTGCCCCCTGCCATATGAGATAGAGGAATTGTAAACGTCAGAGTAGCACGGACGTGTGCCTAGGCACGCGTCCGTCTGAGATAGGAGTAATAAACTTATCCTTGCTACAGATGCATACTCGAAAAATACACACTTGCACAGGGGTGTGATATGAATGCAACTAAATGACTTATGCTTCAAATTCATGCCGGGATTCCATCTAAGTGGAGAAAAATTTAATTTTGGCAAAATTTTTTTCTAAGTATGGGATACTAGAAAATAAACCTTAGGGGATGTTAACTAGGGTGAGCGTGGATTTAACCGTGGTTAATAGGAACTAGTTTTTGAATCTGTCCCTTGAAATTTTCCTTTCTAAAGATCAACGGTGTTGATTTGGCGACTTTAGAAAAACCCTAACCCTTTGTATTATAAAAGGGGAAGTGATTACCTCATTCTCATCGTCCTTTTCTCTTCTTTTCTTTTTGGCGGTGGGATTTCTGGTCCGGCTTGTTTCTCGAAGCGCGCGTCGCATTGAGGTACGTGTCTTCTCTTTTTGTGTAAGCATTGCCTTTGAGGGATT
Organism: Clarkia xantiana subsp. parviflora; assembly: GCA_036873135.1. Classification (NCBI taxonomy): domain Eukaryota; kingdom Viridiplantae; phylum Streptophyta; class Magnoliopsida; order Myrtales; family Onagraceae; genus Clarkia; species Clarkia xantiana. The sequence continues at coordinate 7,085,971 of JAPTYO010000017.1, read as the reverse complement.
TAATTCCCCTTGTCTTTGCTTGTTGGCCCGTGGGTCTCTCTGTGTTGGGGGTTGTAACTATCTCCCTCTGCCTTCTAGCCTCTGCCTATTGGCTGATGAGGTTTCCTTATGCTGGGGGTTATGACTGTTTCCCCCTGCCCCCTGCCTCTGCCTGTTGGCTGGTGGGGTCTTCTTATGCTGGGGGTTATGACTATCTCCCCCTGCCCCCTGCCTCTGCCTGTTGGCTGGTGGGGTCTTCTTATGCTGGGGATTATGACTATCTCCCCCTGCCCCCTGCCTCTGCCTGTTGGCTAGTGGGGTCTCCTTATGCTGGGGGTTATGGCTATCTCCCCCTGCCCCCTGCCTCTGCCTGTTGGCTGGTGGGGTCTTCTTATGCTGGGGATTATGACTATCTCCCCCTGCCCCCTGCCTCTGCCTGTTGGCTAGTGGGTTCTCCTTATGCTGGGGGTTATGGCTATCTCCCCCTGCCCCCTGCCTCTGCCTATTGGCTGGTGGGGTTTTTCTTGTCGTCTTTCTATTCTTGTCTTTTGACTTTGTATCCATCATTTTAGGGAGATGAGTTCGTATCTCTTGTCTACTGTTTGCTTTCTGTTTTCCTTGGACTAAGCCTGTGTTTTTTTCGGTCAGCAGAACTTTCTGGTGATTGATGAGGAGTAAGAGGCCAGTACGTGTGGGAGTGGTTAATTCCGGGACCGGATCTTCGATTGCAAAAAGATCGGTTTTCTATGGTGCGGGGAGGTGTTCTCTGACTGGAGGTAAGGGTGGTGACGTTAGGGTGCCATCTTCTTTCTATATTGATGCCCCCCAATCGAAGGTCCGGGAGCCGTCTTTTCCTTCCTCCCTGTTTGGTGAGTTCTTGAGCAACTGAGTTTCCTTAATGTATATTGGTATTTACTCTGTGCTTTGTTATAGGTAGACTTCGTCTTCCGCGTCTGAGTCGGAAGGAGCTTTCTCGTCCACCTGTTGATGGAATTGTTGGGTCTGAGTGGGCGCCTTATTATGGGCGTGGGGCTCGTTTTGACAACCAATCTTCTTTGCAAACTCCTGAGGTTGGAGTTCGTGTTCTGCAGTCTGCTGTTCCTCCTGCTGATCGTGTGTCCCTCTCCAAAGGGTCGGAGGCAACTTATGAGTTGGCTCGTGATGTGTTGGCTCGCTATGCTCCTGTAATGTTATTAACCGTTTTATCCTTTGGCATACTTCTTCTCCATGCGTTATCCGTCTCATCTTTTATTTTTGTTTTGAGGGTATGGCCGACCTTGTTAATTTATCCACCCTTGCTATTGATCTTGCTAAGGAGAGGAAGGTGTACGAGGACATTTGTGTCTCCCTTAACTCCAGTCTTATTAGCTGTTTGGAGCATAGTCGCATCACTGATTTGCGGTGCCGAGACTTGGAGGGTCGCATTGCTCTTCTCAATGAAGAGGTTGAGGCGTTGAAACAAAGGTCTTATCGTGATGAGACACTCCGGGCTGCTGAGTTAGTCTCTCTGGAGGAAATGTTTCGTATGGAGGCGAAGGAGTGTGCCATTGCTGAGTATAAGGCCTCTTCCGCTTATCAGGCTGCTATGGACGTTCGCTGCTCTGTGGCGAAACGTATTTCCTTGAAGGAGATTCTTGAGCGTATTCACATGATTGCTCCTGACTTTCCTTTCTCTCGACTTGGTGATTTGTCAGACTTTGCTATTAAGCATATTGCGAAGATAAGGGAATAGTACCCCTATTTCTTGTGGTAGTCTCGTGTGTTTGTGAGTTGTGGTTGTCTTTAGAGTTTAAAACTCCACCTTTCTTAGTGTTGCCATCTTTGTCTGATACACTTGTCTCTACTCGTTGTATACATGGCCGTGTGCTTATATCTCTTCTCATGATGTCTCCCTATGCCTTGTGTATGGCTTTTTGGTTATGGACTCTTCCCTTGGTGTGTTTCCTTTACTTATCCTTCTTTCGTGTTTTCCTTCATGTCATACCTGCCATTTCATGAAGAAAAAACATTACTTGTTCTTCACATTACTTTACTTAGAAATTTCTTTCTTATGGTATCCTTCTGAGCATGGTATCCTTCTGAGCATGGTGTAATGATCTCTTCTGATACCCCTTACACGGTATACGTTGTACTGTTAGACCAAAGATACGCTCTTGGTGGGCGTCGAAATCTGTTCACGAGACAGGCTCTCGGACGGCACTTAACGTTTCACAGGATAGGCTCCCGGAGGGCTCAAGTTAGACCAAAGATACGCTCCTGGTGGGCGTCGAACTGGTAGTTTGAAGTCTACCTCAAGATACGCTCTTGGGGGCGTCGAACTGGTAGTGTTTTTTCTACCTCAAGATACGCTCTTGGGGGCGTCGAATCTGGTAGGTTGCAAATCTACCTCAAGATACGCTCCTGGGGGCGTCGAATTCGTAGTTTTTGGAAACCACTCTCAAGATACGCTCTTGGTGCGTCGAAGTCGTAGTGTAATAACTACTCTCAAGATACGCTCTTGGGGGCGTTGAAGGTTGTAGTATGAACACTACTCTCAAGATACGCTCTTGGGGGCGTCGAAGTTCGTAGTTTTTGGAAACCACTCTCAAGATACGCTCTTGGTGCGTCGAAGGTCGTAGTGTAATAACTACTCTCAAGATACGCTCTTGGGGGCGTCGAAGGTCGTAGTATGAACACTACTCTCAAGATACGCTCTTGGGGGCGTCGAATGTTGTAGTATGGAAACTACTCTCAAGATACGCTCTTGGGGGCGTCGAATGTCGTAGTATGAAAACTACTCTCAAGATACGCTCTTGGGGGCGTCGAACCTGTCATTGACTTGAAGTCATATCTGTGTAAGGATAACTTCGTGATTATACCACTACATTCACTGGAAAATACTCTTGAGTAACTACTACTCCCTTAGGAGCATTCATGTTTTTGTACACTTGGGATGCCTTGGTGCACCAAGACATCCTTTGTAGGAATGAAAGATAGTTGTAGAGTTGGAGTAACTTCGTGAGTTCTCCTTCTCAAAAGTTGTTTTTTGAAAAGCTTGTAAAGCTGAAACATGCAAAATGTGAAATATGAAACTAAGGATATGGTTTTTTGCTTGTTCTTTCTTCTTATACGTAGTACTTCTTTAGGTGCTCTCCACTGAAGGTGTTTGTGGAGATATACCCTTCCCCATCTTCGAGGCGGTAAGCGTTTACGTAGGGAACTGACGCTATCTTGTATGGTCCTTCCCACTTTGGAGATAATTTTCTGACTTGGTCTAAGTGTGAGAACTCATTCCTTCTTAGTACCAGTTCTCCTACGTGGAATTGTCTCTCCTTGACTTGGCGGTTGTAGTATCTTGCTGAGACAAGGCGCATTCGTGTCTGTGCTTCTTCCGAATTCCACCTTTTATCCTCCACCATGTCTAAATCTAAAAGCCTTGCTTTGTTGTTCTCATGCTCCTCAAAGTACTTGGTCCTCAGTGATTGTACAGCTATTTCTGCTGGTGCCACCGCTTCATTTCCGTACACTAGGCCAAATGGCGTTTCTCCTGTGGATATCTTTGGTGTTGTCCGTACTGCCCATAGAACATTTTCCAGCTCATCTACCCAACTTCCCTTGGTGGCGTGGAGTCGTTTCTTTAGGCCATCTAGGACTATCTTGTTTGCTGATTCTACCTGTCCGTTTGTCTGAGGGTGCTTTACTGATGCGAAACGGTGGTCTATATTCAGTCTTTCACAATACCACTGCAATTTCTTGCTCTTGAATTGTGGGCCATTGTCACTTATTATTGTTCTTGGAACCCCGTACCTCGAGACAATGTGAGATTGGATGAAGTTGACGACTTGGTCGTCTGTTGTCTTCCCCATTGCCTTTGCTTCTATCCACTTGGAGAAGTAGTCTATTGCAACAATTATGCAAGTCTTCTGACCTTTTGTTATCGGTAGGGGGCCTATCAAATCAATCCCCCATTGCGCGAAAGGCCAGGCTCCTGAGATGGAGCTTAGCTTTGCTGGTGGGGCTGTTATATTTCTAGAGTACCTTTGGCAGTGATCACATTTTTGTACCAAGTCTGCTACTTCTTTGCTCATTGATGGCCAATAGTATCCTAGGTTGTAGACCTTTCGGCTTATTGACCGTGCTCCTTCATGGCACCCCGCATCTCCCTCATGGATTTCTGCAAGCACTCTCTCTGTTTCTGGGTATGCTATGCATTTGAGGAAAGGTGTGGAGTATCCTTTCTTGTAGAGTTCATTGTCCATCACTGCGTAATTCCTAGCCATCCTTTCAATCTTGACTGCTTCCACCTTATCTTTTGGGAGCTTTCCTTCCATGATGTATTGTCGCATTGGTGTCATCCAGACTTCTGCTTCATCTATTGCTAGAACCTCCACTTGTTCTATCACTGATTGCATTCTTTGCTCTATGAAGTGAACCTCTTTGCCTGCTTCTGCCCCTAAGGCTAGTTTACTTAAGGCGTCTGCCTCTTGGTTTTGTTCTCTTGGGACTGACTCAATGTCGAAGCTTTGGAAGCTCTTTATCAAGTCCTTGGCTTGCTGTAAGTATCTCTGCATGTTTTCGGACTTTGTAGTGTAGATTCCTTTCACTTGATTGACAACTAGTTGAGAATCACACTTGACCCTTAAATGCTTTGCCCCTACTCCTTTGGCTATTCTCAGTCCAGTTATTAGTGCTTCGTACTCAGCCTCATTGTTTGTTGCCTTAAAGGTGAGTGCCATGGCATAGCGCATAGGTGTATCGCTGTTTGGTGGGTATAGTAAGAGGCCTGCGCCTGAACCTCCTCCGTTGGATGACCCATCAGTATGCATCTCCCATAATTCTTCTGGTTGTTTCTCCTGACTACTACTTGCATCGCATGTAGTTTCGACTTCTCCCAAGTCTTCGTCTGGATTAATTCCGGTGAATTCGGCAATAAAATCTGCTAGAGCCTGACCCTTTATGGCTGTTCTTGGGGCAAAATGAATGCGAAACTCACTTAGCTCAATTGCCCATTTTGTCAGTCTTCCCGATGTGTCTGGTCTTTGGAGGAGGTGTTTCAATGGTTGGTCTGTGAGGACTGTTACTTCATGCCCATGGAAATACGGTCTCAACTTTCTTGCTGATATAATCAGTGCATAGAGGTACTTTTCTATTGGCAAGTAGTTGATCTCATACTTTGCCAATGTTTTGCTTACGAAGTATACTGGCAATTGTGCAGCGTTTTCTTCTTTAATTAGCACTGAGCTTACTGCCACGTTGCTCACGGAGATGTAGAGGTAGAGGGGCTCCCCTGGTGTAGGCTTTGCTAGGGGTGGTAGTGTCTTTAGATGTTGTTTGAGTTGCTGGAAGGCTTCCTCACAACTCGGTGTCCATTCGAATTTCTTGTTTGGGGATATCAATCTTTAGCTGTCTCTGACCTGTACCCAATGTTACAGGTAGTGTTACTGCCCCCAGTGGGTATGTTGGCTCTCCTGAAAATCCCACCAAGGGGGAGTGAACCTGTCTTATACTGCTTGGTCTTACTCCTAGTATGCTGAGGACTTTCTTGCTAATGATGTTGGGTGAGCTTCCACTGTCTACTAGGATTCTTCCAATGTCCATATCAGTGATCTTCATTGTTATGACTAAGGCATCTTTGTTGTCTGGTAACACATGCTCCATGTCTTTTCTTGAGAATTGTATTACTTCTTCTCTCTTTCCTTCTACTTGTTCACCCTTTGGTTAATGGTCCTTCAACTGTGCCATGTACGATTCTCTAGCATTTGCTGACTCTCCTCCAGCTCCGTAACCTCCATGGATGACATATACGCTTGCCATCTTGCTAGTGATAGTTAGGCTTTCTGTCTGAAGCCCACAGACGGCGCCAAGTGTTAAGTTATGAGATCTAGGTCAACGGGTGATCGGCTTCGATCTCACTCCTTACGGGGGATGTGTGCAATCCGGTATTTCTGAGATGCCCTGTCTTAGCCTATCTTCTTCCTTCCTTCCTTCCTTCCTTGGCTTCCTTTCTCCTTCTACCCTGCAGAAGGGGCAATACCAGACACGGAGGGGGGGGGGGGTGGTGCCTGGTGAACCCTCTCCGATGCCTAAGTCAGTATTCTTCTAGAGAGATAAAGCTAGAGAGATGTCAGAGCTAAATTGTCCAAATGGCCAAGATGATCAAATGAGTTGTGAAGGTGGGGTATTTATAGGCAACGGTGTCATTAAGGTGGCTTAATGACATCGTAAGCCTTTAAACACAATTAATTAACCTTTAAGCGCATAATTAAGACCTTAGGATACGGAGAAGGTAGGCGGCGTGAACCGAGTGTGGGTGTCCGACAATGGCGCAGGGGCCCTTGGGGGGAGGAGAAATCCGACCCCCAAGGGTAGGGGTTGGGTGAGGGCACCCAACCCCTCCTAGGGAGGATGGGGTTGGCCAACCCCATCCCTCCTAGGAGAGATCGGGTTGGCCGACCCGATCTCTCCTAGGAGAGATCGGGTTGGCTGACCCGATCTCTCCTAGGGGAGGTCGGGTGTGGCCACCCAACCTCACCTAGGTGAGTTTTACCCCGGTCGGACGAGCGCTCCGGCCTCGTCCGAGCCGTTAATGTGTTCGCGAAGTGTTCGGGTTGAAGTTTCGATTTACACTCGTTAATAGGATGATAAAAATACAACGGTTTGGAAGTCAACGGGTTCAAATTGGGCGTATATCCATCAGTTACCTATTAATAAAATTTAAAAATGGCAACCTATATCTATTATAGATTGTGTCGAATTTTTAATTGCTTGGGGGCCAAGAAAATTAAAATTTTTACCTAAAACACCCCTAGGAATTTTCAGAACTAACAAGAAAATTGGAAAAGTTGTCAAATTTTAAGATCAAACCCTAACTTGATCATGAATCCAAAAATTGTTCTTGATAAAACTCATGGTGTTCTTGAAGATCATGAACATCAATCTTAAATTCAAACATAAAAATCGGTTATGATCTATAAAAACATGTAAATTTCGAAAATTGTAAGTTTTTAAAGATCAAACATATGAAATTTACTTAAAAATTTCGGATTACTCATGGTGTTCATGAACATGAAAATTTCGGATTTTTCAAAACTCAAGAACATCAGTTTATCAAAAATTTAAGAACTCCTAACCATGCTCTAATACCATTGTTGGATTACGGGGACGTAATACTACGGAGTGCTAAACGTGTACTAGTAAGTAATCTAATTACGCATCGAAATAATGTACACATACCTCAATAACTTTCTTGCCCAAGAACGTTGTGGAGGGAGTTCTGATCCTCCGGTCGGAACCCGTACAAGTTCTTCGTGAGAAGAAGTCCTACGCGGTATAAGCTCCACAATAAAGCCTATGATCGATTCTTCAACGGGGACAGAACCACGGACTAAGATGTGCACCGAAAATTACTACTAAGGAGTGAGAGGGTTTCTCTCAAGTTCCTCAATGGAGGTACTTTATTATGAATGAGTGAATCAACCCCTTAGGTGAGTCCCCTATATATAGGATTGGTGGAGTGGACAAAAGTCCACTCCAACCAATGTGGTATAGGGGTCCGGCCGAACCATGCTATTAAAGGGGGAGGCCCAATTTTGGGCCTCCCATGTCAATTAGGGTTAGGGTTTGACCCAATTACCCTAATGTGACAATTACCTAATTAACTTAGGTAATTTCCTTAGCATTAACGGGCTACCAATTACGGCGCCACGTCACCATATGCTAACAATATACAACCTCTACTTGTCGTTGTCTTCTAAGTAGAGTGTGTCTTTGATACATCTCTTGTATCTGTACATAACATGTCTCAAATTGTTTCGCATTAATTTGAGGTATATATTGGTTAGTAAGTAATATGGAGCTATAAGTCTCCTTGTAAGGCTATGTCGCCTGTCACGTAATCCTACTGGACTAGATTAGACTGAACTATTCGATATATATATTGGTTAGTAAGTAATATGGAGCTATAAGTCTCCTTGTAAGGCTATGTCGCCTGTCACGCCATCCAACTGGACTAGATTAGATTGTACTATTCGATACTCATATCAGGTTCAGCTAGTTGGTTCTGTTCAGTTTGTAATGTCAATATGACTTGACCAAACTATTCGCAACTAGTCTGTTCCGTTCAAATTGCATTATTGTCTGATTAAATCAAATTATTCAGGGTAGATATCTTACCCGAGTAGTCTGTTCTATTCAGTTTAGTATTTCGTATAGATTTATTCCCTCTCATTCGAGTTTTGGAAATATGTCGGTTACCTGGACCTTTTTGAGTAGAACAGATCGCCTTTCGAAGGCGAAACATGAAGTTTATATAGGATGCTGAGTCCGTATAGGATGCTGAGGATGTTTTCCTCATATGTGGCTTCCTCTTAGGAAGAGTGGTGTCGCGTGTTCGCGTGTTTGTGTCTAGTTCATTCGGTGCCCCCAAGTCAATTGGTTGTCGTATTGTCTTTCTTTACACAGTTTTAATGAGTATCTCTTGTAAGTAGGATATCGCTAAGGCTTTGTAAGAATTGTTGTTCGGACGTGCCCCCGCTCTTGCGATGAGTGTTGGGCATTTCCCTTGGTGATTGTTGTGTGGCAGTAAATTTCTTATATGAGGAGGAATTGTAAATTTCTTCTCCCCTACTCCTTGCATTTTGATGCAAGTGTATTTGTTGGTGGGATAGAGTAGGGGTACTGGCTCTCGTCCGGACGTGTGTCTCGAACTGCTGAGTGGCACTTAGTTTTTCCTTAGGCGGGTTTCCGAGTATTTTTGTGTGGAACCTCGAATATTGTATTTTCCATACAGGAGGTAGGTAATACTTTATGTTTCTTCATGGTGGTGTGCCCCCCGTTGTGGTTATGACTTGTAGCTTAACTTCTCTTGAAGTTGTGCTTGTGTCACGGATGTATACATGGTTGAGGAATGTCGAACTGACAAGGTCCCCTTCTTTTCTTTGTGTCGTTATCGGATATAGTACTTATGTTAACTTTAACATCCGCATTAGGCCACGCATGCGTGGGTAGGCGCATGTAAGCACATGTAGGTGTGCGTAGGCACATGTATTTGCGCCTGATTGTCTGGGACCCCTCCATCCGTGTTAGTCACCTCCTTCTTATTTTCTTGACGAAGAAGTATTTGTAGGATGTCGGGGATGGCTATATCGTATTCTCCACGTGATGTTTTTAGCAAAGATGTGCGTATAGCGTAAGAGTCACTCTTGAGTAACGTTCCATAGTGCTGGTGGGGTTTTCCCTTGAATGGTGCCCCCCTCTTGTTTATTGTTGCGATGCGATGTTTAGAACCTTTGAGTTCCTCCATAGAGGTGTAATCAGCGTATGCCTCCGGTTGGGGATTGTTGGGCGATGGCGCTTGCGCGGTCGCGAGGGCCTAAGTTGTCGTGTTGTAATCTTTGATTTCGTTTTTGTAGGCACCGGTCAGTCGGGTGTTTGAGCGGATTTTTCTGTTTGTTTCCACCCGTTGGTGAGTGTTGGCCATGTTGTCATTTTTTTTCTTCGTCACAGCACAACGAGACATGTGCAGTCTTGTTTGTCTCTTGTTACAGAGGCATGGGGTGTTGTTATGTCTAGCATTGGTTGTTTGTGCGTTGGCTGTTGTGCTTTGTACCCATGAGGATTGCTTCCCATGAATTGGGTGCGTTGTAGAGACGTACGCACTTTGGAGGTGTATGCCTTTGACAATTAATGTTCTTTTTTGGCTTTGCTTGCTTGACAGAGCAAGGCGATTGCAACCACTCTGATAAACGAAGAGGGGTCCTCTGAAAGCTGTGCGCTAGAATGGTGAACGATGTTCACTGAGTGGCCAGCTCAGATAGAGCTTAAGTGGCCTTCGACAATATTCCGGCGGCGATGTTGGTCCGCGTCAAGTCATTTTTCGATTTGGATCGAATTTTTGAAGGTTCGACCTTCCCTTGCTTTGTATCTTCACCCAGCGCTGGTCGTGAGAGTTCCTTGATTAGAGGTTTCGACATTGTTTGCGATAGGTGTGGTATCGAGCGTCTGGAGGCTTCGCGTTGTTATCCATACTGATGGATATACGCCCAATTTGAACCCGTTGACTTCCAAACCGTTGTATTTTTATCGTCCCATCACCGATTATAAATCGAAACTTCAACCCGAACACTTCGCGAACACATCAACGGCTCGGACGAGGCCGGAGCGCTCGTCCGGCCGGGGTAAAACTCACCTAGGTGAGGTTGGGTGGCCATACCCGACCTCCCCTAGGAGAGATCGGGTCAGCCAACCCGATCTCTCCTAGGGGAGATCGGGTGGACCAACCCGATCTCTCCTAGGAGGGATGGGGTTGGCCAACCCCATCCTCCCTAGGAGGGGTTGGGTGCCCTCACCCAACCCCTACCCTTGGGGGTCGGATTTCTCCTCCCCCCAAGGGCCCCTGCGCCATTGTCGGACACCCACACTCGGTTCACGCCGCCTACTTTCTCCGTATCCTAAGGTCTTAATTATGCACTTAAAGGTTAATTAATTGTGTTTAAAGGCTAACGATGTCATTAAGCCACCTTAATGACACCGTTGCCTATAAATACCCCACCTTCACAACTCATTTGATCATCTTGGCCATTTGGACAATTTAGCTCTGACATCTCTCTAGCTTTATCTCTCTAGAAGAATACTGACTTAGGCATCGGAGAGGGTTCACCAGGCACCCCCCCCCCCCTCCGTGTCTGGTATTGCCCCTTCTGCAGGGTAGAAGGAGAAAGGAAGCCAAGGAAGGAAGGAAGGAAGGAAGAAGATAGGCTAAGACAGGGCAACTCAGAAATACCGGATTGCACACATCCCCCGTAAGGAGTGAAATCGAAGCCGACCACCCGTTGACCTAGATCTCATAACTTAACACTTGGCGCCGTCCGTGGGCTTCGGACAGAAAGCCTAACTATCACTAGCAAGATGGCAAGCGTATATGTCATCCATGGAGGTTATGGAGCTGGAGGAGAGTCAGCGAATGCCAGAGAAGCATATATGGCAGAGTTAGGGGCTCCTAAGCCAAAAGAAGAACAAGCAGAAGGAAAGAGAGAAGACATAATAGAATTTTCAAGAAGAGACATGGAGCATGTGTTACCAGACAACAAGGATGCCCTGGTCATAACAATGAAGATCACTGATATGGACATTGGAAGAATCCTAATAGACAGTGGAAGCTCACCCAACATCATTAGCAAGAAAGTCCTCAACATACTAGGAGTAAGGCCAAGTAGCATAAAACAGGTTCACTCCCCCTTGGTAGGATTTTCAGGAGAGCCAACATACCCACTGGGGGCAGTCACACTACCTGTGACACTGGGTACAGGCCAGAGACAGCTAAAGATTAATGTCCCATTCTTCATCACAGAAGAAATGGAGGAGTACAATGGGGTCCTGGGTACCACTACAATCAACAAGTGGGGTATGGTACCATCAACACTACATCAGAAAATGAAATTCCCCACAGGCCAAGGAATAGGGGAAGTAAAAGGTAACCAGAAGGTAGCAAGGAAATGTGCAAGGATTGCACTAGGCAAGAGGAAGAAAACAAGAGAAGTCCTACTAGTAGACGAGGACCCAAGAGAAGATCATGGAAGCCCAGCCCCCATGGAGGAACTAAAAGAGATACTCATAGAAGAACCCGATAGGAAGGCCAAAATCGGGACTGCCTTATCTCAGGAAGAGGAAAACCACTTAGTAGCTTTACTAAGGGAATACAAGGATCTGTTCGCCTGGTCACCAAACGATATGCCAGGAATATCAGAAGAGGTAATCTCACACAAGCTCAATATAGACGCGGCAACGCGACCAACAACACAGAAGGTGAGACCAATGGGAGGAAGCAAAAAGATAGCTATCCAAGAAGAAGTAGAAAAGCTACTAAAGGCAAAGTTCATCAAAGAAATCAGATTCCAGACATGGGTGGCAAACCCAGTACTGGTAAAGAAGCCGGGGGGAAGTTGGAGAATGTGTATCGACTATCGTGACTTAAACAAAGCATGCCCAAAGGACTCATACCCACTACCAAGAATAGATCAGTTAGTGGATGCAACATCAGGTCACCAACTAATGAGCTTCATGGATGCATACTCAGGATATAACCAGATAAAAATGGCCCCTGAGGACGCCCCTCACACAGCATTCTACGCTGATAGCGAGATATACCATTACACAGTGATGCCTTTCGGACTCATAAATGCTGGAGCGACATACCAAAGAATGGTCAACAAAATCTTTGGGGACATGATAGGGAAGACAATGGAGGCATATGTGGACGACATGATAGTCAAATCTAAAGAGAAGAAGGACCATGTGGAGAACCTTCGCTCAACATTTGAAAGGATGAGGCAATACCAAGTCCGTCTAAACCCGAAAAAATGCGCATTTGGGGTGCAATCAGGAAAGTTTTTAGGCTTCATGGTAAGCCAGCGAGGCATAGAGGTAAACCCCGAAAAACTTCAAGCAATTGAAGAAATGCAGTCACCTACGAAGCACAAAGAGGTTCAACGACTGAACGGGAGGTTGGCAGCCCTTAACAGATTCCTATCCAAAATAGGAGACAAGGCATTACCCTTCTTTGAGGTACTAAGGGCAAACAAGAAATTCGAATGGACACCGAGATGTGAGGAAGCCTTCCAGCAACTCAAACAACATCTAAAGACACTACCACCCCTAGAAAAGCCTACACCAGGGGAGCCCCTCTACCTCTACATCTCCGTGAGCAACGTGGCAGTAAGCTCAGTGCTAATCAAGGAGGAAAACGCTGCACAATTGCCAGTATACTTCGTAAGCAAAACATTGGCAAAGTATGAGATCAACTACTTGCCAATAGAAAAGTACCTCTATGCACTGATTATATCAGCAAGAAAGTTGAGACCGTATTTTCATGGGCATGAAGTAACAGTCCTCACAGACCAGCCATTGAAACACCTCCTCCAAAGACCAGACACATCGGGAAGACTGACAAAATGGGCAATTGAGCTAAGTGAGTTTCGCATTCATTTTGCCCCAAGAACAGCCATAAAGGGTCAGGCCCTAGCAGATTTTATTGCCGAATTCACCGGAATTAATCCAGACGAAGACTTGGGAGAAGTCAAAACTACATGCGAGGCAAGTAGTAGTCACGAGAAACAACCAGAAGAATTATGGGAGATGCATACTGATGGGTCATCCAACGGAGGAGGTTCAGGTGCAGGCCTCTTACTATACCCACCAAACAGTGATACACCTATGCGCTATGCCATGGCACTCACCTTTAAGGCAACAAACAATGAGGCTGAGTACGAAGCACTAATAACTGGCTTGAGAATAGCCAAGGGAGTAGGGGCAAAGCATTTAAGGGTCAAGTGTGATTCTCAACTAGTTGTCAATCAAGTGAAAGGAATCTACACTGCAAAGTCCGAAAACATGCAGAGATATTTACAGCAAGCCAAGGACTTGATAAAGAGCTTCCAAAGCTTCGACATTGAGTCAGTCCCAAGAGAACAAAACCAAGAGGCAGACGCCTTAAGTAAACTAGCCTTAGGGGCAGAAGCAGGCAAAGAGGTTCACTTCGTAGAGCAAAGAATGCAATCAGTGATAGAACAAATGGAGGTTCTAGCAATAGATGAGGCAGAAGTCTGGATGACACCAATGCGACAATACATCATGGAGGGAAAGCTCCCAAAGGATAAGGTGGAAGCAGTCAAGATTGAAAGGATGGCTAGGAATTACGCAGTGATGGACAATGAACTCTACAAGAAAGGATACTCCACACCTTTCCTCAAATGCATAGCATACCCAGAAACAGAGAGAGTGCTTGCAGAACTCCATGAGGGAGATGCGGGGTGCCACGAAGGAGCACGGTCAATAAGCCGAAAGGTCTACAACCTAGGATACTATTGGCCATCAATGAGTAAAGAAGTAGCAGACTTGGTACAAAAATGTGATCACTGCCAAAGGTACTCTAGAAATATAACAGCCCCACCAGCAAAGCTAAGCTCTATCTCGGGAGCCTGGCCTTTCGCGCAATGGGGGATTGATTTGATAGGCCCCCTACCGAAAACCAAAGGTCAAAAGACTTGCATAATTGTTGCAATAGACTACTTCTCCAAGTGGATAGAAGCCAAGGCAATGGGGAAGACAACAGACGACCAAATCGTCAATTTCATCCAATCTCACATTGTCTCGAGGTACGGGGTGCCAAGAGCAATAATAAGTGACAATGACCCACAATTCAAGAGCAAGAAATTGCAGTGGTATTGTGAGAGACTGAATATAGACCACCGTTTTGCATCAGTAAAGCACCCTCAGACAAACGGACAGGTAGAATCGGCAAACAAGATAGTGCTAGATGGCCTAAAGAAACGACTCCACGCCACCAAGGGAAGTTGGGTAGATGAGCTGGAAAATGTTCTATGGGCAGTACGGACAACACCAAAGATATCCACAGGAGAAACGCCATTTGGCCTAGTGTACGGAACTGAAGCGGTGGCCCCAGCAGAAATAGCTGTACAATCACTGAGGACCAAGTACTTTGAGGAGCATGAGAACAACAAAGCAAGGCTTTTAGATTTAGACATGGTGGAGGATAAAAGATGGAATTCGGAAGAAGCACAGACACGAATGCGCCTTGTCTCAGCAAGATACTACAACCGCCAAGTCAAGGAGAGGCAATTCCACGTAGGAGAACTGGTACTAAGAAGGAATGAGTTCTCACACTTAGACCAAGTCAGAAAATTATCTCCAAAGTGGGAAGGACCATACAAGATAGCGTCAATTCCGTACGTAAACGCTTACCGCCTCGAAGATGGGGAGGGGTATATCTCCACAAACACCTTCAGTGGAGAGCACCTAAAGAAGTACTACGTATAAGAAGAAAGCACAAGCAAAAGACCATATCCTTAGTTTCATATTTCACATTTTACATGTTTCAGCTTCACAAGCTTTTCTAAAACAACTATTGAGAAGGAGAACTCACGAAGTTACTCCAACTCTACAACTATCTTTCATTCCTACAAAGGATGTTTTGGTGCACCAAGGCATCCCAAGTGTACAAAAACATGAATGCTCCTAAGGGAGTAGTAGTAATTACTCAAAAGTATTTTCAAGTGAATGTAGTGGTATAATCACGAAGTTATCCTTACACAGATATGACTTCAAGTCAATGACAGGTTCGACGCCCCCAAGAGCGTATCTTGAGAGTAGTTTCCATACTACGACATTCGACGCCCCCAAGAGCGTATCTTGAGAGTAGTGTTCATACTACGACCTTCGACGCCCCCAAGAGCGTATCTTGAGAGTAGTTATTACACTACGACCTTCGACGCACCAAGAGCGTATCTTGAGAGTGGTTTCAAAAAACTACGAACTTCGACGCCCCCAAGAGCGTATCTTGAGAGTAGTGTTCATACAACAACCTTCGACGCCCCCAAGAGCGTATCTTGAGAGTAGTTATTACACTACGACTTCGACGCACCAAGAGCGTATCTTGAGAGTGGTTTCCAAAAACTACGAATTCGACGCCCCCAGGAGCGTATCTTGAGGTAGATTTGCAACCTACCAGATTCGACGCCCCCAAGAGCGTATCTTGAGGTAGAAAAAACACTACCAGTTCGACGCCCCCAAGAGCGTATCTTGAGGTAGATTTCAAACTACCAGTTCGACGCCCACCAGGAGCGTATCTTTGGTCTAAATTGAGCCCTCCGGGAGCCTATCCTGTGAAACGTTAAGTGCCGTCCGAGAGCCTGTCTCGTGAACAGATTTCGACGCCCACCAAGAGCGTATCTTTGGTCTAATAGTACAACGTATACCGTGTAAGGGGTATCAGAAGAGATCATCACACCATGCTCAGAAGGATACCATGAGAAAGAAATCTCTAGTAAAGTAATGTGAAGAACAAGTAATGTTTTTCCTTTATGAAATGACAGGTTTGACATGAAGGAAAGCACGAAAGAAGGATAAGTAAAGGAAACACACCAAGGGAAGGGTCCATAACCAAAGAGCCACACACAAGACATAGGGAGACATCATGAGAAGAGATATAAGCACATGGCCATGTACGCAACGAATAGAGACAAGGATATCAGACAAAGATAGCAACACTAAGGAAGGTGGAGTTTTAAACTCTAAAAACAACCACAACTCACAAACACACGAGACTACCACAAGAAATAGGGGTACTATTCCCTTATCTTCGCAATATGCTTAATAGCAAAGTCTGACAAATCACCAAGTCGAGAGAAAGGAAAGTCAGGAGCAATCATGTGAATACGCTCAAGAATCTCCTTCAAGGAAATACGTTTCGCCACAGTGCAGCGAACGTCCATAGCAGCCTGATAAGCGGAAGAGGCCTTATACTCAGCAATGGCACACTCCCTCGCCTCCATACGAAACATTTCCTCCAGAGAGACTAACTCAGCAGCCCGGAGTGTCTCATCACGATAAGACCTTTGTCTCAACACCTCAACCTCTTCATTGAGAAGAGCAATGCGACCCTCCAAGTCTCGGCACCGCAAATCGGTGATGCGACTATGCTCCAAACAGCTAATAAGACTGGAGTTAAGGGAGACACAAATGTCCTCGTACACCTTCCTCTCCTCAGCAAGATCAATAGCAAGGGTGGATAAATTAACAAGGTCGGCCATACCCTGCAACAAAAACAAAAGATGAGACGGATAACGCACGGAGAAGAAGTATGCTAAAGGATAAAACGGTTAATAACATTACAGGAGCATAGCGAGCCAACACATCACGAGCCAATTCATAAGTTGCCTCCGACCCTTTGGACAGGGACACACGATCGGCAGAAGGAACAGCAGACTGCAGAACACGAACTCCAACCTCGGGAGTTTGCAAAGAAGATTGATTGTCAAAACGAGCCCCACGCCCATAATAAGGCGCCCACTCAGACCCGACAATCCCATCAACAGGTGGACGAGACAGCTCCTTCCGACTCAGACGCGGAAGACGAAGTCTACCTATAACAAAGCACAGAGTAAATACCAATGTACACTAAGGAAACTCAGTTGCTCAAGGACTCACCAAACAGGGAGGAAGGAAAAGACGGCTCCCGGACCTTCGATTGGGGGGCATCAATATAGAAAGAAGATGGCACCCTAACATCACCACCCTTACCTCCAGTTAGAGAACACCTCCCCGCACCATAGAAAACCGATCTTTTTGCAATCGAAGATCCGGTCCCGGAATTAACCACTCCCACACGTACTGGCCTCTTACTCCTCATCAATCACCAGAAAGTTCTGCTGACCTGAAAAAACACAGGCTTAGTCCAAGGAAAACAGAAAGCAAACAGTGGACGAAAGATACAAACTCATCTCCCTAAAATGATGGATACAAAATCAAAAGACAAAAATAGAAAGACGACAAGAAAAACCCCACCAGCCAACAGGCAGAGGCAGGGGGCAAGGGGAGATAGTCATAATCCCCAGCATAAGGAGACCTCATCAGCCAATAAGCAGAGGCTGGGGGGCAGAAGAAGATAGTTACTACCCCCAGCACAGAGAAACCCACGGGCCAACAAGCAAAAACAAGGGGCAAAAGGAGATAATGATAATCCCAATATAGAAGACTTCGCCCGCCAATAAGCGGGAACATGAGAGTAAAAGATGGAAAAATGACGAATCAAACAGGACTATATTACCATGAAGACATACAAATCAAGAACGAGACAAGTAAGGAAACGATTAAAGGAGAAGCATAATTAAATCCCTCAAAGGCAACGCTCACACAAAAAGAGAAAACACGTATCTCAATGCGACGCACGCCCCGGGAAACAAGCCTGACCAGAAATCCCACCGCCAAAAAGAAAAGAAGAGAAAAGGACAATGAGAATGAGGTAATCACTTCCCCTTTTATAATACAAAGGGCTAGGGTTTTTCTAAAGTTGCCAAATCAACACCGTTGAATTTTAGGAAGGAAAACTTCAAGGGACAAGATTCAAAAACTAGTTCCCGTTAACCACGATTAAGCTCACACTCACCATAGTTAACATCCCCTAAGGTTTATTTTCTAGTATCCCATACTTAGAAAAAATTTTGGCCAAAATTAAATTTTTCTCCACTTAGATGGAATCCCGGCATGAATTTGAAGCATAAGGCATTTAGTTGCATTCGTATCACACCCCTGTGCAAGTGTGTATTTTTTGAGTATGCATCTGTAGCAAGGATAAGTTTATTACTCCTATCTCAGACGGACGCGTGCCTAGGGACACGTCCGTGCTACTCTGACGTTTACAATTCCTCTATCTATGGGTAAGCGGACATTCAGACAAAAAGGTAAAACCCCGGTTTCAAATTGCGCGTGTCATACCATCCTGAAATAGAGTCAATCAAGGGTTAAGCCATTGGTTAACTCGGGGGCATGTGATGGATATACGCCCAATTTGAACCCGTTGACTTCCAAACCGTTGTATTTTTATCGTCCCATCACCGATTATAAATCGAAACTTCAACCCGAACACTTCGCGAACACATCAACGGCTCGGACGAGGCCGGAGCGCTCGTCCGGCCGGGGTAAAACTCACCTAGGTGAGGTTGGGTGGCCACACCCGACCTCCCCTAGGAGAGATCGGGTCAGCCAACCCGATCTCTCCTAGGGGAGATCGGGTGGACCAACCCGATCTCTCCTAGGAGAGATCGGGTCGGCCAACCCGATCTCTCCTAGGAGGGATGGGGTTGGCCAACCCCATCCTCCCTAGGAGGGGTTGGGTGCCCTCACCCAACCCCTACCCTTGAGGGCCCCTGCGCCATTGTCGGACACCCAAACTCGGTTCACGCCGCCTACTTTCTCTGTATCCTAAGGTCTTAATTATGCACTTAAAGGTTAATTAATTGTGTTTAAAGGCTAACGATGTCATTAAGCCACCTTAATGACACCGTTGCCTATAAATACCCCACCTTCACAACTCATTTGATCATCTTGGCCATTTGGACAATTTAGCTCTGACATCTCTCTAGCTTTATCTCTCTAGAAGAATACTGACTTAGGCATCGGAGAGGGTTCACCAGGCACCACCCCCCCCTCCGTGTCTGGTATTGCCCCTTCTGCAGGGTAGAAGGAGAAAGGAAGCCAAGGAAGGAAGGAAGGAAGGAAGAAGATAGGCTAAGACAGGGCAACTCAGAAATACCGGATTGCACACATCCCCCGTAAGGAGTGAAATCGAAGCCGACCACCCGTTGACCTAGATCTCATAACTTAACACATACCATGAGGTCGGGATTAGGTTGTCTCGTCAGTGTTTTCGGTTGATGACGATTTCCGGTGATAACGATTACCTCGTCGGGCCGGAGTGGCCGTGACGCGTCCAACTTGTTGGTCGGGCGCCGATGGTTGGTGGTAGTAGCGATGCTACTGCGGTGATGAACACTGTTTCAGGGGCGCATACTGTCGGTACACCTGCTTGTAGGTGCGGAGAACTTGGCGGTATGTCTGCGGTATGTCCAAGGTATATCTGCTGGGAGTATGCCCCTTGGGGGTATGCCCTACTGGAGGTATGCCCGCTGTGTTGTTTGGGTAGCGTAGCATAGCATTCCAGAGTTGGTCTTTGCATGTCCCTTGTGTTGGACTATGCGTCTCCTCTAGGGTGGTTTTTGTGAGTGCCAATGTTTGTATTGGCTTCTTAGCTCTTGGAGGCGAGTGATGAATTTTTGTTCGAATCTCGCAGACGGCGCCAAAATGTTGGATCCTGAGTCTTCGCGGGTCAGTTGACTTGAAAGTCGTCGGGTCCTTGAAGTGTTGTGTGGTTATGCTGACGGGTTGTTTGAGCTCGCGAATATCCGACAGTCGGGATGTCGGACTGTCGGAATGTCGGAGCGTCGGACTGTCGGGATGTCGGAGACTTGCAAGCCCTTAAAATGGCTTAGTATTTGAGTCTCTTGTAGTGTCTGCATGTGCGCGTGCCTTACGATGTGTGCGCGTGCGCGCTCGTGGCGGTGTATGCACGTATACGCGCATTGCGGGGTTTGTGCGTATGCGCGGCTTGTGGAGTATGCGCGTACTACGGGATATGCGCGTACACGCGCTATTGGGACCTGGACTAGATGGAGTGTCGGGTCCTGGTATTGATGCGGGAAGATGCCTCGGATTGCTTGTATGTCGGGTCTTCACACGTGTCAGGGCTCGTGCGTCTCCGTATACCTGCACGAGGGGCAATATCGCACACCACGAAAGGGGGGGGGGGAGTGCGATGAACCCTCTCCTAAGCTTAAGTCAGGTATTTAGAGAGAGAAAGTAAGAGAGAGGTCAGAGCTTCCGCTGTCAACTTTGAATGACTTGAAATGAGATGGGTGAGTGGATCCCCTTAAGTAGGAGCTCCTAAAGCCGAACCCGGTTTTGAACGGTCCAACGTCGGTTTAGGGTAAATTACGAACAGGCGTGGCGGGAGTAAAGCTGACATCGGGAGGGTCTGCACATGTAGTGTTTGCGTAGGGCTTTACGCGTCATCAAGAGGAGTAATCCGGACCGTCCCGGAGTATCGCAAGAATCCCGGGAGGTCCGGAGTGTCGGGACAATCTGGAGAGTTGGATTGTCCCACAATCCGGACCGGGTCCAGATTGTAGTATAATCCGGAGCCGCTCCGGATTGTCTTGCAATCTGTACCTGGTCCGGATTGTTAAACAATCCGGACGAGGTGTGAGTCCGGGGCGCGTACGCGCGTGTCCTGGACTTTTTAACACTCGCGAGTGAATAATTCGAAACCGTTTGGTGGGTTTGACGTGTGAACGGAGTCCGAATAACGTAAAAAGAACCCGAATCGGAAGTATACCCATCATTATATATATTCCTAATATTGTGCTAAAATATATTGATAGTTTCTATCCACAATTATCATGTGAATCTAGCAATAATTGTTACCTAATTCACCTAGGTAAAATTTCGGCCGAAATTATCAAGAATTTTACAAGAAATTTTCAGTAACTATAGGGTTACTTATGGACTAATAAATTAAAATTTTCATCTTGCACACCTAAAGGAGGTTCAGCCGAAACACTAATTAGGGCTAGTGGTCAAATTTCAAGATCAAAACTTACTAAGATCAATAATCAAATGTGCAATTTTGATAAAAGTCACGTTTTTATTTAAGATAGTGAACATCATGAAATTTTCTGCCACTATGATTTAAAAATCAAAAATTTTAAAAGTTTCGGCCAACTATTTGTAAATTCAAGAACACCAATTTTATCAAAATCATTAACTCCAAAACAGACTTTGATACCACTGTAGGATTATTGGTGATAAATACTACGGAAACAAAACAAGATACGTGCATGGTAACTAATTACGCATTGGAATATGGTGCACATACCTACAATGCTTTCCGTAGTCCCAGGATCACTGAGGGGAGTTCTCGATCCGCCAGACAATTCCCATAGAGGTTCTGGCTAAGGAAGCCCTACACGGATTGGTCTCCACAGCATAGCCTCTGTCGATTCTTTAGCGGGGATGGATCACCAGAGTAAATTGCTTAACACAATTTGGCACCTCCTTGGCTCACAAGTGGTTCGGCCGAACTAGGTAACTTTAGGGATGAGGGATTTCTTTTTATCTCACCACGGAAGAATAAAAGATTAGCTTCTAATAAATCCCTAGCACTCCCTATTTATAAGAAGAGCAAAGTGGACAAAAGTCCACTTTGCCCTCACATCATATTCGGCCGGCCTTAGAGTAAGGGAGGCCCAATTTCGGGCCTATCATGTCAATTGGGATTTTAGGCCTAGCCAAAAATCTCTAATGTGACATTACCCAATTTTCTTAGGTACTAGACTCTTATTTAATGAGCTCCCAATTACGGCGGCTCAATCTCCAAATGCCAACATTACTAGGACCAGGAACCAAGTTGGTTGTACTAATCCCACTGTCCCCAATCCCCAGTAGGTAGTTGAGGTAATATAGGATTTTCATCCAGCGGTTCAGCAACATGATTATCAGGTTCGACTTGATTCGCACCTGCAGCAATAGTGATCTGTGTGGTTGGATTGACTCTTCCCACTGGATTTATTATGAAAATGTCTCCATTCTCATTTACCATGTCGTTCACTTGTTTTGTTGCCTCAAATCTCCCACTCGAAATAACTGGGACCTGATCATCATCATCCTGCTCTAGTTCAATTAAGACTTCGTTATCGTTGATGTTATAGAGCAATGGAAATTCGTCCTCAAGGAATATAACGTCTCATGTTCGACCACGTCACCAATCTCTTGAGCTACCACACACATGTATGCTATAGAGTTTCTTTTTAGTACTCTTATCGGTACAATGAGTGTTTGCTTGAAACAATAATGTCGCATTTTGGTAAGATCTGTCTCATTACCAGTCAATAGCTCTCATGGTGTTGTGATAACCAATTTTGTTGGAACAAAGTTTTACATGAGTGAAAGTCAACATCATATCATATTTGAAGGTGATCGGAAGTAGAGGTAAAGACATCATGTTTTAGACTATGTCCTAGAAGTGCATGATTTGAAATGTTCCGCCAATCTTTATAGTTAGAGGCGTATAATTGGATAGTCGTCTGACAGACAGATCCTTTTTCATTGCATACTCATTTTCAGAGGTTTTGTCCACCTTTTAATTGTGCATTAGGTTTTCACCTTGTGCAATAATTGATTCTTTACGAGATCGTGGTAGCTTTTGAAACATACTTCTTCTCGATTTATGAGAAATCAATGAGTAAAACCTGAAATAGGTCTTTATTGCAAATGAAAATTTATATCAAGCATTAAATCAAAGATACACTTCGTATTAAATTTGTACTTTTAATCAATGTGTCCCATCTCTTGAGGAATTTTGCGCGTGGTAGGCATATCACCGGTTATTACCCATGGTGAAATCATTTCATTTCAAAAATTTAATCGGTTTCGCACATTTTCATCGTTACGATTTAATTATTTCATGGAGTACTAACGAATAAGGAAGATTTTAAACTGGTCCGCATTCTAACTACACAATTGATAGATTTACTCAGTTCGGTCAACCCGATACTAATGATGGAGTATGTTTATCATTTGATTTTGTTCGACCATTTGTCTTGGCCGAAATTTTTGTTTCTAAACCGTAGGTTTGGATTTTCATTTTGGATCGTTCCCTTTGACCGGGATGATGGATTGATAAATAAATTGTACGTTGAATCGAGTATCAATTTCTTTATTCAATAATTATGAATCTCAAATAACTGAAATCATCAATTCAAATGAACGATGAAAGATAAAACGGAAATGATGAGCTTCTTGATCTGAGGATCGCGTATTCGATCCATGCTCATCGCGCAGATAGTCAAGAACCTTGAATCATACCGAACACTACATTTAAACAAATTCACGAGTGAATCACATCAGATGATATGTGTCTGAATAAAGCCTTTTTTACAGCTTTATATATATGACAAACGAGGCGTACTTGAAACGCACTTTATCGACGGTGTTTGACCAACCGGTTATTCGTTTATGACCTCTACGGTCTTGTTCATTCCACGATATGCGAAAATCAAGTTTGAATCCCTCGATGTCCTATGGTGATTTGTGAAGTAGGTTTCCCTTTCGCCCTGGTCACTGCACTTGAATAGACTCATTGTATACTTATTTGATCAAACCAAGTAAATGAGCTTTATCATTGTCAGACAACCATGAAAGGATACTTCTTCTGTATGAGAAACATTCTCATCCATGTTGAACTTTCTTCCTGAAGGTCTCGAGCGGCTTTTAAACCAGCATCCATGGAGAAAAGATCATCATACTCAACCAAAACATTTATAGCTTCAGCGGCCTTGCTTCCATCGAAGAGGATGCAAAGGAAACACCAAAGTTGTAACGTTGTATGGTTGTAATTGAAGACTTTTTCAACCCCTTTGTCCAAGGTTGAAGGTATCACCTAAAACACTTTTAGATCATCAAAGAACCTACTCCCACTATTGGGAAAAAGATTACCACAGTCATCCATAGTTATCTTCTCCGCTTTCGGAATCGCAGCAGATAGGAGTTTAACACATACTTCATACATACACACCATCTAGATTGCGAGGAATATTGAATCGCACTCATTCAGCCAACTCAAGCACACTTGATAATTATGCAAAATCAGGGAGACAATAACATTTTGGAAAAAGAATTACATACCGACCAACAGTAAACCGAGGGAAGGGGGTTGTGAAAGAGTTCACATTACCGACGTCTTATTTCTAATAGATCGGTATTTTAAAACGGTTTAATCGCTTTTACCGGAAAGGGAGGTTTTAAAACACCCGATCTTGGCTTTCTCAAGGCCCATTTTTAAAACGTTTCGAGGATTTCATATTTGCACACACAATTCTACTATACAAGTAAATCGTCATGCGCAGATCACATCCACGAAACAAACCACTCATCATGCATACGTGTCATGTGTCTAATGTTCCAAGGAACTCATGCTAGCATATATAATTCTACTTCTTAAGTAAATTATCACATGCTTGTACATCCTCAACATTCATGCATACGCATCATGTGTGATCACACCATAACAAACATGCATATTTGGCGACTGATTTTGGGTCTTAAAACATTTGGGGCTGACTTGCAATTCATGCTATCAATCAAACATGTGTACTTCTAGAGATGAATCATAGGAATTTGCAACCATCACAGCATGTCTATCCTAGTGCGCGACTGATAAATTGAAAACCAGGGCCTGCCCACAACATGCAATATCCAACTAGCTTCATAGTCAAGATGACAGTTCTAATCATGCAACAATATCAATTAAATAGCAATTGCAATTCAGCCCACTAAATGACTCAGACCCAAAATCATGCATTTCGGAGATCCACCCCCATAATCGAAACTAGGCATTAGGTTTAATTAAAACACAAAATTATTAAACCTATAAGAAATGTGTAGGTAATTTTAAAGTTTGAAAACATTTGGATTTTAAAATTTGACCATCATAGTTTAAATTGACACGGTTCGGTTTGGTTCAGTCAGATCTGGTTCGGTTCGGTTCAATCAAATTCAATTCGGTTCGGTCCGGTTTGGTTTAAAATAGGAATTTGGTTCGGTCCTTCACGAAAACGAGGTCGGTTCGACCCATTTTAGTTGTCCCGGTCCGACCCGAATAGGTCAGACTGATTGAGAAAACCCGGATTGGTTGACCCGCACCGGTTTTGGACCCGTGGAACCCGGGCCGATTCGGTCCGGTTCGAGTTCCCTTGGTCTTCCGGGTCGGTTGACCTGACTCGGATGTGCAAGATTGGACCGGCCTAGTACCCTAATAGGTGTGGCCAAAATTGTTACTTGTAGGCTATGTAGGGTTTTAAAATCCACCAAAAACTTAACTTAGCCGCCAAGTAACAATTAATTATAACATATTTTCACACACACACACACACACACATATATATATATATATCTTTTTTTTTTTTGGTAGAAGGATAATTCATTAATAACACAAGAAAAACACAAGAGTTCAGTTACTAAGGATTACAACAAAGGAAATGCTGGAGGAAGTGGCCAGTGCCAAATTCCTACTAAACGAGCTGTAAGAGAAAATCTAGAAAGTACATGAGCTGGTCTAACCCCAGAACGGGAAACTTTTACAATAATAAGCGAAGAAAACCAAGAACAAAAGGTTTGGATATCACTAAGTAAACAGAAGAGCTCAGCTTTGTTCTGTGAGGCCCCATGAATAGCTTGTTGAAGGAGCGGTGAATCTGTTTTCAGGCAAATGTTATTCCTTCCCAAGTGTAAGCTTAACAGTAGGGCAGCACGACAAGCCAATCCTTCAGCAAAAGAGGGGAAGATCCTTGCATCAAAAGAGTCGAAACTGAAACTAAGTTACCCGCCGTATTGTAGAACAAGGCAGCTCCTACCAGAGTAGCAGCTGCAGAATCAAGGGCACAATCAATGATTAATGTCCAAGAATCTAGCTGCTGAAATGGTTGTCTTCTTAAGTTGTGTCTGAGTTGCTGTCCTCCTGCATTGTTCCCAGATAAGGTAGCAAATGCACGTTGAGTGTCAGTATATAAAATATTAAGAGTATGCATGAAAGTATCTATGTCCGGCCTAGTTGAATGGAAAATCTTCTGGTTCCTCATTAGCCAAATATTCCACATAATCAAACAGTTGGAAATTAAGTCCTGAGGTCTATTCTTGAGATCAAGGATGAGTCATTCCTTGACTGATTGGATTGAAAGATTTGTCATTGACATCACTGAGAATTGAGAAGCAAACCAGATTCCTTTTCACAAAGAGAGCAGGTGGAATCAAAATTGGAGATATGTCGTTGAGGGTTAGCTCCCAGAGCTAAACCTCCTGAACATCCCTTACAGATGAACATCTTTACCTTTGGGAGTAGTTTTGAGGACCAAAACTTATTCCAAAAATTAAGACTAGCAATCATAGGGGATGTTGAGGTGGATCCATATTTAGAGGAGTGCTCTATTGTAGAAAGAAGCTGATACCCAGATTTGACAGTGTAAATACCAGAAGAGTTAGGAACCCATGTAAGCAAATCCTGTATTGGGAAGATTGATAAAGGGATAGCAGTGATAAGATCAAGAATGATAGGGTGTACTATTTGGTGAAGGAGATTCAAGTTCCAATCTGAGGAATTATGCAGGAGGAAGTGATCAAGTTTGAGCTGTCTGTTTACAGGGAGTGATGTCCACTGTATCAAAGAAGTAATGTTTGGTACCCATGGATATGTCCAGAAATTTATGGAGTGACCATTGCAAACATACCATCTGATTCCTTGAAAGAATAAGGGTCTCAACTGTAAGAGAGTTTTCCAGATAGAACTATGATGCTGGCCAGACTTGCAGGTGAAGAAACTATCATCATGCAGATATTTCTGTCTAATACATTTTTCCCATAAGGAATCTGATGGATATGTGCCCAATTCGAGTTCGTATTTATATTTCGGGCCTCGTAAACACGTCAAAAATCACATCACGGCTTCAAAAACGTCTCCCAAGGGTCAAAACGGTCCAGAAGCACGTTACGCGCGTCCGGACCGGACCTCCGGATTGCACGAAGCAATCTGGAGGTTCGGATTGCAGCAACCCGGACGTCCGGGTTACTTGCAATCCGGACGTCCGGATTGCTCGCAATCCGGAGGTCCGGGTTACTTGCAATCCGGACGTCCGGATTGCTCGCAATCCGGAGGTCCGGGTTGCGCGGCAAGCCGGACCTCGCCGAATTGCCCAAATTCGACGAGGTCCGGATTGCACTACGGGTATTGCCAATACTGATGACGGTTACCGCTTGCTTTCGAACCATCATCAAACCGCTTTAAAACCGGGTCCGGTCCCAAGGAAGCCTATAAATAGGAGGCCTTGGCCACCCATTTTCACACATCCTCTCATTGGCCCAACTTTGGTATTTTGAGCTCTGACTTCTCTCTAGAAATA
Organism: Clarkia xantiana subsp. parviflora; assembly: GCA_036873135.1. Lineage (NCBI taxonomy): Eukaryota > Viridiplantae > Streptophyta > Magnoliopsida > Myrtales > Onagraceae > Clarkia > Clarkia xantiana. The sequence goes on along the minus strand of JAPTYO010000017.1, from coordinate 7,058,657 downwards.
CTTTCTCTCTCTAAGATTACCTTATTAGCCCTATAGTAACTTAGGCATCGGAGAGGGCTCCACTAGCACAACCCCCCTCCCTCTCCATGCTAGTACTGGCCCTTCGTGCAGGAACCGGCGCCCCAGACTTATGCATAGACCACCGTTTCCCGAGACTCATACGCCTCCTGAGACACGACCGCCTTTCGAGACTCAGACGCCATCTGACACACAACCGCCTTTCGAGACACAGACCTTTCCGAGACTCAGCGTTAAGACCGAACACTCGTAACCGATCAGGGCGAAAACCTCTTTCAGACGAAGGGTGACTACCCAAAAAACCGCTCAACCACTCAGACAGACACGTCCACACGACTCAGTTCATCCAGGACGCAACATTGGCGCCGTCTCCGTGATTCGAACAAAAGCTACCATACCGCAAAGACATGACGAGTGATCGCAAACCTCCCAAAGAGGTTAACGCGAGGAATACAAGGAAAAGGCCTGGACGTCCTAAGAAGTCTCAGGCAAACAAAAGAGCATGAGGTCAGAAACCAGCTGGAAGCCAGTCGGGACCTTCCCACATACCGAGAGCTACTTCCGTAGCTTCATCCATGCCAACTGAGGATGTGCCCAACGCACAGCACAACCACCAAGAGCCAAGGGACGAGCATCGCTCACCCCCACCTGGTTTCGAACCAAAGATGCATGATGATGACGAATCTCAGACAGAAATGCCGCAAGGCGAACAGCAAAGAGCGGGAGCAAACCCGATGCCTACCGTTACTCCAGCAATGATGGTTGCACTGGAAGAGTTACTCGCATTCCGCGAGTCACTAAAAAATCAAGGATATGCGGCTCAACCACCTCCAACCGCTCAGGAGCACGCTGCGCCGACAAGAGAAATGTCACAAGACACTACCCGCCAAGGCAATCCTTTCCAGGGCAGAAACCAACATGCAAGATATGAAGCCGCACGTTCATACACTCCTTCCCAAGGATCCCATCATTGGAAGAATGAAAGGCAACCCCCATACCATCGCCCACAACAGCCAACGAGGGATGATCCCTTCCAGGCCACAAGCAGAGATCAATCTGACATCTACCATAACACTGGTCGGCAAAATCCTTCAACAGATTATCCTAAACCTGTTAGGTTATAAAGTCTAGGTCAACGGGTCGTCAATCTAGAATTTATCTCCCACTAATGAAATGTCAGGTTCACTGTTCCTAGGACTAGTCATTCTGATACATGCCCTTCTGCTCCCTTGGGGTAGTCGTTCTGATATATGTCCTTCTCTTCTCTCCTTCTGACCTCCTTTCCTTCTCTCCTTCTGACCTCCTTTCCTTCTCTCCTTCTGACCTCCTTTCCTTCTCTCCTTCTGACCTCCTTTCCTTCTCTCCTTCTGACCTCCTTTCCTTCTCTCCTTCTGACCTCCTGAGGCTTGTACTTCTTACCCCTGGGGCTTGTCCTACTGCTCTATGCTCTTCTGCTTCCTTGGCTCTCTTCTCCTTGCTACCCTGCAAGAGGGGCAATACCAGGCACAGAGGGGGGGTGGTGCCTGATGAACCCTCTCCGATGCCTAAGTCAGTACGGTTTTAGAGAGATAAAGCTAGAGAGATGTCAGAGCAAAATTGTGCAACTTGCCAAGATGTTCAAATGAGTTATGAAGGTGGGGTATTTATAGGCAACGGTGTCATTAAGGTGGTTTAATGACATCGTTAGCCTTTAAACACAATTAATTAACCTTTAAGCACATAATTAAGACCTTTTAGGGTTCGGAGGAGGTAGGCGGAGTGGACTGAGCATGGGCGTCTGAAGATGGTGTCGGGGTCCTTGGGGGAGGAGAAATCCGACCCCCAAGGGTAGGGGTTGGGTGAGGACACCCAACCCCTCCTAGGGAGGGTGGGGTTGGCCAACCCCATCCCTCCTAGGAGGGATCGGGTTGGCCGACCCGATCTCTCCTAGGAGAGATCGGGTTGGCCAACCCGATCTCTCCTAGGAGAGATCGTGTTGGCCAACCCGATCTCCCCTAGGGGAGATCGGGTCGGCTGACCCGATCTCCCCTAGGGGAGGTCGGGTGTGGCCACCCAACCTCACCTAGGTGAGTTCGCCCCTGTCGGACGGGCGCTTCGGCCCCGTCCGAGCCGTCGATGTTCTCGCGAAGTGTCCGGGTTGAAGTTTCGATTTGCAATCATAAATGGGACGATAAAAATACAACGGTTTGGAAGTCAACGGGTTCAAATTGGGCGTATATCCATCACATGCCCCCGAGTCAACCAATGGCCTAACCCTTGATTGACTCTATTTTAGGATGGTATGACACGCGCAATTTGAAACCGGGGTTTTACCTCCTTGTCTGAATGCCTGCTTACCCATGGATGCGTGCCTCTGACTCTGCCCCCTGCCTTATGAGATAGAGGAATTGTAAACGTCAGAGTAGCACGGACGTGTGCCTAGGCACGCGTCCGTCTGAGGTGGGAGTAATAAATCTATCTTTGCTACGGGCGTATACTCAAAGAATACATGTTCACATAGGAATGCAATATGAATGCAACTAAGTGACTTATGCTTCAATTTCATGCCGGGATAAGTCTAAGTGAAGAAAAATTTCAATTTTGGTCCGAAATTTTTCTAAGTATGGGATACTAGAAAATACGCCTAGGATGTTAACTAGGAGTGAACATGGACAAATCATGAACATGAGGATGTGTACTAGCATACATGCAAGTAGGAACATAAGGATGGGAGTGAGTGGAGACATGCTGTGGTTGTAGTCATGAATGTATGCATGAATATATGGCGGCCACGTGCATGGATGTCTAAATGTTTGAACACATGGGAGTGTGTATGTGAGCATGCATGTGAGTACAGGCATGAACATGTATGTATGCATGGACGGGTTGTGAGTATGAGCATGAGTGATGACATTGATGTACCTGTAGATGTTAATCATGAATATGAGCATAAGTGCAAAGGTGAGAGCATAGACCTCTCCTTTACTTGAGGGTGGGAACTCTGCCATTCAATGGGACACAACGTTCCGCCTCCCTCGTACTAGCGTGAGCATTGTCCATTAATCTCGACCTTCGGCATGTGTAACATTTTTCCTTCATTCGTTGGAGCGTGTTTATAGCTCTTGACCTTTACCCTGCAATTTGTTCCCCATAAAAGTGAGGGTGAAAAAGCTTACAAGCTTTCTTCTTCAGACAGGGAGACCGCTGAATCAGATGAGAGGGAAGGACCCTCTAGTTCTGCTTATCAGACCAAGAAATTTTCTAAGTCAGGGGTGACTGCTAATGCTTCCAGTACGTTCTTTTTCCCTTCTTTTTTCTTTGTGATATACTTATGATTGTTCTCATGCTGCTTCCTTTTTGTTGTTAGAGCGTTCTTCCTTGGTTACCGAATGGTTCTTGTGGTGGGTGAGAGTTCAAGTCAATCTAAATCCAAGGCGCGGAAACCTGACTCTGAGGTCGGGCCCTCGGCTGCCGAGGAGAAAGAAACCGCGAGAGGCTCTCCTTCAAGTGCCCCCTTGCTGACTCCCTCCCATGGTAAGGAGGCAGTGGTTGAAGAGGCACCCCTTTTGCTTGACAAAAAGAAACAACCTGTGACTGGCGATGGGGTGATCATAGGTCTTGACGTCTCTTCTCTATCCCCTGCCCCCCAGCCGAGGGGCCGAGTCTCAAGTTTATTTCATCTTCATGTAGATTTGACGACTTTTGAAGGTGTTTTTGTCTTTCCTATGGGTTATGTTATTAATCCCTGCGTTGAAGATTTTTCTTTTGGTGATAGGTGTGATCATCTCCTTTCATTGAGGTTCCTTTCTCTTGCCATGGCTCTGATTAAGATAGCGAATTCTTGCTTTGGAGTTTGGTGGAGACTGCTCTTGAGTTAGCCTCTACTAGTATCGTAGTTGTGATCGTTGTGGGGATCGTTTTGTTATATGCCCTTCAATAGTGCTTGTCGTGATTCTTTGTTTCATGGTTGATTTCGTGAGATATGGAGGTTGTCTTCATAATGAGGACGTCTCCTTCCTAGTATCACCCAGTGGGTTGAAATATAAGTGCCTACCTTTGATGAGCGTACGAAGGGTGTTGTTTTTCCTTTTTCTTGAACCTCCTCCTAGGGCTAGGCGTATCCTTTTGATGTTCGCGGTCGGGATGGTGTCTTTACAATTCATGTCTTTGACAGATGTTTTATGATGTGCTGCCATGATAATCACTTCGGGGTATGTGGACGTGATAGCCACTTCCTGATGTGTGGGAGTGATAGCCCTTTTGTAGTGTGCGGACATGATAGCCACTTCAGGGTATGTGGACGTGATAGCCACTTCAAGGTATGTGGACATGATAGCCACTTCAAGGTATGTGGACATGATAGCCACTTCAAGGTATGTGGACATGATAGCCACTTCAGTGTATGTGGACATGATAGCCACTTCAGTGTATGTGGACATGATAGCCACCTCAAGGTATGTGGACATGATAGCCACTTCAGTGTAAGTGGACATGATAGCCACATCACGATGTATGGAGTTGTGCTTTAGTATTCCTTTCTCATTGGAGAGCCTTCATTGCTATAGTTGCCTTTTGTGTAGGCTATGTTTGTTGGGTTAGGTCCCGATGTCTCGTCTTGTCGGATGTTGTATCTTTTACGCTCTTTAGATGTCTCCTTCATGAGTTGTGCTTGACGATGTTCAAGTCTGATACGAGCATAGGTCACGTGAGGGCGACATGTATGACAATAATATTTGTCGGAGGTTGATTTGTGTGACTTGTAAGGCAATTCTCTTCTTGATGGGTCGAGCTTACTTTGAGAGCTTTGACCTTCGGATTTCATGTCTTTGCTATCCTTCTTGGTGGTGTTGGGTTCCTTTGAGATACTTCTCTTGACTTGTGATATGGGTGGTAGGATAACTCGTTACTTTTCATGATAACCTCTTGTGCTTCTGTATATGATCCTTTGGTCATGGACTTCTCCTTTGAATATGCTTTCCTTTCTTTATCTTTCTTTTGTGCTTTCCTTCACATCATACCTGCTATCTCATCAAGAAAAAAAACATTATGTGTTCTTTATACAACTTTACTTAGAAATTTCTTTCTTATGGTATCCTTCTGAGCATAGTGTCCTTCTAAGAATGGTATCCTTCTAAGCATGGTGTGATGATCTCTTCCGATACCCCTTACACGGTATACGTTGTACTGTTAGACCAAAGATACGCTCTTGGTGGGCGTCGAAATCTGTTCACGAGGCAGGCTCTCGGACGGCACTTAACGTTTCGCAGGATAGGCTCCCGGAGGGCACAGGTTAGTCCACCGATACCTTCTTGACGGGTGTCAAACTGTTCACGAGACAGGCTCTCGGACGGCACTTAACGTTTCGCATGATAGGCTCCCGGAGGGCACAGGTTAGTCCACCGATACCTTCTTGACGGGTGTCAAACTGTTCACGAGACAGGCTCTCGGACGGCACTTAACGTTTCGCAGGATAGGCTCCCGGAGGGCACAGGTTAGACCAAAGATACGCTCCTGGTGGGCGTCGAACTGGTAGTTTGAAATCTACCTCAAGATACGCTCTTGGGGGCGTCGAACTGGTAGTGTTTTTTCTACCTCAAGATACGCTCTTGGGGGCGTCGAATCTGGTAGGTTGCAAATCTACCTCAAGATACGCTCTTGGGGGCGTCGAATTCGTAGTTTTTGGAAACCACTCTCAAGATACGCTCTTGGTGCGTCGAAGGTCGTAGTGTATAAACTACTCTCAAGATACGCTCTTGGGGGCGTCGAAGGTCGTAGTATGAACACTACTCTCAAGATACGCTCTTGGGGGCGTCGAAATTCGTAGTTTTTGGAAACCACTCTCAAGATACGCTCTTGGTGCGTCGAAGGTCGTAGTGTATAAACTACTCTCAAGATACGCTCTTGGGGGCGTCGGAGGTCGTAGTATGAACACTACTCTCAAGATACGCTCTTGGGGGCGTCGAAATTCGTAGTTTTTGGAAACCACTCTCAAGATACGCTCTTGGTGCGTCGAAGGTCGTAGTGTATAAACTACTCTCAAGATACGCTCTTGGGAGCGTCGAAATCTGTTCGCGGGATAGGCTCCCGGAGGGCTCATAATATTACCTTACCTTGTGTCCTTTCTCATGTAGGGTGCATCTTTGGTATGCTTTTCGAGTCTTTACTTGACTTTTCCTTTTATGATATTGCTTGTTGCCACGCTTTTTCTTCAATACGGGAGATCACCTTTCGAGGGCTATGTTTGTGTGTTGCCGACTTAGGACTATTTCGTATAGGGAGTTGAGGGTGTTTTCCTCTTATGTGACCTCTTCTAGGAGAGGTGGTATTGCATGTTCTTGTGATCTTCTGCCTCTAATCTCTTCTTTTACACTTAGGTGGACTACCAAGCACTTATTCGTTTGGTGCCCCCCAAGGTGCTTGGTGGTCACACCGCCTTTCACATTTGGCCGTTGAAGGCCCCTCATTCATTTTCTTGGTTGGGTACCCCTTACGCTCGGGGCTCCCTTGTCTGCTTCTTTGAATGCGATGAGTGTCCCTTGTAGGATTTACTCTTTCTCATGCTTGCTTGTTTCAGTCATAGGCATGGTTTGGATGATGCCTTTGTCGGATGTGTCTTTGGAGGTTGAGTGGAAGAGCTTTTGCTTTGGGTGGGTGGGGGTGGATTTCATTCTCTTGGTAACTAGGATGTGGCAGTGTCTGTATCCTAGGGGTGCTTGTAAATTTTTTCCCCCTTTCCTTGTGTAGGTTGAAGAGCTCTCTCATAGAATGGTGTCTTGAGTTGTTAATCTCGTAGGTGTGTTTCAGACTAGTCAATCTGATCCATGCTCTTTGCTCGTGCATGGGGGTGTGGGGGTCTGATCGGGTTGTATCTTCTTGGAGTGTTGTGGCACTTAGAGTGCCTTGCCTTTTCCTTCACACTGGAGTATTCTTCGATGTCCCTTAGGGGGTGTTCCACTGGTCATGCTCCTCCCACCTTGAATCTTGGTTATAGACTTCTTTTGTATTAGGACTTGAACCTACAAATGACGTTTTCCTTTAGGTTCGCCGGTGTTGTTCCCTGATTTTCCATGGGTTTGCCCTCGTATTGGCTATTCCTTGTTGGATAGCTTCATTAGAGACTGCCTTTGTATTGCGTACGTATACGTGTTTGAGGTGTGTTGATCTGACAAGTCCCTCCTTTTTTGTTTTGTCATAACCGTCATTCATCATGTACTCGGCGTATGGCCTTAGAGGCGGGATATTTTTCTAGTGCCCCTTTTATCGGGGTTCTCCTCTTGATAGGATGCCAGAGTCGAATGTCTTATCATTTGCAGACAAGGTGGTTGATCGGGATGTGCATCTAGTGCGAGGGTCGATCCTGAAACCTTACTCCCCAAGCTTTAGAGCTCTTCTTTGGTTGATCTTGTAGAGTTATTATCCTGCCCTAAGGCTCTTGATAGGAGATGTATCTCCTTTTTCGTACTCTAGTTGTTGCACTATCTCTTTTGCCAATCTTGCATCTTTAGAGTTTCTCTCTTGGTGCATGACTTCAATGACCGGATTTTCTACTGATGTTTATTCTATTAGGACTTGTATCGTTGGTTGCCTTCCTTTCTTGTGAGATGGGGAAGGAGCGTTTATGAACACTCCAATGTGTCGTACTTGGTAGAGGTATGCGCCTAATCTTCATGGCATTGTCTTGCATCTTCTTGTACCTATATCTGATGAACATGTTATTCATTACATACATAGTACGGAGTCCAAGGATCTCCGGGTTAGGATCATATTTTGAGAACAGAGACATAGTCATCTATTAGATGACCTCTTTTCTACGGAGTTAATTTTTGCAAGGATAAATGCAAGGATACTTGTAAGGATACTTGTTCCATCCTTTTCCTGGTTCATTTGCAGTGCCGTGTCCCTAATGGGTGTGTTGATGTTCTGACCACCTTTACTAGTAGGGGGGTTCCTTGGTATTAGGTATGCCTGACTCTTCTCTAGTATCATCAATGGTTGGTCATGGGAGATGTCTGACGGACTCCCTTCATGTACTATGGTTCTCTTCATGTCAAAGTTGGTGATTCCCTCTCTTATGACTAACATATCCTTGTGTGGAAGTACTATGTTTTCCATATCCTTTTGTTTTTTTAAAAGCTTGATGATGGTGTCACCGTTCTTCCTTTGCTGGGCTTGGTGTCCTTGAGGGTTTTTGATGGAAGTGTATTCCATTATCTTGGATGGGCTTTCTAAGTGTGGTTGTGTCTCCTGGCTACTTTGTGAAATCATAAAGATCCGCGGGAGGTGTTTGCCTTTGATGGTGGGCGTTACCCATGTGATATGGTTTCCTCCATTTTTGGAGGGATGTGTTCGTGGCTACCCCCTCTTACGCTAATGGGCGCTTGTGGGGAAGGCATGTTGTAACTGGTGCCCCCCTTGCATACCAATGCCCGATGGGATCCTTTGACAGACTTGGCCCTAGGATGCTTAGTGGAAGGTTATGGTGGGGGTAATCTTTTGTGACCTTCATGGTAGTTCCTCTATAGGATGTTGGGGGTGCTCAACTTATTTTTGTAAGTGAGCCTTCCATCTTGTGATCCTTCCCAGAAACTTGACCTTATAGGTGTTCTTTGGGATTGAGGAATCTGTTGCTTGTGCATCTCTTGATTGGCGATGGCCTTTTACGTATTCTTCTAGTGGTCCACCTGTGTATATATATACCACGGAGCCCGAAGGCGTCCGGTATGGTCTTTCTTGGAAAACATGTTGATATCAAGTATCAAAATATACTCCTTTTAGGGAGTTGACTTGTTATGCAGTTAAATTAAATAAGAGGATATGGGAAGGATATGAGTGTGGGGTGTTGATACCCCTTGCTTCCTTGGTAATGTAGCTGTCTTCCTCCAGTAGTCTGTGTGTATTCCTTCCACTTGAGGAATATAAGGTCGCATCCTTGCAAGGCGGACTAGGTGGAGGTTGATCCTTCATGTATGCTATGTGTGATCTCACTTCACTATGTCTCTCCATGAGACTTCCCATTGTAGTAGCTATGTGCTGACGTGGTGTGGTACTCTATTAGTTCCCTGTTCAAATCCTTGTCTTTTCAACTGCTCCCCTGTTCTAGGGGGATGTGTGCCAAGGGTTGTAATGCATGAGGGGTTTGGACCTGTCGTGCTGTATCATGGGTAGGTGGTTGCTTTATTGTGTTGTTGGGACTATGTCCCTCCCTTTGAGCTTTCCTTGGTATGTCCCTTAGGCATGTCTGTGGTGATACGGACTGTATGTGTACATTGCCATGGTTGATGTTGGAACTCCTATATCCTTGTTGGTCTGGCATGTATGTCCTCCCTTAGTGCGGTATATGTCCCTGTTGGGGTACTTGGTTGAATCCATGCCTCCTTGGAGGTCTTGCCTGTCTATCTGCCCCCAGAGGTGTATATGCCCTGGCATCCTGCTGTGTCTGTTGCTGCCTTGGAGGCACAGACTGCTGCCTTCCCTCTGGGGGTGGCCTTTGGTTGTCTCTCCTTTGTTCTTCTCACTGCCCTGTTCGAGGGTGCAAGTGGTGTTCTTCTTTCTGGGACTTGTTCTTCTTCATGCTGGTGTATTGGGATGGCACTCCTTGTTGCCCCCCCTGTCCCTGTGGCTTCCTAGTCAATGGAGTTGGAGCTGTGGAAACCTCCTCCCTGCTTGTTAGGCTGGGGTGCCTGTGGGGCTACCTGAGGCTCTGGTGTGCAGGCTATTTCTCTGGGTTAGGCTGCCTTGCTGGAGGTATAGGCTGTCTTCCTTGCCTATTGCCCCCAGGTGGGTGGTGATGCCTAGATACTAAGTTGTTCGTCATCGCTCTTGTTATTGCCAGGCTTTCTGTTCGAAGCCCACGGACGGCGCCAAGTGTTAGGTTATAAAGTCTAGGTCAACGGGTCGTCAATCTAGAATTTATCTCCCACTAATGAAATGTCAGGTTCACTGTTCCTAGGACTAGTCATTCTGATACATGCCCTTCTGCTCCCTTGGGGTAGTCGTTCTGATATATGTCCTTCTCTTCTCTCCTTCTGACCTCCTTTCCTTCTCTCCTTCTGACCTCCTTTCCTTCTCTCCTTCTGACCTCCTTTCCTTCTCTCCTTCTGACCTCCTTTCCTTCTCTCCTTCTGACCTCCTTTCCTTCTCTCCTTCTGACCTCCTGAGGCTTGTACTTCTTACCCCTGGGGCTTGTCCTACTGCTCTATGCTCTTCTGCTTCCTTGGCTCTCTTCTCCTTGCTACCCTGCAAGAGGGGCAATACCAGGCACAGAGGGGGGGTGGTGCCTGATGAACCCTCTCCGATGCCTAAGTCAGTACGGTTTTAGAGAGATAAAGCTAGAGAGATGTCAGAGCAAAATTGTGCAACTTGCCAAGATGTTCAAATGAGTTATGAAGGTGGGGTATTTATAGGCAACGGTGTCATTAAGGTGGTTTAATGACATCGTTAGCCTTTAAACACAATTAATTAACCTTTAAGCACATAATTAAGACCTTAGGGTTCGGAGGAGGTAGGCGGAGTGGACTGAGCATGGGCGTCTGAAGATGGTGTCGGGGTCCTTGGGGGAGGAGAAATCCGACCCCCAAGGGTAGGGGTTGGGTGAGGACACCCAACCCCTCCTAGGGAGGGTGGGGTTGGCCAACCCCATCCCTCCTAGGAGGGATCGGGTTGGCCGACCCGATCTCTCCTAGGAGAGATCGGGTTGGCCAACCCGATCTCCCCTAGGGGAGGTCGGGTGTGGCCACCCAACCTCACCTAGGTGAGTTCGCCCCTGTCGGACGGGCGCTTCGGCCCCGTCCGAGCCGTCGATGTTCTCGCGAAGTGTCCGGGTTGAAGTTTCGATTTGCAATCATAAATGGGACGATAAAAATACAACGGTTTGGAAGTCAACGGGTTCAAATTGGGCGTATATCCATCAAAACCTATAAAAGGGTTTACTGCCGAGATGTTAGAAGAAATTGTGGAGAAGAAGATGAAAGAAACAAAGATGAAGGGTATGCACGCACTTGAAGAAAGGGCGTCGCATCCGTTCGCGGACAACCTTGTGAACAGTCGCGTCCCAGACTCCCTGTACCGAATTGGAGGAGATCTCTATCGCGGAAAAGGAGATCTGGTGGAACACGTGCAGAAGCACGAGGCCTCTCTGCTAGGCAGAACGAAGAACCTACACCACTTTGCAATGACGTTTTCACAAACTCTTGCCGGGACAGCAGCACATTGGTTCTTCTTGCTGCCATGCGGAAGCATCACCTCATGGACGAACCTGAAGGCTAAATTCATTCAACGATACATGGGCGGACGCACATTGCTGAAGGGATCAAATGCTCTGGACGACGTCCAACAACAAAATGAAGAATCTCTCGCTGAGTATTACGTTCGCTTCAACCAGAACATCTCGGATATTCAGGGAAACCTGAAAAAAGGAGAGATAGTGCGAGCATTCATCCGAAACCTCGGACGAAGAGGCTATGCCCTAGCAGAAAAGATGGCAAAACGCCCAGCTGAAACTATAGAAGAGTTAGACGCAAGAGTTAAAGAATACGTGGACCTAGAAAGGTTCAGAAGCCAGAATAAAGCGAAAGTCTCTGCTGCAAAAGGCGAAAGAAAACCCAAAGCAGAATCAAGCAAAACCGCCCTCAAGCGGTCAGCAAGGAAGAAATTGGCAACCTCAGCCAAAAAGGCCTTTTCAAGGAGATTTCCATAAGCCAAAATAAGTAAACCTCGCTGACTGCATTCCTTTGAATGCCCCGCTATCCTTAATATTGAGAGAGATGAAAGATGCGAACATGTGGAAAGAGCCGAACAATTTCAGAATAGGCCCGCTCGGGAAAGACAAAGACTAGTGGTGTGAAAACCACGAGGTCTTCGGCCACGAGACGGACAGCTGCGTCAGCCTACGTTTCCGCATTAACAACTTCGTCCTCAAAGGCGAATTGAAGCAATTCGTCGATCAAGGCGACGACAACCCCCCAAAGAAGGCTCAAGCAGAGTCATCAAAAAGAGGAAATAAAGGCAAAGAGAAGGTCAACGACAACCCTCCGCCAACCAAACGAGGTGTCATCAATGTCATCCACGGAGGACCTGCCGCCGGAGGACAAGTATCTAATGCTCGGGATATTTATGCATCCCAAGCAGCAACATTGCCGAAATACGAAAAGCACAAGCAACCGGAGCAAGAAGACGTGGTCATCCAATTTTCCAGGGAAGACTTAGAGCATATCGTTTACCCTCACGATGACGCTTTAGTCATAACCATGGACATCGACGGATATGATGTGAAAAGAATCCTCGTTGATGGTGGAAGCTCCGCTGACATTCTACATGTCAAAGTCCTAGAGCAACTGGTAAGATCAGTCAAAGACTTGACTCCTGGAACCTTCTCGCTAGTCAGCTTCGCCGGAGCAGCTACACACCCCCTAGGAACAATCACGCTTCCTGTCATCCTTGGCCAAGGGTGGAAAGCATTGCACGTCAACGTCACTTTCATCGTTGTGGAATCTCTTGGGGCCTATAATGAAATTTTGGGACGAACAACGATCAACCCTTACGTGATCGTGCCCTCTACTGTCCACCAAAAGATGAAGTTCCCTACGGAACATGGGATCGGGGAAGTACTGGGCGACCAAATAACCGCAAGACGTTGTTACGTCAACGCCCTAAGAGCAAAGCAACATTTTCATGTGGCAATGATAAATTCTTTCAAGAGGCAGAAAGTCGTTGATGATGGAAGGCAGGAACAGGCTGTGGAACAAGTTATTACAGTTTGGAAGCCACAAGAGTACATTCAGTATTCGTCATGGAACCAAATATGGCTCATCAAGCAGGGTGAAGGCGAGCCAATCATGAACTACTTCATCAAATTCGCTTCCAACGCCTCTTTGGCAAAAGCAACAAGAGAGGAAGTGATAAGCGTATTCTATGCAAACATGAACGCCAGATCCTTCCTTCTCTTCGGAAGAACTCATGGATGGCGAACAACCAAAACCATGGCAGATCTAAAAGACAAGCTTGCGACAGCAGACTTGTGCGAACAAGAACTCAGGTGAGGTACACCCCCTCAGTTGGGATAAAGAAGTTCAAGCTGAAACAAACAAACAGGGGGGCGCAAGCATCAATATCGACAACATCTTCACACCGCTAAACACGGTTGCTGAAGACATTTACGTCAACCTACTCGAAAACAAGCTCCCGAGTCCACTTGTTCCAAAGACAGCTTTCTTGGGCAACAACGTTAAGGAATGGTGCAAGTACCACAAAACCTGGGGACACAACACAAACATGTGTCTACCACTGAGATGGGAAATTGAAGAATGCATCGCGCTGGGCGCATTAAGGCGATTTGTTGCAACCGACTCTGCGACATCATCGTCAAACCAACCATAAAAGAGACGGGAGAAATAACTATCTTTCCGGTTACTTTGCGCATTTCTATTCTTAGTGTTTCTAGTATCATCGTATCTAGTTCCCTTACATGTTTTAAGAAGGAATGATCGGTTGACGCCTTCTCGAAAAAACAATGTAAATACGCGCAAGTATCTAATAAAGTCAATCTACATTTGTAGGTACATATCTATGTCTTGCACGCTATTTTTGGATTAAACCCGAAGTAACAAAACTACGCGCTTATTATCTACATCAACAATCCAAGATATTATGCCATGTGCAAGCAAAAAATCTATTACGCGTTATGACAACGCTTATCATCAACAACAACTTACTCATATTGATGACTACATCAAAAGGCGTCATCATGGAATCAAAAACTTGGAGTTAAGTCCAAAATATTTTCAAAGTCAGCATGCTGCAACAACATATAACGGATGGTACTTGGAAAAGCTACGCTCCCAATATATACATACCTATCACGACCGCACTCAGGGAGTTTATTTCTCCATTCATAACATTGGCGTCTATCTCAAGAAGGTGCCGGCAACACAAAGCCATCGCGCTATGTGCAAAGTCAACTTATATGTCACAATGAAAACCTATGGATTATCCATCAAAATGACGACTTGTCCAAAGGCGTCAGCTACAAGCAATACCTTGGAATAACACCAAGGTTTACCATCAAAACGACGACTTGTCCAAAGGCGTCAACTACAAACAATATCTGGGATTAACACCAAGATTTACTATCAAAAGTAGCATGTTGAGGTATCCTCTTTATAAAGACAAACCCCATGTTTACTTCTAAAAAATGACATGTTCATAGCCATTCCCTGGATTCAGAACAGGACGGGCAAATACAATACGGGACTGATCACCCCATACTATAAATGGCGGAAGTTCTCTTGTTAGACAACGACCCCACTCTACAATAAGTGTGTATATCCTGTTCAAGGGTTCACTCTTTATGGCAAACGTCCTCTTATTAGACGACTATCCCATACTATGAATTCCTGTTAAGGGTTCACTCTATACGGAGAAAGTCCTCTGGTTAGATGACAATCCCATACTATGAATTCCTGTTAAGGGTTCACTCTATACGGAGAACGTCCTCTTGTTAGATGACAATCCCGTACTATGAATTCCTGTTCAAGGGTTCACACTTTACGGCAAAAGTCCTTTTGTTAGATGTCAATTCCGTACCACAGTTTTTCAAACCGTGTTGCATGATTCCTGGACGCAGAAATCGTGCATCACAATACATATTTTCAAAAAGTGTTACGTGGTAGCTGGACGCAGAAATCACGTATCACATATATTTTTTCAAAAAACCAAAATGTTTTTACGTATGCTTCCCCAACGCGGGTTGATACACGCTAGCAGGTGCGCACCCTGTGTAAAACTCATAAAATTTGCAAGTCGAGTCGTGTACAATGTCGCCTTAGAGTGGAACTAAGAGGCGGTATAAACTAGTATCTTGCTTAGTCAAGATAACACCTTTCAAATATACTACTTGTTAAGAAAAGTCGCTATACGCGAAATGCTTGACAGGTTACAACATATATAGCGGCAAGCTATTCAGGAAAGAAGAACAACATGCGTAATGCATCATGCAAGCAACCTTGAGTACATCTCAAGTCATCAATCAAAATGTGGCTATCGGTCACAATTACGGGGACTATGTCTACGTCACTAGTCATCCACATTCAATAAACACAGTAAGTGATAACGGTATGAAATACTACTAACAAGTTATCATGCAAACTGCTATGTATAAGGCAGGTTCAAACGACGTAGTTCAAAGCGAATAAGTCACAAGCAACAACCAAGGAACAACTCCAACAAGTTTCTAAACATAGAAGCCGGGGGCAAACAAACTCAGAAACGAGTTCAACATATCCAAATGATGGCACAGATCAAAGAATCCATCATCTCTGACAGAACTGGGCGGAACAGGCAGAAGTTACACAATAGTGTCGCCACCGTCTTCTCCAAACAAAAATGCAAACTGAGATGTTGCAGTATCCAAACGACGAAGCTCGACAACCTGCCCAACCGCAAACTCCGCATACGGCCCTAACCTGTCAAAGGGAAAGCCAGGAGCAAGAATGCTCACCCTACGAACAAAGTCTTCAGCAAACTCGCTAAGCATAGGAGAGGCCTTCGCCGTAGCAGCAGCAGTAACCGCGCTGTCAAACTAATGGGTAGTAGGGAACTTTCCAAGTCCCTCCTCAATGCCGGCCTTGATTGCCTCTTCGCGCACTTTCCGACAGGCAACCTTGTGTTTGGCCGCATTGTCAGAAATTGCCTTCTCAATGGCAACGTTCTCAGCTTCAAGCTGAACAAGGCGGGCATGATCAGAATCATAACGAGCATCAAAATCCGTCATCTTCAGAGGAAGACGGCGCACTTCATCCTTAGCTTCCTTAAGCTCTCCGGACACAACGGCAGCCTTATCGGCAATAGCACGCTTCTCCTGGACAAGCTCCAACATGAAGGAGGTCATGTGCACCATATCAGAAACAACCTGAAAACAACAAGACAATAAGCATACATGTTCGAAAAAAACGAGCATAGCAAAGCAAAGAATGATACTCACTGGAGTGAATCCAGATAGCGATCTCTCAACAAAGGTTTGCGCCTCTTCGTCGCTCGAAGGCCGAACAAGTCGATCACCAGGAGGAATGGATCGATGAAGAACGCGCACACCAACTTCTGGCATGCTCAGCTGTGAACTCTTGGGGAAAGTGAGATCTCCTGTCACATATGGCATCCACTTATCATCCGAAATATCACCTTCCAAAGGACGAAGCAGATCCGCACGTCCAAGTGGCGGGAGCACTACATGCAAAACAACTAGAGTTATGCAAAAACAAAAAACAAAGCGCACAAAAGCACACAGACATGTGTTCAGCTTATACCAGAAGGAAGAATACGTTCCACCTCGGACCGCTCCTTCGAGCGGGGGGCAGACAGCGCATCCTTGCAACCGTCAACTTCCTTCCCTTTATGACTGGAAGGAGTAGGAACGGTCACAGTAGTCTTCGGGCGCTTCGAACTGCTCGAAGAACGCGTCCCAGCAGTGGACCGTTTGGTAGGATCAGGAGCGGCAACAACGCGATCAGTAACAAGCGTCTTGCGACCTGCAAATAACACACAAAGTTACAACCAAACTAAGACAGCATACAAGGAAGACTGTTTATTCAAACCGTTTACCTTTTCCATGCCCGGAAGCCGCCGATGCTCCACGAGCAAGAGATGGTACAATCCTCCCGTTAGAAGCAATCTTGCGGGCGGCTGCCGTCTGCAAAGACGAGCTTTTTCCGTCAAACCAACCTACAGTGCAACACGGTAAAAAGTTATAAAAATGCTTAACATACCGAAGCCGCAGAAGGGAGCACATGAATCCTAACATCGACCAACTCCTGATCAGATCCGCGCAGCGAACAAGTAAAACCACGCGATCGCTGACAGTGATATATCTGCTTTATCACCTCCCTATCCAGCAAGGAGAGTTCCCGAAAAGCAGGCGCGGGATCAGATTTCTGAATATACTCGACGTCCCAAGTCGTACCCGCATCATGAGCAAAAAAGTAATGGTGCCTCCAATGATCGGCAGACCGATCCGCGGCGGCGACCAATCGGTAACTAGAATCCCACTTGGCTTCACCAAGACCAAGTTCCTCAAAACCATCGCCTTGCAAGTTCGGCCAGCGAACTTTCACACTGCACAATCCCGCAGAGTCCGGACTCTTAAGCTGATAGAAGCAGCGAAAGAGGGTGGGAGAGTAATGCCAGGACTGCTTGTGAAACAGCACTCTAAAGCAAGTCCATACCCGAATCTCGTTGGGCGCAAGATCTAAGGGGGAAATCCCATAACCGCTACAAAGCTCAATCAAGTCAGAGCAATAGGGAAACCGCAAACCCTCCCTAACGTGAGATGTATACACGACGGACAAATCTACAGGTGGAGGAGTAGCATCTCCTAAAATACTCTCACGGAGTGCGTCAAAGGGGTAAACGGCCTCTGCACAAGGGTCAAGTCCGGAAGCACTCGCTTACAGGGTAAACAAAGATCTATCCAAGTGGTTAGTGTAGTACCTAACCAACACCTCTGTCTCTCCGACAGGAGATGCCTCAACAGAAGGCTCGGCAGCTACACCCTCATCAGTGTCTGATGGGTTCGACTACAGCCGTTAGGCCCTATTAACAGTGAGGAAACGGAAAATAGTCCCGGTGGGCCCTAAACGAAGGCCAAGATGGCCCAGGCTAAGGATCCCGACGAAGGAAGTCCGAGGATGAAAGGTCCCGACAGAGTCGGACCTGACAGGCGAGCTGAACGCTCCCGATGAGATGCCTCTGAGTAGGCCTCGATGACGAATCCCTGAGAACAATAGGCCCTGTCACGATGACGAGGGGCCCCGAGCGGTGACACAACGAGATAACTCTGGAGTCCCCGATGTTAGTCGGGACTCGTTATCAGAGGATAAGGCCGAGATACGCTGGGCGTGGCCGAGATACGCGGAACGTGGTTAAGATACACGGAGCGTGGCCGAGATTCGCGGGGCGTGGCCGAGATAAGCGAGATCACACCCGAGATACGCGGGATACGGGCTAACCACCCCCAACGGTTCACCAGGTAACTGAGGTATCTCTTCGCCTATAAAAGGGCAAGAGGTCACCTCAGATCGATTACGTTGAATTACATTACTTGAGATTACTGCTTGCTAGTCCGTACGAGATACTCATTTAAGCATCGGAGAGGGATTCTGGGTCACCGCCCGGTCTATGCCCTCTTGCAGGATTGCGTGGAGCGAAGGAGCTAGGATCGCCGTCAAAGATCATACCGGAGTTCCACCGTGATCCAACATTGGCGCCGTCTGTGGGAAACTAACAAAAAGCTGATATGCCTTCTACTCGTTCAATGGCGGCTGGCAAGCAAAGAAGGCAAGGACAATCTGGTGGTTCCCGTCACCCCGCTGCGACAACTCTGAATTCACTACCAGAACATGAGGAAAACCAGAACCATCCCGCTGCTGAGCTCTCCCAGACAGGGGGGCATAATGAAGGTCCCGAAGAGATTGCCGCTCAGCACCAGGGCAATAGGGAGCAGGAGGCTCCCCCAGCTACGGACCTGACGAAGGCTGTGGCAGAAGCCATGCCTATGTTTTTGGCAGCCGTGGAGGCTCTCTTGGGTCGGAGAGAGGCTGCGAGGAGGCAGGAGGAGATGCCCCCGTTAGAAGAAGCGCCCCCACCAGCAGAGGTTCGGAACGTACGGGAGGTTCCGCCCCGAGGCCAGGACAGGAGTAGGGTGTCCATTCAGCCAGAGAGATCCGTGGTTGATGGGCCAGGACCAGTACAGCACAGGACCATTCCCCTGAATGGTCACATCACCCCCGATCAAGTGGTAAAGATCGTGAACATCTGCATGGGAGAGCAGAAGCCGCTGGTGTCGGAGCTGAGGGATCGATCTACTCATCCCTTCGTTCCTCGACTCATAGACACCCTAGCCCCGCCAGGGCTGGGCATCCCCACGATAAAGGAGTACGATGGTGAAGGAGATCCGGTTCGTCATGTCCAGAAGCACCTCATGGCGTGTCTGGGAAGAGCCCCGAATGAAGATATAGTGTGTACGCTGTTCCCGGACACACTTGGGGAAAGAGCCCTGACCTGGTTCTTTAGTCTGCCCCCAGGCTGCATCACTTGCTGGGCAGATATGCACGACCGGTTCATTCAGCAGTACCAGGGTCGTAGACGTTTGCTGAAGAGTGTGAGGTCCCTGACCCAGGTGGTACAGAGGCCCGACGAATCGCTGGCGCACTATTACCAGCGATACACTGCCAGTGTGGCGGAGATTGATGAGGAGATCTCGGAGGGTGAAACCATCCGTACCTTCATTCGGAACCTAACGGCCCCCTACGGTTCTGACCTAATGCATAGCGTGGCTGAGAAAGACGTGTTGAATATGGAGGCACTACAAAAGAGAGTGAAACGGCAAATCGATGTCCAGGAGTCGAAGATAGCCGCTGGAGAGCTGGAGCCCCCGAAGTCGAATAAAGGGAAGCAGTCGGTTAAACCTTTCGACGATCGTAAGTCAAAGGGTAAACCTGAGGGCAGTCGGAATCGAGGCCGCTCTGATCGGAGGGAGGATAGGCATTCTTTAAGGAAGGACAAGCGGGAGGATCTCGACATTCCTCTCAACTGCTCCATGGCGGAGGTACTAACGGTCATGGAACGACAAGGTATCTCCAGGTACCCCCCAAAGAAGGATGGAGAATTCTTAGGATCCCGCACGGATCGCTACTGCCGATTTCACCGCGCAAATAGTCACGACACCAACCATTGTCGGGAGCTGAAGAAGGAGATCGAAAAGCTGATCCAGAAGGGGAAGCTCAAGGAGTTCGTTGGGGATAAGCAGTGTCGATCCCGCTCTCGGTCCCGATCGCGGTCCCGTTCTCGATCCCGCGATCGGTCCCAAAGAAGAAGAGGTCCGATCCGGAGCAGTCTGGTGCCCGCAAAGAACGACGGGGCACCATTAATGTGATTCACAGAGGATTTGCTGCTGGAGGTGATACCTCGTCCTCTCGGGAGGTTTACGCCTCTAAAATTCCTACGGCTGTGGTGCTGGGTAAGAGGTCCCGATCCTGGACCCTGAAAGAAGAGATGGTGATCTCCTTTTCGTCGGAGGATCTCATAGGCGTGGAGACTCCGCACGATGACGCCTTGGTTGTGACCTTGGATGTAGGCGGGTACGAGATGAAGCGAATTCTGATCGACGGAGGGAGCTCCTCCGATATTCTATTTATGGACGCGCTGGAGGCTATGGGAAAAACGAAGAAAGATCTGAAGGAGGCAAACTTCCCGATGGTCGGGTTCTCTGGTTCTACCTCCTATCCGCTAGGAGTAATCACCTTACCAGTGGACTTCGGTAGTGGGTGGAAATCAGAAAGGAGGAACGTGGAGTTCGTGGTAGTTGATTCCGCAGGGACTTACAACGCGATTATCGGGAGAACCATCATCAACCCCCTGATGGCAGTTGCCTCGACAGTGCACCAGAAGATGAAGTTCCCGACCGACCAGGAGTCGGAGAGGTCAAGGGTGACCAGGTAGCTTCCCGAAAATGTTATGTTAACGCCACCCGAAGAAGGAGGCGAGAGGCCATGACTGTCCTCCAGACAGATACAGATCCTAGAGAGGAGTTTGGGCGTCCCGCCCCCGTTGAAGATCTAAAAGAAGTTGAGATCGACAGACCCCAGAGGAAGGTGAAAATCGGGTCTGCTCTGACTGAGGAGACAACCCAAAAATTGATTGAGTTGCTGAAGGAGTTCAAGGAGCTGTTTGCCTGGTCCCCGAGCGATATGCCAGGAATCAGCCCCGATGTGATCGTACACGAGCTGAAGATAGACCCCGCAATCAAACCTATCACGCAGAAAAGGCGTCCGATGGGCACAGACAAGAAGATCGCGATCCAGCAGGAGGTGGGAAGGTTGCTCGATGCTGGGTTTATTAAAGAGCTCCGATTCCAGACTTGGGTCGCTAATCCGGTACTGGTGAAGAAGACTAATGGGAAATGGCGGATGTGTGTGGATTTCCGCGACCTGAATAAGGCTTGCCCGAAGGACTGTTACCCACTCCCGAGAATCGACCAGTTGGTGGATGCCACATCGGGACATGAGCTGTTGAGCTTCATGGATGCGTATTCAGGCTACAACCATATCAAGATGGCCAAGGAGGACGCTCCTCACACAGCGTTTTATGCAGACAGAAACATCTATCACTACAATGTGATGCCTTTCGGGTTAATCAATGCCGGGGCAACCTATCAGCGCATGGTGAATAAGTTATTCGGAGATATGCTCGGAGAGACCATGGAAGCTTACGTGGATGACATGCGGGTGAAGTCCCGACAAGCTGAGGATCATGTGCACAACCTAACCATGGCGTTTGAACGGATGAGGCTTCATCAGGTTCGTTTAAACCCGACGAAATGTGCCTTCGGAGTCCACTCAGGGAAATTTTTGGGCTTTATGGTGAGCCAGAGAGGAATTGAGGTGAATCCCGAGAAGCTGAGGGCGATTGAGGAGATGCAGTCTCCGATAAACCATCGGGAGGTACAAGTGCTGAATGGCCGACTGGCTGCAATGAATCGCTTCCTGTCCAAAGCCAGCGACCGATCAATGCCATTTTTTGAAGTCCTGAGGGCCAACAAGAAATTTGAGTGGACCGCCAAGTGTGAAGAAGCGTTCCAAGCACTCAAGCAGCACCTTCGCACCCTCCCGCCGTTGGCGAAACCGGTTCCAGGCGAGCCGCTCTATCTTTACTTGGCTGTTTCTGAATTTTCTATTAGCTCTGTGTTAGTGAAGTTTGTCGAGGGTAATCAAGTCCCCGTCTATTATGTAAGCAAGGCGTTTGCCAAGTCTGAATTGAATTATCCTGCCGTTGAGAAGTATCTCTTTGCGTTGATTATTATTGCTCGGAAGCTAAGGCCTTATTTCCATGCACACGAGATTACTGTGTTGACGAACCAGCCTTTGAAGCATTTTCTAAACCGACCGGATGCGTCGGGAAGATTAGTGAAGTGGGCAGTAGTGCTTAGTGAGTTTCGCATACACTTTGCACCAAGAACGGCCATTAAGGGCCAGGCATTGGCGGATTTCATAGCAGAATCTACAGCCCCCGATCTAAAAGAAGCGGGTCCTGTAGAGAGGGCAACAATGGATGTCCTGACAGAAGAACCAGAGAGGGCAGAGCAATCAGAACAGCCAAACAAAGAAAATACCTGGGAAATGTACACAGATGGCTCCTCAAGTTCGGACGGATCAGGAGCAGGCTTTTTGTTGATACCACCGGGTGGAAGTGAGCCGCTCCGATACGCCTTGGCTTTAACATTCAATGCCACAAACAACGAAGCGGAGTATGAGGCTCTTATCACAGGCCTGAAAATCGCCAAAGGGACTGGAGTCGATCACTTGAGAGCGAAGTGTGACGCAGCTTTAATCGTAAACCAGGTTCAAGGGCGATACGAAGCGAGGAGCCCGATAATGAAGAAGTATCTACGCGAGGTACAAGCCCTGAAGGAGAGCTTTAAAAGCTTCGACATCGAGGCAATCCCGAGGGAGGAAAACGTAGAGGCAGATGCCTTGAGCAAATTTGCCCCGGGGGCACCCTTGGACGAAAATCGGAAGGTGCACTTCTTGGAGAGGGTGATCTTATCGACCATCGACCCGACACAGGTGTGTACCATCGAGGCAGGATCGGAGGAGGAGCCTACTTGGATGACCCCGATAGTCGCGTACCTGACTACGGGGACAGTCCCCGATGATAAAGTAGCAGCCGACAGGATACGTCGGATCGCGGCTAATTACGTGATGCTAGACAATCAGCTATACAAGAAGGGTTGGTTCTCGACTCCGTACTTGAAGTGTGTGGCAGAACCCGACACAAATCGAATCCTGAAGGAGGTGCATAAAGGGGTCGTGGCTTGTCATGATGGGGCCCGATCCATTATGAGGAAAGTGCTGAACTTGGGCTATTATTGGCCTACAATGAGCAAGGAAGCGACGGCGTTGGTCCGATCCTGTGACGCGTGTCAGAGGTACGCCCCGAGTATCGTGGCTCCGGCCGCTAATCTGACATCCATCAAGAGCGCTTGGCCCTTCGCGCAATGGGGCATCGACTTGGTGGGACCTCTTCCACAAGCACAAGGTCAATGTAAGTATTTACTTGTAGCTATCGATTATTTTTCGAAATGGATAGAGGCAAAGGCGTTGGCCAGAACGACGGGGAACCAGATTGTCAAGTTCCTTCAGACCCATATTGTGTCCAGATACGGGATTCCTAAGTGATGTGCTCCAAGATGGCAGTTCCTTGTACCCAAGCCCATGTGTTGTTCCTACAAGTCGAAATGGTGGCCCAATCACCTGATCCAAGGCCCAAGTCACAAACATGGCCAATGGAGGGCCTAAAATGCTGCTACAGATGCAAGAAGGCCCAAGAGACACTCAAGTCAATTAGCATTCAATGCTAATCCGCCCAACAACCAACCAACCTTGAGACTTGGGTTCTGAATTGATTTGCTTATGTTTTCTAGTATTTGCTTTCCAATAAAGGCTGCTCTCCATGCATGAGTTAGCCAATTTAAGTTTGAATTTCGTTTTTGGTGTAAAGAGCACTATATAAGCTCTATTATTATGTTATTTCCAGCAGCTTTGATGAATGAGATGACTGCCTTAGTGCACCCCCTTCTTATCTAAGCAATCTGATTGTTTAGTGGCGAAACCTATCCGATTCTTATCCCTCATCCTTGAGTGTGGCGAATCAAACCCGGACGTCTTTGCTTGTGGCGAGTTATCTTATCAAGCATTGGTGAACGGTTCTACCATTCACCCTTCTCATCTTATCCGTTTCTGTCACTTTTATCCAATTCCCCTTGTGTCGACAAATCGAGGCACATCATTTGGTATCAGAGCAAAGGTTAATCCTTCACTTCCGTAGAGAGCGAGCGAAACACGTGAGGGAGTGTAAACACGAGTGTGTGAGTGCTGTTATTGTTTCATCAGAATGGCAGAAGACAATATCAATGGTGTTCCAATGGGTCTAACGTTTGAACAAGCTCATCTTACCCGATTGGAGCGAGGCCAGAATGAATTAAGAGATAATGTGGATCAGATAATGCGTGCTCTTGAAGGATTGGGCCTCCCACGACACCAGAGGAGGAACAATGCTGCGAGAGAAGAAGAGGAGGCGCTTGACGAAGACATGTCGCCAGTACGGCAGCAAGGGGGCACTCGAAATGATGTCAAGCTTAAGATTCTTGAGTTTCGAGGTACAAGCTCGCCCGAAGAATTTATGGAGTGGATCATGCGTGTTGAGAAGGTATTCGAGTACTTTGAATATCCGGATGCCCAAAAGTGTAAGCTTGCAGCCCTTGAGTTTACCGACTATGCAAATCTGTGGTGGGAGAATCTAAAGGCCCAACGAAGGAGAGATGGAGAAGAAGAGGTTCGCAGCTAGAGACTCATGAAGCGACTCATGAATAAGCGGTTTTTGCCTAATAATTACAAGCAAGAGCTCTACCTCAAGATGCAATCCACTCGGCAAGGAGGTATGTCGGTAACTGACTATGTTAAGGAGTTTGAGATGCTATCCATGAGGTGTGAGCTGAATGAACCCCAGGAGCAGACCATCGCACGATTCATTGGTGGTTTGAACAAAGAGATTGCAGATGTGGTTGAATTACAGCCATATGTATCCTTGGATGATGTGATCCAATTGGCCATCAAGGTGGAAAGACAACGTGCTCGCAGTAGAATGAGTGCCACGCGGACTATAAGTTCGAAGCCGGTGTCTGCAAGCACCGCCAATCTGAAACCAACTACTCGATGGAATGAGCCGCGCAAGGATCTTGGAGATTCTCGCATGCCTTATGCTGAATCGTCCAAGGGAAAGGAGAAGGTGCTGGACCAGAAAACTTCTAACCGAAGTCGAGACATCAAATGCTTCAAATGTCTTGGCTTTGGACATATTGCCTCAGAATGTCCCAATAGGCGAGTCATGATCGTAAGAGACACGCGAGAAGTTGAGAGCGAGGACGAAGGTGCAGACGATGAGGACGTTGGAGTTACTAATGAGGAGAATCTTGAACTTGCTGATGAAGGGGAGTTGCTCATGATCCGACGAGTTCTCAGCTCCGAAGTCAAGATAGATGAGAACCAACGGGAGAATCTCTTCCGTACCAGGTGCACTATTCAAAACAAAGTGTGTGGGGTGATTATTGACAGCGGGAGCCAAACCAATGTTGCTTCGACCGCCATGGTTGAGAAACTGAACTTGGCTAACACAAAGCATCCACGACCTTATAAATTGAGATGGCTCAACGATCAAGGAGAGGTACGGGTTATTCAACAAGTTTTAGTTCCATTTTCGATTGGGAAATCATATAAGGACGAAATCCTTTGTGATGTCGTTCCCATGAGTGCTTGTCACCTTCTTTTGGTGAGACCATGGCAGTACGACAGAAGAGCAGATCATGATGGGTTCAAGAACACATACTCGTTTTCCAAGGACGGGAAGAAAATTGTACTAGGTCCACTCAGCCCCCACGAGGTGCGAAAGGATGAAAATCAGAAAACCAATGACCAGAAGAAGGAGAACTTGTTGGTGACCACAAAGGAAATAGAAAGGAGCTTACTCATGTCCCACTTAGTTCTCGTCATGCTCATTAAAGAACGAGCAAATGAGGAGGTACACTCTCTTTCTCCGCAATTCATGGCCCTAATTAAAGAGTTCAATGATGTATTTCCAGAGGAGCTGCCTGACGGACTTCCTCCGATTCGCGGGATCGAACATCAAATCGATCTCATTCCTGGTGCTACATTGCCAAACCGACCTGCGTATAGGTGCAATCCCGACGAGGCCAAGGAGTTGCAGCGACAAGTGAACGGATTGTTGCAAAGGGGCTATGTTAGAGAATCCATGAGCCCATGCTCAGTTCCAGCTCTTTTAGTACCAAAGAAGGATGGATCCATGAGGATGTGCGTGGATAGTCGTGCAATCAACAGGATAACGGTGAAATATCGTTACCCCATTCCTCGACTTGACGATATGCTTGATGAGCTGCATGGTTCCAAGGTGTTTTCGAAGATCGATCTGAAAAGTGGATATCACCAAATTCGTATGAAGGAAGAGGACGAATGGAAGACAGCCTTCAAGACGAAGCATGGCCTCTACGAGTGGATGGTTATGCCATTCGGATTGTCAAATGCGCCTAGCACGTTCATGAGATTGATGAACCATGTGTTACGTAAGTTCATTGGTCGATTTGTTGTTGTTTACTTTGACGACATTTTGATCTATAGTAAGAATCTTGAAGAGCATGCTGAACACCTCCGAAAAGTGTTTGAAGTCCTAAGGCAGGAGAAGCTATTTGGCAACCTTAAGAAGTGTCGCTTCTGCAAGGATCGAGTTACTTTCCTCGGATATGTCGTCTCCCAGCACGGTGTCGAAGTTGATGAGGAAAAGATCAATGCCATCAGAGATTGGCCCACGCCTACAACCATCTCTGAAATACGTAGCTTCCATGGATTAGCATCATTTTACCGGAGGTTTGTGAAGAATTTCAGTAGCGTACTAGCTCCGTTAACCGAGT
This sequence comes from Clarkia xantiana subsp. parviflora, assembly GCA_036873135.1. Lineage (NCBI taxonomy): Eukaryota > Viridiplantae > Streptophyta > Magnoliopsida > Myrtales > Onagraceae > Clarkia > Clarkia xantiana. The sequence goes on along the minus strand of JAPTYO010000017.1, from coordinate 7,032,136 downwards.
GTATGAAGAAGGAGGCCGAGTTCAAATGGACAGAGGCAGCACAACGCAGCTTTGAACTCATCAAGGAGAAGCTGTGTATCGCTCCCGTTTTGGCATTGCCTGACTTCTCAAAAACATTTGAAGTCGAGTGTGATGCCTCGGGGATCGGAATTGGAGCTGTTTTGATTCAAGAGAAGCGCCCTATTGCCTACTTCAGTGAAAAGTTGAGTGGTTCCTGCCTGAACTACTCGACATACGACAAGGAGTTCTATGCATTGATCCGGGCACTCGAGACATGGCAGCATTACTTACTCCCCAAGGAGTTTGTCATCCACACCGATCATGAGTCCTTGAAGCACTTGAAGGGTCAGGCCAAGCTGAACCGGAGGCATGCCAAATGGGTCGAGTTCCTTGAAGCATTTCCTTATGTCATCAAGTACAAGCAAGGGAAAGTCAACGTAGTGGCTGATGCTTTATCTCGGAGGTATGCATTAGCGTCCCTTATGAATGCTAAACTGTTGGGGTTTGAGATGATTAAGCATCAATATGTGGAGGATCTAGATTTCTCGTCTGTTTATCTATCTTGTGAAAATGGAGCTGTTGATGGTTATTTTAAGCATGATGGCTACTTGTATAAGTTTGATAAGTTGTGCATACCGGCTGGTTCCATTCGAGAGCTTTTGGTGAGAGAAGCACATGGAGGTGGATTGGCTGGTCACTTTGGAGAAAAGAAGACATTGGCAGCACTACAGGAACACTTTTTCTGGCCTAGGATGATCCGAGATGTGCATCGCATCATTGAGCGGTGTGTCACTTGCAAGATGGCCAAAAGCAAAGAGAATCCTAATGGCCTCTACATGCCATTACCCGTTCCAGATCAGCCGTGGATTGATGTAAGCATGGACTTCGTGCTTGCCCTGCCTCGGACTCAGGGAGGAAATGACTCTATCTTTGTGGTGGTGGACCGATTCTCAAAGATGGCACATTTCATCCCATGTCGGAAATCTGATGATGCCTCTCATGTTGCTGACTTGTTCTTCAAAGAAGTGGTGAGAATGCATGGTGTTCCTAAGAGTATTGTCTCCGACCGTGATTCCAAGTTCTTGAGCTACTTCTAGAAAACTCTTTGGGCAAAGCTGGGAACTAAACTACTTTTCAGCACCACGTGTCATCCCCAAACCGACGGCCAAACTGAGGTGGTAAATCGCACTCTTTCATCTCTACTTAGAACTGTTGTAAGTAAGAACTTGAAGGCCTGGGATAAATGTCTTGCACATGTTGAATTTGCTTATAATCGGTGTGTTCATGGCACAACCAAGAGGACTCCCTTCGAGGTGGTGTATGGATTCAACCCACAGACGCCCATGGACCTGACACCACTTCCAATCAAAGTTCGAGTTTGTGTTGATGGAAAGAAGAGAGCTGAAGAGATCAAGGCGATGCACGGGAAGGTGAAGCAAGAAATCGAGCGAAAGAATGCAAAGTACGCTCAAGCTGCCAATAAGGGGAGGAAACAAGTCTATTTCCAGCCAGGTGAGCTCGTGTGGATTCATCTTCGAAAAGAGAGATTTCCAAACAAGCGTAAGAACAAGCTGATGCCAAGATCAGATGGTCCTTTCCGTGTGATTGAGAAGGTGAATGACAATGCATACAAGGTTGAGCTGCCTGATGGCTATAATGTGTCTGCTACTTTCAATGTGAGGGACTTGGCACCGTATTTAGAAGACAGCGATGATCTGGATTTGAGGTCAAATCCTTTCCAACCCGGGGAGGATGATGTGCTCCAAGATGGCAGTTCCTTGTACCCAAGCCCATGTGTTGTTCCTACAAGTCGAAATGGTGGCCCAATCACCCGATCCAAGGCCCAAGTCACAAACATGGCCAATGGAGGGCCTAAAATGCTGCTACAGATGCAAGAAGGCCCAAGAGACACTCAAGTCAATTAGCATTCAATGCTAATCCGCCCAACAACCAACCAACCTTGAGACTTGGGTTCTGAATTGATTTGCTTATGTTTTCTAGTATTTGCTTTCCAATAAAGGCTGCTCTCCATGCATGAATTTCGTTTTTGGTGTAAAGAGCACTATATAAGCTCTATTATTATGTTATTTCCAGCAGCTTTGATGAATGAGATTATTGCCTTAGTGCACCACCTTCTTATCTAAGCAATCTGATTGTTTAGTGGCGAAACCTATCCGATTCTTATCCCTCATCCTTGAGTGTGGCGAATCAAACCCGGACGTCTTTGCTTGTGGCGAGTTATCTTATCAAGCATTGGTGAACGGTTCTACCATCCACCCTTCTCATCTTATCCGTTTCTGTCACTTTTATCCAATTCCCCTTGTGTCGACAAATCGAGGCACATCACTAAGGTGGTGATCAGCGACAATGGTCCACCGTTTAACGGCTCTCAGGTGAGGGAGTATCTGGAGGAGTTGAACGTCGAGCATCGGACAGCCTCCGTACGCCATGCTCAGACTAACGGTCAGGTGGAATCAGCCAACAAAATCGTGATGGATGGCCTGAAGAAGAGGGTCTATGCCTTGAAGGGAAAATGGCTGAACGAACTGGAAAACGTGCTTTGGGCTGTTAGAACGACACCCAAACGATCAACGGGGGAGACTCCGTTTGGCCTCGTTTATGGCACGGAGGCTGTCGCCCCCGTGGAGGTAGCTGTGGCGTCCCATCGGATGAGATATTACGAGCCTCTGACGAATGATGAAATAAGACGTCTGGACTTGGACTTACTCGAAGGGAAGAGGCGGGAAGCCGATGAAGTCCAAGCTCGAATGCGTTTGGCGACGGCCAGGTACTACAATCGGCGAGTAAAGTCCCGACAGTTTTTCGTCGGAGAGCTGGTTTGGCGTCGCAACGAGTTTACCCTTTTGGATCGAATCAACAAGATGTCACCAAAATGGGAAAGACCTTATAAGGTCGTGGGGATGCTAGTTCCAAATGCGTACAAATTGGAAGACCTCGATGACAGAGTATTGAAGCATTCTTTTAGTGGCGAACACTTGAAGAAACACCATGCTTGATGAAAGTCGCCTTAAGTGGTGCCCAATGAAAGTCTCCTTAGGTGGTGCCCGATGTAAAATCGCCTTAAGTGGTGTATGTTGTTTATCGTTTAATTCGATGTAAGCCAATTTTATGCCATCAATAAATAAAGAGGTTTCTTCCGATCAGAATTATTCTTAGATTTACTCTAAGCTTTATAAAGTCGCCTTGAGTGGTGCACGAGAAAAGTCGCCTTGAGTGGTGCACGAGAAAAGTCGCCTTGAGTGGTGCACGAGAAAAGTAGCCTTGAGTGGTGCACGGGAAAAGTCGCCTTAAGTGGTGCATGATTCTTAGATTTATTCTAAGTATTGAAAAGACGTCTTAAGTGATGCGCGAAGTTAAGTCGTCTTAAGTGATGCATGTTTCTTGGATTTATTCTAAGCATTGAAAAATCGCCTTAAGTGATGCATGATGATAAGTCGCCTTAAGTGGTGCAAATTAGTAAATCGTCTTGAGTGATGTACGAGAACATCTTAAGTGTCGAAGTATCGACCTAAGCAAGTATAGTAAAGCCACTTGGAGAAGTGCATCGAAAAAAATCGGAACTAAGAAAGTCTGATAATTGATAAGGGCTCAAAGGCCCGACGATTACAAAAGCGAAGAAAATACAAGGACTCTAAAGATAAGCAGTTAGGCTTGGTCCTTGTCAGCGGCATCTGCGGGAGCTGGGTCCACGAGGTCGGTGGCAGAAGGCTCCACAGGGTCGGCCGCGGGAGGATCGACTATTGGGGCATCAGCACTTGGAAGCTCTGCTGCGTCTTCGACAATTGCGGGAGTACTCCCCCATCACTCTCCTCAGAAAGAGCAAAGTATTTCTTCGAGAAAGGAGCGATAGAAGGAGACTTGTCGAAGTTGATGGCGTCGCCATACTCCAGGTGGAGCTCCTCAACCGCATTGAAGAGAGTGTTCTCCACCTCCGCGCCGAAGAACTTCATAGCATCAGCCTGGAAGTCTTCAGACCTCCGATAATCCTCCCGGCCCTTGGCCTCAGCCGCGACCAGCTGCGCAGGAACCCCCGCGACTTGCTCCTCCAGAGCCTTCTTCTCGAGGACCAGCTTGTCCTCAGCAGTCTGCCGCTCCTGTCGCTCCCGCCTCAGGAGCCCCTCGAAATCCCCGACCTGCTTTTGGAGGTCCTGAACCTTTTGGTCGAGGATGGCCTGCTCCTTGGCAAGTTTTCCCCGCGAAGATTTGGAGGCCGCAAGATCCTCCTTAAGCATGGCGATGGCCGCCCGGTCCCGCTCCCGAGACTCATCATAGGCAATGAGGTACCCAAAAAGACGGTTGAAGTCCCCGAGCTCCTACGATAGAAGAAAGAAAAGTGTTAATGGACAAACAACCAGCCTTACCAATGAAGAAGAAGAAGCGAAGTTTTACCTCTATCCGACGCAGGGACATCTCTCGAACATCCCGATGCATCGCCGCCCGATTCAGGGAGATCGGGAACCGCATGGTGGGCAGGATCGAGCCTGCCAGCAGATGCAGAGCCAGTTCCTCGTGGGCGTCCCCTTGTCGAAGCTGGACCCCTTGCAGTGTTTGGATTGGAGTCCAGGGAGCATCCACCTGCGTGGGGTCGATGGCCCTGTAGAAACTCCCGTCGAGAGGGACAGGAGGAGGGCCAGCACGAGTCGTGGAGGGGCGCGCCTACGGCTCGACCCGGGCGGGGGAAGGAGTGAAGTTGTGGATGGGCGACGGCTGTCGCTGCTGCGGAGAAGATGAAGGGGGCAGCCCCTGAGAGGTTGGTTTCAAGGGGGACTGCCCCGTCCTCCGACGATGACGAACGGAGCCACCCTCATCAGTCTCCTCGGAGGATTCCAAGGTTTCCACCCGACGAAATTGTTCGCCGGTCGGGGTTTTCTCCCCAGTTGAGGGAGGCGCCCCTGTTGAAGACTGTGCACCCGCGGAAGCTTCAGCGCCCGACAGAGCTCCTGAACGACCTGCACCTAGAGGACGAGAGGCTTCAGAAATGTAATCATGGAGTTCATCAGGATTCTTACACCAAACAATACGTCGGGAGACATATTGATCCTTCCCGTGATAGTGGTAGTAGCCCGCCTTCGGGACACGAGGAGTTTCACCTCGAAGGATTCGTCTAACGTCAACAATACGGGCCTCCCTGGTCGAAGGAATCAAATCCTTCGGGACCATCCTCCTATACGATTTAATAGCGAGACGGAGCTTTTTACCTTCTTCAGCGTTCTGGACGTCGAAGAGTTGGTCCAGCTCCACGCGCTTCCGCTTAGGTTGCTCCGCAGAAGGAGACCCCGACGGAGCAGCAGCCTTCTTGGCGGACTTCCTCTTCCGCGAAGGGCGGACGGCATCGGTCTCCCCCTGCTTATGGAACAGATCGGTCAGCACGGATACCTTCTTAGCTGCAAACAATAAAAGAAAAAGAGTTAGATATTTACCCAGGGAAGCACATTGGAGAGATTATATCGAGGAGTCGGATCTCGGCGTTCACCAGGTCCCGCTCCACGAGAGAATTGGCGTCGAGGGGAGTGTAGGACTCCCCCCATCGGTAGAGCTGGATGAGTTGAAGAGTTTGGAAATATTCGTCGGTATAAGTGTGGAAGGCAGGCGGAGAGTCTGCTTCCACCTCCCATCGGGGCCATGGGATCGAAGAGTGTTGAATGAAGAAGTAGCTCCTTTTCCAACCGCTATTGTCGGACCCCGTATCGACCAGGAGTCCCCGACCCTTGACCACCTTCCAAGTGTCAGTAGTCCAGTTACACAACCCGAGTTGTGTCTTATTCCACTTCGGCATCCGGGGGTAGAAGGCGCAAACCCCCGCCTCGTTGCACTTCATCCCATAGAAGGTCATGAAGAGCTTGAGGCTGTACACCCACTTTTGACGAAGGCAGAGGACCTGGAAGGCGTTCCACAGACGTATGGCGTGGGGAGAGAAAGTGGTCGGATGCGTCTTATAATGCTGACACATCTCGACCAAACTGCCCCAGAAAGGGAACCTAATCCCCGCTGATACTTGCCCCGTAGAGACAAATACCTCCCCTTTTCGGGGACGAGTAACCTCAAGGTTACCCGAGGGGCGAGGCCAGGGATACGGGAAACGAGGTTCCCAAGTAGAAGTGATGCATCCCTCCCGAAGAGCTGCATCATAAGCGGTGCTGGCGATTTCATTCAGAGCATAATCAAAGTTGAAGGGCTTTCTTCCCTCAGAGCTAGATCCACTGTCTGAAAAGTAGCAATGGCAAGAAAGGCACATTGGGATTTTCGGAAAGCTGCAAACAAGGAAAAGATGAGCAAGCAACGAAGAAGAAATCCTTACCAGACATGACGAATTGGAGGAGTGAACTAGGCGTTGCCGGGAAGATGATCAGAAAAGCACTAAGGTCTTCGGAATCGCAAAAGCTTGAACTCACAAAGGTTGTAGAGAGCTCCTGAAAATTCGAAGACGGTAAAAGTGATCCAACAACCACTGTTAGGGTTTTATAGGCAAAGAGGACAGTTGAAGAGACACTTCGATCCGAGTCGTCGAAGTTGAAGAGTTCTAATCTGGACCGTTGAGATGGAACGTGCAGAAGGGCAACGGGCGTAATGATGAAACGGCTTGAAAAGCACTTTTCAGAAAGCAGGTGCGAAAAATCAGGCACGAGTGCCGAAGACGTCGCTTCACTATCTGCTGCATTTAATGAACCGGGGAATCGAGGAGTCCCCTCGGATTTGGCAGTTATCCACAAGGCATCAAGAAAACGTGAAGGAGAAGACTAGTATTGAGTGACTATGCCAAGGGAAAGATCCCCGATTCCAATGTCGGGAGGTCGGGAGTTGAAAGACACGACGAACTAAAAGTCACTCATGTCTTGGGGGCAAATGATGGGTTCGACTACAGCCGTTAGGCCCTATTAACAGTGAGGAAACGGCAAATAGTCCCGGTGGGCCCTAAACGAAGGCCAAGATGGCCCAGGCTAAGGATCCCGACGAAGGATGAAAGGTCCCGACAGAGTCGGACCTGACAGGCGAGCTGAACGCTCCCGACGAGATGCCTCTGAGTAGGCCCCGATGACGAATCCCTGAGAACAATAGGCCCTGTCACGATGACGAGGGGCCCCGAGCGGTGACACAACGAGATAACTCTGGAGTCCCCGATGTTAGTCGGGACTCGTTATCAGAGGATAAGGCCGAGATACACGGGGCGTGGCCGAGATACGCGGAACGTGGTTAAGATACACGGAGCGTGGCCGAGATACGCGGGGCGTGGCCGAGATAAGCGAGATCACACCCGAGATACGCGGGATACGGGCTAACCACCCCCAACGGTTCACCAGGTAACTGAGGTATCTCTTCGCCTATAAAAGGGCAAGAGGTCACCTCAGATCGATTACGTTGAATTACATTACTTGAGATTACTGCTTGCCAGTCCGTACGAGATACTCATTTAAGCATCGGAGAGGGATTCTGGGTCACCGCCCGGTCTATCCCCTCTTGCAGGATTGCTTGGAGCGAAGGAGCTAGGATCGCCGTCAAAGATCATACCGGAGTTCCACCGTGATCCAACAGTGTCCAAAACACTGCCTAATGGTAAAACCAAGTCTACCTCCTGATGGATATACACCCAATTTGAACCCATTGACTTCCGAATCGTTCTATTTTGATCACCCCGTTAATGATTGTAAATCGAAACTTCGACCCAAACACCCCGCGGAAACACCAATGATCCGGACGAGGTCAAAATACTCGTCCGGACCGAGTTAAACTCACCTAGGTGAGGTCGGGTGGCCACACCCGATCTCCCCTAGGGAGGGGTTGGGTGGCCACACCCAACCCCTACCCTTAGGGGTCGGATATTCCTCCCCCCAAGGGCCCCGACACCATTTTCTGACTCCCATACTCGGTTTATTTCCGCCAACCTTCTCCGTGCCTTAAGGTCTTAATTACGTGATTAAAGGATAATTAATTGTGTTTAAAGGTTAACGATGTCATTAAGTCACCTTAATGACACCGTTGCCTATAAATACAACTCTTCCACCCTTCATTTGAACATCTTGGCAAAGTGCATAATTTAGCTCTGACATCTCTCTAGCTTTATCTCTCTACAAATACCGTACTGACTTAGGCATCGGAGATGGTACCTCAGGCACCACCCCCCCCCCTCTGTGCCTGGTATTGCCCCTCTTGCAGGGCGAGAAGAGAAGCGAAGGCAAAGGACAGAAAGATACGGGCTAGTACGACAAGACTCAAGAGTACCGAATCCACAACATCTCCAGTGAGGAATAAGATTTAGGTCGACCGCCCGTTGACCCGAAACTTAGAACCTAACACCTCCAAGTCATCCTCAAGGTCAGAATTAAAAGGAGTCTAGAGGAGTTGTGGACTTACTCATAGCGGCAGTTCGTTCAAAAAAGAAAGGAGTTCCGCAAGAGGTTACTACGACTTCACAATCTGCAAGAACCAAACAAAAGTCAACGCGCGTAGCAAAAGTCAACGCGCATAGCAAAAGTCAACGCGCATAGCAAAAGTCAACGCGCATAGCAAAAGTCAACGCACGTAGCAAAAGTCAACGCGCATAGTAAAAGTCAACGCGCGTGGCGAAAGTCAACGTGCATAGCCAAGTCAACGCGCATAGCAAAATTGGTACGCATAACAAAAGGGGCCAACATCCTAAGAAGTTATCATGCAAACGGTGGGACTAACGTGACGAACCGCGAGGAGCGAACACGACAACACTTAGGAAAAATATTTTTCTAAGGCATCAAGACAACAAGCGGCTAACCCCAAAGACGTTTGGAAATTCCCGACCACCAACGAACTCGTTAAGGGAAAAACTACACGTACCAACCAAAAAGCCTCTACGCGAAGGCATGGGGGCAATATGTCCAATTGGGGAATTATACTACAACTATCCACGGAGATAAAAATCGTCTAAGGCATGAACTAACGACGATAGCAACGACAACAAACCAGCAATTATTCAACATACAAACACCAATGAGCAGTTCCATACGACAACAACGACAAATAGCTCAAACGAACAACAATACGGCAACATTCAAAATCAAGTCGAAGCTGTCCTGTAAAATCGAGTTTTCAGACTACCTCAAAATTTGACGAAAAGTATCACAATGGACTCCACTCGTCGAGACGATTTCAGAAAGGTAAGGACCGCGGCGAACGGAGCACGGGAAGGCGCCGCGTGGGTTACACGCGCCGGCAAGGCAATGCTCACGCGACGGCACGTGAGGGCGCGTACGGCGTCGTCTGGCGATTTCGAAGGCAGCACTGGAATCCTCTCGATGATCTGAGTCGATTGGTGGTGTCAATTTCTGAAAACAAGTCAAGGATCAAACACGAAACTTTCGGAATGCACCTAAGGTTTACGACGGTGAAGAAACTATGAACACACAAATGGTTTCTAGAAATGTTGAAGCAATTACTTGCAAAGAAGAAGGAAGAATGAATTCCCAAAGAGCTGGAAGAATGATTGGGGATTAGTGTAATCACATATCCCAAAAGATTCCTTGGTGATAAGGATTAAAGGAGTAATTCATCTACACCCACGCCTAAGTGCTTACGGTATACTCCACCCTCTTCTAAGTATTTATCTCTACGCACATGGTTATTTCGGTATTACGCATATCAAATTCGTCATTTTACATACATGTTTGCATATTGCATGATTCATGATTTATTAATCGCTAAGTCATTTTAGAGTATACGGATTATATTTCTAGCATCACGTAATTACGTTCTTACCATGACCGTTACTTGTGCATGCATGTTGATAAAAAGCATGTCCGAATGACACATTACTAATTGCTTATATCCCTAGCGGTAATCATGTTTTGCACGATATATACGCGCATTCTCTATTGCACTAACCGTGATGACAGGAAATAAAGTCACTCGGTCAAAAAAATAAAGGACGGATGAAATCAAGACTTCTACATCCAACCGACAATCAAAACCGGAAGGTTAGCGTCAAGCTCAAATTGGACGCGTATCCTAACTTAAAATAGAGTCAAGAAAGGTTTTAAACCGTTACTTGACTCGGGGGCAAGTGATGGATATGTGCCCAATTCGAGTTCGTATTTATATTTCGGGCCTCGTAAACACGTCAAAAATCACATCACGGCTTCAAAAACGTCTCCCAAGGGTCAAAACGGTCCGGAAGCACGTTACGCGCGTCCGGACCGGACCTCCGGATTGCATTGTAACCCGGACGTCCGGGTTGCGCAGCAAGCCGGACCTCGCCGAATTGCCCAAATTCGACGAGGTCCGGATTGCACTACGGGTATTGCGCGATTACCGTTTACGCGATTACCGTTATGTGTAGAGAAGTCAAGTTCGCGTATTGCCAATATTGATGACGGTTACCGCTTGCTTTCGAACTATCATCAAACCGCTTTAAAACCGGGTCCGGTCCCAAGGAAGCCTATAAATAGGAGGCCTTGGCCACCCATTTTCACACATCCTCAAATTGGCCCAACTTTGGTATTTTGAGCTCTGACTTCTCTCTAGAAATACTTTCTCTCTCTAAGATTACCTTATTAGCCCTATAGTAACTTAGGCATCGGAGAGGGCTCCACTAGCACAACCCCCCCCCCCTCTCCGTGCTAGTACTGGCCCTTCGTGCAGGAACCGGCGCACCGGACTTGTGCACAGACCACCGTTTCCCGAGACTCAGACGCCTCCTGAGACACGACCGCCTTTCGAGACTCAGACGCCTCCTGAGACACAACCGCCTTTCGAGACACAGACCTTTCCGAGACTCAGCGTTAAGACCGAACACTCGTCACCGATCAGGGCGAAAACCTCTTTCAGACGAAGGGTGACTGCCCAAAAACCCGCTCAACCACTATGACAGACGTGTCCACACGACTCAGTTCATCCAGGACGCAACAGAATCTATTGAAGTGAGAATACACCAGATTAATTTCAAAAGAAGGGCTGAGTTTTGATTCTTTGTATCTTTGAAGCCTAAACCCCCAACTGACTTGCTCAATGTCAGTTTTTGCCATGCAATCCATGGCATTCCTTTTTTACCGGGGCTACTTTTCCACCAGAAGTTCCTAATAATGGTTTCAATTTTGTTGTGGATTTGGATGGGCAGCCTAACACAGGAAATGGTATAAATGGGAATCGAAGCAACAATAGATTTAATTAGAACTTCCTTTCCTGCAACATTAAGAAGTTTGTCCATCCAGCCTTGAACCCTAGAAGAGATTTTATCCAGTAAAGTGTGACCAATCTGGTTTTTCTGTTTCATCCAGTTTATTGGTAGGCCTAGATAGAGATCATTGTCTTTCATTTCCTTCACCCCCAATGAGTGCATAAGAGTATCTTTGAAATGTTGGGGAGAGTTAGGGCTAAAAGTAATACTTGACTTTTGAAAGTTGACATGTTGGCCAGATTGTGACTCGTAATGGTTTAAAAGGGTTTGAAGAGTTTGGATGTATTCTAGTTTTGCCTCTAAGAAAATGAAGCTTTCATCAGCAAAGAGGAGATGAGTAATGGGAGGACAGTACCAGCCTGGTTTGATGCCTCTTAGGAGTCCAGATGATTGTGCAGAGATAAGATTTCGTGAAAGCACATCAGCACAGATAATGAAAAAGAAGGGAGACTGTGGGTCTCCTTGTCTCAAGCTTCTTGCGGGTTTAATAGAAGGTGATGGACAACCATTGATTAGGACAGACAGTGTAGTAGATTTAACACATTCCATAATCCATAGGACAAATTGAGGAGGAAAAAGGAGTTTGGTTAGAGTAGCTTGCAAGAAAGGCCATTCTATTCTGTCAAAGGCCTTTGTCATATCCAGTTTCAGAGCTAGGAGACTAACTCTACCCTTCCTTCATTTTCTGAGGACATGTAAAAGTTCTAGTGCTAGGAGAGTATTATCAGAAATCAGTCTTCCTTGGACAAAGGCGCTTTGAAAAAGGAAAATTATTTCTGGGAGAACTGATTTGAGACGATTAGAGAGAACCTTTGAGATAATTTTGTAAGCTGGGGTGCAAAGGCTAATGGGTCTCCAATGTTGCATAGTCTGAGGCTGTGGGATCTTAGGGATGAGAACAATGAAAGTCTTATTCAGATCCTCAAGCATAACACCAGTGTTGAAAAAGGAGTGGACTGCCTTGAGAGTATCAGCTGAAGTAATCTCCCAATGTTTTTGAAAGAAGATTGGAGGGAAACCATCTGGGCCCGGAGACTTTTCTGTACTTAGGTCCATAAGGCTTTAAAGATTTCTGCATTAAGAACAGGGGAACCTAGATGACAAAGATCTGTACTAGGAGGGGTAACAGCTTACAGGAGAGGATAATTCAGATGAGGCCGTTGGGCTGAAATAACGGATATGAAATGAACCATCACATGATTTAGGATATCATTTGGTTGAGCAATCTAATCACCCGAGTCACTAAGGATCCAGTTGAGCTTATTGACATGGCGTCTAGCCAAAGTCTTTGCATGAAAGAACTTTTTGTTTCTATCACCTTGGGTTAGCCATTGTTCCCTAGATTTCTGTCTCCAGAGTGTTTCTTCTTGTTGGTAGAGATTATAAAGCTGATTTTCTAGCTCCATTTCAGCAGAGATATCAGGATGAGAGACTTCCTGTGAATCCTTGAGAGAGGTGAGAACAACGTTGATGTTTGATTGAAGGTTACCAATGACAGTTCTATTCCAGCGTCTCAAATCAGAGCTAAGAGATGAAAGCTTTTGATGCAAAATAGATTGAGGGGACCCATTTTTATGTTTGCACCAGGATGAGGAGAGAGTGTCTTTGAATTCAGGGTGTTGCATCCACATGTTCTCAAATCTGAATGGCCTATGAGCAGATTGAGAGGAAAGGAGAGGGTTCAGATGTAGCATCAAAGGGCAATGGTCTGATCCCAACCTAGCAAGATTGTAGAGGGTTGCATTGGGAAATAGGTGAAGCCACTCAGAGGTAATAAGGGCTCTATCTAATCTCTCTAAAATGAGGTCTGGTGGATCTCTTCTGTTTGACCATGTAAAGGAGGGACCCTGAGCTCCTATGTCTAAGAGATTTAAGAAATCAGACCATAAATAGACTTGCAGAAGACGTTCATTTGAGAGAGAATTGCCCCCATACTTCTCTGTTTGTGACCAGACCTTATTAAAGTCACCAATGAGAAGCCAAGGTGAGTTTGAATTATGTCTTAGTGACTGAATAGAAGACCAGAAGGCATGTATGTGCTTGAATTTACTAGGAGCATAGACGAAACTTGCAATCCAAGGTATTGAAGAAGAGGAAAGCTGAACATTTACATGAATGAAGTGACGGTGAATAATCAGTGGTTGAATCAGGTGAATAGATCTCCAAGCCAAAATAAGACCTCCTCGAGTGTCAACAGGTGGTTGAGTCCGATAATTATCATAACCTAAGTTTCTTAAAATTCTCTCCATTCTAGTAACACTACTCTTAATTTCTGAAAGAAACACAACTAGAGGCTTCTAGTTTGAAATAAGACGCCTCAAATGCTGAATTGTCAAGGATCTTCCTGTTCCTTGACAATTCCGGGCCATGATGATCATAATGGGTGCGGAAAACACCCTTGGGGTATTTCCACAATTGGATTACTAGTAGCAGAAGCAGCATAATACAGTGAGTAAAATGAAGTGTGGCTACTAATAAAAGGTACCTCATCCATAGAATTCTCTTGATTCAATCTTGGCCTTAGTCTCCTCGGAAAGCTTAGATTCTCCTCCATCTCATCACGGAGTGCCCTTGTTCCTAGGGTTGATGGAGGAATGTTGCGTATGGTCAATGCTCCAGTGGATGGGAATGGCCTATGCCTCCAAGTTCGCCTTAGTGCTTTAGAGGAAGTTTCAGGGCGCATTGGTTCTTTCCCTAGCCTGTGTGAACATGTGGCAGAGCTGTTTTGTTCAGCACAAAGTTAATATGCCTCTTGCTGAATTGCTTGTACCATGGGCAGAATGAACGAGGAGGATTGGCTAGGAATACCAGCAGTGACACTCTGATTCTCCACCTTTGTATACTGCTCCTGAAGATGGAATTGTTCCATGAGTACTAGTTGGTCAGCTAGTGTAGTGTCATCCATATATCCCTCCAAAGTTTCAGAATTTGAGTCTTGGGTGCGAGCATGTTGTGGAGGCTGAGCAGGTGAAAATTTGGCCATAGGTTGTGTGATTACTCTTGAAGGAAGAACTGGGAATTGTTGACTTGGTGGGCAAGTTACTTCCAGCTGAGATTGTGTGGTGGGCAATTGCTGAGCCTGAGAGTAAGCAGGTAGACGGAAGCTAGGAGGTGGTGATAGAGAGAGGGCTGATGTATGAGGAGCAGGCTGGGTGCTGACCTGAGCATTGGTAGATGGTGGAATCCAGGAAAGTGGCCAAGGAGCATTTGGATGGGCTGGATAGGGTATGTATGGATACTGTATTGGTGTATGAGGCCTGAGAGGGTTATCTTTGAGTGGTTGCCTGAGTGAACAGTGGTGGAAAAGTCTATGGGAGGGTAAGGATAGGGGAAAGGCAGTGGTGGGTAAAACTGCATGTAGGGATGAGGAAAAAAACCATAAGAAAATGGATGAGCATATGCATTGTGATGACTTGGGTGATGTGGGTAGTGGAATGGGTAGGGTAAAACCAAAGCTGGGGAAGGGTGAGGTGGCGAGTCTGAGTGGTAAGAACTTGAGTTGATAGGGGTGGTAAAAGGGGTGGTGTAAGGGTAGCTTGAAGCTGCTGTCTCTGAGACGATAGGAAAGGTGAGTGGTTGTGTCTGTGTTTGAGTGGGAGACTGAATGTTCGTGGAAGCTGGAGCTTGTATTGTTGGTACACCTGCATGTGCCTCTAGAGAGGAATGCCTTTGACGTGCCACTGACAGGGTTATCCTTGCTGCCAATTCCGATGGATGGGCGTGTCCATTTGAAGTACCATGTATATTTGTTGTTTGATTGTGTGAGGTGGGTTGTTGCTGCAGACGAGCTGCATAATACCTGGAACCACCCTGTGTAGGAGTGTTTTTGGCCTCATTAGTCGTGAAGGGAATCCAGTTGTTAAGTAACACCGATCCTTGATTTGCAAAGGTGTATAGGTCATGTGAGTCATCAGAAATGGGAGCTACCCCAACCCTATCTGTGAGGCGACGAAACATTGCATTGAGGTCCCTAATGACCACCTCCTCAGTAACCCTGCAGTGTCCAAGTGAATAGCCAAAGCGTCCACATCTACTGCAAGGCAGTCCAGGCTTGTAAGATATGAGTACTTCAGTCGGTTCATATCCAGTAGAAACACCTATTGAGGGTAGCACCGGATTTAGGTAGTTGATTAGGACAAGCACCCTTGGATGGGTAGTAAGCCAAGGATGGGTAGGATGCAGCTCGGAGCGTACCACCTGGCCAACTGCAGAGGCTAAATGCTCTACGTAATCAACCTCCATCAGTTGATAGGGGATGTCTCTCAGCTCAATCCAGGTAGGGACTGATGGATATACGCCCAATTTGAACCCGTTGACTTCCGAACCGTTGTATTTTTATCGTCCCATTTATGATTGCAAATCGAAACTTCAACCCGGACACTTCGCGAGAACATCGACGGCTCGGACGGGGCCGAAGCGCCCGTCCGACAGAGACGAACTCACCTAGGTGAGGTTGGGTGGCCACACCCGACCTCCCCTAGGGGAGATCGGGTCAGCCGACCCGATCTCCCCTAGGGGAGATCGGGTTGGCCAACCCGATCTCTCCTAGGAGAGATCGGGTTGGCCAACCCGATCTCTCCTAGGAGAGATCGGGTCAGCCAACCCGATCTCTCCTAGGAGAGATCGGGTCGGCCAACCCGATCCCTCCTAGGAGGGAGGGGGTTGGCCAACCCCACCCTCCCTAGGAGGGGTTGGGTGTCCTCACCCAACCCCTACCCTTGGGGGTCGGATTTCTCCCCCCCAAGGGCCCCGGCACCCCTTTCAGACGCCCATGCTCGGTCCACTCCGCCTACCTCCTCCGAATCCTAAGGTCTTAATTATGTGCTGAAAGGTTAATTAATTGTGTTTAAAGGTTAACGATGTCATTAAGCCACCTTAATGACACCGTTGCCTATAAATACCCCACCTTCACAACTCATTTGAACATCTTGGCCATTTGAACAATTTAGCTCTGACATCTCTCTAGCTTTATCTCTCTAGAAATATAGTTCTGACTTAGGCATCGAAGAGGGTTCACCAGGCACCACCCCCCCTCCTCCGTGTCTGGTATTGCCCCTTTTGCAGGGCAAAGGGAGAGAAGAAGAGAAGGAACCAAGGGAAGAAGGAAAGGAAGAAGGACATAGACAAAGACAAGGCAACTCGAGAAGACCGGATCATACACATCCCCCGTAAGGAGTGAGATCAAAGCCGACACCCCGTTGACCTAGATCTCATAACTTAACACTTGGCGCCGTCTGTAGGCTTCGGACAGAAAGCCTGGCTATCACACGAGCTATGACGAACAGTAGGGTGTCCAGGCCCCAACACCCACCCGGGGGCAATGGGCGGAGAAGAGAACCCATACCTCCAGGGAGGCGGCCTGACCCTGGGAAGCAGCCAATGCATCCAGAGCCCCAAGAAATACCCCAACCTCCTCAGCAACAGAACAACCAGGAGGGAGGACCTTCACGCCCAGCTGGGGCTGAGTCCTCCACAGCCTCCACCCCCCGGGCAAGAAGGCCACAGAGAGCAAGAGGACAACAGGGAGTGCCTTCCCACAACACGGCACCCCCTGAGGGATACTATTATGAAGAGCAACCCCAAGGGTACCCGTATGGGATGCCAGCACAGAGAGGTGGCAACCGCGCCCACACAGCATATGCAAGGCAAGCATACACCCAAGGGACTTACACTGAAGCTCAGGAGGAGGAGCAGATCCCAGCAGAAGAGTACTACTCGCACCCTCGAGCAGGGCAGCGAGAGGAACAAAGAAGATATCACCAGGAGCCACCCCCAGAGGGCAGGCAACAATTTGTGCCTCCTAGGCAACAGCAGAACAACAGGGCTTACACCCCGCTTGGGGAGGAAAGACAAGCAAGACCTCCAAGGAGGCAGGACTTCTATGAAGCACCCCAGCAGGCGTATCAAGAGTACACCTACAGTCCATACCAGCAGGGACAAGGGAACCCAGTAAGCCCAGTCTACAACTACAATGGATATCAGAGGGATTATACTCCGGCACAGGTGATGATTACCCCGGAGGAGATAGAAGCCATGATAACCCGGAAATTGAATGAGTCAAAGAAACCCAGCCTGCATTGTCTAAGTGACAAGACGAACCACCCTTTCACAAGGGAACTGGAGATGAACAGGGTGCCAGACTCCCTGCACACTGTGCAAATTGCAAAGTACAACGGGAAGGGAGACCCCCTAGAGCATATCCAACAGCATGAGGCCTCTCTATTCGGGAGGACAACTGACGAAAGATACAAGGCACTCCTTTTCCCAAACACCCTATCAGGGGTGGCCTCACATTGGTTCTTCAGCCTGCCCTCTGAGAGCATTCACTCATGGGAGCAGCTAAAAGCTAAATTTCTGCAGAGATACCTAGGGGAGAGGAAACTCCTCAAGGGAACAGGCTCCATTGATGACGTAAAACAAGAATACGATGAAACCCTGGCCAGCTACTACACTAGGTTCAACCAGAATATTGCAGACATCCAGGGAGACATCACTGAAGGGGAGATAATCCGAGCCTTTATCAGAAACTTAGGTCGCTTTGGGTCAACATTGGCTGAAAAGATGGCCAAAAAGCCAGCAAGCACCTTGGAGGAGCTTGCAGGGAGAGTTAAAACGCATATTGACCTTGAAAGGCACAGGGCAAGCAAGAAGGCCAAAATCCAGGCAGCAAAGGAGGATA
The DNA here is from genome assembly GCA_036873135.1 of Clarkia xantiana subsp. parviflora. Lineage (NCBI taxonomy): Eukaryota > Viridiplantae > Streptophyta > Magnoliopsida > Myrtales > Onagraceae > Clarkia > Clarkia xantiana. The sequence continues at coordinate 7,014,296 of JAPTYO010000017.1, read as the reverse complement.
ATCAAAGGCCAAACAAAGGCAAGCCACCCCAGGCACCACAGCATGCAAGGCAGCAGGAGTGGCGTCCGCCACAGCAGGAGTGGCGTCCACCACAGCAAAGAAACCAAATGGGTGAACCCTTAAAGGCCAGAGAAATAAACGTCATTAAGTTCATCCCACTGAACGCCACTCCAGCCACCGTACTTAGAGAGATGCGGAACCAAAAGCTATGGTCACCCCCTACAAGGTGGAGAGCCCCAATGGTAGGAAATCACAAGGATAGATGGTGTGACAACCACGAGGCTTATGGTCACGACACAAATGAATGCTTTAGCTTAAAGCTAAGCATAAACAACATCGTCCAGAGGGGAGAACTGAAGCAATTCGTAGACCATGGAGGCAATAGTATGCAACTGGGGCCACCACAGAAAGACAAGGGCAAGGAAAAGGTAGACCATAACCCTCCACCCAACAAAAGAGGAGTCATCAACATGATACATGGAGGAGCAGCATCAGGAGGCCCAACTGCTAATGCAAGAGAGGTCTATGCATCCAAGCTAAGCTCAGTGCCAAGGTGGAGAAAAAGACCAAGAGAAGGAGAAGAAGTGAAGATAGAGTTCTCGGAGAAGGACAAGAGCCACATCGTCTTTCCACATGACGATGCTCTAGTTATTACTTTAGATATTGATAATTTTGATGTAAAAAGAATTTTGGTGGATGGGGGCAGCTCAGCTGACCTCCTAAGCCTGAGAGTGTTGGAAGAGATAGGGAAAACCAAAGCAGACATCAATCCGGTCAACTTCCCCCTAGTTGGCTTCTCAGGGGCAACAAGCTACCCCCTGGGGATGATAACATTGCCAGTGACCATGGGCCAAGGATGGACCCAACTGAAGGTAAATGTCAATTTCTTGGTGGTTGAAAGCCTGGGAGCCTACAATGGGATCCTAGGAAGGACAACCATAAATCCATATGAAATAGTGCCATCCACTGTTCACCAGAAGCTGAAGTACATCACGGAGAACGGAGTTGGAGAGGTCCTGGGTGATCAACGCACTGCAAGACAATGCTATGTCAATTCAATGAGACATGGATCACACAGGACAGATACAGTGGCTATGGTCATGGCAGGAGCCAACCAGGAAAGAAGAAAGAGGGGAGGGAGACAAAGGCAAGGAAGGAGGAGGAGTGGAGTGACACTCCGTTTGAGCAGGCAACTTTTTCAAACAGTGCCTACAAGGAAACACAGGAGCAAGGCTGTGAGGGTGACATCCATACCTTGGCAGCCGGACACCATAATAGGGAGCAGGACAAGGGACTCCATCCTAAGAGGCTTCCGCCACATAGATGATATCAAGCAAATGCCGCAGGAGCCCATATCAAGCTATTTCCAGAGATTCTTCAATTATGGTGCCAACATGGACATCACAAGGGGAGAAGCAGTCAGAGCATTCATCAGACACATGCATCCAAGCTCATTCGAGGCCTATGGAGGGCTCTATGAGATGGTCATGACGAGCACAATGAGAGAGCTCAAGGCGAAACTGGACAGGGCAATTGAACAAGAGGCGGAACAGTTGGATGAAGTTCCAGAGAAAGAAAGAGAAGCAGACACATTGGGAGGAGGTGTCAATTTCACATTCACACCCCTCACGCTCAGCATAGAAGAAATTTTCCACAAGCGCCTCAAGCAAGAGCTGCCAGCATGCAGGGAGGAAGGCAAGGCCTTCCTAGGTAGAGATGCACAGGGTTGGTGTGAGTACCATGGGACCTGGGGGCATCAAACCAACAACTGCATGGTGTTGAAGGTGGAAGTGGAAGAAATGATCTACAATGGAAGCTTCAAAGAGTACGTGGCAACAGACACAGTGACCACCCCATATCCTTAGTTTCATATCTAGCATTTCGCATATTTTAGCTTTACAAGCTTTTCAAAAAACAACTCTTGAGAAGGAGAACTCACGAAGTTACTCCAACTCTACAACTATCTTCGATTTCCTACAAAGGATGTCTTGGTGCACCAAGGCATCCCGAGTGTACAAAAACATGAATGCTCCTAAGAGAGTAGTAGTTATTCAAAAGTATTTACCAGTGAATGTGATGTTACAATCACCAAGTTATCCTTACACAGATATGACTTCAAGTCAACAACCTTCGACGCCCCCAAGAGCGTATCTTGAGAGTAGTCCTCGTACTACGACATTCGACGCCCCCAAGAGCGTATATTGAGAGTAGTGTTCATACTACGACCTTCGACGCCCCCAAGAGCGTATCTTGAGAGTAGTTATTATACTACGACCTTCGACGCACCAAGAGCGTATCTTGAGAGTGGTTTCCAAAAACTACGAACTTCGACGCCCCCAAGAGCGTATCTTGAGAGTAGTGTTCATACTACAACCTTCGACGCCCCCAAGAGCGTATCTTGAGAGTAGTTATTACACTACGACTTCGACGCACCAAGAGCGTATCTTGAGAGTGGTTTCCAAAAACTACGAATTCGACGCCCCCAGGAGCGTATCTTGAGGTAGATTTGCAACCTACCAGATTCGACGCCCCCAAGAGCGTATCTTGAGGTAGAAAAAACACTACCAGTTCGACGCCCCCAAGAGCGTATCTTGAGGTAGATTTCAAACTACCAGTTCGACGCCCACCAAGAGCGTATCTTTGGTCTAACCTGTGCCCTCCAGGAGCCTATCCTGCGAAACGTTAAGTGCCGTCCGAGAGCCTGTCTCGTGAACAGTTTGACACCCGTCAAGAAGGTATCGGTGGACTAACCTGTGCCCTCCGGGAGCCTATCCTGCGAAACGTTAAGTGCCGTCCGAGAGCCTGTCTCGTGAACAGTTTGACACCCGTCAAGAAGGTATCGGTGGACTAACCTGTGCCCTCCGGGAGCCTATCCTGTGAAACGTTAAGTGCCGTCCGAGAGCCTGTCTCGTGAAAAGATTTCGACGCCCACCAAGAGCGTATCTTTGGTCTAACAGTACAACGTATACCGTGTAAGGGGTATCAGAAGAGATCATCACACCATGTTTAAAAGGATACCATGTTTAGAAGGGTACCATGCTTAGAAGGATACCATGCTCGGAAGGGTAACATGAGAAAGAAATTTCTAAGTAAAGTAATGTGAAGAACAAGTAATGTTTTTTCTTTATGAAATGGCAGGTAAGACATGAAGGAAAACACGAAAGAAGGATAAGTAAAGGAAACACACCAAGTAAAGAGTCCATACCCAAAGAGCCATACACAAGGCATAGGGAGCCATCATGAGAAGAGATATATACAAAAGCATGAGAAGCACTAATGTAAAGGCAAACAAACCACGTAGTCAACAACATAATGCGGCAACGGAAAGTAACAACAAACACCATCACAATCTCAAAGGACACTCAACCCATGCAATGGGAGAAGAAGTGTAATTATATACAAGGATAGTATGAGATAAACAAGTCAGTCAGAACCCTCGGGGGAGTCACCCTCACCCCCTGAAGCTGAACCGCCAGCGGAAATAGATGAGGAAGAGGAATCTGAGGTACCAATCTCCACAGGTGTAGCATCCACCTGGGCTGGGGCAGCCTCGTCTGCAACAGCAGCCTGGCCCATCAGAACAGTCGCGTAGCCAGTGGCATATGGCCCAAAGTCACCAAGGTCACCAAACGGGAACTGAGGATCAATCCGGTATATGTGATCAACCAGATACTCACCGAACTGGTTCATCTCCTGGGTGAGACGCGTGCTATAGTCGGCGGTGAAGGCAGAGGAGGCCTTGTATTCAGATACCGCGACAGCCCTCTCCTCCGCCCGACACTTAGTCTCCAACCTCCGCAGCTCCTCAGAATGGACAGACGCGGCAACCTCAGCTTCCCGGCGCAAACTGCCCACAGTGGTTTCAAGCAAGGACACCTGGTCCTGGAGCTCTTGCAGTCTCAAATCAGATATACGCGCCTTCTCGGCAGCAGTGGCGACCTCCGCCTTGAGAGAAACCTGGCTGTCCTCAAGGGTCTTCCTCTCGTCAGATAACTCGAGTACGAGCGAGGACATGTTCACCATGTCAGATATGCCCTAACAATTCAAACAAGGGATGAATAACCGAAAGATAGACATTATGAAAGAAATAAGAGGAAAGCAGAGAACAACTTACAGGTGCATAACGAGAGAGTACCCCTTGAACAAAGCGCCGAGTCTCCCCAGGAGACTTGGGCGGAGCAACACGATCCCCAGGGGGAACGGCACCGCGAAGGACGCGGACACCAACCTCAGGAGTCCGCAAAGAGGAAGTGCTATCGAGGTGGAACTCCTTCAGACCAGCGAAGGGAGTCCACTCAGACCCAATAACATCTTCATCAGTGAGCCGTGCGAAATCCTTCCGACTTAAAGTCGGAGGCCCACCTACACAAGCAAAGCAAGTCAAAGGAGAGTATAAACATACAAGGATCAGCACAAGGTAGAGATCATACCTGAGGACCGTGCCCTCGGCTGGGGGGCAGGGGAACCACCACCAGCAGGTCGCTTCCCTTTGTCAGCCAGGGAAGGCACCTCTTCGACCACCATCTCCTTATCACGAGATAGGGTCGGAGGACGAGCAGTAGGCGAAGCAGGATCCACAGCCTTCTTCCTCTTAGCAGCCGAGGCCCCGGCCTCAGAATCAGATCGCCGCGGCTTGGACTTAGAAGGTCCAGAATCTCTGCCAACGGAGACGACCCTCTCAGTCACCAAGGGGGAGTGCACTAGCAAGGTAAGAAAAACAAGATAAGGAAAACATAAGTTACATCATAAAGAAGCAAATAGGAGAAAGCATACCAGAGGCCCCAGCCTTCTTCCCAGGCAGGGGGGATTTCTTCAAAGCAGAACTAGAAGGAGCCTTCCTCTTGCTCAGATCAACAGGGGCTCCCTGCATGTTATAGGTTTTTCCATGAAACCAACCTACAAAGGAAGAGCAGAAGGTAAATAAAGATGGAAAGACCAAGTGACATACCGAACCCCCGGAGTCAGGAGTCAGACTGATCCCGGCCTCGTAAAGATCCGTCTCAGTTATTAAAGACACGGGGCAGTAAGACCGGGTCCTGTTGCTCTCGTGAATGATCTTCATAGTCTTCAAATCATCCGAAGAGAACTCTCCAAAAGCAGGCCAACCATCGGACCGATCCTCATTCAGGACCGACCAAGTGACGTATCGGTCCGTAATGAAGAAGTAGTGCTTAGCCCAGTGACTGGCCGAATTGTCAATCTGGGTCACAAAACGGAGGGAGGTATCCCACTCGACCCCATTCAACCCGAAATCAGAGAATCGGGGATCTTTGAAGGTCGGATGGCGAGTTACGAAACTCGCAAACCCCACCCTCGTTCGGTACTGGAACCGATAGAAACATCGGAATAGAACGAGAGAGTACTTCCAGGAGTACCAATGGCACAATACCCGGAAGCCCACCCAGACGCGGAGGGCACTGGGGGCAAGGTTCGCAGGAGAAATCCTGAAGAACCTGCTCAACTCTATAAGCTCGTCACAGTAAGGTAGCCTCAGCCCGAATCGGATCTGAGAGGGGTACACGGCGACCTTCCCTATAGGAGGCTCCGTCGCCGTCCCGCGAGTGTTCCCCAAGGAGGGGAGAAAAGGATACAGAGGCTCATCTAGGGGACTGATATCTCCTAGGGTGACATGTTCGTTGTAATCGGACCTAGTGATATGGTTCTCTGACAGAATAGCAAGACCTAAGGCAAAGATAGCAAGAAACCCCAAAGCACGAATCAAATTTCGACTAACACCCCAATGAAGGTCACGATACTAAGCTAGCAATAGGAAAGGAAGTAACGCAACCGAAAAGGAAGAGAAAAAGGAACTCACTCATCCTTCGGAGAATACGGCGTCTCTGAAGAGTCTGCGTACGTGGACACCACCAGGAGTATAGTACCTGCCACGACACGACGAATATCAAGATAAGAGAAATTTCCGAGGAACCGGAAATACCCCGACACTCAACCAACCACAGCAACCGAGTCAAATAGTTTTATCCAAGCCTAAGGTCGGGTTTTGGAAAAAATTACCATTATACCCTCCAACAAAGATTAACACACCAACGGCGGTACGACATCAAATTCAAGACCGGGATAGCCCAATCGGACAAGAAACCATATCCGGACAACCGACAAACATTTTTCCCAAAATCCACAACTACCAACGGCTATCTACGGCAATCCCACATTCAATCAAATTTCGGCAATCAAGCATCGGCAATCAAATATCAACGATTCAAAAATCAACGTTTTACGCGGTAATGGAAAGGAAAAGAACGGACCTTCGGAAAACCCGACCCGATGTGGTAAACGGGTCCGGAATTCGAATTTCGAAGCCGATTGAAATCAGCCCCTCGCCGGAGTTCTAATCCCGCCGTCGCCGGAGTCGTTCCCGGCCGTCTCCCCGTCGCCGGAGATGGCTCCAGAACACGCCGGAGCTCCCTGTCCCGCCGTCGACTACTCTGGCCGAAGCTAGCGCTGCCGTCGTCGGAGGTAACCTCGCCGTCGAAGCCTCCCGACGCCGCTGCTCGTCTGGTCGCCGCCCTCCCTCGACCAAGCCCGTACCGCGTCGCCTTCGTCCGTCAGCCGCCGGAAGTCACGTCGCCGTCGACCGCCAATGCCGGACCAGGTTCCACCTCCGTCAGCAGCAGCCTCGACGTCGCCCTGGTCTGCCGGTCCGTCCCGCCTCCACGTCGCCGTCCGCCTGGGGCTGTGCCGTCGTCCTCAGCCACACCTCCTATCGCCGGAATTGCTGGCCGGAATTTCGTGTCCCTCACCGGAATTCTGGCCGGCCCTAACCTTGGGGGTGCTCTCAAAACTTTTCTTGCTCTCCAAGGGTTAGTGAAGTGAGAAGATGGTGGCTATTGTTGGATCACGAGCGAAGCTCCGTTACGTCCTTGACGGAATGTTCGGACTCCTAAGCTCCGCGTGGTCCTGCACAAGGGGATGACCTGGGTGGTGACCCAGAATCCCTCTCCGATGCTTAAATGAGTACAGTAATCAATGGGGTGGTAAGCCAAAGTCTAAGCTCGTAATTCAATTAGGGTTTTCTGGGGTAACTTCCTCCTTTATATAGGAGACGAAGTCACCCAGAGTTACCTGGGGCCAGGCTTGGCCGTTATGGTCATGATTCCGTATATCTCGGGGGATTCCGTATAATTCGCCCCACGCTCCGCGTATCTTACCCATACTCCGTGTATCTCGGGCACGCCCTGCGTATCTCGGGGAAACTTATCCGTTATCTTCAACCGTCTCCCACTACTCTACCTGGTAGGCGGGTTTCTCGGTCTTATCCTCTGATCCCAAGTCCTAACTCCTGTCGGGGACTCCAGAGTTGTTCCATTCTAGATCACCACCCAGGACCTTTAGTCTCTGCGGGACAGGTCCAGCCTCTGCGGGGCTTTATCATCGGAGCCTTTATCAAGGCATATCGGGGCCTACTCAGAGGCTTCTTATCGGGAGCGTACAGCTCTTATGTCGGGCCCGCCTACGTCGGGGCTCTTCGTACTGGACCTCTGGGCCTTCCGGGCCTTTACGAGGCCCACTGGACTTACTTGCCGTCCATTGGATGTTAACGGGGCTAACGATTACATCGGAACCCATCATTTGCCCCCAAGACATGGGGGACTTTTAGTTCGTCATGTCTTCCAGTTCAGATCTCTTGACCTCTCTTGTCGAAGGTTCTCGCTTTCATGCCTTCCGATATCACCGTCGGAGGCCTTTGTCTTCGCACCTCCCGATACTACCGTCGGGGATTTTCACATTCACTTTCCTCCCGATACTGCCGTCGGAGGCTTTTGTTTTCATACCTCCCGATACCGCCGTCGGAGGCTTTTGTCTTCATACCTCCCGACACCGCCGTCGGAGACTTTTGTCTTCATACCTCCCGATACCGCCGTCGGAGGCTTTTACCTTGGGTACAATTCTTGAATATGACTCTCCCAATTCTTCGGTCCATCACTTAAGATGACTTCATACACCCTTCCGATGCTTCACAATGACTTACCACTTAAGGTTTCTCATCCAAAATCGGGGCTTCACCACTTAAGGATTCTCGTCCAGAATCGGGACTTCACCACTTAAGGCTTCTCGTCCATAATCGGGACTTCACCACTTAAGGCTTCTCGTCCATAATCGGGACTTCACCACTTAAGGCTTCTCGTCCAAAATCGGGACTTCACCACTTAAGGCTTCTCGTCCATAATCGGGACTTCACCACTTAAGGCTTCTCGTCCCTGCCTTTCAAGGCCATTTTCATACCCTTTAGGGCTTTCATTGCGTCTCTACTGGACGGCTTTCATTGCGTCTCTACTGGACGGCTTTCATTGCGTCTCTACTGGACGGCTTAATCGTACCCGTTAAGGCTTTTTGTCGCATCATATAGACGACTTACACGGACCTGTTAAGGCTTTTTCATACCCGTTAAGGCTTTTGGCCGCATCATATAGACGACTTACGCGGACCCATCAGAGTCTTTTCATACCCGTTAAGGCTTTTGGCCGCATCATATAGACGACTTACGCGGACCCATCAGGGTCTTTTCATACCTAGGCTTTTGGTTGCATCATATAGACGACTTACGTGTACCCCGTAGGGCTTTTGTCCGTACCCGTTAAGGCTTTTGGCCGCGTCATATAGACGACTTACGCATCCCCTGCGGGGCTTTCATCGTACCTCGGAAGGCTTTTGTCGCGTCACTCAGGACGTCTTACTCGGATTGATAGATAACTTGTGCCATTCGCGGCGACTTAATATCAAACATGATACTTCTTCAAGTGTTCGCCACTGAAGGAATGCTTCAACGTCTTGCCTTCGAGATCCTCTAACTTGTATGCATTGGGCGCTGTCATCCCCACGATCTTGTAGGGTCCTTCCCATTTTGGTGACAGCTTGTTGATCTGGTCTTGATGAACAAACTCATTCCTCCGCCAGACAAGTTCTCCTACGAAGAATTGTCGGGACCTGACACGCCGATTGTAGTATCGGGCTGTTGCCAAACGCATTCGGGCCTGGACTTCATCAGCCTTCCACCTCTTTTCCTCGAGTAGGTCTAAGTCCAGACGTCTCATTTCCTCGTTTGTCAGAGGCTCGTAATATTTCGCGCGATGGGACGCCACCGCTATTTCCATGGGAGCGACCGCCTCCGTGCCATAAACCAGGCCAAACGGAGTTTCTCCTGTTGATTGCTTGGGTGTTGTTCTCACAGCCCACAGCACATTCTCGAGCTCATCCAGCCAATGGCCCTGCAAGGCATAGACTCTCTTCTTCAAGCCATCCATCACGATCTTGTTGGCTGACTCTACCTGGCCATTGGTCTGGGCGTGGCGGACTGAAGCGGTCCGATGCTCGATGTTTAGTTCTTCCAGGTACTCCTTTAACTGAGCCCCATTGAACGGAGGGCCGTTGTCGCTGATCAACACTCGAGGAACCCCGTACCGGGATACAATCTGAGTTTGAAGGAACTTGAGGATTTGCTGCCCCGTCGTTCTAGCCAATGCCTTAGCCTCTATCCACTTTGAAAAGTAGTCGATGGCCACGAGCAAATACTTGCACTGACCTTTCGCTTGGGGAAGAGGTCCCACCAAATCAATCCCCCATTGCGCGAAGGGCCATGCACTCCTGATGGGCATTAAGTCCACGGCGGGAGCCACGATATTCGGAGCGTACTTCTGGCATGTATCACAGGATCGGACCATTGCTGTCGCCTCCTTGTTCACCGAAGGCCAATAATAGCCCAAGTTCAACGCCTTCCTCACGATAGATCGGGCCCCTTCATGACAGGCCGCGACTCCTTCGTGTAGCTCTCTCAGGATCCGATTCGTGTCGGGCTCCGCCACGCATTTCAGAAAAGGCTTCACATGCCCCTTCTTGTATAATTGGTTGTCCACCATCGCGTAGTTGTCTGCAATCCGCAATCTGACGGCTGCCACCTTATCATCGGGGAGTACCCCCGTAGTTAGGTACGTGACCATCGGGGTCATCCAAGTGGGCTTCTCCTCTTCCTCCGATCCTGTCTCAATAGCACAGACCTCCACCGGGTCAATGTTTGAGATGATCACCTTTTCTAGGAAATGTACCTTCCGATTCTCCTCGGGGGCCACTCCCAGGGCAAACTTGCTCAAGGCATCCGCTTCCGCGTTCTCTTCTCTCGGGATCGCCTCGATATCAAAGCTTTTGAAGCTTCCCTTCAAAGTCTGCACCTCATGCAAATATTTCTTCATCGTCGGGCTTTTAGCCTCATAGTTCCCCTGGACTTGATTTACAACCAAGCTAGCATCGCACTTCACTTTTAAATGGTCGACCCCCGTACCCTTGGCAATCTTAAGGCCTGTGATGAGAGCCTCATATTCTGCTTCGTTGTTGGTGGCTTTGAATGTCAACGCCAGGGCATACCGTAAGGGCTCACCTCCACCGGGCGGTGTCAACACGAATCCTGCACCCGAGCCTTCTACACTCGATGAACCATCAGTGTACATCTCCCAGGTGTTCTCCTCATTTGGCTGTTCTGGCTGCTGTTCTGTTGTCGGAACTCCTTCCATGGTTGCCCCCTCTGCGGGACCCGTTACTTCCAGATCGGGTGCCGTAGACTCAGCTATAAAATCTGCCAACGCCTGGCCCTTAATAGCGGTCCTCGGAGCGAAATGAATGCGGAACTCAGTCAGCTCGATGGCCCATTTTACCAATCTCCCCGACGCCTCCGGTCGGTTCAAAAAGTGTTTCAAGGGCTGATTAGTCAATACCGTGACTTCATGTGCATGGAAGTAAGGTCGGAGCTTTCGAGCGGCAATTATCAACGCGAAGAGATACTTCTCCATAGCGGGATATTTTATTTCAGACTTGGCAAACGCCTTGCTTACATAATAGATAGGCACTTGGTTGCCCTTGACAATCTTAATCAGAACAGAACTAACAGCCATATCGGAAACAGCCAAATAGAGATAGAGCGGCTCGCCTGGAACTGGTTTTGCCAACGGCGGAAGGGTACGGAGATGCTGCTTGAGTGCCTGGAACGCCTCCTCGCACTTGTCAGTCCATTCGAACTTCTTGTTAGCCCTCAGCACCTCAAAAAATGGCATGGCTCGGTCACTTGCCTTGGATAGGAAGCGATTCATCGCGGCCAACCGGCCATTCAGCACCTGGACCTCCCGATGAGTCTTTGGGGACTGCATCTCCTCGATTGCTCGCAGCTTCTCGGGGTTCACCTCGATTCCTCTCTGGCTCACCATGAACCCTAGGAACTTCCCCGAGTTCACCCCGAAAGCACATTTGTCGGGGTTCAGCCGAACCTGATGGAACTTCATTCGCTCAAATGCCGCCGCCAAATTCTGGACATGGTCTCCTGCCTGTCGGGACTTCACCAGCATGTTGTCCACATATGCCTCCATGGTTTTCCCCAGCATGTCCCCGAACAACTTGTTCACCATCCGCTGGTAAGTTGCTCCGGCATTGATCAATCTGAAGGGCATCACGTCGTAATGGTAGACGTCGCTGTCAGCGTAGAAAGCTGTGTGAGGGGCATCCTCCTTCGCCATCTTGATCTGATTGTACCCGGAGTAGGCATCCATGAAGCTCAGCAGCTCATGTCCTGATGTGGCATCCACCAGCTGGTCGATCCTCGGCAGCGGGTAGCAGTCCTTCGGACAGACTTTGTTCAAGTCGCGGAAGTCGACACACATCCGCCACTTTCCGTTACTCTTTCGCACCAGCACTGGGTTAGCCACCCAAGTCTGGAATCGGAGTTCAGCATCGAGCAGTCTGCCCACCTCCTGCTGGATCGCGATCCTCTTGTCCGCGCCCATCGGACGCCTTCTCTGCGCGATAGGCTTGATTGCGGGGTCTATCTTCAGCTCGTGCACTATCACGTCGGGGCTGATTCCTGGCATATCACTCGGGGACCAGGCAAACAACTCCTTAAACTCCTTCAAGAGGTCGATCAACTCTCGGGCTCTTTCCTCCGACAAAGCAGAGCCGATCTTCACCTTCCTCTGAGACCCATCAATCTCCACTTCCTTCAAATCCTCCATGGGGGCGGGACGCCCATACTCCTCTCGAGGATCGGTATCGGTTTGAAGGACAGTCATGGCCTCCCTTCTTCTTCGTCGGGTGGCGTTAACATAGCATTTTCGCGATGCCACCTGGTCGCCCTTGACCTCTCCGACCCCATTGTCAGTCGGGAACTTCATCTTCTGGTGGATCGTCGAGGCGACTGCCATGAGAGGGTTGATGGTGGTCCTCCCGATGATCGCGTTGTATGCCCCCGCGGACTCCACGACGACGAAATCCACGTTTCGCCTCTCCATTTTCCAGCCACTACCAAACTCTACTGGTAAGGTAATCATTCCCAACGGGTAGGAAGTGGATCCAGAGAATCCCACCATCGGGAAGTCCACCTGCGTCAGGTCTTTCTTCGTCTTTCCCATGGCTTCCAGTGCGTCCATGAAAAGAATATCGGAGGAGCTCCCTCCGTCTATCATGATCCGCTTCATCTCGAATCCGTCTACGTCCAGGGTCACGACCAAGGCATCGTCGTGAGGGCTCTCCACGCCTATTAGATCCTCCTTCGAGAACGAAATTTCCATTTCCTCCTTCAGGGTCCACGACCGGGACTGTTTGCCTAGCACCACCGCGGCAGATATGCGGGAAGCGTAGTTCTCCCGAGAGGCAGAGGTATCTCCTCCCGCCGCCATTCCTCCATGGATGACGTTGATGGTTCCGCGCCTCTCTCGGCGGGCTCCCGATCCTGAGGCTTCCTGCTCCACCTTCTTCTTCTTTGGGGATCGGTCGCGAGATTTCGAACGGGAGCGGGACCTACTTCTGGAACGAGATCGACATCGTCCCTTCCCGACAAATTCCTTCAGCTTCCCCTTCTGGATCAGCTTCTCAATTTCTTTCTTCAGCTCCCGACAATTTTCGGTGTCGTGACCACTGGCTCGATGGTAACGACAGTAGCGATCTGGGCGGCCTCCCAGGTACTCGCCTTCTTTCCTTGGGGGGTATCGGACGAGGCCTTGTCGCTCCATCACGGCTAATACAGAGGCCATCGAGGTGTTGATGGGGGTAGCGCGACCCTCTCGATTGTCTTTCCCCGCGGGACGCTTGTCTTCTTTTCGGTCGGGACGGCCTCGGTTTCTACTCCCCTCCGACTTATCGCTTCTCCTGCGATCTTCCGACAGCTTGGATGACGTCTTTCCTCTCCCCGATTTCGGGGGATCTAGCTCTCCAGCAGCGATTTTTGACTCCTGGACATCAATTTGCTGCTTCACCCTCGCTTGCAGGGCCTCCATACTCCATATAGCCTTCGCGGCTACACTGTGCATTAGATCGGAGCCATACGGAGCACTTAGGTTATGCAGGAAAGTACGTATCATCTCTCCCTCCGAGATTTCTTCATCAATCTCCGCAGCGCTGGCAGTGAACCGTTGGTAATAATACGCCAACGATTCATCAGGTCTCTGCACCACCTTGGTTAGGGTCCTCACGCTTTTCAAGAGGCGTCTTCGTCCTTGGTACTGCTTGATGAAGCGGTCGTGCATGTCGGCCCAGCAGGTGATACTTCCTGGCGGAAGGCTAAAGAACCAGGTCATGGCCCTCTCTCCTAGGGTTATCGGGAACAGCGAGCATATCAAATCTTCGTTTGAGGTCCTACCCATGCATGCCTGAACGTGTCTTTGTACATGGCGGACCGGGTCTCCTTCCCCATCATATGCTTCGATCGTCGGGATACCTATCCCTGGCGGGGCAACGGTGTCAATCAGCCGCGGTACGAAAGGATGGCTGGATCGATCCCTGAGCTCCGAGGTCATCTGCTTTTGGTCGCCCGTATAGATACTAATGATTCTTACCACCTGGTCGGCGGTGAGGGGACCATTCAGGGGGATGGTCCTATTCTGCACTGGCCCAGGGCCGTCAACCACGAACTTCTCTGGTTGCCTAGGTTCCTTACCCTTATCCCGAGGCGGAACCTCCTGCTCCTCTGGGTCCACCCTCGACGGGGGTGGCGGTAACTCTTCTCGCGGAGGCAACTCCCCCATCTTTCTAGCGGCCTCTCTTTTGTCCAGCAGAGCCTCCATGGCAGCCAGGAACATTGGCATGGCCTCCGCCACTGCCTTGGCCAACTCCGAGTTCGAAGACGACCCTTCTTCCCTTCGCGGGGCATCTCCAGCTCCAGGGCCCACCGGGTTTGGTGGAGCATCATCCTCCCCCCTATGAGGGACCTCTTGCCTGTCCCTTCCAGCGTCTCGGACTGAGACCTCATCACCATGTCCCCCTGTCTGAGAAAGGGCAGGGTTCTCACCTTGTTCAGCGACGCGTTCCGGCAACGGGGAATTCACAGTTCCTGCGGGACGAGAACTGCCGGCCGGAACTTGCTTCTTCTTGCCACCACCGGCCATTGATCTGGTAGAAACTATTTTGACTTTTTGTAAGATTCCCACAGACGGCGCCAATGTTGGATCACGAGCGAAGCTCCGTTACGTCCTTGACGGAATGTTCGGACTCCTAAGCTCCGCGTGGTCCTGCACAAGGGGATGACCTGGGTGGTGACCCAGAATCCCTCTCCGATGCTTAAATGAGTACAGTAATCAATGGGGTGGTAAGCCAAAGTCTAAGCTCGTAATTCAATTAGGGTTTTCTGGGGTAACTTCCTCCTTTATATAGGAGACGAAGTCACCCAGAGTTACCTGGGGCCAGGCTTGGCCGTTATGGTCATGATTCCGTATATCTCGGGGGATTCCGTATAATTCGCCCCACGCTCCGCGTATCTTACCCATACTCCGTGTATCTCGGGCACGCCCTGCGTATCTCGGGGAAACTTATCCGTTATCTTCAACCGTCTCCCACTACTCTACCTGGTAGGCGGGTTTCTCGGTCTTATCCTCTGATCCCAAGTCCTAACTCCTGTCGGGGACTCCAGAGTTGTTCCATTCTAGATCACCACCCAGGACCTTTAGTCTCTGCGGGACAGGTCCAGCCTCTGCGGGGCTTTATCATCGGAGCCTTTATCAAGGCATATCGGGGCCTACTCAGAGGCTTCTTATCGGGAGCGTACAGCTCTATTTCTTCCAGCCACTATTATCGGAGCCAGAGTCGCGAATCAAGATCCGATCCTTGTGAAACTTCCAGGTCTCATTATCCCAGCCGTAGCGTGAGAGTTGCTCCCTTGTCCATTTGGGAAGTCGGGGGGAGAAGGAACAAACACCGGCTTTGTTGCACTTCATGCCGTAGAAGGTACGGAATAGTAGGAGACTGTATGTCCATTGTTGGCGGTGACACAGAAGTTGGAAAGCATTCCACACGCGGATGGCGTGCGGAGAGAAGGTGCAAGGATGTGTTTTGTAAAAATTACACATCTCCACCAGGGTTCCGCAGAAGGGGAACCGAATCCCCGCACTTATTTGTCCAGTAGAGACATAGGTTTCGCCCGCTCGAGGAGGCGTGATAATGTGCTTCCTCCTACCAGCAGACTGGGACTCATAGGGGAAGCGAGGCTCCCAATCCGAGGTAATACACCCCTCCCTAAGGGCTGTCTCATATGAACCCTCGGATATTTCATTGACAGCATATTCAAAGAAGAAAGGAGCCCTAACCTCAGAACTAGCCTCGTCTAAAACAATTACAGACAGGGAGAATTGAGAAAAGAGGAATAAAAACAGTACGTAGATTATGAAAACATGGAAAGAAGCCCTTACCAGACATGATTGATGGTCGGAAAATGAAGAAAAGGAGAAGACGAAGGGGGCCTTGATCACTTGGAACCCCAGGAAGAGCTTGGAGAAGAACTTCGAATGCAAAGAGGACTGAGAGTCAAAGAACGCAGAAGAAGTGAATAAGATCAAGGTCCTCCCTTTTATAGGCTAAAAAGGCAAATGGAGGAATATAATCGTGACCGTTGAAGACGAAACGACTGGATCAGGACCATTGAACTATGGAACGGTACAGAAGAGACAGCTGGATGGGCTTGATCTGAACCGTTGAAGAGAAAACGACACGATCTCAATCGACGAGATTATAGGCACGGAGGAGACGTGCGTGACGTCACAATTGCCTTTTTCAGAAAACAACAGTCACGCTAGTTCGAACGTCGTTTCTCTATCCTCAGGCATTTAATGCTGCAATAGCTGAGGAGACTCCTCGGATTTGGCAACTACACATGGGGCCCAGAGTAATCATGAGAAAGAGACTCTGACACATGACAATCACAAGCGAAGATCAGAACCTCCGACGGTGGCATCGGAGGATACAAAGACAAAAGCCTCTAACTGAGGTATCCGAAATTGCGAAGGTAGAAGGTCCCGACGGTGGTATCGGAAGATATAAAGGCGAAAACCTCCGATGATAAGATTGGCAGGCATGAGATCAGAAGACACGATGGACTAAAAGTCCCCCATGTCTTGGGGGCAAATGATGGGTTCCGATAGCAATCGTTAGCCCCGTTAAACATCCAATGGACGGCAAGTAAGTCCAGTGGGCCTCGTAAAGGCCCGGAAGGCCCAGAGGTCCAGTACGAAGAGCCCCGACGTAGGCGGGCCCGACATAAGAGCTGTACGCTCCCGATAAGAAGCCTCTGAGTAGGCCCCGATATGCCTTGATAAAGGCTCCGATGATAAAGCCCCGCAGAGGCTGGACCTGTCCCGCAGAGACTGAAGGTCCTGGGTGGTGATCTAGAATGGAACAACTCTGGAGTCCCCGACAGGAGTTAGGACTTGGGATCAGAGGATAAGACCGAGAAACCCGCCTACCAGGTAGAGTAGTGGGAGACGGTTGAAGATAACGGATAAGTTTCCCCGAGATACGCAGGGCGTGCCCGAGATATACGGAGTATGGGTAAGATACGCGGAGCGTGGGGCGAATTATACGGAATCCCCCGAGATATACGGAATCATGACCATAACGGCCAAGCCTGGCCCCAGGTAACTCTGGGTGACTTCGTCTCCTATATAAAGGAGGAAGTTACCCCAGAAAACCCTAATTGAATTACGAGCTTAGACTTTGGCTTACCACCCCATTGATTACTGTACTCATTTAAGCATCGGAGAGGGATTCTGGGTCACCACCCAGGTCATCCCCTTGTGCAGGACCACGCGGAGCTTAGGAGTCCGAACATTCCACCAAGGACGTAATGTTAAAAGGATGATAGGGTTTCTTAGGGGTTTTAATCACCACCATCCATCTAGCCTTAAGTAAAATCTAAGGGCCAAGGAAAAACCATTATTTTTATCCCTTTCACCTATAGCTAAGTATATTCCCATACTTAGAAGAATTATCAAGATAGTTTTATTTTTGAGCATTTCATACTTAGGAAAATTTTTGGCCAAAATTAAAATTTCTCCTTATTTAGATGGAATCCCGGCACGAATTTGAAGCGTAAGTTATTTAGTTGCATTCGTATCACATCCCTGTGCAAGTTTGTATTTTTTGAGTATACACCTGTAGCAGAAGTAAGTTTATTACTCCCGCCTCAGACGGACGCATGCCTAGGCACACGTCCGTGCTACTCTGACGTTTACAATTCCTCTATCTTATTAGACAGGGGGCAGAGTCAGAGGCACGCATCCATGGGTAAGCAGGCATTCAGACAAAGAAGGTAAAATCCCGGTTTCAAATTGCGCGTGTCATACCATCCTAAAATAGAGTCAATCAAGGGTTAAGCCATTGGTTGACTCGGGGGCATGTGATGGATATACGCCCAATTTGAACCCGTTGACTTCCGAACCGTTGTATTTTTATCGTCCCATTTATGATTGCAAATCGAAACTTCAACCCGGACACTTCGCGAGAACATCGACGGCTCGGACGGGGCCGAAGCGCCCGTCCGACAGAGACGAACTCACCTAGGTGAGGTTGGGTGGCCACACCCGACCTCCCCTAGGGGAGATCGGGTCAGCCGACCCGATCTCCCCTAGGGGAGATCGGGTTGGCCAACCCGATCTCTCCTAGGAGAGATCAGGTCAGCCAACCCGATCTCTCCTAGGAGAGATCGGGTTGGCCAACCCGATCTCTCCTAGGAGAGATCGGGTCGGCCAACCCGATCCCTCCTAGGAGGGAGGGGGTTGGCCAACCCCACCCTCCCTAGGAGGGGTTGGGTGTCCTCACCCAACCCCTACCCTTGGGGGTCGGATTTCTCCCCCCCAAGGGCCCCGGCACCCCTTTCAGACGCCCATACTCGGTCCACTCCGCCTACCTCCTCCGAATCCTAAGGTCTTAATTATGTGCTGAAAGGTTAATTAATTGTGTTTAAAGGTTAACGATGTCATTAAGCCACCTTAATGACACCGTTGCCTATAAATACCCCACCTTCACAACTCATTTGAACATCTTGGCCATTTGAACAATTTAGCTCTGACATCTCTCTAGCTTTATCTCTCTAGAAATATAGTTCTGACTTAGGCATCGGAGAGGGTTCACCAGGCACCACCCCCCCCTCCTCCGTGTCTGGTATTGCCCCTTTTGCAGGGCAAAGGGAGAGAAGAAGAGAAGGAACCAAGGGAAGAAGGAAAGGAAGAAGGACATAGACAAAGACAAGGCAACTCGAGAAGACCGGATCATACACATCCCCCGTAAGGAGTGAGATCAAAGCCGACACCCCGTTGACCTAGATCTCATAACTTAACAGGGACCATTGTGAAATCCACATCCGGGAAAGGGTTCTCGATGGTTGGGCGGGCAAAGGCCACTAAGTTCCCGTCGATGATGAAATGACCATTCTGATGGACTTCCTGAGCTTCATTTGCAGTACAAAAAATGAAAACCCAGGAACCATCATCACGGCGGATAATCTCCGGGCTATGAGCTATTCTCCAGTTGTTCTGGACGAAAGAAGTGACAATAGCTTCACTGAGACGACGAGGAGCTAGGAATCGTCCCAGTAAAACTAAACCTAGATTCTCCATGTACTTAATGCGCGGAGAGAATTTAGTAGAGGAGCTGGTTGTGGTATTAAATGGCAGGCAGACAAAGATTCGTTTCATGCGACATGGTTTCCGGCGAAGTGGGATATTGACGGGAACTGAAGAGGTGGTATAGATAGGCATCGCAGGGAGGGATTGTAATGATTAAGGTGTCTAAGTTTGGATAATCGCAGAGCCCCTGTTAGTCATGCAAAGAAGATGATTGGGCTGCAGAGTGGAGAAAACGAGGAGGGAAAAGAGAAACTTTACAAAACGTGAAGGAAAAGGTAGCTGGTGATTGAGGTGGCTTTGTAGAAGACGGCACAATGATAAGGGAAGTGTAGAGAAAAAAAGAATCCGAGAGAGAATCATAGAAGGTCAGAGAAGAAGGTGAAACGTGATGAACAATGAAGTGATGATCAATGAAGGCCAACGGAAGAGACCAGCGTGATCAAAAGCCAAGCTAGGGTTCCGGCGAGAAAAGAGAGAGAATTGAAAAATTCCCTGATTTTGTTTATTATATCTATATATATAGGGTTAACAGGTCTTTTAGTCCATGATGTTTTGACAACTTTTGGGTTTTGGTCAATGATGTTTTTTTTACCTAGTTTTGGTACCATATGTTTGCAGATTTTTCTAGTTTTGGTCTAACCGTTACATTCCGTCCATTTTTTGACATGTTCAGGTTACGTGATCCGCTCTAAACTTTAAACTTAGTCCCTCTAATACATTCTTAACCTTTTTTTGTTCGATTTAGTCCAAAAGTTTCAAAATTGACCCCAATTGGACAATAGGTCCAATTGAATTTTTGAAACTTCGGGACTAAATTGAACAAAAAAAAGGTTAGGAAAGTATTAGATGGACTAAATTGAACAAAATTGAAAGTTTAGGGTGGATCACGTGACTTGTACATGTCAAAAAATGGACAGAATGTAACGGTCGGACCAAAACTAGAAAAAATCTCCAAACATATAGTACCAAAACTAGGAAGAAAAAAAACATCGTGGACCAAAACCCAAAAATGGTCAAACATCATGGACCAAAAGACCTATTATTCCATATATATATATTGTCAAGATTCTATATTTAGGATATAAATCTATCAACAATATATATACACTTATATATTTGGTACTATATGTGTATATATATCAATATTGAGAGTATTATCTATATTCCTAATATTGTGCTAAATATATTGATAGTTTCTATCCACAATTTTCTTGTGAATCTAGCCCTAATTGTGACCTAATCCACTAGGCATTATTTCAGCCGAATTTTATTCTAAAATTTTCTTGAAAATTTCTGTCACTTTAGGGTTACTTGAAGACTAAGAAATTAAATTTTTCATCTTGCACACCTAAAGGGTTCGGTTGAAAACACTAAAATTAGGGCTAGTGTTCAAATTTCAAGATCAAAACTTACTAAGATCAACAATCCAAGGTTTAGTTTTGATAAAAGTCACGTTTTTATTGAAGATCATGAACATCAAATTTTATTATGAACATCCTGAAACTTTCGGCCACCGTGATTAAAAAAAATCGAAAATTTTAAAACTTCAAATTTAAAATTTTCGGTCGCACTATGCGAATTCAAGAACACCAATTTTATCAAAATCATGAACTCCTAACACAGGCACTGATACCACTGTTGGATTACGGTGCTAAATACTACGGAAACAAAAACATAGTTACGTGCATGGTAACTAATACGCAGTGGAAGATAGTGCACATACCTATATTGCTTCCGCAGTCCCAAGATCACTGAGGGGATTTTTCGATCCGCCGGACGGTTCACGTAGAGGTTCTGGTTAAGGAAGTCCTACGTGGATTATGCTCCACAGCAAAACATCTATCGATTCTTTAGCGGGGATGGATCACTGGAGTAAATTGCTTGACACAATTTGGCACCTCCTAGGGAGTTGGTACTTTCGGCCGAACTAGCTATTATTTAGGGAGGATAGATTTCTTTTTATCTCACCACAAAGGAAGAAGAGATTAGCACTTAATAAATCTCTAGCACTTCCTTATTTATAAGAGGAGCAAAGTGGACAAAAGTCCACACTGCCTTCTATTAGATTCGGCCGGCCATGTATATGAGGGAAGCTCAATTTTGGGCCTCTCATGTAAATTGGGATTTTACGCCTAGCCCAAAATCCCTAATGTGACATTACCCAATTGCCTTAGGTAACAGGCTCATATTAGTGGGCTCCTAATTACGGCGGCCCAATCTCCAAATGCCAACATCAATAACATGACATTTCTCATGCCACACCTTCTGCTAACTTGGCCACTTCTTGTATTCTTGTTTTACCACTATGCGTAAATCAACAATCGTTATGCCGTTCTTCTTTTTAAATAATGGAAAAATAAATTCTTTCATTAAGAGACTATCTAGTTGCATATACGCGTGATGGTAGCTCTATTCAGACATGAATATGAAGGGCCGATCCTCGTGATCTCCCATAATCCTAACTACTGCCTCGAACAGCGCAGTGACCAAGAACATGAACTGTATTTGCAACGGTAGACGATGCGCGTTTTGTCAGATTTTTCGTTGTCGCTTCACAACCATGCCTGATGTGCCAAGTTTTCACGACCGTTTAGAAATACTCTTTATCATCATATGTATTCCCAACTACAAAATCATCGACTTCGGAGGATAATGACCCATCATGATAACTACAATCATGACAATCCAATCCTAATTGCCAATCACTGGATGTCCAGTCCTCCTGATAGTCTTTTCACCCTTCACGGGAATCCACCTGATAAGTAAGCTCATTTTCAATATAAGGTGGCGACACCTGAAAGTTCTCCATTCCACACACATCGTCTTCTTCTTGATTTACAATAACTTCTTCTACTTCATCAATATGTTCTTCACCTCCAACGTTGGTGTATTCTCTTTCCTACACGGCGCTGCTACAATCTCCATCGTTTATGGCGGTACTGCATTCTCCATCTGTGGGATCCCCTCCCATAATCCTAGGCATAACATATGATGTGCCCGGGTCATAGCCTCCAACCACGCAGTCGGTAAATCACTCCACCATACTCTTCTACATGGCCATCCTCTCCATTTCTAGGAAGGACAATGATCTCCACCGGTGACTAATAGTTGGCCACAGTACCGACCCAACCTTTGAATGTGGTGATTACATTCCGCCCATTTTTAAACACTATCCCAAGAAGAGGCGTTGGCACACTGCATGGTCTCGCAACCTCAATTTTTTACCATGTGGAATGTATTATAGCGATTGAAGGGTTTAGGGGATACAATTACCGATTAAAACACGTGTACATGCTCGGTAACCTAATTACGCAGCGGAAAGGGAGCACATACCCGTTTAGCTTTTCCTAGCCTAGGAACGTCACGAGAAAATTCGCGATCTGCTGGACGGTGTCCTGCGGGAACCCTTGTAAAAGAGAAATCCACAGGGTATGGTCTCCACAACAAAGCCTCTTCAATCCGGTTGCTGGGATGGATCTCTGGGGGTAATTTGACTTAACAATTTCGGCACCTCCTTGGGTGTTAAGGGTTTCGGCCGAACCTATATGTTGTGAGGGAGAGGGGATTTCTTTTGTCTCAACTAAAGGAGAGAAAGTGATTAACATTAAAAATCTCCTATCACCTCCTATTTATAAGAGGAGGTGAGCAAAGCTCACCTAGGGCTTCCTCCCTATAGTTCAGCCGAACCACATAATAGGGTAGGCCCAATTTTGGGCCTCGTATGGTCCATTGAGATTTTGGCCTGATCCAAAATCCCTAATGTGACATACCCCAATTACGCTTAGGATGTTGGGCTTATATTAATGGGCTCCCTATTAAGGCGACCCATCCAAATGCCAACAGTTCCCACTCGCCGGAATGGGAGGGTGCCTGTTAATATGTTGTCGACCAACACATCAATATTCTTTCAATGATCCAATCCAGTTTCCGTATTGTTCATACGAGATTTGTCGTGCGACCGGCAGACACAACGGGCATCATGCTACTCATTGGTTAAGAGTGTTGCAACGTCCGCGGAACGCTGATTCGCTAATTTGTTATCAACCTGTTACTTCCCTGTGCCGCGTTGTACTCTTGGTCAACTGTTATTCTCCAATTGCCTAGTTTCCCTAAAATGAATACTTCTCCAAGGCATCCGTACAAGTATTCACAAACTTCAACTAATATCCGGTTGGTGGCCACCCAGTGAATATAAGAGTCGGAGAATGACAGATGTACATGACCATCTCATCGCTCATATCCTTAGTAAAACTCAACTGATACCCAAAACGTGGTCATATTCGAAACTCTACGTTGTTTAAGTAATTAGAATTGTAATAATTAATTATCTACCTACTTACTCTATTTCCATTTAGATATTTCCTTAATGCTTTTAATTTTTACTCAATTTGCCACTCTTCTATGAGATGCCCAAAAACCCAAAGCCACTCATAATACGTCTAAACCATCAAATGTAAATTATAGAAGTAATTAAGTGGAGGAAAGTGGAAATGGTAAGCAAGGTTGTCAGAATTCTGATCCGGATCTTGGGATCTTACGACTTTACGATTCTATTGAAGTAAAATGATCCCGATCCCTTATAGGATTTTAATATTATTGAATCTTAGAGGATCATGATCCTGATCTTAGGATCTTACAATCTTACGATTCTACAACCCCGGCTAAGTAAAACGATCATACGGTTAAAGTAAATATAAAATCATCAATAGTAATGATAAAGTCGAGAATCAATTTCGGATGAAGTAAATTAACGTCTTTATTATATAAGTATTAATTTAGGGTGACAAAATTGAATTTTCTCATTTAAAAATGATGTTAATGCTATTTTAAAAGTTCACTCCTAACAGTTCTTCTATATTTATATAATTTGTAAGAAAATATAAAAATAGTGAATTAGTGTAGTATATTATAATTAATATTATTACGTTATTACATGACTTAAGATATTCTTATATTTGAGAAATTTCCGAAAATTGAAAATACGGATCAAGAAATCGAATAACACTATTTAATATATTATATCGAATATGATTTTAATAAATCGATACATATATTAAAGAATTCTTTTGTATTTATTTAATAAATAAATAGTAAGTTATATATATTAATCTATATAATTTATATTGTATACCATATCATAAAAAATTATTATATGTTAATTTATAATTCTTCTGGATCATACGACCCACGATCCGATCTTACGAACGATCTGATCTTCCCTAAAACGATTCTAGTTAGGATCCATGAGCGTTGACATTCTTGATTCAGATCCCAATAATAATTCAACCAATACAACATAACATGAAAAACATTAACTAAGTACGACTTCTATGACTCTAGGATCCAACCAAACACTACATAGTTCCTATAATTCAGTCATTGATCAGGTGCTTCTATTTTACTATTCACACTGATTTGATTTGTCCCTAAATTACACCACCAAATGGGACGCGCATCACGAGCAATTATCTCATGGAACCGGGGTAAATGAACAGTTTACCCCTTTGTGTCATAGATGATGTGGGCTTTATGCCACAGGGTCCCACATTCTTGTGAGGTAACGATGTTTACTGTAGCAATACATCCGAGTTAAAGTATAATTTTCCCGCGCATCACCTGTCGCATGCCTCTGTCCCAATCTTCTGTCGCCTACATATCAACGGCTTAAACAAATTAGCGTGAAAATAAAATATAATAGAGAAAGACATTATTTTCTTTTTTACCCATAGGTCATGCACAGTTAGCGCAATAATGTAAATATTATCATTGCTTTCCACCAACCTTATATGTTGCATGTATTTGTAATCTGATTCTTTTTTAAAGTATTTGTGGCCAAAAAAAAATTTTTTCATTGTAAAAAATTTGGTATAGTTAATTACAATTTGGAATATTTTTTTACCGAACTGACATTATTTAAACAACTAAACACAAAATAAGTAAACGGTTCGTGTTTATATATACAGATCAATCATTTGCAGAGAATGATATTAACGGGACAATTATTTTGTTTTTGGTTAAGTTTTAAGTACTTTCAAATTTATGTAATTTTAGTATTTATTCTAAAACCCTATTAGAATGGTTAAACAGTTTAGCCGGGTGAACCCTAGTATTAATGTTAAAATTGAACGAATAGTTCGTCGAATTTTAGCCTTATAAGGTTCACTTGCAAGTATTGGTTGGCAATTGGTCAAATTGTTTGTTAAATTTTAGGGTTCACCCCATCAAACTGCTCACCCATTCAAGTAGGTGATGGGTTCCGATGTAATCGTTAGCCCCGTTAACAGTCATTAGACGGCGAGTAAGTCCAGTGGGCCTTGCGAAAGGCTAGGAAGGCCCAAAAGCCCAGTATGAAGGGTCCCGACCCTAGCGGTCCCGATATATGAGCTGAATGCTCCCGACAAGAAGCCTCTGAGTAGGCCACGATATGCCTTTGTAAAGGCCCCGATAATAAAGCCCCGCGGAGGCTGGACCTGTCTCGTGAGACAAAGGGTCCGGGGTGGTGACCTAGAATGAGATAACTCTGGAGTCCCCGACAAGAGTTGGGACTTGTGATCAGAGGATAAGGCCGAGAAACCGGCCTACTAGATAAGAGTAGTGGGAGACGGCTGAGATATAGATAACCTCCCCTGAGATACGCAGGGCGTGCCCGAGATACGCGGAGTATGGGCGAGATACGCGGAACGTGGGGCGAGATATACGGAATCCCGAACGAGATATACGGAATCATGGGTAAAACGGCCAGCCACGGTCACAGGTAACTGAGTAACTTCCCCTCCTATATAAAGGAGGAAGTTACCTCAGAAAACACATTCTCTAATACGAACTTCGATTACTGCTTACCACCCCATTGATCACATACTCCTTTAGGCATCGGAGAGGGCTTCTGGGTCACCACCCAGGTCATCCCCTTTTGCAGGATTACGCGGAGCCCAGGAGTTCAAGCTTTCCGTCAAGAATGTAATGGAGCTTCGCTCGTGATCCAACATTGGCGCCGTCTGTGGGAAACTGAACGAAAAGCCAAAATAGTTTCTACCAGATCAATGGCCGGTGGTGGCAAAAAGAAGCAAGTCCAAGCCGGCAGTTCTCGCCCCGCTGGAACTATGAATTCCCCGTTGCTGGAGCATGCTGCTGAAAAAGGTGAGCACCCTGCTGTTTCTCAGACAGGGGGGCATGGCGATGATGAGGTCTCAGTCCGAGACACGGCGGTGAATAGGCAAGACATCCCGCGAAGGGAGGTGGATGCTCTCCCAAACCCAGTAGGGCACAGAGAAGAAATCCCGCGGAGGGAAGTCGGTTCTTCCTCAAACTCAGAGCTGGCTAAGGCAGTAGCAGATGCTATGCCTATGTTCTTGGCGGCCATGGAGGCTCTGTTGGACAAGAGAGAGGCTGCCAGGAGGGCGGAGGAGTTGCCCCCGGGAGAAGAGCTACCTCCACCTCCTCCAGGAATAAGGGTAAGGAGCCCGCACATTCGGAGCCCGCACATTCGGAGAAATTCGTGGTGGATGGTCCCGGACCAGTGCAACAAAGGACCATTCCCCTGAATGGCCCCATTACCCCCGATCAGGTGGTAAAAATTGTTAACATCTGCATGGGTGACCAGAAGCAGATGACATCGGAGCTAAGGGACCGATCCACTCATCCTTTCGTTCCACGGCTACTAGATACTGTCGCCCCGCCAGGGCTAGGCATCCCGACCATCAAGGAGTACGATGGTGAAGGAGACCCAATTCGCCACGTTCAGAGGCATGTCCAGGCCTGCATGGGTAGGACTTCAAATGATGATCTCATATGTTCGTTGTTCCCGATCACCTTGGGGGAAAGAGCCATGACGTGGTTTTTCAGCCTACCGCCGGGAAGTATTACGTGCTGGGCTGATATGCACGATCGCTTCATTAAGCAATATCAAGGTCGGAGACGTCTCCTAAAGAGTGTGAGGTCCCTGACCCAGGTGGTGCAAAGATCCGACGAATCGTTGGCATATTACTACCAACGATTCACTGCCAGTGCCGCGGAGATCGATGAGGAGATATCGGAGGGAGAGACCATCCGAAATTTCCTTCGGAATCTAACTGCTCCGTATGGTTCTGATCTGATGCACAGTGTAGCCGTGAAGGCAGTGTGGAGTATGGAGGCCCTGCAAGCGAGGTTGAAACAGCAAATCGACGTCCAGAAGTCGAAGATTGCTGCCGGAGAGCTTGATCCTCCGAAGTCGGGAAGAGGAAAGACATTGTCCAAGCTGTCGGATGATCGCAAAGGGAGCGACAAATCGGAGGGGAGTAGGAGCCGTGGTCGCCCCGAGAGAAGGGAGGAAAAGCGTCCTCCGAAGAAGGATAACCGCAAGGGTCGTAGCACTCCCATCAATAATTCGATGACCTCTGTCCTAGCTGTGATGGATCGACAGGGACTCGCCCGATACCCCCCGAGGAAAGAAGGTGAATTCTTAGGAGGCCGCTCCGATCGTTACTGTCGGTACCATCGAGCCAATGGTCACGATACGGATAACTGTCGGGAGTTGAAGAAGGAGATAGAGAAGCTGATCCAGAAGGGGAAGCTGAAGGAGTTTGTCGGGAGAGGACGGTGCCGATCCCGTTCCAAAACTCGGTCGCGTTCCAAGTCCCGTGATCGATCCCCGAAGAAGAAGAAGGTTGAGCTGGAAGCCTCCGGTTCTGGTGCCCGTAAGGAGAGGCGGGGGACCATTAACGTCATTCACGGAGGAATGGCGGCGGAAGGTGATACCTCCGCTTCTCGGGAGAATTATGCTTCCCGCATCTCTGCCGCTGTGGTGCTAGGCAAGAGGTCTAGGTCGTGGACTGTGAAGGAAGAAATGGTTATCTCTTTCTCAGCGGAGGATTTGATAGGCGTGGAGAGCCCTCACGACGACGCCTTGGTCGAGATGAAGCGGATCCTGATAGACGGAGAGAGCTCCTCCGACATTCTTTTCATGGACGCCCTGGAAGCCATGGGAAAGACGAAGAAGGACCTGACGCAGGTGAACTTCGCGATGGTGGGATTCTCTGATCGACTTCCTATCCGTTTGGAATGATTACCTTACCGGTGGAGTTTGGTAGTGGCTGGAAAATGGAACGGCGGAACGTGGATTTCGTCGTGGTAGAATCGGCGGGGACGTATAACGCTATTATCGGGAGGACCACCATTAACCCTCTCATGGCAGTCGCTTCGACCGTCCATCAAAAGATGAAGTTCCCGACTGACAATGGGGTCGGAGAGGTCAAAGGTGACCAGGTGGCGTCACGAAAGTGTTATGTCAATGCCACCCGAAGGAGAAGGAGGGAAGCCATGGCTGTCCTGCAGACTGATGCCGATCCTCGAGAAGAGTTTGGGCGTCCCGCCCCCATGGAAGATCTAAAGTAGGTCGAGATTGATGGACCTCGAAGAAAGGTGAAGATCGGGTCTGCTTTGTCGGAGGAAAGAGCCTGGGAGTTAATCGAGCTCTTGAAGGAGTTCAAGGAGCTGTTTGCCTGATCCCCGAGCGATATGCCAGGAATCAGCCCCGACGTGATAGTGCACGAGCTTAAGATTGATCCCGCGATCAAGCCTATCGCGCAGGGAAGGCGTCTGATGGGCGCGGATAAGAGGATCGCGATCCAGCAGGAGGTGGGCAGACTGCTCGACGCTGGATTCATCAAGGAGCTCCGATTCCAGACTTGGGTCGCTAACCCAGTCCAGGTGAGAAAGAGTAATGGGAAGTGGCGGATGTGTGTCGATTTCCGCGACTTGAACAAGGCCTGCCCGAAGGATTGTTACCTGCTCCCGAGGATTGATCAATTGGTGGATGCCACATCGGGACACGAGCTGTTGAGCTTCATGGATGCTTATTCCGGGTATAACCAGATCAAGATGGCGAAGGAGGATGCCCCCCATACAGCCTTCTATGCTGATAGTGACGTCTATCACTACGACGTGATGCCCTTCGGATTGATCAATGCTGGAGCAACTTACCAGAGGATGGTGAACAAGTTGTTCGGAGACATGCTGGGAAAGACCATGGAGGCTTATGTTGATGACATGCTGGTGAAGTCCCGACAGGCAGGAGACCATGTTCAAAATTTGGCGGTAGCGTTTGAGCGGATGAAGTTTCATCAGGTTTGGTTGAACCCGGACAAGTGTGCTTTCGGGGTGAACTCGGGGAAATTCCTAGGGTTCATGGTGAGCCAGAGAGGGATTGAGGTGAATCCCGAGAAGCTGCGAGCAATCAAAGAGATGCAGTCTCCGGAGACCTATCGGGAGGTTCAAGTGTTGAATGGCCGGTTGGCCGCGATGAATCAATTCCTATCCAAGGCGAGTGACAGAGCCATGCCATTTTTTGATGTGCTAAGGGCCCACAAGAAGTTTGACTGGTCCGACAAGTGCGAGGAGGCATTCCAAGCACTCAAGCAGCACCTCCGTACCCTCCCGCCGTTGGCGAAACCGGTTCCAGGCGAGCCGCTTTATCTCTATTTGGCTGTTTCTGAAGTTGCTGTTAGTTCTGTTTTGATTAAGATTGTCAAGGGCAACCAAGTGCCTATCTATTATGTAAGCAAGGCGTTTGCCAAATCAGAAATGAATTATCCCGCTTGATGGGTTCGATTACAGCCGTCAGGCCCTTTTAACGGCAAGGAAACGGCAAACAGGCCCACCAGGCCCAAAATGAAGGTCAAGACGACCTAGGAGAAGGGTCCCGACGAAGGGAGTCCCGATGATGAAAGGTCCCGACAGAGTCGGTCCCGACAGCTGAGTTGGAAGCTCCCGATGTGAAGCCTTTAAGTAGGCCCCGATGACGAATCCCTGAGAACGATTGGCCCTGTCACGATGACGAGGGGCCCCGAGCGGTGACACAACGAGATAACTCTGGGGTCCCCGACGGGAGTCGGGACTCGTTACCAGAGGATAAGGCCAGGATACGCGGGGCGTGGCCGAGATACGCGAAACGTGGTTAAGATACACGGAGCGTGGCCGAGATACGCGGGGCGTGTCCGAGATAAGCGAGATCATGGCCTAGATAGGCGGGATCACATCCGAGATACGCGGGATACAGGCTAACCACCCCCAACGGTTCACCAGGTACCTGAGGCATCTCTTCGCCTATAAAAAGGCAAGAGGTCACCTCAGAACACTTACGTTGAATTACATACCCTTTGAGATTATTGCTTGCCAGTTCGTATTGGGCACTCATTTAAGCATCGGAGAGGGATTCTGGGTCACCGCTCGGTCTATCCCCTCTTGCAGGATTGCGTGGAGCGAAGGAGCTAGGATCGCCGTCAAAGTCTGTACCGGAGTTCCACCGTGATCCAACATTGGCGCCGTCTGTGGGAATCAAACAAAAAGCTGATATGCCTTCTACTCGATCGATGGCGGCTGGCAAGCACAGAAGACAGGGACAATCCGGTGGTTCCCGTCACCCCGCTGCAACAAATCTGGATTCAGTACCAGAACAGGAGGAAAACCAGAACCATCCCCCGGCTGAGCTCTCCCAGACAGGGGGGCACAATGAAGGTCCCGAAGACATTGCCGCTCAGCACCAAGGCAATAGGGGGCAAGAGGTTCCCCCAGCTATAGACTTGACAAGGGCCGTGGCAGAAGCCATGCCCATGTTTCTGGCAGTCGTGGAGGCTCTCTTGGATCGAAAAGAGGCCGCGAGGAGGCAGGAGGAGATTCCCCCGTTGGAAGAAGTGGCCCCACCATCAGAGGATCGGAACGCACAGGAAGCTCCGCCCCGAGGCCAGGACAGAAGTAGGGCATCCGGCCAGCCAGAGAGGTTCGTGGTTGATGGGCCAGGACCAGTACAGCACAGGACCATTCCCCTGAATGGTCCCATCACCCCCGACCAGGTGGTAAAGATCGTGAACATCTGCATGGGAGAACAGAAGCCGCTGGTGTCGGAGCTAAGGGATCGATCCACTCACCCCTTCGTCCCCCAACTCATCGACACCCTAGCCCCGCCTGGGCTAGGTATCCCCACGATAAAGGAGTACGATGGCGAAGGAGATCCAGTTCGTCATGTCCAGAAGCACCTCATGGCATGTCTGGGAAGAGCCCCGAATGAAGACATAGTGTGTACGCTGTTCCCGAACACACTTGGAGAAAGAGCCCTGACCTGGTTCTTTAGTCTGCCCCCAGGCTGCATCACTTGTTGGGCGGATATGCACGATCGGTTCATCCAGCAGTACCAGGGTCGGAGACGTCTGTTGAAGAGTGTAAGATCCCTGACCCAGGTGGTACAGAGGCCCGACGAATCGCTGGCACACTATTACCAGCGGTACACTGCCAGTGTGGCAGAGATTGATGAAGAGATCTCGGAAGGTGAGACCATTCGTACCTTCATTCGGAACTTAACGGCCCCCTACGGTTCCGACCGAATTCACAGTGTAGCTGAAAAAGCTGTGTGGAATATGGAGGCACTACAGAAGAGGGTAAAACGGCAAATCGATGTCCAGGAGTCAAAGATAGCCGCGGGAGAGTTGGAGCCCCCAAAGTCGAACAAAGGGAAACAGTCAGTTAAACCTTTCGACGATCGTAAGTCAAAGGGTAAACCCGAAAGTAGTCGGAATCGAGGCCGCCCTGATCGGAGGGACGATAGGCGTTCTTCAAGGAAGGATAAGCGGGAGGAGCTTGACATTCCTCTCAACTGCTCCATGGCGGAGGTACTGACGGTCATGGAACGACAAGGCATCTCCAGGTACCCCCCAAAGAAGGACGGAGAATTCTTGGGATCTCGCACGGATCGCTACTGCCGGTTTCACCGCGCAAATGGTCACGACACCAATCATTGTCGGGAGCTGAAGAAGGAGATCGAAAAGCTGATCCAGAAGGGGAAGCTCAAGGAATCCGCCGGGGATAAGCGGTGTCGATCCCGCTCTCGGTCCCGATCGCGGTCTCGTTCCCGATCCCGCGATCGGTCACCAAAGAAGAAGAGAACCGACCCAGAGTCATCCGCTGCTCGCAAAGAGAGACGGGGCACTATCAATGTGATTCACGGAGGATTTGCTGCTGGAGGTGATACTTCATCCGCCCGAGAGGTTTATGCCTCTAGAATCCCTACGGCGGTGGTGCTGGGTAAGAGGTCCCGATCCTGGACCCTGAAGGAAGAAATGGTGATCTCCTTTTCGTCGGAGGATCTCATAGGCGTGGAAACTCCGCATGACGACGCCTTGGTCGTAACCTTGGATGTAGACGGTTTTGAAATGAAGCGAATTCTGATCAACGGGGAAGCTCCTCCGATATCCTATTTATGGACGCGTTGGAGGCCATGGGAAAAACGAAGAAAGATCTGAAGGAGGCAAACTTCCCAATGGTCGGGTTCTCTGGCTCAACCTCCTATCCGCTAGGAGTAATCACCTTACCAGTGGAGTTTGGTAGTGGGTGGAAATTAGAAAGGTGGAACGTGGAGTTCGTGGTAGTTGATTCCGCGGGGACTTACAACGCGATTATCGGGAGAACCACCATCAACCCCCTGATGGCGGTTGCCTCGACAGTACACCAGAAGATGAAGTTCCCGACCGACCATGGGGTCGGAGAAGTCAAGGGTGACCAGGTAGCTTCCCGAAAATGCTACGTTAACGCCACCCGGAGGAGGAGACGAGAAGCCATGACTGTCCTCCAGACAGATACAGATCCTAGAGAGGATTTTGGGCGTCCCGCCCATGTAGAAGATCTAAAAGAAGTCGAGATTGACGGACCTCAGAGGAGGGTAAAAATCGGGTCAGCTTTGACCGAAAAAACAGCCCGAGAATTGATTGAGTTGCTGAAGGAGTTCAAGGAGCCGTTGCCTGGTCCCCGAGCGATATGCCAGGAATCAGCCCCGATGTGATCGTACACGAGCTGAAGATAGATCCTGCGATCAAGCCTATCACGCAGAAAAGACGT
The DNA here is from genome assembly GCA_036873135.1 of Clarkia xantiana subsp. parviflora. Classification (NCBI taxonomy): domain Eukaryota; kingdom Viridiplantae; phylum Streptophyta; class Magnoliopsida; order Myrtales; family Onagraceae; genus Clarkia; species Clarkia xantiana. Next base: position 6,981,552 of record JAPTYO010000017.1, on the reverse strand, counting down.
CCGATGGGCACGGACAAGAAGATCGCGATCCAGCAGGAGGTGGGCAGGTTGCTCGATGCTGGGTTTATTAAAGAGATCCGATTCCAAACTTGGGTTGCTAATCCAGTGCTGGTGAAGAAGACTAACGGGAAATGGCGAATGTGTGTGGATTTCCGCGACCTGAATAAGGCTTGCCCGAAGGACTGTTATCCACTCCCGAGAATCGACCAGCTGGTGGATGCCACGTCGGGACATGAGCTGTTGAGTTTCATGGATGCGTATTCAGGCTACAACCAGATCAAGATGGCCAAGGAAGACGCTCCCCACACAGCGTTCACCGCAGATAGTGACATCTATCACTACGATGTCATGCCTTTCGGGTTGATCAATGCTGGGGCAACCTACCAGCGGATGGTGAACAAGCTGTTCGGAGATATGCTGGGGGAAACCATGGAGGCTTACGTGGATGATATGCTGGTGAAGTCCCGACAAACCGAGGATCATGTGCACAACCTAACCATGGCGTTTGAGCGGATGAGGCTGCATCAAGTTCGCTTAAACCCGACGAAATGCGCTTTCGGAGTCCACTCAGGAAAATTTTTGGGCTTTATGGTAAGCCAGAGAGGAATTGAGGTGAATCCCGAGAAGCTGAGGGCGATCGAGGAGATGCAGTCTACGATAAATCATCGGGAGGTACAAGTGCTGAATGGCCGACTAGCTGCAATGAATCGCTTCTTGTCCAAAGCCAGCGACCGATCAATGCCGTTTTTTGAAGTCCTGAGGGCCAACAAGAAATTTGAATGGACCGCCAAGTGTGAAGAGGCGTTCCAAGCACTCAAGCAGCACCTTCGCACCCTCACGCCGTTGGCGAAACCGGTTCCAGGCGAGCCGCTCTACCTTTATTTGGCTGTTTCTGAATTTGCCATTAGCTCTGTGTTAGTAAAGATTGTCGAGGGTAATCAAGTCCCAGTCTATTATGTAAGCAAGGCGTTTGCCAAGTCTGAATTGAACTATCCTGCCGTTGAGAAGTACCTCTTTGCGTTGATTATTACTGCTCGGAAGCTAAGGCCTTATTTCCACGCACACGAGATCACTGTGCTGACGAACCAGCCTTTGAAGCATTTTTTGAACCGACCGGATGCGTCGGGGAGATTAGTGAAATGGGCAGTAGAGCTTAGTGAGTTTCGCATACACTTCGCTCCAAGAACAGCCATTAAGGGCCAGGCATTGGCAGATTTCATAGCAGAATCTACAGCCCCCGATCTGGAAGAAGCGGGCTCTGTAGAGGGGGCAACCATGGAGGTCCCGATAGAAGAACAACCAGAGAGGGCAGAGCAATCAGAACAGCCAAACGAATAAAATACCTGGGAAATGTACACGGATGGCTCCTCGAGTTCGGACGGATCAGGAGTGGGCTTTTTGTTGATACCACCGGGTGAAGGTGAACCGCTCCGATACGCCTTGGCTTTAACATTCAAGGCCACAAACAATGAAGCGGAATATGAAGCTCTTATCACGGGCCTGAAAATTGCTAAAGGCACTGGAGTCGATCACTTGAGAGTGAAGTGTGACGCAGCTTTAATCGTAAACCAGGTTCAAGGGCAATACGAAGCGAGGAGTCCGATAATGAAGAAATACTTACGCGAAGTGCAAGCCCTGAAGGAGAGCTTTAAAAGCTTCGATATCGAGGCAATCCCGAGGGAGGAAAACGTAGAGGCAGACGCCCTGAGCAAATTTGCCATGGGGGCACCCTTAGAGGAAAATCGGAAGGTGCACTTCTTGGAGAAGGTGATCTTATCGACCATCGACCCGACGCAGGTGTGTACCATTGAGGCAAAATCGGAGGAGGAGCCCACTTGGATGACCCCGATAGTCGCGTACCTGACTACGGGGGCAGTCCCCGATGATAGGGTAGCAGCAGACAGAATACGCCGAATCGCGGCCAATTACGTGATGCTAGACGATCAGCTGTACAAGAAAGGCTGGTTCTCGACTCCGTACTTGAAGTGTGTGGCAGAACCCGATACAAATCGAATCCTGAAGGAGGTGCATGAAGGGGTCGCGGCTTGTCATGAAGGAGCCCGATCCATCATGAGGAAGGTATTGAACTTGGGCTATTATTGGCCCACGATGAACAAGGAAGCAACGGCGTTGGTCCGATCCTGTGACGCGTGCTAGAGGTACGCACCGAGTATCGTGGCTCCGGCCGCTAATCTGACATCCATCAAGAGCGCGTGGCCCTTCGCGCGGTGGGGCATCGACTTGGTGGGACCCCTTCCACAAGCACAAGGTCAATGTAAGTATTTACTTGTAGCAATCGATTATTTTTCGAAATGGATAGAGGCGAAGGCATTGGCCAGAACAACGGGCAACCAGATCGTCAAGTTCCTCCAGACCCACATTGTGTCCAGATATGGGATTCCTAAGGTGGTGATCAGCGACAATGGTCCACCGTTTAACGGCTCTCAGGTGAGGGAGTATCTGGAGGAATTGAACATCGAGCATCGGACCGCCTCCGTACGCCATGCTCAGACTAATGGCAAGGTGGAATCAGCCAACAAAATCGTGATGGATGGCCTGAAGAAGAGGGTCTATGCCTTGAAGGGCAAGTGGCTGAACGAACTGGAAAACGTGCTTTGGGCTGTTAGAACGACACCCAAACGATCAACGGGGGAGACTCCGTTTGGCCTTGTTTATTGCACGGAAGCTGTCGCCCCCGTGGAGGTAGCTGTGGCGTCCCATCGGATGAGATATTACGAGCCCCTGACGAACGATGAAATGAGACGTCTGGACTTGGACTTACTCGAAGAGAAGAGGCGGGAAGCCGATGAAGTCCAAGCTCGAATGCGTTTGGCGACGGCCAGGTACTACAATCGGCGAGTGAAGTCCCGACAGTTCTTCGTCGGGGAGCTGGTTTGGCGTCGCAACGAGTTCACCCTTTTGGATCGAATCAACAAGATGTCACCAAAATGGGAAGGACCTTATAAGGTCGTGGGGATGCCAGCTCCAAATGCGTACAAGTTGGAAGACCTCGATGGCAGAACTTTAAAGCATTCTTTTAGTGGTGAACACTTGAAGAAACACCATGCTTGAAGAAAGTCGCCTTAAGTGGTGCCCGATAGAGTCGCCTTAAGTGGTGCCCGATGTAAAATCGCCTTAAGTGGTGTATGCTGTTTATCGTTTAATTCGATGTAAGCCAATTTTGTGCCGTCAATAAATAAAGAGGTTGCTTCCAATCAGGGTTATCTTTAGATTTATGCTAAGTGTCAAAGTCGCCTTGAGTGGTGCACGAGAAAAGTCGCCTTGAGTGGTGCACGAGAAAAGTCGCCTTGAGTGGTGCACGATCCTTAGATTTATTCTAAGTATCAAAAAGTCGCCTTGAGTGGTGCACGAGAAAAGTCGCCTTGAGTGGTGCACGATCCTTAGATTTACTCTAAGTATCAAAAAGTCGCCTTGAGTGGTGCACGATATTAAGTCGTCTTAAGTGATGCGTGATTCTTAGATTTACTCTAAGTAATAATTAAGTCGTCTTAAGTGATGCACGGAACTAAGTCGCCTTAAGTGGTGCGCAGGATTAAGTCGCCTTGAGTGGTGCACGATATTAAGTCGTCTTAAGTGATGCGTGATTCTTAGATTTACTCTAAGTAATAATTAAGTCGTCTTAAGTGATGCACGGAACTAAGTCGCCTTAAGTGGTGCGCAGGATTAAGTCGCATTAAGTGGTGCAAGTTATTAAATCGTCGGGAAGGACGTACGAAAATGTCTCAATTGTCGAAGTATCGACCCAGGCAAGTATAAAGTCACTTGAAGAAATGTATCAAGAAAATCGGAACTGATAAAGTCTGATAATTGATAAGGGCTCAAAGGCCCGACAATGACAAAAAAGGAGAAGATACAAGGACTCTAAAGATAAACGTTCAAGCTTGGTCCTTGTCGGCAGCGTCGGCAGCAGCTGGGTCTGCGGAGTCGGTAGCAGAGGGATCCACAGGGTTGGCCTCGGGAGGATCGACTATCGGGGTATCCGCACTTGGAAGCTCAGAGGCGTCTTCGACAATTACGGGGGTACTCCCCCCATCACTCTCCTCGGAAAGAGAAAAATACTTCTTCGCAAAGGGAGCGAGGTAAGGAGACTTGTCAAAGTTGATGGCCTCGCCATACTCCAGGTGGAGCTGCTCCTCAACCGCATTAAAGAGAGTGTTCTCCACCTCCGCGCCGAAGAATTTCATAGCGTCGGCCTGGAAATCCCCAGATCTCCGATAATCCTCCCGGCCCTTCGCCTCCGCCTCGACCAGCTGCGCAGGAAAGCCTGCGATCTGCTCCTCCAGAGCCCTCTTCTCGAGGATCAGTCTGTCCTCAGCAGCCTTCTTCTCCTGGACCAGCTTGTCCACAGCCACCTGCCGCTCCTGCCGCTCTTGCCTCAAGAGCCCCTCGAAGTCCCCGACCTGCTTCTGGAGGTCCCGAACCTTCTGATCAAGGACACCCTGCTCCTTGACAAGCTTTCCCCGCGAAGACTGGGAGGCCTTAAGATCCTCCTTGAGCTGGTCGAGGGCTGCTCGATCCCGCTCCCGGGACTCATCGTAGGCGATGACGTACCCAATAAGACGGTTGAAGTCCCCGAGCTCCTACAATAAGAGGAAAAAGTGTTAATAGATGAACAACCCGATTTATCATGGAAAAGAGAGAAGCGAAGTCTTACCTCTATCCGGCGCATGGACATCTCTCTGACATCCCGATGCATGGCCGTCTGATTGAGGGAAATCGGATACCACATGGTGGGCAGGATCGAGCCTGCCAGCAGATGCAGGGCAAGGTCATGGTGCTGCTCCCCTTGTGTAAGTGGGACTCCTTGCAGCGTCTGGATGGGAGTCCAGGGGGCATTCGCTTGTGAAGGGTTGAAGGGCCTATAGAAATTCCTATCGAGAGCGACAGGAGGAGGAGGACGATAAGTGGAGGGGCATGCCTCCGTCTCGGCCCGAACGGGGGAAGGAGTGAAGTTATGGATGGGCGACGGCTGCCGCTGCTGCGGAGAAGATGAAGGAGGCAGACCCTGAGGGGTTGGTTTCAAGGGGGATTGCCCCGTCCTCCGACGATGATGAAGGGAGCCACCCTCGTCAGTCTCCTCGGAGGAGTCCAAGGTCTCCACCTGACGAAACTGTTCGCCAGTCGGAGCCTTCTCCCCAGCTGAGGGAGGCGCCCCTGTTGAAGATGGTGCATTCGCGGAGGCTGCAGCACCCGATGGAGCTCCTGAGCGACCTGCACCTTGAGGATGAGAGGCTTCAGAAATGTAGTCAGGAAGTTCATCAGGATTCTTACACCAAATGATACGTCGGGAGACGTATTTATCCTTCCCGCGATAGTGGTAATAGCCCGCCTTCAAGACATGAGGAGTTTCGCCTCGAAGGATTCGTTTGGCGTCATCGATACGGGCCTCCTTGGTCGAAGAAATCAAATCCTTCGGGACCATCCTCTTGTATGATTTAATAGCAAGTCGGAGCTTTTTACCTTCTTCAGCATTCTGGACGTCGAAGAGCTGGTCCAGATCCACCCGTTTCCGCTTGGGCTGCTCCGCGGAAGGAGACTCCGATTGAGCAGCGGCCTTCTTTGCAGATTTCCTCTTCCGCGAGGGACGGACAGCATCAGTCTCCCCCTGCTTAAGGAACAGATCGGTCAGCACAGATACTTTCTTGGCTGCAAACAATAAACGAAGAAGAGTTAGAAGTTTACCCAGGGAACCATATTAGAAGGGCCGTCGAAAAGCTGCCCCCCAGAGATTATATCGAGGAGTCGGATCCCGGCGTGCACCAGGTCCCGCTCCACGAGTGAATTGGCGATGAGGGGAGTGTAGGACTCCCCCAATCGGTAAAGCTGGATGAGTTGAAGAGTTTCAAAATCTTCGTCAGTATAAGTGTGGAAGGCAGGCGGAGGGTCTGCTGCCACCTCCCATCGAGGCCAGGGGATCGAAGAGTGTCGGATGAAGAAGTAGCTCCTCTTCCAACTACTGTTGTCGGACCCCGTGTCAACCAGGAGTCCCCGACCCTTGACCACCTTCCAGGTGTCATTGGTCCAGCTACACCGGGCAAGCTGCTGCCTACTCCACTTGGGCATCCGAGGATAGAAGGCGCAAACCCCCACCTCGTTGCACTTCATCCCATAGAAGGTTCTGAAGAGCTGGAGGCTATAGACCCACTTCTGTCGGAAGCAGAGAACCTGAAAGGCGTTCCATAGACGGATGGCATGGGGAGAGAAGGTAGTTGGATGCGTTTTGTAATGCTGGCACATCTCGACCAGATTACCACAGAAGGGGAATCTGATCCCCGCTGATACTTGCCCCGTAGAGACAAATACCTCCCCTTTTTGGGGACGAGTAACCTCAGGGTTACCCGAGGGGCGAGGCCAAGGATATGGGAAACGGGGTTCCCAGGTAGAAGTGATACACCCCTCTCGGAGGGCTGCATCGTAGGCAGTATTGGAAATTTCCTTCAGAGCATAATCAAAATTAAAAGGTTTTCTCCCCTCAGAGCTGGACCCGTCGTCTGAAAAGCAACAATGGCAAGAAAAGGGATTAAGTACCTTTTCATACCACTTCTTTGCACAGAATCCACTTTTGGTACCACTTCTATTTTTTTGTATACTTTTGGTACCAATGATTTCAACTTTGTATCCTTTTGGTACCACCGTTAACTTTCCGTCCAAATTGGCCGTTAAGTGGCATGTACCATGCACGTGACCCCCCTAAACTTTTGAATTTGTTTCAATTTAGTCCATCTAATGCATCCCTAACTTTTAATTTGTTCAATTTAGCCCTAAAATTTCCAAATCGAACCCTTGACCCAAATTGACCTAGCCGGACCTAGCCTAGGGCTAGGTCCGACCCTGGGTCGGGTTCGCCCGACCCAGGCGAACCCGACCCAGGGTCGGACCTAGCCCTAGGCTAGGTCCGGCTAGGTCAATTTGGGTCAAGGGTTCGATTTGGAAATTTTAGGGCTAAATTGAACAAATTAAAAGTTAGGGATGCATTAGATGGACTAAATTGAAACAAATTCAAAAGTTTAGGGGGTCACGTGCATGGCACATGCCACTTAACGGCCAATTTGGACGGAAAGTTAACGGTGGTACCAAAAGGATACAAAGTTGAAAACATTGGTAGCAAAAGTATACAAAAAAATAGAAGTGGTACCAAAAGTGGATTCTGTGCAAAGAAGTGGTATGAAAAGGTACTTAATCCCGGAAAGAAAAACACAGTGGGATTCTTGGAAAGCTATGAACAAGGAAGAGACGAACAGACAGTGAAGGAAAAATCCTTACCAGACATGATGAAGTGGAAGTTGAGGAAATGAACTGGGCGTCGCTGGAAGAATGACCGGAGAAACTCTGAGACCTTCGGAATTACAGAGCTTAAGTTCGCAGAGAAGTTGCAGAGAGCTTTTGAGAATTCGGAAACGGTAAAAATTAAACTGTGCCCATGGCTAGGGTTTTATAGGCGAAGAGGACAGTTGAAGGGACACTTCGATCCGAGTCGTCGAAGTCGAAGAGTTTTAATCTGGACCGTTGAGATGAAACGTGCAGAAGGACAACAGACGTAATGATGAAACGGCCTGAAAAGCACTTTTCAGAGAAGAGCAGGCGCGAAAAATCAGGCACGAGGGCCGAAAACGTCGCTTCATTATCTACTGCATTTAATGAATTGAGGAATCGAGGAGACCCCTGGGATTTGGCAGTTACCTACAAAACGCTGAGGAAACACGAAGGAAAAGATTAGTACTGAATGACCATGTCAAGGGAAAGATCCCCGATTCCAAATTCGGGAGGTCGGGAGTTGGAAGACACGACGAACTAAAAGTCCCTCATGTCTTGGGGGCAAATGATGGGTTCGATTATAGCCGTCAGGCCCTTTTAACGGCAAGGAAACGGCAAACAGGCCCACCAGGCCCAAAATGAAGGTCAAGACGACCTAGGAGAAGGGTCCCGACGAAGGGAGTCCCGATGATAAAAGGTCCCGACAGAGTCGGTCCCGACAGCTGAGTTGGAAGCTCCCGATGTGAAGCCTTTAAGTAGGCCCCGATGACGAATCCCTGAGAACGATTGGCCCTGTCACGATGATGAGGGGCCCCGAGCGGTGACACAATGAGATAACTCTGGAGTCCCCGACGGGAGTCGGGACTCGTTACCAGAGGATAAGGCCAGGATACGCGGGGCGTGGCCGAGATACGCGGAACGTGGTTAAGATACACGGAGCGTGGCCGAGATACGCGGGGCGTGTCCGAGATAAGCGAGATCATGGCCTAGATAGGCGGGATCACATCCGAGATACGCGGGATACGGGCTAACCACCCCCAACGGTTCACCAGGTACCTGAGGCATCTCTTCGCCTATAAAAAGGCAAGAGGTCACCTCAGAACACTTACGTTGAATTACATACCCTTTGAGATTATTGCTTGCCAGTTCGTATTGGGCACTCATTTAAGCATCGGAGAGGGATTCTGGGTCACCGCCCGGTCTATCCCCTCTTGCAGGATTGCGTGGAGCGAAGGAGCTAGGATCGCCGTCAAAGTCCGTACCGGAGTTCCACCGTGATCCAACACCGCTATTGAGAAGTATCTCTTTGCGTTGATTGTTGCTGCTCGAAAGCTACGACCTTACTTCCATGCCCACGAGGTTACGGTGTTAACTAATCAGCCCTTGAAGCACTTTTTGAGCCGACCGGAGGCGTCGGGGAGATTGGTGAAATGGGCCATCGAGCTTACAGAGTTCCATATTCATTTTGTTCCGAGAACTGCTATTAAGGGCCAGGCATTGGCGGATTTTATAGCTGAGTCTACGGCACCCGATCTGGAAGAAGCGGGTCCCGTAGAGGGGGCAACCATGGAGGTCCCGATAGCAGAACAGCCAGAACAGCCAGAAGAGGAGAACACTTGGGAGATGTACACTGATGGTTCATCGAGTGTAGAAGGATCGGTGGCAGGATTCGTACTGATACCGCCCGGTGGAGGCGAGCCCTTGCGATATGCCTTGGCCTTAACGTTTAAGGCCACCAACAATGAAGCTGAGTATGAGGCTCTCATCACGGGCCTTAAAATTGCCAAGGGTACGGGAGTCGATCATTTAAAAGTGAAGTGTGATGCCAGCTTGATTGTGAATCAAGTCTAGGGGAACTATGAAGCCAAGAGCCCGACAATGAGTAAGTATTTGCACGAGGTGCAGACTTTGAAGGGAAGCTTCAAAAGCTTCGATATCGAGGCAATACCGAGGGAAGAAAATGCGGAGGCAGACGCCTTAAGCAAGTTCGCTCTGGTAGTGGCCCCTGAGGAGAATCGGAAGGTGCACTTTCTGGAGAGAGTAATCATCTCAACCATCGATCCATCGAAGGTTTGCGCTATTGAAGCAGGATCGGAGGAAGAAGAGAAACCCACCTGGATGACCCCGATGGTCACATACCTGACTACGGGGGCACTCCCCGATGATGAAGTGGCAGCTGTTAGGTTGCGTCGAATCGCGAGCAACTACGTGATGGTGGACAACCAGTTATACAAGAGGGGGCATGTAAAGCCTTTTCTGAAATGTGTGGCGGAGCCTGATACGAATCGGATCCTAAGAGAACTGCACGAGGGAGTCGCGGCCTGTCATGAAGGGGCCCGATCCATCGTGAGGAAGGCGTTGAATCTAGTCTACTATTGGCCTTCGGTGAACAAGGAAGCGACAGCGATGGTCCAATCCTGTGATGCATGCCAGAGGTAAGCTCCGAATATCGCGGCTCCTGCCGCGGACTTAATGTCCATCAGGAGTGCTTGGCCCTTCGCACAGTGGGGCATTGACTTGGTGGGACCTCTTCCACAAGCGAGAGGTCAGTGCAAGTATTTACTCGTTGCCATCGATTACTTCTCGAAGTGGATAGAGGCTAAGGCGTTGGCCAAGACGACAGGGCAGCAGATCCTCAAGTTCCTTCAAACTCAGATCATATCCCGGTATGGGGTTCCTCGAGTGTTGATCAGCGATAATGGCCCTCCGTTTAATGGGGCTCAGTTGAAGGAGTACCTGGAAGAATTGAAAATCGAGCATCGGACAGCTTCCGTCCATCATGCTCAGACCAACGGCCAAGTCGAATCAGCCAACAAGATCGTGATGGATGGCTTGAAGAAGAGAGTCTACGCCCTGCAGGGTCATTGGCTAGATGAGCTTGAAAACGTACTGTGGGTTGTTAGAACAACACCCAAGCAGTCGACAGGGGAGACTCCGTTTGGCCTTGTCTATGGCACGGAGGCAGTTGCCCCCGTGGAGATAGCGGTGGCGTCCCATCGCAGGAGGTATTATGAGCCTCTAACGAACGAGGAAATAAGACGTCTAGACTTAGACTTGCTCGAGGAGAAAAGGTGGAAGGCTGATGAAGTTCAGGCTCGGATGCGTCTGGCAACAGCCCGATATTATAATCGGCGTGTCAAGTCCCGACAATTCTTCGTTAGAGAACTTGTCTGGCAGAGGAACGAGTTCGTTCATCAAGATCGGGTAAACAAGCTATCGCCGAAATGGGAGGGACCTTACAAGATCGTAGGGATGCCAGCCCCGAATGCGTACAAGCTAGAAGACCTTGATGGCAAGACGTTGAAGCATTCCTTCAGTGGCGCACACCTGAAGAAGTATCATGTTTGATATTAAGCCGCCGCGAATGGCGCAAGTTATTAATGAATAAAAGAAGTTGCTTCCGATCAAATTGCTTTTAGATTTATTCTAACTGTTAGTAAGACTTCCTGAAGGACGCGACAAAAGCCTTCCGAGGTACGATAAAAGCCTTTCGAGGTACGAACAAAAGCCCTACGGGGTATGAGTAAGTCGTCTTTATGATGCAACCAAAAGCCTAGGTACGAAAAAGCCCTAACGGGTCCGCGTAAGTCATCTATATGATGCGGCAAAAAGCCTTAAATGGTACGAAAAAGCCCTAACGGGTCCGCGTAAGTCGTCTATATGATGCGGCAAAAAGCCTTAACGGGTACGAAAAAGCCCTAACGGGTCCGCGTAAGTCATCTTTATGATGCGGCAAAAAGCCCCAACGGGTGTGATCAAGTCGTCTGGAATGACGCGATAAAAGCCCTGAGTGGTACGATTAAGTCATCTATATGGGCGCGGTAAAAACCTTAAGGGGTGCGAAATAAATCATCTTAAGTGATGTACAAAATTGCCTTGAGAGACAGGGATGAGAAACCTTAAGTGGTAAAGTCCCGAGGAAAATGTCACGAAAAGACATATGAAATTACATTAAGTGACTTGGACGAGAAACCTTAAGTGGTGAAGTCCCGAGTAGACGAGAAACCTTAAGTGGTGAAGTCTCGAGTAGATGAGAAACCTTAAGTGGTGAAGTCCCGAGTAGACGAGAAACCTTAAGTGGTAAAGTTTCGAGTAAAGCATCGGAAGGATGTATGAAGTCATCTTAAGTGGTGCATTGGAACGTTTTAAGTAACGGATCTAAAGTCGCTTTAAATAGTGCAAACGATTATCGGGACCAAAACAGATGAAAGAAATTTCATATATAAAGGCTCAAAGGCCTGAGGGTTCTGATACAAAAGATAAGGAGGATACAAGGAGGAAAATTACAAGGACTTAAAGAATAGAGCATTAAGCTTGGTCCTTGTTGGAAGTTGGGTCCTCAGCAGCTTCGGAGGGAGTAGGATTCGGAGGGGCCTGGGCAGAAGGCTCCGCAGTCCGCGGAGTTGGGTCCGCGGCATCAGTCTCTTCACTCTCCGCGGGGAGGTTGAAGTATTTCTCTGCAAAGGGGGCGAGGGTCTCGGACTTCTTAAAGTCGATGGAATCCACGTATGTCGTGTAAAGTTCCTCGACGGCATTGAACAAAACGTTCTCCACCTCGGTTTTGCAGAACCCCACGGCATCTGCCTTGAAATCATCGGAATTCCGATATTCCTCGCGACCCTGAGCCTTTGCCTCAGCCAGCTTGGCAGAGAATTCAGCCTTCTCGGCTTCAAGTCTCGCCTAGGCCTCCGCGAGAGCTTCCACGAAAACGCCCTTCTCGTGGATGAGCTGCCTCTTCTCCGCCTTGTTCCGTCGCTGATCCTCCTGGACCATCCTCCGCTCCCGACGCAGGACGGCCTCATGATCGTGAACCTGCTTCTGCAGGCCCGTAGCCATCTCGTCGAGGAGTGTCCGTTCCTTGGCTATCTTGTCCCTAGCCGCTACAGCCTCGTCGAGGTCCGCTTGGAGTTTGGCCAAAGCGTCGGGGTCCGACTTGGCTTGTGCCTCCTCCAAAGCACCCTTGAGAGCCAGGATGAAGCCAAAGCAGCGCTGCTGGTCCACGGTTTCCTAAGACGAAAGGGAAAAAGATTAGAATCTGATAATCGAAGGTAAGAACAATGAAGAGAACAAAGTAAACGTAAAGCCTTACCTCCATCCGACGGATGGCCATATTGCGGAGCTCTTCCTCAATGTCCTCCCGCGCCAAGGAGATTGGCCACTTTAAGGCTGGAGGAATTGACCCTGCCAGCAGATGCAGGGCCAATTCAGGCTGAAGGTCCCCCCGTTAGAGTGAGACCCCTTGGAGAGACTCGATCGGGTTCCAGGGAACCGTCTCCTGGTCGAGGGTGAAAACCTTGTAAAGATTCTCATCCACGGGGAGAGGAGGGATGACCCTGGAAGCCTCAGCCGGAGGAGCCACCTCGATCGGAGGCTCGGGAGTCGGAGTGCGAAGCTCTTGAGGAGGACTCCGGGACACGTCATCCACGGTGGGCCTCAGGGTGCTTCGACCTGGCCTTCGGCGGAGCAGGCCACCTTCATTTGGCTCCTCGGAGGAAGGAGAAGCCTCCAAGTCGGTCACCTGACGGAACTGAGCTTCCGTCGGGGTCTCCTCCATCATCGGCGCCTGTGGAGTCGCGGCCCGTGCTGGAGTAGCAGCCCTCCTCAGAGTGAGAGCCTCCGATGGACCTGCGGTTGCGGGACGAATAAAATCAGGAAGAGTATCATAGGGACACCAGATGATTTGGCGCTCAAGATGTTGGTCCTTTCCAAAGAAGTTGTAGTATCCCGCCTTGAGAACGCGGGGGGTTTCTCCTCGAAGGATGTATTTGATTTCTCGAACCCGCGATTCCCGATCAGCGGGGATAAACTCCTCGGGGACCAGCTTCCTATATTTCTTAATAGCACGACGAACACGCTTACCTTCCTCGGCGGTAGTGACCTCGAAGGCTTGGTCTATCTCCTCCCTTCGGGCCCGCTTGGCCTCGGTCCGCTCTGCAGTCGGGGGAGCAGCAGAAGAAGAAGCTCCCTTTTTCAGCGACTTCCGCTTCCGCTTGGAGCCACCTTGGACGGCATCAGTCTCCCCCTGCTTCAACATGAGATGGGTCAGCAGAGATGCCTTCTTGGCTGCAAAAATGAAAAGACAAAGTGGTTAGAAGTGTTACCCAGATGACCAAATCCTTGGAAACGGAATCGAGGAGCCGGACTCCGATATGAATCAAGTCCTTCTCCACGAGCTTGTTGGCGTCGAGGGGAATGAAGGATTCCCCCCAACGGTAAAGCTGGACCAGCTGGAGAGTGTTGAGGTCATCCTCGGTGTAGACCTCGAGCTTGGGGGCAGGGTCCGCCACAACCTCCTATCGGGGCAATGGGACAGAGCTGTTTTGGACGAAGAAGTAATACTTCTTCCATCCGCTATTGTCGGACCCTGAATCACGAATAAGCACCCGATCCTTGTGGAACTTCCAGGTCTCGCTATCCCAGCCGAAACGTGAAAGTTGCTCCTTTGTCCACTTGGGGAGTCGGGGGGAGAAGGAGCAAACACCAGCCTTATTACACTTCATTCCGTAGAAGGTGCGGAAGAGCAGCAAACTGTATGTCCACTGCTGGCGGAGGCACAGAAGCTGGAAAGCGTTCCACACGCGGATGGCATGTGGAGAGAAGGTGCAGGGATGTGTCTGGTAGAAGTTGCACATCTCCACCAGGTTCCCGCAAAAAGGGAATCGAATCCCAGCACTTATCTGCCCGGCGGAGACGAACACTTCTCCCTCTCGAGGACGTGTGACGATATGCTTCCTCTTGGTGGTTGGCTGAGACTCGTAAGGGAAGCGGGGTTCCCAGTCCAAGGTAATGCAGCCTTCTCGGAGAGCAACCTCGTACGAGGTCTCGGAAATCTCATTAACAGCAAGCTCAAAGGTAAAAGGGGTCCTTGCCCCAGAACTAGCCTCGTCTAAAAACGGTTACAAACAGGAAAACTTGAGAAAGGAGGATAAGGTTGTTGGATCACGATGGAACTCCGGTACGGACTTGGACGGCAATCCTAGCTCCTTTGCTCCACGCAATCCTGCAAGAGGGGATAGACCGGGCGGTGACCCAGAATCCCTCTCCGATGCTTAAATGAGTATTTCGTATGACTGGCAAATAATAATCTCAGAGTGTATTCAACTCAACGTAAGTCTTTCTGAGGTGATCTCCTGCCCTTTTATAGGCAAAGAGATGCCTCAGGTACCTGGCGAACCGTTAGGGGTGGTTAGCCCGTATCCCGCATATCTCGGACGTGATCTCGCGTATCTTAGCCATGCCCCGCGTATCTCGGCGACGCTCCGTGTATCTTAACCACGTTCCGCGTATCTCGGCCACGCCCCGCATATATTGGCCTTATCCTCTGATAACGAGTCCCGACTCCCGTCGGGGACTCCAGAGTTATCTCGTTGTGTCACCGCTCGGGGCCCCTCGTCATCGTGACAGGGCCAATCATTCTCAGGGATTCATCATCGGGGCCTACTTAAAGGCTTCTCATCGGGAGCTTCTAGCTCAACCATCGGGACCGACTCTGTCGGGACCTTACTTCGTCGGGACTCCCTTCGTCGGGACCCTTCTCCTAAGTCATCTTGACCTTCCCTTCGAGCCTGGTGGGCCTGTTTGCCGTTTCCTCGCCGTTAAAGGGCCTGACGGCTGTAGTCGAACCCATCATTTTCCCCCAAGACATGAGGGACTTTTAGTTCGTCGTGTCTTCCGACTCCCGATCTCCCAATACTAGAGTCGGGGATTTTTTCCTTGGTTCAGTTACTTAGTTTATCAGTCTTCTCCTCTACGTTTCTTCAGGGTTTTGTAGATAACTGTTATATCCCAGAGGTCTCCTCGGTTTCCTAGTGCATTAAATGCAGTAGATAATGGAGTGACGTTTTCGACCCACGTGCCTGATTTTTCGCGCCTGTCCTTTTCTGAAAAGTGCTTTTCAGGCCGTTTCATCATTACGCCCGTTTGTCCTTCTGCACGTTTCATTTCAACGGTCCAAATTAAGACTCTTCGACTTCGACGACTCGGATCGAAGTGTCCTTTCAATCGTCTTCTTCGACTATAAAACCCTAGCCATGGTCATAATTCAACTTTTACCGTCTTCGAATTCTCAAAAGCTCTCTACGATTCCTCTGTGATTCCAAGCTCTGTGATTTCGAAGGTCTTTGGAGTTTCCTCGATCATCTTTCCGGCGACGTTTCGCTCATCTCCTTCAACCTTTACTTCTTCATGTCTGGTAAGGAATCCCTCTTCGTTGCTTGTTTGTCTTTTCCTTTCTAATTTTCCAAGAGTCCCACTGTATTTTCTTGCCATGGTTGCTTTTCAGACAGCGGTTCCAGCTCTGAGGGGAGAAAACCCTTTAATTTTGATTATGCTCCAAATGAGATTTCCAATACTGCCTATGATGCAGCTCTCCGAGAGGGTTGCATCACCATCACCTGGGAACCTCGTTTCCCGTATCCTAGGCATCGTTCCTCGAGTAACCCTGAGGTTACTCGTCCCCAGAAAGGGGAGGTATTTGTCTCTACGGGACAAATATCAGCGGGGATCAGGTTCCCCTTTTGTGGTAATCTGGTCGAGCTGTGCCACCATTACAGAACACACCCCACTACCTTTTCTCCCCATGCCATCCGCCTCTGGAACGCCTTTCAAGTCCTCTGTCTCCGACAGAAGTGGGTCTACAGCCTCCAACTCTTCAGAACCTTTTATGGGATGAAGTGCAATGAGGCGGGGGTTTGCGCCTTCTACCCCCGGATGCCCAAGTGGAGTAAGCAGCAGCTTGCCCGGTACGGTTGGACCAGTGACACCTGGAAGGTGGTCAAGGGTCGGGGACTCTTGATCGATACAGGGTCCGACAACAGTAGCTGGAAGAAGAGCTACTTCTTTATCCGTCACTCCTCAATTCCCTGGCCTCGCTGGGAGGTGGCAGCAGACCCTCCGCCTGCTTTCCACACTTATTCTGACGAGGATTTCGAGAATCTCCAACTTATCCAGCTCTATCGGTGGGAGGAGTCTTACACTCCTCTCAACGCCAACTCACTCGTGGAGCGGGACCTGGTGCACGCCGGGATCCGACTCCTCGATATTGTTTCTGGGGGGCAGCTCTTCGACGGCCCTTCCAATATGGTTCCTTGGGTAAATTTCTAATTCTTCTTTGTTTACTGTTTGGAGCCAAGAAGGTATCTGTGCTGACCGATCTGTTCCTTAAGCAGGGGGAGACTGATGCTGTCCGCCCCTCGCGGAAGAGGAAGTCTGCCAAGAAGGCTGCTGCTAGGTCAGGGTCTCCTTCAGCGGAGCAGCCCAAGCGGAAGCGGGTGGATCTGGACCAGCTCTTCGATGTCCAAAACGCTGAAGAAGGTAAACAACTTCGACTTGCTATTAAATCGTACAAGAGGATGGTCCCGTCGGATTTGATTTCCTCGACCAAGGAAGGCCGCATTACTGATGTCAAAAGAATCCTTCGAGGCGAAACTCCCCGAGTCTTGAAGGCAGGCTACTATCATTATCGTGGGAAGGATCAATACGTCTCCCGACGTATCATTTGGTGTAATAATCCCGATGAACTTCCTGACTACCTTTCTGAAGCTTCTCATCCTCCAGGTGCAGGTCGCTCGGGAGCTTCCTCGGGTGCTGCAGCTTCCGCAGACGCACCGCCTTCAGCGGGGGTGCCTTCCTCAGCTGGAGAGAAGGCTCCAACTGGCGAACAGTTTTGTCAGGTGGAAACTTTGTGTTAGGTTCCGGGATTTGGGTCAACGGGTGGTCGGCTCAAATCTCGTTCCTCACTGGCGGGGTGGATGATCTGATACTCTCGGGTTGCCCTGCCTTAGCTTGCATCCTTCTTCCCGTCGCTTCTCTTCTCCTTGCACCCTGCAGAAGGGGCAGTACCAGACACAGAGAGGGGGGGTGGTGCCTGGTGAACCCTCTCCGATGCCTAAGTCAGTGTCGTTTTTAGAGAGATAAAGCTAGAGAGATGTCAGAGCAAAATAATCCAAATTATCAAGATGTCCAAATGAATTGTGGAGGTGGGGTATTTATAGGCAACGGTGTCATTAAGGTGGCTTAATGACATCGTTAACCTTTAAACACAATTAATTAACCTTTAAGTGCATAATTAAGACCTTAGGATACGGAGAAGGTAGGCGGAATGGACCGAGTGTGGGAGTCCAAAAATGGTGCCGGGGCCCTTGGGGGAGGAGAAATCCGACCCCCAAGGGTAGGGGTTGGGTGAGGGCACCCAACCCCTCCTAGGGAGGATGGGGTTGGCCAACCCCATCCCTCCTAGGAGAGATCGGGTTGGTCCACCCGATCTCCCCTAGGGGAGATCGGGTTGGCTGACCCGATCTCCCCTAGGGGAGGTCGGGTGTGGCCACCCAACCTCACCTAGGTGAGTTTATCTTAGCCGGACGAGCGCTTCGGCCTCGTCCGAGCCGTTGATGTTCTCGCGAAGTGTTCGGGTTGAAGTTTCCATTTACAATCGTTAATGGGATGATAAAAATACAACGGTTCGGAAGTCAACGGGTTCAAATTGGGCGTATATCCATCACATGCCCCCGAGTCAACCAATGGCTTAACCCTTGATTGACTCTATTTCAGGATGGTATGATACGCGCAATTTGAAACCGGGGTTTTTACCTTTCGTCTGAGTGTTTGCTTACCCATGGATGCGTGTCTCCGACCCTGCCCCCTGCCTTATGAGATAGAGGAGTTGTAAACGTTAGAGTAGCGCGGACGTGTGCCTAAACACGCGTCCGTCTGAGGTGGGAGTAATAAATCTATCTTTGCTACCGGCGTATACTTAAAAAATTCACACTCGCACAGGGGCGCAATACAAATGCAACTAAGTAACTTACGCTTCAAATTCGTGCCGGGATTCTATCTAAGTAAGGAAAAATTTAATTTTGGCCAAAATTTTTTCCTAAGTATGAAATGTTCAAGAATAAACCTAACTTGATAGTTTTTCTAAGTATGGAGATATACTTAGCCATAGTTGAAAGGGATAAAAATGATGGTTTTTCCTTGGCCCTTAGATCTCATTTAAAGATAGATGGAGGGTGGTGATTAAAACCCTTTAAAAAACCCTATCATCTTTTCAATATAGAGGAGAGTTAGAAAAATACCTTAGGGGGTCACCATAGCCACCATCTTCCCTCTTTACTCACCCTTGGAGAGCAAGAAAAAATTGAGAGCACCCCCAAGGTAAGGGCCGGCCAAAATTTCCACCAAGGGACAGAAATCCGGCCAGCAGCCTCGTCGGGACGATCGACGGCGTGGGGGGACCAGCAGCGGCGTGACGGCGACATTGGCGACGCGGAGCAGACCCCGGACTACGCCGGAGCTGAGCGAGGTCACGGAGGGGCAGCTGGACGACGACCTAGCTGCTGTCGACGGAGGCGGAGCCTGGTCCGGCACGGGCGGTCGACGGCGAGGGAAGCAAGCTCCGGTGCGGCGTGAGACGTCTTCCAGCGACGGCGGGGCGAACGGAATCACCTCCGGCGACGACAAGGTCCAAGCTCCGGCGAGGGGCTGATTCCCGGCAACGCCCAAATTCGAATTCCGGACCCGTTTATCACATCGGGTCGGGTTTTCCGAAGGTCCGCTCTTTTCCTTTCCGTTACCGCATAAAACGTTGATTTTTGAATCGTTGATACTTGATTGCCGATGCTTGATTGTCGATGTTTGATTGCCGATGTTTGATTGAAAGTGGGATTGCCGTGGATAACCGTCGATAGTTGTGGGTTTGAGAAAAAATTTTGCCGGTTGTCCGGATATAGTTTCTTGTCCGATTAGACTACCCCGGTTTTGAATTTGATGTCGTATCGCCGTTGGTGTGTTAATCTTCGTTGGAGGGCGTAATGGTAATTTTGCCCAAAACCCGACTTTAGGCTCGGATAAAATTATTCGATTTGGTTGTCGTGGTGTCCTTGGCTCATGTTGACTATCTTTGCTGGGTGTCTTTGGATCTTTGGTTGTTGTCGTTGGTCGGGTGTCGGAGTATTTCCGGTTCTTCGGAAATTTTTCTTGTCTTGATATTTGTCGTGTCGTGGCAGGTACTGTATTCCTTGTGGTGTCCGCGCACGCAGACTCTACAGAGGCGTCGCATCCTCCGAAGGATGAGTGAGTTCCTTTTCTCTTCGTTTTTGGTCGCATTACTTCCTTTCCTATTGCTAGCTTAGTGCCGTGACCTTCGTTGGGGTGTTAGTCGAAATTTGATTCGAACTTTGGGATTTCCTGCTACCTTTGCCTTAGGTCTCGCTACCCTGTCGGAGAACCATCTCACTAGGTCCGATTACAATGAGCACGTTACCCTAGGAGATATCTGTCCCCTAGATGAGCCTCTGTATCCTTTTCTCCCCTCCTTGGGGAATACTCGCGAGACGGTGACGGAGCCTCCTATAGGGAAGGTCGCCGTGTACCCCTCCCAGATCCGATTTGGGTTGAGGTTGCCTTACTGTGATGACCTCATAGAGTTGAGCAGGTTCTTCAGGATTTCTCCTGTGAACCTTGCCCCCAGTGCCCTCCGTGTCTGGGTGGGCTTCCGGGTCTTGTGCCATTGGTACTCCTGGAAGTACTCCCTCGTTCTGTTCCGATGTTTCTACCGGTTCCAGTACCAGACGAAGGTGGGGTTTGCGAGTTTCGTAACTCGTCATCCGACCTTCAAGGATCCCCGATTTGCTGATTTCGGGTTGAGTGGGGTCGAGTGGGATACCTCTCTCCGCTTCGTGGCCCGGAGTGATAACTCGGCCAGTCACTGGGCTAAGCATTACGGATCGATACGTCACTTGGTCGGTCTTGAATGAGGATCGGTCCGATGGTTGGCCTGCTTTCGGGGAGTTCTCTTCAGTTGATTTAGAGACTATGAAGATCATTCATGAGAGCAACAGGACTCGGTCGTACTGCCCCGTGTCCTTAGTGACTGAGACGGATCTTTACGAGGCCGGGATCAGTTTGACTCCTGACTCCGGGGGTTCGGTATGTCACTTGGTCTTTGCATCTTTATTTACCTTCTGCTCTTCCTTTGTAGGTTGGTTTCATGGAAAAACCTATAACGTGCAGGGAGCCCCTGTTGATCTGAGCAAGAGGAAGGCTCCTTCTAGTTCCACTCTGAAGAAATCCCCCATGCTAGGGAAGAAGGCTGGGGCCTCTGGTATGCTTCCTCCTATTTGCTTCTTTATGGTATAGCTTGTGTTTTCCTTATCTTGTTTTTCTTACATTGCTAGGTCGTTCCCCCTTGGTGACCGAGAGGGTCGTCTCCGTAGGCAGAGACTCTGGACCTTCCAAGTCCAAGCCGCGGAGATCTGATTCTGAGGCCGGGGCCTCGGCTGCTAAGAGGAAGAAAGCTACGGATCCTGCTTCGCCTACTGCTCGTCCTCCGACCCTATCTCGTGATAAGGAGATGGTGGTCGAAGAGGTGCCTTCCCTGGCTGACAAAGGGAAGCGACCTGTTGGTGGTGGTTCTCCTGCCCCCCAGCCGAGGGCACGGTCCTCAGGTATGATCTTTGCCTTGTTACTGATTCTTCTATGTTTATATTTTCCTTTGACTTGCTTCGCTTTTATAGGTGGGCCTCCGACTTTAAGTCGGAAGGATTTCGTACGTCTTACTGATGAAGATGTTATTGGGTCTGAGTGGACTCCTTTCGCTGGTTTGAAGGAGTTCCACCTCGATAGCACCTCCTCTTTGCGGACTCCTGAGGTTGGCGTCCGCGTACTCCGCGGCGCCATCCCCCCTGGCGATCGTGTTGCTCCGCCCAAGTCTCCTGGGGAGACTCGGCGCTTTGTTCAGGGTGTACTTTCTCGTTATGCACCTGTGAGTTGTTCCTTGCTTTCCTCTTATTACTTTCATAATGGTTGTCTTTCGGTTACTCATCCTTGTTTGAATTGTTAGGGTATGTCTGACATGGTGAACATGTCCTCGCTCGTGCTCGAGTTATCTAACGAGAAGAAGACCCTTGAGGACAGCCAGGTCTCTCTGAAGGCTGAGCTCACCACTGCTGCTGAGAAGGCACGTTTATCTGATTTG
The DNA here is from genome assembly GCA_036873135.1 of Clarkia xantiana subsp. parviflora. Lineage (NCBI taxonomy): Eukaryota > Viridiplantae > Streptophyta > Magnoliopsida > Myrtales > Onagraceae > Clarkia > Clarkia xantiana. Next base: position 6,960,305 of record JAPTYO010000017.1, on the reverse strand, counting down.
AAGATGCAGGAGTTGAGGGACCAAGTGTCCTTGCTTGAGACTACCGTGGGTAGTTTACGCCGGGAGGCTGAGGTTGCATCTTCGCTCCACTCTGAGGAGTTACGGAGGTTGGAGGCTAGGTGCCGGGCGGAGGAGAGGACTGTCGCAGTGTCTGAGTACAAGGCTTCCTCTGCCTTCACTGCTGACTATAGCGCGCGTCTCACTCAAGAGATGAACCAGTTTGGTGAGTATCTGGTTGATCACATTTTCCGCATTGATCCTCAGTTTCCAGTTGGTGACCTTGGTGACTTCGGGCCATACGCCACTGGCTACATGGCTGTTCTGAGGGGTCAGGCTGCTGTTGCAGACGAGCCTGCCCCTACACAGGTGGATGCTACACCTGTAGAGATCGGTACTTCAGACTCCTCCTCTTCATCCATCTCTGCCGGTGGTTCAGCTTCAGGGGGTGAGGGTGACTCTCCCGAAGGTTCTGATTGATGTGTTTACCTCATGCTATCTTTGTACATATAACTATACTCCTTCATCCCTTTAATGGGTTGAGTGTCTTTTGAGATTGTGGTGGTGTTTGTTGTTACTTTCCTTTGCCGTATTGTGTTGTTGACTACATGGTTCGCTTGCCTTTACATTAGTGCTTCTCATGCTTTTGTATATATCCCTTTGGTTATGGACTCTTCTCTTGATGTGTTTCCTTTACTTATCCTTCGTTCGTGTTTTCCCTCATGCCATACCTGCTATTTCATCAAGAAAAAACATTATGTGTTCCTCATATCACTTTACTTTGAGATTATTTTCTCATTGGATCCTTCTGAGCATGGTGCGATGATCTCTTCTGATACCCTTTAAATGGTATACATGGTACTGTTAGACCAAAGATACGCTCTTGGTGGGCGTCGAATCTGATCACGAGACAGGCTCTCGGAGGGCACTTAACGTTTCGCAGGATAGGCTCCTGGAGGGCACAGGTTAAACCAGAGATACGCTCTTGGTTGGCGTCAAAACTATTCGCGAGACAGGCTCTCGGAGGGCACTTAACGTTTCACAGGATAGGCTCCCGGAGGGCACAGGTTAGGCTAGAGATATACTCTTGGTTGGTGTCGATAACTGTTCACGAGACAGGCTCCCGGAGGGCGCTTAACGTTTCACAGGATAGGCTCCCGGAGGGCACATGTTAAACCAAAGATACGCTCTTGGTTGGCGTCGAAACTGTTCGCGAGACAGGCTCTCGGAGGGCGCTTAACGTTTCACAGGATAGGCTCCTGGAGGGCGCAGGTTAGACCAAAGATACGCTCCTGGTTGGCGTCGAAAACTGTTCACGAGACAGGCTCTCGGAGGGCGCTTAACGTTTCACAGGATAGGCTCCCGGAGGGCTCAGGTTAGACCAAAGATACGCTCCTGGTTGGCGTCGAAACTGGTAGTTTGAAATCTACCTCAAGATACGCTCTTGGGGGCGTCGAATCTGGTAGTGTTTTTTCTACCTCAAGATACGCTCTTGGTGGCGTCGAATCTGGTAGGTTGCAAATCTACCTCAAGATACGCTCCTGGGGGCGTCGAAATTCGTAGTTTTTGGAAACCACTCTCAAGATACGCTCTTGGTGCGTCGAAGGTCGTAGTGTAATAACTACTCTCAAGATACGCTCTTGGGGGCGTCGAAGTTCGTAGTATGAACACTACTCTCAAGATACGCTCTTGGGGGCGTCGAAGTTCGTGGTTTTTGGAAACCACTCTCAAGATACGCTCTTGGGGGCGTCGAGGGTCGTAGTATGAATACTACTCTCAAGATACGCTCTTGGGGGCGTCGAAGGTCGTAGTATGGATACTACTCTCAAGATACGCTCTTGGGGGCGTCGAAGGTCGTAGTATGAATACTACTCTCAAGATACGCTCTTGGGGGCGTCGAGACTGTTGTTGACTTGAAGTCATATCTGTGTAAGGATAACATCATGATTATATCACCACATTCATTGGAAAATGCCTTTGAAGGAAAACCTACTCTTTTAAGAGTGCTCATGTTTTCTGTACATGTGGGGTGCCTTGGGTGGGTCAAGACACCCTTTGGAGGAAAATAAAGATAGTTGTAGAGTTGGAGGGACTTCGTGAGTTCTCCTTCTCAAAAGTTGTTTTAAAAACTTGGAAAGCTTGAACATGTAAAGTGCTAGATATGAAACTAAGGATATGGGGTGGTCACTTTGTCTGTTGCCACGTATTCCTTCAGGCCTCCATTGTGGATCATTTCCTCCACTTCTATCTTCAGCACCATGCAGTTGTTGGTTTGATGCCCCCAGGTCCCATGGTACTCACACCATCCCTGTGCATCCCTTCCTAGGAAGGCCTTGCCCTCCTCCCTGCATGTTCGTAGCTTCTGCTTGAGTTACTTGTGGAAAATTTCTTCTATGCTCACTGTAAGGGGTGTGAATGTGAAGTTTACACCTCCTCCCAGTGTGTCAGTCTTTCTTCCTTTCTCCAATACTTCATCCAGCTGCTCCATTTCTTTTGCAAATGCTTTGTCGAGCTTTTCCTTGAGCTCCCTCATCGTGCTCGTCATGACCATCTCATAGAGCCCCCCATAGGCCTCGAATGAGTTTTGATGCATGTTTCTAATAAATGCTCTGACGGTTTCTCCTCTTGTGATGTCCATGTTGGCACCATAACTGGAGAATCTCTGGAAATAGCTTGATATTGACTCCTGCGGCATTTGCTTGATATCATCGATGTGACGGAAGCCTCTTAAGATGGAGTTCCTTGTTCTCTTCCCCTCTTTGGTGTCTGGCTGCCAAGGTATGGCTGTCACCTTCACAGCCTTACTCCTGTGTCTCCTCTTAGGCACTGTTTGAAAAAACTGCCTGCTCAAACGGAGTACCACTCCATTCTTCATCTTTCCCTGCCTTTGCCTCCTTCTCCTCTTCTTTCTATCTTGGTTAGCTCCAACCATGACCACAGCCACTGTGTCTATCCCGTGTGATCCACGTCTCATGGAGTTGACGTAGCACTGCCTTGCGGTGCGCTGATCACCCAGGACTTCTCCGACTCCATTCTCAGTGATGTACTTCAGCTTCTGGTGTACAGTGGATGGCACGATTTCATATGGGTTTATGGTTGTCCTTCCTAGGATCCCATTGTAGGCTCCCAGGCTTTCAACCACCAGGAAATTAACATTCACCTTCAGCTGTGTCCATCCTTGGCCCATGGTCACTGGCAGGGTTATCATTCCCAGGGGGTAGCTTGTTGCCCCTGAGAAGCCAACTAGAGGGAAGTTGACTGGTTTGATGTCTGCCTTGGTTTTCCCTATCTCTTCTAGGACTCTCAAGCTTAGGAGGTCAGCTGAGCTGCCCCCATCCACCAAAGTTCTTTTTACATCAAAATTATCAATGTCTATTGTGATAACTAGAGCATCGTCATGTGGGAAGACGATGTGGCTCTTGTCCTTCTCTGAGAATTCGATCTTGATTTCTTCTCCTTCTCTTGGCCTTTTTCTCCACCTCGGCACTGAACCCAGCTTTGATGCGTAGACCTCCCTTGCATTAGCAGTTGGGCCACCTGAGGCTACTCCCCTGTGTATCATGTTTATGGTTCCTCTCTTGTTGGGTGGAGGATTGTAGTCTACTTTGCCTTTGCCCTTGTCTCTGTGTGATGGCCCTAGCTGCATGCTGTTGCCCCCATGATCCACGAACTGCTTTAGGTCTCCCCTTTGGATGGCATTGTTGATGCTTAGCTTTAGGCTGAAGCATTCGTTCGTGTCGTGCCCGTAAGCTTCATGGTTGTCGCACCATCTATCCTTGTGATTCCCCACCATTGGGGCTCTCCATCTTGCAGGGGGTGACCACAGCTTCTGGTTACGCATCTCTTTGAGGACAGTAGCTGGAGTGGCGTTCAATGGGACGAACTTGATGACATTTATTTCTCTGGGCTTTAGTGGTTCGCCCATTTGGTTTCTTTGCTGGGGCGGACGCCGTTCCTGCTGCCTTGTGTGCTGAGGTGCCTGGGGTGGTTTGCCTTTGTTCGGCTTTGCATTGTCTTCCTTGGCTGCTTGAATCTTGGCTTTCTTACTTGCCCTGTGCCTCTCCAGGTCTATATGAGTTTTGACTCTTCCTGCAAGCTCCTCTAAGGTGCTTGCTGGCTTCTTGGCCATCTTTTCTGCCAGTGTGGACCCGAAGCGGCCTAGGTTTCTGATGAAGGCTCGTATTATCTCACCCTCAATGATGTCGCCTTGGATGTCTGCGATATTTTGATTGAACCTAGTGTAGTAACTGGCCAGAGATTCATCATATTCTTGTTTCACATCATCGATGGAGCTTGTGCCTTTGAGGAGTTTCCTCTCCCCTAGATATCTCTGTAGGAACTTCGCCTTTAGCTGCTCCCATGAGTGGATACTTTCAGAGGGTAGGCTGAAGAACCAGTGTGAGGCCACCCCTGATAGGGTGTTTGGGAACAGGAGTGCCTTGTATCTTTCATCAGTGGTCCTCCCAAATAGGGAGGCCTCATGCTGTTGGATATGTTCTAGGGGGTCTCCCTTCCCATTGTACTTTGCAATTTGCACTGTGTGCAGGGAGTCTGGCACCCTGTTCATCTCCAGTTCCCTTGTGAAAGGGTGGTTCGTCTTGTCACTTAGACAATGCAAGCTTGTTTTCTTTGACTCATTCATCTTCCGGGTTATCATTGCCTCTATTTCCTCCGGAGTAATCAATATCGGTGTTGGAGTGTAATTCCTCTGATAGCCTCCGTAATTGTAGATAGGGCTTGCCGGGATCCCCTGTCCGTATTGATACGGGCTGTAGGTGTATCCTTGGTGTCCCTGCTGGGGTGCTTCATAGAATTCTTGCCTCCTTAGAGGTCTTGCTTGTCTTTCCTCCCCTAGTGGGGTGTAAGCCCTTGCGTTCTGCTGTTGCCTAGGAGGCACGTATTGTTGCCTTCCCTCTTGGGGTGGCTCCAAGTAATATCTTCTTTGCTCCTCTTGCTGCCCTGCTCGAGGGTGCGAGTGGTGCTCTTCCGTTGGGATCTGCTCCTCTTCATGAGCTTCAGTGTGTGTCCCCTGGGTGTATGCCGGCCTTGCATATGTTGTGTGGGCGCGGTTGCCATCCCTATGGGCCGGTATCCCATACGGGTACCCTTGGGGTTGTGCTTCATAATAATACCCCTCAGGGGGTGCCGTGTGCTGGGACGGCACTCACTGTTGTTCTCTTTCTCTCCTTGGCCTTCTTGCCCGAGGTGTGGAGGCTGTGGAGGACTCAGCCCCAGCTGGGCGTGAGGGTCCTCCCTCCTGGTTGTTCTGTTGAGGAGGCTGTGGTATTTCTTGTGGTTCTGGTTGCATTGGCTGCTTACCAGGGTTAGGCTGCCTTCCTGGGGGTATAGGCTCTCTTCTTCTCCCATTGCCCCCTGGTGGGCGGTGGTGCCTAGACACCCTGTTGTTCGTCATTGCTCGTGTTATAGCCAGGCTTTCTGTCTGAAGCCCACTGACGGCGCCAAGTGTTAGGTTCCGAGATTTGGGTCAACGGGTGGTCGGCTCAAATCTCGTTCCTCACTGGAGGGGTGGATGATCTGATACTCTCGGGTTGCCCTGCCTTAGCTTGCATCCTTCTTCCCGTTGCTTCTCTTCTCCTTGCACCCTGCAGAAGGGGCAGTACCAGACACAGAGAGGGGGGGTGTTGCCTGGTGAACCCTCTCCGATGCCTAAGTCAGTATCGTTTTTAGAGAGATAAAGCTAGAGAGATGTCAGAGCAAAATAATCCAAATTATCAAGATGTCCAAATGAATTGTGGAGGTGGGGTATTTATAGGCAACGGTGTCATTAAGGTGGCTTAATGACATCGTTAACCTTTAAACACAATTAATTGACCTTTAAGTGCATAATTAAGACCTTAGGATACGGAGAAGGTAGGCGGAATGGACCGAGTGTGGGAGTCCAAAAATGGTGTCGGGGCCCTTGGGGGGAGGAGAAATCCGACCCCCAAGGGTAGGGGTTGGGTGAGGGCACCCAACCCCTCCTAGGGAGGATGGGGTTGGCCAACCCCATCCCTCCTAGGAGAGATAGGGTTGGCCGACCCGATCTCTCCTAGGAGAGATCGGGTTGGTCCACCCGATCTCCCCTAGGGGAGATCGGGTTGGCTGACCCGATCTCCACTAGGGGAGGTCGGGTGTGGCCACCCAACCTCACCTAGGTGAGTTTATCTTAGCCGGACGAGCGCTTCGGCCTCGTCCGAGCCGTTGATGTTCTCGCGAAGTGTTCGGGTTGAAGTTTCGATTTACAATCGTTAATGGGATTATAAAAATACAACGGTTCGGAAGTCAACGGGTTCAAATTGGGCGTATATCCATCACTTTGGACTCCTCCGAGGAGACTGACGGGGTTGACCCCCCTCAACAGCGTCGGAAGGCGGGGCAATCCCCCTTGAAACCAACCCCTCAAGGGCCGCCTCCTTCGTCTTCTCCGCAGCAGCGGCAGCTCTCGCCCATCCATGACTTCTCTCCTTTCCCTGTTCGGGCCGAGACGGAGGCCTGTCCTTCCATTCCTTGTCCTCTTTCTCCCCTTGCTCTCGATGGGAACTTCTACAGGCCCTTTGATTCTTCACAAGGGAATGCCCCCTGGACTCCTATCCAGACGCTTCAAGGAGTCCCGCTCACACAAGGGGAGCAGGATCGGGAGTTGGCCCTGCATCTGCTGGCAGGCTCGATCCTGCCTACTATTCGGCATCCGAATTACCCCAATCGGACGCATATGCAGCGGGATATCAGGGATATGGCTGTGCGCCGCATAGAGGTGAGACTTCGCTTCTCTCTTTTGATGGTAAATCGGGTCGTTTGTTCGTTAACATTTTTCCTTCTTATTTGTAGGAGCTCGGGGACTACAACCGCCTCATCGGGTACGTTAGTGCCTATGATGAGTCCCGGGAGCGGGACCGAGGGGTCCGCGAGCAGCTTCAGGCGGATCTCAAGGCCTCCCAGTCTTTGCGGGGGAAGCTTGTCAAAGAGCAGGCTGCCCTCAATCAGAAGATTCGGGACCTTCAGCAGCAGATCGCGGACTTTGAGGGGCTCTTGAGGCAAGAGCGGCAGGAGCGGGGGGCGATTGTGGACAGGCTGACCCAGGAGAAGAAGGCTGCTGAGGACAAGCTGGTCCTTGAGAAGAAGGCTCTGGAGGAGCTGATCGCGGGATTTCCTGCGCAGCTGGCCGAAGCGGAGGCAAAGGGCCGGGAGAACTATCGGAGGTCTGAGGGCTTCCAAGCTGATGCCATGAAGTTCTTTGGCGCGGAGGTGGAGAACACTCTCTTCAATGCGGTTGAGGAGCTCCACCTGGAGTACGGGGACGCTATCAACTTCGACAAGTCTCCTTCCCTCGCTCCCTTTGCGAAGAAGTACTTTGCTCTTTCCGAGGAGAGTGATGGGGGGAGTACCCCTGTAATTGTCGAAGACGCTTCTGAACTTCCAAGTACGGACGCCTCGATAGTCAATCCTCCCGAAGCCAATCCTGTGGATCCCTCTGCCACCGACTCCGCGGACCCAGCTGCTGCCAATGCTGCCGACAAGGACCAAGCTTGAATATTTTTATCTTTTAGAGTCCTTGTATCTTCTTCTCTTGTGTTGTCGTCGGGCCCTTGAGCCCTTATCAATATCAAACTTCTCTAGTTCCGATCTTTTGTTGCACTTCTCCGAGTGACTTTACTTATACGTGCTTAAGTCGAAACTTCGACACTTAAGACATTCTCGTACGTCCTTCCCGACGATTTAATAACTTGCACCACTTAAGGCGACTTAATATCGAGTGCATCACTTAAGACGACTTTATATTACTTAGAGTAAATCTAAGAATCATGCATCACTTAAGACGACTTAATTCTGCGCACCACTTAAGGCGACTTAGTTCCATGCATCACTTAAGACGACTTTCGGATACTTAGAATAAATCTAAGTATTGTGCACCACTTAAGGCGTCTTTTCTCGGGCATCACTTAAGACGACTTTCGGATACTTAGAATAAATCTAAGTATTGTGCACCACTTAAGGCGTCTTTTCTCGGGCATCACTTAAGACGACTTTCGGATTCTTAGAATAAATCTAAGTATTGTGCACCACTTAAGGCGTCTTTTCTCGGGCATCACTTAAGACGACTTTCGGATACTTAGAATAAATCTAAGTATTGTGCACCACTTAAGGCGACTTTCCTCGTGCACCACTGAAGGCGACTTTTCTCGTGCACCACTGAAGGCGACTTTTTACGTGCACCACTGAAGGTGACTTTTTACCGTGCACCACTGAAGGCGTCTTTTACACTTAGCATAAATCTAAGGACAACTATTATTTGGAAGCAACCTCTTTATTTATTGACGGCATAAGATTGGCTTACATCGAATCAAACGATAAACAGCATACACCACTTAAGGCGATTTTACATCAGGCACCACTTAAGGCGACTTTATCGGGCACCACTTAAGGCGACTTTCTTCAAGAATGGTGTTTCTTCAAGTGTTCGCCACTAAAAGAATGCTTTAACGTTCTGCCATCGAGGTCTTCCAACTTGTATGCGTTCGGAGCTGGCATCCCCACGACCTTATAAGGTCCTTCCCATTTTGGTGACATCTAATTGATTCGATCCAAAAGGGTGAACTCGTTGCGACGCCAAACCAGCTCCCCGACAAAGAATTGTCGGGACTTCACTTGCCGATTGTAGTATCTGGCCGTCGCTAAGCGCATTCGAGCTTGGACTTCATCGGCTTCCCGCCTTTTCTCTTCGAGTAGGTCCAAGTCCAGACGTCTCACTTCATCGTTCGTTAGGGGCTCGTAATATCTCATCCGATGGGACGCCACAGCTACCTCCACAAGGGCGACAGCTTCCGTGCCATAAACGAGGCCAAACGGAGTCTCCCCTGTTGATCGTTTGGGTTTCGTTCTAACAGCCCAAAGCACATTTTCCAGTTCGTTCAGCCACTTGCCCTTCAAGGCATAGACCCTCTTCTTCAGGCCATCCATCACGATTTTGTTGGCTGACTCCACCTGGCCATTAGTCTGAGCATGGCGTACAGAGGCGGTCTGATGCTCAATGTTCAGTTCTTCCAGATACTCCCTCACCTGAGAGCCGTTAAAAGGTGGGCCATTGTCGCTGATCACCACCTTAGGAATCCCGTATCTGGATACGATGTGGGTTTGGAGGAACTTGACGATCTGGTTCCCCGTTGTTCTGGCCAATTCCTTCGCCTCTATCCATTTCGAAAAATAATCGATAGCTACAAGTAAATACTTACATTGTCCTTGTGCTTGTGGAAGAGGTCCCACCAAGTCGATGCCCCACTGCGCGAAGGGCCAAGCGCTCTTGATGGATGTCAGGTTGGCGGCCGGAGCCATGATACTCGGGGCGTACCTCTGGCACGCGTCGCATGATCGGATCCACGTCGTTGCTTCTTTGTTCATCGTGGGCCAATAGTAGCCCAAGTTCAACACCTTCCTCATAATGGATCGGGCCCCTTCGTGACAAGCCGCGACCCCCTCATGCATTTCCTTCAGGATTCGACTGGTGTCGGGTTCTGCCACACATTTCAAGTACGGAGTCGAGAACCAGCCCTTCTTGTACAGCTGATTGTCCAGCATCACATAATTAGACGCGATCCGACATATCCTGTCTGCTGCTACCTTATCTTCGGGGACTGCCCCCGTAGTCAGATACACGACTATCGGGGTCATCCAAGTGGGTTCTTCCTCCGATTTTGTCTCAATGGTGCACACCTGCGTTGGGTCGATGTTTGATAAGATCACCTTTTCCAGGAAGTGCACCTTCCGATTTTCTTCCAAGGGTGCCCCCAGGGCAAATTTGCTCAAGGCGTCTGCCTCTACGTTCTCCTCCCTCGGGATAGCCTCGATATCGAAGCTTTTAAAGCTCTCTTTCAGAGCTTGTACCTCTCGCAGATACTTTTTCATTATCGGACTCCTTGCTTCGTATCGCCCTTGAACCTGGTTCACGATTAACGCCGCGTCGCACTTCACTCTCAAGTGATCGATTCCAGTGCCTTTAGCAATTTTTAGACCCGTGATAAGAGCTTCATACTCCGCTTCGTTGTTTGTGGCCTTAAATGTTAAAGCCAAGGCGTATCGGAGCGGTTAACCTTCACCCGGTGTTATCAACAAGAAGCCCGCTCCTGATCCGTCAGAACTCGCGGAGCCATCCGTGTACATCTCCCAGGTATTTTCTTTGTTTGGCTGTTCTGATTGCTCTGCCCTCTCTGGTTGTTCTTCTATCGGGACCTCCATGGTTGCCCCCTCTACAGGGCCCACTTCTTCCAGATCGGGGGCTGTAGACTCTGCTATGAAGTCCGCTAATGCCTGGCCCTTAATGGCTGTTCTCGGAGCGAAGTGTATGCGAAACTCGCTAAGCTCTACTGCCCATTTCACTAATCTCCCCGACGCATCCGGTCGGTTCAAAAAATGCTTCAAAGGCTGGTTCGTTAGCACAGTGATCTCGTGTGCGTGGAAATATGGCCTTAGCTTCCGAGCAGTAATAATCAACGCAAAGAGGTACTTCTCAACGGCGGGATAGTTCAATTCAGATTTGGCAAATGCCTTGCTTACATAATAGACGGGGACTTGGTTACCCTCGACAATATTTACTAACACAGAGCTAATGGCGAATTCAGAAACAGCCAAATAAAGGAAGAGCGGCTCGCCTGGAACCGGTTTCGCCAGCGGCGGGAGTGTGCGAAGGTGCTGCTTGAGCGCTTGGAACGCCTCTTCACATTTGGCGGTCCACTCGAATTTTTTGTTGGCCCTCAAGACTTCAAAAAACGGCATTGATCGGTCGCTGGCTTTGGATAAGAAGCGATTCATTGCAGCTAGTCGGCCATTCAGCACTTGCACCTCCCGATGGTTTATCGGAGACTGCATCTCCTCGATTGCCCTCAGCTTCTCAGGATTCACTTCAATTCCCCTTTGGCTCACCATGAAGCCCAAAAACTTCCCTGAGTGGGCTCCGAAGGCGCATTTCTTCGGGTTCAAGCGAACTTGATGGACCCTCATCCGCTCAAACGCCATGGTAAGGTTGTGCACGTGATCCTCGGCTTGTCTGGACTTCACCAGCATATCATCCACGTAAGCTTCCATGGTTTCTCCCAGCATATCTCCAAACAGTTTGTTCACCATCCGTTGGTAGGTTGCCCCGGCATTGATCAACCCGAAAGGCATGACATCGTAGTGATAGATGTCACTGTCTGCGTAGAACGCTGTGTGGGGGGCGTCTTCCTTGGCCATCTTGATCTGGTTGTAGCCTGAATACGCATCCATGAAACTTAACAGCTCATGTCCTGATGTGGCATCCACCAGCTGGTCGATTCTCGGGAGTGGATAGCAGTCCTTTGGGAAAGCCTTGTTCAAGTCGCGGAAGTCCACGCACATTCGCCATTTCCCGTTAGTCTTCTTCACCAGCACTGGGTTGGCAACCCAAGTCTGGAATCGGAGCTCCTTAATGAACCCATCATCGAGCAACCTTCCCACCTCCTGCTGGATCGCGATCTTCTTATCCGTGCCCATCGGACGCCTTTTCTGTGTGATAGGCTTGATCGCGGGGTCTATCTTCAGCTCGTGTACGATCACATCGGGGCTGATTCCTGGCATATCGCTGGGGGACCAGGCGAACAGCTCCTTGAACTCCTTTAACAACTCCACCAATTTTTGGGCTGTCTCTTCAGTCAGAGCAGACCCGATTTTCACCTTCCTCTGGGGTCCGTCGATCTCGACTTCTTGCAGATCTTCTACGGGGGCGGGACGCCCAAACTCTTCTCTGGGGTCTGTGTCTGTCTGGAGGACAGTCATGGCCTCTCGCCTACTCCTCCGGGTGGCATTAACATAGCATTTTCGGGAAGCCACCTGGTCGCCCTTGACCTCTCCGACTCCGTGGTCGGTCGGGAACTTCATCTTCTGGTGCACAGTCGAGGCAACCGCCATCAGGGGATTAATGGTGGTTCTCCCGATAATCGCGTTGTAGGTCCCCGCGGAATCAACCACGACAAATTCCACGTTCCTCCTTTCTGATTTCCACCCGCTACCAAACTCCAATGGTAAGGTGATTACTCCTAGCGGATAGGAGGTTGAGCCAGAGAACCCGACCATCGGGAAGTTTGCCTCCTTCAGATCTTTCTTTGTTTTCCCCATAGCCTCCAGCGCGTCCATGAACAGAATGTCGGAGGAGCTCCCTCCATCGATTAGAATTCTCTTCATCTTGAACCCGTCTACATCCAAAGTTACTACTAAGGCATCGTCGTGCGGGGTCTCCACACCTATGAGGTCTTCCGACGAGAAGGAGATTACCATCTCTTCTTTCAAGGTCCAAGATCGGGACCTCTTACCCAGTACCACCGCCGTAGGGATCCTAGAGGCATAGACCTCTCAGGCGGATGAGGTATCACCTCCAGCAGCAAATCCTCCATGAATCACGTTGATAACTCGTCTTTCCTTGCGAGCCCCGGATGACTCTGGATCAGTTCTCTTCTTTTTCGAGGACCGATCGCGGGATCGGGAACGGGACCGCGATCGGGACCGAGAGCGGGATCGACACCGCTTATCCCCGACGAATTCCTTGAGCTTCCCCTTCTGGATTAGCTTTTCAATCTCCTTCTTCAGTTCCCGACAGTGATTGGTGTCGTGACCATTTGCGCGGTGAAATCTACAGTAGCGATCCGTGCGGGATCCCAAGAATTCTCCATCTTTCTTCAGGGGGTACCTGGAGATACCTTGTCGTTCCATGACTGTCAGAACCTCCGCCATGGAACAGTTGAGAGGAATGTCAAGGTCCTCTCGCTTATCTTTCCTTGAAGAACGCCTATCGTCCCTCCGATCCGGACGGCCTCGATTCTTGCCACTGTCGGGTTTACCCTTTGACTTACGATCGTCGAAAGGTTTACTTGACTGCTTCCCTTTGTTCGACTTTGGGGGCTCCAGTTCTCCCGCAGCTATCTTCGACTCCTGGACATCGATCTGTCGTTTCACCCTCTTCTGTAATGCCTCCATATTCCACACAGCTTTCTCAGCCACGCTGTGCATCAAGTCGGAGCCATAGGGGGCTGTCAGGTTCCGAATGAAGGTACGGATTGGTTTCGCCCTCTGAGATTTCCTCGTCTATCTCTGCTACGCTGGCTGTGTACCGCTGGTAATAATGAGCCAGCGATTCGTCGGGCCTCTGCACCACCTGGGTCAGGGACCTCACGCTCTTCAATAAACGCCTCCGACCCTGGTACTGCTGAATGAATCGGTCGTGCATGTCTGCCCAGCAAGTGATGCAGCCTGGGGGCAGACTAAAGAACCAGGTCAGGGCTCTTTCTCCCAGTGTGTTCGGGAACAGCGTACACACTATGTCTTCACTTGGGGCTCTTCCCAGACACGCCATGAGGTGCTTCTAGACATGGCGAACTGGATCTCCTTCGCCATCATACTCCTTTATCGTGGGGATGCCCAGCCCAGGCGGGGGTAGGGTGTCAATGAGTCGGGGGACGAAGGGATGAGTGGATCGATCCCTTAGCTCCGACACCAGCGGCTTCTGCTCTCCCATACAGATGTTCACGATCTTTACCACCTGGTCGGGAGTGATGGGACCATTCAGGGGAATGGTCATGTGCTGTACTGGTCCTGGCCCATCGACCACGAACCTTTCCGGCTGACCGGTTGCCCTACCTCTGTCCTGGCCTCGGGGCGGGGCTTCCTGTGCGTTCCGACCCTCTGTTGGCGGGGTCGCTTCCTCCAACGGGGGAATCTCCTCCTGCCTCCTTGTAGCCTCTCTTCGATCCAAGAGAGCCTCTACAGCCGCCAGAAACATGGGCATAGCTTCCGCTACGGCCCTCGTCAAGTCTGTAGCTGGGGGAGCCTCCTGCCCCCTATTGCCCTGGTGCTGAGGAGCAATATCTTCGGGATCTCCGTTGTGCCCCCCTGTCTGGGAGAGCTCAGCCGGGGGGTGGTTCTGGTTTTCCTCTTGTTCCGGTACTGAATCCAAGTTTGTTGCAGCGGGGTGACGGGAACCACCGGATTGTCCCCTTCTGTTCTTGCCAGCCGCCATCGATCGAGTAGAAGGCATATCAGCTTTTTGTTTGATTCCCACAGACGGCGCCAATGTTGGATCACGATGGAACTCCGGTACGGACTTGGACGGCAATCCTAGCTCCTTTGCTCCACGCAATCCTGCAAGAGGGGATAGACCGGGCGGTGACCCAGAATCCCTCTCCGATGCTTAAATGAGTATTTCGTATGACTGGCAAATAATAATCTCAGAGTGTATTCAACTCAACGTAAGTCTTTCTGAGGTGATCTCGTGCCCTTTTATAGGCAAAGAGATGCCTCAGGTACCTGGCAAACCGTTAGGGGTGGTTAGCCCGTATCCCGCTTATCTCGGACGTGATCTCGCGTATCTTAGCCATGCCCCGCGTATCTCGGCCACGCTCCGTGTATCTTAACCACGTTCCGCGTATCTCGGCCACGCCCCGCATATCTTGGCCTTATCCTCTGATAACGAGTCCCGACTCCCGTCGGGGACTCCAGAGTTATCTCGTTGTGTCACCGCTCGGGGCCCCTCGTCATCGTGACAGGGCCAATCATTCTCAGGGATTCATCATCGGGGCCTACTTAAAGGCTTCTCATCGGGAGCTTCTAGCTCAACCATCGGGACCGACTCTGTCGGGACCTTGCTTCGTTGGGACTCCCTTCGTCGGGACCCTTCTCCTAAGTCATCTTGACCTTCCCTTCGAGCCTGGTGGGCCTGTTTGCCGTTTCCTCGCCGTTAAAGGGCCTGACGGCTGTAGTCGAACCCATCAAAGGTAACATCAGCAAATCATGAAAACAGAGAAGGAAAACCTTACCAGACATTGTTGATGATGGCTTGGAGAAGATGAAGAAGAATCAGAAGGACTGAAGGCCTTGGATAACTTGAAGAGAAAAAGAAACTTGGAGAAGAAGCTTCGAGTTCGAAAATGGCAGAACTTCCAGAAATTGAGACGGTGAAGAAGAAGTGAATAATGCCAGGGTTTTAGCTTTTATAAGCAAAAGGACAACTGGATGGACTCAATCTTGACCGTTGAAGACGAAAAGATTCAATCTTGATCGTCGAGATTATAGGGACGGTACGGAAGAGACGTTGGTGACGTAATGAGTGCTTTTTCAGAAAGCAGCGGTCACGCCGATTTGAGCGTCGTTTCATAATCCCCAGCATTTAATGCTGCAGTAACCGAGGAGTCTCCTCGGATTTGGAAACTGTCTTTAGAGTCCAGTGGGCCTAAAGCAATCATAAGAGAGAAGCTAAGTTATTCAAAGATCGTGCTCAAGGCAAAAGCCTCCGATGACAATATCGAGAGGTATGAAGACAAAAGCCTCTGATGGCAATATCGGGAGGTACGGAGACAAAAGCCTCCGACGATGAGGTCAGGAGGTCTGAAATTGAAAGACACGACGAACTGAAAGTCCCCCATGTCTTGGGGGCAAATGATGGGTTCCGATGTAATCGTTAGCCCCGTTAACAGTCATTAGACGGCGAGTAAGTCCAGTGGGCCTCGCGAAAGGCCAGGAAGGCCCAAAAGCCCAGTATGAAGGGTCCCGACCCTAGCGGTCCCGATATATGAGCTGAATGCTCCCGACAAGAAGCCTCTGAGTAGGCCCCGATATGCCTTTGTAAAGGCCCCGATAATAAAGCCCCGCGGAGGCTGGACCTGTCTCGTGAGACAAAGGGTCCGGGGTGGTGACCTAGAATGAGATAACTCTGGAGTCCCCGACAAGAGTTGGGACTTGTGATCAGAGGATAAGGCCGAGAAACCCGCCTACTAGATAAGAGTAGTGGGAGACGGCTGATATATAGATAACCTCCCCCGAGATACGCAGGGCGTGCCCGAGATACGCGGAGTATGGGCGAGATACGCGGAACGTGGGGCGAGATATACGGAATCCCGAACGGAATCCCTACTAGACTCCAGAGTTGTCTCATTCTAGATCACCACCCAGGACCTTCAGTCTCTGCGGAACAGGTCCAGCCTCTGCGGGGCTTTACTATCGGGGCCTTTACTAAGGCATATCGGGGCCTACTCAGAGGCTTCTCATCGTGAGCATTCAGCTCATACATCGGGACCGCTAAAGTCGGGGCCCTTCGTGCTGGGCCTTCTAGGCTTTTCACGAGGCCCACTGGACCTACTCGCCGTCCATTGGCTGTTAACGGGGCTAACGATTACATCGGAACCCATCATTTGCCCCCAAGACATGGGGGACTTTTAGTTCGTCATGTCTTTTAATTCAGCTCTTCTGACCTCGTTGTCGGAGGTTTTTGTTTTTATGCCTCCTGATACTGCCGTCGGGGGCTTTTATCTTCAGGCCTTTTGATATCTCCATCGGAGGCTTTTGTCTTCGTATCTCCCGATACCACCGTCGGGGGCTTTTATCTTTACATTTATTGATACCTCAGCTAGAGGCTTTTGTCTTCATACCTCCCGATACCGCCGTCGGGACTTCACCACTGAAGGTTTCTCGTTCAATCGGGACTTCACCACTTAAGGTTTCTCGTCCAATCGGGACTTCACCATTTAAGGTTTCTCGTCCAATCGGGACTTCACCACTGAAGGTTTCTCGTCCAATCGGGACTTCATCACTTAAGGTTTCTCGTCCAATCAGGACTTCACCACTGAAGGTTTCTCGTCCAAAATCGGGACTTCACCATTTAAGGTTTCTCGTCCAAAATCGGGACTTCACCATTTAAGGTTTCTCGTCCAAAATCGGGACTTCACCACTTAAGGTTTCTCGTCCCTGCCTTTCAAGGCCATCTTCACACCCCTTAGGGCTTTTACTGCGTCTCTACCGGACGGCTTAATCGTACCCTTTAAGGCTTTTTTCCGCATCATATAGACAACTTACGCGGACCTGTTTAAGGCTTTTCCGTACCCGTTAAGGCTTTTGGCCGCATCATATAGACGACTTACGCGGACCCATCAGGGCCTTTTCGTACCTAGGCTTTTGGTTGCATCATATAGACGACTTACGTGTACCCCGTAGGGCTTTTGTCCATACCCGTTAAGGCTTTTGGCCGCATCATATAGACGACTTACGCATACCTTGTAAGGCTTTTTATCGTACCTCGGAAGGCTTTTTGTCGCGCCATAAAGGCGACTTACTCGTACCTCGTAAGGCTTTTATCGTACCTCGGAAGGCTTTTCGTCGCGCCCTTCAGGACGTCCTAATCGGATTGATAGATAACTTGCGCCATTCGCGGCGACTTAATATCAAACATGATACTTCTTCAAGTGTTCGCCACTGAAGGAATGCTTCAACGTCTTGCCATCAAGGTCTTCCAGTTTGTATGCATTGGGTGCTGGCATCCCTACGATCTTGTAAGGTCCCTCCCATTTTGATGATAGTTTGTTGATCCGATCTTGGTGAACGAACTCGTTCCTCCGCCAGACAAGTTCTCCCACGAAGAATTGTCGGGATTTGACACGTCAATTATAATATCGGGCTGTTGCCAGACGCATCCGAGCCTGGATTTCATCAACCTTCCATCTTTTCTCCTCGAGCAAGTCTAAGTCTAGACGTCTCACAGCCCACAGCACATTCTCGAGCTCATCCAGCCAATGGCCCTGCAAGGCGTAGACTCTCTTCTTCAAGCCATCCATCACGATCTTGTTGGCTGATTCCACTTGGCCATTAGTCTGAGTGTGGCGGACTGAAGCGGTCCGATGTTCGATGTTCAACTCCTCCAGGTACTCCTTCAACTGAGCCCCATTAAACGGAGGGCCGTTGTTGCTGATCAACACTCGAGGAACCCCGTACCGGGATATGATCTGAGTCTGAAGGAACTTGAGGATCTGCTGCCCCGTTGTTCTAGCCAATGCTTTAGCCTCTATCCACTTTGAAAAGTAGTCGATGGCCACGAGCAAATACTTGCACTGACCTTTCGCTTGAGGAAGAGGTCCCACCAAGTCAATCCACCATTGCGCGAAGGGCCATGCACTCCTGATGGGCATTAGGTTCGCGGTGGGAGCCACGATATTTGGGGCGTACCTCTGGCATGCATCACAGGATCGGACCATCGCGGTCGCTTCCTTGTTCATCGAGGGCCAATAGTAGCCTAAGTTCAATGCCTTCCTCACTAGAGATCGGGCCCCTTCATGGCAGGCCGCAACTCCCTCATGTAGTTCTCTCAGGATCCGATTTGTGTCGGGTTCCGCTACGCATTTTAAGAAAGGCTTTACGTACCCTTTTTTGTATAACTGGTTGTCCACCATCGCGTAGTTGTCCGCAATCCGTCGCAACCTGACAGCTGCCACCTTGTCCTCGGGGAGTGTCCTCGTAGTCAGATATATGACCATTGGGGTCATCCACGTGGGCTTCTCCTCTTCTTCCGATCCTGTCGCGATAGCGCAGACCTCCGCCGGATCGATGTTTGAGATAATCCCCTTTTCTAGGAAATGCACTCTCCGATTCTCCTCGGGGGCCACTCCAAGAGCAAACTTGCTCAAGGCATCCGCTTCCGCGTTTTCTTCCCTCGGGATCGCCTCGATGTTGAAGCTTTTGAAGCTTTCCTTCAAAGTTTGCACCTCGTGCAAATACTTTTTCATTATCGGGCTCCTGGCTTCGTAGTTCCCCTGGACCTGATTCACGATCAGGCTGGCATCGCACTTCACTTTCAAATGATCGACCCCCGTACCCTTGGCAATCTTAAGGCCTGTGATGAGGGCTTCATACTCCGCTTCATTGTTGGTGGCTTTGAACGTCAACGCCAGGGCATATCGTAGGGGCTCGCCTCCACCGGGCGGTATCAATACGAATCCTGCCCCCGAGCCTTCTACACTCGATAAACCATCAGTGTACATCTCCCAAGTATTCTCCTCATTTGGCTGTTCTAGCTGTTGTTCTGTTGTCGGGACTTCCTCCATGGTTGCCCCCTCTGCGGGACCCGTTACTTCCAGATCGGGTGCCGTAGACTCAGCACCGGCCATTCAGCACCTGGACCTCCCGATGAGCACCGTCCATGGATAGGAAGCGATTCATCGCGGCCAACCGGCCATTCAGCACCTGGACCTCCCGATGAGTCTTCGGGGACTGCATCTCCTCGATTGCTCGCAGCTTCTCGGGGTTCACCTCGATTCCTCTCTAGCTCACCATGAACCCTAGGAACTTCCCCGAGTTCACCCCAAAAGCACATTTGTCGGGGTTCAGCCGAACCTGATGGAACTTCATCCGCTCAAATGCTGCCGCCAAGTTCTGGACATGGTCTCCTGCCTGTCGGGACCTCACCAGCATGTCATCCACATACGCCTCCATGGTTTTCCCCAACATGTCTCCGAACAACTTGTTCACCATCCGCTGGTAAGTTGCTCCGGCATTGATCAATCTGAAGGGCATCACGTCGTAATGGTAGACGTCACTGTCTGCATAGAAGGCCGTATGGGGGGCATCCTCTTTCGCCATCTTGATCTGGTTGTACCCGGAATAGGCATCCATAAAGCTCAGCAGCTCATGTCCCGATGTGGCATCTACCAGCTGGTCAATCCTCGGAAGCGGGTAGCAGTCTTTCGGGCAGGCTTTGTTCAAGTCGCGGAAATCGACACACATCCGCCACTTCCCGTTACTCTTTCGCACCAGGACTGGGTTAGCCACCCAAGTCTGGAATCGGAGCTCCTTGATGAATCCCGCATCGAGCAGTCTGCCCACCTCTTGTTGGATCACGATCCTCTTGTCTGCGCCCATCGAACGCCTTCTCTGCGCGATAGGCTTGATCGCGGGGTCTATCTTCAACTCGTGCACTATCACGTCGGGGCTGATTCCTGGCATATCACTCGGGGACCAGGCAAACAGCTCCTTAAATTCCTTCAAGAGCTCGACCAACTCTTTGGCTCTTTCCTCCGACAGAGCAGACCCGATCTTCACCTTCCTTTGAGGCCCATCGATCTCAACTTCCTTCAAATCCTCCATGGGGGCGGGACGCCCATACTCCTCTCGAGGATCAGCATCAGTCTGAAGGACAGTCATGGCCTCCCTCCTTCTTCGTCGGGTGGCGTTAACATAGCACTTTCGCGACGCCACCTGGTCACCCTTGACCTCTCCGACCCCGTTGTCCGTCGGAAACTTCATCTTCTGGTGGACCGTCGAGGCGACTGCCATGAGAGGGTTGATGGTGGTCCTTCCGATGATCGCGTTGTATGCCCCCGCGGACTCCACTACGACGAAATCCACGTTTCGCTTCTCCATCTTCCAGCCACTACCAAACTCTACTGGTAAGGTAATCATTCCCAACAGGTATGAGGTGGAGCCAGACAATCCCACCATCGGGAAGTCCACCTGCGTCATGTCCTTCTTCGTCTTTCCCATGGCTTCCAGAGCGTCCATGAAGAGAATATCGGAGGAACTCCCTCCGTCTATCAGGATCCGCTTCATCTCGAATCCGTCTACGTCCAGGGTCACGACCAGGGCGTCATCGTGAGGGCTCTCCACGCCTACTAGATCCTCCGCCGAGAAAGAAATTACCATTTCCTCCTTCAGGGTCCACGACCGGGACCTTTTGCCTAGCACCACCGCGGCAGATATGCGAGAAGCGTAGTTCTCCCGAGAAGCAGAGGTATCTCCTCCCGCCGCCATTCCTCCATGGATGACGTTGATAGTTCCCCGCCTCTCCTTGCGGGCACCCGAACCTGAGGCTTCTGGCTCAACCTTCCTCTTCTTCGGGGATCGATCGCGGGATTTGGAACGGGATCGTGACCGACTTCTGGAACGGGATCGGCACCGCCCCCTTCCGACGAACTCTTTTAGCTTCCCCTTCTGGATCAGCTTCTCAATTTCCTTCTTCAACTCCCGACAGTTTTCGGTGTCGTGACCATTGGCTCGATGGTAGCGACAGTAACGGTCAGGGCGGCCTCCTAGGAATTCGCCTTCTTTCCTCGGGGGGTATCGAGCGAGACCCTATCTGTCCATCACAGCTAACACAGAGGTCATCGAGCTATTGATGGGAACGGCCCGACCTTCTCGGTTGTCCTTCCTCGGAGGACGCTTGTCTTCTCTTTTATCGGGACGACCACGGTTCCTGCTTCCTTCCGACTTGTCGCTCCCTTTGCGACATCCGACAGCTTGGACGATGGCTTTCCTCTCCCCGACTTCGCGGGATCGAGCTCTCCGGCAGCAATCTTCGACTCCTGGACGTCGATTTGCTGTTTCACCCTCGCTTGCAGGGCCTCCATGCTCCATACGGCCTTCGCGGCTAGGCTGTGCATCAGGTCGGAGCCGTACGGAGCGCTCAAGTTCCGCAGGAAAGTACGGATTGTCTCTCCCTCCGAGATTTCTTCATCTATCTCCGCCGCACTAGCAGTGAATCGTTGGTAGTAGTATGCCAACGATTCATCAGGTCTCTGCACTGTTAAGTTATGAGATCTAGGTCAACGGGGTGTCGGCTTTGATCTCACTCCTTACGGGGGATGTGTATGATCCGGTCTTCTCGAGTCGCCTTGCCTTTGTCTATGTCCTTCTTCCTTTCCTTCTTCCCTTGGTTCCTTCTCTTCTTCTCTCCCTTTGCCCTGCAAAAGGGGCAGTACCAGACACGGAGGAGGGGGGGGTGGTGCCTGGTGAACCCTCTCCGATGCCTAAGTCAGAACTATATTTCTAGAGAGATAAAGCTAGAGAGATGTCAGAGCTAAATTGTTCAAATGGCCAAGATGTTCAAATGAGTTGTGAAGGTGGGGTATTTATAGGCAACGGTGTCATTAAGGTGGCTTAATGACATCGTTAGCCTTTAAACACAATTAATTAACCTTTAAGCGTATAATTAAGACTTTAGGATTCGGATGAGGCAGGCGGAGTGGACCGAGCATGGGCGTCTGAAAGGGGTGCCGGGGCCCTTGGGGGGGAGAAATCCGACCCCCAAGGGTAGGGGTTGGGTGAGGACACCCAACCCCTCCTAGGGAGGGTGGGGTTGGCCAACCCCATCCCTCCTAGGAGGGATCGGGTTGGCCGACCCGATCTCTCCTAGGAGAGATCGGGTTGGCTGACCCGATCTCTCCTAGGAGAGATCGGGTTGGCCAACCCGATCTCCCCTAGGGGAGATCGGGTCGGCTGACCCGATCTCCCCTAGGGGAGGTCGGGTGTGGCCACCCAACCTCACCTAGGTGAGTTCGCCTCTGTCGGACGGGCGCTTCGGCCCCGTCCGAGCCGTCGATGTTCTCGCGAAGTGTCCGGGTTGAAGTTTCGATTTGCAATCATAAATGGGACGATAAAAATACAAAGGTTCGGAAGTCAACGGGTTCAAATTGGGCGTATATCCATCACATGCCCCCGAGTCAACCAATGGCTTAACCCTTGATTGACTCTATTTTAGGATGGTATCACACGCGCAATTTGAAACCGGGATTTTACCTTCTTTGTCTGAATGCCTGCTTACCCATGGATGCGTGCCTCTGACTCTGCCCCCCTGTCTAATGAGATAGAGGAATTGTAAACGTCAGAGTAGCACGGACGTGTGCCTAGACACGCGTCCGTCTGAGGCGGGAGTAATAAACTTATCTCTGCTACAGGTGTATACTCAAAAAATACAAACTTGCACAGGGATGTGATACGAATGCAACTAAATAACTTACGCTTCAAATTCGTGCCGGGATTCCATCTAAGTAAGGAGAAATTTTAATTTTGGCCAAAAATTTTCCTAAGTATGAAATGCTCAAAAATAAAACTATCTTGATAATTTTTCTAAGTATGAAATGCTCAAAAATAAAACTATCTTGATAATTTTTCTAAGTATGGGAATATACTTAGCTATAGGTGAAAGGGATAAAAATGATGGTTTTTCCTTGACCCTTAGATTTTACTTAAGGATAGATGGATGGTGGTGATTAAAACCCTCTAAAAAACCCTATCATCCTTTTAACATAAAAGAGAGTTAGAGAAATACCTTAGGGAGTCACCATAGCCACCATCCTCCTTCTTCACTCACCCTTGGAGAGCAAGAAAAGTTTGAGAGCACCCCCAAGGTTAGGGCCGGCCAGAATTCCGGTGAGGGACCCGAGATTCCGGCCAGCAACTCCGGCGGGAGGAGACCACCGGCACGGGACAGAGCCGGCCAGTGGCTTGGTGACTCGAGGCGCCGGCGTGGAGGCGAGACGGGCCAGCAGCAGCGCGAAGGAGCAGCTGGCGGAGGTGGAGCCCGGTCCGACATAGGCGGTCGACGGCGGAGGAGTCCACTGGAGGCTCGATTGGCGAAGGCGGCGCGGCCTTGGACGGACGACGGTGGTCGACGGCGAACTCACCTCCGGCGACGACGGTATCAAATCCAGCGGGGTTTGTCAACGGCGATAAGAAGCAGCTCCGGCGTGACCCTCGGCGGCTCCCGGCGACGGTGGGGCGGCTGAAAACGATTCCGGCAACGACGGGGTTCGATCTCCGGCGAGGACCTGATTTCCGGCAACGTTCAAATTTGAATTCCGGACCCGTTTATCACATCGGGTCGGGTTTTCCGAAGGTCCGCTCTTTTCCTTTCCATTACCGCGTAAAATGTTGATTTTTGAATCGTTGATATTTGATTGCCGATGCTTGATTGCCGATGCTTGATTGCCGAAATTTGATTGAATGTGGGATTGCCGTAGATAGCCGTTGGTAGTTGTGGATTTTGGGGAAAAATGTTTGTCGGTTGTCCGGATATGGTTTCTTGTCCGATTGGGCTATCCCGGTCTTGAATTTGATGTCGTGCCGCCGTTGGTGTGTTAATCTTTGTTGGAGGGTATAATGGTAATTTTTTCCAAAACCCGACCTTAGGCTTGGATAAAACTATTTGACTCGGTTGTTGTGGTTGGTTGAGTGTCGGGGTATTTCCGGTTCCTCGGAAATTTCTCTTATCTTGATATTTGTCGTGTCGTGGCAGGTACTATACTCCTGGTGGTGTCCACGTACGCAGACTCTTCAGAGACGCCGTATTCTCCGAAGGATGAGTGAGTTCCTTTTTCTCTTCCTTTTCGGTTGCGTTACTTCCTTTCCTATTGCTAGCTTAGTATCGTGACCTTCACTGGGGTGTTAGTCGAAATTTGATTCGTGCTTTGGGGTTTCTTGCTATCTTTGCCTTAGGTCTTGCTATTCTGTCAGAGAACCATATCACTAGGTCCGATTACAACGAACATGTCACCCTAGGAGATATCAGTCCCCTAGATGAGCCTCTGTATCCTTTTCTCCCCTCCTTGGGGAATACTCGCGGGACGGCGACGGAGCCTCCTATAGGGAAGGTCGCCGTGTACCCCTCTCAGATCTGATTCGGGCTGAGACTGCCTTACTGTGACGAGCTTATAGAGTTGAGCAGGTTTTTCAGGATTTCTCCTGTGAACCTTGCCCCCAGTGCCCTCCGCGTCTGGGTGGGCTTCCGGGTATTGTGCCATTGGTACTCCTGGAAGTACTCTCTCGTTCTATTCCGATGTTTCTATCGGTTCCAGTACCGGACGAGGGTGGGGTTTGCGAGTTTCGTAACTCGCCATCCGACCTTCAAAGATCCCCGATTCTCTGATTTCGGGTTGAGTGGGGTCGAGTGGGATACCTCCCTCCGTTTTGTGACCCAGATTGACAATTCGGCCAGTCACTGGGCTAAGCACTACTTCTTCATTACGGACCGATACGTCACCTAGTCGGTCCTGAATGAGGATCGGTTCGATGGTTGGCCTGCTTTTGGAGAGTTCTCTTCGGATGATTTGAAGACTATGAAGATCATTCACGAGAGCAACAGGACCCGGTCTTACTGCCCCGTGTCTTTAATAACTGAGACGGATCTTTACGAGGCCGGGATCAGTCTGACTCCTGACTCCGGGGGTTCGGTATGTCACTTGGTCTTTCCATCTTTATTTACCTTCTGCTCTTCCTTTGTAGGTTGGTTTCATGGAAAAACCTATAACATGCAGGGAGCCCCTGTTGACCTGAGCAAGAGGAAGGCTCCTTCTAGTTCTGCTTTGAAGAAATCCCCCCTGCCTGGGAAGAAGGCTGGGGCCTCTGGTATGCTTTCTCCTATTTGCTTCTTTATGATGTAACTTATGTTTTCCTTATCTTGTTTTTCTTACCTTGCTAGTGTGCTCCCCCTTGGTGACTGAGAGGGTCGTCTCCGTTGGCAGAGATTCTGGACCTTCCAAGTCCAAGCCGCGGCGATCTGATTCTGAGGCCGGGGCCTCGGCTGCTAAGAGGAAGAAGGCTGTGGATCCTGCTTCGCCTACTGCTCGTCCTCCGACCCTATCTTGTGATAAGGAGATGGTGGTCGAAGAGGTGCCTTCCCTGGCTGACAAAGGGAAGCGACCTGCTGGTGGTGGTTCCCCTGCCCCCCAGCCGAGGGCACGGTCCTCAGGTATGATCTCTACCTTGTGCTGATCCTTGTATGTTTATACTCTCCTTTGACTTGCTTTGCTTGTGTAGGTGGGCCTCCGACTTTAAGTCGGAAGGATTTCGCACGGCTCACTGATGAAGATGTTATTGGGTCTGAGTGGACTCCCTTCGCTGGTCTGAAGGAGTTCCACCTCGATAGCACTTCCTCTTTGCGGACTCCTGAGGTTGGTGTCCGCGTCCTCCGCGGTGCCGTTCCCCCTGGGGATCGTGTTGCTCCGCCCAAGTCTCCTGGGGAGACTCGGCGCTTTGTTCAAGGGGTACTCTCTCGTTATGCACCTGTAAGTTGTTCTTTGCTTTCCTCTTATTTCTTTCATAATGTTTATCTTTCGGTTATTCATCCCTTGTTTGAGTTGTTAGGGCATATCTGACATGGTGAACATGTCCTCGCTCGTGCTCGAGTTATCTGACGAGAGGAAGACCCTTGTGGACAGCCAGGTTTCTCTCAAGGCGGAGGTCGCCACTGCTGCCGAGAAGGCGCGTATATCTGATTTGAGGCTGCAGGAGCTCCAGGACCAGGTGTCCTTGCTTGAGACCACTGTGGGCAGTTTGCGCCGGGAAGCTGAGGTTGCCGCGTCTGTCCATTCTGAGGAGCTGCGGAGGTTGGAGACTAAGTGTCGGGCGGAGGAGAGGGCTGTCGCGGTATCTGAGTACAAGGCCTCCTCTGCCTTCACCGCCGACTATAGCACGCGTCTCACCCAGGAGATGAACCAGTTCGGTGAGTATCTGGTTGATCACATATACCGGATTGATCCTCAGTTCCCGTTTGGTGACCTTGGTGACTTTGGGCCATATGCCACTGGCTACGCGACTGTTCTGATGGGTCAGGCTGCCGTTGCAGACGAGCCTGCCCCTGCCCAGGTGGATGCTACACCTGTGGAGATTGGTACCTCAGACTCCTCCTCTTCATCCATTTCCGCTGGCGGTTCAGCTTCAGGGGGTGAGGGTGATTCCCCCGAAGGTTCTGACTGACGTGTTTATCTCATGCTATCCTTGTATATAATTACACTCCTTCTCCCATTGCATGGGTTGAGTGTCCTTTGAGATTGTGATGGTGTTTGTTGTTACTTTCCTTTGCCGCATTATGTTGTTGACTACGTGGTTTGTTTGCCTTTACATTAGTGTTTCTCATGCTTTTGTATATATCTCTTCTCATGATGGCTCCCTATGCCTTGTGTATGGCTCTTTGGGTATGGACTCTTTACTTGGTGTGTTTCCTTTACTTATCCTTCTTTCGTGTTTTCCTTCATGTCTTACCTGCCATTTCATAAAGAAAAAACATTACTTGTTCTTCACATTACTTTACTTAGAAATTTCTTTCTCATGTTACCCTTCCGAGCATGGTATCCTTCTAAGCATGGTACCCTTCTAAACATGGTATCCTTTTAAACATGGTGTGATGATCTCTTCTGATACCCCTTACACGGTATACGTTGTACTGTTAGACCAAAGATACGCTCTTGGTGGGCGTCGAAATCTTTTCACGAGACAGGCTCTCGGACAGCACTTAACGTTTCACAGGATAGGCTCCCGGAGGGCACAGGTTAGTCCACCGATACCTTCTTGACGGGTGTCAAACTGTTCACGAGACAGGCTCTCGGACGGCACTTAACGTTTCACAGGATAGGCTCCCGGAGGGCACAGGTTAGTCCACCGATACCTTCTTGACGGGTGTCAAACTGTTCACGAGACAGGCTCTCGGACGGCACTTAACGTTTCGCAGGATAGGCTCCCGGAGGGCTCAGGTTAGACCAAAGATACGCTCCTGGTGGGCGTCGAACTGGTAGTTTGAAATCTACCTCAAGATACGCTCTTGGGGGCGTCGAACTGGTAGTGTTTTTTCTACCTCAAGATACGCTCTTGGGGGCGTCGAATCTGGTAGGTTGCAAATCTACCTCAAGATACGCTCCTGGGGGCGTCGAATTCGTAGTTTTTGGAAACCACTCTCAAGATACGCTCTTGGTGCGTCGAAGTCGTAGTGTAATAACTACTCTCAAGATACGCTCTTGGGGGCGTCGAAGGTTGTAGTATGAACACTACTCTCAAGATACGCTCTTGGGGGCGTCGAAGTTCGTAGTTTTTGGAAACCACTCTCAAGATACGCTCTTGGTGCGTCGAAGGTCGTAGTATAATAACTACTCTCAAGATACGCTCTTGGGGGCGTCGAAGGTCGTAGTATGAACACTACTCTCAAGATACGCTCTTGGGGGCGTCGAATGTCGTAGTACGAAGACTACTCTCAAGATACGCTCTTGGGGGCGTCGAAGGTTGTTGACTTGAAGTCATATCTGTGTAAGGATAACTTGGTGATTGTAACATCACATTCACTGGTAAATACTTTTGAATAACTACTACTCTCTTAGGAGCATTCATGTTTTTGTACACTCGGGATGCCTTGGTGCACCAAGACATCCTTTGTAGGAAATCGAAGATAGTTGTAGAGTTGGAGTAACTTCGTGAGTTCTCCTTCTCAAGAGTTGTTTTTTGAAAAGCTTGTAAAGCTAAAACATGCGAAATGCTAGATATGAAACTAAGGATATGGGGTGGTCACTGTGTCTGTTGCCACGTACTCTTTGAAGCTTCCATTGTAGATCATTTCTTCCACTTCCACCTTCAACACCATGCAGTTGTTGGTTTGATGCCCCCAGGTCCCATGGTACTCACACCAACTCTGTGCATCTCTACCTAGGAAGGCCTTGCCTTCCTCCCTGCATGCTGGCAGCTCTTGCTTGAGGCGCTTGTGGAAAATTTCTTCTATGCTGAGCGTGAGGGGTGTGAATGTGAAATTGACACCTCCTCCCAATGTGTCTGCTTCTCTTCCTTTCTCTGGAACTTCATCCAACTGTTCCGCCTCTTGTTCAAATGCCCTGTCCAGCTTCGCCTTGAGCTCTCTCATTGTGCTCGTCATGACCATCTCATAGAGCCCTCCATAGGCCTCGAATGAGCTTGGATGCATGTGTCTGATGAATGCTCTGACTGCTTCTCCCCTTGTGTTGTCCATGTTGGCACCATAATTGAAGAATCTCTGGAAATAGCTTGATATGGGCTCCTGCGGCATTTGGTTGATATCATCTATGTGGCGGAAGCCTCTTAGGATGGAGTCCCTTGTCCTGCTCCCTATTATGGTGTCCGGCTGCCAAGGTATGGATGTCACCTTCACAGCCTTGCTCCTGTGTTTCCTTGTAGGCACTGTTTGAAAAAGCTGCCTGCTCAAACGGAGTGTCACTCCACTCCTCCTCCTTCCTTGCCTTTGTCTCCCTCCCCTCTTTCTTCTTTCCTGGTTGGCTCCTGCCATGACCATAGCCACTGTATCTGTCTTGTGTGATCCATGTCTCATTGAATTGACATAGCATTGTCTTGCAGTGCGTTGATCACCCAGGACCTCTCCAACTCCGTTCTCCGTGATGTACTTCAGCTTCTGGTGAACAGTGGATGGCACTATTTCATATGGATTTATGGTTGTCCTTCCTAGGATCCCATTGTAGGCTCCCAGGCTTTCAACCACCAAGAAATTGACATTTACCTTCAGCTGGGTCCATCCTTGGCCCATGGTCACTGGCAATGTTATCATCCCCAGGGGGTAGCTTGTTGCCCCTGAGAAGCCAACTAGGGGGAAGTTGACCGGATTGATGTCTGCTTTGGTTTTCCCTATCTCTTCCAACACTCTCAGGCTTAGGAGGTCAGCTGAGCTGCCCCCATCCACCAAAATTCTCTTTACATCAAAATTATCAATATCTAAAGTAATAACTAGAGCATCGTCATGTGGAAAGACGATGTGGCTCTTGTCCTTCTCCGAGAACTCTATCTTCACTTCTTCTCCTTCTCTTGGTCTTTTTCTCCACCTTGGCACTGAGCTTAGCTTGGATGCATAGACCTCTCTTGCATTAGCAGTTGGGCCTCCTGATGCTGCTCCTCCATGTATCATGTTGATGACTCCTCTTTTGTTGGGTGGAGGGTTATGGTCTACCTTTCCCTTGCCCTTGTCTTTCTGTGGTGGCCCCAGTTGCATACTATTGCCCCCATGGTCTACGAATTGCTTCAGTTCTCCCCTCTGGACGATGTTGTTTATGCTTAGCTTTAAGCTAAAGCATTCATTTGTGTCGTGACCATAAGCCTCGTGGTTGTCACACCATCTATCCTTGTGATTTCCTACCATTGGGGCTCTCCACCTTGCAGGGGGTGACCATAGCTTTTGGTTCCGCATCTCTCTAAGTACGGTGGCTGGAGTGGCGTTCAGTGGGATGAACTTAATGACGTTTATTTCTCTGGCCTTTAAGGGTTCACCCATTTGGTTTCTTTGCTGTGGTGGACGCCACTCCTGCTGCCTTGCATGCTGTGGTGCCTGGGGTGGCTTGCCTTTGTTTGGCCTTTGATTATCCTCCTTTGCTGCCTGGATTTTGGCCTTCTTGCTTGCCCTGTGCCTTTCAAGGTCAATATGCGTTTTAACTCTTCCTGCAAGCTCCTCTAAGGTGATTGCTGGCTTTTTGGCCATCTTTTCAGCCAATGTTGACCCAAAGCGACCTAAGTTTCTGATAAAGGCTCGGATTATCTCCCCTTCAGTGATGTCTCCCTGGATTTCTGCAATATTCTGGTTGAATCTAGTGTAGTAGCTGGCCAGGGTTTCATCGTATTCTTGTTTTACGTCATCAATGGAGCCTGTTCCCTTGAGGAGTTTCCTCTCCCCTAGGTATCTCTGCAGAAACTTAGCTTTTAGCTGCTCCCATGAGTGAATGCTCTCAGAGGGCAGGCTGAAGAACCAATGTGAGGCCACCCCTGATAGGGTGTTTGGGAAAAGGAGTGCCTTGTATCTTTCGTCAGTTGTCCTCCCGAATAGAGAGGCCTCATGCTGTTGGATATGCTCTAGGGGGTCTCCCTTCCCGTTGTACTTTGCAATTTGCACAGTGTGCAGGGAGTCTGGCACCCTGTTCATCTCCAGTTCCCTTGTGAAAGGGTGGTTCGTCTTGTCACTTAGACAATGCAGGCTGGGTTTCTTTGACTCATTCAATTTCCGGGTTATCATGGCTTCTATCTCCTCCGGGGTAATCATCACCTGTGCCGGAGTATAATCCCTCTGATATCCATTGTAGTTGTAGACTGGGCTTACTGGGTTCCCTTGTCCCTGCTGGTATGGACTGTAGGTGTACTCTTGATACGCCTGCTGGGGTGCTTCATAGAAGTCCTGCCTCCTTGGAGGTCTTGCTTGTCTTTCCTCCCCAAGCGGGGTGTAAGCCCTGTTGTTCTGCTGTTGCCTAGGAGGCACAAATTGTTGCCTGCCCTCTGGGGGTGGCTCCTGGTGATATCTTCTTTGTTCCTCTCGCTGCCCTGCTCGAGGGTGCGAGTAGTACTCTTCTGCTGGGATCTGCTCCTCCTCCTGAGCTTCAGTGTAAGTCCCTTGGGTGTATGCTTGCCTTGCATATGCTGTGTGGGCGCGGTTGCCACCTCTCTGTGCTGGCATCCCATACGGGTACCCTTGGGGTTGCTCTTCATAATAGTATCCCTCAGGGGGTGCCGTGTTGTGGGAAGGCACTCCCTGTTGTCCTCTTGCTCTCTGTGGCCTTCTTGCCCGGGGGGTGGAGGCTGTGGAGGACTCAGCCCCAGCTGGGCGTGAAGGTCCTCCCTCCTGGTTGTTCTGTTGCTGAGGAGGTTGTGGTGTTTCTTGGGGCTCTGGATGCATTGGCTGCTTCCCAGGGTCAGGCCGCCTCCCTGGGGGTATGGGTTCTCTTCTCCGCCCATTGCCCCCGGGTGGGTGTTGGGGCCTGGACACCCTACTGTTCGTCATAGCTCGTGTGATAGCCAGGCTTTCTGTCCGAAGCCTACAGACGGCGCCAAGTGTTAAGTTATGAGATCTAGGTCAACGGGGTGTCGGCTTTGATCTCACTCCTTACGGGGGATGTGTATGATCCGGTCTTCTCGAGTCGCCTTGCCTTTGTCTATGTCCTTCTTCCTTTCCTTCTTCCCTTGGTTCCTTCTCTTCTTCTCTCCCTTTGCCCTGCAAAAGGGGCAGTACCAGACACGGAGGAGGGGGGGGTGGTGCCTGGTGAACCCTCTCCGATGCCTAAGTCAGAACTATATTTCTAGAGAGATAAAGCTAGAGAGATGTCAGAGCTAAATTGTTCAAATGGCCAAGATGTTCAAATGAGTTGTGAAGGTGGGGTATTTATAGGCAACGGTGTCATTAAGGTGGCTTAATGACATCGTTAGCCTTTAAACACAATTAATTAACCTTTAAGCGTATAATTAAGACTTTAGGATTCGGATGAGGCAGGCGGAGTGGACCGAGCATGGGCGTCTGAAAGGGGTGCCGGGGCCCTTGGGGGGGAGAAATCCGACCCCCAAGGGTAGGGGTTGGGTGAGGACACCCAACCCCTCCTAGGGAGGGTGGGGTTGGCCAACCCCATCCCTCCTAGGAGGGATCGGGTTGGCCGACCCGATCTCTCCTAGGAGAGATCGGGTTGGCTGACCCGATCTCTCCTAGGAGAGATCGGGTTGGCCAACCCGATCTCTCCTAGGAGAGATCGGGTTGGCCAACCCGATCTCCCCTAGGGGAGGTCGGGTGTGGCCACCCAACCTCACCTAGGTGAGTTCGCCTCTGTCGGACGGGCGCTTCGGCCCCGTCCGAGCCGTCGATGTTCTCGCGAAGTGTCCGGGTTGAAGTTTCGATTTGCAATCATAAATGGGACGATAAAAATACAAAGGTTCGGAAGTCAACGGGTTCAAATTGGGCGTATATCCATCATGCACCACCTGGGTCAAAGACCTCACACTCTTCAAAAGACGCCTCCGACTCTGGTACTGCTTGATGAAGCGGTCGTGCATATCGGCCCAGCAGGTGATGCTTCCTGGAGGGAGGCTGAAGAACCAAGTCATGGCCCTTTCTCCCAGGGTTATCGGGAACAATGAGCATATGAGGTCATCATTCGACGTTCGTCCCATGCAGGCCTGGACATGTCTCTGAACATGGCGAACTTGATACCCTTCGCCATCATACTCCTTGATAGTCGGAATACCTAGCCTGGGCGGGGCGACGGTATCTATCAGCCGCGGCACGAAAGGATGGCTGGACCGATCCCTCAGCTCCGATGTCATCTGCTTCTGATCACCCATGCAGATGCTTACGATTTTCACCACCTGATCGGGGGTGATGGGGCCATTCAGGGGAATGGTCCTATTTTGCACTGGTCCTGGGCCGTCAACCACGAACTTCTCCAGGTGTGCTGGTTCCTTACCCTTGCTCCTGGGCGGAACCTCCTGTTCCTCTGGGTCCACCCTCGGCGGGGGTGGTGGTAATTCTTCTCGCGGAGGCAACTCCTCCGCCCTCCTGGCGGCCTCTCTCTTGTCCAGCAAGGCCTCCATGGCAGCCAAGAACATGGGCATAGCATCTGCTACTGCCTTGGCCAACTCCGAGTTCGAAGACGACCCTTCCTCCCTTCGCGGGACTCCTTCTCCTCCATGGCCCACCGGGTTCGGGGGAGCTTCATCCTCCTCCCTACGCGGGACATCCTGCCTGTTCCTCTCTGTGTCTCGGACTGAGACCTCATAGCCATCACCCTGCCCCCTGTCTGGGAAAGAGCGGGGTTCTCACCTTGTTCAGCAACGCGTTCCGGCAACTGGGAATTCATAATTCCTGCGAGACGGGAACTGCCAGCCTGAACTTGCTTCTTCTTGCCACCACCGGCCATTGATCTGGTAGAAGCTATCTTGACTTTTCGTAAGCTTCCCACAGACGGCGCCAATGTTGGATCACGGGCGAAGCTCCGTTACGTCCTTGACGGAAAGCTTTGGACTCCTGGGCTCCGCGTAATCCTGCAAAAGGGGATGACCTGGGTGGTGACCCAGAATCCCTCTCCGATGCTTAAATGAGTATGATGATCAATGGGGTGGTAAGCAAAAATCTAAGTTCGTATTAGATGATTCGGGTTTTCTGAGGTAACTTCCTCCTTTATATAGGAGGGGAAGTTACTCAGTTACCTGTTACTGCGCCTGGCAGTTTACCCATGATTCCGTGTATCTCGCCACGATTCCGTATATCTCGTCAGGGATTCCGTAGATTTCGCCCCACGCTCCGCGTATCTTACCCGTACTCCGCGTATCTCGGGCACGCCCTGCGTATCTCGGGGGATTTATCTTTATCTCTAACCGTCTCCCACTACTTTATCTAGTAGGCGGGTTTCTCGGTCTTTATCCTCTGATCACAAGTCCCGACTCCTGTCGGAGACTCCAGAGTTGTCTCATTCTAGATCACCACCCAGGACCTTCAGTCTCTGCGGGACAGGTCCAGCCTCTGCGGGGCTTTACTATTGGGGCCTTTACTAAGGCATATCGGGGCCTACTCAGAGGCTTCTCATCGGGAGCATTCAGCTCATACATCGGGACCGCTAAAGTCGGGGCCCTTCGTGCTGGGCCTCTGGGCCTTCTAGGCTTTTCACGAGGCCCACTGGACCTACTCGCCGTCCATTGGCTGTTAACGGGGCTAACGATTACATCGGAACCAATCATCCCCTTTTGCAGGATTACGCGGAGCCCAGGAGTTCAAGCTTTCCGTCAAGAACGTAACGGAGCTTCGCTCGTGATCCAACAGTAGGGTTTTATAAAAAACAATATAAAACTACATAAATCTAAACATTGTTAAACCCTAATTTTAGCAATCTAATTTTTTTAACTATTTTAGTTATTTAGGGTTTACCCTGCCAAACCATTCAAATGTTCTAAAAAGGTTTTATAACTAAACCCTAAAACTACTTAAACCTAAACAAGTAATGAAAAAAAACTATGTCGCTAATGTGATCCTTGGCAAATACTAGATTTATATACATTAATATATATATAGTATGAAACTGGTTACTAATTTAGGGTTTGAGTGTTCAAATAATGTCAATTCGATTACAAAATAATCCAATTTGCAATTAATTTGATTTATATACCAAGTTTACATTTTAAAAAAATCAAATCAAATTGCAACATAATACATACAACTCATTAAGATTGATGGAAAACAATAATCCTCTTTTTCTGAAACTATAACAATGCATATCTATTGAAAAAAAACAACCACAAACAATGGCCTTTCTTTACGTGCATGACCTATGGGTAAATAAGAAAATTAACGTATTTCTTTATTATATTTTATTTTTCCACTAATTTGTTTAAGCCGTTGATATGTAGGCGACAGGAGATCGTGACAAGGGCATGCGACAGGTGATGCGCGTCCCACCAGGACGCGCATCACCTGTCGCATGCCTCTGTCCCAATCTTCTGTCGCCTACATATCAACGGCTTAAACAAATTAGCGTGAAAATAAAATATAATAGAGAAAGACATTAATTTTCTTTTTTACCCATAGGTCATGCACAGTTAGCGCAATAATGTAAATATTATCATTGCTTTCCACCAACCTTATATGTTGCATGTATTTGTAATCTGATTCTTTTTTAAAAATTTGTGGCCAAACAAATTTTTTTCAATGTAAAAAATTTGGTATAGTTAATTACAATTTGGAATTTTTTTTTTTACCGAACTGACATTATTTAAACAACTAAACACAAAATAAGTAAACGGTTCGTGTTTATATATACAGATCTATCATTTGCAGAGAATGATATTAATGGGACAATTATTTTGTTTTTGGTTTAAGTTTTAAGTACTTTCAGATTTATGTAATTTTAGTATTTATTCTAAAACCCTATTAGAATGGTTAAACAGTTTAGCCGGGTGAACCCTAGAATTAATGTTAAAATTGAACGAATAGTTCGTCGAATTTTAGCCTTATAAGGTTCACTTGCAAGTATTGGTTGGCAATTGGTCAAATTGTTTGTTAAATTTTAGGGTTCACCCCATCAAACTGCTCACCCATTCAAGTAGGGTTTTATAAAAAACAATATAAAACTACATAAATGTAAACATTGTTAAACCCTAATTTTAGCAATCTAATTTTTGTAACAATTTTAGTTATTTAGGGTTCACCCTGCCAAACCATTCACATGTTCTAAAAAGGTTTTATAACTAAACCCTAAAACTACTTAAACCTAAACAAGTAATGAAAAAAAACTATGTCGCTAATGTGATCCTTAGCAAATACTAGATTTATATACATTAATATATATATAGTATGAAACTGGTTACTAATTTAGGGTTTGATTGTTCAAATAATGTCAATTCGATTACAAAATAATCCAATTTGCAATTAATTTGATTTAATACCAAGTTTACATTTTAAAAAAATCAAATCAAATTGCAACATAATACATACAACTCATTAAGATTGATGGAAAACAATAATCCTCTTTTTCCGAAACGATAATAATGCATATCTATTGAAAAAAAACAACCACAAACAATGGCCTTTCTTTACGTGCATGACCTATGGGTAAATAAGAAAATTAACGTCTTTCTTTATTATATTTTATTTTTCCACTAATTTGTTTAAGCCGTTGATATGTAGGCGATAGAAGATTGGGACAAGGGCATGCGACAGGTGATGCGCGTCCCACCAAATGTGCCTCTTCAACTCTAATCCAATTTTACCAACAAAAAAAAAATTATACTCCAACATTTCGGAAACACTATAAAAAACCTACTCGAACATGCCTATCTCGGTGGGGGATTCACTTATTAAATTTAAAAATTTATAATTCTGTCCGAAGAAATTAGATAATATGGGATAAACATAAAATCACTAACTGTTAATTTTAAAATTAATTTTATAGTTTTTATTGCGTATTATCGTGTCATATGGTAAAATTTACGATTCCAAACTTTAAAAATGCACTAAAACAATTTATGTTCTTAATAAATATTAAATTTATTTTAACTACAAGTATATTTTTATCTACTTTTATTTACAATAATATAATCTAATGTTCAACATCATAAACAAATAGTCAAAACTTTTTTACTACTATGATCTACGACTAGATTTTATGTGTAAAAATAATGGCGTATATCTTTGAATGAAATACAAATTAATCAACAATAAGATGTATGTATACTTTAAATGTATTACTTTAAATATAAGTTTCTGCACAAATCACGAATCAGTGATAATATAACATATATTTTTTTATCAAAATAAACTTCCACATGATGCGTGGGTCAATGAATAATAAGTAATAACTCTTTAACTGAAAATAATAATTTATTTTAGAAATAGCTAGTGAAAGAATACTAAGTAATAACTCTTTGACTGAAAATAATAATTTAAGGTTAATTATAGATCTGCTACCCCATGTTTGAATCACGAAAAAATTGATAGCTCACATTTCTTATGGTCGAATAACTAGCTCAGATTTCACTAAATAAACAAATAGTTAGCTCCGTTCATTTTTCCATTATTTTTTATGGAATCGGCAGGCATGTACACGGCATGTTAATATGTGAAATGACTAAAATGTCCTTAACTATTATCTTTCAATATTGTCGACTCAGCCTCTTTGAATGGAAACATGAGTCTGCGATTTTTCCTCACACTTCTTAGGATTTTCTTCTCTCCAAGTGTTTCTTCCAAAACTTGATTTTCAACTTCAATTCACGGAATTAATTGTAATACGAAAGAAATCACTTCAGTCTGGATAAAATCACTTTACCGACTTCTCTTCACTTCAATCGACTTCATCAAGCTTCAATTGGCTTTATTCAGCTTAAATCAAGTTTCAATCAGTTTATTTCCTCTTCAATCAAGTTTCAATCGACTCTCTCTGCTCCAATCGGTTTCTCTCGACTTCAGAATATCTTCTATGAGAGCTGAATAAATGATGAGATGATTTCTTGTGTGAGAAGTTGAAAGGTCTCCAAACTCCAAAGTATAATAAGAGACAATGCATTTATAAAAATAGGAGCTAGTCTGTTTCGATGCCATTTTTGTCATTTTTATTTACTTTTTCGCTGTTATGTAATCATGTATCTCGTACTTGCCGATTCCATAAAAAACTAATGAAAAAGTGAACGGAGCTAGTTATTTGCTCACTTAAAAGAATTCGAGCTAGTTATTTATTCTAAAAAAAAAACATTAGCTAGCTATTTGTTCATGAGCTCAAACTTGAGCTAAAAATTTGATAATTAACCCAATAATTTATTTTAGTAATAGCTAGTGACCGTCTAACCATTAGGCATGAAGCACTTCAAGTAAACATGATTATGTGTGCGTTGTAAAAGTGTCTAAACCTATGACCTTTTGGCAAGTCATAATTAACTAACACACCGTAAGTGGATTTAGTGCAAGTGGGGTTGCTCACTTGTCTATGCTTTTCTCTTCAACCTATTTAATTGATTTCAATATATATTATTTTATTGATTTCAATATATATTGTACATTTACATATTATCATGCTTTAATTATACATGCATTGCTTCTCATGACTCACCATATCATATAATTCATCGGTATCATTTTATATTGTCGGACTAAGTTTTTTTTAAAAAAAAGATAATTCATATATTAAAGGGAGCACACACAATAAGTACAAACACATACTATGTAATCAACCAACTGGGGATACTTGAATAAAACCAAGTTCCGACCACATCATTGTTGGCTGACATAGTGACCACATTATGCGAAATAGAGATAACAGAACGTCTAATATTACAAAGTACTACAGACGGAAAAATACTAGTTAAAAGTACGAATATCCGAAACGATCCCAAATAAAGAAGGCGGATGAGCTGTAGAAGTGGTCAGAACAGACTCCAACACAACCGATGAATCAGAAAGTAGGTAACTGACATTCCGATTAGCCATTTGTGCAAGTAGTAGACCAGTTCTACACGCTAAACCTTCAGCCAAAAGTGGATCGTCCCCAAACGCTGAAGAAACTGAAACCGCAAAGATAACGCTATCCGGCCCCAAAAGAACTGCTGCCCCAAAAACCTTCAATATCCCCCCCCCCCCCCCCCCCCCCCCCACACCGCACCATCCACCAATATCGACCAACAATTGGGGGGAATAGACGTCCGACGAACTAACTTCGGGACTCCGCAGTGGAGCCTTGAGGACTCTAGAACAATTACACGAGAGATTGCATTATCAGTACAGATTGAAGAAATAAAATACATTACAGACGACGCCGATGGTATTCTAGCGCGAAAAACAACATTATTTCGTTCTAGCCAGATACCCCAAAAGACCAAACATTTATAAACAAATAGTTCATGATTAGTTAAAGAAGATCCTAAAGATTGTTCTAACCAACCACGTGCCGTCGAGACAGAAGGAGATAGACAGGTAACCCCTAAGCTAGAGGCGAACCAAACGCGTCGTGCAAAAGAACAGTTCCACATTAAGTGGTCCCAAGTTTCTAAGTCCACACCACAAAGTGGACACAAAGGATCAACAAAATGGAGTCTTCGCCGGAGATTGTCCCTCAACGGTAAACCTCCTGAAATTCCTTTCCAGACGAACATTCGAACTTTCGG
Organism: Clarkia xantiana subsp. parviflora; assembly: GCA_036873135.1. Classification (NCBI taxonomy): domain Eukaryota; kingdom Viridiplantae; phylum Streptophyta; class Magnoliopsida; order Myrtales; family Onagraceae; genus Clarkia; species Clarkia xantiana. The sequence goes on along the minus strand of JAPTYO010000017.1, from coordinate 6,921,587 downwards.
TAATAGTCGTGCGTTCCACAACTTTGACCAAAGCGGCGAACTAACAGTCCTGTGAATGGAAGAACCAAGTGAAGACGATCCCAACTCTCTGTCAAAGAGATGTGAATTTATAAAATGATACCCAGATTTCACTGAGTAGCAACCATTATTGGTATGATTCCAAAGAAACTTGTCCGGAGTGTCAAACATAGGCAATGACAGTTGTGAAATGGCTGTTACAAGAACACGAGGTAAGAAGATTTCAAGTGTTTCTAGATCCCAACGACCATCGATGATGAAGACAGAAACTTTGAGTGAGTGAATGTTTGATGTGCCTGATACCCAATCAGCTAGTGACCCAAAATTAGGGACCCACGGATCCGTCCAGAAATTTATTGTGTGTCCATTTCCTATCCGCCAGCGTGCCCCTTCTAATAAGAATCTGCGAACATGAACCAAATTCTTCCAAGTAGATGAATGAGAACCGTTACAAGAGGCTGTGAAAAAAGAACCCCCTCTCCAATATCTCTGACGAATACATTGCACCCAAATAGAATCTGGATTTGAGAAAAGACGGAAAGCTTGTTTAAGGAGGAGTGCAAGATTAAACACTGCCGTATCACGGAATCCCAAACCACCCAATTGTTTCGACCTGGTAATCTTGTCCCAAGCAATCCAACAGATCCCCTTGGAGCCAGATTGCGAACCCCACCAGAATTGTCGTTGTATGCTGTCCAGCTTACCAGATACGGATTTCGGGAGACGAATACAAGACATTAGATAAGTTGGAATAGAATCCGCTGTAGAACGAAGTAGAACATCTTTTCCAGCTGGAGAGAGAAGACGAGTCATCCAGCCTTGTATTCGTCTAGTTACTCGTTGGATGACAGACTGCCTCATTGCCTTTTTTCCCTTTACCCAATACAAAGAAAGTCCTAGATACTGCTCCCCTTGATCCATCTCTCGTATACCCAAGGATTGTAGGATTTCCTCACGGTTGGTGACCTCGACATTAGGACTGAATAAGACACTCGACTTGTCATAATTGATTAATTGACCAGATTCTATCTGATACTCTGTGAGAATGTTTCCCAATGATTGTAGTCCAGTTGTCGTGATCTCCATGAATAATATGCTATCATCCGCAAAGAATAAGTGGCTGATTCTAGATGATAATCTCCCAGGGCGAATCCCTTTTATCCTTCCGTCCTCCTGTGCTCTAGACAACTCCTGAGAGAGCATCTGGGCTACTAGTATAAAATGATACAGTGAGAGCGGATCCCCTTGACGAATACCACGAGAAGGGAGAAAATGTGGAGTACGGTAACCGTTGAGAAGAACTACCAGGGAGGCTGTCGAGATGCACTGCATTACCCAATTCACAAAAATAGGTGGGAAATTCATACGTTCCATGATAGAACGGATATAAATCCATTCCACTCTATCGTAGGCTTTGCTCATATCTAGTTTGATAGCCATCAGCCCCACTTTTCCACGACGACGTTGTTTGATTGTATGAATTAGTTCCTGAGCTAACCAAAGATTATCAGTGATAAGGCGGCCTGCTACAAAAGCAGATTGATACGGAGATGTGAGCAGAGGCATCAAAGGACGTAGTCGATTGCATATGACTTTGGCTATGATCTTGTAGACGGAATTACATAATCCTATGGGTCTCCAATCCTTCATCGTAGTGGGATCATCACACTTAGGAAGCAGAACTATGAATGTATTATTGATTTCCCGAAGCATGTGACCCGTTGAGAAAAAATTAGAGATTGCAGTGTTAACATCCATGCCCACGATGTCCCATGTTTCTTGGAAAAAAAACGAGGATTAAAACCATCCGGGCCCGATGCTTTGTCAGGTCCCATTTGTTTAGCAGCACGGAGAATCTCCAATTGTGAGATCGGACGGACAATAGAAGTCGTAGAGATAGTAGGAATAACCAAAGTATTTTGATCTGGCAGTCGATGGAGTGATCCATCAACCGAGGAAGTGAACAACTGAGCATAGTAATTCCTGACAAACGAGGCAATGAGAGAAGGATCAGTTAACCATTCATCATCATGACTAAGGATTCGGTCTAGTTTGTTGAAATGACGACGACATAAGGTATATGCGTGAAAGAATTTAGTGTTACGGTCGCCTTCAAGAATCCATAATTGCCTCGACTTTTGACGCCACAAGGTTTCCTGCTGTATGTACAAGGCTTGAACCCTGTTTTCCAGAGATTGCACAAGGTCTTCTTCATGATTCCCCACTTGAGCTTCGTGCAAATCATTTAGAGCCGTGGAAATATTTTGATGAACCTCCCCAAAAACCAATTTATTCCAAGAACGTAATCGGGATGCAAGAGTTGATATTTTCCGAGCTATCCGAAATTGAGGGGATCCAGTGATTGAATTCCCCCAAGAAGATATTAAATGCTCCCGGAACTGAGGATGCTGAAGCCACATTGATTCAAACCGAAACGGACGACAAAAAGGTACAGAAACAGGCGGTGTCTGAAGTCGAAGAAATAATGGACAAAGATCTGAAGCGACCTGCTCTAGATGAAATAAGGTCGCCTCTGAGTAAAGGATACGCCAATCTATAGTACAGAAACCTCTATCCAATCTCTCTCGGATACAATGCTCTCCAGAACGACGACTAGACCAAGTATAAAGCTGACCCACAAAGCCCAGATCGATTAGACCAAGTTCATCCGTCCAAGAATGGGCTCTTAAGGTGAGAGTAGTAGAAACAGGGTTACCACCTATTTTCTCAGTGAAGGCCCACAAGTCATTGAAATCGCCTAAGATTAACCATGGAATATATTCTGACCTAGTCGCCCGAAAATTTATTATACCATCCCAAAAAAACGGACGATCACCAGAGGCGTGAGGGGCATATATGAAGGATACCTCCCAAGAAGGATCCATAGGAGACAAGGTGATTGACACATGTATACCATGGTGATTGTGATAAATCAAGTCTAAATTTACGGGATACCTCCATGTGAGGAAAAGGCCACCTCGTGTCTCCTTCGGGTCAACACAGATATAACTAGAGAAACCCATCAGACGAAGATTTCTTTTTAGTCGGCTCATTTGACTCTTAACCTCCGAAATAAAGACCACATCCGGCTTACGGTCATTTACCAAATGCCGTAAGTGTTGAATTGTCAAGGAGTTCCCGGCCCCTTGACAATTCCAAACTAGGAAACTCATTGGGTTTGCAGGGAAACCGAAGGTTCCCCCCGCCAAAAGTAGTACCCTATCAATATCATCACACATGCAATTGTGAAAAATAATAGATAGCTGAAACAAATAAAGTACCTACAGATTCACATAAAAACCCCTATCTGGGTTACGAGCACGGACATTACGCAGAGTCTCCTCACTTTCCTTAAAATCCCTGATAACCAATGTCGTTGTCATTCACAGCCTTTTCTCACCCGAAAGTTGTCGTAAAGGAGGGCAATCAGTTTCCATCGGTTCCTTGCCAGCCCGCCTCGGGCGAGAAGCCACAACTCCCTCACAAGAATCCACCACGCTATGAACAGGCTCCGCCTCTGCCGGTTGACTAGCCTCTGCAGGTTTACTAGGTGATGGTATCCCCATGATAGCTCCTTCCAGCGTGCCAGGAATGGATTCCGGTGTCACCCCTGTTTGTATAAAAGCTTGAGTAGAATTCTGGTGATCTAGCGGCACATACGGCTGAGGAAGGTCCACTGTCTGAATTCCCAAATGTTGTGGATCCACCGGAAAGTGACCATGCATAGGATGAGGAAACATGCTCATAGAAGGAGCACGGGAACTGTATGATTGTGAAGCTCCATCCCAATACCACAGGAAAGCCGGGTCATAGATCGGTGTTCAAACCCATGGATGATAAGGCATTGGTCCCGGCATGAACGGATGGCCCAAAATCCCGGCATTCCAAGGAGTCACCTGGTTGTGCCATCCCGGATAACCCTGCATGGGAGGCAAATGGGGCGGGATATGGGTCAGAGTTGAGTAATATGGACTTGGGGGGTGTATATTCATCGGAGACATCGGAAATGGTGGTTGATGCAACGTGGAAGGTCCTGCCTCCGTCGTCAATGCCGATAAAGTGATAGATTGAATGAAGTCAGCAATATCCGGTAGAGCATCGGCAAAGACGGGCTGATCATTAGAGAACAACAATTGGAGTCCCGGTGAAATACGGTTTCCGTCAACAAAGGTGGCCAGTAGAGGTACCTCAGTGTCATCACTCCCAGTCGCTGAGGCCGCAGTCGAGGAATCCGCCTCATTAGGAATATCCTCATGAAAGTTGAAACCCTCCGGGCGACGACGAGCAGCACCACCTGGGCTATTATACCTCTCATCCTCATACCATTTGATCCAATACGTCAAGGCACCAGTACCCTTGTTCTTAATCGTATAGATGGCTCTCAAATTATCACGGATCGCACGAACCCCGGGATGAGCATCGATCCTATTGAGCATGTCCTCCATTTGGCGAGTGAATATCCTCTCAGGTGTGTTGCAGTGATCCTGATGATATCCAAGTCGGCCACATCTCTTACAAGGCATGCCCGGTCGGTACGTAAATAGGATCTTGAACACTGATTCCTCACCGTGAAGAAGCCATAGTCCTGGAACCACTGGCCTCTCCAAATCCATCAGAACCCTAGCCCTAGGGTAAGCCACGGAGAGTAGTCTAGTTTCATCGAGTTCGAGAAAAAGAACCTCTCCCACCACTGCATGAGCGTTTGAAATCACCTCCCTTGAGACCAGAGAAGACGGAACCTTCCGGAGTTCCATCCAGATCGGAACCCTACCGAAGGATATAGACAATGGAACACGGTTGTCCGTGCAGGGAAACAAGACCAGAGTGAAGAAATGCGTCCAAAGGAGCTAAGGTTGATACCAGATGACCTCTTTGCCACCGAGAAGGTCAAGGACTTTATCGAGTGGTCAATCTTGCGGTCGTGGATGAAGGAGTGGCTAGCGTACTCTCAAAGGTACTACGGTACTGCTATGCAACCGGATGTCCAGATAAGTGGCTTCTTTGACACGGCTGTGCTTATGCGATCCTGGAGGATCGATCCGGTCGTCAAACCGGGTAGAATACTTTATGAAATGGGCGGAGTCGCAGAAAATATAGCCAGAAGGGAACCATCGACGGTGGATGGCCTGTTGAGGTAGACTTCATTCAAATCCGTCACCGTGGCAAAGGTGAACATCCAGAGATTGTCCTCCCTACGCTCCATTACTGCTGGCGTCGAAGTTCTCCATTGTTCCTCCACCAAAATCTTGATTAAGTCCTCCCGTTCCCGACGAGCAGAGAAGGTACGACCCACGAGCACTTTGGAATAATCGACAGAAACCCTCATCGGAGAAAGGGTGGTCGGTGAGCAGTGAGAATTTAGAGATTGAGGTAACGAAGAGATTGCAAACTGAAAATAAATCAGTAAAAGGCAAGAATAAGAAGAAGAAGGTCTGTGGAGAAGAAGCTGTGGAGTCCCTCGTGCCGAAGTTGAGAGAGGATTGTCAGGAAAATCGCGCCACCACAGCCAAAACGGTGTTGCTGAAGCTTCCACGTCAGACGAGGCAGACATTCCCTTATATTGCTTGTAGAGAAAAGATCTGCAGCGTGGTTGATTGGCCATTCCAGGCGGTGGCCAAGGAGGTTGGTGCCAAGTGGCATGCAACCAGCTGAAACTTTCTCTCGAAACTCGTAGGCCATGATTGCAGATAAGGAAAGGGAGAGAGAAGGGGGTGGCATGCTGGGAAACGAAGGGTTGTGAAAAGGAAATTGGATGTGCTACTAGGGGAGACGTGCCTGGGGCTAGTCGATAGGTTTTAGGGTTCCGGTGTTGATGGGGGAAAGCTTGAGAGAAAACCCTCAAAGGAAGGTTTTCCATTTTGATAAGTATAGGTTCAAAGTATTGTCGGACTAAGTTGAATTGGTAGTAACTTTCATCTACTGTAAAGTGCTATAAAACAATGCAAAAAAAAACAACAATATAAAATTTCATTTTATTAGATAAAATAGTGTCTCTAGTTAGCTAGAGAAAATTATATTATTATTTTATAAAAGTAAATTATTACAATACTATGCTATTATGTATTGATAGGGACACCAACATGACATTTCCGTCAAAATACGTAATATTTCTGTCTATTTTGACGCATAACTAATAAGCAACGAATAGTGTTCTTAAGGGTACCAAACATTTAAAAAATATTTAGTTAATTAATGGCAGTTGTGGTTTTTTTATTCAAAAACACTATTGTGAATGGTGAACCCTAGAAGAAAAAAAATTAAATCTAAGAACACGTGTCAAAATCTTAACGATGAGACACGATCTGAGCACGAATAGTAGGGCAGAAGATCTGAATCCTCATGTTGCCAACTTGCCATTAGTTAACTCAATTTTTTTAAATACTAAGTACCCTTAAAAATACAATTCTAGTTATGCGTCAAAATGGACGGAAATATTGCGTATTTTGACGGAAATGTCATGTGGCACATAAGTGTCCTTATCAATACATAATACTATAATAGCATAGTATTGTAATAATTTACCTTTATAAAATATTATATAATTTCATTTTATTGGATAAAATAGTCTCTAGTTAGCTAGAGAAAATTATTGTTGTTATCGTTTTTTTTTTTTTTTTTTTGCATTGTTTTATAGCACTTTACAGTAGATTAAAGTTACTACCAATTCAACTTAGTCATAACCCTTTTTTAAATAGTCAGTCTATTAAAATTTGACCCGCGCAGTAATAATACCTAGTATAAGGTAAGGCTAAGCGTAAATGCTATATAATAATAATAATAATAATAATAATAATAATAATATAATAGCGGAGACAAAATAATTATAATTATCAGATGAAGACAAACAAAGTCTCCATAATCAAGATGCGATCTCCTTTCTAGAGGGAATAATAAACATTTGACCCATTTCCCTTCCTACCTACCTTCCATTAAATTTATTTATCATTGATAATTGTATATATTTTTTTCACATTTCAAATGGGGCAATACTAGAAACATAATCTTGAAACATAACCTAAGGAGTAAGGATGAGCGAATAGGAATAGAAAATAAAAAATATATAATTTAAATATGATATTATTTGGTTGACATAAGGAATACGGAACGAGGATTTCAAATCTATTGTTTGGTTGATAAAATTTATAATAAATGGATGGAATAAACTCAAGTTGACAGATATAACCTTTTGCTATATATTTTAACAAAATTAACAATATTAAACTTGAAAAAGTCTGAAAAAGAGGCAACAACGCGCGACGGCGACAAGCGGGCGGCGGACAAACGGTGAGCGAGCAACGACGGGCGAGAGGCGGCGACAGACGGACAGGTAGGGGGCAGACAGAGGGCGAGTGGGTGGCGGGCAAGTTGTGAGGTTAAAATTGTCTTTTTATTTCATTTCCCTAGTATTCTTGGGGTTGGGCTGAGATTGAATATTCTTTCAAAATTAGGAATTGAGAATCATATTCCACACACTTAAGTAACCAAACATCATCATACAGATTCCACATTCCCTAATTCTATTCCTATTCCACAAACTAAATATGCCGAAGGTCAAAACAAAACTTTTGAGAATGAGGGAGGGGCCTTCCAATCCTCCCGGCTAATTTCATCGACGACCATCATGATGAATTGATGGCTTATTGCTTATTTATTGATTCCACAACACTCAAGGTATTGTCATCAAAGAAAAAAAATTGTAATTATAATTATAATTATAATTATAATAATTTTAATCATATATTATATATTATATATGTACATATATGGCTAATTACTAAATAGTTAGTTCAACTTTACATGAATTTAGGGGTGTCAATGGAGTAAGGATTTCCCGTACCCCGCGGTGCATTGCACGTCAAATGCCCCACGAAAGTAGTTACTGCGGTTTACGGGACAAGTTTGGCATAAAGATCCGTGGGCAAAACAATAGGTGGTAATGTGTTGTTTCACTCTGAACTTCTGCCCTAGTGTTATATAAGTAATTTTAGAAAATTATAGGGGTCATTATGTAACAATAGAATTTTAGTGAATGAATGACTTATTTAAATAAAAGTTAAATGAAATAAAAATTTTGCTTCGTTTAGGTATGATTTAGTAGTTGTATTTGAATTATAACTGTAATTTCATATGTGCCACTTTTATGAAAATTTAAGTAAAAGTTCATTAATAGAAATTTTAAAATAATTTTATTTTAAAATATTGGTGGAGTGGGGCAATGCCCCGCGGATATCACCACGGGCAAATCTGCTAAAAACTTCTTTCTCAACACAATTTTTAGGCAAATATGGTAGATGCAATAAATCACTTGGGGGTGGGGATGATATTGCCAACTTCGGTCCCGATGTGGCCCATTAACATCCCTAACATGAATATACAATTTGTTAACTCGATCTTTTATTAACGAGTTGTTTGCTAGCTCGGTCAATTTTTTCCGTTAACTATAAACTGAGCAAATAGAAAAATTGACTGAGCTAGCAAACTGCTTGTTAGCTAAATTTGGGTAACAATTTCCTAAAAAAAGTTCAACTAGTAAATTTAAGTAAAAGTTCATCAGTATAAATTTTAAAATAATTTTATTTTAAAAAATTGGTGGAGCTAGGCATTGCCTCGCGGATGTCACCATGGGGCAAATATGCTAGAAACTTCAGTGTCAAGACAATTTTTGGGCAAATATGATAGATGCAATAAATCACGTAGGGGTGGGATGATATTGTCAACTTCGGTCCCAATGTGCCCCATTGACATCCCTAACATGAATATAGAATTTGTTAACTCAATCTTTTATTAACGAGCTGTTTGCTAACTGCGTCAAATTTTCCGTTAACAGCAAATAGAAAAATTGACTGAGCTAGCAAACTGCTTGTTAACTAAAATTTGGGTAACAATTGCATGTAAAAAAAGGTTTAACTAGTAAATTATATATTTATGTAAAGTTCAGTTACCAATTTGATAATTAATCCTTATACGTGTAAGATTTTTTTTTTTTGGTTTAAATTGTAAGACTTATCTCATTTGTAAACTATTATTATTAGGGTTCGGCTAAAATAAACTCGAGTTTATTTAAACTCGATTTTTCAGCCATTAGATTATGTATGTGTAAGAAATATTTTTTATCTCTCCTCAATTATGATTGATTCTCTCTCATGATCTAACGACTGAGAAATCAAGTTTAAATAAACTCGACTGCATTTTAGTCAGCCCCTTATTATTAACCCAAAAAAAAATCTCATGGTAAAGGTTAAGTTAAGTTTCACCAAAAAAAAAAAAAAAAATTTAAGTTAAGATGCTTACATACTGAACTTTTGCTCCCTCGATGAACTACTCGTCTTTGACTGCATCAATCTCTCTGACCAAATCCCATTTTTATTATGCTAAGCCTCTCACTCTCACAAACCCCTTTTCATCTCTCTCCCATTCCATCACCATAACCATTTTCTTTAACCTCTGTTTTTGAAATGGGTGCTTTGTTGCGTTGCCGGTTCAACAGTTGTAGTGGTCTGACTCTGCAAGATTCAATTTTGTGGGTGAAGTAAGTCAATATGAGCTCTATTCCTTATCTGGGGTCTCTGTCAGATTCCACAATCAAGAACCCAAATGGGTTTTAGACCTCTGCTTCCTTCGGATGCATCCTTCCATCCACTCCTCTTTAGATCCGTCCGCAGTATTACTCGATTTGTTGCTCCGTCCACGCTTGAACCTTACCCACAAGGTCAGATCATTACTTACTGCTCCTTCACCCGCCATTCTAGCTCCGTTTGAGCTTGTCTACCAAAATATGATATAATCAAGCTCGGAAAGTTCTAATCATGCGAATCTGATGATGCGCGGGGTTGTTTTTGCTGGGTTTTGGAGATTGTTTTTGAATTTTCGATTTCTGTATCGGCTGATGCTTGAATTTCATCGAAACCCACCTTATCGTAGCTTTCTGTGCAAGGTTTATTATTGATGGGTAACAGCACTTCTCGTGTTGTTGGGTGTTTTGTGCCTAATGGGAAGGGTGGAGTTGCTTTGGAGTTCTCAGAACCTCTAGACGAGGGATTAGGTCACTCATTTTGTTACATTCGCCCGAATCCTTTCGATTCACCTGCAATTACACCATCAAATTCTGAGAGATTCACAGTAGATTCCAGCACCCTCGATTCTGAAACCCTAAGTGGATCATTTCGGCATGATAATTTAGAAGATCCCCCAAATATAAATAAACCCATCAAGGGATTGACCGAAACCACATTTAGAACAATCTCCGGGGCTTCAGTTAGTGCAAATGTTTCCACTGCTAGAACTGGAAATCAAAATGCACTGTTCTTCTCCGATGCACAAGAACCTGCTGCTTCGTTTGAAAGCACTGCATCATTTGCTTCAATACCATTGCAACCAATCCCTCGGGGCTCGGGTCCCCTGAACGGGTTCATGTCAGGACCTCTCGAGCGAGGTTTTGCTTCGGGTCCTTTAGATAGAGGAGGTGGTTTTATGTCAGGTCCTTTGGAAGGGACAGATCAATCTAACTTCTCGGCACCTCTTGCTCGTGGTCGTCGCGTTGGAGGACTTCAGAGACTGATGAGGAGTGTCAGTGGGCCCATGAAGAGCACAATTTCACGAACATTTTCAAGAAACAGAATGGGGTCTAGTTGGATGCGTCGGTTTTTCTTGCACCCAGTGACCCAATCCGCTTGGCAACCTCCCAAGCTTCAAACTGAAGCCTCTAGGAGTTGTGTTGAAATCGGACCGTCCAATTTAGAGTATGGAGGAAATGATAATGACTTGCAATGGGCTCATGGAAAAGCTGGTGAAGATAGAGTTCATGTTGTTCTTTCCGAAGAACAAGGGTGGTTGTATATTGGTATTTATGATGGATTTAGTGGACCAGATGCTCCAGATTTTCTCATGGGTTATCTTTATAAAGCTATTGACAAAGAATTGGAGGGTCTGCTTTGGGATTATGATAAATCTTTAGATGATCATTCAGAACCTCGGATTAATCAATGTAGTGAAGCCACTTCAAGTCTCACTAATGGAGACAAAGAAGAAAGTGTAACTGCTGTTGCAGAATCTTTGGGTTCTGAGAACCAGAACACTTCTGTATCCGATTCTTGCTCTGTTTTTGCTAAAAGTGTAAGCAGTCAATGCAGAAAAAGCATGCGGCTTTATGAGCTACTGCAAATGGAATCAAAAGATGGCCAAGGTTCTGAATATCTGTCTGAATTTGTCAAGCAAAGGACGACTTCATTGGATTGTCAGCAGAATTCTAGTGCTAGAGAAGCCTTAGAAAAAGAACAGTTGAGATCTAATTCAGTAAGTTTCAAAGGAGATAATCCTCCTTCTATTTCAGGAGAAAATGATGAAATTGACATTACTAAGAATGGAAATGCTGCTGATCTTTCAGTTTCTTCACAATGGCAAAGTACGAAGAAATCAATTATCGGTTCAAAGATCAGAAAAATGTACCGGAAACAAAAATCGCTACGTAAAAAGCTCTTTCCGTGGAATTATGATTGGCATAGAGAGGAAACTTATGCTGATGATCGAATGTCCGACCAGTTTTCAGGGCCTATTAGGAGATGCGTGCCAGGAACCGTTGTAGATCACAATGCAATCTTAAAAGCATTGGAACGGGCACTCCAAAAGACTGAGGAAGCTTACATGGAAATGGTAGAGAATTCTCTTGACAAAGTTCCAGAACTTGCTTTGATGGGATCTTGCGTCTTGGTGATGTTGATGAAGGATCAAGATGTGTATGTGATGAATCTCGGGGATAGCAGAGTCATTTTGGCACAAGAAAGATCTAGTGATAAAATCCCTTGTTCTAGTCTTGGAAAAGATGAATTGAGGCATGGGAACAGATCGAGGGAGTCATTGGTGCGTATGGAATTAGATAGAATCTCGGAAGAGTCTCCAATGCATAATCAGTGTGGTCAGATTGATAAGATAAACAAGAACAAAGAGATTTCCCTGTGCAAGTTAAGGATCAGAGCTGTTCAACTTTCAACTGATCACTGCACAAGCATCAAACAGGTATCGTTTTTTTGTCACTCAGTAAAGCTTCATTTTACTTGATCTTTGTGCACTTTGCTACATGATGAAAATTGGTAAAATAGCTGTTGCTCAGCACACACTAAAGGTTGTACTTTTCGATTTTGTATAATTTCTTGATTGTCATTGTTGGCAGTATTTTTCTATTTGATGTTATCCGGTGGGCAATGGCTAGTGAGCAATATATTTAATTAGAAAGTAGTAGGATTTCTTCTTTGGAACATTTTACTGCGAGTGAGACTTAGAGCGCAACATTGTTAGAAAGTGAAAAACAAACGTTGTATTTTAAGAAGGAAACATAAAAAGTGTTCTGGTGCGATTATCAAAAGTTGCGTGAAATGGTAAGATATTCAACTTTCTTGCTGAATATTGCTCTAAGTTTCAGACTTCATAGCAACGCTCTTTTACTAATACATTTTTCTGTTTGATGTTGCCGTTATATGTGCCACTAGAAATTTTAGTACAGCATAGGTTTTGACTTAAGATTACGTGATTAAAAACTGATAAGGGAAGAATGTTTTGGGATTTAATTTTTTTAAAAAGGATCTCGGTCCCATTTGAAATGCAGTTCTTGAAATGGTAGCTTGGATGCTTATACATTATGAATGTGTTGCCTGTAAAAAGAATATTCTATCATTATACAGGAAGTTCTAAGGGTAAAGTCGGAACATTCTGATGACAACCAAGCTATTATGAACGATCGGGTAAAGGGGCAGTTGAAAGTTACCAGAGCCTTTGGGGCTGGGTTCCTGAAGAAGGTCAGTTGATCAAATAACTATACCTTTGAAAGTTGATATCTCTTCGCTGTAGTAATACTTACTTGATCCGTCTCTCTTAGAAACAAAAAGGATCTCGTTCCCACTAGAAATGCACTTCTTGAAAATCTAACTAGGATGCTTATATTGAGAATGTGTTGGCTGAAAAAGAAATTTTTACAAAGTGAGGAACTTTGTAAGTAGTTAAAAACTCAACCTTTCAAGAAAATCGGTAAAATAATCAAAACAGTTTCTTGAAATAGTAAAAAAATTATACTTTTCCGTTTGGGTAAGGAGGAAACAAAGTGTTTATCTTGAAAAGAAGTTGAATTCAAAGAATCTGGAAACTGAATCATCAAAAGAAGAGTATTTATTTTTTTGTTTGAACCTTGATTTTGCAGTAACCTTAGCTAATGATGTCATGTCTTGCCTAAATCCAGCCTTGTTTCAATGACGCATTACTGGAGATGTTTCGGATAGATTACATTGGGACCGCTCCATATGTGAGCTGTGTTCCTTGTCTGATCCATCACCGGCTAACCTCAACTGATCGGTTCTTGGTGCTGTCCTCTGATGGGCTTTATCAGTATTTCACCAATGAAGAGGTAGTTGCCCATGTCACTTGGTTCATTGAAAATGTCCCCGAAGGCGACCCTGCCCAGTATCTCATTGCTGAGCTTTTGTTCCGTGCTGCACAAAAGAATGGTAACTAAACTTTCCTTTGTTTAACTAAAACTGGTTTTTAATCGCCCCATATGAGTAGAAAGAATACTTGTATGGTTTCATAGTAGAACTTTCAGAAACTAGCAATCAATGCATTGGAAAATTCACTTACGTTTGTTTAATGGGAACAGCAATTAAGCTGTGTGTATATTTGTTTCTCCGATCCGAGTTTTACTGTAAATTTCAGTGCACTTGTCTTTAGTAGGGAGGGACTTTTGTTTTTTCTTCTTCAGGATGTTTATTTAACCTTGTTCTTGTGTTGCAGGAATGGATTTTCACGAGCTGCTCGACATTCCTCAAGGAGACAGACGTAAATATCACGACGATGTCTCAGTGATGGTTGTTTCATTAGAAGGAAGGATTTGGCGATCATCGGGATGATGATGATTTGTGTCCAGACATTGGCCCCCAACATTTGTATCAAAGTTTTTTCATCTCATGCTGTAAGGAAGGAAAGGGTTGAAAGAAAGAAAGAAAGTCGTTTTGTTTTGGAAATCGGAAATTAAATTACAGAGAATTGTTTTTTGTTTACATATATATATATACTTGTTGAAAAATGGTATTCATAACGGCAGATGGATGAAGTTGGAGAGCTACATTTCAACCAAGACGAGTTAATCAACTTTCTACTCATTTTAAACCCATCCCTCTCCCTTACCTGGCTGGCTGTTTCTACCTGCAGTGCAAGGAGGAAACTCTGATACCTACCTACCTAGTCTTCTCATACTCCATGATATAATATATAATTCCAATTCAAACAAAGATTAATTAAGCTACTCACTCACTCACTCACTCTTGTTTTGAAGAATTAATTAATTCATGATGCTCCCCCCTGCCATTTTCGTCTATATAGCCTTATCGGCTTCTTTTAACAGTGTTGTTGTTACTGCGTACGATCCAGATATGCTTCAGGACATCTGCGTCGCTGATACTTCTTCAGGTACCTACCTACTTACATACTAATTAGGATTAACTAAAAAATTATCCAAGATTTACCCATGTAGGTGTTTGAAGTTTCAAATGTTCAAATGGAATGTCTCAGGTTTCATTATTATTGAAATTTGGTGTCTCTGCACGTCTTTTCATCTCTCTTCAATCATTTTCATCAACTCACTCACCCACTCATAATCAATCACTCCTTACTTTATACAAAATCGTCAAATTTCACCCAAAAGTTGAACATCCAAAAGAAAAAGTTTCTAGCAGACTGGTGTGGAGCGATTTCCAACGACAACGAAGCGATGTTTACTTGCACGGACGTGGTCAGCTTCTTAGGTGACGGTCCCGGCAAGATAACGAGAATGGAGTGTGTATGGGAGCTCAAATATGAAAGTCGGTTTCGTCGAAATTGACTTCTTTAAAGTAATCACACCGAGACACCACATTTTAACAAAATTGAAACCTTGGACATTACAGTTTAACATTTGAAACATTAGACACCTACTTTTAACATATGGTAAACCTTGGAGAGTTTTTTAGTTATTAACCCTACTAATTATATAACAACGGTTAATAACCAATTTGCTACCACGAACTCTGAGCACAACATCAATTTTTCAAAATTGGTTATCCGAACTTTCAATTTCGAGCAAATTACTGCATATGTTTCAATTCTCGTCATATTGGACAGAAAATGAGCATGTTTTTGCCACGTGTGGTCTTTTCATGGGTATCCACGATGAATTTAAAAACAAATTAAAAGCATTGCAATGAAATACATTTAATTGGGTGCTCAATTGGACTTCCGTCCAATTTGAACAATGTTATTCAGTGAGTATCCAACTGAAGGTATTTATGTTTCTCTCGTTAAGGTGGAAAACGGAACCAAAAATTCTCTTTCTTTATCTCAATCGCATCACAGTTCGCGATCCATGGCTCTATTTTATCGTCAATCAAACAACATTGACCGTTCACATTTTCTGTTATTTAATCATAGCGATAACGTTGACCAGATTAGAGAGGAGAAATCCCCTAGCAATGTTATCAATACTTTCGATTTACGTATAAATCATTCGTGGGTACAAATGTAAAGACTCCATGTGGCGGAAACATGTTTAATTTTTGTTCAGTTTGACGGAAATTGAAACAGAGTTAGCAATTTGTTCAAAAATTGAAAATTTCCAAATTTAAAAGATTAAAATTTAAATAGCGATTTGCGAATTAGTCTAAGAAAAGTTTTAGGTAGCAAATTGATTATTAACCTATATATATAACATTTGTTGTGTAATAAAACATGATTAATTAATTTGTTGACTTCCATGGATGCACATGCAGGTGTAAAGGTCAACGAGATCGTCTTCGTCTTGGAAGGCACCCTCGATGTCGGGTTTATCACCACCTCAAATAAGTTGATCTCCAAGACTATAAAGAAAGGTGACATCTTTGTGTTTCCGAGAGGTTTGGTTCATTTCCAGAAAAATAGCCAGTTGCCAGGGACACAGTCCATCGCTGCAACCTTGTTTGCGGCTACTCCGGCTGTTCCAGATGCATGATGTGTTTGTTGACCAAGGCGTTTCAGCTGGGAACCAAGGAGGTTGTCAACATCAAGGACAAGCTTCCTCCTCCTCCTCCAAGCTAACAAAAATAATCAACACATGCCATATCAGCTACCCTTCTTCAAACTATATTGTGTCTTCCTTAATAATTCCCCCTCTTCGTTAATTCTCCAAATATATATATATGTTTAACTAAAATTGTTTTTTAGTATTATATGTTTTTTTAAACTTTTGGCGTCATAATTTTGTATTTTGAAGAGTTTTGGTGCATCTGTTAGTCAACCGTTAAGTTTGACCGTTACATAATTTTATTTTGTTCAATTTATATCCCTAAATTTTAATTTTTATAATTTAGTCCACAATGATTCAAAATCAGACCTACATAGAAATGACTAAGCTAGGGTATAATCCATGGCTAGAGTCTCCAGACCTGCACGGCCCTAACAGGGTCAAACTAAATTACAATTTTTATATTTATTATTTATATATTTTTTTCACTAAATTACCTCACTTAATAATATATATATAATAATAATATATCTATATATAATAAGAAAAATATCATATTCATACTTAATAATTAATTAGGAGGGAAAAAGTGACGATGTAAACTAATATATCATTTATGAAATAACTAGTTATATTATTTTTTAAAAAATTAATAATTTAATCTGGTCTTGGTCTATTTGGTCTAAAATGGTCTTTCCGGTCTAGGACCTGATGGGTTCGACTACAGCCGTCAGGCCCTTTAACGGCGAGGAAACGGCAAACAGGCCCACCAGGCCCAAAATGAGGGTCAAGATGACCTAGGAGAAGGGTCCCGACGAAGGGAGTCCCGACGAAGCAAGGTCCCGACAGAGTCGGTCCCGACGGTTGAGCTAGAAGCTCCCGATGAGAAGCCTTTAAATAGGCCCCGATGATGAATCCCTGAGAATGATTGGCCCTGTCACGATGACGAGGGGCCCCGAGCGGTGACACAACGAGATAACTCTGGAGTCCCCGACGGGAGTCGGGACTCGTTATCAGAGGATAAGGCCAAGATATGCGGGGGGTGGCCGAGATACGCGGAACGTGGTTAAGATACACGGAGCGTGGCCGAGATACGCGGGGCATGGCTAAGATACGCGAGATCACGTCCGAGATATGCGGGATATGGGCTAACCACCCCTAACGGTTCGCCAGGTACCTGAGGCATCTCTTTGCCTATAAAAGGGCAGGAGATCACCTCAGAAAGACTTACGTTGAGTTCAATACACTTTGAGATTACTGCTTGCCAGTCATACGAAATACTCATTTAAGCATCAGAGAGGGATTCTGGGTCACCGCCCGGTATATCCCCTCTTGCAGGATTGCGTGGAGCAAAGGAGCTAGGATTGCCGTCAAAGTCCGTACCGGAGTTCCACCGTGATCCAACATTGGCGCCGTCTGTGGGAATCAAACAAAAAGCTGATATGCCTTCTACTCGATCGATGGCGGCTGGCAAGAACAGAAGAAAGGGACAATCTGGTGGTTCCCGCCACCCCGCTGCAACGAATCTGGATTCAGTACCGGAACAGGAGGAAAACCAGAACCATCCTCCGGCTGAGCTCTCCCAGACAGGGGGACATAATGGAGATCCCGAAGACATTGCTCCTCAGCACCAGGGCAATAGGGGGCAGGAGGCTCCCCCGGCTACAGACTTGACGAGGGCCGTGGCGGAAGCCATGCCTATGTTTCTGGCGGCTGTAGAGGCTCTCTTGGATCGGAGAGAGGCTGCGAGGAGGCAAGAGGAGATGCCCCCGTTAGAGGAAGCGACCCCGCCAACCGAGGGTCGGAACGCACAGGAAGCTCCGCCCCGAGGCCAGGACAGAGGTAGGGCAACCGGTCAGCCGGAAAGGTTCGTGGTTGATGGGCCAGGACCAGTACAGCACAGGACCATTCCCCTGAATGGTCCCATCACTCCCGACCAGGTGGTAAAGATCGTGAACATCTGTATGGGAGAACAGAAGCCGCTGGTGTCGGAGCTGAGGGATCGATCCGCTCATCCCTTCGTCCCCCGACTAATTGACACCCTAGCCCCGCCTGGGCTGGGCATCCCCACAATAAAGGAGTATGATGGCGAAGGAGATCCAGTTCGCCATGTCCAGAAGCATCTCATGGCGTGTCTGGGAAGAGCCCCAAGTGAAGAAATAGTGTGTACGCTGTTCCCGAACACACTGGGAGAAAGAGCCCTGACCTGGTTCTTTAGTCTGCCCCCAGGCTGCATCACTTGCTGGGCAGACATGCACGACCGATTCATTCAGCAGTACCAGGGTCGGAGGCGTTTATTGAAGAGCGTGAGGTCCCTGACCCAGGTGGTGCAGAGACCCGACGAATCGCTGGCTCATTATTACCAGCGGTACACAGCCAGTGTAGCAAAGATAGATGAGGAAATCTCCGAGGGCGAAACCATCCGTACCTTCATTCGGAACTTGACAGCCCCCTATGGCTCCGACTTGATGCACAGCGTGGCTGAGAAAGCTGTGTGGAATATGGAGGCATTACAGAAGAGGGTGAAACGGCAGATCGATGTCCAGGAGTCGAAGATAGCCGCGGGAGAACTGGAGCCCCCAAAGTCGAACAAAGGGAAGCAGTCAAGTAAACCTTTCGACGATCGTAAGTCAAAGGGTAAACCCGACAGTGGCAAGAATCGAGGCCGTCCGGATCGGAGGGACGATAGGCGTTCTTCAAGGAAAGATAGGCGGGAGGACCTTGACATTCCTCTCAACTGCTCCATGGCGGAGGTACTGACAGTCATGGAACGACAAGGTATCTCCAGGTACCCCCCGAAGAAAGATGGAGAATTCCTGGGATCCCGCACGGATCGCTACTGTAGATTTCACCGCGCAAATGGTCACGACACCAATCACTGTCGGGAACTGAAGAAGGAGATTGAAAAGCTAATCCAGAAGGGGAAGCTCAAGGAATTCGTCGGGGATAAGCGGTGTCGATCCCGCTCTCGGTCCCGATCGCGGTCCCGTTCCCGATCCCGCGATCGGTCCCCGAAAAAGAAGAGAACTGATCCAGAGTCATCCGGTGTTCGCAAGGAGAGACGAGTTATCAATGTGATTCATGGAGGATTTTCCGCTGGAGGTGATACCTCATCCGCCCGAGAGTTCTATGCCTCTAGAATCCCTACGGCGGTGATACTGGGTAAGAGGTCCCGATCTTGGACCTTGAAAGAAGAGATGGTAATCTCCTTCTCGTCGGAAGACCTCGTAGGCGTGGAGACTCCGCACGACGATGCCTTGGTGGTAACCTTGGATGTAGACGGTTTCGAAATGAAGAGAATTCTAATCGACGGAGGGAGCTCCTCCGACATTCTATTCATGGACGCACTGGAAGCCATGGGGAAGACAAAGAAAGATCTGAAGGAAGCAAACTTCCCGATGGTCGGGTTCTCTGGCTCAACCTCCTACCCGCTAGGAGTAATCACCTTACCAGTGGAGTTTGGTAGTGGGTGGAAATCAGAAAGGAGGAACGTGGAGTTTGTCGTGGTTGATTCCGCGGGGACCTACAACGCCATTATCGGGAGAACCACCATTAATCCCCTGATGGCGGTTGCCTCGACTGTGCACCAGAAGATGAAGTTCCCGACCGACCACGGAGTCGGAGAGGTCAAGGGAGACCATGTGGCTTCCCGAAAATGCTATGTTAATGCCACCCGGAGGAGGAGGCGAGAGGCCAAGACTGTCCTCCAGACAGACACAGATCCCAGAGAAGAGTTTGGGCGTCCCACCCCCGTAGAAGATCTGAAAGAAGTCGAGATCGACGGACCCCAGAGGAAGGTGAAAATCGGGTCTGCTCTGACTGAGGAGACAGCCCAGAAATTGGTGGAATTGTTGAAGGAGTTCAAGGAGCTGTTTGCCTGGTCCCCCAGCGATATGCCAGGAATCAGCCCCGATGTGATCGTGCACGAGCTAAAGATAGACCCCGCGATCAAGCCTATCACACAGAAAAGGCGTCCGATGGGCACGGATAAGAAGATCGCGATCCAGCAGGAGGTGGGCAGGTTGCTCGATGCTGGGTTCATTAAGGAGCTCCGATTCCAGACTTGGGTTGCCAATCCAGTGCTGGTGAAAAAGACTAACGGGAAATGGCGAATGTGTGTGGACTTCCGCGACTTGAACAAGGCTTGCCCAAAGGATTGCTATCCACTCCCGAGAATCGATCAGTTGGTGGACGCCACGTCGGGACACGAACTGTTGAGTTTCATGGACGCGTATTCAGGCTACAACCAAATCAAGATGGCCAAGGAAGACGCTCCCCACACAGCGTTCTATGCAGACAGTGACATCTATCACTACGATGTCATGCCTTTCGGGTTGATCAACGCCGGGGCAACCTACCAACGGATGGTGAACAAACTGTTTGGAGATATGCTGGGAGAAACCATGGAAGCTTACGTGGACGATATGCTGGTGAAGTCCCGACAAGCCGAGGATCACGTACACAACCTTACCATGGCGTTTGAGCGGATGAGGCTCCATCAAGTCCGCTTGAACCCGACGAAATGCGCCTTCGGAGTCCACTCAGGGAAATTTTTTGGCTTCATGGTAAGCCAGAGAGGAATTGAAGTGAATCCTGAGAAGCTGAGGGCAATCGAGGAGATGCAGTCTCCGATAAACCATCGGGAGGTGCAAGTGTTGAATGGCCGACTAGCTGCAATGAATCTCTTCTTGTCCAAAGCCAGCGACCGATCAATGCCGTTTTTTGAAGTCTTGAGGGCCAACAAAAAATTCGAATGGACCGCCAAATGTGAAGAAGTGTTCCAAGCACTCAAGCAGCACCTTCGCACACTCCCGCCGCTAGCGAAACCGGTTCCAGGCGAGCCGCTCTACCTTTATTTGGCTGTTTCTGAATTTTCCATTAGCTCTGTGTTAGTAAAGGTTGTCGAGGGTAATCAAGTCCCCGTCTATTATGTAAGCAAGGCATTTGCCAAATCTGAATTGAACTATCCCGCCGTTGAGAAGTACCTCTTTGCGTTGATTATTACTGCCCGGAAGCTAAGGCCATATTTCCACGCACACGAGATCACTGTGCTAACGAACCAGCCTTTGAAGCATTTTTTGAACCGACCGGATGCATCGGGGAGATTAGTGAAATGGGCAGTAGAGCTTAGCGAGTTTCGCATACACTTCGCTCCGAGAACAGCCATTAAGGGCCAGACATTAGCAGATTTCATAGCAGAGTCTACAGCCCCCGATCTGGAAGAAGCGGGCCCTGTAGAGGGGGCAACCATGGAGGTCCCGATAGAAAAACAACCAGAGAGGGCAGAGCAATCAGAACAGCCAAACAAGGAAAATACCTGGGAGATGTACACCGATGGCTCCGCGAGTTCAGACGGATCAGGAGCGGGCTTTTTGTTGATACCACCAGGTGAAGGTGAACCGCTCCGATACGCCTTGGCTTTAACATTCAAGGCCACAAACAACGAAGCGGAGTATGAAGCTCTTATCACGGGTCTAAAAATTGCTAAAGGCACTGGAATCGATCACTTGAGAGTGAAGTGCGACGCAGCGTTAATTGTGAACCAGGTTCAAGGGCGATACGAAGCAAGGAGTCCGATAATGAAAAAGTATCTGCGAGAGGTACAAGCCCTGAAAGAGAGCTTCAAAAGCTTCGATATCGAGGCTATCCCGAGGGAGGAGAACGTAGAGGCAGACGCCTTGAGCAAATTTTCCCTGGGGGCACCCTTGGAAGAAAATCGGAAGGTGCACTTCCTGGAGAAAGTGATCTTATCAAACATCGACCCAACGCAGGTGTGCACCATTGAAACAAAATCGGAGGAAGAGCCCACTTGGATGACCCCGATAGTCGCGTATCTGACTACGGGGGCAGTCCCCGAGAATAAGGTAGCAGCAGACAGGATATGTCGGATCGCGTCTAATTATGTGATTCTGGACAATCAGCTGTACAAGAAGGGCTGGTTCTCGACTCCGTACTTGAAGTGTGTAGCAGAACCCGACACCAGTCGAATCCTGAAGGAAATGCATGAGGGGGTCGCGGCTTGTCACGAAGGGGCCCGATCCATTATGCGGGGAACCAGATCGTCAAGTTCCTCCAAACCCACATCGTGTCCAGATACGGGATTCCTAAGGTGGTGATCAGCGACAATGGCCCACCGTTTAACGGCTCTCAGGTGAGGGAATATCTGGAAGAACTGAACATTGAGCATCGGACCGCCTCCGTACGCCATGCTCAGACTAATGGCCAGGTGGAGTCAGCCAACAAAATCGTGATGGATGGCCTGAAGAAGAGGGTATATGCTCTGAAGGGCAAGTGGCTGAACGAACTGGAAAATGTGCTTTGGGCGGTTAGAACGACACCCAAACGATCAACAGGGGAGACTCCGTTTGGCCTCGTTTATGGAACGGAAGCTGTCGCCCCTGTGGAGGTAGCTGTGGGGTCCCATCGGATGAGATATTACGAGCCCCTGACGAACGATGAAGCGAGACGTCTAGACTTGGACCTACTCGAAGAGAAGAGGCGGGAAGCCGATGAAGTCCAAGCTCGAATGCGTTTAACGACGGCCAGGTACTACAATCGGCGAGTGAAGTCACGACAGTTCTTTGTCGGGGAGCTGGTTTGGCGTCGCAACGAGTTCACCCTTTTGGATCGAATCAACAAGATGTCACCAAAATGGGAATGACCTTATAAGGTCGTGGGGATGCCAGCTCCGAATGTATACAAGTTGGAAGACCTCGATGACAGAACGTTAAAGCATTCTTTTAGTGGCGAACACTTGAAGAAACACCATGCTTGAAGAAAGTCGCCTTAAGTGGTGCCCGATAAAGTCGCCTTAAGTGGTGCCCGATAAAGTCGCCTTAAGTGGTGCCCGATGTAAAATCGCCTTAAGTGGTGTATGCTGTTTATCGTTTAATTCGATGTAAGCCAATCTTATGCCGTCAATAAATAAAGAGGTTGCTTCCAAATAAGAGTTGTCCTTAGATTTATGCTAAGTGTAAAAGTCGCCTTCAGTGGTGCACGGTAAAAGTCGCCTTCAGTGGTGCATGAGAAAAGTCGCCTTCAGTGGTGCACGAGAAAAGACGCCTTAAGTGGTGCACAATACTTAGATTTATTCTAAGTATCCCAAAGTCGTCTTAAGTGATGCCCGAGAAAAGACGCCTTAAGTGGTGCACAATACTTAGATTTATTCTAAGTATCTATCCAAAAAGTCGTCTTAAGTGATGCGCGGAATTAAGTCGCCTTAAGTGGTGCAAGTTATTAAATCGTCGGAAAAGACGTACGAGAATTTCTAAGTGTCGAGGTTTCGACTGCTAAGAACTAAGTCGCCTTGAGTGGTGCACAATCTTTAGGTTTATCCTAAGTAGTAATTAAGTCGTCTTAAGTGATGACTCGATATTAAGTCACCTTAAGTGGTGCAAGTTATTAAATCGTCGGGAAGGACGTACGAGAATTTCTTAAGTGTCGAAGTTTCGACTTAAGCACGTATAAGTAAAGTCACTCGGAGAAGTGCAACAAAAGATCGGAACTAAAGAAGTCTGATATTGATAAGGGCTCAAGGGCCCGACGACGATACAAGAGAAGAAGATACAAGGACTCTAAAAGATAAAAACATTCAAGCTTGGTCCTTGTCGGCAGCATTGGCAGCAGCTGGGTCCGCGGAGTCGGTAGCAGAGGGATCCACAGGATTGGCTTCGGGAGGATTGGCTATCGGGGCGTCCGCACTTGGAAGTTCAGAAGCGTCTTCGACAATTACGGGGGTACTCCCCCCATCACTCTCCTCGGAAAGAGCAAAATACTTCTTCGCAAAGGGAGCGAGGGAAGGAGACTTGTCGAAGTTGATAGCATCCCCGTACTCCAGGTGGAGCTCCTCAACCGCGTTGAAGAGAGTGTTCTCCACCTCTGCGCCAAAGAACTTCATGGCATCAGCTTGGAAGCCCTCAGACCTCCGATAGTCCTCCCGGCCCTTTTCCTCCGCTTCGGCCAGCTGCGCAGGAAATCCCGCGATCAGCTCCTCCAAAGCCTTCTTCTCAAGGACCAGTTTGTCCTCGGCAGCCTTCTTCTCCTGGGTCAGCCTGTCCACAACCGCCCCCCGCTCCTGCCGATCTTGCCTCAAGAGCCCCTCAAAGTCCGCGATCTGCTGCTGGAGGTCCCGAATCTTCTGATTAAGGACAGCCTGCTCTTTAACAAGCTTCCCCCGCGAAGACTGGGAGGCCTTGAGATCCTCCTGAAGCTGCTCGCGGACCCCTCGGTCCCGCTCCCGGGACTCATCATATGCAATGACATACCCGATGAGGCGGTTGAAGTCCCCGAGCTCCTGCAATCAAAAGGAAAAATGTTAAAGGACAAACGACCCGATTTATCACCAAGAAGAAAGAAGCGAAGTCCTACCTCTACACGACGCATGGCCATATCCCTGACCTCCCGATGCATATGCGTCCGATTAAGGCAGATCGGATACCGCATAGTAGGCAGGATCGCGCCGGACAGCAGATGTAGGGCCTGCTCCCGATCCTGCTCCCCTTGTGTAAGCGGGACTCCTTGAAGCATCTGGATAAGAGTCCAGGGGGCATTCTCTTGTGAAGGATCGAAGGGCCTGTAGAAGTTCCCATCGAGAGCAAGAGGAGAAACAGGACGAGGAATGGAGGGACACGCCTCCGTCTCGGCCCGAACCGAGGAAGGAGTGAACTCATGAATAGGCGAGGGCTGCCGCTGCTGCGAAGAGGATGAAGGAGGCGGCCCCTGAGGGGTTGGTTTCAAGGGGGATTGCCCCGCCTTCCGACGCTGACGAGGGGGGCCACCCTCGTCAGTCTCCTCAGAGGAGTCTAAGGTCTCCACCTGACGAAATTGTTCGCCAGTCGGTGCCTTCTCTCCAGCTGAGGAAGGCACCCCCGCTGAAGACGGTGCGTCTGCGGAAGCTGCAGCACCCGATGGAGTTCCCGAGCGACCTGCACCTGGAGGATGAGAAGCTTCAGAAAGGTAGTCAGGAAGTTCATCGGGATTCTTACACCAAATGATACGTCGGGAGACGTATTGATCCTTCCCGCGGTAATGATAGTAGCCTGCCTTCAAGACTCGGGGAATTTCGCCTCGAAGGATTCTTTTGACGTCAGCGATGCGGGCTTCCTTGGTCGAGGAAATAAAATCTGACGGGACCATCCTCTTGTATGATTTAATAGCAAGTCGGAGTTGTTTACCTTCTTCAGCGTTCTGGACATCGAAGAGCTGGTCCAGATCCACCCGCTTCCGCTTGGGTTGCTCCGCTGAAGGAGACCCCGACCTAGCAGCAGCCTTCTTGGCGGACTTCCTCTTCCGCGAGGGGCGGACAGCATCAGTCTCCCCCTGCTTAAGGAACAGATCGGTCAGCACAGATACCTTCTTGGCTGCAAACAGTAAACAAAGAAGAATTAGAAGTTTACCCAAGGAACCATATTGGAAGGGCCGTCGAAGAGCTGCCCCCCAGAAACAATATCGAGGAGTCGGATCCCGGCGTGCACCAGGTCCCGCTCCACGAGTGAGTTGGCGTTGAGAGGAGTGTAAGACTCCTCCCACCGATAGAGCTGGATAAGTTGGAGAGTCTCGAAATCCTCGTCAGCATAAGTGTGGAAAGCAGGCGGAGGGTCCGCTGCCACCCCCCAACTGTTGGATCACGGTGGAACTCCGGTACGGATCTTGACGGCAATCCTAGCTCCTTTGCTCCACGCAATCCTGCAAGAGGGGATAGACCGGGCGGTGACCCAGAATCCCTCTCCGATGCTTAAATGAGTCTCTCGTATGACTGGCAAGCAATAATCTCAAAAGTATATTTGAACTCAACGTAAACCTTTCTGAGGTGATCTCCTGCCTTTTTATAGGCAAAGAGATGCCTCAGGTACCTGGTGAACCGTTAGGGGTGGTTAGCCCGTATCCCGCATATCTCGGACGTGATCTCGTGTATCTTAGCCATGCCCCGCGTATCTCGGCCACGCTCCATGTATCTTAACCACGTTCCGCGTATCTCGGCCACGCCCCGCATATCTTGGCTTTATCCTCTGATAACGAGTCCCGACTCCCGTCGGGGACTCCAGAGTTATCTCGTTGTGTCACCGCTCGGGGCCCCTCGTCATCGTGACAGGGCCAATCATTCTCAGGGATTCATCATCGGGGCCTACTTAAAGGCTTCTCATCGGGAGCTTCCAGCTCCAGTGTCGTGACCGACTCTGTCGGGACCTTGCTTCGTCGGGACTCCCTTCATCGGGACCCTTCTCCTAGGTCATCTTGACCTTCACTTTGGGGCCTGGTGGGCCTGTTTGCCGTTTCCCTGCCGTTAAGGGGCCCGACGATTGTAATTGAACCCATCATTTGCCCCCAAGACATGAGGGACTTTTAGTTCGTCGTGTCTTCCAACTCTCGACCTTTCGATACTGGAATCGGGGATCTTTCCCTCGGTTCAGTCACTCAATTATCAGTCTTCTCCTTCACGTTTCCTCAGTGCTTTGTGGATAACTGCCAAATCCAAGGGGACTCCTCGACTCCCCAGTTCATTAAATGCAGCAGATAGTGAAGTGACGTCATCAGTACCCGTGCCTGATTCTCTGTGTCTGCTTTTTCTGAAAAGTACTTTTCAGGATATTTCATCATTGCACCTGCTGCCATTCCGCACGTTTCATCTCAACGGTCCAGATTAGAACGCTTCAACTTCGGCGGTTCAGATTAAAGCGCCCCTTCGACTGTCCTCTTCGCCTATAAAATCCTTACCCCGGGTTCAGTTTTCTCTTATCATCTACAAATTTTCGAAAGCTTTCTGCAACTCTTGAGACCTTACTGTTTCTTCGGCCATCTTTCCAGCTATGTCAGATTCATCCTTTCAGCCTTCAATATCATATCAGGTAAGGGTTTCTTCTCTATTGTTTGCCTTCATCTTTGCTTAGTTTGATTGTAATTTTCCGGGAAAAACTAACATCCCTTTCAATGGCTGATTTCAGACAGTGGATCTGGTTTCGAGGGAAGGAAGCTTTTCAACTTCGACTATGTTCTGAACGAAATTTTCAGCACTGCTTATGATGCAGCTCTCCGGGAAGGATGTATCATTTCCACCAGAAAAGCCGATGCTCAAGGCCGGAAATGCATACCACAAGTTCAGAGTGAAGAGGAGCTACTTCTTCATCGAAAACTCCTCGATCCCATGACCCCGAAAGCCAATCCTCCAACGGCTGACCCTGTGGAGCCTTCTGCCCTAGACCTTGCGGACCCTGTTCCCGTTGATGCCGCTAACAAGGATTAGGCCTAACTGCTTATCGCTAGAATCTTTGTATTCTCATCCTTTTGTAATCATCGGGCCTTCGAGCTCTATTAATATCAGACTTTCTCAGTTATGATTTTTTTTTATTGCACCTCTCCTAGTGGCTTTAGTATACTTTCTCAAGTCGAAACCTCGATACTTAAGATACATCACTTAAGACGATTTACTAACTTGCACCACTTAAGGTGACTTACCTTCATGCACCACTTAAGGTGACTTTTCAATACTTAGGCTAAGTCTAAGAGTCGCGCATCACTTGAGACGACTTTTTCAACTTGCGCCACTTAAGGCGACTTAATATCGTGCACCACTGAAGGCGACTTTACATCGTGCACCACTTAAGGCGACTTTTCAATTTGCGCCACTTAAGGCGACTTAATATCGTGCACCACTCAAGGCGACTTTTTTATACTTAGGATAAATCTAAGGATCGCGCACCACTCAAGGCGACTTTTCTCGTGCACCACTCAAGGCGACTTTCTCGTGCACCACTCAAGGCGACTTTTCTATTTGCGCCACTTAAGGCGATTTTTCAATTTGCGCCACTTAAGGCGACTTAATGTCATGCACCACTCAAGGCGACTTAACATCGTGCACCACTTAAGGCGACTTTTCAATTTGCGCCACTTAAGGCAACTTAATATCGTGCACCAATCAAGGCGACTTAATAATTTGCACCACTTAAGGCGACTTAGTTCCGTGCATCACTTAAGATGACTTTTCTATTTGCGCCACTTAAGGCGACTTTTTGATACCTAGAATAAATCTAAGGATCGTGCACCACTTAAGGCGACTTAATTTCGCGCACCACTTAAGGAGACTTTATATCGTGCACCACTTAAGGTGACTTTTCAACTTGCGCCACCTAAGGCGACTTAATATCGTGCACCACTGAAGGCGACTTTACATCGTGCACCACATAAGGCGACTTTTCAACTTGCGCCACCTAAGGCGACTTAATATCGTGCACCACTCAAGGCGACTTTATATTACTGAGTAAATCTAAGAATCGTGCATCACTTAAGACGACTTAATTATTACTTAGGATAAACCTAAAGATCGTGCACCACTCAAGGCGCATCACTTAAGACAACTTTTGGATACTTAGAATAAATCTAAGTATTGTGCACCACTTAAGGCGACTTTCATCGTGCACCACTGAAGGCGACTTTCATCGTGCACCACTGAAGGCGACTTTTACACTTAGCATAAATCTAAGTATTGTGCACCACTTAAGGCGGCTTGATCCCGTGCACCACTGAAGGCGACTTTCATCGTGCACCACTGAAGGCGACTTTCATCGTGCACCACTGAAGGTGACTTTCATCGTGCACCACTGAAGGCGACTTTCATCGTGCACCACTGAAGGCGACTTTCATCGTGCACCACTGAAGGCGACTTTTACACTTAGCATAAATCTAAGTATTGTGCACCACTTAAGGCGGCTTGATCCCGTGCACCACTGAAGGCGACTTTCATCGTGCACCACTGAAGGAGACTTTCATCGTGCACCACTGAAGGCGACTTTCATCGTGCACCACTGAAGGCGACTTTCATCGTGCACCACTGAAGGCGACTTTCATCGTGCACCACTGAAGGCGACTTTTACACTTAGCATAAATCTAAGTATTGTGCACCACTTAAGGCGGCTTGATCCCGTGCACCACTGAAGGCGACTTTCATCGTGCACCACTGAAGGCGACTTTCATCGTGCACCACTGAAGGTGACTTTCATCAAGCATGGTGTTTCTTCAAGTGTTCGCCACTGAAAGAATGCTTTAATGTTCTGCCATCGAGGTCTTCCAACTTGTATGCATTTGGAGCTGGCATCCCCACGACCTTATAAGGTCCCTCCCATTTTGGTGACATCTTGTTGATTCGATCCAAAAGGGTGAACTCGTTACGACGCCAAACCAGCTCCCCGACGAAGAACTGTCGGGACTTCACTCGCCGATTGTAGTACCTGGCCGTCGCCAAACGCATTCGAGCTTGGACTTCATCGGCTTCCCGCCTCTTCTCTTAGAGTAAGTCCAAGTCCAGACGTCTCACTTCATCGTTTGTTAAGGGCTCGTTATATCTCATCCGATGGGACGCCACAGCTACCTCCACAGGGGCGACAGCTTCCGTGCCATAAACGAGGCCAAACGGAGTTTCCCCTGTTGATCGTTTGGGTGTTGTTCTAACAGCCCCAAGGCACATTTTCCAGTTCGTTCAGCCACTTGCCTTTCAAGGCATAAACCCTCTTCTTTAGGCCATCCATCACGATTTTGTTGGCTGGCTCCACCTGGCCATTAGTCTGAGCATGACGTACAGAAGCAGTCCGATGCTCGATATTTAACTCCTCCAGATACTCCCTTACCTGGGAGCCGTTAAAAGGTGGGCCATTGTCGCTGATCACCACCTTAGGAATCCCGTATCTGGATACGATGTGGGTTTGGAGGAACTTGACGATCTGGTTCCCCGTCGTTCTGGCCAATGCCTTCGCCTCTATCCATTTCGAAAAATAATCGATAGCTACAAGTAAATACTTACATTGTCCTTGTGCTTGTGGAAGAGGTCCCACCAAGTCGATGCCCCACTGCGCGAAGGGCCAAGCGCTCTTGATGGATGTCAGGTTGGCGGCCGGAGCCACGATACTCGGGGCGTACCTCTGGCACGCGTCGCATGATCGGACCAACGCCGTTGCTTCTTTGTAAATCGTGGGCCAATAGTAGCCCAAGTTCAACACCTTTCTCATAATGGATCGGGCCCCTTCGTGACAAGCCGCGATCCCTTCATGCATTTCCTTCAGGATTCGACCGGTGTCGGGCTCTGCCACACACTTCAAGTATGGAGTCGAGAACCAGCCTTTTTTTTATAGCTGATTGTATAGCATCACATAATTGGCCGCGACCCGACGTGTCCTATCCGCTGCCACCTTATCATCGGGGACTGCCCCCGTAGTCAGATACGCGACTATCGGGGTCATCCAAGTTGGCTCCTCCTCTGATCTCGCTTCAATGGCGCACACCTGTGTTGGGTCGATGTTTGATAAGATCACCCTTTCCAGGAAGTGCACCTTCCGATTTTCTTCCAAGGGTGCCCCCATGGCAAATTTGCTCAAGGCATCTGCCTCTACATTTTCCTCCCTCGGAATTGCCTCGATATCGAAGCTTTTGAAGCTCTCTTTCAGGGCTTGTACCTCTCGCAGATACTTCTTCATTATCGGACTCCTTGCTTCGTATCGCCCTTGAACTTGGTTCACGATTAACGCTGCGTCGCACTTCACTCTCAAGTGATCGATTCCAGTGCCTTTAGCAATTTTTAGGCCCGTGATAAGAGCTTCATACTCCGCTTCGTTGTATGTGGCCTTGAATGTTAAAGCCAAGGCGTATCGGAGCGGTTCACCTTCACCCGGTGGTATCCACAAAAAAC
The DNA here is from genome assembly GCA_036873135.1 of Clarkia xantiana subsp. parviflora. Classification (NCBI taxonomy): domain Eukaryota; kingdom Viridiplantae; phylum Streptophyta; class Magnoliopsida; order Myrtales; family Onagraceae; genus Clarkia; species Clarkia xantiana. The sequence continues at coordinate 6,890,886 of JAPTYO010000017.1, read as the reverse complement.
CCGCTCCTGATCCGTCTGAACTCGCGGAGCCATCCGTGTACATCTCCCAGGTATTATCCTTGTTTGGCTGTTCTGATTGCTCTGCCCTCTCTGGTTGTTGTTCTTCTGTCGGGACCTCTATGGTTGCCCCCTCTACAGGGCCCGCTTCTCCCAGATCGGGGGCTGTAGACTCTGCTATGAAATCTGCTAATGCCTGGCCCTTAATGGCTGTCCTCGGAGCGAAGTGTATGCGAAATTCGCTAAGCTCTACTGCCCATTTCACTAATCTCCCCGACGCATCTGGTCGGTTCAAAAAATGCTTCAACGGCTGATTCGTTAGCACAGTGATCTCGTGTGCGTGGAAATATGGCCTTAGCTTCCGAGCAGTAATTATCAACGCAAAGAGGTACTTCTCAACGACGGGATAGTTCAATTCAGATTTGGCAAATGCCTTGCTTACATAATAGACGGGGACTTGATTACCCTCGACAATCTTTACTAACACAGAGCTAATGGAAAATTCAGAAACAGCCAAATAAAGGAAGAGCGGCTCGCCTGGAACCGGTTTCGCCAGCGGCGGGAGTGTGCGAAGGTGCTGCTTGAGTGCTTGGAACGCCTCTTCACATTTGGCGGTCCATTCGAATTTTTTGTTGGCCCTCAAGACTTCAAAAAACGACATTGATCGGTCGCTGGCTTTGGACAAGAAGCGGTTCATTGCGGCTAGTCGACCATTCAGTACCTGCACCTCCCGATGGTTTATCGGAGACTGCATCTCCTCGATTGCCCTCAGCTTCTCAGGGTTCACTTCAATTCCCCTTTGGCTTACCATGAAGCCTAAAAACTACCCTGAGTGGACTCCGAAGGCGCATTTCGTCGGGTTCAGGCGAACTTGATGGAGTCTCATCCTCTCAAACGCCATGGTAAGGTTGTGCACGTGATCCTCGGCTTGTCGGGACTTCACCAGCATATCATCCACGTAGGCTTCCATGGTTTCTCCCAGCATATCTCCAAACAGCTTATTCACCATCCGCTGGTAGGTTGCCCCGGCATTGATCAACCCGAAAGGCATGACATCGTAGTGATAGATGTCGCTGTCTGCATAGAACGCAGTGTGGGGGGCGTCTTCTTTGGCCATCTTAATCTGGTTGTAGCCTGAGTACGCATCCATGAAACTTAACAGCTCATGTCCCGATGTGGCGTCCACCAGCTGGTCAATCCTCGGGAGTGGATAGCAATCCTTTGGACAAGCCTTGTTCAAGTCGCGGAAGTCCACGCACATTCGCCATTTCCCGTTGGTCTTCTTTACCAGCACTGGGTTGGCCACCCAAGTCTGGAATCGGAGCTCCTTAATGAACCCAGCGTCGAGCAACCTACCCACTTCCTGCTGGATCGCGATCTTCTTATCCGTGCCCATCAGACGCCTTTTCTGTGTGATAGGCTTGATCGCGGGGTCTATCTTCAGCTCGTGCACGATCACATCGGGGCTGATTCCTGGCATATCGCTGGGGGACCAGGCAAACAGCTCCTTGAACTCCTTCAACAACTTCACCAATTTTTGGGCTGTCTCTTCAGTTAGGGCAGACCCAATTTTCACCTTCCTCTGGGGTCCGTCGATCTCGACTTCTTTCAGATCTTCTACGGGGGCGGGACGCCCAAAATCTTCTCTGGGATCTGTGTCTGTCTGGAGGACAGTCATAGCCTCTCGCCTCCTCCTCCGGGTGGCATTAACATAGCATTTTCGGGAAGCCACCTGGTCGCCCTTGACCTCTCCGACTCCGTGGTCGGTCGGGAACTTCATCTTCTGGTGCACAGTCGAGGCAGCCGCCATCAGAGGATTAATGGTGGTTCTCCCGATAATTGCATTATAAGTCCCCGCGGAATCAACCACGACAAACTCCACGTTCCTCCTTTCTGATTTCCACCCGCTACCAAACTCCACTGGTAAGGTGATTACTCCTAGCGGGTAGGAGGTTGAGCCAGAGAACCCGACCATCGGGAAGTTTGCCTCCTTCAGATCTTTCTTTGTTTTCCCCATAGCCTCCAATGCGTCCATGAATAGAATGTCGGAGGAGCTCCCTCCGTCGATTAGGATTCTCTTCATCTCAAACCCATCTACATCCAAGGTTACCACCAAGGCATCGTCGTGTGGAGTCTCCACGCCTATGAGGTCTTCTGATGAGAAGGAGATTACCATATCTTCTTTCAAGGTCCAAGATCGAGACCTCTTACCCAGCACCACCGCCGTAGGGATCCTAGAGGCGTAAACCTCTCGGGCGGATGAGGTATCACCTCCAGCAGCAAATCCTCCATGAATCACGTTGATGACTCGTCTTTCTTTGCGAACACCGGATGACTCTGGATCAGTTCTCTTCTTTTTCAGGGACCGATCGCGGGATCGAGATCGGGACCGTGATCGAGACCGAGAGCGGGACCGACATCGTTTGTCCCCAACGAACTCCTTGAGCTTTCCCTTCTGGATTAGCTTTTCAATCTCCTTCTTCAGCTCCCGACAGTGATTGGTGTCGTGGCCATTTGCGCGGTGAAACCGACAATAGCGATCTGTGCGGGACCCCAGGAATTCTCCATCTTTCTTCGGGGGGGTACCTGGAGATACCTTGTCGTTCCATGACTGTCAGCACTTCCGCCATGGTGCAGTTGAGAGGAATGTCAAAATCCTCCCGCTTGTCTTTTCTTGAAGAACGTCTGTCGTCCTTCCGATCCGGACGTCCTCGATTCTTACCACTGTCGGGTTTACCTTTTGACTTACGATCGTCGAAGGGTTTACTTGACTGTTTCCCTTTGTTCGACTTTGGGGGCTCCAGTTCTCCCGCGGCTATTTTTGATTCCTGGACATCGATCTGCCGCTTCACCCTCTTCTGCAATGCCTCCATATTCCACACAGCCTTCTCAGCCACGCTGTGCATCAAGTCGGAGCCATAGGGGGCTGTCAGGTTCCGAATGAAGGTGCGGATGGTTTCGCCCTCCGAGATTTCTTCGTCTATCTCTGCTACGCTGACTGTGTACTGCTGGTAATAATGGGCCAGCGATTCGTCGGGCCTCTGCACCACCTGGGTCAGGGACCTCACGCTCTTCAATAAACGCCTCCGACCCTGATACTGCTGAATGAATCGATCGTGCATGTCTGCCCAGCAAGTGATGCAGCCTGGGGGTAGACTAAATAACCAAGTTAGGGCCCTTTCTCCTAGTGTGTTCGGGAACAATGTGCACACTATGTCTTCACTTGGGGCTCTTCCCAGACACGCCATGAGGTGTTTCTGGACGTGGCGAACTGGATCTCCTTCGCCATCATACTCCTTTATCGTGGGGATGCCTAGCCCAGGCGGGGCTAGGGTGTCAATGAGTCGGGGAACGAAGGGATGAGTGGATCGATCCCTCAGCTCAGACACCAGCGGCTTCTGTTCTCCCATACAGATGTTCACGATCTTTACCACCTGGTCGGGAGTGATGGGACCATTCAGGGGAATGGTCCTGTGCTGTACTGGTCCTGGCCCATCAACCACGAACCTTTCCGGCTGACCGGTCGCCCTGCCTCTGTCTTGGCCTTGGGGCGGGGCTTCCTGTGCGTTCCGACCCTCTGTTGGTAGGGTTGCTTCCTCCAGCGGGGGCATCTCCTCCTGCCTCCTCGCGGCCTCTATTCGATCCAAGAGAGCCTCTATAGCCGCCAGAAACATGGGCATGGCCTCTGCCACGGCCCTCGTCAAATCTGCAGCTGGGGGAGCCTCCTGCCCCCTGTTGTCCTGGTGTTGAGGGGCAACATCTTCGGGATGCGATCCATTGTGCCCTCCTGTCTGGGAGAGCTCAGCCGGGGGATGGTTCTGGTTTTCCCCTTGTTCTGGTACTGAATTCAGGTTCGTTGCAGCGGCGTGACGGGAACCACCGGATTGTCCTCTTCTGTTCTTGCCAGCCGCCATCGATCGAGTAGAAGGCATATCAGCTTTTTGTTTGTTTCCCACAGACGGCGCCAATGTTGGATCACGGTGGAACTCCGGTACGGATCTTGACGGCAATCCTAGCTCCTTTGCTCCACGCAATCCTGCAAGAGGGGATAGACCGGGCGGTGACCCAGAATCCCTCTCCGATGCTTAAATGAGTCTCTCGTATGACTGGCAAGCAATAATCTCAAAAGTATATTTGAACTCAACGTAAACCTTTCTGAGGTGATCTCCTGCCTTTTTATAGGCAAAGAGATGCCTCAGGTACCTGGTGAACCGTTAGGGGTGGTTAGCCCGTATCCCGCATATCTCGGACGTGATCTCGTGTATCTTAGCCATGCCCCGCGTATCTCGGCCACACTCCATGTATCTTAACCACATTCCGCGTATCTCGGCCACGCCCCGCATATCTTGGATTTATCCTCTGATAACGAGTCCCGACTCCCGTCGGGGACTCCAGAGTTATCTCGTTGTGTCACCGCTCGGGGCCCCTCGTCATCGTGACAGGGCCAATCATTCTCAGGGATTCATCATCGGGGCCTACTTAAAGGCTTCTCATCGGGAGCTTCCAGCTCCACTGTCGGGACCGACTCTGTCGGGACCTTGCTTCGTCGGGACTCCCTTCATCGGGACCCTTCTCCTAGGTCTTTGGAGTTTCCTCGATCATCTTTCCGGCGACGTTTCGCTCATCTCCTTCAACCTTTACTTCATCATGTCTGGTAAGGAATCCCTCTTCGTTGCTTGTTCAATTACAACCGTCAGGCCCCTTAACGGCAGGGAAACGGCAAACAGGCCCACCATGAAGAAGGGTCCCGACGAAGGGAGTCCCGACGAAGCAAGGTCCCGACAGAGTCGGTCCCGACGGTTGAGCTAGAAGCTCCCGATGAGAAGCCTTTAAATAGGCCACGATGATGAATCCCTGAGAATGATTGGCCCTGTCACGATGACGAGGGGCCCCGAGCGGTGACACAACGAGATAACTCTGGAGTCCCCGACGTGAGTCGGGACTCGTTATCAGAGGATAAGGCCAAGATATGCGGGGCGTGGCCGAGATACGCAGAACGTGGTTAAGATACACGGAGCGTGGCCGAGATACGCGGGGCATGGCTAAGATACGCGAGATCACGTCCGAGATATGCGGGATACGGGCTAACCACCCCTAACGGTTCGCCAGGTACCTGAGGCATCTCTTTGCCTATAAAAGTGCAGGAGATCACCTCAGAAAGACTTACGTTGAGTTCAATACACTTTGAGATTACTGCTTGCCAGTCATACGAAATACTCATTTAAGCATCGGAGAGGGATTCTGGGTCACCGCCCGGTCTATCCCCTCTTGCAGGATTGCGTGGAGCAAAGGAGCTAGGATTGCCGTCAAAGTCCGTACCGGAGTTCCACCGTGATCCAACAGGACCGAAACCGAGATCATGACAAAAAATGACCATAAAATGAGTACCAATGGTCTTGGTCCTAAATGGTTCTGGTCTTTTTGCTTCGGTCTTGGGCGGTCCTGATTTTGGTCATAATGATTTATTGCTCAGACGTAGACTCAAGAAATATTTAGACACTACATTTTAGACTTGACCCGTCTAATTGGTTAACCTCATTGAATAATCCTCGAGCTACTTCCTTCGTTTTATTAACTAAATTATTCTTTGATGTGGTGTATGATGGAGCCAAAAAGTTATTCATATATTTTTTAGCAGAACTAAAATTATAAATGTGATCACATATGTATGCATTGTAAGCATATGGTGATGTGCGCCGTAATGGAAGCTCATTATATGTATATGTTACCTAAGTTAATTGGGTAAATGTCACATTAGGGTATTGGGCCAGACCCAAATCCCAATTGACATGAGAGGCCCAAAATATGAGCCTCCCTTATACATGGCCGTCTGAAACATTAAGGTGGGTAAAGTGGACGTTTGTCCACTTTACTCCTCCTAAAAATACATAGTGTTAGGAGATTTTTAGGGTTTATCCTTAATCCTTCGTTGGAGTGTTTTAGAGAGAAAAACCATCTTCCCCACACTAAGTTTCGGCCGAACCACATCAACACCAAGGGTGTGCCAATTTGCTTTCTAGCAAACACTCTAGAGATCTGTCCCCTTGCCAAGAATTGATCAGAGGCTTTGCTGTGGAGAATATACAACGTAGGGCTTCCTTCACAAGAACTCCTACGGGTGCCGACCGGAGGATCGTGAACTCCCTCCTGCGAAGATCTTGGGTCTACGGATAACTGTAGAGGCATGTGTAAATCTTTCGTTGCGTAATTTCGATTACTAGCATGTACCATGATTTAGTTTCTGTAGTGATTACTCCTCGTAATCTGACATTGGTATCAGAGTAGGAGTTCATGATTTTGATAAATTGGTGTTCTTGAAAATTTTATAATTTTGGACCGAATTTTTTTAAAAGAGGATTTTAAAATTTCAAATTTTAGGGTTTATGATGGTCCGAAATTTTCATGATGTTCTTAGGAAAATTGATGTTCATGATCTTCAAGAAAATGGTGATATTTATAAAAATCAAACATTGGATTGTAGATCTTATTAAAATTTTCCAATTACTTGTTGGTGCTGAAAATTTTAGTTAAATTACAAGATAAATTTTTTAATTTCTTAGTCCCCACGCAAACAAAATTTTGGCCATATTATTAAATAATATTGTTTACCATATTTTAATTTTAAACTAGGTAACAATATATCGATAATTGGGAACATTAGGATAGAGTGACATTAATATATAGAAATATACATAACTATCAATATATCTAAATATTTAAATAGGTTAAATATATTATTGATAGATTTTAGTTACCTAAAAGATTGAGAAAATATATTGTTAATATTGTTAGATTACGGGGAGTAATCACTACGGATACTAAATCACGGTACATGCTAGTAATCGAAATTACGCAGCGGAAGGTTCGCACATACCTCAAACGATGTCCGTAGTCCCAAGATCCTTCCTGTAGGGAGTTCACGATCCTCCGGTCGGCACCCGTAGAGGTTCTTGTTAAGGAAGCCCTACGCGGTATGTTCTCCACAGCAAAGCCTCTAATCGATTCTTGGCAGGGGACAGATCTCTCGAGTGTTTGCTAGAAAGAAAATTGGCACACCCTTTGGTGATGAGTGGTTTGGCCGAATATAGGTGTTTCTGGGGGAGGGTTTTCTCTCAAAACACCGCTTAAAGGGAATTGTGATTAACCTCAATAAAACCCCTAACTCCTCATATATATAGGAGGAGTAAAGTGGACTTGTCCACTTTGCCCCTACTAGGTATTTCGGCCGGCCACATGTATAAGAAGGCCCAATTTTGGGCCTCTCATGTCAATTGGGATTTAGGTCTGGCCCAATTCCCTAATATGACATTTACCCAATTAACTTAGGTAACATATACATATAATGGGCTTCCATTTACGACACCTATCACCATATGCTTACAGCTCCCACTCGCCGGAATGGGAGGGTGCCTGTTAATGTATTGTCGTCAAAATCTGCATCAATAATTCACTCCTTCGATCTGGTCCTTGTTTCCGAACAGTTCATACAAGGTTTGTCGTGCGACCGGCGGATACGACAGGCATCGTGCTACTCATCTGTTAGGAGTATTGTGGCGCCCGCGGAACATTGATTCCCTTTTCTCAAATCAACCTGTTATAAACAACATTAATATAGTACCGCGTTGTATCCTAGGTCAACTGATAATTCTCATTTTGCCTAGTTTCCATATATGAACATTTCTCCAAGGCATCTGTACAAGTATTCACAACCTTCAACTAATATCTGGTTGGTGGCCACCTAGTGAATACAAGAGTTTGTGAATTACATGTGAACTTGACCATCCCCATCGCTCATATCTTAGTCAAACCCAACCGGTTTCCAAAGACGTGGTCACTGGGCCTTTTTTTTTCAGCACTACGCTCGTACGCCGGGAAGCGAGCATTGAGCCTGGTCTTATGAGTTCTGAGTCCGTGAGGATACTTTAGGTGCCTCTTCATAAGGCTCCTGGGATCAATTACACGCTCGAGGTGAAGAAGTTTGGAGCAAAGTGTATGCGAAACTCACTAAGCTCTACTGCCCATTTCACTAATCTTCCCGACGCATCCGGTCGGTTCAAAAAATGCTTCAAAGGCTGGTTCGTCAACACAGTAATCTCGTGTGCGTGGAAATAAGGCCTTAGCTTCCGAGCAGTAATAATCAACGCAAAGAGATACTTCTCAACGGCAGGATAATTCAATTCAGACTTGGCAAACGCCTTGCTTACATAATAGACGGGGACTTGATTACCCTCGACAACCTTCACTAACACAGAGCTAATGGCAAATTCAGAAACAGCCAAGTAAAGATAGAGCGGCTCGCCTGGAACCGGTTTCGCCAACGGTGGGAGGGTGCGAAGGTGCTGCTTGAGTGCTTGGAACGCTTCTTCACACTTGGCGGTCCACTCAAACTTCTTGTTGGCCCTCAGGACTTCAAAAAACGGCATAGATCGGTTGCTTGCTTTGGACAGGAAGCGATTCATTGCAGCCAGTCGGCCATTCAGCACTTGCACCTCTCGATGGTTTATCGGAGACTGCATCTCTTCAATCGCCCTCAGTTTTTCGGGATTCACCTCAATTCCTCTCTGGCTCACCATAAAGCCTAGAAATTTCCCTGAGTGGACTCCGAAGGCGCATTTCGTCGGGTTTAAGCGAACCTGATGAAGCCTCATCCGCTCAAACGCCACGGCTAGGTTTTGCACGTGATCCTCAGCCTATCGGGACTTCACCAGCATATCGTCTACGTAAGCCTCCATGGTCTCTCCCAGCATATCTCCGAACAGCTTATTCACCATCCGCTGATAGGTTGCCCCCGCATTGATTAACCCGAAAGGCATGACATCGTAGTGATAGATGTCACTGTCCGCATAAAACGCTGTGTGAGGAGCGTCCTCCTTAGCCATCTTGATCTGGTTGTAGCCCGAGTACGCATCCATGAAGCTCAACAGTTCATGTCCCGATGTAGCATCCACCAGCTGGTCGATTCTCGGGAGCGGGTAGCAGTCCTTTGGGCAAGCCTTATTCAGGTCGCGGAAATCCACACACATCCGCCATTTCCCATTAGTCTTCTTCACCAGTACCGGATTAGCTACCCAAGTCTGGAATCGGAGTTCTTTAATAAACCCCGCATCGAGCAACCTACCCACCTCCTGCTGGATTGCGATCTTTTTATCTGTGCCCATCGGACGCCTTTTCTGCGTGATAGGTTTGATCGCGGGATCTATCTTTAGTTCGTGTACGATCACATCGGGGCTGATTCCTGGCATGTCGCTTGGGGACCAGGCAAACAGCTCCTTGAACTTTTTCAGCAAATCGATCAACTCTCGGGCTGTCTTTTCGGTCAAAGCAGACCCGATTTTTACCTTCCTCTGAGGTCCGTCAATCTCGACTTCTTTTAGATCTTCTATGGGGGCGGGACGCCCAAACTCCTCTCTGGGATCAGTATCTGTTTGGAGGACAGTCATGGTCTCTCGTCTCCTCCTTCGAGTGGCATTGACGTAACATTTTCTGGAAGCCACCTGGTCGCTCTTAACCTCTCCGACTCCGTGGTCCGTCGGGAACTTCATCTTCTGGTGCACTGTCGAGGCAACTGCCATCAGGGGGTTGATGGTGGTTCTCCCGATAATCGCGTTGTAAGTCCCCGTGGAATCAACTACCACAAACTCCACGTTCCTCCTTTCTGATTTCCACCCACTATCAAACTCCACTGGTAAGGTAATTACTCCTAGCGGATAGGAGGTAGACGGATTAAGGGCCAAGCATTGACGGATTTCATAGCAGAATCTACTGCCCCCGATTTAGAAGAAGCGGGCCCTGTAGAGGTGGCAACCATGGAGATCCCGACAGAAGAACAACCAGAGAGGGCAGAGCAATCAGAACAGCCAAACGAGGAAAATACCTGGGAAATGTACACGGATGGCTCCTCGAGTTCGGACGGATCAGGAGCAGGTTTTTTGTTGATACCACCGGGTGGAGGTGAGCCGCTCCGATATGCCTTGGCTTTAAAATTCAAGGCCACAAACAACGAAGCGGAGTATGAGGCTCTTATCACGGGCCTGAAAATTGCTAAAGGCACTGGAGTCGATCACTTGAGAGTGAAGTGTGACGCAGCTTTAATCGTAAACCAGGTTCAAGGGCGATACAAAGCCAGGAGCCTGATAATGAAGAAATACCTACGCGAGGTACAAACCTTGAAGGAGAGCTTTAAAAGCTTCGACATCGAGGCAATCCCGAGGGAGGAAAACGTAGAGGCAGACGCCTTGAGCAAATTTGCCTTGGGGGCACCCTTGGAAGAAAATCGGAAGGTGCACTTCTTGGAGAAGGTGATCTTATCAACCACCGACCCGACACAGGTGTGTGCTATTGAAGCAAGAACGGAGGAGGAGCCCACTTGGATGACCCCGATAGTCGCGTACCTGACTACGGGGGCAGTCCTCGAAGACAAGGTAGTAGCTGACAGGATACGTTGGATTGCGGCTAATTTCGTGATGCTAGACGGTCAGCTGTACAAGAAGGGCTGGTTCTCGACGCCATACTTGAAGTGTGTGGCTGAGCCCGACGCAAGCCGAATCCTAAAGGAGGTGCATGAGGGAGTTGCGGCTTGTCATGAAGGGGCCCGATCCATTATGGGGAAAGTGTTGAACTTGGGCTATTATTGGCCTACGATGAGCAAGGAGGCGACGACGTTGGTCCGATCCTGTGATGCGTGCCAGAGGTACGCCCCGAGTATTGTGGCTCCGGCTGCTAATCTGACATCCATCAAGAGCGCTTGGCCCTTCGTGCAGTGGGGTATCGACTTGGTGGGACCTCTTCCACAAGCACAAGGTCAATGTAAGTATTTACTTGTAGCTATCGATTATTTTTCGAAATGGATAGAGGCAAAGGCATTGGCCAGAACGACGGGGAACCAGATCGTCAAGTTCCTCCAGACTCACATTGTTTCCAGATACGGGATTCCTAAGGTGGTGATCAGCGACAATGGTCCACCGTTTAACGGGTCTCAGGTGAAGGAGTATTTGGAAGAGTTGAGTATCGAGCATCAGACAGCTTATGTACGCCATGCTCAGACTAATGGCCAGGTGGAATCAGCCAACAAAATCGTGATGGATGGCCTGAAGAAGAGGGTCTATGCCTTGAAGGGCAAATGGCTGAATGAGCTGGAAAACGTGCTTTGGGCCGTTAGAACGACGCCCAAACGAGCAACCGGGGAGACTCCGTTTGGCCTTGTTTATGGCACGGAGGCTGTCGCCCCCGTGGAGGTAGCTGTGGCGTCCCATCGGATGAGATATTACGAGCCTCTGACGAATGATGAGATGAGACGTCTGGACTTGGACTTGCTCGAAGAGAAGAGGCGGGAAGCCGATGAAGTCCAAGCTCGAATGCGTTTGGCGACGGCCAGGTATTACAATCGGCGAGTTAAGTCCCGACAATTCTTCGTCAGGGAGCTGGTTTGGCGTCGCAACGAGTTTACCCTTTTGGATCGAATCAACAAGATGTCACCAAAATGGGAAGGACCTTATAAGGTCGTGGGGATGCCAGCTCCAAATGCGTACGAATTGGAAGACCTCGATGGCAGAGTATTGAAGCATTCTTTTAGTGGCGAACACTTGAAGAAACACCATGCTTGATGAAAGTCGCCTTAAGTGGTGCTCGACGAAAGTCGCCTTAAGTGGTGCCCGATGTAAAATCGCCTTAAGTGGTGTATGCTGTTTATCGTTTAATTCGATGTAAGCCAATTTTGTGCCATCAATAAATAAAGAGGTTGCTTCCGATCAGAATTGTTCTTAGATTTACTCTAAGCATTATAAAGTCGCCTTGAGTGGTGCACGAGAAAAGTCGCCTTAAGTGGTGCACGATTCTTAGATTTATTCTAAGTACTGAAAAGTCGCCTTAGGTGGTGCACGATACCAAGTCGCCTTGAGTGGTGCATAAGAATTAAGTCGTCTTAAGTGATGCACGAAAAAGTCGTCTTAAGTGATGCACGAAAAAGTCGTCTTGAGTGATGCATGATTCTTAGATTTATTCTAAGTATTGAAAAGTCGTCTTAAGTGATGCACGAGATTAAGTCGTCTTAAGTGGTGCATGATGGTAAGTCACCTTAGGTGGTGCAATTTAGTAAATCGTCTTGAGTGATGTACGAGAATGTCTTAAGTGTCGAAGTATCGACCTAAGCAAGTATAGTAAAGCCACTTGGAGAAGTGCATCGAAAAAATCGGAACTAAGAAAGTCTGATAATTGATAGGGGCTCAAAGGCCCGACGATTACACAAGCGAGGAGAATACAAGGACTTTAAAGATAAGCAGTTAGGCTTGGTCCTTGTCAGCGGCATCTACAGGAGCTGAGGTTGGTGGCAGAAGGCTCCACAGGGTCAGCCGCGGGAGGATCAACTATCGGGGCATCAGCACTTGGAGGCTCTACTGTGTCTTCGACAATCGCAGGAGTACTCCCCCCATCACTCTCCTCCGAAAGAGCAAAGTATTTCTTCGCGAAGGGAGCAAGAGAAGGAGACTTGTCGAAGTTAATGGCGTCGCCGTACTCCAGGTGGAGCTCCTCAACCGCGTTAAAGAAGGTGTTCTCCACCTCCGCGCTGCAGAACTTCACAGCGTCAGCCTGGAAGTCCTCAGACCTCCGATAATCCTCCCGACCCTTGATCTCGGCCGCGACCAGTTGCGCGGGAACCCCCGCAACTTGCTCCTCCATAGCCTTCTTCTCGAGGACCAGCTTGTCCTCAGCAGTCTGCCGCTCCTGTCGCTCCCGCCTCAGGAGCCCCTCGAAGTCCCCAACATGCTTTTGGAGGTCCTGAACCTTTCGGTCGAGGATGGCCTGCTCCTTGGCAAGTTTCCCCCGCGAAGATTTGGAGGCCGCAAGATCCTCCTTAAGCTTGGCGATGGCCGCCCGGTCCCGCTCCCGGGACTCCTCATAGGCAAAGAGGTACCCAAAGAGACGGTTGAAGTCCCCGAGCTCCTACGATAGAAGAAAGAAAAGTGTTAATGGATAAGCAACCAGTCTTACCGATGAAGAGGGAGAAGCGAAGTTTTACCTCTATCCGACGCAGGGACATCTCTCGAACATCCCGATGCATCGCCTCCCGATTCAGGGAAATCGGATACCGCATGGTGGGCAGGATCGAGCCTGCCAGCAGATGCAGAGCCATTTCTTCATGGGCATCCCCTTGTCGAAGCTGGACCCCTTGCAGTGTTTGGATTGGGGTCCAGGGAGCATCCACCTGCGCGGGGTCGAAGGCCCTGTAGAAACTCCCGTCGAGAGGGAGAGGAGGAAGGCCAGCACGAGTCGTAGAGGGGCGCACCTCCGGCTCGACCCGGGCGGGGGAAGGAGTGAAGTCGTGGATGGGCGACGGCTGTTGCTGCTGCGGAGAGGACGAGAGGGGCAGCCCCTGAGAGGTTGGTTTCAAGGGGGACTGCCCCGTCCTCCGACGATGACGAAGGGAGCCACCCTCATCAGTCTCCTCGGAGGAGTCCAAGGTTTCCACCCGACGAAATTGTTCGCCGGTCGGGGTTTCCTCCCTAGTTGAGGGAGGCGCCCCTGTTGAGGGTGGTGCACCCGCGGAGGCTTCAGTGCCCGACGGAGCTCCTGAGCGACCTGCACCTAGAGGACGAGAGGCTTCAGAAACGTAATCAGGGAGTTCATTAGGATTCTTACACCAAACAATACGTCGGGAGACATATTGGTCCTTCCCGTGGTAATTGTAGTAGCCCGCCTTCAGGACACGAGGAATTTCCCCTCGAAGGACTCGTTTGACGTCAGCAATGCGGGCCTCCATGGTCGAAGGAATCAACTCCTTCGGGACCATCCTCCTGTACGATTTAATAGCGAGACAGAGCTTTTTACCTTCTTCAGCGTTCTGGACGTCGAAGAGCTGGTCCACCTCCACACGCTTCCGCTTCGGCTACTCCGCAGAAGGAGACCCTGACGGAGCAGCAGCCTTCTTGGTGGACTTCCTCTTCCGCGAAGGGCGGACAGGGTCGGTCTCCCCCTGCTTAAGGAACAGATTGGTCAGCACGGATACCTTCTTGGCTGCAAACAGTAGAAGAAAAAGGGTTAGAGATGTACCCAAGGAACCATGTTGGAGGGGCCGTCGAAAAGCTGCCCTCGGAGATTATATCGAGGAGTCGGATCCCGGCGTTCACCAGGTCCCGCTCCACGAGAGAATTGGCGTCGAGGGGAGTGTAGGACTCCCCCCATCGGTAGAGCTGGATGAGTTGAAGAGTTTGGAAATCTTCGTCAGTATAGGTGTGGAAGGCAGGAGGAGAGTCTGCTTCCACCTCCCATCGGGGCCATGGGATCGAAGAGTTTTGGATAAAGAAGTAGCTCCTTTTCCATCCGCTGTTGTCGGACCCCGTGTTGACCAGGAGTCCCCGACCCTTGACCACCTTCCAGGTGTCAGTGGTCCAGTTGCACAACCCAAGTTGCGTCTTGTTCCACTTCGGCATCCGGGGATAGAAGGCGCAAACCCCCGCCTCGTTGCACTTCATCCTGTAGAAGGTCCTGAAGAGCTTGAGGCTGTATACCCACTGCTGTCGGAAGCAGAGGACCTGGAAGGCGTTCCACAGGCGAATGGCGTGCGGAGAGAAGGTGGTCGGATGAGTTTTGTAATGCCGGCACATCTCGACCAGATTACCACAGAAGGGGAATCTTTATCCCTGCTGATACTTGCCCCGTAGAGACAAATACCTCCCCTTTTCGGGGACGAGTAACCTCAAGGTTACCCGAGGGGCGAGGCCAGGGATACGGGAAACGAGGTTCCCAAGTAGAAGTGATGCATCCCTCCCGGAGAGCTGCATCATAAGCGGTGCTGGAGATTTCATTCAGAGCATAATCAAAGTTGAAGGGCTTTCTTCCCTCAGAGCTAGATCCACTGTCTGAAAAGTAGCAATGGCAAGGAAGGTACATTGGGATTTTCCGAAAGCTGCAAACAAGGAAAAGATGAGCAAGCAACGAAGAAGAAATCCTTACCAGACATGACGATTGGAAGTTGAAGGAATGAACTTGGCGTTGCCGGGAAGATGATCGGAAAAGCACTAAGGTCTTCGGAATCGCAAGAGCTTGAATTCGCAGAGGTTGCAGAGAGCTTTTGAAAATTCGGAGACGGTAAAAGTGGAACTGTGCTCACAGTTAGGGTTTTATAGGCGAAGAGGACAGTTGAAGGGACGCTTCGATCTGAGTCGTCGAAGTTGAAGCGTTCTGATCTGGACCGTTGAGATGAAGCGTGCAGAATTGCAACGGGCGTAATAATGAAACGGCCTAAAAAAGCACTTTTCAGAGAAAGCAGGCGCGAAAAATTAGGCACGAGTGCCGAAGACGTCGCTTCACTATCTGCTGCATTTAATGACTGGGGAACCGAGAAGTCCTCTCGGATTTGGCAGTTATCCACAAGGCATCGAGGAAACGTAAATGAGAAGACTAGTATTGAGTGACTATGCCAAGGGAAAGACCTTTGACTTCGATGTCGGGAGGTCGGGAGTTGAAAGACACGACGAACTAAAAATCCCTCATGTCTTGGGGGCAAATGATGGGTCCGACTATAGCCGTTAGGCCCTTTAACGGTGAGGAAACGGCAAATAGGCCCGGTGGGCCCTAAACGAAGGCCAAGATGGCCCAGGCAAAGGATCCCGACGAAGGGAGTCCGAGGATAAGAGATCCCGACAGAGTCGGACCTGACAAGCGAGCTGAACGCTCCCGACGAGATGCCTCTGAGTAGGCCCCGATGATGAATCCCTGAGAACAATAGGCCATGTCACGATGACGAGGGGCCCCGAGCGGTGACACAACGAGATAACTCTGGAGTCCCCGACATTAGTCGGGACTCGTTATCAGAGGATAAGGCCGAGATACGCGGGGCGTGGCCGAGATACGCGGAACGTGGTTAAGATACACGGAGCGTGGCCGAGATACGCGGGGCGTGGCCGAGATAAGCGAGATCATGGCCTAGATAGGCGGGATCACACCCGAGATACGCGGGATACGGGCTAACCACCCCCAACGGTTCACCAGGTAACTGAGGTACCTCTTCGCCTCTAAAAGGGCAAAGGTCACCTCAGATCGATTAATGTGAAAAATACATTCTGAGATTACTGCTTGCCAGTCCGTACGAGATACTCATTTAAGCATCGGAGAGGGATTCTGGGTCACCGCCCGGTCTATCCCCTCTTGCAGGATTGCGTGGAGCGAAGGAGCTAGGATCGCCGTCAAAGATCGTACTGGAGTTCCACCGTGATCCAACAGTGTTTTTGTTGTAAGTTATCTGATAACTGTAGATTTTTCTTTCTAACTGCGTAACTTTTATTTATAAGCATGCATCCCATCGCATTTAAAAAAACGAAGAAAACAAAAAATCATATTTGCAGCATGTCTCGTACGTTCCTTATGCACAGATTTCATAAACCTCTTGCCTGAATTTTTATTTAAAAAAAAAAATCATGAAAAATGTAACTCCCTTTTAGCTATTAGAGTTTCTAATTTTAAAATGCATTTTGTATACGTTATTTTCAGAAAAAACCAAAAAAACATTTTTCGCTAAGGAGTTAATCCCTAGCTGTAGATTTTTAAACATGTGTTTCAGATGCATTAAAAAAAAAAACTTACCTAAACTCTTAATATGCGTCTCATGCGCATTATTTTAAAAAAAATCTCAGGTAAGTTATAATTTTTGTTAGTGCGTTACGCATTACTTCAAAAAAAACAAAAAAACAAAAAATTTTAATTCCGCTTTAACTGTTAGAGCTTCCAATTTCGAACGTGCATTTTATATGCATCATTTAAAAAAAAAAAAAACTTTTTAACTGAATTTTTTTATTTTTAAATAATGCATCCAATATACATTAATTAAAAAAAAAAAGCTTTTTAGATAAATCGTAAGCTCTCTTAGTTTTAAGGCTT
Source organism: Clarkia xantiana subsp. parviflora (assembly GCA_036873135.1). Lineage (NCBI taxonomy): Eukaryota > Viridiplantae > Streptophyta > Magnoliopsida > Myrtales > Onagraceae > Clarkia > Clarkia xantiana. The sequence goes on along the minus strand of JAPTYO010000017.1, from coordinate 6,874,017 downwards.
TTTGTTTAAAAAACATTTTATCTGAATTTTTAATCAAAAAACGTGCATATCATATGTATTATTTTCGAAAAAAACTTTCAGGTAAATTGTAATTTTTCTCAGTCGTAGAACTTTTACTTTTAAGTTTGCATCTTGTGTTTATTTTTGGGCAGCTCATATGCATCCTTTTAAAAAAAAAAAAAAAAAAAATTCGCCTGATTCTTTTTAAGCATCCAAGATGCATTGTTTTTTCCTCATTAAAAATAAAAAATAAAAAAATATTTTCAGATAACTTGTAAATTATCTTTACTGTAGAACTTTCATCTCAGGTATGCATCTCATGTGCATCGCATGTGCATTGTTTTAGGAAAAATAATTTGTTGATAGACTATACACATTCTTAGTCGTAGAACCTTTAGTTCCAAACATGTATTCCATGTGTTGTTGTCAAAACTACTTACCAGAATGTTTTATTTCAAGCGTGTGTTTTATACGCGTTATTTTTGGAAAAAAAACTTTTCATGTAAGTTGTAAAATTCTGTTAGTGCATTCAATGTGCATAAAAAAAAATTAAGGAAAATTTGTAATTCTTTTTTGGCTCTTAGAGTTATTTTAAATTCAAACATGAATTGCATATGCATCATTTTCAAAAAACCTTTTTACCTGATTTTTTTTTAAAAAGCACGCATTCAATATGCATTACTTTTTTTATAAAAGACATTTCAGGTAAATTGTGAGTTTTTTTTAGCTATAGAGCTTTCAAATTCACGCATGCATCTCAGTTGCATTATTTAAAAAAAAAAAAAATCCACCTGAAATTTTCATTTCAAAATATGCATTTCATATGCATTATTCAGGTAAACTGTTGTAAGTTGTGAATTTCTTAGAATAGAATCTTAACTTTCAGAATGCATTTCATATGCGCCATTAAGGTAAGATGTCGTAAGTTGTAACTTCCTTAACAGTATTTTAACTTTCGAGCATGCATGAGCATTTTTTAAAAAAATAAAAAACTCAAAGTGTCATTCGTTCTCATCCAAAGTGTCATTCGTTCTCATCCAAAGTGTATTGCACTTTTTGGCAAGATCGTCATTTCAACATTCGCATGAGCGAGCATTTAAAAAATGAGAGTTTTGATTCTTTTTTAGAAAATAGTTTAACTGTGCAGTTGAGTGCTACCATTCGAGTTTAAACAAGGGACGATAAAACCTTTTTGAAAAAACTTTGTTTTGAGCATTTGTCCTGCGTTCGAGCCAGATAATGCACTCAGCAAACTCAGTAAACTCCATGATGGCGCAAAACACATTTGATCATAAATTTTGATTCCTTTTCAAAAAAATAATCATAATTACGAAATGAATGACATTAGAGTTTTCAAAAAAATCATTCATGATTTCTCATATTCTCTACACTGATTTTTCAATCACTCTTTTCAGGTACCCTTGGTTAAGGTATCATGTACACATAAGTTATGTCGGCTAAATGGGGCAACAAAAAAAGAACATGCAGTCATCCAGTTGCACAACGAACAAATTGCACACTCGAAATATCTAACGCTGAGTTGCGTTAAATTGTACTTAATTTTTTCATTGAGGTTTGAGTGTCCCTACTCTTTCCCAGGTCGGATGACCACTTCAACCAATGTCGCAACCGTGTGAAACATGAGCACTTCAAAGAGTTTCTATGAAAAATTTCACCCACCATGTGTGAAATTCATACGCTTTCCAAGACGTGGTATACGACCGTTATGTGGCCAGGTTTAAACCATTCAGCAGTAACTGATGGGTTCGATTACAGCCGTCAGGCCCTTTAACGGGGAGGAAACGGCAAACAGGCCCACCAGGCCCAAAATGAATGTCAAGATGACCTAGGAGAAGGGTCCCGACGAAGGGAGTCCCGACGAAGCAAGGTCCCAACAGAGTCGGTCCCGACAGTTGAGCTGGAAGCTCCCGATGAGAAGCCTTTAAGTAGGCCCCGATGATGAATCCCTGAGAATGATTGGCCCTGTCACGATGACGAGGGGCCCCGAGCGGTGACACAACGAGATAACTCTGGAGTCCCCGACGGGAGTCAGGACTCGTTGTCAGAGGATAAGGCCAAGATATGCGGGGCGTGGCCGAGATACGCGGAACGTGGTTAAGATACACGGAGCGTGGCCGAGATACGCGGGGCATGGCTGAGATACGCGAGATCACGTCCGAGATATGCGGGATACGGGCTAACCACCCCTAACGGTTCGCCAGGTACCTGAGGCATCTATTTGCCTATAAAAGGGCAGGAGATCACCTCAGAAAGACTTACGTTAAATTCAATACACTTTGAGATTACTGCTTGCCAGTCATACGAGACACTCATTTAAGCATCGGAGAGGGATTCTGGGTCACCGCCCGGTTTATCCCCTCTTGCAGGATTATGTGGAGCAAAGGAACTAGGATTGCCGTCAAATTCCGTACCAGAGTTCCACCGTGATCCAACATTGGCGCCGTCTGTGGGAAGCAAACAAAAAGCTGATATGCCTTCTACTCGATTAATGGCGGCTGGCAAGCACAGAAGACAGGGACAATCCGGTGGTTCCCGTCACCCCGCTGCAACAAATCTGGATTCAGTACCGGAACAAGAGGAAAACCAGAACCATCCCCCGGCTGAGCTCTCTCAGACAGGAGGGCATAACGGAGATCTCGAAGATATTGCTCCTCAGCACCAGGGCAATAGGGGGCAGGAGGCCCCCCCAGCTACAGACTTGAAAAGGGCCGTGGCGGAAGCCATGCCCATGTTTCTGGCGGCCGTAAAGGCTCTCTTGGATCGGAGAGAGGCTGCAAGGAGGCAGGAGGAGATGCCCCCGTTGGAGGAAGTGGCCCCGCCAACAGAGGGTCGGAACGCACAGGAAGCCCCGCCCCGAGGCCAGGACAGAGGTAGGGCAACCGGTCAGCCGGAGAGGTTCGTGGTTGATGGGCCAGGACCAGTACAGCACAGGACCATTCCCCTGAATGGTCCCATCACTCCCGACCAGGTGGTAAAGATCGTGAACATCTGTATGGGAGAGCAGAAGCCGCTGGTATCGAAGCTAAGGGATCGATCCACTCATCCCTTCGTCCCCCGACTCATCGACACCCTAGCCCCGCCTGGGCTAGGCATCCCCACGATAAAGGAGTATGATGGCGAAGGAGATCCAGTTCGCCATGTCCAGAAACACCTCATGGCGTGTCTGGGAAGAGCCCCGAGTGAGGACATAGTGTGTACGCTGTTCCCGAACACACTTGGAGAAAGAGCCCTGACCTGGTTCTTCAGTCTGCCCCCAGGCTGCATCACTTGCTGGGCAGATATGTACGACCGATTCATTCAACAGTACCAGGGTCGGAGACGTTTATTAAAGAGCGTGAGGTCCCTGACCCAGGTGGTGCAGAGGCCCGACGAATCACTGGCTCATTATTACCAGCGGTACACGGCCAGTGTGGCAGAGATCGACGAAGAGATTTCAGAAGGTGAGACCATCCGTACCTTCATTCGGAACCTGACAGCCCCCTACGGCTCCGACCTAATGCACAGCGTGGCTGAGAAAGCTGTGTGGAATATGGAGGCATTACAGAAGAGGGTGAAACGGAAGATCGATGTCCAGGAGTCAAAGATAGCCGCGGGAGATCTGGAGCCCCCAAAGTCGAACAAAGGAAAGCAGTCGGTTAAACCCTCCGACGATCGTAAAACAAAAGGCAAATCCGAGAGTAGTCGGAACCGAGGCCGACCTGATCGAAGGGACGATAGACGTTCTTCAAGGAAGGATAAGCGGGAGGATCTCGACATTCCTCTCAACTGCTCCATGGCGGAAGTGCTGACAGTCATGGAACGACAAGGAATCTCCAGGTATCCCCCGAAGAAAGATGGAGAATTCTTGGGATCCCGCACGGATCGCTACTGTCGATTTCACCGCGCAAATGGTCACGACACCAATCACTGTCGGGAACTGAAGAAGGAGATTGAAAAGCTGATCCAGAAGGGGAAGCTCAAGGAATTCGTCGGGGATAAGCGGTGTCGATCCCGCTCTCGGTCCCGATCGCGGTCCCGTTCCCGATCCCGCGATCGGTCCCCTAAAAAGAAGAGAACTGATCCAGAGTCATCCGGTGCTCGCAAGGAAAGACGGGTTATCAACGTGATTCATGGAGGATTTGCTGCTGGAGGTGATACCTCATCCGCCCGAGAGGTCTATGCCTCTAGAATCCCTACAGCAGTGGTGTTGGGTAAGAGGTCCCGATCCTGGACCTTGAAAGAAGAGATGGTAATCTCCTTCTCGTCGGAAGACCTCATAGGCGTGGAGACTCCACACGACGATGCCTTGGTAGTAACCTTGGATGTAGATGGGTTTGAGATGAAGAGAATTCTAATCGACGGAGGGAGCTCCTCCGACATTCTATTCATGGACGCGCTGGAGGCTATGGGGAAGACAAAGAAAGATCTGAAGGAGGCAAACTTCGCGATGGTCGGGTTCTCTGGCTCAACCACCTATCCGCTAGGAGTAATCACCTTACCAGTGGAGTTTGGTAGCGGGTGGAAATCAGAAAAGAGGAACGTGGAATTTGTCGTGGTTGATTCCGCGGGGACCTACAACGCGATTATCGGGAGAACCACCATTAATCCCCTGATGGCGGTTGCCTCGACGGTGCACCAGAAGATGAAGTTCCCGACCGACCACGGAGTCGGAGAGGTCAAGGGCGACCAGGTGGCTTCCCGAATATGCTATGTTAATGCCACCCGGAGGAGGAGGCGAGAGGCCATGACTGTCCTCCAGACGGACACAGATCCCAGAGAAGAGTTTGGGCGTCCCGCCCCTGTAGAAGATCTGAAAGAAGTCGAGATCGACGGACCCCAGAGGAAGGTGAAAATCGGGTCTGCCCTGACTGAAGAGACAGGCCAGAAATTAATTGAATTATTGAAGGAGTTCAAGGAGCTGTTTGCCTGGTCCCCGAGCGATATGCCAGGAATCAGCCCCGATGTGATCGTACACGAGCTGAAGATAGACCCCGCGATCAAGCCTATCACACAGAAAAGGCGTCCGATGGGCACGGATAAGAAGATCGCGATCCAGCAGGAGGTGGGCAGGTTGCTCGATGCTGGGTTCATTAAGGAGCTCCGATTCCAGACTTGGGTTGCCAACCCAGTGCTGGTGAAGAAGACTAACGGGAAATGGCGAATGTGTGTGGACTTCTGCGACTTAAACAAGGCTTGCCCAAAGGACTGCTATCCACTCCCGAGAATCGATCAGTTGGTGGATGCCACGTCGGGACACGAACTATTGAGTTTCATGGACGCGTATTCAGGCTACAACCAAATCAAGATGGCCAAGGAAGACGCCCCCCACACAGCGTTCTACGCAGACAGTGACATCTATCACTACGATGTCATGCCTTTCGGGTTGATCAATGCCGGGGCAACTTACCAACGGATGGTGAACAAACTGTTTGGAGATATGCTGGGAGAAACCATGGAAGCTTACGTGGATGATATGTTGGTGAAGTCCCGACAAGCCGAGGATCATGTGCACAACCTAACCATGGCATTTGAGCGGATGAGGCTCCATCAAGTTCGCTTGAACCCGACGAAGTGCGCCTTCGGAGTCCACTCAGGGAAGTTTTTGGGCTTCATGGTGAGCCAAAGAGGAATTGAAGTGAATCCTGAGAAGCTGAGGGCAATCGAGGAGATGCAGTCTCCGATAAACCATCGGGAGGTGCAAGTGCTGAATGGCCGACTAGCTGCAATGAATCGCTTCTTGTCCAAAGCCAGCGACCGATCAATGCCGTTTTTTGAAGTCCTGAGGGCCAACAAGAAATTCGAATGGACCACCAAGTGTGAAGAGGCGTTCCAAGCACTCAAGCAGAACCTTCGCACCCTCCCGCCGTTGGCGAAACCGGTTCCAGGCGAGCCGCTCTACCTTTATTTGGCTGTTTCTGAATTTGCCATTAGCTCTGTGTTAGTAAAGATTGTCGAGGGTAATCAAGTCCCTGTCTATTATGTAAGCAAGGCGTTTGCCAAGTATGAATTAAACTATCCCGCCGTTGAGAAGTACCTCTTTGCGTTGATTATTACTGCTCGGAATCTAAGGCCTTATTTCCACGCACACGAGATTACTGTGCTGACGAACCAGCCTTTGAAGCTTTTTTTTGAATCGACCGGATGCGTCGGGAAGATTAGTAAAGTGGGCAGTAGAGCTCAGTGAGTTTCGAATACACTTTGCTCCAAGAACGGCCATCAAGGGCCAGGCATTGGCGGATTTTATAGCAGAATCTACAGCCCCCGATCTAGAAGAAGCGGGCCCTGTAGAGGGGGCAACCATGGAGGTCCTGATAGAAGAACAACCAGAGAGGGCAGAGCAATCAGAACAGCCAAACAAGGAAAATACCTGGGAGATGTACACGGATGGCTCCGCGAGTTCAGACGGATCAGGAGCGGGCTTCTTGTTGATACCACCGGGTGAAGGTGAACCGCTCCGATACGCCTTGGCTTTAACATTCAAGGCCACAAACAACGAAGCGGAGTACGAAGCTCTTATCACGGCCCTAAAAATTGCTAAAGGCACTGGAATCGATCACTTGAGAGTGAGGTGCGACGCAGCGTTAATCGTGAACCAGGTTCAAGGGCGATACGAAGCAAGGAGTCCGATAATGAAAAAGTATCTGCGAGAGGTACAAACCCTGAAAGAGAGCTTCAAAAGCTTCGATATCGAGGCTATTCCAAGGGAGGAAAATGTAGAGGCAGATGCCTTGAGCAAATTTGCCTTGGGGGCACCCTTGGAAAAAAATCGGAAGGTGCACTTCTTGGAGAAGGTGATCTTATCAAACATCGACCCAACACAGGTGTGCGCCATTGAAGCAAGATCGGAGGAAGAGCCAACCTGGATGACCCCGATAGTCGCGTACCTGACTACGGGGGCAGTCCCCGATGATCAAGTGGCAGCAGACAGGATACATCGGATCGCGGCCAATTATGTGATGCTGGACAATCAGCTGTACAAGAAGGGCTGGTTCTCGACTCCGTACTTGAAGTGTGTAGCAGAACCCGACACCAGTCGAATCCTGAAGGAAATGCATGAAGGGGTCGCAGCTTGTCACGAAGGGGCCCGATCCATTATGAGGAAGGTGTTGAACTTAGGCTATTATTGGCCCACGATGAACAAAGAAGCAACGGCGTTGGTTCGATCCTGCGACGCGTGCCAGAGGTATGCCCCGAGTATCGTGGCTCCGGCCGCCAATCTGACATCCATCAAGAGCGCTTGGCCCTTCGCGCAGTGGGGCATCAACTTGGTGGGACCTCTTCCACAAGCACAAGGACAATGTAAGTATTTACTTGTAGCAATCGATTATTTTTCGAAATGGATAGAGGCAAAGGCATTGGCCAGAACAACGGGGAACCAGATCGTCAAGTTCCTCCAAACCCACATCGTGTCCAGATAAGGAATTCCTAAGGTGGTGATCAGCGACAATGGCCCACCGTTTAATGGCTCTCAAGTGAGAGAGTATCTGGAAGAATTGAACATTGAGCATCGGACTGCCTCCATACGCCATGCTCAGACTAATGGCCAGGTGGAGTCAGCCAACAAAATCGTGATGGATGGCCTGAAGAAGAGGGTCTATGCCTTGAAGGGCAAGTTGCTGAACGAACTGGAAAATGTGCTTTGGGCTGTTAGAATGACACCCAAGCGATCAACGGGGGAGACTCCGTTTGGCCTCGTTTATGGCACGGAAGCTGTCGCCCCTGTGGAGGTAGCTGTGGCGTCCCATCGGATAAGATATTACGAGCCCCTGACGAACGATGAAGTGAGACGTCTGGACTTGGACCTACTCGAAGAGAAGAGGCGGGAAGCCGATGAAGTCCAAGCTCGAATGCGTTTAGCGACGGCCAGGTATTACAATCAGCGAGTGAAGTCCCGACAGTTCTTTGTCGGGGAGCTGGTTTGGCGTCGCAACGAGTTCACCCTTTTGGATCGAATCAAAAAGATGTCACCAAAATGGGAAGGACCTTATAAGGTCGTGGGGATGCCAGCTCCGAATGCATACAAGTTGGAAGACCTCGATGGCAGAACGTTAAAGCATTCTTTTAGTGGCGAACACTTGAAGAAACACCATGCTTGAAGAAAGTCGCCTTAAGTGGTGCCCGATAAAGTCGCCTTAAGTGGTGCCCGATGTAAAATCGCCTTAAGTGGTGTATGCTGTTTATCGTTTAATTCGATGTAAGCCAATTTTGTGCCGTCAATAAATAAAGAGGTTGCTTCCAAATAAGAGTTGTCCTTAGATTTATGCTAAGTGTAAAAGTCGCCTTCAGTGGTGCACGAGAAAAGTCGCCTTCAGTGGTGCACGAGAAAAGTCGTCTTCAGTGGTGCACGAGAAAAGTCGCCTTCAGTGGTGCACGAGAAAAGTCGCCTTCAGTGGTGCACGAGAAAAGTCGCCTTAAGTGGTGCACAATACTTAGATTTATTCTAAGTATCCAAAAGTCGTCTTAAGTGATGCGCGGGACTAAGTCGCCTTAAGTGGTGCACAATACTTAGATTTATTCTAAGTATCCAAAAAGTCGTCTTAAGTGATGCGCGGAACTAAGTCGCCTTGAGTGGTGCACGATCTTTAGGTTTATCCTAAGTAGTAATTAAGTCGTCTTAAGTGATGCACACGATATTAAGTCACCTTAAATGGTGCAAGTTAATAAATCGTCGAGAAGGACGTACGAGAATATCTTAAGTGTCGAGGTTTCGATTTAAGCGCGTATAAGTAAAGTCACTCGGAGAAGTGCAACAAAAGATCGGAACCAAAGAAGTCTGATATTGATAAGGGCTCAAGGGCCCGACGACGAAAAAAGAGAAGAAGTTACAAGGACTCTAAAAGATAAAAACATTCAAGCTTGGTCCTTGTCGGCAGCATTGGCAGCAGCTGGGTCCGCGGAGTCGGTAGCAGAGGGATCCACATGATTGGCTTCGGGAGGATTGGTTATCGAGGCGTCCGCACTTGGAAGTTCAAAAGCGTCTTCGACAATTACGGGGGTACTCCCCCCGTCACTCTCCTCGGAAAGAGCAAAATACTTCTTCGCAAAGGGAGCGAGGGAAGGAGACTTGTCGAAATTGATGGCGTCCCCGTACTCCAGGTGGAGCTCCTCAACCGCGTTGAAGAGAGTGTTCTCCACCTCCGCACCAAAGAACTTCATGGCATCGGCTTGGAAGTCCTCTGACCTCCGATAGTCCTCCCGACCCTTCACCTCCGCCTCGGCCAGCTGCACAGGGAATCCTGCGATTTGCTCCTCCAGAGCCTTCTTCTCGAGGACCAGTTTGTCCTCAGCAGCCTTCTTCTCCTGGGTCAGCCTGTCCACAGCCGCCTCCCGCTCTTGCCGCTCTTGCCTCAAGAGCCCCTCGAAGTCCACGATCTGCTGCTGGAGGTCCCGAATCTTCTGATTAAGGACAGCCTGCTCCTTGACAAGCTTTCCCCGCGAAGACTGGGAGGCCTTAAGATCCTCCCGGAGCTGCTCGCGGACCCCTCGGTCCCGCTCCCGGGACTCATCGTAGGCAATAACATACCCGATGAGGCGGTTGAAGTCCCCGAGCTCCTGCAACAAGAAGGAAAAGTGTTAATAGACCAACGACCCAATTTATCATAAAAAATGAAGAAGCGAAGTCTTACCTGTATACGGCGCATGGCCATATTCCTGACATCCCGCTGCATGTGCGTCCGATTGAGGCAAATCGGATGCCGCATAGTAGGCAGGATCGAGCCTGCCAGCAGATGCAGGGCCAGCTCCTGGTCCTGCTCCCCTTGTGTGAGCGGGACTCCTTGAAGCGTCTGGATAGGAGCCCAGGAGGCATTCTCTTGAGAAGAATCGAAGGGCCTGTAGAAGTTCCCATCAAGAGCAAGAGGAGAAAGAGGACGATGAGTGGAAGGGCATGCCTCCGTCTCGGCCCGAACAGGGGAAGGAGTGAACTCATGAATGGGCGATGGCTGCCGCTGCTGCGGGGGAGATGAAGGAGGCGTCCCCTGAGGGGTTGGTTTCAAGGGGGATTACCCCGCCTTCCGACGCTGACGAAGGGGGCCACCCTCGTCAGTCTCCTCGGAGGAGTCCAAAGTTTCCACCTGACGAAACTGTTCGCCAGTTGGAGCCTTCTCTCCAGCTGAGGAAGGCACCCCCGCTGAAGATGGTGCGTCTGCGGAAGCTGCAGCACCCGATGGAGCTCCCGAGCGACCTGCACCTGGAGGATGAGAAGCTTCAGAAAGGTAGTCAGGAAGTTCATCGGGATTCTTACACCAAATGATACGTCGGGAGACGTATTGATCCTTCCCACGATAATGATAGTAGCCCGCCTTCAAGACTCGAGGAGTTTCGCCTCGAAGGATACGTTTGACGTCAGCGATGCGGGCTTCCTTGGTCGAGGAAATCAAATCCTTCGGGACCATCCTCTTGTATGATTTAATAGCAAGTCGGAGTTTTTTACCTTCTTCAGCATTCTGAACATCAAAGAGCTGGTCCAGATCCACCCGCTTCCGCTTGGGTTGCTCCGCTGAAGGAGACCCCGACCTAGCAGCAGTCTTCTTGGCGGACTTCCTCTTCCGCGAGGGGCGGACAGCATCAGTCTCCCCCTACTTAAGGAACAGATCGGTCAGCACAGATACCTTCTTGGCTGCAAATAGTAAACAAAGAAGAGTTAGAAGTTTACCCAAGGGACCATATTAGAAGGGCCGTCGAAGAGCTGCCCCCCAGAAACAATATCGAGGAGTCGGATCCCGGCGTGCACCAGGTCCCGCTCCACGAGTGAGTTGGCGTTGAGGGGAGTGTAAGACTCCCCCCATCGATAAAGCTGTATAAGTTGAAGAGTTTCGAAATCCTCATCGGCGTAAGTATGGAAAGCAGGCGGAGGATCTGCTGCCACCTCCCACCGAGGCCAGGGAATCGAAGAGTGTTGGATAAAAAAGTAGCTCTTCTTCCAGCTACTGCTGTCAGACCCTGTATCAACCAAGAGTCCCCGACCCTTGACCACCTTCCAGGTGTCATTGGTCCAACCACATCGGGCAAGCTGCTGCTTACTCCACTTGGGCATCCGAGGGTAGAAGGCGCAAACCCCCGCCTCATTGCACTTCATCCCATAAAAGATTCTGAAGAGCTGGAGGTTGTAGACCCACTTCTGTCGGAGGCAGAGGACTTGAAAGGCGTTCCAGAGACGGATGGCATGGGGAGAAAAGGTGGTGGGATGTGTCTTGTAATGCTGGCACATCTCGACCAAATTACCGCAAAAAGGGAATCTGATCCCCGCTGATACTTCTCCCGTAGAGACAAATACCTCCCCTTTCTGGGGACGAGTAACCTCAGGGTTGCTCGAGGGGCGATGCCGAGGATACGGGAAACGAGGTTCCCAGGTGATGGTGATACAACCCTCTCGGAGAGCTGCATCATAAGCAGTATTGGAGATCTCATTTGGAGCATAATCAAAATTAAAGGGTTTTCTCCCCTCAGAGCTGGAACCGCTGTCTGAAAAGCAACCATGGCAAGAAAATACAGTGGGACTCTTGGAAAACTAAAAAGGAAAAGACGAACAAGCAACAAAGGGGGATCCCTTACCAGACATGATGAAATAGAGGTTGAAGGAGATGAACGAAACTTCGCCGGAAAGATGATTGGAGAAACTCCAAAGACCTTCGAAATCACAGAGCTTGGAATCACGGAGGAATCGCAGAGAGCTCTTGAGAATTCGAAGACGGTAAAAGTTAAATTATGACCATGGCTAGGGTTTTATAGTCGAAGAAGATGGTTGAAAGGACACTTCGATCCGAGTCGTCGAAGTCGAAGAGTCTTAATCTGGACCGTTGAGATGAAACGTGCAGAAGGACAACGGGCGTAATGATGAAACGGCCCAAAAAGCACTTTTCAGAAAAGGACAGGCGCGAAAAATTAGGCACGTGGGCTGAAAACGTCACTCCATTATCTACTGCATTTAATGCACTGGGGAACCGAGGAGACCCCTAGGACTTAACCGTTATCTGCAAAATACTGAGAAAACGTGAAGGAGAAGACTAATAATGGAGTAACTGAACCAAGAGAAAGATCCCCGATTCCAGTATCGAAAGATCGGGAGTTGGAAGACACGACGAACTAAAAGTCCCTCATGTCTTGGGGGCAAATGATGGGTTCGATTACAGCCGTCAGGCCCTTTAACGGGGAGGAAACGGCAAACAGGCCCACCAGGCCCAAAATGAATGTCAAACGGGGAGAAGGGTCCCGACGAAGCAAGGTCCCGACAGAGTCGGTCCCGACAGTTGAGCTGGAAGCTCCCGATGAGAAGCCTTTAAGTAGGCCCCGATGATGAATCCCTGAGAATGATTGGCCCTGTCACGATGACGAGGGGCCCCGAGCGGTGACACAACGAGATAACTCTGGAGTCCCCGATGGGAGTCGGGACTCGTTATCAGAGGATAAGGCCAAGATATGCGGGGCGTGGCCGAGATACACGGAACGTGGTTAAGATACACGGAGCGTGGCCGAGATACGCGGGGCATGGCTGAGATACGCGAGATCACGTCCGAGATATGCGGGATACGGGCTAACCACCCCTAACGGTTCGCCAGGTACTTGAGGCATCTCTTTGCCTATAAAAGGGCAGGAGATCACCTCAGAAAGACTTACGTTAAATTCAATACACTTTGAGATTACTGCTTGACAGTCATACGAGACACTCATTTAAGCATCAGAGAGGGATTCTGGGTCACCGCCCGGTTTATCCCCTCTTGCAGGATTACGTGGAGCAAAGGAGCTAGGATTGCCGTCAAAGTCCGTACCAGAGTTCCACCGTGATCCAACAGTAACCATGGGGCATCTCCCTTTGAGATCGGACATGTCAGGAGATGAGAAAATTTCAAGAGATCATCGAGAATCCCGTGAAGATTCAATGAGCCGATCAATGTAGCTTGACTCGATCAACGAAATCCTTTTCCAAAAAAAAAGTTATGAAACTTTCAGTCTGCCACTAGGGGCATGTAATTTTCAGCAGGTGTACATACACAAGTTGTGGAGCAAGAGAATCAGGACATGCAGCAGGTCCAGTCGCATAGCGAGCACATTGCCCACTGAAAAATCCAACTCCCAGGTAAGAGAAGATGTGATCATTTTTTTCCCGAAATTTGAGTTTTTCTTTACTCATTGTGCAGCTTGGATAATCATCCAAATCAAAACTCCTGAAGAGCACATCTCATGTACGGCCCTTCGTTCGCCGACCATTCTTATGCCAGTTATCCCAGATACCTTGGATGAGATCTATGCCTGAGTTTACCATTTGAGGACTACTGTGCCAAACTCAAATCAGGCCATTCGTCCAGCATGCGACGAATTATGAACCAGTCAGATGTAGCCGTGGGGCATTCCTGTTAAAATCAAGCATGGTTGAAAATAGAAGACATCCAGAGATCTTCCTATTAAAAAAGATCGAGGTTCCATGAAGATCGACCGTGCTAATGAAAGAAGCATTTGAGAGGAAGAAAAAGAAGAAATTATTGTCGGTGTCGTCCACCCATTGAAAGGATCCTCCATTCAAGACATCAACATAATCAACTTATTTGACAAGTTTTCCTCCGGAGAAATTCCGAGAAATTAAAAGGTTTAATCTGCTATTAGGGGCATGTAACATAGTTGTTGTTGTTTAGTTTCTGTAGATTTTCTTTCCATTTGAAAAAAAAAAAGAGAAAAAAATAAATTCCCGCTAGGTTGAAAACCTAGGCAAAAATCAGGGAGAGAGGCATGATTGAAAACCCGCAGGGGAAATCATGGCAAAAGTGAGATGAAAAAGCAAAAAAAAAAAAGAGCAAAAAAAAAGAGCAAAAAAAAGAGAACAAAAAAAAAGAGCAAAAAAAAAAAAAAAAACTCAGTTTTCTTTAGGGTCACAACCGCCCTTTAATCGGCTACAGGGAAATGAAGAGAGTGTTTGTGCTAATATTATGGAAGCAGTGAAGAAATAAAAGGGTCACAGTTGTCCCTAAATCAACAACGAATAAAAAGGGCCACAGTCAACCTTCAAATGACTACATATAAAGAGTATTCCCATGAATCTTGTGAGGCTGGGAAATCAATTCAAAGGGCCACAGCCACCCTTAAAATGGCTACAAAGAGCTCCTGCAACATCAAAAGCGGGATGAAAAGGGCCACAGTCACCCTTCAAATGACTACATATAAAGAGCGATCCCTGCGAACCCTGAGAGGGCGGGAGAATTTTTGAAAGGGCCACAACCACCCTTCAAATGGTTACAGGTAAGGAGCGCTCCCGCAACATCAAAAGCGGAGAATAAGTGAAAGGGCCACAGCCACCCTTCAAACGGCTAAAGATAAAACAGTGACCCCGCGAATCTTGTGAGGGCGAGAAAATAAAGGGCCACGGTCGTCCCTAAAACGACTACAAAATAAAGGGCCACAGCCACCCTCTAAACGGCTACCGATAAAAGAGTGACCCCGCGAATCTTGAAAAGGCGGGAAAATAAAAAAGGGCCACAGTCGTCCCTAAAACGACTACAAAATAAAGGGCCACAACAACCCTTCAAATGGTTACAGATAAGGAGCGCTCCCGCAACACCAAAAACGGAGAATAAGTGAAAGGGCCACAGCCACCCTCCAAACGGCTAAAGATAAAAGAGTGACCCCGCGAATCTTGTGAGGGCGGGAAAATAAAGGGCCACGGTCGTCCCTAAAACGACTACAAAATAAAGGGCCACAGCCACCCTCCAAACGGCTACCGATAAAAGAGTGACCCCGCGAATCTTGAAAATGCGGGAAAATAAAAAAGGGCCACAGTCGTCCATAAAACGACTACAAAATAAAGGGCCACAACCACCCTTCAAATGGTTACAGATAAAGAGCGCTCCCGCAACATCAAAAGCGGAGAATGAGTGAAAGGGCCACAGCCACCCTCCAAACAGCTAAAGATAAAAGAGTGACCCCGCAAACCCTGTGAGGGCGGGAAAATAAAAAGGGTCACAGTCGTCCCTAAAACGACTACAAAATAAAGGGCCACAGCCACCCTCCAAACGGCTACAGATAAAAGAGTGACCCCGCGAATCTTGTAAGGGCGGGAAAATAAAAAAGGGTTACAGTCGTCCCTAAAACGACTACAAAATAAAGGGCCACAGCCACCCTCCAAATGGATACAACTCAAAAGAGCTCTCGCGACATTGAAGACGGTGAGAAAATGGTCACAGCCACCCTCCAAATGGCTACAAATACTCTCGCATCGAGACGTGAAATAAAGTACGGGTCACAGCCACCGTTTAATCGGCTACCAAAAAAAAAAAAGAGTGCTTTCGTTAGGTTGAAAACCCGAAAGGGCAGCCTAGGCAAAATTAGGAAATAAGGGGCATGATCGCAAATTCAGAAATTGCAATCATGGCAAAAGGAGAGAAAATAGAATCCCGATGGAATGAAAACCCTAAAGGGCAATCCATGCAAAAATTAGGAAAACCGAGGGGCACGGTCTAAAATTTTGACCGTGGCAAAAGGAGAGAATATGAGAGATTAAAAAAAGAAAACAAAAAAAAGAAAAAGATCCCGCTAGAGGCAAAAATTAGGGACATGCATTCAAGTCGTCAAGCCACTAGAGGCTCTTCTCCAACGGACGCCACTAGAGGCATTTCTCCGACATATGCCACTAGAGGCTCTTCTCCAAACGGACGCCACTAGAGGCATTTCTCCGACACACGCCACTAGAGGCTCTTCTCCATCAGACGCCACTAGAGGCATTTCTCAGACATATGAGGCTTTACTTTCTGCACCGCCACTAGAGGCTTTTCCTTGTCGCACGCCACTGGAGGCATCGTCGATCGAGGTTTTTACTTTACTGTACGCCACTGGAGGCTTTTCCTTGTCGCACGCCACTGGAGGCGTCGTCGTTCGAGGTTTTTATTTTCTGCACGCCATTGGAGGCTTTACTTTTCCGCACGCCACTGGAGGCTTTACTTTTCCGCACGCCACTGGAGGCTTTACTTTTCCGCATGCCACTGGAGGCTTTACTTTTCCGCACGCCACTGGAGGCTTTACTTTTTCGCACGCCACTGGAGGCTTTACTTTCCCGCACGCCACTGGAGGCTTTACTTTCCCGCACGCCACTGGAGGCTTTACTTTCCGCACCGCCACTGGAGGCTTTTCCTTGTCGCACGCCACTGGAGGCATCGTCGATTGAGGTCTTTACTTTCTGCACCGCCAACGGAGGCACCGCCAACAGGGGCACCGCCGACCGAGGCTTTACTTTTCCGCACCGCCACTGGAGGCTTTACTTTCGGCATCGCTAATGGAGGCACCGCCAACAGGCGTCCCGCCGACAGAGGTTTTATCTTTCCGCACCAATAAGCATATGAGCCACCTTGAAGACTTTGAAGAATTGGAAGAGAATATACTTTCTGGTCAAAATCAGTGTTTCCTCGTCTTTGGACAAACCCCTTCGAACACATTCTACGTGAGTTCGTCCAAAGAGGGGCAAACTGTAAACACTCGATTTTGACCCGGACGTAACGACGTTACACATGATACGTCAAATTCCGGACGCGTCAAGCCACAAAGTCTCCAAAAATGCTGAAGGGCACATTAGGGAAATTATTATAAAATATATTTTAAATTATTTCGAATTTATTTAATATTTTCGGAAGTATTTAAAATATATATATAATAATTAGTTTTTTTATTAGAAAATTATCTGTAAGATATTTATCTCCAGATATTATTTTTTATTCAAAAAAATAATTATCTGTAAAGATAAATATCCTTAGGAATATTCTCTAGAATAATTATCTGTTAGTATTTTTTATTTGAATTTTAACTGTAATCTAGACTAGTTTTTAGTATAAATAGGGGTCTAGTTTACATTGTAAAGGACACAAAAAAAGACACCACAAAAGCAATAAAACACTATTCATCGGGTTCTGTGCGATTTCGTCTTTTAGTGCTGAGAAAAAGTTTTTTTTTTCCTGCAAAGTTCCACCAGCAGGCCCAGCCACGCCGACGGCCCTTCCAGGCCACGCCGGCGACCCTTCCAGGCCACGTCGGTGGCCCCTCCGGCCACCCCGGTGGCCCCTCCGCCCGGTGGCCCCGCCACAGCGTCCGCCAGCTCCGGCCCCATCTTCACCGGCAGCCACCCCTCTTCTCTCTCTCCCGTTTTCTCTCTCTATCCTCTCCCTCCGGTAGCCCGCCCTTGCCGGCCAGCCCCGACCACGACCGTGCCAGCCCACCTCGTCGCTGCGCCGTGAAGTATCGACTTCGCCAGCCCTGGTACCAGTCCAAGCCTACCACCGCCGCAGCCACCGGACAGCCAGATCTGTGTCTGGATTTCTTCGGCCGGAGCTCCTGTCATCGTCGCACGACGCCGCCACCTGCCGTCCATGCCAAGACATGCGCCGCTGCCACCCGCCATCCCTGCCGGGACCTTCGCCGCTGTCACCCATCGTCGTCCGCCGCCCGAAGCCGCCGGATCCCGTCGCCGGTGCCCTGGTCACCCCTCAGCAGGTGAGCGTCTTCTGTTCTTCTTTTATTTTATTTTTTTTCTTTATTTTTATTTAATTTTTAGTTTGTTATTAATATTTTGTTATTATATTTTCTGTTTTATATTATTATTATTATTATATTACAATTAATTAAAAATTTAAATGTAATTTAATTAATAGTTTAAATGTAATTGGTAAAATTTAATTAGTAATTTAATTGTAATTGATTAATTTTAAATAGCATGTTAAAAGTTTTTTTAGTATTTTAGATTTCATTTTTATTAGGAGTTATAGGTTATAATTAATTTTCTAGATTTAGGATTATATCTGATTAATATTTTTGTGATGAAATTTGATTAATTTTGATATTTTTTGATTAATTGGGCGTAAATGATAAAATTGGCAAATTAAGTAAATTGAGTACCGAAAGGGCATAATTAAAAATTATAGAACCCCCGAACTCGTATTTCTGATCGTAGACTGATTTAATACCTAGGTGTTTAATTAGTTATTCGCTTAGGTAATTTAGGATTCTAGTTAGCCTAATAATTAACTAGTGGCGACTCTTTTCAAAATGCACGTTTTTCAAAACGTAATCCGCCATAGGTCAGATTTAGGTCCGACAACCTTCACAGGTTTATTCTCGACATCGCCACCAAGCAGTGCAGTTAGAAGCCTTTTGAGCCAGACCGCTTCTTGTGCATTCTTAGAGAGAGCTACAAATTCTGATTCCATCGTGGACAGCGCGACACAGGTTTGCTTCTTGCTCGTCCATGAAATGGCGGCATTATCAAGGAGGATCACTCCCCCTGTGGTGGACTTATGATCATCTGGATCGCCACCTTGGTCGGCGTCACTGTAACCGGTTAATTCTAACTTCCTACCCTCTTAGCACAGTGCGTAGTCGACAGTACCTTTCAGATAACGAATTGTTCGTTTTACAGTCTTTAAATGTTGATGGCCATGATCTAATAGAAAACGTACTACTAGGCTCATGGCGTAACATATATCCAGACGAGTGCATTGTATGGCGTACATCAAACTACCGACCATGCTTAAATATTCTGCACCCTTCATCTGTTCACGCTCTGCCGGATTCTTGGGCCGTCACGCTATGACAGTGCGCACCCAAATTCCACCGGCGTATCCACGGGTTTGGAATCTTGTAATCTGAATCTTTTCAACAGTTTGTTGATATAAGCATCTTGAGATAGAAATGATTTCCGGGTAGCCCGATCTCTGGCAATCTTAATGTCTAAGATATACGTGGCATCTCCAGTGTCCTTCATCTCAAATACAGATGCCAACCAGGACTTTGACTTGTTCATGAAACTCACGTCGTTTGCGGCAATGAGTATGTTGTCCACGTATAAGGTTAAGATGACATACTTAGACCCGGAGGTCTTATAATACACGCACGGATCCTCGTGAAGACTCACAAATCCGTTTCCTACGACTTCCTCGTGGAATCTGCGGTACCATTGCCGAGACGACTGTTTAAGACCATTAATGAACCTTTGGATTTTACAAACTTTACGTTCGTTACAAGGAGTAATGAAACCCTCTGGTTGCTCCATGTAGATCTCTTCCTCCAGGTTTCCGTGGAGGAATGCGGTCTTAACATCCATTTGGTGCAGCTCGAGATCGAGACTTGCAACCAAGGCCAGAATGGCCCGTACTGTGGTGTAACACACAGTAGGTGAGTATGTTTCGTCAAAGTCCACTCCGTGAAGTTGGGAATAGCCTTTCGCAACAAGTCGAGCTTTGTATCGCTCGACTTTTTCCACCAGTGGTGATCCTTCTTTCAGGACTCACCGCCTTATGCCCATGTGGTTAGCAGGTAAATCAACTACAGACTATAATGACTTTCATTTAGACGATCTCTCTCATTCATTATTTTCCTCTATTTCTCCACTTGAGGTCTTTCCAATGCAGGCCAGCAGTTTTTAGAGTGAGTTTATCACCCTTCTAGATGGGAAACTTCTTTGGAGAAGTTCGATGCCTTTGACTTTCGTCTAGGCTTGTTTATCCCTTCTTTGAGTCTTAACGTCTCTCCCACTAGCAATAATGCCCCTTATCGGAGCATTTCTTCCAATTGGAATAAATTCTCCCACTCGAAATAACACTTCTTATCGGAGCATCACTTCTATTGGGTACAAGAGCAGTGCTTGAACCATAACCAACATCTTCCTTGGACGACTTCTTGGTCTCGAAGTTTTACTTCCAAGATGAATTCCTTGATCACTAGGATCTGGAACCAAGTTTGTCGGATCACTCCCACTGGGAACAATGGGTAGTATAGGTAGTTGTGGCAATCCTGGTTCAACACTACGTTAATCATGTTAAACTTGATTCGTCCAAACAGCAACAGTGATTACATGTGGTAGGTGTTTATTCCTCCCACTGGATTTATTATGAAAATGTTCCCATTATCATTTACCATGTCATTCACTTGAGTTGCTGGTTCAAATCTCTCCCACTCGAAATAAGTGGGACCTGATATCTGTAATATCTTGCTCCTGATTTGATCAAGACTCATTATGCTGAAAACTGTCAATGCATCGGAAAATTCGTTCTCAAGTATGTAATGTTACATGTTCGACCACGACACCATGTCTTTAAGCTATAAACATGTACTTTCAAAGATTAATTAACGTACTCTTGTCCTAAATACATGTTTAATGCACAAATTAATGTCGCATGGTGTATGATTTAACTCATTATCATTCTTCAGCTTTTATGGCGGCGTGTTTTACCGATTTTAGTGGAACACAGTTTTACATGAATGTGAATCACTTCTCATCATCCCTTTAGGGAACACTTAATTAAGTGACTTTAACATTATGTCTATAAACTATGCTTCCAGAAGTGTATGATTTGATTTGAATGCCTAGCCTGACTTGTCGTCAACATCATCTGAAGCCTCCTTATTCTCCGGGGCAATGGGAGAACCGTCAACGACATCCTCAACAGTGACCTCTCTCTCTTTGAGGCGAGAGGAGGACCTGGAGGGAGAAAGGAACGAGTCTATCTTCTGAGCCTTGGAAGCAGGGGTCTCTTCCTCCAAGCTAGTCTTCTTCGACCTTATCTTAGCCAAGATTTGCACGGCAAAGATAGAGGGGGACCAACCTAAAAATCAACAAAACATGGGTGAATACAAAATAAGCAAAATAATGAGAAAAACAAAAAATACGACAAACACAATACCAGAGGAAGGTTTCACAGCGCCATACGACAATGAAATGGTAGTAGGGGTCTCAGCCACAGGCAAAGGAATAGGAGAAACGATCGAAGTCTCTCTCTCGGAAGGGACGTCCTCACCAGCATCATCATCCTCCTGAAACAGGGAAGGCCGATATTGAAACCAACCTACAAGACAAAGCAAGAAAGTTACAAGTACCAAAGACTCAAAGAATTGCATACCAAGGGTAAAACGCAGGGCGCCGTTCGAATCCCCGTGGCAGACAGATCCTTTTCTGAAATACGATGTACGGACCCGAAGGAGGCCGTTGTGTTCTCAATATATACCAGCTTCAGGGTCTGCCTGTCGGAAGTGGAAAGTTCGGAGAAGTCGGGACGCGCATCCGTCACCATGGGGGTATCCAGGGACTAAGAAACGTCCTGACCTTCAAGGAAAAAGTAGTATTTCTCCCAATGGCCACTACCGCCCTCAAAGGCAAGAACAAACCGACGCTTGTTATTCCACTTAGTAGTTCCCAACGTCGAAAGCCCCTTTTTGGACAATAGGGAGAATCAGGTAACTAGAGAATAAAACCTTGACTCACCACCGTGTTGGATGCGATAGAAGCATCGAAACAGAACAAGAAAGTAAGTCCAATGTTGGCGATGGCACAACACCCTAAATCCATCCCATGCACGGATGGTGGAAGGGGCAAACTCGAGAGGAGAAATCCGATAATACTGACAGAGCTCCCGAAGGTCAGCACAGTAAGGGAAGCGGAGCCCCGCCTTGATCTGATGAATGTATAACACCGACATCCCATCCGACGGAGGAGTAACGGAGCTACCACCACTGTGGTATGGCATGGCGAAGGGGAAAAATGATTTTCCCATGCCAAACAACCCAGCCAACTTAGCATGGAAAAGATCCACTTTCAAGTTCAACGAGTTCTTACTACAGGTCTCAAAAGGGAACACAGGGTCACGAAGAAAGGCAAGCTCATCCTCAAGGATAGGCCGCAACTCGACCTTCGTGTCCGACTCGGGATCAGATGTCTCAGGGACATAGTCCGGACTCAGGTCAGGATGCGGAAACCGCCTTCCCATAAAAAAAAAACCTCTCATGCAGGACGCGGACTATGGGAACATTAGAGGCAAGGTAAGTACGGGAAGCCTTAGGAGAATAAGGCTTACTCATTTTGAAGCAGAAACGGAACGAAGCTCGGCAAAAGACCCAAAAGCACACCTGGCAAAGAGGAAGGAAAAACAGCGATCCGTCAGGAAAAAACAATGGTCCGTCAGAAAAAACATCGGCCCGCCATAAAAATATAGCGGTCCGTCATGACACCATGTAAATCCATCAAGACCAACCTACCCAAGGGTACGTCCCAAAGTGCACAAAGATCAAATGCTTACTACGGGGGCAAAAGACACGAGCATGGACGATACTACTTGTCAAAGGGAGGGACTATGGTGGATAAAACATGGAAAACATCCCTAGAAGGGAGGACAAACAAAATCATCTCAACATTGCCTAAGGTAATGAAAGGAAGGAGCCAAATATCTTACATAAGAGCATATATCATCTATACAAGCAAGGGATGACCTAAGCATGGTACTAAGGCACCCAAACAACAAACACCTACCAAATTCCCAAGGGGGGCAATATCTATACCAAATGCTCACCTAAAAAATCTCCCAAGCTCAACAACAAAGACAATCTTCCACTCCCAATCAACAATACACAATGAAGCAACTCAACTATCTATGGCAAAACCTTGAATTTTATAGTGATCAATGGAGGACACAAAAGAGAGGAGGGGCTATAAAATCGAACCTTCAAAGAAACGAAACCGAACCGGTCCGATAAAAACCATCCACTGGAAGACCCACGGTGGCCGGAGGATGCTGTCACCACCGGGAGGAGCTCCCGTCGCATTCGCCACCACCCAAGGCCTCGTCCGGAGCCAGCCTTCCCAGTTGCGCCACCCGACCTGGCCCACAGTCACCGCTAGGAGCCCCGCCACCCAGCCACGCCGGACCGACCACCGACGCCGAATCCACCCGCCACGCCAATCGGCCACCCGTGGTCCCTTTCCCCGGTTCAAACCGAACCTCCTACCAAAATAAAACCTAGGGGAGCTCCATGTGAAATGTGGTGACTTGATTGGGTTGATTGGGTGGGAAAGTTGAAAAAAAAAAAAAAGGAGGAGGAAACCTAGGTTGAAGAAGGGGGGAGATGCTCCAAAAAGGGAGGAGGAGAGAAAATGCTCTAGAAAAAGATGAAGGAGGAGAAAATAATGAAGTGGAGTCTAAATATATGCTTTATAAAGTATATGGTATGGATTTTCTCTCCAAAAGCTCCATAAAAAGGAGACACAAACAAAAGAACACAGTCCAAAGGATAAGTAAAACGAGACCAAGACTCGTAATCCTTACCCTCATAGGATTTTATCACATAACACGAACTTGCTTAAATCTAACAAAAGCATTTTTTTTCATCTATTATTAAGCTTCTCTAAAAACAGGGGGCATGGAAATCAAAATACGTCTTGAGCACTCGATAAAGGCCGGGATCATCAAAAGGCCTTCCTAAGAAGAAGGGGGTTGAAAATCACGACACGTCTCGAGAACTCGATAGAGGTCGGGATCGTCACAAATGTACGCCTCTCTTCCCGCTTGGGCGATATTCCGCAAAAAATAGAGTCAAGAAAAGGTTAAACCATTCCTTGACTCGGGGGACAAGTGTTGGATATACGCCCAAACTATCACTAATTGGACCCGATAAATGGGCCATAACCGAATATAATTCGAAACTTAGAACACGGACACCCGAGGCCCATCGTGTAGGCCCAGAGAACACCCCGAGTGGCGAAATCCACTCGGGAAGACCCCGAGTGGAAAGCCCACCCGGGGGAACCCAAGTAAGGGATCCCCTTGCTCGGGTAACCCGAGCAAGGCCTTGGGGGTACACCTCCAAGTACCCCCATCTGTCCGGACGAGTCCCCCTCGTCCGGATCCCCACCCCTGAATGATATTTCACTCGGGGCTTACCTTTAGAGGCCACACACCTATACTTGACCATGATAAACTCATCTACGGTCGTACTGGGGTCATAGGCACCTTATTTACGGCCAAGTCCAACTCATAATACGAAACCGCCACAACCGGACCATAGAACCACTGGAACCGGGGCGGTCTGATAGAAACTCTATAAATAGAGAGCTCATCCCCTCATTTGAAGGTAACCACTCTCTTGTTAAGTGTACATGTGAGTCAAGTGTACCACATCAGTTAGATTTGAAGAGTTGGAACACTATATAAGCTTGGTGGGCTACTCCTACTATTACCAATTGGTTTTAGTATGGAACCTCACTGGGCTTATGTAGTAGGCCTGGGCTCGCTCCCCAGAATTAATCTCCTAACAACTGGTATCAGAGCCGGTGGCTCGGTCCAGGAAGTCGGGAAAGGCCCAAAGTGGTGAGTCCCGGGTAAGGGCGACGACACGTGATACATGCTGTTTCGAGTTTGGCTCCTGGCTCAGTGCATGACGTGGTCGTTCGAGGGGCTGGTTTGAAAATTCCACTGTTTGGCTACGGTGGACTCACATGTAAGGGGGAGATTGTTAAGTGTACATGTGAGTCAAGTGTACCACATCGGTTAGATTTGAAGAGTTGGAACACTATATAAGCTTGGTGGGCTACTCCTACTATTACCAATTGGTTTTAGTATGGAACCTCACTGGGCTTATGTAGTGGGCCTGGGCTCGCTCCCCAATTTTATCTCCTAACATCTCTCTCTCTCTCTAAGCTCACCTTCTCTCTAAAAGCTCTCACTGACTTAAGCTTCGGAGTGGGCTTACCGGGACCCCCCCCCCCCCTCCCGGTGCCCTTTTGCAGGTAAGCGAGGAAAGGAGAATGAAATACGGGAAGAAGTAGCCCACCGAGGAGAAGATCGAGAAGAAGAAACCCATTTAGGAGAAGATCGAGAAGGAGAAGCCCACGGAGAAGACTCGTGTGCAAACAGGCATGCTTTCCATCCAAAATGGACGAGTAAATTGACAGTGCAACACTTATAATTCTAAGGTAGGATCTTTCTATCATGCTCTAAGAGCACCATGCTTTTGCTACTTTTTTTTTGTATATTTTTCTATAGATACCTGAAAATCACAAAAATTATTTTAGATAAAAAGAATAAGACAATAGTAATTTGTCTATTTAAGCGTCATTAATGATCATGTGATCACTTACTCAAAATAGATGAGTAAAATACAATTTAGACTTCTAAAATACCTAAAAGTTACAAATTATCTCCGATACTATATTTTAATCAATGTTTAATCATCAACTAAATGATTTTAGATCCTTATATTAAATTTAAGACACCGATTTGGTTATTAATTAGAGTTATTTTACTAACTAAGCATATTTCAATTGGTAAATACAAAAGTAGGCACACGAATTTAAAATTGTCAAATTTGAGCAAACTCTCGAATGAGATTCGAAGGTTTGACCAAAAGCTTTGGTCAAACCCTCGAATCTCATTCAAGGGTTTGACTGGAGTTCTTAGTCAAACCCTCGAATCCCATTCGAGGGTTTGACCGAAGACTCCAGTCAAATCCTCGAATGAGATTCAAGGGCTTGACCTCAAGTTTGACTTAAATTTGAAATTAAAAAAATAAAATTTTAGCACTAATAAAAACCATTTTAAAAAAAACATCCAACATTTAAAGTGATCATAATATTTAAAATACAAACCATATAATCTTGTTCCTTCTAATACAAAAAAAAAAAAAAAAACATTATTCAATACTACACGTAAAATATAGAATAGATAATCAAGGTCTCCATGGTCGCCCACCTTACCTATCCCGCTTGGTCGCTCTCCCACCCCAACGTTCTCCATCTAAACCTCCCACATTTCTTAACTTTGATGGCCTAGAAGTTTTGGTTGGCTCCTGAGTGAGTTGAGACTATAGATGCACAGTATCATCTATGTCACACATGTCATTGTTTCATCACCCGGAAAATCACGATCAACTTCTTCTCGGATACAGTTGAACGACCGGACTCCACCTGTAATTTCGTGTGCGATGCGACACACTTCGTTGAGACCAGTCACATCATTGCAATGTAAACGTAAAATCTACATTTCATCTCAATAATGTCAACCTATAAACTAATAATCATCTAAATAATGCACATTTCATCGCAATTATGAAAACCAATCAACAATTAAACACTAAAGTGTTCATAATTAAAGAAAATATCATCAATTTACCTCAAATTCAGTAATTGCCCCAAATTCCGAAATTATAGTTTTGGATTAGCTACTCCGGCGAGCGACCCGCGACCTTGCTGTGTCTGAAATTTGCAACCTCCGGCGAGCAAGCGACAGGCTGGACGACGGAGGAGCAACGACAAGGCAGTGGAGCTTCAGGCGGGTTTAAAGGTGGAGCGGAACGACGAGGCGAGTATTCGGACAGGCGGAGGAATGCCTGGCGGGTGCTTCGGACGGGCGGAGGAATACCTAGCGGCAGTTCGTCGGCGGAACAACGACGCGTGGAGCTGCTGGTAGCTGGCACAAAGACAAAAGAGAAACAGAGATGGGCAATAGAGGACGAAACTGAGGAAAAAGAGAAAAACAAAGGTTTGACCGTAATCAAATCCTTGAATTCCATTTTCGGTGCTTAATTGTGTATTTTTGTATTACTAGGTGCATTTCCCGCGCATCGCGCGGGGTGACTTACCAAATATGTATAATTAACAAACTAATATTCGATAAAATTTATACTGACTATTTGTAATATGTTGAAACACTATTTTTAAATAAAATATCAATCTAAAATTTGAAAAAGTAAACGAAAGAATGAAAATTTTGAACCATAAAATACCATTGCGCAAATTCACAAATAAATTTTAGATGCCCGTACCGCATGCTACCTTTGGTCGTCGGATCTGTGTCACGCGTCTGTTCTTCAACAGATATGACTTCGATGACCAATGACGATATCTCGTCGGAGATAGAGATGACTCTGCCACTGAGACTGTCAGCCACCCGTACCGCCTGGTATCTTCGTTCGCCGGCTCCGTGTCAAGCGTCTGTTAAAAATCAGTGAACTTTTAATTTCGATTAATTACATATATTGAATCTTGAACGATCCGAAATTTTAATTGCGATTAATTGCATACATTGAATCTTGAACGGTTCGAAATCAGAGAAATTTTAACTGCGATTAATTGCATACATTGAATCTTGAACGGTCTGAAATTTTAATTGCTATTAATTGAATTTTGAACGGTTCGAAATAAGCGAAATTGTAATTGCGATGAATTGCAACTTAAAAACCCTCAGCTCCCTAGTGCAATCAATGCCATGAAATTAATGACTACAAAAATTTTAACTCAATTGTTATAAATACACCAATTAATATAAAAAACAAAATTTTCTCCACATTCATTTTGTTATTATCTTTTATGTATTAATCTTTTCTCTATTCATTTTGTTATTATCAAAACTTAAAAATAAGTAGGATTTAGCCTAGAAAACAAATATTGAGATTTCAGACTTCTTTTCCATGACGTCACAACACGCTGCACCTGGAGTCTCAGACCCTTACTTAGCCCTAAAATTGATTTTCAAAGGTTCTGCATCGACGACGCTCGAAATTAGAAGGGTAACATTTCAAATTCAATGTTGAAGTCTCAAGAACAGCAGAAGAGGAAGAGGAATTTCAGAAAGCGGACAATCGAAGAGGTAGAAGAAGAAAACGAAAAGTCAAGTAAGGGTCAATCGGATGACGAAGAAGAGAGTAGGTATATCGGCTTCAAACCTTGGATTTTTTTGCAGACAGATACCGTTTTTTATTGGAAAGAAGCTTAATTTGATTTATATTTGCTGTACGGTACCATCAGGAGGTTGGCGCTGGAAGAGGTGAAGTTTCTGCAGAGGCAGCGGGAGAGGAAAGCTGGGATCCCGGCGATTCCCGCGTCACAGAAGAGTGCGGCTGCGGCTCGGTCTGGCGCAGCTGCGAAGCCTGTTGAAAAGAACGAGGGCGATGGGGAAAAGGAGGATTTGGTTCTGCAAGATACATTTGCTCAAGAGACTGCTGTTATGGTTGAAGATCCTCACATGTATGTTTCACTTCTCTGTTTCCAAGTTGAAACTTTGGATGTTTCGTGTGATGAGCATGCTAGATTTAGATATTATGAGTTTCTTTCGTTACTGAATTGGTGTTTACTGAATTGAGCTTTGGGGCATTAGTTGCATCATGCTTCACAGTGATGTTTAGACTATAGTATGTACTAATTACGCGCTCTATTCTTCATTTTGTTTAATAATGTTCTTTTGAGATGTTATCAGAAAAAAAGTACGCTTAATTGTTTTTCACTGATATTCTCTCGGTTAGAGTTTTAGTTATGATTTTTCCTGTTTAATTTGACTGAATCTCGTCTATCTTGCTTTGACAATCCGTATTTTATTTGATTGACAATTTTGTCTGTTATATCCCATTGAAGTTTATTGGAGGATATTATGGCATAAAGGCCTCTAGTTTGAAGATTCAACTATCACTTAACATTGGTTTAATGATGAACTGGTGTATTTTCATAGATCAACTTGGTTATAAATTGTTTGCTTTTCTCAACAGGTTAAAGTATGTTGAACAAGAATTAGCCAAAAAGAGGGGTAAGAATATAAGTGCACCTGATCAAGTCGAGTCTGATCTGAAGCGAGCAGAAGACGAACTATATATAGTTCCTGATCATCTTAAAGTAAGTCTCTAAATACCAAATAAGTCATTTTATCTGCTTCATAGTTTCCACTCTTAAAGTGCTTGAATTGCAATTCTGCCTTAGTTGATGGCAATAGAATCAAATAAAATCCATTAAGTTGGCCAAGATTATGTATTAGAACTTTATTAAGTATGTGTCAATTTTCCACACCCCAGGTCAAAGGGAGAAGTTCAGAAGAAGGCTCTACCCAGTGGACAACTGGAATAGCTGAGATTCAGCTTCCAATTGAGTATGTAGCCGTATGTTTTTTTCAAAGAAAAAAGTACAATGTAAATTTTTTTTTGGCGAAAAAGTACAATGTAATTAAATCATCAAAAATAGCAAAACTATTTCATTTAAACTGGCTATGAGTATTATTCTTACTTGACTTGCCTGTGGGATATCAACTAATGCAGATACAAGTTAAAGAATATTGAAGAGACAGAAGCTGCAAAGAAGCTTCTACAGGAAAAGAGGCTCATGGGTCGGCCAAAATCTGATCTTAACATACCATCAAGTTACAGTGCGGATTACTTCCAGCGTGGCAAAGACTATGCTGAGAAACTTAGAAGAGGTTCCATTTTCATCTCATTAAAGCCCTGTTCTTTCCTATCACACATATTTTGCTAAGTAGTGCTTCTCGGATAATAATTTAAAAGTAAAAATTATTTACTTTTTCATAAAAGTTCTAGCATTCTCGTGATTCATATGATGCTGTAGTGGTCAATTTATCCAGTTTGTTCTATTTTTTTGATTACTTTGTTTGGTTAATAAACTGTAGATCATCCTGAGCTGTACAAGAGATCCCAAGACAATGAAGGTGAAGCGAAACCTGCCGAGAATAACAACACGGAAGCTGCAGGACAAAGGCAAGCTGCAACAGATCAGCTCATGCTGGAGAGGTTCCGTAGAAGAGAGCGCAACCGAGGGATGAGGAGGTGAAAAGAGTTATATTTAAAAAATTGCATTTTTACTGGTTCTCTTTGCACTTAAGAAAGAATTCTGTTCTAGTGAATCTTGGATATGCTACTTAGAAAAATGAAGATGCCATTGCAGTCGTGGTAACTGTTGTATACATTTGGGTCTTCAAAAAGGAAGAAACTTTCTGCAGAAAATTTGATTGTGAGGCAAACCGGAGTTGGCATTCAAAGTGAAGAATCTTTATATATTTATTTATAGCCGTGTACAACATACATAGGTTTAACTAGCAAATCTCGTATATCTGCAATTGGGTGTTGAAAAAAGGAAGAAACTTTCTGCAGAAAAACTAGTGATTATGAGAAGAAGCAGAAATTTAGATTTTGGTGCACAGCCAGACAGAAGACAGTTTAGAACTGGACCTATATCATATGTATGTAGAAATAAAATGTTGCTTCTTACTTATTAATTATGAATGATCCATCGTGGAAATACTAATTACCAAACTTAAAAATACTCTCAACTATAGCTTATGTTGTTAATCGTTGTTTCGGATTTAAAAATGTTGATATTCTGTCTTTCAACTATCTAATAATTGGTTGATTTCTATTTTTTCTCTTTAAATTGACGGAACGAAAACATATGTTTAAGCATTAAATAAACCTAAATCGTGAACTGTAAATATGATACTTTGAAATAGTGAAAAATAACATGTTGCTTAAAAAGTGAATTTTAAATCTGGATTATTAATATGAGATATATATAGTTGAGACTGTTTTTATACAGTTTATTAATAATCCTAGTTATTATAATTATGACATATATAATGGATGAATGATTGGTTATGTAGAGTATAGTTATAGTATACCCATTGTCCCAGATGCATCATCGCTTCCGCCGTAGATAGTTGCATGGGCGCTGAGCCATGCCATGCAGCTGAAACACCTCCATGGACAGTGCTGCAGCTGATTAGAAGACATAGTACGAGGTTGGTGCTAATTTGTTGAAGAAGAAACAAATATTTCTTCCCCCTCTCTCTCTCTTTCCCTCTTTACTGAATGATGTTTTTGTTTAGGGTAGGGGAGTTTCTCTTCTCTCTCTAGCTACTTAATGTTGGTTGGTTATGATGCTACTGAGCTAAGCACTTGATGATGAATGAATGAAAGAGGCTCTCCACCTATTTATAATCTCTGTGCAAAGCCAAGCCAAGCCAGGGACGTACGTATACGTTGACTTATAAAGCATTAATTAATTATTATCTTCGTGTATATATATATATATATATAACATCGGGTTACTTTACTATTGATGGGTTCCGCTATAACCGTTAAGCTCTTTAACAGTGAGGAAACGGCAAATAGGCCCACTGGGCCCTAAAATGGAGGTCAAGAGGGCCAAGGCGAAGGGTCCCGACAGAGGGAGTCCCGATGATGAGAGGTCCCGACAGAGTCGGACCAGATAGGCGAGCTGGAAGCTCCCGATGAGAAGCCTTTAAGTAGGCCCCGATGATGAATCCCTGAGAATGATTGGCCCTGTCACGATGACGAGGGGCCCCGAGCGGTGACACAACGAAATAACTCTGGAATCCCCGATGTTAGTCGGGACTTGCAATCAGAGGTTAAGGCCGAGATACGCGGGGCGTGGCCGAGATACGCGGAGCGTGGCCGTGATACGCGGGGCGTGGCCGAGATAAGCGAGATCATGGCCTGGATAGGCGGGATCGTGCCCGAGCTACGCGGAATACGGGCTAACCACCCCCAACGGTTCACCAGGTAACTGAGGTGCCTCTCCGCCTATAAAAGGGCAGAGGTCACCTCAGATCAAGTACGTTGTGTTATACACTTTGAGATTATTGCTTGCCAGTCCATACGAGATACTCATTTAAGCATCGGAGAGGGATTCTGGGTCACCGCCCGGTCTGTCCCCTCTTTGCAGGACCACGTGGAGCGAAGGAGCTAGGATCGCCGTCAAAGACCGTACCGGAGTTCCACCGTGATCCAACATTGGCGCCGTCTGTGGGAATCGTAACAAAAAGCTGATATGCCTTCTACTCGTTCAATGGCGGCTGGCAAGCAAAGAAGACAAGGACAATCTGGTGGTTCCCGTCATTCTGCTGCGACGACTTTGAATTCACCGCCGGAACATGAGGAGGACCAGAACCTTCCCGCTGCTGAGGTCTCCCAGACAGGGGGGCATAATGAAGGTCCCGAAGATGCTGCTGCTCAGAACCAGGGGAATAGGGAGCAGGGGGCTCCTCCAGCTGCGGACCTGACGAGGGCTGTGGCAGAAGCCATGCTGATGTTTTTGCAGCCGTGGAGGCTCTCTTGGATCGAAGAGAAGCTGCGAGGAGGCAAGAGGAGATGCCCCCGTTAGAAGAGGAAGCGCCCCCACCAGCAGAGGTTCGGAATGAGCGGGAGGTTCAGCCCCGAGGCCAGGGCAGGAGTGGGGAGTCCGTTCAGCCAGAAAGATTCGTGGTTGATGGGCCAGGACCAGTGCAGCACAGGACCATTCCCCTTAATGGTCCCATCACCCCCGATCAGGTGGTGAAGATCGTGAACATCTGCATGGGAGAGCAGAAGCCGCTGGTGTAGGAGCTGAGGGATCGATCTACTCATCCCTTCGTTCCTCGACTCATAGACACCCTCGCCCCGCCAGGGCTGGGTATCCCCACGATAAAGGAGTACGATGGCGAGGGGGATCCGGTTCGTCATGTCCAGAAGCACCTCATGGCGTGTTTGGGAAGAGCCCCGAATGAAGATATCGTGTGTACACTGTTCCCAAACACAATTGGTGAAAGAGCCCTGGCCCGGTTCTTTAGTCTGCCCCCAGGCTGCATCACTTGCTGGGCAGATATGCACGACCGGTTCATTCAGCAATACCAGGGTCGTAGACGTTTGCTGAAGAGTGTGAGGTCCCTGACCCAGGTGGTACAGAGGCCCGACGAATCGCTGGCGCACGATTACCAGCGGTACACTGCCAGTGTGGCGGAGATTGATGAGGAGATTTCGGAGGGTGAAACCATCCGTACCTTCATTCGGAACCTAACAGCCCCCTACGGTTCCGACCTGATGCACAGCGTGGCTGAGAAGGCTGTGTGGAATATGGAGGCATTACAGAAAAGGGTGAAGCGGCAAATCGATGTCCAGGAATCGAAGATAGCCGCTGGAGAGCTGGAGCCCCCGAAGTCGAATAAGGGAAAGCAGTCGGTCAAACCCTTAGACGAGCGCAAGTCGAAGGATAAAACTGAGAGCAGTCGGGGTCGATGTCGCTCTGATCGGAGGGATGATAGGCGTTCCTCGAAGAAGGACAGGCGGGAGGATCTTGACATTCCTCTCAACAGCTCTATGGCGGAGGTGCTAACGGTCATGGAGCGACAGGGTATCTCTAGGTACCCCCCGAAGAAGGAAGGAGAATTTTTGGGATCCCGCACCGATCGCTACTGTCGATTCCATCGTGCGAATGGCCATGACACAAATCATTGTCGGGAGTTGAAGAAGGAGATCGAAAAGCTGATCTAGAAGGGGAAGCTTAAGGAATTTGTCGGGGAGAAACGGTGCCGATCCCGTTCCCGATCACGGTCTCGTTCCCGATCCCGCGATCGATCCCCAAAGAAGAAGAGGTCCGACCCAGAGTCTTCTGGTGCCCGTAAGGAGAAGCGGGGCACCATAAATGTGATTCATGGAGGATTTGCCGCGGGAGGTGATACCTCGTCCTCACGGGAGGTTTACGCCTCTAGAATTCCTGTTGCTGTGGTGCTGGGTAAGAGGTCCCGATCCTGGACCCTGAAGGAAGAGATGGTGATCTCCTTTTCGTCGGAGGATCTCATAGGCGTGGAGACTCCGCACGATGACGCCTTGGTTGAGACCTTGGATGTAGACGGGTACGAGATGAAGCGAATTCTGATCGACGGAGGGAGCTCCTCCAATATTCTGTTCATGGACGCGCTGGAGGCCATGGGAAAAACGAAGAGAGATCTGAAGGAGGCGAATTTCCCGATGGTCAGATTCTCTGACTCCACCTCCTATCCGCTGGGGTGATCACCTTACTAGTGGAGTTTGGTAGCGGGTGGAAATTAGAGAGGAGGAACGTGGAGTTTGTGGTAGTTGATTCCGCGGGGACTTACAACGCAATCATCGGGAGAACTACCATCAACCCCCTGATGGCAGTTGCCTCGACTGTTCACCAGAAGATGAAGTTCCCGACTGACCACGGAGTCGGAGAGGTCAAGGGCGACCAGGTGGCTTCCAGAAAATGTTATGTCAACGCCACTCGAAGGAGGAGACGAGAGGTCATGACTGTCCTCCAGACTGATACTGATCCCAGAGAGGAGTTTGGGCGTCCCGCCCCCGTGGAGGATCTGAAGGAGGTCGAGATTGACGGACCTCAGAGGAAGGTAAAACTCGGGTCTGCTCTGACCGAGGAGACAGCCCGAGAATTGATCGATCTACTGAAGGAGTTCAAGGAGCTGTTCGCCTGGTCTCCGAGTGACATGCCAGGAATCAGTCCCGATGTGATCGTACACGAGTTGAAGATCGATCCCGCGATCAAACCTATCGCGCAGAAAAGGCGTCCGATGGGCACAGACAAGAAGATCGCGATCCAGCAGGAGGTGGGCAGGTTGCTCGATGCTGGGTTTATCAAGGAGCTCCGATTCCAGACTTGGGTCGCTAATCCAGTACTGGTGAAGAAGACCAACGGGAAATGGCGGATGTGTGTTGATTTCCGCGACCTGAATAAAGCTTGCCCGAAGGACTGTTACCCGCTCCCGAGAATCGACCAGCTGGTGGATGCTACGTCGGGACATGAGCTGTTGAGCTTCATGGATGCGTACTCGGGCTACAACCAGATCAAGATGGCTAAGGAGGATGCTCCTCACACAGCGTTTTATGCAAACAGTGACATCTATCACTACGATGTCATGCCTTTCGGGTTAATCAATGCCGGGGCAACCTACCAGCGGATGGTGAACAAGCTGTTCGGAGACATGCTGGGGGAGACCATGGAAGCTTACGTGGACGATATGCTAGTGTAGTCCCGACAAGCTGAGGATCATGTGCACAACCTAGCCATGGCGTTTGAGCGGATGAGGCTTCATCAGTGATGGGTTCCGATGTAATCGTTAGCCCCGTTAACAGCTAATGGACGGCGAGTAGGTCCAGTGGGCCTCGTGAAAAGCCTGAAGGCCCAGAGGCCCAGTATGAAGGGTCCCGACTTTAGCGGTCTCGATGTATGAGCTGAATGCTCCCGACAAGAAGCCTCTGAGTAGGCCCCGATGATAAAAGCCCCGCAGAGGCTGGACCTGTCTCGTGAGACAAAGGGTCCTGGGTGGTGACCTAGAATGAGATAACTCTGGAGTCCCCGACGGGAGTCGAGACTTGTGATCAGAGGATAAAACCGAGAAACCCGCCTACTAGATAGAGTAGTGGGACGACGGTTAAAGATATAGATAAACTTCCCCGAGATACGCAGGGCGTGCCCGAGATACGCGGAGTATGGGTAAGATACGCGGAGCGTGGGGCGAAATCTACGGAATCCCGAACGAGATATACGGAATCGTAGCGAGATATGCGGAATCATGGGCAAAACGACCAATCACGGTCACAGGTAACTGAGTAGCTTCTCCTCCTATATAAAGGAGGAAGTTACCTCAGAAAACACATCATCTAATACGCACTTAGACTATTGCTTACCACCCCATTGATTACATACTCATTTAACCATCGGAGAGGGATTCTGGGTCACCACCCAGGTCATCCCCTTTTGCAGGATTACGCGGAGCCCAGGAGTCCAAGCTTTCCGTCAAGGACGTAACGGAGCTTCGCCCGTGATCCAACAATCAGGTTCGCTTAAACCCGACAAACTGCGCCTTCGGAGTCCACTCAGGAAAGTTTCTGGGCTTTATGGTAAGCCAGAGAGGAATTGAGGTGAATCCCGAGAAGCTGAGGGCGATCGAGGAGATGCAGTCTCCGATAAACCATCGGGAAGTACAAGTGTTGAATGGCCGACAGGCTGCGATGAATCGCTTCCTGTCCAAGGCAAGTGTCCGATCAATGCCATTTTTCGAAGTCCTGAGGGCCAACAAGAAGTTTGAATGGACCGCCAAGTGTGAAGAAGCGTTCTAGGCACTCCAATAGCACCTTCGCACCCTCCCACCGTTGGCGAAACCAGTTCCAGGCGAGCCGCTCTATCTTTACTTGGTTGTTTCTGAATTTTCCATTAGCTCTGTGTTAGTGAAGGTTGTCGAGGGTAATCAAGTCCCCGTCTATTATGTAAGCAAGGCGTTTGCCAAGTCTGAATTGAACTATCCTGCTGTGGAGAAGTATCTCTTTGCGTTAATTATAACTGCTCGGAAGCTGAGACCTTATTTCCACGCACACGAGATTACTGTGTTGACGAACCAACCCCTAAAGCATTTTTTGAGCCGACCGGATGCGTCGGGGAGATTAGTGAAATGGGCAGTAGGGCTTAGTGAGTTTCGCATACACTTTGCTCCAAGAACGGCTATTAAGGGCCAGGCATTGGCAGATTTCATAGCAGAATCTACAGCCCCCGAACTAGAAGAAGCGGGCCCTGTAGAGGGGGCAACCATGGAGGTCCTGACAGAAGAACAACCAGAGAGGGCAGAACAATCAGAACAGCCAAACGAGGAAAATACCTGGGAGATGTACACGGATGGCTCCTCGAGTTCAGACGGATCAGGAGCAGGCTTTGTGTTGATACCACCAGGTGGAGGCGAGCCGCTTCGATATGCCTTGGCTTTAACATTTAAGGCCACGAACAACGAAGCGGAGTATGAGGCTCTTATCACGGGCCTGAAAATTGCCAGAGGCACGGGAGTTGCTCACTTGAAAGTAAAGTGTGACGCGGCCCTGATCGTAAACCAAGTTCAAGGGCGATACGAAGCGAAGAGCCCGATAATGAAGAAGTACCTGCGCGAGGTACAAGCCTTGAAGGAGAGCTTTAAAAGCTTCGACATCGAGGCGATCCCGAGGGAGGAAAACGCGGAGGCAGACGCTTTGAGCAAATTTGCCCTGGGGGCACCCTTGGAGGAAAATCGGAAGGTGCACTTCTTGGAGAAGGTGATCTTGTCGACCACCGACCCGACACAGGTGTGTGCCATTGAAGCAGGATCGCAGGAGGAGCCCACTTGGATGACCCCGATAGTCGCATACCTGACTACGGGGGCAGTCCCCGATGATAAGGTAGTAGCTGACAGGATACGTCGGATCGCGGTTAATTACGTGATGCTGGACAATCAGCTATACAAGAAGGGCTGGTTCTCGACTCCGTACTTGAAGTGTGTGGCTGAGCCCGACACAAGTCGAATCCTGAAAGAGGTGCATGAAGGGATCGCGACTTGTCATGAAGGGGCCCGATCCAATATGAGGAAAGTACTGAACTTGGGCTATTATTGGCCTACGATGAGCAAGGAGGCGACGGCGTTGGTCCGATCCTGTGATGCGTGCCAGAGGTACGCCCCGAGTATTGTGGCTCCAGCTGCTAATCTGACGCCCATCAAGAGTGCTTGGCCCTTTGCGCAGTGGGGCATCGACTTGGTGAGACCTCTTCCACAAGCACAAGGTCAATGTAAGTACTTACTTGTAGCTATCGATTATTTTTCGAAATGGATAGAGGCAAAGGCATTGGCCAGAACGACGGGGAACCAGATCGTCAAGTTCCTCAAGACCCATATTGTGTCCAGATACGGGATTCCTAAGGTGGTGATCAGCGACAATTGTCCACTGTTTAACGGGTCTCAAGTGAAGGAGTATCTGGAAGAGCTGAATATCGAGCATCAGACGGCTTCTGTACGCCATGCTCAGACTAATGGCCAGGTGGAATCAACCAACAAAATCGTGATGGATGGCCTGAAGAAGAGGCTCTACGCCTTGAAGGGAAAATGGCTGAACGAGCTGGAAAACGTGTTTTGGGCCGTTAGAACGACGCCCAAACGAGCAACTGGGAGACTCCGTTCGGCCTTGTTTATGGCACGGAGGTTGTTGCTCCCGTGGAGGTTGTCGTAGCATCACATCGGATGAGATATTACGAGCCTCTGACGAACGATGAAATGAGACGTCTGGACTTAGACTTACTCGAAGAGAAGAGGCGGGAAGCCGACGAAGTCCAGGCTCGAATGCGTTTGGCGACGGCCAGGTATTGCAATTGGCGAGTTAAGTCCCGAAAATTCTTCGTCGGGGAGCTGGTTTGGCGTCGCAACGAGTTCACCCTTTTGGATCGAACCGGCAAGATGTCACCAAAATGGGAAGGACCTTACAAGGTCGTGGGGATGCCAGCCCCGAATGCATACAAGTTGGAAGACCTCGATGGCAGAGTATTAAAGCATTCTTTCAGTGGCGAACACTTGAAAAAACACCATGCTTGATGAAAAGTCGCCTTAAGTGGT
Source organism: Clarkia xantiana subsp. parviflora (assembly GCA_036873135.1). Lineage (NCBI taxonomy): Eukaryota > Viridiplantae > Streptophyta > Magnoliopsida > Myrtales > Onagraceae > Clarkia > Clarkia xantiana. Next base: position 6,836,302 of record JAPTYO010000017.1, on the reverse strand, counting down.
GCCCGATGAAAAGTCGCCTTAAGTGGTGCCCGAAGAAAAGTCGCCTTAAGTGGTGCCCGAAGAAAAGTCGCCTTAAGTGGTGCTTGATGAAAAGTCGCCTTAAGTGGTGCCCGATGTAAAATCGCCTTAAGTGGTGTAAGTTATTTGTCGTTTGATTCGATGTAAGCAAATTTTGTGCTATCAATTAATAAAGAGGTTGCTTCCAATCAGAATTATTCTTAGATTTATTTCTAAGCATTATAAAGTCGCCTTGAGTGGTGCACGAGAAAAGTCGCCTTGAGTGGTGCACGAAAAAGTCACCTTGAGTGGTGCATGAGAAAAGTCGTCTTAAGTGATGCATCATTCTTAGATTTACTCTAAGTAATGTTAAAGTCGTCTTAAGTGATGCACGAGATTAAGTCGTCTTAAGTGATGCATGATTCTTAGATTTACTCTAAGTAATGTTAAAGTCGTCTTAAGTGATGCACGAGATCAAGTCGTCTTAAGTGATGCATGATTCTTAGATTTACTCTAAGTAATGTTAAAGTCGTCTTAAGTGATGCACGAGATCAAGTCGTCTTAAGTGATGCACGAGAAAAGTCGTCTTAAGTGATGCGTGATTCTTAGATTTATTCTAAGTATTGGAAAGCCGCCTTAAGTGGTGCAAGTTAGTAAATCGTCTTAAGTGATGTATGAGAATGTCTTAAGTATCGAGGTTTCGACTTAAGCAAATATAGCAAAGCCACTTGGAGAAGTGCACAGAAAAATCGGAACTAAGAATGTTTGATATTAATGGGGCTCAAAGGCCCGACGATTACAAAACGAGGGAAATACAAGGACTCTAGAGATAAGCAGTTAGGCTTGGTCCTTGTTGGCGGCATCAACGGGAACAGGGTCCACGAGGTCTGGGGCAGAAGGCTCCACAGGGTCAGCCGATGGAAGGTTGACTATCGGGGTCATGGGATCGAGGATTTTTCGATGAAGAAGTAGCTCCTCTTCACTCTGAACTTGTGGTATGCATTTCCTGCCTTGAGCATCGGCTTCTCCACTCCGGAGAGCTGCATCATAAGCAGTGCTGAAAATCTCGTTCAGAGCATAGTCGAAGTTGAAGGGCTTCCTTCCCTCGGAACCAGATTCACTGTCTGAAATCAGCCATGGAAAGGGACATTGGGTTTTTCCGGGAAATTAGAAACAAACTATGCAGAGATGAAGGCGAACAATAGAGAAGAAACCCTTACCTGACATGATAATTGGAGGTTGGAAGAATGAACTTGACATTGCCGGAAAGATGACCGGAGGAACACTAAGGTCTCAGGAGCTGCAAAGAGCTTTTGAAAATTCGTAGATGGTAAAAAGAAACTGTACCCTGAGTGAGGGTTTTATAGGCAAAGAGGACAGTCGAAGGGGCGCTTTAATCTGAACCGTCGAAGTTGAAGCGTTCTGATCTGGACCGTTGAGACGAAACGTGCGGAATGGCAGCAGGTGCAATGATGAAACAGCCTGAAAAGCACTTTTCAGAAAAAGCAGACACAGAGAATCAGGCACGGGTACTGATGACGTCAGTTCGTTATCTACTGCATTGGATGGTTGGGGAACCGAGGAGTCCCCTCGGATTTGGCAGTTATCCACAGGGTATTGAGGAAACGTGAACGAGAAGACTCACACTGGATGACTATGACAAGGGAAAGATCCCCGACTTCGATGTCGGGAGATCGGGAGTTGAAAAGACACGACGAACTAAAAGTCCCTCATGTCTTGGGGGCAAATGATGGGTTCCGCTATAACCGTTAAGCTCTTTAACAGTGAGGAAACGGCAAATAGACCCACTGGGCCCTAAAATGGAGGTCAAGAAGGCCAAGGCGAAGGGTCCCGACAGAGGGAGTCCCGATGATGAGAGGTCCCGACAGAGTCGGACCAGATAGGCGAGCTGGAAGCTCCCGATGAGAAGCCTTTAAGCAGGCCCCGATGATGAATCCCTGAGAATGATTGGCCCTGTCACGATGACGAGGGGCCCCGAGCGGTGACACAACGAGATAACTCTGGAGTCCCCGATGTTAGTCGGGACTTGCAATCAGAGGTTAAGGCCGAGATACGTGGGGCGTGGCCGAGATACGCGGAGCGTAGCTAAGATACGCGAAGCGTGGCCGAGATACGCGGGGCGTGGCCGAGATAAGCGAGATCATGGCCTGGATAGGCGGGATCGTGCCCGAGATACGCAGAATACGGGCTAACCACCCCCAACAGTTCACCAGGTAACTGAGGTGCCTCTCCGCCTATAAAAGGGCAGAAGTCACCTCAGATCAAGTGCGTTGTGTTATACACTTTGAGATTATTGCTTGCCAGTCCATACGAGATACTCATTTAAGCATCGGAGAGGGATTCTGGGTCACCACCCGGTTTGTCCCCTCAATTGGGGCTAGGTCCCAATTGACCTAGTCGGACCTAGCCTAGGGCTAGGTCCGACCCTGGGTCGGGGTCGCCTGGGTCCTGCGACCATGACCCAGGGTTGGACCTAGCCCATGGCTAGGTCCGGCTAGGTCAATTTGGGGAAATGATTTGATTTTGAAGTTTTAGGATTAAATTGAACAAAATAAAAGTTAGGGATGTATTAGATGGACTAAATTGTAACAAAATTGAAAGTTTTGGGCTGGTCACGTGCATGGCACATGCCATTTAACGGCTGTTTTTGACGGAACCCTAACGGAGGTACCAAAACAGTAAGGTTTGGAAACATATGGTACCAATTCGGTACGAAAAAATACTAGTGGTATGAACAGTGTAATTTTTGTAAACATGTGGTACCAAAAGGACCTTTAACCCGACATATAATATAATACATGAAATGAAAGGGATTAAAAAGTTGAAAATTGAAATTATTATTGCTAATATTTGTTCTCAGAAATTGATGAATAAAAAAGAAATGAGTGGTGATTGGTGTGAATGAACTGAATGTTGATGATGAAAGAGGACGACGAGTGGATTCAAGTTCGACTAGAGGGATGTGAGACTTGTCAAGATAAGAGTGGATGAAAAAAAGGGTTTAAAATAATAATAATAATATTTTGGGTTAATAACCTATGAAAGGTCTGAACTATTATTCATGTTAACGGTAGATGTCTGAAATTTAAAAAGTTAATAACGGAGGTCTGAATTTTCAATTTAATTGATTTGAGGTTTTCCGTCCATTTTTAGGGTTAAATTTAACAGAATTGTGTGAAATGACATTTTTGCCCCTTTAATATTTTGTTTTATTTAATATCTTATTTAAGGAAATGTGAAATGACAATTTTACCCCTAAAGTCAAATTAAAACTACCCAACTCCGGCCACCGCCACCCGACTCCGGCCACTACCACCCGACTCCGGCCACCACCACCCGACTCCGACGACCACCACCTCGGCTCCGACGACCCGACTCCGGCCACCACCCGACTCCGACCACCACCTCAGCAAAAAAACTCCGATCGGAGCCCAATCGGGGCCGGTGGCTCCGATTTGGGCCCAATCGGAGCCTTGGTGGTGGTCGCCGGAGTATGGTGGTGGTCGCCGGAGTACGGTTGGTGGAGTCATGGTGGCATCAAGGGCATTTTGGTCTTTTCACTTCAAGCATGTGAGGGGCACAGTTGATAGAAGAGTATTTTTTGAAATTTATTTTATTTCCAGTCACATGGCAAGCATGTGACCAACTTCAGTTAGTTTTAACGGAAAAAACTAACGGAGACCGTTGTTATCAACAAAACTAAAATTTCAGACCTCCCTTATTAACTTTTTAAATTTCAGAACTCTCTCGTTAACATGAGTGATAGTTCAGACCTTTCATAGGTTCTTAACCCTAATATTTTGAAAAAAAATATATTTTATAGAAAGTATGATGCTTTAAAAGTAGTGTAGATGAGTACGAAGTGAATAGCTAAATATTTGTTTAATATTATTTAATCTTATAGTTTTTACTTTTTTATTTTTAGACACCGAGATTAAAAATCTCAGAGTAACAATAGAAACGTCCCATTTTGCGTGACATGAGTACGAATACTCATTTATGCTCAGAAGCTCTTAATTAATTTTTAACTTTAGAATTGTGGTGTGTCATTATCCAATTTAATAGAAGCGGCAACTGCATTTGTTTTGATAATTTTTTTTTTTTACATATAAATATATCTTGCATGTTCAAGATCCAGGACACGCGTAACTCTGTTAAGGGGTTCAAAGGCAAACTGGCTAGCCTTTACTTATTAGTTAATAATTATTATTTGGTTAAATGGTTGTGTGGATATTATTATATATATATAGTGTGGATTAGAGTTTTGAACTTAATTAGTCCCCAACTAGTAAAGTAAAACTAATGGTGTAATGGAGGATATACTTAATTAGCATGTCCCGACTAACCCCGCCCCGATTTTTTTTGGTTAATAACTAAAAAACTGTCTAAGGTTTACCCTATGTTAAAATTAGGTTTCTGAAGTTTCAAATGTTAAACTGTAGTGTCCAAGGTTTCAATTTTGTTAAAATGTGGTGTCTCGGTGCGATTACTTTAAAGAAGTCAATTCTAACGAAAACGCCTGTCAAATTCGAGCTCCCATACGTACTCCCTTCTCGTCATCTTGCCGGGACCGTCACCTAAAAAGTTGGTCACATCCGCGCAAGTAAATCTCACTCTGTTGTCATTTGAAAATGGCTCCACACCACTCTTCTAGAAACTTTTTTTTAATGTTCAATTTTTGGGCGAAATTTGACGATGTTGTGAAAAGTAAAGAGTGATTGATTATGAGTGGATGGGTGTGTTGATGAAAATGATTGAATGAAGATGAAAAGACGCGCAGAGACACCAAATTTCAACAAAAATGAAACTTGAGACAGTCTATTTTAACATTTCAAACTTCAGACACCTAATTTTAACATAGAGTAAACCTTGAACAGTTTTTTTAGTTATTAACCCTTTTTCCGGTCTAGCAATGTTACTAGGCGGTTCATATACACCTATGCGAAACGATTGTATTAGATGTTCTCTCCTTGTATTGATACTTGGAGATTTGGATGGCATTAGGATTAGTTTATTAATAAAGCCTTGAAGGTTTTGAGAAACCCGGATGTGAATTGCTCTTTCAAATTACAGTTACAGATATAGATCGAGGAGGGACCATTAAATAATTTCCAACTTTTAGTATATTAATTATTATTATTATTATTATTGTTATTATATATAATATTTTAATATCAGTAGTTGTTGCGCCGTGTTCTTATTTCCGAGGACGAGAATCCGCGGTACGTAAGAGCAGGTAGTGATTACATAAATACTACCTAATTATCAACAACTTGATTGAAGCGGCTAACCATCCACATAACCGCAAAAAGAAAGTCAATCCAATCGGCAACATTATATATATTATTATAGATAATAATTAAACAGTCGTATATATAGGTACATGAAATAAGTGGGCTTGCATGCATGTGCCCATCACCGTGCTTATCAAGATAATTCAGCAGTTTAGTAGATTAAATTTCTAACCAATCATTAATCAATCAATCAAACAAAGTTGAATTAATTACTATACAGTACGGCAGCGCATTCGTCACCGTTGCCATATATTGTGTGTGGCATGTATCCAGGATATCCCATCCTCCCATGGCACATGGCCGATGCCCAACTATATGCAGGCAACGACTCAGACATTAGGGGTCAACCATTTTCCAAATTTATATAGTCAAATCTACAGTCCCTTTCTAAGAGATTGATTGATAGCTAGCTCTTTCTATGTCTCCAACATATTTTCTAATATGGACAATACTTAGTTATATTGGATAGATGGATGAATATAGGTAAAAATAGGAGTTCATATAGCATACACCATCAGAAGCAGTGATAGAGTCGGAAACCATTTCTGTTTTTTGTTTAGTCCTCGTTAAACAGGGTGATGCATTTTTGCCTATGTCCAGAACTACTTTTACTCTATCTTATAAGAAATTATTATAGACATATGGGAGCAAACCTAGTAAAGCATTACCCTCCTCCTCCTCCTCAAGGATGTAGGTTCTGAACAAGAAGCCGAGCATTGTGCAGAACATCATTTGTTTCTTCATTGGAGGCATCAAGGAGCCGCACTTCTTTGATCTCGTCCTCCCATTTCTCTATTTGTTCCTTGTGCATCCTGTACAAAACAATATTACATTTTAATATCATAACTTCTTCTTTTTTAATGTAAATGATAAGACTTCTACTTGCAACTCACGTGATCAATCGTTCTTCAAATGACTCATTCAATTCCTTGAACATATTCCTTCCCGATTCAAGTAGCTCAGATACCTACAAATTTACCCTTCAGAAATCAACCAGCAAATTACAGACTTTCAGTCCAGATACACCAACTTCTTTATTGGTTTATCATTTTCCAGTGACCTACAATTGGTTCTGACCATTATGTTAATTCTTGATCAAACTCCGCCTTCTTTTCTCAATTTTGTTGCAAATCAACTGTTAATTATTGGCAGCTTATCTGAACTCCAAAATCATCCCTTTTTACCTTTTATGAGCTTGAAACAACATCTTTGCCTAGTAAGGCAGAGGCTGCATCTGTACCTGCTGAGTGAAGTTCTCAATCTTCTCGAGAATGTGACTGATGTAGAGCTCCATTTCTTCAGACCCCGTAGTGTTGGTTTCACTATCTTCCTTCTCTGCTACCTCAATAATGGCCATGTCACTGACTTCCTGCTCTTTCTCTTCCACCTAGTAGCAAACAGATCAATGAAAATATTAATCCGGATCCAGGTCCAGTTTAGTTCCTGCAACAATCACCTCAGAAAGAAGATGGAGCCAAAAATCACATACAGATGGTTTCAATCGTTTCAGATTTGGAGTTCCTTCCATTTCTACTTGAGCAATACCAAACCTGCATATGAATTATAATCATACGAGTGTTACATTCCATATGTCACAAACAAAATCAAAGAGATAGAACATGAGATTAAATCTCAATCTAGCCTGAAGTTGTGAGATATTACAAGACACCGATAGCCAAGATGTATATGATGCACACAAATACATGCGAGCTGGATATTACTAAGTAGATCACTAGTAAACTAGTAGCAGCTTACTATCTAATAATCAACAGCATTTCCTGTAACTATACACCATATTTCTTCAATACTGCATCACATTAAATTAAATTATTATCCAACGGCTAGAATTGTAGTCTGAAATTCAATTTAACACAACCAAACTCTTCCGCCATCTTCTAAGAAAACTCCTGAATAAGAGGTTTGTTGATTTATCCACTACTAATCAATAATTAATGTTCCTTTAAGCGTTGAATTCATCCCTTACTCTGATCCAATGCATTTAATTCCTTAGAATCTCATACCAGCACAAACAAGCATTCAAGCTCCACTTTCATACAATTCACAGCAAATTACAAGTATCCAAACAAGATCCCATAGAGAAGTACGCTAAAAACCTATCGCAAGCATTTGCAAGTGATGAACAATGCAAAATCTGTGCGCAAATGTGCGATTTAGTGCAAATGAGGAATAGAGAAAGCACACTCTGATATCGATGAATGAAATTCAGATCTGACTTGAGAAGTCTGTGCTGAGCAGCAACTTCCTCTAACCCCACTCTTCAGGCGAATCCTACGACGATCGATCTTCCTCCGGGGGATACTTTCATACGAGTGGAGGGAACTGCTCTGTCATCCCTCATATTGGGCCGTTAAATATTGAGATATGGCCCATAAATTAATATGGGCTCTTATGTGGCTTCAGTTTAGGTGACCAAAAAATTAGTCCAATATCAAATCATGGAAATTGTATTTATGGAGACCACCCTTGGTATTTTTTTATAAACAAAATCGGTGAAAAATTAAATTTGGTTGTTAATTATGCCATAAAATATTATTATTCGGAGTTCTACGTGTTCCTAAAATTGAGAGACCTTTCAACTTATGTTTATAAGATTATTATAAAGACTAGATGGCTAGATGGCGGACCCGCGTTGCGCTGTAGTTAATTTATTTATATAAATATTTTAATATTATGAAAATTCAAAATTGATATTATAATTAGTTTGATTAGTTCTTGTTATTTAAAATAATTTATTCAATACAAATTAACCACTTCTACATATTTGAGATGTATATTTAAGCTTATATAAATCTATTTTAATGTCTGTAAACATAAGTTATATATGCTAGTTTAAAAGGTTTTCGCATATATTATTGCGATATTTTTAGTATACTCATTAAAAACCATCAAAATATTTAAAGAAATAAATACATAATAAATATGATTGCAATTATATATTCTTATAGGTTTAGTATCTAATAGATTTTTTTTATAAACCATACACATCTTTGATAGTAATTTCTACATTTAATTGATGATTAATATTTTAATTAGTATTCCAGGTAATAATGTTAAATTTAATTACTTATTTTTTTTTTTTACAAAAGATAATTTCTTACTTAAGTAAAAATGTATGATGAGAGAATGTAGATATGATGGTTGAAAATAGGTACGTGGAAAATTAACTTTTGGTGAGAACCAATAAGAGAACTTGATGCAATTATAAAGTTTTTTATTACTATTTGGCTATGTAACTTAATTATTTGTAACTTGATAAATTGACAACCCAATAATAGTTTCTATTGACAAAAAAGTGGTAAAAAATATTATTTGTCAACCATACATTAAACCTATCCAAATTATATTATTAATATTATATAAATAAATACAAATAATATATAGATAATTTTTTTTAAAAAAATTACGTTTCTTAATTTTTATGTATTTTAAACCGTTGATTTCCCATTTCTTATTATTCTATTCTTTTTTTTTTACTTGTATAAATTTGTGAAACTAAATATAGGTATACACTGATTGTATTCACACAAAAAATATCAACTAAACATTATATGTTGTAGTTTTTATAATTAATTTTTTATAGTTTAAATGGTTATTCATACGAATTTTTAATATTCGTATCCAATATTTTTATTTGTAACGCGTTTCCTTATGTGTTTATTTTATTTATAGTAATATATTGATTGTATTCACTAAAAAAAATATACTATTCCTTATATATTGTAATTTTTTATTCAATTATTTATATTTTAAATGGTATTTCATAAGAAATATTAATATTTGTATCTAATCTCATTATTTTTAACATGGTTTTTATGTGTTTTTTTCCACATGTTTTAGGAAATTTGTTAGGGTGCATTGCAACTTTCTATTGTTAGGATTCAAAGTAACTAACATGTAAATGAAATAGATATTTAAAATGAATGAAGTATATATATATTCTATTATAGCAAAAAAAAAAAATCAACAAAGTGTGCATTCGAAATTAAGATTTGTGCATGTATCATTATTGTCATGTTTCACCTTTTAATTATAATATATATACTTTAATAGTTATGGTTTTGTTTTGTTTTTAATTATAACTTATGAAAAAATATTTAAGTTATGTATTAAATCTAATATATTCATCTTTAATGTGTAAAACTTGCATAATTTTACGATGCAAAACTTAATTTCATGAACTTTTCATTGTAACGGTTTATGAGAATGAATGAAGAGATTTGCCTCAAATCTACAATTCCATGTGGAGGTGAGATAATGGTTACATTGATCTAACTCATAAAAAATTGACATGGACCAATCAAATTGAGTTATTCTAACAACTAAGTGAGATAAAATTGTATAAAAAGCTTACTTGTCCACATAACACAAGACACACCCAAATTATATATAATACTAGATACTAACCCCGCGCACCGCGCGGGTAAATTTTTATATAAAATTAAAACTAAAAAATTAAGGTATCTTAATTTGTTGAATACTCAATGTTATTTGAAAATTTAGATACATTTTTTAGATAGAAATTAGTTAATAGTAATGCATTAGTTTAATTAAAGTATTTAATATAAATTATTATTTCATGATAGTCATTATATCATTTTTATAAGACTATAATTAATATAACAGAAAATCAAAATAAGAAAATTGTGTTTAGCATTAAAAAATGCAAAAAATAAAAAATAGTTGAAATTGGATTTGAGAAATAAAAATAATTTGAGGATTTTTATAAATATAATATTTAAAAATTTAATTATTTTAACCATTAATGTAAAAAGTTGATATATATACGATTTATATAGTTAGGCGTAGTAAGTTTTTATAATATATATTTAATATTTATGTAGGTTTATATATTGTAACTATTTATAAATAAATATATGTGTACAATATATTTATGTAAGTTTATATATATATTGTGATTATGTATTTTTTTGGTAGAATATTGTGATTGTGTATATGTATATAGTATATAGATAGACATTGATGCCCACATATGTTATCATTTGTGAGACCATTCATCAGTGGATATATTGTGATTTAATTTTTTTTTAATAAATATTGATAATAGAATATTATATGGGTGATTCTTAAACTTTATTGTGTTGATCATTCTGAGCTTGTCGAATTTCTATTATAAAGAATCTACAAAACATGATCCGTTGTTAACATTAAGTCATAACTTATATTTAACGCAAAAAAAAAAAAAATATACGATTATAATAATGCGAATATTTTTTTTTTATATTTAAGTGAGATAATTAATAATGTCTTAAACAATAGTTTTTATTTCTTTAGGAATTATGTTAATATTTCTTAAAATTACAAAAGCAATTACTCGAATATTGCAAATATTTTAAAAGATCTTATGTGGACATCCCTTTAATCTTAAATAAAATCTGGTCCTAAGGTTTGTTTGAGGCTTCTATACGACCAATGAGTTGATGTCTTGTTTATTGTTTTATTATTTTATTGCTTCATATAACATGATATATTATTTATTATTTGTGTTTATGTGACGGCTTTTGAAGATTTCACAATCAAGCTGTACATATAATATATTTAAATAGAAAATTTTAATTATTTGTTTTATTTTACGCCGAGCTTAAAATTGGAAACAAAGAAAATTTACATTAGAGTTTTCTCAATATTTTATATCTAACTAAGATAATTGAGTTTAAAGTTAAAATATTTTTTAAAAGGGTTAAATAAATGAAATTTGATTTGAGAAGTAAAAATATTTTGAAGATTTTTATAGATATTATATTTAAAAATTCATCTATTTTAACTATTAAGCTAAAAAAAAAGTTGAAAATATATATAAGTTTTATATTATATGCATATTATTGGTCGTAATAACCTTTTATATTATATATATTTTATATTAGCTTGGTCAGGACTTTGCAGTACAATGATTAGCTATGGTTATATGAGTTTAGTTGAATTTATATATTTTTTATTGTTTAAAATAGTAAAAGATGATATGTCGGGTTTAAAAAGCTTAACTATCGAACAATGTATGTTGAGAAAAAAAGTTTTATTAATATATGTAATTAAATTTATTTCTAAGTTTAAATCTAGAATAATATGTATATAAGGAATGTATTAAATTAAATTCAATGGTAGAAATATAAATTAATATATTTGAACATATTTATTTACTGATTTTTTTTTTATCTAAATAACATAATAAAATATTTTAAATATTTTTATCTAAATTTTTATAAGATTATTGATTATGATCACAATTTAAAATTTGATGAATGTTATAAATTTACATGGTAAATAACTTAAAAATAATTTATTTACATTTCAAAGGAAATCAGATATGTCTCCACTAATAACTGACTTGAAAGATAAGAACTACCCTAATAGTAAATGCAATTACAACCAATTAAAATGACAACAAAGATAAATGAATTAAGACGTCAGCTACAAATCGTTAAACCATTATTAACGAAAATATTTGAATTGCACTAAATACAGTGAAATATGAATAATACAGAGTTTTTTTTTTGTCAACGAATAATACACACTTAATTATAAGAAAATATAAAAGCAAATTCGTCACATAATATAATTTACATTCATACTTGGACTTTATTGGCCGCGGAGACTATCCTTGTGAATGTACATATGGACCCCAAATGAGAAAAAAGAAGATAATACTAACCAATCACCGACACACAAAAAAAAAGTTAGATTATGAACGATAAATTTTAATATCTTCAAAATTAAGAGAGAATTCATCACATAATTATAATTTAAATTCATACTTGGACTTCATTGGCCGTGGAGACTATTCTTGTGGATGTACGTATGAAACTTAATAAAAAAAAGATAATATTGATCAATCACTGACACACAAGAGAATAAGTTAGATACTATGCACAATAGATTTGAGTATATCATAATTAAAACAGAATCGTCACATAATTATAATTTACATTCATACTTGAACTATTTTGGTTGCGAGGACTATCCTTGTGGATGTACGTATGGAGCCTAATAAGAAAAAAAGATAATATTGATCCATCACCAACCCAAAAGAGATTAAGTCAGATACTATGACAATAAATTTGAGCATATTTAATATCTTCAAAATTAAGAGAGAATTCGTTACATAATTTACATTCATACTAATTGGACTTTAGTGGTCGTGGAGACTTACTATCCTTGTAGCTTACGTATGGACCCTAATAAGAAAAAAAAGATAATAATATCAATCACCAACACAAAAAAGAATAAATTTGAAATTAGTTTGCATATGTATTAGTGGTAGAAGGTTTATACCTAAATAAAATAGAGTTTTCACAATGCATGCATATATATATAAATATTGCATTAACAATATATACATACATTATTAGAGAGGAAAAGAAGACGACGTAGACAACATTGTTAGCTATAGCTAGCTTATATATATATATATATATATATATATATATATATATATATATATATTATTCTATATTATAATTTATATTTTTTATATAATATATATTTTTTATATTAGTGAATTAGGAAACTTTTATACTGAATATATGGTTGGTTATTTCAATAGTGTAGGCTTACCATATTTATTTTTACATAATATATTTTTTATATAATATTTAAAAGTAAGAACAATATTGACATTGTTTATTATTAAGAACAAAATATTAGTGAATTAGGAAACTTATATACGGGATACATGGTTAGTTTTGTTTCATTTTTTAATAATATATTTAATACCCTTGCTTACATGGCAGCCTACGGTTTTCCGGAACCAAACTGTATAGATTTACTATTTAAAATGAAACTTTTAATTAATTTGTTTCTTTAAATTGCGTAGAGACTAAAATAGGATATAAAAATACTTCTTAATTTTCAACCACTCAATATTTTGTATCTATATTTATAGAACTCCAACTAAATTAGGAAACAGTGACAGGGCAAACTGTCCACGTGTCAGTCAGAGGGCTTCCGATGCCGAATTAATATAATATAGTAGATATGTCAGACCTAAAATCCGACCTAATGCGAATTACGTTTTGAAAAACGTGGATTTGAAAAGAGTCGCCACTAGTTAATTAAGGCTAACTAGAATCCTAAATTGCCTAGGGAATAATGAATTAAACACCTAGGTATAAAATCAGTCTGCGATCAGAAAGTCGAGTTCGGGGGTTCTGTTACGAATTTAGAAAAAATATTTCTTAATTAAGCCCTTTCGGTACTCAATTCACTTAATTTGCCATGTTTTAAAATCTAATTATGATTAGTGTGTAAATCATATTATTTTTTTAATCAAGAATCAACTTATAAGCAAGCAGGATGACAAGAAATAATGTTAATTATCCTTTAAAAAAAATAAATAATTGTGCTAAAGTTATAATGACAAGTAATAAATGCATAGCTAAAAAATAAAAATGGAAAAGGAAAGCTACCACCGATTACACTAACTCCACCTAATTCGACCTAGTCATCTCCTTCAACACCATCGGTCAACCATTAGTGATTCCATCATGATTCAATCAAAGTACACATATATATACCTACACAACACACTAACAAAAGAAGATATATATATATACCTGCAACGATCCTAATTTCTAACAGAAGCTGGGCTTTCAGATTGGTTCAGCAAATGATATGTACATCTCCGCTGTTCTCTAGCTCATGGCTCACGTCCTCTGATTTGTATCTCCAAAACTCGTTCCCATCTCCATTCAACACATGTATACAAAAATCAAACCGACACAGATCAAACTCATGTTGTAAAACCAGAAGCATGTACCAATCATTGGGTCACCGGTGAGTCGATAGAGGTGGGATGTGATGACGAATGTAGCTCTATGGAAGGCGGTGGAACAGGGAGGCGGCGAGCGAGGAGGGAACAACAGCGGAATCGAATCTGATTGCGCGGAGAGAAACAGAGCTGATGGAAGTGAAGGTCCAGTGGAGAGTCTTGTCGGACTTAGAGGTGAAGTGCTAGATGGATCAAGGCCGGTAGCGAAGCAGGGCCGAGGAAGGTGGAGCGAAGTCGACCTGCAAGACTGAGGGATCGGTGGTCTGTGCTGTAAGAGAACGATGAAGGAGGTCTGGCTCGGTGACAAGTAAATGATCAGGACCGACGTCGATAAATAGATGGAAAGCGCTATTCGTGGTTGCCCGGGGATCTTGTGCGAAAGGAATGCTCTTCTCCATTAGTTTCTTCACATGAATAAAATAAGACAAGCATACTGTAAAACTAATAATAATAATAATAATTAATAAGTGATGAAAGTAATGAATTTTTTATATAAATATAAACATGATTAAAGTAGGAAAACGCTAGCAATCTCTTTGATTCAGTACAACGTCCACTTTATTTACTCGCCGTCTTTTTTTTTCTTTACATGTAAACATAGAGCACTATTTATACTAATCTAGGCTAGTCTAATCTAAGCAACAAATATTGCATATTTATTTTCTAATAAATGCTAAATATTCAGAAATTTAATACTAAATATTTAACAAATATTTTATGCAATAAATGCAAATAACTATCCTAATATTGCCTTGAGCATCTTTAGAAGCTTCGCGACTTGCCATATTTAGACATTTCCTCATTTAGGTGCACCACACGTCACGCGAGTCGCGCGTGGTCCAAAATTAGGTGTTTACAGTTTGCCCCTCTTTGGGCGGATTCCCGTAGAACATGTTCGAGGGGATTCGTCCAAAGACAAGAAAACACCGAATTTTGGATGATAAGTCTGTCTTTCTTTTGATTCTTCGATTCTTCAAGGGAGCTCCTGGCTTATTTCGGACGGTGCGAAAGAAAACCTCCATTGGTAGTGCGGTCAATAAGAGCCTCGGTCGGCGATGCCCCTGTTGGCGGTGCCTCTGTTGGCAGTGCAGAAATTAAAGCCTCTAGTGGCATGCGGAAAAGTAAAGCCTCGGTCGGCGGTGCCCCTGTTGGCAGTGCCTCTGTTGGCGTTGCAGAAAGTAAAGCCTCCAGTGGCATGCAGTAAAGTAAAATCTTGTTCGATGATTCTTCCAGTGGCGAGCGGAAAAGTAAAGCCTCCAGTGACGTGCAGTAAAGTAAAATCTTGGTCGATGATGCCTCTAGTGGCGAGCGACAAGAAAAAGCCTCCAGTGGCGTGCAATAAAGTAAAACCTTAATCGATAATGCCTCCAGTGGCGAGCGATAAGGAAAAGCCTCCAGTGGCGTGTATCGGAGAAGAGCCTCTAGTGGCATCCGTTGGAGAAGTACCTCTAGTGGCGTCCGTTGGAGAAATGCCTCTAGTGGCGTGACTTGCGAAGGCTGAATACTAAGGCTTCGCTCGTCGGGGGGACTCTCAGAAAGCTGGGAAACTTCAGATCCTGATTGTCGATAGTGACTAGCATACCTAGGGCAGCGCAACACTGGTTGTGATGACTAGCATTCATGGGGCAGCGCAGCACCGTTGTGGTGACTAGCATATCTGAGACAGCGCAACACCGGTTGAGGTGACTAGCATACCTGGGGCAGCGCAACACCGTTGAATGGATAAATGTGATGACTAGCATATCTGGGACAGCGCGGCATCGTTGTGGTGACTAGAATATCTAAGACACCGCAACACCGGTTGTGATGACTAGCATACATGGGGCAGCCTAACATCCATTGAAAAAGAGCCACTAGTGGCGTCTGTTGAGGAATAGCCTGGAGTGGCTTGACGGCTTGAATTTCTGTCCCTAATTTTTGCCTAAACTGCGCATGACACGGAAACTTAGCGGGATCCTTCTTTTTTCTTTTTTATCTCTCATATTCTCTCCTTTTGCCACAGCTGATTGAGAGATTTCTGACCGTGCCCCTCGGTTTTTTTTATTTTCTCTCATTTTGCCATGATTGCAATTTTTGAACTTGCAACCATGCCTCTCATTTCCTGATTTTGCCTATGCCTCCCTTTCGGGTTTTCAACCTAGCGGAATCACTCTTTATTTGATAGCCGATTAAACGGTGGATGTGACCCGTACTTTATTTTCCGCCTCGATGCGCGAGTATTTGTAGCCGTTTGGAGGGTGGCTGTGGCCCTTCATTCCTCGTCACTGATCCGGGAAATACTTTTCGTATGTAACCATTTTGAGGGTGGTTGTGGCCATTTCACTTAACACCCGCCGTCGATCTTCCGGGAGCGCTCTTTTGACTGTAGCCGTTTAGAGGGACGACTGTGACCCTTTATTTTATTTTCCCGCCCTCACCGGGTTATCACTCCTTTTTTGTGTAGCCATTTTAAGGGTGGCTGTGGCCCTTTTTATTCTCCCGCTCTCACAGGGTTCGTGGGGTCACTCTTTTATTTGTAGCCATTTGAAGGGTGGCTGTGGCCCTTTCTTTGTAGTCGTTTTAGGGACGACTGAGACCCTTTTTATTTGTAGTTGATTTAGGGACAACTATGACCATTTTATTTCTTCAATGCTCTCACAAGAATTGTATGAACACTCTCTTTATTTTTCTGTAGCCGATTAAAGGGCGGCTGCGACCCTAAATAAAAATGATTTTTTTCTTGCTTTTTTTTTCGCTTGCTCTTTTTTTGCTTTTTTTTTTTTGAAAAAGAAAAGTTAACGAAGATAATCAACAACAATTATGTATGTGTCCCTAGTGGCAATCTGAAATTTCTTATTCAAAACATCTTCTAGAGAAGAACTCAGCTGATTGAGTCAAAATATGTCGATCGTGTCGACGCCCTAGATGGACCCTGCGACAAATGGATGACATAGACAATAATGTATTCTTTGTTGGACTTGGTCAAGGAAATTAGCTTCTCAAGTGCCCTGGCCATCGCTCAATCTTAGCTGGGGATGCCCCATGGCTAGCACCAATCGGGTTAGGCTCGTCACATGCTGGATGAATGGTCTGGTTGATGAACACACATGGATGGTGTTGAGTTTGGCACAGTAGTCCGCAAATGGTAAATTTGGGCATAGATATCACCCGAGGTATCTGGGGTAAATTCGACAGCTTGCGGCGAGCAAAGGGCCGCGCACGAGATGTGCTCTTCAGGGGCTTTGATTTGGATGATTATCCAAACTGCACAATGGTTAAGGAAAAACTTAAATTTCGGGGATAAAAATGATCACAACTTTTCTTACCTGGGTGTTGGATTTTTTTTTCTAGTGGGAAATGTGTTCGCTATGCGACTGGACCTGCTGCATGTCCTGATTTTCTTGCTCCATCTAGAAACCATAACTTGTATATGCCGCAATAAATTCCCCTGGACCTCTGACGGAAGACACCAAAATTAATGTTTCATTTTCTTGACATCTCAAAGGCTCATTGATCGGCACATTAATCTTCTGGGGACGCTAGATGATCTATTGATATTTTCCATCTTCGGACATGTCCGATCTCAATGTGAGATGCCCCTTGGTTACCACTGACCGGTTTAAACCTCACCGTAAAACGGATGTACGGCTTGGTTTGGGGACGCTTATGAATTTCACACATGGTAGGTAGAATTTTGGCATGTAAGTTCTTTGGAGCAGTCACATTTCACGTGGTTGCGACCCCGTCGAAGTGGTCGTCTGATATGCAAAAAAGAGTAGGAACACGCAAATCTTAGGAAAAAAAATCAAGTACAATTTATCATACCTAAGAGTCGGATATTCCGAGTGTGAAATTTGTTCTTCGTGCAACTGGATGACTGCACGTTCTTTTTATGTTGCCCCATTTGGCCGACACCACTTGTATGTACCAGATACCTATCCAAGGGTACCTGAAAAGACCAAACATGAAAGTTCGTATATAAAGAATAAAAGAAGTCATGCATGATTTTTCGGAAAACTTCTAATGTCATTCATTTCATAATTTTGATTACATTTCAGAAAGAATCAAAATTTATGATCTAAGGTGTTTTGCACTAGCTTGGAGTTTACTGAATTCGCTGAGTGCACTATCTGGCTCGAACGCAGGACAGATGCTCAAAACAAAGTTTTTTTTAAAAAGGTTTTATCGTCCTTTGTTTAAACTCGAATAATCGCACTCAACTGTACAGTTAAACTATGTTTTCAAAAAACAGAATCAGATCACCTTTTTAAAATGCTATCTCATGCGAAAGTTGAGATGATCTTGCCAAAAAAGTGCAATACACCTTGGATAAAAATGAATGACATTTTGAATTTTTTTAAAAAATGTTCATGCATGCTCGAAAGTTAAAATCTACTGTTAAAAAAATTTACAATTTACAACGAGTTTACCTGAATGATACATATGGAATGTATGTACGAAATGAAAAATCCAGGTAAAGTTTTTTTTTTTTATAAAAATAAATGCAAATGCAATGCATGTTTGAAATTAAAAGCTCCACAACTAAGAGAAGATTTACAATCTGTCTAAAAAAAATTATTTTTCCTGAAACAATGTCTATGGGATGTACATGAGATGAAAGTTGTACAGTTAAGAAAACTTACAAACTACCTGAAATTTTTTTTGTTTTTTTTAAGAGAAAAAAAAAATCAATGCATCCTAGCGGCTCAAAATAAAAAATTCAGGTGAATTTTTTTGAAAATAATGAGATGCACAAAAATAAGATGCAAACTTAAAAAGTAAAAGTTCTACAACTAAAAAAATTACAATTTTCCTGAATTTTTTTTTTCCCAAAATAATGCATATGAGATGCATGTTTTTAATTAAAAATTCAGGTAAAAGGTTTTTTCTTAAAAAAAAAATACATAAGAACTCTAAAACTAAGAGAGCTTACGATTCATCTAATTTTTTTTTTTAAATTAATGCTCATTGGATGCATTATTAAAAATAAAACAATCTAGGTAAAATTTTTTTCAGATGATGCATATGGAATGCACGTTCGAAATTAGAATCTCTAATAGCTAAAGAGGAGTCACAATTTTTTTCTAAAATGTTTTTTTCAAAGGCAACACATATGCGACGCACTAATCAAAATTACAACTTACCTGAATAGTTTTTTTTTTTTTTTAAATAATGCGTATGAAACGCGGGTTTAAAATAGAAAATTCAGGTAAGAGGGTTTTTTTTAAAAAATAATAATAATAATGCATACGAAATGTATGTTAAGAGAAAATTTCTACAACAAAATGACTAACTAGTTAGCTGAAAAAGTTTTTTTTTTTTTTTTTTTTTTTTAAATGCAATGAGATGAATGCATGAGAAATGAAGTTACACAGTTAGAAAAGCTTATTGTTTACCTGATAACCTCTTTGGAACGAAAAAAAAATTGGATAAAACACGACATGTTAGAGGGGGTAAAAATGTGTGGCTTTGCTCTACAAGGTAGGTTCCACTGATAGTTTCCCGACACGGTGGTTTCCTCCCCCTAAAAAGGGATCTCGGGACCTACACGAGCAAGTGAGTTTTTCCGAATCGTACCGTACTAAACCTCTGGGGTTCCTAGTCGCCTTGAGTTTGAGGCGTTTTAGACATTACACTAGAGTGGCGTGTGTGCGAATTCAAATAACACAACATAGAAAAAGTGTCAGATACCATAAAAAAAATCCACACCTGAAATCACACAAAACAACCAAGTTAGATCAGTGAAGTCAAAATAAAATAAAAAATGAATCTACAAAACTCAAACATGGCAAAAAGTGAATATACTGAGCCCGAACCATCTAACTTCCCCAGCAGAGTCGCCAAATTGTCAGACCTAAAATCCGACCTAAAGCGAATTACGTTTTGAATAACGTGGATTTTGAAAAGAGTCGCCACTAGTTAATTAAGGCTAACTAGAATCCTAAATTGCCTAGGGAATAATGAATTAAACACCTAGGTATAAAATCAGTCTGCGATCAGAAATTCGAGTTCGGGGTTTCTGTTACGAATTTAGAAAAATATTTCTTAATTACGCCCTTTCGGTACTCAATTCACTAAATTTTCCATGTTTTAAAATCTAATTATGATTAGTGTGTAAATCATATTTTTTTTTAATCAAGAATCAACTTATAAGCAAGCAGGATGACAAGAAATAAGGTTAATTATCCTTTAAAGAAAAACTAATTGTACTAAAGTTATAATGACAAGTAATAAATGCATAGCTAAAAAATAAAAATGGAAAAGGAAAGCTACCACCGATTACACTAACTCCACCTAATTCGACCTAGTCATCTCCTTCAACACCATCGGTCAACCATTAGTGATTCCATCATGATTCAATCAAAGTACACATATATATACCTACACAACACACTAACAAAAGAAGATATATATATATACCTGCAACGATCCTAATTTCTAACAGAAGCTGGGCTTTCAGATTGGTTCAGCAAATGATATGTACATCTCCGCCGTTTCTCTAGCTCATGGCTCACGTCCTCCGATTTTTATCTCCAAAAACTCGTTCCCATCTCCATTCAACACCTGTATACAAAAATCAAACCGACACAGATCAAACTCATGTTGTAAAACCAGAAGCATGTACCAATCATTGGGTCACCGGTGAGTCGATAGAGGTGGGATGTGATGACGAATGTAGCTCTATGGAAGGCGGTGGAACAGGGAGGCGGCGAGCGAGGAGGGAACAACGGCGGAATCGAATATGACTGCCCGGAGAGAAACAGAGCTGATGGAAGTGAAGGTCCAGTGGAGAGTCTTGTCGGACTTAGAGGTGAAGTGCTAGATGGATCAAGGCCGGTAGCGAAGCAGGGCCGAGGAAGGTGGAGCGAAGTCGACCTGCAAGACTGAGGGATCGGTGGTCTGTGTTGTAAGAGAACGATGAAGGAGGTCTGGCTCGGTGACAAGTAAATGATCAGGACCGACGTCGATAAATAGATGGAAAGCGCTATTCGTGGATGCATGGGGATCTTGTGCGGAAGGAATGCTCTTCTCCATTAGTTTCTTCACATGAATAAAATAAGACAAGCATACTGTAAAACTAAAAATAATAATAATTAATATGTGATGAAAGTAATGAATTTGTTATATAAATATAAACATGATTAAAGTAGGAAAACGCTAGCAATCTCTTTGATTCAGTACAACGTCCACTTTATTTACTCGGCGTCTTTTTTTTTCTTTACATGTAAACATAAAGCACTATTTATACTAATCTAGGCTAGTCTAATCTAAGCAACAAATATTGCTGATTTACTTTCTAATAAATGCTAAATATTCAGAAATTTAATACTAAATATTTAACAAATATTTTATGTAATAAATGCAAATAACTAACCTAGTATTGCCTTGAGCATCTTTAGAAGCTTCGCGACTTGCCATATTTAGACATTTCCTTATTTAGGTGCGCCACACGTCACGTGAGTCGCGCGTGGTCCAAAATTAGGTGTTTACATAGATATAGATTACAGTAAATAGGATTTGAGCTTGTATAAAAAAAATTCCTTTCAAATAACTTTCATCCTAGTAAAGACATGATGAAAAGATTTAAATACAGTAGATAACTCGCACAGTTCCACGGCAACTACAACGTGTGTTTGTATCTGACATTTGATTTCACTACTAGAAAAAGAGTTTTTAGCGACAATAATTCAATGATATGTATGAATATTTGTGCTGAAAGTGGCTATTAGCGACAGGAATTTTACCCATCGTAATTTCTCAGCCATTTTTAACAACGGGATTCCAAGCATGTCGCTAAAATTCGAATAAAAACCTCAAACTAAGTTGCTAAACTTATTTGTGGACAAAGGCTCAAACTCGTTTTTATAAATGTCCAAACTCTCTTTATTATCTCAAACCTTAACACGCGAGTGAGGAAAATAGGAAAACTTTAGGAGGAAGGCGGCTGTGAGAGAGTGGGGAGAGAGGTCGGAGTAGCTTCACTGCTACACGCCCCCACTAGCAGTCGCGCCTCGAGTCGCGGCACTACCTGCCCCCGCCAGCAGCCATGCTGATCTAGCTGAAAATGATGAGAATTATGCGGTTGAGTGAAGCATTTAGTGTAGGGGGGGGGGGGATGTTGAAGGGCCTTTCTGCAATGTAGCGTTTTGTTTGGGTCAAGTTATTCTTTTTAGTTCTTTATGGGTCATTTGTATTTACTTGATTATCGTTGTTTCTGAGGTTTTATTTTCTCTTGTACTAAAGTTGATGTTGGACACAATTGTAACATCTTATGTAGTTTGTAGACAAATCCTCCAGTTGTATATTTTGCGTTGAATCTTGGCTTCTTCTATCGTTCCTCATTTTCTGCTAGGGTTCGCTCCTTGTATTAGGTTCCAATGAATAAAATTTCGGGCAACCTATGCGCTTGACCATATGAAGAAGGACGAAATTTGACTCGATAAACAACATCACATATATAAGTATGACTTTTGGTCGAGAGTTATCAAATGGGGCGAGATATATATCATAAGTAATAAATATATAAAAGAATTGTTGAATGATTGAAGAATGCAATTAGTTGTGGATGAAAAACTAAAAAATCAAAATAATATTTAAAAATAAAAATATTCAAAAATATCACATACAAAAACTTGTTCGCAAATCTAACTCATCACAAAATATGGTCTTACACGTTTACATCACGTACCATGATGACACCGCGTTGCATGATTATTTATTATTACAAGTATTGCGCTTATTGCATGTTATTACGAATAAGTCGTTAATTGCACGTTGTTATATGTATACCGTCTGTTACTCTAACCCCGTGAACAGATTACGCATGTTCATCGAAAAAATAAAGATGGACGAATTTGTGCTCCGCGCATTCGATTGACAAATAGGCCACCCCTGAGGTCAGTGCCGAACCTAAATTGGACGAATATCCTATCTTAAATAGAGTAAAACATAGGTTTTGAACCGCTACTTGACTCGGGGGCAAGTGTTGGATATCTGTCCAATTCGGGTTCGTATTTACGTTTCGGACCTCGCAAACACGTCAGAACCACAAACGGATTTTACCACGGTCACCCCGGGTCAAAACGGTCCGGATGCGCGCAGCACCCGGACCGGGACTTCCGGATTGCCTCAGCAATCCGGACCATGTCGGACGTCGACATGGTCCGGACTGCCGACTAAGCACTGCGCGCTTAACCCTATTTTTACTAAGTATGAGAAGTCAGTGCGTACATAGCCAACCTCGATGTCGGTAAGCATTTCCATTTAAACCGGCATCGAACCGTATAAAACCGGGTACGGTTCTCGGGTTTCCTATAAATAGGGACCTAGACCTTCCATTTGACAACTTAACTAAAAAATCTCCCAAATTGGCTATATATGCTCTGACCTCTCTCTACACACTTTCTCTCTATAAGATCCTGACTTTAGCATCGGAGAGGGCTCAACCAGCGCCACCCCCCTCTCCATGCTGGTTATCGCCCGTTTTGCAGGACCTGGCGTATAGAAGATCGAGGTAGGAGCCAAAGTCAGTTCGGGGTTCGAGGATCGAGGTCCGTGAAAAGCAACCCGAGGTGTCCCAGGTGGAATCGACCTCAACACTCCTCTCCAAGCTTCTATCATTTGCCTAGGGTCATCCTTTCCGTTAATCCGTTATCTTGTTTAGGCCTATTTATGTTTAGTTGTATTTCTGTGCATTACTCTGTTGTAGCTGTCTCTGTTGTTCTGTTAGTACCTGCTAGGGGTGAAATCGGACCGGTCGGACCGGTTTTTTGTTTGGTTCGGTCGGTTACTCATATTTTCGGTTCGGTTTTTTTCCTTTAAAAAATCCGACCAAAAAACCGTATGAGGAAAAACAAACCGTCCATTGGTAGTACGGTTTTTCGGTTCGGTTTTCGGTTTAAACCGAAAATCCAAAATTGACAATCACCGTTTAAAATTCTCATTATTTTCGTGGAATTTATCAAACCGAAATGAAAAATAGCGTCAATTAATATAATTAAATAAATTATAAAACAAAATTAGAAAAAATAATCTTCATAAGTGACTATTTTATAATTTTTGTTAACCTAATTAATTAATTATATTGATTAATATCAACTAAGTTAGTATATATTTTACATATTTAGTTAGCATAACGGTCGGTTCGGTCCCCACGGTCCTCAAAGCTCAAAATCCGAACCGAACCGAAAAACCGAACTAGAGTAAAAAAATCCGACCAAAAACCAAACCGTATATTTCGGATTCGGATTTTTCGGTCCGGACCGGTTCGGTTTTTCGGACCAATCGGATTTTGGTTTCACCCCTAGTACCTGCTCTAATAGGTCGGGTATTGGTTGTTAACAAATCTCTCCAGAGTGGATTTTTTCCTATTTGTAGTTTGTAATAGTTCTTATTCGATAAAGTTCGACTTTCATTAAAAAAAAAAAAAAAATTGGGAGAGGTTGCGAAATATTGAAATTGATTTCAAGGCAGCGCATATGCAATTGGTTTACTTACGTGTACAACTTTGTTAGTGTTAGTGGGCTGAAAACTATTGGTCTGTAACAGAAAAAAGAACTCTCTTATTTTCTTTCCTTTTCGGTCCCATTCTTACCACTAGCTTGCTAGCTAGTCACCACTACATCCAAGTTCAACTGCCATGACATGGAAAGGAAAGGGCTAACAAACAGACTAACATACTCACAAGTTATCTAATGAAATAATCGATGTCTAATTAATAATTTCTTTTTTTATGAGCTACTGACTAAATTTATACAAACATACAATAGTTCAATTTAATAGAAGTATAAAAACTTGCACATTGTTTTTTTTTGGGTTAAAAATCTAAAAACAGTTCCAGATTTTCATAGTTGAAATTTGGTGTCTCGGGATTAAAATGTTCATATGGATAGTCTCATATTTTATTTTAGTTGCTTTTCGGTGTCTCAGTGTGATTACTTTAGATATGCAACTCTGACGAAACCGACTGTCAAATTCGAGCTCTCATGCATGCTCCATTCCCGTCACCTAAAAAGCTGGCCACATTCGCGCCAGTAAATCCTGTACCGTAGTCGCTGGATATCGGTCCACATCACTCAGTTGGAAACCCTTTCTTTTAGACGTTCAAGTGTGGGGGAAATTTGGCGATTTTTTGAAAAGTGAATAGTGATGGATTATGAGAGTGGTTGATGAAAATGATTGAAGTGAGAGAAAAAGATGCGGATACACTAAATTTCAACAAAAATGAAATATTAGAGTTGAGACTGTCCATGTTAACAATTTTAATCACGAGACACCAAATTTCAACATGATAAAACTTATGACTATTTTTTTGTTTCTTAACCCCTATATGTTTTTATTTATTACTCTTCTTTAACCCTATTAAGTTTCTTTAACCCTATTAAGGATATAATGTTATTTAGGCAAAGCATATATTATCAATTACATACAGACTTGACGGAATAAGTTAAAATAGTCCGTTGAAACGTGGTTTAAATAATAAATAATGAAATATATTGGTGTTCTGACAAAAAAAAAAAATATATATACTAGTGCAATAAACAACATCATACATAAGCATCTGAGTGCATTTTTAGTACGTACACATTAAGAAGAGTACCACATAGAATAGAGGCATAAAAGCTCAGAAATAATTTTAATCGGGCAGAATTAAATTTGTTTAGATTTTTGTTTATAAGATACTCCAAAAAGAAAACTTAACTAACACACACGCACGAATGGTGTTCACTTTCCTAGCTAAAAGAATTGCCTAAAATTTTGAACAACAACCGGTACCAAAAAGAATGTGATGTTGTTTTATGTCCCGGCCCCACATTAATTGTTAATTAATTAATTACCTTGTACTCACTCCCCAACAACATTCTATTCTAATAAGTAGCATGTATGTATGTATGTGTGTGTGTCTAAACTTGTTCATTCACACACTGCTTCTAGCTAGCTAGCTAAACCATATCAATCAACTAATTAATTAAGAAGGTTGATCAGCATGAATCAACTGCCCCGAAATCAACAATCTCATGAACAACTTCCAATTAAGGAGGCATCGTCATCCAATGGTGAATTCATTGTTGTGCTGCAAAGAGTGATGCCTTCAATCACCGGAATAGATTTGAATCCCGCCCGAAAGGTAAATAATTAAGGAGGAGATATTTCTGGGGATTACTATATATAAAGTAATGATTTGGTTTTAAGATGACGACAGTTGATTATTTATTTAACGGCGGCATGCAGGTGATAGCAGAGATGGTTGGAAGTTTCATTCTGATGCTGTGTATATATGGGATAATAGGAATGACCCAGTTGTTGAATGGGCAAGTGGGTCTTCTAGAGTATGGTGTCACTGCTGGATTATCAGTTGTGATCGTGGTTTTCTCGGTGGGCCATATCTCCGGTGCTCATGTTAACCCTGCCCTCACCATCACCTTTGCCATCTTCGGCTACTTTCCGTGGTCTCAAGTGCGTGCTGTCTCCATTTAACCCTAACTCTAAATTCTAATAATATATATATGATTGATTGATTATAACAAGTCATTTTGGTCTTATTAATATTTCAGGTCCCTTTGTATGTTATAGCACATATAATTGGTTCGTGTTTGGCGGCATTAACTGCAAGTGCAGTTTATGGGGTCGACTCTAGTCTTATGACCACTCGCCCTAGCCATGGAAATTCCTCGGCCTTCTGGTTGGAGCTGTTTGCAATGTTTTTTATTGTGTTTACCACAGCCTCAATATCAAATAATTATGAATCAGTAAGAATATATATCTCTGGCTCTTGCTATGCTAGGCGGCTTTTTTAGGGTTTATATGGTATCGATCGCAGGTGGGCTCTTTATCTGGTCTGGTGATGGGAATAGCGATTACACTAGCCGTGCTCATTACCGCGTACGTAATTAACTCAGCAGAATGATATATGTTACATTATTATTTAAGGGGAATAATTAATAAATAATTAAAATTGTTGGCATGCAGACCTATCTCAGGAGGATCACTCAACCCAGCAAGATCGCTCGGACCCGCCATTGTTTCGCAAGAATTTAGGTCCATATGGATTTATGTGACGGCACCTATCATCGGAGCAGTGTTGGGTGCTCTTATTTACCGAATAATTCACATCCCCACCAACTCCAACCCCAATACCAATACCAATACCAACTTCAGTTCAGCTGATGGCGGACCCGATTTGATGGGTTAATCTAGCTAGTACTATATAC
Organism: Clarkia xantiana subsp. parviflora; assembly: GCA_036873135.1. Lineage (NCBI taxonomy): Eukaryota > Viridiplantae > Streptophyta > Magnoliopsida > Myrtales > Onagraceae > Clarkia > Clarkia xantiana. The sequence goes on along the minus strand of JAPTYO010000017.1, from coordinate 6,808,997 downwards.
CTAGCTTAGCTACTACTGTTTCTACGTACGTATATAATAAACAACTCGTCAATGGATAAATTGCTCAAAATTTCAATGTACGTACGTACGTACGTTATACCAATTGCAAAATCTGGATTTTGTAGTGATCCATCCGATTATGTTATATCATCTCCTTCTACCTATAGTCTCTATTAGAACCTGCAAAATGTGGATTTACAATATGCAACATTCACTACAAGAAATCAGGGTCAAATAAAACGAACTTTGACACGGGGTGTTTAGTCGTTTCTGTTGGATCACGGTTGGAACTCCGGTACGGTCTTGACGGCGATGCGAACTCCTTCGCTCCACATAATCCTGCAAGAGGGGATAGACCGGGCGGTGACCCATAATCCCTCTCCGATGCTTAAATGAGTATCTCGTGTAAACTGGCAAGCAGGAATCTCAAAGAGCGTATATAAAAAAAACGTATGTGATCTGAGGTAACCTCTGCCCTTTTATAGGCGAAGAGGTACCTCAGTTACCTGGTGAACCGTTGGGGTGGTTAGCCCATATTCCGCTTATCTCGGCCACGATCCCGCCTATCTTGGGCATGATCTCGCATATCTCGGCCATGCTCCGCGTATCTCGGCCACTATCCCGCCTATCTAGGCCATGATCTCGCTTATCTCGGCCACGCTCCGCGTATCTCGGCCTCAACCTCTGATAGCAAGTCCCGACTAATATCGGGGACTCCAGAGTTATCTCATTGTGTCACCGCTCGGGGCCCCTCGTCATCGTGACAGGGCCAATCATTCTCAAGGATTCATCATCGGGGCCTACTTAAAGGCATCTCGTTGGGAGCATCCAGCTCGCCTATCGGGACCGACTCTGTCGGGACCTTTCATCATCGGGACTCCCGTTGTCGGGACCCTTCGCCTTGGTCTTCATGACCTCCTTTTAGGGCCCAGATGGCCTATTCACCGTTTCCTCACCGCTAAAGGGCCTAACGGCCATAGCGAAACCCATCATTTGCCCCCAAGACATGAGGGACTTACAGTTCGTCGTGTCTTTCAACTCCCGACCTCCCGACATCGGAGTCGGGGACTTTTCCCGTGGTACAATCACTTGATACGAATCTTCTCGTTCACGTTTCCTCGATATCTTGAGGATAACCACCAAATCCGAGAAGACTCCTCGGTTCCCGAGCCATTAAATGCAGCAGATAACGAAGCGACGTCTTTGGCACCCGTGCCTGATTTTTCGCGCCTGCTTTTTCTGAAAAAGTGATTTTCAGGCCGTTTCATCATTACGCCCGTTGCCATTCTGCACGTTTCATCTCAACGGTTCAGATTAAAACGCTTCGACTTCGACGATTCAGATCAGAATGTCCTTTCACTTGTCCTCTTCTCCTATAAAACCCTAACCCTGGGCACTGTTTCCCTTTTACCGTTTCCAAAATTCCAAAAGCTCTCTACAACTCTGAGAACTCAAGCTCTGCGATTTCGAAGACTCAAGTGCTTCTCCGACCTCCTGTTCTCCGAACAACCTTTCCGGCAACATCAAGTTCATCCTTCCTACTTCGAATCATCATGTCTGGTAAGGATTTCTTCCCTGTTGCTTGTACATCTTTTCCTTCATCTTTGCTTAATGCGTTCGTAATTTTCCGAAAAACCCAATGTGCCTTTCCTTGCCGTGGCTGATTTTCAGACAGTGGATCTAGTTCCGAGGGGAGAAAGCCCTTCAATTTTGACTATGCACCCAACGACATCTCCAGCACTGCCTACGAGGCCGCTCTCCGCGAGGGCTGCATCACTTCTACCTGGGAACCTCGCTTCCCGTATTCTTGGCCTCGCCTCCCGAGTAACTATTGGGATATTATATGTATGGGGACTAATATCTAGTTATGCTAAGTTGTCTTAGTCTAGTATTTACATTCTAGTCCCTAATGTTTACTAGGGTTTTCATATTAGCCTATGAGGTCTCCTATATAAAGGAGCCTCCACCATTGTAATGGTTAAGCAAACCTTCTCATTATGTTTAGCATATTGAAAGCTTTGCTCCTATCATTCTCTCCAACCAATCTACAATTATAAACGTTAATATGGTATCAGAGCTATTTTCGATCTTGGTGTTTTGATTTCAATTTCGTTTTTCAATTATTTACAGAAATTTTTCCAGAAATTTTTTCCTTGCCGTGAGTTAAGTCCCTAGCCCCGAAAAATACCCATTTGATTTACACCTCTTCTTCCAAAATTGACATCACCAATCAACCCAGCAACCTCCGGCGAACATTCTGCAGTTTTCGCCGCCGTCAGCAGCCACCGCACGCGCCCTCACGCGCCGCCGCGTGAGTTGCGCCCCGCCGGCGCGTGCAGGCCACGCGCCACCTTCCCGATGTCCAATCGCCGCGATTTTTAGTTTTTCGGAATCGTCTCGAGCTCCCGATTCCATTGATATATTATACGTCAAATTCCGAGGTGATTTGGTTGTTCGAATCTTACTGTTAAAATTCAGCTGAACTGATGCAATTCTGCTACTGTTTCATTGGATTTTGCTGCTGTTGTTTGCATCTATTCATCATTGCTGAAATCTGCTGTCCCGGGTTGAGTATTATGGCTGGAATCGTTCTTTTTGCTGCGGTTTAGATGCTGTTTTTGCTGGATTTGCTGCTGTAAATGCTGAAATTCTGCTGAAATTGCTGGAAATCGGCTGGAAAATGCTGGAAAATGCAGAATTGTGCAGAAAATTGCTGTTTTTAGCTGAAATTGCTGAAATTTAGTGTGCCGTGATGGATATGCTGTGGTTTTGATGGTATTATGATAGATTCGAGCTATACATAGCTTGATTGTTGGATTTCAACTGTTTTCGGTTGAATTTGTTGAAGATTGGAGTGTGGAGCTTCATCTTCGGTTGAACATTATAGAAGAGTGGAACATAGGAACCTCAGCTTCGCAGAAAGACTGAGACATCGGAACTTCACCTTCTGGAAGATTGAAACATAGGAACCTCAGCTTCGCAGTAAGACTGAGACATTGGAACTTCATCTTCCGTTCAACCATTTTGTTTTCTGAATACTTCAAGGCCATAGGTGGCAACTGTCATCACTCCGCTGAGAGCATGATGAAGACCAACCGATTGTTGCTACACGTGAATTATCACACCTCTGAGAGACCATGAAGGCTACAAGTGGATGTTCACCTCTGAGAGCACGGTGGACCTTGAAGATTCATTTTGAAAATTGAGCATGAATTGTCAAAGGTTGGGATGTGCTTCGGATTGAAGAAGGAAGGAGAAGAAGAAGATGGGGGAATATTGGGATATTATATGTATGGGGACTAATATCTAGTTATGCTAAGTTGTCTTAGTCTAGTATTTACATTCTAGTCCCTAATGTTTACTAGGGTTTTCATATTAGCCTATGAGGTCTCCTATATAAAGGAGCCTCCACCATTGTAATGGTTAAGCAAACCTTCTCATTATGTTTAGCATATTGAAAGCTTTGCTCCTATCATTCTCTCCAACCAATCTACAATTATAAACGTTAATAGTAACCTTGAGGTTACTCGTCCCCGAAAAGGGGAGGTATTTGTCTCTACGGGGCAAATATCGGCGGGGATTCGATTCCCCTTCTGTGGCAACCTAGTTGAGATGTGCCACCACTAAAAGACGCATCCTACTACCTTCTCTCCCCATGCCATCCGCATGTGGAACGCCTTCCAGGTTCTCTACTTCCGACAGAAATGGTTCTACAGCCTCCATCTCTTCAGAACCTTCTACGGGATGAAGTGCAATGAGGCGGGGGTCTGTGCCTTCTACCCCAGGATGCCCAAGTGGAACAAGACGCAACTCGCGTTGTGCAGCTGGACCAATGACACCTGGAAGGTTGTCAAGGGTCGGAGACTCCTGATCGACACGGGGTCCGATAACAGTGGGTGGAAGAGGAGCTACTTCTTCATCCAGAATTCTTCGATCCCGTGGCCCCGATGAGAGGTGGAAGCGGACTCTCCTCCCACTTACCACACCTACGCCGATGACGACTTCCAGACCCTTCACCTTATCCAGCTTTACCGATGGGGGGAGTCCTATATTCCCCTCGATGCCAATTCTCTGACGAAGCGGGACCTGGTGAATGCCGGGATCCGCCTCCTCGACATAGTTTCCGGGGGTCAACTCTTCGACGGCCCCTCCAATAGGGTTCCTTGGGTAACGTCTCTAATCTCTGTTTCCATTTGTTTGCAGCTAAGAAGGTATCCGTGCTGACCAATCTGATCCTTAAGCAGGGGGAGACCGACGTTGTCCGCCCCGCGCGGAAGAGGAAGTCGGCCAAGAAAGCTACTGCCCCGTCGGGATCTCCATCCGCGGAGAGGACAAAGTGGATCCGCGTGGAGGTGGACAAACTCTTCGATGTCCAGACCGCTGAAGAAGGTAAAAAGCTCCGCCTAGCTATTAAATCGTACAGGAAGCTAGTTCCTAAGGATTTGGTACCTTCGACCATGGAGGCCCGCATCGCAGATGTCAAACGTGTTCTCCGAGGGGAAACTCTTCGTGTCCTGAAGGCGGGCTACTACAACTACCGCGGGAAGGACCAATATGTTTCTCGGCGCGTTGTTTGGTGTAAGGGCCCTAACGAACTTCCTGATTATGTTTCTGAAGCCTCTCGTCCTCTAGGTGCAGGTCACTCGGGAGCTCCGTCGGGTGCTGAAGCTTCAGCGGGGGCACCACTTTCAGCAGAGGCGCCCCCTTCAGCAGGGGAACCACCTTTCGAGGCTAGAGCAACGCCGACCGGCGATCAATTTCGTCGGGTAGAGAACCTGGACTCTTCCGAGGAGACTGACGAGGGTGGCTCCCTAATTCATCGCCGGAGGACGGGGCAGTCCCCACTGAAACCAACCTCCAAGGGGCTGCCCCCCTCGCCTTCTTCACGACAGCGACAACCGTCGCCCATCCATGACTTCACTCCTTCCCCAGCCCGGAGCGAGTCGGAGGCGCGCCCCTCCACGAATCGAGTCGATCCTTTTCCTCTCCCCCTCAACGGGAGTTTTTACAAGGCCTTCGACCCCGCACAGAAGGAGGCTCCCTGGACCCCGATCCAAACGCTGCAAGGGGTCCAGCTCCAACAAGGGGACGCATACCCAGAGCTGGCTCCACATCTGCTAGCAGGCTCAATCTTGCCCACTCTGAGGTATCCGATTTCCTTGGATCGGGAGGACATCCGTCGGGATGTCCAAGAGATGTCCATCCGTCGGATAGAGGTAAGACTTCTACTTTTCGCTCCTTTGCCAATAAAACAGGTTGCTCATCTGCTAACACTTCTCTTCCTTCCTTTGTAGGAGATGGGGGACATCAACCGCTGCTTCGGGTACATCTTCGCCTTCGAGGAAGCCCTGGAGCAGGAGCGGGCAAAGGGGGCTCCCGCGGTCATAGCCAAGATTGAGGAGGATCTCGCAGCCTCCGAGTCTTCGCGGGGAAAACTGGCCAAGGAGGAGGCCATCCTCGACCGAAAGACTCGGGACCTCCAAAAGCAGGTTCGCGACTTCGAGAGGCTCCTGAAGCGGGAGCGGCAAGAGCGGCGGATTGCTGAAGACAAACTTGTCCTTGAAAAGAAGGCTCTGGGGGAGCAAATAGCTGAGGTTCCTGCGTAGCTGGTCGCGGCTGAGACCAAGGGCCGAGAAGATTATCGGGGGTCCGAGGACTTCCAAGCTGATGCACTGAAGTTCTGCAGCGCGGAGGTGGAGAACACCCTCTTCAACGCAGTCGAAGAACTCCATCTGGAGTATGGCGACGCCATTAACTTTGAGAAGTCTCTGTCTCTCGCTCCCTTCGCGAAGAAATACTTTGCCCTCTCGGAGGAGAGTGATGAGGGGAACACTCCTGCGGAGACTCCAAGTGCTGACGCCCCGATAATCGATCCTCCAGCAGCTGAACCTATGGAGCCTTATGCCACAGATCTTGTGGACCCTGCTCCCACTGATGCCGCCGACAAGGACCAAACCTAAACACTTTATCTTTAGAGTCCTTGTATTTTTCCTCATTTTGTAATCCTCGGGCCTTTGAGCCCTCATTAATATTAGACTATCTCTCCGATCTTCCATTGCACTTCTTCCAAGCGACTTAACTATACTTACTTAAGGCGAAACCTCGACACTTAAGACATTTTCACACATCACTTAAGACGATTTAGTTCCGTGCACCACTCAAGGCGACTTAATCTTGTGCATCACTTAAGACGACTTACTCGTGCATCACTTAAGACGACTTAATCTCGTGCATCAATTAAGACGACTTAATCTCGTGCATCACTTAAGACGACTTAATCTCGTGCATCACTTAAGACGACTTTGCAACACTTAGAATAAATCTAAGAATAATCTGATCAGAAATAACCTCCTTTATTTATTGATGGCACAAAATCTGCTTACATCGAATCAAACGATAATTAACTTACACCACTTAAGGCGATTTTACATCGGGCACCACTTAAGGCGACTTTTATCGGGCACCACCTAAGGCGACTTTTATCAAGTATGACATTTCTTCAAGTGTTCGCCACTGAAAGAATGCTTCAATACTCTGCCATCGAGGTCTTCCAACTTGTATGCATTCAGAGCTGGCATCCCCACGACCTTGTAAGGTCCTTCCCATTTTGGTGACATCTTGTTGATCCGATCCAAAAGGGTAAACTCATTCCGACGCCAAACTAGTTCTCCGACGAAGAATTGTCGGGACTTAACTCGCCGGTTGTAATATCTGGCCGTCGCCAAGCGCATTCGAGCCTGGACTTCATCGGCTTCCCGCCTCTTCTCCTCGAGCAAGTCCAAGTCCAGACGTCTCATTTCATCGTTCGTCAAAGGCTCATAATATCTCATCCGATGGGACGCCACAGCTACCTCCATAGGAGCAACAGCCTCCGTGCCATAAACGAGGCCAAACGGAGTCTCCCCAGTTGATCGTTTGGGTGTCGTTCTAACAGCCCAAAGCACGTTTTCCAGCTCGTTCAACCATTTGCCCTTCAAGGCATAAACCCTCTTCTTCAGGCCATCCATCACGATTTTGTTGGCTGACTCCACCTGGCCATTAGTCTGAGCATGATGGAGTGAGGCTGTCCGATGCTCGATGTTCAACTCCTCCAGATACTCCTTCACTTGAGCCCCGTTAAACGGTGGACCATTATCGCTGATCACCACCTTAGGAATCCCGTATCTGGATACAATATGAGTCTGAAGAAACTTGACGATCTGGTTCCCCGTCGTCTTGGCCAACGCCTTAGCTTCTATCCATTTCGAAAAGTAATCAATACCCACAAGCAGATATTTACACTGACCTTGTGCCTGCGGGAGAGGTCCCACCAAGTCGATACCCCACTGCGCGAAGGGCCAAGCACTCTTGATAGACGTCAGATTAGCAGCCGGAGCCCCGATATTCGGGGCGTACCTCTGGCACGTGTCACAGGATCGGACTAACACCGTCACCTCCTTGCTCATCGTAGGCCAATAATAGCCCAGATTCAACACCTTCCTCGTAATGGATCGGGCCCTTTCATGACAAGCCGCGACCCCTTCGTGCACTTCCCTCAAGATTCGACTTGTGTCGGGCTCCGCCACACATTTCAAGTAAGGAGTCGAGAACCACCCCTTTTTGTACAGCTGATTGTCCAGCATCACGTAATTAACCGCGATCCGACGTATCCTGTCAGCTAGTACTCCATCATCAGGGATTGCCCCCGTAGTCAGATACGCGACTATCGGGGTCATCCAAGTGGGTTCCTCCTCTGATCCTGCTTCAATAGCACACACCTCCGACGGGTCAGTGGTCGACAAGATCACCCTCTCCAGAAAGTGCACCTTCCGATTTTCCTCTAGGGGTGCCCCCAAGGCAAATTTACTCAAGGCATATGCTTCCACGTTTTCCTCCCTCGGGATCGCCTCGATGTTGAAACTTTTGAAGCTCTCCTTCAAGACTTGCACCTCGCGAAGGTACTTTCTCATCATCGGGCTCTTCGCCTCATATCGTCCTTGGACTTGATTCACAATCAGGCCCGCGTCACATTTCACCTTTAAGTGAGCAACTCCCGTACCTCTCGCAATTTTCAGGCTTGTGATAAGAGCCTCGTACTCAGCTTCGTTGTTCGTGGCTCTGAACGTTAAGGCCAAAGCATATCGAAGAGGCTCACCCCCGCCTGGTGGTATCAACACGAACCCTGCTCCTGACCCATCTGAACTCGAAGAGCCATCCGTGTACATTTCCCAAGTATTTTCCTCATTTGGCTGTTCTGATTGCTCTGCCGTCTCTGGTTGTTCTGCTATCGGGATCTCCCCGGTTGCCCCCTCTACATGGCCCGCTTCTTCCAGATCGGGGGCTGTAGACTCTGCTATGAAATCCGCCAACGCCTGGCCCTTAATAGCCGTTCTCGGAGCAAAGTGTATGCGAAACTCACTAAACTCGACTGCCCATTTCACCAATGATGGATATACGCCCAATTTGAACCCGTTGACCCCCGATTCGTCTCATTTTGATTACCCCGTTAATGATTGTAAATCGAAACTTCAACCCGAACACTTCGCGAAAACACCAACGGTCCGGACGAGGCCGAAGCGCTCGTCCGGCCAAGTTAGACTCACCTAGGTGAGGTCGGGTGGCCACACCCGACCTCCCCTAGGGGAGATCGGGTCAGCAAACCCGATCTCCCCTAGGGGAGATCGGGTGGGCCAACCCTATCTCCCCTAGGAGGGGTTGGGTGGCCTCACCCAACCCCTACCCTTGGGGGTCGGATTTTCCTTCCCCCCAAGGGCCCCGACACCATTCTTGGACTCCCATACTCGGTTTATTTCCGCCAACCTTCTCCGTACCCTAAGGTCTTAATTACATGTTTAAAGGATAATTAATTGTGTTTAAAGGTTAACGATGTCATTAAGCCACCTTAATGACACCGTTGCCTATAAATACAACTCTTCCACTATTCATTTGATCATCTTGGCAAGTTGCATAATTTTGCTCTGACATCTCTCTAGCTTTATCTCTCTAAAACCGTACTGACTTAGGCATCGGAGAGGGTTCATCAGGCACCACCCCCCCTCTGTGCCTGGTATTGCCCCTCTTGCAGGGCGAGAGGAGAAGAGAAGCTAAGGACGGAAGGACACAAGCTAGGACAGCGCAACCCGAGAGCAGCGAATCCGCAACATCTCCAGTGAGGAACGAGACTTGAGTCGACCGCCCGTTGACCCTAGACTCGGAACCTAACACTTGGCGCCGTCCGTGGGTTTCGAATAGAAAGCCTAATTATCACCAGCCAGATGGCAAGCGTATATGTCATTCATGGAGGTTATGGAGCTGGAGGAGAGTCAGCGAATGCTAGAGAAGAGTATATGGCACAGTTAGAGGACCATAAACCAAAGGAAGAACAAGCAGAAGGAAAGAGAGAAGATGTAATACAATTTTCAAGAAGAGACATGGATCATGTGTTACCAGACAACAAGGATGCCCTAGTCATAACAATGAAGATCACTGATATGGACATTGGAAGAATCCTGGTAGACAGTGGAAGCTCACCCAACATCATTAGCAAGAAAGTATTCAACATACTGGGAGTAAGGCCAAGTAGCATAAAACAGGTTCACTCCCCCTTGATGGGATTTTCAGGAGAGCCAACATACCCACTAGGGGCAGTCACACTACCTGTGACATTGGGCATAGGCCAGAGGCAGCTAAAGATCGATGTCCCCTTCTTCATCACAGAAGAAATGGAGGAATACAATGAAGTCCTGGGTACCACTACAATCAACAAGTGGGGTATGGTACCATCAACACTACATCAGAAAATGAAATTCCCCACAAGCCAAGGAATAGGGGAAGTAAAGGGTAACCAGAAGGTAGCAAGGAAATGTGCAAGGATCGCACTGAGCAAGAAGAAGAAAACAAGAGAGGTCCTACTAATAGACGAGGAACCAAGAGAAGATCACGGAAGACCAGCCCCCATGGAGGAATTAAAAGAAATACTCATAGAAGAACCCGATAGGAAGGCAAAAATCGGGACCGCCTTATCTCAGGAAGAGGAAAACCACTTAGTAGCTTTACTAAGGGAATACAAGGATCTGTTCGCCTGGTCACCAAGCGATATGCCAGGAATATCAGAAGAAGTAATCTCACACAAGCTCAATATAGACGCGGCAACGCGACCAATAACACAAAAAGTAAGGCCAATGGGAGGAAGCAAAAAGATAGCTATCCAGGAAGAAGTAGAAAAGTTATTGAAGGCAAATTTCATCAAGGAGATTAGATTCCAAACATGGGTGGCAAACCCAGTACTGGTAAAGAAGGCGGGGGGAAGTTGGAGAATGTGCATCGATTATCGCGACCTAAACAAAGCATGCCCTAAGGACTCATATCCGCTACCAAGAATAGATCAGCTAGTGGATGCAACATCAGGTCACCAACTAATGAGCTTCATGGATGCATACTCAGGATATAACCAGATAAAAATGGCCCCTGAGGACGCCCCTCACACAGCATTCTACGCTGATAGCGAGATATACCATTACACGGTTATGCCTTTCGGACTCATAAATGCTGGAGCGACATACCAAAGAATGGTCAACAAAATATTCGGGGACATGATAGGAAAGACAATGGAAGCATATGTGGACGACATGATCGTCAAATCCAAAGAGAAGAAAGACCATGTGGAGAACCTTCGCTCAACGTTTGAGAGGATGAGGCAATACCAAGTCCGCCTAAACCCGAAAAAATGTGCATTTGGGGTACAATCAGGGAAATTTTTAGGCTTCATGGTAAGCCAGCGAGGCATAGAGGTAAACCCCGAAAAACTACAGCCAATTGAAGAAATGCAGTCACCTACGAAGCACAAAGAAGTTCAACGACTAAACGGGAGGTTGGCAGCTCTTAACAGATTCCTATCCAAAATAGGAGACAAGGCATTACCCTTCTCTGAGGTACTAAGGGCAAACAAGAAATTCGAATGGACACCAAGATGTGAGGAAGCCTTCCAGTAACTCAAACAACATCTAAAGACACTATCACCCCTAGCAAAGCCTACACCAGGGGAGCCCCTCTACCTCTACATCTCCGTGAGCAACGTGGCAGTAAGCTCAGTGCTAATTAAAGAAGAAAACGCTGCACAATTGCCGGTATACTTCGTAAGCAAAACATTGGCAAAGTATGAGATCAACTACTGACCAAATGGGCAATTGAGCTAAGTTAGTTTCGTATTCATTTTGCCCCAAGAACAGCCATAAAGGGGCAGGCTCTAGCAGATTTTATTGCCGAATTCACCGGAATTAATCCAGACGAAGACTTGGGAGAAGTCAAAACTACAAGCGAGGTAAGTAGTAGTCAGGAGAAACAACCAGAAGAATTATGGGAGATGCATACCGATGGGTCATCCAACGGAGGAGGTTCAGGTGCAGGCCTCCTACTATACCCACCAAATAGCGATACACCTCTGCGCTATGCCATGGCACTCACCTTTAAGGCAACGAACAACGAGGCTGAATACGAAGCACTGATAACAGGCCTGAGAATAGCCAAAGGAGTAGGGGCAAAGCATCTAAGAGTTAAGTGCGATTCTCAACTAGTTGTCAATCAAGTGAAAGGAATCTACACTGCAAAGTTCGAAAACATGCAGAAGTACTTGCAGCAAGCCAGGGACCTAATAAAGAGCTTTCAAAGCTTCGACATTGAGTCAGTCCCAAGAGAACAAAACCAAGAGGCAGACGCCTTAAGTAAACTAGCCCTAGGGGTAGAAGCAGGCAAAGAAGTTCACTTTGTAGAGCAAAGGATACAATCAGTGATAGAACAAATGGAAGTTCTAGTAATAGATGAAGCAGAGGCCTTGATGACCCCAATGCGTCAATACATCATGGAAGGAAAACTCCCAAAGGATAAGGTAGAGGTAGTCAAGATTGAAAGGATGGCTAGGAATTACGCAGTGATGGATAATGAACTCTACAAGAAAGGGTACTCCACACCCTTCCTCAAATGCATAACATACCCAGAAACAGAGAGAGTACTTGCAGAACTCCATGAAGGAGATGCGGGGTGCCATGAAGGAGCATGATCAATAATCCGAAAGGTCTACAACCTAGGATACTATTGGCCATCAATGAGCAAAGAAGTAGCAGACTTGGTACAAAAATGCGATCACTGCCAAAGGTACTCCAGAAATATAACAGCCCCAGCGGCAAAGCTAAGCTCCATTTCGGGAGCCTGGCCATTCGCGCAGTGGGGGATTGATCTGATAGGCCCCCTACCAAGAACAAAAGGCCAGAAGACTTGCATAATAGTAGCAATAGACTACTTCTCAAAGGCAATGGGAAAGACAACAGACGACCAAGTCGTCAATTTCATCCAATCTCACATTGTCTCGAGGTACGGGGTGCCAAAAGCAATAATAAGTGACAATGGCCCACAATTCAAGAGCAAGAAACTGCAGTGGTATTGCGAAAGACTGAATATAGAGCACCGTTTCGCATCAGTAAAGCACCCTCAGACAAACGGGCAAGTAGAGTCGGCAAACAAAATAGTGCTAGATGGCCTAAAGAAACGACTCCATGCTACCAACGGAAGTTGGGTAGATGAGCTGGAAAATGTTCTATGGGCAGTGCGGACAACACCAAAGATAGCCACAGGAGAAACACCATTTGGCCTAGTATACGAGACCGAAGCGGTGGCGCCAGCAGAAATGGCGGTATCATCCCTAAGAACCACGTACTTCGAAGAACACGAGAACAACAAAGAAAGGCTTTTAGACTTAGACCTGGTGGAGGATAAAAGGTGGAATTCAGAAGAAGCACAAGCTCGAATGCGCTTAGTATCCGCAAGATATTACTACCGCCAAGTCAAGGAAAGGCAATTCCACATAGGAGAACTAGTGCTCAGGAAGAACGAATTCTCACATTTAGACCAAGTCAGAAAATTATCTCCAAAGTGGGAAGGGCCATATAAGATAGCGTCGGTTCCATACGCAAATGCTTACCGCCTCGAGGATGCGGATGGGTATATCTCCACAAACACCTTCAGTGGGGAACACCTAAAGAAGTACTACGTCTAAGAAGAAAGCACAAGCAAAAGACCATATCCTTGAAGTTATTTCAAGTCATTATATATAATTGTTTAAGTTTTCCAAAAACAAATTTTGAGAAGGGGAACTCAAGAGGTTACTCCAACTTTACACTATCCTTGATTTCCTCCAAAGGGTGTCTTGATCCCCCCAAGACACCCCATGTGTACAAAAAACATGAATGCTCTTAAGAGAGTAGGAGTTCCTTCAAAGGTATTTTCCAATGAATGTGGTGATATAATCATGAAGTTATCCTTACACAGATATGACTTCAAGTCAACAACAAATTTCGACGCCCCCAAGAGCGTATCTTGAGAGTAGTTCTAAAAACTACGAACCCTGTGCCCCTCCGGGAGCCTATCCCGCGAACAGATTCGACGCCCCCAGGAGCGTATCTTGAGAGTAGTTTTTATACTACGACCCTCGACGCCCCCAAGAGCGTATCTTGAGAGTAGTGTTCATACTACGACCTTCGACGCCCCAAAGAGCGTATCTTGAGAGTAGTGTTCATACTACGACCTTCGACGCCCCCAAGAGCGTATCTTGAGAGTAGTTTCAATACTGCGACCTTCGACGCACCAAGAGCGTATTTTGAGAGTGGTTTCCAAAAACTACGAATTTCGACGCCCCCAGGAGCGTATCTTGAGAGTAGTGTTCATACTACGACCTTCGACGCCCCCAAGAGTGTATCTTGAGAGTAGTTTCTATACTACGACCTTCGACGCACCAAGAGCGTATCTTGAGAGTGGTTTCCAAAAACTACGAATTTCGACGCCCCCAGGAGCGTATCTTGAGGTAGATTTGCAACCTACCAGATTCGACGCCCCCAAGAGCGTATCTTGAGGTAGAAAAAACACTACCAGATTCGACGCCCCCAAGAGCGTATCTTGAGGTAGATTTCAAACTACCAGTTTCGACGCCCACCAGGAGCTTATCTTTGGTCTAACTTGTGCCCTCCGGGAGCCTATCTTGTGAAACGTTAAGTGCCCTCCGAGAGCCAGTCTCGTGAACAGATTTCGACGCCCACCAGGAGCGTATCTTTGGTCTAACTTGTGCCCTCCGGGAGCCTATCCTGTGAAACGTTAAGTGCCCTCCGAGAGCCAGTCTCGTGAACAGATTTCGACGCCCACCAGGAGCGTATCTTTGGTCTAACTTGTGCCCTCCGGGAGCCTATCCTGTGAAACGTTAAATGCCCTCCGAGAGCCAGTCTCGTGAACAGATTTCGACGCCCACCAGGAGCGTATCTTTGGTCTAACCTGTGCCCTCCGGGAGCCTATCCTGTGAAACGTTAAGTGCCCTCCGAGAGCCTGTCTCGTGAACAGATTTCGACGCCCACCAGGAGCGTATCTTTGGTCTAACCTGTGCCCTCCGGGAGCCTATCCTGTGAAACGTTAAGTGCCCTCCGGGAGCCTGTCTCGTGAACACATTCGACGCCCACCAAGAGCGTATCTTTGGTCTAGCAATACCATACATACCATTCAAAGGGTAGCAGGTATGGCATGAAGGAAAACACAAAAGAAGGAAAAGTAAAGGAAACACACCAAGGGAAGGGTCCATAGCCAAAGAACTACACACTAAGGCATATGGAGTTATCATGAGAAGAGAGATAATCACCCTGCCATATATACCATGAGTAAAGACAAGTGTATCAAACAAAGGTGGCAAAACTAGGAAAGGCGGAGTTTCAAACTCTAAAGACAACCGCAACCCACAAACAAAAGCAGTAGTAAGAAGACACCACAAGAAGAACCTCAAGTCACAAACTCGCAAGACCACCACAAGAGATAGGTGTACTACTTCCTCATCTTCGCAATATGCCTAACAGCGAAATCAGACAAATCACCAAGCTGAGAAAAAGGAAAGTCAGGAGCAATCATGTACATACGCTCAAGAATCGCCTTTAAAGAAATACGCTTAGCCACAGAGCAGCGAACATCGATAGAAGCCTGATAAGAGGAAGAAGCCTTATACTCAGCGATAGCACACCCTTTCGACTCCACACGAAACATCTCCTCAAGGGACACCAACTCAGCAGCCCGAAGTACTTCATCGCGATAAGACTTTTGTCTCAAGGTTTCAATCTCTTCTTTAAGAAAGGCAATACGACTCTCCAAACCTTGGCACTGCAAATCTGTGATACGACTATGCTCTAAACAACTAACAAGCTTGGAGTTAAGGGAGACACAAGTGTCCTCGTGCACCTTTTTCTCCTCAGCAAGATCAATAACAAGGGTGGACAAATTAACAAGGTCGGCAATACCCTGCGACAAAAACAACGGATGAGACAGATAACGCACGAAAGAGAAATGTCCTAAAGGATAACACGACTAAGAAAAGTTACAGAAGCATAGCGAGCCAACACATCACGAGCCAATTCATAAGTAGCCTCCGACCCTTTAGAAGGGGACACACGATCAACAGGAGGAATAGCAGACTGCAGAACACGAACTCCAACCTCAGGAGTTTGCAAAGAAGATTGGTTGTCAAAACGAGCCCCACGCCCATAATAAGGCGCCCATTCAGACCCAACAATTCCATCAACAGGAGGACGAGACAACTCCTTCCGACTCAAACGCGGAAGACGAAGTCTACCTACAACAAGGTATGGAGTAAACACCAATATACACTAAGGAAACTCAGACATTCGAGGACTTACCAAACAAAGAAGAAGGAAAAGATGGCTCCCGGACCCTCGATTGGGGGGCATCAATATAGAAAGAAGATGGTACCCTAACATCACCACCGCCCTTACCTCCAATTAGAGGACACCTCCCCGCACCATAAAAAACCGATCTTTTTGCAATCGAAGGTCCGGTCCCAGAGTTAACTACTCCCACCCGTACCGGCCTCTTACTCCTCATCAATCAACGGGGAAATCTGTCGATCGAAAAAACGCAAGCTCAGCCCAAGAAAAACAGAAAAGGGATAGTAAGGACAAGAGGAAACTCACTCTCCTAAAACGACAAATACAGAATCAAAAGGTAAGAATAGAAAGAGGGTATAGAGAGACCCCACCGGCCAACAGGCAGAGGCAGGGGGCAGGGGGAGATAGTTATAGCCCCCAGCATAGAGAGACCCCACCGGCCAACAGGCAGAGGCAGGGGGAGATAGTTATAACCCCCAGCATAAAGAGACCCCACGGGCCAACAGGCAGAGGCAAGGGGCAAGGGGAGATAGTCATAATCCCAGGGTAGAAGACCCCACGCGCCAGTAAGTAGAAACATGGGGTCAAGAAGATGGAAAGAGGATGAATCAAACATGACTGTATCACCATGAAGACCCACAAATCAAAAACGAGACAAGTAAAGAAACAATCGAGGGAGAAGCGGGATTAAATCCCCCAAAATCAATGCTTACACAAAAGAAAAGACACGTACCTCAATGCGACGCGCGCCCCGAAAAGTAAGTCCGACCAGAAATCCCACCGTCAAAAAGAAAAGAAGAGAAAAGGACAACGAGAATGAGGTAATCACTAACCCTTTTATAGTACAAAGGATTAGGGTTTTTCCAAAGCCGCCAAATCGACACCGTTGATTTTTAGAAAGGAAAATTTTAAGGGACAGATTCAAAAACTAGTTCCCATTAACCACGGTTAAACTCACACTCACCATAGTTAACATCCCATAGGTCTATTCTTGAGCATCCCATACTTAGAAAAATTTTCAGACCAAAATTAAATTTTTCTCCACTTAAGTAAAATCCCGACATGAAATTGAAGTATGAATCGCTTAGCCGTATTCGTATTGCATCCCTATGCGAGCGTGTATTTTTCGAATATACGCCCGTAGCAAGGAAATATTTATTATTCCCACCTCAGACGGACGCGTGCTTAGACACGTGTCCGTGCTGTTCTGACGTTTACAATTCCTCTATCTTATAAGGCAGGGGGCAGAGTCAGAGGCACACATCCATGGGTAAGTAAACATTCAGACAAGAAGGTAAAATCCCGGTTTCAAATTGCGCGTGTCATACCATCCTAAAATAGAGTCAATCAAGGGTTAGGCCATTGGTTGACTCGGGGGCATGTGATGGATATACGCCCAATTTGAACCCGTTGACTCCCGATTCGTCTCATTTTGATTACCCCGTTAATGATTGTAAATCGAAACTTCAACCCGAACACTTCGCGAAAACACCAACGGTCCGGACGAGGCCGAAGCGCTCGTCCGGCCAAGTTAGACTCACCTAGGTGAGGTCGGGTGGCCACACCCGACCTCCCCTAGGGGAGATCGGGTCAGCCAACCCGATCTCCCCTAGGGGAGATAGGGTTGGCCAACCCGATCTCCCCTAGGAGGGGTTGGGTGGCCTCACCCAACCCCTACCCTTGGGGGTCGGATTTTCCTTCCCCCCAAGGGCCCCGGCACCATTCTTGGACTCCCATACTCGGTTTATTTCCGCCAACCTTCTCTGTACCCTAAGGTCTTAATTACATGTTTAAAGGATAATTAATTGTGTTTAAAGGTTAACGATGTCATTAAGCCACCTTAATGACACCGTTGCCTATAAATACAACTCTTCCACTATTCATTTGATCATCTTGGCAAGTTGCATAATTTTGCTCTGACATCTCTCTAGCTTTATCTCTCTAAAACCGTACTGACTTAGGCATCAGAGAGGGTTCATCAGGAACCACCCCCCCTCTGTGCCTGGTATTGCCCCTCTTGCAGGGCGAGAGGAGAAGAGAAGCTAAGGACGGAAGGACACAAGCTAGGACAGCGCAACCCGAGAGCACCGAATCCGCAACATCTCCAGTGAGGAACGAGACTTGAGTCGACCGCCCGTTGACCCTAGACTCGGAACCTAACAACCAACCTCCCTGACGCATCAGGTCGGTTCAAAAAATGCTTCAGAGGCTGATTCGTCAACACAGTAATCTCATGCGCGTGAAAGTAAGGCCTCAGCTTCTGAGCAGTAATAATCAACGCAAAGAGATACTTCTCAACGACGGGATAATTCATTTCAGATTTGGCAAACGCCTTGCTTACATAATAAAAGGGGACGTGATTACCCTCAACAACCTTCAGTAACACAGAGCTAATGGCAAATTCAGAAACAGCCAAATATAGATAGAGCGGCTCGCCTGGAATCGGTTTCGCCAATGGCGGGAGGGTGCGAAGGTGCTGCTTGAGTGCCTGGAATGCCTCTTCACACTTGGCAGTCCACTCAAACTTCTTGTTGGCCCTCAGTACTTCAAAAAACGGCATAGATCGGTCACTTGCCTTGGACAGGAAGCGATTCATTGCAGCCAGTCGGCCATTCAACACTTGCACCTCCCGATGGTTTATCAGAGACTGCATCTCCTTGATTGCCCTCAGCTTCTCAGGGTTCACCTCAATTCTTCGCTGGCTTACCATAAAGCCCAAAAACATCCCCGAGTGAACTCCGAAGGCGCACTTAGTCGGGTTCAAGCGAACCTGATGAAGCCTCATCCGCTCAAACGCCGTGGCCAGGTTGTGAACATGATCCTCAGCCTGTCGGGACTTCACCAGTATATCGTCCACGTAAGCCTCCATGGTTTTCCCCAGCATGTCCCCAAACAACTTGTTCACCATCCTTTGATAAGTTGCCCCGGCATTGATCAATCCGAAAGGCATGACATCATAATGATAGATATCACTGTCGGTATAAAAGGCAGTGTGGGGGGCATCCTCCTTAGCCATCTTGATCTGATTATAGCCCGAGTACGCATCCATGAAGCTCAACAACTCATGTCCCGACGTGGCATCCACCAACTGGTCGATTCTCGGGAGCGGGTAACAGTCCATCGGGCAAGCCTTATTCAGGTCACGGAAATCAACACACATCCGCCACTTCCCGTTGCTCTTCTTCACCAGAACCGGGTTGGCAACCCAAGTCTGGAATCGGAGCTCCTTGATAAACCCAGCGTCGAGCAACCTGCCCACCTCCTGCTGGATTGCAATCCTTTTGGCAACCCAAGTCTGGAATCAGACGCCTTTTCTGCGCGATAGGTTTGATCGCGGGATCAATCTTCAACTCATGCACGATCACATCGGGACTGATTCCTGGCATGTCACTCGGGAACCAGGCAAACAGTTCTTTGAACTCCTTCAGCAGCTCGATCAATTCTCGGGCCCTCTCGTCAGACAGGGCGGACCCGATTTTCACCTTCCTCTGAGGTCCGTCAATCTCGACCTCCTTCAAATCCTACATGGGGGCGGGACGCCCAAACTCCTCTCTAGGATCGGCATCGGTCTGGAGGATAGCCATAGCCTCCCGTCTCTTCCGTCGGGTGGCATTAACATAGCACCTCCTGGAAGCCACCTGGTCGCCCTTGACCTCCCCGACTCCGTGGTCAGTCGGGAACTTCATCTTCTGGTGCACAGTCGAGGCAATTGCCATCAGGGGATTCATGGTGGTTCTCCCGATAATCGCGTTGTAAGTCCCCGCGGACTCAACCACCACAAAGTCCACGTTTACTCCTCTCCGCTTTCCACCCGCTACCGAACTCCACTGGTAAGATGATCATTCCCAACGGATAGGAGGTAATACCAGAGAACCCGACCATCGGAAAGGTCACCTCCTTAAGATCCTTCTTCGTTTTTCCCCATGGCCTCCAGCGCATCCATAAACAGAATGTCGGAAAAGCTCCCTCCATCGATCAATATCCGCTTCATTTCATATCCATCCACGTCCAGGGTCACGACCAAAGCATCATCGTGTGGACTCTCCACACCTACCAGGTCCTCCGCTGAAAAGGAAATCATCATCTCCTCCTTCGCGGTCCAGGATCGGGACCTCTTGCCCAGTACCACAGCAGCAGAAATTCTAGAGGCGTAGACGTCCCGAGAGGCTGTGGTGTCACCTCCCGCGGCAAAGCCTCCGTGAATCACATTGATAGTGCCCCGCTTCTCCTTACGGGCGCCAGAGGACTCTGGTTCCGTCTTCTTCTTCTTCGGGGACCGATCGCGGGAGCGGGAACGGGACCGCGATCGAGATCGAGAGCGGGAACGACACCGCCTTTCAGCCACAAACTCCTTAAGCTTCCCCTTCTGGATCAGCTTTTCAATCTCCTTCTTCAACTCCAGACAATGGTTAGTGTCGTGACCGCTGGCGCGGTGGAACCGACAGTAACGATCGGTGCGGGATCCCATAAACTCCCCTTCTTTCTTCGGGGGGTACCTAGAGATACCCCGTAGATCCATGACCGCTAGCACCTCCGCCATGGAGCTATTCAGAGGGATTCTATAGTCCTTCCGCTTATCCTTCCTCGGGGGACGCCTGTCCTCCCTTTGATCAGAACGACCTCGAGTCCGATTGCTCTCGGACTTATCCTTCCGCTTATGGTCGTCCACTGGCTTGAGCGACTGCTTCCCCTTGTTAGACTTCGGGGGCTCAAGCTCTCCAGCAGCTAATTTCGACTCTTGCACGTCGATTTGCTGCTTCACCCTCTTCTGCAGTGCCTCCATGTTCCACACAGCCTTCTCAGCCACGCTGTGCATCAGGTCGGAACCATAGGGGGCTGTCAGGTTCCGAAGGAGTATACCGCTGGTAGTAATGTGCCACCGCTGGTCTATCCCTCCGATATTTCTTCATCAATCTCTGCCACGCTAGCAGTATACCGCTGGTAGTAATGTGCCAGTGATTCGTCGGGCCTCTGTACCACCTGGGCGAGGGACCTCACGCTCTTCAAGAGGCGGCGACGACCCTGGTACTGCTGGATGAAACAGTCGTGCATGTCAGCCCAGCAGGTGATGCACCCTGGGGGCAGGCTGAAGAACCAGGTTAGGGCCCTCTCACCCAGTGTATTCGGGAACAGCACACACACGATATCGTCGTTTGGGGCTCTGCCGAGACAAGCCATGAGGTGCTTCTGGACATGACGAACCAGATCTCCCTCGCCATCATACTCCTTCACTGTGGGGATACCCAGCCCTGGCGGGGCAAGGGTGTCTATCAGTTGGGGAACAAAGGGATGAGTGGATCGATCCCTGAGTTCCGACATCATCGGCTTCTGCTCCCCCATGCAGATGTTCACGATCTTCACCACCTGATCGGGGGTGATGGGACCATTGAGGGGAATGGTCCTATGCTGCACTGGTCCTGGCCCGTCGACCACAAATCGCTCTGATTGAGCGAGCTCCTTACCCTTATCCTGACTTCTGGGTTGGGCCTCCTGCACATTCTGAACCTCTGCTGGCGGGGGCATCTCCTCCTGCCTCTTGGCCGCCTCTCTTCGCTCTAAGAGAGCCTCCACGGCCGCCAAAAACATCGGCATGGCATCCACCACAGCCTTTGTCAGATCCGCATTTGGAGGAGCCTCTTCCTCCCTATTCTCTTGGTGTTGAACAGCATCCTCAGGAACTTCGTTGTGCCCCCCTGTCCGGGAGACCTCAACAGGGAGGTTCTGGTCCTCAGCATGCTCCGGTGGCGAATTCATAGTCGTCCCAGCAGGATGACGGGAACCACCAGATTGTCCTTGTCTTCTCTGCTTACCAGCCGCCATTGAACGAGTAGAAGTCATATTAGCTTTTTGTCACGCTTCCCACAGACGGCGCCAATGTTGGATCACGGTTGGAACTCCGGTACGGTCTTGACGGCGATGCGAACTCCTTCGCTCCACGTAATCCTGCAAGAGGGGATAGACCGGGCGGTGACCCAGAATCCCTCTCCGATGCTTAAATGAGTATCTCGTGTAAACTGGCAAGCAGGAATCTCAAAGAGCGTATATCAAAAAAACATATGTGATCTGAGGTAACCTCTGCCCTTTTATAGGCGAAGAGGTACCTCAGTTACCTGGTGAACCGTTGGGGTGGTTAGCCCATATTCCGCTTATCTCGGCCACGATCCAGCCTATCTCGGGCATGATCTCGCCTATCTCGGCCACGATCCCGCCTATCTAGGCGATCTCGCTTATCTCGGCCACGTTCCGCGTATCTCGGCCTCAACCTCTGATAGCAAGTCCCGACTAATATCGGGGACTCCAGAGTTATCTCATTGTGTCACCGCTCGGGGCCCCTCTTCATCGTGACAGGGCCAATCATTCTCAGGGATTCATCATCGGGGCCTACTTAAAGGCATCTCGTTGGGAGCGTCCAGCTCGCCTATCAGGACAGACTCTGTCGGGATCTTTCATCATCGGGACTCTCGCTGTCGGGACCCTTCGCCATGGTCTTCTTGACCTCCTTTTAGGGCCCAGAGGGCCTATTCACCGTTTCCTCACCGTTAAAGGGCCTAATGGCCATAGCGAAACCCATCAGTTTCAAATTGGGACGTGTTTGTGTTGGATTAGGCATGAAGTAGAGTTTAGAACGTGTACTGACACAGGGTGTTACCTCGTTTCAAATGTAAACGACTGTTTGGGACGATTTTGACACGAGGGATCTGACATAGGCCTAGGGCCGGCAATGGTGCGGTGAAAATCAAATAACCATGGTAATTCGAACCATTTACCGCAATGGTTAACCACACCATTATGGTGAGGGGCGGTTATGGTGATGAATCTTGTAACCGTAATGGTTATGGTATTCAGTCCATAACCGCAGTTATAACCATCACCTCTATATATATAATATTAGTAAATATATTACTAATACTTATATTGGTATATATATACATTATTATTGTACTTTAATTATTAGTCAAATATGATAATTCTTATTTCGTTCCCTTCCCACCCACCATTTTTTTGTCTATATTTCTTATTATTAGGTAACCACGATTGGAAGCGATGGTGAATGAGGATCGAATATCGCAAGTGATAGGTGATTGAATATGTTGTTTTTAATTAAGTGAAACAATGAAGTTACGTTTAATTTGGATTCCGTGTATGAAACAATGAATGTATGTTTATTTTCTTGTATGAAACAATAATGTTGTATTAGTTTGAATGATTGTGATTAAATGGTTTAATCGTGGTTAAAAACCATGGTTATGGTTATGGTATGAAGAATCATAACCGCAGTGGTTATGGTTTGAGTGAAAAAAAATATGGTATGGTTATGGTATTAGTGTTATCACCATACCCTCA
Source organism: Clarkia xantiana subsp. parviflora (assembly GCA_036873135.1). Taxonomy (NCBI): domain Eukaryota; kingdom Viridiplantae; phylum Streptophyta; class Magnoliopsida; order Myrtales; family Onagraceae; genus Clarkia; species Clarkia xantiana. Next base: position 6,785,973 of record JAPTYO010000017.1, on the reverse strand, counting down.
CCATCGCCGTGCACAATTCGTTGATGAAAGAAAATCTGACACGACCCTGATACGAATTATAAACGACCCCAATATTTGTGCTAATAAGAAAAATACAGAGTCGTTGCAGAGTATTGAACCAGCAACCATCAGCAATATGTCAGAATCTGAGCGCGTTACTACTAGGATAATTGGTTTCATTATCAGAGATTTGTACTTGATATAATTATTTGCGGGCCTTGTATATATTGCCAAAACGACCAACACCCATTAATACAGACTTACAGAGAGCTAATTAGCAGAGCAGCGTTCTTTCTCAGAGTGCTGCGCGTAGAAGAAGAGGTCTGCAGTGGGTAACAATTATTTCAGGTAATATGCAACTTGATCTCATAACTTGGGTTTTGATTCATCTTCTCTCAATTTTTGTGTTCAACTATCAAAGAATACTTGTTGGATATAAAGTAATATCAAAGTGGTTTTGTGCACACCAAGTGTTTGTGTATATGCCGTAGAGAGAATAGTGATTTATGTGGTTGGTATATGATGACATTATGTGTGGTTGGTTTACTTATGTTAGTTGTTGTACATGAATTTGAAATAAAGTCTGGTTGGTTTGTAGTTTGTATATGCAAGGCTAAGTAAATGAGATGACTTAGTATTAGTTTGATGTTATGGTTATCTTACACAAGCTATTTAATTACTGACAGGGCATACATAAGCGCAACACGGATAAATGGCCGAAGATCGCACATGGATGTGGCGTCGAAAGGATCGACATGGTGCATTGTTTGACGAGTTCAAGGATGGTGTGGAATCATTCATTCAATTTGCAGTTAACAACTCCGACGAATGTGGATGAGTAACTGAAATCAAGTGTCCTTGCGTGAGTTGCATGAATAGATACTATGAGGATTTAGAAACTGTGAAGGTGCATTTATACAATCACGGTTTAAGGAAGGCTATACTTTTTGGAGGCAGCATGGGGAGGTAGAATGGGGTGTTGGAGGCAGTAGTGGCCAAACCGTTGGAGGTGGAGATTATCAAACCGAGTATCAACAGTTGGTCATTGATGGATTCGGAGCCAATGCAGATCCTCCCCACGACGACACCGATGTGCCAACCTTTGATAAGGAAAGTTTCGATGCTTTGTTGATAGATGCGAAGACACCTCTGTACGATGGTTGCCCGAATCATACAGTGCTATCTGCTATGTCTCAACTCCTAAACACAAAATCAGAAGGTCATGTTAGTGCACGGACTTTCGACGGTATGTTGAAAACAATAGGAGAAATACTACCGGTCGACCATAAGCTCCCTAAGAACTTTTACGAATGCAAGAAGAAAATGGGAAAGCTCGGCCTTGAGTATGAGAAGATACATTCGTGCATTAACGGCTGCATGTTGTACTATAAAGAGGACAAGCACTTGACTAGCTACCGCATTTTCCATCATGACAGATTCAAAGTTCTCCGATATTTACCCATCACTCCACGGTTGCAGCGCTTGTATATGTCGACGAAGACAGCCCCCCACATGACTTGGCATAACGAGCACCGTTCTCGAAGCGGAACTATGGTACATCCATCTGATAGAGAAGCATGGAAACACTTTAGTAGAACACACGAGGAATTTGCTTTGGAACCACGGAATGTACGACTAGGCCTTTGTACAGATGGGTTTACCCCGTTCGATCACTATGGAGCTCCCTACTCATGCTGGCCTGTAATTCTGACGGTGTACAATCTACCACCGTGGATGTGTATGAAAGAGCCATATACGTTCTTGAATATGGTTATTCCCGGGCCAAGTCATCCAGGTAAAGATATTGATGTGTTCATGAGGCCATTCGTGGATGAATTAACTTCACTCTGGTTTGATGGTGTACCATCCTATGACACGTCACACAAAGAGAGATTCACATTGCGGGCTGCCTTGATGTGGACAATCAGCGACTTACCAGCCTATGCAATGTTATCTGGGTGGGGTACTCTAGGGCTGGCAATTTGTGACACGACACGATAGCACGATACGAACACGCACGGAAAAAACCGTGTTCGTGCTAGCATATAGTAGAACGATAACACGATAGCACGAATACGATTAACACGATATAACTTCCGTGTCGTGTTCGTGTTTGAGTATCATAACACGACACGCACGATAGCACGATAAAATTGTGCTACTAAGACTAATTCTTAAGTATTTTTTAAACAAATCTTATTTATTACCTTTAAAAACTTCAGTTAGTGATTTAATTTTTAGTGTTTTATACTCTATATTATTAACTTATGAATATTGACATACTAATCATAGTTTTTTTTGTATATAAAGTTTATTATTTTGTTTTTTTGCTTAAAGATCTCGTTTCGGGATGTACAACTATATATCCTTACACAACACAATAGCACGACACGAACAAGCACGAAATTATCCGTGTCGTGTTCGTGTTTGTAAAACGTGGCACGATAAGCTTACCGTGCGTGTTCGTGTTCAGTAAGTTTAGCACGACACGATTATTGACACGCACGATAGCACGCACGATAGCACGAATTGCCACCCCTAGGGTACTCAGGGGAAAATGGCTTGCCCCTATTGTATGCATTTAGGGAATGCCATTACACTTAAGCACGGTGGGAAGGCATGTCATTTTGATTGTCATCGCAAGTTTTTGCCCGAAGACCACCCTTTTAGGTTTCAAGCCGATCTTTTCCGGAAAGGAGTTATTGTTGATGAAGCACCACCGCCAATACTATCCGGTGAGGAAGTATTTGCTTCGGTTTCTTTGCTACCAGATGTGACGTTCAGAAAATACCACAAGAGTGATAAAATTCCCGGATATGGCAAGGACCACAACTGGAAAAAGAGGAGCATATTCTGGGAACCATACTGGAAAACAGCTTTGATTAGGCATAACCTTGACGTGATGCACGTCGAGAAGAATGTATTTGAGAACGTGTTCAACACTGTAATGGACGTGAAAGGCAAGACAAAGGACAACGCTAAAGTGAGGATGGACTTGCTCCCAGATGGTTACGGCTCAAACACTTCAAGGTGTGCAAACGTGGAAGAGGTCAAAATAACGGGACTAAAAAGTCACGACTGTCACATTATGCTACAGATGTTACTACCTGTAGCACTTCGAGATATGGTTCCAGACCCAATTTGGGAAGCCCTTGCTGAGTTAACATGTTTTTTCAGAGACATTTGCAGCCGTGTTGTGGACGTAGGTCGTATTAGAGAACTGAAATTGCAAATAGTTGAAACCATGTGCAAGCTAGAAAAGATTTTCCCACCTGGTTTTTTTTATATAAGTGAGCATCTCCTAGTGCATCTTCCACTAGAGGCTGAGTTGTGAGGACCCGTTCAGTATCGCTGGATGTATCCATTTGAAAGGTACATCAACTAGTCAGCACATCCCGACCAGACATGTTTTCGTTTTTCTTGATATGGCATTACTTGTGTTTTCAGGTTTCTCCACGGTTTGAAGAAAAAGGTTGGGAACAAGGCTCATGTCGAGGCATCAATTTGTGAAGCCTACATTATCCAAGAGACATCGACTTTTTGTTCATTCTACTTTGCGGACGGCATTGATTCAAGAATCAACAGAGGCCCACAGAATGATGATGGTGGTGTACCTTTTGGTGAGCATAGACTATATGTATTTCGACATCCAATCCAACTGTATGGGCCGCGTGGTCGCACTTTCATGCCAGTTTCAGATGTTGATGCAGCACACACTTATGTTATACTTAATACATTAGAACTATCGCCATACATTGGGTAATCTAATGGCTATGCCTATCATCTATTTTTTTAGTTTGATTGGTTTCCACTACTAGTAAACTTACCTAACCTCCTGCAGGTTATTCGAGGATGCGATAAGGCAAGAACACGTGGATTTGATAGCTCAAGTACTCGACATGCTCCTCCACACATCATTTGCTGATTGGTTGAAAGAATATGTTAGTATTCAAGACTTGTTATAATTGTTTGTGCATCTGAAAGATTTTTCAAATTGTGTACTAATACTTGAATAATTGAAGGTTCAATCTCACATACATGAAGTTGCTGAAGGCGTTTATGAACTAAGTAGGGGACCCAGTACCATCGTGAAGACTTATAATGGATGCTTTACAAATGGATTTAACTTTCACACACGTGAGCATGGAAGAGAACGGATAAGAGCAAACTCTGGTGTGTGCGTGAAAGGTCAGTGTGGTGGGGGTGGTGATTACAACAACTACTACGGGTTGATTGATGAAATATGGGAAGTGGAATACCTTGGTAGTCGTAATAGTGTGTGCTTATTGAAATGTCATTGGTATGACACGACGACGAAGATGCGAATACATCCAAGACTTGGATTTGTAGAGTTAGACCCTCGGTCTTGCTATCCAACTGACTAGAAATTTGTTTTAGCGAGTCAAGCTGAAAAAGTCTTCTATCTTGAGTATCCAGGAGGCCGGAGGGAAAGGAAGGATTGGGTTGCTGTCTGTAAGGGAAAATCGACGGGTAAATATGACATTCAGGGGGGTACGGAGTCCTCTGCGGCAGACAATGAGTCGAGCAGTTTCCAAGCTAAACATATGGAAAATGAGGTTGCTTTGGACCTTCAGGAAGAGCTTGATAACACAGTCATTCTGATAGATCCCGGACAATTTGCGGAGGTTTAACCAATTGAGCTAAGTGTTGTGCTTCAGTTTGATGGGATGACAAGAGAACAAACAGCAGGTACTAGCTTTCATGCTTTTGCTGAAGGGGAAAATACAGTTGGTGGGGAAAGTCACTCGGATGACACTGTTGAATCCGATTAGGTTCTTTGATAGCTGCTGTCACGTTTGCTAGCTGTTTGATTGCTTAGATTGTTTAACTGTTGCTGTTATTTTGAGATTGCAGTGGTTTAAGCTGTATATTTTGCAGTGAACAACTTATTTTGTATGTTGTTTGTTTGATTGCAGTGGTGCTGCTTAAAAAACCTGGAATTATGCAGACTTGAACCTCGGATGACACTGTTGAATCCGATTAGGTTCTTTGATAGCTTCTGCCACGTTTGATTTCTGTTTGATAGCTTAGATTGTTTAACAGAGTGGTTTAAGCTGTATATTTTGGAGTGAACAACTTATTATGTATGCTGTTTGTTTGATTGCAGTTGTGGTCCTGCTTAAAAAAGGTGGAATTATGTAGACTTGAAACTCCAATCTTGGATTCTAATTATTGGACTACTTCCACTGAGCTGTGTGGGTCATTCAGTATTTTATCTGAATGGAATTAGTTTGGTTATATTAAGAATACTCTGGATATCAATCGTAGACCAATACAGGAAAAACGGTGTAACTGCGGAGATTTAACCCTCCGATCTTTCAGTTGTATTGGTGATGTTCTTCCACTGAGCTGTGTGGATCATTCGGAAATCCTTAACTTACACAAAATACAGACATGGTCACAAAATATAATATGCATGCTACTCTAACTTGGTTTGCAAAATACCATGGCATACCATGTATTAACAAACTACAATACATGCATGAATTTATGAGTGTTGAATCAAATTCATGCACATATTGTGGTTTTTTAATACGTTTATACCACGTCCCCAAAATATACATCCTACTAATAATTGTTATCCCCAAAATATAGACCAACTAAGTTGTCTTGTACGCGAACCTTAAACTTGATCCGTTCGATAACCACTGCCCACGTTATGTGTGTCCACACAGGGGGAAGACGGCTGACCTAACTTTGCAACAACGGCTGTCACGATCTCCGCAATCCACTCATCTCGAAATTGATTCAAAGCCAATCGTAACTGCTGTCCTTGTATAGACCCCACACCTCCAGTGAGCGTTGGTGGGTAGTCCCTTTTCCTGGTTTGAACAATACCGTATATCTAGCCCTTGTTCTTAACGGAGCCGGTAGCTTTCTTCCATAGGGCAGCATCCCATCCTATTTCTTCAACAGATTCTGGTGTCTTGTATTTGTCCAGCATTAGAGCTTTATAGGTTTCCTTGCAACACAAAAAACATCGAACGGTAAAGAAAATCCAAATTCAATCAAGTTCAAAAAACACACAATAATCAGTTCAAGATTGAAATAGTGGTTACCATGACATGTTCTGAACGTTTGTCTATGAAATTATTCACTTCACCCTTGCCTCGATGCATTTGCAAGAACAACTCCTCCTTTGTTGGTGGTCGCCCAAGCTCTTCAGCCTACAAGTTAGGGAAACAAGTCAGTTGAAACTTCATATATTAGTTAAATCGAATAAAATGTCGATACAACAAATGCATAACCATCTTAATTCGTGTTCTGCAAACGAAACAGATCCACCGCTGTGTTTCCCTACACCGCCCTCCTTCTCCGTGTTTCTGTTTTTCTTATTATTTTCAGCCACGATCTGCCACTTTTCTTTTGACCAGATGCTGATTAATCCCTCCCAATGCACTTGTTTGATCCATTTAGGCCTGAAGTCGATGCAATCTGTGATTTCTGCACTTTTGGCTGCTTTCATGGCATCCCTCCTTGCAATTGATAGCACGCTCCTGTATCGTTCGCCAGAGGAGGAGGATATGCCCTGAAATAGAGCATATCCTCCTCCTCTGGCACACTCCACATACTCTGCATCAACAAACGATGTTATAGACAAACCAAACAATAAATCAAATCAGTTCCAACATGAATGGATAAACATGAGTCAAATCAGCCAAAACACTAACCTTATAAACCTTCCACAAGTCATCCTTTGGTAATTTCGGAACATCTGTCCAGTTGGTAAATGGTCCAGGCCAATTACCTCTTAGAGCAACTGTCAAATCCCGTATAGCTGCGTTTGGTGCAATTCTACATTTAAGATTCATTCATATCATTAATAAGTTAGACATAAAGTGTGCTGAAATGAAGGAACTCTGAATCGGATTTGGGAAAACATTTGTAACATGCCTAGTTACATAATGTTCATACTTACTTTCCATGTAGAATGAGTAGTGATTCCTTTGAATGACCCCATTCCACCAAACTTACCCATGCCGATTCCACGCGCAGGCCTTGTTGTTACTTGATGATTAGAACCATTACGGACATCATATGATTCAGTCGATCGGTTGGCTTCAATGCTGTCCCCACTACTCGGGACGTTTACACGACCCGAAGGATTACCTACCTCTCGAGGATTATGCTGGGAGCCACCATTAGAAGTCCTTCTGATACACATTCTACGTGCAGGATAGGCTTCCCCATTCTCAGCTTCATAATTCCTTCGGGGTTGATACGTTTCACGACCACCGCCTCGATTGTTCACCCGTTGTGCACCTCCTCGCCTGTTATTTCTGTGTGTATAAGATGGAATGTTGACATCACGTGTAACTACATCATCATCGTATTCATCACCGTAATCCACATCATCAAACTCTTCCACAATCATTTGGGAGTTATTCACGATTCCATGGGAAAAACGTGAGTCATCACCAGGATTCAGCCTTCTACGGGAAACAATAACATCTTCTTCTTGCTCAGCCTGGTCTCGACTGTATGCAGCCCCAAGGACAACATTTAACATCCATTCATCCATATCGGGATTCAGCAAGTTTTGACCAAATCCCTGAATATCATCTGCATTTCGTTTTGTACCGCAAACCTGTTTTCTCATACTTTGCTATCTTGGTAAATTCCTGGCTGCAATTTACAAGCAACCCGATTCCCATTAGTTTCCATATTATTAGCAACTTAGCTTCATGTTAGCCCATTACATGTTATGTTGCTTTTAAACATCAGATTCTAAGATCAAGTTCTACAGACATATATTTTAACAGTTGGCCCTTCAAAAACTAATCTTGAAAACTGAAATATGTACAAGTAATTACATATTATATGCTCACCCATTCACTACACTTGTCATCAACACAACATGGCTGCATGATATTGACTAGTAGAAGTAAATTAATGAAGGATAGTCAATGTATTACCTTTGAAGGGAAGGTGCGCAGATCCAAGAGAAGAAGGGAAGGTGGAGCTCTGTTCCTTAGCTGCATGGGTTGTGACTCAAAAAATAGGCAAAAGGGAAGGCTTTTAGTAATGCTATAACTAGAAAAAAGGGAGGGAAATCACAAATGCATCCCGCCCACGCATAATGACTTAGTTGTTATAGATTTAAGGGTATATATTAGTTAATTCGTATAATTAGTTTGACTTAAGGTATACGTGTGTGATTTAAGGTATATACTAATGATTTAAGGTATATTGACTTATTTGTAAGTCATTTAATGTATAATGACTTAGTTGTTAGTGATTTAAGGTATATGCAATTAACTAAGTTTAATGGGTGATTTAAGGTATATACTAATGATTTAAGGTATATTAACTTATTTGTTAGTCATTTAATGTATAATGACTTAGTTGTTAGTGATTTAAGGTATATGCAATTAACTAAGTTTAATGTGTGATTTAAGGTATATACTAATGATTTAAGGTTTATTGACTTATTTGTAAGTCATTTAATGTATAATGACTTAGCTGTTAGTGATTTAAGGTATATACTAATGATTTAAGGTATATTGAATTATTTGTAAGTCATTTAATGTATAATGACTTAGTTGTTAGTGATTTAAGATATATGCAATTAACTAAGTTTAATGTGTGATTTAAGGTATATACTAATGATTTAAGGTATATTGACTTATTTGTAAGTCATTTAATGTATATTGACTTAGTTGTTAGTGATTTAAGGTATATGCAATTAACTAAGTTTAATGTGTGATTTAAGGTATATACTACTAAGTTGAGGTATATATTAATCATTTAAGGTATATTGACTTAGTTTTCAACTTATTTCAACTACACTCACTTAAGTGTTAGTGATTTAATGTATAATGACTTAGTTGTTATAGATTTAAGGGTATATATTAGTTAATTCGTATAATTAGTTTGACTTAAGGTATAAGGTAGTGATTTAAGGTATATACTAATGATTTAAGGTATATTGACTTATTTGTTAGTCATTTAATGTATAATGACTTAGTTGTTAGTGATTTAAGGTATATGCAATTAACTAAGTTTAAATTGTGATTTAAGGTATATACTAATAAGTTGAGGTATATATTAATCATTTAAGGTATATTGACTTAGGTGTTACTCAATTATGTATATTCACTTAGGTATATCATCTCCCACTAAGAAAAATAATTGATTATATGGAAAATGATACAAAATAATACAAACACACACATTTGCACCATACATACATACAATCTAATACAAATAACTCAACATAAAATGTAAAAATAAAAAATAAAAAATTCCAACCATCTGGGTCGAACCAACTTAATGGGTTTATCAATTAAGTGATCCAATCTATATACTATCATTCATCAGAAAAATGTGGGTCGGCCCAACAAATGATATATATAGCCCATAGCGCCACATTTTTTCATTTGTTTTCAGATCCCCGCCTCTTTTTCACTAAACCTAACACAGAAGCTGAAACCCCCCACCCCCCCCCCCCCCCAAAATTTTTTTTCTCTTTTCAGTCGTCTCTCTCTCACTCTATCTCCATCTTTGCTCTCCATTCACTGTCCCTGCTAAATCGAGGCCACCAGAAGCGAGGACGTCTACCCCAAGCGACGACGACCTCATGACGTCCCTTTTCTGGTCTTGCATGCACCGATAATCCCACCCCTTCGTCTAAGGTTTACTGCCGGGGTCCGACAGAACCAACACCTCCCAAGCGACGTTAGGGCCCGGATTTCCACCTATTGGTGCTCTCGGTTTCACCGACTGCCCTCATATTCCTCTCAGTTTACGATTTCTCTCTGTGTTGCCCCTTCTTTTGACAAATTGAAACCTTCAAAACTAGAATCACCATTTACAATTATGTTCAACAAGGTATGCATGTTAATTATCTGCTTGAGGTCTCAAATTTTTAGATTCCATAAAAATTTCTGTCATTTCATTTTGTACCTTAACCAGATCTACATACTGAATATTTTTTCTTTGCTACTAAACTCAACCATTAACATATGCATTTTAGTTAAACCACATACATTATGTGTCATTTACTGAACACATGACATTTTAAGTTCAATATGAGTTTTTTTATTTTGTTGTTGGACTTATACTCAGTTGGAACTGACTAGGACACTATTTTTCTTTGGAATTTGTTTTTTTATCTTCAAATTGATATGCTCAAATTTGCTGCGCCGGTACAGATTGACCATACTCTTTGGAATTTTGAATATAACATGCATTATGTTAATACTGCTGTTTAAGGAATGATTTAACAGTCATTTGTTTTTCATTCTTCAGTAGACTATCACAATGCCGAAGCGAAAAGCTATATCTGACGGTACACGCTCACCCCAACAGTTGAAGCTTGGTGGAAATTGCAAAGTGCCTGCTGCTATTCGAATAACCGATGCGGATGATCACCAAGAACAGACAACAGTTAGGGCCCGTCCTACTTTACAAACGAGACGAAACGCTTATTCGGGAAACAAGATCGGACCAGCACACCCTAAGATCAACCTTTCTGCCGAGGACAGCACAACAATATGTTGGACTTGGGCTATTTTTTCATTTTTATTAAAACAATTATTTGGGCTAGTTTGTTGTTGAGCCCAAAAGAGATTATAGCCCATGTTAATAGACCATTTTTGATTGAATGTAAATGCAAGTTTGTTTGTACCACATCGACTATTTTAGCTTCCCCCTCCCTTCTCCTCTCCTATTTAAAGGAGTCTTCTCCTTCAATTTTTTACACAATGAGAAAATGAGATCTCTTCCTTTTGGTTGAGTATCCAATATTTTCGGAATCCATATTTTTTTGGAATCCAAGTTATATTTCTCTCCTCCTCTGTTCTTCGTGTTGACGAATTGTAGAGTTCTTCTTAGGTTGATTTCGACTTATGTCGTGTTTAACCTTTCTAGTTGTTTTTTAGCCGTTGTCGTCGGCTTTCCTGTTCTTTGTTTGAGTTCAGGTATTGGGTTCGGTTCGGTTGAACGTGTTGCATGCATAACACGATTCGATGACACTGTTGAATCCTGGGAGGTGATCGCCCCTTGTATAAACCCATTCGCATAACCCGAGGGTGGGGATGGACGAAATTGCCTTAAGGAGACTGTGATTAGCACGGGCCTCAGTATAAAAATACGTATTCGTTTTCGTGTCGAATTTTACGTACAATTTCGGTGTTGCCTATATCTTGCATGTTAATTGGAGGAATTACTTGTAAGTAACCGAGATGTGATTAATTGCTTTTTGGTCCTTGGACTTTATAAATTTTCATATTTACCCTCAATATTTCCAACAATCTTAAAGCAATTTTTTTTTGTTGGTTTTATAAGGATGCTTAATTGAATTTTGAGATTCAATTTTTGGAGAAAATTATTTATTCTCTAAAGTTCACAAATATTGTCGAATAACGACGTTGAGAATGCGAACATGCTCGAGAAGAGAGCACATGCGACTGATAAAATCTCTAAGGCCATTTAGTCCATCGAGACTGATAAAGTCGTCAAAAGTCGTTGAGGCTATTAGGACCGTTGAGGTCACTAAGTCGTTAAGACTACTATGACTAATCGAGATGGTCAAGGTTGTTGAACCTGTTAAGGCATCCGAAATTGATATGGTTGATAAGGAGGCTTTGTCCCTAAACCCAATTTAGCCGTTGAGGCCTATGGGGTCGTTGAATCCATTGTTGAAAATGGTATTATGAAGTCGGTTAAAGCCGATTTAGAGTGTATGACAATTGTTATGGAAATTTTATTTCCTTGTCTAAAACACTAATTATTACATTTGACATAAATATACGTGTGAATCAACGAATCGATTGCACACACCTGAACCTTGGCACGTATGTACGCCGCGATATGTGTACATGAGTGTTTACTCAGAAGGTTAGCTCCGTGTGGGTTTGGTTTCTTCAAAACTGAAATTAACCGTGTCCGGGTTTATTTTCTGTCCAAAGGAAAAAAAATTAAATTAATTTGATTTTTGTAATTGAAGTGATTAAACTTAATTACTGAAATCAGAAATTCAAATCTTTATTTGAATTTTAATAATCTGAATTTGATGTCCCGGATTACTATTGTGGGGTCGGGTACGAACCACTCGGACTTCTTTAACAAAAAAAAATCCCAAGGAATTGGTCATAGCTCCAATGTTTGAACGCTACTCAATGAGAATGTAGCTAACACTTGGCGGACAACTCTAAAATTGGGAAAGACCACCATCTTCACGATGTGGTCTATAAATGTTATTATTCTAGCGAGTGATGCTATCACATATATCGACGTCCTGATTACCGAGGTTGGACACTCGTTTAGGCAGCCGTCTATAATGCAGGGAAAGTCGCCGATACTTACTTCAGAAGTTGAAGTCAAAAAGATGGAATTCTTTCTGACAATTCTGGAAAAAAAAAAAATGAGGAGGAAGCGTCCCTATTGGGAGCACTCGAAATCTTCAAAAGAACTGTACGTTAAATACAGATAGACGACAAATTTGATTGGATGAAGTTGAATTACTTTAAGTGTAATGGCCGTAGTGCCTGAAGTAAACATGAATAAAAATGTTTTTGCATTGGGTGTAGTGCCTATAGTGAACATGAGATAAGAATGTTCATTCTTGTGCTGAATTTGTGACACAATAATTTAGAACATGTTAATTACGATACCTTGCAGAGGTTATCTGACATAGTTCATATTCCTAAAATCAAAATAGATCAAGAACTTAATTGTGAAGTTTAAGTTGAAGCGAAAATTATTCGGTCGAAAGGATTACCGAACTTCTTGGTCTAAATACATAGCGATGTTTGCGACTTAATATATGTCCAAACGCGATGCGGAAAATAAGTACTTCATTACTTTCGTAGATGATAGTACGAAATGTTGCTATGTATACTTGATGAAGGAAAAGATGAAACAATTAACGAATTCATGGTTTACAAATAAAAACTTGAGTTTCAACTTGGTTTAAGAAAAAAAAATGTTGATGGTCTGAGGATCTACAACGATAAAAGGATGATCCGAGGATCAATGATGATGTGGTTGAGAATTAGTAATAACTTCATACCCAACTCGTGTGTTAACACATTATATTTTTCTGGTAGAAATTAAAATAGTATGGTTGAGACCATGTTTGTTTTAGGGTTATGACGAGGTAGCTATTTTAACTGGCAATTACCTTTTGAATAAGGTACCCCATAAGAAGGAAGATAAAACTCTATTTCAGTTGTGCCTTCGAATGTGGGGGTGTCTTGCTAAAAATTATGATACCTCTACGGAAAAGACGCATACATTCCCTAAACCGTTGATTGCATTTTCATAGGGTTTGCTCAGAATAGTAACGTGTATCGATTTGAATCGAAAGTGTCAAATAAACACAAAGATACGTTAATGTAATCAATAAATGCATATTTTTTGGGAAATGTATTTTTGGCTAAGTCTAGAGGAGAGGCAAGCATATGAGACTGTAGCGGAAAAATAGTCAAGACCGAGAACATGGAGGGCATGTTGAGGTCGAGCCCATGATGAGTAAAAGGGCGAGGATTGAAAAATCCAATGGTCCATTTTTTCTGACCTATATGCTTGAAGACGAACCTTAGACTTACCACGAAGCCGTAAACTCTTCTGAGAGACCTCTATGAAAAGAGGCAATCAACAGTGAAATTGAATCCATCTTGCAGAACCACACTTGGAAGTTGGTGGATCTTCCGCCCGGAGGCAAACTGTTAGGCTACAAGTGGATATTCAAACGTAAAATGAAGAAGATTGATCAATTGATAATTACAAAGCCCGACTTGTCATAAAAGACTATAGACAAAAAGGAAGGATTGAATTATTTTGATACATTTTCTCCAGTATCTAGAATCACATTCATAGGGATGGTGCTTGTGATTGCAGCCTTGCGAATTCTAGAAGTACATCAAATGGATGTGAAAACAGCTTTCTTAAATGGAGATTTAGAGGAAGAAATCTACATGGAACAACCTGAGGGTTTCTCTGCGCGAGAGCAGGAAAAGAAAGTTTGTAAGCTTGTCAAATCTTTGTATGGTCTGAATCAGGCGCCTAAACGATGACCTTATAAATTTGACAGCGTTTTTTTTTTTTTTTGGAGAAATGTTTCAAAATAAATAAGTATGACAAACGTTTTACGTTGATGACATGCTAATCGTTGGAAATAGCGATGATGTAGTCCGGTCAGCTGGACGTATGTTGAATTTGAGTATTGACATGAATGATATGAGCCTTGCTGTTGTGATCTTTGGAATTAAAAGTTGTCGGAAGGACTCATTCTAATTCAAACTCATTATATTGACAAGACTTTGGATAAAATCAACAAATATGACAAGAACGTGGTCACTACTCCAATAGATACGGGTATGTATTTTTCAAAGAACAAGAGAGAATGTTTTTCCCAAATTGAGTACGCTCGGATTATTGGAGATGTCATGTACGTAATGTCATGCACTAGACCAGATATCGCTCACGTTGTAAGTGTATTGAGTCGATATAAGAGTAACCCTAGTGTTGTCCACTAGAACGGGGTAATCAGGGTACTTAGGTATCTGAGACATATTCGTAATCATGGTATACACAAAGAGATATCCTTATGTGATAGAATGTTATAGTGATGCAAAATGGATATCCGATTAGACACTACCACCTTGAGTATAAGGGGTTACGTATTCACCTTACGAGGTGCAACAGTGTCGTAGAAAATCCTCAAAACAAATAGTCATAGCCAGATCGACGATCAAGTCTGAGCTATTGTACTGGAGAAATGTGCCGAAGATGCAGAATGACTATGTCATTTTCTCGAGGATTTTACTAATTGGCCAAAACATGTGTTAGTGCAAAGATTGATGAGTTTGTTTTGGTTTAATCCAAATTAAATTCAATCTAATGAAATGTTGAAGATTTTCTTTCAGAGACAAGGTTAAAGCAGAAATAAGTGGTGCACCCCCCCATTTGGCATGAAAACCTTTGTTAAAGGTTGGGAAATGGGACACTTTGCGAAGCTGTTGTCCACAAAAGAATCAATCTAAATTTAGATGTTGGATTAACAAAATTATTCCTGCAGGAAATGATAGTCTGAGGACTTTGTGGGTTTGAGAACATTGATGTAACGTTGCGACAATCAATCTTATAACACACTATAACCTATCTAATGGAATGTCCAAACATATACGTCATAGACGTTTTATGACCATTAGACAGTTGCTCTCAAATATATTTATTGTGCCCGATATAGTAAAGTCGGCAGATAAATAGCGGATCCGCTACCCGAAAGGGTTAAACAGAGAGTTATTTGGCCAAGCATCGAAGGGAATGGGGCTAAAGCCCGTGTAGGAAACGCTCTTGAGAAGGAAAACCCAACCATGATGACTGGAGATCCTAAGAACTTGGTTCAATGGGACAACCTAATCACAAGAGTGAGTGTGATCACTGTGGGGGTCAAACCCCGAGCCCATTCCTATGATGCATACAGTGATGAAGATAAGGTTATGTTTTAGCTTGTGTTGATCTTCAAACATCGATTAAACCGAGCATAGTAATTGCAAATTACTTAATTGAAATCACACTTTATGCAAAGATTTTAATGATTTCTAAGGAGAAATCAGAGTCGTGATGATGCTCTTGAGACATTGAATCACCTATGCGAGTGAGAAGTGGGGCCGCTTCGAAAGGAATTGTTGAGGGCGCAATTCTTAGAAACGCTTGCAGAACCAGGCGAGTGATCCAGGGCCTAGGGATCACAGGGCGTGAACCGAACCATACTAGGAAGGTACTTGTGTGGGTTATGTCGTCATCTACCCCAACGACGGTTCAAGGACATCGCGTCTACCGACCAGTCAGTAGAGAAGGCATGATCTCACAAGGGATAGGTTCAAAGGGGTTATCCCTACCTATCATTTGCAGGTATTGACCGTTGAACTCAACATTCGTGTCTAAAGTTCAAATTTCCATTCATCTGGGGGATTGTTGGACTTGGGCTATTTTTCATTTTTATTAAAACAATTATTTGGGCTAGTTTTTTTGTTGAGCCCAAAAGAGATTAGAGCCCATGTTAATATCCCATTTTTGATTGAATGTAAATGCAAGTTTGTTTGTACCACATCGACTGTTTTAGCTTCCCCCTCCCTTCTCCTCTCCGATTTAAAGGATTCTTCTCCTTCAATTTTTTACACAATGAAAAAATGAGATCTCTTCCTTTTGGTTGAGTATCCAATATTTTCGGAATCCATATTTTTTTGGAATCCAAGTTATATTTTTCTCCTCCTCTGTTCTTCGAGTTGACGAATTGTAGAGTTCTTCTTAGGTTGATTTCGACTTATGTCGTGTTCAACCTTTCTAGTTGTTTTTTAGCCGTTGTCGTAGGCTTTCCTGTTCTTTGTTTGAGTTCAGGTATTGGGTTCGGTTCGGTCGAACGTGTTGCATGCATAACACGATTCGATGACACTGTTGAATCCTGGGAGGTGATCGCCCCTTGTATAAACCCATTTGCATAACCCGAGGGTGGGGAGGGGCGAAATTGCCTTAAGGAGACTGTGATTAGCACGGGCGTCAGTATAAAAATACATATTCGTTTTCGTGTCGAATTTTACGTACAATTTCGGTGTTGCCTATATCTTGCATGTTAATTGGAGGAATTACTTGTAAGTAACCGATATGTGATTAATTGCATTTTGGTCCTTGGACTTTATAAATTTGCATATTTACCCTCAATATTTCCAACACAATAAGGACGGCTCGGCAAACCAGTGACGGTGATCGGACCGAACACAACAACTTGGAGGATAGAGGTAACCTGATTGTTTTCCCAAAAAATGTAACACATTTTACAATTCTCTGTGGTAAATGAACGAATAAACTAACTTATTCTATTGATTTCCCACAACACGTCTAAAATAGATGACGTGCTTCGTCCTACCGCTGAACGGGACGACCCAGCAGCTCCGGAGGAAACTGCTGCAGATGTATCCCCATTTATCTCAAATGATGGTTCTCAACTCCCTCACATGACCCCACAACCAAGCGCCCAACCTACGTTCGATGGTGAGGACGATACGGACGTTCATTCAACAGACAGTGTTGTACCTACCCATCCTGATAACCAACCAAAAAGCAGTGGAATAATGAAGGGTAAAAGAGGTCGCCGAGGTCCTACCAAGATGAAGACCAAGGGAAGGTGAGAAAAAGGGGAGCCTCAGATCAAGCTGACTTTCGATGAACACGGAAATGTTGACAGCTCTAATGCTACTACATTTGCCAACTTCTGTGGATACGCTATGCGTCAGTATGCACCACTTGATATAAGGTCGTGGGATAATATTCCAGAGAAACCGCTTGAGGTTATTCTCAAGAAGATCACAGTGAGATGTTTATTACTCTAATTGATTCTTCCAATATATACACATATATATATACACATTTCTGTTGCTGATTTTTCCGAACTGCAGAAGCATTACGACATTCCAAATGATCATCAAGTTATGGAGAAGATCTTGAAATCTCTGGCAAAGAAGTTCAGAGCCTGGAGAACGCATCTGAAGAAACAACACTTTGACAAGTACAACACTTATGAGGAGAGGCTGAAGAACAAACCCCAGGGGTTCTCTGAGAAAGAGTGGAAATACATGATCGATATGTTCTCATCCGAAGAGTTTCAGGTAAAATTTGGTTCATCTATAATGCACTCTATTACAAAATATGTTACCTCTTATGATCATCTATAACTCTTCCTTGTTTCATGACTAAAATGATAGGAAATGAGCGCGCGCAGTAGGAGTAATAGAATAAAGAACCTGAATGTACATGCTTCAGGAACTAGCAGCCACCCCAAAGTTGCTAAGCAGGTATCCACCCATTTCATTCATCACCTTCAAATTGTTATTCCTTACTTTTCTGGTACATAACTCAAACAAATTTAAAATTCTTCAGCTGAAAGAGAAGGAAGGGTCAAATGTAGGAAATTATCATCTTTTTGAAAAGACACATACCCACAAGAATGGCAAGTCAGTTGACGTGCGTTCAAAGGTTATTTTGGTATGTTTTGAACCTTTTAATTTGTCTTGATTTTTTGGGTCATAAATTAGTTGTTAACACTAATCACTTGAATATCATAGGAACAATGTCAGATACTAGCCAAACAACGAGATATTGACTTGGACACAGCATTGGACCAGGTGCAGCACCGGAAGAAGAAGCGTAACACAACCCGACTATTCAAAACAATGATATTAGACAGCGTTGAGGATGAAGAGGACATCGACCATGAATCTGCAATAGAGAGGGCGCAGCGGGCTGAGGAGCTGGCTATAGAGGCGCGGAAATAGGCTGATGAGGCGAAAGCACGGGCTCGGGAGTTGGAGATACAACTAAGGGAGACGCGGAACCGTTCCATGAGAGAAACTTTAGGCGAGGCTGCTGCAAAAACACAATTTGCTGAAGTCCGGGTTGAGCTTGCAAACACATATAAACAGGATGTCAACACCTATGTCAGAAGGCATTTGCTCAAAACACCGACTAAAGCCAGCAATGTAGAAGATGCCCCAGTTTCCGATGGATCATCGAGCGACATTGATCGTAAGAACTCTATACCTTAACAGATTGTGCATGATTGAATATTATTTTTACTGATTTCGGTTATGCTTATTGCATTTTCAATTTCCCCGGACCGATCTACTGAGTGATCATCGTGGCGGACTTTGCTTACTTTGGCTGCATATACTATGTAGGTTTAACTATTAGTTAACATTAGCTGTGTGGATAATGACATTTTCTGCTTTGTCCTTTTTTTCTGTTTGTTGCAATGTGCTGTGGATTTGACAATGTTTAAGTTTGTGGTATGTTTGGATGTTGAACTTTATATGTATATGGGGTTTATGAAATGTTTTGGAATCAACATGGCTGTTTTATTTGGCAAGAAGCAATTTCATTGGTTTCTCCATTATCCTTCTTAAATCAAATAATCTGGTCTCAAATTAAGCTGTTTGAAGTAGATTTCAGACTCTATAAAGCCCTTTAGCAGACAAATAATATCATTCAAAAAATATCATATAGGATCATAAATTTCTTCTCTATAGATGACTTTTAGAATCAAGTTATTTGATACAAATTTATCATACACAACCAAAATCAGCAAACGTACAACTATTAATAGAATCATCATATATGATTGTTTACGTCTTTTTACAAACGGTCGTGTCGAAACTAATTTAACTTCTACAATCAACAAAGGCTTACCATAAATGACCTAACAGCGTCGGCTTTATGTATCAACACATCAAATTGTACAATCTTATTACTTTACATATCGAATTCTAAAACTACATAACATAATCACCGTGTTTTCTTCAAAAAATGTTGTACAGATACTCTAATGTCGACACTGTTATAATGTAACCTAATCAGGATACTTGTTTACAAAACCTTTCTGTTACAACAGTATATCTGATCCTAAAAATGAGTACTTGAATCATCTATCAGTCGTGCACACTCGTTTCAACCGCCGTGTACACTCATTAACGGGTTTGACAAGAATTTGGCACGCCACCTCACCTAACGGATTAGCAACGTTTTGTACACGAGGAACAGTACCAGCAACGACCTACCCCATGTGAGAATAAATTTCACACTTGATTACTAATAACGAGGTCACCCCGTGCCTAACCCGATTCTAACACGTTTGCACATGAATTTGAAACGAACTAGCCCGTGCCAATTGACCTGCTCTCTTGTAGTGATTGCAACATGATCGTTTTTTTTTTTTTGGTTAATTTATCTTGTTATTATAATAACAAGATAACTCACTAATACTTCAATGCACTACAGATTCACAATCATAAGCAAGTCAATAATAAAGAGATTTTATTTTTTATTTTTAATCATAAGGAATAAAAGAGATGATGAGCTATGGAGTATGTTAAAGAATAAATATATATTTTATTAAAAGGTTAAATGATATTTTGGTATACTACAAAAAAAAAATGGTAATTTGTGACGACTTTTTGTTTCAAGGGAAGCAATTACTCACAAATTATAGTAATTGTTTTGAGGGAGATTCCTTACAAAACTCAAAATTTTGTGAGGGATTTTCCACGAAGATTTATAGACCAGTTTTTTGTTAAGAGTCATTAAAAAAAAAAAAATTGAATGTTGTATTTGTAAGATATTTTCTCAATTCCCTTACAAAATAAGGTTATATGTCCTACACAAATAAATCCGTCAAAAGCGACTAGATTTATTGCAGTGGTACACATGTTGGACCAGAGTTGGCTTTAGGTGCGACATCTTTCTTTTGCAGAATGTTGGTGAAATACATTTGCAGTTTGTATACTTCTGATGCATCCGATAGTTGACTCTTAGTTTTGACACTTAAATAACATGTGTCTTTCACGCAACTAATGTTCGACCCGAAGATCGAGCACTTAAGAGAAATGATACTAACGGTAACCTAACATAACTGGTAGAAAATGATCATTGTTCGTGGCTAGCTTGCTGCATTTAAACACCACCACACTGTCGAACTTGAACATCATTAAACTTCATCAAAGTTTTAAATCTTCATCAGCTGTATGGTTTGTAATTGCTCCATGAGAAACACAATCAACTAAATCGAAGTAGGTGTTATAGGGTTTACGGGTGCTACCCTTTTAATGACCCCTAGAACACCTACGTAGCATAATTTTTTCACACTTAGAATAATACTCTGCTCACATCGGGTCAGCTTGTAAGGGTAAAGTGCTGATCATGAATTTTTTTTCATTTCCAAAGCTTTGATGATTTTTGAAACCAAGAATTCTAGTGAAGGGATGGAGCTTTGAACTGCTATATCATATTGTTCTATTGCTAGTAATATTGTTTTACCAGCTTATCATAATTTATACTACTGCGCATGACAATAAATCTTGTTTTAGTCATTGTTCTAATAACTATTAAAAAAAACACTAACATAATTTAAAGGGTAAAGTTGTAATATTCATAAATTATGATCTTTAGAAAATAATAAGTGGTTATCATATAAAATAATCATTAATTAATATCATAATAATAGGAAAATCATTTATGAATCTAGTTCAAATGACTAAACCAAAGCGATTGTACAAGTAACATAACTCGTAAAATATTATAATGATTTGCTAAAATTATATGTTGGTTATGAAAGTAGACAAGTAATAGAAGATACTTAAGAGAGTAATAATTAGAATATCTTATTATTATGTACATTGACTTGTTATATAGGGTTTATATAGACCTGAGGAATAATGAAATTTTATCTACATAATATTAATAGATAATATTTACAATATAGATAATGAACATCCACTACAGATATATTCATAACACTCTCAATTGGACGTGTACAGATGAACTGTGCATTGTTAAGACCTTACTAGAAAAAAATCAATGAGATAAAAATCTAGTGAATAAAAAGAATACACAATTTTGGATCCTCTTATAAGCTACCTCATTAAAAACCTTACCTAGAAAACCCGGTGGGATAAAACATTGGTTAAGGGAAAAAAAAATTGCAGCGCTAGTAGATTCTCTTTAGAGTCACATAATATCTTTAAATCGATGTAATCCAATCTTGTTCACCAATTTTTCTAATGTCATAGTCACTAAAACCTTCGTGAGTAGATCAACCTAGATTTGTTGGATGTTTTGTTGCTCTTATTCTCAAGATATGGGTGAATAAAGATTTGGAAAATGTATTTCGCCTTGTCTCATTTGTTGTAGTTTCTTTTCTTCTAATTAAGTGAACATACTGCATTATCCTCATAATTATACACCGAAAGATTGCACAATTTCATAATATAGCTTGCAACTGCATAGTCATTAAATTAATGTCTTGTTCTGTTACAATAATAAACTCATATCAATGTTAACACAATATTTTTTTTTAATTTCTATTTATTGGAGAAGAATTGAATCTTGCTAATAATATTTTAACGAATGATAAAGCAAGCATCTCGTAATTTAGCAATATACATTATCGCTCCTATAGCATTATAATCTGGTACTTTTAGACCATTTCATCAGTCTCACGAAGACTGAAAATATATATGTTTATCCTCATCTAGTAATCTTAAATCTTAAAACTATTACCTTTCTAAATAGACGTGAGTTATCCATGTAAAGTCTCATAAAACACTACTTCTCAGAATATGAATCCTAACAACATGACGGGATCCCCGTTCGTATCCTTTCATTACGTAAAATTAGTCCGAATCTTGAACTAAGGAGTAGTGGGAACACTACTAAAAAAAGGGTTTTTAGCAACATACATTTTCTGTTGCTAAAAGCCTAAAACCCTGTCACTTTAGCAAATTTTCTGTCGTTGAAGGTCTTGCCTCTAATAATATTAGTGATAAGATTCCCAACATGTCACTAAGTTTTAGCGACAAGAAATAGCCGTTATTAAAACATTTTGCGGCATGCATGTATATTTTAGTTTTTAACGACAAAAAAAGCCAAAACTTTCCAAATTTAAGGACTAGTATCAGCTCTCACCACAGGATGATTATAAATATCACTCTCTATTTAAAAATTGGAGTTTAAAAAAAATCGTCCAACTGTGAAAATCCCAAAATACCCCTAAGTTTTTAAAATAACACTACTTTACCACCGCTAGATTTTTAACTCTATCTGAATACTCAATTGTTTGGAGCGGCCTCACCAGCCCCTACGTTATAAATTTTCCTAATCGACTCCTCCTCCCTGCACTATCTCGAAGCCTTGCACCAACAGATTCGCACCGCCAGAGGTTCTTCTTCGCCATTCATCAATCGAATATGTCCCGCTAGTTTCGACCCTCAATCGTTGCTTCTACACACAATCCACTTCCAAATTCAACCATCCCTCCCTCTACCATTCTCACATACGAAGTATTGTCATTATGATCCATCCATTTTCCTTGTCTGGTCTTCTTTTTGTTTCATACAGTTACTCTGTTAAAGGTATTTTCCCTTCTATATATTACTCTTTGTTGTTTTGTCTGATTTTAAGATTATTTTTTATAATAAACAGA
This sequence comes from Clarkia xantiana subsp. parviflora, assembly GCA_036873135.1. Taxonomy (NCBI): domain Eukaryota; kingdom Viridiplantae; phylum Streptophyta; class Magnoliopsida; order Myrtales; family Onagraceae; genus Clarkia; species Clarkia xantiana. Next base: position 6,762,974 of record JAPTYO010000017.1, on the reverse strand, counting down.
TAAAGAAACTTAGGCAAGACCATCATTGGAGACTGAATGAAGGTGTACTAAAGAGAAAGAAGAAATTTTTTGAAAAGTTTGTGTGTTTCAACTTATCCAAATTGGCGAGTCAAACATAATTATCTTTTTTGCAGGCATTTATAAATCGCTCATATATTGGATGGGGTTCTTGTTGGAGGGGCTTTAACCAGGGTGATGCTAACTGCTAACAATTGCAGTGTTAATGAGTAAATGGTAGAAATGCTTTGACTCAATTCCATGGTATTCTATGGTAAGTTTCTTACCTTCTATTTTAGCCAATAATGATATATTAAGCCTATCATTTATTGAATAAAATCATTTATTTTCTACTAATTACTTTGGTTGGATGATGATGTGATGATATAATTAGAGGTTTCCTTACATTTAGATTTATGAAAAAACTAGATAATTGACCTGCGGTTTGCGCAGGAAATTACCCGTTTAATTTATTAGTTGTGGTAATATTTTAATCATTTGTGTTATAATATGTAGAATTATAAGTCGCAACTTGTAACACATAAAACAATGGTATATTACAATCGATAGTAAGCTTAATTGAGACGTTACAAAAATGTTTTGAAGTGTGGTGTAAATAATTATGTTTGTTTTAAATAGATACAAATAAAAAGTATCGACAAAAAATATATTTATTTTTTTAAAAGAAAATATGAACGAAAATTCTTATAAATTGGTACACTTAATAAGGCAATGAGACATTTTATCATTTATCACTGGGATCATAATCTTTTTGGTAATCAAATTTTGTATGAATTGCGACAAAAAAGGCTACTACATGAATTGCAAATTGATAATCTATTTTTTAAACACTCAAAATTAACAAATTAAATTGTATTCAACATTTTACCAAACAATTTGGGGCTTACCGATTTATAGAGAGTGTTATTGGCGTATAGGATCTCATGATTAGACATGATGGAGATGCTTATATGGTTGATTAATCTCTTCTACGTACTTTTGTGGATCTTTTCTCTGTAATTTATTTTTTGGGTTGTGTAAGTGTCATGGATTTTAGAGTTGCTTAACAATATTAAAGATTAAGAAACGGAAAAACATTTAAGACAACAAAAGAAACTTACATCGTAGAGCAATATGAGAGCTTGGAGCTCATCCAAGCCATAAGAGTGGCTTATGTGGACAATGCCATGTCTACCATGTGAGAGAATAAATAAGATGGTCCAATAATATTTGATAGTTTGTACATATCATCGGTTAGTTTTCTTACTTGTCATAATGCTATGTAACTAATCCAAATTATATTATTATTTATGAAAAAATTCTTTCATTTGATATGTTGGATATGGTTGAGTTAATATTATCTTCGCGCTGATTAAGTTAATATTATCTTTGCAATGAGAAGCCATATATTCTGTTTAAGGACGCTCTTAAGAAGATGAAGTCTTTCTTAATCTGATATGAGGGAATTAAGGGAAAAAAGAGTTGGATTACTTGATCAGCTCATAAACAACACTCATTAGAATCATATCTGAGAGGGTCTCATCTGAAATGAGGAAAGTAACGTCTAAACAATTAAATAGACATTGAGATATTAATATTGCATAAACGTACAAGATGAATTTTGTATGCCGTGAATGTAATTGAAATTTGAAGTATCAACATGATCACGTGACTATTACCACAGTTCATTTAAATTTCTCAATAAAAACTTAAAAAAATGCTTCTCATGAGGTGCACATTGGTCGTGCAAGATGCGTTTCAATCTTTTATTTTACTCAAACTGCTCTAAAATAAAAATCTTTGTCTTAATAAAAGTTAATATAACTCATTAATTTTAACGTTAAATAAGCATATGCAAGTGCACCATCTCGGTGGAGAGGGCCCAATATTTTTTATGAAGTTGATCATTTATATTGTACAATGTTCGAAATTAAAAAATCAACATAGTTAGTTTCCTTAGAAAATAGACATTTTTTTTCATTTTGAATAAACATGTGAATGTCGTGAATCATTTTTTTAAAAAATTAATGATTTTATTACTAATTTAATAGTCTTCATAAATATATTTAGACATTGTACAATGCATTTGACAAACTTATATTACACAAAGAATACTCTATCCATGTTGGTGGTGTTAAAGTGGAATCAGAAGATAGAAGGCTCTGAATTAGCAGAAATTGCTGCATGGTGAAGCAAGCTTCCATGGATGAGCATGAACTGAACTATTAATTCTTCTGCTATTATTAAGTCCCATGTGAAACTACATATACATATGACCACTATTTCAGTAATAAACTTCAATTATGCAATCATTTGTAACGTGTTAATGCAAATATATTTGCTGCATTCCATGAAGTTTATGGAAAATAGCTTATTATGCAATTATAAATGTTTGAATTTCATATTACTCTTTTTTATTTATTTATTTTTAAATGAAAATGTCAATTCTGTTGTTCAGTCTTCAAAATTTTTGTAAATTTATACTACTTATTTAATATTCTTGTGTTAGAATAGTATACAAATATTAAATACAAATATAAAATTCTTATAGATGTCCGCGCATGCAAAGCACGTGTAGATATATATATAAATGAATTAGTCCTTCATTTAAAGTATAAATGTAAATCACAAAGGCTTAAGTTCAACACAACACAAGACCTACACATCCTCTAAAAATCAATCAAATCCAAAATACACTATTAAAAATCCATCAAGTTAAATACAAGACCTCCAAAGCCCCTAAAATTCCATTAAATCCACCTCCTTCTTCACTCTCTGATTGTCTTCTTCGTCGGGTTAACCCTGGTAGGTGTTGGATTACGGGGCTAGATACTACGGAAACATAAACAAGGTACATGCTTGTAATCAGAATTACGCAGCGGAAGATGTGCACATACCTTTAACCTTTTTCGTAGTCTCAAGATCTTGCTGAGGGAGTTCTCGATCCACCAGACGGAACCCGTAGAGGTTCTTGTTAAGGAAGCCCTATGCGGTATAAGCTCCACAACAAAGCCTCTGATCGATTCTTGGCAGGGACGGATCTCCGGAGTGTTTGCACGAAGCAAATTGGTACACCCTTGGTGTTTAGGTTGGTTCGGCCGAAGTGGGTAAGTTTATGGAGGAGGTTTTTTTTTTTATCTCAAATCACCACAAGGAGGAATTGTGAAATTACCCTAATAAAAAACCTAACACCCCTTATTTATAGGAGGAGCAAAGTGGAAAAAAGTCCACTTTGCCCCTCTCCTAGTTCGGCCGGCCTATAGTGTATAAGGGAGGCCCAATTTTGGGTCTCTCGTGTCAATAGGGATTTGGGTCAAGCTCAATTTCCCTAATGTGACATTTACCCAATTTCTTAGGTAGCATATACATATTAATGGACTTCTATTTGTAAGCATATGGTGATAGGCGTCGTAATTGGCAGCCCATAATATGTATAGTTTACCTTGGGTAAATGTCACATTAGGGTAATTGGGCTAGACCCAAATCCCAATTGACATGGGAGGCCCAAAATTGGGCCTCCCCAATACATAGGCCGGCCGAAATAATTAGGTGGGGTAAAGTGGAATTTTGTCCACTTTACTCCTCCTATATATAAGATGTGTTAGAGAATATTTAGGGTTAATCATAATTCCTTCACAAGAGTGTTTTAGAGAGAAAACCCTCCCCCCACACTTCACTAGTTCGGTCGAACCATACCTACACCAAAGGCGTGCCAAATTGCTTTCGAGTAACTCTCCGAAGATCTGTCCCCGTGTCAAGAATTGATATGAGGCTTTATTGTGGAGTTAACACCATGTAAGGCTTCTTTCACAAGAACCTCTACGGGTTCCGTCCGGTGGATCGAGAACTCCCTTCGTGCAAAGGATCTAGGACTACGGTAAACTGTTGAGGTATGTGTAAATCTTCTGCTGCGTAATTTCGATTACATGCACGTAGCATGTTTTAGTGTTTCCGTAGTGATTACTCCCCGTAATCTAACAGTGGTATCAGAGCCTGTAATAGGAGTTCATGATTTTGATAAATTGGTGTTCTTGAATATTTTATAATTTTGGACTGAATTTTTTTAAAAGAGGATTTTAAAATTTCGAATTTTAGGGTTTATGATGTGTTAGGTCTTCTCGGAAAATTACAATCAAACTAAGCGAAGATGAAGGCAAACAATAGAGAAGAAACCCTTACCTGACATGATAATTGAAGGCTGAAAGGATGAACCTGACATTGCTGGAAGAATGGCCGAAGAAACACTAAGGTCTCAAGAGTTGCAGAAAGCCTTCGAAAATTCGTAGATGATGAGAGGAAACTGAACCCTGGGTAAGGATTTTATAGGCAAAGAGGACAGTCGAAGGGGCGCGTTAATCTGGACCGTTGAGATGAAACGTGCAGAATTGCAGCAGGTGCAATGATGAAATATCCTGAAAAGTACTTTTCAGAAAAAGCAGACACAGAGAATCAGGCACGGGTACTGATGACGTCACTTCACTATCTGCTGCATTTAATGAACTGGGGAACCGAGGAGACCCCTAGGATTTAACAGATATCTACAAAACCCTGAGGAAACGTGGAGGAGAAGACTGATAAATTAAGTAACTGAACCAAGGAACAGATCCCCGACTCTAGTATTGGAAAATCGGGAGTTGGAAGACACGACGAACTAAAAGTCCCTCATGTCTTGGGGGCAAATGATGGGTCCGACTATAGCCGTCAGGCCCTTTAACGGCGAGGAAACGGCAAACAGGCCCACCAGGCCCAGAGTAAAGGTCAAGATGACTTTGGAGAAGGGTCCCGATGAAGGGAGTCCCGGCGAAGCAAGGTCCCGACAGAGTCGGTCCCGACAGTGGAGCTGGAAGCTCCCGATGAGAAGCCTTTAAATAGGCCCCGATGATGAATCCCTGAGAATGATTGGCCCTGTCACGATGACGAGGGGCCCCGAGCGGTGACACAACGAGATAACTCTGGAGCCTCCGACGGGAGTCGGGACTCGTTATCAGAGGATAAAGCCAAGATATGCGGGGCGTGGCCGAGATACGCGGAACGTGGTTAAGATACACGGAGCGTGGCCGAGATACGCGGGGCATGGCTAAGATACGCGAGATCACGTACGAGATATGCGGGATACGGGCTAACCACCCCTAACGGTTCGCCAGGTACCTGAGGCATCTCTTCGCCTATAAAAGGGCAGGAGGTCACCTCAGATTACTTACGTTGAGTTGAATACACTTTGATATCTGTTACTTGCCAGTCAGACGCAGTACTCATTTAATCATCGGAGAGGGATTCTGGGTCACCGCCCGGTCTATCCCCTCTTGCAGGATTGCGTGGAGCGAAGGAGCTAGGATTGCCGTCAAGATCCGTACCGGAGTTCCACCGTGATCCAACATTGGCGCCGTCTGTGGGAAACAAACAAAAAGCTGATATGCCTTCTACTCGATTGATGGCGGCTGGCAAGAACAGAAGAGGACAATCCGGTGGTTCCCGTCACCCCACTGCAACGAACCTGAATTCAGTACCAGAACAAGGGGAAAACCAGAACCATCCCCCGGCTGAGCTCTCCCAGACAGGATGGCACAATGGATCGCATCCCGAAGATGTTGCCCCTCAACACCAGGACAACAGGGGGCAGGAGGCTCCCCCAGCTGCAGACTTGACGAGGGCCATGGCGGAGGCCATGCCCATGTTTCTGGCGGCAGTAGAGGCTCTGTTGGATCGAAGAGAGGCTGCGAGGAGGCAGGAGGAGATGCCCCCGTTGGAGGAAGCAACCCTACCAACTGAGGGTCGGAACGCACAGGAAGCCCCGCCCCGAGACCAGGAGAGAGGTAGGGCAACTGGTCAGCCGGAAAGGTTCGTGGTTGATGGGCCAGGACCAGTACAGCACAGGACCATTCCCCTGAATGGTCCCATCACTCCCGACCAGGTGGTAAAGATCGTGAACATCTGTATGGGAGAACAGAAGCCGCTGGTGTCGGAGCTAAGGGATCGATCCACTCATCCCTTCGTTCCCCGACTAATAGACACCCTCGCCCCGCCAGGGCTGGGTATCCCCGAGATTAAGGAGTATGATGGCGAAGGAGATCCAGTCCGTCATGTCCAGAAGCATCTTATGGCGTGTCTGGGTAGAGCCCCGAATGAAGACATAGTGTGTACACTGTTCCCAAACACACTTGGAGAAAGAGCCCTGACCTGGTTCTTTAGTCTGCCCCCAGGCTGCATTACCTGCTGGGCGGACATGCATGACCGTTTCATTCAACAATATCAGGGCCGCAGACGCTTGTTGAAAAGCGTGAGGTCCCTGACCCAAGTGGTGCAGAGGCCCGACGAGTCGCTGGCACACTATTACCAGCGGTACACCGCCAACGTAGCAGAGATAGACGAGGAAATCTCGGAAGGCGAAACCATCCGCACCGTTATTCGGAACCTGACAGCCCCCTATGGCTCCGATCTGATGCACAGCGTGGCTGAGAAAGCTGTGTGGAATATGGAAGCATTACAGAAGAGGGTGAAATGGCAGATCGATGTCCAGGAGTCAAAGATAGCCGCAGGAGAACTGGAGCCCCCAAAGTCGAACAAAGGGAAACAGTCAAGTAAACCCTTCGACGATCGTAAGTCAAAAGGTAAACCCGACAGTGGTAAGAATCGAGGACGTCCGGATCGGAAGGACGACAGACGTTCTTTAAGAAAAGACAAGCGGGAGGATTTTGACATTCCTCTCAACTGCTCCATGGCGGAAGTGCTGACAGTCATGGAACGACAAGGTATCTCCAGGTACCCCCCGAAGAAAGATGGAGAATTCCTGGGGTCCCGCACAGATCACTATTGTCGGTTTCACCGCGCAAATGGCCATGACACCAATCACTGTCGGGAGCTGAAAAAGGAGATTGAAAAGCTAATCCAGAAGGGAAAGCTCAAGGAGTTCGTTGGGGACAAACGATGCCGGTCCCGCTCTCGGTCCCGATCACGGTCTCGTTCCCGATCCCGCGATCGGTCCCCGAAGAAGAAGAGAACTGATCCATAGTCATCCGGTGCTCGCAAGGAAAGACGAGTCATCAACGTGATTCATGGAGGATTTGCTGCTGGAGGTGATACCTCATCTGCCCGAGAGGTCTACGCCTCTAGAATCCCTATGGCGGTAGTGCTGGGTAAGAGGTCCCGATCTTGGACCTTGAAGGAAGAGATGGTGATCTCCTTCTCATCGGAGGACCTCATAGGCGTAGAGACTCCACACGACGATGCCTTGGTGGTAACCTTGGATGTAGACGGGTTCGAAATGAAGAGAATCCTAATCGACGGAGGGAGCTCCTTCGACATTCTGTTCATGGACGCGCTAGAGGCTATGGGGAAAACAAAGAAAGATCTGAAGGAGGCAAACTTCCCGATGGTCGGGTTCTCGGGCTCAACTTCCTACCCGCTGGGAGTAATCACCTTACCAGTAGAATTTGGTAGCGGGTGGAAATCAGAAAGGAGGAACGTGGAGTTTGTCGTGGTTGATTCCGCGGGGACTTACAATGCAATTATTGGGAGAACCACCATCAATCCCCTGATGGCGGTTGCCTCGACTGTGCACCAGAAGATGAAGTTCCCGACCGACCATGGCGTCAGAGAAGTCAAGGGAGACCAGGTGGCATCCCAAAAATGCTATGTCAACGCCACCCGGAGGAGGAGGCGAGAGACCATGACCGTCCTCCAGACAGACACAGATCCCAGAGAAGAGTTTGGGCGTCCCGCCCCCGTAGAAGATCTGAAAGAAGTCGAGATCGACGGACCCCAGAGGAAGGTGAAAATCGGGTCTGCTCTAACTGAAGAGACAGCCCAAAAACTGGTGGAGCTGTTAAAAGAGTTCAAAGAGTTGTTTGCCTGGTCCCCCAGCGATATGCCAGGAATCAGCCCCGACGTGATCGTGCACGAGCTAAAGATAGACCCCGCGATCAAGCCTATCACACAGAAAAGGCGTCCGATGGGCACGGATAAGAAGATCGCGATCCAGCAGGAGGTAGGCAGGTTGCTCGATGCTGGTTTCATTAAGGAGCTCTGATTCCAGACTTGGGTCGCCAACCCAGTACTGGTGAAGAAGACTAACGGAAAGTGGCGAATGTGCCTGGACTTCCGCGACTTGAACAAGGCTTGTCCAAAGGATTGCTATCCACTCCCGAGGATTGACCAGCTGGTGGATGCCACATCGGGACATGAGCTGCTGAGTTTCATGGATGCGTATTCACGCTACAACCAGATCAAGATGGCCAAGGAAGACGCCCCCACACTGCGTTCTATGCAGACAGCGACATCTATCACTACGATGTCATGCCTTTCGGGTTGATCAATGCCGGGGCAACCTACCAGCGGATGGTGAATAAGCTGTTTGGAGATATGTTGGGAGAAACCATGGAAGCCTACGTGGATGATATGCTGGTGAAGTCCCGACAAGCTGAGGATCACGTGCACAACCTCACCATGGCGTTTGAGCGGATGAGGCTCCATCAAGTCCGCTTGAACCCGACGAAATGCACCTTCGGAGTCCACTCAGGGAATTTTTTGGGCTTCATGGTGAGCCAAAGAGGAATTGAAGTAAACCCTGAGAAGCTGAGGGCAATCGAGGAGATGCAGTCTCCGATAAACCATCGGGAGGTACAAGTACTGAATGGCCGACTAGCCGCAATGAACCGCTTTTTGTCCAAAGCCAGCGACCGATCAATGCCGTTTTTTGAAGTCTTGAGGGCCAACAAAAAATTCGAATGGACCGCTAAATGTGAAGAGGCGTTCCAAGCACTCAAGCAGCACCTTCGCACACTCCCGCCGCTAGCAAAACCGGTTCCAGGCGAGCCGCTCTTCCTTTATTTGGCTGTTTCTGAATTTGCCATTAGCTCTGTGTTAGTAAAGGTTGTCGAGGGTAATCAAGTCCCCGTCTATTATGTAAGCAAGGCATTTGCCAAATCTGAATTGAACTATCCCGCCGTTGAGAAGTACCTCTTTGCGTTGATAATTACTGCTCGGAAGCTAAGGCCATATTTCCATGCACACGAGATCACTGTGCTAACGAACCAGCCTTTGAAGCATTTTTTGAACCGACCGGATGCGTCGGGGAGATTGGTGAAATGGGCAGTAGAGGTCAGTGAGTTTCGAATACACTTTGCTCCAAGAACGGCCATCAAGGGCCAGGCATTGGCGGACTTTATAGCAGAATCTACAGCCCCCGATCTAGAAGAAACGGGCCCTGTAGAGGGGGCAACCATGGAGGTCCCGACAGAAGAACAACCAGAGAGGGCAGAGCAATCAGAACAGCCAAACAAAGAAAATACCTGGGAGATGTACACGGACGGCTCCGCGAGTTCGGACGGGTCAGGAGCGGGCTTTTTGTTGATACCACCAGGTGAAGGTGAACCTCTCCGATACGCCTTGGCTTTAACATTCAAGGCCACAAACAATGAAGCGGAGTATGAAGCTCTTATCACGGGCCTAAAAATTGCTAAAGGCACTGGAATCGATCACTTGAGAGTGAAGTGCGACGCAGCGTTAATCGTGAACCAAATTCAAGGGCGATACGAAGCAAGGAGCCCGATAATGAAGAAGTATCTGCGAGAGGTACAAACCCTGAGAGAGAGCTTCAAAAGCTTCGATATCGAGGCTATTCCGAGGGAGGAGAACGTAGAGGCAGACGCCTTGTGCAAATTTGCCCTGGGGGCACCCTTAGAAGAAAGTCGGAAGGTGCACTTCCTGGAGAAGGTGATCTTATCAAACATCGACCCCACGCAGGTGTGCACCGTTGAAGCAAAATCGGAGGAGGAGCCCACTTGGATGACCCCGATAGTCGCGTATCTGACTACGGGGGCAGTCCCCGAGGATAAGGTAGCAGCAGACAGGATATGTCGGATCGCGTCTAATTATGTGATGCTGGACAATCAGCTGTACAAGAAGGGCTGGTTCTCGACTCCGTACCTGAAGTGTGTAGCAGAACCCGACACCAACCGAATCCTGAAGGAAATGCATGAGGGGATCGCGGCTTGTCACGAAGGGGCCCGATCCATTTTGAGGAAGGTGTTGAACTTAGGCTACTATTGGCCCACGATGAACAAAGAAGCAACGGCGTTGGTCCGATCATGCGACGCGTGCCAGAGGTACGCCCCGAGTATCGTGGCTCCGGCTGCTAACCTGACATCCATCAAGAGCGCTTGGCCCTTCGCGCAGTGGGGCATCGACTTGGTGGGACCTCTTCCACAAGCACAAGGACAATGTAAGTATTTACTTGTAGCTATCGATTATTTTTCGAAATGGATAGAGGCAAAGGCATTGGCCAGAACAACGGGGAACCAGATCGTCAAGTTCCTCCAAACCCACATCGTGTCCAGATACGGGATTCCTAAGGTGGTGATCAGCGACAATGGCCCACCGTTTAACGGCTCTCAGGTGAGGGAGCATCTGGAAGAACTGAACATTGAGCATCGGACCGCCTCCGTACGCCATGCTCAGACTAATGGCCAGGTGGAGTCAGCCAACAAAATCGTGATGGATGTCCTGAAGAAGAGGGTCTATGCCTTGAAGGGCAAATGGCTGAACGAACTGGAAAATGTACTTTGGGCTGTTAGAACGACACCCAAACGATCAACAGGGGAGACTCCGTTTGGCCTCGTATATGGCACGGAAGCTGTCGCCCCTGTGGAGGTAGCTGTGGCGTCCCATCGAATGAGATATTACGAGCCCCTAACGAACGATGAAGTGAGACGTCTGGACTTGGACCTACTCGAAGAGAAAAGGCGAGAAGCCGATGAAGTCCAAGCTCGAATGCGCTTAGCGACGGCCAGATAATACAATCGGCGAGTGAAGTCCCGACAATTCTTTGTCGGGGAGCTGGTTTGGCGTCGCAACGAGTTCACCCTTTTGGATCGAATCAACAAGATGTCACCAAAATGGGAAGGACCTTATAAGGTCGTGGGGATGCCAGCCCCGAACGCATACAAGTTGGAAGACCTCGATGGCAGAACGTTAAAGCATTCTTTCAGTGGCGAACACTTGAAGAAACACCACGCTTGAAGAAAGTCGCCTTAAGTGGTGCCCGATAAAGTCGCCTTAAGTGGTGCCCGATGTAAAATCGCCTTAAGTGGTGTATGCTGTTTATCGTTTAATTCGATGTAAGCCTATCTTATGCCAATAAAAAAAAGATGTTGCTTCCAAATAAGAGTTGTCCTTAGATTTATGCTAAGTGTAAAAGTCGCCTTCAGTGGTGCACGATGAAAGTCACCTTCAGTGGTGCACGATGAAAGTCGCCTTCAGTGGTGCACGATGAAAGCCGCCTTCAGTGGTGCACGATGAAAGCCGCCTTAAGTGGTGCACAATACTTAGATTTATTCTAAGTATCCAAAAGTCGCCTTCAGTGGTGCACGATGAAAGCCGCCTTAAGTGGTGCACAATACTTAGATTTATTCTAAGTATCCAAAAGTCGCCTTCAGTGGTGCACGATGAAAGTCGCCTTCAGTGGTGCACGATGAAAGCCGCCTTCAGTGGTGCACGATGAAAGTCGCCTTCAGTGGTGCATGATGTAAAGTCGCCTTCAGTGGTGCACGATATTAAGTCGCCTTAAGCGGCGCAAGTTGAAAAGTCGCCTTAAGTGGTGCACGATGTAAAGTCGCCTTCAGTGGTGCACGATACTAAGTCGTCTTAAGTGGCGCAAGTTGAAAAGTCGCCTTAAGTGGTGCACGATGTAAAGTCGCCTTCAGTGGTGCACGATATTAAGTCGCCTTGAGTGGTGCACGATCCTTAGATTTATTCTAAGTATCAAAAGTCGCCTTGAGTGGTGCACGATGTTAAGTCGCCTTAAGTGGTGCACGATACTAAGTCGCCTTGAGTGGTGCACGATCTTTAAGTCGCCTTAAGTGGCGCAAATTGAAAAGTCGCCTTAAGTGGTGCACGATGTAAAGTCGCCTTCAGTGGTGCACGATATTAAGTCGCCTTAAGTGGCGCAAGTTGAAAAGTCGCCTTAAGTGGTGCACGATGTAAAGTCGCCTTCAGTGGTGCACGATATTAAGTCGCCTTAAGTGGCGCAAGTTGAAAAGTCGCCTTAAGTGGTGCACGATGTAAAGTCGCCTTCAGTGGTGCACAATATTAAGTCGTCTTAAGTGGCGCAAGTTGAAAAGTCGCCTTAAGTGGTGCACGATGTAAAGTCGCCTTCAGTGGTGCACGATACTAAGTCATCTTAAGTGATGCACGATCTTTAGGTTTATCCTAAGTAATAATTAAGTCGTCTTAAGTGATGCACACGATATTAAGTCGCCTTAAGTGGTGCAAGTTATTAAATCGTCGGGAAGGACGTACGAGAATGTCTTAAGTATCGAGGTTTCGACTTGAGAAAGTATAATAAAGCCACTAGGAGAGGTGCAATAAAAGAATCAGAACTGAGAAAGTCCGATATTAATAGAGCTCGAAGACCCGATGATTACAAAAGGAGGAGAATACAAAGATTCTAGCGATAAGCAGTTAGGCCTAATCCTTGGTAGCGGCATCAACGGGAGCAAGGTCCGCAAGGTCTAGGGCAGAAGGCTCCACAGGGTCAGCCGTTGGAGGATTGGCTATCGGGGTCATGGGATCGAAGAGTTTCCGATGAAGAAGTAGTTCCTCTTCACTCTGAACTTGTGGTATGCATTTCCGTCCTTGAGCATCGGCTTTTTTGGCGGAAATGATACATCCTTCCCGGAGAGCTTCATCATAAGCAGTGCTGAAAATTTCGTTCATAGCATAGTCGAAGTTGAAGAGCTTCCTTCCCTCGAAACCAGATCCACTGTCTGAAATCAGCCATTAAAAAGAGATGTTAGGTCTTCTCGGAAAATTACAATCAAACTAAGCGAAGATGAAGGCGAACAATAGAGAAGAAACCCTTACCTGACATGATAATTGAAGGCTGAAAGGATGAACCTGACATTGCTGGAAGAATGGCCGAAGAAACACTAAGGTCTCAAGAGTTGCAGAAAGCCTTCGAAAATTCGTAGATGATGAGAGGAAACTGAACCCTGGGTAAGGATTTTATAGGCAAAGAGGACAGTCGAAGGGGCGCGTTAATCTGGACCGTTGAGATGAAACGTGCAGAATGGCAGCAGGTGCAATGATGAAATATCCTGAAAAGTACTTTTCAGAAAAAGCAGACACAGAGAATCAGGCACGGGTACTGATGACGTCACTTCACTATCTGCTGCATTTAATGAACCGGGGAACCGAGGAGACCCCTAGGATTTAACAGATATCTACAAAACCCTGAGGAAACGTGGAGGAGAAGACTGATAAATTAAGTAACTGAACCAAGGAACAGATCCCCGACTCTAGTATTGGAAAATCGGGAGTTGGAAGACACGACGAACTAAAAGTCCCTCATGTCTTGGGGGCAAATGATGGGTCCGACTATAGCCGTCAGGCCCTTTAACGGCGAGGAAACGGCAAACAGGCCCACCAGGCCCAGAGTAAATGTCAAGATGACTTTGGAGAAGGGTCCCGATGAAGGGAGTCCCGACGAAGCAAGGTCCCGACAGAGTCGGTCCCGACAGTGGAGCTGGAAGCTCCCGATGAGAAGCCTTTAAATAGGCCCCGATGATGAATTCCTTAGAATGATTGGCACTGTCACGATGACGAGGGGCCCCGAGCGGTGACACAACGAGATAACTCTGGAGCCTCCGACGGGAGTCGGGACTCGTTATCAGAGGATAAAGCCAAGATATGCGGGGCGTGGCCGAGATACGCGGAACGTGGTTAAGATACACGGAGCGTGGCCGAGATACGCGGGGCATGGCTAAGATACGCGAGATCACGTACGAGATATGCGGGATACGGGCTAACCACCCCTAACGGTTCGCCAGGTACCTGAGGCATCTCTTCGCCTATAAAAGGGCAGGAGGTCACCTCAGATTACTTACGTTGAGTTGAATACACTTTGATATCTGTTACTTGCCAGTCAGACGCAGTACTCATTTAAGCATCGGAGAGGGATTCTGGGTCACCGCCCGGTCTATCCCCTCTTGCAGGATTGCGTGGAGCGAAGGAGCTAGGATTGCCGTCAAGATCCGTACCGGAGTTCCACCGTGATCCAACATGATGGTCCGAAATTTTCATGATGTTCTTAGGAAAATTGATGTTCATGATCTTCAAGAAAAGGGTGATATTTATCAAAATCAAACATTGGATAGTAGATCTTATTAAAATTTGATCTTGAAATTTGACCACTTGTTCCTAATTTTTGTGTTTGGCCGAAACCCTAATGAATTTACAAGGTAAATTTTTTAATTTTTAGACACCAAAGGGATAAATTTCGGCCACCATATAAATTTATATCGTTTACCATATTTTAATTTTTAATTAAGGTAACACTATATCTATAATTAGGAACATTAGGATAGATTCACATTAAAATATATAGAAATATATAACTATCGATATATCTAAATATTTATATAGGGTTAAAGATATTATTGATAGAATTAGTTAACTAAAGGATTGAGAAAATATATTGTCAGTTATTTGTTTCCCTATTAAAGATATTGACAATAAATAATATATATATATATATATAATAGATTGTGCCGATTTTACATATATATATATATATATTGTTGATTGATTTAGTCTTAAAGATAAATTCTTAGCAATAAATATATATATATATATATGTTTTATATAATAGCCGAAATATATGTATATATTTTAATACTGGAAATTATTTTTATAATTAATGTTACTTGTTGCTAAGTTTAATATTTTTAATGGATTTAAAACCCTACTTGGGCCACAAGTAAACATTTTGGCCCAACCTTTAAAATTTTAATTATTGGGCCGGTCCAATATGTTAAACCAGGACGAAATTAAACCGAACTGGATTATCTCAATCGGTTCGACCTATTCGGGTCGGGTCGGACCAGGGTAATTAAGTGGATCTAACCGAACCGGTTTTGAGTGTTGAACCGAACCCTATTTTCTTGGACCGGTTCGGACCGAACAAAATTTTTAAATTTAAAACTGGACCGAACCGAACCGAATTTTTGCCGGACCGGATTTTCTGAACCGAACCGGACCAAAACGGACATAAATTGACTGAACCGAACAATGTTTTCTAAACCGAATTCTATTTAATTAAAAAAGGGAGGTCAAGTTTTAAAATCCAAAAGTTTTCGAACCTCGAAATGGACTACACAGTGCTCATAGGGTTGCTAACCTTTATGTCTTGTTTCGATTATGGGGATGGATCTTGAAGATACATGTTTTTGGGACGGGTTAAATTAGAGAGCTGAATTGCAATTGTTTATTATTCAATATATATTTATGCATGATTAGAACTGTTGTCTTGACTGAGTCAAGCTAGTTGGATATTACATGTTGTAGGCGGAGCCCTGGTTAAATATATGGTTTGCGCACTAGAATAGAGATGATGTGATGGTTGAAAGTGCCTAGGATTCATGTCTAGAAGCTTGCGTGATCGAATGAGTGAAATGTTGACGCAAATTTTGACGACAATACATTAACAGGCACCCTCCCATTCCGGCGAGTGGAGCTGTAAGCATATGGTGTTGGGCACCGTAAATGGAAGCCCATTATATGTATATATTACCTAAGTTAATTGGGTACATGTCATTAGGGGTGAAACCAAAGTCCGGTTGGTCCGAAAAACTGGTGAAAACCGAACCGGTCCGGACCGAAAAAACCGAATCTGAAATATTCGGTTTGGTTTTTGGTCGGATTTTTTTTTTCTCTTGTTCGGATTTTCGGACCGGTTCGGATTTTGAGCTTTGAGGACCGTGGGGACCGAACCGACCGTTATGTTAATTAAATATATATAACATATGTTATATTAGTTGATATTAATTAATATAAATAACTAATTAGCTTAATATAAATTGTAAAAGAGGCACTTTTGAAGATTTTTTTTTTCTACTTTTATTTTATAATTTATTTAATTATAATAATGAAATTAATTTATCATTTTGATTTGATATAGCCCATGAAAATGACAAGAATTTATAATGGTAATTTCTAATATTGGATTTTCGGTTTAAACCGAAAACCGAAAAAACCGTACTACTAATGGACGGTTTATTTTTTCTCAAACGGTTTTTTTGTCGGATTTTTTTAAAGAAAAAAACCGGACCGAAAATTTAGGTAAACGACCGAAACAAGCTAAAAACCGGTCCGACCGGTCCGGTTTCACCCCTACATGTCATATCTGGGTATTGGGTCAGACCCAAATCCCAATTGACATGAGAGGCCCAAAATTGGGCCTCCCTATACTAGCATGGCCGGCCGAAATTAATGATGGGGATAAAGTGGACTTTTGTCCACTTTACTCCTCCTATATATATGGGGAGTTAAGGGTTTCATTAGGATTAATCACAATTCCCTTTTAGTGGTGTTTTGAGAGGAAACCCTTCCCCTAAAGACACCATATTCGGCCAAACCTAGATAACACCAAGGGTGTGCCAATTTGCCTTCGAGCAAACACTCCGGAGATCTGTCCCTTGCCAAGAATCGATCAGGGGATTTGCTGTGAAGAATATACCACGTAGGGCTTCCTTCACAAGAACCCCTACGAGTGCCGACCGGAGGATCGTGAACTCCCTCCTGCAAATATCTTGGGACTACGGACTACTGTAGAAGTATCTGTGAATCTTCCGCTGCGTAATTTCGATTACTTGCTTGTACCATGGTTTTAGTATCCGTAGTGATTACTCCCCGTAATCTAACACCAGCTCCCTGTCGTCCGCCGCCTTCGCACCTCCTTGCTCGGCCCTCGACCGCACCGCCCGCCTCTGCCGCTGCGCCACCTGTCCCGGTTGTGGCCTCCGTCCGTCCCTGCTGTGACTTCTCGTTGCTGCCCTGTTACCGTCCGCCGTAGTCCAGTCGCTCACCCCGCCAGAGCTCTGATTGCCTACGTCAGCGTCGTTCCAGAACCACCTCGCTGGAGTCACGCTGCCCGCCGGAGCTCGCCTGGTTGTTGTCGAAGTGTTCTGTGATCCGGTCGCTACCGTCCATTCGCCTGGTTGCTGCGTCTTTCTTCCCCAGGTGAGCATGCGTTCCATTTATGTTTTTTATTTTATATTTATTTTTATTATTATTATTATATTATTATATTAAATTTTATTGTATTAAATTAATTATATTAGATTTAATTAGATTAATAGTTAACATGTGATTAGTTTAAATTTAATTGAGTAGGAGGTCTAATTGTCCAAGTTATGTATGTATATATGTTAGGTTGTGTTTTGATTTGTTTTTTTTTTTTTTTAGATTTTTTTCATAGTTAGGAATTATGGATTATAATTAGTTTTTTTTTATGACTGGGATTACTTAATTAAATCTTGATGTCGTACATTAATATGATATAACATGTATTTAAATATTAAGTTTGGAAATTATGTGAAATGAGTACCGAAAGGGCGAAGTTAGAAAAGTATACTTTTTAAATTCGTAACAGAACCCCCCGAACTCGAATTTATGATCGTAGACCGATTTTATACATATATGTTTAATCTGTTATTCGCTTAGGTAAATTAGAATTATAGTTAGCCTTAATTAACTAGTGGCAACTCTTTCAAAATCCACGTTTTCAAACGTAATCGTCTTAAGTCAGATTTTAGGTCTGACAACTTCTCATTTTACATTCCCCGGACCAGAAAGAAAGGGTTCACTTTCAACATTTTACTGGATAGGTTTTGGACATCCTCTCTATTCTCACAAAAGAAGACTACTGAGATTTGAGTCAATAGAGGAAATGAAAATGTACCAGTAAAAATGTTAGAGCTGGAATTAGAGCAAAGTAAGAGACAAGAGCGGGGAAGATCTGCACTAGTATGTGTCCATCAACAAGGACGCGACTGTCGGCAACCAGGGCTAGATCGACATGGCTGCTGGCGTGGGCGAGTAGCAGCGACGTGACTCGAGGCACGGCTGCTGGCGAGGGCGTATAGCAGTGGCATGAATCCGACCTCTTTCCCCACTCTCTCTCTCAAACCGCCTTCCCTTCTAAAGTTCCTTGTTTTCCTCACTCACATGTTAGGGTTTGAGACAGTAAAGAAAGTTTAGGCATTTACAAAAAAGTATGGACCTTTATCCACAAATAAGTTCAACAACTTAGTTTAAGGTTCTAATTAGAATTTTAGCGATAAGGGTTGGAATCCTGACGTTAAAAATGGTTGAGAACTTACGACGGGTAAAACTCCTATCGCACTGATAGCCACTTTCAGCGACAGGTATTCATACTCGTCGTTAAGCTATTGTCGCTAAAAACTCTTTTTCTAATAGTGTATTCTCATATATTAATTAGATTAATTATTATTTGAACTCCGGAGAGACAGGAAAAGGGTACATGAATCCTCCTCCCTCAGTAAACAACTCAACAAAATAATGCCCCAGTTTCTCCATCCATTCAGCTTGACTCTTAGACAAAACTGGTGTGTCATTCTCCCGAAATGAAAACTCGACTCACAATCCGACATTATCTATCAGTAGGAAGCCCAGCTAGGTCCTGACTGCATCAGAGTTGCAGCAGCCACTGAAGAGGTTGAATCCAACCAACCCAGCTGTTGCATAATTTTATCGAGCAGCTCCCCAGCAAGAAACGAAATCCCCGAAACCCCAACTCCTAAAGTGAGGTACTCGAGCACCGTCTTAATGTAGGACCCGTATGAACTGGGAGGGCTCTTCACGTGAGCCTTGGCAAGGGCAAGTAAAAACACACCGAAGAGACAGGCAGCTGCAACAGAGGCGAGTTTGTAGTCTGGATCATTACTGACACGGAATGAGAAACCGTATGTGATTGGAGCAACGAGCCCGAATATAATGTATGATATGACCGCTGTTATTGCATGAATTGGGAATCTCCCTCTCCTCCCGAGAATCTTGAAGTAACGGTTGCCTTCTTCTGTATAGGCTTGTGGGGTTGTCTCGTCGGTTTCTTTCCTTAGTTCCTTGAGCTGCATCAATCAATACATAAAATTATTATGTCATTCAGAAGAAATGTCAAAGCAAGTTAGTTTAACAGACGTAGTAACTTACATTATGAGCCAGTACAAAAAGTCCACCAATAAGATTCGCTAATGCAAGAACAAAGATGTTCACTGCAACAAATATGAAATTCTTTAGTTAGTTAGTTATACGGTTGTTGAGCAGTTGGGGTTACCCAATTATGACGAGCAAACTTACATGTTGAAGCACCAGCACCTACTGCAGATGAGACAACACCCAGGCTTGTTATTGATTCCATCAGACCACCATAGACAATGCTCTTTAGGATATCAAAATCATTACTTGTTTGTCGGAGTAGAAGAGGTTGCTGCTGCTCCTCATCGGTTAGTTGAGTTACACCAGGTGTCGCTTGCACCACATTCACTGGAGATGGTGCCACAACAACCAAAAACCCGTCTTCTGCATCATCAAGAAATAGCAAGGAAACACGACTTGGTAAAGATTTCAGCCAAAAGCTTTTTAGTCTATCTATCTATATATAAATGAATCAATTTCATCTGTGAAATTCTAACATCTATATACCTTCTTCCTTTTCAACAATGCCGTCTGTCTTTTTCTCAATATCAATCTTCACCTCGTCAGCTTCTGTTTGTTTGGAAGGCCTAAAGGCGTCAAGTAATTTCTGGCGTTGATTAACAGAAGACTGGATCTTTTGCCATGATAGAGCTTGTTTTTCTGCAGTCAAATAATAATAAGAGAAGATAATGTAAAATATGATCCTTGATGTAAATTTATCTTTAGCATTGTCTCATACCAGTGCTATTTTCTGTCTTTTTCTCAATATCAATCTTCAACTCGTCAGCTTCTGTTAGTTTGGATTGCCTAAAGGCGCCAAGTAATTTCTGGCGTTGACTAACAGAAGACTGGATGTTCTGCCATGATAGAGCTCGATTTTCTGCAGTCAAATAATAATACGAGAAGATGAATGTAAAATATGATACTTAAATGTAATTTTATATTTAGCATTGTCTCATACCAGTGCCATTTCCATACGCTGAATCATTATTGCTCAAGTCGATCTTCATCCCACTAGCCTCTATTCCAGTAACTGGAAGAAGGGAACTAATGACAAGATTGGGAGGTTCCACTGCAGCTTCAGCGACTTCTTCTTTGGAATGATCAATCCATGTCTCTCTCTGACCAACAGTGACAGTGACAGATGTTGATGACATTACTTCAGCAGCCGATGTCACTATAGAAAGAATATCAATTAGTACTAACTAATAACAAAAGAAGTATAACCATCCTAACGGTTCATCTTTTAATCAGAGGTCTCAGGTGGATCCAATCCCTTAGGAGTGGAAAAATACTTATGGCCAGCACTTTATACCAGGTTCGATCCCTAAGAATGTAAAAATATTCATATCCAAATTTTTATCCCTTATAGGCAAGTGAGAAATTTTAATGGGGTAGCTTGAAGTTGTACATACTCAAATTTGAGAAAGAGTAAGCCTACTAGTTCAAAGTGTCACCTTAAAATGGGAGCAATCAAATCTATATAATCAAAACGAGATTTATAAATTGGTAGCGACAGTTATCATTGCAGAATATTGACATATAAAGCAATGTATGGCTACTTTTATTCTACATTGCTTGTATTTAGTCACCCTAATTTTAAGGTAACCTCTTGCAGAAGTAATTTCCTTTAAAAGATCAGCTAAACGAACGTTTTACCTTGATTGGTAACAATAGAAGTTGTCTCCGATGTAGTTATCTTTTGCGAGGCCCGCACTTCCTCAGTCTTAGTTCTACTAAAAATACTAGTTCCTGCTAAGATTAATGTACAACTTCACGAGTTACAGATAAAGATCAATAAATCTCTGTGAAATGAGAAAAAAAGGAAACTACCTATGCGAATGAAGAAACTGAAGCATGACAGACATCTAAACGCTTCCGGATCTCCAATGTCAATATCAGGATTTGTAGTAACTTCTGGAGCGTGGGCCAAAGGGGCGATAACTTGAGTTGTGGGAGTGACTTTTGGATTCTGCTTCCTCGTCCTTTTAATGCGCTTCCTCAGTTTCGGTTTCCGTCTTAGGATAACGGTCCTTGTGATGCAAGAGCTGCAATTGGGACAGATCAAATCATGTGTGTTCTGTTTCTCAACAACCTCTTCAACATTATAGTCAGTCTCTTCAACATCAATCTCTTCAAAATCGATCTCTTCAATCACATCACTTTCCACACGTTCTTTTACATCAACTTGATCTACAAACTCTGTATTTCCTTCTTGATGATGATGATAATGATGATGGTGATGATGATGCTGGCTTGGAACTTGTTGAGTTTCAAATTGATCTGATGGGATGTTGAATGCTCCTTCTCCATCCATTTGATCTCTCTCAGACACAAAATGTTCGGCATTTCCATTGACAGATTTCTTTGCAGTGAGATCATATTCCTCACCGAAAAGATTTTTCGTGGTCTCGGAAACAAAATCTTCAAAACCGTTACTGTATTCAACCGTATGCTGTTCTAGGGTGGATATTGTACCTAAAAACCATGAAAGATTGCAATTATCGGACTGAGTGATACGAATGTCAAGACTTGTTTATGAATGATTGAACCACAAACCACAATACAGTTCAAGACTATCAATGCAATTACAACTAATAAAATAGACTTCTAGATCATTGTTCTTCTGATGTAACTTCAATTTCACCAACATAGATAAAATTAGCCATTGTTTGTTCGTCTTCGTTAATTAGTGAAAAGATTGAAACATAAACAGCGAAACAAGAAAACATTATTATTATTATTACATATAAAAAGGAATTAACTTTCTTTTTCAGAAAACATATATATATAAATCAGATCAGGGGTACAATCATAATTTTCTGAACTTTCCTGAACTGCTGCTCTAGTTCAGAAAATTGAGGGAAGAGATGAAGATTTAATTCCGTCCAACTTCCAACACCGTAGAAGAGTAAGAGGAAGAGGAAGAGAACAACCTGAAATGAGCAGATCTGATCATCTAAGTTCAACCCATGGCTACCAGTCAAAGTAAGGGAAGATCCCAAATTGGATATTCCCCTATTCTTAAATTCTAATAATCCTAAATTGATGTGGGGTTACTCAACAGAGTCCAGGGGCATCATGGTCATTCAAGAATCAGCATTTCTCCGCATAACTAGGTGAAGAACAGTTGAAGCTGGTGTAGATATTATATACTATTATAGTGCGAATCAACCAAACAAGCAACATAAGAACAAGGTATACTCATTCTAGCCAGAAATAAAGGAACTTTGGAACCTCAAACATCAAGAATAAAAAATTATGCTACTTGGCGGCGCAAAAGATGAAATTTTGGCAAAAAAAAAAAAATATCTATCATTGATTGATCTCTCACCAGATTCATCTTCAGAATGGAACCGTTTCTGCTGCTCGCCCCAATTTTCTTCAAAGACTCCAGTCGCTTCTTTTTCTGCATGATAAACTTCATAACCATTAGCGTGACCGCCATTGTTGACCAGGAGAAGCTCATCGTTCTCTTCATCAACGAATTCATCATTGTTAGTGATGGAACTAGCGTTGCTGCTGCTGGTGATGATTTGGGCGTGAAAATGTTCAGCAGAGTCAGAGATAGTGGAATCGGGAGTGTGGGGTTCATTCTTAGTGGGCTGTGAATGTTTCTTCCTCTTTAGGCCCACCTCTTGCTCTTCCTCCTCCACTGCCCCCAACATTGGACGAAGAGCAGCTTCTTCGAGTTGCAGCTGGGGATCCATGAGAGAGACAGCAGATGGAGAGGAGAGAGAGAAGCAATTAGCTTTGTGCGGAGGCAAGGAGCAAAGCTATGGTCCTTAAATAGTATCTTTTAAGCCGTTTCTGCTCTTCTTCCTTATGTTCATTTAACTTGGAAAATTACTTAGGAAAATTATGTAAGTCATACAAACATGTTTAAAAATGTAATTTTTTTTGGTATTAAGGTGTTTTGAAATATACATTACTTCAAAATTTTGTAATATGTACTTCCTTTAATTATATATTTCCTTTAATTATATATCTAATATTGTCATTAAATACAATATCAAACTTACAAAATTAGTTAAATAGTTTTATAAAGTAACACAATTAAGCTTTAATTGTGTATACAAATAGTACGATTGAATCAAATCAGACCGACCACCAGCAATGGTGATTTAGTGGTCAAGAGCTCTTACTCCCATGAGATTTAGCTCCGAGATTCCAGGTTCGAAACTCTTCAGGAGCGTCACCTTGCGGTGGCCTGTTTAACAAATATCAGGTTCCGCCTGTTCGTGAGCAGGAGAGCTCGAACATTACCTAGCGAAATGGGCCTAGGGTCGCCACTACTAGCCCATTCATTTTTATTTTTACCAAAACATAAAAATCAAATCAAAATCAGACTAGTATCAACCGTGGTTTAGTTGAGTCTCAAATGAGTCAGGACACTATTGTAACATTAATATAAGTTATTAGATATTGATATAAAGAAGAGTATTCGATTAATTTATAAATTTAAAATGTATTTAAAGACAATTTTGGACCTAATATTGAAAGAAGTATCAATTACCATTGTTTTGAAACATTTGTATATTTTAAAATATATTTTTACCATAAAATATTTTTTTTATATAAGTAGAATACGACGTCTAGAGCGCTAGTTAATAAATAGTATTATCTTGTTTTAGGTGAACCACAGGAACAATGAATAAATATAATGTTATAATTAACTTAAGTCAAAGGTTTATTATTATTATTATATAATATGTATTAGGAACATAGGCATGACATGCAGAATTTGTTAAAGTATCAAGAAAATGGCAGCCATTTTCGAGGAACGTGGATTTTTTTAGTGTTCTAATTGCAGATTAAATATTTTGACCATAAAAAAATGCAGATTAAAGATCACGCATATCATTCCACATGGAATTCGCCAAAGAACGACACCTTTCTATTTTTTATTTTATTTTTTCCAAAGACTGCATATAATATTATGAAAGCAAATTCACTACATCGTTTAAGGCGGGATAAGTTCCCTATCCTTCACAATCAACGATAAAAGAGAGGGCGGGCGCATAGACACCCAATTACCAATACACGACCTCTTTCTAGCCTGGATCGCAATCCAGTTAGCACAACAATTTACTTGTCTCGGGATAACGGACGAACTCACGAAATGCAGTTGCTCGGCTCGCCTTCTGATGTTGGAGACTTGAGTTGAAATTCGCCAATCCAGTTGTCGGCCACACCCATAATGCTTTGTATTGCTTCACTTGAATCCGATTCGAAAATAACACGACTCCACCCTTTGCTAATCGACAACTCCACACCATCCCTTAGTGCTTGCACTTCCAACTCTAGGCTCCCATGAGTGTCATATGCTTCGCCAAAACCCCCAATGACCTCGCATGTGTGTGTCCGAGCAATTCCCCCCGACACCACCCTGTCTTGCTAAGCTCTCCCATGAAGCATCGCAATTGACTTTGATAACGTTCCTCGGGGGCGCCTTCCAAACTCCTTCCTTCGTTGCGTTACTCAAGCAGCTTCGAGGTGAAATTTGGTTTGCTATATTTTCCCAAACCATCCAGTATCCTTTATGGTCTTTAAGAATAGCTTCCACGATTCGTCTAGGATTTGGTTTGTCGTGGTTGTGCAAAGCCCGACATCGCCCTAAACCCTTTCTATTTGGTCACCAACGAAACTTATCTAATAGCTTTTTTATTTTTTATTTTTCTAAAACCTATTAATTAGTTTGGTTTGATTTTTTTTTCATATACTAAATTTTTTTTAACACAAATACTCTCTGAATAATTATCTTTTTACAAAAATATAGTTTAATTCTATTAGGAGACGGGTTTGCACTAAATCCAAAAACATAAAGCTATAACAAATAGGAGAAATTATTCTATACACCGGATGCAACACACGTGGATCCGATGTGGTACACTGTCAGCCAAAGTATCATAAAATGACTGACACATGGACACGTGTCCGACGTTGATTGGCTGAAGGTGTACCACATCGGATCCATGTATTGGATCCGATGTGATGGATATACGTCCGATTCAGGTTCGTTTTACATTCGGGTCTCGTTAACACGTCAAATCCACTAACGGCTTACAAACGCCTATTCAAGGGTTAGAACGGTCTGAACGCGTGATACACACGTATTCGGACCGTGACCCATCTGGATTGTCCATAAATTCCGGACCAGATTATCGTCCCGGGACGCGTGTATCCCCGCATATTTACACTACACACGAGTGTTTCCTTTGCCAATTTAGCTCAAGTCCACACCCGGTTCACGTTTTCCTACTAAACTGGGGTCGGACCGCTTAAAACAGGGTTTGAGTCCAAGGTTCCCTATATATAGGAACCTTGATCACCCATTTCATAACCTAAGTTGGCTTGGGAGTTTTGACTTCTCACTAGTTTTGTCTCTTTAGAATTCCTCTTACTTAAGCATCGGAGAGGTTTCATCGCAAACCACCCCCCTGTGGTGTCGATACTGCCCTTTGTGCAGGTGTTAGGAGGAATGCGTGTAGACACCGCAAGGTGCGTACGCGCATACACCGCAAGGCGCGCACGCGCATACATCACCGACATCGCGAGGCATGTGTGTACGGATATAGCAAGAGATAACGTGCTGAAACTCCAGGACGTCAACATCTCGGCATACGAACGACTATACATACGGACACTCAAACACTTAGCCATATTAAGGGCTAGTAAACCTCCGACACTCTGACTGTCCGACACCCCGACATCCCGACTGTTTGACATCCATGAGCTCTGACAACCCGACAGAGATATCACACAACATTCTAAGGACCCGACGACCCGCACAGGTCCGATCCCAACATTTGGCGCCGTCTGCGAGATTCGAACAAAAAGTCATTACTTGCCTCCAAGAGCTAAATGGCCAATTCAAACGTTGGCACTCACAGAGACTTCCCAAGAGGAAACACATAGTCCAACATAAGAGACATGCAAAGACCAACACTGGAGCGCTACGCTGCGCTACTCTAACGTCGCAACCACCTCTATGACGACTATGGTTACCGCCGCCCCTGTAACAGTGTTCATCACCGCAGCAGCAATCGCTGCTACCGCCGCCGACGCAACGCTAACACCGCCACCGTTGCGACACCGGGTACCACCAACCATTGGCGTTCGACTAACAGGTTTCACACGTCGTTATCACTCCGGCCAGGCGAAGGGATAGCCATCACCGAAAATCATCGACAACTGAAAACACTGACGAGATGACCTAATCCAGACCTCATGGTTTGGATACCAACACGGAGCCCCCAGACACCTGCTATCATACCTACCACAAGTGCATCCTTTGCAGCAATAACTATATACATACAATCACATAATTGCAAGTCATACCAATGGGCGATCAATGCAAAACAACTATATATTCAACACAAGGCTGATGAGACCTCCAACTGAGTAACTCTCACGACCGACGCAAGGAGTAACCCCTTACTATACATTCAATGTTCCAAGCACTTAACTATTTCTATGCATTACATATTTCTATCTCCTAACAATGGCTAATAGGAATCAAGGAAAATACGAAGCAAGGGAAGGTCGAACCTTCAAAAATTTGACTTAACTCGAAAAACGACTTGACGCGGAGCACCTTCGCCGCCAGAAGATTCTCACAGGCCACTAAATCTCCGCCCGAGCTAGCCACTCAGCGAGCAGCGTTTACCATTCAAGCTCAAAGCTTTCCGAGGACCCCTATTTGATTATCAGAGTGGTCGCAACCACCTTGCTCTATCAAGTGAGCAACACCATAGAAGAGCACTAGCTGTCAAACGCTCACACCTCCAAAGTACGTCCCTACAACGCACCCAAGTCATTTGTATTCAAGAGCTCAACCTCTAATTACACACAAGTAGGAAATCAGGCTTCCACACCTTCAATGAACGGTGGCCGAACACTCGGCAACCAAGACTAGCCCTAACACAAAAAGGTAGAGATAATTTCAAACTCCTACACCACCCTTCATCATGGGAAGAGCAACAACGACGTTTTCAAACTTCGTGAATGGAAACAAACAAACAAATTCGGTTAAACACCCGTACGACCGGTGCCTACAAAAACCAAATCACGGATTACGACATGACAACTTGGTCTGTCACGTCAGCGCAAGCGCCATTACCCAACAATCCCCAAATGGGGGCATGCAATGATTACACCGCTATGAAGGAACTCAAAGGTATCTAACATCGCATCGCAACAATAAACAAGAGGGGGACACCATTCGAGGGACAACCCCACCACCACACTGCGGAATGCAAACACCAATCGACCTAACAACATGGGAAATAAGGATTCAAGATTGACTCCTATGTTATACGCACATCTATGCCAAACCCATCACGCGGGGAGAGCAGCAAAGCTATCCGACATCCTACGAATATGCCACTCGGAACATATGCTGGTAATAAACACTATCTCCATTACAACAAAAGGAAAAGCAGGGGACCCCGTCAATTCGACATTCCTCAACCATGTATACATCCGTGACATAAGAACAACTTCAAAAGAAGTTAAGCCACAAGTCATAACCACCACGGGGGTACAACACCGTGAAGAGTCAAGAGGTATTACCTACCTCTCGCACGAAGACTACGAAATTCGAGGTTCTCCACAAAAAACAGCCGGAAATTAGTTTAAGAAAAAAACTAAGGAGAAACACATCAAGTAAGGCAATGCCCCAAGAAAATGGGCACTGTTTAATAGAACGCGCAAATCCGAGGCAAGGTGTACAAGTGCCACTCAGCAGTCGAAAACACCCGTCCAGACGGGAACCGTTACCCCTACTCAATCTCACCAACAAATACACTTGCATCAAATTTTGCAAGGAATAAGGAATAGGTAATTTACAAGTCATCCTCAAATATGGGCACCGCCACACGGCAGTCGCCAAGAGAAATGCCCAACGCTCGTCGCAAGAACGTGGGCATGTCGCGAACTACGACTCTTACAAAGATTCAACGATATCCTACTTACAATAGATACTCATCACACCCGAAAAAAGAAATACGGTGTGACCGCCAAGTGACTTGGGGCACCGAACGAACAAGTGCTTGACACCCCACGTAAAAATAGGGGAGAAGATCGGAAGTGAAAGGCCATGCGAACACGCGACACAACCTAAGAAGAAGCCACGTATGAGTATAAGAACCTCAACATCCTATAACGGATTCAACCCAAGATATCAACATCAGGTATCGCCCTCGAAAGGCAATCTCTTCTACTCAAAAAGGTCCAGGTAACCGGCATATTGCCGAAACTCGAATGAGAGGTAATAACTTTATGCAAAATACAGAACTGAATAGAACAGACTACTCGGGAAAGATATCTACCCAGAATATACTGATTTAGTCAGAGCATAATGAAATCAGAACAGAACAGACTAGTCGCGAATCCAGTCATATTGACATTACAAGCTGAACAGAAGTAATTAGCCGAACCTGATATGAGGATCGAATAGTTCATTCTAATCTAGTACAGATGGACGACATAGCAGTCGAAAGAGACATATGAGGAGACTTATAGCTCCATTTTATTATCTAACCAATATATATCACGAGTCAATGCGAAGCAATTTGAGACAGGATACATACAAATTCAGAGGACACATCAAAATGCGCCCTACTTAGGTGACAAAACCAAGTAGGGACTACGTACAACGCTCTCTAGAATTTTCTATCTATAATCACCCTACAAAGGCGCAAGAAATGTCTGCACACCCTCAACATACGAGTGCACACTCTTAGGTTCGCTAGGACGAACCATTCGATCGCCAGGAGTGATAATCTGTTGGAACATACGTACTCCCACCTCATTAGTAGTCAATAGGGCCTCCTTGACAAAGAATGGCCCCCCCAATACAAAGGGTGCCTACTCCCCACCAATGATAGCGTCCTTACAGGACGAACCAAAGCAGCACATGTAAGCGCAGCAAGAGGCGCAATATCTATGAACACATACGAGGATAAACAAGAAGGGCCAAGCATCACAGTAAACCAAGAAAATAAAGGCAAGTTACACATCTTCACGAGGAGACTCCTCCTCCAAGGTTCGGTCCCTCGACCGGAGGACAGACATAGCAGGTGCGTGAGCCTGACCCTCAAACGTTTGATGCCTCGCCATTGTCGGATTTCGACCACTTGGGATCGCTCGAGGGACGCACCTCGGAGTCAGCTATTTTCATCTTGGAACGAGGCGGAGTGTCCGCAATAGCAACACATGCGCGTTTACGCACCAAGAGGGGAAACAACGCATCTCGTTCAAAAACTATGTATGGAGACGCTAAGTGCAACACACGCGCGTGTACGCACCTAGAGGGGAAACAACGCCTCTCGTTCAAAGAATAAGTATGAAGACGCTAAGCGCAGCACGTGCGCGTCGACGCACCAGGAAGGATGAGTAATACCTCATAATAAAAAACTAAGTACGAAGACACCTAGCGTGGCACACGCGTGTCGACGCATTAAGAGGAGGAGCAACACCTCTCGTTCAGAAAGGTGCGAAGATTCGCTTCTAAATTCTAAGTGTAAGAATACCACGAACGCCACACTATGCACGTGCAACACCGTGCACACACGTCGACACGTCAATGCGAGATCTACCACCTCACATACAAAGCACCTAACGGGTACAGCAAGTGGCTAGCAAGTCCGCGCGTCTTTAAGCGGCTATCATGTCTGCGTATCTGGAAGCGGCTATCACGTCCGCGCATCACTAAGTGGCTATCATGTCCACGTAACTCTAAGTGGCTAATGTGTCCACGCCTCGCCGACCTCTGACCCACACCAATGAAGGGTACAACGCCTTGTCGACGTCTAGCCTTCTCCTGACCTCGGAAACATCAAGTAGCTGTCGCTGAATGCACTCAACCTTTGAAAAACCCAAGTAGCAGTCGACACGAGGGTCAACACCCTGCGTCCAAGACAACTATGTGGCGAACATTCTCGACACGGGGGAAACTCCACAACTACGAACTTGTAAGTTTAACTACATAACGAAGATCCTCTATACGGGGGCAACTCTACGTTAGTAAGGGCCTCGTCCCGACAGTTATACAGCCTATACGGCACTACGCGCGTCTGCGCGACCTAACACTACGTGCGTCGGCACAACTTAACACGCATCTATTATGGAGCGTTCATCGACAACACGTCGAAGGCCTAACACCTCGCGAATAAGGGGC
Source organism: Clarkia xantiana subsp. parviflora (assembly GCA_036873135.1). NCBI lineage: Eukaryota > Viridiplantae > Streptophyta > Magnoliopsida > Myrtales > Onagraceae > Clarkia > Clarkia xantiana. The sequence continues at coordinate 6,732,805 of JAPTYO010000017.1, read as the reverse complement.
TAGTGCGCCCATGATTAGAATCAGCACTTACATACACCTATGCGATCTACGCGCCTATACGACGCATACATGCGCGTACTCGGTCACGTCACTACAAACGCTCCCCCTCTGGGGCAATACTATATCGAAAATGGCCTCTTCTCTCGACACATACGTTGCGAACATACTCCTATTATATGGCATCCATCAACGACGCGACGGATGCATGACGCCTCGTAATCTCAGGACCTGCGCGTCCGTAACACACACTCCTTTTTATGAGTCTTCAGCATACGCCCATGCTCATATATTCATGCATACATACACCATGTTTGCATACATAACAACATGTACGTCTGTGTTACGTATATACACTTGCATGATTACATATGTATTTTCTATATACGCATACTCGCTGCACTAACCATGTCAGCAGTTACGATCCCTTCCACCAAGCAATAGGGAGGAAATCAATTCCAATATGTGGAGACTAAATATGGAGATGTACACACTCCCTTATATACACATGTGGGTAATATTCTATCCTCCCCATATTTTTTCTAACTCTTTTGGGAGAATTCCCTAACACTTACACATGCTTACATGCCCTCGCGTACATATGCATGTCTACATACATACACGCGTTTGCATATACATGTCACGTGTTTATTATTACAATCTCGACATGTATATAATCATATCCATGTCATCGCATACATACATGCCCATACTTACATGATTTATTTCATGACATTGTACATCACGTCTCAACGCATATACACGTGTATACCATGTTAACACATATGTTAGCACTCATACCCATAATTGCATGCATAGACTTGCATTATTATATATGTACATGTCATACACATATACTTGCTGCACTGAGCATGTCGGCAGTTATAACCGCTCCCATTTAAACAAAAGGAGAGACGCACAATAGCAAGGCCCAGGCGCCAACGGACAGTAAGTACACCTCGAGGTAACACCCGAACTTAAATCAAACGTATACTCTATCGAAAATACAGTCAAGACGGGGCCGCGCCACCTCTTGACTCGGGGGAAAATGATGGGTATACATCTGTTTCGGGTTTGTTTTATATTATTCGGACTTCGTTCACACGTCAAACCCACCAAACGGTTTCGAAGCATTCACCCGCGAGTGTTAAAAAGTCCGGGACATGCGCGTACGCGCCCCGGACTTACACCTCGTCCGGATTGTTATCACAATTTGGACCGGGTCCGAATTGTTTAACAATCAGGACCGGCTCCGGGTTGTGGGACAATCCGACCCTCCGGATTGTCCCGACACTCAGGACCTCCCGGGATCCTCGCGATACTCCGGGACGGTCCTGATTACTCCTCTTGATGACGCGTAAACCCTACGTAAACACTACATGTGCAGACCCTCCCGATGTCAGCTTTACACCCGTGTACGCCCGGTTCGTATTTTACACTAAAACGAGGTTGGACCGTTCAAAACCGGGTTCTTGTTTAGGAGCTCCTATTTAAGGGATTCCACTCACCCATCTCATTTCAAGTCATTCGAAGTTGACAGCGGAAGCTCTGACCTATCTCTAACTGTCTCTCTCTAAGATACCTGACTTAAGCTTCGGAGAGGGTTCATCGCACTCCACCGCCCCCTGCGTGGTGAGCGATATCGCCCTTCGTGCAGGTATACGGAGACGCACGAGCCCCGACACGTGCGAAGACCCGACAATTGAACAATTTGAGGCATCTTCCCGCATCAATACAAGGATCCGACGCTTTTTCCGGCTCCCAACACCCCGCAATGCACGCATACGTGCAAAGCGCGCATACCCAGCATACGCGCCCACTTCGCAAGGCGCGTATACACGCACACTCCGCAAGGCACGCATATGCGCATACTCCGTAAGGCTTGCCATGTGCAGACACTACAAGATCCTCTAACACTTAGCCATTTTAAGGGTTTGCAAGTCTCCAACACCCTGACAGTCCAACACTACGACTGTCCAACACCCCGACTATCGGATATCCGGGAGCTCGAACAACCCGTCAGTATTACTACACAACACTTCAATGACCCAATGACTTTCGAGTCAACGACCCGCGAAGAGTCAGGATCCAACACTGATCATTATCATTTCGCTCTAGTTCAGTCAAGACTTCGTTTACGTTGATGTTATAAAGCTTAGGAATTTTTACTCAAGGAATGCAACGTCTCATGTTCGACCACGCCACAAATCTCCTGAGCTTCCACAAACATGTATGCCATAGAGTATTCAGAGTACCTTACAAATATACTTTTCAGTACTCTAGGTTCCAACTTTGCTTTAACAACTGCCGGTCCAATATATGTTTGCTTTGCAACCATGAGGTCGCAATTTTGGTAAGATCCATCTCATTACCATTTTATAGCTCATATGGTGTCGTTTCAACCGATATTGCAGGAAAAAAGTTTTACATAAGTGGAAGTAAACATCATATCATCCTTGAAGGAGATCAGAGGTTGAATTATTGAAACATGTTTCAAACTATGCCCTTGAAATGTATGATTTAAATATAAATGCTCCGCCAATCCTATTGTTAAAGGCATATAATAGGATAGTCATTTGTCATACAATATACTTTTTCACTGCATACTCATTTTCAGAAGTTTCGTCCACCTTTGAATTGTGTATTATTTGATTCTTTACGAGAACGTGGTACCTTTTGAAGCACACTTCTTCTCGATTTATGAGAAATCTATGAGTATAACCCAAAATGGGTCTTAAATGAAAATAAAAATTTGTATCAAGGATTAAAGAATTCATACACTTTATATTAAATTTATACTTTGAATCGTTGTGTTCCATCTATCGAGGAACTAGCGCGTGGCGCGCGTATCACCAGTTGTCACCCATGGTGAAATCGTTTCGTTTCCAAAATTTAATCGGTTTCATACATTTTCATAATTACGATATATTATTTTATGGAGTACTAATAAATAAGGAAGATTTAAATTTATCGCACTCATATTAACAATGTATTGAGTAGTAATCATAAGACCAAGCGGCTCAAGGTGAATGGTCAATCGTTACTTGGTTCAAGCATTTATTACATGCCCAAATAAAAGACTCCCGTTTTTTCGAAAGGAAGATTATAATCCAAGAGTATTCAATACTGAAAGAAATAGAAAAGTTCAAGTAAGTAAGGATAGGTCGAACATCCAATCCTTACTATTCTGGGGCATCTCCTCCATTTCTACACTCCTTCCTCCTCTCGGTTCTGTAATTCAAAAAGAGGAAATTGAATAACTCTCGAGGAAGTAGGAATTCCAGGAGAATGTATGACTTTCCCCGTTATTTCTCGGAACGTACCTTAGGAGGATTGCTACAGGCAGTAAAGACTTTCGCCCCATGCACCGTTTTTTCTTGTTTAGCCCGTAAAGACTCGTTCTTTCATTCCTCAGTTAGGTGCCGAGCACTTGCTCATTTGATGCCCCACAAGCTGCTCGGTCTCATTACTCTTTTGTGCTCCTTGGGCATGTCTTTTCTCTATGTATCCTTTAGAATTTGTGGGGGGAGTTTATTGCCTTTGGGTGGGTGCAATTTTGGTTTTCTTTGCTTGATTTGTCATCATGCTTTATTCATTTGACTCTTCATAGGAGTCGGTTCGGCGTAGTTCCCCCCATCTTGTGCGACTTGTGCTATTAGGATTTAGTTTATGATGGTTGTTGTTACATCTTGATGGGTGCCCCCACTTGTTTAGCTTATTCCACTCTTCGAGTAGAATGTTACATCCCCGAAACCTTAGGTGTAATAACGACACAATCACTCGTGTTTGTCGAGTATAGTGCATTTCTCCCGCATTTCTGGAAATTAAGAGATAGTGGACTAGCCGCTTTGATGATGGTAAGTTCCTTTTTACCTTCTTTAAGGAATGTTTTTGGTGTCCCCACATTTTTCCGATGGGACGGTGGAAGTGACTTTTATCACCACACAAGTGTTACGCCCTTGGTGGAGGTGTGCACCCAGCGTGGGGGTTGCTATAAGCATCGGTATTCATTTTCTCCCACGAAGCTTCTGTTGTCAATGTGGTCTCAATACCCATGCGAAGTACTAGACTTCTGTTGGTGTGATATCTCCACAGGGTGTGGTGGTTGCATCATTTCACAATATTTTGCCCCAAGGATATTCATTCTTCCTTTTGAGGTGGTATGCTTACATTGCGGAGGGTTCTTAAATATGGTTCTTCAGCTTCACATTAGAGGGGTTTGAAGGATCCTTATAATCCTTTACTCTGTGTGTATGTGCCATTGTTATAGCCTTTCACTGGAATTTCTCAAGTTTCGATAGGATGTTCGGATGGACTCCGTTTTCCTTGTTTATGTCTCAGTTGCAGCATTGTCTACTTCTCGGTATTGATGCTTAGAGTGTTTTTATGACAACCTCCTTGATAATATATGGTTTTTCCTTATGTCCCTTCTGGTTAGGAAAGCCTTTTGGTACGTGGTCGAGGTGGGATGTGGGGGTTCAATGTCTTTAATATCATTGGTAATGTCCTTACCCATATGTGTAGAAAATTGATTTTCCAATCCAATATCCTTTTAATGTTGAAGTTATTGATGACCCTTGCGATAAGCATAGGTTTGGTGCTGCCCCATTCATTTAGTGTTGCCCCTCCTTTGATGTAGAAGTGGTTTTTGACTCAAAAATGAGTGTTGTGTTGTGTAGGGGGGAGGGGAGGGGATGTTTGCCTTGCAGGCTGGGGTGAAGGAGTATTTCTTGCTTTCGTAGCATGTTGTCTCATCCCTGCGGGAGCGTAATAGTGTCGTTGTTGGTGGCGCTTAACGGCCATGGAAAGGCATATCGTATTAGAACCCCTTGAATGACATTCTCTCAAAGTAGGCGAGATAGGTCATGCTAGTTGTAGTGGCCCTCGTTGTTTCGGGTTTTCCTTTTGCTCATAGTGGGGGGGGGGGGGGGGGGAGGTGTATGCATGCACTCTCCCTGCTATCATTGGTGATGTGCTTGACCCCAGTGTATGTGGTTACTCTTACGAATGTCATATCCTTCTGGAGTTGGAGTTATTGCTTATCTCTCACTCCTTAGTGTTGCAATATTCTTCATTTAGTGACTGTTGTTCAGTGGTAACCTCCAGTTGCCCCCTATTGGTATACTCTAGAAGAGCTGCCATGGGTGCATTTTTGTTGTAGTCACATTTTTTGTCTTCTAGGCTGTTCTTGGGTGTTTGATGTTGCCCCCACTAGGGGCTTGTCTTTCATTAGGGGTTAGGGAGGTAGTTGTTGAATGACTACCAATGGTGGTGCCTTTGAGCTTGCTGGAGTGTTATCCAAGGAGTGTTGTTCTCCATTGGACGACGTATGCTTAGAATCCCTTGGTTGTTCCCCCGGATATTGGACTCCTAGAGACCCATAGTTGGTATTTGGCTACTACTCCCATTTGTTTGTTGCCATCGAGCAGAGGTAGTAGGCTACATGCTTGTTGCTCGAATCCAGCTGTCGACGCCAATGTTGGGACACGGGCTCCTGGATGCTTTCTCGCTCCGTATCTCCTCTCTTATTCCTCTCGAGGTACCTGAAAATGGGCACCGGGGGGGGGGGTGGTTTCCGGTAAGCCCACTCCAATGCTTAAGTAAGTACATGCTTTTAGAGACAGAAAGTAAAATGCTAGAGAGAGAGAGCAAGATTACCCAAAATGAAGAGAGGAGAGCTCTATTAAATAGAGTTCATATTGGATCGCTCCAGTTCCGGTGCCTTTTCGGTCCGGTTGTGGCGATTTAATGATATAACCGGTTTTGACCGTAAATATGTTGGATTTGACTTTGGTCTCACCACACCCAAATTTAATATAGTCTAAGTGTCGAAGAATGGCCCCCGAGAGTGGGCCTCGGGCAAAATATCGTCCGGAGTAAGGTTCCCGGACGAGCAACACTTGTTCGGGTAAGGAGGGGGGGGGGGTACCCGGACGGGTACCCCATAGCTCCGCTCGGGGTAACCCGAATGGAGGGGTCCCATTCGGGTTACCCTAGCGGAGCCCCTCTGTTCGGGCACCCTGAGTGGTTTTCGCCAATCAGGGTGTTTTTCTAGACTCAGTGTTTCGGGCCTAAATGTTGTTTTGGGCCTCGGGGTGTCCATTTGTCGAATTTAAAATTATAACCGAGTATGGCTCCAATATAGAGTCCAATTTACTATAACTTGGGCGTATATCCATCATACCCGATCTTGGCTTTCCCAATGCACTATTTAAAAGTTTTCAAGGATTTCATGCATGCATACACAATTCTCCTACACAAGTAAATCATCATACGCAGGCCACATCCATGAAACAAACCACTCATCATGCATACACGTCATGCGTCTAATGTTCCGAGGAACTCATGCTTGCATATATACTTCTACTACTTAAGTAAATTATCACATGCGGCTACATCCTCAACATTCATGCATACGCATCATTCGTGATCACACCACATCAAACATGCATATTTGGAGACTGATTTTCAATTTTAAAACATTTGGGGCTGACTTGAAATTCATGCTATCAATCAAACATGCGTACTTCTAGACATGAATTCTAGGCAATTACAACCATCACAACATGTCTATCCTAGTGCGTAACTCATTAATTGAATTCCAAGGCTCTGCCCCCAACATGTAATATTCGTCTAGCTTGACATAATCAAGACGAAAGTTATAATCATGCAATAATAGCAATTGCAATTCAGCCTTTTTTATGACTCAGTCCCAAAATCATGCATTTCCGAGGTCCACCCCCATAGTCGAAACTAGGCATTAGGTTTAACTAAAATGTGACAATATTAAACATTTAAGTACTGTGTAGGTAATTTTAAAGTTCGAATTGGATTTTAAAATTTGACGTTCCTATTTTCAGTTGACTCAGGTCGGTCTGGTTTAAAGATCCAGTTCAGTCAAATCAGGTCCGGTTCGGTGTTAAACCGGTTCAGCCAGTTCGGTTCGGTTCAATTAAAAATAGTTCGACCGGTTCAGTTTAAAATAGGAATTCGGTTCGGTTCTTCACACAAACTGGGTCGGTTTGGTTTGACCAATTTAGTTGCTTGGTCCGACCTGACCTGGTTGGGTCGGACCGATTGATAAAACCCGGTAGGTTGACCCGCTCCGGTTTTGACCCGAGGAACCCAACCCCGTTCGGTTCGGTTCGGGTTCCCTTGGTCTTTCAGGTCAGTTGACCCGACCTGGATGTGTAATTGGACCGGCCCATTAACCCTTTAGGGTTCAGCCGAAATGTTCCTGGTGGGCTAAGTAGGGTTTTAAAATTCACCAAAAACTTAACTTAGCCAGCAAGTAACATTAATAAAAAATAATTTCTAATATTTACACACACACACACACACACACATATATATATATGTATCGGCCAAATTATATTATCTATATATATATATATATATATATATATATATATATATATATATATATATATATATTATTTATTGTTAAGTTTCTATATTAGGATAAAATCTAAATACAGTATATATTTTCTCAATCTTAGGCAACTAAATCTATCTATAATATTCAAGATTCCTAAACCCATGCTAGAATATATGGATAGTAACTATCACAATTATCTTGTGAATCTAACCATAATTGTGACCTAAACCACTAACATATTTCGACCATTTTTTTTATTATTGTATTAGGGTTCGGGTGAAACCCTAATTACTTAGGAATAAAGAAATTAAAAATTTCACTTTGTGACACCTAAGTGGTTCGGTCGAAACATGTTGTTTAGGGTTAGTGGTAAAATTCAAGATCAAATTTTACTAAGATCAACAATCAAATGTTTAATTTGATAGAGGTCATCATTTTCTTGAAAAATCATGAACATCGGTTTTAACAAGAAAACACTCAATTTCATGAAAGTCAATTATATTAAAACCATCTGTTTTACTAAAATTTCAAGAACACCGATTTATCAAAATTATGAATTGGAACACCAATTTTACTTACACAGGCTCTGATACCACTGTAGGATTATATAGGATAAATACTACGGAAACATTCAAGGTACATGATATGTAAATAGATTACGCAATGGAATATAGGGCACATACCTACAATACTTACCGTAGACCCAATATATTCTAGGGGGGTTCTCGATCCGCCGGACGGTTCCCGTAAGGATTCTGGTTAAGAAATACCAACGCGGATTGATTTCCACAGCAAAGCTTGTAATCGATTCTTCAGTAAGGATGGATCACCGTAGTAATTTGCTCGAAGCATTTTGGCACCTCCTTGGAACTCGGGTTGTTCGGCCGAAACTTAGAGAGAAGGGAGGAGGCATTTCTTTTTGTCTCACCACAAAGGAAGTAAGTTATTAACCCTAATTAATTCCTGACACTCCCTATTTATAAGAGGAGGTGGGCAAAACCCACCTCACCACATAATGAGTTTCGGTCGGCCTTGCTATGAGAAAGGGAGGCCCAATTTTAGGCCTCTCATGTCAATTGGGATTTTAGGCCTAGCCAAAAATCCCTAATGTGACATTACCTAATTGTCTTAGATAACAGTCTCATATTAATGGGTTCCTATTTACGGCGACGTAATATCAAAATGCTAAAATCCACCAACCAGATATTAGTTAAAGGTTGTGAATACTTGTGTGGATACCTTGAAGAAGTATCCCTTTGTGGGATCTAGGCAATTGGAGAATAACAGATGACCAGGTGTACAGCTCGGCACAGAGAAGTAACATGTTGATAACACGTTACAACACTCTTAACCGATAAGTACACAATGTCTGTTGTGTCTGCCGGTCGCAAGGCACACCTCATATGAAGAATACGTGAACATGATTGGATCATGAATCGATATTGATGCATTGGTCGACAAAATATTATTAGGTACCCTCCCATTCCGGCGAGTGGGAGCTGTTGGCATTTAGTGTATATGGGTCGTTGTAAATGGGAGCCCATTAATATAAGCCCGACAGATTAAGCATAATTGGGGTTAGGCACATAAGAGAATTTGGGTCAGGCCAAAATCCTTATGAGCAACAATTGGCCTAAAATGGGCCATGCCCAATTATACTATAGTTCGGTCGAAAATAAGGAGTAGCCCTAGGTGGGCTTTGCTCACCTCCTCTTATAAATAAGATTCTGGCATTTGGTGAGTGGGGCGCCGTAATATGAGCCCTTTAATGTAAGCCCAACACCTAAGTAATTGGGTTATGTCACATTAGAGATTTTGGGCCATGCCTAAAATCCTGATTGACATGAGATAACCAAAGTTGGGCCTCCCCTTTACCTATAGTGGCCGGCCGAATTATGTAATGTGCTGAGGTGGGTTTTTCCCACTTCCTCTTATAAATAGGGATTGCCGGAGATTTCTTTAGGGTTAATCACTTTCTCCCTTTTAGTTGAGACCAAAGATATCCCTCTCCCACACATCACAATATTTCGTCCGAACCATCCTAACAAGGAGGTGCCAAATTGCTTCAAGCATTTACTCAAAGATCCATCCTGCTGAATAATTGAAAGAGTCTTTGTTGTGGAGACCATTCTGTGTAGGTGATTCCTTAACGAGAATCCTTACAGGAGTCGTCCGGTGGAACCCGAACTCCCCTCAAGATCTTGAGTCTACGAAAAGCTTAAAGCTGGTATGTGTCCATTTCCGTTGCGTAATTAGTTTACCTGGCATGTACACATGTTTTAATTCGTAGTAACTGTTGGGATCAAAATGACGTGGCCTTAAATTCTAGTAGTGGACTTCGAGATCTCGCCAAGAGCTAACTCTCGTAGGTATCTTTCCTGGCCTCTTGGGCATTTAGTCTCCTTTGGGAGCTTTATGTGAGGCGACGACCTGAAAAGGGGTGGGGATGACCCCTGATTCCACTCGGAAGCTTAAGTCAGTAATGGATTTAGAAAGAGTATTATCAAGTATGAGAATCAAGATTGTAAAATACGTATAATGTTCCCCTATTTATAGGGAGAGATTACCGACTTCAAATGGCGGCTACCCTCTTGGGAAGGTTTCTGTCCAGAGTCGGTTTAAGCAGGTGACAACTAGGTCGCCACCTCATCTTTCCTTAGCTGGGAAGGTTTCCCTTTGGCGATTGAAAGCAGGTCGCCACCTGTCCCTTTCCTTAAGATGATGGCTTATTCATGGCGGCTAGAGCAGGTCGCCACCTGTCCCTTTCCTTAAGAGGAAGGTTTCTTCAGTGGTGTTTTGGCTATCGACTCGATTCGTACATTAATAGGAGAGCCTTGAGTGATTTAGTTTCCTTATTTTGCTAGTCGTTCTTCAAAAGTCGACTTCTTCATATATAGTCGTCGACCATTTGTCTTTGCCTTGTCGTTCTGATAAAAAATGGTCGACGACTTTTCTTTGGTCCAGCCTTTAAACGTACTCCCCTTCATACTATTCTATCATTTTAATCGTAACCCAACACTTGCCCCCGAGACTTAAGTCGTCAACTTCATTCATGAAGAGGAGGTCTTGAGTCGAGTATAACCTCCAAGATCTATTGGCGAAATTCGATATCTAATTTTACCATCAGTTTGCGAACTTCTGATTTTTGAGGTTGAGGCAGGTTTCTTTAGTCGAGACGTGGCCCTTGGCTAATGAATTTTTGACCGTTTGGTGATTTTGGGGAAGCTCAAGAGTCGTCTCAGTAAATTTACAATAGTTCTCTAGACAACGGTCACGCTGTTAGTGAATGCACCAATGAATGAAGACCTAGGGAAGGCTTCCTTGGGAAGTTATCCAAGCGGCAGAGACTTTAGTATAAATACTACTGTTTCACTTTTTCTCTTGTTCTTCATTCACTTTGGCAAACCAATATAGTGCTTTCTTCATCAACCCAAACTCGCATCATCCTTGCGCTCCTGAAGAGAGGATTTTAATAGGAGTCGCTACTGCTGGTCCTTCCGATCCTAATCGAGAAGCCTCATTTCTTCAATCTCTCTCCAAGACTCCAATGGCCGTCAATTTCCCGAAGGTAGGTTTCAAGGTTTTATTCCCTCTCTTTCCAAACCTCTTAAGTAGAATAAATTATCGAGCACCGCTTTCATAAAAGTTGTGATGTTGGCTAACCTGAGCGTTGCCGAAAGGCCTTGATATGGTGGTCCCGTTGGGGAATGTCACCAAGCTCGAGCTGGGGAAGTCCCAATTTACGTGGGCCAAATCGAGGCGGGGCTTCGATTCTCTTTTTGCTTAGAGCTGGAAGAACTTTGTGAGCACTACGTCGTGCATCCCTGTCAGCTCACGGTTAGTGCCATCCGTTTTTGGGTGGGCTTCCGTTGTTTGTGCGATACCTACAGATGGACGTATACTCTTCAACTTTTTCGATGCTTCTTCCAGTTGTTAAAGAGCGAGGATCGATTTTTGGCTTCAATGGTCGATGGCCTCCTGCGGATGATCACTTTTCTGGGAGTCGGCCAAGAAGTTGGTGATTGGGGTTAAGTCCTATAACGCCAATTGGAAACATTACTATTTTTTCTGTCGAGAAGGCGTTTCTTGGCCTGTGACTCCTCTTATCAGTACCGATGGTGCCTTTTACCCTTGAGGAGTTTGCCACCATCGACGAGATCCATGCCGCCGTTACATCAGAGAGTTTTGAGCCGTGGGCGCTCTGTCGATGATGCGACAGATTAGGATCTTATTCGAGCATCAATTCGGCTCCGCCTTGAAGATCCCCCAATTAACTGGGTAATATTTATTTTTTCATATTCGCATTTTTCAATCTTCTTTTTCTTTCTGTAGGTATTTTTACGAAGTTTTTTGATGCTCGTGATCAGGCGGCAGCAGGGGTGCCAATGACTGAAGATCCTGCGGCAACCAACACCAAGGTCGCCTTTGAGCAATCTACTCTCGAGGGAACTCCTACTAATGTTGCTGAGGTGGTAGAGAAGACTTCTCGAGGGAGAACTAAGAGGGCAGCGAACAAGGGCGACGCCGAGCCTATTAAGAAGGCGAAGATGACAATCGCCTCCATCGCTGCTCCTACCACTTCAAGATCCCCTCCAGTCTCCAAATGTATGAACTTTGTCGACTTCACTTACTTTCTTCTTTGTTGAAGTATCTCTAATATTTTTCTTTTACAGAAGTCGACCCAAATGGTAAAGGTCCGCCTAAATCCTCGACTTCTCAAGCCATGACAGGCTTGAAGTTTGAAGGTCTTCCTTTCAATTGGAAGATGCTTCATTCTGCCCCCGAGACCTTGTCCGGAAATGTTGACTGGGATCCCCTTGCCTCTTTGAAGGGGTACCATTTGAAGGAGGGTCACTCTCTCGCCAATCGAGATTTGGCCCTTCATCTTTTGAATGCCTCCATCCCTCCTAAAGATCGCCCTCGCTTGCCCATCGAAAGGGCTAGTGAGGCTGCTCGCTTGTTCTTACACCGACATGACAAAGTAAGGAAGGCCCTGTTTTCCTTTATTTTTGTCTATGTAGTTTTGAAGTCGATTTATAACCAATTTGCCGTATTCCTTATGCCACTCACGATTTTCTGCAAGTTGGCCGTCTGATCATTGATCTGGATGAGGAGGTTTCCTCTTTGAAAGGGAAACTCGCCACTGTGGAGGCGGAGATAGGAGAGACGCAACGTCTTCAAGAGGAGGTTGCTCAACTGAAAGGGGAGGTCCTTCAATTGAACGAAGCCCTCGCTAATTCTGCATTGGAGCTTTCCATCTGTAAGGACACCATGAAGACCTCCTTGGTTCTCAATGCGAAGTACAACAGTGTGCGCCGCATCTCTACTGCCGTTCTGGAGAGTCTTCGCACCAAGGTGGCTTCCTATAAGAAGGAAGTCGCCACTCTGGAGACCGAGGTCGAGAAGTACAAGGGACCTGCTCGAAGATCATTGCTGGTTATAAGGTCAGTACTGATTTTCAGATTGACGCTGCCACGGCCAGTGAGCAAATGCTTCTTTCGACCTTCGCGTCGGTGGTTAAGGACATCAGGGCTATAGATCCCATTTTTTATTTCTCAAAGGTGGAGGCGCTTCGAGAATATTTATTCGCCGAGGCTAGGGCTAGGGAGAGTAGAAAAAATCATGTATATATTTTCTTTTATCTTCCCCGACTTAATGTAAGCCATGTTTATCAATGATCCAAGGGAGACCTTTTGACGAATTTTGTAGTAAATATCAGGCTTCTACTCGATCAATAATTAATGTTGAGAAGGATTTTATCCATAAGACCTAACCTTCTTTTTGAATCGTCGGCCATTCTGAGTGATTTGGATGATATCAGATTTCGGGTGGTCGATAATTAACTTCATGAAGATATGCCCCAATCTGATATCATATTTTTTATGGTCGACTCTTGATTCGGAAAAAGTTTGTCTTCGATACTTAACCTCTTTTAAGTAGTCGACTAATCTGAGTGATTTAGATGATATCAGATTTTTGATGGTCGACTCTTGATTCGGAAAAAGTTTGTCTTCGATACATAACCTCTTTCAAGTAGTCGAATAATCTGAGTGATTTAGATGATATCAGATTTTTGATTGTCGACTCTTGATTCGGAAAAAGTTTGTCTTTGATACTTAACCTCTTTCAAGTAGTCGACCAATCTGAGTGATTAAGATGATATCAGATTTTTGATGGTCGACTCTTGATTTAGAAAAAGTTTGTCTTCGATGCTTAACCTCTTTCAAGTAGTCGACCAATCTGAGTGACATAGATAATATCAGATTTTTGATGGTCGACTCATGATTCGGAAAAAGTTTATCTTCAATACTTAACCTCTTTCAAGTAGTCGACCAATCTGAGTGATTTAGATGATATCAGATTTTATGGTCGACTCTTGATTCGGAAAAAGTTTGTCTTCGATATTTAACCTCTTTCAAGTAGTCGACCAATCTGAGTGATTTAGATGATATCAGATTTTTGATGGTCGACTCTTGATTCGGAAAAAGTTTGTCTTCGATGCTTAACCTCTTTCAAGTATTCGACCAATCTGAGTGATTTAGATAATATCAGATTTTTTATGGTCGACTCTTGATTTGGATAAAGTTTGTCTTCGATACTTAACCTCTTTCAAGTAGTGGACCAATCTGAGTGATTTAGATGATATCAGATTTTTATGGTCGACTCTTGATTCGGAAAAAGTTTGTCTTAGATATTTAACCTCTTTCAAGTAGTCGATCAATCTGGGTGATTTAGATGATATCAGAATTTTGATGGTCGACTCTTGATTTGGATAAAGTTTGTCTTAGATACTTAACCTCTTTCAAGTAGTCGACCAATCTGAGTGATTTAGATGATATAAGATTTTTATGGTCGACTCTTGATTCGGAAAAAGTTTGTCTTAGATACTTAACCTCTTTCAAGTAGTCGACCAATCTGGGTGATTTACATGATATCAGAATTTTGATGGTCGACTCTTGATTCGAAATTTTTTTGTCTTCGATAAATAAACTCTTTCAGGTAGTCGTCCAATCTAAGTAATTTAGATGTTATCAGATTTTTGATGGTCGGCTCTTGATTCGGAAAAAGTTTGTCTTCGATACTTAACCTCTTTCAAGTAGTCGACCAATCTGAGTGATTTAGATGATATCAGAATTTTGATGGTTGACTCTTGATTCGGAAAAAGTTTGTCTTCGATACTTAACCTCTCTCAAGTAGTCGACCAATCTGAGTGATTTAGATGATATCAGATTTTTTATGGTCGACTCTTGATTCGGAAAAAGTTTGTCTTCGATACTTAACCTCTTTCAAGTAGTTGACCAATCCGAGTGATTTAGATTATATCAGATTTTTGATGGTCGACTCTTGATTCGGAGAAAGTTTGTCTTCGATAGTTAAACTCTATCAAGTAGCCGACCAATCTGAGTTATTTAGATGATATCAGATATTTTATGGTCGACTCTTGATTCAAAAAAAGTTTGTCTTCGATACTTAACCTCTTTCAAGTAGTCGACCAATCTGAGTGATTTAGATGATATCAGATTTTTGATGGTCGACTCTTGATTCGGAAAAAGTTTGTCTTCGATACTTAACCTCTTTCAAGTAGTCGACCAATCTGAGTGATTTAGATGATATCAGATTTTTGATGGTCGACTCTTGATTCGGAAAAAGTTTGTCTTCGATACTTAACCTCTTTCAAGTAGTCGACCAATCTGAGTGATTTAGATGATATCAGATTTTTGATGGTCGACTCTTGATTCGGAAAAAGTTTGTCTTCGATACTTAACCTCTTTCAAGTAGTGGACCAATCTGAGTTATTTAGATGATATCTGATTTTTGAGTGTTGACTCTTGATTCGGAAAAAGTTTGTATTCGATACTTAACCTCTTTCAAGTATTTGACCAATCTGAGTGATTTAGATTATATCAGATTTCTGATGGTCGACTCTTGATTCGGAGAAAGTTTGTCTTCGATAGTTAAACTCTTTCAAGTAGCCGACCAATCTGAGTGATTTAGATGATATCAGATTTTTTATGGTCGACTCTTGATTCGGAAAAAGCTTGTCTTCGATACGTAACCTCTTTCAAGTAGTCGACCAATCTGAGTGATTTAGATGATATCGTATTTTTGAGGGTCGACTATTGATTCGGAAAAAGTTTGTGTTCGACGCCATGCCTATGTCGACCAATCTGAGTGATTTAGATGATATCGTATTTTTGATAGTCGACTTCTTTAATTTTTGAATGCTTGACGCCTTAAGGGGAGAACTCAGATATCTTGAAAAAAGGGCCATAATAAGCTATATTTATTTATCCTTCCTGAATCTCTCAGAAATACACCATTAATAAACATAAGACTTAAAGATAAACAAAGTTATTCCCTTAGACGCTGTTTCAATGACTTCTCTTTGATTGCGGCGTCGCATCGAGCTAACATAGCATCGTCGTGATGCGGTTTGATCTCCTCTTACCTCACCTATCCCATGTGGCGTCAAGAAATTCATTACTAGATGAGAAGTTGACGGGATTTTCCGATGAGGGTTAACAATAGTTATTCCGATGATAACATTGTATGCTAGGCGGCGTCGACGACAACGAAGAGTACGTCTATCATCAAAGTCTTATGCTCCTTTCCTAAGACCATTGGTAGTTTGATAGCACCCATTGGATAGGGAATGTCTTCGCCTCTTCTGGATTTGGTAATGACTTGGAGTGACTAGGATTGTCCTCACCGCCAGTGCCATTAGCCTGGGGCATATGCGGATCTTCCTCCGGCGTTGATTTTGAAGTGGTGGGATTCACTTGAGATCATCCCACCTCCTCTATCGCAGAGTCTGGCATCTTGTTCTTCTCGGAGGCCATGACTTTTTGATCATGTTTCCCAAAGACGGCGCAAAATGTTGGGATCAAAATGACGTGGCCTTGAACTTCTAGGAGTGGACTTCGAGATCTCGCCGGGAGCTAACTCTCGTAGGTATCTTTCCTGACCTCTTGGGCACTTAGTCTCTTTTGAGAGCTTTATGTGAGGCGAGGACCTGAAAAGGGGAAGGGATGACCCCTGATTTCACTCGGAAGCTTAAGTCAGTAATGGATTTAGAAAGAGTATTATCAAGTATGAGAATCAAGATTATAAAATACGTATAATGTTCCTCTATTTATAGTGAGAGATTACCGACTTCAAACGGCGTCAACCCTCTTTGGAGGGTTTCTGTCCAGAGTCGGTTTAAGCAAGTGATAAGTTGGTCGCTACCTCATCTTTCCTTAAATGGGAAGGTTTCCCTTTGGTGGTTGAAATAAGGTTGCCACTTGTCCCTTTCCTTAAGAGGAGTGTTTCATCATGGCGGCTAGAGCAGGTCGCCACATGTCCATTTCCTTACGAGGAAGGTTTCTTCAGTGGTGTCTTGGCTATCGACTCTACTCGTACCTTAATAGAGAGCCTTGAGTAATTTTGTTACCTTCTTTTGCTAGTCGTTCTTCAAAAATCGACTTCTTCATATATAGTCGTCGACCATTTGTCTTTGCCTTGTCGTTCTGAACTGAAACGGTCGACGGATTTTCTTTTGTCTCGCCTTTAAACATACTCGCCTTCATACTATTTGATGGGCTTCGCTGTGGCCGTTAGGCCCTTTAACGGCGAGGAAACGGTGAATAGGGCCACTGGACCCTCAATGGAGGTCAAGATAACCCAGGCGAAGGGTCCCGACAGAGGGAGTCCCGATGATGAAAGGTTCCGACAGAGTCGGTCCCGATAGGTGAGCTGGACGCTCCCGATGAGATGCCTTTAAGTAGGCCCCGATGACGAATCCCTGAGAACGATTGGCCCTGTCACGATGACGAGGGGCTACGAGCGGTGACACAATGAGACAACTCTGGAGTCCCGATATTGGTCGGGACTTGCTATCAGAGGTTGAGGCCGAGATACGCGGGGCGTGGCCGAGATAACCGAGATCATGGCCTAGATAGGCGGGATCGTGCCCGAGATACGCGGAATACGGGCTAACCACCCCAACGGTTCACCAGGTAACAGAGGTACCTCTCCGCCTATAAAAGGGCAGAGGTTACCTCAGATCAATTACGTTTTAAGATACGTTAATTGAGATTACTGCTTGCCAGTTTGCACGAGATACTCATTTAAGCATCGGAGAGAGATTCTGGGTCACCGCCCGGTCTATCCCCTCTTGCAGGATTACGTGGAGCGAAGGAGCTAGGATCGCCGTCAAAGATCGTACCGGAGTTCCACCGTGATCCAACATTGGCGCCGTCTGTGGGAACGTGACAAAAAGCTGATATGCCTTCTACTCGTTCATTGGCGGCTGGCAAGCAAAGAAGACAAGGACAATCTGGTGGTTCCCGTCATCCTGCTGGGACGACTCTGAATTCACCACAAGAGCACGTTGAGGGCCAGAATCTCCCTGCTGAGGTCTCCCGGACAGGGGAGCATAATGAAGCTCCTGATGATACTGCTGCTCAACACCAGGGGAACAGGGAGCAGGAGGCTCCTCCAAATGCGGACCTGACGAGGGCTGTGGCGGAGGCCATGCCGATGTTTTTGGCAGCCGTGAAGGCTCTCTTAGATCAGAGAGAGGCTGCGAGGAGGCAAGAGGAGATGCCCCCACTAGAGGAGGAAGCGCCCCCACCAGCAGACGTTCAGAATGTGCAGGAGGTTCAGCCCCGAAGCCAGGGCAGGAGTAGGGAGTCCACTCAACCAGAACGATTTGTGGTCGATGGGCCAGGACCAGTGCAGCATAGGACCATTCCCCTTAATGGTCCCATCACCCCCGATCAGGTGGTGAAGATCGTGAACATCTGCATGGGAGAGCAGAAGCCGCTGGTGTAGGAGCTGAGGGATCGATCCACCCATCCCTTCGTTCCTCGACTCATAGACACCCTCGCCCCGCCAGGGCTGGGTATCCCCACAATTAAGGAGTATGATGGCGAGGGAGATCCGGTTCGTCATGTCCAGAAGCACTTTATGGCGTGTCTGGGCAGAGCCCCGAATGAAGATATCGTGTGTACGCTGTTCCCGAACACACTTGGTGAGAGAGCCCTGACCTGGTTCTTCAGTCTGTCCCCAGGCTGCATCACTTGCTGGGCTGATATGCACGACCGCTTCATTCAGCAGTACCAGGGTCGCAGACGTCTGTTGAAGAGTGTGAGGTCCCTGACCTAGGTGGTATAGAGGCCCGATGAGTCGCTGGCGCACTATTACTAGCGATACACTGCCAGCGTGGCGGAGATTGACGAGGAGATTTAGGAGGGTGAAACCATCCGTACCTTCATTCGGAACCTAACAGCCCCCTACGGTTCAGACTTGATGCACAGCGTGGCTGAGAAGGCTGTGTGGAATTTGGAAGCGTTGCAGAAGAGGGTGAAGCGGCAAATCGATGTCCAGGAGTCGAAGATAGCCGCTGGAGAGCTTGAGCCCCCGAAGTCGAATAAGGGAAAGCAGTCGGTCAAACCCTTGGACGATCGTAAGTCGAAGGATAAATCCGAGAGCAGTCGGAGTCTAGGCCGCTCTGATCGAAGGGATGATAGGCGTTCCTCGAAGAAGGACAGGCGGGAGGATCCTGACATTCCTCTCAACAGCTCTATGGCGGAGGTGTTAACGGTCATGGAACGACAGGGTATCTCCAGGTACCCCCCGAAGAAGGAAGGAGAATTTTTGGGATCCCGCACCGATCGTAACTGTCGATTTCACCGCGCAAACGTTCACGATACTAACCATTGTCGGGAGCTGAAGAAGGAGATCGAAAAGCTGATCCAGAAGGGGAAGCTTAAGGAGTTTGTCGGGGAGAAGCGGTGTCGATCCCGTTCTCGATTCCGATCACGGTCCCGTTCCCGATCCCGCGATCGGTCCCCAAAGAAGAAGAGGTCTGACCCGGAGTCTTCTGGTGCCCGTAAGGAGAAGTGGGGCACTATCAATGTGATTCACGGAGGATTTGCGGCGGGAGGTGATACCTCGTCCTCCCGGGAGGTTTATGCCTCTAGAATTCCCGCTGCTGTGGTGCTGGGTAAGATGTCCCGATCTTGGACCCAGAAGGAAGAGATGGTGATCTCATTTTCTTCGAAGGATCTCGTAGGCGTGGAGACTCCACACGATGACGCTTTGGTCGTGACCTTGGATGTGGATGGATACGAGATGAAGCGGATTCTGATCGATGGAGGGAGCTCCTCCGATATTCTGTTCATGGATGCGCTGGAGGCCATGGGGAAAACGAAGAAGGACCTGAAGGAGGCGAACTTCCCGATGGTCGGATTCTCTGGCTTTACCTCCTATCCGCTAGGAGTGATCACCTTACCAGTGGAGTTTGGTAGCGGGTGGAAATCGGAGAGGAGGAACGTGGAGTTTGTGGTAGTTGAGTCAACGGGGACCTACAACGCGATTATCGGGAGAACTACCATCAACCCCTTGATGGAAGTTGCCTCGACTGTGCACCAGAAGATGAAGTTCCCGACTGACCATGGAGTCGGAGAGGTCAAGGGCGACCAGGTGGCTTCCAGAAAATGTTATGTTAACGCCACCCGAAGGAAAAGACGAGAGGCTATGACTGTCCTCCAGACAGATGCTGATCCTAGGGAGGAGTTTGGGCGTCCCGCCCCCGTGGAGGATTTGAAGGAGGTCGAGATTGATGGGCCTCGAAGGAAGGTGAAATCGGGTCTGCTCTAACCGAGGAGACAGCCCGAGAATTGATCGATCTACTGAAGGAGTTCAAGGAGCTGTTTGCCTGGTCTCCGAGTGACATGCCAGGAATCAGCCCCGATGTGATCGTGTATGAGTTGAAGATTGATCCCGCGATCAAGCCTATCGCGCAGAAAAGGCGTCCGATGGGCGCAGACAAGAGGATTGCAATCCAGCAGGAGGTGGGCAGGTTGCTCGATGCTGGGTTTATCAAGGAGCTCCGATTCCAGACTTGGGTTGCTAACCCGGTGCTGGTGAAGAAGAGCAATGGGAAATGGCGGATGTGTGTTGATTTCCGCGACCTGAATAAGGCTTGCCCGAAGGACTGTTACCCGCTCCCGAGAATCGACCAGTTGGTGGATGCCACGCCGGGACACGAGTTGTTAAGGTTCATGGATGCGTATTCGGGCTATAGTCAGATCAAGATGGCTGAGGAGGATGCTCCTCACACAGCATTTTATGCATACAGTGACATCTATCACTACGATGTCATGCCTTTCGGGTTGATCAATGCCGGGGCAACCTACCAGTGGATGGTGAACAAGCTGTTCGGAGATATGCTAGGGGAGACCATGGAGGCTTACGTGGATGATATTCTGGTGAAGTCCCGACAAGCTGAGGATCATGTGCACAACCTAACCATGGTTCGCTTGAACCCGACAAAATGTGCCTTCGGAGTCCACTCGGGGAAATTTCTGGGCTTTATGGTGAGCCAAAGAGGAATTGAGGTGAACCCCGAGAAGCTGAGGGCGATCAAGGAGATGCAGTCCCCGATAAACCATCGGGAGGTGCAAGTGCTGAATGGCCGACTGGCTGCAATGAATCGCTTCCTGTCCAAGGCGAGTGACCGATCAATACCATTTTTTGAAGTCCTAAGAGCCAACAAGAAGTTTGAGTGGACCGCCAAGTGTGAAGAGGCGTTCCAGGCACTCAAGCAGCACATTCGCACCCTCCCGCCGTTGGCGAAACCAGTCCCAGGCGAGCCGCTCTATCTTTACTTGGCTGTTTCTGAATTTGCCATTAGCTCTGTGTTAGTGAAGGTTGTCGAGGGTAATCAAGTCCCCGTTTATTATGTAAGAAAGGTTTTTTCCAAATTTGAAATGAATTATCCCGACGTTGAGAAGTATCTCTCTGCGTTGATTATTACTGCTCGGAAGATGAGGCCTTACTTCCATGCGCATGAGATTACTGTGCTGACGAATCAGCCTTTGATGCATTTTTTTGAACCGACCTGATGCGTCGGGGAGATTAGTCAAATGGGCAGTCGAGCTTAGTGAGATTCGCATACACTTTGCTCCGAGAACGGCTATTAAGGGCCAGGCGTTGGCGGATTTCATAGCAAAGTCTACAGCCCCCGATCTGGAAGAAGCGGGCCCTGTAGAGGGGGCAACCACGGAGGTCCCGATAGCAGAACAACCAGAGATGGCAGAGCAATCAGAACAGCCAAACGAGGAAAATATTTGGGAGATGTACACGGATGGCTCCTCGAGTTCAGACGGATCAGGAGCAGGCTTTGTAATGATACCACCAGGCGGAGGTGAGCCGCTTCAATATGCTTTGGCCTTAACGTTTAGGGCCACGAACAACGAAGCTGAGTACGAGGCTCTTATCACGGGCCTGAAAATTGCCAAAGGTACGAGAGTTGCTCACTTGAGAGTGAAGTGTGACGCGGCCCTGATTGTGAACCAGGTCCAAGGGCGATACGAGGCGAAGAGCCCGATGATGAGGAAGTACCTTCGCGAGGTGCAAGTCTTGAAGGAGAGCTTTAAAAGCTTCGACATCGAGGCGATCCCGAGGGAGGAAAACGTGTAGGCATATTCCTTGAGCAAATTTGCCTTGGGGGCACCCCTGGAGGAAAATCGAAAGGTGCACTTCTTGGAGAAGGTGATCTTGTCGACCACCGACCCGACGCATGTGTGTGCTGTTGAAGCAAAGGAGGAGCCCACTTGGATGACCCCGATAGTCGCGTACCTGACTACGGGGGCAGTCCCCGATAATGAAGTAGTAGCTGATAGGATACGTCGGATCGCGGTCAACTACGTGATGCTGGACAATCAGCTATACAAGAAGGGTTGGTTCTCGACTCCGTACTTGAAGTGTGTGGCTGAGCTCGACACAAGTCGAATCCTGAAGGAGGTACACGAGGGGGTTGCGGTTTTTCACGAAGGAGCCCGATCCATTATGAGGAAAGTGCTGAACTTGGGCTATTATTGGCCTACAATGAGCAAGGAGGCGACGGCGTTGGTCCGATCCTGTGACGCGTGCCAGAGGTATGCCCCGAATATCACAGCTCCGGCTGCTAATCTGACGTCCATCAAGAGTGCTTGGCCCTTCGTGCAGTAGGGCATCGACTTGGTGGGACCTTTCCCGCAAGCACAAGGTCAGTGTTAGTATTTTCTTGTAGCTATCGATTATTTCTCGAAATGGATAGAAGCAAAGGCGCTGGCCAAGACGACGGGGAACCAGATCGTCAAGTTTCTCCAGACTCATATTGTGTCCAGATACGGGATTCCTAAGGTGATGATCAGCGATAATGGTCCACCGTTTAACGGATCTCAAGTGAAGGAGTATCTGGAGGAGTTGAATATCGAGCATCGGACAGCCTCTGTCCACCATGCTCAGACTAATGGCCAGGTGGAGTCAGCCAAAAAAATCGTGATGGATGGCCTGAAGAAAAGGGTCTATGCCTTGAAGGGCAAATGGCTGAACGAGCTGGAAAACGTGCTTTGGGCTGTTAGAACGACAACTTGGGAGACTCCGTTTGGCCTTGTTTATGGCACGGAGGCTGTTGCTCCCGTGGAGGTAGCTGTGGCATCCCATTAGATGAGATATTACGAGCCTTTGACGAATGATGAAATGAGACGTCTTGATTTGGACTTGCTCGAAGAAAAGAGGCGGGAAGCCGATGAAGTCCAGGCTCGAATGCGTTTGGCGACGGCCAGGTATTACAATCGGCGAGTTAAGTCCCGACAATTCTTCGTCGGGGAGCTGGTTTGGCGTCGCAACGAGTTCACCCTTCTGGATCGGATCAGCAAGATGTCACCAAAATGGGAAGGACCTTATAAGGTCTTGGGGATGCCAGCTCCGAATGCGTACAAGTTGGAAGACCTCGATGGCAGAGTATTGAAGCATTCTTTTAGTGGCGAACACTTGAAGAAACACCATGCTTGATGAAAAGTCGCCTTAAGTGGTGCCCGATGAAAAGTCGCCTTAAGTGGTGCCCGATGAAAAGTCGCCTTAAGTGGTGCCCGATGTAAAATCGCCTTAAGTGGTGTAAGTTATTTATCGTTTGATTCGATGTAAGCGAGTTTTGTGCCATCAATGAATAAAGAGGTTGCTTCCGATCAGATTATTCTTAGATTCATTCTAAGTGTTGTTTAAAAGTCGCCTTAAGTGGTGCGCGAGAAAAGTCGCCTTAAGTGGTGCACGAGAAAAGTCGTCTTAAGTGATGCACGAGATTAAGTCGTCTTAAGTGATGCACGGGATTAAGTCGTCTTAAGTGACGCACGAGATTAAGTCGTCTTAAGTGATGCACGGGATTAAGTCGTCTCAAGTGACGCACGAGATTAAGCCGTCTTAAGTGATGCTTGATTCTTAGATTTATTCTAAGTGTTGTTTAAAAGTCGCCTTAAGTGGTGCGCGAGAAAAGTCGCCTTAAGTGGTGCACGAGAAAAGTCGCCTTAAGTGGTGCACGAGAAAAGTCGTCTTAAGTGATGCACGAGATTAAGTCGTCTTAAGTGATGCACGGGATTAAGTCGACTTAAGTGACGCACGAGATTAAGTCGTCTTAAGTGATGCACGGGATTAAGTCGTCTCAAGTGACGCACGAGATTAAGCCGTCTTAAGTGATGCATGATTCTTAGATTTATTCTAAGTGTTGTTAAAGACGCCTTGAGTGGTGCACGAGAAAGTCGTCTTAAGTGATGCACGAGATTAAGTCGCCTTAAGTGGCGCATGGAATTAAATCGTCTTAAGTGATGTATGAAAATATCTTAAGTGTTGAGGTTTCGCCTTAAGTGAGTAAAGTCGCTTTGAGAAGTGCAATGGGAAATCGGAACTAAGAAAGTCTGATATTCATAAGGGCTCAAAGGCCCGAGGATTACAAAAATGAGGAAAGTACAAGGACTCTAAAGATAAGCAGTTAGGCTTGGTCCTTGTCGGCAGCATCAGCGGGAACAGGATCCACGAGGTCTGTGGCAGAAGGCTCCACAGGTTCAGCCGCTGGAGGGTCGATTATCGGGGCATCAGCACTTGGAGGCTCTGCTGTGTCTTCAACAATCGCGGGAGTGCTCCCCTCATCACTCTCCTCCGAGAGAGCAAAGTATTTCTTCGCGAAGTGAGCGAGAGATGGAGACTTGTCGAAGTTAATGGCTTCGCCATACTCCAGGTGGAGTTCCTCAATTGCATTGAAGAGGGTGTTCTCCACCTCCGCGCTGCAAAACTTTACAGCATCAGCCTGGAAGTCTTCGGACCTCCGATAATCCTCCCGGCCCTTGGTCTCAGCCGCGACCAGCTGCGCAGGAACCTCGGCGATCCGCTCCTCTAGAGCCTTCTTTTCCAGGACAAGTTTGTCCTCAGCAACCCGCCGCTCCCGCTTCAGGAGCCCCTCGAAGTCACGAGCCTGCTTTTGGAGGTCCCGATTTTTTCGGTCGAGGATGGCCTGCTCCTTGGCCAGTTTTCCCCGCGAAGACTCGGAGGCCGCGAGATCCTCCTTAAGCTTGGCTATGACCGCCCGCTCTTGCTCCAGGGTCTCCTCGAAGGTGAAGAGGCACCCGATGGAACGGTTGAGGTCCCCCATCTCTTGCGAAGGAAGGAACAGAAGTATCAGTAGATGAGCAACCGGTCTTATTGATGAAGAAAAGAAAAGTGAAAGTCTTACCTCTATCCAACGCATGCACATCTCCTGTACATCCCGGCGCATGTCCTCCCGATCCAAGGAGATCGGATACCTCATAGTAGGCAGGATTGAGCCTGCTACCAGGTGTAAAGCCAGCTCCGGGTATGTGTCCCCTTGTCGGAGCTGGACCCCTTGCAGCGTTGGATCGGGGTCCAGGGAACATCCTCTTGTGCGGGGTTGAAGGCCTTGTAAAAACTCCCGTCGAGAGGGAGAGAGGACGGGCCAACACGAGGCGTGGAGGGGCGTGCCTCCAACCCACCCCGGGCTGGGGAAGGAGTGAAGTCGTGGATGGGCGACGGTTGTCGTTGTTGTTGTGAAGAAGGCGAGGGGGCAGCCCCTTGGAGGTTGGTTTCAGCGGGGACTGCCCCGTCCTCTGACGATGGCGAAGAGAAACACCCTCATCAGTCTCCTCAGAGGAGTCCAGGCTCTCCACCCGACGAAATTGCTCGCCGGTCGGGGTCTCTCCACTGGAGAAAAGTGGTGCCCCTGCAGAAGGAGGCGCCCCTGCTGAAGGTGGTGCACCTGCTGAAGCTCCAGCACCTGACGGAGTCCCCGAGTGACCTTCACCTAGAGGACGAGAGGAGGCTTCAGTAACATAATCAGGAAGTTCGATAGGGCCCTTACACCAAACGATGCGCCGAGAAACGTATCGATCCTTCTCGCGGTAGTTGTAGTAGCCCGCCTTCAGAACACGGGGAGTTTCCCCTCGGAGGACACGTTTGACATCGGCGATGCGGGCCTCCATGGTCGAAGGGATCAGCTCCTTAGGAACTAGCTTCCTGTACGATTTAATAGCGAGTCGGAGCTGTTTACCTTCTTCAGCGGTCTGGACATTGAAGAGCTTATCCACCTCCACACGGCTCCGCTTTGGCCTCTCCGTGGAAGGAGATCCCGATGGAGCAGCAGCCTTCTTGGCTGACTTCCTCTTCCGCGTGGGGCGGACAGCATCGGTCTCCCCCTGCTTAAGGATCAGATTGGTCAGCACGGATACCTTCTTAGCTGCAAACAGTAAAAAACAGAGGTTAGAGATGTTACCCAGGGAACCATATTGGAGGGGCCGTCGAAGAGCTGCCCCCCGGAGATTATGTCGAGGAGTCGGATCCCGGCATTCACCAGGTCCCGCTCCACGAGAGAATTGGCGTCGAGGGGAGTGTAGGACTCCTCCCATCGGTAGAGCTGGATGAGTTGAAGAGTCTGGAAGTCTTCATCGGTGTAAGCGTGGTAAGCGGGAGGAGAGTCCGCTTCCACCTCCCATCGGGGCCACGGGATCGAGGAGTTTTGGATGAAGAAGTAGCTCCTCTTCCACCCACTGTTATCGGACCCCGTATCGACCAAGAGTCCCCGACCCTTGACCACCTTCCAGGTTTCATTGGTCCAGTTGCACAACCCGAGTTGCGTCTTGTTCCACTTCGGCATGCGGGGGTAGAAGGCACAAACCCCCGCCTCGTTGCACTTCATCCCGTAGAAGGTCCTGAAGAGCTTGAGGCTGTAAACCCACTTCTGTCGGAAGCAGAGGACCTGGAAGGCGTTCCACAGGCGTATGGCGTGGGGAGAGAAGGTGGTCGGATGCCTCTTGTAGTGCTGACACATCTCGACCAATTGCCACAGAAGTGGAGTCTAATCCCCGCTGATATTTGCCACGTAGAGACAAACACCTCCCCTTTCCGGGGATGAGTAACCTCAAGGTTACCCGAGGGACGGGGCCAGGGATATGGGAAGCGAGGTTCCCAGGTAGAGGTGATGCATCCCTCCCGGAGAGCTGCATCGTACGCAGTGCTGGAAATCTCGTTCAGAGCATAGTCGAAGTTGAAGGGCTTTCTTCCCTCGGAACTAGATCCACTGTCTGAAATTAACCATGGCAAGGAAAGGAACATTGCGTTTTTCCGGGAAATTGCAAACAAACTAAGCAGAGATGAAGGAAAAGATATAAGAGCAACGAAGAAGAAATCCTTACCAGACATGATGATTGGAGGCTGGAATGATGAACTTGACGTTGCCGGAAAGTTGCTTGGAAGAACAGGAGGCCGGAGGAGCACTTGGGTCTTCGAAATCGCAGAGCTTGAAGTTCTCAGAAGTTTCAGAAAGCTTTCGAAATTTCAGAAACGATAAAAGTGAAACTGTGCCCACGGATAGGGTTTTATAGGCGAAGAGGACAGTCGAAGGGACGCTTTGATCTGAATCGTCGAAGTTGAAGCATTTTGATCTGGACTGTTGAGATGAAACGTGCAGAATGGCAACGGGTGTAATGATGAAACGACCTGAAAAGCACTTTTTCAGAAAAAGCAGGCGCGAAAAATCAGGCACGGGTGCCAAGTGACTATGTCAAGGGAAAGGTCCCCGACTCCGACGTCGGGAGGTCGGGAGTTGGAAGACACGACGAACTGTAAGTCCCTCATGTCTTAGGGGCAAATGATGGGCTTCGCTGTGGCCGTTAGGCCCTTTAACGGCGAGGAAACGGTGAATAGGGCCACCGGGCCCTCAATGGAGGTCAAGATAACCCAGGCGAAGGGTCCCGACAGAGGGAGTCCCGATGATGAAAGGTCCCGACAGAGTCGGTCCCGATAGGTGAGCTGGACGCTCCCGATGAGATGCCTTTAAGTAGGCCCCGATGACGAATCCCTGAGAACGATTGGCCCTGTCACGATGACGAGGGGCCCCGAGCGGTGACACAATGAGACAACTCTGGAGTCCCCGATATTGGTCGGGACTTGCTATCAGAGGTTGAGGCCGAGATACGTGAGGCGTGGCCGAGATACGAGGAGCGTGATTGAGATACGCGGAGTGTGGCCGAGATACAAGGGGCGTGGCCGAGATAAGCGAGATCATGGCCTAGATAGGCAGGATCGTGCCCGAGATACACGGAATACGGGCTAACCACCCCAACGGTTCACCAGGTAACTGACGTACCTCTCCGCCTATAAAAGGGCAGAGGTTACCTCAGATCAATTACGTTTTAAGATACGTTACTTGAGATTACTGCTTGCCAGTTTGCACAAGATACTCATTTAAGCATCGGAGAGGGATTCTGGGTCACCGCCCGGTCTATCCCCTCTTGCAGGATTACGTGGAGCGAAGGAGCTAGGATTGCCGTCAAAGATCGTACCGGAGTTCCACCGTGATCCAACACTATTCTATCCTTTTAATCGTAACCCAACAGTAACTATGCCCCTATTTCCAACAGTGGTATCAGAGTCTGGGTAGGGAGTTCATGATTTTGATAAAATTGGTGTTCTTGAATTTTTAGTAAAACTGATATTCATGAAATTAAGCGTTTTTGGTAAAACTGATGTTCTTGATCTTCAAGAAAAACGTGACTTTTATCAAAATTGTACATTGGATTATTGATCTTAGTAAAATTTGATCTAGAAATTTGACCACTAACCATAATTAAATGTTTTGGCCGAACCCTTGTTAAACTTTTTAATTTATTTTTTGAAGTTTCGGTCCTAACAAGACGAATCTGGACGAAATTACGGTTAGGTGCACAAGACAATTGTGACATTAACTGATAGATATTATTTTCTTAAAGAATGAGAAAATATGTGGTTGATAGATTTATATCCCTAATATGGAATATTGAATATATATATTACCTAAAGGGCCAAAATTATATATATACATATTGTGCAAATATATTTGGAAACTATATCAGTAGTTAATATTACTTGGTGGCTAAGTTTAGTTTTTAATGGATTTTAAAACCCTACTTAGCCCACAAGTATATTTCAGCCGAACCCTATAGGGTTAACGGCCCGGTCGAATTTGCACATCTGGGTCAGGTCGACAGACCCGGATAGCCATAAGAACCCGAACCGGGTCAACAGAACAGAACTGGGTCGGGTTCCACGGGTCTAACCGTGTCGGGTCAACCGACCCAGATTTTCTCAATCGGTCCATCCCATCCGAGTCAGGTCGGACCGGGTAACTAATCGGTCAAACCAAACCGACCAGGTTTGCGTGAATAAGCGAACCAAAATCCTATTTAAACCGAACCGGATCGATCAGACTAGTTTTACCGGACCGGTCGGCCCGAATTGACATGAACCAGACTGTTTTGGTCGGATCGACCCGAGTTAACTAAAACTAGCATGGTCAAATTTTGAAGTCTTATAACGCCAATTGGAAACATTACTATTTTTTCTGTCGAGAAGGAGTTTCTTGGCCTGTGACTCCTCTTATTAGTACCGATGGTGCCTTTTACCCTCGAGGAGTTTTCCACCATCGACGAGATCCATGTCGCCGTTACATCAGAGAGTTTTGAGCCGTGGGCGCTATGTCGACGATGCGATAGATTAGGATCTTATTCGAGCATCAATTCGACTTCGCCTTGAAGATCCCCCAATTAACTGGGTAATCTTTATTTTTTCATATTCGCATTTTTGAATTTTCTTTTGCTTTTGTAGGTATTTTTACGAAGTTTTTTGATGCTCGTGATCAGGCGGCAGCAAGGGTGCCAATGACTAAAGATCCTGCGGCAACCGACACCGAGGTCGCCTTTGAGCAATCTACTCTCGAGGGAACTCCTACTAATGTTGCTGAGGTGGTAGAGAAGACTTTTCGAGGGAGAACTAAGAGGGCAGCGAACAAGGGCGGTGCCGAGCCTATTAAGAAGGCGAAGATGACAATCGCCTCCATGGCTGTTCCTGCCATTTCAAGATCCCCTCCAGTCTCCAAAGGTATGAACTTTGTCGACTTCACTTACTTTCGTCTTTGTTGAAGTATCTCTAATATTTTTCTTTTACAGAAGTCGACCCAAATGGTAAAGGTCCGGCTAAATCCTCGACTTCTCAAGCCATGACAGGCTTGAAGTTTGAAGGTCTTGCTTTCAATTGGAAGATGCTTCATTCTGCTCCCGAGACCTTGTCCGGAAATGTTGACTGGGATCCCCTTGCCTATTTGAAGGGGTACCATTTGAAGGAGGGTCACTCTCTCGCCAATCGAGATTTGGCCCTTCATCTTTTGAATGCCTCCATCCCTCCTAAAGATCGCCCTCGCTTGCCCATCGAAAGGGCTAGTGAGGCTGTTCGCTTGTTCTTACACCGACAGGCCAAAGTAAGGAAGGCCCTGTTTTCCTTTATTTTTGTCTATGTAGTTTTGAAGTCGATTTATTACCAATTTGCCGTATTCCTTATGCTACTCACGATTTTCTGCAAGTTGGCCGTCTGATCATTGATCTGGATGAGGAGGTTTCCTCTTTGAAAGGGAAACTCACCACTGTGGAGGCGGAGATAGGAGAGACGCAACGTCTTCAAGAGGAGGTTTCTCAACTGAAAGGGGAGGTCCTTCAATTGAACGAAGCCCTCGCTAATTCTGCCTTGGAGCTTTCCATCTGTAAGGACACCCTGAAGACCTCCTTGGTTCTCAATGCGAAGTACAACAGTTTGCGCCGCATCTCTACTGCCGTTCTGGAGAGTCTTCGCACCAAGGTGGCTTCCTATAAGAAGGAAGTCGCCACTCTGGAGACCGAGGTCGAGAAGTACAAGGGACCTGCCTCGAAGATCATTGCTGGTTATAAGTCCAGTACTGATTTTCAGATTGACGCTGCCATGGCCAGTGAGGAAATGCTTCTTTCGACCTTCGCGTCGGTGGTTAAGGACAACAGGGCTATAGATCCCATTTTTTATTTCTCAAAGGTGGAGGCGCTTCGAGAATATTTATTCGCCGAGGCTAGGGCTAGGAAGAGTAGAAAAAATCCTGTATATATTTTCTTTTATCTTCCCCGACTTAATGTAAGCCGTGTTTATCAATGATCAAAGGGAGACCTTTTGACGAATTTTGTAGTAAATATCAGGCTTCTACTCGATCGATAATTAATGCTGAGAAGGATTTTATCCATAAGACCTAACCTTATTTTTGAATCGTCGGCCATTCTGAGTGATTTGGATGATATCAGATTTCGGGTGGTTGATAATTAACTTCCTGAAGATCTGCCCCAATCTGATATCATATTTTTTATGGTCGACTCTTGATTCGGAAAAAGTTTGTCTTCGATACTTAACCTCTTTTAAGTAGTCGACTAATCTGAGTGATTTAGATGATATCAGATTTTTGATGGTCGACTCTTGATTCGGAAAAAGTTTGTCTTCGATACATAACCCCTTTCAAGTAGTCGACTAATCTGAGTGATTTAGATGATATCAGATTTTTGATTGTCGACTCTTGATTCGGAAAAAGTTTGTCTTTGATACTTAACCTCTTTCAAGTAGTCGACCAATCTGAGTGATTAAGATGATATCAGATTTTTGATGGTCGACTCTTGATTCAGAAAAAGTTTGTCTTCGATGCTTAACCTCTTTCAAGTAGTCGACCAATCTGAGTGACATAGATAATATCAGATTTTTGATGGTCGACTCATGATTCGGAAAAAGTTTATCTTCAATACTTATCCTCATTCAAGTAGTCGACCAATCTGAGTGATTTAGATGATATCAGATTTTATGGTCGACTCTTGATTCGGAAAAAGTTTGTCTTCGATATTTAACCTCTTTCAAGTAGTCGACCAATCTGAGTGATTTAGATGATATCAGATTTTTGATGGTCGACTCTTGATTCGGAAAAAGTTTGTCTTCGATGCTTAACCTCTTTCAAGTAGTCGACCAATCTGAGTGATTTAAATGATATCAGATTTTTTATGGTCGACTCTTGATTTGGATAAAGTTTGTCTTCGATACTTAACCTCTTTCAAGTAGTGGACCAATCTGAGTGATTTAGATGATATCAGATTTTTATGGTCGACTCTTGATTCGGAAAAAGTTTATCTTATATATTTAAACTCTTTCAAGTAGTCGATCAATCTGGGTGATTTAGATGATATCAAAATTTTGATGGTCGACTCTTGATTTTGATAAAGTTTGTCTTAGATACTTAACCTCTTTCAAGTAGTCGACCAATCTGAGTGATTTAGATGATATAAGATTTTTTTGGTCGACTCTGGATTCGGAAAAAGTTTGTCTTAGATACTTAACCTATTTCAAGTAGTCGACCAATCTGGGTGATTTACATGATATCATAATTTTGATGGTCGACTCTTGATTCGAAATTTTTTTGTCTTCGATAAATAACCTCTTTCAGGTAGTCGACCAATCTGAGTAATTTAGATGTTATCAGATTTTTGATGGTCGGCTCTTGATTCGGAAAAAGTTTGTCTTCGATACATAACCTCTTTCAAGTAGTCGACCAATCTGAGTGATTTAGATGATATCAGAATTTTGATGGTCGACTCTTGATTCGGAAAAAGTTTATCTTCGATACTTAACCTCTTTCAAGTAGTCGACCAATCTGAGTGATTTAGATGATATCGGATTTTTGATGGTCGACTCTTGATTCGGAAAAAGTTTGTCTTCGATACTTAACCTCTTTCAAGTAGTTGACCAATCCGAGTGATTTAGATTATATCAGATTTTTTATGGTCGACTCTTGATTCGGAGAAAGTTTGTCTTCGATAGTTAAACTCTATCAAGTAGCCGACCAATCTGAATTATTTAGATGATATCGGATATTTTATGGTCGACTCTTGATTCAGAAAAAGTTTGTCTTCGATACTTAACCTCTTTCAAGTAGTCGACCAATCTGAGTGATTTAGATGATATCAGATTTTTGATGGTCGACTCTTGATTCGGAAAAAGTTTGTCTTCGATACTTAACCTCTTTCAAGTAGTCGACCAATCTGAGTTATTTAGATGATATCTGATTTTTGAGTGTCGACTCTTGATTCGGAAAAAGTTTGTATTCGATACTTAACCTCTTTCAAGTATTTGACCAATCTGAGTGATTTAGATTATATCAGATTTCTGATGGTCGACTCTTGATTCGGAGAAAGTTTGTCTTCGATAGTTAAACTCTTTCAAGTAGCCGACCAATCTGAGTGATTTAGATGATATCAGATTTTTTATGGTCGACTCTTGATTCGGAAAAAGCTTGTCTTCGATACTTAACCTCTTTCAAGTAGTCGACCAATCTGAGTGATTTAGATGATATCGTATTTTTGATGGTCGACTTTTGATTCAGAAAAAGTTTGTCTTTAATACTTAACCTCTTTCAAGTAGTCAACCAATCTGAGTGATTTAGATGATATCAGATTTTTGATGGTCGACTATTGATTCGGAAAAAGTTTGTGTTCGACGCCATGCCTATGTCGACCAATCTGAGTGATTTAGATGATATCAGATTTTTGATAGTCGACTTCTTTAATTTTTGAATGCTTGACGCCTTAAGGGGAGAACTCAGATATCTGGAAAAAAGGGCCATAATAGGCTATATTTATTTATCCTTCCTGAATCTCTCAGAAAAACACCATTAACAAACATAAGACTTAAAGATAAACAAAGTTATTCCCTTAGACGTTGTTTCTATGACTTCTCTTTGATTGCGGCGTCGCATCGAGCTGACATAGCATCGTCGTGATGCGGTTTGATCTCCTCTTACCTCACCTATCCCATGTGGCGTCAAGAAATTCATTACTAGACGAGAAGTTGACGGGATTTTCCGATGAGGGTTAACAATAGTTATTCCGATGATAATATTGTATGCTAGGCGGCGTCGACGACAACGAAGAGTACGTCTATCATCAAAGTCTTATGCTCCTTTCCTAAGACCATTGGTAGTTTGATAGCACCCATTGGATAGGTGGTTCTTCCAACAGAGCGGATGAGAGGAAAGTCGACCTTCATTAGGTCTCTTCTAATTAACCCAAGTTTTTGAAAGGCTTCATAGAAGTGTATATCCGTTGAGCTTCCACTTTTGATACCTAAGGCGTCATCGTGAGGTTGAGTCACCATCATGAGATTGTCGGTTGTGAAGCTTATGACCACTGGGTTGATTACTTGATGTGAATTTCCATTATCTTCTGTCTTTGAGACTTGGGTGGCGTATATTTCTCTAGCGACGTTGGTCTGTCCTCCCGAGGCGAATCCTCTTGCGATGACGTTCACTGTCCCTCTTTGGATTGGGGTGGGATTGTCATGAGGGGTAGATCGAGAATTCCTTCACGGGCTGCGACTTCGTTTCCTTGGAGCTTTGAAAGGTTTCTCAATAAACTTTAATAGTTTACCTCTTCGGATCAACGTCTCGATATCTTGCTTCAAGGCGAGGCATTCATTAGTGTCGTGCCCCTGAAATCGATGATAACGACATTAGTCGTTTATCTGGGATCCCATCAGACTCTTTTTGACTGGAGGAGCGTCGTCCAGCCTGAGTTTTTCCATCTCTTGGAGTACCACAGAAATATTATGCGTGAGAGGAGTGAATTTTTCCAAATAAGGGTTAATGTCCCATTTTGGTCCTTGGCGACTTCCATGTCGGAAAGTCATTTCTCGCCTTTCATCTCTTTTTGGGGGTCGAGAAGCAGAACCCCCTTCGATCTTAGCAGGAATGACCTGCTTCTTGGTGTCCATGGGCGACTTCTCGTGTGACCTTTCCAAGTCGATGTACTTCTTGACCTTAATGGCGAGGGCATCAATTTTTCGCACGGGCTTCATCGCTATGCTATCCTTCAAAGTTTGGCTCTGAACTCTGAGGCCTCTCTAGAAGGTCCTGATCAGCTCACCATCAGTGGCGTCCTCATTCAGCTACTGGAGTATCATGTGGTATCTAGTATAATATTGGCTAAGGTCTCATCAGGACCTTGCTCAATTTTATCTAGAAAGTCCATGCTATTGAGGTGTTGTCTTTGGCCCATGTGGCCTTCTATGAACTTGGTCTTAAACTCTTCCCATGAGTCTATCGAGTTGTCAGGAAGACCATAGAACCAAGTGGAGGCTTCTTCTTTTAGAGTTGTTGGGAAGAGAGCTGCATAATGATCTGGCGTTGCCCCTCTCCCTAGGAGGGAAGAGTTGTGGGCGTTGATATGGCGAACAGGATCTCCCTCGACTATGTAGTCATCGATGTTCCTTGAGAAAACTTGCAGGGGAACTCGAGTATTGAACAGCCTTTGGAGAAAGGGTGAGAGGTGTGGTCACGAACAATCAGCAGATCGTTTGCCCCTCTTCGCTTCTTCTCCAACAGTTCTTCTACCTGTCCTATAATGAATAGGACAGGACCTTTGCCTGCCGTGTCGATTTCGGGAGCCTTGGGGATCTCTTTTTCCAAGATATTCTCCTCCGCAATCTTCACGCTGGAGGCTACTTCTTCCTTCTAGGAGACTTCTCGGGTTGGTTCCTTTTTTTCGGGAATAGCTCCCGCCTGGGCTTGGCTCCAAAACGCTATGAAAGCAGCAATTACCACCTGAGGGACAGCCGGGGGGACTGTCTTCGCCTCTTCTGGATTTGGTAATGACTTGGAGTGACTAGGATTGTCCTCACCGCCAGTGCCATTAGCCTGGGGCATATGCGGATCTTCCTCCGGCGTTGATTTTGAAGTGGTGGGATTCACTTGAGATCATCCCACCTCCTCTATCGCGGAGTTTGGCATCTTGTTCTTCTCGGAGGCCATTACTTTTTGATCAAGTTTCCCAAAGACGGCGCAAAATGTTGGGATCAAAATGACGTGGCCTTGAACTTCTAGGAGTGGACTTCGAGATCTCGCCGGGAGCTAACTCTCGTAGGTATCTTTCCTGACCTCTTGGGCACTTAGTCTCTTTTGAGAGCTTTATGTGAGGCGAGGACCTGAAAAGGGGAAGGGATGGCCCCTGATTTCACTCGGAAGCTTAAGTCAGTAATGGATTTAGAAAGAGTATTATCAAGTATGAGAATCAAGATTATAAAATACGTATAATGTTCCTCTATTTATAGTGACAGATTACCGACATCAAACGGCGGCTA
The DNA here is from genome assembly GCA_036873135.1 of Clarkia xantiana subsp. parviflora. Lineage (NCBI taxonomy): Eukaryota > Viridiplantae > Streptophyta > Magnoliopsida > Myrtales > Onagraceae > Clarkia > Clarkia xantiana. The sequence continues at coordinate 6,697,119 of JAPTYO010000017.1, read as the reverse complement.
CCCTCTTTGGAGGGTTTCTGTCCAGAGTCAGTTTAAGCAGGTGACAAGTTGGTCGCTACCTCATCTTTCCTTAAATGGGAAGGTTTCCCTTTGGCGGTTGATATAAGGTTGCCACTTGTCCCTTTCCTTAAGAGGAGGGTTTCATCATGGCGGCTAGAGCAGGTCGCCACATGTCTATTTCCTTATGAGGAAGGTTTCTTCAGTGGTGTTTTGGCTATCGACTCTACTCGTACCTTAATAGAGAGCCTTGAGTGATTTTGTTACCTTCTTTTGCTAGTCGTTCTTCAAAAATCGACTTCTTCATATATAGTCGTCGACCATTTGTCTTTGCCTTGTCGTTCTGAACAGAAACGGTCGGCGGATTTTCTTTTGTCTCGCCATCAAACATACTCGACTTCATACAATTTGATGGGCTTCGCTGTGGCCATTAGGCCCTTTAACGGCGAGGAAACGGTGAATAGGGCCACTGGGCCCTCAATGACGGTCAAGATAACCCAGGCGAAGCGTCATGACAGAGGGAGTCCCGATGATGAAAGGTCCCGACAGAGTCTGTCCCGATAGGTGAGCTGGACGCTCCCGATGAGATGCCTTTAAGTAGGCCCCGATGACGAATCCCTGAGAACGATTGGCCCTGTCACGATGACGAGGGGCCTCGAGCGGTGACACAATGAGACAACTCTGGAGTCCCCGATATTGGTCGGGACTTGCTATCAGAGGTTGAGGCCGAGATACGCGGGGCGTGGCCGAGATACGCGGAGCGTGATTGAGATACGCGGAGCGTGGCCGAGATACGCGGGGCGTGGCCGAGATAAGTGAGATCATGGTCTAGATAGGCGGGATCGTGCCCGAGATACGCGGAATACGGGCTAACCACCCCAACGGTTCACCAGGTAACTGAGGTACCTCTCCGCCTATAAAAGGGCAGAGGTTACCTCAGATCAATTACGTTTTAAGATACGTTACTTGAGATTACTGCTTGCCAGTTTGCACGAGATACTCATTTAAGCAATGGAGAGGGATTCTGGGTCACCGCCCGGTCTATCCCCTCTTGCAGGATTACGTGGAGCGAAGGAGCTAGGATCGCCGTCAAAGATCGTACCGGAGTTCCACCGTGATCTAACATTGGCGCAGTTCTTGGGAACGTGACAAAAAGCTGATATGCCTTCTACTCGTTCAATGGCGGTTGGCAAGCAAAGAAGACAAGGACAATCTGATGGTTCCCGTCATCCTACTGGGACGACTCTGAATTCACCACCGGAGCGCGTTGAAGGCCAGAAACTCCCTTCTGAGGTCTCCCGGACAGGGGAGCATAATGAAGCTCCTGAAGATATTGCTGCTCAACACCAGTGGAATAGAGAGCAGGAGGCTCCTCCAAATGCGGACCTGACGAGGGCTGTGGCGGAGGCCATGCCGATGTTTTTGGCAGCCGTGGAGGCTCTCTTAGATCGGAGAGAGTCTATGAGGAGGCAACAGGAGATGCCCCCACTAGAGGAGGAAGCGCCCCCACCAGCAGAGGTTCAGAATGTGCGGGAGGTTCAGCCCCGAAGCCAGGGCAGGAGTAGGGAGTCCACTCAACCAGAATGATTTGTGGTCGATGGGCCAGGACCAGTGCAGCATATGACCATTCCGCTTAATGGTCCCATCACCCCCGATCAGGTGGTGAAGATCGTGAACATCTTCATGGGAGAGCAGAAGCCGCTGGTGTCGGAGCTGAGGGATCGATCCACCCATCCCTTCGTTCCTCGACTCATACACACCCTCGCCCCGCCAGGGCTGGGTATCCCCACGATTAAGGAGTATGATGGCGTGGGAGATCCGGTTCGTCATGTCCAGAAGCACCTTATGGCGTGTCTGGGAAGAGCCCCGAATGAAGATATCGTGTGTACGCTGTTCCCGAACACACTTCGTGAGAGAGCCCTGACCTGGTTCTTCAGTCTGCCCCCAGGCTGCATCACTTGCTGGGCTGATATGCACGACCACTTCATTCAGCAGTACCAGGGTCGCAGACGTCTGTTGAAGAGTGTGAGGTCCCTGACCCAGGTGGTACAGAGGCCCGATGAGTTGCCGGCGCACTATTACCAGCGATACACTGCCAGCGTGGCGGAGATTGACGAGGAGATTTTGGAGGGTGAAACCATCCGTACCTTCATTTGAAACCTAACACCCCCCTACGGTTCCGACTTGATGCACAGCGTGGCTGAGAAGGTTGTGTGGAATATGGAGGCGTTGCAGAAGAGGGTGAAGCGGAAAATCGATGTCCAGGAGTCGAAGATAGCCGCTGGAGAGCTTGAGCCCCCGAAGTCGAATAAGGGAAAGCAGTCGGTCAAACCCTTGGACGATCGTAAGTCGAAAGATAAATCCGAGAGCAGTCGGAGTCGAGGCCGCTCTGATCGAAGGGATGATAGGCGTTCCTCAAAGAAGGACAGGCGGGAGGATCCTGACATTCCTCTCAACAGCTCAATGGCGGAGGTGTTAACGGTCATGGAACGACAGGGTATCTCCAGGTACCCCCCGAAGAAGGAAGGAGAATTTTTGGGATCCCGCACCGATCGTTACTGTCGATTTCACCGCGCAAACGGTCGCGATACTAACCATTGTCGGGAGCTGAAGAAGGAGATCGAAAAGCTGATCCAGAAGGGGAAGCTTAAGGAGTTTGTCGGGGAGAAGCGGTGTCGATCCCGTTCTCGATCCCGATCACGGTCCCGTTCCCGATCCCGCGATCGGTCCCCAAAGAAGAAGAGGTCTGACCCGGAGTCTTCTGGTGCCCGTAAGGAGAAGTGGGGCACTATCAATGTGATTCACGGCGGATTTGCGGCGGGAGGTGATACCTCGTCCTCCCGGGAGGTTTATGCCTCTAGAATTCCCGCTGCTGTGGTGCTGGGTAAGAGGTCCCGATCTTGGACCCTGAAGGAAGAGATGGTGATCTCCTTTTCGTCGGAGGATCTCGTATGCGTGGAGACTCCACACGATGACGCTTTGGTCGTGACCTTGGATGTGGATGGATACGAGATGAAGCGGATTCTGATCAATGGAGGGAGCTCCTCCGATATTCTGTTCATGGATGCGCTGGAGGCCATGGGGAAAACGAAAAAGGACCTGAAGGAGGCGAACTTCCCGATAGTCGGATTCTTTGGCCTTACCTCCTATCCGCTAGGAGTGATCACCTTACCAGTGGAGTTTGGTAGCGGGTGGAAATCGGAGAGGAGGAACGTGGAGTTTGTGGTAGTTGAGTCCGCGGGGACCTACAACGCGATTATCGGGAGAACTACCATCAACCCCCTGATGGCAGTTGCCTCGACTGTGCACCAGAAGATGAAGTTCCCGACTGACCATGAAGTCGGAGAGGTCAAGGGCGACCAGGTGGCTTCCAGGAAATGTTATGTTAACGCCACCCGAAAGAAAAGATGAGAGGCTATGACTCTCCTCCAGACAGATGCTGATCCTAGGGAGGAGTTTGGGCGTCCCGCCCCCGTGGAGGATTTGAAGGAGGTCGAGATTGATGGGCCTCGGAGGAAGGTGAAAATCGGGTCTGCTCTGACCGAGGAGACAGTTCGAGAATTGATCGATCTACTAAAGGAGTTCAAGGAGCTGTTTGCCTGGTCTCCGAGTGACATGCCAGGAATCAGCCCCGATGTGATCGTGCAAGAGTTGAAGATTGATCCCGCGGTCAAGCCTATCGCGCAGAAAAGGCGTCCGATGGGCGCGGACAAGAGGATTGCAATCTAGCAGGAGGTGGGTAGGTTGCTCGATGCTGGGTTTATCAAGGAGCTCCGATTCCAGACTTGGGTTGCTAACCCGGTGCTGGTGAAGAAGAGCAATGGGAAATGGCGGATGTGTGTTGATTTCCGCGACCTGAATAAGGCTTGCCCGAAGGACTGTTACCCGCTCCCGAGAATCGACCAGTTGGTGGATTCCACATCGGGACACGAGTTGTTAAGCTTCATGGATGCGTATTCGGGCTATAATCAGATCAAGATGGCTGAGGAGGATGCTCCTCACACAGCATTTTATGCAGACAGTGACATCTATCACTACGATGTCATGCCTTTTGGGTTGATCAATGCCGGGGCAACCTACCAGCGGATGGTGAACAAGCTGTTCGGAGATATGCTAGGGGAGACCATGGAGGCTTACGTGGATGATATGCAGGTGAAGTCCCGACAAGCTGAGGATTATGTGCACAACCTAGCCATGGCGTTTGAGCGGATGAGGCTTTATCAGGTTCGCTTGAACCCGACAAAATGTGCCTTCGGAGTCCACTCGGGGAAATTTCTGGGCTATGGTGAGCCAAAGAGGAATTGAGGTGAACCCCGAGAAGCTGAGGGCGATCGAGGAGATGCAGTCCCCGATAAACCATCGGGAGGTGCAAGTGCTGAATGGCCGACTAACTGCAATGAATCGCTTCTTGTCCAAGGCGAGTGACCGGTCAATGCCATTTTTTGAAGTCCTAAGAGCCAACAAGAAGTTTGAGTGGACCGCCAAGTGTGAAGAGGCGTTCCAGGCACTCAAGCAGCACCTTCGCACCCTCCCGCCGTTGGCGAAACCAGTCCCAGGCGAGCCGCTCTATCTTTACTTGGCTGTTTCTGAATTTGCCATTAGCTCTGTGTTAGTGAAGGTTGTCGAGGGTAATCAAGTCCCCGTTTATTATGTAAGCAAGGCGTTTGCCAAATCTGAAATGAATTATCCCGTCGTTGAGAAGTATCTCTTTGCGTTGATTATTACTGCTCGGAAGATGAGGCCTTACTTCCATGCGGATGAGATTACTGTGCTGACGAATCAGCCTTTGAAGCATTTTTTGAACCGACCTGATGCGTCGGGGAGATTAGTCAAATGGGCAGTCGAGCTTAGTGAGTTTCGCATACACTTTGCTCCGAGAACGGCTATTAAGGGCCAGGCGTTGGCGGATTTCATAGCAGAGTCTACAGCCCCCGATCTGGAAGAAGCGGGCCGTGTAGAGGGGGCAACCACGGAGGTCCCGATAGCAGAACAACCAGAGATGGCAGAGCAATTAGAACAGCCAAACGAGGAAAATATTTGGGAGATGTACACGGATGGCTCCTTGAGTTCAGACGGATCAGGAGCAGGCTTTGTATTGATACCACTAGGCGGAGGTGAGCCGCTTCGATATGCTTTGGCCTTAACGTTTAGGGCCACGAACAACGAAGCTGAGTACGAGGCTCTTATCACGGGCCTGAGATTGCCAAAGGTACGGGAGTTGCTCACTTGAGAGTGAAGTGTGACGCGGCCCTGATTGTGAACCAGGTCCAAGGGCGGTACGAGGCGAAGAGCCCGATGATGAGGAAGTACCTTCGCGAGGTGCAAGTCTTGAAGGAGAGCTTTAAAAGCTACGACATCGAGGCGATCCCGAGGGAGGAAAACGTGGAGGCAGATGCCTTGAGCAAATTTGCCTTGGGGGCACCCCTGGAGGAAAATAGGAAGGTGCACTTCTTGGAGAAGGTGATCTTGAAAACCACCGACCCGACGCAGGTGTGTGCTGTTGAAGCAAGATCTGAGGAGGAGCCCACTTGGATGACCCCGATAGTCGCGTACCTGACTACGGGGGCAGTCCCCGATAATGAAGTAGTAGCTGACAGGATACGTCGGATCGCGGTCAACTACGTGATGCTGGACAATCAGCTATACAAAAAGGGTTGGTTCTCGACTCCGTACTTGAAGTGTGTGGCTGAGCCCGACACAAGTCGAATCCTGAAGGAGGTACACGAGGGGGTTGCGTCTTGTCACGAAGGAGCCCGATCCATTATGAGGAAAGTGCTGAACTTGGGCTATTATTGGCCTACAATGAGCAAGGAGGCGACGGCATTGGTCCGATCCTGTGACGCGTGCCAGAGGTATGCCCCGAATATCACAGCTCCGGCTGCTAATCTGATGTACATCAAGAGTGCTTGGCCCTTCGCGCAGTGGGGCATCGACTTGGTGGGACCTTTCCCGCAAGCACAAGGTCAGTGTAAGTATTTGCTTGTAGCTATCGATTATTTCTCGAAATGGATAGAAGCAAAGGCGCTTGCCAAGACGACGGGGAACCAGATCGTAAAGTTTCTCCAGACTCATATTGTGTCCAGATACGGGATTCCTAAGGTGATGATCAGCGATAATGGTCCACCATTTAACGGAGCTCAAGTGAAGGAGTATCTGGAGGAGTTGAATATCGAGCATCGGACAGCCTCTGTCCACCATGCTCAGACTAATGGCCAGGTGGAGTCAGCCAACAATATCGTGATGGATGGCCTGAAGAAAAGGGTCTATGCCTTGAAGGGCAAATGGCTGAACGAGCTGGAAAACGTGCTTCGGGCTGTTAGAACGACAACCAAACGATCAACTGGGGAGACTCCGTTTGGCCTTGTTTATGGCACGGAGGCTGTTGCTCCCGTGGAGGTAGCTGTGGCATCCCATCGGATGAGATATTACGAGCCTTTGACGAATGATGAAATAAGACGTCTTGATTTGGAGTTGCTCGAAGAAAAGAGGCGGGAAGCCGATGAAGTCCAGGCTCGAATGCGTTTGGCGACGGCCAGGTATTACAATCGGCGAGTTAAGTCCCGACAGTTCTTCGTCGGGGAGCTGGTTTTGCGTCGCAACAAGTTCACCCTTCTGGATCGGATCAGCAAGATGTCACCAAAATGGGAAGGACCTTATAAGGTCGTGGGGATGCCAGCTCCGAAAGCGTACAAGTTGGAAGACCTCGATGGCAGAGTATTGAAGCATTCTTTTAGTGGCGAACACTTGAAGAAACACCATGCTTGATGAAAAGTCGCCTTAAGTGGTGCCCGATGAAAAGTCGCCTTAAGTGGCGCCCGATGAAAAGTCGCCTTAAGTGGTGCCCGATGTAAAATCGCCTTAAGTGTAAGTTATTTATCGTTTGATTCAATATAAGCGAGTTTTGTGCCATCAATGAATAAAGAGGTTGCTTCCGATCAGATTATTCTTAGATTCATTCTAAGTGTTGTTTAAAAGTCGCCTTAAGTGGTGCGCGGGAAAAGTCGCCTTAAGTGGTGCACGAGAAAAGTCGTCTTAAGTGATGCACGAGATTAAGTCATCTTAAGTGTTGCACGGGATTAAGTCGTCTTAAGTGACGCACGAGATTAAGTCGTCTTAAATGATGCACGAGATTAATTCGTCTCAAGTGACGCACGAGATTAAGCCGTCTTAAGTGATGCATGATTCTTAGATTTATTCTAAGTGTTGTTTAAAAGTCGCCTTAAGTGGTGCGCGAGAAAAGTCGCCTTCAGTGGTGCACGAGAAAAGTCGCCTTAAGTGGCGCACGAGAAAAGTCGTCTTAAGTGATGTACGAGATTAAGTCGTCTTAAGTGATGCACGTGATTAAGTCGTCTTAAGTGACGCACGAGATTAAGTCGTCTTAAGTGATGCACGGGATTAAGTCGTCTCAAGTGACGCACGAGATTAAGCCGTCTTAAGTGTTGCATGATTCTTAGATTTATTCTAAGTGTTGTTAAAGACGCCTTGAGTGGTGCACGAGAATGTCGTCTTAAGTGATGCACGAGATTAAGTCGCCTTAAGTGGCGCATGGAGTTAAATCGTCTTAAGTGATGTATGAAAATATCTTAAGTGTTGAGGTTTCGCCTTAAGTGATTAAAGTCGCTTTGAGAAGTGCAATGGGAAATCAGAACTAAGAAAGTCTGATATTCATAAGGGCTCAAAGGCCCGAGGATTACAAAAATGAGGAAAGTACAAGGACTCTAAAGATAAGCAGTTAGGCTTGGTCCTTGTCGGCAGCATCAGCGGGAACAGGATCCACGAGGTCTGTGGCAGAAGGCTCCACAGGTTCAGCCGCTGGAGGGTCGATTAACGGGGCATCAGCACTTGGAGGCTCTGCTGTGTCTTCAACAATCGCGGGAGTGCTCCCCTCATCACTCTCCTCCGAGAGAGCAAAGTATTTCTTCGCGAAGTGAGCGAGAGATGGAGACTTGTCGAAGTTAATGGCTTCGCCATACTCCAGGTAGAGTTCCTCAACTGCATTGAAGAGGGTGTTCTCCACCTCCGCGCTGCAGAACTTTACAGCATCAGCCTGGAAGTCTTCGGACCTCCGATAATTCTCCCGGCCCTTGGTCTCGGCCGCAACCAGCTGCGCAGGAACCTCGGCGATCCGCTCCTCTAGAGCCTTCTTTTCCAGGACAAGTTTGTCCTCAGCAACCCGAAGTCAGGAGCCCCTCGAAGTCACGAGCCTGCTTTTGGAGGTCCCGATTCTTTCGGTCGAGGATGGCCTGCTCCTTGGCCAGTTTTCCCCGCGAAGACTCGGAGGCCGCGAGATCCTCCTTAAGCTTGGCTATGACCGCCCGCTCTTGCTCCAGGGTCTCCTCGAAGGTGAAGAGGTACCCGATGGAACGGTTGAGGTCCCCCATCTCCTGCGAAGGAAGGAACAGAAGTATCAGTAGATGAGCAACCGGTCTTATTGATGAAGAAAAGAAAACTGAAAGTCTTACCTCTATCCGACGCATGCACATCTCCTGTACATCCCGGCACATGTCCTCCCGATCCAAGGAGATCGGATACCTCATAGTAGGCAGGATTGAGCCTGCTACCAGGTGTAAAGCCAGCTCCGGGTATGTGTCCCCTTGTCGGAGCTGGACCCCTTGCAGCGTTTGGATCGGGGTCCAGGGAGCATCCTCTTGTGCGGGGTCGAAGGCCTTGTAAAAACTCCCGTCGAGAGGGAGATAGGACGGGCCAACACGAGTCGTGGAGGGGCGTGCCTCCGACCCACCCCGGGCTGGGGAAGGAGTGAAGTCGTGGATGGGCGATGGTTGTCGCTGTTGTTGTGAAGAAGGCGAGGGGGGCAGCCCCTTGGAGGTTGGTTTCAGCGGGGATTGCCCCGTCCTCCGACGATGGCGAAGAGAACCACCCTCATCTGTCTCCTCAGAGGATTCCAGGCTCTCCACCCGACGAAATTGCTCGCCGGTCGGGGTCTATCCACGGGAGAAAAGTGGTGCCCCTGCAGAAGGAGGCGCCCCTGCTGAAGGTGGTGCACCTGCTGAAGCTCCAGCACCTGACGGAGTCCCCGAGTGACCTGCACCTAGAGGACGAGAGGAGGCTTCAGTAACATAATCCGGAAGTTCGTTAGGGCCCTTACACCAAACGATGCGCCGAGAAACATATTGATCCTTCCCGCGGTAGTTGTAGTAGCCCGCCTTCAGAACACGGGGAGTTTCCCCTCGGAGGACACGTTTGACATCGGCGATGCGGGCCTCCATGGTCGAAGGGATCAGCTCCTTAGGAACTAGCTTCCTGTACGATTTAATAGCGAGTCGGAGCTGTTTACCTTCTTCAGCGGTCTGGACATTGAAGAGCTTATCCACCTCCACACGGCTCCGCTTTGGCCTCTCCGCGGAAGGAGATCCCGATGGAGCAGCAGCCTTCTTGGCTGACTTCCTCTTCCGCGTGGGGCGGACAGCATCGGTCTCCCCCTACTTAAGGATCAGATTGGTCAGCACGGATACCTTCTTAGCTGCTAACAGTAAAAAACAGAGGTTAGAGATGTTACCCAGGGAACCATATTGGAGGGGCCGTCGAAGAGCTGCACCCCGGAGATTATGTCGAGGAGTCGGATCCCAGCATTCACCAGGTCCCGCTCCACGAGAGAATTGGCGTTGAGGGGAGTGTAGGACTCCCCCCATCGGTAGGGCTGGATGAGTTGAAGAGTCTTGAAGTCTTCATCGGTGTAAGTGTGGTAAGCGGGAGGAGAGTCCGCTTCCACCTCCCATCGGGGCCACGGGATCGAGGAGTTTTGGATGAAGAAGTAGCTCCTCTTCCACCCACTGTTATCGGACCCCGTATCGACCAGGAGTCCCCGACCCTTGACCACCTTCCAGGTGTCATTGGTCCAGTTGCACAACCCGAGTTGCGTCTTGTTCCACTTCGGCATGCGGGGGTAGAAGGCACAAACCCCCGCCTCGTTGCACTTCATCCCGTAGAAGGTCCTGAAGAGCTTGAGGCTGTAAACCCACTTCTGTCGGAAGCAGAGGACCTGGAAGGCGTTCCACAGGCGTATGGCGTGGGGAGAGAAGGTGGTCGATGCGTCTTGTAGTGCTGACACATCTCGATCAAATTGCCACAGAAGGGGAGTCTAATCCCCGCTGATATTTGCCCCGTAGAGACAAACACCTCCCCTTTCCGGGGACGAGTAACCTCAAGGTTACCCGAGGGGCGGGGCCAGGGATATGGGAAGCGAGGTTCCCAGGTAGAGGTGATGCATCCCTCCCGGAGAGCTGCATCGTACGCAGTGCTGGAAATCTTGTTCAAAGCATAGTCGAAGTTGAAGGGCTTTCTTCCCTTGGAACTAGATCCACTGTCTGAAATTAGCCATGGCAAGGAAAGGCACATTGGGTTTTTCCGGGAAATTACAAACAAACTAAGCAGAGATGAAGGAAAAGACATACGAGCAACGAAGAAGAAATCCTTACCAGACATGATGATTGGAGGCTGGAAGGATGAACTTGACGTTGCCGGAAAGTTGCTTGGAAGAACAGGAGGCCGGAGGAGCACTTGGGTCTTTGAAATCGCAGAGCTTGAAGTTCTCATAAGTTGCAGAAAGCTTTCGAAATTTCAGAAACGGTAAAAGTGAAACTGTGCCCACGGATAGGGTTTTATAGGCGAAGAGGACAGTCGAAGGGACGCTTTGATCTGAATCGTCGAAGTTGAAGCGTTTTGATCTGGACCGTTGAGATGAAACGTGCAGAATGGCAACGGGTGTAATGATGAAACGACCTGAAAAGCACTTTTTCAGAAAAAGCAGGCGCGAAAAATTAGGCACGGGTGCCAAAGACGTCGCTTCGTTATCTGCTGCATTTAATGGCAGGGGAACCGAGGAGTCTTCTCGGATTTGGTGGTTATCCTCAAGGCATCGAGGAAGCGTGAACGAGAAGATTTGTATCAAGTGACTATGTCAAGGGAAAGGTCCCCGACTCCGACGTCGGGAGGTCGGGAGTTGGAAGACACGACGAACTGTAAGTCCCTCATGTCTTGGGGGCAAATGATGGGCTTCGCCGTGGCCGTTAGGCCCTTTAACGACGAGGAAACGGTGAATAGGGCCACTGGGCCCTCTATGGAGGTCAAGATAACCCAGGCGAAGGGTCCCGACAGAGGGAGTCCCGATGATGAAAGGTCCCGACAGAGTCGGTCCCGATAGGTGAGCTGGACGCTCCCGATGAGATGCCTTTTAGTAGGCCCCGATGACGAATCCCTGAGAACGATTGGCCCTGTCACGATGACGTGGGGCCCCGAGCGGTGACACAATGAGACAACTCTGGAGTCCCCGATATTGGTCGGGACTTGCTATCAGAGGTTGAGGCCGAGATACGCGAGGCGTGGCCGAGATACGCGGAGCGTGATTGAGATACGCGGAGCGTGGCCGAGATACAAGGGGCGTGGCCGAGATAAGCGAGATCATGGCCTAGATAGGAGGGATCGTGCCCGAGATACGCGGAATACGGGCTAACCACCCCAACGGTTCACCAGGTAACTAAAGTACCTCTCCGCCTATAAAAGGGCAGAGGTTACCTCAGATCAGTTACGTTTTAAGATACGTTACTTGAGATTACTGCTTGCCAGTTTGCACGAGATACTCATTTAAGCATCGGAGAGGGATTCTGGGTCACCGCCCGGTCTATCCCCTCTTGTAGGATTACGTGGAGCGAAGGAGCTAGGATCGCCATCAAAGATCGTACCGGAGTTCTACCGTGATCCAACACTATTCTATCCTTTTAATCGTAACCCAACAGTAACTATGCCCCTATTTCCAACAGTGGTATCAGAGTCTGGGTAGGGAGTTCATGATTTTGATAAAATTGGTGTTCTTGAATTTTTAGTAAAACTGATATTCATGTAATTGAGTGTTTTTGGTAAAACTGATGTTCTTGATCTTCAAGAAAAACGTGACTTTTATCAAAATTGTACATTGGATTATTGATCTTAGTAAAATTTGATCTAGAAATTTGACCACTAGCCATAATTAAATGTTTTCGCCGAACCCTTGTTAAACTTTTTAATTTTTTTTTTGAAGTTTCTGTTAGGTTCCGAGATCTGGGTCAATGGATGATCGGCTCAAATCCCGTTCCTCACTGGAGATGTGGATGATCTGATACTCTCGGGTTGCCCTGCCTTAGTTTGCGTCCTTCCTTCTGTCGCTTCTCTTCTCCTTGCGCCCTGCAGAAGGGGCAATACCAGACACAGAGAGGGGGGGGGGGGTGGTGCCTGGTGAACCCTCTCCGATGCCTAAGTCAGTATCGTTTTTAGAGAGATAAAGCTAGAGAGATGTCAGAGCAAAATAATCCAAATTGCCAAGATGATCAAATGAATAGTGAAGGTGGGGTATTTATAGGCAATGGTGTCATTAAGGTGGCTTAATGACATCGTTAACCTTTAAACACAATTAATTAACCTTTAAGCGCATAATTAAGACCTTAGGATACGGAGAAGGTAGGCGGAGTGAACCGAGTGTGGGAGTCCAAAAAATGGTGCCGGGGCCCTTGGGGGGAGGAGAAATCCGACCCCCAAGGGTAGGGGTTGGGTGAGGGCACCCAACCCCTCCTAGGTAGGATGGGGTTGGCCAACCCCATCCCTCCTAGGAGAGATCGGGTTGGTCCACCCGATCTCCCCTAGGGGAGGTCGGGTGTGGCCACCCAACCTCACCTAGGTGAGTTTACCTTGGCCGGACGAGCGCTTCGGCCTCGTCCGAGCCGTTGATGATCTCGCGAAGTGTCCGGGTTGAAGTTTCGATTTACAATCGTTAATGGGACGATAAAAATACAACGGTTCAGAAGTCAACGGGTTCAAATTGGGCGTATATCCATCACATGCCCCCGAGTCAACCAATGGCTTAACCCTTGATTGACTCTATTTCAGGATGGTATGATACGCGCAATTTGAAACCGGGGTTTTACCTTTCGTCTGAATGTTTGCTTATCCATGGATGCGCGTCTCCGACTTTGCCCCCTGCCTTATGAGATAGAGGAGTTGTAAACGTTAGAGTAGCGCGGACGTGTGCCTAAGCACGCGTCCGTCTGAGGTGGAAGTAATAAATCTACCTTTGCTACAGACATGTACTCAAAAAATGCATACTCTCACAAGGATGCAATACGAATGCAACTAAGTGACTTATGTTTCAATTTCGTGCCGGGATTCTATCTAAGTGAGGAAAAATTTAATTTTGGCCAAAAATTTTCCTAAGTATAAAATGCTCAAAAATAAACCTAACTTGATAGTTTTTCTAAGTATGGAGATATACTTAGCCATAGTTGAAAGGGATAAAAATGATGGTTTTTCCTTGGCCCTTAGATCTCATCTAAAGATAGATGGAGGGTGGTGATTAAAACCTTTTAAAAAACCCTATCATCTTTTCAATATAGAGGAGAGTTAGAAAAATACCTTAGTGAATCACCATAGCCACCATCTTCCCTCTTTACTCACCCTTGGAGAGCAAGAAAAAATTGGGAGCACCTCCAAGGTAAGGGCCGGCCGAAATTTCCAGCAAGGGACCGGAAATCCGACCAGCGGCTTGATCGGGACAGCGACGAGGGACGGCCCAGCCGGAGACGAAGGCTCGGCTTCAGGCGGACAGCGGCTGCCGGTGGTGCGGGGTACGGCGGAGGCGACAGAGGCTGCCATTCACGACGGCGAGGGAGTCCACCACTTCGACGGGCGGCCACGGCAGCGGGACGGGCGGGGACGGACGTGGCTCGACTCCGGCGGCGGGAAAATCGAAGCTCCGGCGGCGAGAAAATTGAAGCTCCGGCGAGGGGGGGGATTCCGGCCAGCTCCAAAATTTAAAATCTGAACCCGTTTATCACATCGGGTCGGGTTTTCCGAAGGTCCACTCTTTTCCTTTCCGTTACCGTGTAAAATGTTGATTTTCGAATCGTTGATATTTGATTGCCGATGCTTGATTGTCGATGTTTGATTGTCGATGTTTGATTGAATGTGGGATTGCCGTGGATAACCGTTGATAGTTGTGGATTTGGGAAAAAATTTTTGCCGGTCGTCCGGATATAGTTTCTTGTCCGATTAAACTATCCCGGTTTTGAATTTGGTGTCGTACCGCCGTTGGTGTGTTAATCTTCGTTGGAGGGCGTAACGGTAATTTTGCCCAAAACCCGACTTTAGGCTCGGATAAAATTATTCGATTTGGTTGTCGTGGTGTCCTTGGCTCATGTTGGCTATCTTTGCTGGGTGTCTTTGGATCTTTGGTTGTTGTCGTTGGTCGGGTGTCGGAGTATTTCCGGTTCTTCGGAAATTTTTCTTGTCTTGATATTTGTCGTGTCGTGGCAGGTACTGTATTCCTGGTGGTGTCCGCGCACACAGACTCTACAGAGGCGTCGTATCCTCCGAAGGATGAGTGAGTTCCTTTTCTCTTCCTTTTTGGTCGCATTAATTCCTTTCCTATTGCTAGCTTAGTGCCGTGACCTTCGTTGGGGTGTTAGTCGAAATTTGATTCGAACTTTGGGATTTCCTGCTACCTTTGCCTTAGGTCTCGCTACCCTGTCGGAGAACCATCTCACTAGGTCCAATTACAATGAGCACGTTACCCTAGGAGATATCTGTCCCCTAGATGAGCCTCTGTATCCTTTTCTCCCCTCCTTGGGGAATACTCACGAGACGGTGACGGAGCCTCCTATAGGGAAGGTCGCCGTGTACCCCTCCCAGATCCGATTTGGGTTGAGGTTGCCTTACTGTGATGACCTCATAGAGTTGAGCAGGTTCTTCAGGATTTCTCCTGTGAACCTTGCCCCCAGTGCCCTCCGTGTCTGGGTGGGCTTCCGGGTATTGTGCCATTGGTACTCCTGGAAGTACTCCCTCGTTCTGTTCCGATGTTTCTACCGGTTCCAGTACCAGACGAAGGTGGGGTTTGCGAGTTTCGTAACTCGCCATCCGACCTTCAAGGATCCCCGATTTGCTGATTTCGGGTTGAGTGGGGTCGAGTGGGATACCTCTTTCCGCTTCGTGGCCCGGAGTGACAACTCGGCCAGTCACTGGGCTAAGCATTACTTCTTCATTACGGATCGATACGTCACTTGGTCGGTCTTGAATGAGGATCGGTCCGATGGTTGGCCTGCTTTCGGGGAGTTCTCTTCAGTTGATTTAGAGACTATGAAGATCATTCATGAGAGCAATGGGACTCGGTCATACTGCCCCGTGTCCTTAGTGACTGAGACGGATCTTTACGAGGCCGGGATCAGTTTGACTCCTGACTCCGGGGGTTCGGTATGTCACTTGGTCTTTCCATCTTTATTTACCTTCTGCTCTTCCTTTGTAGGTTGGTTTCATGGAAAAACCTATAACGTGCAGGGAGCCCCTGTTGATCTGAGCAAGAGGAAGGCTCCTTCTAGTTCCACTCTGAAGAAATCCCCCATGCCTGGGAAGAAGGCTGGGGCCTCTGGTATGCTTCCTCCTATTCGCTTCTCTATGGTATAGCTTGTGTTTTCCTTATCTTATTTTTCTTACATTGCTAGGGCGCTCCCCCTTGGTGACCGAGAGGGTCGTCTCCGTAGGCAGAGATTCTGGACCTTCCAAGTCCAAGCCGCGGAGATCTGATTCTGAGGCCGGGGCCTCGGCTGCTAAGAGGAAGAAAGCTGCGGATCCTGCTTCGCCTACTGCTCGTCCTCCGACCCTATCTCGTGATAAGGAGATGGTGGTCGAAGAGGTGCCTTCCCTGGCTGACAAAGGGAAGCGACCTGTTGGTGGTGGTTCCCCTGCCCCCCAGCCGAGGGCACGGTCCTCAGGTATGATCTCTACCTTGTTACTGATCCTTCTATGTTTATATTTTCCTTTGACTTGCTTCGTTTGTGTATGTGGGCCTCCGACTCTAAGTCGGAAGGATTTCGCACGTCTTACTGATGAAGACGTTATTGGGTCTGAGTGGACTCCTTTCGCTGGTTTGAAGGAGTTCCACCTCGATAGCAGCTCCTCTTTGCGGACTCCTGAGATTGGCGTCCGCGTACTCCGCGGTGCCATTCCCCCTGGCGATCGTGTTGCTCAGCCCAAGTCTCCTGGAGAGACTCGGCGCTTTGTTCAGGGTGTACTCTCTCGTTATGCGCCTGTGAGTTGTTCCTTGCTTTCTTCTTTATACTTTCATATTGGCTGTCTTTCGGTTACTCACCCCTTGTTTTAATTGTTAGGGTATGTCTGACATGGTGAACATGTCATCACTCGTGCTCGAGTTATCTGACGAGAAGAAGACCCTTGAGGACAGCCAGGTCTCTCTGAAGGCTGAGCTCACCACTGCTGCTGAGAAGGCGCGTTTATCTGATTTGAAGATGCAGGAGCTGAGGGACCAAGTGTCCTTGTTTGAGACTACCGTGGGTAGTTTACGCCGGGAGGCTGAGGTTGCATCTTCGCTCCACTCTGAGGAGTTACGGAAGTTGGAGGCTAGGTGCCGGGCGGAGGAGAGGACTGTCGCAGTGTCTGAGTACAAGGCTTCCTCTGCCTTCACTGCTGATTATAGCGCGCGTCTCACTCAAGAGATGAACCAGTTTGGTGAGTATCTGGTTGATCACATTTTCCGCATTGATCCTCAGTTTCCAGTTGGTGACCTTGGTGACTTCGGACCATACGCCACTGGCTACATGGCTGTTCTGAGGGGTCAGGCTGCTGTTGCAGACGAGCCTGCCCCTACACAGGTGGATGCTACACCTGTGGAGATCGGTACTTCAGATTCCTCCTCTTCATCCATATCTGCAGGTGGTTCAGCTTCAGGGGGTGAGGGTGACTCTCCCGAAGGTTCTGATTGATGTGTTTACATCATGCTATCTTTGTACATATAACTATACTCCTTCTCCCCTTTAATGGGTTGAGTGTCTTTTGAGATTGTGGTGGTGTTTGTTGTTACTTTCCTTTTGCCGTATTGTGTTGTTGACTACGTGGTTCGCTTGCCTTTACATTAGTGCTTCTCATGCTTTTGTATATATCCCTTTGGTTATGGACTCTTCTCTTGATGTGTTTCCTTTAGTTATCCTTCTTTCGTGTTTTCCCTCATGCCATACCTGCTATTTCATCAAGAAAAAACATTATGTGTTCTTCATATTACTTTACTTTGAGATTACTTTCTCATTGGATCCTTCTGAGCATGGTGCGATGATCTCTTCTGATACCCTTTAAATGGTATACATGGTATAGTTAGACCAAAGATACGCTCTTGGTGGGCGTCGAATCTGATCACGAGACAGGCTCTCGGAGGGCACTTAACGTTTCACAGGATAGGTTCCCGGAGGGCACAGGTTAAACTAGAGATATACTCTTGGTTGGTATCGAAAACTGTTCACGAGACAGGCTCTCGGAGGGCACTTAACGTTTCGCAGGATAGGCTCCCGGAGGGCACAGGTTAGACCAAAGATACGCTCCTGGTTGGCGTTGAAACTATTCGCGAGACAGGCTCTCGGAGGGCACTTAACGTTTCACAGGATAGGCTCCCGGAGGGCGCAGGTTAGACCAAAGATACGCTTCTGGTTGGCATCGAAAACTGTTCACGAGACAGGCTCTCGGAGGGCGCTTAACGTTTCACAGGATAGGCTCCCGGAGGGCTCAGGTTAGACCAAATATACGCTCCTGGTGGGCGTCGAAGCTGGTAGTTTGAAATCTACCTCAAGATACGCTCTTGGGGGCGTCGAATCTGGTAGTGTTTTTTCTACCTCAAGATACGCTCTTGGTGGCGTCGAATCTGGTAGGTTGCAAATCTACCTCAAGATACGCTCCTGGGGGCGTCGAAAATCGTAGTTTTTGGAAACCACTCTCAAGATACGCTCTTGGTGCGTCGAAGGTCGTAGTGTAATAACTACTCTCAAGATACGCTCTTGGGGGCGTCGAAGTTCGTAGTATGAACACTACTCTCAAGATACGCTCTTGGGGGCGTCGAAGTTCGTAGTTTTTGGAAACCACTCTCAAGATACGCTCTTGGGGGCGTCGAGGGTCGTAGTATGAATACTACTCTCAAGATACGCTCTTGGGGGCGTCGGAGGTCGTAGTATGGATACTACTCTCAAGATACGCTCTTGGGGGCGTCGAAGGTCGTAGTATGAATACTACTCTCAAGATACGCTCTTGGGGGCGTCGAGACTGTTGTTGACTTGAAGTCATATCTGTGTAAGGATAACGTCATGATTATATCACATTCATTGGAATATACCTTTGAAGGAAAACATACTCCCTTAAGAGCATTCATGGTTTTTGTACAGATGGGGTGCCTTGGGTGTGTCAAGACACCCTTTGGAGGAAATCAAAGATAGTTGTAGAGTTGGAGTAACTTCGTGAGTTCTCCTTCTCAAAAGTTGTTTTTGAAAAACTTGGAAAGCTTGAACATATAAAGTGCTAGATGTGAAACTAAGGATATGGGGTGGTTACTTTGTCTGTTGCCACGTACTCCTTCAGACCTCCATTGTGAATCATTTCCTCCACTTCTATCTTCAGCACCATGCAGTTGTTGGTTTGATGCCCCCAGGTCCCATGGTACTCACACCATCCCTGTGCATCCCTTCCTAGGAAGGCCTTGCCCTCCTCCCTGCATGTTGGTAGCTCCTGCTTGAGGTGCTTGTGGAAAATTTCTTCTATGCTCACTGTAAGGGGTGTGAATGTGAAGTTTACACCTCCTCCCAGTGTGTCAGTGTTTCTTCCTTTCTCCAGAACTTCGTCTAGCTGTTCCACTTCCTCTGCAAATGCTTTGTCTAGCCTTTCCTTGAGCTCCCTCATCGTGCTCGTCATGACCATCTCATAGAGCCCCCCATAGGCCTCGAATGAGTTTTGATGCATGTTTCTAATAAATTCTCTGACGGTTTCTCCTCTTGTGATGTCCATGTTGGCACCATAACTGGAGAATCTCTGGAAATAGCTTGATATTGACTCCTGCGGCATTTGCTTGATATCATCGATGTGACGGAAACCTCTTAAGATGGAGTTCCTTGTTCTCTTCCCCTCTTTGGTGTCTGGCTGCCAAGGTATGACTGTCACCTTCACAGCCTTGCTCCTGTGTCTCCTCTTAGGCACTGTTTGAAAAAACTGCCTGCTCAAACGGAGTACCACTCCATTCTTCATCTTTCCCTGCCTTTGCCTCCTTCTCCTCTTCTTTCTATCTTGGTTGGCTCCAACCATGACCACAGCCACTGTGTTTGTCCCGTGTGATCCACGTCTCATGGAGTTGACGTAGCACTGCCTTGCGGTGCGCTGATCACCCAGGACTTCTCCGACTCCATTCTCAGTGATGTACTTCAGCTTCTGGTGTACGGTGGATGGCACGATTTCATATGGGTTTATGGTTGTCCTTCCTAGGATCCCATTGTAGGCTCCCAGGCTTTCCACCACCACAAAGTTAACATTCACTTTCAGCTGTGTCCATCCTTGGCCCATGGTCACCGGCAGGGTTATCATTCCCAGGGGGTAGCTTGTTGCCCCTGAGAAGCCAACTAGAGGGAAGTTGACTGGTTTGATGTCTGCCTTGGTTTTCCCTATCTCTTCTAGGACTCTCAAGCTTAGGAGGTCAGCTGAGCTACCCCCATCCACCAAAATTCTCTTTACATCAAAATTATCAATGTCTATTGTGATAACTAGAGCATCGTCATGTGGGAAGACGATGTGGCTCTTGTCCTTCTCTGAGAATTCGATCTTGATTTCTTCTCCTTCTCTTGGCCTTTTTCTCCACCTCGGCACTGAACCCAGCTTTGATGCGTAGACCTCCCTTGCATTAGCAGTTGGGCCACCTGAGGCTACTCCCCCGTGTATCATGTTTATGGTTCCTCTCTTGTTGGGTGGAGGATTGTAGTCTACTTTGCCTTTGCCCTTGTCTCTGTGTGATGGCCCTAGCTGCATGTTGTTGCCTCCATGATCCACGAACTGCTTTAGGTCTCCCCTTTGGATGGCATTGTTGATGCTTAGCTTTAGGCTGAAGCATTCGTTCGTGTCGTGCCCGTAAGCTTCATGGTTGTCGCACCATCTATCTTTGTGATTCCCCACCATTGGGGCTCTCCACCTTGCAGGGGGTGACCAGAGCTTCTGGTTCCGCATCTCTTTGAGGACAGTAGCTGGAGTGGCGTTCAATGGGACGAACTTGATGACATTTATTTCTCTGGGCTTTATTGGTTCGCCCATTTGGTTTCTTTGCTGGGGCGGACGCCATTCCTGCTGCCTTGTGTGCTGAGGTGCCTGGGGTGGTTTGCCTTTGTTCGGCTTTGCATTGTCTTCGTTGGCTGCTTGAATCTTGGCTTTCTTACTTGCCCTGTGCATCTCCAGGTCTATATGAGTTTTGACTCTTCCTGCAAGCTCCTCTAAGGTGCTCGCTGGCCTCTTGGCCATCTTTTCTGCCAGTGTGGACCCGAAGCGGCCTAGGTTTCTGATAAAGGCTCGTATTATCTCACCCTCAGTGATGTCGCCCTGGATGTCTGCGATATTTTGATTGAACCTAGTGTAGTAACTGGCTAGAGATTCATCATATTCTTGTTTCACATCATCGATGGAGCCTGTGCCTTTGAGGAGTTTCCTCTCCCCTAGATATCTCTGCAGGAACTTCGCCTTTAGCTGCTCCCATGAGTGGATGCTTTCAGAGGGTAGACTGAAGAACCAGTGTGAGGCCACCCCTGATAGGGTGTTTGGGAACAGGAGTGCCTTGTATCTTTCATCAGTGGTCCTCCCAAATAGGGAGGCCTCATGCTGTTGGATATGCTCTAGGGGGTCTCCCTTCCCATTGTACTTTGCAATTTGTACTGTGTGCAGGGAGTCTGGCACCCTGTTCATCTCCAGTTCCCTTGTGAAAGGGTGGTTCGTCTTATCACTTAGACAATGCAAGCTTGTTTTCTTTGACTCATTCATCTTCCGGGTTATCATTGCCTCTATTTCCTCCGGAGTGATCAATATCGGTGTTGGAGTGTAATTCCTCTGATAGCCTCCGTAGTTGTAGATAGGGCTTGCCGGGATCCCTTGTCCGTATTGATACGGGCTGTAGGTGTATCCTTGGTGTCCCTGCTGGGGTGCTTCATAGAATTCTTGCCTCCTTGGAGGTCTTGCTTGTCTTTCCTCCCCCAGTGGGTGTAAGCCCTTGCATTCTGCTGTTGCCTAGGAGGCACGAATTGTTGCCTTCCCTCTTGGGGTGGCTCCTGGTAATATCTTCTTTGCTCCTCTTGCTGCCCTGCTCGAGGGTGCGAGTGGTGCTCTTTCGTTGGGATCTGCTCCTCTTCATAAGCTTCAGTGTGTGTCCCCTGGGTGTATGCCGGCCTTGCATATGTTGTGTGGGCGCGGTTGCCATCCCTTTGGGCCGGCATCCCATACGGGTACCCTTGGGGTTGCGCCTCATAATAATACCCCTCAGGGGGTGCCGTGTGCTGGGACGGCACTCCCTGTTGTTCTCTTTCTCTCTGTGGCCTTCTTGCCCGAGGTGTGGAGGCTGTGGAGGACTCAGGCCCAGCTGGGCGTGAGGGTCCTCCCTCCTGGTTGTTCTGTTGAGGAGGCTGTGGTACTTCTTGTGGTTCTGGTTGCATTGGCCGCTTCCCAGGGTTAGGCTGCCTTCCTGGGGGTATAGGCTCTCTCCTTCGCCCGTTGCCCCCAGGTGGGCGGTGGTGCCTAGACACCCTGCTGTTCGTCATTGCTCGTGTAATAGCCAGGCTTTCTGTCCGAAGCCCGCAGACGGCGCCAAGTGTTAGGTTCCGAGATCTGGGTCAATGGATGATCGGCTCAAATCCCGTTCCTCACTGGAGATGTGGATGATCTGATACTCTCGGGTTGCCCTGCCTTAGTTTGCGTCCTTCCTTCTGTCGCTTCTCTTCTCCTTGCGCCCTGCAGAAGGGGCAGTACCAGACACAGAGAGGGGGGGGGGGGGTGGTGCCTGGTGAACCCTCTCCGATGCCTAAGTCAGTATCGTTTTTAGAGAGATAAAGCTAGAGAGATGTCAGAGCAAAATAATCCAAATTGCCAAGATGATCAAATGAATAGTGAAGGTGGGGTATTTATAGGCAACGGTGTCATTAAGGTGGCTTAATGACATCGTTAACCTTTAAACACAATTAATTAACCTTTAAGCGCATAATTAAGACCTTAGGATACGGAGAAGGTAGGCGGAGTGAACCGAGTGTGGGAGTCCAAAAAATGGTGCCGGGGCCCTTGGGGGGAGGAGAAATCCGACCCCCAAGGGTAGGGGTTGGGTGAGGGCACCCAACACCTCCTAGGGAGGATGGGGTTGGCCAACCCCTCCATTAATTGAAATCCAGGGCTCTGCCCACAATATGCAATATCCAGCTAGCTTGTCATGGTCAAGAAGCAATTCTAATCAAGCAATAATATCAAATAATATAGCAATTTCGATTCAGTCCACTAAAGATTCAGTCCAAAAATCATGCATTTTGGAGATCCATCCCCATATACGAAACTAGACATCAGGTTTGATTAAAACGTGAAAATTTCAAACCTATCAGCGTTGTGTATGTAATTTTAAAAGTTTGAAAACATTTTTATTTTAAAATTTGACCATGCTAGTTTTAGTTAACTCGGGTCGATCCGACCAAAACAGTCTGGTTCATGTCAATTTGGGCCGACCGGTCCGGTAAAACTAGTCTGATCGATCCGGTTCGGTTTAAATTGGATTTTGGTTCGCTTATTCATGCAAACCTGGTCGGTTTGGTTTGACCGATTAGTTACCCGGTCCGACCTGACTCGGATGGGATGGACCGATTGAGAAAATCTGGGTCGGTTGACCCGACACGGTTAGACCCGTGGAACCCGACCCAGTTCAGTTCTGTTGACCCGGTTCGGGTTCTTATGGCTATCCGGGTCTGTCGACCTGACCCAGATGTGCAAATTCGACCGGGCCGTTAACCCTGTAGGGTTCGGCTGAAATATACTTGTGGGCTAAGTAGGGTTTTAAAATCCATTAAAAACTAAACTTAGCCACCAAGTAATATTAACTACTGATATAGTTTCCAAATATATTTGCACAATATGTATATATATAATTTTGGCCCTTTAGGTAATATATATATTCAATATTCTATATTAGGGATATAAATCTATCAAACACATATTTTCTCATTCTTTAAGAAACTAATATCTATCAATTAATGTCACAATTGTCTTGTGCACCTAACCGTAATTTCGTCCAGATTCATCTTGTTAGGACCGAAACTGATGGATATACGCCCAATTTGAACCGTTGACTTCTGAACCGTTGTATTTTTATCGTCCCATTAACGATTGTAAATCGAAACTTCAACCCGGACACTTCGCGAGATCATCAACGGCTCGGACGAGGCCGAAGCGCTCGTCCGGCCAAGGTAAACTCACCTAGGTGAGGTTGTGTGGCCACACCCGACCTCCCCTAGGGGAGATCGGGTCAGCCAACCCGATCTCCCCTAGGGGAGATCGGGTGGACCAACCCGATCTCTCCTAGGAGAGATCGGGTCGGCCAACCCGATCTCTCCTAGGAGGGATGGGGTTGGGGGAGATCGGGTTGGCTGACCCGATCTCCCCTAGGGGAGGTCGGGTGTGGCAACACAACCTCACCTAGGTGAGTTTACCTTGGCCGGACGAGCGCTTCGGCCTCGTCCGAGCCGTTGATGATCTCGCGAAGTGTCCGGGTTGAAGTTTCGATTTACAATCGTTAATGGGACGATAAAAATACAACGGTTCAGAAGTCAACGGGTTCAAATTGGGCGTATATCCATCAGTTTCGGTCCTAACAAGATGAATCTGGACGAAATTACGGTTAGGTGCACAAGACAATTGTGACATTAATTGATAGATATTAGTTTCTTAAAGAATGAGAAAATATGTGTTTGATAGATTTATATCCCTAATATAGAATATTGAATATATATATTACCTAAAGGGCCAAAATTATATATATACATATTGTGCAAATATATTTGGAAACTATATCAGTAGTTAATATTACTTGGTGGCTAAGTTTAGTTTTTAATGGATTTTAAAACCCTACTTAGCCCACAAGTATATTTCAGCCGAACCCTACAGGGTTAACGGCCCGGTCGAATTTGCACATCTGGGTCAGGTCCACAGACCCGGATAGCCATAAGAACCCGAACCGGGTCAACAGAACTGAACTGGGTCGGGTTCCACGGGTCTAACCGTGTCGGGTCAACCGACCCAGATTTTCTCAATCGGTCCATCCCATCCGAGTCAGGTCGGACCGGGTAACTAATCGGTCACCAAACCGACCAGGTTTGCATGAATAAGCGAACCAAAATCCAATTTAAACCGAACCGGATCGATCAGACTAGTTTTACCGGACCGGTCGGCCCAAATTGACATGAACCAGACTGTTTTGGTCGGATCGACCCGAGTTAACTAAAACTAGCATGGTCAAATTTTAAAATAAAAATGTTTTCAAACTTTTAAAATTACATACACAACGCTGATAGGTTTGAAATTTTCACGTTTTAATCAAACCTGATGTCTAGTTTCGTATATGGGGTTGGATCTCCAAAATGCATGATTTTTGGACTGAATCTTTAGTGGACTGAATCGAAATTGCTATATTATTTGATATTATTGCTTGATTAGAATTGCTTCTTGACCATGACAAGCTAGCTGGATATTGCATATTGTGGGCAGAGCCCTGGATTTCAATTAATGGGTTGCGTACTAGGATAGACATGTTGTGATGGTTGTTATTGCCTAGAATCCATGTCTAGAAGTTCGCATGATTTATTGTTAGCATGAATTGCAAGTCATCCCCAAATGTTTAAAATTGATTTAGTCGCTAAGTTTGCATGTTTGATGTGGTGTGATCACGCATGATACGTATGCACGAATGTTGAGGATGTAGCCGTATGTAATAATTTACTTATGTTGTAGAATTATATATGCTAGCATGATTTCCTCGGAACATTAGACGCATGACGTGTGTGCATGATTGTTTGACGATGTGGCTGCAAGTGATAATTTGCTTATGTAGTAGAATTTTATGTGCTTGCATGAATTCCTTGAAACATTTTAAAAAGGGAATTGTGAAAGCCAAGATTAGGTGTATTTTAAAACTCTTCGTTCAAGTGAAAGCGATTAAAACATTTTTAAAAGATTGGTCTATTAGAAAGGAGTCGTCCGCAGCGTGAACTCTTTCACGGCCTCCTTCCATTGGTTTACTGGTGGTTGGGTTGGCTAGATGGTTGAGGAAACATTGTCCTTCGCCTCCTTTTTCATAGATTTCCGATGTATGCAAAAAAAAAAAAAAAAATCAAAATGTTATTGTCTTCCTGATTGTCGGATGATTGTCAATGTGTAAATTTAGGTGGCTGGTAGAGACGTTTCTATACTTCTCTCGATCATGATGGTATGAACTACAATGCTTGGAGTGCATTTGTAAAGGATCTCCTCGTTGCAAGAGACATTTATCATTGTATCGATGCGAAAGCTGATAGAACAATGACGGATGAATATGGTAATCCGTGTCGTAGCCAAGGGGAAATATTTTATAATGATCTGGAAGCAAGAATGGTGATTCTATCAACCTTCACTCATGAGGTTGCTGAAGCTTGCAAACATAACTATTATACATTACAGCTTTAGTGTACCCTTCGCATCTGCTACGGTGGATGAAGGGTTGCTGAAGCAAGAATTGTCTTAATTGTGAATGATGCACTTCTGTCCATGGATGCTGGTGTAAAAGCCGGTCGAGACCTTCCAGATGAAAGGTCTATATGGAAGAGAATGTTTTCAATTCTGAAGAGGTATCCCATCTCATGGTTTGCTGATCATGAAGGACTCACTTGCATGATTGAATCAATTGAGTATACCATGGGTATCTCCAGGCACATTAACCAGAGAAGAAGGGAAGCCAACTTCATGAATTACCAAATAACATCGAGGGAAGTCTACAATGATATTCCTAAATCGTGGTTGATCTGACCCCAGAGGTCACAAACGATGTTCCGGTGGGACAAACACTGTCGATGTAAGTGCGTCTCAGGTGCACCTCAATTGCCATATAAATTCATAAAACGTTTTATTGAACACAAATCATCTGATGTGATTCCCTTGTGAATTCTTTTCAGGTGTGATGATTCAGAATGGCAAGAAGGTCAAGACTATTAAATTCTCTCTTTGTTGTTGCTTTATGATTGCAACCTTATTATTTTCATTTTAATTGTTCTTATGATTGTTGAATTTTGGTTATTTAAGATTCGGAATTATTGAATAAAGTAATTGTTATTCGATTCGAAGAACAATTTCCTTATCAATTATCGATCCGGTCAAAGGGAACGATCTGAAATGAAAATTCAAACCTGCGGTTTAGGCAAAGTTTCGGCCAGGACAACTGGCGAGTGAAACGAAAAGATTAACATGCTCCATCATAATTGTCATAAACCTGTCGATTGAGTACTTAGAAAACGAATAGATTTAAAATTCCTTATATGTTAGTACTCCATGAAAATAAATAAATTGTAACGAATAACATGTGAAAGACCGATTAAATTAAATTTTGGAAACGAAACGATTACGCCATGAGTAACACCTGGCATCACACGCGTAGCGCGCTTGTCCTTCGATAGATATCACACATCGATTGAAAGTAAAAATTAAATGTGAATTGCTTGATACGAAGCTCGAAAAAAATTTCATTTGCATAAATACCCAGTTCGGGTCTTACTCATATAATTTATCGTGGAGAATAAATACGAGCAAAAGGTTAGAACCTATAAGCTGGAAATTTACTTCATTGATCACTAGGGATTACAATCAAGATGATAGAATATATATACTAAGTGAAACTAGGCTCACCAACTAAGACTATACAAAGAGTTGTGAACCAGGTGCATAGTGTTTGCATAACATAACCGGGTGCATACATAGTGGCAGAGTGTATGCATAGTGAAACTAAGTGTATGCATAGTGTATTGAACATAGTCTTCATATACACTTCTATATTCTCCCATCCTTTTTTTCCTCTTCTTTTCTTTCTTGGAAGACATCTTTAATTCCATATAATCTCAACAAGGCTAAGTGTTGATTCTTCACTAAAGCCTTGGTAAGCAAGTCAGCTAGTTGATCCTTTGAAGGAATGTAATGGACACCAATCATCCCAAGTTCAATGTGATGCCTTGTGAAGTGACAATCCAATTCAATATGCTTTGTACGCTCATGAAATATTGGATTTTTAGCAATCTTCACAGCTGCTTGACTATCTGTGTATATGGGAATAGGAAGGCTTACTTGCAAACCAAGTTCTTTAAGAATTCTGCCTACCCAAAGTGCCTCTTGAATTGCAACTCTTAGGCATCTATACTCTGCTTCAGCACTTGATAGTGAAATGGTATCTTGTTTCTTGACCTTCCAACCTATCATAGCTGCTCCAAGTTTTACACAATAGGCACTCACTGATTTTCTACTAAAAGGACAAGCAGCCCAATCAGAATCACAAAACAAGCTCAAATTGAGGTTGTTGTTTGAGGGATAGATTAACCCTTGGCTGGGGGTGCCCTTGATGTATTTGATCACTCTAATGGCTGCATTGTAGTGTGATTTCTTAGGCTTGTCCACAAATTGACTAAGCCTTTGCACTGAAAAGCTAATGTCAAGCCTAGTCATGGTAAGGTATAGTAACTTACCAACCAATCTTCTAAAAGAAGTGGCATCCTCTAAAAGAGGATCATCTGAATTTGAGTTGGTTGCCTTGTCATACTCATATGTTGTGAGTTTGACATTGAATTCCATTGGTGTATCAATAGGCCTAGCTACTCCTAGGCCTGCATCTTCAATCAACTCCATAGCATACTTTCTTTGATTAATCACAAGTCCTTGATTGGATCTTGCAATTTCCAATCCCAAAAAATATCTCAATTCCCCCAAATCCTTCAACTTGAAGTGTGTTTGTAGAATGCACTTCAATTGATTGATCATCTTGGCATTGGAACCTGTGATTAGCAAATCATCAACATAAATGAGCAAGAAGACTTTGTCAACACCTTGTATCTTGGTGAATAAGGAATGATCAGAGGCACATTGCTTATATCCATTCTTCACCAATGTTTGTGTGAGCTTGATATTCCATTGTATTGATGCTTGTTTGAGGCCATATAATGACTTGAGAAGCTTGCACACACGTTTAGGAGACCCATCATTGGATTTGGAATGATCAAAACCTTGGGGAATATCCATATACACCTCTTCAGTTAGATCACCTTGAAGAAATGCATTTTTAACATCCATATGATATAGACCCCAAGATTTGGCAGCTGCCAATGCTAAGACAATCCTCACTGTGTCCATCTTGACCACAGGTGAAAATGTCTCATTGAAATCAGTCCCTTCAATCTGAGTAAAACCCTTGGCAACCAATCTAGCCTTGTATCTCTTAATAGATCCATCTGAATTGTACTTTACCTTGAAAACCCATTTGCACCCAATTGATGATTTGTCTAGAGGAAGATCCACCAATTCCCATGTGTTGTTGGTTTGAAGAGCTTGTATCTCCTCCTTCATTGCCATAATCCAGTTTGGATCCTTGATGGCCTGCTTGTAAGTAGTTGGTTCCTTGACTTTGTCAATGGCAGTCAAGAAACACTTGTATTGAGGCCCCAAAGTGTCATAGGACATAAATTTCTCCATGCCAAAAGTAGCATTGGAAGTGGCCTTGTTTTGTAGTTCAGCAATCCTTGCACTCCTCCTAAGAGGTGGTGGATGTAGTTTGGCAATTCTAGCACTTTTCCTCAAGGTAGGTGGTTGAGGAGCATCATCAGGAGCATCATCAATTGGTATTTGATTCTGAGCTTGAGCAACATGTTGAGGTAGAGGGTCATCAAAGTATTTTGGAGTCTCAGTTGGAAAGTCTTCAAGATGTTGCTTGGCATCCAAGCAAGAGGGGATCAAAGCTCTCAAGGCCTCCTTTGACAAACTGAATGGGAAAATTTCCTCATGGAATTTAACATCCCTAGATACATGAAAGACTGAGTTGGTCAAGTTCATTAGAAGGTACCCTTTTTGAGATGTGGAGTAACCCATAAAATGCATGGCTCAGCCCTTGGACTGAATTTGTCATGGTTGTTTAGTCTAGTTGCAAAGCATAAACAACCTATCACCCTTAAATGTTGTAGAGAAGGCACCTTCCCATATAGTACCTCCATGGGTGACTTGAAATTCAATATAGAAGATGGTAGCCTGTTGAGCAAATAACAAGCATTGAGTATGCAATACCCCCAATGTCTCAATGGCATGGAAGCTTGGAACCTAATTGCTCTAGCAATGTTGAGGATATCCCTATGCTTGCGTTCCACTCTTCCATTTTGTTGTGGTGTATGCACACAACTAGTTTGATGATGGATGCCAAATTGGTGAAGTAAATCCTTGCAAACTGAGTTGATGAACTCAGTCCCATTATCACTCCTCAAAGTCTTCACCATAGTTGCAAACTGATTCTTCACCATTATCAAGAAATTCTTGATGTGCAAGAAAGTATCACTCTTGTGCTTCATCAAATAGACCCAAGTTGCTCTTGAGTAATCATCAACAATGGTCAAGAAGTATTGATTGTTCTTGAATGTAGGCACCTTGTAGGGACCCCATAAGTCCATGTGAATCAAATCAAAAGGTCTAGAAGCAATTGAATCACTGATTGGGAATGACAATCTAGATTGCTTTGCAAGGGGGCAAATAGTGCATTGTTTGATACAACCATAAGACTTATTCAAACCTAAAACATCCAAATGATTCAAATAAGCTTCTGACACATGACCCAAACGTTTGTGCCATTTCAAAACATCCTCCTTATTTCCCAAGCAAGCATTAGCTATCTTTCTTGAGTCTGAAGGCACCACATCCTTCAAGGTGTAAAGTCCTTTATTCCATTCCCCAATCACCATGGACTTGCCACTCTGGCCCTGAAGCAACACATGATCACAAGTAAAGATCACTTTGCAATTCAATTGATTAGGAAGCCTAGAAACTGAGATCAAGTTGAAATGAAATCAGGGACCAAAAGTATGTTGGTCAATCTGAATCCACTAGAGAAAGAGCAAGAACCAATATGAGTCACTTTGCACTTGTGACCATTTGGTAAGTGAACAAATTGATGATCTGAATCACTTCTTCTCAAATCATGTAGCCAATCAATTTGGTGAGTGATGTGGTTAGTTGCACCTGAATCAACTATCCAAATCATAGGCTCATTAGTGGTACCTGCCATATTGACATGAGCTTGATCAACATCTTCAAAGGTTAAATGATCAAAGTGATCATCATGGGCAGCTACATGGTGAATCCTCTTTTCAGTTGTGCCATGTACAATCCTTTTGTCCCCAGCTGCCACATGCATGATTGTACTTGAGCTTCCACCATTGTCAACAACATTGGCCCTAGGCTTCTTGGATGGTTGAAGATGTGGTGGTACACCATTCTTGATGAAACAAGTATCTTCCAAATGACCCCTTTTTCCACAATAGTTACAAAACCTTGTGTCATTAGATCTTCCATAGCCCCTACCAGAATTGCCACCATTCCTTCCATTGCCCCTGCCAGGGCCACCATTGCCCCTTCCAGCTCCAAAAGATTGATTCCTTCTTGTATATAGGGCAGCAGTCTCACCAATATCTCCAATAGAACCAGAGATTGATCTCTGACTCTCTTCTTGAACCAAAACAGAGAAAGCAATGCTTAAGGAAGGAAGTGGTTGCCTCATCAACAAGCTATTCCTAATGTGGCCATAGGAGTCATTCAGTCCCAAGAGGAATGCCATTAGCTTTTGCTTCTCTTTGTGCTCATTAACAATGGCAATGTCTCCAGCACATTCAAGTTGCAAGTCATCAATGGAAGCAAGAGCATCCCAAAGTTGCTTCATCTTGGCAAAGTACTCAGTGATGGAAAGTGTGCCTTGAGAAGTCTGGTAAATTTCTCTTGTCAGTTGAAAAATTTGAGTTCCATCCACCTTGTCATACATTTCCCTCAAGTCATTCCAAATTGAAGCAGCAGTTGGGTTATAAATCAATCCAGAAACCAAGTCCTTTGCCACTGTGTTTCTGAGCCATGCCTTTACAATGGCATTGGCTCTATCCCGTTTCACCCTTTGATCAAGTGGAACATTGAGCCTTGTGAAAGTTCCATCAATGAAACCCAACTTGTTTTTGACCAACAAGCCTTCTTTGATTGAGGTGCTCCAAGCATGGTAGTTGGAAATGCCTTGCAATTGAAAAGGGATAAGGAGGTGGCCAGTTGTATCCGAGGGATGAATGTAAATGGGATCATCAAAGCTATACTCATTAGCCATCTTGCAATACATAAACTTGATTCAAACAGGGGAGAATTCAAGGAATATAATCAGCAGATTTCCAAGAAAACCGAAATGAACCAGCTACCACAAAGTGACAAAACTGGCACACAACCAAACTTGCAATAGGACAAAGAATCAGCTAGCAATATCCAACTGAATTCGTACAGATCCGCCCACAAATCTGAGCAGACCAATCAAGAGAAGCCACCAAAAATCAAATCTGAACAATCTCCAATGATTGTGGAAGCAGAAATCCACAATCTCAATGCAAAATTCTTCAACAAACTGAAAGAACACCTTAGTCGAGCAATGAACTATCAAAGCTCAAAACGCAAAGAAACAATGGAGATCAAGCTATAAGCACAGCTCAATAGTGTAACCAGGAATGAAGTGCGAACCCAAGAATTCAACAAGAGAATCCACGCAAATAGCAATCCATAGCTCAATCCAGGAAGAACTAGGCAAATCAGCTTGAAGACTAGTTCAAATCACCAAAAATGATTCCTACGCAGCTCAGATCTTGGAATGAGACTTACCCAAAGCCTTTCTTAAGCAAAAGAAAGGTTAATACAAGCAGAATTGAGTAACCAAGAAGTAATCCAAGCTGAATGCAAGTTGGATCAATGGAAAATCACAAGTAGAAATGAAGAAGAACTAGGTTGCTTCATCTCCAAGTTTGCGCCGCCATTACATAGCTCTGATACCATATAAGCTGGAAATTTACTTCATTGATCACTAGGGATTACAATCAAGATGATACATATATACTAAGTGAAACTAGGCTCACCAACTAAGACTATACAAAGAGTTGTGAACCAGGTGCATAGTGTTTGCATAACATAACCGGGTGCATACATAGTGGCAGAGTGTATGCATAGTGAAACTAAGTGTATGCATAGTGTATTGAACATAGTCTTCATATACACTTCTATAGAACCTAAGGCACCAACATAGGTGGACAAAACCTCTAGGAAGAGTATGCAATAAAAGTGGTATTGTATGTTAAATTACGATCTCTAATACGCCTCTAACGAATCAGATTGGCGGAGCATCTTAATCACACACTTCATATGATGTCGCAAGCTCAACTTCTAATCTCCTTCCTGGATGATGCGTTGTTGAATGGCACTCATGTAGTAAACCTTGTTCCTTCAAAATCGGTGGACACCACACCGTTTGAGCTGTGGGCTGGTAAAAAGATGGATCTTACCGGGCTGCGACCTTGGGGTTACGCAGCATACACACATCAAACCGACAACCGATTTGGAGAGTTGGGACCTAGAGGCCTGAAAAGTAATCTTTATTAGGTACTCCGAGAACTCTAAGGGATACATGTTTGTGGCAACTCAAGAGAATGGTGGCGTGATCGAACATGAGTCCAGAGACGTTATGTTCCTTGAGGACGAATTTCCTAAGCTTGGAAACATCAAATGAAGTCTTGATTGAACTAGAACTGGATGATGATAGTCAGGTCCCACTTACTTCGAGTGGGAGATTTGAGGTGAAAACACTAGTGAACGACATAGTAAACGAGAATGGAGAAATTTTCATAATAAATCTAGTGGGAGGAGTCAATCCAACCACGCAGATCACTGTTCCTACGGATGCGAATCAAGTGGAACTTGATCATCGTGTTGATGAACAGTTGGATGAGAAGCCTATAATTCCTCAAATACCTGCTGGTAACAGTGAGAGTGGGACAACCAACTTGGTTCATGGTCCTAGTGACCGTGGAATTCATCTCGGAGGTAAAATCCCGAGACCAAGAGGTCGTCAAAGAAAAGTTGTAGGTGAAGGTTCAAGCAATGCCCTTGTTCCCAGTGGGAGCACTTTTCCTAATGGGAGTATGGTTCAATTTAAAGACGGAAATATTGATCCTAGACTTAGTCAAAGGCACCGAACTTTTCCAAAGAAGTATCCCATCGAGAAAGGTGAATTATTCACCCTGACTTCAGTTGATGAACTGGTAACGGTTAAACAAGATTTGGAAGGACTTCAAGAGAAGGAATGAGAGAAATCTATGCAGTTATAGATTCTATGAAAGCCAATTCGGTATGGTCGTTTATTTATTTGCCTGATAACCGCAGAGCTATAGGGGCAAAGTGGGTTCTGAAATTGACCCCCAACTTTTATGGAAACGTTGATACAAAGCTCGATTGGTTGCAAATGGATATACCCAACTCTACGGAGTGGAATATGATGAGACATACTCACTGGCTGTGTGTTACACCACAGTCCGACATATCTTGGCCCTGGTTGCAAGCCTCGATTTGGAGCTGCATCAAATGGATGTTAAAACTGCAATCCTTCATGGAAACTTGTAGGAAGAGATTTACATGGGGCAACCGGAGGGTTTCAAAACCCTTGGGGACGAACAAAAGTTTGTAAACTCCAAAGATCGATCTATGGTCATAAATAATCGTCTCGGCAATGGTACCGTAGGTTCCACGAGGAAATCTTTGGCAATAGATTCGTGAATCTTCACGAGGATTCCTACGTGTACACAAAGACCTCTGAGTCGAAGTACGTTATGTTGACGTTATACGTCGATGACATACTAATTGCCGCAAATGTCGTGAGTTATTTAATTGAATCAAAGACCTGGTTGGAATCTGTGTTCGAGATGAAAGACATGGGAGAAGCCATGTACATCCTAGGCATTAAGATTGCTAGGGATCAGGCTGCTCGTAAACTATGTCGTTCTCAAAAAGCATGTATCAATAAATTGTTTAAAAGGTTCAATCTCCAAGATGCCAAACCTGTGGATACAACGGTAGTGTTTGGGTGCGCGCTGTCGATGCGTGTGGGCCCAAAAGACTAGGCGAAGCGTTAACAGATGAAAAGTGCAGAGTACCTTAGTATGGTTGGCAGTCTGATGTACGTCATGCAATCAGACCCTGGATATCTGTTACGTTGTGGGCTTAGTAACACGTTTCCAATCAGACCCTGGATTTCAACATTTACGAGTTGTAACATGAATTATTCGATATCTGAAACGTACAGTCGACTAAAGACTGTGCTATGAGGGTAGTAAACTTGAATTGGCTGGGTTCAGTGATGCCAACGATGGTGGCGATCCGGATGATCGCAAGTCTAGGATAAGTATTTCTCCTTTGCTAATGTCGCCATTTCATGGATGAGCAAGAAGCAATCTTGTGTCGCATTGTCTACAATGGAATCTGAATTCGTGGCCTTCTCTATAAATGTACAGGAATTTGTCTGGTTAAAGAGACTCTTGACTGCTCTGCTTGACATTTAGGACAGGAGTAAGCCTGTGAGGATTTACTCTGACTGTCAAGCATTAATAGTGCAGTTAAGAATCCAAAGTACCATAGTAGGACGAAACACATTAACGTTAAATATAATTATGCGAAAAATATGGTAGAAGACAAACTGATCAGATTAGAATACTTGTCATTTGAGAGTATGGTGGCAGACCCATTGACAAAACCTTTACGCAGGCAAGTTTTTGAAAAGCATGTCAAAATGCTTGGACTATGTAGTGTTTAGGAGGCTTGTATTATGTCAATAACGGGCTCTTATTACGGCGACCCATTCACCAAATGCCAACATCTCCCACTCGCTGGAATAGGAGGGAGCCTGTTAATATGCTGATGACCAACACATTAACATTTGTTCTTCGATCTAGTCCAGCTTCCCAATTGTTCATACGAGGTTTGTCATGCGACCTATAGACATAATGGATATCGTGCTACTCATCGGTTAAGAGTGTTGTACCGTCCGCGGAACGTTGATTCCCAACATGTTATCAACATGTTATCAACATGTTACTTCTCTGTGCCACGATATATCCCTGGTCAACTGTTATTTTCCAATTTCCTAGTTTCCACATAGGAGCACTTCTCCAAGGCATCCGTACAAGTATTCAAAACCTTCAACTAATATCCGGTTGGTGGCCACCTAGTGAATACAAGAGTCGGAGAATTACAGGTGTGCATAACCATCATCATTGCTCATATCCTTAGTCAATCTCAACTGGTTTCCAATACGTGGTCACTGGGCCTTTTTGTTCGGGCACTGCGTTCGTACGCATGTAGGCGAACATTGAGGCCAACCTTAGATACGATTTATGAGTGTTAAGGATACTTCAGGTGCTCCTTCATTAAGCACCCGGGATCAATCACACGCTTAAGGTGAAGATGTTTGCGCCCATCAGAATCTTGAAAGATTCAGCATAGCACAACCGAGCCTGACCCCGTGGTCAAACATTGCACGCGCAGTATGAAGTGCACGTCGACAGCATAACCTGAACTTACATATTGTCATGAGTGGGAAATGTCATATGCTATTGCAGATTTTCATCTGGCCCAGATTGTGGTTCCTGATGAACAGAGTTCATCACGACGATCCGCAAAACAATGATCATGTCGTGTTAACTCGAAACCAAATGATTTTTTTGGTTAACCAGGTTTATCTTTCGAAACACCGTGGTTCTTAGTCGGTCTTGACTTGGTAGAGGTTCCCCCTCCATCAAGAAGAACGTGCCTATGTGACAAGGCAAGACCCACATTCGACATGTTTCATTAGGAGGTTTTACACTCCAACGACTAGTTTGTAGACCGTAAATCCGATGTAATTCATCCATCATGACGTCGTAAAATCATAAACTCAAATTTCACTTCTTTTATTTTAAAAACTCAAAATGTTATTGACACGATACAAGCCTCCTAAACCCTACGCAGTCCAAGCATTTTGACATGCTTTTCGAAAACTTCCCTACGTAAAGGTTTTTGTCAATGGGTTTTCCCCCATACTCTCAGAGGATAAGAATTCTAATGTGTTTCGTCCAACTATGGTACTTTGGATTCTTAGCTGCTATCGATGATTGACTGTCAGAGTAAATCCACACAGGATTACAACATTCCTCGACGTCCAGCAGAGCAGTCAAGAGTTTCTCTAGCCAGACAGCCTCCTGTGCATTCATAGAGAGGGCTATGAATTTGGATTCCATCGTAGACAACGCGACACAAAATTGCTTCTTGCTCATTCATGAAATGGCAGCATTAGCAAGGAGAAATACTCATCCTAAGGTGGACTTACAATCATCCAGATCGCAACCATGGTCGGCGTCACTTAACCCAGTCAATTCAACCTGACCACCCTCATAGCACAGTCTGTAGTTGACAGTACCTTACAAATATCCAAAAATGGGTTTTACGACTCGTAAATGTTGATATCCAGAGTATGATTGGAAACGTGCTACTAATTCCATAGCATAACAGATATCTCGAAGAGTGCATTGCATGGCGTACATCATACTGCCAACGATACTAAGGTACTCTGTACTTTTCACCTGTTCACGCTACGCCTGGTCTTTTGAGTCCACACGCTTCGACAACGCGCACCCAAACACAACCGGCGTATCCACAGGTTTGGCAACTTGGAGATTGAAATTTCCCAACAATTTGTTCATATAGGCTTGTTGAGACAGACATAGTCTTCGAACAGCCTGACGCCTAGCAATCTTAATGCCTAGGATGTACGTGGCTTCTCCCATGTCCTTCATCTCGAACACAGATGCCAGCCAAGACTTTGATTCATTTAAATAACTCACGTCGTTCGCTGCAATTTGTATGTCATCGACGTATAACGTCAAGATAACGTACTTCGACTTAGAGGTCATTGTTTACACGCAGGGATCCTTGTGAAGATTCAAAAATCCGTTGCCAATGATTTCCTCGTGGAACCTGCTGTACCATTGCCGAGACGATTGTTTAAGACCATATATCGATCTTTGGAGTTTACAAACTTACGTTCGTTACCAGTGGTTATGAAACCCTCCGGTTGCTCCATGTAGATCTCTTTTTCCAAGTTCCCATGAAGGAATGCAGTCTTATCCATTTGGTGCAGTTCCAGATCGAGGCTTGTAACCAGGGCCATGATGGCCCGGACTGTGGTGTAACTAGGGGTGTAAATGAGTCAAGCTACTCGTGAGCTGCTCGAGATCGGCTCGGTCAATATTCGAATTCGACTCGCTAAATTTCGAGTGAAGCTCGAGTCGAGATTTTTCTGATACCGAGTTGAGTTCGAGTTCACTGGTACTCGACTCGAGAGGGTCGCGAGCCTAGTGGAGGTTTTTTGTTTTGCCTATTCGTGTCGAGTTCGAGTTTTTCGAGCTTTATGTAATAATATTATATATGTATGTATTGAGTTCGAGCTCGAGTTCGAGTCAAAGGCCTAATCGATTCGAGTTCGAGCTCGAGCTATGGTGCACAATTTATAATTTAATTGAATTTTTTTAACCTTATCGAGTCGAGCCGAGCTCGAACTTGCCGAGTATTAAATCGATTCGAGCTCGAGCTTGAAAAATTAAGGCTCGGAATAGCTCGAGCTCGAGCTCGAGTAAACTGTTTCGACTCAAGCTTTCCATATACTCAGCTCGACTCGGCTCGTTTACAGCCCTATGTGTAATGCGCAGTCGGTGAGTATGTCACATCAAAGTCCACTCCGTGGAGTTGGGTATATCCTTTCGCAACCAATCGAGCTTTGTAGCACTCAACGTTTCAATAAGCAGTGAATTTCAATTTCAGAACCCACTTTGCCCCTATCGCTCTGCGGTTAGCAGGCAAATCAACTAACGACAATACCCAATTGGCTTTCATGGAGGTGATCTCTTCCTCCATTTATTTCCTTCATTCATTCCCTTGAGGTCCTTCAAAATCTTATTTAATCGTTACCGGTTCATCAACCCAAGTCAGGGTGAATAATTCACCTTTCTCGATGGGATACTTCTATGGAGAAGTTCGGTGCCTTTGACTACGTCTAGGCTTAATAATCCCGTCTTGAAATTGAACTATACTCTTACTAGGAACAATGATCCCACTAGGAACAACACTCCCCCTGGGAACAAGGGTGTTGCTTGAACCTTCACCAAGAACTTTTCTTTGAGTGACCTCTTGGTCTCGGGATTCTACCTCCAAGATTAATTCCACGGTCACTAGGACGAGGAACCTAGTTGGTTGTCCCACTCCCACTGTTACTAGCAGGTAGTTGAGGAATTATAGGATTCTCATCCAACGGTTCAATAACATGATGATCAGGTTACACTTTATTTGCATTGCAACAATCCTGATCTGCGTTATTGGATTGACTCTTCCCACTGGATTTATTATGAAAATGTCTGTATTCTCATTTACCATGTCGTTCACTGGTGTTGTCGCCTCAAATCTCCCACTCGAAGTAAATGAGACCAGACTATCATCATCCTGTTTTAGTTCAATCAAGATTTCATTTGATTTGATGTTACCAAGCTTAGGAAATTCGTCCTCAAGGAACGTAACGTCTCAGGACTCATGTTAAACCACGCCACCATTCTCCTGAGCCGTCACAAACACGTATCCCTTAGAGTTCTCGGAGTACCTTACAAAGATACTTTTCAGACCTCTAGGTCCCAACTTGCCAAATCGGCTGTCGGTTTGATACGTGTATGCTGCGCAACCCCAAAGTCTTAGCCTGGTAAGATCCATCTCTTTACCAGTTCATAACTCATATGGTGCCGTGTCCGCCGAT
Organism: Clarkia xantiana subsp. parviflora; assembly: GCA_036873135.1. Lineage (NCBI taxonomy): Eukaryota > Viridiplantae > Streptophyta > Magnoliopsida > Myrtales > Onagraceae > Clarkia > Clarkia xantiana. Next base: position 6,658,382 of record JAPTYO010000017.1, on the reverse strand, counting down.
TTTGAAGGAGCAAGGTCCAATACATGAGTGGCACTCAACAACGCATCATCCCAGAAGGAGATAAGAAGTTGAGCTTGCTACATTATGGTTCTGACATGTCCATGAAGTGTGTGATTAAGATGCTCCGCCAATCTTATTCGTTAAAGGGGTATTAGAAATCATTGTTTAACGGACAAGGCCCTTTTCATTGCATACTCATATTTGAGGTTTTGTCTACCTCAGTTCGTGCATTAGGTTCTCACCTTTTGCTCGTTTATATTTCTTTACGAGAATTTATTTTGAGCATCAAATCAAAAAAATTCATATTAAATTTGTACTATGAATCGATGTTTCCTATCTATCGAAGAATAAGCGCAATGCGCTCGCGACCCCAGGTGTTACCCATTGTGTAATCATTTCGTTTCCACGATTTAATTTAATCGGTTTTGCACATATTCGTCGTTACAATTTATTTATTTTATGGAGTACTTACAAATGAGGAATTTTAAATCTATTTTCGTTTTAACTACTCAATCGACGGATTTATAAAAATTATGATGGAGTGTGTTAATCGTTTCGTTTTACTCGACCAGTTGTCCTGGCCGAAATTTTGGTTCCTAAACCGTAGGTTTGGATTTTCGTTTCGGATCGTTCCCTTTTACCGGGCATATTATTGATGATTAAATTGTGCTTCGAATCGAATAAAAATTACTTTATTCAATAATTCTGAATCTTTAATAACCAAAATTCAACAATCATAAGAACGATTAAAAGGACAATAATAAGGTTCCAATCATACAGCAACAACACAGATAGAATTTAATAGTCTTGAACTTCATGCCATTCTGAATCACCACACCTAAAAAGAATTCACAAGTGAATCACATCAGATAATTTGTGTTCAATAAAATGTTTTATGACTGTATATAGCAAATGAGGGGTACCAGATATGCACTTACATCGACGGTGTTTGTCCCACCTGATCATCGTTTGTGACCTCTGGGTCAGGTTCAATCCACGATTTACGAATAGCATGGTAGACTTCCCTTGATGTTCTTTGGTGATTCATGAAGTTGGATTCCCTTCTTCTCTGGTTACTGTGCCTGAATAGACCCATGGTATACTCAATTGATTAAATCAAGTAAGTGAGTCCTTCATTGTCACCAAGCCAAGAGAGAGGGTATATCTTTAGAATTATGAATATTCTCTCCTATACTAACCTTTCATCAGAAAGATCTCGAGCGGCTATCATGCCAACATCCATGGACAGAAGCGCATCATATTCAACCAAGACATTTCTGGCTTAAGCGGTCCAGCCCTCACCGAAGCGGAGGTGAATGGAACACCAAAGTTGTAATGCTTTATAGTTGTCTTTGAAATTTTCTGCAACCTCAGGAGTGAGGATTGAGAGAATCACCATTGTTGCTTCCAGATCATCATAGAACCTTTCCCCTTGGCTTCGACACGGATTACCATATCCATCCGTCATTGTTCTTTCAGGTTTCGCATCGATACAATGATAAATGCCTCAAGAATCGAGGATATCCTTTACATATACACTCCAAGCATTGTAGTTTACACCATCAAGATTGAGAGGAGTATAGAATTGCACTCTACCAGCCATCAGTTTTACACATTGACAATCAGAGAGACAATAACATCTTGAAAAAATGATTGAATACATCGGATATCTATGAGAAAGAAGGCGAACGACAATGATTCCTCAGCCATCTAGCCGACCACTTGTAAAATAATGGAAGGAGGTCATGAAAGACTTCACACTGCCGACGTCTCCTTTCTAATTGATCAGTCTTTTAAAAAACGGTTTAATCGCTTTCACCAGAATAGGGAGTTTTAACATACACCCAATCATGGCTTTCCCAATGCCTTTTTTAAAGCGTTTCGAGGAATTCAAGCAAACACATATAATTCTACTACACAAGAAATTATCCCATGCAACCACACAAATACATGGCGCGACATCCTCTATACGAGGGCAACCCCATGATATCTTACTGAGGAACGAGACACCTAGTATAGATTACTAACCAATTGCATGGCACGACATCCTCTTCACGAGGGCAACCCCATGACATCTTACTGAGGAACGAGACACCCAGTATATATTACTAAACATAAACATGGTGCGACATCCTCTATACGAGGGCAACCCCATGGGAACCTACTACTACCCACAAGTAGCGTTCATTATTACGTACCAATACTCTACGCCGGCAGGAGCGTAGACAACAATCGCCGCAATACACAATGCAGCGAAAAACTCACCAGACATACAAGTCGAGTCTTGTAAAAGTTATCTCTTTCGTGAATAAATAACGGAAATAAAACACTTCAACTAAGCAAATAGTGTCTTGCCACAACATCGCCCTGGAATGGACCAAGAGATGGAAAAAACTACAAGTTGTGCAATAAAAACTTGAACAACCCCTGGAATAACCAGGATTGGGTGTAGTAGCATCGCAAGGTCATTACAATGAACACCTCGCCTTAACGCTATAACGGGGGTACCCAATTAGCGGATCAAAACACATCCAAAAATTGGCAAGTCGTGTATTACTACAACGTCGCTTCGGAATGGTCCGAAAGACGGAATAAACTACAAGGCGTATCACACAACCTTTGTCACGTCCCTTTGATTAACAAACTGGAGGCGTATTAGCATCGCAAGGCAAGTAATTGGGTTAGCCAACATAACGCCTTGCAACAACGTTAAGCGGGGAGTTCCCAACTAACGGATGGAAAAACGCACCAAATTAACAAGTAGTGTCTTGTAACAACATCGACTTAGAGTGGACTAAGAGACGGTAAAAACTAAGGTCTCGCCTCGCAAAGACGACACGCTCACGTGTATACAAGGGTCTTGGGCATTACTACTCACAAATGCCAAGTACCGGGAAAACGACCTTGTGCATTACTACCCATAAATGCCAAGGATCACTCTTAGGACTTGCGCATTACTACCCATAAATTCCAAGTGCCAGGACATTGGCCTTACGCATTAATACCCACAAATGCTAAGAGACACTCTTAAGTCTTGCACATTACTACTCATGGAATATAGCAAGCATACAACACATGTGTCTAACACACATTCATCTTACCATTCCTTGGTATAACCAAGAGGGGCACGCAATGCAGGGACGTATGTCTCCTAACAACTACAAAGGATGCCATATCCAAAAAGAGGACGAGTCTCAACTCTACTCTATAGTCCACGCCACATAGACAATCACTAAACATAAAGGTATGAAATACTACTACCATATTACCATGCATTACTAAACCATTCATGACAGGTCTCATATGACAACGCCTAAGCATGAAAACATAAAAATAAAGGGTTCAAAGGGATAACACCCCAACAAGCAACCTCAACCCAAACATGGGGAGCCAAAACTATGTACAAAGAGTTTGTAGGAACAAACACTCAACCTGACGCCAAGTCAGTAGCACTACCAACAACGGCATCTCCAGATGCCCCGGGAGAAACCTCTCCAAGAGTAGTACCCTCCACAATTATCGCATCTCCAACATCATTGAACGCCAACTCATACTCACGAGAGTCAGCCTCGATATCCTCGGGGGAATCCACATAAATAGGGAAGGGGACGTACTCCTCAACAATAGGGGGACATCTGCCACAACAGGCGGGGCAGCAATCACGTCTCTACGTCTCAGGCGGCCACATGCCTAGTGAAAAACTCATAGTACGGACCCAGCTGATCAAAGGGCAAGTCCGGAACAAGAGCATATACATGCTCGATAAGACCCTCAATGGAGTCATAAAGCACATCGTCCGCACCTGCCAGAACGTCAGCACAATAATACTCGAAGGCCTAGTACTCCGCAACGCCTCTAACTTGCCATCCGAAAGGGACTTCTCCTCTATGGCTCGCAAGGCGAGATCATGCTCCGCACTATCCGCAGCGGCCTTCGCCTGAAGGGCAACAATATAAGACTCGAGTGCAACAATACAAGCCTGACGAGAGGAACTCTCTACCTGTAGGTCAACAACCTTCAAGCCCAAGATGCGTGCTTTCTCCTCCGCATGCTCAGCTTCGAGACAAGCAACGTCACACTTCTCCATAAATACCTTCTTCTCCTCTGCGAGCTCAATCTCAAAGGAGAAGAGGTTGGTCATTTGAATGGCAGCCTACAAGAATAATACAAGGAGCAACAACAAGTAAGTTGTAGCAACAACGACAAGCATACATACAAGGCACAAAGGAGTAAGAATAAATTCTCACAGGAGAAAGGCACGACAGTGCACCCTCAGCACATGCATGCGCACCCTCGGGATCGCTCGGGCGAATCCTCCGATCCCCAGGAGGAATAACCTGCTAGAAGACATGAACTCCCACTCGGGAGTGGTCAAGCTAACCTCTTTCTAAAAACGAGGTCCTCCAGCAGAGAAGGGTACCTAGTCATCGCCAACAATAGAGTCCTTGGAAGGACAAACCAACTCGACCCGAGTAAGGGCGACAACAGGCGGAATAGCTATAAACATTTGTAAAGATAAACAAGAAGATCCAAATAAACCAAGAATAGCAACAATAACAAAGATCAACCAATATACCTGTGCAGAGAGGCTCCTCCTCCGAAGTCCGGTCCCTCGACCGGGGAGCAGATATCACAGGTGCAGCAGGCACGCGAGCCTCAACTCCCTTCCCTTTGCTAAGAGAAGGAATCTTCGACGCTTCCCTGCTGCCGGACTTGGAAGGCTTGGGATCGCTAGAGGGCCGCATCTCGGAGTCGGAACGCTTTGCCTTGGCCCAAGGCGGAGTGTCGGCAACCGCAACAACTCGTTCTGTCTAGTGCAGGGATCGACCTACAAACAAGAACAAAGCAAGATAAGAACAAAGGCATTGCACACAGACAAGCAAAGCAACCTTACAAGTATACAACTTACCCGCACTCCCTTTGCCACGTCCATGCTTCATGCCCTAGAGAACAGCAGATACATCTGTGCGACCACTCCGTGCAGGAAGAACAGCACCACCCCGAGAGCCCGCCTGCAAGCGGGAAGTTTTTCCATGACACCAGCCTACACCAAAAAATAATGAAGTTATAAAGATTCATAACATACCGAGGTACTCCCCGAAGGAGAAGTGCAAATCCCGGCCATGCGCAAATCTCGCTCCTTCACACAAGACAATGCCGTGTATGTACGCGCCTTGTGCGCCCGATACACCTTCTTCATCGCCGCTTTATCAGACTCAGAGAATTCACGAAAAGTCGGCACGGAATTAGGCCTTGTAATCTGAACAATAGGCCAAGTCATCCCAGGGTCGTCAGTGAAGAAATAGTGTCCCTGCCAATGTCTCTTCGACTGATCGACAACAGTGACGAAGCGAAAGGTGCAATCCCACTTCACTTCGCCTAACCCAAGATCAACAAACTCTTTCCCCCTCATTAAAGGCCAGCGGATAGAAATAGAACATAACCCCGTCGAATCCGGACGCTGGAGCCAAAAGAAGCATCGAAAGAGTAAGGTCTAATAACTCCAAGACTGTCGATGGCATAGTACTCGGAAGCAAACCCAGTACCGTATCACGGCAGGTGCAAGATCAAGAGGGGAAATCCTGTAATAACGGCACAAATTCCGCAAGTCTGAGCAGTAAGGGAAACGCAACCCCATTCGAATCTGGAAGGCATAAATAGCCGAAAAATTGTCCGGAGGCCTAGTGGCCATTCCCGGACTGGCATCAGTGATAATATCAAACGGGAAGAATGCCTCTCCCGAAGGACAAAGGCCAGAACGAATAACGAGACACCGATATTCATCGCGATCAGATTTGTTAAATATAAAGGTCTGCACTAAGTCCCCTAACTCCACGCGAGGCTCCAACTCGGGGGAAGAAGGTGTATTATCCATAGTATCCAATTCGGAAGAATCCGTAAACTCCGAAGACTAAGACTCGGAATCAAAATCTGAATCAGAACGAAATCTAACAAGAGGAATGGGAATATGGGACTTACTCATGTTAACAAATCCAGCAAGTCAGGAAGGAAATCCTAAGGATAAATGCGCCAGTTTCCCACGCTACAACTTCTACGAGGATACAACAACAACCCATTCAGTACATGCGCGTGCACCTAACATGTTGACAACTATTATGCTACGAACACCCCCTGCTCGGGGGCAACATCACGCTTACAAATCTATAACTGTTCAACTACTACATAGCGAACATCCTCTATACGGGGGCAACTCTATGTTAGTAAGGGCCTCGTCCCAATACTTATACGATTTACATATGCGTATGCACAACTACGTATGTATATGTGCACCTACACATCCGCGAGTACCTACACATACCCGCAACCAACTATATGTGTTTGCATACACTTGTATGTGCTCATGCATAACTACATATGCCTATGTGCAACTATGTGTGCATACTTGCACTTACATGTACCTATGAGTGCCAACATGTGCATACATGCACCTACACGGGCACACGTGTGTATACGTATGCTTACATGAATCTACCTTCGCCTACACGGCCTAAAACGGATTCCCAAGGTAATAAGTGCAAATACATGTTTAGCACTAACACCTATATGCATATGTTTTTCTAACATGCGTAGGATATGGATACATACATACAAATACTTCCTTGGGAATACAAAGCTTAACCATAGCTACAAGCAACTCTATGTCACCAAGAATTCACATACATGTCAAGCCAACATCTCAAGTATTCAAGAATTACAATCAACAAGGGAAGTGATATCCCTACTCTATAAATACTAGTGGTAAAACACTTAGTCATTTTTATGCTCTTTTTGTCATACTAAACTATGCTAGGCATTTCATAAAACACTTGGTGGAAACTTGCTTGAATTGGATCTTTTCGATTTCTAGATTGAAAAGATACTTACGAAGTTGTTCCAACTTATTAATTGGCATTAACCCTAGACAGGGCGTTGGTCTCTAACTAGAAAAGTAAATGCCTGAGCTTGAGAAGCTTCTGGTCCAGTCGGCCCGTAAAATTCACTAGGATAGGCGGTATTATTGAACCAGACAAAGCAACAAGCAATGAAACCGCATGGATGATCAAGTTCAAATCCAGGAAAAGATTAGCCAAATTGATGCAAGTAACGACATCATCATACCTGGAAATGGTTTTAATCAACCCCAAAAAATCGAATCACCTTTGTTGAGGTCGGTTCCACCTGGGACACCTCGGGTTGTTCTTCGCGAACGGGATGAATGTGCACACATGTACGGTCTTCTGTCAGCACGTCACGATCCACGATCCGCGAACCTCGATCCTCGAACCCCGAACTTGGCTTTGGCTCCAATCTCGGTCTCCTACACGTCGGGTCCTGCAAAACGGGCAATAACCAGCATGGAGAGGGGGGTGTTGCTGGTTGAGCCCTCTCCGATGCTTAAGTCACAATCTAGAGAGAGAAAGTATGTAGAGAGAGGTCAGAGCACAAATAGCCAATTTGAGGGAGTTTCGAGTTAAGTTGTCGAATGGGAGGTCTAAGTCCCTATTTATATGAAACCCGAGAACCGTACCGGATTTTATGCGGTTCAATGCCGGTTTAAAGGAAAACGCTTACCGACATCGAGGTTGGCTATGTGCGCATTGACTTCTCATACTTAGTAAAAATAAAAGGGGTAAGCGCGCGGTGACAGTCGACAGTCCGGACCATGTCGGATGTCCGACATGGTCCGGATTGCCGGGCGAACCGGACCAGTCCGGACTGCCGAGGCAATCCGGAAGTCCTGGTCCGGGTGCTGCGCGCATCCGGACCATTTTGGACTCGGGGTGTCCACGGTAAAATCCGTTTATGGGTTTCGTCGTGTTTGTGAGGTCCGAAACGTAAATACGAACCCGAATTGGGCAGATATCCAACACTTGCCCCCGAGTCAAGTAGCGGTTCAAAACCCATGCTTGACTCTATTTAAGATAGGATATTTGTCCAATTTAGGTTCGGCACTGACCTCAGGGGTGGCCTGTTTGTCAATCGAATGCGCGAAGCACAAATTCGTCCATCTTTACTGTTTTGACGAACGTGCGTAATCTGTTCACGAGGTTAGCATAACAGACGATATACATATAACAACGTGCAATTAACGACATATTCGTAATAACATGCAATAAGCGAAATACTTGTAATAATAAATAATCATGCAACGTGGTGTCATCATGGTACGTGACGTAAACGTGTAACATGATGTTAACATGGAGACGACGAAATAGCATATGGATGACGTAATCGCGCCATAAGAAAAATACTTAGAGTAATATAAAATTGGAGAGCATGCTTGTCAACATGAAGCATTATGTAAACATAAAATATGATATAAGCATGTAATATGATGTAAATATGCAATTCATACTTGGATTATAAAAATAATCATGTAGCAATCATAAGTTAGAATCATGCATATATAAATATAATATCATGCATAATAGCCTATGCGTACGCAACATGCAATAATAATTGTATGTAGCGTCATGCAACATTAGGGAGCATGTATGTAATGTAAGCATATGAGAGATGTAAACATGCTCATACATGATGCTAGGGACTTGTGCGAAAATAGATATGAGTTTAGTCCTTAGCACATGGTGTAGAAACTATTAGTGAAAATTAGGAGAGAGAGTAGTTATTAGCTTACATCCTCCCTTGATAGTTTTCCAAGAAGCTCTTGTTGCTTGTTGAAGAAGGAGCTTATGGAGGTGTAAATTTGGAGTAGTCACATCATACTTGACATCAATTAAATTCCGGCCAAGCTAGAGATGGAGGTCGACGGCGCGTGGTGTGCAGAACAACGGCGCATGGCAATCAGCGGAGGCGCGTGACAGACACGGCAGCGGCACGTGCGGCGTCTTTGGGTGGCGCGTGGAGCTCCGGTGACGGTGTGACAATTCTGACTCGCTTCGTGTTGGTGAGTCCAATTCCGTACATGGCTGGAAATTTTGTGTCTTCGTTTGGCCTTGATTCAATCTTGAAATCACTATGTTCTTAGTCACCTTAACATGCATACAAGGTGTTTGATGAAATGCATTAGGATACTTAGCCCCAAATCGGCCAAAAATTTTCTAAGTGCAGAAAATTTCAGAAAAGTGTAAATGATTTGTTACACTTCCCTTATGCATAGTATTCACTGCCGACATGTTTCTCCATGCATTAGCCGTTGTTTTAGTATGCTCGATGTTGACGATCGGTAGTTGTTCGTACATGGTCGTCAATGGTTGTATGTTGGTAGTGATAACTTAGGCAATGTGCGTTGAGCATCATGTATTGATCGTTGGTTACTGTCTGCAAACAATCTAAAACACTTAGAAAAGATTTCAATAATATCTAGTGCTTGTTACCATTGATGTCGTCATATGATTCTTGTTGACCGCCGGCATAGAAACACTTAAGAAAAAAAAATCGTAGTAGTTGATGTTTGCCACTTGATGTATGTTATCCGTCATCATGCTAGTATACTTGGATAATGCTCCTAGATAGTTGATTCCATGCCGCTTGTTGATTGTTGACATCAAGGAAATACTTAGACAATATTTTCTGACGATTGGTTTCTTGTCGCGTATAGTCCCATGTCGTAAGCGAAATACTTAGAAAATATTTCAGCCATATTTTGTTGCATGCCGACACCTTGTCGTACGTTGATACTTGATAGTATGCTGACAACTTGTTGATTGCTGACATGGTGGAACACTTAGAAAATATACTTGACAACTAGCTTCTCGTCATATGTCGACAGCCGATATGGTTGGAACACTTGGAATATTTTCTCTATCCCTGGCTATGTACGCTGTATCCATATGCTTGATGTAAACATAGGTTGTATGTCAACACCTTGTCTTATGCTAACACTTGGTAATATGCTGACAGCTTGTTGTATGCTGACACTTAGTAACATGTTGACATTTAGTAGCATGTCGACACTTAGTAATATGCTGACACTTAGTAGCATGCTGACAGCTTGCAATATGCTGACTATCATCCTGAGTAAACGGGATTTAAACCAAATTGGTACCTGGGTTAACAGCCCAAAACGAATTGGTACCTCCACTAAATTTTGTGACAAATTGGTACCCAAGTTAACCTGGGTGTTGCACCGTTAGAATTTCTGGTTAAAACTAACGGAATCTCATTTTTGGCGCATGAAAAGACTAAAATACCCTTATTGCCAAATAGCTACGTAATAGCAATTAAAAACTTTGGAACCCAATATCTCACTCATTTCTTAATCTTTTAAGACGATTTTTTTTTGAAACCACATAATTTTTCGAGATCTATGCAACCCAAATAGCCGTAAAGTGATTTTCCCAGTTTTTTTTTCAATAAATATCGTTTTCCATGTTAATTCATTATTTTTTGTATCAAACTCCAACGCATTCTAACACTTATCACCCTTGATCACCCAATTTTTTTACTAATTGGATTCCAATACTACAATCAAACCGTTGCTTTTGGATTCCAACACTTCTGTTTAAAAACCAAATTGATGTTATACCTTTCATCCAAAAGAAAACCAAAAATGAAAGTTTTTCGAATTAATTGTTATGCAATCTATAACTTACTGGAATTTTTCTTGATGTCTCCAATAAACTATACTGGTGTGTCTCTAAATCAATAAACGTCACTGCAAGAGAACATATGGATCTTAGATAGGTAAATATGTTTCATACTTGAAATAGAACAATATGAAAAGTACTTTTAAGGGTATTGGAAGAACTTTTAGAATGGACACCAAGAAGAAATAGTTTATTTTCTCATTTAATCTACATGTGGAAATTGATACTCTCAGTATCCTGAGGGATGACCGTAATGTGAGAAAATAAGATGAACTTGCATTAAAAGAACCACACAAAGAATTTTACCACTATGTGGCTAGAGACAAACAATAAATTTTCTTTCGAGATATTGCCAAAACTGTTCCATTTGCAATTTTATGTTGGACCATGTCAAGCTTTTAAAATCGAAGACCTACAGAACTAGTCAATTTTTCAGCATGTCCAAAAAATATATAAACAAAAAAATTGGTAGCTTATCATGCTAAGATCCATATATTCTCTTGTAGTGACGTTTATTGATTTAGAGACACACCAATATAGTTTACTGGAGACATCAAGAAAAATTCTAGTAAGTTATAGATTGCATAATAATTAATTCGACAGTTTTTCGCTTTTTGTTTTCTTTTGGATGAAAGGTATAATATCAATTTGGTTCTTAAACAGAAGTGTTGGAATCCAAGAGCAACGGTTTGATTGTAGTATTGGAATCCAATTAGTAAAAAAAATTGGTGATCAAAGTTGATAAGTGTTAGAATGCGGTGGAGCTTTATACAAAAAAGAACGAATTAACATGGAAACCGGTGTTTATTGAAAAAAAAAACTGGTCAAATCACTTCAAGGCTATTTGGCTTGCATAGATCTCGAAAAGTTACGCGGTTTAAAAAAAAATTGTCCAAAAAGATGAAGAAATGAGTGAGATATTGAGTTCCAAAGTTTTGAATTGCTATTACGTAGCTATTCTGCAATAAGGGTATTTTAGTCTTTTCATGCGCCAAAAATGATATTCCGTTAGTTTTAACCAGAAATTCTAACGGTGCAACACCCAGGTTAACTCGGGTACCAATTTGTCACAAAATTTAGTGGAGGTACCAATTCGTTTTGGGCTGTTAACCCAGGTACCAATTTGATTTAAATCCCGAGTAAAACACTTAGAAAATATTTCGCCCTTGTAATCATGTATGCTGCGAGTATGAGCTTGATGTCGACATGTAAGTCGATGTGTTGAGAGGGTTGCCTTCCTTGCATGATGCTTGTTACTTGTTGCACGAAGACTATTAAGTCGATGCGTACATAGTTATGGAGCGTCCATTGCATAGATGTTTGCATAAGTGTTGATGCGTGCTTGCGCACTGATTGGATTGTTGGTTGCACTTTTCAGGATATCAGATCTCGCTATCTTCTTGTCGGAATTAATCTTTCCACGACTGTTATCATGAGTAAGTCCACTACTCCCATTCTACGAGTAACTCTATGTTCGGATGTCGACATGGTTAAGCAGCTAAATAATACACCAAGTGTAGATGTTAGCGTCCTTGCTTGATTAATTGATGTCGGTATACATATACTTCCTTCTGAAGATTTGGTATGTTGATGATCTTTATGACTTGTACCATGTTTCAATGTAGGTCGGACTAATGGAAAAAGCTCGTCTTTGCAGACAGCCGATGTACACGGTAATCCGTTTGTTGGAAGGAATGTCCGCACCATTGCCCCTGCTATCTGGAGTCTACAGACATGGTTGCGGTAAAGGACTTGTGAGTAAGGAACCTCCTTGTATCTTCTTTGAACTTGTTAATTTTCCAAGTTGTTGCTTTCATGTTGCTTTTGTTTGCAAGTTGCTCCATACATGTGATTGAACGCGTGGTTGCAATTCCTGGCTTTAGCACAATTCTCAAAAGATCCGTCGTAGGGGCGCGTTCCTTGAGCGATTCTAAGTTCTCTATGCCGAGTGCGACCGTGCCAACTCCTTCTTGCGATAAAGGGAATAGAGTTGAGGGTCATGCGGTGGCGCCTTCTGCCCCTCGATCAAGTGACCGGCCCAAGGAGGAGCGTTCCTCCCATTGAGATAAGCGTTGTTTACTCTTCACGCTTGAAGCTTGAACTTGAAGATGGCTTATTTTTATGCATGCATTGCTGCTTGTCGCGCCCATGTTGAAGAGTTATGTCGCATTGAAATTGAAGCGCCCATTCTTGCCGTGTTTTTTGTGAGGATGACGACATTGCATTTGATGTCGAAATTATGAACTCTTTGCCTTAGTTCCATGGAGATGACGTTACTTATTGGTTGGTATCAGGTTGTCTGCTTCCAGAATGTTGAACCCTTTGTGAACATGTTGATGTTTTTTTGAGGTTTTCAATAAATCTTTGTTTATGCCTTTGCTTGCATGGTATTTCGTCACTTGTACCTGCTCTTAATAATAGTAAAATTGCATGATAACTTGTTAGTAGTATTTCATACCTTGTGTTATCTATGTTGTCCGTATGCTTTGGACTTGGAAAATAGGATAGATATCCTTAGATGATGAACATGATGTCCGTAGTTGTGACTGTATGTCGCGCATTATTGAGTGTTATGAGCGCCCCTCTTGGTTAGATTCCAAGGCAAGGCAAGATGCGTACACTAGGTACTTGTAGCATTGCAGGTAGTACTGTACTTGGCACTTGGCCCTTGACATGTAGCAGTGTCGTCTTGACGAAGCAAGACTTAAGTTTATACCGTCTCTTAGTTCCACTCTAAGGCGACGTTGTACAAGACTCGACTTGTAAGTTTGGTGAGTTTTTCAAACAGGGTGCGCTCCTGTTAGCGTTTTTGAATGAAGCCTGCCCACTTAAGTTATAGGTCTTCATTATGTCTGCATCCTTAAGAGGATATGTATAGTTTGTGTGTACATGAAGCTATCCTATCAAGGAATGTATCTTCATGGCGTATGGGCCCTTAAGAGGGATGTACATACTTTGTAGATGTCTGGGGTTGTCATCTAACAAGAGGACTTCCGCCACGATGGTTGATCAGTCCCACCTAAGTGCCGCATCCTGGTTTGTATGCAGGGAATGGCTATGAACATGAGGATTTGCCTCTAAGAGGATTTCGCAGCATGCCATTTTGATAGATGTGAACATGGGGTTTGCCCTTGCAAGGAGGATGTCGCAGCATGTCACTTTTGATATTAAATCTTGGTGTTTATCCAAGATATTGATTGTTGTTGACGCCTTTGGAATAGTCGTCATTTTGATAGTAGACCTTGGTGTTTTTCCAAGATATTGCATGTATTTGACGTCTTTGGAATAGCCGTCACTTTGAATAGAGAATTTTTATAAGTCCCTTTTTGTAGATACTCCAGAAGTTGTCATTGCGACATATAAGTTGACTGTGCACATAGCGCGATGGTTTTGTGTTGTCGACAACTTCTTAAGATAGACGCCGTTATAGATGGAGAAATAAACTCCTTGTTGATGTAGATAATAGGTATGTCGGCGTTGTATGACATAAGTCCCTTCTTGAACATAGTGCTTAGCTTGTATTGTTGAAGTAGATATTATGCGAATAGGTTGCTACTTGGCGCATTTCCAATGTAGTAATCATAGTGTAGTATGTACCTACGAACACGGTTGCGCTTTGTCAGATAGATGCAATGTTTGCAAGTTTGTAAAAATATGGAGTTATGAATTTCCTTTTAACTAATGCATATAATAAATAGCGTAAAGGAATCTGATACGAGGATCCCTTCGTTGTGTAGGAAACTTCCCTTAGTGCAGATGTGATAGGTGCGGACGCAACAGGTGCGGGCGCAACAGGTGCGCACATGTCGGGAGCGGAGCTTTTCAAGTACCACCCAATGTATGTGTTTGTGAATATGTACGTACAAAGAGAGACTACGCATTGCTGTATGCATCCTTTAGTCGATACGCGTCGATGCTTCCTTAGTATGATGTACATACGTATTGTTTCCAAGGGAAGAGCTGATGTTTGAGTAGAATACTCGCTGAGATGTCGCGAGTTATAGTTAACTTGGAGACTTGTTGTGATGATGCAAATGATATATACGCGACCATTACTTGGCTTAGATGCCTAAGTAGAATGTCTATAGATAGAGAATTCCAGGGAGTGTTGCATACAGCTCCTCCTAGTGTTGCTCTCTAGATACGGTGTGTCATTGAGACATCTCTTGGATGCGCATATAACCTGTCTCAAATTAGTCGCAATACTTTGAGATATATATTGGTTAGGGAATAGAATTGAGTTATAGGTTTCCTCATATGGCTCTATCGCCTGCAATGCCAATATGACTGGATCAGACTATTCTCGACTAGTCTGTTCCGTTCATCTTGGATTTTATTTTGACTAAATCAGGCTACCCTGAGAAGATGTCCTACTCGAGTGGTCTGCTTTATTCATAGTAGTGCTGTCGTGAAATTGTTACCTTATACCTGAGTTTACCTTTGGCAGTAACGCGTGTTACCTGGACCTTGTTCAAGTAGAAGAGATCGTCTTTTGAGGGCGATGCTTGGTGTTGGTAATAGACATATGGGTGTTGTATAGCCTAAGCCGTTTGTTGTTCCTAGTGCGATAGCTTGTGTTGTTGATGCGTTTAATATGTGCGTTGCTTGTTACTTGGTGTTAATCCGAAGTAAAATGCGTATTATAGAGATGTACCTACGAAAGTAGAATAATCTTCATTAGAATTTTGTTATGCGTACAATCAATTGCAGGATGGCGTCTACTGATCGCTTTTTCAGAAATATTTCTAAGTACAGAAGCGTAAACAACACTTAAGTTCTCAGCTAGAATAGACATGTTGACAAAGATGTAAAGATAGATAAAGAGTAGATAGCCTATCTCTCTTTGAAATGTCTTGGTGGCGGACGAGCATCGTCAGTTGCAACATAGCTTCCCAAAGCTCCATGTGCAATGAACTCCTCGATTTCCATTCTCAAAGTTAAGCAGCTGTTAGTATGGTGCCCTCATGTTTGGTGGTATCGGCACCAATCTTCGAAGTTTCTACCTAGGAAGGCAGTCATCGCTCGAGTGAACCCGAAAGCTTGTTGTCCAGGAGCTTAATGTATATCTCTTCAACCTCCGTGTTTAAGGGAGTGAAGATATCGGCATATTCGATGCTTGAGCTTCCTGGTTTTCTTGAAGTCTGAGCTTCCTGATTCGAGCTGAGAGGTGTACCCCATCCCAGCTCGCGTTCACAATAGATTACAGTTTCCAGCTTATCTTTCAGGCATGTCATCGTTTTGGTTGTACGCCATCCATGGATTCTTCCAAACAGCAAAAACGTTGGCGCGTTCATGTTCAAGTAAAACGCAGTGATGACTTCTTTTTTGGTTGCCCTTAGTGCGGTTGCATTTTGGGCGAACCTCCTGAAGTAAGCTGTAATGGACTCTTCTTGTCCTTGTCTGACATCTAGGACGCTTCGTCTTTTTGGGAAGAGCATCCTGTCGAGTCCAGTTCTTGGTGTTAACTCTTTCTTTTTTTTCTTCATCATCATCACTTGAAGCGAACAACTTTCTTTTCACACCAACTTCTATCATAGAAATGGACACTTGCTTCATCTTCCTTAGAGCGTTGACGTAGCACTTCCGTGCGGCTGGTTGGTCGCCTAGCACCTCGCCAATCCCATGAGGAGTTAAGAACTTCATCTTTTGGTGAGCGGTGGACGGCACGATGTCGTGCGGGTTGATTGTCATTCTTCCTAGGATGCCGTTGTATGCTCCTAGGGTGCTCACCACTACAAATGTGACATTGATATAAAGCGCCTTCCAACCTTCTCCCAGGATGATTGGCAGTGTGATCATACCCAACTGGTAAGTTGCAGCTCCTGCGAAGCTGATTAGCGAGAATGTGCTTGGCGAAAGATAGACTTCCGTTTTTCCCAATTTCTTGAGAACTTCTACATGCAATAAGTCTGCGGTACTTCCACCATCCACCAATATCCTTCGCACATCGTATCCGTTGACATCCATTGTAATGACAAGAGCATCATCGTGGGGGTAGACTATGTGCTTCTTGTCAGCATTTGAGAATGGGATGACCACGTCTTCCTTCTCTGATTGGCGTCTTTTCCCATACTTGGGCAAAACTTGTAGTTGCACAGCATAGACATCACGAGCATTAGAAATGCTTCCTTCTGCAGCTGGCCCTCCATGAATCACTTTGATGACGCCACGCTTCGCAGGTGGCGGATTGTCGGTCATTTTCTCCTTTCCCTTGTTCATCTTTCCGGATGGCTCAGCATGGTTCTTCTTTTGGCGCTTGTCGCCTTGATCTACGTATTGTTTGAGTTCTCCTTTGAGGATGAAGTTGTTTACACGGAATCTTAGGCTGACACAGCTGTCCGTCTCGTGGCCATACACTTCTTGATTTTCACACCATTTGCTTTCATCTTTTCCCAATGGGCCCTTGCGGAAATTAGAGGGATTTTTCCAAAGCTTGGTCTCCTTCATCTCTTTCAAGATGACAGACAGTGGTGTGTTCAATGGAACACATTTGGCGAGATTGGTCTCTTTGAGCCTTTGGACGTCTGACTGGAATGGCCTCTTTTGTTTTTGTTGTCTCTTTTTCCAAGAAGCGTCTATCTTTTCCTCAATTATTTCCTTCAAGGTTCTTGTTGTAAGTCCCGCGATTGGGACATCATCGTCATCTACAGGTTTTCTCCATCCCTCCTTGTGACGGATGTTAGCGCCGTCTTGGCTTGTCATCGTGGAGGAACCTTCCTTGTGCATTTTTGAGCGAGAGGTTGGAGGTTGTCTCCATGTCCATTCTTGGTGTTGTGCTATCATATACGGGTTGTATGAGCGCGCAACTCCTTGCCTTGTTTGTCGGTACTGGAAGGTACCTTCCGTGTATTGCCCCCTACTCCTTGGTGTGGTGTTTCTTGATGGCTTGTGTCTCGGGACATTGCTCTTGTCTCCTCGGTTTGTTCATTGTTTGGAGGCGGAGGTGGTGGTGGGGGGGCATATCCTTGGTTCCTTTGCATCTTTCGGAATGCAAGCAGCTCTTCGAGCGTGGCCATCATGGTAGGAGTGACAGGTGGTGGCGAGTTGACACCTTCATATTGGGGGACTCCTTCTTCTGGCATCCCGTAAGGAAACTCTTCATTGATGTGCTTCTTAGGCTCAAATCCCAGCGGGGGTGTAACGTGCTTTGCATTGTGGACTCCTTGGTCATACTGTGCGAAGGGCGCACTTCTTGTTGGCATGAAGAAGGCATTGGATGTGGCAACAGGCATTTGGGAGGATCCAAGTTGACTTCTTGTCGACTTCTGCGTGGTTATGACCAAGGCGTCGTGGTGCACATTGTGCTCTTTTTCCTTTGATGATAAACCAATGACATCTTTTATGGTAGCATCCTTCATGAAGGCATCCTTTATGTCGGCATACTTCATGTCAGCATACTTCATGACGGCATCCTAGGACTTGTGCACTGTCTTTGCATTGTACCCTTCTTGCTCGTATGACTTCTCGCCTCCAGCATCAAAGTCTCCATGGATCACATGTACGTTTGCCATCTTTTCCGAATGGGATGCAATGTATGCTATATGCTAAACTTCGAGGCCATGCTGTGCGGAGGGCACACTTATCGTTGGCATGGAGGATACGGCGTATCCTTGATTCTTTAGAGTCTCCCTGAATGCTGTAAACACCTAATTTTGGTACGCGCAACACGTATGTAACATGTTAAAAATGTTATGTGTAACGCATTTAAAAAAGGAAGTATTTAAAATATGGAAGGTCTCGAAGTTTCTAAAGATAGGACTGGCTTAAAATAAGATAGTGTATATGCTTTATTTATTGTAAAATATTTAGAAAATATATTAGGTGTATTTATGGTGAAATACATAAATATATATGTATATTTTTGGAATATTGAATGCATATATTTTTCAGATTTTATTTTCCTAGTTTATGGGTCCTAGTTTAGCTATAAATAAGGTCCTTTAACATGTAATAAACACAAAACAGCAATAATATTACATCAGATTTCGGAACCCGTGCAGATTTGTCTTCTAGTGATTTTTTTTCCCAGACCTCTCGTCTTCCATCTATGGCCAGAGGTCACCGGCGCAGCCTGCCACCTGCCTCCGCCGGCAGCAGCCATCCCGCCGTCCGCTGCCCCTGCTCCAGTCCATCACCACCGACGACCTCCGCGCCATCCGGCCCGTCCACCTCCGGTGACGACACACCCATCACCCATCTCTCTCTCTTCTCTCTCTCTCCCCCGCAGTCGATCCGACCAGGCCGGAGTTAGTCCGCGACCGCCTTGCTGTGACCTCGCAGCAGCCTAGTCACCGGAGTCCACTCTTCCAGCAACCAAAAGTCCATCCCCCTTACAGGAGCCCAGCCATCGGAGCCCCCTCTCGTCACCCCCGTCCCGGAAAGCACCCATCGCTCCGTCTATCCTGCCAGATCTTCGCCTGCCCAGCTTCACCGTTCGCTCCGGCCACCGTGGTCCGCTGCTCTGCCCGCCGGTGTCGCCCCTTTCGCTGCTGGTTGGTGCCCTTCCGGTGGCAGGTAAGCCCGATTCTCTTTTTTTTTTATTTAATTATATTATGTTATTTATTCATTGTTTATTTAGTATATTATTATTTATCCATTATTTAATTAGTGATTTAATATACTTTTCTATTTCTTATATTATTATAATTATATTATATTAAGTTAGGTAATTTAAATGTAATTGGATAAATTTGATTAGGTAGAATATTTAATTGCTCAAATTATTATGTATATATGTTGAAAATATATTAGGTTGTGTATGTATTTAGCATGTTGGGTAATTTTGGAAGTTTTAGACTTCGTATTAATTAGGAGTTATAGATTATAATTAATTTTTAGATTTAAGTTAATATTTGATAATAATTTTGCATAGGATAAAAACCTGATTTGATTTTAATATCGTTAGATTAATCTAATGTAACATCTATTTAAAGAATAAAGTTGGCAAATTATGTGAATTGAGTACCGAAAGGGCGTAATAAAAAATTGTATTTTTAATTCGTAACAAAACCCCCGAACTCGAATTTCTGATCGCAGATAAATTTTATACCTAAGTGTTTAATCCGTAATTCATTTAGGAAATTTAGGGTTCTAGTTAGCCTAATAATTAACTAGTGGCAACTCTTTCAAAAGTCCACGTTTTCAAAACGTATTAGCCTTAGGTCAGATTTTAGGGTCTGACAAATGCGATAAGCTCTTCAAGCGCATCCATCATGGCTGGTGTGACTGGTGGCAGGTTGCATGCACCTCTTGCTTGCTGCTGCACTCCGTCAGCTGGCATCCCGTATGGGAACTCTTCGTTCCTTTCCGTCCTTTGCTCGAACTCGTGCACTTGTACCTCGTTCTAGATGTCGGGACCATGCTGCGTGGAAGGCGCATTTGCGTTTGACATGGAGGAGGCGTACACTCTGCATCTGGAATGTGAGAAGGTCCTTGTTGGCTTCTCGTCGGCTTCGGCTTGTCCGCACCCGCCTTCTTCTTACGTCTGCGTGTCATAGCTTGCGGTATGGAACGACTTCTTGCTCCAATCACGCTGACGGCGCCAAGTGTTGAGGTCGGTTCCACCTGGGACACCTCGGGTTGTTCTTCGCGAACGAGTTGGATGTGCATACAGGTACGGTCTCCTATCAGCACGTCACGATCCAAGATCCGCGCGAACCCCGAACTTGGATTTGGCTCCAATCTCGGTCTCCTACACGTCGGGTCCTGCAAAACGGGAAATAACCAGCATGGAAAGGGGGGTGGTGCTGGTTGAGCCCTCTCCGATGTTTAAGTCACAATCTAGAGAGAGAAAGTATGTAGAGAGAGGTCAGAGCACAAATAGCCAATTTGAGAGAGTTTCGAGTTAAGTTGTCAAATGGTAGGTCTAGGTCCCTATTTATAGGAAACCCGAGAACCGTACCCGGTTTTATGCGGTTCAATGCCGGTTTAAAGGAAAACGCTTACCGACATCGAGGTTGGCTATGTGCGCATAGACTTCTCATACTTAGTAAAAATAATAGGGGTAAGCGCGCAGTGACAGTCGATAGTCCGGATTGCCGGGCGAACCGAGGCAATCCGGACTTCCGAGGCAATCCGGACGTCCCGGTCCGGGTGCTGCGCGCATCCAGACCATTTTGTAATCGGGGTGTCCGCGGTAAAATCCATTTATGGGTTTCGTCGTGTTTGTGAGGTCCGAAACGTAAATACGAACTCGAATTGGGAAGATATCCAACAACCTCAAAAAATGAGGTTACATACCCAAGATCGTCGCAGGAGTGTCGTCCGAAGCTCCGCCCGCCGTTCGCCGTGGTCACCGCCGCCCTCCCCCGCGCCTGCTGCCGCCGGTCCTGCCGGAACGAGCTGGTTCCTCCGGTGAGTGGTGGTTGGCCGTTGGTGAGTGGGTGTGGGTGGATGGATGGCTTGAGTGCTAAATCACTTACTCCCTAAGAAATGGAGAAGACAACTCTAAAAAGGGGGAAGACAAAGTGTGGAGATATTCGAATACACTCCCTTATATACATCTATGGGTAACATATTTCCCCTTCCATATTTTTTTCTATCTCCTTTGGAAAGAATTCCTAATACCTATGCATGTTTACATATCTATGCATACACGTACGCATCTATATACACACATTTGCATATCCATATCACGTGTTTACGATTACAACCCCGACATGCGTATACTCTTATCCATGTAATCGCATATATACATGACCATACTTATATGATTTAATTTCATAACATTACGTATATTATGCCGACTCACGTACGCACATACATCATGATCACATATATGTTAGCATCCACATTCATGATCGCATACACGGACTATAATTGTTATCTATGTATATGTCATACATACATGCTTGATGTACTAATCATGTCGGCATATACGATTACTCCCGTCCATGCTCAAGGAGGGATACATCACAATAAGGTCCACGTGCCGACAAACAATAAGTCCACTCCGAGGTAACGCCCGAACTTAAATCGAACGTATACTCTATTGAAAATAGAGTCAAGACGGGGCCATGCCACATCTTGACTCGGGGGCAAATGATGGGTATACGTCTGATTCAGGTTCGTTTTATATTATTCGGAATGCGTTTACACGTCAAACCCACCAAACGGTCTCAAATTATTCACCCGCGAACACTAAAAAGTCCGGGGAACGCGCGTACGCGCCCCGGACTTACATCGCGTCCGGATTGTCATCACAATCCGGACCGGGTCCGGATTGTCTCCCAATTCGGAGCCGGATAGGATTGTAGGAAAATCCGGACCGGGTCCGGATTGTGGGACAATCTGACCCTCTGGATTGTCCCGACACCCCGGACCTCTCGGGATCCTCGCGATACTCCGGGAAGGTCCGGATTACTCCTCTTGGTGATGTACAAACCCCTACGCAAACACTACACGTGCAGACACTCCTGATGTCATTTTTACTCCCGTCTACGCCCGGTTCGTACTTTACATTAAACCGGTGTTGGATCGTTCAAATCTGGGTTCTAGTTGGAAAACTCATATTTAAGGAACTCCACTCTCCCATTTTCCGATAAGTTGACAGCGGAAGCTCTGGCCTCCCTCTTACTTTTTCTCTCTAAAATACCTGACTTAAGCTTCAGAGATGGATCATCGCACTCCACCCCCGCTTGCATGGTGTGCGATACTGCCCCTCTTGCAGGTTTACGGAGACGCACGAGCCTAGACACGTGCCAAGGCCCGACAATTGAACAACCCAAGGCATCTTCCCGAGTCAATATCAGGATCCGACATTCAGTCCAGACCGGGTTCCAACAGAGCGGAAATGGACACAAACCAGTTTTAAGCTTTCTGTAGACACCAGATCTCGAGGGGAGTTCGCGGTCCGCCGGTCGGCTCCTGTAAGGATTCTGGTTAAGGAATCACATAAACAGAGTGGTCTCCACAACAAAGCCTCTTTTCAATTCTTCTTCAGGATGGATCTCTAGGGTAATTGCGTGAAGAAATTTGGCATCTCCTTGGCTCCTTGATAGGTTCAGCCGAAACTAGTAGTGTTAGGGAGTAGGGATTTGTTTTTTCTCAACACAAATGAGTAAAGTGGTTAACCCTAAATAAATCCCTGACACCCTTTATTTATAGAGGAGGTGGGCAAAACCCACCTCAAACATAAAGCAAGTTTCGGCCGACCACTTGTGTTAAAGGAGATTCCCAATTTTGGGCCTCTCATGTCAATTGGGATTTTAGTAATGACCCTAAATCCCTAATGTGACATTGTCCAATTACTTATGTTTGGTCTTATATTAAAGGACTCCTATTACGGCGGCACATTCACTAAATGCCAACACCTAATACTAGTTTCAGCCGAACCACATACAGCATAATAAGGTACCGAAATTGTGTCAACAATTTTCCCCAGAGATCCATCCTGTCACCGGATTGAAAGAGGCCTTGTTGTGGAGAAATTTTCCTGCAGATTGCTCTTTAACCAGAGTTTGTGCAGGACCCATCTGGCAGATCGAGAACTCCCTCAGTGACGATCTTGGACTACGGAAGATAAACTAGTATGTGCTGCTTTCCGCTGCGTAATTAATTTACCTGGCATGTACACATGTTTAATCTGTAGTAACTATCCCCTAAATCCATCACATGTCCCACATAAAATCGGAACACATCGATTCAAAGTACACATTTAATATAAAGATGTATGATTTGAAGCTCAAATTAACTTTCATTGATAACTTTACCTATTATGGGTTTACTCATTTGATTACTCGTAAATCCGACGCTATTGAGTTCTTTATGAGCTGTCTCAATCTCGTAGAGAATCGGCTGGAGTGAAAGGTGAAAACCTTACGCACTGAAAAAGGTTGAGAAAACCTCTCGAATGAGTTTGATAAGTTATGCAATGAAAGGGACATTATCCGTAAAGACGATCCATTATACGCCACAACAAAACGTCGTGGCAGAGGGACGTATTCGTACACTCTTGGACATGGTAAGAACCATGATGTCGCAGGCTCAACTTCTGATCTCCTTTAGGGGTGATGCGTTGTTGACTGCAACTCGTGTAGTAAAACATGTACCTACAAAATCGGTGGACACAACCCAATATGAGTGGACTGGCAAAGAAGTGGATCTTACCAGGCTGCGACTTTGGTGTTGCGCAGCATACACGCATCAGAACAACAGTTGATACAGAATGTTGGGTCCCAGAGGATTGTAAAGTATCTTTATAAAATACTCTGAGAACTCTACGAGATACGTGTTAGTGGTGGCTCAAGAAAATAATGGCGTGGTCGAACATCTGTCCATGGATGTTACATTTATTGAGGATGAATTTCCTAAGCTTGGTGATATATACACGAATGAAGTCTTAAAAGAACTTGAACCAGATAAGGAAGATCAGGTCCCACATACTTCGAGTGGGAGATTTGGGGGAGCATCAACTGTGAATAAAATGGTAAATGAGAATGAGAACATTTTCATTGTAAATACAGTGGGAGGAGTCAAGTAGAACATGATAATCCAGTTACTGAACCGTTGGATGAGAATCCTATAATTCCTCAACTACTTGCTGGCAATAATGGAAGTGGGAAAAAAATTTAGTTCCTAGTCCTAGTGGCCACATAATTCATCTCAGGGGTAGAAAGGTTGCAGGAGAAGGTTCCAGTAATGCCCTGATCCTAGTGGGATCATTGTTCCTAGTGGGAGAATTATTCCTAATGGGAGCGTAGTTCTAGATGAGAATAATAAGCCTAGACGTAGTCAAATACAGAGAAATTCTCCAAGGAAGTTTCCCATCGAGAAGGGTGCGTTATTCACTCTTACTTCGGTTGATGAACCAGTTCACTGTTAAACAAGCTCTGGATGGTCCTCAAGCGAAAGAATAGAAGAAAAAAATTGAGGAAGAGTTCACCTCAATGGAAGCCAATTCGATTTGGACGTTAGTTGATTTACCTGCTAATCACAGAGCAAACGGGGCAAAGTGAGTTCTGAAATTGAAAATCAATGCTGATGGAAACGTTGAGCGGTACAAAGCTCGACTTGTCGCGAAAGGATATACCCAACTCCACGTATTGGACTTTGATGAAACTTACTCACCGACCGTGTGTTACACCACGGTCCGAGGCATTTTGGCCATGGTTGCTAGCCTCGATCGCGAGCTGCACCAGATGGACGTTAAGACGACCTTCCATCATGGAGTCTTGGAGGAAGAGATCTACATGGAGCAACCAGAGGGTTTCTTTGCCCCTAGAAACGTACGTAAAGTTTGTAAGCTCCAAATGTCGATCTATTGTTTTAAATAATCGTCCCGACAATGGTACCAAAGGTTCAACGAGGAAATCATGAGCAACGGATTCGTGAATCTTCACGAGAATCCCTGCGTTTACACCAAGACCTTTAGGGTCAAAGTATACCATCTTAACGTTATACGTTGAAGATATACTTATTGCCGCGAAAGATGTGAGTTATTTGATGAAATCAAAGTCTTGGTTAGCATATGTATTTTAGATGAAGGACATGGGCAAGGCCACTTATATCTTGAGCATTAAGATTGCTAGAGATCACGGAGCTTGTAGAGTATGTTTTTCTCAGGAAGCCTATATCAACAAATTGTTTAGAAGGTTCAATCTCTATGATGTTAAACCCGTGGATACACCGGTTGTATATGGCACTGCGCTGTCTAAGCATGGTGGCCCAAATACCCTGGTAGAGCGTGAACAAATGAAAAGTGCAGAGTACCTCACTGTTGCATATCTGTCCAATTCGGGTTCGTATTTACATTTCGGACCTCACAAACACGTTAGAATCACAAAATGGGTCTTACCGCAGTCATCCCGTGGTTAAAACGGCCCGGATGCGCGTCGCACCCGGACCGGGGGACCTCCAGATTGCCCAGCAATCTGGACCAGTCCGGATTTCCAGGCAATCCGGACCATGTCGGGTGTCGACATGGTCCGGATTACGTACCTGTACTGCGTGTATACATCTATTTTTCTATGTACGTGAAGTTAGCGCACATATAGCCAATCTCGATGTCGGTAAGCGTTTTCCTGTAAACCGACATCTAACCGGGCAAAGTTCTCAGGTTTCCTATAAATAGGGGCCTAGATCTCCCATTTCAACAAGTTAACTTGAAACTCTGAAGAATTGACTATTTGTGCTCTGACCTCTCTCTAGAATTTTCTCTCTCTAAAATACTGACTTTTGCATCAGAGAGGGCACAACCAGCACTACCCCCCCATCTCCATGCTGGTTATCGCCCGCTCTGCAGGACCCGATGTTTAGAAGACAGAGATAGAGATCGAAGTCAGTTCGTGGATCGGGGTGAGAGCCAAAGTTAGATCGTGGATCGAGGTACGAGGTCCCTGAAAAACAGTTCGAGATATCGCAAGTGGAAACGATCTCAACACTTGGCGCCGTTAGCGTGATTCGAACAGAAAGTCGTTCTATATCGCAAGCTATGATAGGCAGACGCACGAAGAAGGTGGGTGCGAGCAAGCCAAAGCCGACGAGAAGCCCACCAAGACCTTCTCACATTCCAGACGCAGAGTCTACCGCCTCCTCCATGCCAACCGCAAATGCGCCCTCCGCGCAGCATGGTCACGACGTCCAGAACGAGGTACCAGTGCACGAGTTCAAACAAAGGGCGGAGAGGAATGAAGAGTTCCCACACGGTATTCCAGCTGACAGAGTGCAGCAACAAGCAAGAGGCGCGGGCAACCTGCAAACAGTCACACCTGCCATGATGGCCGCACTGGGAGAGCTCCTCGCATTCAGGGAGACTCTAAGGAACCAGGGGTACATGGCACCCCCGCCGCCACCTCCGCCAGTTAATGAGTATGCTGTACCTACGAGGGAGATGTCGCATGATGTCAACTATGAAGAGCCGCAGCATCCAGAAGGCGAAGGATATTCTGGAAAAACCTACCAGTACCAGCAGGCAAGGCAGGAAGCTACACATTCATACACTCAAAGTGTTGGTGTGAACCAGCAACAGCAAGGAGTAAGATGGAGGCAACCCCCTGGGAACAACTCACAGAGGCCACAAAAGGAAGGCAACTTCAAGTCAGCAAGCCATGATGACGTGCACAAGGAAGGCCATTTCAAGGAAGCAACCCGTGCTCATACATACAGTGAGGGGTGGAGGAAGCCTGCGTGCAATAGTGACATCCCAGTCACGGGACTTACAGCTAAGGCTTTGGAAGAAATGATCGAGAAGAAGATGAAGTAGTCAAAGATGAAAGGGATGCAGCCCTTGAAGAGAACGCGTCGCATCCGTTCTCTGACGAACTAGTGTACAGTCGTGTCCCAGATGCTCTCTACCGAATTGGAGGAGAGAAATACAGGGGAAAAGGAGATCCGATTGAACATATTCAACAACATGAAGCCTCCTTGCTGGGACGAACTGATAATCCGCATCATGTCGCCATGACATTCCCCAACACCCTTGTGGGAACGGCCGCACATTGGTTCTTTTCATTACCATGCAGAAGTGTTACATCGTGGGCATACCTGAAGGCGAAATTTATTCAAAGATACATGGGAGAGCGCACAATCCTAAAGAGACCAGGCGCATTAAACGAGGTGGTACAGCAAAATGATGAGTCGTTGGCGTATTACTACATCCATTTCAACCAAAATGTCGCAGACATTCATGGCAACCTCACTGAAGGAGAGATCGTGCGCGCTTTCATAGCGAATTTAGGCCGAAGAGGATTTTCCCTAGCGGAAAAAATGTCGAGGCGCCCCGCGGAGACACTTGAAGACTTGGCGGCAAGAGTCAAGGAGTTCGTGGATCTAGAAAGATTCAGGGACCAGAACAGATGGGTTTCGATATAGCCGTTAGGCCCATTAACGACGATTAAACGGCGAAGTAAGCCCACCGGGCCCCAAAAGAGGCTTAGAAGACCAATACGATGGGTCCCGACAAGGTCGGTCCCGACATATGAGCTATACGCTACCGATGCTATGCCTTTGAGTAGGCCCCGATGATATGCCTTTGAGTAGGCCCCGATATTGAATCCCTGAGAAGATTGGCCCTGCCCCGATGACGAGGGGCCCCGAGCGGTGACCAAAGGAGATAACTCTGGAGTCCCCGACATCCGTCGGGACTTGCCACCAGAGCACGAGGCCGAGAAAAACGCCCACTATCAACATAGTGGGGAAGTGGCCGGAAAAGACGGAACGTGGGCTACTGGCCGAGATAAACGGAACGTGGCAGTTATCCCAACAGGTAACTGAGGTAATCCCTCCCCTATATAAAGGAAGGAGTTACCTCAGGATTGATACGTACACATACTTACATACTGATACTTGCTTGTCTGCCTCAAGATACTCATTTAAGCATCGGAGAGGGATTCTGGGTCACCGCCCGGTCTATCCCCTTCTTGCAGGATTACTTGGAGCAAAGGAGTTCGGATTTCCGTCAAGAACGTACCGGAGTTCCAACCGTGATCCAACATTGGCGACGTATGTGGGAACGAAGCAAAACGCAAAGCAAAAGAAGAGACAAGGACAATCCGGCGGTTCTCGCCGCCCTGCTGGGACTCTGAATTCAGGGCTGCCGGAGCGCACTGTTGATCGGAATGATCCTCCCCCTTCTGTTTCCCAAACAGGGGGCATCATGATGATCGTGAAGATTCCATTTGAAACTTGTCGGAGAGGCGGGAAGAGGTCCCGAGGAGGGACCAGGATGCACCTGCAAAGCCGGACTTGGCAAAGGCTGTGATGGATGCCATGCCAGTATTTTTGGAAGGAGCCATCCGTGTACATCTCCCAGGTATTTTCCTCGTTTGGCTGTTCTGATTGCTCTGCCATCTCTGGTTGTGCTTCTGTCGGGACCTCCCTGGTTGCCCCCTCTACAGGTCCCGCTTCTTCCAGATCGGGGGCTGTAGATTCTGCTATGAAATCCGCCAATGCCTGGCCCTTAATAGCCGTTCTTGGAGCAAAGTGTATGCGAAACTCACTAAGCTCTACTGCCCATTTCACTAATCTCCCCGACGCGTCCGGTCGGTTCAAAAAATGATTCAGAAGCTGATTCGTCAACACAGTAATCTCGTGTGCATGGAAATAAGGCCTCAGCTTCCGAGCAGTTATAATTAACGCAAAGAGATACTTCTCAACGGCAGGATAATTCTATTCAGACTTGGCAAACGCCTTGCTTACATAATAAACGGGGACTTGATTACCCTCGACCACCTTCACTAACACAGAGCTAATGGAAAATTCAGAAACAGCCAAATAAAGGTAGAGCGGCTCGCCTGGAACCGGTTTCGCCAACGGCGGGAGAGTGCGAAGGTGCTGCTTGAGTGCTTGGAACGCTTCTTCACACTTGGCGGTCCACTCAAACTTCTTGTTGGTCAGGACTTCAAAAAATGGCATTGATCGGTCACTTGCCTTGGACAGGAAGCGATTCATTGCAGCCAGACGGCCATTCAGCACTTGCACCTCCCGATGGTTTATCGGAGACTGCATCTCCTCGATCGCCCTCAGCTTCTCGAGATTCACCTCAATACCTCTCTGGCTCACCATAAAGCCCAGAAATTTCCCTGAGTGGACTCCGAAGGCGCATTTTGTCGGGTTTAAGCGAACCTGATGAAGCCTCATCCGCTCAAACGCCATGGCTAGGTTGTGCACATAATCCTCAGCTTGTCGGGACTTCACCAGCATATCATCCATGTAAGCCTCCATGGTCTCCCCTAGCATATCTCCGAACAGCTTGTTCACCATTCGCTGGTAGGTTGCTCCGGCATTGATCAACCCGAAAGGGATGGCATCGTAGTGATAGATGTCGCTGTCTGCATAAAATGCTGTGTGAGGAGCGTCCTCCTTAGCCATCTTGATCTGGTTGTAACCCGAGTATGCATCCATGAAGCTCAACAGCTCATGTCCCGACGTGGCATCCACCAGCTGGTCGATTCATGGGAGCGGGTAACAATCCTTCGGGCAAGCCTTATTCAGGTCGCGGAAATCAACACACATCCGCCATTTCCCGTTGGTCTTCTTTACCAGTACCGGATTAGCAACCCAAGTCTGGAATCGGAGCTCTTTGATAAACCCATCATCGAGCAACCTGCCCACCTTCTGCTGGATCGCAATCTTCTTGTCTGTGCCCATCGGACGCCTTTTCTGTGCGATAGGTTTGATTGCGGGGTCGATCTTCAACTCGTGTACGATCACATCGGGGCTGATTCCTGGCATGTCACTCGGGGACCAAGCAAATAGCTCCTTGAACTTTTTCATCAGATCGATCAATTCTCGGGCTGTCTCTTCGGTCAAAGCAGACCCGATTTTCACCTTCCTCTGAGGTCTGTCAATCTCGACTTCCTTCAGATCCTCCACGGGGGCGGGAAGCCCAAACTCCTCTCTAGGGTCAGCATCTGTCTGGAGGACAGTCATGGCCTCTTGTCTCCTCCTTCGAGTGGCGTTGACATAACATTTTCTGGAAGCAACCTGGTCGCCCTCGACCTCTCCAACTCCATGGTCAGTCGGGAACTTCATCTTCTGGTGTACAGTCGAGGCAACTGCCATCAGGGGGTTGATGGTAGTTCTCCCGATGATCGCGTTGTAAGTCCCTGCGGAATCAACTACCACAAACTCCACGTTCCTCCTCTCTGATTTCCACCCGCTACCAAACTCCACTGGTAAAGTGATCACCCCTAGCGGGTAGGAAGTAGAGCCAGAGAATCCGACCATAGGGAAGTTTGCCTCCTTCAGGTCCTTCTTCGTTTTCCCCATGGCCTCCAGCGCATCCATGAACAGAATATCGGAGGAGCTCCATCCATCGATCAGAATCCGCTTCATCTCGTACCCATCCACATCCAAGGTCACGACCAGGGCGTCATCGTGCGGAGTCTCCACGCCTATGAGATCCTCCGACGAAAAGGAGATCACCATCTCTTCCTTCAGGGTCCAGGATCGGGACCTCTTACCTAGCACCACAGCAGTAGGAATTCTAGAGGCATAAACCTCTCGGGAGGACGAGGTATCACCCCCCGCGGCAAACCCTCCGTGAATCACATTGATAGTGCCCCGCTTCTCCTTACGGGCACCAGAAGACTCTGGGTCGGACCTCTTCTTCTTTGGAGACCGATCACGGGATCGAGAACGGGACCGTGATCGGGATCGAGAACGGGATCGACACTGTTTCTCCCCGACAAACTCCTTAAGCTTCCCCTTCTGGATCAGCTTTTCAATCTCCTTCTTCAGCTCCCGACAATGATTGGTGTCGTGGGCATTCGCGCGGTGGAACCGACAGTAGCGATCGGTGCGGGAGCCCAAAAATTCCCCTTCCTTCTTCGGGGGGTACCTAGAGATACCTTGTCTCTCCATGACTGTTAACACCTCCGCCATAGAGCTGTTGAGAGGAATGTCGTGATCCTCCCGCCTGTCCTTCTTCGAGGAACGCCTATCATCCCTCCGATCAGAGCGACCTCGACCCCGGCTGCTCTCGGTTTTATCCTTCGACTTACGCTCGTCTAAGGGTCTGACCGTCTGCTTTCCCTTATTCGACTTCGGGGGCTCAAGCTCTCCAGCGGCTATCTTCGATTCCTGGACATCGATTTGCCGCTTCACCCTTTTCTGCAGTGCCTCCATATTCAACACAGCCTTCTCAGCCACGCTGTGCATCAGGTCGGAACCGTAGGGGGCTGTTAGGTTCCGAATGAAGGTACGGATGGTTTCACCCTCCGAAATCTCCTCATCAATCTCCGCTACGCTGACAGTGTACCGCTGGTAATAATGCGCCAGCGACTCGTCGGGCCTCTGTACCACCTGGGTCAAGGACCTCACACTCTTCAGCAAACGTCTACGACCCTGGTACTGCTGAATGAAGCGGTCGTGCATATCCGCCCAGCAAGTGATGCAACCTGGGGGTAGACTGAAGAACCAGGTTAGGGCTCTCTCGCCAAGTGTGTTGGGGAACAGCGTACACACAATATCTTCATTTGGGGCTCTTCCCAAACACGCCATGAGGTGCTTCTGGACATGACGAACCAGATCTCCCTCGCCATCGTACTCCCTTATCGTGGGGATACCCAGCCCTGGCGAGGCAAGGTTGTCTATGAGTCGAGGAACGAAGGGATGGGTGGATCGATCCCTTAGCTCCGACACCAGCGGCTTCTGCTCTCCCAAGCAGATGTTCACGATCTTCACCACATGATCAGGGGTGATGGGACCATTAAGGGGAATGGTCCTGTGCTGCACTGGTCCTGGCCCATCAACCACAAATCTCTCTGGCTGAATCGACTCCCCGCTCCTGCCCTGGCCTCGAGGCTGAGCCTCCCGCACGTTCTGAACCTCTGCTGGTGGGGACGCTTCCTCTTCTAGCAGGGGCATCTCCTCTTGCCTCCTCGCAGCCTCTCTCCAATCCAAGAGAGCCTCCACGGCTGCCAAAAACATCGGCATGGCTTCTGCCACAGCCCTCGTCAGGTCCGCAGCTGGAGGAGCTTCCTGCTCCCTATTCCCCTGGTGTTGGGCAGCAGCATCTTCAGGACCTTCATTATGCCCCCCTGTCTGGGAGACCTCGGCAGCGGAAGGTTCTGGTCCTCCTCATGTTCCGATGGTGAGTTCAGAGTCGTCACAGCAGGATGACGGGAACCACCAGATTGTCCTTGTCTTCTTTGCTTGCCAGCCGCCATTGAACGAGTAGAAGGCATATCAGCTTTTTGTTACGTTCCCACAGACGGCGCCAATGTTGGATCACGGTGGAACTCCGGTACGGTCTTGACGGCGATCCGAGCTCCTTTGCAACACGTAATCTTGCAAGAGGGGATAGACCGAGCGGTGACCCAGAATCCCTCTCCGATGCTTAAATGTATAGAAGTGTATATGAAGACTATGACTTAACTGAGGAAGTGTACATGGATATTCCACAAGGTTTTGATCCTTCAAAGTCTCTTGAAGGGTCTACCAAACGTGTATGCAAGCTTAAGAAGTCCCTATATGGCCTTAAACAAGCTTCAAGGCAATGGAACATCAAGCTCACCCAAACATTGTTGAAGAATGGTTATACACAATGTGCCTCAGATCATTCCTTGTTCACCAAGATACAAGGCAATGACAAGGTGTTTCTATTAATCTATGTTGATGATCTTCTAATCACTGGCTCCAGCACCAAGATGATCAATCAATTGAAACACACACTTCAAATACACTTCAAGTTGAAGGATTTGGGGGACTTGAGGTGCTTCTTGGGTTTGGAGATTGCAAGATCAAATCAAGGACTTGTGATCAATCAAAGGAAATATGCTATGGAGCTCATTGAATAGGCTGGCTTAGGGGCTACAAGGCCTTCTGAAACTCCTATGGAATTCAATGTCAAGCTCACCACACATGAGTATGACAAAGGATCCAACTCAAACACTGATGATGTGCTATTAGAGGATGCTACTTCATTTAGAAGACTTATTGGCAAATTGCTCTATCTTACAATGACAAGACCAGACATTAGCTTCTCAGTCCAGAGACTAAGTCAATTTGTAGACAAGCCAAAGAAGTCTCACTATGAAGCTGCCATTAGGATAATCAAGTACATCAAGGGAACCCCAGGCCAAGGCTTGATCTATCCTTCCAACAACAACCTTAATTTGAGCTTGTTTTGTGACTCTGATTGGGCTGCTTGCCCTTTTAGTAGGAAATCAGTGAGTGCCTATTGTGTAAAGCTAGGAGGAGCTATGATAGCTTGGAAGGTCAAGAAGCAAGATACCATTTCCCTATCAAGTGCTGAAGCAGAGTATAGGTGCCTTAGAGTTGCTATTCAAGAGGCACTTTGGATAGGCAGGATTCTCAAGGAACTTGGATTGCAAGTAAACTTTCCTATCCCTATATACACAGATAGTCAAGCAGCTGTGAAGATTGCTAAAAATCCAATGTTTCATGAGCGTACCAAACACATTGAATTGGATTGTCATTTCACAAGACATCACATTGGACAAGGCAGGATTGATGTTCACTACATTCCTTCAAAGGATCAGCTAGCTGACTTGCTAACCAAGGCTTTAGTGAAAAACCAACACTTGGCTTTGTTGAAGCTATATGGAATCAAGGATGTCTTCCAAGAAAGAAAAGAGGAAAAAGAATAGGATGGGAGAATATAGAAGTGTATATGAAGACTATGTTCAATACACTAGGCATACACTTAGTTTTACTATGCATACACCCTGCCACTATGTATGCACCCGGTTATGCTATGCAAACACTATGCACCTGGTTCACAACTCTTTGTATAGTCTTAGTTGGTGAGCCTAGCTTCACTTAGTATATATATTGTATCACTTTGCTTGTAATCCCTAATCATCAATGAAGTATGATTCAAGCTTATAAAATGAGTATCTCGTATGGACTGGCAAGCAGCAATCTCAAAGTGTATAACACAACGTAATTGATCTGAGGTAGCCTCTGCTCTTTTATAGGCGGAGAGGTACCTCAATTACCTGGTGAACCGTTGGGGGTGGTTAGCCCGTATTCCGCGTATCTCGGGTGCGATCCCGCCTATCTAGGCCATGATCTCGCTTATCTCGGCCACGCCTCACGTATCTCGGCCACGCTCCGTGTATCTCAACCACGTTACACGTATCTCGGCCACGCCCCGCGTATCTCGGCCTTAACCTCTGATAACAAGTCCCGACTAATATCGGGGACTCCAGCGTTATCTCGTTATGTCACCGCTCGGGGCCCCTCGTCATCGTGACAGGGCCAATCATTCTCAGGGATTCATCATCGGGGCCTACTTAAAGGCTTCTCATCGGGAGCTTCCACCTCGCCTATCGGGACTGACTCTGTCGGGACCTTTCATCATCGGGACTCCCTCTGTCGGGACCCTTCACCTTGGTCTTCTTGACCTCCATTTTAGGGCCCAGTGGGCCTATTTTCCGTTTCCTCACCGTTAAAGGGCCTAACGGTCATAGCGGAACCCATCAGGAACCTTCTCGCTAGTCAGCTTTGCCGGAGCAGCTACACACCCCCTGGGAACAATCACGCTTCCTGTCATCCTTGGCCAAGGGTGGAAAGCATTGCATGTCAACGTCACTTTCGTCGTTGTAGAATCTCTTGGGGCCTATAACGGAATTTTGGGACGAACAACGATCAACCCTTACGTGATCGTGCCCTCTACTGTCCACCAAAAGATGAAGTTCACTACGGACCATGGGATTGGGGAAGTGCTAGGCGACCAGATAACCGCAAGACGTTGTTACGTCAACGCCCTAAGAGCAAAGCACCATTTCCATGTGGCAATGATAAATTCTTTCAAAAGGCAGAAAGTTGTTGATGAAAGGAAGGAGCAAGCAATGGAACAAGCTGTTACAGTTTGGAAGCCACAAGAAGACATCCAGTATTCGCCATGGAACCAGATATGGCTCGTCAAGCAGGGAGAAGGCGAGCCAATCATGGACTACTTCATCAGATTCGCTTCTAATGCCTCCTCGGCAAAAGCAACAAGAGAAGAAGTGATAAGCGTGTTCTATGCAAACATGAACGCCAAATCTTTCCTTCTCTTCGGACGAACTCATGGATGGCGAACAACCAAAACCATGGCAGATCTAAAAGACAAGCTCAAGACAGCAGACTTGTGCGAACAAGAACTGAGGTGGGGTACACCCCTCAGTTGGGACAAAGGAGTTCGAGCAAAAATGAACAAACAAGAGGGCGCAAGCATCGATATCGACAACATCTTCACACCGCTAAACACGGTTGCTGAAGACATTTACGTCAACCTACTCGAAAACAAGCTCCCAAGTCCACTTGTTCCGAAGACAGCTTTCTTGGGCAACAACATTAAGGAATGGTGCAAGTACCACAAAACCTGGGGGCACAACACAAACATGTGTCTACCACTAAGATGGGAGATTTAAGAATGCATCGCGCTAGGCGCATTAAGGCGATTTGTTGCAACCGACTCCGCGACATCGTCGTTAAACCAGCCATAATGAGACGGGAGAAATAACTATCTTTCCGATTACTTTGCGCATTTCTATTCTAAGTGTTTCTAGTATAATCGCATTTACATGTTTTAAGAAGGAATGATCAGTTGACACCTTCTCGAAAATACAATGTAAATACGCGCAAGTATCTAATAAAGTCAATCTACATTTGTAGGTACATATCTATGTCTTGCACGCTATTTTTGGATTAAACGCGAAGTAACAAAACTACGCGCTTATTATCTACATCAACAATCCAAGATATTATGCTATCAGCAAGCAAAAATCTATTACGCGTTATGACAACGCTTATCATGAACAACAATTTACTCATATTGATGACTACATCAAAAGGCGTCATCATAGAATCAAAAACTTGGAGTTAAGCCCAAGATATTTTCAAAGACAGCATACTGCAACTACATATAACAGATGATACTTGCATATCTACACCAACAATGAGTTTATTTCTCCATTCATAAATTGGCATCTATCTCAAGAAGGTGCCGACAACACAAAGCCATTACGCTATGTACACAGTCAACTTATATGACGCAATGAAAACTTGCGGATTATCTACAAAAAAGAGACTTACAGAAATTTTCTACTCAAAATGACGACTATTCCAAAGGCGTCAGCTACAAGTAATACCTTGGAATAACATCAAGATCTACTATCAAAGTGACGACTATTCCAAAGGCGTCAACTACAAGCAACATCTTGGATTAACACCAAGATTTACTATCAAAAGTAGCATGTTGTGGTATCCTCTTTGTAAAGACAAACCCCATGTTTACTCCTAAAAAATGACATGCTGTGACATCTCTTGTTAGAGGCAAATCCTCATGTTCATAGCCATTCCCAGGATTCGGAACAGGATGGGCAAATACAATACGGGACTGATCACCGCATACTATAAATGGCGGAATTTTTCTTGTTAGACAACGACCGCACTCCACAATAAGTGTGTATATCCTGTTTAGGGTTCCCTCTTTATGACGAACGTCCTCTTTTTAGACGACAATCCAATACTGTGAATTCCTTTTAAGGGTTCAAGCTATACGGAATATGTCCTCTTGTCAGATGACAATCCCGTACTATGAATTCCTGTTTAGGGTTCACTCTTTATGGCGAATGTCCTCTTGGTAGATGACAATCCCGTACTATGAATTCCTGTTTAGGGTACACTCTTTATGGCGAATGTCCTCTTGTTAAATGACAATCCCGTACTACGAATTCCTGTTTAGGGTTCACTCTATACGGCAAAAGTCCTCTTGTTAGATGACAATTCCGTACTACCATTTTTCAAACCGTGTTGCATGGTTCCTGGACGCAGAAAGCATGCATCACAATTCATATTTTCAAAAGTGTTACATGGTACCTGGACGCAGGAATCATGTATCACAAATATTTTATCAAATATTTTGGCAAATATTTTATCAAATATTTTATGTATAAAACACCTTTCCAAATATTTTATCAACACGATTTTTGCGTGTATCACAAACCTTTTAGGGTTCACAAAATACTTCTTCAAAAAACAAAATGTTTTTACGTATGCTTCCCCAACGCGGGTTGATACACGCAGGCAGGTGCGCACCCTGTTTAAAAACTCATAAAAATTACAAGTCGAGTCTTGTACAACGTCGCCTTAGAGTGGAACTAAGAGACGGTATAAACTAGTATCTTGCTCAAGCCAAGATAACACCTTTCAAATATACTACTTGTTAAGTCTCTATACGCGAATCACTTGACAGGTTACAACATATATAGCGGCAAGCTATTCAGGAAAGACGGGCAATATGCACAACGCATCATGCAAGCAATCTTGAATCAAAAGTGGCTATTGGTCACGATTGCGGGGACTACGTCTACGTTACTAGTCATCCACGTTCAATAAACACAGTAAGTGATAACGGTATGAAATATTACTAACAAGTTATCATGCAAACTGCTATGTATAAAGCAGGTTCAAATAACGTAGTTCAAAGCGAACAAGTCACAAGCAACAACCAAGGAACAACTCCAACAAGTTTCTAAACATAGAAGCCGGGGGGCAAACAGACTCATAAACGAGTTCAACATATCGAAAAGATGGCACAGATCAAAGAATGCCATCATCTCTAACAGGACTGGGCGGAACAGGCAGAAATTGCACATTAGTGCCGCCACCGTCTTCTCCAAACAAAAATGCAAACTGAGATGTTGCAGTATCCAAACGACGGAGCTCGGCAACTTGCCCAACAGCAAACTCCGCATAAGGCCCTAACTTGTCAAAAGGAAAGCCAGGAGCAAGAATGCTCACCCTACGAACAAAGTCCTCAGCAAACTCGCTGAGCATAGGAGCGGTCTTCGCCGTTGCAGCAGCAATAACCGCGCTGTCAAATCCAGGAGTAGAAGGGAACTCTCCAAGTCCCTCTTCAATGCCGACCTTCATTTCTTCTTCGCGCACTTTCCGACAGGTAACTTTCTGCTTATCCGCGTTGTCAGAAATTGCCTTCTCAATGGCAGCATTCTCAGATTCAAGCTGAACAAGGCGGGCATGATCAGAATCATAACGGGCATCAAAATCCGTCTTCTTCAAAGAAAGACGGCGCACTTCATCCATAGCTTCATTAAAGCTCCCTGGACAAAGCGGCAGCTTTATCAGCAATGGCACGCTTCTCCTGGACAAGCTCCAACATGAAGGAGGCCATGTGCACCATATCAGAAACAACCTGAAAACAAAAAGACAATAAGCATACATGTTCGGGAACAACGAGCATAGCAAAGCGAAGAAAGATACTCACTGGAGTAAATCCAGATAGCGATCTCTCAACAAAGGTTCGCGCCTCCTCGTCACTCGAGGGACGAACAAGCCGATCACCAGGAGGAATAGATTGATGAAGAACGCGCACGCCAACTTCCGGCATGCTCAGCTGGGAGTTCTTGGGAAAAGTGAGATCTCCTGTCACATATGGCATCCACTTACCATCCGAAATATCACCTTCCAAAGGACGAAGCAAATCCGCACGTCCAAGTGGCGGGAGCACTACATGCAAACCAAATAGAGCTATGCAAAAGCCAAAAAACAAAGCGCACAAAAGCACACAGTCAAGTGTTCAGTTTATATACCAGAAGGAAGAGCACGTTCCACCTCGGACCGCTCCTTCGAGCGGGGGGCAGACAACGCATCCTCGCAACCGTCAACTTCCTTCCCTTTATGACAGGAAGGAGTAGAAATGGTCACAGTAGTCTTCGGACGCTTCGAACTGCTCGAAGAACGCACCCCATCGGTGGACCGTTTGGTAGAATCAGGAACGGCAACAACGCGATCAGTAACAAGCGTCTTGCGGCCTGCAAGTAACACACAAAGTTACAACCCAACTAAGAAAGTACACAAGGAAGATTGTTTATTCAAATCGTCTACCTTTTCCATGTCCGGAAGCCGCCGATGCTCTAGAAGCAAGAGGTGGAACAATCCTTCCGCTAGAAGCAATCTTGCGAGCGGCTGCCGTCTGCAGAGACGAGCTTTTTCCATCAAACCAACCTACAGTGCAACACGGTAAAAGTTATAAAAATGATTAACATACCGAAGCCGTAGAAGGGAGCACATGAATCCCAGCATCGACCAACTCTTGATCAGATGCGCGCAGCGAACAAGTAAAGCCGCGCGATTGCTGACAGTGATATATCTTCTTTATCACCTCCCTATCCGACAAGGAGAGTTCCCGAAAAGCAGGCGCGGGATCAGATTTCCGAATATACTACATCCCAAGTCGTACCCGCATCATGAGCAAAAAAGTAATGGTGCCTCCAATGGTCGGCAGACCGATCCGCAGCGGCAACCAATCGGTAACTAGAATCCCACTTGGCTTCACCAAGACCAAGTTCCTCAAAACCATCACTTTGCAAGTTCGGCCAGCGAACTTTCACACTGCACAATCCCGCAGAGTCCGGACTCTTAAGCTGATAAAAGCACCGAAAGAGGGTGGGAGAGTAATGTCAGGACTGCTTGTGAAGCAGCACTCTAAAACAAGTCCATACCCGAATCCCGTTGGGTGCAAGATCTAAAGGGGAAATCTCGTAACCGCTACAGAGCTCAACCAAATCAGAGCAATAGGGAAACCGCAAACCCTCCCTAACTTGAAATGCATACACGACGGACAAATCTACAGGTAGAGGAGTAGCATCCCCTAAACTACTCTCACGGAGTGCGTCAAAAGGGTAAATGGCCTCGGCACAAGGGTCAAGTCCGGAAGCACTCGCGTACAGGGTAAACAAGGATCTATCCAAGCGGTTAGTGTAATACCTAACCAACACCTCTGTCTCTCCGACAGGAGATGCCCCAACAAAAGGCTCAGCAGCTACACCCTCATCGGTGTCCAAAACACTATCTACTGGTAAAACCAAGTCTACCTCCAAGTCATCCTCAATGTCAGAATTAAAAGGAGTCTGCGATAGAGGAGTGGTGGACTTACTCATAGAGACAACTCGATCAAAAAGAAGGGAATTCCGCAAGAGGTTACAACGACTTCACAATCTGCAAAGAACCAAGCAAAAGTCAACGCGCGTAGCAAAAGTCAACGCGCGCAGCAAAAGTCAACGCGCGTAGCCAAAGTCAACGCGCATAGCAAAGTTGGTACGTGGAGTAAAAGGGACCATCGTCTTAAGAGGCTATCATGCAAACGGTGTGTCTAACGTGACGAACCGCGAGGGTCAAACGCGGCAACACTTAGGAAAAATATTTTTCTAAGGCGTCAAGACAACGAACGGCTACTCCTAAAGTCGTTTGGCAATTCCCGTCAACCAACAAACCCGTCAAGGGAAAAAAATACGCTTACCGACCAAAAAGTCTCTACGCAAAGACACGGGGGCAATATGTCCAATAGGGGAATTCTACCTCAGCTATCCACGGAA
Organism: Clarkia xantiana subsp. parviflora; assembly: GCA_036873135.1. Lineage (NCBI taxonomy): Eukaryota > Viridiplantae > Streptophyta > Magnoliopsida > Myrtales > Onagraceae > Clarkia > Clarkia xantiana. Next base: position 6,618,043 of record JAPTYO010000017.1, on the reverse strand, counting down.
GTGAAAAATCGTCTAAGGCATGAACTAACGACGATAACAACGACAACCAACCAGCAATTATTCAACACACAAACACCAATGAGCAGTTCCATACGACAACTACGACAAATAGCTCAAACGAACAACAATACGGCAACACTCAAAATCAAGTCGAAGCTGTCCTGTAAAATCGAGTTTTCAGACTACCTCAAAATGTGATGAAAAGTATCACAATGGACTCCCCTCGTCGAGACGATTTCAGAAAGGTAAGGACCGCGACGAACGGAGCACGGGAAGGCGGCGCGTGGGTTACACGCGCCGGCAGGGCGAAGCTCACGCGGCGGCGTGTGAGGGCGCGTCCGGCGTCGTCTGGTGATTCCGAAGGCGGCGCTGGAATCCTCGTGGCAATCTGAGTCGATTGGTGGTGTCAATTTCTAAAAACAAGTCAAGGATCAAACACGAAACTTTCGGGATGCACCTAAGGTTTACGACGGTGAAGAAACTAGGAACACACAAATGATTCTAGGAATGGTGAAGTAATTACCTGCAAAGAAGAAGGAATGATGAATTCCCAAAGAGCTGGAAGAATGATTGGGGATTTGTGTAATTACATATCCCAAAAGATTCCTTGGTGATAAGGATTAAAGGAGTAGTTCACCTCTACACACGCCTAAATACTTACGGTATACTCCACCCTCTTCTTAGTGTCTATTCCTACATACATGATCATTTTGATATTACGCGTATCAAACCCGCCATTCTACATGTATGTTTTCGTATCGCATGATTCATGATTTGATAATCATTAAGTCGTTTTAGAAGTATATGGATTATATTTCTTACGTCACGTAATTGTATTCTTGCCATGACCGTTACTTGTGCATGCACGTTGATAAAAGCATGTTCGCATGTCCGCATGTCCGCATGTCCGCATGACGTATTACCAATTGCTTATATCCCTAACGGTAATCATATTTGCACGCTACATATACGCATTCTCTATTGCACTAACCGTGATGACAGTAAATAAAGTCATTCGGTCGGAAAATCAAAGGACGGACGAAATCAAGACTTCTACGTCCAACCAACGACGAAAACTGAAAGGTTAGCGTCAAGCTCAAATTGGACGCGTATCCTAACTTAAAAATAGAGTCAAGAAAGGTTTTAAACCGTTACTTGACTCGAGGGCAAGTGATGGATATGTGTCCAATTCGGGTTCGTATTTATATTTCGGGCCTCGTAAACACGTCAAAAATTACATCTCGACTTGAAAAACGTCTCCCAAAGGGTCAAAATGGTCCGGAAGCGCATTACGCATGTCCGGATTGCATTACGGGTATTGTGCGATTACCGTTTTCGCGATTACCGTTACGTGTAGAGAAGTCGAGTTCGCGCATTGCCAATATGGATGACGGTTACCGCTTGCTTTTGAACCGTCATCAAACCGCTTTAAAACCGGGTCCGGTCCCAAGGAAGCCTATAAATAGGAGGCCTTGGCCACCCATTTTGACACATCCTCTCATTTGCCCAACTTTGGTATTTTGAGCTCTAACTACTCTCTAGAAATATTTTCTCTCTCTAGAATTACCCTTTTTGCCCTATAGTGACTTAAGCATCGGAGAGGGCTCCGCTAGCACCACCCCCCCCCCCTCTCCGTGCTAGCACCGGCCCTTTGTGCAGGAATCGACGCCCCAGACGTCCGGACTTGTGCACAGACCACCGCCTTTTGAGATTCAGACGCCGCCTGAGACACAACCGCTCTTTGAGACACAGCCCTTTCCGAGACTCAGCCGAACACTCGTCAGTGGCACAAAACCTCTTTCAGACGAAGGGTTACAGCCCGAAAACCCGCTCAACCATTCAAACAGACGCGTCCCCACGACCCAGTTCATCCAGGACGCAACAATAGTTACATCTATCATTACGACGTTATGCCCTTTGGATTAATCAATGCAGGTGCAACTTACCAGAAGATGGTGAACAAGCTATTCGGGGATATGTTGGGGAAAACGATGGAGGCCTATGTGGACGATATGTTAGTGAAGTCCCGACAGGCCAAGGACCATGTTCACAACTTAGCCACAGCGTTCGAGCGGATGAGGCTTCATCAAGTTCGCTTGAATCCGACCAAGTGCGCCTTCGGAGTGCACTCAGGGAAGTTCCTGGGCCTTATGGTGAGCCAAAGGGGAATCGAGGTCAACCCTGAGAAGCTGAACGCGATCGAAGAGATGAAGTCCCCGACGAACCATCGGGAGGTGCAGGTGCTGAATGGCCGATTAGCCGCGATGAATCGCTTCCTGTCCAAGGCAAGCGACCGATCCATGCCATTTTTTGAAGTGTTGAGGGCCAATAGGAAGTTTGAGTGGACTTCCAAGTGCGAAGAGGCGTTCCAGGCACTCAAGAAGCACCTCCGCACTCTCCCGCCATTGGCGAAGCCCATCCTAGGCGAGCCACTCTATCTGTATTTGGCTGTTTCTGAATTTGCTGTTAGCTCTGTCTTAGTGAAAGTTGTAGAGGGTAGTCAAGTCCCTGTCTATTATGTAAGCAAGGCACTCCCCAAGTCTGAAATGAATTATCATGCCGTTGAGAAGTATCTCTATGCGTTGATTGTTACTGCTGGGAAGCTGAGGCCTTACTTCCACGCGCATGAAATTACCGTTTTGACGAATCAACCCTTGAAACATTTTTTGAACCGACCTGATGCGTCGGGGAGATTAGTGAAATGGGCAGTCGAGCTTAGTGATTTTCGCATTCATTTTGCTCCGAGAACGGCCATTAAGGGCCAGGCGTTGGCGGATTTCATAGCAGAGTCTACAGCCCCCGATCTAGAAGAAGCGGGCCCTGTAGAGAGGGCAACCACGGAGGTCCCGATAACAGAGCAGTCAGAACAGCCCGACGCTGAAAATACGTGGGAGATGTATACCGATGGCTCCTCAAATTCAGAAGGATCGGGAGCAAGTTTCATACTGATACCACCAGACGGAGGCGAGCCCCTCCGATATGCCTTGGCCTTGACATTTAGGGCCACCAATAATGAAGCTGAATATGAGGCTCTCATAACTGGCCTCAAGATTGCTAAGGGAACAGGATTTGGTCACTTAAAAGTGAAGTGTGATGCTAGCCTGATCGTGAACTAAGTCCAGGGGCGATACGAAGCAAAGAGCCCGATGATGAAAAAGTATCTTCGCGAGGTGCAAACCCTGAAGGAGAGTTTCAAGAGCTTCGATATTGAGGCAATCCCGAGGGAGGATAATGTGGAAGCAGACGCCTTAAGCAAGTTCGCCTTGGGGGCACCCCTCGATGAAAATCGGAAGGTGCATTTCTTGGAGAAGGTGATCCTGTCAACCACCGATCATTTGGAGGTATGTGCCATTGAGATCGGATCGGAGGAGCCCACTTGCATGACCCCGATAGCCGCGTATCTGACTACGGGTGCAGTCCCCGATGATGAAGTAGCAGCTGGCAAAATACGCCGAATCGCGCCCAATTACGTGATGGTGGACAATCAGTTGTACAAAAAGGGGTATTTAACTCCTTATCTGAAATGCGTGGCCGAGCCCGACACGGCTAGGGAGGTGCACGAAGGATATTTGGCTTGTCATGAAGGGGCCCGATCCATCGTGAGGAAAGTGTTGAACCTGGGCTAATACTGGCCCTCGATGAACAAGGAGGCAACGACGCTAGTCCGATCCTGTGACGCTTGCCAGAAGTACGCCCCGAATATCGTGGCTCCAGCTGCCGATTTGACATCCAATCAAGAGTGCTTGGCCCTTCGCGCAATGGGGAATCGACTTGGTGGGACCCCTTCCAGTTGCAAAAGGTCAGTGCAGATATTTAATTGTGGCTATTGATTATTTCTCGAAATGGATAGAAGCTAAGGCATTGGCCAAGACAACGGGGAACCATATCCTCAAATTCCTCCAGACCCATATCATATCCCGATACGGGATCCCCAAGGTGGTGATCAGTGATAATGGCCCTCCGTTTGACGGGGGCCCAGTGGAAGGAGTACTTGGAGGAACTTAAAATCGAGCATCGGATAGCCTCTGTCTGCCATGCTCAAACCAATGGACAGGTGGAATCAGCCAACAAGATCGTGATTGACGGCCTGAAGAAGAGGGTCCATTCCTTGAAGAGCAAATGGCTGGATGAGCTGGAAACTGTGCTTTGGGCTGTTAGAACAACACCCAAACGATCAACCGGGGAGACTCCGTTTAGCCTCGTTTATGACACGGAGGCAGTGGCTCCCGTCGAAATAGCTGTGGCATCCCATCGGACGAGGTATTACGAACCTTTGTCGAATGATGAAATGAGGCGTCTGGACTTGGACTTGGTCGAAGAGAAGAGGCGGAGCGCCGAGGAGACCCAGGCTCGGATGCGCTTGGCAACGGCCCGATTTTATAATCGACGAGTCAAGTCTCGACAGTTCTTTGTCGGGGAACTGGTCTGGCGTCGGAACGAATTTACCCTTTTGGATCGGATCAACAAGATGTCACCAAAATGGGAAGGGACGTTTCAAGGATCGCGGCATTCAGACAGATACCCGTTCCCGTGCACACATCCAGAGCCCGTTCGTAGAAAAGAAGCCCGAAGCTACCCAAGTGGAAGCAGACTTAACGTTTAGAAGCCCGAAGTTACCCAGGTGGAAGCAGACTTAACATTCATGTCATGTACCATGAGGACACCGCATTGCATGATTACCAATTATCACATGTATTTTACTTATGGCATGTTATTCCGACTAAGTCGTTAACTACACCATGTTACATGTATACCGTCTATTACGCTAACCTTGTGAATAGATTATGTACGTGCATCGGAAAAAGTATAAATGGACGAATCTGGGCTCCGCGCACTCGATTGACAAACAGGCCACCCCTGAGATCAGAGTCGAACTTAAATTGGACGAATATCCTATCTTAAATAGAGTCAAGCATGGGTTTTGAACCACTACTTGACTCGGGGGCAAGTGTTGGATATCTGTCCAATTCGGGTTCGTATTTACAAAAACGTTAGAATCACAAAATGGGTCTTACCGCAGTCATCCCGTGGTTAAAACGGTCCGGATGCGCGTCCCACCCGGACCGGGGGACCTCCGGATTTCCCATCAATCAAGACCAGTCCGGATTTCCCGGCAATCCGGACCATGTCGGGTGTCGACATGGTCCGGATTACGTACCTGTACTGCGCGTATACATCTATTTTTTCTATGTACGTGAAGTTAGCGCGCATATAGCCAATCTCGATGTCGGTAAGTGTTTTCCTGTAAACCGACATCAAACCGGGCAAAGTTCTCAGGTTTCCTATAAATAGGGGCCTAGATCTCCCATTTCAACAAGTTAACTCGAAACTCTGGAGAATTGGCTATTTGTGCTCTGACCTCTCTCTAGAATTTTCTCTCTCTAAAATACTGACTTTTGCATCGGAGAGGGCACAACCAGCACTACCCCCTCTCAATGCTGGTTATCGCCCGCTCTGCAGGACCCGGTGTTTAGAAGGTAGAGACAGAGATCGAAGTCAGTTCGAGGATCGGTGTGAGAGCCAAAGTTAGTAGCGCGTTCCAATCAAACCGCGCTAATCAACATTTGAAAATCGTTATGAGGTATATGAAAGGTACGACAGACTACACACTGTGCTATATGGGAGGTAAGTTTGAATTGATAGGATATAGTGACGCCGACCATGGTAGCGATCTAGATGATCGTAATTCCACCTTAGGAGTAGTGTTTCTCCTTGCAAATGCTGCCATCTCTTGGATGAGCAAGAAACAATCTTGTGTCGGGCCGTCTACTATGGAATTCGAATTCGTAGATCTCTCAAGGAATGCAAAAGAAGTTGTCTAACTGAAGAGACTCTTGACAGCTATGTTTGACGTCGATGACAGGAGCAACGATGGGGACATTCAAGAATATGAAGTACCATAGTAGGACAAAACACATTGATATTAAATACAACTATGCTAAGTGTGTGGTAGAATACAAGCTGATCAACGTTGAATTCACGCCTTTAGAAAATATGGTTGCGGATCCATTGACCTAACCCTTACGTAATAATGTTTTCGAAAAGCACGTAAAAACAGCTTTGCATGCGTAGGATGTAAAAGGCTTGTAATCTGTGACAATAACATTTTGGATTTGAAATAACTTTTGAATAAAAGGATTGGTATTTGAGTTTATGGTTTTTACTGTAAGCATATGGTGATGGGCACCGTAATTGGTAGCCCATAATATGTATAGTTTACAAAATGAACTTGGGTAAATGTCACAATAGGGTAATTGGGCTAGAACCAAATCCCAACTGACACGAGAGGCCCAAAATTGGGCCTCCCTATACTAATGACCGGCCGAAATTTGTAAAGAGTGTAAAGTGGACTTTTGTCCACTTTACTCCTCCTATAAATAAGAGGTGTTAGGGAATTTTTGGGTTAATCACAATTCCCTCATTAGAGCGTTTGTCACTATATTTATTACCCTATTTAAGATATCGACACAAATAAATATATATATTATATATTGTGCCGATTTTTACATATATATATATATATATATATATATATATATGTATATTTAATATTGGAAATTATTTTTAAATAATTAATTTTACTTGGTGGCTATGTTAGATATTTTTGGACTTTAAAACCCTACTTGGGCCACAAGTAAACATTTCGGCCCAACCTTTGAATTTTTTTTAATTATTGGGCCGGTACAATATATTAAACCGGGACGGATTTAAATCGAACTGGGTTTTCTCAATCGGTTCGACCTAATCGGGTCGGGTCGAACCGGGGTAATTAAGTGGATCTAACCGAACCGGTTTTGTGTGTTGAACCGAACCAAAACTATTTTATTGGACCAGGTCGGATCGAACCAAATTTTAAAATTTAAAACCGAACCGAACTGGATTTACCGGACCGAACCGAACCGGATTTGCCGAACCGGATTTGCCGAACCGGATTTTCTGAACTGGACCAAACCAGACTAGACCGAACCGAAATTGACTGAACCGAAATGTTTTTCAAAATCGAATTCAAGTCAATTAAATAAAATAGGGTGGTCAAGTTTTAAAATCCAAATGTTTATGAACCTCTAAATGGACTACACAGTGCTCATAGGGATGTTAACCTTTATGCCCTGTTTCGATTATGGGAATGGATCTCGGAGATACATGTTTTGGGACTGGATTAATTAGAGGGTTGAATTGCAATTGTTTATTATTTAATATATATTGATGCATGATTAGAAATGTTGTCTTGACTTAGTCAAGCTAGCTGGATATTGCATGTTGTGGGCAGAGCCCAAGTTAAATAAATGAAATGCGCACTAGGATAGACATGCTGTGATGGATGGAAATACCTATGATTCATGTCTAGAATGTTGCGTAGTTGAATATAAGCATGAATTGCAAATCAGCCCCTAATGTTTAAAATTATTTTCAAACTGAAAACCAGTCGCCAAATATATATGATTGTTGTGGAATTTTCATGTTTGACACGTATGCTAGAATGTTTAGGATGTAATTGCATTTGGTAATTTACATGGAAGTAGAATTATATATGCAAGCATGAGTTCCTCGGAACATTATACGCATGACGCGTAGTGTGATTTATTTGATGAATTTTACTTGCGTATGATAATTTACATGGCTAATAGAATTATATATGCATGAGTGATCAGAATATTTTCAAAAATACAAAGGGCCTTGGGAAAGCCAAGATAGGGTATGCTTGTTTAAAAATTCCTGTTCCGGTAATTTGCGATTAAAACTGTTTTAAAAGACTGATCTATTAGATTGAAAACGACGGTAATGTGAACTCTTTCACAGCCATCTTCTATTGGTTTACTGTTGGTCGGTTGGTTTAGATGACTGAGGAATCATTATTTGTCGGATTCAATATTAATAGATATCTGATGTATGCAATTCTTTTTCAAAATCTCATTGTCTCCTTGATTTTGTATAATAATCAACGTGTTTAGTAACGAATTACAGCATAGATGGGATCATCTTGTGCTAAGGAGCTTTTGATTGAGACTACCTACGACTCGTGGAGTAAGCGCGTCAATGCACTGTTGGAGGATAATGGCCTTGTAGATCACAATCAGAAGTCCATGAATTACCCAGATGCCGGTCTGACCAAAGACCTGGCATATGCCCATTTTCAATGTGAGCAAGATGACAACAAAGCAAAGGAGAAATTGCTGGCTGAGATGTCTCTGGAATTCCATGATGAATATAAGGATGCTCCAATTATAAAGGACATATGGGATGCCCTGTTCCTGAAATATGGAAACGGCATGGCAGAAATCCTGCACCCACTTATACCAATTATGGAAGAAAGCTTAAATAGCTACAACAAAAGTGTACTTGAAAAAGTATACGATTTCCTTGGCATGCTAAAACCACTGGAGTAAGAAGGTAAGGTGGGTGAGTGGGATAAATTCAAGTCACCATCAGGATCCTCCCGAAGTATTGGAGAGCAGTCAAGGCTTTAGACCGCCAATGGTTCTGTGTTGGATCTTGCATCTGTACTAAAGTTCATCCAGATGGAACAAGCTCGACTGAAAACAATACCAGTACCGGCTGGGCATAGAAAGAGAAAGAGGATGAACAAAGGAAAGAAACAACAGGCAGTCGACGGTAAAATGCTGACAAAGCATAAACCAGGCAATCTCCGATTGAAATCAGAGATAGTCCGCGGGAACTCTTGTCCACGCCAAATAGGCGAAGGTACAGGGTCCAGAAAATCGCATTCTGAAAAGGTATGCGAGTGTGTAATGGAAACTCTAGTTTCCTCAACTGTCATGTTAACTGACTCAAATCCTTCCTGGATTCTTGACTAAGGTGCGACGGACCACATAGCCAACGAAAAAGGACTATTTGCCAACTTTAGACGATTGCCAAAGGATTCTAAGAGGATATACATTGGCAACAACTCACAAGTTGAAGTCATTGGAGTAGGGAACTGCAAATTGTCTATGAACAATGGCAGGACCATGCTACTTGAGAATGTCCTTTTTGCTCCTAGAATCCGTAGAAATGTTGTTTTTGTTTCCGCTCTTATGAATGATAATTACATTTTATCATTTGAGAAGAAATTTGTTCGTATCAATAAAGGCGATGTCTTATTTAAGCATGCCTATTCCTCTTATGGTCTCTTTATCATGGATTTGAATGGAAGTGTCGATTCGAATAGAATGTATGCATTATCCTCCAGAGAATTGGAGACTCACTCAGCCGGATGGCATGCGAGGTTGGGACATATAAGCTACGATAGGGTTCATTCATTGGTTCGAAGAGAGCTTTTGCCTGGTACCAGGAATGTGATTAAACACACTTGCCATGATTTTCTGGCTGGAAAGTCCACCCGCAAACCATTTGGAGAAGCTCAACGAGCCGAATATCCATTGCAGTTGATTCACTCCGACGTCTGTGGACCAATTAGTGTAACCGCTAGGAATGGGAAATGATACTTCGTTACTTTCATTGTAGACTACAACCGTTATGGGTTTAAATTGCTCGTAAATCCGAGGCAATAGATTGCTTTAGAAACTTTCTAAACCTCGTAGAGAATCAACAGGACCGAAAGGTGAAAACCTTACGCATTGATAGAGGTGGAGAATATCTCTCTAATGAGTTTGAAAAGTTGTGCACAAAAAGAGGGATGGCCCGTCAAACGACAATCCCCAACACACTACAGCAGAATGGTGTGGCTGAACGTCGTAATCGAACACTCCTTGACATGGTTAGAACCATGATGTCGCATGCTCAATTACCTATCTCCTATTGGAGTGATGCTTTGTTGACTGCCACTAATGTAATAAACCTTGTCCCAAAACAGATGAGATATTGACTGAACTAGAGCATGATAGAATTGATGATTAGGTCCCACTTACTTCGAGTGGGATATTTGAATCGGCAACGCAAGTGAATGTCATGGTTAATGATAATGGAAAAATTTTCATTATAAACCCAGTGGGAGGATTAAACCCTACCACACAAATCACTGTTGTCGCAGAGACGAATCAAGTTGAACCTAATAATCATGTAGCCGGACCGACACCACAACCACCAACACTACCCATTGTTCCCAGTGGGAGTACTCCGACCAACTTGGTTCCAGGTCCTAGTGATCAAGGAATTCATCTCGTGGATAGGATCCCGAGACCAAGAGGCCGTCCGAGAAAGGTTGTAGGTCAAGGTTCTAACACTGCTCTTGTTCCCAGTGGGAGTGATGCTCTGAATGGAGGCATTGTCCCGAGTGGGATTAGCGTTCAAAATCAAGATGGGGGGAATGAGCCTAGACTTAGTCAAAGGCATCGAACTTCTCCTAGGAAGTATCCCATAGAGAGATGAGAAATCTTCACTCTAACATCTGTGACGAACCAGTAATGGTTCAACAAGTGTGGAAGGACCTCAAGCAAAGGAATGGAGGAATGCAATGGAGGACGAGATCTCATCAATGAAAGACAATTTGGTATGGTCTTTGGTTGATTTACCTGCTAAACGCAGAGCCATAGGAGAAAAGTGGGTTCTCAAAGTGAAACTCAGTGTTGATGGAAGGGTCTAGTGATACAAAGCCCGACTTGTTGCGAAAGAATATACCCAACTTCACGGAGTGGACTTTGACGAAACATACTCACCCACTGTGCGTTACACCACAGTACAGGCCATTCTGGCGTTGGTTGCAAGTCTCGATTTCGAGCTGCACCAAATGGATGTTAAGTCCGCATTCCTCCACGGAAATCTGGAGGAAGAGATCTACATGGAGCAACCAGAGGGTTTCATTACTCCTAGCAACGAACGTAAAGTTTGTAAACTCCAAAGGTCCATTTACGGTATTATCAGTCGTCTCGGCAATTGTACCGCAGATTCCATGAGGAAATCGTAGGAAACGGATTTGTGAATCTTCATGAGGATCCGTGCGTGTATTACATGACCTCCGGGTCTAAGTATGTCATCTTAACTTTATAAATGGAAGACATACTCATTGCTGCAAACGACATGAGTTTTATGAACAAGTCAAAGTCTTGGTTGGCATCTGTATTTGATATGAAGGACATGGGAGAGGCCACGTACATCTTAGCCATTAAAATTGCTAGAGATCGGGTTACCCGTAAATTGTGTCTGTCTCAAGAAGCATATATCAACAAACTTTTGAAAAGATTCAGATTACAAGATGCCAAACCCGTGGATACGCCAGTGGTGTTTGGGTGCGCACTGTCAAAACGTGACGGCCCCAAGAACCTGGCAGAGCATGAACTGATGAAGGGTGCAGAGTATTTAAGCATGGTCGGGAGTTTGATGTACGCCATGCAATGCAACCCGTCCGGATATCTGTTACGTCGAGGGCCTAGTAGCACGTTTCCAATCAGATCCTGGCTATCAACATTTAAAGGCTGTAAAACGAATAATTTGTTATCTGAAAGGTACTGCCGACTACGCGCTGTGCTATGAGGGTAAAAAGTTAGAATTGACTGGTTACAGTGACGCCGACCATGGTGGCGATTCAGATGATCGTAAGTCCACTACAGGGGGAGTGTTCCTCCTTGCTAATGTCGCCATTTCATGGACGAACAAGAAGAAAACCTGTGTCGCGTTGTCCACGATGGAATCAGAATTCGTAGCTCTCTCTAAGAATGCACAAGAAGCGGTCTGGCTCAAAAGGCTTCTAACTGCACTGCTTGGTGGTGATGTTGAGAATAAATCTGTGAAGGTCTTCTCTGACTGTCAAGCAGCCAATGCTGTAGTTAAGAATCAGAAGTACCATAGTAGGACCAAACACATTGATGTAAAATATTTCTATGCTAAATCTATGGTTGAATACAATACAATCACTATGGAATACTTGTCCACTGATAATATGATAGCGGACCCATTAACTAAACCACTACCCAGGGACATATTCAAAAAGCATGTAAAGCTACTTGGATTGCTTAGGGTTTAGAAATGGAATATATCTGTGATAGCATTTTGATATTAGAAAGTTACATTCTTTAAGCGAAAGAATTCCAACTGAGTTTATGATCAATCGACATCATAATATTTTGATTACATCAGATTTACGATCTATGAACTAAGTCGTAGGAGGACGCAATCCTCTGCCAAACTATGTCGAATGTGGGCATTACCTAGTCACACAGGTACGGTAGTCCTGCGATGGATGGAGGCCTCTACCAAGCAAGACTGGCTAAGATTCATGGGGATAAACCTAATTAAGCAAGACGATTATCTAGTTTCTGATGGGTCCGACTATAGCCGTCAGGCCCTTTAACGGCTAGGAAACGGCAAACAGGCCCACCAGGCCCGGAGTAAAGGTCAAGATGACTTTGGAGAAGGGTCCCGACGAAGGGAGTCCCGACGAAATAAGGTCCCGACAGAGTCGGTCCCGACAGTTGAGCTAGAAGCTCCCGATGAGAAGCCTTTAAGTAGGCCCCGATGATGAATCCCTGAGAATGATAGGCCCTGTCACGATGACGAGGGGCCCCGAGCGGTGACACAACGAGATAACTCTGGAGTCCCCGACGGGAGTCGGGACTCGGTATCAGAGGATAAGGCCAAGATATGCGGGGCGTGGCCGAGATATGCGGAACGTGGTTAAGATACACGGAGTGTGGCCGAGATACACGGGGCATGGCTAAGATACACGAGATCATGGTCTAGATAGACGGGATCACCTCCGAGATATACGGGATACGGGCTAACCACCCCTAACGGTTCGCCAGGTACCTGAGGCATCTCTCTGCCTATAAAAGGGCAGGAGATCACCTCAGAAAGACTTACGTTGAGATCAATATACTTTTGAGATTATTGCTTGCCAGTCATACGAGAGACTCATTTAAGCATCGGAGAGGGATTCTGGGTCACCGCCCGGTCTATCCCCTCTTGCAGGGTTATGTGGAGCAAAGGAGCTAGGATTGCTGTCAAGATCCGTACCGGAGTTCCACCGTGATCCAACATTGGCGCCATCTGTGGGAAACAAACAAAAAGCTGACATGCCTTCTACTCGATCGATGGCGGCTGGCAAGAACAGAAGACAGGGACAATCCGGTGGTTCCCGCCACCCCGCGGCAACGAATCTGGATTCAGTACCAGAACAGGAGGAAAACCAGAACCATCCCCCGGCTAAGCTCTCCCAGACAGGGGGGGCACAATGGATCGCATCCCGAAAATATTGCTCCTCAACACCAGGCCAACAGGGGGCAGGAGGCTCCCCCAGCTGCAGACTTGACAAGGGCCGTGGCGGAAACCATGCCCATGTTTCTGGCGGCTGTAGAGGCTCTCTTGGATCGGAGAGAGGCTGCAAGGAGGCAGGAAGAGATGCCCCCGTTGGAGGAGGCGACCCCGCCGACAGAGGGTCGGAATGCACAAGAAGTCCTACCCCGAGGCCAGGACGGAGGTAAGGCAACCGGTCAGCCGGAGAGGTTCGTGGTTGATGGGCCAGGACCAGTACAGCACAGGACCATTCCCCTGAATGGTCCCATCACTCCCGACCAGGTGGTAAAGATCGTGAACATCTGTATGGGAGAACAGAAGCCGCTGGTGTCGGAGCTAAGGGATCGATCCACTCATCCCTTCGTTCCCCGATTAATAGACACCCTCGCCCCGCCAGGGCTGGGTATCCCCGAGATTAAGGAGTATGACGGCGAAGGAGATCCAGTCCGTCATGTCCAGAAGCATCTTATGGCGTGTCAGGGTAGAGCCCCGAACGAAGACATAGTGTGTACACTGTTCCCAAACACACTTGGAGAAAGAGCCCTGACCTGGTTCTTTAGTCTGCCCCCAGGCTGCATTACCTGCTGGGCGGACATGCACGACCGTTTTATTCGACAATACCAGGGCCGCAGACGTTTGTTGAAGAGCGTGAGGTCCCTGACCCAGGTGGTGCAGAGGCCCGACGAGTCGCTGGCACACTATTATTAGCGGTACACCGCCAGCGTAGCAGAGATAGACGAGGAAATCTCGGAGGGCGAAACCATCTGCACTTTTATCTGGAACCTGACAGCCCCCTACGGCTCCGATCTGATGCACAGCGTGGCTGAGAAAGCTGTGTGGAATATGGAAGCATTACACAAGAGGGTGAAGCGGCAGATCGATGTCCAGGAGTCAAAGATAGCCGCGGGAGAACTGGAGCCCCCAAAGTCGAACAAAGGGAAGCAGTCGAGCAAGCCTTTCTACGACCGTAAGCCAAAGGGCAAACCTGAGGGCAGTCGGGACCGAGGTCGCTCTGGTCGGAAGGATGATAGACGTCCTCCAAGGAAGGATAAGCGGGAAGATCTCGACATTCCTCTCAACTGCTCCATGGCGGAGGTCTTGACGGTCATGGAACGACAAGGTATCTCCCGAATAAAGATGGAGAATTCTTGGGATCCCGCACGGATCGCTGCTGCCGATTTCACCGTGCAAACGGTCACGACACCAATCACTGTCGGGAACTGAAGAAGGAAATCGAAAAGCTGATCCAGAAGGGGAAGCTCAAGGAATTTGTCGGGGACAAGCGGTGTCGATCCCGCTCTCGATCACGATCACGGTCTCGTTCCCGATCCCGCGATCGGTCCCCGAAAAAGAAGAGGATTGATCCAGAGTCATCCGGTGTTCGCAAAGAAAGACGAGTCATCAACGTGATTCATGGAGGATTTGCTGCTGGAGGTGATACCTCATCCGCCCGAGAGGTCTACGCCTCTAGAATCCCTACGGCGGTGGTACTGGGTAAGAGGTCCCGATTTTGGACCTTGAAAGAAGAGATGGTAATCTCCTTCTCGTCGGAAGACCTCATAGGCGTGGAGACCCCGCACGACGATGCCTTAGTAGTAACTTTGGACGTAGACGGGTTCGAGATGAAGAGAATTCTAATTGACGGAGGGAGCTCCTCCGACATTCTATTCATGGACGCACTGGAAGCTATGGGGAAGACGAAGAAAGATCTAAAAGAGGCAAACTTCCCGATGGTCGGGTTCTCTGGCTCAACCTCCTATCCCCTAGGAGTAATCACCTTACCAGTAGAGTTTGGTAGTGGGTGGAAATCAGAAAGGAGGAACGTGGAGTTTGTCGTGGTTGATTCTGCGGGGACCTACAACGCAATTATCGGGAGAACCACCATCAATCCCCTGATGGCGGTTGCCTCGACTGTGCACCAGAAGATGAAGTTCCCGACCGACCATGGAGTCGGAGAGGTCAAGGGCGACCAGGTGGCTTCCCGGAAATGTTATGTTAACGCCACCCGGAGGAGGAGGCGAGAGGCCATGACTGTCCTCCAGACAGACACTCCCAGAGAATAGTTTGGGCGTCCCGCTCCCGTAGAAGATCTAAAAGAAGTCGAGATCGACGGACTCCAGAGGAAGGTGAAAATCGGGTCTGCTCTGACTGAGGAGACAGCCCAAAAATTGGTGGAGTTGCTGAAAGAGTTCAAAGAGCTGTTTGCCTGGTCCCCCAGCGATATGCCAGGAATCAGCCCCGATGTGATCGTACACGAACTAAAGATAGACCCCGCAATCAAGCCTATCACGCAGAAAAGGCGTCCAATGGGCACGGATAAGAAGATCGC
The DNA here is from genome assembly GCA_036873135.1 of Clarkia xantiana subsp. parviflora. Taxonomy (NCBI): domain Eukaryota; kingdom Viridiplantae; phylum Streptophyta; class Magnoliopsida; order Myrtales; family Onagraceae; genus Clarkia; species Clarkia xantiana. The sequence goes on along the minus strand of JAPTYO010000017.1, from coordinate 6,602,526 downwards.
GATCCAGCAGGAGGTGGGCAGGTTGCTAGATGCTGGGTTCATTAAGGAGCTCCGATTCCAGACTTGGGTTGCCAACCCAGTACTAGTGAAAAAGACTAACGGGAAGTGGCGAATGTGCGTGGACTTCCGCGACCTGAACAAGGCTTGCCCAAAGGACTGCTATCCACTCCCGAGGAGCGACCAGCTGGTGGATGCCACGTCAGGACACGAGCTATTAAGTTTCATGGATGCGTATTCAGGCTACAACCAGATCAAGATGGCCAAGGAAGACGCACCCCACACAGCGTTCTACGCAGACAGTGACATCTATCACTACGATGTCATGCCTTTCGGGTTGATCAATGCCGGGGCAACCTACCAGCGGATGGTGAATAAGCTGTTTGGAGATATGCTGGGAGAAACTATGGAAGCCTACGTGGATGATATGCTGGTGAAGTCCCGACAAGCCGAGGATCATGTGCACAACCTTACCATGGCGTTTGAACGGATGAGGCTCCATCAAGTTCGCTTGAACCCGACGAAATGCGCCTTCGGAGTCCACTCAGGGAAGTTTTTAGGCTTCATGGTGAGCCAAAGAGGAATTGAAGTGAATCCTGAGAAGCTGAGGGCAATCGAGGAGATGCAGTCTCCGATCAACCATCGGGAGGTGCAAGTGTTGAATGGCCGACTAGCTGCAATGAATCGCTTCTTGTCCAAAGCCAGCGACCGATCAATGCCGTTTTTTGGAGTCTTGAGGGCCAACAAAAAATTCGAATGGACCGCTAAATGTGAAGAGGCATCCCAGGAACTCAAGCAACACCTTCGCACACTCCCACCGCTGGCGAAACCGGTTCCAGGCGAGCCGCTCTTCCTTTATTTGGCTGTTTCTGAATTTGCCATTAGCTCTGTGTTAGTAAAGATTGTCGAGGGTAATCAAGTCCCCGTCTATTATGTAAGCAAGGCATTTGCCAAATCTGAATTGAACTATCCCGCCGTTGAGAAGTACCTCTTTGCGTTGATAATTACTGCTCGGAAGCTAAGGCCATATTTCCACGCACACGAGATCACTGTGCTAACGAACCAGCCTTTGAAGCATTTTTTGAACCGACCAGATGCGTCGGGGAGATTGGTGAAGTGGGCAGTAGAGCTCAGTGAGTTTCGAATACACTTTGCTCCAAGAACGGCCATCAAGGGCCAGGCATTGGCGGACTTTATAGCAGAATCTACAGCCCCCGATCTAGAAGAAACGGGCCCTGTAGAGGGGGCAACTATGGAGGTCCCGACAGAAGAACAACCAGAGAAGGCAGAGCAATCAGAACAGCCAAACAAGGAAAATACCTGGGAAATGTACACGGACGGCTCCGCGAGTTCAGACGGATCAGGAGCGGGCTTTTTGTTGATACCACCGGGTGAAGGTGAACCGCTCCGATACGCCTTGGCTTTAACATTCAAGGCCAGAAACAACGAAGCGGAGTATGAAGCTCTTATCACGGGCCTAAAAATTGCTAAAGGCACTGGAATCGATCACTTGAGAGTGAAGTGCGACGCAGCGTTAATCGTGAACCAAGTTCAAGGGCGATACGAAGCAAGGAATCCGATAATGAAAAAGTATCTACGAGAGGTACAAGCCCTGAAAGAGAGCTTCAAAAGCTTCGATATCGAGGCTATTCCGAGGGAGGAGAACGTAGAGGCAGACGCCTTGAGCAAATTTGCCCTGGGGGCACCCTTAGAAGAAAGTCGGAAGGTGCACTTCCTGGAGAAGGTGATCTTATCAAACATCGACCCCACGCAGGTGTGCACCGTTGAAGCAAAATCAGAGGAGGAGCCCACTTGGATGACCCTGATAGTCGCGTATCTGACTACGGGGGCAGTTCCCGAGGATAAGGTAGCAGCAGACAGGATATGTCGGATCGCGTCTAATTATGTGATGCTGGACAATCAGCTGTACAAAAAGGGCTGGTTCTCGACTCCGTACCTGAAGTGTGTAGCAGAACCCGACACCAACCGAATCCTGAAGGAAATGCATGAGGGGATCGCGGCTTGTCACGAAGGGGCCCGATCCATTTTGAGGAAGGTGTTGAACTTAGGCTACTATTGGCCCACGATGAACAAAGAAGCAACGGCGTTGGTCCGATCATGCGACGCGTGCCAGAGGTACGCCCCGAGTATCGTGGCTCCGGCTGCCAACCTGACATCCATCAAGAACGCTTGGCCCTTCGCGCAGTGGGGCATCGACTTGGTGGGACCTCTTCCACAAGCACAAGGACAATGTAAGTATTTACTTGTAGCTATCGATTATTTTTCGAAATGGATAGAGGCGAAGGCATTGGCCAGAACAACAGGGAACCAGATCGTCAAGTTCCTCCAAACCCACATCGTGTCCAGATACGGGATTCCTAAGGTGGTGATCAGCGACAATGGCCCACCGTTTAACGGCTCTCAGGTGAGGGAGTATCTGGAAGAATTGAACATTGAGCATCGGACCGCCTCCATACGCCATGCTCAGACTAATGGCCAGGTAGAGTCAGCCAACAAAATCGTGATGGATGGCCTGAAGAAGAGGGTCTATGCCTTGAAGGGCAAATGGCTGAACGAATTGGAAAACGTACTTTGGGCTGTTAGAACGACACCCAAACGATCAACAGAGGAGACTCCGTTTGGCCTCGTTTATGGCACGGAAGCTGTCGCTCCTGTGGAGGTAGCTGTGGCATCCCATCGGATGAGATATTATGAGCCCCTGACGAACGATGAAGTGAGACGCCTGGACTTGGACCTACTCGAAGAGAAAAGGCGGGAAGCCGACGAAGTCCAAGCACGAATGCACTTAGCGACGGCCAGGTACTATAATCGGCGAGTGAAGTCCCGACAGTTCTTCGTCGGGGAGCTGGTTTGGCGTCGCAACGAGTTCACCCTTTTGGATCGAATCAACAAGATGTCGCCAAAATGGGAAGGACCTTATAAGGTCGTGGGGATGCCGGCCCCGAATGCATACAAATTGGAAGACCTCGATGGCAGAGCGTTAAAGCATTCTTTTAGTGGCGAACACTTGAAGATACACCATGCTTGAAGAAAGTCGCCTTAAGTGGTGCCCGATAAAGTCGCCTTAAGTGGTGCCCGATGTAAAATCGCCTTAAGTGGTGTATGCTGTTTATCATTTAAGTCGATGTAAACCAATTTTGTGCCATCAATAAATAAAGAGGTTGCTTCCAAACAAGAGTTGTTCTTAGATTTATGCTAAGTGTAAAAGTCGCCTTGAGTGGTGCACGATACTAAGTCGCCTTCAGTGGTGCACGACGAAAGTCGCCTTCAGTGGTGCATGAAAAAAGTCGCCTTGAGTGGTGCACGATACTAAGTCGCCTTCAGTGGTGCACGATACTAAGTCGCCTTCAGTGGTGCACGACGAAAGTCGCCTTCAGTGGTGCATGAAGAAAGTCGCCTTCAGTGGTGCATAATGAAAGTCGCCTTCAGTGGTGCACGACGGAAGTGAAAAAGTCGCCTTCAGTGGTGCACGAAAAGCCGCCTTAAGTGGTGCACAATCCTTAGATTTATTCTAAGTATCAAAAAGTCGTCTTAAGTGACGCGCGGGATTAAGTCGCCTTAGGTGGTGCACGATCTTTAGGTTTATCCTAAATAACGATTAAGTCGTCTTAAGTGATGCACTCTATATTAAGTCGTCTTAAGTGATGCACTCGATATTAAGTCGCCTTAAGTGGTGCGAGTTATTAAATCGTCGAGAAGGACGTACGAGAATTTCTTAAGTGTTGAGGTTTCGACTGCTAAGAACTAAGTCGTCTTAAGTGATGCACTTAATATTAAGTCGCCTTAAGTGGTGCAAGTTATTAAATCGTCGAGAAAGACGGAAGACAACAAAAGATCGGAATTAAAGGAGTCTAATATTGATAAAGGGCTCAAAGGCCCGACGACGACACAAGAGAAGAAGATACAAGGACTCTGAAAGATAAAAGCATTCAAGCTTGGTCCTTGTCGGCAGCATTGGCAGCAGCTGGGTCCGCGGAGTCGGTAGCAGAGGGGTCCACAGGATTAGCTTCGGGAGGATTGGCCAGCAGGGCGTCCGCACTTGGAAGCTCAGAGGCGTCTTCGACAATTACGGGGGTACTCCCCCCATCACTCTCCTCGGAAAGAGCAAAATACTTCTTCGCAAAGGGAGCGAGGGAAGGAGACTTGTCGAAGTTGATGGCGTCCCCGTACTCCAGGTGGAGCTCCTCAACGGCGTTGAAGAGAGTGTTCTCCACCTCCGCACCAAAGAACTTCATGGCATCAGCTTGGAAGCCCTCCGACCTCCGATAGTCCTCCCGACCCTTGGCCTCCGCTTCGGCCAGCTGCGCAGGAAATCCCGCGATCAGCTCCTCCAAAGCCTTCTTCTCAAGGACCAGTTGGTCCTCGGCAGCCTTCTTCTCCTGGGTCAGCCGGTCCACCACTGCCCCACGCTCCTGCCGCTCTTGCCTCAAGAGCCCCTCGAAGTCCGCGATCCGATGTTGAAGGTCCCGAATCTTCTCATTGAGGACAGCCAGCTCTTTGGCAAGCTTCCCCCGCGAAGACTGGGAGGCCTTGAGATCCGCCTGAAGCTGCTCGCGGACTCCTCGGTCCCGCTCCCGGGCCTCATCATAGGCAATGACATACCCGATGAGGCGGTTGTAGTCCCCGAGCTCCTGCAATCAAAAGGAAAAATGTTAGAAGGACAAAAGACCTGATTTATCAATCAACAAGAAAGAAGCAAAGTCTCACCTTGATGCGGCGCACAGCCATACCCCTGACGTCCCGCTCATATGCGTCCGATTGAGGTAAATCGGATGTCGCATAGAAGGCAGGATAGAACCCGCCAGCAGATGCAGGGCCAGTTCTTGGTCCTGTTCCCCTTGTGCGAGTGGGACTCCCTGGAGCGTCTGGATAGGAGCCCAGGGGGCATTCGCCTGCGAAGAGTTGAAGGGCCTGTAGAAGTCCCCATCAAGAGCAAGGGGAGAGATAGGACGAGGAAGAGAAGGGCACGTCTCCGTCTCGGCCCGAACAGGGGAGGGAGAGAAGTCGTGGATAGGCGAGAGCTCCCGCTGCTGCGGAGAAGACGAGGGAGGCGGCCCCTGAGGGGTTGGTTTCAAGGGGGATTGCCCCGCCATCCGACGCTGTTGAGGGGGGTCAACCCCGCCAGTCTCCTCGGAGGAGTCCAGAGTCTCCACCTGACGAAACTGTTCGCCAGATGGTGCCTTCTCTCCAGCTGAGGAAGGCACCCCCGCTGGAGGCGGTGCATCTGCGGAAGCTGCAGCACCCGAGGAAGCTCCCGAGCGACCTGCACCTGGAGGATGAAGAGCTTCAGAAAGGTAGTCAGAAAGTTCATCGGGATTCTTACACCAAATGATACGTCGGGAGACGTATTGATACTTCCCGCGGTAATGATAGTAGCCTGCCTTCAAGACTCGGGGAGTTTCACCTCTAAGGATTCTTTTGACATCGGCAACGCGGGCTTCTTTGGTCGAGGAAATTAAATCTGACGGAACCATCCTCTTGTATGATTTAATAGCAAGTCGGAGTTGTTTACCTTCTTCAGCATTCTGGACATCGAAGAGCTGGTCCAGATCCACCCGCGTCCGCTTAGGCCGCTCCGTTGAAGGAGATCCCGACCTAGCAGCAGCCTTCTTGGCGGACTTCCTCTTCCGCGAGGGGCGGACAGCATCGGTCTCCCCCTGCTTAAGGAATAGATCGGTCAGCACAGATACCTTCTTGGCTGCAAAAAATAAACGAAGAAAAGTTAGAAGTTTACCCACGAGACCACGTTAGAAGGGCCGTCGAAGAGCTGCCCCCCAGAGACAATACTGAGGAGTCGGATCCCGGCGTGCACCAGGTCCCGCTCCACCAGAGAGTTAGCATTGAGAGGAGTGTAAGACTCCCCCCAACGATAAAGCTGGATTAGTTGGAGAGTCTCGAAATCCTCATCGGCATAAGTGTGGAAAGCAGGCGGAGGATCTGCTGCCACCTCCAACCGAGGCCAAGGAATTGAAGAATGTTGGATGAAGAAGTAGCTCTTCTTCCAACTACTGTTGTCGGACCCTGTATCGATCAAGAGTCCCCGACCCTTGACCACCTTCCAGGTGTCACTGGTCCAACCGTGCCGGGCAAGTTGCTGCTTACTCCACTTGAGCATCCGAGGGTAGAAGGGGCAAACCCCCGCCTCGTTGCATTTCAGCCCATAGAAGGTCCTGAAGAGTTGGAGGCTGTAGACCCACTTCTGCCGGAGACAGAGGACTTGAAAGGCGTTCCAGATACGGATAGCATGAGGAGAGAAGGTAGTGGTGTGTGTTCGGTAATGATGGCACAGCTCGACCAGGCTACCGCAAAAGGGGAACCTGATCCCCGCTGATATTTGTCCCGTAGAGACAAATACCTCCCCTTTCTGGGGACGAGTAACCTCAGGGTCACTCGAGGGACGATGTCGAGGATACGGGAAACGAGGTTCCCAGGTGATGGTGATGCAACCCTCTCGGAGAGCTGCATCATAAGCAGTAGTGGAAATCTCATTTGGAGCATAGTCAAATTTAAAGGGTTTTCTCCCCTCGGAGCTGGAACCGCTGTCTGAAAAGCAACCAGGGCAAGAAAATACAGTGGGACTCTTGGAAAATTAGAAAGGAAAAGACAAACAAACAACGAAGAAGAATTCCTTACCAGACATGATGAAATAGAGAAGGAGATGAGCGAAACGTCGCCGGAAAAACGGTTGAGGAAACTTCAAGGATCTTCGAAATCACAGAGCTTGGAATCGCAGGGGAATCGCAGAGAGCTTTTGAGAATCCGAAGACGGTAAAGGTTAAATTATGACTATGGCTAGGGTTTTATAGTCGAAGAAGACAGTTGAAAGGACTTCGATCCGAGTCGTCGAAGTCGAAGAGCCTTGATCTGGACCGTTGAGATGAAACGTGCAGAAGGACAACGGGCGTAATGATGAAACGGCCTGAAAAGCACTTTTCAGAAAAGGACAGGCGCGAAAAATCAGGCACGTGGGTCGAAAACGTCACTCCATTATCTGCTGCATTTAATGCACTAGAAAACTGAAGAGACCCTTGGGATACAGCAGTTATCTACAAAACCCTGAGGAAACGTGGAGGAGAAGACTGATAAATTAAGTAACTGAACCAAGGAACAGATCCCCGACTCTAGTATTGGAAAATCGGGAGTTGGAAGACACGACGAACTAAAAGTCCCTCGTGTCTTGGGGGCAAATGATGGGTCCGACTATAGCCGTCAGGCCCTTTAACGGCTAGGAAACGGCAAACAGGCCCACCAGGCCCGGAGTAAAGGTCAAGATGACTTTAGAGAAGGGTCCCGACGAAGGGAGTCCCGACGAAATAAGGTCCCGACAGTTGAGCTAGAAGCTCCCGATGAGAAGCCTTTAAGTAGGCCCCGATGATGAATCCCTGAGAATGATAGGCCCTGTCACGATGACGAGGGGCCCCGAGCGGTGACACAACGAGATAACTCTGGAGTCCCCGACGGGAGTCGGGACTCGGTATCAGAGGATAAGGCCAAGATATGCGGGGCGTGGCCGAGATACGCGGAACGTGGTTAAGATACACGGAGCGTGGCCGAGATACGCGGGGCATGGCTAAGATACACGAGATCATAGTCTAGATAGACGGGATCACCTCCGAGATATACGGGATACGGGCTAACCACCCCTAACGGTTTGCCAGGTACCTGAGGCATCTCTCTGCCTATAAAAGGGCAGGAGATCACCTCAGAAAGACTTACGTTGAGTTCAATATACTTTTGAGATTATTGCTTGCCAGTCATACGAGAGACTCATTTAAGCATCGGAGAGGGATTCTGGGTCACCGCCCGGTCTATCCCCTCTTGCAGGGTTACGTGGAGCAAAGGTGCTAGGATTGCTGTCAAGATCCGTACCGGAGTTCCACCGTGATCCAACAGTTTCGAAGTAACTCGACATGATCTTCGTTTTGCATATCGCCGTGATGAACTTCGTTCGTCGTTTAACCATATTCTGGGCCAGATGAAAACTGTGATACCATGATTGACATATCCCTTTCCTTCGTATCCAAAAAGGTTCAGGTATGCTATCAACGCGTGCTTCATACTGCGCGTGCCACGTACGACCACGGGGTCAGACCTCGATTTTGCTAGGAAGGAATCCTCATGATTCTGGCGGGTGAAAACTTTTTCACCTCGAGCGTGTGATTGATCCCAGGAGCCTTATGAAGAGGCACCTAAAGTATCCTCACGGACTCAGAACTCATGTCTAAGGTCAGGCTCAATGCACGCTTCCCGGCGTACGAGCGTAGTGATAAACAAAAAGGCCTAGTGACCACGTCTTTAGAAACCGGTTGGGTCTGACTAAGGATATGAGCAATGGGGATGGTAAAGTTCACCTGTAATTCACCGACTCTTTTATTCACTGGGTGGCCACCAACCAGATATTAGTTGAAGTTTGTGAATACTTGTACGGATGCCTTGGAGAAGTATTCCTATGTGGAAACTAGGCAAAGGAGAATTAACAGTTAACCTAGGATACAACGCGGTACAATATAAATGTTGTTTATAAAAGGTTGATTGGAGAAAAGGGAATCAACGTTACGCGGGCGCTACAATACTCCTAACGTATGAGTAGCACTGCCCTTCGTATCCGTCGGTCGCACGGCAAATCTTGTATGAACTATTCGGAAGCAAGGAGCATATCGAAGGAGTGAAATGTTGATGCATATTTGGACGACAATACATTAACGGACACCCTCCCATTCCGGCGAGTGGGAGCTGTAAGCATATGGTGATGGGCGCCGTAATTGGTAGCCCATAATATGTATAGTTTACCTATTGAACTTGGGAAAATGTCACATTAGGGTAATTGGGATAGACCCAAATCCCAATTGACATGAGAGGCCAAAAATTGGGCCTCCCTATACTAATGGTCGGCCGAAATATGTAAGGAGAGTAAAGTGAACTTTTGTCCACTTTACTCCTCCTATAAATAAGAGGTGTTAGGGAATATTTAGTGTTTATCACAATTCCCTCATTAGAGTGTTTTAGAGAGAAAAACCCTCCCCCCATAACAACCTAGTTCGGCCGAACCATATCCCTCACCAAGAATGTGCCAAATTGCCTTCGAGCAAACCCTCCAGAGATCTGTCCCCGTACAAAGAATCGATCAGAGGCTTTGCTGTGGAGCTTGCACCATGTAGGGCTTCTCTAACAAGAACCTCTACGGGTCCCGACCGGAGGATCGTGAACTCCCTCCTGAGAAGATCTTGGACTTACGGATCACCTTAAAGGTATGTGCGAAACTTCCACTGCGTAATTCCGATTACTAGCATGTACCTTATTTTAAGTATCTGTAGTGATTACTCCCCGTAATCTAACATTTACGTCGTCATAATGACAATATTACATCGGATGGACGGTCTATAAACTAGCCGTTGGAGCGTAAAACATCCTAATAAAAAATGTCGAATGTGGACCCTGCCTCATCACACGGGCACGCTCGTCTCGATGGAAGGGAAACCTCAGCCATATCAAGACCGGCTAATAAATATAGTATTTCGAAATAGAAACCTAGTTATGTAAAACGATCATTTGGTTTCGGGGTACAAGACATGATCAAATATTTTCAGATCGTCGTGACGAACTCCGTTCGTCTACCACCACATTATGGGCTAGATGAGAATCTATGATAGCATATGACATTCCCATACCTGATATAAAATAAATTTAAGTTATGTTATCGACGCGCACTTCATACTGCGCATGCCACGTTTGACTACGAGGTCAGCCTTGGTTGTATTAGAAGAAATCTTCTAAGATTCTGAAGGACACAAACTTCTTCACATTGAGCGGTGATTGATCCTGTGTGCTAATGAAGCAGCACCCGAAGTACCCTTACTACTCAGAACTCATATCCAAGGTTGGGCTCAATGTTAGCTCCCATTCGTACGAGCGCAGCGCCCAAACAAAAGGGCCAAGTGACAAAGTTTAGGGCACCAGTTGACTTTGACTAAGGATATGAGCGATGTGGACGGTCATGCACATCTGTCATTTTCTGACTCTTGTATTCATTAGGTGGCCACCAGTCGGATATTAGTTGAGGGATGTGAATACCTGTGCGGATGCCTTGAAGAAGTATTCCTTTGTGGAAACTAGGCAATTGGAGAAAAACATTTGACCAGGGGTACAACGTGGCACAGATAAGTAACATGTTGGGAATCAACGTTCCGCGGACGCTACAACACTTTTAATCAATAAGTCGATGTCCGTTGTGTCTGCCAGTCGCACGGAAAACCTCGTATGAACAAGACGGGAACTGGATTGGATCAAAGATTATGTATTGATGTGTTAGTCGACAACATATTAATAAGGCACCCTCCCATTCCAGCAAGTGGGAGCTGTTGGCATTTAGAATTAATGGGCCGCCGTAATAGGAGCCCAATAATATAAGTCCAACATGATAAGCCGAATTGGTGTACGACACATAAGAGATTCTGGGCCAGGCCAAAATCCCTATGAGCCATAAATGGCCCAAAAAGGGCCAGCCCAATTCCCTAGCTTTGTTCGGCCGAAATATGGGGGAACCCTAGGTGGGTTTTTCTCACCTCCTCTTACAAATAAGAGGTGTTAGGGATTTCTTGGGGTTGGTCATTCTCTTCCTTTAGTTGTCAGAAAAGAAATATCCTCTCCCTAAATATATATAGGTTCGGCTGAACCCTATACATCACCAAGTAGGTGCCGAATTGTGACAAGCTATTCACCCCGGAAGATCCATCCAGCAACCGAATTGAAGAGGCTCTGTCGTGGAGACCATTGCCTACAGATTGCTCCCTAACTAGAGTTCGCGTAGGACACACCATCCGGCAGATCATGAACTCCCTCGTGACGTTCCTTGGGTTACATACTGCATAATTGAAAATAGTTGTGTGCACTCTTCCACTGCGTAATTCGTTTACCAAGCATGTACATGTGTTTATGATCCGTACTGTTTATCTCCTAGAATTCAACAGAAACCTCCCACCTCATACGCCAAACACATTTTGTATCGACCATGTGTGAGCATCCAGAAAATTTATCGTCAAAGTATCTACAATCGAATTCGTCGACATTTATTTATCAGCGTGTAACCCCGAACTCATTTGAAGAATGTATAAATGTATTGGAACTTCATGAGGAACTTACCAATTGTCTCTTTTACTCACCTGCAATGAACGTGCAGAAGGGGAGCAACAGTAAACTCATTTGGCTGCCGAACAAGATTGACAGAAACCTACCTACCTAGGTTAAAGGGGACTATTGGCTTTCTCTGTAGCCGCGTCGTATACAATTAGTACACAGACTCCGCGTTTAAATCGGTCGAAATCCGATCGGGAAGCGGCAGTACATTCCCCACAGTTGGATCGGTAAGTAAATCAACCGTATGTAATCACCATTTTTTTTTTTGCAGTGTATTGATTAATAGGCAATTTTTTTGATTTTTTAATGTACGTTTGTAAAATAAAATTGAAATTGAAACTAGTCTATATTTAATAGTGGATTATTTATTTATCTTTGTGTATCTTCTATCTGTCAACGCTTCCCAATCCGAGCACTATCTACTATATTATATTATATTAATTCGGCAACGGAAGCCATCTCGCTGACACGTGGACAGTTTGTCCAGTGCCTAATTTAATCGGAATTTAATAGGGGTTCTCTAAATTTAGATACATAATATTGTTTGTTTCAAAATTAAGAAGTATTTTTATATACAATTTTGGTCTCTACGCAATTTAAAGAAACAAATTGTTTGAAAGTTTCCTTTTAAATTTTTTGTTTATACAGTTTGGCTCCGGAAGACCATAGGCTGCCACATAGTATATATATAGAATAATAATTAATATATTATATTATATAAAGAAATATAATAAAACATATATTAAGTTATAGTCGTATTATATATATATATATATAGTAACTCACGGCTAAATCTAAACCTTCTACATGCTAAAATCTAAATATCTTATATATATATAATATTAATAATATTCTAAATTCTAAACTTATGTCACATTTAATATATAATTTACTATATATTCCATAGATAATATTATACACAGCTACATATTATATATATATATATATAGTAAAGATGATAGCCACCTGTGAAATCAAATCTACTAAAAGGAATTACAGATGATGAGGGAAGATGAACGGTAATCAAATACGGTGCAACGCTTGGATTGGATGGAGTGGTGAAGTTCTTTAACGGTAAGTTGTTTCCATATGGCAGAAAGGAAGAGTTGAGAAGAACCTAAGAAGCTTGGACTATTCCACAATTTCCATTATTGGCGAACTGTCGTAGTTTGTTGATGGATGTCTTATCCATTCATGGTGAACAGACACAACTATTAATGGTGTGGGCTTGAATTTTTTTTAGAATAGCTATATTATTATTATATATATATAACCACACACAATTGATTGGAAAAAATAAAAAATAAAATCTATAATAATATGTTAATATGTTATATAGATACTTCATCTTTTTAGTAAACCCTAACTATTGCATTATCTTAACTACCTAATTGGATCTAATTCATCTTTCTCGTGTCAATAGAAAGAATATGTTGTTGAACCTCCGGCTAGCTTTGGTGTTGCTGACTAACAGACGAACCTCCACCTCCAGCTAGCTCTCTGCTGCGTTTTCTAAGTCGTTCAAGCAACAATAATTGATCCTATGTTCTTTCCTTTTAAGACAGATTTACATGGTGGCATTTGTTGGTTCTTAACTCAATACTCATCATGTATATATAAATGGAATAATAGCAATGTATTAATAAATAATAAACATTGTTATTTATAAAGTAATAAACATAGAAAAACATATTTGTATATATATATATATAGTAATAAATAATCTATATTTTTTAAATCGATGGAAACGGTAGATGACCCTAAAATAATATATTATCTATATATTGTATATTATATAGAAGTTTTGTATTATAGCAACCGTTTTATATATTTAATTGAATATATATATATATATATATATATATATATATATATATTATATTATTAGATGTATTATGTTGGATCACGGGCGAATCTCCGTTACGCCCTTGACGGAAAGCTTTGGACTCCTGAGCTCCGCGTAATCCTGCAAAAGGGGATAACCTGGGTGGTGACCCAGAATCCCTCTCCGATGCTTAAATGAGTATATGATCAATGGGATGGCAGCAGTAATCTAAGTGCGTATTAGAGTCTGTGTTTTCTGAGGTAACTTCCTCCTTTATATAGGAGGGGAAGTTACTCAGATACCTGTTACTGCGCCTGGCAGTTTTACCCACAATTCCGTATATCTCGTCACGATTACGTATATCTCGTTCGGGATTCCTTATATTTCGCCCCGCGCTCCGCGTATCTTACCCATACTCCGCGTATCTCGGGCACGCCCTGCGTATCTCGGGGGAGTTTATCTATATCTTTAACCGTCTTCCCACTACTCTATCTAGTAGGTAGGTTTCCCGGTCTTATCCTCTGATCGCAAGTCTCGACTTCCGTCGGGGACTCCAGAGTTATCTCATTCTAGGTCACCACCCAGGATCCTTTGTCTCACGAGACAGGTCCAGCCTCCGCGGGGCTTTATTATCGGGGCCATTACTAAGGCATATCGGGGCCTGCTCAGAGGCTTCTCGTCGGGAGCATCCAGCTCATATATCGGGACTGCTGAAGTCGGGACCCTTCGTATTGGGCCTCTGAGCCTTCCAGGCTTTTCACGAGGCCCACTGGACCTACTCGCCGTCCATTGGCCGATAACGGGGCTAACGATCACATCGGAACCCATCATTTGCCCCCAAGACATGGGGGACTTCTAGTTCGTCGTGTCTTCCAGTTCCTGATCTTCTGACCTCGCTGTCGGAGGCTTTTCGTTCATACCTCCCGATATTGCCATCGGAGGCTTTTGCCTTCAGGCCTCTTGATATCTCAATCAGAGGCTTTTGCCTTGCGCGTAATTGTCGTATGACAGAGTTTTTTACTCATGATTACCTTGGGCCTACTGGAATCTATGGGCAGTTGCCAAATCCGAGGAGACTCCTCGGTTACTGCAGCATTAAATGCTGAGGATTATGAAACGACGCTTAAATCGGCGTGACTGTTGCTTTCTGAAAAAGCACCTATTACGTCACCACGTCTCTTCCGTACCGTCCTCTTAATCTCGACGATCAGGATCGAATCACGCACGACCGATTCATCAAGCAATATCAAGGCCGTAGGCGCCTCCTGAAGAGTGTAAGGTCCTTGACCCAGGTGGTGCAGATATCCGATGAATCGTTGGCATACTACTACCAACGGTTCACTGCCAGTGCCGCGGAGATTGATGAGGAGATATCGGAGGGAGAGACTATCCGTACATTCCTTCGGAACTTGACTGCTCCTTATGGCTCCGATTTGATGCACAGTGTAGCCGCGAAGGCTGTATGGAGTATGGAGGCCCTGCAAGCGAGGGTGAAACAGCAAATCGACGTCCAGGAGTCGAAGATTGCCACTGGAGAGCTTGATCCTCCGAAGTCGGGAAGAGGAAAGACATCGTCCAAGCTGTCGGATGATCGCAAAGGGAGCGACAAATCAGAGGGGAGTAGGAACCGTGGTCGCCCCGAGAGAAGAGAGGGTAGGCGTTAGGGATGGGCATTGAACCGGTTCAGGCCGAACCGGTTCCGGACCGGACCGGAACTGTTTTAAACGGTCCGGTCCAATAATAACTAGGGTTTTTTTTTGGCTTAGGTTGGTCTAAAAAAAACTGGACTGGTTTGAACCGGTCCAGAACCGGTCCAGAACCGGTTTTGGACTGTTTTTTAAAAAAACAAGTTCTGGACCGGTTTTGTATGTCGGACCGGTTTTATCAATAAAAATCGGTCCAAAACCAGTCAAAACCAGTCACAACCAGTCAGAAACCGGTCAAAACCGGTCAAAAACCGGATTTTTTAAAAAAAAAAAAAAAATCTCGGTCAAAACGTTTTTTTTTTTTTTTTTTTACTAAAAAGCGGTTCAAAACCGGTCCGGTCCGGACTGGTTTATTGGACTGGTTTGGTATACCCCTTGGACTGGTTCCAATTTAGGGGTTATAAACCAGTCCAATTTGGACCGGTTCACTCCGAACCGGTTCCAAACGGTCCGGTTCCAGACCAGTTCCGAACCAGTCCGGCCGGACCGGTTTTTATGCCCAAGCCTAGTAGGCGTCCTCCGAAGAAAGATAACCGCGAGGGTTGTAGTGTTCCCATCAACAGCTCGATGACCTCCGTGCTAGCTGTGATGGATCGGCAGGGTCTCGCTCGATACCCCCCGAGGAAGGAAGGGGAGTTCTTGGGAGGCCGCTCTGATCGTTATTGTCGGTACCATCGAGCCAATGGTCACGACACAGATAACTGTCGGGAGCTGAAGAAGGAGATAGAGAAGCTGATCCAGAAGGGGAAGCTTAAGGAGTTCGTCGGAAGGGGAAGGTGCCGATCCCGTTCCAAAAGTCGGTCGCGGTCCCGTTCCAAGTCCCGTGATCGATCCCCGAAGGAGAAGAAAGCTGAGTCGGAGCCCTCTGGTTCCGGTGCCCGTAAGAGACGGGGGACCATTAACGTCATTCACGGAGGAATGGAAGCGGGAGGTGACACCACCGCTTCTCGGGAGAATTATGCTTCTCGCATCTTCGCTGCTGTGGTGCTAGGCAAGAGGTCCCGGTCGTGGACTCTAAAGGAGGAAATGGTGATTTCTTTCTCGGCGGAGGATTTGATAGGCGTGGAGAGCCCCCACGATGACGCCTTGGTCGTGACCCTGGACGTGGACAGATTAGAGATGAAGCGGATCCTGATAGATGGAGGGAGCTCCTCCGACATTCTTTTCATGGACGCCTTGGAGGCCATGGGAAAGACGAAGAAGGACCTGACGCAGGTGAACTTCCCGATGGTGGGATTCTCCGGATCGACTTCCTATCCGTTGGGGATGATTACCTTACCGGTGGAGTTTGGTAGTGGCTGGAAGATGGAACGGCAGAACGTGGACTTCGTCGTGGTAGAATCCGCGGGAACATACAACGCTATTATCGGGAGGACCACCATCAATCCTCTCATGGCAGTTGCTTCAACCGTTCACCAGAAGATGAAGTTCCCGACTGACCATGGTGTCGGAGAGGTCAAGGGAGACCAGGTGGCGTCACGAAAGTGCTATTTTAATGCCACTCGGCGAAGAAGAAGGGAAGCCATGGCTGTCTTACAGACCGATGCTGATCCTCGAGAGGAGTTTGGGCGTCCCGCCCCCATGGAGGACCTGAAGGAGGTAGAGATTGATGGACCTCGAAGGAAGGTGAAGATCGGATCTGCTCTGTCGGAGGAGAGAGCCCGAGAGTTGATCGAGCTTCTGAAGGAGTTCAAGGACCTGTTTGCCTTGTCCCCGAGTGATATGCCAGGAATCAGTCCTGACGTAATTGTGCACGAACTGAAGATTGATCCCGCGATCAAGCCTATCGCGCAGAGGAGGCGTCCGATGGGCGCGGATAAGAGGATCGCGATCCAGCAGGAGGTGGGCAGACTACTCGATGCTGGATTCATCAAGGAGCTCCGATTCCAGACATGGGTTGCTAACCCAGTCCTGGTGCGAAAGAGTAATGGGAAGTGGCGGATGTGTGTCGATTTCCGCGACTTGAACAAGGCCTGCCCGAAGGATTGCTACCCGCTCCCGAGGATTGACCAGTTGGTGGATGCCACATCGGGACATGAGCTGCTGAGCTTCATGGATGCCTACTCCGGATACAACCAGATCAAGATGGCTAAGGAGGATGCACCCCATACAGCCTTCTACGCTGACAGTGACGTCTACCACTACGACGTGATGCCCTTCAGATTGATCAACGCCGGAGCAACTTACCAGCGGATGGTAAACAAGTTGTTCGGAGACATGTTGGGGAAGACCATGGAGGCTTATGTGGATGACATGCTCGTGAAGTCCCGACAGGCAGGAGACCATGTCCAAAATTTGGCGGCGGCGTTCGAGCGGATGAAGCTTCATCAGGTTCGTTTGAACCCCGACAAGTGTGCTTTCGGGGTGAACTCGGGGAAATTCCTAGGGTTCATGGTGAGCCAGAGAGGGATCGAGGTGAATCCCGAGAAGCTGCGAGCGATCGAGGAGATGCAGTCCCCGAAGACTCATCGGGAGGTTCAAGTATTGAATGGCCGGTTGGCCGCGATGAATCGATTCCTATCCAAGGCGAGTGACAGAGCCATGCCATTTTTCGATGTGCTAAGGGCCCACAAGAAGTTTGAATGGTCTGAAAAGTGCGAGGAGGCATTCCAAGCACTCAAGCAGCACCTCCGTACCCTCCCGCCGTTGGTGAAACCGGTTCCAGGCGAGCCGCTTTATCTCTATTTGGCTGTTTCTGATGTTGCTGTTAGTTCTGTTTTGATTAAGATTGTCAAGGGCAACCAAGTGCCTGTCTATTATGTAAGCAAGGCATTTGCCAAATCAGAAATGAATTATCCCGCTATTGAGAAGTATCTCTTTGCGTTGATTGTTGCCGCTCGAAAGCTCCGACCTTACTTCCATGCCCACGAGGTTACGGTGTTAACCAATCAGCCCTTGAAGCACTTTTTGAACCGACCGGAGACGTCGGGAAGACTGGTGAAATGGGCCATCGAGCTTACGGAGTTCCGTATACATTTTGCTCCGAGAACCGCTATTAAAGGCCAGGCATTGGCGGATTTTATAGCTGAGTCTACGGCACCCGATATAGAAGTAACGGGTCCCGCAGAGGGGGCAACCATGGATGTCCCGATAGCAGAACAAGGTCCGATAACAGAACAACCAGAACAGCCAAATGAGGAGAACACTTGGGAGATGTACACTGATGGTTCATCAAGTGTAGAAGGATCGGGGGCAGGATTCGTATTGATACCGCCCGGTGGAGGCGAGCCCTTGCGATATGCCCTGGCCTTGACGTTTAGGGCCACCAACAATGAAGCAGAGTATGAGGCTCTCATCACGGGCCTTAAAATTGCCAAGGGTAGGGGAGTCGATCATTTAAAAGTGAAGTGTGATGCCAGCTTGATCGTGAATCAAGTCCAGGGGAACTATGAAGCTAAGAGCCCGACAATGAGGAAGTATTTGCACGAGGTGCAGACTTTGAAGGGGAGCTTCAAAAGCTTCGATATTGAGGCAATCCCGAGGGAAGAGAATGCGGAGGTAGACGCCTTGAGCAAGTTTGCTCTGGGAGTGGCCCCCGAGGAGAATCGGAAGGTGCATTTTCTGGAGAGAGTGATTATCTCAGCCATCGATCCATCGGAGGTATGCGCTGTGGAAGCAGGATCGGAGGAAGAAGAGAAACCCACCTGGATGACCCCGATGGTCACATACCTGACTACGGGGGCGCTCCCCGATGATGATGTGGCAGCTGTCAGGCTGCGTCGAATTGCGAACGACTACGTGATGGTGGACAACCAGTTATACAAGAGGGGGCATGTAAAGCCTTTCCTGAAATGTGTGGCGGAGCCTGATACAAATCGGATCCTGAGAGAGCTACACGAGGGAGTCGCGGCATGTCATGAAGGGGCCCGATCCATCGTGAGGAAGGCGTTGATTCTAGGCTACTATTGGCCTTCGATGAACATGGAAGCGACAGCGATGGTCCAATCCTGTGACGCATGCCAAAGGTACACTCCGAATATCGTGGCTCCCGCTGTGGACCTGATGTCCATCAGGAGTGCCTGGTCGTTCGCGCAATGGGGCATTGACTTGGTAGGACCTCTTCCCCAAGCGAAAGGTCAGTGCAAGTATTTACTCGTGGCCATCGATTACTTCTCAAAGTGGATAGAGGCTAAGGCGTTGGCCAAAACGACGGGGCAGCAGATCCTCAAGTTCCTTCAAACTCAGATCATATCCCGGTATGGGGTTCCTCGATTGTTGATCAGCGATAATGGCCCTCCGTTCAATGGGGCTCAGTTGAAGGAGTACCTGGAGGAGTTGAACATCGAGCATCAGACAGCTTCCGTCCACCATGCTCAGACCAATGGCCAAGTCGAATCAGCCAACAAGATCGTGATGGATGGCTTGAAGAAGAGAGTCTATACTTTGCAAGGTCATTGGTTGGATGAGCTCGAAAACGTGCTTTGATCTGTTAAAACAACACCCAAGCAGTCGACAGGGGAGACTACGTTTGGCCTTGTGTATGGCACGGAGGCGGTTCCCCCCGTGGAGATAGCGGTGGCATCCCACCGCAGGAGGTATTATGAGCCTCTAACGAACGAAGAAATGAGACGTCTAGACTTAGACTTGCTCGAGGAGAAAAGGTGGAAGGCTGATGAAGTTCAGGCTCGGATGCGTCTGGCAACAGCCCGATATTACAATCGGCGTGTCAAGTCCCGACAATTCTTCGTGGGAGAACTTGTCTGGCGGAGGAACGAGTTCGTTCATCAAGATCGGATCAACAAGCTATCGCCGAAATGGGAGGGACCTTACAAGATCGTAGGGATGCCAGCCCCGAATGCATACAAGCTAGAGGACCTCGATGGCAAGACGTTGAAGCATTCCTTCAGTGGCGTACACTTGAAGAAGTATCATGTTTGATATTAAGTCGCCGCGAATGGCGCAAATTGTCTATCAATAAAGATCCGATGTAAGCCAGCTTTGAGTTGTTAATAAATAAAAGTTGCCTTCGACCCTATTGCTTTTAGATTTACTCTAACTGTTAGTAAGACGTCCTGAAGGACGCGACAAAAGCCTTTCGAGGTACGATAAAAGCCCTACGGGGTATGAGTAAGTCGCCTTTATGGCGCGACAAAAAGCCTTACGAGGTACGGACAAAAGCCCTACGGGGTACAAGAAAGTCGTCTTTATGATGCAACCAAAAGCCTAGGTACGAAAAAGCCCTAACGGGTCCGCGTAAGTCGTCTATATGATGCGGCCAAAAGCCTTAAAGGGTACAAAAAAGCCCTAACGGGTCCGCGTAAGTCGTCTATATGATGCGGCCGAAAGCCTTAAAGGGTACGAAAAGCCCTAACGGGTCCGCATAAGTCGTCTATATGATGCGGCAAAAAGCCTTAAAGGGTACGATAAAGTCGTCTGATTGGGCGCGGTAAAAGCCTTAAGGGGTGTGAAAAATCATCTTAAGTAATGTATAAAATGGCCTTGAAAGGCAGGGATGAGAAACCTTAAGTGGTAAAATCCCGAGGAAAATGTCGCGAAAAACATACGAAATTACATTAAGTAATTTGGACAAGAAACCTTAAGTGGTGAAGTCCCGAATGGACAAGAAACCTTAAGTGGTGAAGTCCCGAATGGACAAGAAACCTTAAGTGGTGAAGTCCCGAATGGACGAGAAACCTTAAGTGGTGAAGTCCCGAGTAAAGCATCGGAAGGATGTATGAAGTCATCTTAAATGGTGCATCGGAACGTTTTCAGTAACGAATCTAAAGTCACTTTAAAAAGTGCAAACGATTATCGGGACCAAAACAGATAAAAGAAACTGCTTATATAAAGGCTCGAAGGCCTAAGGGGTCCGATACAAAGGATAAGGAGGACAAGGAGAAAAATTACAAGGACTTAAAAAAATAAAGCGTTAAGCTTGGTCCTTGTTGGAAGTCGGGTCCTCAGCAGCGTTGGAGGGAGCAAGATTCGGAGGGGCCTGGGCAGAAGGCTCCGCAGTCCGCGAAGCCGGGTCCACGGCATCAGTCTCTTCACTCTCCGCTGGGAGGTTGAAGTACTTCTCCGCGAAAGGGGCGAGAGTCTCGGACTTCTTGAAGTCGATGGAATCCTCGTAGGCTGTGTAGAGTTCTTCGACGGCATTGAACAGGACGTTCTCCACCTCGGACTTGCAGAACCCTACAGCATCCACCTTGAAATCTTCAGAATTCCGATACTCCTCGCGGCCTTGCAGACGACCCTCCTCGCGGCCTTGCAGACGACCCTCCTCGCGACCCTGCAGGCGACCTTCCTCGTGGCCCTGGGCCTTGGCTTCAGCCAGCTTGGCCTCGAGCCCCGCCTTGGCCTCCGCGAGAGCTTCCGCGAGAACACCCTTCTCGTGGATGAGCTGCCTCTTCTCCGACTCGTTCCGCTGCTGATCTACCTGGACCATCTTCCGCTCCCGACGCATGACAGCCTCGTGATCCTGAACCTGCTTGAGCAGGCCCGAAGCCATCTCGTCAAGGAGAGTTTTCTCCTTTGCCATCTTATTCCTGGCTGCCACAGCCTCGTCGAGGTCCACCTGGAGCTTGGCCAACGCGTCGGGGTCCGACCTGGCTCGTGCCTCCTCCAAAGCACCCTTCAGAGCCAAGATAAGGCCGAAGCAGCGCTACTGGTTCGCGGTGTCCTAAGACAAGAGAGAAAAAGATTAAAATTCAGTAATCGGAGACAAGAACAATGAAGAGAATAAAGTAAAGGTGAAGTTTTACCTCCATCCGACGAATAGCCATATCGCGGATCTCCTCCTCGATGTCCTCCCGCGCCAAGGATATTGGTCGCCTCAAGGCTGGAGGAATTGACCCCGCCAGCAGATGCAGGGCCAATTCAGGCTCAAGGTTTCCCCGTTGGAGTGGGACCCCTCGGAGAGACTCGATCGGGTTCCAGGGAACCGTCTCCTGGTCGGGGGTGAAAATCTTGTATAGATTTTCATCCACGGGGAGAGGGGGATGAACTTGGAATTTTCAGCCGGAGGAGCCACCTCGGCCGGTGGCTCGGGAGTCGGAGTGCGGAGCTCGGGAGGAGGACTCCGGGACACGTCCTCCACGACGGGCCTCAGGATGCTCCGGCCTGGCTTGCGGCGGAGCAGGCCCCCTTCGTTGGGCTCCTCGGAGGAAGGAGAAGCCTCCAAATCAGTCACCTGACGGAACTGAGCTTCCGTCGGGGTTTCCTCCGTCACCGGCGCTTGTGGAGTCGTGACCCGGGCTGGAGTAGCAGCTCGCCTCGGAGTGACAGCCTCTGATGGACCTGCGGTGGCGGGATGAATAAAGTCAGGAAGAGTACCACGAGGAATCCAGATGATTTGACGATCGAGGTGTTGGTTCTTTCCGAAGATGTTGTAGTATCCCGCCTTGAGAACGCGGGGGGTTTCTCCTCGAAGGATGTATTTGATTTCTCGAACCCGCGATTCTCGATCAGCGGGGATAAACTCCTCGGGAACCAGCTTTTTATATCTTTTAATAGCACGACGGACACGCTTACCTTCCTCGGCGGTAGTGACCCCGAAGGCTTGGTCAATCTCCTCCCTCCTGGCCCGCTTGGCCACGATCTGCTCCTCGGTCGGAGGGGCAGCAGAAGGAGTGGCGGAAGAGGAAGCTCCCTTCTTCAGCGATTTCCGCTTCCTCTTGGAGCCACCTGGGACGGCATCAGTCTCGCTCTGCTTCAACATGAGATGAGTTAGCAGAGAAGCCTTCTTGGCTGCAAAAATAAAAAGACAAAGTGGTTAGAAGAATTACCTAGATGACTAAATCTTTGGAAACAGAATCGAGGAGCCGGGCTCCGATATGAATCAAGTCCTTCTCCATAAGCTTGTTGGCGTCGAGGGGTATGAAGGAGTCCCCCCAACGATAAAGCTGAACCAGCTGGAGAGTGTTGAGGTCATCCTCGCTGTAGACCTCGAGCTTGGGGGCAGGGTCCACCACGACCTCCCATCGGGGCCATGGGACAGAGCTGTTTTGGACGAAGAAGTAATACTTCTTCCATCCGCTATTATCAGACCCCGAGTCGCGAATCAGCACCCGATCCTTGTGGAACATCCAGGTCTCGCTATCCCAGTCGAAACGTGAAAGTTGCTCCTTTGTCCACTTGGGGAGTCGGGGGGAGAAGGAGAAAACACCAGCCTTATTGCACTTCATTCCGTAGAAGGTGCGGAAGAGCAGTAGACTGTACGTCCACTGCTGGCGGAGGCACAGAAGCTGGAAGGCATTCCACGCGCGGATGGCGTGTGGAGAGAAGGTACAAGGGTGTGTCTTGTAGAAGTTGCACATCTCCACCAGGTTCCCGCAGAAGGGGAATCGAATCCCCGCGCTTATCTGTCCGGCGGAGACGAACACTTCTCCCTCTCGAGGACGCGTGACGATATGCTTCCTCTTGACAGCAGGTTGAGACTCATAGGGGAAATGAGGCTCCCAATCCGAGGTAATACAGCCCTCTCGGAGAGCAACCTCATACGAGGTCTCAGAAATCTCGTTAACAGCCAGTTCAAAGGTGAAAGGGGTCCTAGCCTCAGAACTAGCCTCGTCTAAAAACGGTTACAGACAGAAAAATTCAAGAAAGGAAGAGAGGATAATATCAGCAAATCACGAGAACAGAAAAGGGAAGCCTTACCAGACATTTTCGATAGATGCTTGGTGAAGATGAAGAAGGATCGGGGAGATTGAAGACCTTGGATCACTTGAAGAGTGTTGGATCACGGGCGAAGCTCCGTTACGTCCTTGACGGAAAGCTTTGGACTCCTGGGCTCTGCGTAATCCTGCAAAAGGGGATGACCTGGGTGGTGACCCAGAATCCCTCTCCGATGCTTAAATGAGTATGTGATCAATGGGGTGGTAAGCAAAAATTCTAAGTTCGTATTAGATGATGGTTTTCTGAGGTAACTTCCTCCTTTATATAGGAGGGGAAGTTACTCAGTTACCTGTTACTGCGCCTGGCAGTTTTACCCATGATTCCGTGTATCTCCCACGATTCCGTATATCTCGGTTGGGATTCCATATATCTCGCCCCACGCTCTACGTATCTTACCCATACTCCGCGTATCTCGGGCACG
Organism: Clarkia xantiana subsp. parviflora; assembly: GCA_036873135.1. NCBI lineage: Eukaryota > Viridiplantae > Streptophyta > Magnoliopsida > Myrtales > Onagraceae > Clarkia > Clarkia xantiana. The sequence goes on along the minus strand of JAPTYO010000017.1, from coordinate 6,578,810 downwards.
CCCTGCGTATCTCGGGGGATTCATCTTTATCTCTAACCGTCTCCCACTACTCTATCTAGTAGGCGGGTTTCTCGGTCTTTATCATCTGATCACAAGTCCCGACTCCTGTCGGAGACTCCAGAGTTGTCTCATTCTAGATCACCACCCAGGACCCTCAGTCTCTACGGGACAGGTCCAGCCTCTGCGGGGCTTTATTATCGGGGCCTTTACTAAGGCATATCGGGGCCTACTCGGAGGTTTCTTGTCGGGAGCATCTAGCTCATATGTCGGGGCCACTATTGTCGGGACCCTTAATGCTGGGCCTCTGGGCCCTCCAGGTCTTTCACGAGGCCCATTGGACCTATTCGCCGTCCACCGGCTGTAAGCGGGGCTAACGATTACATCGGAACCCATCATTTGCCCCCAAGACATGGGGGACTTTTAGTTCGTCATGTCTTTTAATCCAGCTCTTCTGACCTCGTTGTCGGAAGTTTTTGTTTTTATACCTTCCGATACCACCGTCGGAGGCTTTTGTTGTCATACCTTCCGATACCACTGTCGGAGGCTTTTGCCTTACGTGTGATTGTTGTATAACATAGTCTCTTACTCATGATTTCCTTAGGCCCACCAGACCCCATGGGCAGTTACCAAATCCGAGGAGACTCCTCGGTTACTGTAGCATTAAATGCCTAGGGATAAGGGAATGACGTTTGAACCGGCGTGACTATTGTTTTCAGGAAAAGCAGTTGTGACGTCACGCACGCCTCTTCCGTATCTATAATCTCGGCGGTTAAGATCGTGTCGTTTCCTCTTCAACGGTGCAGATCAAGCCCATCCAGCTGTGTCTTCCGTACCGTCTTCATAATTTCAACGATTGCGATCAAATCGTTTCGTCTTCAACGGTCAAGATTAAGTCCCCTCAGTTGTCCTTTTGCTTATAAAAGCTAAAACCCTGGCTTTATTCACTTTTTCTGCACTCTCTCGATTTCAGCCATTCCTGCATTCGAAGCTTCTTCTACGAGCTCCTCCTGCTGTTCAAGTGATCCAAGGCCTTCAACCCTTCCGATCTTCCTTCATTTTACCTCTTCGACCACCGATCATGTCTGGTAAGTGCTTTCTTCTACGTTTTCGTGATTTACTTGCTGTTTGTTCTCCTTTTCTCAAATCCTCTTGTTTGCAACCGTTTTAGACGAAGCTAGTTCTGAGGCTAGGGCTCCTTTCATTTTCGAATTTGCTGTCAATGAGATTTCTGAGGCTTCATATGAGGTTGCCCTTAGAGAGGGGTGTATTACCTCAGATTGGGAACCTCGCTTCCGTACGAGTCTCAGCCTGCTGTCAGAAGGAAGCACATCATTACACCTCCTCGGGCAGGGGAAGTGTTCGTCTCCGCCGGACAAATAAGCGCGGGGATTCGGTTCCCCTTCTGCGGAAATATGGTGGAGATGTGCAACTTCTACAAAACGCACCCTTGTACCTTCTCTCCACACGCCATCCGCGTGTGGAATGCCTTCCAACTCTTATGCCACCGCCAGCAGTGGACGTACAGTCTACTGCTATTCCGCACTTTCTACGGCATGAGTGCAACAAAGCTGGGGTCTGCTCCTTCTCTCCCCGACTCCCCAAGTGGACAAAGGAGAAACTTTCACGTTTCGGCTGGGATAGCGAAACTTGGAAGTTCCACAAAGATCGGGTGCTGATTCGCGATTCGGGGTCCGACAACAGCGGATGGAAGAAGTACTACTTCTTCGTCCAGCACAGCTCTGTCCCATGGCCTCGATGGGAGGTCGTGGCGGACCCTGCCCCCAAGCTCTTAGACTACACTGAGGATGACCTCAACACCCTCCAAATGGTTCAGCTCTACCGCTGGAGAGACAATTCATACCCCTCGACGCCAACAAGCTCCAGGAGAGGAACCTGATTACTATCGGAGTCCGACTCCTTGACTCTGTTTCCAAGGATTTGGTCATCTGGGTAATATTTCTAACTATCTTATTTTTTACCTTTGAAGCCAAGAAGGCTTCTCTGCTGACTCATCTCATTATGAAGCAGGGCGAGACTGATGCCGTCCAGAGTGGCTCCAAGCGGAAGCGCAAGCTGGTGAAGAAAGGTGTTTCCTCTTCCAATCCTCTATCTGTTGCTCCTCCAACCGAAGAGCAGGTCGGGGCCAAGAAGTCCAGGAGGGAGGAGATAGATCGGGCCTTCGGGGCCACTACCGTCGAGGAAGGTAAGCGCGTTCGTCGTGCAATTAAACGATATAAGAAATTAGTTCCCAAGGAATTTATCCCCGCCGATCGGGAGTCGCGGGTTCGGGAAATTAAATATATTCTTCAAGGAGAAGTCCCCCGCGTTCTCAAGGCGGGATATTATAACTTCCATGGGAAAGACTAGCATGTCGAACGTCAAATTCTCTGGTGTCCTGGCGGAATTATTCCTGATCATGTTCGTCCTGCCACCGCAGGTCCCTCGGACACTCCTGCCCCGACGGAGGCTGTCATTCCAGCGGAGACTGCAGCTCCGCAAGAACTGATGCTGGAGGACGTCCCGGCGGAAGCTCAGTTCCGTCGGGTGACTGATTTGGAGGCCTCTCCTTCTGTCGAGGAGCCTGACGAGGGGGGCCTGCTTCCCCGCGGAAGGTCGGGGTCAAGGAGCATGAGGCCCGCTGTGAGGGACGTGTCTCGGAGTCCTCCTCCTGCTTTTCGTACTCCTACTCCTTAGCTTCCTCCGACCGAGGTAGCTCCTCCCTCCGGTGATGCCGAGGTCATCCCTCGTCTTCCGATGGATGAGGTTTACAAGATCTACACCTCCGACCAGGCGGCGATTCCCTGGCGTCCGATCGAATCCCTCCACGGGTTTTCGATCCGACGGGATAATCTTCAACCTGACTTGGCCCTGCATCTGCTGGCAGGGTCAATTCCTCCGGCTTTGAGACAGCCACTTTGCTTGTCTCGGGAAGACATCGAAGAGGAGTTCCGCTCCATGGCCGTCCGTCGGATGGAGGTAATACTTTACCTTTGTTTGTTTTCTTCTTTATCCCTGCTTTCGATCAGTTTCTTAAATTTTTTCCCTTCGCCTTAGGAAACTGCGGACCAGCAGCGTTGTTTCGCCATCGCCTTAGCTCTGAAGAGTGCTTTGGAGGAGGCGGAAGCCAAGTCGAACCTTGATGCCTTAGCCAAGCTTCAGGTAGAACTCGACGAGGCAGTGGCGGCCAAGAACAAGATGGCCAAGGAGAAAGCTCTCCTAGACGAGATGACCTCGAGCCTGCTCAAGAAAGTCCACGATCATGAGGCTGTCATGCATCGGGAGCGGAAGATGGTCCAGGTGGAGCAGCAGCGGAATGAGGCGGAGAAGAAGCAGCTCATTCATGAGAAAAACGTCTTCGCGGATCTCCTCGCGGAGGCCAAGGCAAAGTTTGAGGCGGAGAGGGCTGAGTTCTCTGCCAAACTGGCTGAGGCAAAGGCTCAGGGCCTCGAGGAGGGCCGCCTGCAGGGCCGCGGGGAGTATCGGGACTCTGAAGAATTCAAGGTGGCCGCTGTAGAGTTCTGTAAGTCCGAGGTAGAGAACGTTCTGTTCAACGCCGTCGAAGAGCTCTACACGGCATATGAGGATTCCATCGACTTCAAGAAGTCCGAGACCCTCGCCCCTTTCGTGGAGAAATATTTCAACCTCCCCGCGGAGAGTGAAGAGGCCGCTGCCGTGGACCCGACTCTGCCAGCTGCGGAGCCTTCCGCCCAGGCCCCTCCGAACTTTGCTCCTTCCGATGCTGCTGAGGATCCATCTTCCAACAAGGACCAAGTCTAATGTTACATCTTTTTAGTCCTTGCAATCTTTCTCCTTTGTCTTTTGTATCAGAACTCCTAGGCCTTCGAGCCTTTATCTAGGAATTTCTTTCAATCTGTTTTGGTTTCGATAATCATTTGCACTTATTCAAAGCGGCTTTAAATTCGTTGCTCAGAACGTTCCGATGCACCATTTGAGATGACTCCATACGTCCTTCCGACGCCTGACTCGGGACTTCACCGTTTAAGGTTTCTCGTCCCATCGGGACTTTACCACTTAAGGTTTCTCGTCCAAAACCGGGACTTCACCACTTAAGGCTTCTCGTCCAAAATCGGGATTTCACCACTTAAGGCTTCTTGTCCAAAATCGGGACTTCACCACTTAAGGCTTCTCGTCCAAAATCGGGACTTCACCACTTAAGGTTTCACGTCCCCGCCTTTCAAGGCCATTTTTCACACCCTTTAGGGCTTTTGTCGCGCCAACTCTGACGGCTTCAATCGTACCCTTTAAGGGCTTTTATCGCGCCAACTCTGACGACTTTCGCGGACCTGTTAAGGCTTTTTCATACCCGTTAAGGCTTTTGGCCGCATCATATAGACGACTTACGCGGACCCATCATGGCCTTTTCGTACCTAGGCTTTTGGTTGCATCATATAGACGACTTACATGTACCCCGTAGGGCTTTTGTCCATACCTGTTAAGGCTTTTGGCCGCATCATATAGACGACTTACGCATACCTCGGAAGGCTTTTATCGTACCTCGGAAGGCTTTTGTCGCGTCCTTCAGGACGTCTTACTAACAGTTAGAATAAATCTAAAAGCAATTTGATCGGAAGCAACTTCTTTTATTCATAAATAACTCAAAATAGGCTTACATCGGATCTTATTGATAGACAATTTGCGACCTTCACGGCGGCTTAATATCAAACATGATACTTCTTCAAGTGTTCGCCACTGAAGGAATACTTCAACGTCTTGCCATCAAGGTCCTCTAGCTTGTATGCATTGGGTGCTGGCATCCCTACGATCTTGTAAGGTCCCTCCCATTTTGGTGATAGCTTGTTGATCCGATCTTGATGAACGAACTCGTTCCTCCGCCAGACAAGTTCTCCAACGAAGAATTGTCGGGACCTGACACGCCGATTGTAATATCGGGCTGTTGCCAGACGCATTCGGGCCTGGACTTCGTCAGCCTTCCACCTCTTCTCCTCGAGCAAGTCCAAGTCTAGACGTCTCATTTCCTCGTTCGTCAGAGGTTCGTAATATTTGGCGCGATGGGACGCCACCGCTATCTCCACGGGAGCGACTGCCTCCGTGCCATAGACCAGGCCGAACGGAGTTTCTCCTGTCGATTGTTTGGGTGTTGTTTTCACAGCCCACAGCACGTTTTCGAGCTCATCCAGCCAATGGCCCTGTAAGGCGTAGACTCTCTTCTTCAAGCCATCCATCACGATCTTGTTGGCTGACTACACCTGGCCATTGGTTTGAGCGTGGCGGACTGAAGCGGTCCGATGTTCGATGTTCAACTCCTCCAGGTACTCCTTCAACTGAGCCCCATTGAACGGATGGCCGTTGTCGCTGATCAACACTCAAGGAACCCCATACCGGGATATGATCTGAGTTTGAAGGAACTTGAGGATCTGCTGCCCCGTCGTCCTGGCTAATGCCTTAGCCTCTATCCATTTTAAGAAGTAGTCGATGGCCACGAGCAAATACTTAAACTGACCTTTCGCTTGAGGAAGAGGTCCCACCAAGTCAATCCCCCATTGCGCGAAGGGCCATGCACTTCTGATGGGCATTAAGTCCGCGGCGGGAGCCACGATATTTGGCGCGTACCTCTGGCATGCATCACAGGATCGGACCATTGCTGTCGCCTCCTTATTCATCGAAGGCCAATAGTAGCCCAAGTTCAGCGCCTTCCGCACAAGAGATCGGGCCCCTTCATGACAGGACGCGACTCCCTCATGTAGCTCCCTCAGGATCCGATTCGTGTCAGGTTCCGCCACACATTTTAAGAAAGGCTTTACGTACCCTTTTTTGTATAACTGGTTATCCACCATCGCGTAGTTGTCCGCAATCCGACGCAACCTGACAGCTGCCACCTTGTCATCGGGGAGTACCCCCGTAGTCAGGTACGTGACCATCGGGGTCATCCAAGTGGGCTTCTCCTCTTCCTCTGATCCTATCTCAATAGCGCAGATCTCCGCCGGATCAATGTTTGAGATAATTACCTTTTCTAGGAAATGTACCTTCCGATTCTCCTCGGGGGCCACTCCCAGAGCGAACTTGCTCAAGGCATCTGCTTCCGCGTTCTCTTCCCTCGGGATCGCCTCGATGTTGAAGCTTTTGAAGCTTCCCTTCAAAGTCTGCACCTCGTGCAAATACTTTTTCATTATTGGGCTCCTGGCTTCGTAGTTCCCCTGGACCTGATTCACAATCAAGCTGGCATCGCACTTCACTTTTAAATGATCGACCCCCGTACCCTTGGCAATCTTAAGGCCTGTGATGAGAGCCTCATACTCCGCTTCGTTGTTGGTGGCTTTGAACGTCAACACCAAGGCATATCGTAGGGGCTCGCCTCCACCGGGCGGTATCAATACGAATCCTGCCCCCGAGCCTTCTACACTCGATGAACCATCAGTGTACATCTCCCAAGTATTCTCCTCATTTGGCTGTTCTAGCTGTTGTTCTGTTGTCGGGACTTCCTCCATGGTTGCCCCCTCTGCGGGACCCGTTACTTCCATATCGGGTGCCGTAGACTCAGCTATAAAATCTGCCAATGCCTGGCCCTTAATAGCGGTTCTCGGAGCGAAATGAATACGGAACTCCGTCAGCTTGATGGCCCATTTTACGAATCTCCCCTACGCCTCCGGTCGGTTCAAAAAGTGCTTCAGGGGCTGATTAGTCAATACCGTGACTTCATGGGCATGGAAGTAAGGTCGTAGCTTTCGAGCGGCAATAATCAACGCGAAGAGATACTTCTCAATAGCGGGATAGTTTATTTCAGACTTGGCAAACGCCTTGCTTACATAATAGACAGGCACTTGGTTGCCCTTGACAATTTTAATCAAAACAGAACTAACAGCCACATCGGAAACAGCCAAATAGAGATAAAGCGGCTCGCCTGGAACTGGTTTCGCCAACGGTGGAAGGGTACGGAGGTGCTGCTTGAGTGCTTGGAATGCCTCCTCGCACTTGTCGGTCCATTCGAACTTCTTGTGGGCCCTCAGCACATAAAAAAATGACATTGCTCGGTCACTTGCCTTGGATAGGAACTGATTCATCGCGGCCAACCGGCCATTCAGCACCTGAACCTCCCGATGATTCTTCGGGGACTGCATCTCCTCGATTGCTCGCAGCTTCTCAGGGTTCACCTTGATTCCTCTCTGGCTCACCATGAACCCTAGGAACTTCCCCGAGTTCACCCCGAAAGCACATTTGTCGGGGTTCAGCCGAACCTGATGGAACTTCATCCGCTCAAACGCCGCCGCCAAGTTCTGGACATGGTCTCCTGCCTGTCGGGACTTCACCAGCATGTCATCCACATACGCCTCCATGGTTTTCCCCAACATGTCTCCGAACAACTTGTTCACCATCCGCTGGTAAGTTGCTCCGGCATTGATCAATCCGAAGGGCATCACGTCGTAATGGTAGACGTCACTGTCGGCATAGAAGGCCGTATGGGGGGCATCCTCCTTCGCCATCTTGATCTGGTTGTACCCGGAATAGGCATCCATGAAGCTCAGCAGCTCATGTCCCGATGTGGCATCCACCAGCTGGTCAATCCTCGGAAGCGGGTAGCAGTCCTTCGGACAGGCCTTGTTCAGATCGCGGAAATCGACACACATTCGCCACTTCCCATTACTCTTTCGTACCAGGACTGGGTTAGCCACCCAAGTCTGGAATCGGAGCTCTTTGATGAAACCAGCGTCAAGCAGTCTGCCTACGTCTTGCTGGATCGCGATCCTCTTGTCCGCGCCCATCGGACGCCTTCTCTGTGCGATAGGCTTGATCGCGGGGTCTATCTTCAGCTCGTGCACTATCACGTCGGGGCTGATTCCTGGCATATCACTCGGGGACCAGGCAAACAGCTCCTTAAACTCCTTCAGGAGCTCGATCAACTCTTGGGCTCTTTCCTCCGACAAACCAGACCCGATCTTTACCTTCCTCTGAGGCCCATCAATCTCAGCCTCCTTCAGATCCTCTATGGGGGCGGGACGCCCATACTCCTCTCGAGGATCAGCATCAGTCTGAAGGACAGTCATGGCTTCCCTCCTTCTCCGTCGAGTAGCGTTAACGTAGCATTTTGGGCGATGCCACTTGGTCGCCCTTGACCTCTCCGACCCCGTTGTCAGTCGGGAACTTCATCTTCTGGTGGACCGTCGAGGCGACTGCCCTGAGAGGGTTGATAGTGGTCCTCCCGATAATAGCGTTGTATGCCCCCGCAGACTCCACTACGACGAAATCTACGTTTCGCTTCTCCATCTTCCAGCCACTACCAAACTCCACCGGTAAGGTAATCATTCCCAGCGGGTAAGAAGTGGAACCAGAGAATCCCACCATCGGGAAGTCCACCTGTGTGAGGTCTTTCTTCGTCTTTCCCATGGCTTCCAGAGCGTCCATGAAAAGAATATCGGAGGAACTCCCTCCGTCTATCAGGATTCGCTTCATCTCGAATCCGTCCACGTCCAGGGTCACGACCAAGGCATCGTCGTGAGGGCTCTCCACGCCTACGAGATCCTCCGCCGAGAAAGAAATCACAATTTCCTCCTTCAGAGTCCACGACCGGGACCTTTTGCCTAGCACCACCGCGGCAGATATGCGGGAAGCGTAGTTCTCCCGGGAAGCAGAGGTATCACCTCCCGTCGCCATTCCTCCATGGATGAAGTTGATAGTTCCCCGCCTCTCTTTGCGGGCACCCGAACCTGAGGCTTCTGGCTCCACCTTCTTCTTCTTCGGGGATCGGTCGCGGGACTTGGAACGGGATCGTGACCGACTTTTGGAGCGAGATCGGCACCTTCCCCTTCCGACAAACTCTTTTAACTTCCCCTTCTGGATCAGCTTCTCAATTTCCTTCTTCAGCTCCCGACAGTTTTCGGTGTCGTGACCATTGGCTCGATGGTAGCGACAGTAACGGTCAGGACGGCCTCCTAGGAATTCGCCTTCTTTCCTCGGAGGGTATCGGGCGAGACCCTGTCGGTCCATCACAGCTAACACAGAAGTCATCGAGCTATTGATGGGAACAGCCCGACCTTCTCGATTTTCCTTCCTGGGGGGACGCTTGTCCTCTCTTTTCTCGGGACGACCACGGTTTCTACTTCCCTCCGATTTGTCGCTCCCTTTACGATCATCCAACAGCTTGGACGACGCCTTTCCTCTTCCCGACTTCGGGGGATCGAGCTCTCCAGCAGCAATCTTCGACTCCTGGACGTCGATTTGCTGTTTCACCCTCGCTTGCAGGGCCTCCATACTCCACACAGCCTTCGCGGCTACGCTGTGCATCAGGTCGGAACCGTACGGAGCGCTCAAGTTCCGCAGGAAAGTGCGGATGGTCTCTCCCTCCGAGATTTCTTCATCAATCTCCGCGGCACTAGCAGTGAACCGTTGGTAGTAGTATGCCAACGATTCATCGGGCCTCTGCACCACCTGGGTCAGGGATCTCACGCTCTTCAGAAGACGCCTTCGACCCTGATACTGCTTGATGAAGCGGTCGTGCATATCGGCCCAGCAGGTGATGCTTCCTGGCGGGAGGCTGAAGAACCAAGTCATGGCTCTTTCTCCCAGGGTTATCGGGAACAATGAGCATATGAGGTCATCGTTTGAAGTCCTACCCATACAGGCCTGGACATGCCTCTGAACATGGCGGACTGGGTCCCATTCACCATCGTACTCCTTGATAGTCGGAATACCTAGCCCGGGCGGGGCTACGGTATCTATCAGCCGCGGAACGAAAGGATGGCTGGACCGATCCCTCAGCTCCGATGTCATCTGCTTTTGATCACCCATGCAGATGCTAACGATTTTTACCACTTGATCGGGGGTGATGGGGCCATTTAGGGGAATGGTCCTGTTTTGCACTGGTCCTGGGCCGTCGACCACGAACTTTTCCGGGTACATTGGTTCTTTACCCTTGCCTCTGGGCGGAACCTCCTAAAACTCTTGTTCTTCTGGGGCCACCCTTGGAGGGGGTGGCGGTAATCCTTCTTGCGGAGGCAACTCCTCCGTCCTCTTAGCGGCTTCTCTCTTGTCCAGCAAAGCTTCCATGGCAGCCAAGAACATGGGCATAGCATCTGCTACTGCCTTGGCCAACTCCGAGTTCGAAGAGGACCCTTCTTCCCTTCGCGGGACTCTTCCTCCTCCATGGCCCACCGGGTTCGGGGGAGCCTCGTCCTCCTCCCTACGCGGGATATCCTGCCGGTTCCTCTCCGTGTCTCGGACTGAGACCTCATAACCATCACCCCCTGCCCCCCTGTCTGGGAAAGATCGGGGTTCTCACCTTGTTCAGCAACACGTTCCGGCAACGGGGAATTCACGGTTCCCGCGGGGCGGGAACTGCCAGCCTGAACCTGCTTCTTCTTGCCACCACCGGCCATTGATCTGGTAGAAGCTATCTTGACTTTTCGTAAGCTTCCCACAGACGGCGCCAATGTTGGATCACGGGCGAAGCTCCGTTACGTCCTTGACGGAAAGCTTTGGACTCCTGGGCTCCGCGTAATCCTGCAAAAGGGGATGACCTGGGTGGTGACCTAGAATCCCTCTCCGATACTTAAATGAGTATGTGATCAATGGGGTGGTAAGCAAAAAGTATAAGTTTGTATTAGATGATGGTTTTCTGAGGTAACTTCCTCCTTTATATAGGAGGGGAAGTTACTCAGTTAACTGTTACTGCGCCTGGCAGTTTTACCCATGATTCCGTGTATCTCGCCACGATTCCGTATATCTCGGTTGGGATTCCATATATCTCGCCCCACGCTCTACGTATCTTACCCATACTCCGCGTATCTCGGGCACGCCCTGCGTATCTCGGGGGATTTATCTTTATCTCTAACCGTCTCCCACTACTCTATCTAGTAGGCGGGTTTCTCGGTCTTTATCCTCTGATCACAAGTCCCGACTCCTGTCGGAGACTCCAGAGTTGTCTCATTCTAGATCACCACCCAGGACCCTCAGTCTCTACGGGACAGGTCCAGCCTCTGCGGGGCTTTATTATCGGGGCCTTTACTAAGGCATATCGGGGCCTACTCGAAGGTTTCTTGTCGGGAGCATCTAGCTCATATGTCGGGGCCGCTATTGTCGGGACCCTTAATGCTGGGCCTCTGGGCCCTCCAGGTCTTTCACGAGGCCCATTAGACCTATTCGCCGTCCACCGGCTGTAAACGGGGCTAACGATTACATCGGAACCCATCAAAGAGCAGAAGAACCTTGGAGAAGAAAACTTCGAATTCGAGAATGGCAGAACTTCCAGAAACTGAGAGGGTGAAGAAGAAGTGAATAATGCCAGGGTTTTAGCTTTTATAAGCAAGAAGAAAACTGGAAGGATTTAATCTTGACCGCAGAAGATGAAACGATTCGATCCTGATCGTCGAGATTAAGAGGACGGTACGGAAGAGACGTGGTGACGTAATAGGTGCTTTTTCAGAAAGCAACAGTCACGCCGATTTAAGCGTCGTTTCATAATCCCCAGCATTTAATGCTGCAGTAACCGAGGAGTCTCCTCGGATTTGGCAACTGCCCATAGAGTCCAGTAGGCCCAAGGTAATCATGAGTAAAAAACTCTGTCATACGACAATTACGCGCAAGGCAAAAGCCTCCGATTGAGATATCAAGAGGCCTGAAGGCAAAAGCCTCTGATGGCAATATCGGGAGGTATGAACGAAAAGCCTCCGACAGCGAGGTCAGAAGATCAGGAACTGGAAGACACGACGAACTAGAAGTCCCCCATGTCATGGGGGCAAATGATGGGTTCCGATGTGATCGTTAGCCCCGTTATCGGCCAATGGACGGCGAGTAGGTCCAGTGGGCCTCGTGAAAAGCCTGGAAGGCTCAGTGGCCCAATACGAAGGGTCCCGACTTCAGCAGTCCCGATATATGAGCTGGATGCTCCCCGGCGGTAGGCTGAAAAACCATGTCATGGCCCTTTCTCCCAGAGTGATCGGGAACAGTGAACATACGAGGTCATCATTCGAGGTCCTTCCCATGCAAGCCTGGACATTTCTCTGAACATGGCGGACCGGGTCTCCTTCACCATCGTACTCCTTGATGGTCGGAATGCCTAGCCCTGGCGGGGCGACAGTATCTAGCAGCCGTGGAACGAAAGGATGACTGGATCGATCCCTTAGCTCCGATGTCATTTGCTTTTGGTCACCCATGCAGATGTTGACGATTTTCACCACCTGATCGGGGGTGATGGGACCATTCAGGGGAATGGTCCTGTGCTGCACTGGTCCGGGACCATCAATCACGAACTTCTCCGCGTGCGCGGGCTCTTTACCCTTATTCCTGGGTTGAATCTCCTGAACCTCCTGTTCTTCCGGAACCATCCTCGGAGGGGGTGGAGGCAGCTCTTCTCGCGGAGGTAGCTCCTCTGCCCTCCTGGCAGCCTCTCTCTTGTCCAACAGAGCCTCCATGGCTGCCAAGAACATAGGCATAGCATCTGCTACTGGCTTTGCCAACTCCGAGTTTGAAGAAGAGCCTACTTCCCTTCGCGGGACTTCCTCTCTGTGCCCCACCGGGTTTGGGGGAGCATCCACCTCCCTTCGCGGGATATCTTGCCTGTTCAGCGTCGTGTCTCGGACTGAGACCTCATCATCACCATGCCCCCCTGTCTGAGAAACAGCAGGGTACTCACCTTGTTCAGCAACATGCTCCAGCAACGGGGAATTCACAGTTCCAGCGGGGGAGAACTGCCGGCCTGCACTTGCTTCTTCTTGCCACCACCGGCCATTGATTTGGTAGAAACTATTTTGGCCTTTTGTTAGTTTCCCACAGACGGCGCCAATGTTGGATCACGGGCGAAGCTCCGTTACGCCCTTGACGGAAAGCTTTGGACTCCTGGGCTCCGCGTAATCCTGCAAAAGGGGATGACCTGGGTGGTGACCCAGAATCCCTCTCTGATGCTTAAATGAGTATATGATCAATGGGATGGCAGCAGTAATCTAAGTGCGTTTTAGAGTCTGTGTTTTCTGAGGTAACTTCCTCCTTTATATAGGAGGGGAAGTTACTCAGTTACCTGTTACTGCGCCTGGCAGTTTTACCCACAATTCCGCATATCTCGTCACGATTCCGTATATCTCGTTCGGGATTCCGTATATTTCGCCCCGCGCTCCGCGTATCTTACCCATACTCCGCGTATCTCGGGCACGCCCTGCGTATCTCGGGGGAGTTTATCTATATCTTTAACCGTCTTCCCACTACTCTATCTAGTAGGTAGGTTTCCCGGTCTTATCCTCTGATCGCAAGTCTCGACTTCCGTCGGGGACTCTAGAGTTATCTCATTCTAGGTCACCACCCAGATCCTTTGTCTCACGAGACAGGTCCAGCCTCCGCGGGGCTTTATTATCGGGGCCTTTACTAAGGCATATCGGGGCCTGCTCAGAGGCTTCTCGTCGGGAGCATCCAGCTCATATATCGGGACTGCTGAAGTCGGGACCCTTCGTATTGGGCCTCTGAGCCTTCCAGGCTTTTCACGAGGCCCACTGGACCTACTCGTCGTCCATTGGCCGATAACGGGGCTAACGATCACATCGGAACCCATCATATTATATATATATATAGCTAGGGTTATTGGTGGTGAAGGGTGGATGCAATGGTTATAAAGAAGTGACGTGATGATTAATCTGTTTTTTCCCCAAACTTTCTTTAGATCATATTCCATATTTTAATTTGGCCAAAAAAAAATTCATATTTTATTAATTAGCTAATAAACCCTAAATCAATTAGTAATTCATGAAAAACTTTACTTGCAGGGACAACATGTTTAATATTGACCAGCAGTCAGCAGAATGTGGACAAAAGATGGTTTATCGAACAAAGTGATCTCATAACGTGTGGTTCGATCAAACACCTAATTTAATCATGTCTCCTCAACAACAAGATCAATGGTACAATGATCTTTTTCACTAGCTACTTCCTTGAAAGAATTACTCTCATTAATGGAGTTTAAAGAAACTCATAATATTCTATATGAAATGCAGAAGAAGAAGAAAAAGAAGAAGGTTGGTTGTCTCATAAACCACGGTGGCTGCAACGTTGTCATCGGCTGCATATACCTAATAAAATAAGGTATTTATATATATTTTATAAAAACTAAATAAAGTATTTAATATAAAGTTTAGTGTAATTATATATTAAGTAAATTGGTGATTAATTTCATAATTGAACTAATATATATACTTATGAAGTATTTTAATTGGAGACTTTTAATTAAATTAGTATATACAATTAGTAACCTCGGGAAATATTTTAATTAAATTAATGCATCACTATTAATTAATCCATATTTAAAAAATATATTAAAATTTTCAAATAACTATTTATTTCAACAAATTAAGAAAAAATAATTCATTTTTATTTTAATTTTATTGGCAAATTTGCCCACACGGTTGAGTTATGTATGTTTATAATTTACAAGTGATTATTATCTTTCTTTTTTTTTTTTTTTTTGGAACATATGGTTCATGTAAGAAGGTGTGTACTTTTTTTTTTTAAATTCTCTTAACAAAATTGATTTTTTTAAATCCGAGTAAGTGTATTAGAATCTTTTTCATTATGCAAATTTAGAGTAAGTGTATTCAAAAAATTAACAACTTATTTTTTTTTTTTTTTTACTTTTATTTAGAATATTTCCCGCGCGGTGCGCAGGATTAGTGGCTTGTACACACTTATGCCGGGATCATATAAAATATGATTATGTCTGAAATACTTATATCATCAATAATATATATCCATAATTAATGTAACAAACAACTCTTATTAGAACTTTTACTCATATACAAGGGAAAAAAATGTTAAGTACCCTCTAATTAATTAATAATAATATAATAAAAAAGAAACAAAATTACATCACGATGGATTCCGATAATATTTTGATCACTTCCAGAAAAAAATATTTGGGCCAAGTCACTCCCAGAATATATAATCTTGAAGTTTCTAGGGATCTGTCTACTTAACTGCGTCATATCTTCTATTAACCTCGTGCAAAAATATAAGAGCACGTGGGCATTTGGTCATTCCTAATTTCACACCATGTACGTCTATGGATCTCTCTGGTTTCCTCCTACCTTCTATTTAGTCAACCATCGGTATTAATTGTTTTCATACCCAAGTGCCAACTACCTGCAATAATGTATCTTAAAATAATCAACCCGATCTCATGCTGTCATGTCTACACACTTTATGGGTATGGTCGTGGAAAATAATAATAATAATAATAAATTCACAATATTATTATAATAAAAACATATCAACAAGAAGGTGCGGACATGCATGGATCTCTTGCTTTTGAGGAAGAGGTAATTAATGCTTAGTTGGTTGGTACTTAGGTTTGAGTCGTTTGACAATACTTTACTGCTTAGCCTCTCTCTACCACGTAGGTTATACTTTATAGATCTAACCAATTAAAGGCAGGAAAAATACTTAAATGGCACCGAGCCACCATGTTCTGCCCCTCAACAACGTGAGAAGTGAAATTGTAAGAAGTGGTGGCACCGTACCAGGGAATAAAAACTCTTAAAGGCGGACTACTTTGTGTCTACTTCTCTCTTATGAGGCGTTTGGATGGACGTATTTTGAGATTACTTGAAATGTGATTGTAAATAATGTAAGTTACGTAATATAATATTCGATTATAGTGTTTGGTTGTGCTGTAATGTAGAATGTAATATTAGATTACAATATTTGGTATGTGTTGTAATAAAGCTTTATTATTATTATATTAATTTATATGATAATATATTATATCTCAATATGATAATATTTAAAAGAATATATATTTTGACAACAAACTGACTTTTTAAAAAGTATGTGTGTGGTTAATAGTATATTCATTTATGAATTCTAACGACTAAATATTTAAAATCAATATGCACAACTACTAAATTCTATTAATTAAAACATTATGTATAGTTCTATATGATAATTTCATTAAAAAAATGCAACGAAAAAGACTTACTTCTTTTGTACGAACATCATACGTATTATTATTTATTATAATAATGAGTTATGAAGTATAAAAAAATTAAAAAAACTAATAATAATAATAATATTATTATTATCATAATAATCTATAAAGATAATTCAAAATATTTTATCTATTTAAGAAATAATAAAATAATAACACTCCGTAATGTTGGACGTAATTTCATATTACATCGATTTTTGGATGTAATATTACATTACATTGAATGGAGTTTGAACGTAATTTCAAATTATTATAGACATTACATTACAATACACATTACGTCGAGCAAACTAAACAACGTAATGTAAATGTAATATGAGACGTAATATATTACATCCTTCTAAATACCAACGTCCCGTATTAATAGGTGTATTTGATTAAAAAAATATATATATTATTTCCTCACCTTTCTTCTTTTATCTCACATCAATTTATGAAGATTCAGTATTCATTTAGTAAGGACGGTTATTTTTTGTTATTTGTAATTAATTCTTATTTGGTTGGTACTTTGGAGTTTGGCTTGACAATATACTTGTTGGGATATGTATAGAGAGTTATATATATATTGAGAGAGAGGTTCCATGAGGGCATGTTACGTGACAAATGCCGCCGTGTATAGTAGATTTAAATGACCTGCACCACTATTTTTGCCTCGGATCGTGTCTTATTGTTAAGAATGATGAATATATACCCAATTGGACATCAATAAGGCTCGTCTTGGTCGCAACGTCGACCCTAGACACGGTTAAAAACCGCAATTTGGCAAAACGAACAAACCCGAACCAAAAACCGCACTAGTCCACCCTTGAAGGCCCCCGACCGGACTAGTCCGGTCAAAGCCCTTTGACCGAACTAGTCCGGCCAAAGGGACCGGACTCGTCCGGCCGAACGGGGCTGACGCGCTCCGGCAGCCGGCCCCTTACGTCGGGGTGACATACACACACCCGACGTACGTGTATCCGACCGACGGACATCCCCATTTTCACTGTCTTGTATGGAAAATTCCACGGACCCCATCGTATTTTTGTGGGCCCCTCGTGGCCAAACCCTCAATCCCTACAAATAGGACCTCACATTCTTCATTTAGGGGGATTGGAACTTTCAAGCTCTGACTTCTCTCTAGATTTTATCTCTCCAAAACCGAGCACTTACTTAAGCATCGGAGACAGTTCGCCGGAAATATCCCCGCCCCTCCCCCCTCCGGGGCAATCCTTTGTGCAGGTTTACGAGTAAAGAGCAAAGGACGAGCACAACCAAGTATCAAGGCTCGAAGGAACCATCTAAGGACGGACCTTGACGTACATGATCCATCATTGGCGTCGTACTGTACCATTCGAACAAAATTCGTTGTCTCAATCGAGCAACAAGCGACGTTTTAAACGAAAGACTGGTTGTAACAAGATCGATGAGTTCGAGACCGCTGTTACACCCCAACACACAAGTGTCGCGAGCAGTTACCCAAATGGATGTGCAACACATTCCTCAAGATGAAACATCAACTGCCTCGACCCCTGTAAGGCGAAGGCACCCAAGCAAGGAAGCACAAGCAAGCGCCCAAGCGCAATCACTGAAGCCACATCACGAGGCACCTCCACAAGAATTTCCTTATGGTATGCCTTCCTAGGAGCAACCACACGGAGTGCACACTCAAGGCATACCGTCATTTGACATGCCCGTGTTTAATATATATACATACGCGGCATCTGGGCGTCCAATGTTCTCCTAGAGTGTTCCACCGGTACGGCAGTATTTATGTCTGCAATGGACGACTTGATGGCTTACATGGAAGCCATGAGAGGAAGGGGTTTTGGACCACCGCCATTCGGATAGGGAGACCAAGCTTTCCCAAGAGAAAATACAGACAGGGAACAAACTGAAGGAGTCCATCCTCCACAGCATGCGAGGCAACAATCTATGCATCAGGATAGACAACAATATGCACCCCAGTACCAAGGGCAGTCGCTAATGCCCCAATGAGCAAGACAGCCGTCGCAAAACAATGCTGCAAGGACACAGCCTATTCTGCCACAGGCACGGTAGTAACGGTATGCCCCGGAAAGGACACTGTCGTATATGACAAGAGAGGAACAAACACCTCAACCATAGCCATAGAGACAACAACCATCGTCTCCTAATATCAGCAGACTCCATATTTTCAGCCTTTTCAGGCTCAGCAAACCCCAGTGGGTCAGCATGCGTACTACAACGAACCGCACAACCTACCCCATGTAGGAGTAACGATGGAGGAAAATGAAGCCCTAGTGGCGAAAAAGACGAAGGAAGCCAAATGGAAGGCACTGCACATGCTAAGTGACAAGTCATCACATCTATTTGTCCAGGAACTTATCGCGATTTACGTTTCCTCGAGGGGATATCACCTGGAAAAATTGAGAAGTATAATGGGAAGGGTGACCCAATGGAGCATGTTTACCAGTATGAAACATCCCTAATTGAAAGAATGAGCGATAAAAGGCTCATGACTTTATCATTCCCCATGACACTAATAAGTGGAGCCTCACATTAGTTCTTTGCGTTACCAAAGGCCTCAATATCATCATGGGAACAGTTAAAGAACAAATTCATTCAAAGGTATTTGGGAGAAAGACTCCTAAAGGGATCAAACGCCTTGGATGACGTCCGTCAAGAGCACGACGAGACGTTATTGAGTTACTACACTCGCGTCAATCAAAACATGGTCGAGATACAAACAGATTTGTCAGAAGGAGTAACTATTACAGAATTCATGCGAAACCTGGGATGCTTCGGCACATCTCTACCCGACAGCATGGCCATAGAAGTCGTGGCAGGCCTCAGCATGGGCCACCAAACCAAAGAACAAAGGAGTGGATTCCCCCTCCGAAAGGGATGAATTCCAACAAGCAGAGAAAACCGAATAGCGTGAATACTATAAAGTATGTCTCTCTCAATGCGCTACTAACAACAATCCTGCACGAGATGAAAGAGCAAGGGCTAAAGACACCGCCCGCAAACATGCACGAGTCTACAGTGTGACGAGAGGGAGCCTTTGCCCCCTCTGAACTTCTGTATAATTACAATTTACAAGGTCCTTCTTTGTAAGTATTCTAAGTATTTAATAAAACTAGGAAGGATGCTATTTTGCCTCCACTAATTTATAGATAATATATTTACTATTGAGTCAAATTAATTTTTAGTAATAGAAAATAAAATGTTGTGAATTTTTTTTTTTGGCCAACGTGGATTAATTAATTAGGAGAAAAAGACGATTTGTGTGTTAAATTTTACTAGTTCTATCTTTATTTAATTATGATTATTTCTCTATTATTATTATATATATTTATTAAGTTAAGAATAAAAAAAATAAATTTATGTAATTGTGAGAGGAAAATGAAGTGCACTAAATTGTTAATGGATGTTGAAATCATTTGAGGTTATAAATTTTAGTAAATTTTTTCTTTAAGCCGACTGATGCTAGACTAATAGTAATTAAAAAATTAGGTTTTTTTTTAAATACCTTTTAATCATAGTTCAATAATTTTTTACATTATAAAAATTAAAAAAAATTGTAGTGATTTTAATTAATTTATCCACAAAAGAAAGTGAACAAACGAAACAATTTGAGTTGAAACTACCACGAATCGCTCGAAAAAACAACATGAAGAACTTATATGTAATATATTTCAGATCCCAACATAATAAAAATAATCACGCATTTTCATTAAAATAATCTACATAAAGTCTAAAGAGAACGATTGTAAAAGCATGTACGTTCTTAACAAATATCATTGTTGTTTTGCTAGTAAAATGTATGACGTTTCGTGTTTATTTATTATATAGTTTATTTAAATTTTGCCCCCTCTAACCATATTTTCTGGCTGCGTGCCTGCCCGCAAAGAAGCCAAAAGGCACAATGGGTCAGGATTTAGTCAAGTACTGCACTTTCCACGAAGTCCGCGGACATCATACAAACTCTTGTCATACTCTGAGAGAGAAAATGACAAAGAGATCTAACAAGGCAATTTGAAGCACTATGTTAACATTGGTAAAAAGAGAGAGCGGTGACGAACGTCGGTGCCACAACCTAAAAACAAGGGAAAAAAAAGATGGAGGATAACACACCTCCACCTAAAAGGGGCACAATCAATGTCATACACGGCGGTATGGGCGTAGGCAGGCAATTGTCCAACGCAAGGGAGGTGTACGCATCTGAAACAGCTGAAGAACGCTTGGAGAAGCGGACCAATATGTCGATCGAGTGGGGATTTCACCACGTCAATAACATCCGTCAACGCCAGGGGAGACCATAATAAGTTACTTTGCACGATTCTCAAAAAATGCCGCCCTGCTACATACAACGAAAGGAGAGGTCATTCAAACCTTCTTCAGAAACCTTCGGAACTCCCACATCAGGTACTTTGGAGGCATACATGAATCATTACAATGACTACAATTAAAGAGCTTAAAGACAAGCTCGAAATGGCCATAAAGCACAAAGAACAAGAGCTGAAAATTGATGTTCCGACTGCTGAGGAGAAGGTGGAGGAATGTGAAGAAATCAGAGTCCAATTCGGGTTCACTCCTTTAAGTGTAAGCTTGGAGAAACCGAACTAGGAAATCCGGTGGTACATACTATCACCTCCCAGCCAAGTGGAGCGACCATTCGTGGGGATCAACACGGAGGAATGGTGTGATTACCACGAAACATGGGGGCATCACACCAATAAGTGCATGGTGTTGAAAATCTAAGTCGAATGCCTAATCCGCCAGGGAAGGCTGCTCGACTACGTGGTGCCTTGCTCTGAATAGAGTATCACAGGAGGAAGGCTGTGTCTACACGACACCTTATTAGTATCCTACTATTTATCTTTTGTAGGTAACAATGAACTCCTCTCGAGGAGATGCATCTAGTAGTTATCATTTTCATGTTTTTAAAACAATGATCCTGCCAGAGATCCACGGACTCCGTACTGTATATATACTATGCATGACTAAGTAATGAATGTCTTATGATGCAAACATGTTGTGCACAACTGACATCCTACCTTGGGAAATCACCAACTAGAGATATATCTATAAGGGTAAGCAAGTCCGTCAACGACTTCTATGTTACGCCAAGCAAATAGTGGTCTTAAAAGACCCGGGTTTGTATAACCCTCAACATACTCTGGGTTGATCAACCAGGAGTAGAGTACTACAAAACGACGTGACTACTAAGGAAATATCAACAAGTAGCACAGTCGTATATCACAAAATAACGTGACTACTTAGGAAATACCACCAAGTAGCACAGTCATCTCGTGTCGTACGCCGAGTAAATATTATTTGGTGACGTGACTACTTAGGAGATAACTCCAAGTAGCACGGTCAACTCGGATCTTAAATCGAGTGAATACTACTAAATGACGTGACTACTTTGGATACAACACCAAGTAGCACAGTCATCTTGGAAATCAAGCCAAATTGGCACTATTATGTCTAGTTTACTAGGGTCCGGGTACCAAGTGGCAACGACCTACCACGGATAGACATGTCGCACTATCATCTGCGCTAGGCCGATGAAGAGGCAAGTCGCATCGCGATCCTTGACCTACACTCCTAAAACACGCCAAACCATGCAAGTAGTTTCTTGCCATAACGCCGCCTTGAACATATCAAGCGAATGGATAGATAACACAAGTGCACGGCGGCAAAGCCCACCATGTCGCGATCTTACTTCAAATAAGCCAAGTAATGGTCATACAAATAAAAAACGCATCAAAATCCCAAGCAGCGTCTTGCACCAACGTCATGTTTTGTATATTCAAGCGGCGGAAAAACGCATTTGCAAGTAGCTCCTTGCCAAAACACCACCTCGAGGCATCGAGTGAGCGGTCGTAAAATGTACCAAATCAATCAAGTAACGTCTTGCCATAACGCCTCATCTTGGGATACCAAGCGGTGGAAAACGCAGTAACTTTTGTAATAGCATGTTAGGTTCCAAGTAGCATCTTGCCAAAATGCTATCTCAAGGAATTGAGTAAGAGGCTTAAAACGTACCAAATTCAGCAAGCAACGTCATGCAACAACGCTATGATGATTTATTGAGTAAGTGGTAAAGCGCACATCGCAAGTCGCGTCTTGCCAAAACGCTATCTCAAGGCATTGAGTAAGCGGCTTAAAACGTACCAAATTCAGCAAGTAACGTATTGCAATAACACTATCTTGGCATCAAGGAACGGTTAAAACGCATGTGATACTAGCAAGTAGCGTCTTGCAACAAACGCTATCACGTCGAGGCATCAGATACGCGGTTATAAAACACATCAAACATTGCAAGTCGTGTCTTCCCATAACGCTATGTCGAGGCGTCGAATAGCGGTCAAATTTCAAAATTCGTGAAATAACACTCTTTTAGTACGCCATTCCTTGGAAATACCAAGAGGGGCAATGATGTGCACAACGCTGGAAACTACTATACGTTGAATTCAAAAAGCATTACGTACAATGCGCATAGTCACAACGTACTATTGAATGACTATTTTAAAAACATTGCAACCGGATGTTAACCGGCATGACAATGAGTGATAACAACGTCAAAGAGAATCGAGGACATAACAACAATGTTACATAGCGGAACAACACGTCATCAAGCAAGTATAGCCCAAGTTCAAAGGCCAAGCATAAAGGCAACCTCGACATGAAACGAGGAAGCAGCAAATACCAATGCTACGTCGTGAAGCAACACGCCGAAAAGCAAGCATATCCTAACACAAAAAGGCACACATACAAACACATGTATGAAAAACTACTTATATTTACATAACCATAATGTCTAGATGTTTTTGACCAACATAACAAGTCTTGAGCCAAGCAAGCATAAAATCATAAGTCTGGTCAAACGACTATATACATAAAGGATTGATATATCCGTCAATCAAACGAATGTGACAGAAACATCCCCGCCTTCGCGAGCGGAAGGAACATAATCTAAACCAGCACTAGAAGAAATCGAAGATGACCAAAGTCCATCTTCACCTGGGGGGCAACCTCCTGACAAGGTAGCGCTTCCATATGGCTAGACGCGAAACAAGCAAAGTCTCTACGGCCACTAAAATCAAAGAAAGGGTCTATGCCATATATTTTCGAGACAAGATCCTCACCAAATTCATAAAGTATATCCTGACACTTCTTCGTGGCATCCTCCGTAAACTCAGGATATGCCTTATACTCCTCAATACCATGAGCAACTGCCTCCTTAGTGGCGCTGGCAAGGGCAATCTCCATGTGCTCCTTTGCAGTGAGATCAGTATTCTCCTATTCCATGCGAAGGCGTACAATGTCATTTCGAGAGAGGCAATACGGCCTTCGCAAAGCCCCATGTCAGAATAATACTGAGACACCTTGCTCCTAAACGCGCGCGTTGTGTCTTACGATTTCTTTAGCTCGAATTGCTGAACCTCACCTTTCTCGATGAGCTCGACAACGAAAGAGGACATCTTCACCATGTCGGAAACAATCTAAAAAAAAAAGACAAAACATCAAATAATGAAGATACAATATATGTACAAAGATGAGTGAATGCACTTACGGGAGAAAATCGAGACAACGCCTCTCGAACATATATATTCGCAACAAAGCGACTATCGGGCACACCTCTACGATCACTAGGACCAACAAACGCATTCTGCATACGCACACCAATCTCGGGAGTCCAAAGAGTAGACAAATGATCAAAATGATAATCACCAACAGAAGCATAAGGCGTCCATGCCGAGCCGACAACGTCACCCTTCAGGGGACGAATCAAGTCTTTTCGAGATATCTTGGGAAGGCGTATGCGACCTACATAGTAACACATGAATAACACATAATGTATATGAATGATGAAGTAAAAGAAACAAAGAGATACCTTCAAGGGGCATCCTCAAGTCCAGGGCAAGCAGGTAAGATTGGCCACCTCCGTTAGGAGTAACTCCCTCCTCCACTGCAGGGCTTTTGCCCTTGTCAACACTACATTCTCATTGTAACAAGAAGAAGCCTTCGGGAAATCCTCAATAGTGATCACTTTCTTCTTCGTGTCAGAGAGTTCCCTCGAGGATCCACCCCCGAAGGAAGGTCTCTTCAACTTCGGTGCAGGACTCTTATTCGCTTGAGCAGCTGGGCCTGCAAACATAACAAAGAAAACATGAGAATAAGCAGGAAATGAAATATATAACAAAAGCACCAACTATGAATGACCGAATACCTGAGGCCTCAATACCCATAAAGATCTTAGATGCTTTGGGAGTTCGAGGAACGTCAACTTGTGGCGCTTTTCTCTTGGAAGACGAAGTAGCACCTCGGGTGGCACCGCCCACCCGTGATCATGAAGTTTTGTCAGCATGCCAATTTGCAAAGGAGAAAGAAAAAACAACGTAAAGATGAGAAAATTGATAGCATACAAAGGGAGGTGTTAGTAAAATGCTCGCCCCGCGTAGATCCGGCTCGCAGTACGCCTTCAAAGCTTGATAACCCCGAGCTCTGTGAGACACTTATATCCCCCTAACCGTCTTTCTATATGCTAAGGGAAGCTCGGAAAAATCTGTAGCAGCATCTTTATTAGAACAGTGATCATCTCGCCAGGGGACTTTATTGTCCCTAATGAAGAGATAGTGGTTCCTCCACTGTTTGCTCGACCTATCAATGGGAGCGACAAAGCGAACGCGAGTGTTCCATGAAAACTCATCCCCGTCTCCGGAATTCGACTTTGGCAACAAAGGAAGGCGAGTTACCATGGTTAACATCTTGGTCAACTTAAGATATTGAAGCTTGAAAAAGCATTTGAAAAGCGCGAAGGAGTAGTTCTAGCCTTGACGCTGACACAAAACTCGGAAACCAACCCAAGCCCGAATGGCACTGGAGCAAGATCAAGGGGAGATATCCCATAGTAAAGACTCAACTCTAGAAGATCTGGGCAAAAAGGAAAACGCATGTCGTTACGCACCTGGACGTCGTATAATGCTGCCATGCCAGGAGGAGGTACAGTAACATCTACTATCTTATACTTCTGATAGTATTCAAAAGTTTATACGGCTTCGTCAATGTCGTTCAACCCCGCCAATGTAATATAAAAGTGATACTCCCTAGCACGATGGATATTCCCAGAATACCTTCGACCAAAATGCTCAATTTAATCGGCTGACTCCTACTCAGTCTGAGGCGTCAACCCCCGCGGCGATTCATCACTAGACTCTGAATCAGACGAGGTCACATAACCCGACCCCGTCTCAGAAGAAAGCTCGAGGCCAGTCTCTAGCAAGTTGCCTAACTCGGTGTCGGATACGGGTACTAGCTCAGAAACCATCTCAGATCTAAGTGTTATATCCGAGTCCTCACTAGACTCCGACGTCCAATAACGATCAGGGAATATAACAACATGATCTCTAGAAAAAGGAGATGTACTCATTGTGAAGAGTGCAGCAATGCCGAGATAGTGACAAGAAATCCCATACCCAGAGACAAAGTTCAATAGCTAAATAGCACGAGGAACCTGCAATGAAAAGGGAAGGTTTATCAACACTTATAAAAAATTCAAAGTCGTTTTCTCTACAAACGACTATTATATCTATTACGAAGGCAATACATCTCCTACGTTAATATGGAGGGCAACATACCAACTACATCTGTTATGAAGGTAGCACACCTCCTAACTTCATCCTAAGAAGTTACAACCTTGTACACTTACTATAGGGGTAATGGACCACCTATATCTACTATGTGTATGATACGTCATCAACATGCTATAAGGAGCAGCATACAAGGGTCAATACCCTCTATATATCAAAAGGGCACTATGTCTACCACAAAGGTGTCATGCCACTTGTATATTAGGAGCGACCTATACAGGGTTCGACATCCTAAGTTTCAAACGACTATTACGCCTACTTCATGAGCATTATCATATATATGGGATGCAAAGGGTTAGACCCTACATCTACTATATGCCTACTTCAGGGGCAATACGGTACCACTATTATGTGACAAACACAAAGGGTTAACCTCTAAACCTATGATGCTAACACAAATAACAAAGGCAAATATTTATTGTTTGATATTATGACCACATGTTATACATAGGCGTGTCACACCACACCATCAACACTAGGCTGAGCACCTTACGTCTAACATATCAACAAGCCTACTTCGTGGGCAAATGATCATATGCTGAATTTTATGACAAGAAATTCATATGCGGGCCTATCACACGACGCCATTAACGCAGGACTCAACACCTCACGTCAACATTCATCAAACTCGTTACAAGGGTGAATATCTACACATCGATAACACGATGTCAAGGCATATACAAATCAAATAATTCAAGAGACAACCCGAGCAAAAAATGTCAACACATTTTCTCGATGGAGCTCCAAATTTCCAGCTGAGGTATTTACTCATAAAATCGAAATAAAGGTAACACCTTTCCTTTTATTATGCTATAAATCGAGCAAATTTGACATGACAATATACTGCAAGTATCGTTTCAATCGATTTAAAGATAGGAAACGAAAAAAATGGAAAGAATGGACCTCCAAAAATTGGGATTAATCGCGAAACCGAACCGACTGAACCGGATCAACTCAGACCAGTTGGAGAGAAATCGGATCAGTCGAACCTAATAAAGGGTCGCTGGAGTGAAAATTGCCGCCCACGAAACCGCCGTCGCAGGTAATGGCACCTCGTCGATTGCCGCTATCACCACTGGAGCCTTTGCCGAGAGTCATGGGTCGCGTCGTCACCGCCCGCTCTCCGTCAGGAGCTCGCCACGTCAAACAACGACCCCGTGTCGCCGGAATGCTCGCCGCCAGTGCGAGCAGAAGCTGCTAGAGTCAATTACGTGGCCAATAAGGGCCGCTACAACCGCCGGTAGGACGCCCTCAACCCCCTAAGCTCGTCGCCGACTCTTGCTTGAACTGTCGCCCCCGAAAAAGTCCCTAATCGCCGCCGGGGAGCCTCGAACTAGAGCCGCCGCTAGCTGGTTCAGCCACGAAACATTACCTCCGGTGAGCCGGAATCAAGCCGATTCGTGGCTCGATCGAACCAAAACAAACCGAATCAAGTTCCAAAGCATGATACCATGGTAGTTTCTTGGACTTCAAGTAAGTGAAGTGAGGTATGCCTACACCTTTCTTCTTGAGCAAGATAGAGTTTTTAAGGGTGAAAGTAGACAATTTTGATGATGGTGTCTATGGTGATGTGAAACCTAAGCACCCTTTATAAATGTGTTTTCTTTAGGTTTTTAAAATGGATATAATCTTCACCATTGATTTTAAAAATAAGGATCTAAGGGCTAATGGAAAATGCTCTCTTATTTATATTATTTCCTCATATTATAGTGTGTTTAGGCATATATATGGTTACACTTAACATGTATGCACCTAGTTGCATCAATATTGATACATCATTATACGTTTATACATGAGATCATTATATACATATATGCATCCATGTGCATTGTTATTAGTGTTTGCTCAACACTTAAATATTTTTCAATGAACATTACATGTATGCATCCATATGCATTACTACTGGTGTTACCTCAACACTTAGAATTTTTCCATGGTCTTTTACGTATAGACTCATGTACATCACTACTAGTGTTTCCCAACACTTAGAATTTTTTTTCATGGCAATTGACACAAATGTATGTATTGCACTAACTGTCGATATTTTGTTACATGCCTAGGATCATCCTCTTCACATTGCATGATTGATAGATGTACACTCATCTACAATGATACACATATTTTATACTAAGCGTTTTACACACATCCATGATAGCAATGCATACGCACATACGTCATGCACTGCAGCGTATTACATGTTCAAGAAAGACGTCCATATAGGCATATACACCTACATAGGCATATGATTATACACTTGTGACTTACCAATACTTGTGTATATTTTGGTATCTATGATTTTAATAAATTGCGCTAATTGACATCCCTATAAGAAAATGGACAGACGTTGGGCCGTATGCATCGACAAAGACAAACTCAGTAAAGAGGTAATGAATCGTCTGAGATCTCAATTTGGGTTTAAATCCTGTAAAAAAAAAAAATTAGAGTCAAGAAAGGGTTATACCATTGCTTGACTCAGGGGCAAATGATGGATATACACCCAATTGGACCTCAATAAGGCTCGCCTTGGACGCAATGTCGACAATAGACATAATTAAAAACCGAAACTTGACAAAACGAACAAACCCCGACCAAAAACTGCACTAGTCCACCCTTGAAGGCCCCCGATCGGACTAGTCCGACCAAAGGGACTGACTAGTCCGGCCAAAGGGACTGGACTAGTTCGACCAAAGGGACCAGACTAGTCCGTCCGAACTGGGCCGACACGCTTTGGCAGTCGGCCCCTTACGTCGGGGTGACGCACCCTCGACCTATGCACACCCGACGTACGTGTATCTGACCGACGGACATCCCCATTTTCACTATTTTGTATGGAATATTCCACGGACTCTACTGTTTTTTTGTGGGCCCCTCGTGGCCAAACTCTCAATCCCTTTAAATAGGAGCTCACATTCTTCATTTAAAAGGATTGAAACTTTTAAGCTCTGACTTCTCTCTATATTTTATCCCTCTAAAACCGAGCACTTACTTAAGCATTGGAGAGGGTTCGCCGGAGACACCCCCCTCCGGCGCAATCCTTTATGCAGATTTATGAGTTAAGAGCGAAGGACGAGCACAACCAAGGATAATGGTTCGAAGGCACCATCCAAGGACGGACCTCGACGCACGTGATCCATCAATCTTGACACATGTCCTTAGATTTAATATTTTCCTTCTAGGGTTCACAATTTCAATAGGATTTTGGGAAAAAAAATACAAAATTAATTACACTCAAGACACGTCAAGACCTTAACGGTGAGACATAATCTGGGACATGGAGAGTGGAGCAGGAGATCTGCATTCGTGTATAGCACCGTACATTGTGGTGCCCAAATGCATGTAACCACCATCGATCTAGATCTAGATGCAGTGCTTCCACTTGCGTTGCACTCTTTCAGTTGGGTGCCATTGTGCATATAGATAGGCTTGTAAACTGGGAAATCCAATCAATTTTTATTATTATTATGTATGTATGATTCCTCTGCTTCAAATTGTGTCAAATAGACAGGTTCCGATAGAAATTCTTTGGGGAAATCTTTGAGTTTTGCTACTCACAATCACCGATATATTTTAATGCATGTTCGGGGATAATTTGCTAGAAGTTATTAGCAAAATTCATTTATGTATGATTACATGCAAATATCATCTTTTACAAAGTAATTACGCTCCTCAAAAGCACAAAATTTGTTTACATGTTTGTGATATATATAATTGATTGGTTGCTCACATTTGCTCCGGTTTAAACGAAAACTTAAGTGATGATCAAAATTATATTAAATCTCTTTTGTTTCTTGACAATAAAGTAAGATCAATAAGCTCTTAAGCTTGTATTATTCTAAGTCGATTTCTTTTATAGTACTTGTCATCATGTGTTGTGTCCATGTGGGTGTGATATCAGTCCAAACAAGAATAGAGGGGTTAAATTTTCTTTCTCATTTATGGTATTGACGTGGGCTCCTACAATCTGCACGACCGGCTAATAGTTAACCGGATTGGGCATTGAGCCGGCAAGGGCTCCAGTTCTCGAGTCGTCCGGTTCGAACTGGTTCGAACTCGGTCTGACCGTACCGCCTGTTAGATATCTGTCCAATTCGGGTTCGTATTTACATTTCGGGCCTCGCAAAATACCTCAAAACCCGTAAAAGAACTCTTCCGCGGACACCCAAGTCTAAAACGGTCCGGAATACGCGCAGTACCTGGACCGGAGGACTTCCGGATTGCCAAAGGCAATCCGGACGTTTAGGCAATCCGGACCCGTCCCAGATTGCTAAACAATCCGGGTAGATCCGAATTACTGATTTTCTTCGTACGCTCACCCCGATTATTTTGCCAAGTGCTAGAAGTCGGTGCATGCATAGTCCACCTTGATGACGGTATACGTCTTCCTTCATACCGACATCAAGTAGTTCAAAACTGGGCATGATCCTTAGGTTCCCTATAAATAGGGGCCTAGGTCTCCCATTCTAGACAACTCCCTCATTTTTGGACTTTGGATTCTCTGACTTCTCTCTAATGATTTCTCTCTCTACAAATTCTGACTTGAGCGTCGGAGAGGGCCCAACCAGCATTCCCCCCTCTCCCACGCTGGTTACTGCCCCTCGTGCAGGATCCGAAGTTCGAGGTCGAGGACTGGGAGATTAGCTCAAGGATTGTGTTTTAAGGATCGCGGCGTTCCCGTCCTTATACATACATCCCGAGCCCGTTCGTGAAAAATGAAGCCCGAAACTACCCAGGTGGAAGCTGACATAACATTTGGTGCCATCTGTGGGATCCGAACAAAAAGCCGTGTTGCAAGCCATGACAGGAAGACGACCAAAGAAGGCGGGTACTAGCAAGATGAAACCAACGAGAAGTCAACCAGGACCTTCTCATATTCCGGACGCAGAATCTACGGCTTTATCCATGCCGTCCACAAATGCCCCTCCTGCACAATATGGGTCGGAAGATCAAAACATTTCGCCTGCGCAAGAACAAAGGACAAGGGTGAATCAGGAATTCCCATCGGGGATGCCAGCTGAGGAAGCACAGTAACAACCAAGGAATGCAACCAACATGCCTACAGTCACACCGACAATGATGGCGGCACTTTAAGAACTCCTTGCTCTTAGGGAGATCTTAAGGAATCAAGGATATGCTGCACCTCCGCCACCACCCCTGCGTGCTAATGAACAAGCTACACCAGCCAGGGAGGCGTCACATGATGCCAACGAGCAAAAGCCGCAACACCCAGAGGGAGTAGGAGACTCTGAAGATACCTATCGACAGGCTAGGCAGGAGCCAACACGTTGATGCACCCCAAGTGTTGGCAGCAACAACAAGGAGTGAGATGGAAGCAACCTCCTGTGAGCAATTCACAACGCCTACACAAGGAGGATAGCTTTAAGACAACAAGCCATGCTGACACATGCAACAATGGGTGGAGGAAGCCCGCGTACGACAATGACATCCCAATCACGGGACTCACGGCTAAGGCCTTAGAAGAAATGATTGAGAGGAAAATGAAGCAATCGAAGATGAAGGGAATGCATGCCCTGGAAGAGAATGCATCACATCCATTCTCTGATGAACTAGTGCACAGTCACGTTCTAGATGCCCTGTACAGAATCGGTGGCGAAAAATATAGAGGGAAAGGAGATCCAATCGAGCATGTGAAACAACATTAAGCTTCTCTGCTGGGACGAACTGACAACCCGCATCATGTTGCCATGACATTTGCTAATACTCTCGTTGGAACTGCCGCACATTGGTTCTTCTCGCTACCATGCGGAAGTGTTACGTCATGGGCATATCTAAAGGCAAAATTCATTCAAAGATACATGGGAGAGCGCACACTCCTTAAAGGGCCAAATGCGTTGAATGAGGTGACACAGTAAAATGACGAGTCGTTAGCAAATTATTACATCCGCTTCAATCAAAACATCTCAGACATTCAAGGAAACATCACCGAAGGAGAAATCGTGCGCGCCTTCATTGCAAATTTAGGCCGAAGAAGATACGCCCTGGCTGAAAAGATGTCAAAGCGCCCAGCTGAGATACTTGAAGAATTGGCGGCAAGGGTAAAGGAATTCGTGGATCTGGACAGATTTAGAGAACAGCATAAGGCGAAAGTTAGTGCAGCTCGCGCTAAGGAGAAGCAAGCAAAACCCCAACAAGGCCCGCAGCAAGCAAGACAATTCCAGCCCCATAAGAGGCCATATCAGCCAGAATTCCAAAGACCAAAAGAAGTGAACCTAGCAGAGTGCAGTCCTTTGAATGCGCCGCTTTCCGTAATGCTGAAGAAGATGAAGGAGGATAATATGTGGAGGAAGCCAACAAACTTCCGTAAGGGGCCACTAGGAAAGCAGGGAGATAAATGGTGTGAAAACCATGAAGTCTACGACCATGAAACGAACAGCTGTGTCAGCTTACGATTTCGTATAAACAACTTCATCCTTAAAGGAGAGCTCAAGCAATATGTCGACCAAGGGGACAAACGCCAAAAGAAGAACCATGCAGAGCAATCCGGAAAGGGAAACAAGGGAAAGGAGAAAGTGAATGAAAACCCACCACCACCAAAGCGTGGTGTCATCAACGTAATCCGTGGTGGACCAGCGGCAAAAGGTAGCGTTTCTAACGCCCGGGATGTCTATGCCTCGCAGCTGCAAGTTTTGCCCAAGTACAGGAAGAGGCGACAACCAGAGAAGGAAGACATAATCATCCCGTTCTCAAATGCCGACAAGAAACACATAGTGTATCCCCATGATGATGCTTTGGTCATAACAATGGACATCAATGGATATGACGTGCAAAGGATTCTGGTAGATGGTGGAAGTGCTGCGGATTTAGTGCATATAGAATTGCTCAAGAAGATGGGAAAAACGGAAGTCGATCTCTCACCGAGCACGTTTCCGTTGGTTAGTTTCGCAGGAGCGGCAACCTACCCATTGGGCATGATTACACTTCCAGTTATCCTTGGAGAAGGTTGGAAGGCATTGCATATAGACATCACATTTGTGGTGGTAGATAACCTGGGAGCATATAACGACATCCTAGGAAGAACAACGATCAACCCACATGACATTGTGCCATCTACAGCTCATCAGGTGATCAGACAGCCGCACGAAAGTGCTATGTCAATGCCCTGAGGAAAATGAAACAAGTGTCAATTGCCATGATAGGAGTTGGTTCAAAGAGAAAGTTGTTCGCCTCGAACGATG
The DNA here is from genome assembly GCA_036873135.1 of Clarkia xantiana subsp. parviflora. NCBI lineage: Eukaryota > Viridiplantae > Streptophyta > Magnoliopsida > Myrtales > Onagraceae > Clarkia > Clarkia xantiana. The sequence continues at coordinate 6,546,060 of JAPTYO010000017.1, read as the reverse complement.
ATGATAAAAGGAAGAAGGAAAAGTTATCGCCAAGGTCCAAACTTGACAGGATTCTTTGTTCCCTTAAGCGGAGTGTGCTTGATGTCAGACAGGGAGAAGAATAATCCATCATGTCCTACTTCCGGAGGTTCGCTCAAAATGCAACTGCACTGAGAGCAATCAAGAAGGACGCCATCAACGCATTTTTCCTGAACATGAACGCGCCAACATTTTTTCTATTCAGAAGGGAATTTGGATGGCGTACAACTAAGACGATGGCGTGCCTAAAAGACAAGATGGAGACTGCGATCTTTTGTGAACATGAATTGAGATGGGGCACACCTCTCAACGCAAGTATGGAAGCTCAAACTTCAAAGAAATCAGAAGGCTCAAGCATGGATTATGCTAACATCTTCACTCCCTTAAACACGGAGGTGGAAGAGATATACGTCAAGCTTCAGGAAAACAAGCTTCCAAGACCACTTGAGCTGGAAACCGCCTTCTTAGGCAGGGATATTGAAGATTGGTGCCGATATCACCAAACTTGGGGTCACAATACCAATGGTTGTTTGACTTTGAGGATGGAGATTGAAGAATTTATTGCGCATGGAGCTTTAGGAAGCTATGTCGCGAACAACAGTGCCCGTCTGCCGCCAAGATATATTTGAGGGAGATAGACTTTCCACTTCTAATCTATCTTTTTCAGTGCAACTTTAGGAATTTTCGTAGGTACATCTTTACATTATGCATTCTACTATGGACTAACATCAAGAAACAAAAACAACATGCAATGCCTTGAAGAAAAAGCAAAACCTATTCTAAAAAGTGACATGGTGCAATAACCTCCTCGAAAGGACAATACCCATGTTCACATCTATCAAAAGTAACATGTTGCGACATCCTTTTCAAGAGGGAAAACCTCATGTTTACTTCTAAAAAATGACATGTTGTGAAATCCTTCGGGCAAATCCTCATGTTCATAGCCATTCCCCTTAATAGAAACAGGATGCGGCAAATGCAATGATGGGACTGATCACCCCACCGTGGCGGAAATCCTCTTAATAGACGACAACCCCACACACTAAAAGTATGGATACTCTCTTAAGAGTTCATACACCATGAAGACTTAGGCCCGAAAAGGGATAGCTTCATGTTATACGCTTTTTAAAGCAAACCTTGTACAAAACTCATCAAACTTACAAGTCGAGTCTTGTATAACGTTATCTTGCTCTTTAGCATTTAACGGAAAAACAGCAAAACAAGCAAGAAGTATCTTGCAACAACGTCGCCTTAGAGTGGAACTAAGAGACGGTATAAACTTAAGTCTTGTTTCGTCAAGACGACACTGCTACATGTCAAGTGCCAGTGCCGAGTGCCAAGTGCCCACGCCAAGTACATTACTACTTACAACACTACAAGTACCTAGCGTACGCATCTTTCCATGCCTTGGAATCTAACCAAGAGGGGCGCTCATAACACTCAACAATGCGCGACATATAGTCGCAATTATGGACATCATGTTCATCATCTAAGGATATCTATCCTATCTTCCAAGTCCAAAGCATACAGACAACATTGATAACTCAAGGTATGAAATATTACTAAAAAGATATCACATGATTTTTATTATTGAAAAATAGGTCCAAAGGACGAAGTTCCATACAAAGCAAACACACAAATAAAGGTTTGGACAAAAGCCTCAAACATATCATCATCTCCAACGGACTAAGACAGCATGTCCAGGAAATCCACACCAAGTTCAACATCAGCATTATCATATCCAAATGTCAAAGCAATAGAAGCCGCTTCAGCTGCCTTACGTTGCAAATCCGCAACATGGTCAACAGCAAAAGAAGAATAAGGACCTAGCTTGTCGAACGGAAATCCGGGGGCAAGTGCGTGTACTCTGCCAATATAATCTTTGGCAAACTCATCAACCAAAGGTGCAAGATCCGCTTTAGCAGCAACAAGGACGGTAGCAGAATAGGCAAGGGTACTAGGATATTCAGCCAGTCCCTTCTCAACACCCGCTCTATGTGCCTCGTCACGAACAGAAGCAAGCGCGACATCATGAACACTGTTGTTCTCCGTAATTTGCTGCTTGATAGCAGCAATCTCGGCCTCAAGTTGTTCTACATGGATGCGACGAGTAGCAATGCGTGTATCAATATCGGCAACCTTGGAGTTCAAATTTTGCACTTCCTCTTCGGACTGTGCAAGCTCGCGAGAAATTGTACTGCACTTCTTGATAGCAGCCCTCCTCTCACTCACATCTCCAACACAAAGGAAGACATGTTCACCATCCTTGAAGTAGCCTAAGTACAACAAACAAGACAATCATGATCAACAACAACAACAAAGCATACGCGTATAGCAGGAAGGCAAAAAAAAAAAAAAAGTTCGAACAAGATTTACCGGTGCAAATTCAGCTAAGCCACCCTCAATGTATGCCTGTGCCTCCTCATCGGTAGACGGTTGGACATCATGATCACCAGGATGAACACATCTTTGAAGCACCCGCACACCAACTCCTGGAGTGCTAAGTTTGGAGTCCTTCGAAAAATGAAGACTACAAGTGGAAAAAGGTGACCAGTTTTCTCCGGAAACATCAATCCCGTCAGAAAGGATCAAGTCATCACGCTTAATACGTGGCAACGCTACAATAAGAACAACGTAAAACAAAGAAGACATTAGCAAAATATACTAAGTATATGAAGTATGTCAAGTAGAACAATGCATACCTCGGCGGGAAGAACGCTCCTCCTCGGGCCGGTCCCTCGACCGGGGGGCAGAAGGCGCTATCGTGCGACTCTTAATTCTCTTCCCTTTATCGCAAGAAGGAGCTGGAATAGCCGCACTCGGTTTAGAGCGCTTCGGTTCACTCGAGGGACACGCCGCTGCGGCAGATCTCTTGGGAAGAACACTAGTGGCAGGTACTGCAACTACGCGCTCAGTCACATGCACGAAGTTACCTAAAAGAACAAAGACAACGTGAATATAACAAAACTTGGAAAATCAACAAGTCAAGTGAAGATACAAGAAGATGCCTCACTCTTAGGTCCTTTGCCACGATCATGTCCGGAGCCTTCAGGAATAGTGGGGGCAATATTACGAACATGACGTCGAACTGACAGGTTATCACGATCATTAGCTGTTTGTAAAGACGAGCTTTTTCCATAAATACTACCTACATTGCAACATAGTACAGGTTTTAAAAGATATCAACATACCAAATCTTCAGAAGGAAGTATATGAATCCCGGCATCAATCAAATCATGATCTGAAGCACGCAATAGACAAGGATAGCGGCACTCTTGCTGACATCGAAAAATACTCTTCACCACCTCCCTATCGTCCAAGGAAAGGTCAGAAAATATAGAAGCAGGATCAGCTTTCTCCACGCTCTCAACATCCCAAATAGTCCAGACATCGCATACGAAGAAGTAGTGATATCGCCAATGAGAACCAGAACGATCAGCCGGGGCGGCTAGACGTTGTTTGTGATCCCACTTGGCATCTCCAAGACCAAGATTCTTGAAACCCTTATCTTGCAAGTTCGTCCAACGTATCTTCATTCCACACAACCCCGTCGCGTCTGGACACATCAGTTGATAGAAGCATCAGAAAAGAGTGGTAGAATAGTGGCAAGATTGCCTGTGAAACAAAACTCGAAAGCAGCTCCATACACGAAGGCCAGCAGGAGATAGACTCAAGGGTGATATCCGGTAATAGCGACAAAGGTCCACCAAGTCAGGACAATAGGGAAAACGCAGCCCTTCCTTAATCTGCGAGGTATAAACTGTGGATAGATCACTTGGAGGAATAGTAACTTGCCCTTTTTCGGAATCTGGCAGCACGTCATAAGGAAGAACACCCTCCAAGGCAGAATCAAGTCTACAACAAGTCCCGTACAGCTCAAATATATCTTCATCAATATAGTTGAAGAAGTAACTCACATTCCTCGTTGTATCCTTAAGAGACTCAACTGTGTTGATACCCGGCTCGTCACCGACATCTGAACATAATGTCACTCGCGGAACGGGGATAGAAGACTTACTCATAATAACCGCGGCAAGAAGACTAACTCTGAAAAGAAGACTGCGTAACTCGGAATACTGAAAATACAATTAACAAATCAATCAGTGTGCGAGCTCTATGTATGTACACGCATATCGACATGGTGATAAGATAACTAGGTACATGGTGATAACTAGGTATGCATGATAAGATAACTAGGTACATTGTGATTTCAAGACTAAATCAAGGCCAAACGAAGTCACGAAAGGTCCAGCCATGTACGAAATTGGACTCACCGACACGAAGCAAGTTCAAATTGCTACTCGCCCTCACCCGAAGACCCACGCGCCGCTGCCGCCGCCTTCACGCGCCGTCTCCCTTGCCTCGCGCGCCGCCTCGGTCCCCTCCTTGCCCGGATTCGATCTTGATCGATGTCAAATGTAATGTGACTACTCCAAATTTACACCTCCATGAATTCCCTCTTCATCAAGAATAGAGAGCTTCTTGAGGATTTATCTATTAAGGATGTAAGATAATGGGTATTCTCTCTCCTAATTCTCATTAATAGTGCCTACACCATGTGCTAAGGACTAAACTAATATCTATTTTCACACAAGTCCTTAGTATCATGTATAAGCATACTTACACCTCTCCTATGCTTGTTTTACATACATGCTCTCTAGTGTTGCATGACGCGCTTCGTAGATCGCTACGCATGTTATTATTCTTATATGTGCATAATGCTAACTTATTATTGTTGTATGATTACTTTTAGAATTTAAATATGAACTGAATGTTTGCATCATACTACATGCTTGCATCATTTACTATGTTTACATCATGCACAATGTTGACGTACATGTTCTCCAATTCCATATTATTCTAAGTGTTTTGCTTATTACATGATTACGTCATCCGTTTACAATGTGGTCATTTACATATTGACAACGTGTTACATGTTTACCTCGTATACCATGATATTATCACGTTGCGTGTTTCTTTATTATTACAAGTATTTCATTCATTATATGATATTGTAAATATAGTTGCATGTCGTTGCACGCATATTGCCCGTTACGCTAACCTTGTAAACAGATTACGTACGTACGACGGAAAATTAAAGTTGGTCAAATTTATGATCTCAACACTCGAATTGACAAACAGGCCACCCCTGAGGTCAGTACCGAACCTAAATTGGACGAATATCTTATCTTTGAAAAGAGTCAAGCACGGGTTTTGAACCACTACTTGACTCGGGGGCAAGTGTTAGATATCTGTCCAATTCGGGTTCGTATTTACATTTCGGGCCTCGCAAAATACCCCAAAACCCGTAAAAGAACTCTTCCGCGGACACCCAAGTCTAAAACGGTCTGGAATACGCGCAGTACCCGGACCGGAGGACTTCCATATTGCCCTAAGGCGATCCAGAGGCCCGGATTACCGATTTTCTTCGTACGCTCACCCCGATTATTTTGCCAAGTGTGAGAAGTCGGTGCATGCATAGTCCACCTTGATGATGGTATACGTCTTCCTTCATACCGACATCAAGTAGTTCAAAAATGGGCATGATCCTTAGGTTCCCTATAAATAGGGGCCTAGGTCTCCCATTCTAGACAACTCCCTCATTTTTGGACTTTGGATGCTCTGACTTCTCTCTAAGGCTTTCTCTCTCTACAAATTCTGACTTGAGTGTCGGAGAGGGCCCAACCAGCATTCCCCCCTCACCCCCGCTGGTTACTGCCCCTCGTGCAGGATCCGAAGTTCGAGGTCGAGGACTGGAAGATTAGCTCAAGGATTTTGTTTTAAGGATCGCGGCGTTCCTGTCCTTATACATACATCCCGAGCACGTTCGTGAAAAAAGAAGTCCGAAGCTGCCCAGGTTGAAGCTGACATAACACCGCCCATTATCTCCCCCGTCCCTTACCCATAATCTCTCCCCCTCTATCTTCTTCTCTCTTCTGCCCATCATTTCCCCCATCCATCCCCTCTATCTTTTTCATCCAATCAATCCAAATTTCTTCATCTCCATCTAATCTTCTACTTTCTCTCCTTCTCATCTTCTCCTTTCTCTTCCTCCCCATCTCCACCTTCTCTTTCCTCTCCATCTCCATCTTCTCTTTCCTCTCCAACACCGCCCTTTACAAAACCCACCTCACCCAGGGCCGTATGCTCGTCTCGAGTCGCCCCACCCCGAAATCGATCACCATCCCGCCACAACAACTGTCATATCCGGTCTAGATTGATAAGGGTTATATATAGTATATAGGTCTTAAGGGGTATTATAATAATGTGGGGGTAAAGTAGTAGAATGTGATAGTTTGGGGATGAAAGGGGTATTAAAAATTATTTACTTATATATATATGTATAAGATGTTGAAGAGAAAATTATGAAAAATATGAATGAATGTTGAGGAGCTTAGCTGTCTCTATCTCTACATTTATGATCTAATCTTCTTGAACATAACTTCTCTGTTCCTGAATCTATTCATCTTCTACTATCGATTTATTAGGTTCGTATCATTGGTATCATAGTCGATCTATCCTCGGTTGTGGTAATTTTAGTTCGATTCCGGCAATTTTCAACTCAGACCACCACCTATCTCGCTGATTCTACTCATTCCGACCACCACATATCTTGCTGATTCCACTCGTTCCGACCACCAGTACTTCCGCCAGAGGTAATTACTGCATCTCTACTCTGTACTGTTGATGTTATACTGGTGTGTTGCTTAGTACTGCTGCATTTTCGCTCCTGCTGCGATTTGATCTTGCTTCTACTGTTAATTTCCGTCGTTTGATTGTTCTACTGTTGTTATTGGGGTTGTTTGCTGGTGCAATTTCTGCGTTTCTGGTGTAATTTATGAAGTGTAAAATCAACGCCCACAAGGTGTTCGATAAAATGCCTAAGAAATATATTTGAGCAATATTGGAATCTGTTGAATTGAAGTTCAACAATGTATGTGTTTTTTGAAGATTGGATTGATCAAGATAAAGTGAGAGATTCAAGTCCTACTCTTCTTGTCAAAATCAATGATGCTCCCATGGCCATTTCTGATGAATTTATGTATTAAATATTCTCACAGTTTGGATTGGTTCAACAGATTGGAAAATCGGCAGAATCATACCTCAGATATTTTGTTCAATTTGAATCTCCTTGTTGTGCTATTTTTGCAAAGTGTGATTTACATGGGCAAAGATTGGATGATGAATATGAGGATTATGGTGTATTTGATATCAAGTATTTTCATCATATAATGGAAGCTAATGAGGAACCCATAGCTGAATTGCTTGCCAATGCGGAAGAATTACACACCGATGTTGAAGTTGTTTTTCCTATGAGCCAAAACCACCAAGATGTTGATGTCGAAGATGAAAAGAAAGAAAAATACCAACTAAATGAGAACATCGAATTTTTTGGAGAGGATGCTAAAGAGTTTGGCTTGAGCAAGATTATAACACCTTCTGAGAAAGGCATTGTTGGGATCAAAATGACGTGGCCTTGGAACTTCGAGTAGTGGACTTCTAAGTCTCGCTGGGAGCTAGCTCATACAGGTATCTTTCTTGGTCGCGTGGACACTTAGTTTTCTTTGCTGGCATTGTGCTAGGCGAGGACCTAAAAAGAGGTGGGGATTGCCCCTGATTCCACTAAGAAGCTTAAGTCAGTAATGGATATCGAGAGAATAATATAGAGTAACTGATAGATCTTATAACTTAAATAATGAAAGTGAGCCCCTATTTATAGGGAGATCTTTACCGACTTTTTCAAGGAGGCGGCTACTATGCCTTGATTGGCTGTTTAATGGCGGTGGCTACCTTTACTTGATTGGTTGAGAAAGACGGTGCAAAAATCAGTAGGTGGCAAGCAGGTCGCTAGCTGGTGCCACTTTCTTAAGAGGACGGTTTTCGTGGTATAGAGGGCGGCGAGCAGGTCGCTAGCTGGTGCCACATTCTTCAGAGGAAGGTTTTCGTGGTATAGAGGGCGGCGAGCAGGTCGCCAGCCGGTGCCCCTTCCTTCGAAAGGAAGTCTTCTCAGAGGCGGCGAGCAGGTCTCCACCTGTCCTTTCTTAAGAGGGAAGGTTTCCTCCAAGTATCAGATGGTCGACTCGACTTGACTCGTACTTTAGTAAGGAAGCTTTAATCCTCGACTTAACTTATACTTCAACAAAGGGGAGCTTTGAATGAGTTTCTTTCCTTGTCCTTTGTTATCTGGTGGGTCGACTTTTGTTTATAGGGTAGTCGGCCATTCATCTTTGTCTCCTTATTCCGGACTTGAATGGTCGATCATACGTTGTTTTGATAACTCGACCTTTACTTTGTCGACTCGTACTAGACTGCCTCGAATCATATCCAACACTTGCCCCCGAGACATAAGTCATTAGTCTTTTAAAATAAAGTCGAGGAGTCATATATGAATGCTCCTTTGTAGAAAGTTGAAGGAGTCACTTATGACTGCTCCTTTGTAGAAAGTTGAAGGAGTCAGTATTATGACTGATCTCCTGTGTAGAGGCGACTTTCGGAAGTCGGGGGAGGGAGTCAGTGTTATGACTGATCTCTTGATCGCCACCGACTGTAGGAAGTCGAGGAGTCAGTTATGACTACTCCTTTATAGAAAGTTGAAGGAGTCAGTATTATGACTAATCTCCTGTGTAGAGGCGACTTTCGGAAGTCGGAGGAGGGATTCAGTGTTATGACTGATCTCTTGATCGCCACCGACTGTAAGAAGTCGAGGAGTTCTGTTTCTAGCATATTAAGAGGAAAGAAATCACATCTTTATTTATTTTATTGTACTTGAAATACATATAAAGAGAAGGATCTTTCTACACATAGAATTTCTTCAAGTGTTCCGCATTAAAAGTTCTGTTGAGGCGTTGCCCGTGCGTATCCTCCAATTTGTAGGCGTTAGGGCACCGTATACCGACGACTATGTAGGGGCCTTCCCATTATGGTACCATCTTTCCTCTTTGATCGGCTGTTATAAATTCATTTCTTCGTAGGACCTTTTCTCCTAGAAAGAACTGCCGTCGTCCCAATTTTCGATTAAAATATCTAGCGGTGGCGAGCTTCATTCTCCCCTGGACTTCTTCAAAGGCCCATCTTCTCTCGTCGGCTAGATCTAGATCGATCCTCCTTTGTTCGTCGTTTTGGTCGACTTCGTATGCAGCGACTCTTTGAGAGATATTGACTACCTCAATAGGTGAGACGGCATCTGACCCATAAACCATGCTAAAGAGCGTCTCGCCCGTGGCTCTCTTGGGTGAGGTTCTGACTGCCCATAGTACTTGCTCTAACTCTTCAATCCATTTCCCCTTAAGAGAGGCCACTCTCTTCTTTAATCCGTTAAGGATCATTTTATTGGCTGCTTCCACTTGTCCATTCGTTTGTGCATGATGAACAGAACCAAATCGATGGTTAATCGAAATTTCTTCACAGAAGTCGGCGAGCTCATCGCTGGCGAACTGAGGACCATTGTCGCTGATGAGGATCTTTGGGACTCCATATCGACATATGATTTTCTCTCGTATGAACTTAATCATTTGGAAAGTAATTGTAGAGGCCGGAGCTTTGGCCTCTATCCATTTGGAGAAATAGTCGATGGCGACTACAATATGTGTGCGTTGACCTGTGGATTGAGGTAGACAACCAATAAAATCAATTCCCCATTGTGCGAAAGGCCAGGCACTCATCATGGGAGTAAGATCCGCCAGCGGCCTTGCGATTCTAGGGCCATAAACTTGACAGGCAGGGCAGGCTTGTACTAATGTTGTCGCATCTTTATGCATCGTCAGCCAATAGAATCCTTGTCGTAATGCTTTCAATACTAAGGTCTTGGCTCCTTCGTGACATCCCGCATCACCTCCATGTAAGTCTTTCATTATCCTTTCTGTTTGAGGGGAGGCAATGCATCGGAGATAAGGGGTGGAGTATCCTCTTTCGTAGAGATATCCGTCCAAGATTACAAAACGCCCTGTCGCCCTTCGAATTTTGGTTGCTTCTAGAGGATCTTCGGGAAGAGTCCCCTTTTCCAGATAATTCTGCATGGGAGTAATCCATGAGTTGGGAGCTTGAATGTTGAGGACTTCAGCTCCGGCTTCCATGGTTGAATAATGAGAACTTTCAACGAAGTGCGCCGCTACTGGTGGGGTGTTTCCCCAGGCGAGTTTGCTGAGGGTGTATGCTTCTTGATTCTCATTGCGAGGAATAGACTCTATTCGAAAATGGGGCATGTCTTGGATGAGTCTTCGTACCTCTCCTGCATACTTTTTCATGTTTTCTCCTTTGGCGACATAGGTCCCATTCGTCTGACTGACAATCAACTCGGAGTCGCATCTTACCCTTAGGTTGGTAATTCCCATACCTTTGGCTATTCGAAGACCGGTGAGTAAAGATTCATACTCAGCTTCATTATTGGTTGCTCGAAACGTTAAAGACAAGGCGTAGCGGAGTGGCTCCCCATCATGTGGTGTTAATACCAAACCTGCCCCACACCCTAAGGCAGAGGACGATCCATCAGTGTACAGCGACCATGGCATGTTATCATTGGTTGTACTTTCTAGTGTAGCTTTGACATGCTCTTCTAGCAGGAGGATAATGGGTTTAGCATATGGTGTTATCAAATGCTCGGCTAGGAAGTCGGCCAATGCTTGCCCTTGATCGCCTTTCGTGGCTCAAAGTGAATACGGAATTCACTTAGCTCTACTGCCCACTTAACAATTATTCCTGATACGTCGGGCTTCTGTAGCAGTTGCTTTAGAGGTTGGTTGGAGAGCACCGTGATTTCATGGGCGTGGAAGTAGGGTCGAAGTTTCATGGCTGCTATCAACAGAGCATACATGTATTTCTCGATCTCCATATAGTTAGCTTCAACAACGCCAAAGAGTTTGCTGACGTAATATACTGGAATTTGGATGTTGCAAGTTTCCTTAATGAGGACTGAGCTCACCGCCGCTGAACTCACACTTAAATATAGGAATAAGGGATCCTCTGGTATAGGTTTGACTAAGGCGGGAAGGGAGTTAAGATGTTTCTTCAATTGTTGGAAAGCCTCCTCACATTCTGGCGTCCATTCGAACTTCTTGTTGGCCCTTAGGATTTTAAAGAAAGGAAGGGAGCTGTCCCCCAATCTTGCCAGGAATCTCCCCAACGAGGCGAGTCTTCCATTGAGACTTTGCACCTCCCTATGGCAAGTAGGCGAGGACATTTCCTCTATGGCCGTCACCTTCTCGGGGTTAGCTTCAATTGCTCTTTGGCTGACCATAAAGCCCAAAAACTTTCCTGACTGAACTCCAAAAGCACACTTAGTATGATTCAACCTTACTTGATGAAGTCTCATGCATGCGAAAGCCTCCTCCAAATCATGGACGTGGTCCTGCCTCTCTTGGTCTTGACCAACATGTCATCCACGTATGCTTCCATGTTTCTTCCTATCATGTGTTTGAAGAGCTTGTTCACCATGCGTTGATAAGTAGATCCCGCATTTATCAAACCAAAAGACATGACTTTATAGTGATAAATATCACAATCGGCGTAGAAGGCGGTATGGGCCTTGTCCTTGGGATGCATCCGTATTTGGTTATACCCGGAGTATGCGTCCATGAAGCTTAGGAGTTCATGTTCGGAAGTGGCGTCGACCAGCTGATCGATTCTTGGAAGAGGATAGGAGTCTTTTGGGCATGCCTTGTTAAGATCTCGAAAATCCACACACATCCTCCACCTCTTGTTAGATTTTCTCACCAAAACTGGATTGGCGAGCCAGGTCTTGAATCGTATCTCCTTAACAAAATCAGCCCCAACTAGCTTTCCCACTTCCTGGCGAATTGCTGCCTTCTTCTCTGCCCCCATAGATCTTCTTTTCTGAGCTATGGGCTTTAAGGCAAGATTTATTCTCAATTCGTGGGAGATGATTTCCGGGCTTATCCCTGGCATGTCGCTGGGTTCCCATCGTAAACGGATTTGTGAACCTTCACGAGGATCCCTGCGTTTACACCAAGACCTCCGTCTCTAAGTATGTCATCATAACCTTATACATGGATGACATACTCATTGTTGCAAACGATGTGAGTTTCATGAACTAATCAAAGTCCTGGTTATCATCAGCATTTGAGGTGAAAGACATGGGAGAGGCCACGTACATCTTAGGCATTAACATTGCCCGAGATCGTGCCGCCTGGAGATTGTGTCTGTCTCAAGAATAATATATCAACAAACTGTTGAAAAGATTCTGAAAGCTCGATGCCAAACCCGTGGACACGCCGGTTGTGTTCGGGTACGCGCTGTCGAAGCGTGACGGCCCGAAGAACCAGCAGGAGCGTGAACAAATGCAGAGTATCTAAGCATGGTAGGAAGTCTAATGTACGCCATGCTATGCACTCGTACAGACATATGTTACGATGTGGGCCTAGTAGCAAGATTTTAATCAAACCCTAGCTATCAACTTTTAAAGACCATAAAACGAGTCATACAGGTACTGCTGACTACTTTTTGTGCTATGAGTGCAGGTAGAAAGAATTGACCGGTTTTCAGTGACGCCGACCATGGTGGCGATCAGGATGATCGTAAGTCCACCAAAGGAGGTGTTTTCCTCCTTGCTAAAAGTCATCATTTCATGGACGAGCAAGAAGCAATCATGTGTCGCGTTGTCTACGAAAGAATCAGAAATCGTTGCTCTCTCCAAAACGCACTGGAGCGGTCGGGCTGAAAAATCTTCTCACCGCATTGTTGGGCACTGACGAATTGAGGAAGCCTATAAAGATATTCTCTGACAGTCAAGTTGCCATAGCGGCGGTTAAGAATCCAAAGTACCATAATAGGACTAAGCACGTTGATATGAAATATAATTATGCTAAATCAGTTGTTGAAGATATAATTGCTCTAGAATACTTGTCCACAGACAATATGGTCGTAGACCCATTGACTAAGCCATTACGTAGAGAAATTTTTGAAAAGCACGTAAAACTACTTGGATTACGTAGGGCTTAATTAGTGGCTTGTATGAATGATGGCATTTTGACATTTGAAATAATATTTCGATTGAACAAAAGAATTGCAAATTGAGTATATGATCTATCGACGTCATAATGATAAATAACATCGGATTTTTCAGTCTATAAACTAAGTCGTAGGAAGAACTAAAACTCTTCCACCAAAATTATGTCGGATGTAAACCTTGCCGCGTCACACAGGGACCTCTACCACAACAAGATTGGCTAAGAACCAGGGGGATAAACCTGGTTAAACGAAACGATAACTTGGTCACGCTTAAAGCATGACTTAATCTTCATTTTGTAAATCGACGTGTTGGACTCTGTCCATCATTAAAATCACATTCGGGGCCAGATGAAAGACTCTGCGATAGCATGATTGACATATCCCACCCCTAGCTTGTCCAGGTGTGCTATCGACGCATGTTTCATACTACGCGTGCCATGTTTGACCACGGGGTCATGCTCGGTTGTGCTATCTAGAATCCTTGTGATTCAAAGGGCGCATACTTCTTCACCTTGAGCGTGTGATTGATCCCGGGTGTCTTATGAAGAGGCACCCAAAGTATCCTCTCGGACACAAAACTTATACCTAAAGTATAGCTCAATGTTCGCTTCCCGACATACGAGCGTAGAGCCAAAGAAAACGGCCAAGTGACCACGTCTTTGGAAACCGGTTGAGTTAGATCAAGGGTATAAGCGATGGGGATGGTAATGTTCATCTATAATTCACCGACTCTTGTGTTCACTAGGTGGTCACCAACCAGATATTAGTTGAAGGTTGTGAACACTTGCACGGATGCCCTGGAGAAGTATTCCTATGTGGAAAACTGGGAAATTGGAGAATTATCAGTTGACAAAGGATACAGTGCGGTACATATTTTATTTTTGAGAGGATTGATTTACAAAAGCGAATCAACGTTCTGCGGGCGCTACAACATTCCTAACAGATGAGTAGCACGATGCCCGTTGTATCCGCCGATCGCACGGCAAACCTCGTATGAACCATTCAGAGACGGAGAAAATAGACTGAAAAGTTGATGCTATTGGATGACAATACAATAACAGGCACCCTCCCATTCCGGCGAGTGGGAGCTGTTAGCATATGGTGACGTGGTGCCGTAATTGGTAACCAGTTAATATATGTGGTTACCTAAGATAATTAGGTAAATGACACATTATGGCTAATTGGGCCAGACCCAATTCCCATGTGAATTGGGAGGCCCAAAACTGGGCCTCCCACCCACATAGCATAGTCGGCCGAAACCCTAATAGAGGGAGGAGGATTTTCTCCTCCTCCAACTATATAAGGAGGTCTTAGGGTCACTCCCAAACACACATTGGTCACAACTCATCCTAAGTTGTGATTTAAGAGAAATCATTTTCTCTCTACAAGCATATTTCGGTCGGCCCCCTAACAACACCATTGGTGTGCCAAATTGCTTCCGAGCATTCAGTCCGAGGTTCTGTCCCCGTGGAAGAATCGATCAGAGGATTTGTTGTAGAGCTTATACCGCGTAGGACTTCTTCTCACGAAGAACTTGTACGGGTTCCGACCGGAGGATCAGAACGCCCTCCACAACGTTCTTGGGCAGGAAAGCTATTGAGGTATGTGTACATTATTCCGCTGCGTATTTATATTACTTACAATTACACATTTAGCATTCCATAGTATTACGTCCCCGTAATCCAACCCACAATTCACCGACTCTTGTGTTCATTAGTTGGCCACCAACCGGATATTAGTTAAAGGTTGTGAAAACTTGTACGGATGCCCTGGAGAAGTATTCCTATGTGAAAAATTGGGCAATTGGAGAATTATCAGTTGACCAAGGATATAGTGCGGTACATATTTTGTTTTTAACATGATTGATTTACGACAGGGAATCAAAGTTCTGCAGGTGCTACAATACTCCTAACAGATGAGTAGCACGATGCCCGTCGAATCCGCCGGTCGTACGGCAAACCTCGTATGAACTATTCGGAGACGGAGACAATAACTGAAGACTGAAATGATGATGCTATTGGATGACAATACATTAACAGGCACCCTCCCATTCCGGCGAGTGGGAGCTGTTAGCATATGGTGACGTGGTGCCGTAATTGGTAGCCAGTTAATATATGTGGTTACCTAAGATAATTAGGTAAATGTCACATTATGGCTAATTGGGCCAGACCCAATTCCCATGTGAATTGGGAGGCCCAAAACTGGGCCTCCCACCCACATAGCATAGTCGGCCGAAACCCTAATAGTAGGGAGGAGGATTTTCTCCTCCTCCAACTATATAAGGAGGTCTTAGGGTCACTCCCAAAACACACATTGGTCACAACTCATCCTAGGTTGTGATTTAAGAGAAATCATTTTCTCTCTACAAGCATATTTCGGTCGGCCCCCTAACAACACCATTGGTGTGCCAAATTGCTTCCGAGCATTCAGTCCGAGGTTCTGTCCCCGTGGAAGAATCGATCAGAGGATTTGTTGTAGAGCTTATACCGCGTAGGACTTCTTCTCACGAAGAACTTGTACGGGTTCCGACCGGAGGATCAGAACGCCCTCTACAACGTTCTTGGGCAGGAAAGCTATTGAGGTATGTGTACATTATTCCGCTGCGTATTTAGATTACTTACAATTACACATTTAGCATTCCATAGTATTACGTCCCCGTAATCCAACCCGCAATTCACCGACTCTTGTGTTCATTAGTTGGCCACCAACCGGATATTAGTTGAAGGTTGTGAAAACTTGTACGGATGCCCTGGAGAAGTATTCCTATGTGAAAAATTGGGCAATTGGAGAATTATCAGTTGACCAAGGATATAGTGCGGTACATAATTTTTTTTAACATGATTGATTTACGACAGGGAATCAAAGTTCTGCGGGTGCTACAATACTCCTAACAGATGAGTAGCACGATGCCCGTCGAATCCGCCGGTCGTACGGCAAACCTCGTATGAACTATTCGGAGACGGAGACAATAACTGAAGACTAAAATGATGATGCTATTGGATGACAATACATTAACAGGCACCCTCCCATTCCGGCGAGTGGGAGCTGTTAGCATATGGTGACGTGGCGCCGTAATTGGTAGCCCGTTAATATATGTGGTTACCTAAGACAATTAGGTAAATGTCACATTTGGGCTAATTGGGCTCGACCCAATTCCCATGTGACATGGGAGGCCCAAAATTGGGCCTCCCCACCCACATAGGTCGGTGCCGAACCCTAGAGGGGAAGGGGGAGGATTTTCTCTTCCCCCACTATATAAGGAGGTCTTGGGGTCACCTCCAAAAACACACATTGATCACAACTCCTCCTAAGTTTTGATTTGAGAGAAATTCATTTCTCTCTATGGTTGTATTTCGGCGGACCCACATACACCACCATTGGTGTACCAAATTGCTTCCGAGCAATCAGTCCGAGGTTCTGTCCTCGTTGAAGAATCGATTAGAGGATTTGTTGTGGAGCTTATACCGCGTAGGACTTCTTCTCACGAAGAACTTGTACGGGTTCCGACCGGAGGATCAGAACTCCCTCCACATAGTTCTTGGGCAAGAAAGCTATTGAGGTATGTGTACATTATTCCGCTGCTTAGTTAGATTACTTGCATGTACATGTTTAGTATTTTGTAGTATTACGTCCCCGTAATCCATCATTGCATACATTGGATATCTATTAAAATGGAATGCGACAAATAATGAATCATCTGCCATCTAAACCAATCGACCGCCAGTAAACAGAGGGAAGGGGTTTGTGAAAGAGTTCACATTACCGTTGTCTTCAAACCAATATATCAGTCTCTTAAAAACGGTTTTATTCGTAAATCACCGGAACGGGAACTTTGAAATAAGCATACCCGATCTTGACTTTCCCAATGCCCTTTTTTATTTAAAAAAGTCCCGATGAACTTACGCATGCCTATATAATTCTACTTCACTAGTAAATTATCATAGCAAGCCAAAAATTTATCAATCAAACCATACATCATGCATACACGTCATGCGTTTAATGTTCCGATGAACTCATGCTAGCATATATAATTCTACCAACCAAGTAAACTATCACATGCAGCTACATCCTCAACATTCAGGCATACGTTTCATACATGAACACTTCCACATCAATCTTGCATATTTGGCAACTGGCTTTTGTTTTTAAAACATTTAAAATATTAGGGGCTGACCTGCAATTCATGCTTACAATTAATCATGCGTGTTTCTAGACATGTATCCTAGGAAATCACAACCATCACAGCATGTATGTCCTAATGCGCAAACCATATATTTAATTAGGGCTCTGCCCCCAACGTCCAGTTAGCTTGACATAGTCATGACAACAGTTCTAATAAATATATGTGACAAAAAGTAAACAATTGCAAATCAGCCCTCTAATTAATCCATTCCCTAAATCATGCATTTCTGAGATCCATCGTCATGATCGAAACTAGGCATTAAGGTTTAATCAAGAATAATTAAAGTTCAAAAAACATTTGGATTTTAAAACTTGACCATCCTATTTTAAAGTTTTAAACATTCGAGCACTGTGTAGACTAATTAAAGTTCAAAAACATTTAGATTTTAAAACTTGACCATCCTATTTTATTAATTGCCTTGAATTTGATTTTGAAAAATTCGGTTCGGTTCAGTCAATTTCGGTCCGGTTCGGTCCAGAAAATCCGGTTTAGTCCGGTTTTTCAAAATCTGGTCCGGTCCGAATCGGTCCAATAAAATAGGGTTCGGTTTATTCACTCAAAACCGGTTCGGTTAGGTTCAATTAGGTACCCCGGTTTAACCCAACCCGGCTAAGTCGAACCGATTAAGAAAATCCGGTTTGGTTTTATTCCTATCCGGTTTAGCAAATTGGACCGACCCATTAATCACACAAGGGTTGGGCCGAAATAATCTTGTGGGCTAAATAGACTTTTAGAGTCCACTAAAAAACTTAACTTAGCCTCCAAGAATTATTAACTATACAAAATAATTTCCAATATTGCAAAAATAATTATATATATTTCGGCACACATCTATATATATCTATTGTCAAGGTTCTATCTATAAGTTGTAAAACAATCAACAATATATATACATATATATATAAATTTCGGCCCCAACATATATATATATATATATATTTATTATCAATATCTTTAATAGGGAAACAAATATTTGACAATATATTTTCTTAATCTTTTAGGTAACTAAATTTATCAATAATATATTTAATCCCTATAATTTAGCTAGATATATTGATAGTTATATATTTCTATATATTTAATGTGAACCTATCCATATATTTCCAGTTATAGATATATTGTTACCTTTAATAAGAATTAAAATAGGGTAAACAATTTTATCACATATTTCGGTCGAAATACACATTACTTTGTGCCTAATAAATTAAAAATTTACATTGTTAATTTACCTAGGGTTCGGCCGAAACACATAATTGGAGACAAGTGGTCAAATTTCAAGATCAAATTTTAATAAGATCTACAATCCAAGGTTTGATTTTGATAAAAATCTCATTTTTCTTGAAGATCATGAACATCAAATTTTACTAAGAACATCATGAAAATTTCTGCCCTAACAATTGTAAAAATCGATATTTTAAATTTTCATTCTTTCAAATTTCGGACATCACCTTTAAAAATCAAGAACATTAATTTATAAAAATCAAGAAATTCAAACAAAGGCTCCTATACCACTGTTGGATTACGGGGCAGATTACTACGGAAACTTAAACACAGGTACATGCCAGTAATTAGAATTACGCAGCGGAAGATGTGCACATACCTAAAACTCTTTCCGTAGTCCCCAAGGATCCTACTGAGGGAGTTCACGACCCACTGGACGGAACCCGTAGAAGTTCTTGTTAAGGAAGTCCTACGCGGTAAATTCTCCACAGCAAAGCCTCTAATCGATTCTTGGCAGGGAAAGATCTCCGGAGTGTTTTTCTCCAAGAAAATTGGCACACCCTTGGTGTAGGAATATGGTTCGGCCGAAACTAGTATTCGGGAGGAGGATTTTTCTCACAAATCACCACTTAGAAGGAATTGTGAATTACCCTTTAGAAAACCCTAACACTCCTTATTTATAGGAGGAGCAAAGTGGACAAAAGTCCACTTTGCCCTAGCACCAAGTTTCGGTCGGCCATGTATAAGGGAGTCCCAATATTTGGGCCTCTCATGTCAATTGGTATTTGGGGCAAGCCCAATTACCCTAATGTGACATTTACCCAATTTCTTAGGTAACGTATACATATTAATGGGCTCCTAATTACGGCGCCTAATTTCCATATGCTAACAATATAACGAATGTGGACTTTGCCATGTCACACGGGCTCGGTCGTCTTGATGGAAATGATTCCTCAGCCATATCAAGACCGACTAAGAACCATGGGATTTTGAAAGATAATTCTAGTTAAGCAAAACGATCGTTTGGTTTTGGGGTAACACGACATAATCAAAGTTTTGAGGATCGCCTTGACGAACTCAGATCGTCTATAACCACATTCTGGGCTAGACAAGAATCCACGATAGCATATGACATTCGCACTCCTGATATAAATTCAGGTTATGCCAAGCATGTGACCAACTTCTGTCAGTTTAAACGGAAAAAATTAACGGAGACCTCTTATATCCACAAAGTCGAAACCTCTGACCTCTCAAATCAACATTTGAAACTTCAGACCTCTCCGGTTAACATGGGTCAAACTTTCAGACATTTCCTAGGTTATTAACTCTAAAACTTATAACATTTGTATTATATTATATATTGTATATAAAAAAAGTTGATTTTATTTGTTATTATTGTGAATTTTATGTAGTAGCGCATGAAGTAGATTATGAAAGTAGGGTAGGAGTTATCCATCCTCATTGGATTTTGGCACCACAATGAAAATCAATATGTTTTGATCATTTTACTTATGCTTGTTATTTCGGTGACTTGTTTTTAAACAGTTGATTATTATCTCTTGTTTATAATGTAATCTCGGTTGTTCCACAACCATTTAAATGTTCTCGCTAGTTAAAACTGACTCTTCACTTGGTCTGTAACACGTAACACGTGTTTCTACTTTGCCACTTCGACCTTTTATCATGGAGGTTTTTATCATACTTTAATATCATTCATTAATATGATTTTTAAAAATAAAAATTTACACCAGATTTCTTACTATGTCCGTACCCACGACTTCAACTCGGCTACCATGGACGTACCATGAATTCTTCCTGCCCAAACTGATATTTGCAAATAACAGTTTACACTGAACTTCTCACTAAGTCCGTACCCATGACCCCGGTCATGACGTACCCATGACTTCAACCTGGACACACCGGTATCGTTTTAATTAATGGAAGGTTTCAGTCTCAATATTTCCCTTATTCTTTTTACACATTTTTAGCGCCGGATTAGAAACTCGGCTCTGATATCACTGCTAGAAAATAAGACGTATGCTTTAACCAACTTTTCCATAAACACAAACTAGTGAGTTAAGGTATTTGGCACACTCTTAATTAGTATTATCAGAATCGGACCGGACCGGCAGTCCGAACGGGTTCGAACCAGAACCGGTGCCTCCAAAGGTTCGATTCAAACAAAAGCGGAGGATGTATGCGAACCCGGTTCGAAAGCCCAATTTTCGTCGAACCGACCGATTTTGAGCGGACCGGGCGGTTCACCGGTTCGAACTCCATAACCCAAAAAAAAACATAACAGACTTAAGAAACACTACCTTCGAGATTCCAAATACAGAACAGACTTTCCAAGAAGAAAGCGAGCAATTTAAAAAATCATCTGCCAATAATAATTTGGATATCCAATCCAACGGTCATCTCCCCAGCATCTCGGCTAAGACTCCGCGCATCAACGTCAACGAAGGATTTAGGGATTTGAAAACTGATTTATCACGGTCAACGAAGGATTTAGGAATTTGAAAAATGATTTATTAACCTTAAGGATTTAAAAACTGATTTATTGGGGTTCATCTTGACTAGGTTGAATTGACTTAGCCCCGGGATAGCTCAGGGGTTCAATCCGGCGACCCCGACTGTGGTCCGACACGGCCCAGAGCTAGCTCGGTGCTAGGTCAATTAGACCTATTCCAATTGAGGGCAGGCGACCCCGACTGGGGTTCGACCCAGCCTGGGGCTAGGTCAACTTGGACCTAACCCCAATTGGGTCATTTGGACCCATTTAGGGCAAGGTTCTAATTGACCTAGCCTAGGGTTAGGTCAATTGGGCTCGATTAGGTTCAATTGGGGTTGATTTTAAAATTTTAGGACTAAATTAAACAAAATGAAAGTTCGGAATGTATTTGAGGGACTAAATTGAACAAAATCAAAAGTTTATGGTGGATCACGTGACTTGCACATGCCATTTAATGGTCAAACTAACGTTTGTATCAGAAAACATATTTTTTTCAAACGTCTGGTACCAATAGTAAAAAAAAAAAAAAACATCATGTACTAACAACTATATTCGAACAAACATGTCGTATTGAAAGTACTTTTTACCCGTGTTTAAATACTAATTCGAAACCTAAATAGCTAAGTTGTGAGTATGTCTCCGTTTATATATTTGAGTTGTTCTATTACATAAATAAAACATAGTTCAAGTTTTGCATTTGATGTACTATATTTGCTATTTTCATCTACAATAAATAAGTTCGATCGAGTCATGTAAAGTTTTTATTTTTATTTCAAAACTAGTTAGACAAGTATTTAATTTTACGTGAAAAAAAAGTTGACGAGTATAACGTTCTATTAAAAAAAATTCCACGGGCCTTTCTATTATGCTCCACAAGCATCATGTTTGTGGTAACTTTTAGTACATTTTTCTACTGTCCTAAAGGTGAACCTTATAAGACAGTTGATATTATTAATAGTATGATACAAATATTATGTGTAATTAACAAAAAATATCATAATTTTTCATACTTTTAAAGTTTTACATAGGTTACAATTAAGTCCGCCCTAATAGTAAAAAAACACAAACATGGTACTCCACAAGCATGTTAGAAAATCCCGCTTTCAACATCTAATTAACTGAGTTATGAAAAGTTAATTCCATTACTTGTAAGATCCTAAACTCGGGATTATGATCGTTTAAGATCCTATAAAATTAATATTCTATAAAGGATTTAGATCGTTTTACATCACTAGGATCGTAAACTCATAAGATCTTAATATCAGGATCGGATCCTGACAACTTGATCTAGGTTATATATAACTCGGTAATTTATCCGCGCTTTGCGCGATATAATAATTTGTGCATTTTATTAATTAATAAAATAATATATCTAAATCTATATACCAATATATTATTTGTGTTGGGTCCTCACCCCCAATAGACATCTTTGGCACCTTTTCATTTTATTAACAAAAAATATATTATATTTAATTCCTATATTTTATAAAATTAATAATTTATTCATTACTATATTTGAGAAACATTTATTTATCTTTAATATTATTACTAAATCATTATTTAAATTTTATTATTTTTTTAAGGTCGCTTAGTCGGCATGTCATAGTAATTATAATTAACTTACAATCCAATATTCATATCAATTTAAACCAGCCCTATCATACTCATTCCGTTCAAATTTCGGATACATGAAATTTTTTTATTTAACGAATTATATAGATCGAGTGATATATGTTCCGGCTGTTGAGATTTTTCTATCACATAGATCAGCCACTTACCAAATTATATATATATATAACAAGTCAAAATATGGGTGAAATGTGGTTCTTGAAGTTTGACCTCGTACAAATAACATTTTACTCATCGTCCAATATTTATGGACTCAAACTATTAATTTAGTTCTTCTATTTGTTAATCCAATCACATTGTGTACAACCTAATTAATGTTAACTAAATATTTCTGTAACTACAAGTCTAAACTTTATATTTTTGTGATTTAATTTTATCTTTCTTGTTAAATCAAATTTTCTTGGTATTGTGATATTGTATATAATTACGTTTGTATAAGTCAAATTTGTCCATTGATGACTCTAAGTAGTTAAGAACAAGTTTACATTCTTGACACCTCAAGTTGATGAGTTGGATACAATTGAGCCGTTAATGACCAACGTAATGCTCGACCCAACTCATTTATATATCTAACTATAAGGCTAACTTAGTACCGTAAGTGAAGACATTAGTTAATTTTTTACTTAATTATCCTCTTCTCTTTCTCATGTTTTGAATTACGTTATGTCGTTCTTCTCTATCACATAGATTCGTTTCTCACAACGAATCAACTTGCCCATATTTTAGTTTGATTAATTATAAATATTAGTAAACTTAAGATAGATTATATATCTTGAAATTTAAATGATCGATGCGCGTGCAACGCACGCGTTTATAACTAGTATATTTATAAAACGCCAATATATAAATCATATATAATTTTTTTTGATATATTAGCATTCATTAATTCCATTAATTATAATATAACATAATAATATTAATTATATGTATAAGAAAATGTCAATTTGTTAGTTTTCATTTTGTAATAATATTTGTCACTTATATTATTTCTTCTCAGTTTTCCGTAGATTTTCTAGGTGCTAATATTATTTTATAATTTTATTATATCTATTATTATTGTATATTTATAACTAAATAATTATTATGAATAAAAATATATGTATATTAATAGTTATATCTATCTCTTATTACCAATTAAAAAAGTATTTTTTTTTCAAAAATCTGTTAAGCCAAGTATATATGATATTTCCCATTTTTTTAAAGTATTACAATAGAAAAATATTATTACTTTATAGTTCATGTGCGTTAAATTTTATGTTATATTCATGATTATAATTATTTACATATTGATAAAATGCAACCATTATTTCATGAAATCTATATGTAATATACGTAATTTTCCTTTATTTTAATCTTAGATTTATTTTAATAAAAAATGTGTACATAATTACTTTTTAGAAAATATAATACTATTAATTTTAGTTTTATATTAAATTTATTAATAGTTTTAAGAAAAGAAAAATTACAAATATACGTTACAAATAAGATACACTTTCTAAATTATTTTAGAATGAATAAAGGTTTTTGAATGATTTTAAAGTAAGTTACATAACATAAATATATGTAAGATAAATGTAAGTTTGAAATGAACCGATTATAAGTTGTGGTTTGAAATTAGAAATGAAAATATCTTAATTTAATATTTTAGCTAATTTCATATTACCACATAGTAAATAAAAAGTTGTTGAAAAACATTACTTGTCAACATGTTAAAAGATTATTTAGAAGTATATTATATATAGAATAGATTAAAGATACAATCTCCTAAATACTAAGAGATAATAATATGAGATAAATAATTTATAATAATATTCTTAAATAATGTGAGATAATGATAAGAGAAATAGCTTACAGATGTGTCCCTAAATAATAAAAGATTACATTAAGGGTTCCGCTAAAATAAACTCGAGTTTATTTCAACTCAATTTCTCAGCCATTAGATTATGCATATATAAGGAGCACTTTTTATCTCTCTTAATTATGATTGATTCTCTCTCATGATCTAACGACTGAGAAATCAATTTTAAATAAACTCGACTGCATTTTAGCCAGCTCCTTATATTAAAGATAAATATGTAACAACTATATTCCTAAACACTAGTAGATAAATATTATATATATATATATATTCCTAAAATATTCTGAAAAATACATTGTAATAATTTACAAAATAATTAGGATTAATAGTCTTTTGGTACAACGTGTTTGACCAATGTTGTCTTTCTACGCAACATGTTTTATTTTCTTCGTATTTTTGGTGCATAAAGTTTGGAACTTGTTATATTTTGTGCATTTGTAAGTCACTCAAAAAAACTTATACATAATATGCTCAAATTTTTATTTTGTTCAATTTAATCTCCTATTTTACATTATAATAATTTTTTGTATAATTTAGTCCCTAAAGTTATTATAATCGAATCTTTAGCTCAATTGACCTAATAATTAGATCATAATTAGATCGCCTAATAATTAGATCATAATTAGATCGTGTGGAGTGGGAGTTTTTGTTTAAAGTGCTCAGGAAGATGGGATTTGCGGAGAGGTGGATTGGGTGGATCAAGAAATGTGTTAGCCAAGTCCGGTATAGTGTGGTAGTCAATGGCAAAAAGACGAATCGTTTTCGTCCTACTAGAGGTATACGCCAAGGGGATCCCTTATCCCCATATCTCTTTATTATCGTGGCTGACGTGTTGTCTAGACAAATCTTGCACGCTGCGGAGACAAGGAAGCTAACGGGCCTAAGCATTAAAAGATCTTGTCCTAAGATTCATCATTTATTCTTTGCCGATGATTCTATATTCTTTATTAAGGCTGATGAGCGCAATGCGAGGGCCTTAAAAAGAATATTAGATGATTATGGTGGGGCGTCGGGACAGAGCATCAATCTTGACAAATCTGGTATATATTTCGGATACAATGTTGGTGCAGTATTAAAAGCGAGTGTAGAAGGAGTGCTCGGGATCAGAGGAGTAGAGAATGCGGGGAAATATCTAGGCCTACCAACGATATGGGGAAGATCGAAACGTGAGGCGCTAGGTTTCCTTAAGGACCGCGTTGCGAGCAAGATTCATAATTGGAAAAACTTGTTTCTTAATGGTGCCGGGAAGGAGGTATTAATTAAGGCGGTTATCACGGCTATCCCGACATATACAATGACCCTTTTTAATTTACCTAAAACGTGGTGTGATGACGTAACTAGTATGATCACTCGTTTTTGGTGGGGACAAAAAGGTGATGAAAGGAGACTTCATTGGAAAAAATGGGATGCTATGACGAGGCCAAAAGGAGAAGGTGGTATGGGTTTCCGAGATTTACATACTTTCAATATTGCAATGCTAACTAAAACGGCATGGCGAATTTTGAGTAATCCGGACGCTTTTTGGGCTAAAGTGTTAAAGGGTATTTACTTCCCGAATTGTTCCCTAATGGAGGCGAAGAAAGGTGGCCGAGCTTCATGGGCTTGGTCAAGTATCATTATGGGACGAGATATCTTGGCGAAGGAGGCTTTATGGCGCATAGGAAACGGGGAGCAAGTCCGGGTGTTTAATGATGCATGGATTCCAGATATTCCCACGCATCGCTTGGAGTCTAATAGGATGGGGAGTGGTGCACTTGAACTAAGGGTAGCTGATCTCCTTAGGCCACCTGAGAATCAGTGGAATCTAAGCCCGCTAATTCCTTATATATCACAAGGAGAAGTCAATGCCATATTAGCAGTATTCCCTCATCGTGATGGTGGGCCAGATCGTTTGGTGTGGCCAACTTCTAGAACCGGGGAGCCTAAGCCCAAACTTGTATACCACCAGCTTCGTGGGAAGACTCCGACAGCTCCAACACCGGATACTTCAACATCGGTGAGTGTCTCGAAGAAGGTATGGGATCGTATTTGGAAAGGGCTAGCCTTACCCAAGGTAAAACAATTTTTGTGGAGGACATGTTCACGTGCCTTACCCACATTAGATGAGCTTAATAGAAGGGGGGTTCGAGTCGAGCCGGTGTGCGCATTTTGTATGGGCACAGAGACACATGACCATGCGATCTTAGGTTGCTCATGGACCCAGCCTGTGTGGTTTGGCTGCACGGGATTGAGACGAACGGAGTTTTCACCAACGTCTTGGCTTGACTTACTAGAGGAATCCGGAGATAGGATTAATGCGAACGATGAAACATCGAGCATGGCACACATAATGGTTGAAGCGACCGCTTGGGAGATTTGGAAGGAGCGATGTCGAGCTCTCTATAGCGGCGACAAACCTAGGCCTAAACAGGTGGTGGAGCGAGTAAGAAAGCTGGCATTGGAGACTTGGGAGTCTCATAGCAGATCAAAATGCTCCATGACGATCCCAAGGAATATCGACCTGCATAAATGGATGAAGCCATCTCCGGGAACAATTAAAATAAATTGTGACGGATCGTGGGATGCAAGAACGGGGAGGAGCGGGACCGGTGTCATTGCTCGGGATAGTAGAGGGCTCATTGTAGATGGTCGACATGGCCATGGAAGAGATAGTAATGCTGCAATCACTGAGGCCAAGGCCATTTTACAGGGTCTCGAACTAGCGATTCAGCATAACTGGAGCGATATCATCATCGAGTCGGATGCGGAATACGTTATACTGCAAATTCAAGGAGTTGCCAAGGAACAAGATTGGCGACTTGAGAATATTGTTCATTCCGTACGACATAGAGCCAATTCCATCCCAAATGTGACATGGAGGTTTGTTCGGAGAAACGCTAATAGAAGCGCAAACTGGATTGCTATACAATCTAGAAAGGAGATGTGCCCCGCTAATTGGGTTTTGTTACCCCCATCTTCTCTTTTATCGATCTTGTTGTTGGATTGTAATGCAAATTCTATGACTAGTTAATAATAAAAGTCTCCTTTGTTGGCAAAAAAAAAAAAAAAAAAAAAAAAAAAAAACTAAACGACCCTAACCATGTTCGGACATAACCGGAACTGGTTGCTCTTGTAAAAGTAGAATCTTTATAATATAGATAGATAGATAGACGTATGTGATGACTACCGTGAATACAAGCTAGAGGGACAAAATTTCCATGATTTATCTAAAATTAATCTCTCTAAGAAAGAGAAATGGCGGCAGCAGCTCTGAGGATTCTCTGAGCGTGCGAGAGCTCTTCCGTTAGGGATATCAAGCGAGTGTGATAGACACGTGCCTGATGGACTGCTTCAGCTTCGAGCTCGCCGAGCTGAGAGCAGAGCCGCTCCTCCCCCTCCTCGGCCACCTTGAGTCGGCCAAGAACATCCCTCAGCTCCGCCGCCACCTTCTCCTCCCTCTCACGGCTCTTCCTCAGCTCTCTCTGGAGCTCCTCGTTCCTCCGCTTCAGATCAACGGCGGCTGCTTCCTTGGTTGTCTCTTCAATTACGGCCATTTGGTTGAAGAGGCAGCTCGATTCCGTATGATTGGTGTATGTGTAAGAGCATGTTTCTTAATTTTATAGACGTAGGATGTAATGTCCAGGTTCAATGAATTTGAAAACTTTGTTGGTGCATGTGGCTGGCTACTGGATCTACTATGCATGGAGGCCCTACCAAGATTCGGGGACCATAGATTTTCGTCCATACAAAATGGAACCGTTATTTTTTATCTTATGTATTAAATTTTGTTTTTCATCTTATAAATTTATTATATTTAGAATCTTAAGAAAACCATAATAACAATGTCCGTCTTTTCAAATACTCAATTAATTTATGCACTTGGGCAAATTTAGCCGCACAAAAAAAAAAAAATATTTTTAGAGTTGTAGGTTTGTGCCGCGTTTGAAGATTTGTGGCTCTCTTATAGAGAAAATTATCAAAATAAGCATATTATAATACAAAAATAGACAATTAAACACTAAAAATTAAAAAATAGTACAAATAGGCATACCCTTGAATCTCTTTTAAGGCTTTGACCAAAATATTGTCAAACCCTTGAATCCCATTCGAGGGTTTGACTAGAGTTTTCAGTCAAACCCTAGACTCTCATTCAAGTTTTTGACTGGTGTCTTCGGTCAAACTCTTGAATGGGAGTCTAGGTTTGACTGAAAACTCCAGTCAAACCCTCAAATGGGATTCAAAGGTTTGACCAAATCTTTTGGTTAAACCCTCGAATCTCACTCGAGGGCTTGCTCAAATTTGTGTGCCTACTTTTGTATTTACCAATTAAAATATGCTTAGTTAGCAAAACAACTCTCTCTTATGTATCAACTATCATAGTCATTGATCCCCCCTCCCTACACTAAGGATGAGCATTGGGTTTTGATCGCTTGAAATAGATTTGATTCTGACGACTTTGACTTGCACAAAGGAATGAGGCGTCATTAATCCTGACGATCCCCTTCGAAGCATAAATTAGTTCTGAAAAGAAAATTTTAAGAACTTAATTGTAGCAACTGATGGATATACGCCAAATTTGAACCCGTTGACATCCGAATCGTTCTATTTTTATCACCCCGTTAATGATTATAAATCGAAACTTTGACCCGAACACCCCGCCGAAACACCAACGGTCCGAACGAGGCGAAAATACTCGTCCGGGCCGCGCGACGAACTCACCTAGGTGAGGTCGGGTGGCCACACCCGACCTCCCCTAGGGGAGATAGGGTTGACCAACCCATCTCCCCTAAGGAGGGGTTGGGTGGCCACACCCAACCCCTACCCTTGGGGGTCAGATTTTCTCCCCGCCCCCTAGGGCCCTGACACCATTTTCCCGACTCCCGCACTTAGATTATTTCCGCCAACCTCTCCGTGCTTTAAAGTTTTAATTATGTGATCAATGACTAATTAATTGCGTTTAAAGGTTAATGATGTCATTAAGTCACCTTAATGACACCGTTGCCTATAAATACAACCCTTTCACCACTCATTGGATCATCTGGGCTAAGTGTGCAATTTAGCACTGACTTCTCTCTAGCTTTATCTCTCTAAAAGCGACGTTCTGACTTAAGCATCGGAGAGGGTTCATCAAGCACCACCCCCCCTCCGTGCTTGATATTGCCCTTATTGCAGGGTCGCGTGGAGAAGAAGGAAAGGAACAGAAGGACCAGCATCAGAACGACTGGCCCTGAGAGTTCTGAATCCTTCAGAGTAGCATGGAGAAGAGAAGAAGGAAAGGAACAGAAGGACTAGCATCAGAACGACTGGCCCTGAGAGTTCTGAATCCTTCAGGGTAGCGTGGAGAAGAGAAGGAGGAGAGCAGAAGGACAAGCATCAGAACGACTAACCCCGAGAGTTCTGAATCCGTCAGTTCACCAGTGAGGAATAAGCCTTAGATCGACAACCCGTTGACCGAGGGCTTAGAACCTAACACTTGGCGCCGTCCGTGGGTTTCGAATAGAAATCCTGGCAATCACGAGAGAGATGACGAACAGCTTAGCATCTAGAGATAATCGCCCACCTGGGGGCAATAGGCAAGAGAGACAGCCTATACCTCCAGCAAGGCAGCCTAACCCAGAGAAACAGCCTGTACACCCAGAGCCTCAGGTAGCCCCACAGGCACCCCAGCCTAACAATAAAGGAGGAGGACCTTCACGCCCAGCTGGGGCTGAGTCTTCCACAACTTCAACTCCATTGGCTAGGAGGCCACAGAGACAGGAGAGGCAACAAGGAGTGCCATCCCAATACACGGAACCTCCACAGGGGTACTACTATGAGGCACAACCTCAAAGGTATCCATATGGAATGTCGACTCGAAGGAACGACAATCGCGCCCACGCAACCAACACAAGGCCCGCATACTCTCAAGGAGCACAGACAGTGACTCCGAGGTTGATGAACGCATTGGATGAGCTGCTAGCCTATAGAGAGACTCTGAGGAACAGGCAGGGAAGGCAACACCATCATGAAGAATAAGAAGTTCATGAGGAAGAACAAGTCCCAGAAGAAAAACACTACTCACACCCTCCAACAGGGCAGCGAGAAGAACAAAGGAGAGAAGAGCAAGGGCCACACCTAGAGGGAAGGCAACAATATGTGCCTCCAAGGCAATATCAACCACAGCAGGAAGCCAGGACATACACCCCACTAAGGGAGGACATGAAAGTCAAGCCACCAAGGATATAAGAGTTCCAACATCCACCTCAGCAAGGTACACATACGGTCCGTATCACCACGGACATGACTAAGAGACATTCCAGGGAAAGCTCAAAGGGAGGGACATCACCCCGACAACACAACAAGGCAACCACCTACTCATGATACAGCACGACAGGTCCCAACCTCTTGTGTATGACAACCCTTGGTACACATCCCCCTAGGACAGGGGAGAAGTCGAAAAGACAAGGATTTGAAAGGGAACTCATAGAGTACCACACCATGTTAGTACATAGCTACTACAATGGGAAGTCTCATGGAGAGACGTAGTGGAGTGAGATCACACATAGCATACATGAAGGATACACCTCTACCTAGTCCGCCTTGCAAGGATGCGACCTTATACTCCTCAAGTGGAAGGAATACACACAGACTAATGGAGGAAGACAGTTACATTACCAAGGAGGCAAGGGGTATCAACACCCCCACACCCATATCCTTCCAATATCCTCTTATTTAATTTAACTGCATAACAAGTCAACTCCCTAAAAGGGGTAGATTTTGATACTTGATATCAACATGTTTTCCAAGAATGACCATACCGGACGCCTTCGGGCTCCGGGGTATACATATACACAGGTGGACCACTAGAAGAATCCATAAAAGGCTGTCGCCAATCAAGAGATGCACAAGCAACAGATTCCTCAATCTCAAAGAACACCTATAAGGTCAAGTTTCTGGGAAAGATCACAAGATGGAAGGCTCACTTACAAAAATAAGTTGAGCACTCCCAACATCCTATAGAAGAACTACCATGAAGGTCACAAAGGATTACCCCTACTATAACCTTCCACTAAGCATCCTAGGGCCAAGTCCGTCAAAGGATCCCATCTGGCATCGGTATGCAAGGGGGGCACCAGTCACAACATGCCCTCCCCACAAACGCCCATTAGCATAAGAGGGGGTAGCCGCGAACACATCCCTCCAAAAATGGAGGAAACCATATCACATAGACAACGCCCACCTTCAAAGGCAAACGCCGCCAATGGATCTATATTATTTCACAAAATAACCAGAAGTCGCGTCTACACCTAGTAAGCTCATCGCAGGTAATGAAATACACTTTCATCAAAAAAAACTCTCAAGGGCACCAAGCCTAGCAAATGAAGAATGGCGACACCATCATCAAGCTTTTAAAAAGGGATATGGAAAACATAGTATTTCCACACAATGATATAGTAGTCATAAGAGAGGGAATCACCAACTTTGACATAAAGAGAACCATAATGCATGAAGGGAATCCGTCAGACATCTCCCATGACCAACTATTGATGATACTAGAGAAGAGTCAGGCATACCTAATACGAAAGGACTCCCTACTAGTAAAGGTGGTCAGAACATCAACACACCAATTAGGGACACGACACTGCAAATGAACCAGGAACAAGGATGGAACACATATCCTTACAAGTATCCTTACAAGTATCCTAGCAAAAATGAACTCCCTAGATACAGGGGTTATCTAATAGATGAGTATGTCTCTGTTCTCAAAATATGATCCTAACCCGGAGATCCTTGGACTCCGGATTATATATCCAATGAATAACATGTTCATCGAAGATAGGTACACGAAGACTCAAGACAGCGCCCTAAAGATTAGGCGCATACCTCTACCAAGTACGACACATTTGAGTGTTCATAAACACTCCTTCGCCATCTCACAAGAAAGGAAGGCAACCAAGGATACAAGTCCTAACAGAACAAACATCGGTAGAAAATCCCGTCATTGAAGTCATGCACCAAGAGAGAAACTCTAAAGATGCAAGATTAGCAAAAGAGATAGTGCAACAACTAGAATATGAAAAAGGAGATACATCTCCTATCAAGAGCCTTAGGGCATGATAACAGTTCTACAAGATCAACCAAAGAAGAGCTCAAAAGCTTGGGGGGGGGGGTAAGGTTTCAAGATCGACCCTCACACTAGACGCACATCCGGATCAAACACCTTGTCTGCGAATGATAAGACATTTGACTCTAGCATCCCATCAAGAGGAGAACCTCGATAAAGGGGGCACTAGAAAAATATCCCGCCTTTAAGGCCATACGCCGAACACATGATGAATGAAGGTTATGACAAAATGAAAAAGGAGGGACTTGTCAGCTCAACACACCTCAAACACGTATACGTACGCAATACAAATGCAGCCTCTAGTGAAGCTATCCAACAAGGAATAGCCAATACGGGGGCAAACCCATGGAAAATCATGGAGCATCACCTGCAAACCTAAAGGAAAACATCCTTTTTAGGTTCAAGTCCTAATTCAAAGGAAGTCTCTAATCAAGATTCAAGGTGGGAGGAGCATGACCAATGTGACACTCCCTAAAGGCATTGAAGAATACTCCAATGTAAAGGAAAATGCAAAGCACACTAAATACCACAACACTTCAAGAAGATTATCACAGCCCGGTCAGACCCCCCATGCCCGAGAAAGGAGCATGGATCAGATTGACTAGTCTGAAACACACCCTCGAGATTAACAACTCAAGACACCATTCTATGAGAAAACTTTTCAACCTAAATACAATCCCTTCCAAGATACGTTACTCCTACTCTATCATCACCGCAAAAGTGTTTTTTCTAAAAAACACAAGGAAGGGGGGGGGGAAAGAATTTACAAGCACCCCTAGGATACAAACACTGCCACATCCTAGTTATCAAGAGAATGAAAATCACCCCCACCCACCCAAAGCAAAAGCTCTCCACCCAACCTCTAAAGATACATCCGACAAAGGCATTATCCAAACCATGCCTATGACTGAAACAAGCAAGCATGAGAAAGAGTAAATCCTACAAGGGACACTCATCGCATTCAAACAAGCAGATAAGGGAGCCCCGAGCATAAGGGGTACCCAACAAAGAAAAAAAATGAGGGGCCTTCAACGGCCAAATATGAAAGACGGTATGACCACCAAGCAACTTGGGGGGCACCAAACGAATAAGTGCTTGGTAGTCCTAAGTGTAAAAGAAGAGATTAGAGGCAGAAGATCACAAGAACATGCAATACCACTTCTCCTAGAAGAGGTCACATAAGAGGAAAACATCCTCAACTCCCTGTACGAACTCGTACTAAGTTGGCAACACACAAACATCGCCCTCGAAAGGTGATCTCCCACATTGAAGAAAAAGCGTGGTACATGCAATATCATGGAAAGAAAACTCAAGTAAAGATATAAAAGGCGTATCAAAGACACACCCTACATGGGGAGTGACACAAGGTAAAGTAATATTCTGAGCCCTCCGGGAGCCTATCCCGCGAACAGATTCGACGCCCCCAAGAGCGTATCTTGAGAGTAGTTTTCATACTACGACCCTCGACGCCCCCAAGAGCGTATCTTGAGAGTAGTTTTCATACTACGACCCTCGACGCTCCTAAGAGCGTATCTTGAGAGTAGTTTTCATACTACGACCTTCGACGCCCCCAAGAGCGTATCTTGAGAGTGGTTTCCAAAAACTACGAACTTCGACGCCCCCAAGAGCGTATCTTGAGAGTGGTTTCTAAAAACTACGACCTTCGACGCCCCCAAGAGCGTATCTTGAGGTAGATTTCAAACTACCAGATTCGACGCCCCCAAGAGCGTATCTTGAGGTAGACTTCAAACTACCAGATTCGACGCCCCCAAGAGCGTATCTTGAGGTAGATTTCAAACTACCAGATTCGACGCCCACCAGGAGCGTAGCTTTGGTTTAACTTGTGCCCTCCGGGAGCCTATCCTGTGAAACGTTAAGTGCCCTCCGAGAGCCAGTCTCGTGAACAGTTTTCGACGCCCACCAGGAGCGTATCTTTGGTCTAACTTGTGCCCTCCGGGAGCCTATCCTGTGAAACGTTAAGTACCCTCTGAGAGCCTGTCTCGTGAACAGATTCGACGCCCACCAAGAGCGTATCTTTGGTCTAACAGTACCATACATACCATTTAAAGGGTATCAGAAGAAATCATTACACCATACTAAGAAGGATTCCATGAGAAAATAATTGCAAAGCAAAGTTGTATGAAGAACACATAATGTTTGTTATTGATGAGATAGCAGGTATGATGTGAAGGAAAACACAAAACAAAGATAAGTAAAGGAAAGCATATACAAGGGAGAAGTCCATGACAAAAGAAACATATACAGAAGCACAAGAGGTTATCATGAAAAGTAACGAGTTATCCTACCATCCATATCACAAGTCAAGAGAAGTATCTCAAAGGAACCCAACACCACCAAGAAGAATATCAAAGACATGAAATCCAAAGTTCAAGGCTCTCAAAATAAACTCGACCCATCAAGAAGAGGAATTTCCTTACAAGTCGCACAAAGCAACCTCCGACAAACGTTATTGTCTTGCATGTCGCCTTCGCGTGACCTATGCTCGTATCAGACTTGAACATCGTCAAGAAAAACTCATGAAGGAGAGATCCGAAAAGCATAAAGGATACAACATCCGGCAAGATGAGACACGGTAAAAAACCCGACAAGTATAGCCTAAACAAAAGGCGACTATAGCAACAAAGTGACTATCATGTCCACATACCCTGAAGTGGCTATCATGTCCACACACTACAGAAGGGCTATCACTCCCACACATCACGAAGTGGCTATCATGTCCACATACCTCGAAGTGATTATTGATGGATATACGCCCAATTTGAACCCGTTGACTTCCAAACCGTTGTATTTTTATCGTCCCATTTATGATTGCGAATCGAAACTTCAACCCGGACACTTCGCGAGAACATCGACGGCTCGGACGGGGCCGAAGCGCCCGTCCGATAGAGGCGAACTCACCTAGGTGAGGTTGGGTGGCCACACCCGACCCGATCTCCCCTAGGGGAGATCGGGTTGGCCAACCCGATCTCCCCTAGGGGAGATCGGGTCGGCCAACCCGATCCCTCCTAGGAGGGGTTGGGTGTCCTCACCCAACCCCTACCCTTGGGGGTCGGATTTCTCCCCCCCCAAGGGTCCCGGCACCCCTTTCAGACGCCCATGCTTGGTCCATTCCGCCTACCTCCTCCGAATCCTAAGGTCTTAATTATGTGCTTAAAGGTTAATTAATTGTGTTTAAAGGCTAACGATGTCATTAAGCCACCTTAATGACACCGTTGCCTATAAATACCCCACCTTCACAACTCATTTGATCATCTTGGCCATTTGAACAATTTAGCTCTGACATCTCTCTAGCTTTATCTCTCTAGAAATATAGTTCTGACTTAGGCATCGGAGAGGGTTCACCAGGCACCACCCCCCCCTCCTCCGTGTCTGGTATTGCCCCTTTTGCAGGGCAAAGGGAGAGAAGAAGAGAAGGAACTAAGGGAAGAAGGAAAGGAAGAAGGACATAGACAAAGGCAAGGCAACCCGAGAAGACCGGATCATACACATCCCCCGTAAGAAGTGGGATCAAAGCCGACACTCCGTTGACCTAGATCCCATAACTTAACACTTGGCGCCGTCTGTGGGCTTCGGACAGAAAGCCTGGCTATTACACGAGCTATGACGAACAGTAGGGTGTCCAGGCCCCAACACCCACCCGGGGGCAATGGGCGGAGAAGAGAACCCATACCTCCAGGGAGGCGGCCTGACCCTGGGAAGCAGCCAATGCATCCAGAGCCCCAAGAAATACCACAACCTCCTCAGCAACAGAACAACCAGGAGGGAGGACCTTCACGCCCAGCTGGGGCTGAGTCCTCCACAGCCTCCACCCCCCGGGCAAGAAGGCCACAGAGAGCAAGAGGACAACAGGGAGTGCCTTCCCACAACACGGCACCCCCTGAGGGATACTATTATGAAGAGCAACCCCAAGGGTACCCGTATGGGATGCCAGCACAGAGAGGTGGCAACCGCGCCCACACAGCATATGCAAGGCAGGCATACACCCAAGGGACTTACACTGAAACTCAGGAGGAGGAGCAGATCCCAGCAGAAGAGCACTACCCACACCCTCGAACAGGGCAGCGAGAGGAACAAAGAAGATATCACCAGGAGCCACCCCCAGAGGGCAGGCAACAATTCATGCCTCCTAGGCAACAGCAGGACAACAGGGCTTACACCCCGCTTGGGGAGGAAAGACAAGCAAGACCTCCAAGGAGGCAGGACTTCTATGAAGCACCCCAGCAGGCGTATCAAGAGTACACCTACAGTCCATACCAGCAGGGACAAAGGAACCCAGTAAGCCCAGTCTACAACTACAATGGATATCAGAGGGATTATACTCCGGCACAGGCAGTGATCACCCCGGAGGAGATAGAAGCCATGATAACCCGGAAATTGAATGAGTCAAAGAAACCCAGCCTGCATTGTCTAAGTGACAAGACGAACCACCCTTTCACAAAGGAACTGGAGATGAACAGGGTGCCAGACTCCCTGCACACTGTGCAAATTGCAAAGTACAACGGGAAGGGAGACCCCCTAGAGCATATCCAACAGCATGAGGCCTCTCTATTCGGGAGGACAACTGATGAAAGATACAAGGCACTCCTTTTCCCAAACACCCTATCAGGGGTGGCCTCACATTGGTTCTTCATCCTGCCCTCTGAGAGCATCCACTCATGGGAGCAGCTAAAAGCTAAGTTTCTGCAGAGATACCTAGGGGAGAGGAAACTCCTCAAGGGAACAGGCTCCATTGATGACGTAAAACAAGAATACGATGAAACCCTGGCCAGCTACTACACTAGGTTCAACCAGAATAGTGCAGACATCCAGGGAGACATCACTGAAGGGGAGATAATCCGAGCCTTTATCAGAAACTTAGGTCGCTTTGGGTCAACATTGGCTGAAAAGATGGCCAAAAAGCCAGCAAGCACCTTGGAGGAGCTTGCAGGGAGAGTTAAAACGCATATTGACCTTGAGAGGCACAGGGCAAGCAAGAAGGCCAAAATTCAGGCAGCCAAGGAGGACACTCAAAGGCCAAACAAAGGAAAGCCACCCCAGGCACCACAGCATGCAAGGCAGCAGGAGTGGCGTCCACCACAGCAAAGAAACCAAATGGGTGAACCCTTAAAGGCCAGAGAAATAAACGTCATTAAGTTCATCCCACTGAACGCCACTCCAGCCACCGTACTTAGAGAGATGCGGAACCAAAAGCTTTGGGCACCCCCTGCAAGGTGGAGAGCCCCAATGGTAGGAAATCACAAGGATAGATGGTGTGACAACCACGAGGCTTATGGTCACGACACAAATGAATGCTTTAGCTTAAAGCTAAGCATAAACAACATCGTCCAAATGGGAGAACTGAAGCAATTCGTAGACCATGGGGGCAATAGTATGCAACTGGGGCCACCACAGAAAGACAAGGGCAAGGGAAAGGTAGACCATAACCCTCCACCCAACAAAAGAGGAGTCATCAACATGATACATGGAGGAGCAGCATCAGGAGGCCCAACTGCTAATGCAAGAGAGGTCTATGCATCCAAGCTAAGCTCAGTGCCAAGGTGGAGAAAAAGACCAAGAGAAGGAGAAGAAGTGAAGATAGAGTTCTCGGAGAAGGACAAGAGCCACATCGCCTTTCCACATGACGATGCCTTAGTTATTACTTTAGATATTGATAATTTTGATGTAAAGAGAATTTTGGTGGATGGGGGCAGCTCAGCTGACCTCCTAAGCCTGAGAGTGTTGGAAGAGATAGGGAAAACCAAAGCAGACATCAATCCGGTCAACTTCCCCCTAGTTGGCTTCTCAGGGGCAACAAGCTACCCCCTGGGGATGATAACATTGCCAGTGACCATGGGCCAAGGATGGACCCAGCTGAAGGTAAATGTCAATTTCTTGGTGGTTGAAAGCCTGGGAGCCTACAATGGGATCCTAGGAAGGACAACCATAAATCCATATGAAATAGTGCCATCCACTGTTCACCAGAAGCTGAAGTACATCACGGAGAACGGAGTTGGAGAGGTCCTGGGTGATCAACGCACTGCAAGACAATGCTATGTCAATTCAATGAGACATGGATCACACAGGACAGATACAGTGGCTATGGTCATGGCAGGAGCCAACCAGGAAAGAAGAAAGAGGGGAGGGAGACAAAGGCAAGCAAGGAGGAGGAGTGGAGTGACACTCCGTTTGAGCAGGCAGCTTTTTCAAACAGTGCCTACAAGGAAACACAGGAGCAAGGCTGTGAAGGTGACATCCATACCTTGGCAGCCGGACACCATAATAGGGAGCAGGACAAGGGACTCCATCCTAAGAGGCTTCCGTCACATAGATGATATCAAGCAAATGCCGCAGGAGCCCATATCAAGCTATTTCCAGAGATTCTTCAATTATGGTGCCAACATGGACATCACAAGGGGAGAAGCAGTCAGAGCATTCATCAGACACATGCATCCAAGCTCATTCGAGGCCTATGGAGGGCTCTATGAGATGGTCATGACGAGCACAATGAGAGAGCTCAAGGCGAAACTGGACAGGGCATTTGAACAAGAGGCGGAACAGTTGGATGAAGTTCCAGAGAAAGGAAGAGAAGCAGACACATTGGGAGGAGGTGTCAATTTCACATTCACACCCCTCACGCTCAGCATAGAAGAAATTTTCCACAAGCGCCTCAAGCAAGAGCTGCCAGCATGCAGGGAGGAAGGCAAGGCCTTCCTAGGTAGAGATGCACAGGGTTGGTGTGAGTACCATGGGACCTGGGGGCATCAAACCAACAACTGCATGGTGTTGAAGGTGGAAGTGGAAGAAATGATCTACAATGGAAGCTTCAAAGAATACGTGGCAACAGACACAGTGACCACCCCATATCCTTAGTTTCATATCTAGCATTTCGCATGTTTTAGCATTACAAGCTTTTCAAAAAACAACTCTTGAGAAGGAGAACTCACGAAGTTACTCCAACTCTACAACTATCTTCAATTTCCTACAAAGGATGTCTTGGTGCACCAAGGCATCCCGAGTGTACAAAAACATGAATGCTCCTAAGAGAGTAGTAGTTATTCAAAAATATTTACCAGTGAATGTGATGTTACAATCACCAAGTTATCCTTACACAGATATGACTTCAAGTCAACAACCTTCGACGCCCCCAAGAGCGTATCTTGAGAGTAGTCTTCGTACTACGACATTCGACGCCTCCAAGAGCGTATCTTGAGAGTAGTGTTCATACTACGACCTTCGACGCCCCCAAGAGCGTATCTTGAGAGTAGTTATTATACTACGACCTTCGACGCACCAAGAGCGTATCTTGAGAGTGGTTTCCAAAAACTACGAACTTCGACGCCCCCAAGAGCGTATCTTGAGAGTAGTGTTCATACTACAACCTTCGACGCCCCCAAGAGCGTATCTTGAGAGTAGTTATTACACTACGACTTCGACGCACCAAGAGCGTATCTTGAGAGTGGTTTCCAAAAACTACGAATTCGACGCCCCCAGGAGCGTATCTTGAGGTAGATTTGCAACCTACCAGATTCGACGCCACCAAGAGCGTATCTTGAGGTAGAAAAAACACTACCAGTTCGACGCCCCCAAGAGCGTATCTTGAGGTAGATTTCAAACTACCAGTTCGACGCCCACCAAGAGCGTATCTTTGGTCTAACCTGAGCCCTCCGGGAGCCTATCCTGCGAAACGTTAAGTGCCGTCCGAGAGCCTGTCTCGTGAACAGTTTGACAACCGTCAAGAAGGTATTGGTGGACTAACCTGAGCCCTCCGGGAGCCTATCCTGCGAAACGTTAAGTGCCGTCCGAGAGCCTGTCTCGTGAACAGTTTGACACCCGTCAAGAAGGTATCGGTGGACTAACCTGTGCCCTCCGGGAGCCTATCCTGTGAAACGTTAAGCGCCGTCCGAGAGCCTGTCTCGTGAAAAGATTTCGACGCCCGCCAAGAGCGTATCTTTGGTTTAACAGTACAACGTATACCATGTAAGGGGTATCAGAAGAGATCATCACACCATGTTTGAAAGGATACCATGTTTAGAAGGGTACCATGCTTAAAAGGATACCATGCTCGGAAGGGTAACATGAGAAAGAAATTTCTAAGTAAAGTAATGTGAAGAACAAGTAATGTTTTTTCTTTATGAAATGGCAGGTAAGACATGAAGGAAAACACGAAAGAAGGACAAGTAAAGGAAACACACCAAGTAAAGAGTCCATACCCAAAGAGCCATACACAAGGCATAGGGAGCCATCATGAGAAGAGATATATACAAAAGCATGAGAAGCACTAGTGTAAAGACAAATGAACCACATAGTCAACAACATAATGCGCCAAAGGAAAGTAACAGCAAACACCATCACAGTCTCAAAAGACACTCAACCCGTACAAGGGGAGAAGGAGTGTAGTTATATATACAAGGATAGTATGAGATAAACAAGTCAGTCAGAACCCTCCGGGGAGTCACCCTCACCCCCTGAAGCTGAACCGCCAGCAGAAATGGATGAAGAGGAGGAGTCTGAGGTACCAATCTCCACAGGTGTAGCATCCACCTGGGCAGGGGCAGGCTCGTCTGCAACGGCAGCCTGACCCATCAGAACAGTCGCGTAGCCAGTGGCATATGGCCCAAAGTCACCAAGGTCACCAAAGGGGAACTGAGGATCAATCCGGTATATGTGATCAACCAGATACTCACCGAACTGGTTCATCTCCTGGGTGAGACGCGTGCTATAGTCGGCGGTGAAGGCAGAGGAGGCCTTGTATTCAGATACCGCGACAGCCCTCTCCTCCGCCCGACACTTAGTCTCCAACCTCCGCAGCTCCTCAGAATGGACAGACGCGGCAACCTCAGCTTCCCGGCGCAAACTGCCCACAGTGGTCTCAAGCAAGGACACCTGGTCCTGGAGCTCCTGCAGCCTCAAATCAGATATACGCGCCTTCTCGGCAGCAGTGGCGACCTCCGCCTTGAGAGAAACCTGGCTGTCCTCAAGGGTCTTCCTCTCGTCAGATAACTCGAGTACGAGCGAGGACATGTTCACCATGTCAGAAATGCCCTAACAATTCAAACAAGGGATGAATAACCGAAAGATAGACATTATGAAAGAAACAAGAGGAAAGCAGAGAACAACTTACAGGTGCATAACGAGAGAGTACCCCTTGAACAAAGCGCCGAGTCTCCCCAGGAGACTTGGGCGGAGCAACACGATCCCCAGGGGGAACGGCACCACGGAGTACGCGGACACCAACCTCAGGAGTCCGCAAAGAGGAAGTGCTATCGAGGTGGAACTCCTTCAGACCAGCGAAGGGAGTCCACTCAGACCCAATAACATCTTCATCAGTGAGCCGTGCGAAATCCTTCCGACTTAAAGTCGGAGGCCCACCTACACAAGCAAAGCAAGTCAAAGGAGAATATAAACATACAAGGATCAGCACAAGGAAGAGATCATACCTGAGGACCGTGCCCTCGGCTGGGGGGCAGGGGAACCACCACCAGCAGGTCGCTTCCCTTTGTCAGCAAGGGAAGGCACCTCTTCGACCACCATCTCCTTATCACGAGATAGGGTCGGAGGACGAGCAGTAGGCGAAGCAGGATCCACAGCCTTCTTCCTCTTAGCAGCCGAGGCCCCGGCCTCAGAATCAGATCGCCGCGGCTTGGACTTGGAAGGTCCAGAATCTCTGCCAACGGAGACGACCCTCTCAGTCACCAAGGGGGAATGCACTAGCAAGGTAAGAAAAACAAGATAAGGAAAACATAAGTTACATCATAAAGAAGCAAGTAGGAGAAAGCATACCAGAGGCCCCAGCCTTCTTCCCAGGCAGGGGGGATTTCTTCAAAGCAGAACTAGAAGGAGCCTTCCTCTTGCTCAGGTCAACAGGGGCTCCCTGCATGTTATAGGTTTTTCCATGAAACCAACCTACAAAGGAAGAGCAGAAGGTAAATAAAGATGGAAAGACCAAGTGACATACCGAACCCCCGGAGTCAGGAGTCAGACTGATCCCGGCCTCGTAAAGATCCGTCTCAATTATTAAAGACACGGGGCAGTAAGACCGGGTCCTGTTGCTCTCGTGAATGATCTTCATAGTCTTCAAATCATCCGAAGAGAACTCTCCAAAAGCAGGCCAACCATCGGACCGATCCTCATTCAGGCCCGACCAAGTGACGTATCGGTCCGTAATGAAGAAGTAGTGCTTAGCCCAGTGACTGGCCGAATTGTCAATCTGGGTCACAAAACGGAGAGAGGTATCCCACTCGACCCCACTCAACCCGAAATCAGAGAATCGGGGATCTTTGAAGGTCGGATGGCGAGTTACGAAACTCGCAAACCCCACCCTCGTCCGGTACTGGAATCGATAGAAACATCGGAATAGAACGAGAGAGTACTTCCAGGAGTACCAATGGCACAATACCCGGAAGCCCACCCAGACGCGGAGGGCACTGGGGGCAAGGTTCACAGGAGAAATCCTGAAGAACCTGCTCAACTCTATAAGCTCGTCACAGTAAGGTAGCCTCAGCCCGAATCGGATCTGAGAGGGGTACACGGCGACCTTCCCTATAGGAGGCTCCGTCGCCGTCCCGCGAGTATTCCCCAAGGAGGGGAGAAAAGGATACAGAGGCTCATCTAGGGGACTGATATCTCCCAAGGTGACATGTTCGTTATAATCGGACCTAGTGATATGGTTCTCTGACAGAATAGCAAGACCTAAGGAAAAGATAGCAAGAAACCCCAAAGCACGAATCAAGTTTCGACTAACACCCCAATGAAGGTCACGATACTAAGCTAGCAATAGGAAAGAAAGTAACGCGACCAAAGAGGAAGAGAAAGAGGAACTCACTCATCCTTCGGAGAATACGACGTCTCTGAAGAGTCTGCGTACGTGGACACCACCAAGAGTATAGTACTTGCCACGACACGACAAATATCAAGACACTCAACCAACGACAACTACCGAGTCAAATAGTTTTATCCGAGCCTAAGGTCGGGTTTTGGAAAAAATTACCATTATACCCTCCAACAAAGATTAACACACCAACGGCGGCACGACATCAAATTCAAGACCGGGATAGCCCAATCGGACAAGAAACCATATCCGGACAACCGACAAACATTTTTCCCCAAAATCCACAACTACCAACGGCTATCTACGACAATCCCACATTTAATCAAATTTCGGCAATCAAACATCGGCAATCAAGCATCGGCAATCAAATATCAACGATTCAAAAATCAACGTTTTACGCGGTAATGAAAAGGAAAAGAGCGGACCTTCGGAAAACCCGACCCGATATGGTAAACGGGCCCGGAT
The DNA here is from genome assembly GCA_036873135.1 of Clarkia xantiana subsp. parviflora. Taxonomy (NCBI): domain Eukaryota; kingdom Viridiplantae; phylum Streptophyta; class Magnoliopsida; order Myrtales; family Onagraceae; genus Clarkia; species Clarkia xantiana. The sequence continues at coordinate 6,502,300 of JAPTYO010000017.1, read as the reverse complement.
TTCGAATTGGAAGACGCCCGAAAATCAGTCCCTCGCCGGAATTTGAGCCTTGCCGTCGCCGGAGGTGACCTTGCTCGCCCCACCGTCGCCGTCGCCGGAGAAAAGCCCAGTCGCTCACCCGCCGTGCCCTGCCGGTGATGTCCGGCCAATGTCGTCGTCACCAATCGATCCTCCACGCCGTCCAGTCGTCGTCGCCGTGCCTCGCCGTCGTCAGCCAAGCTCTCGCCGTCTCCGCGTCGCCGTCAGCTGTTTCCCGCCTGGAGCTGCGTCGTCGCCTCCGGCCAAGCTCCCTCCCGTCGTCGATTCCGGCTAGGTGGCTGGCTGGATTTCTGCTCCTTGGTGGAAATTCCGGCCGGCCCTTACCTTGGGGGTGCTCTCCAACCTTTTCTTGCTCTCCAAGGGTAAGTGGAAAAGAAAGATGGTGGCTATGGTGACTCTTGGAGGTATTTTTCTAACTCTCTTCTTTTATGTTAAAAGGGTGATAGGGTTTTTTAGGGGGTTTTAATCACCACCATCCATCTAGCCTTAAGTAAAATCTAAGGGCCAAGGAAAGATCATCATTTTTATCCCTTTCACCTATAGCTAAGTATATTCCCATACTTAGAAAAATTATCAAGATAGTTTTATTTTTGAGCATTCCATACTTAGGAAAAATTTTGGCCAAAATTAAAATTTCTCCTTATTTAGATGGAATCCCGGCACGAATTTGAAGCGTAAGTTATTTAGTTGCATTCGTATCACATCCCTGTGCAAGTTTGTATTTCTTGAATATACACCTGTAGCAGAGATAAGTTTATTACTCCCGCCTCAGACGGACGCATGCCTAGGCACACGTCCGTGCTACTCTGACGTTTACAATTCCTCTATCTCATTAGACAGGGGGCAGAGTCAGAGGCACGCATCCATGGGTAAGCAGGCATTCAGACAAAGAAGGTAAAATCCCGGTTTCAAATTGCGCGTGTCATACCATCCTAAAATAGAGTCAATCAAAGGTTAGGCCATTGGTTGACTCGGGGGCATGTGATGGATATACGCCCAATTTGAACCCGTTGACTTCCAAACCGTTGTATTTTTATCGTCCCATTTATGATTGCGAATCGAAACTTCAACCCGGACACTTCGCGAGAACATCGACGGCTCGGACGGGGCCGAAGCGCCCGTCCGATAGAGGCGAACTCACCTAGGTGAGGTTGGGTGGCCACACCCGACCTCCCCTAGGGGAGATCGGGTTGGCCAACCCGATCTCTCCTAGGAGAGATCGGGTCAGCCAACCCGATCTCCCCTAGGGGAGATCGGGTCGGCCAACCCGATCCCTCCTAGGAGGGGTTGGGTGTCCTCACCCAACCCCTACCCTTGGGGGTCGGATTTCTCCCCCCCCAAGGGTCCCGGCACCCCTTTCAGACGCCCATGCTTGGTCCATTCCGCCTACCTCCTCCGAATCCTAAGGTCTTAATTATGTGCTTAAAGGTTAATTAATTGTGTTTAAAGGCTAACGATGTCATTAAGCCACCTTAATGACACCGTTGCCTATAAATACCCCACCTTCACAACTCATTTGATCATCTTGGCCATTTGAACAATTTAGCTCTGACATCTCTCTAGCTTTATCTCTCTAGAAATATAGTTCTGACTTAGGCATCGGAGAGGGTTCACCAGGCACCACCCCCCCCTCCTCCGTGTCTGGTATTGCCCCTTTTGCAGGGCAAAGGGAGAGAAGAAGAGAAGGAACTAAGGGAAGAAGGAAAGGAAGAAGGACATAGACAAAGGCAAGGCAACCCGAGAAGACCGGATCATACACATCCCCCGTAAGAAGTGGGATCAAAGCCGACACTCCGTTGACCTAGATCCCATAACTTAACAATTATCATGGCAGTACATCATAAAACATCTGTCAAACACATACATTGTAAAGACACCAACCCGACCACGAACATCAAAAGGCTACGCCTAGCCTTAGGAGGAGGTTCAAGAAAAAGGGAAAAACAACACCCTTCATACGCTCATCAAAGGTATGCACTTATATTTCAACCACCTGGATGATACTAGGTAAGAGACGTCCTCATTATGAAGACAACCTCCATATCTCATGAAATTAACCATAAAGCAAAGAATCGCGACAAGCACTATTGGGGGCATATAACAAAACGATCCCCACAATGATCACAACTACGATACTAGTAGAGGCTAACTCAAGAGCAGTCTCCACCAAACTCCCAAGCAAAAATTTGCTATCTTAATCAGAGCCATGGCAAGAGAAAGGAACCTCTATGAAAGGCGATGATCGCACCCATCACCAAAAGAAAAATCTTCAACGCAAGGGTTAATAACATAACCCATTGAAAAGCCAAAGACACCTTCAAAAGTCGTCAAATCTACATGAAGATGAAATAAACCTGAGACTCGGCCCCTCGGCAGGGGGGCAGAGGATAGAGAAGAGACATTAAGACCTATGATCACCCCATCGCCATCCACAGTTTGTTTCCCTTTGTCAAGCAAAGAGGGCACCTCTTCAACCACTACCTCCTTATCATGAGAGGGAGTCAGCAAAGGGGCACTTGAAGGAGAGCCTCTCGCGGTTTCCTTCTCCTTGGCAGCCGATGGCCCGACCTCAGAGTCAGTTTTCCGCACCTTGGATTTAGATCGACTTGAACTCTCGCCCACCGCAAGAACCCATTCGGTAACCAGGGGCGAACGCGCTAACAACAAGAAGGAAGCAACATGAGAACAGTCATAAGTATATCACAAAGAAAAGAGAATGGAAAAAGAACATGCCGGAAGCCTCTGCAGCTTTCCCTAACTTAGAAGATTTCTTGGCTTGATGAGCAGAATTAGAGGGTTCTTCCCTCTCATTCGATTCAACAGTACGTTCGGAACGCTCCGCCTACACCTTATACGTTTCTCCATGAAACCAACCTACAAGGGGTCATACGAGTCCCCGCCTCATACGAGTCCACCTCGGACACCCAAGACACAGGACAGTCAGATTTGGTCTAACTGCCTTGGAAAACGATCTTCAAGGTCTCCCTATCCAAAGAAGAAGGCTTCCCTAAAGTGAGTCATCTATACGAGCGACCGACGCAAAGATCGACCCTTACTCATGGAGGGGCGAGATACGCCTACTACGGGGGCAACCTTAACATCAATCAAGTTACGGAAGCAAAACCACAACCCAAGAGACCTATCCCAGGGAACAAATCCCAGAGCGTCACAAAGAGGGCGAACTTTTAGCTTCCCCAAATGAAGCAACGCTCCAACACATCCGAAGGAAGGGTCAACCCTTAACGCATGTCAATAAACCCCTTCGCTCGCGGCAAGTAAGAAGAAAGCTTGTAAGCATTTTCACCCTCACTTTTATGGGGAACCAATTGCAGGGTAAGGGTCAAGAGTTATACACACGCTCCAACGAATGAAGGAAAAATGTTACACATGCCGAAGGTCGAGGTTAAAGGACAATGCTCGCGCTAGTACGAGGGAGGCAGAACGTTGTGTCCCATTGAGTGGCAGAGTTCCCACCCTCAAGTAAAGGAGAGGTCTATGCTCTCACCCTTGCACTTATGCTCATATTCATGATTTACATCTACAAGTACACCAATGCCATCACTCATGCTTATACTCACAACCCATCCATACACACATACATGTTTACGCTTGCACTCACATGCATGCCCACGTGCACACTCCCATGTGTTCAAACATTTAGACATCCATGCACATAGCCGCCATATATTCATGCATACATCCATGACTACAACCGCAGCATGTCTACACCCACTTCTACACTTGTGTTCCTACTTGCATGTATGCTAGTACCTACTTTCATGTTTATGATACATCCATGTTCACTCAAGGTAACATCCTATAGGAATATTTTCTAGTATCCCATACATAGAAAAAAATTGGACAAAATTCAGAATTTTTCCCCACATAGGCTTACCCCGTCATGAAATTGAAGCATAGGTTCACTTAACCATATTCATGTTGCATCCCCGCACATGCGCATATTTTCCAAGTATAAGCTCGTGACGGTATTGGATTTATTATTTCCATCTCAGACGGACACATGCTTGGACACGTGTCCGTGCTATTCTGACGTTTGCAATTCACCCATGGGTAAGTAAAGATTCCGACAAAAGGTAAAATCCCGGCTTCAAATTGCGCGTGTCATACCATCCTAAAATAGAGTCAATCAAGGGTCAGGCCATTGGTTGACTCGGGGGCATGTGATGGATATACGCCCAATTTGAACCCGTTGACTTCCGAATCGTTCTATTTTTATCACCCCGTTAATGATTATAAATCGAAACTTTGACCCGAACACCCCGCCGAAACACCAACGGTCCGGACGAGGCGAAAATACTCGTCCGGGCCGCGCGACGAACTCACCTAGGGGAGATAGGGTTGGCCAACCCATCTCCCCTACCCTTGGGGGTCGGATTTTCTCCCCGCCCCCAAGGGCCCTGGCACCATTTCCCGACTCCCACACTTAGATTATTTCCGCCAACCTCTCCGTGCTTTAAGGTTTTAATTATGTGATCAAGGACTAATTAATTGCGTTTAAAGGTTAACGATGTCATTAAGTCACCTTAATGACACCGTTGCCTATAAATACAACCCTTCCACCACTCATTGGATCATCTGGGCTAAGTGTGCAATTAAGCTCTGACATCTCTCTAGCTTTATCTCTCTAAAAGCGACGTTCTGACTTAAGCATCAGAGAGGGTTCATCAAGCACCACCCCCCTCCGTGCTTGATATTGCCCCTATTGCAGGGTCGCGTGGAGAAGAAGGAAAGGAACAGAAGGACTAGCATCAGAACGACTGGCCCTGAGAAGAAGATAAGCAAATGAGAGGAAGGACTATGGTGGATAAACAAACATCACAAGCACCCCTAAGGGGAAGATAAGCAAAACCATCCCAGCATTACCCAAGATAGCCGGGGGAGGGACCAAACACCTACAACAAACTATATATCAACCGGTGGCAGGGAAGGAACAACCTTATATATGAGCTACCAAGCGTAGCCAATACAAGGAGTATCCCTCCACAAACAACAACATGTCCACTACGGGGGCACGCATATATGAGCTACCAAGGGTAGCCAATACGAGGATTATCCCTCTACGTACAACAACGTATCCACTACGGGGGCACGCATACATGAGCTACCAAGCGTAGTCACCTCAAGGGTTAACCCACCCCCCCCCCCCCCCCCCCCCCCGCGCGCGCGCGCGCGCGTTCGAAACGCCAAACACACTCACTGTAAGGGGCAGCTATATATATACAATCTCATAAATGCAGGTTTCGCAATTAGCGCAAGGGCTAACCCCCCAGCGTCCGAAGAATGCCTACTACGGGGGCAACCATATGCATACAACTTTATATGCACAGGTCACAGAGCATGAGTAACAAAAGGACTAAACCCGCTCTTATAGAGGAGCAAGGTGTGCACATTGCGAAGGCAGCCTCAGCACTCAGCCACAATGGCAAAATCAGCATCCGGGAAGCCCCGAGAACAAATCACAAGAAAATCTACAAGGGAAGAGACCCCTTAACCTACACGAAGGGAGTAGCGCTCCAACATATATGAGGGGAACAACCTTCTACATACAATTATAAAAACTCTTTCATACGAAGGGTAAGAGGAGGAATTTTAACTACTCTCACCTCCATCAATATAGAGTGAATTGCAGGGATAAGGTTAAAGGACCATGCCCACACTCCGAAAAATGGGGAGAAAAACGCCACGCCCATTGAAGGCCTAAGGCTAGAAGATCATACTCGCAAACGGAGCTCAACACCGCTCCCAAAGCATCCTATCGGCTCTAAGAGCCTAAAAACGAGGTCCCTCCAATAAGGACACGGTCCTAAGGCTAACTGAAATGGGACTAAGACCCATATTTCATACTTATAATCATTTACATCATCCATATACATACTTGGAATAACACCCACGTTCATGTCGGCTAACGCTCACATGTTATATGAATGTCCTTCCAACAGGGGATGACGTATAGCCTCTCCTATGCATAGTTGTGCCAAGAGCTTCTACAAGAAGCTACAATGAAACAGAGACTCAAATGAAGGGACACAGTCCTAAGGCTAAGTAGAACGAGACCAAGGCTCGTAACTCTTACCCTTATCCAATATCTATACATAGCATAAATTTACTTAAATCAGCAATAGCTTTTGGTGTATCTAGCTTCCCTGAACAGGGGGCAAATAAAATTACAACGATCCTCGAGCACTCAACGAAGGTCGGGACCGTCTTAAAGCTTCTTCAAACAGGGGGCAAGAAAAATTGCGACTTTCCTCGAGCACTCAATGGAGATCAGGACCGCCTTAAATCTCCTTTAAACACGGGGCAAGGAAAATTACGACGTTCCTCGAGCACTCAATGGAAGTCAGGACCGTCTTAAAGCTCCTTTAAACACGGGGCAAATGGTGGATACACGCCAAAGGTATCACTAATTGGACCCGATAAATGGGTCATAACCGGATATAATCCGAAACTTGGAACACGGACACCCGAGCCCATCACATAGGCCCGAAAAATACCCCGAGTGGCGAAATCCACTCGGGAAGACCCCAGGTGGAAATACCACCCGGGGGGCAACCCAAGCAAGGGACCCTTTCTCGGGTACCCGAGCAAGGGACCTTGGGGATACCCGTCCGGGTATCCCCCCTCCGTCCGGATTAGTCCCACTGTCCGGACCCCCACCCCTGGGCGATATTTCACCCGGGGTTCGCCCTTGGAGGCCACTCCCACACACTTAAACACATTATGCACCTTATTTACTGTCAAGACCAACTTATATTATGAACCTGCCACAACCGGACCAGTGAACCACTGGAACCGGGGCGGTCCGATAGGAACTCTATAAATAGAGACCTCCTCTCTTCATTTGAGACTACTCTTGCTATCACTCACTCAAGCTCTGCCTTCTCTCTATTTTAACTCTCTAAGAGCATATACTCATTTAAGCATCGGAGAGGGCACACCGAGCACCAACCCCCCCCCCTTGGTCTCGGTATCGCCCCTTTTGCAGGTAAGCCACGGAGAAAGAAAGGCGGGGGTCCGAAGCAAGAAGGCACTCAGGACACCGTACGCAAATAGTGGACTTACCGGGAGCCCCCTCCCGGGTCCCCATTTGCAAGTATACGAGAAGGAGAAGCCCATAGAGCGGGAATACTAGAAGGAGAAGCCCATGAAGAAGAAGATCGAGAAGGAGAAGCCCACGACAAACACTCGTGTGCAAACAAGTCCCATAATCATGTATTTTCCGAGATTCATCCCCAAAACTGAAACTAGGCATCATGTTTGATTAAAACATTAAAATATCAAACCAATGCCCACTGTGTAGGTAATTTTAAATTAAAAAAATATTTGGATTTAAAATTTGACCGACTTATTTTTCAGTTTACCCGAACCCATTCCAATTCAGTCAACCCGATCCAACAAGTCCAATCTGATTTACCGGTCCAACCAGTCAAGTCCGGTTAGGTTAATTTGGTTCGATTTTCTTGAACAGGATTGGGTTTGACCCGACCCATTAGTCCACCTAGTTCGACCTGACCCGATTGAAAAACCCCGAGTCAGTCGACTTGAACCGGTTGATCCAGTGGAACCCGACCCCAACTGATTGGTTGGTTCAGGTCCCAATGGTTATTCGGGTCAGTTGACCCGACCTGATTGTGCATTTGGATCCGCCCCATTAACCCATAAGGTTCGGCCGAAACTATTACTTAATGGCTAACTAGGGTTTTAAAATTCACAAAAAAACTTAACTTAGCCATCAAGTAACAATAACTATGATAGATATTATTTCCAAATATATAGGGTTAATAACCTAGGAAAAGTCTGAAGTTTGGCCAATGTTAACCGGAGAGGTCTGAAGTTTCAAAAGTTAATATGGAAAGGTCTGAAAATTCAACTTTGTTGTTTTAAGGTTTTTCGTCCATTTTTAGGGTTAAATTTAACATAATGGTCTGAAATGACACTTTTTCCCCTTTTAACATTTTGTTTTATTTAATATCTTATTAGAGGAAATATGAAATGACAAAATTACCCCTGAAGTCAAATTAAAACCACACCCGCTGGACCAGGCAGGGATCTCTGATTAGTCGAATGAGCCCTGTTAGGTTATGAGATCTAGGTCAACGGGTGGTCGGCTTCGATCTCGTTCCTTACGGGGGATGTGTGCGATCCGGTGTTTCTGAGTTGCCCTGTCTTAGCCTGTCTTTTTCTTTCCTTCCTTCCTTCCTTTGTTCCTTCTCTTCTTCTACCCTGCAGAAGGGGCAATACCAGACACGGAGGGGGGGGTGGTGCCTGGTGAACCCTCTCCGATGCCTAAGTCAGTATTCTTCTAGAGAGATAAAGCTAGAGAGATGTCAGAGCTAAATTGTCCAAATGGCCAAGATGATCAAATGAGTTGTGAAGGTGGGGTATTTATAGGCAACGATGTCATTAAGGTGGCTTAATGACATCGTTAGCCCTTAAACACAATTAATTAACCTTTAAGCACATGATTAAGACCTTAGGATACAGAGAAGGTAGACGGCGTGAACCGAGTGTGGGTGTCCGACAATGGCGCAGGGGCCCTTGGGGGGAGGAGAAATCCGACCCCCAAGGGTAGGGGTTGGGTGAGGGCACCCAACCCCTCCTAGGGAGGATGGGGTTGGCCAACCCCATCCCTCCTAGGAGAGATCGGGTTGGCCGACCCGATCTATCCTAGGAGAGATCGGGTTGGCCGACTCGATCTCTCCTAGGAGAGATCGGGTTGGTCCACCCGATCTCCCCTAGGAGAGATCGGGTTGGCTGACCCGATCTCTCCTAGGGGAGGTCGGGTGTGGCCACCCAACCTCACCTAGGTGAGTTTTACCCCGGCCGGACGAGCGCTCCGGCCTCGTCCGAGCCGTTGATGTGTTCGCGAAGTGTTCGGGTTGAAGTTTCGATTTATAATCGGTGATGGGACGATAAAAATACAACGGTTTGGAAGTCAACGGGTTCAAATTGGGCGTATATCCATCACATGCCCCCGAGTCAACCAATGGCTTAACCCTTGATTGACTCTATTTCAGGATGGTATGACACGCGCAATTTGAAACCGGGGTTTTACCTTTCGTCTGAATGTTTGCTTACCCATGGATGCGTGTCTCTGACTCTGCCCCCTGCCTTATGAGATAGAGGAATTGTAAATGTCAGAGTAGCGCGGACGTGTGCCTAGGCACGCGTCCGTCTGAGATAGGAGTAATAAACTTATCCTTGCTATAGATGCATACTCAAAAAATACACACTTGCACAGGGGTGTGATACGAATGCAACTAAATGACTTATGCTTCAAATTCGTGCCGGGATTCTATCTAAGTGAGGAAAAATTTAGTTTTGGCTAAAAATTTTCCTAAGCGTGGAATGCTCAAAAATAAAACTATCTTGATAATTTTTCTAAGTATGGAGATATACTTAGCTATAGTTGAAAAGGATAAAAATGATGGTTTTTCCTTGGCCCTTAGATTTTATTTAAGGATAGATGGATGGTGGTGATTAAAACCCTCTAAAAAACCCTATCATCTTTTTAACATAAAAAAGGAGAGTTAGAAAAATACCTCCAAGAGTCACCATAGCCACCATCTTCCCTCTTCACTCACCCTTAGAGAGCAAGAAAGGTTGGAGAGCACTCCCAAGGTTAGGGCCGGCCGGAGTTTCCACCAAGAGGCAGAAATCCGACCAGCAACTCCGGCGAGAAGTGGTCACCTAGTGCAGACGAAGGCCACCGGTGGACCAGCATCTCCAGACGGCGGCTCGATTCCCGGCGACTGACGGACGGCGACGCGGCAGGTTCTTGGCCGGTGAGGAGCGACGACCAGGCGAGCGGCGGCGTCCGGAGCTTTCGACGGCGAACTCGTCTCCGGTGGTGGCAGCGTCAGGTCCGGCCGGGATCGTCGATAGAGGGACCAGGCAGCTCCGGCGAGGTCTGGGACGGATTCCGGCGACGGAGAGACGGCCGGGAACGACTCCGGCGACGACGGGATTGGGGCTCCGGCGAGGGGCTGATTCCGACCGACTTCGAAATTCGAATTCCGGACCCGTTTATCACATCGGGTCGGGTTTTCCAAAGGTCCGCTCCTTTCCTTTCCGTTACCGCGTAAAACGTCGATTTTTGAATCGTTGATATTTGATTGCCGATGCTTGATTGCCGATGCTTGATTGTCGATGCTTGATTGCCGATGCTTGATTGTCGATGCTTGATTGCCGAAATTTAATTGAATGTGGGATTGCCATAGATAGCCGTTGGTAGTTGTGGATTTTGGGAAAAATGTTTGCCGGTCGTCCGGATATGGTTTTTTGTCCGATTGGGCTATCCCGGTCTTGAATTTGATATCGTACCGCCGTTGGTGTGTTAATCTTTGTTGGGGGGTATAACGGTAATTTTCTCCAAAACCCGATCTTAGGCTCGGATAAATTATTCAACTTGGTTGTCGTGGTGTCTTTGGCTCATGTTGACTATCTTTGCCGGGTGTCTTTGGATCCTTGATTGTTGTCGTTGGTCGAGTGTCGGAGTGTTTCCGGTTCTTCGGAAATTTTCCTTGTCTTGATATTTGTCGTGTCGTGGCAGGTACTATATTCTTGGTGGTGTCCGCGCACACAGACTCTTCAGAGACGTCGTATTCTCCGAAGGATGAGTGAGTTCCCTTTCTCTTCCTTTTCGGTCGCATTATTTCCTTTCCTATTGCTAGCTTAGTACCGTGACCTTCGTTGGGGTGTTAGTTGAAATTTGATTCGTACTTTGGGATTTCCTCCTACCTTTGCCTTAGGTCTCGCTATCCTGTCGGAGAACCATCTCACTAGGTCCGATTACAATGAACATGTTACCCTAGGAGATATCTGTCCCCTAGATGAGCCTCTGTATCCTTTTCTCCCCTCCTTGGGGAATACTCGAGAGACGGTGACGGAGCCTCCTATAGGGAAGGTCGCCGTGTACCCCTCCCAGATCCGATTCGGGCTGAGGTTGCCTTACTGTGACGAGCTTATAGAGTTGAGCAGGTTCTTCAGGATTTCTCCTGTGAACCTTGCCCCCAGTGCCCTCCGCGTCTGGGTGGGCTTCCGGGTATTGTGCCATTGGTACTCCTGGAAGTATTCCCTCGTTCTATTCCGATGCTTTTACCGGTTCCAGTACCAGACGAAGGTGGGGTTCGCGAGTTTCGTAACTCGCCATCCGACTTTCAAGGATCCCCGATTCGCTGATTTCGGGTTGAGTGGGGTCGAGTGGGATACCTCCCTCCGTTTCGTGACCCGGAGTGACAATTCGGCCAGTCACTGGGCTAAGCATTACTTCTTCATTACGGATCGATATGTCACTTGGTCGGTCTTGAATGAGGATCCGTCCGATGGTTGGCCTGCTTTCGGAGAGTTTTCTTCAGTTGATTTGAAGACTATGAAGATCATTCACGAGAGCAACAGGACCCGGTCGTACTGTCCCGTGTCCTTAGTGACTGAGACGGATCTTTACGAGGCCGGGATCAGTTTGACTCCTGACTCCGGGGGTTCGGTATGTCACTTGGTCTTTCCATCTTTATTTACCTTCTGCTCTTCCTTTGTAGGTTGGTTTCATGGAAAAACCTATAACGTGCAGGGAGCCCCTGTTGATCTGAGCAAGAGGAAGGCTCCTTCTAGTTCTGCTTTGAAGAAATCCCCCCTGCCTGGGAAGAAGGCTGGGGCCTCTGGTATGCTTTCTCCTATTTGCTTCTTTATGGTATAACTTATGTTTTCCTTATCTTGTTTTCCTTACCTTGCTAGGGCGCTCCCCCTTGGTGACTGAGAGGGTCGTCTCCGTTGGCCGAGATTCTGGACCTTCCAAGTCCAAGCCGCGGAGATCTGATTCTGAGGCCGGGGCCTCGGCTGCTAAGAGAAAGAAGGCCGTGGATCCTGCTTCGCCTACTGCTCGTCCTCCGACCCTATCTCGTGATAAGGAGATGGTGGTCGAAGAGGTGCCTTCCCTGGCTGACAAAGGGAAGCGACCTGCTGGTGGTGGTTCCCCTGCCCCCCAGCCGAGGGCACGGTCCTCAGGTATGATCTCTACCTTGTTGCTGATCCTTCTATGTTTATATTCTTCTTTGACTTGCTTTGCTTGTGTAGGTGGGCCTCCGACTTTAAGTCGGAAGGATTTCGCACGTCTTACTGATGAAGATGTTATTGGGTCTGAGTGGACTCCCTTCGCTGGTCTGAAGGAGTTCCACCTCGATAGCACCTCCTCTTTGCGGACTCCTGAGGTTGGCGTCCGCGTACTCCGCGGCGCCATCCCCCCTGGCGATCGTGTTGCTCCGCCCAAGTCTCCTGGGGAGACTCGGCGCTTTGTTCAGGGGGGTACTTTCTCGTTATGCACCTGTGAGTTGTTCCTTGCTTTCCTCTTATTACTTTCATAATGGCTATCTTTCGGTTACTCATCCCTTGTTTGAATTGTTAGGGTATGTCTGACATGGTGAACATGTCCTCGCTCGTGCTCGAGTTATCTGACGAGAAGAAGACCCTTGAGGACAGCCAGGTCTCTCTCAAGGCGGAGGTCGCCACTGCTGCTGAGAAGGCGCGTGTATCTGATTTGAGGATGTAGGAGCTCCGGGACCAGGTGTCCTTGCTTGAGACTACTGTGGGCAGTTTGCGCCGGGAAGCTGAGGTTGCCGCGTCGCTCCATTCTGAGGAGTTGCGGAAGTTGGAGGCTAAGTGTCGGGCGGAGGAGAGGGCTGTCGCGGTGTCTGAGTACAAGGCCTCCTCTGCCTTCACCGCCGATTATAGCGCGCGTCTCACTCAGGAGATGAACCAGTTCGGTGAGTATCTGGTTGATCACATTTTCCGCATTGATCCTCAGTTCCCGTTTGGTGACCTTGGTGACTTTGGGCCATACGCCACTGGCTACGTGACTGTTCTGATGGGTCAGGCTGCCGTTGCAGACGAGCCTGCCCCTGCCCAGGTGGATGCTACACCTGTGGAGATTGGTACCTCAGACTCCTCCTCTTCCTCCATTTCCGCTGGCGGTTCAGCTTCAGGGGGTGAGGGTGACTCCCCTGAAGGTTCTGACTGACGTGTTTATCTCATGCTATCCTTGTATATATAACTACACTCCTTCTCCCCTTGTATGGGTTGAGTGTCTTTTGAGATTGTGATGGTGTTTGTTGTTACTTTCCTTTGCCGCATTGTGTTGTTGACTACGTGGCTCGTTTGCCTTTACATTAGTGCTTCTCATCTTTTTGTATATATCTCTTTGGTTATGGGCTCTTCTCTTGATGTGTTTCCTTTACTTGTCTTTCTTTCGTGCTTTCCTTCATGTCTTACCTGCCATTTCATAAAGAAAAAACATTACTTGTTCTTCACATTACTTTACTTAGAAATTTCTTTCTCATGGTATCCTTCTGAGCATGGTATCCTTCTAAGCATGGTATCCTTCTAAGAATGGTATCCTTCTAAGCGTGGTGTGATGATCTCTTCTGATACCCCTTACACGGTATACGTTGTACTGTTAGACCAAAGATACGCTCTTGGTGGGCGTCAAAATCTGTTCACGAGACAGGCTCTCGGACGGCACTTAACGTTTCACAGGATAGGCTCCCGGAGGGCTCAAGTTAGACCAAAGATACGCTCCTGGTGGGCGTCGAACTGGTAGTTTGAAATCTACCTCAAGATACGCTCTTGGGGGCGTCGAACTGGTAGTGTTTTTTCTACCTCAAGATACGCTCTTGGGGGCGTCGAATCTGGTAGGTTGCAAATCTACCTCAAGATACGCTCCTGGGGGCGTCGAATTCGTAGTTTTTGGAAACCACTCTCAAGATACGCTCTTGGTGCGTCGAATTCGTAGTGTAATAACTACTCTCAAGATACGCTCTTGGGGGCGTCGAAGGTCGTAGTATGAACACTACTCTCAAGATACGCTCCTGGGGGCGTCGAAGTTCGTAGTTTTTGGAAACCACTCTCTAGATACGCTCTTGGTGCGTCGAAGGTCGTAGTGTAATAACTACTCTCAAGATACGCTCTTGGGGGCGTCGAAGGTCGTAGTATGAACACTACTCTCAAGATACGCTCTTGGGGGCGTCGAATGTCGTAGTATGGAAACTACTCTCAAGATACGCTCTTGGGGGCGTCGAATGTCATTGACTTGAAGTCATATCTGTGTAAGGATAACTTTGTGAGTATACCACTACATTCACTGGAAAATACTTTTGAGTAACTGCTACTCCCTTAGGAGCATTCATGTTTTTGTACACTTGGGATGCCTTGGTGCACCAAGACATCCTTTGTAGGAATGAAAGATAGTTGTAGAGTTGGAGTAACTTCGTGAGTTCTCCTTCTCAAAAGTTGTTTTTTGAAAAGCTTGTAAAGCTGAAACATGCAAAATGCTAGATATGAAACTAAGGATATGGGGTGGTCACTGTGTCTGTTGCCACGTACTCCTTGAAGCCTCCATTGTAAATCATTTCTTCCACTTCCACCTTCAACACCATGCAGTTGTTGGTTTGATGCCCCCAGGTCCCATGGTACTCACACCAACCCTGTGCATCTCTTCCTAGGAAGGCCTTGCCTTCCTCTCTGCATGTTGGTAGCTCTTGCTTGAGGTGCTTGTGGAAAATTTCTTCTATGCTGAGTGTGAGGGTTGTGAATGTGAAATTGACACTTCTTCCCAATGTGTCCATTTCTTTTCCTCTCTTTGGAGCCTCATCCAACTGCTCCGCTTCCTGTGCAAATGCCCTATCCAGCCTTGCCTTGAGCTCTCTCATTGTGCTCGTCATGACCATCTCATAGAGCCCTCCATAGGCCCCGAATGAGTTTGGATGCATGTTTCTAATGAATGCCCTTACTGCTTCTCCCCTTGTGATGTCCATGTTGGCACCGTAATTGAAGAATCTCTGGAAATAGCTTGATATAGACTCCTGCGGCATTTGCTTGATATCATCTATGTAGTGGAAGCCTCTTAGGATGGAGTTCCTTGTTCTGTTCCCTATTGTGGTGTCTGGCTGCCAAGGTATGGATGTCATCCTCACAGCCTTGCTCCTGTGTCTCCTTGTAGGCACTGTTTGAAAAAACTGCCTGCTCAGACGGAGTGTCACTCCACTCCTCCTCCTTCCTTGCCTCTGTCTCCCTCCCCTCCTTCTTCTATCCTGGTTGGCTCCTACCATGACCACAGCCACTGTGTCTGTCCCGTGTGATCCACGTCTCATTGAGTTGACGTAGCATTGCCTTGCGGTGCGTTGATCACCCAGGACCTCTCCAACCCCGTTCTCCGTAATGTACTTCAGCTTCTGGTGAACAGTGGATGGCACTATTTCATATGGGTTTATGGTTGTCCTTCCTAGGATCCCATTGTAGGCTCCCAGGCTTTCAACCACCAAGAAATTGACATTTACCTTCAGCTGGGTCCATCCCTGGCCCATGGTTACTGGTAGGGTTATCATTCCCAGGGGGTAACTTGTTGCCCCTGAGAAGCCAACTAGAGGGAAGTTGACCGGTTTGATGTCTATTTTGGTTTTCCCTATCTCCTCTAACACTCTCAAGCTTAGGAGGTCAGCTGAGCTGCCCCCATCCACCAAAATTCTCTTTACATCAAAATTGTCAATATCTAAAGTAATAACTAGAGCATCGTCATGTGGAAAGACGATGTGGCTCTTGTCCTTCTCCGAGAACTCGATCTTCACTTCTTCTCCTTCTCTTGGCCTTTTTCTCCACCTTGGCACTGAGCTTGGCTTGGATGCATAGACCTCTCTTGCATTAGCAGTTGGGCCACCCGATGCTACTCCTCCATGTATCATATTTATGACTCCTTTTTTGTTGGGTGGAGGGTTGTAGTCTATCTTTCCCTTGCCCTTGTCTTTCTGTGGTGGCCCTAGTTGCATACTGTTGCCCCCATGGTCTATAAATTGCTTCAGTTCTCCCCTCTGGACGATGTTGTTTATGCTTAGCTTCATTTGTGTCGTGACCATAAGCCTCATGGTTGTCACACCATCTATCCTTGTGATTTCCCACCATTGGGGCTCTCCACCTTACGGGGGGTGACCAAAGCTTTTGGTTCCGCATCTCTCTAAGTACGGTGGCTGGAGTGGCGTTCAGTGGGATGAACTTAATGACGTTTATTTCTCTAGCCTTTAAGGGTTCACCCATTTGGTTTCTTTGCTGTGGCGGACGCCATTCCTGCTGCCTTGCATGCTGTGGCGGCCTGGGGTGGCTTGCCTTTGTTTGGCTTTTGATTATCCTCCTTGGCTGCCTGGATTTTGGCCTTCTTGCTTGCCCTGTGCCTTTCAAGGTCGATATGCGTTTTAACTCTTCCTGCAAGCTCCTCCAAGGTGCTTGCTGGCTTTTTGGCCATCTTTTCAGCCAATGTTGACCCAAAGCGACCTAAGTTTCTGATGAAGGCTCGTATAATCTCCCCTTCGGTGATGTCTCCCTGGATGTCTGCAATATTCTGGTTGAACCTAGTATAGTAGCTGGCCAGGGATTCATCGTATTCTTGTTTCACATCATCGATGGAGCCTGTGCCTTTGAGGAGTTTCCTCTCCCCTAGGTATCTCTGCAGGAACTTCGCCTTTAGCTGCTCCCATGAGTGGATGCTTTCAGAGGGTAGACTGAAGAACCAATGTGAGGCCACCCCTGATAGGGTGTTTGGGAACAAGAGTGCCTTGTACCTTTCATCAGTGGTCCTCCCAAATAGGGAGGCCTCATGCTGTTGGATATGCTCTAGGGGGTCTCCCTTCCCATTGTACTTTGCAATTTGCACTGTGTGCAAGGAGTCTGGCACCCTGTTCATCTCCAGTTCCCTTGTGAAAGGGTGGTTCGTCTTGTCACTTAGACAATGCAGGCTGGGTTTCTTTGACTCATTCAATTTCCGGGTTATCATGGCTTCTATCTCCTCCGGGGTGATCATCACCTGCGCCGGAGTATAATCCCTCTGATACCCATTGTAGTTGTAGACTGGGCTTACTGGGTTCCCTTGTCCATGCTGGTATGGACTGTAGGTGTACCCTTGGTACGCCTGCTGGGGTGCTTCATGGAAGTATTGCCTCCTTGGAGGTCTTGCTTGTCTTTCCTCCCCAAGCGGGGTGTAAGCCCTGTTGCTCTGCTGCTGCCCAGGGGGCACGAATTGTTGCCTTCCCTCTGGGGGTGGCTCCTGGTAATATCTTCTTTGTTCCTCTCGCTGCCCTGCTCGAGGTTGCGAGTAGTGCTCTTCTGTTGGGATCTGCTCCTCTTCATGAGCTTCAGTGTAAGTTCCTTGGGTGTATGCCGGCCCTGCATATGTTGTGTGGGCGCGGTTGCCATCTCTCTGTGCCGGCATCCCGTACGGGTACCTTTGGGGTTGCTCTTCATAATAGTATCCCTCAGGGGGTGCCGTGTTGTGGGAAGGCACTCCCTGTTGTTCTCTTTCTCTCTGTGGCCTTCTTGCCCGGGGGGTGGAGGCTGTGGAGGACTCAGCCCCAGCTGGGCGTGAAGGTCCTCCCTCCTGGTTGTTCTGTTGTTGAGGAGGCTGTGGTATTTCTTGGGGCTCTGGATGCATTGGTTGCTTCCCAGGGTTAGGCTGCCTCCCTGGGGGTATGGGTTCTCTTCTCCGCCCATTGCCCCCGGGTGGGCGTTGGTGCCTGGACACCCTACTGTTCGTCATAGCTCGTGTAATAGCCAGGCTTTCTGTCCGAAGCCCACTGACGGCGCCAAGTGTTAGGTTATGAGATCTAGGTCAACGGGTGGTCGGCTTCGATCTCGTTCCTTACGGGGGATGTGTGCGATCCGGTGTTTCTAAGTTGCCCTGTCTTAGCCTGTCTTTTTCTTTCCTTCCTTCCTTCCTTTGTTCCTTCTCTTCTTCTACCCTGCAGAAGGGGCAATACCAGACACGGAGGGGGGGTGGTGCCTGGTGAACCCTCTCCGATGCCTAAGTCAGTATTCTTCTAGAGAGATAAAGCTAGAGAGATGTCAGAGCTAAATTGTCCAAATGGCCAAGATGATCAAATGAGTTGTGAAGGTGGGGTATTTATAGGCAACGATGTCATTAAGGTGGCTTAATGACATCGTTAGCCCTTAAACACAATTAATTAACCTTTAAGCACATGATTAAGACCTTAGGATACGGAGAAGGTAGACGGCGTGAACCGAGTGTGGGTGTCCGACAATGGCGCAGGGGCCCTTGGGGGGAGGAGAAATCCGACCCCCAAGGGTAGGGGTTGGGTGAGGGCACCCAACCCCTCCTAGGGAGGATGGGGTTGGCCAACCCCATCCCTCCTAGGAGAGATCGGGTTGGCCGACCCGATCTCTCCTAGGAGAGATCGGGTTGGTCCACCCGATCTCCCCTAGGAGAGATCGGGTTGGCTGACCCGATCTCTCCTAGGGGAGGTCGGGTGTGGCCACCCAACCTCACCTAGGTGAGTTTTACCCCGGCCGGACGAGCGCTCCGGCCTCGTCCGAGCCGTTGATGTGTTCGCGAAGTGTTCGGGTTGAAGTTTCGATTTATAATCGGTGATGGGACGATAAAAATACAACGGTTTGGAAGTCAACGGGTTCAAATTGGGCGTATATCCATCAAGCCCATCCGGCCACCGGCACCCGACTCACCACCCCTACTCCGGCGATGACCACCTCGACTCTGGAAACCACCACTCAACTCCGGAGACCGCCACCACGGCTCCAATTTGGCCCAAATCGAAGCCACCGGCCCCGATTAGGCCCAAATTGGAGCCAAAAAGCTCCTATCGGAACCACAAAGCTCCGACCTGAGCCACAAAGCTCTGATCGGAGCCGTGGTGGCAGTCGCCAAAGTTGGGTGGTGGTCACCGGAGCTGGATGGTGGTCGCCGGAGCCGGGGTGGTGGTTTCCGGAGTCGGGATGGTTGTCGCCGAAGCCAGGGTGGCGGTGGCCGGAGCCGTGGTGGCTTTAAGGGCATTTTTGTCTTTTCACTTCAAGCATGTGAGGGGCACACTTTAATAGAAGGGCATTTTGAGAATTTAATTTAATTTCCAGTCACACGCCAAGCACGTGACCAACTTTCGTCAGTTTTAACGGAAAAAAAAAAAAAAATTAACGGAAACCTCTTATATCCACAAAGTTAAAACCTCATACCTCTCAAATCAACATTTGAAACTTCAGACCTCTCCGGTTAACATGGCCCAAACTTCAGACATTTCCTAGGTTATTATATATATATATATATATTTCGGCTGCCATATTAAATATATATGTATTTACTAAATTGATTAGATTCTATTTTAGGGATAAAAATCTATCAAAAATATATTTTCTCAATCTTTAGACAACTACTATATCACCAAATATTCCTATTTCCCTAAAATTATGCTCATAATATATCTATAATTAATGTAGCAATTTTACATGCATCAAACCCTAATGGCCGAAAGAACTAGGTGATTTGCTGTCGAAGAAATAAAAAATTTCACACCTAATGTGGTTCGGCCGAAACTAAAGTTAGGGTTAGTGGTCAAATTACTAGATCAAATTTTTACCTTAATCATAAATCAAATGTTCAATTTTGATAAAAATCATGTTTTTATTAAAATTCATGAACACCCTACACAGGCTCTGATACCACTGTTAGTGTTGGGTTCGCTTCACCACTTAGGCTGCTTCGGGCTGTTTCTTTCACGAACAGGCTTCTTCCTTCACGATCGGGCTCGAGATATATGTATAAGGACGGGAACGCCGCAATCCTTAATACACAATCACCGAGCTAGACTTCGATCCTCAACCTTGGACTCTTGATCTTCGGGTCCTGCACGAAGGGCAGTAACCAGTGTGGGGGGGGGGGGATGCTTGTTGGGCCCACTCCGACGCTCAAGTTAGCACTTTTAGAGAGAGAAAACCTTAGAGAGAAGTCAGAGCATTTCAAGTCCAAAAGTGAGGGAATTGTCTAAAATGAGAGACCTAGGCCCCTATTTATAGCTAACCTAAGGATCATGCTCAATTTTGAATGGCTTGATGTCGGTATGTGGAAATACGTATATCGTCACCAAGGTGGACTATGCGTGCACCGACTTCTCGCAATCGGCAAAAATAATCGGGGTGAGCGCGGAGGAAAAAACGGTAATCCGGACCCGTCCGGATTGCCTTAGGGCAATCCGGAAGTCCTTCGGCCCGGGAATTGCGCGTATCCCGGACCGTTTTAGACTTGCGTGTCCGCGAAAGGTTTTTTTTACGGGTTTGGGATATTTTACGAGGCCCGAAATGTAAATACGAACCCGAATTGGACAGATATCTAACGCTTGCCCCCGAGTCAAGTAGTGGTTCAAAACCTGTGCTTGACTCTTTTCCAAGATAAGATATTCGTCCAATTTAGGTTCGGTACTGACCTCAGGGGTGGCCTGTTTGTTAATTCGAATGTTGAAATCATGAATTGGACCAACTTCAATTTTTCGCCGTACGTACGTAATCTGTGTATAAGGTTAGCGTAGCGGACAATATACGTATAACAACATGCAATTATATTCGCAATATCGTGTAATGAGTGAAATAAAGATTTATACAACGTGATAATATCATGGTACATGATGTAAACATGTAACATGTTGTCAGTATGCAAATGATGACATAATAGACGGATGATGTAATCATGTAATAAGCAAAACACTTAGAATAATATAAAATTGAAAAACATGCTTGTCAACATTGAGCGTGATGTAAACATAGTAAATGATGCAAGCATGTAGTATGATGCAAGCATGAAGTATGGTGTAAATGTGATACATGATATAAACATGAGATTCATACTTAGATTATAAAAATAATCATGTAATGATCACAAATAATAAACGTGCACGATAAATTCTATGTACGTACTATGAAATAATAATTGCGTGTAGTGTGTCATGAAGCATTGTGTAATATGTATGCATTATGAACATAGGAGAGATGCAAAGAAGCTCGTAAAGGTTGCTAAGGACTTATATGAAAATACATGGAAGTTTAGTCCTTAGCACATGGTGTAGACATTATTAGTAAAAATTAGGACAGAGAATATTTATTAGCTTACATCCTTTATAGATAAATCTCCAAGAAGCTCTCCATTCTTGATGAAGATAGAGCTTTTGAGATCATAGATTTGGAGTAGACACATCATTGTTGATATCAATTGGATTCCGGTGTGGCACGAGTCAATTCGGACTCGCTTCGTGTTGGTGAGTTCAATTCCGTACATGGTTGGACATTTCTCGATTTCCTTTGGCCTTTATTCAATCTTGAAATCACTATGTACCTAGTTATATTATCATGCATACAAGGTGTTTGATAAAATGCATTAGAATACTTAACCCCCGAATAGGCCAAAATTTTTCTAAGTGCTGAAAATTTTAGAAAAGTGCAAATGAATCGTTATACTTCCCTTATGCATAGTGTTCATTGCCGACATGTTGTTCCATGCCTTAGCCGTTGTTTTTGCATGCTCGACATTGATTATTGGTAGTTGTGCGTACATGGCCGCCAATGGTTGTATGTTGGTAATGATATCTTAGGCAATGTACGTTGAGCGTCATGTGTAGACTGTCGGTCATCGTCTGCAAACATGCTAAAACACTTAGAAAATATTTTAACAATATTTAATGCTTGTTACCATAGATGTCGTCGTATGAGCTTTGTCGATAAGCATCGTAGGAATGTTTAGGAGGTATTGTGTAGAAGTTGATAATAGCTACTTGATGTATGCAATCCATCTTTGTCGACATGTACGTTTGTACATGGAAACACTTAGAAAATATTTTCCCCTTGTTGACATCCATCCTTGTTGACATGTATGTATGTACATGGAAACACTTAGAAAATATTTTCTCCTTGTCGACATGCATCCTTGTCGACATGTATGTACGTACATGGAAATACTTATAAAATATTCTTCACTTGTCGACATGCATCCTTGTCGACGTGTATGTACGTACATGGAAACACTTAGAAAATTTTTTCTCCTTGTCGACATGTATGTACATACATGGAAATACTTAGAAAATATTCTTCACTTGTCGACATGCATGTACGTACATGGAAACACTTAGTAAATAATATCTTCTCCTTGTCGACATGCATCCTTGTCGACATGTATGTACGTACATGGAAATACTTAGAAAATATTCTTCACTTGTCGACATGCATCATTGTCGACATGTATGTACGTACATGGAAACACTTAAAAAATATTTTCTCCTTGTCGACATGCATCATTGTCGACATGTATGTATGTACATGGAAACACTTAGAAAATATTTTCTCCTTGTCGACACGCATCATTATCGACATGTATGTACGTACACGGAAATACTTAGAAAATATTCTTCACTTGTCGACATGCATCCTTGTCGAAATGTATGTACGTACATGGAAATACTTAGAAAATATTCTTCACTTGTCGACATGCATCATTGTCGACATGTATGTACGTACATGGAAACACTGAGAAAATATTTTTTCCTTGTCGACATGCATCCTTGTCGACATGTAGGTACGTACATGTATGTGCGCACTTGCCCCCACACTTAGAATCTTTTATCTATCTCTGGCTATGTACACTGTATATGCTTGATGTAAACACATGTTGTATGCCAACACCTTGTTGTATGCTAACACTTGGTAATATGCTGACACATAGTAGTATGCTGATAGCTTGGAAAATGCTGACTGTCGTCCTGAGCAAAACACTTAGAAAATATTTCGCCCTTGTAATCATGTATGCTGCGAGTATGAGCTCGATGTCAACATGTAAGGTTGATGTGTTGAAGAAGTTGCCCCCCTTGCATGATGCTCGTTACTTGATTAATTGATGTCGGTACACATATACGTCCTTCTGAAGATTTGGTATGTTGATGATCTTTATGTCTTGTATCATGTTGTAATGTAGGTTGGACTTGATGGAAAAAGCTCGTCTTTGCAGATAGCCGATGTGAATAGTAATTCGCTCGTTGGGAGGAATGTCCGTACAAGTGCCCCCGCTACTCTGGAGTCTCCGGACATGGTTGCGGTAAATGACTTGTGAGTAAGACGTCTCCTTGTATTTTCTTTGAACTTGTTAATTTTCCAAGTTGTTGTTTTCATGTTGCTGAACGCGTGGTTGCAGTTCCCGGCTTTAGCACAATTTTCAAAAGATCCGACACAGGGGCGCGTTCCTCGAGCGATTCTTAGTTCTTTATACCGAGTACGACCGTGCTAACTCCTTCTTGTGATAAAGGAAATAGAGTTGAGGATCGTGCGATGGTTTCTTCTGCCCCCCGGTCGAGGGACCGGCCCAAGGAGGAGCATTCCTCCCATCGAGGTAAGCATTTGTTGACGTCTGATTTTGATGCACGTATTGCTGATTATCGCGCTTATGTTGAAGAGCTATGTCGTGTTGAAGTTGAAGCGACCGTTCTTGTCGTGTCCTTTGTGTGGATGACGACATTGCATTTGATGTTGACATTATGAACTCTTTGCCATAGATCCTTAGAGATGATGTTATCTCTTGGTTGGTGTCAGGTTGTCCGCTTCCAGCATGTTGAACCCTTTGTGAATGGGTTGACGTTGTTTTGATAATTCTTTGTTTATGCCTTTGCTTGCATGATATTTCGTCACTTGGACCTGTTTTCAATAATAATAAACATATGATAACTTGTTAGTAATATTTCATACCTTGAGCTATCTTCGTTGTCCGTATGTATTGGACTTGCATGACAGGATTGAATTCCTTTGTTGTGATGGATAGAACATAGAATGTTGCGACTTGCGTATTGCAGGGTGTTATGTACACTTGGTACTAGTAGCATTGCAGGTAGTATTGTATTTGGCACTTGGCCTTTGATATGTAGCAGTGTCGTCTTGTCGAAGCAAGACTTAAGTTTATACCGTCTCTTAGTTCCACTCTAAGGCGACGTTGTTGCAAGATACTTCTTGCTGATTTTGTTGTTTTGGCGTTAAATGCTAAAGAGCAAGATAACGTTATACAAGACTCGACTTGTAAGTTTGATGATTTTTGTACAAGGTTTGCTTTAAAAAGCGTATAACATGAAGCTATCCTTATTTCAGGCCTAAGTCTTCATGGTGTATGAACCCTTAAGAGAGTATGCATACTTTTAGTGTGTGGGGTTGTCGTCTGTCAAGAGGACGTCCGCCACGATTGGGTGATCAGTCCCATCACTGCATTTTCCGCATCCTGTTTCAATTCAGGAAATGGCTATGAACATGAGGATTTGCTTCTAAGAGCATTTCGCAGCATGCCATTTTTTAGAAGTAAACATGGGGTTTGTCCTTACAAAGAGGATACCACAACATGCTACTTTTGATAGTAAATCTTAGTGTTTATCCAAGATATTGCTTGCTGTTGACACCTTTAGAATAGTCGTCATTTTGAGTAGAGAATTTCATAAGCCCCTTTTTGTAGATAATCTGCAAGTTGTCATTGCCACATATAAGTTGTCTGTGCACATTGCGCGATGGCTTTGTGTTGCTGACATCTTCTTGATATAGCCGCTGTTATGGATGGAGAAATAAACTCCCTATTGGTGTAGATAATAGATATGTTGGCGTTGTATGCCATAAATCCCTTCTTGAACATAATGCTTAGCTTGTATTGTTGAAGTAGATATTATGCACATAGGTTACTACTTGGCATAATTCCCATGTAGTAATCATAGTGTAGCATGTACCTACGAACAGAGTTGCTCTTTGTCAGATAGTTGCAATGTTTATAAGTTTGCAAAAATATGGAGTTATGAAATTTTCTTTTTAGTAATGCATATAATAGATAAAGTAAAGGAGTCTGATACGATGACTCCTTATTTGTGTAGGAAACTTCCCTAAGTGCGGACGCGGTAGGTGCGGATCGTGACATGTGTGCTTATGTCGGGAGCGGAGAATTTCCAAGTATCACCCGCTATATGTGATTGTGAATATGTCGGTATGAACAACGACTATTTATTATTGTATGCGTCCTCTAGTTGATACGCGTTGATGCCTCCTTAGCATGATGAACATGCCTATATATGATTATTGCTTGGTGTTTCCTTCTTAGGAGAGTGGTGCCGCGTGTTCTTGCAATTATTCATTTCTTCACTTCGGTGGAATGCCGAGCACTTGTAAGCTTGGTGCCCCCCCTAGTCGCTTGGCAGTCGTACCGCTATTTCCTGGTGGTTTCTATTACTTTATCTTCTGACCGTGATGCGCTTACTTGGATCATGCTTTCTGGCTCATCTATCTTGATTTCTTGTAATGCTTCAACGAAAGCAGGACGTGCGTTATCTACCCTTGGGTTTTCATCAACGAAGGGAATTTCGCTATTGCTTGTCTTGACATTATGTTGGAGTACAACCTTGTAGCAGTCTTTTGATAGTTGTTGATCTCCCTTCCTTTCACCCATTCCTGCCTTTATTGGAAACTTGATTTTTTGGTGTGATGTTGACGCTATCATACCCCACTTGTTCATGGTTGTATTTCCTAGGATTCCATTATATGCATCTGCAATCACGAACAGAACGCCAATTCGGAGTTTCTTTCCTTCTCCTATTGTGCACTGCGCGGTGTTGAATTTATGTGCTCATTTTCAAGGGGCCTGGGTTTATTTGATGTGTTTCTTCATACACTTGTGACTCTTTCCGAGGTTATGTCTGTATGACGGTTGTGTACATAGTTGAGAGATGTTATACTAGTGGAATCCTCATCTTCTCCTTTGCTTTGTCCGAAGATTAGGTTTCGCTGTCGGCGTATGTTTTGAGTGGTACGATCCTTCTTGTGTTCTTGACAAAGGTAAACTTGCTGGATGTTGGAAATATTTTTCTAACTCTTTTTTCATGATGGGTTTGGCACAGGCGTGCGTATAACATAGGAGCGTATCCTGAATTCCAGTCTTCCATGATGCTGATGACGTTGTCATTTGGGTAATGCCCCCGTCTTGTTTATTATTGCAGCGCGATTTTTAGTCTTGTGCGTATAGAATGCTTGAGGCTCCGTTGCATGGGGATGTTGTTTGACCTAAGCCGTTTGTTGTTCATAGTGCAATAGCTTGTGATGTTGACGCAATTAATATATGTGTAGTTGTTACTTGGCGTTATTCCAAGGTAGTATGCATGATATAATAATGTACCTACGAAAGTAGATTTAACCTTCATTAGATATTTGGAGTTCGTACAACGGATTACAAGAAGGCGTCTATTGATCGCTCCTTTTGAAAAGTACTAAGGCTGATAAACATAAGTTGTACTTAATCTAAGAAGACTTAAAGTAGATATGCAATAATAAAGATAAAGGATTGATAATGTGTTTGACGTCTTCATAGGTGATTTGTCGGCAAGTTGATTCTGCCACGCGCCACATAGTTCCTCAGTGCTTCTAGCGTGTTGAGCTCTTCAATCTCCACCTTTGGGGATGAACATATGTTGATGTCATGCCCCCCAGTTTTATGGCGCTTGCATCGTTCTTCAACATTCTTGCCAAGGAAGGCAGTCATTGGCTCAAGTGGACGGTGAAGTTTGTTTTCCGAGAGTTTGAAATTTGCTTCCTCCATCTTCGTGCTCCAGGGATTGTATAAGTCGTCATAATTGGTTCCATGAGTGACGTTGTTTTTCCAAAAAAAAAACAACATTCTTGGCCAAAAAAAAAAAAAGTTTTTCCGGCGCTTGGTGATAGGTGGATTATCATTCGCCCTTTCTTTTCCTTTGCCTTTTCCTGAAGACTTCACATGAGACTTCCTTTGATGCTTATTACCTTGTTCGATATACTTCTTCATTTCTCCTTTTAAGATTAAGCTGTTTACATGAAACCTTAATCCAACACAGCTTTCCGTCTCGTGGCCATACACTTCATGATTTTCACACCATTTGCTTTCATCTTTTCCCAATGGGCCCTTGCGGAAATTAGAGGGCTTTTTCCACAGCTTGGTCTCCTCTATCTCTTTCAAGATGACGGACAGCGGTGTGTTCAATGGAACATATTTGGCGAGATTGTTCTTTTTGAGCCTTTGGACGTCTGACTGGAATGGCATCTTTTGTTGCGGTTGTCTCTTTTCCTAGGAAGCGTCTATCTCTTCTTCAATTATTGCCTTCAAGGTTCTTGTTGTAAGTCCCGTGATTGGGACATCATCGTCATTAACAGGTTTTTTCCGTCCCTCCTTGTGACAGAAGTCAGCATCGTCTTGGCTTGTCCTTGTGGAAGAACCTTCCCTGTAGATTTTTGAGCGGGAGGTTGGAGGTTGTTTCCATGCCCCTTCTTGGTGTTGTGCTATCACATACGGGTTGTATGAGCGTGCGACTCCTTGCATTGGTTGGTACCCTCCGTGTATTGCCCCCTATTCCTTGGTGCAGTGTGTCTTGATGACTTGTGACTTGGGACTTTGTTCTTGTCTCCTTGACTTGTCCGTTGATTAGAGGCATAGGTGGTGGTGGTGGGGCATATCCTTTGTTCGTTAACATCTTTCGGAATGCAAGCATTTCTTCGAGCGTGGTCGTCATGGTAGGAGTGACAGGTAGTGGCGGGTTGACACATTTGTATTGGAGGACTCCTTGGTCGTACTGTGCGAAGGATGCACTTCTTGTTAGTATGAAGAAAGCATTGGATGTGGCAACAGGGATGTGGGAGGATCCAAGTCAACTTCTTGTCAGCTTCTGCGTGGTTATGGGCAAGGCGTCGTGGTATGCAACGTGCTCCTTGTCTTTTGATGAAAAATCAATGACATCTTCAAAGGCGGTATCCTTTATGTCTACATACTCCAAGTTGTTGTGATCGGTCTTGTGCATTGTCTTTGAAACGTACACTTCTTGCTTGTATGAGTTCTCGCTTTCAGTGTCAAAGTCTCCATGGATCGTATATATGTTTGCTATCTTTTCCTGGTGGGGTGCAATGTATGCTGTATTTTGGACTTTAAAACCATGTTGTGCGGAAGGCACGCTGCTTGTTGGCATGGAGGATGCAGCGAACATGTCTTTATGCACGTGTAAATGATTCTGCTGGCCTGTTGCCTGCTTCTGTTTGTTGGCTGGCATCCCGTATGGGAACTCTTCATTGATCCTCGTCCTTCGCTCGAACTCGTGTGCTAATGCATTATTCTGAACTTCGTGACCGTGCTATGCGGAAGGCACGTTTGTGGTTGGCACGGATAAGGCGGTAGACACTGCGTCTGGAATGTGAGAAGATCCTGGTTGGCTTCTTGTCGGGTTCGGCTTGCTTGCCCCCGCCTTCTTCGTTCGTCTTCCTGTCATAGCTTCCAGTATGGAACGGCTTTTTGTTCGAATCACGCTAACGACGCCAAATGTTGGGTTCGCTTCACCACTTGGGCTGCTTCGGGCTTTTTCTTTCACGAACAGGCTTCTTCCTTCACGATCGGGCTCGAGATATATGTATAAGGACGGGAACGCCGCAATCCTTAATACACAATCACCGAGCTAGACTTCGATCCTCAACCTTGGACTCTTGATCTTCGGGTCCTGCACGAAGGGCAGTAACCAGCGTGGGGGGGTATGCTGGTTGAGCCCACTCCGACGCTCAATTTAGCACTTTTAGAGAGAGAAGTCAGAGCATTCAAGTCCAAAAGTGAGATAATTGTCTAAAATGAGATACCTAGGCCCCTATTTATAGGGAACCTAAGGACCATGCTCAATTTTGAATGGCTTGATGTCGATATGTGGAAATACGTATACCGTCACCAATGTGGACTATGCGTGCACCGACTTCTCGCAATCGGCAAAAATAATCGGGGTGAGCGCGGAGGAAAAAACGGTAATCCGGACCCATCCCCTAGGGCAATCCGGAAGTCCTTCGGCCCGGGAATTGCGCGTATCCTGGACCGTTTTAGACTTGGGTGTCCACGAAAGGGTTTTTTTTACGGATTTTGGGATTTTTACGAGGCCCGATATGTAAATACGAACCCGAATTGGACAGATATCTAACAGTTAGTGTTAGGGGATATAATTACAGATCAAAACCTAGATACGTGCTTGTAAACAGATTACGCAACTGATAAGGAACACATACCGGTTTTTCTTTCCGCAGCCTAAGATCGTCACGAGGGATTTCACGATCGGCTGGACGGTGTCCTACGGGAAATCTGAATTGAGAGCAATCCACAGACAATGGTCTCCACAGTAAAGCCTATTCTATTTGGTTGCTGAAATGGATCTACAGGGTGAATTGCACAAGAGAAAATCGGCACCTCCTTATGCGATGGTGGGTTCGGCCGAAACCTATGTGAAATAAGGATATGGATTTCTTGTGTCACAACTAAAAGAGAGAATGATTAACACTAAAGAAATCCCTAACACATCCTATTTATAAGATGTGGCGAAAAAATCCCCTAAGGGCTCACTCACCTAGTTCGGTCGAACCATATAATAGGGTTGTCCCAATTATGGGCCTCGTATGGTCCATTGAGATTTCGGCCGGACCAAAAATTCCTAATGTGACGTACCCCAATTATACTTAGGACGTTGGGCTTATATTAATGGGCTCCCTATTACGACGGCCCATTTACTCCAAATGCCAACACAAACTTCTTCTTGTGTCCAGATATTAGTGCATATGTTATACATCCAAACACTCTAAAGCTTTCAACTAAAGGATTTTTACCTGACCAAGCTTCTTGAGGTGTCATCTTCTCCACTACACTGGTTTGATATCGATTCAGTAAAAAGAAACTCCACACCACAACTTCAGCCCAAAAATATTTAGGCACATTCCTTGCTTTCATTATGCACCTGAACAAGTTTATTAATGTCATATTCTTCCTTTCTGCAACTTCATTTTGCTCTGGAGTATGAGGAGCATTCTTTTGTCTTCTGATCCCTCTATGCTTGTAGAAAAGCTCAAATTCCTTGGAGCAGTATTCTCCTCCTCTATCAGATCTTCCTCTATCTGATCTTAGGCATTATGTTTTATTCTTAGTTTGAGCTTTCACTTGACTTCAGAAAGCTCTAGAGGGATCTAAGGCATCTGACTTAGCCACAACATATTCGTGCATATGTTATAATTCAGACACTCTAAAGCTATCAGCTGAAGGCTTTTTACCTGGCCAAGCTTCTTGAGGTGTCATCTTCTCCACTGCACTGTTTGGACATCGATTTAGTAAAAAGAAACTCCACACCACAACTTCAGCCCAAAATGATTTAGGAACATTCATTGCTTTCATTATGCACCTGACCAAGTTTATTAATGTCATATTCTTCCTTTCTGCAACTTCATTTTGCTCTGGAGTGTGAGGAGCAGTCTTTTGTCTTCTGATCCCTCTATGCTTGTAGAAAAGCTCATATTCCTTGGAGCAGTATTCTCCTCCTCTATCTGATCTTCCTCTATATGATCTTAGGAATTATGTTTTATTCTTGGTTTGAGCTTTCACTTGACTTCTGAAAGCTCTAGAGGGATCTAAGGCATCTGACTTAGCTGAGAGAATATAAAATCAAGCTTTCCTCGAGAAATCGTCAATTAAAGAGATTAAATATATATTTCCTCCATTAGTCTCTGGTGTGATAGGTCCAAATATATATGTATGAATGAGTTTTAAGACTTCAGTAGCTCTCCCTGCAGGCTTACTTGGGAATGACTCCTTGCATTGCTTACTTAAGACACAAGACACAAGTTTCACACATCAATGTCTTTTCTTCAATCTCAAGGAGACTTTGTTTTGAGTTTTCAGTGTTTTGAGTGCACTGAAACCCAAATTCACCATCCTTAAATTACAAAGCCACGAAGAATCTCCTAAGCTCTCTCATGATCCTTCTTTAGCAAGTATACACTTGTGCTAAATGTTTAGCTTTACTGGAAATAGCCTCTTCTCAGTAAGCTTTGAGGTGAATATGAGATCATGGTTTTCATTATAAATATCAAAGTATTTTTCATCTATCAACTGCAACTTCCCTATACTTAGTAGATTTGTAGTTAAAGCAGGTACAAATAACACATCTCTAACCAGTTCAACTGAGTCATTCTCTGGTTTAACCCTGATATTGCCTCTCCCTTTCACTGACATGCCTGAGTTGTTTCCAAATACAACTCTAGAATGATAATTTTCATCTAGAAAATCAAACGATTCCTTGTTACCTGTCATATGATTGTTGCAGCCTGAGTACAAGAACCAAATATCATTGCTTGTTTGACTTGGCTCTCCTTCATTCACTGCCATTAACAACAGTTCATTCTCATCAGTGAAATTTGAATATTCCTCCTTTCTCTCAGGTAGCCTTGCATAACATTCAGATTTGTAGTGCCCCAGACGATGGGTTTGTAATATTCAACTTGAGATTTGCTTCCTCTAACGTGACATCTTCCTATATTCTGATGAGTATTGCCCCTCTTTTACATCATGAGTCTTGAAGTTATGGCTTCTTTCTAAGCCACCTCTACCCCTTCCTCGAAAGAAACATTTCATTTTGTTGAATTGATTTCTTTCACATGCTGTCAAAGCATGTTCTTCAATATCTGAATTCCTGGTGAAGAATTAAAGAGCTTTGTAACTCATCCAGTGTTGGAGACTCTAGATCTTTGACTTCTGTAATTAATATTACAACGAGGTCCCACTTGTGAGTTAGAGACCTCGATATTTTCTCAACTATCAGCTTGTCTGTCAATGCTTCTCCATTGATTCTCTTCGTGCAAATCTCAATGACTCTCACACAATAATCTATTACTCTTTCTCCTTCTTTCATTTGTAGAAGCTCAAAATCTCTTATGAGTGTCTGTAACTGAGCCTTCTGAACTCTCTCAGACCTAGTCCCCTTCTTCTTCATTGATAGCCATTATCCTTTGACGTATCATTGTTGATTATAGTTGTAAGGGTTTCTCTATCAGTTGCTTAAAACAGCAGACCTTTGGTTTTCATATCAACAAGCTTCCTTTGCTTGTAGTTTCCTTCAGTTTTAGCTCCAATTTCATCATCCACGACTTCCCAAAACTCTTTAGCTCGCAGTAAATTTCTTCATGACAGTGCTCCAATAAGCGTAATCTCCATCGTATTTGGGAATTTCTAACCTAAACAAACTCGAGCTTTGACTCTGTTATCTTTAGGATTACATGAAAGATCTGATTTTCCTAACTTTGGATCCTGTTACTACTTGTAGAAGAAAGGTTTTGGTTTCAATTCACTATCACTCAAACTCATAGACGGATTAAACTCTCCATTTGGACTAAAAATTAAAGTAAACTTCAAAACGAAGGAACTCAAGAAGAAAATGTATATTAATTACTTTAGTTCAAAGAACAACGATTACAATGAATTTATAGCTAAAGTTGCTGCGCTAATTATAGACCCACTACTCCACTAAAACGACTAATTGGTTAACTAACAGACACTAACTAAAAATCTCGAGAAATCAGCGAAAATTAAAAGAGTAGGTCAAGAACAATTGGACCTTTGGTTGAACCGCTTGAGCTTGAACCGGTTGATCCTAACCGGATATAAACTAACTTAACATAATTTCAAACTTCATTTTTTCTTCTTCTTTTCTTCTCTTCCCTTCTTTCCGCGCAGCTGATTTCGAATTCTAGCAAAAGTTGTAACCATCGCCGGAGAGGACAGCCGCAGGAGAATTGATTTGAGAATTGGAGGCGTAGAGAATTAATGAGCAGATAAATAATAAGATTCAACTTGTGAGTAGATAAGAGGCATTTTTTTCTTTTTTCTGCTAATCTTGGTGGCGTTTTATACACGAGTCAATTTACATGTAAATTCATTCCGGGACAGTTTATACCAAAAAAAAATTAAAAAAATCCGGGACAGTTTGTACCGACTTTTTTTTATTAATGGGAATCCTTTTCCAACAAAAAAAAAAAAAAGGGTTAATAACTAAAAAACTGTCCAAGGTTTACCCTATGTTAAAATTAGGTGTCTGAAGTTTCAAATGTTAAACTGTAGTGTCCAAGGTTTCAAATTTGTTAAAATGTGGTGTCTTGGTGTGATTACTTTAGAGAAATCAATTCCGACGAAACCGTTTGTCAAATTCAAGCTCCCATACACACTCCCTTTTCGTCATCTTGCCAGGACCGTCACCTAAGAAGTAGGCCACATCCGCGCAAGTAAATCTCGCTCTGTTGTCCTTGGAAAATGGCTCCACATGACTCTTCTAGAAACGTTTTTTTTAATGTTCAATTTTTGGGTGAAATTTGACGATTTTGTGAAAAGTAAAGAGTGATGGATTATGAGTGGGTGAGTGGGTTGATGAAAATGATTGAATGGAGATAAAAAGACGCGCAAAGACACCAAATTTCAACAAAAATGAAACTTGGGACAGTCCATTTTAACATTTCAAACTTCAGACACCTAATTTTAACATAGGGTAAACTTTGGACAGTTTTTTAGTTATTAACCAAAAAAAAATCTACAAGTCGACAAAAGTGAATTTTTCAAGAAGAAAAGCTAAAACTTGATGATTTCATTTTATTATAAAAGCAGATGGACCGTAGATATACTACTTCAACTTCTTCCCTGATCTAAGCTCCGGATCCCTGAATCAGACAAGATCATAAACCCCTATTAATTGACGTTAAAAACCCAAATCCAACACCTAATCTAAGTTGTTGGAAGAACAAACCTCTGAATTTGATCAAGAATGAGAAGCCTTGGTCCAGGTGGAATCTTGACATCTCTAAGAGCACTGCAAGACATCAATGTTCCAGATATAAAGGAACAGATTTTGATTTTCCAAACAAGTGAAACGGAAATTCGGTTTCTCGATCTTACCTGTCAGTTAGTAATGGCAAGGTGGTATCTGTAAGCAGTCCTTTCTTGAAGTTCTTCTCGTAGCTTTGAAGACCGAGGCCTGATAACATGTTCCTCGTCCTATCATAGTTTAGATCTTTCTCAGGAGGCTGCGTGAATTTCTGACCCAACTGCACAAAACCGATTCATTTCTCTTAAAAGTTGATCGAACCCCATATAAACTTAGTAGCAGCTTATCTATTCATTCATATACTAACAAAAAATGTTACAGAATGGGTGTATTTTAAACATCAAACTGTTACCTTGAATAGTCCACCCTGGACAATTGCAAAGAAGAATCCGGAACTAACTGCATTAGCCAGATTAGGACCTCCGGCGTTGCTCACCAGCGAGAACGCAACTCCAGAACCAAAAGCAGCAACCATACTGCATGTTACAAAGACAACTTCCATGTCAAATACGTAAACTTAACCAAAACTAATATAACCGCTAGCAGCAGTATCGACGACATTCTAAGATTTATTGCTTCATTCAAAGACTTGATGCTAGGCATAACAGATGGTATTGAAGGAAAACAACTAACAGCCCTACCTATATGATTGAAAATGGATATATTTACAAAACACAAGTAGAAGAAGATAACAATGACCTGGACTCGACATCCTCCTTGCCTCTCACTCTTTTCATAACGGAGGAAATTCCGGCATTAACTCCAGTCATCACTGCAAAGTTGCGAGCTTGTACTAAGGGACCTCCTGCAAGGGCCTGCAACGAGAAACAACCCAATTTTATAAACCTGGTTTCAAGGCACCCTCATGTTGTAACACACCGCTAGGTTGCAGAAATAATCTTTATCTGAACTGAAGATACATCATCACAACCATAAGATAGTAACCACTCAACTTATTTTCTTGTTACTCAATCAATGGCACATTACAGTAGATTTACAATGGCCCAGGAGCAATTAGAGAGAACAACATGAATACTTGATACATACATAAATCAATCAAGCAAATCGATTTCTAATTGCATCAATATCTCATCACATCAAATCTCAATTATTAGCTTCTTCCATTCCAGAAACATAACAAACCAATTAAAAAGTGCAACAGCTAAATTGATTATGATTTCAATCGAAGCTAAAATCGGAATTGAACAAGATTGGAACCTGAGCTTGGTTAAAAGAAGACATGGCTTGTGGGTTGAGGTTGGGCTGGGAAGGAGGTGGGAGGGTGGAGGAGACGTCGTTGGTGAGGGTGCCCATGAGGCCTCCAATGGCGGCTCCTTGCAGGGCGCTTGTGGCGGTAACGACGGCAGCCTCCACAGGCATGGACTGCTGGGATAGCCAAATCTTGAACCCATTTTCAAGCTCCTTGTAACGAGACGTGAGCTGCTCAATTGGGTTGTGGGGCGGCATTAGACTTGACACCACAAGAAATCCACCTTGCTTGCCTTGCACCATTTTCGGCAGCTTCAGCGGTGTGTGGGAAACGAAGCTGAATCTGAAAGCTTTGGTTTTGCAGATGTTAGTTTTGTTTTGGGCCGGTCAACTATGGAGGGGAGGTTTAAAGGGGGGAGGAAGGAAGAGACGAGGATATAGGGAGTAGTATAGACTAGAGAGAGAGAGAGAGGAAGACGTGCAAAACAGCTCAATTCTAGCTTTGTTCGGCGACCGTCCTGAATCAGTCGGTCAATATTACGATTATGTCGTGGTTAGTATAGGACCGGAGGAGTTTTAGGGCTCGGCTCAAAATTGGCCCAAATAAAGAGCGGGCCGTCATATACATCCGGCTATTACTAATTTAATTATGTTTAGAATAAAACCCCAAAATATAATAATTTTTAGTTAATAAAATTCGTTTAGCAGAATATTGATTTTATAAATTACAGGATTTAAAAATATGTGTATTTATTGATATGTATAAGCAAATGAGTTGAAAATAAGAATGATAATAACAATTATTTATTTATTGGTTTTATTTATATTATTGTGATGTTTATTATTGTAATATATTAATCATGTAATACTAAACCAATAATTTATTTTTATTAGTAGTATTTTTAGAATAATTATTATTTTTAGTGATTTTCAGAAAATACATAAAAAAATATTATAAAAAAAACTCTTAATAATGTTATTATTAATTTTGTGCTATATAAAAAATATATATTTAAATATTTAATTATGCATACAATAATATTATAATGTTAGTAACTATCTATGGTAATATATTTTTTTTCTTATAATAATTATAAACTTACAATAACTCCTGATGATTCTTCTCGTTCAATCCCTTTGAATCAATTCAATTCTGTATACCCAGAATCTTCACTACAGACGTTTTCTTAGTCAAGGCTATCCAAAACCAAAGTAGCGATAATTGAATCGAATCTCAAAAAAATGATTCAAAAACTAAAGATACTTTAATAGCATACATCAGTTAGCTATCAGGATTGGTTCGCACGCTCGGTAGAATAAATATTATATTTCTCGAATATGATAATATTCGCCTAACACAACCGAGCATTTGACCTCGTGGTCGTATATGGCACACGCAGTATGAATCGCGCATCGATGGTACAACCCTTTTTTAGGGCTAAGTATGTGCGTACCATCGTAGATCGAAATTCTAGCCATAAAAAATGGTCTTTAGCGGCGGCTTTGACCCACTGGGGCGATACAAAATAGAAATTAGGCACCCCAAAGCCCCATTCCTAAATTTTTATACATCGATGACAATGTTCTTGGCGATCATCTGTGTCAAGCTAGTTAGGCAATTAATGATTGGCGTGCCTGTGCGAATAGACAAGTTTCCACATTCAACATATTTCATTACGGAGTTTATTACGACTCACAACCGAGTGGAATCCAAATGAATAAATCTCTCTTTAATGAGATCATCACTTTCTTTAAACTTGAAGATGCAATTTATGATTAACAAAAAATAGTCATTAATTCATGTCATTCTAATATTATCCTATGATTCTAGATACAAGTTTAAACGGGTCGATACAATCCCAGCGACTCTACATGCTTCGAGAATTGCTTAACTAGCAATGTTTTAGTAATGGGATATGCAATTGGATCGTCTGTACGTATGTACTCCGCATCCATCAGCTTGTCCTTGAAAATTTATATTCCAAAATTGTTTCTCACATCTATGTGGCGAATTCATATATGGTACTTGTACTCTTTCGTCGTTGCTTAAGATTTGACTCTACGTCAATGTTAACTACGACCGATTTAAGCCAGGTCCACAAACTTTCAGCAAGGTTTCAAAGAGAGTCACTTCAGATTTACGGCTTCCTTTACCGTTCCAAAAAGAGAATAAAATTCGGCTTACATAGTCGATGATGCTTAACTAGTTTTATTTTCAGTATGCCGGGATGTTAAACCACTTGCACGTTTGAAAACTAATACCTTAAGTAAACTGACTTAGGTAGTCATCCCTTAGCAAACTCAGCAACACTTTAGCCACTAATTTCAAGATCAAATTTCAACGATAGTAAAGTGCATAAGAAGTAGCTTTCAGAATCTGTATGATTCTCTTAATGGCTAATAAATGTACATGGCCAAGGCTCGACATGTATTACGCAACTAATGCATAACAATAATCAGGTCTCGTGTACACCACAATATACACAAAAACTTCTAAGCGCTTTTGTACAGCATTTGTTTATGCTTGTGGTTAATCATAGGTCTCTTTTGTTTACTTAACTCCACCATTTTTTACAAAGGTTTATTTACCAATTTATCGTCTTTCATGTTTAACTTCCTTTGACATCTTATCGATGTAACTTTCCGTGAGAGTCATAGGTGTCGTGTCACACGGTCCTTTAGCATTCTTAAAGGTTAGGATATGCACAACTTCGCTCGTTTCCATCATTTCAAAGTTGAAGCTAACTAAGATCTAAAATCGCATGTAGTTAATCAATGTCATTCACAGCTAGATATATGTCCTTATTAACTATTTTTCAAGATTGTAAATCCTGATTCCGATCTTTTAATGTACAATTGGGTCTTCGAATAATTCTTCGAATTCATTAGCCACGTGCAGATATCACTACCCCTGTGGAATCAAATGAACAAATCTCAATCCTTAAAATTGTACATCCATATCAAACCAATTAATTAGAAGTGGGAACACTCTCAAATGACATTTTTTATATAATAATTATCATGGGACATCCATAATTGTAAAACTTCTTGAAAATTTTCAATTTTGCGCACTATTCGTAATTCTACATGAGTGTAGTAAATGTATGATCAATATATTGAATAACAGACCATACCAAAAAAATATTAATTCAGAAGCGAGGTGAGAGACCGAACCACAAATCTGGTGATAGTAATCGTTCTTTCCAGTCTCAATTTCCTTCCAAAATGAAAAAAAGGAAAAAATAAATCATAATTCAATAATGATGGTTGAATCTGAATTATTATGAAGAGCAAAACAGCTGCTAACCTCTTCTTAGAGCAATGACATCTACTATTGCTAATGCCAGACGTAGACTCTCACAATAAAAAATAAAATAAAAAAGACGTAGACTCCCATCAGCTCCACTACTGAAGCACTTCCTCTTCTATTGCTCCCATTAATTGTTCCTTGATCCAAGTTTTATATTTTGCTACTCAGATGCTTCAAATCCTTCACCTAAAAGCAAAATTTACCTCCTTACACTCATCCTCATCCTCTGAATTATAATTAGTACATGCTCTGCGTCTAAGTGACTTTATAAAACCTTTAGCATCAGTTTTCCCAACTTCTAACTTTATTTTCTCAGGCTTTATATTGGATTGGTTGGCAGATGCTGGGAAATTAATCAAGCTTCCACTATCTTGTTTATTATCTTTTTTTTTTTTTTTGGTTTCCCGTGGGGTGGTCTTAGGGGGGCCATCATCAGGAGGGCAGCACCCGTAGCATGCTTGCTCCACACCTAGACTAATCCCCACTCGCACCGGGTCAGCCCGTAAGGGGTAAAGTGCTGGCCATGAACAATTTTCCTTCTTTTATATTATTTATTGTGACTGATGAAAAGACCTGACCTTGTCTCCTATAATCCGGCGACTCATCACCTCTGACCCCGACTGCTGTAAGCCCTTACAACCCGACCGCCTAAGCCCTGAAGAAGTGTGAAGAACTATGAGGACCTTTTTTATCTTTAGAGAAAGTTGAGGATGTTTTATATTCAATTACATATTTTAGTTGAATTAGTTCTCTGTAATCGAATATATAGAAACTTGGCTACAGTGATGAATAGAATGAACGCTCATGGAGATTGAGGAGATCCCTCGCTTCTCTTCTCCTTGGGTTTATGGTATTTTCACTATTTGACATGGTATCAGAGCGAATCACGATCCAATTTTACGTTTCGATGCTGTGTCTCATCGGATTGTACTTCTTCGATTCGATTTCTGTTCATCTTCACTGGGCTTTGTTCTGAGCTTCCTGAGTTCAGATTTCTTCTTATTTTCTTCAATTCAGCTTCGAAAGTTGTAGATCTCTTGTTATCTGTGGTGAATTTGCTTGCACATAGCACTTCACTATTCTTGAGAATTATGGCAACATTGTGGCCAAAACTTGGATCAGGACAACCTGCAGATCCTAATGGATCTGATTCTGGTGATACACATAGTGACAGGTTTTACAAGGACATGTTTTATCTCCACCCTTCTGATAATACAAGCCTATCACTGATTGAACTTAAGTTGTCTAGAGCTGATAACTATCAATCATGGATTCATGCAATTTCTGATGCGTTGCTGGTGAAAAATAAACTGTGTTTTGTGGATGGTACCTGTTTGCGTGAATCTCTTGCAGATCAGATGAAATTCTCTTGGGACCAATGCAATGCTGTTGTAAAAGCTTGGTTGATCAATTCGATTTCTAAAAGCTTAACCCATGGAATGCACTACAGTCCATCAGCTCGTTCAATCTGGGAAGAATTACGTGAAAGGTTTAGTGAAATAGATGGAACTCGCATTTACCATCTAACCAGAGAAATTTATCAAATCAAGCAGAGAATTCTTTCTATTAATGCTTATTTTGGGAAACTGAAAGATTTGTAAACACCTAATTTTGGTACGCGTGACACGTATGTAACACGTTCAAAAATTTTATGTGTAACGCGTTTAAAAAAGGAAGTATTTAAATATGGAAGGTCACGGGGTTGCTAGAAATTGGCTTAGTTTAAATTAGGATAGTATAGATGCATTTATTAATATTGTGTAATATTCAGAAAATATATGATAAATATTTATGGCAATATACAATAAATATATATTCATAATTTTCGGAATTAATTAATGTATATTAGGGAAAATATTGTTTACCTAATTGTAGGTGCAAATCTAGCTATAAAAGGACCCCTTATCAATGTAAAAACACGCAGGAAAAAAAAATATAAGAATATAATACTATTAATTTTCGAAAACTGTGCAATTTTTTTTTGCCTTCTCTTTCCCGTTTTTTTTCCGATTTCTTGCTAAATCACCGGAGTCCACCACCATACCTCGCCGGAGTCCAACTCACCATTCGCTCTCCCCGCCCTCGCTATCGTCGAGCCACTCGTACCCACCGGTGTACTAGGCCAGCCCTGCCACCCGCTGTCGCCGTCGCCGTCCTCGACTTCGGCCAATCTTCTGTCGCTCCGGATATCGGCGGATACGTCCCTCCGCCCAGACCCACCAGAGCTGCTAGGTTGCGTCCGTCCCTGCCGGTGCCGCCACGTTGCCTGTCGTCCGCTGCTGCCTGCTCCGGCGCCCTCTGCTGCCTGCTCCGGCGCCCTCTGCTGCCTGCTCCGGCGACCTCTGGTGTCTGTTCCGGTGAATCTGTCTTCTAGGAGAAGACGAGGTAAGTTTTTTTTTTTTGAATATTATTATTATTACTTAATAATTAGTTTTTTTGTTATTTTCTATTATTTATTATTATTATTATCATGTTGTGTTAATTAGATAGTTAAAATGTAAATTTAATTAGATACCATGTTTTTGTAAATATGTGTATATGACATGTAATTTTTAAATTGTATCATGATTTTGAGCATGCTTAATTCCGTTTAGATTTTAACTTAATTAAGAGTTTTTTAGATGTTTAATAGTTTTTTTTTTATAATGTTAGATTAACTTGACGTAGCACATGTTTAAATTTAAAATTGGCAAATATGTTAACTAAGTACCGAAAGGGCGTGATTAGAAAAATATTTTTTTTTAAATCCGTAACAGAACCTCCGAACTCAAATTTTGGATCGCAGACCGATTTAATACCTAGATGTTTAATTCATTATTCACTTAGGTAATTTAGGATTCTAGTTAGCCTTTATTAACTAGTGGCGACTCTTTTAAAATTCACGTTTTCAAAACATAATCGCCTTAAGTCGGATTTTTAGGGTCCGACAATTTGGCGACTCTGCTAGGGAGAGATTTAGAGGGTTCGGGCTTTGTATATTTTCTTATTTGCCATTTTTTAGTTTATTTGTGTATAACTCTGTTATTCGAACTTTGAGTTTTTATGTGATAGGTGCGGAACTTTTTATTTTACTAACTTATGTCTCTTTGTTGAACCCGCACACACACCACTTTAGAATAATCACCAAAACGCCTAAAATCCAGGGCGACTAGGAACCCCGGAGGTTTAGTACGGTACGACCGGAGCGGCTGGGCCGCCGGTACGGCTCGGAAAAACTCTACTCGCTTGTGAAGGTCCTATGATCCCTATGATGGGGTGAGGAAACCACTTTGTCGGGAACCTATCAGTGGAGCCTACCTTGTAGAACAAAGCAAAAACACACACCTGAAGCTTCGATCCTGCCGCTATGCGTACTTGCATGTGTTCTTATTCTAATTGTTCTCGACCCCTGTAATTTTTCATGTATAGGACATGGGTCTCGATGTAATCTTTATTTTTTGTACCATATGTAACTGTACAACGCGTATCAATGGAAATTTACGTTACAAGCATGCATCATATTTTCTCAAAAAATGTGTCATTCAATCGTCGTT
Source organism: Clarkia xantiana subsp. parviflora (assembly GCA_036873135.1). Classification (NCBI taxonomy): domain Eukaryota; kingdom Viridiplantae; phylum Streptophyta; class Magnoliopsida; order Myrtales; family Onagraceae; genus Clarkia; species Clarkia xantiana. The sequence continues at coordinate 6,460,685 of JAPTYO010000017.1, read as the reverse complement.
TCTAAAACGCTTTACACACCATTTTCGGTAAGAATGGAACGACTGCTTAATTCCACTCATATCAGGGCCCTTCAATTTCCCCAAGGTCGACGTTGACCAGATTCAGACCAGCATGATGGACGCAAAACGACACTATTATAGAAATACCGTGTAGTGTGGAGTGCTGCAATTGTTCAACATTGGAAATAGAAACGTCAGGGTTAAGTGCTCGCTCCAAAATCCAAAGAAGTGAAAAGAATTGAATCCATTTTGAAAAAACCTTGTTGCATTACCTTTGCTCGGATTATGGGGCAAGCACTCGACACGTTTTGATCAAGTTTCGCAATTATATAAAGCGTCTTAGAAACATATTTTAGTTACAAAACATTTTTTCAAAAGATGATGAGTTGAATGACACATTACTTTCAAAACAATCATGCATGATATCTTGTGTTCCATATTCTGAATATCACATTTTTCGCTGTAGGTATTACTGACCATCACGCGACAAACAACTAACATGGAGGACGCTCAGAAGATCCAGCAACAAGAGGAACGAATAGCCGAGATCGAGACGGCTAATACTAAAATGCATCAGGATATGGCATCCACGTCGGCAAACATGGAGCGCATCATGGAACTCCTCGAGGCTCGATCAACTTACAGTACTCTAAAACCGGCCTTGCTGACAGCGACCTCGAATCCAGAATCCTCCACAACACCTGTGGCGAATACCGAACCTCCTCATGGCCAACCCCCTATTTTGGTTATTCCTGATCAATCTGCATCAAAGCCGCATGTCCTTCCGAAACCGACGGTAATGTATGGGCATGTTAACCAAGGAGGTGCAATCGGCACAAATGCAGCCACATCATCACCTGTCATTGAATACGAACAGGATTGCCGCTTGAAGAAAATGGAGGAAAAGATGAAGGTTTTGTCCAGACTTAAGCAGTATGGAGGCATTGGTTGCTCCGATTTATGCCTTTTCCCCGACATGTCAAGACCGGAGAAATTCAAAGTCCCCGACTTTGAGAAGTATGATGGCACCGGTAATCCCATTGTCCACTTGAGGATTTACCTTGCAAAGACGGCCCCTTATCAGCAGTATGAGAAGTTCTTGATCCAGACGTTCCAGGAGAGCTTGAAAGGAGCAGCTTTGGTTTGGTTCGTCAACTTGAAAGTCGGTGAAATTTCTACGTGGGAAGAGATGGCTAACACTTTCGTTCACCAGTATAAGTTCAACTTGGATACAGCTCCAACCCGCATGGACCTCCAAACCATGGAGATGGAAGGGGGGCAATCATTTAGAAGCTATATGCAGGCTTGGAGAGAGAAAGCCGCTGGAGTCCGACCACCACTGGAAGACGCAGAAGCGGTGTCCATGTTCATCGGCACTCTTAAAGGGGCATATTACTCCCATTTGTTAGGGAATGTTTCATCCAACTTCGCTGATTTGGTGAAATCAGGAGAAATGGTAGAGCATGGTATTCGAACTGGAAAACTTGAAGACCCTTCAGGAGTCAACAAGATGATATAACCAAAAAGGGAGGCTCCAAGAACTGGTCATCCAAAGACGCAACGGTAGGTGCAGTCTACCAGACCCAAGCTCCGCAAACCCCCGTTGTGAGTGGACCGGAAAACTGGACTATGAACAAAACGCGGGAGTCTAGGAAATTCACACCTTTACTAGTATCGGCCGCCGAAGTATACCAAAAAGCACTTGCTCAGCACTTGCTCAGGGTCTCATTGGTCCTGAGGTTTGGAAGACTACTTCAAGGATACCCAACAATGATCCAAATTTGAAGTGTGAGTTTCACATGGGGATATTTGGTCACTCAACTGAGGATTGCTCGCGTCTGAGGCATAGGACCCAGGATCTCATTGACCATAAGCTTTTGATTCTTAACGCAGTTCCGTCGGCCGACGCCAACACCCCTTCAGCCTCGTCCACATGATTTCTCTCGAAAAACCTCTTAGCATTATATCCGTTTTTTTAGCAATGAATAAAATTTTCAGTTATGTACTCCTTGGGCGGCAAGATCATGAGCCCCGCATAGAAAAGAGGGATAATGTCATGATCTAATCAATATAAATAAATCCCTATGTTTGAGTTTGTTTAATTGGTTTTTTTTTTTTTTTATAAATGATGCAAGTCGATTGACAATTCAGTCTTTTCTTGAGTCGATGTTCCTAAAAAAGCACTCAAAAAAATAAAGTCATGGACCACCAAGCCCGTCAAGGCGGCCGATGAAGGATTCAAATCACCCAGTGATCAAAATATCCATACAAGGAGTACATGCGCCTTCCTGAACCAAGCCGTACATCCATTTTACGGTGACGTCTAAACTGGTCAGTGGCAACCAAATGGCATATCCCCGTTCAGATCGAGCACAATCGCCATATTAAGAAAAAGACGGAACATGCAACAGATCCATTCATATATGGAGCAAATTACCATTAAAGATGTCGGGCACCCAGGTAAGAGAAGTCGTGATCAATTATATCCCCGGAATTTGAGTTTTTCCTTAATCATTGTGCAGTTTGGGTAATCATCCAAATCAAAGCCCCTGAAGAGCACATCTCGTGCGCGGCCCTTTGCTCGCCGCAAGCTGTCAAATTTATCCCTGATACCTCGGGCGATATCTATGGATTTACCATTTGCGGACTACTGTGCCCCAATACGGACTACTCCACGTCATCCTTGTGTGATCCTAAACCAAGTCATACATTTGTCATGCGGCCCGATCAGTGCTAACTGTGGGGCATCCCCAGACGAGATTAAGCAATAACCGGGGCACTTGAGAAGCCGAGATTAGAAATCACTGTCTACGTCATCCATTGGTTGTAAGGTCCATCCAGGGCGTCGACACGATCGACATATTTTGACTCAATCAACTGAGTCCTTCTCTAGAAGATGTTTTGAATTAGAAATTTCAGATTTTCCACTAGGGGGACGTACATAATTGTTGTTGATTATTTTCGTTAAATATTCGTTTTCAAAAAAAAAAAAGCAAAAAAAAAAAACTTTTTTTTTTATTTAGGGTCACAGCCGCCCTTTAATTGGCTACCGATAAAAATAAAGAGAGTGCTCATGCATATTTTGTGAGAGCAGTGAAGAAATAAAAGGGTCACAGTCGTCCCTAAAACGACTACAAAGAAAGGGCCAAAGCCACCCTTCAAATGGCTACAGATAAAGAGCGCTCCCGCAATATCAAAAGCGGAAAATAAGTGAAAGGGCCATAGCCACCCTCCAAACGGCTACAAATAAAAGAGTGACCCCGCGAACCCTGGGAGGGCGGGAGAATAAAAAGGGTCACAGCCACCCTTAAAATGGCTACACAAAAAGAGTGATCTCGCGAACCCGGTGAGGGCGGGAAAATAAAAGAAAGAGTCACAGTCGTCCCTCAAACTGCTACAGTCAAAAGAGCGATCCCGAAACAATCAATGGCGGATATTAAGTGAAAGGGCCACAACCACCCTCAAAATGGTTACGTACAAAGAGTGTTTCCCGGATCAGAGACGAGGAATGAAGGGCAACAGCCACCATCCAAATGGCTACAATCAAAAGAGCTCCCGCAACATCGAAGACGGTGAGAAAAGGGTCACAGTTGTAAACACCTAATTTTGGTACGTGCGACACGTACGTGACATGTTAAAAAATGTTACGGGTAACGCGTTTAAAAAAGGAAGTATTTAAATATGGAAGGTCACGGAGTTGCTAAAAATAGGCTAAGTTTAAATTTGGATAGTGTAGATGCATTTAATATTGTGTAATATTCAGAAAATATGTGATAAATATTTATGACAATATGCAATAAATATTTATTCATAATTTTCGGAATTAATTAGTGCATATTAGGGAAAATATTGTTTTCCTAATTTTTTGTATTAATCTAGCTATAAAAGGACCCCTTGTACATGTAAAAAAGAGGACAACAACAATAATATTATACCAGTTCTCGAAATTCGTGCAAAATTTGTTTTTTCTGGCAACATTTTCTTTCCCCTTTCAGTTGCTGCTGAAGGCTTCCTCTCCGCCGGTACTAGACTTCCGACTTCGCCCGGCCACAGTCCGCCCTGCTTCGCCCCGGTCGAGCCGCTGCCACCCAGCCTTCGCCTGGGCCGGTGCTCGCCGACCAAACGGTCTGTTCCCGACTCCGATTGAGATCGTTGTTTCCATCGCCGGTGAACCAAAGTGCTGCCTGACCGGAGCTCGCCTGACTGGCACACCAGAATCTTGCTACCCTAAGTGCTGGTTGCTGGTTTGTCTTCGTCGGAAGCTGCTATCTCACCGGAATCCTTCATTCACAGTCGCTGTCAGCCGTGTCCTCCTATGCTGTTGTACGGTGTCCATCTATTCACATGTATAGGTATGTTGTCCTCTGCAGTTGCTTTCTATCTATCTATTTATTAATTATTATTATTATCATATTAATATTAAGTATAGTGTAGATTTAGCCAAGTAACTTAACTGAATATTATGATTTGGATTGTTTAAACATGTCATGTAGGTTTGATAATTGTTAATAATGAATTCTTATTTTATTTTAGATATAATTGGTCCATAGTTGTTAATTTCAAGAGATGTAATTTAATCTTTATTTCACAATTTTAATTACTCTTAGTTATATATATAGTTGAAAAATTAAATTGGCAAATTAAGCGAATTGTGTACCGAAAGGGCGTAGTTAAAAAAATATATTTTTTAATTCGTAATAGAACCCCCGAATCCGAATTTCTAATCGTAGACCGATTTAATACCTAAGTGTTTAATTTGTTATTTGCTTAGGTAATTTAGGATTCTAGTTAGCCTTTATTAACCAGTGGCGACTCTTTTCAAAATTGCACGTTTTCAAAACGTAATCGCCTTAGGTCAGATTTTAGGTCCGACAATTTGGCGACTCTGCTGGGGATATTAGAGGGTTCGGGCTCATTATATTCGCTTACTTGCCATATTTTTTTATTTAATTTAATTCTTTTTTTCTCTTGATTAATCTAACTTTGTTTTTTTTTACAGGTACAAAGTGTAGAATTTAAACTATTTTTTTTGTGGCATTGTTTGAACTCGCACACACCACTTTCGCGTAATATCCAAAATGCCTAAAACCCAGGGCAACTAGGAACCCCGGAGAGTTAGTAAGGGTACGACCGCGCGGTCGAGCCGCCGGAACGACTCAGAACAACTCCACTCGCTTGTGAAGGTCTTATGATCCCTGTGATGGGGTGAGGAAACCACCTTGTCGGGAACCTATCAGTGGAACCTACCTTGTAGAGCAAAGCCACACATTTTTTACCCCTAACATGTTGTGTTTTATCCGTGTTTTTTTTTTTTTTTTTTTTTGTTATTGTAAAAGAGAGTCGTCAGGAAAACTGTAAGTTTTTTTTTAACTGTGTAATTTTTATTCTCATGCGTTCATCTTCTTGCATTTTTTTAAAAAACAAAAAAAAAAACTTTTTTTCAGCTAAGTGATCGGACGTTTAGAAATTTTCTTTCCGAACATGTATGCATTGTTTTTTTTAAAAAAAACTTCTTACCTGAATTTTTTTTTTTTATTTCAAATTTGCGTTTCATACGCATTTTTTTTTTTTAAAAACACTCTTCAGGTAAGTTGTGATTTTGGTTAGCGCGTCGCGCATGTAAAAAAAAAAAAAAAAACATTTTTGGAAGTTTTAATTCCCCTTTAGCTATTAGAGCTTCTAATTTCGAACGTGCATTCCACATGAATCATTTCAAAAACTTTTTACCTGAATTGTTTTATTTTAAATAATGCATCCAGTATGCATTAATTTAAAAAAACTTTTTAGATAAATCGTAAACTCTTTTAGTTTTAGGGCTCTTTGTTTAAAAAAACCCCTTACCTGATTTTTTTTTTTTAGATGTGCATCTCATATGCATTATTTTCGGAAAAACCTTTCAGGTAAATTGTAATTTTTCTTAATTGTAGAACTTTCATTTTTAAGTTTGTATCTTGTATTTATTTTTTGTGCATCTCATATGCATTTTTTAAAAAAAAAAAAAAACTTTTCACTTGATTATCTTTTTTAATTTTGAGCAACTAGGATGCATTGATTTTTTTTCCTCATAAAAAAAAACCAAAAAATTCAGGTAACTTGTAAGTTTTCTCAACTGTACAACTTTCACCTCATATACATCTCATAGGCATTGTTTTAGGAAAAACGATTCTTTTTTTTAGATTGTTAATCTTCTCTTAGTTGTTGAGCTTCTAATTTCAAACATGCATTGCATTTGCATTTGTTTTTAAAAAAACTTTACCTGAATTTTTCATTTTGTACATATGTATCATTCAGGTAAACTGGTTGTAAGTTGTAACTTTCTTAACAGTAGAACTTTAACTTTCGAGCATGCATGAGCATTAAAAAAAAAAACTCAAAGTGTCATTCGTTCTTATCCAAAGTGTATTGCACTTTTTTGGCAAGATCGTCATTTCAACACTCGCATGAGCGAGCATTTAAAAAATGGGATTTTTTATTCCTTTTTGAGAAAATATTTTAACTGTACAGTTGAGTGCTACTATTCGAGTTTAAACAAAGGACGATAAAACCTTTTTGAAAAAAACTTTGTTTTGAGCAGTTGTCCTGCGTTCGAGCCAGATAATGTACTCAGCAAACTCAGTAAACTCCATGATGGTGCAAAACACATTTGATCATAAATTTTGATTCTTTCTGAAATGTAATCAAAATTATGAAATGAATGACATTAGAAGTTTTCCGAAAAATCATGCATGACTCATTTGATTCTTTATACTAACTTTCGTGTCTGGTCTTTTCAGGTACCCTTGGATTGCTATGTTGTACATACAATTAGTGTCGGCCAAAGAACGTGCAGCCATTCAGTTGCACGAAGCACAAACTGCGCACTCGGATATCCAACGCTCAGGTACGATGAATTGTACTTGATTTTTCCTTAAGATTTGAGTGTCCCTACTCTTTTTGCAGATCAGACGACCACTTCGACGAGGTCGCAACCACGTGAAATGTGACTGCTCCAAAGAACTTACATGTCAAAATTCCACCCACCGTATGTGGAATTCATGCGTATCCCCGAACCAAGCTGTACATCTGTTTTACGGTAAGGTCTAAAACGATCGGTGGTAACCAAGGGGCATCTCCTATTGAGATCGGTCATGTCCGGAGATGGCAAAATATCAAGAGATCATCGAGAGTCTCGTGAAGAATTTAGATGTCAAGCAAAGAAAAGATTATTGTTAGTGCCTTCCATCAGAGGTCCAGGGGCATTTACTTTCCGGCAGGTGATCGTATACAAGTTGTGTTTTCTAGATGGAGCGGAAAAATCAGGACATGCAGTAGGTCCAGTCGCATAGCGAGCACATTTCCCACTAGAAAAATCCCACACCCAGGTAATTAAAGTTGTGATCATTTTTATCCCCGAAATTTGAGTTTTTTCCTTACTCATTGTGCAGCTCGGATAATCATCCAAATCAAAGCTCGTGAAAATCATATCTCGTGCATGACTATTTGCGACGAGTCTAACCCAATAGTGCTAGCCATGGGGCATCCCCAGACGAGATTGAGCAATAACCGGGGCATTTGATAAGCCGAGATAAGAAATCACTGTCCACATCATCCATTGGTTGTAGGGTCCATCCAGGGCGTCGACACGATCGACATATTTTGACTCAATCAACCGAGTCCTTCTCTAGAAGAGGTTTTGAATTAGAAATTTCAGATTTGCCACTAGGGGCATGTACATAATTGTTGTTGAATATTTTCGTTAAATTTTCATTAAAAAAAGAAGCAAAAAAACAAAATCATTTTCTTTAGGGTCACATCCGCCCTTTAATTGGCTACCGATAAAAATAAAGAGAGTGCTCATGCATATTTTGTGAGAGCAGTGAAAAAATAGAAGGGTCAGAGTTGTCCCTAAATCAACTACAAATAAAAAGGGTCTCAGTCGTCTCAAAGCGACTACAAAGAAAGGGCCACAGCCACCCTTCAAATGGCTACATATAAAGAGCGCTCCTGCAACGTTCAAAGCGGGAAATAGGTGAAAGGGCCACAGCCACCCTCCAAACGGCTACAAATAAAAGAGTGACCCCGCGAACCCTGCAAGGGCGGGAGAATAAAAAGGGCCACAGGCACCCTTAAAATGGCTACACAAAAAGAGTGATCTCGCGAAACCGGTGAGGGCGAGAAAATAAAAGAAAGGGTCACAGTCGTCCCTCTAAACGGCTACAGTCAAAAGAGTGATCCCGAAACATCGAGTCGGATATTAAGTGAAAGGGCCACAACCACCCTCAAAATGGTTACATACAAAGAGTGTTTCCCGGATCAGAGACGAGGAATGAAGGGCCACAGCCACCCTCCAAATGGCTACAATCAAAAGAGCTCCGGCAACATCGAAGACGGTGAGAAAAGGGTCACAGCCACCCTCCAAATGGCTACAAATACTCCCGCATCAAGGCGGAAAATGAAGTACGGGTCACAGCCACCGTTTAATCGGCTACCAAATAAAGAGTGCTTCCGCTAGGTTGAAAACCTGAAAGGGCAGCCTAGGCAAAATCAGGAAATGAGAGGCATGGTTGCAAGTTCAGAAATTGCAATCATGGTAAAATGAGAGAAAATAAAAAAACCGAGGGGCACGGTCGGAAATCACTCAATCGGCCGTGGTAAAAGGAGAGAAAAAAGAGAAATTCTCAACAAAAAAAAAGAGAAAAAAGAAAAAAGAGAGAAAAAGAAAAAGAAAAAAGAAAAAAGAAAAGAAAAAAGAGAAAAAAGATCCCGCTAGGTTGTCGCACAATGCACAATTTAGGCAAAAATTAGGGACAAACACTCATGCATAAGCAGTGTCTTCCAGAGTCAACTTGACGGCAAGCGAGACGGTTACAGTCTGCTCTCGCAGGTCGCATTCCAAGGATGAGTAGGACTGTTACAGTCTGTTCCTACAAGTCACAACCGACAATCAGGATCTGAAGTTTTCCAGCTTTCTGAGAGTCACCCCCGACGAATGAAGCCTTAGTATTCAGCCTTCGTAAGTCACGCCACTAGAGGCACTTCTCCAACGGACGCCACTAGAGGCACTTCTCCGACATACGCCGCTAGAGGCATCGCCAAAGGGTCTCCGGTACGGTCTGACGTAGAGGTCTTCCGCCACCAGAGATATCACCAGAGGTTTTTCCGGTACGGTCTGACGTAGAGGTCTTCCGTTACCACACGCCGCTAGAGGCATCGACAAAGGGTCTCCGGAACGGTCTGACGTAGAGGTCTTCCGCCACCAGAGATATCACCAGAGGTTTTCTCGGTACGGTCTGACGTAGAGGTCTTCCGTTACCACTCGCCACTAGAGGCATCACCAAAGGTTCTCCGGTACAGTCTGACGTAGAGGTCTTTCGCCACCAGAGATATCACCAGAGGTTTTCCGGTGCGGTCTGACGTAGAGGTTTTTCCGTTACCACTCGCCACTAGAGGCGTCACCAGAGGTTGTTGGTACTGTCTGACGTAGAGGTCTTCTGTTACCAATCATCACCAAAGGTTTTACTTTATTGCACGCCACTGGAGGCTTTTTCTTGTCGCTCGCCACTAGAGGCATCATCGATCAAGATTTTACTTTTCCGCACGCCACTGGAGGCTTTATTTTCTGCACCGCCAACGAAGGCACCGCCAACAGGGGCACCGCCGACCGAGGCTTTACTTTTTCCGCACGCCACTGGAGGCTTTACTTTCTGCACTACCAATGGAGGCACCGCCAACAGGGGCACCGCCGACAGAGGTTTTATTTTTTGCGTTACCAATGGAGGTACCGCCAACAGGGGCACCACCGACGGAGGTTCTATTTTCCGCACGCCAACGGAGGCACCGCCAACAGGGGCACCGCCGACAGAGGTTCTACTTTTTCGCACCATCAATAAAGCCAAAGGGCGCCTTGGAGACTTGAAGACCCGGAAGAAGATATACTTCCTAGCCAAAATTAGTGTTTACTCGTCTTTGGACAAACCCCCTCGAATGCATTCTACGAGAGTTCGTCCAAAGAGGGGCAAGCTGTAAACACCTAATTTTGGTACGCGCGACACGTACGTGACATGTTAAAAAATGTTACGTGTAACGCCTTTAAAAAAGGAAGTATTTAAATATGGAAGGTCACGGGGTTGCTAAAAATAGGCTAAGTTTAAATTTGGATAGTGTAGATGCATTTAATATTGTGTAATATTCAGAAAATATGTGATAAATATTTATGGCAATATGCAATAAATATTTATTCATAATTTTCGGAATTAATTAGTGCATATTAGGGAAAATATTGTTTTCCTAATTTTTTGTATTAATCTAGCTATAAAAGGACCCCTTGTACATGTAAAAAAGAGGACAACAACAATAATATTATACCAGTTCTCGAAATTCGTGCAAAATTTGTTTTTTCTGGCAACATTTTCTTTCCCCTTCAGTTGCTGCTGAAGGCTTCCTCTCCGCCGGTACTAGACTTCCGACTTCGCCCGGCCACAGTCCGCCCTGCTTCGCCCCGGTCGAGCCGCTGCCACCCAGCCTTCGCCTGGGCCGGTGCTCGCCGACCAAACGGTCTGTTCCCGACTCCGATTGAGATCGTTGTTTCCATCGCCGGTGAACCAAAGTGCTGCCTGACCGGAGCTCGCCTGACTGGCACACCAGAATCTTGCTACCCTAAGTGCTGGTTGCTGGTTTGTCTTCGTCGGAAGCTGCTATCTCACCGGAATCCTTCATTCACAGTCGCTGTCAGCCGTGTCCTCCTATGCTGTTGTACGGTGTCCATCTATTCACATGTATAGGTAATGTTGTCCTCTGCAGTTGCTTTCTATCTATCTATTTATTAATTATTATTATTATTATCATATTAATATTAAGTATAGTGTAGATTTAGCCAAGTAACTTAACTGAATATTATGATTTGGATTGTTTAAACATGTCATGTAGGTTTGATAATTGTTAATAATGAATTCTTATTTTATTTTAGATATAATTGGTCCATAGTTGTTAATTTCAAGAGATGTAATTTAATCTTTATTTCACAATTTTAATTACTCTTAGTTATATATATAGTTGAAAAATTAAATTGGCAAATTAAGCGAATTGTGTACCGAAAGGGCGTAGTTAAAAAATTATATTTTTTTAATTCGTAATAGAACCTCCGAATCCGAATTTCTAATCGTAGACCGATTTAATACCTAAGTGTTTAATTTGTTATTTGCTTAGGTAATTTAGGATTCTAGTTAGCCTTTATTAACTAGTGGCGACTCTTTTCAAAATTGCACGTTTTCAAAACGTAATCGCCTTAGGTCAGATTTTAGGTCCGACAACAGTCACCCTCCAAATGGCTACAAATACTCCCGCATCGAGGCGGAAAATAAAGTACGGGTCACAGCCACTGTTTAATCGGCTACCGAATTAAGAGTGCTTCCGCTATGTTGAAAACCCGAAAGGGCGGCCTAGGCAAAATCAGGAAATGAGGGGCATGGTTGCAAATTCATAAATTGCAATCATGGCAAAAGGAGAGAAAAAAAAAAACCGAGGGGCACGGTCGGAAATCTCTCAATCGGCCGTGGCAAAAGGAGAAAAAAGAAATTCTCAAAAAAAAAAAAAGAGAGAGATCCCGCTAAGTTGTCGCGTCATGCGCAGTTTAGGCAAAAATTAGGGACAAACATTCATGCGCATGCGTATTTTCTACGATACAGCGTCTTCAAAGTCAAACTCACGACAAGCGGGGCGGTTACAGTCTGCTCCTGCAAGTCACCATTCAAGGATAAGTAGGACAGTTACAGTCTGTTCCTACGAGTCAGCTTCATGACAGGCGGGACGGTTACAGTCTGCTCTCGCGAGTCACCATTCAAGGATGAATAGGACAGTTACAGTCTGTTCCTACAAGTCAATTTCACGGCAAACACAACGGTTAGAGTCTGCTCTCGCGAGTCACCATTCAAAGATGAGTAGGACTGTTACAGTCTGTTCCTACAAATCAATCGACGATCGGGATCTGAAGTGGTCCAGCTTTCTGAGAGTCACCCCCGACGAACGAAGTCTTAGTCACGCCACTAGAGGCACTTCTCCAACGGACGCCACTAGAGGCTCTTCTCCGACATACGTTGCTAGAGGCATCGCCAAAGGGTCTCCGGTACGGTCTGACGTAGAGGTCTTCCGCCACCAGAGATATCACCAGAGGTTTTCCGGTACGGTCTGACGTAGAGGTCTTCCGTTACCACTCACCACTAGAGGCATCACCAAAGGTTCTCCAGTACAGTCTGACGTAGAGGTCTTTCTCCACCAGAGATATCACTAGAGGTTTTCCGGTACGGTCTGACGTAGAGGTTTTTCCGTTACCACTCGCCACTAGAGGTGTCACCAGAGGTTGTTGGTACTGTCTGATGAGAGGTCTTCTGTTACCAATCATCACCAAAGGTTTTACTTTATTGCAAGCCACTGGAGGCTTTTCCTTGTCGCTCACCACTGGAGGCGTCATCGATTGAGGTTTTACTTTATTGCACGCCACTGGAGGCTTTTTCTTGTCGCTTGCCACTGGAGGCATCATCGAGCAAGGTTTTACTTTTTCGCCCGCCACTGGAGGCTTTACTTTCTGCACTACCAATGGAGGCACCGCCAACAGGGGCACCGCCAACGGAGGTTCTATTTTCCGCACGCTAACAGAGGCACCGCCAACAGGGGCACCGCCGACAGAGGCTCTACCTTTTGTGTACTTTCCGAAATAAGCCAGGCTACCTTGGAGACTTGAAGACGGAAGAAGATATACTTCCTAACCAAAATTAGTGTTTACTCATCTTTGGACAAACCCCCTCGAATGCATTCTACGGGAGTCCGTCTAAAGAGGGGCAAGCTGTAAACACCTAATTTTGGTACGCGTGACACGTATGTAACACGTTCAAAAATGTTATGTGTAACGCGTTTAAAAAAGGAAGTATTTAAATATGGAAGGTCACGGGGTTGCTAGAAATAGGCTTAGTTTAAATTAGGATAGTATATATGAATTTAATATTGTGTAATATTCAGAAAATATATGATAAATATTTATGGCAATATGCAATTAATATATATTCATAATTTTCGGAATTAATTTATGTATATTAGGGAAAATATTGTTTTCCTAATTTTAGGTGCAAATCTAGCTATAAAAGGACCCCTTGTCAATGTAAAAACACACAGAAAAAACGAAATAAGAATAAAATACTATTAATTTTCGAAAACTGTGCAATTTTTTTTTTTTTTTTTTGCCTTCTCTTTCCCGTTTTTTTTCCGATTTGATGCTACATCACCGGAGTCCACCACCATACCTCGCTGGAGTCCAACTCACCGTTCGCTCTCCCCGCCCTCGCTATCGTCGAGCCACTCGTACCCAACGGTGTACTAGGCCAGCCCTGCCACCCACTGTCGCCGTCGCCGTCCTCGACTCCGGCCAATCTTCTGTCGCTCCGGATATCGGCGGATACGTCCCTCAGCCCATACCCACCAGAGCTGCTGGGTTGCGTCCGTCCCTGCCGGTGCCGCCACGTCGCCTGTCGTCCGCTGCTGCCTGCTCCGGCGCCCTCTGCTGCCTGCTCCGGCGACCTCTGCTGTCTGTTCCGGTGGCTGCTGTCTTCTAGGAGAAGACGAGGTAAGTTTTTTTTTTTTTTTTTTTAATATTATTATTATTACTTAATAATTAGTTTTTTTTGTTATTTTCTATTATTTATTATTATTATCATGTTGTGTTAATTAGATAGTTAAAATTTAAATTTAATTAGATACCATGTTTTTGTAAATATGTGTATATGACATGTAATTTTTAAATTGTATCATGATTTTGAACATGCTTAATTCCGTTTAGATTTTAACTTAATTAAGAGTTTTTTAGATGTTTAATAGTTTTTTTTTCATGCTTAGATTTGTCGTTAATAATGGTTTCGCATAAAAATTAGTTTAGTTTTTTTTATAACGTTAGATTAACTTGACGTAGCACATGTTTAAATTTAAAATTGGCAAATATGTTAATTAAGTACCGAAAGGGCGTGATTAGAAAAATATTTTTTTAAAATCCGTAACAGAACCCCCGAACTCAAATTTTGGATCGCAGACCGATTTAATACCTAGGTGTTCAATTCATTATTCACTTAGGTAATTTAGGATTCTAGTTAGCCTTTATTAACTAGTGGCGACTCTTTCAAAATTCACGTTTTCAAAACATAATCGCCTTAGGTCGGATTTTTAGGGTCCGACAGGGATGAACTTGCTGTGGTTGAAGATGATGGTATGTGTAATGATTGTATGATTTCTCCCAGAGCACTCGCCAAGAAAGAGAAGCAGAAACTAATCCAATTTCTCATCGGTTTGAATGAGACTTTTGCTTCCATTCGTTATAATCTCTTGATGATGAACCCCGTTCCATCTTTGAACTATGCTTATTCCATATTAGTTCAGGAGGAAAATCAGAGGATGATTGTTGGCACTGGATCCTCCAATGCAGCTGTGTTATATTCCTCTCGCAATAGCAATAGTAATTTTGGTGGAAACTCTGGAGGTAATTCAGGAGGAAGATATTCCGGGAATAATAACAATGGTAGCATTCAAAAGACAAATGTCAACAAGAAGGCCTGGTTGTGTACATTCTGTGGTCGTAAGGGACACAAGATGGACAACTGTTGGAGAAAACATGGAGTGCATGAAGAAGTCAAAAGGAGATGGGCAGCTCAAGCTGCCACAGAAGCCACTGATTCTAATGAAGGATGAGGAAATAATTCTATGAACATTGATCAAACTCATTCATTTAAGGTCCAACAGCAACAACAACATTATCCTCAGCAGCAATACCATAACACTTTCATGGACCATCCAATGTCTCAAGGGCTAGATCATCATTCTTTGATGGTGTCTTCCTCTAATGACCTCTCAATGTCAGGTATAACTTTCAATGCTGCTGTTTCACATCTTTCTACCACGGTTCAATGGATTATTGACAGTGGGGCCACAAATCATATGACATGCCAAATGAATTGGTTGGTTAATATTAAAGCCAATAATACGGGAGATAGATCAGTTACTTTACCAACTGGTCAATCTGTTGCTGTTACTCACATTTGTAGTTGTTTGGTCAATGGTTGCTTGCCTCTCAACAATGTTCTTTATGTGCCAAATTTTCAATACAACTTGATCTAAGTTTCTCAGTTATGTAGAGATCTTTCATGCTCTATTGAGTTCTCTTCTGGTCACATGAAGTTTCAGGGCCTTTTGAATGGGAAACTAGTGGGAAGTGGTAAGCAGAAGGGAGGCCTTTATCTGCACCAACCTTTGCTCAATAATGGTGTTGAAGAAGTAACAACAGCTTTGAATGGAGTTTGTCGTGATGATGAAGAAACTCTATGGCACAGGAGATTAGGACATTTACCTTTAGCTCAGTTACAAAAGTTATTTCGTTTGAAAGATAATGTTGCTAGTGTACAAGACTGTTTGATTTGTCCATTAGCAAGGCAAACAAGGAATCCTTTTCCTATAAGTGTAACTAGAGCAAAGAAACCCTTTGATTTAGTCCATATGGATCTTTGGGGACCCTATAAAGTTCAATCAATTGAAGGTTTTCGTTACTTCTTAACAATTGTGGATGATTATTCTAGAAGTACTTGGGCCTGTCTTATGCGCAGTAAAGATGAAAGAGTTTTACATGTGAAGCATTTTATTAGAATGGTGAAAACTCAGTTTCAGGTTCAGGTGAAAGTATGTCGATTAGATAATGGAACTGAATTTATCAATGGGTTGATCAATGTTTTTTTTAGTTCTTTGGGGATTATACATCAAACAAGTTGTGTATATACCCCTCAACAAAACGGAGTGGTTGAGCGCAAACATCGACACTTACTTGAGGTATCAAGAGCATTAAAACTGCAAGCTCATGTTCCAGATAAGTACTGGAGCTTCTGCATACACACTGCGTGTTATCTAATCAATGTGCTGCCATCTACTTTGCTGAATGGGAAAGCTCCATTTGAAGCTCTTTATGGGAGGTCTTTTGACACTAGTCATTTGAGGGTGTTTGGTACTTTGTGTTTTGCAGCAAACCTGAATGCTTCAGACAAATTTCAATCTAGATCCATTCCCTTAGTCTTCCTTGCGTATTCACCAACCCAAAAAGCGTATAGGATGCTCAATATTCGAACAAAACAGCTCTTTGTAAGTCAAGATGTTCGATTTAAGGAACATATTTTTCCTTTCACCATGGATCGAGATATGCTACAGCAATTACTTGAGGAGAAAGTCACTACACATTCTCCATCATACTTCGATGATGATGAAATTCCTTTGAATTCTTCCACTACTGAGGCAATTTCAACGCCAGATTCAGATCTTCATGCAGACATTCAATTTGATGTGCTTGCACAAACCACTATCTTCCATGATGCTGTAAATGCAGGCACTCCTACTGCTTCTCCATCAGCTTCACACAATAATTTGGGGAGTTCAGACCATCAATCGGATTCTCCAGAAGCTCCACCAATTTTACCAGTTCAAGCTCCTCTCAAAAGATCCACTAGAACAAAAACAGTTCCAAAATGGGCTATGATTACGTGATGACTTGTGGTCTTCTTGATTACACAAAAATTGTCCCAGAATACAAGTGTTTCTTGAATTCTATCTCAAGAATCCATGAACCACTTACATATGAGGAAGCTGCAGTTGATCCTCAATGGGTCCAATCCATGAAAGCGGAGATTTCTGCCTTGGAGGACAATAAGACATGGAGAATTGTTGATCTTCCTGATTCTGCTGATCCAATTGGATGCAAATGGGTCTTCAGAGTGAAGTATAATGCAGATGGATCATTAGACAGGTACAAAGCTAGACTTGTGGCAAAATGATATACTCAAAAGGAAGGGAAGGACTTTAAGGAAACATTCTCTCCAGTAGTCAAGATGGTTACTGTGAGATCTCTTTTGTCTATTGCCTCTGCAAAACATTGGCCAATCTATCAATTAGATGTGAATAATGCTTTCCTTCAAGGGGACTTGGAAGAAGAAGTCTACATGAGTATTCCACCTGGTATTGAACATGGTTTGCATTCAAATGGAATAGTGAAAGTTTGTCGATTGATTAAGTCCTTATATGGACTAAAACAAGCTTCAAGGCAGTGGAACTTGAAGCACACCAAGTCTTTACTTCAACATGGGTATCTGCAGAGTAGTTTTGACTACTCACTTTTTAGTAAATTTGATGAGGGAAAACAAGTTCATCTACTTGTTTATGTTGATGACCTCTTCATAAGTGGATCTGATGCAAGAATGATTGCAGACCTCAAGCAAGTTTTGAAAGATCACTTCAAACTTAAAGATTTGGGAGCATTACGTTATTTTCATGGTTTGGAAGTGGCTAGAACAAATGAAGGAATCATCATGAACCGAAGGGAATATGCATTGGAGCTAATTGCTGAAGCTGGATTAATGAATGGAAAGACTGCCCCAACACCTATGGAGCAAGGACTCAAGCTTTCCTCCGTTGAATATGATCGACATTTTGGCTTGAATGAAGGAGACTATCTAATTGAAGACATCGAATTCTATAGAATAATAGTTGGCAGATTACTATATCTTACTATGACAAGGCCCGATATATCTTATTCTGTGCAAGCATTGAGCCAATTTGTACATCAGCCAAAACAATCACATTTGGTTGCTGCATTAAGAGTAGTGAGGTATATCAAAGGGAGTCCTGGACAAGGTCTGCTATTGCCTTCAAACAATGATCTGAATTTGATGCAGGTGTATTGTGATAGCGATTGGGGAACTTGTGCTATTACAATAAGGTCGATAACGGGATATTGTGTGAAGATCAGGGGTAGTGTATTATCCTGGAAAGCTAAGAAGCAAGCAACAGTCTCAAGATCAAGTGCAGAGGCTGAATATCGAAGCATGGGAATGGATGTTGCTGAAACGATTTGGATCATAGGATTACTCAAAGAGTTGGGAATAAATTTGAACAAACCAACATCTCTCTTTTGCGACAACAAAGCTGCAATTCAAATTGCGAGCAATCCAATGTTTCATGAACGCACCAAACACATAGAGATTGATTGTCACTTTGTGAGGGAGAAGATTGAAGTTGGAGTAATCACACCCAGCCATGTTGATTCAAAAGATCAAATGGCTGACATTTTAACCAAAGCACTTGGTAAGCAGCAGCATCACAATCTGCTTAAGGAGTTTGGCACCCGTGATATCTTCAATCACGAAGAACAGCAAGAAGGAGAATAGATCAGGGGGAATGAAGAAGTGTGAAGAACTATGAGGACCTTTTTTAACTTTAGAGAAAGTCGAGGATGTTTTATATTCAATTACATATTTTAGTTGAATTAGTTCTTTGTAATCGAATATATAGAAACTCGGCTACAGTGATGAATATAATGAACGCTCATGGAGATTGAGGAGATCCCTCGCTTCTCTTCTCCTTGGGTTTATGGTATTTTCACTATTTGACAGTAACCATTAAAGATTTATGCAAAGAGGGAGATGAAAACCCATTTTATGTAAATTGAAACAGATGTGATAAAGAAGGAGACCTAACCTTGCAGCCTGTACCCAGTTTCGCTTTGTTGCGGTGTAACCCACTCACCGTCAGTCATACCAACCTGCCCTAGCCACCAAATCTTGTAGCCAATTCGACGGCACCACCCTTCCATTGCACAATCGAGATTGAATCGATATTTTGTTGTGTTCATCGTTTGGGAACTAGAAGAGATAAATTAGATGGTAAGTGGAATATGAAGAGGCCCTAAACTGAGGGTGCGACAGTAGTTGAAGCCTGAAGAACGGAAGAGGTTCTTTAATGTGTTAGATTGAAAAGCTGTAACCGAAACGAATTTGAAGGAGTTGAGTTGTGGAGCGAAGCTGTTAACTTTCAACGCGTAATATGGACGGGCGCGAGAGAGGATGCCGATATGGCATTACTAGGTGAGCCAAGAATACTGACGTGACTATTGCATTGAGTTTTTAGTCTATTTCCTCCTCCTTTATATAAGATTTAGATCTTATTTTATAAAACTATCATATATTTGATAAAAAAGTATATATTAAATAATGATGTGAGAGATATTATGTAACGGACCGTGAGAATTGTTTAAACAAATTGGAAGAAATCTAGAGAATTTAGAGATATATGTGGAAATTCCATGTCATCGAGCGTTACTTATGAAATTGATTAACTAATAAAAAAAAATTCTTTTGAACAACTAAGGAGATCAAAATCTTATGTGTCAAGATTATGGAAGACTCTTCAGATTGTAGATAGATAGATACTACTAGCTAGCTATGCGAGTCCAATCGCACCATATTTATCATTTGAAGGGGGTACATGCATAGCTATTACATAGAGCCGTGGCGCTGCTGTATGGAAACAATGCCACCCGTCGGTTCGACGGCAACTCCGGGATGGGCCTGTCCAAGGCCAAAAACTCCACCACCTTGTCCATTGACGGTCTGCCTTTGCTCTTACTCACTGTGCACAACAACCCCAGTTCCATAACCTGAATCGCTTGATCGATGTTAAAAACCGAACCCATCCTCCGATCTACGAGCTTCAGCTTCTCGTCTGCCTCATGCATTCTCTTGCAAACTCCAACAAATCCTTCTCCTCATGTACCGCCTCCGGGTCATGCCTCTTTCTTCCGGAGATAACCTCGAGTGCGAAAACCCCGAACTCTAACACGTCAGCAGCGCAACTAACCGCTGATTCAAACTGCCTCGATTGCGGTCCAGATAGGAAAAACCCATAGTCGCCCAACACGGCTCGGAAATTGATGTCGAGAAGGACACTAGTGGTCTTCATGTTCTTATGGGTGAGTTTCTTGGATTGCAAGAAAGATAAGGCGTCTGCCATATCTTTTACAACTCTTAACCGCCTCGTCCAAGGCAGGACTCTAGGCCCGAACACCCATTGGTCGAGTCCTCCGTTCAGGAAAAACTCGTACACAATGATTGTCTCACGAGTATCATGGCACCATGAGAAAAGTATGTAAAACATGCAACATGTTTGAAAAAGATGGTTTTATGGACCAATGTGTTTTAAAATGTATAACATGTTTGCAAAAGATGGTAAAATGACATTTCATGCATTTGAAATTTTAAAAATAATAATTATACATATATATATATATATATATATATATATATATTTATAATATTACATATTACCATATCTTTACTTTACATGGTTAATAACTGCATCACTACCTAAATGTTGAACCCTAAATTGAAATTAAAAGTTTAATTACTAAATATTAAAAAGATAAATTTCATGTAGTAATTTGTAATTCTATCAAAATCCAAGTAACAATATCTTTATTAATCCATAATAATAATAAATAATAGCAAGTAGAAGAACAGAGAAGAATAATCTTAGGAAAAATGTTAAATTGGCTTTTAGATAAAGTACACACAATTGTCCAAACCTATTCAAATTGAACAAATTATTGCATATATGAATTT
Source organism: Clarkia xantiana subsp. parviflora (assembly GCA_036873135.1). Lineage (NCBI taxonomy): Eukaryota > Viridiplantae > Streptophyta > Magnoliopsida > Myrtales > Onagraceae > Clarkia > Clarkia xantiana. The sequence continues at coordinate 6,440,244 of JAPTYO010000017.1, read as the reverse complement.
CATAAGTTAATTTTTATTTGCCATAAATGACATAATTGATATTGAGTTTTTTCTTTTAATAAAAACACATTTTTGAAATTCATAGAATGTCATTTTACTATCTTTTCCAAACATGTTATACATTTTAAAACATATTGGTCTATAAAACCATCTATTTCAAACATATTGTACATTTTAAAACATAATTGTCCATAAAACTATTTTTTTCAAACATATTGCATGTTTTACATACTTTGCCCTGGCACCATCCACGAATCAGGACTAGATTCGGATTGATGGGTTCCGATGTAATCGTTAGCCCCGTTAACAGCCAATGGACGGCGAGTAGGTCCAGTGGGCCTCGCGAAAAGCCTGGAAGGCCCAGAGGCCCAGCACGAAGGGTCCCGACTTTAGCGGTCCCGATGTATGAGCTGAACGCTCCCGATGAGAAGCCTCTGAGTAGGCCCCGATATGCCTTAGTAAAGGCCCCGATAATAAAGCCCCGTAGAGGCTGGACCTGTCCCGCAGAGACTGAAGGTCCTGGGTGGTGATCTAGAATGAGACAACTCTGGAGTCTCCGACAGGAGTCGGGACTTGTGATCAGAGGATAAAGACCGAGAAACCCGCCTACTAGATAGAGTAGTGGGAGACGGTTAGAGATAAAGATAAATCCCCCGAGATACGCAGGGCGTGCCCGAGATACGCGGAGTATGGGTAAGATACGCGGAGCGTGGGGCGAGATATATGGAATCCCAACCGAGATATACGGAATCGTGGCGAGATACACGGAATCACGGGTACAACGGCCAAGTATGGCCACAGGTAGCCGGGCAACTCCTCCTTCTATATAAAGGAGGAAGTTACCTCAGAAAACACACTATCTAATACGCACTTAGATTACTACTGCCACCCCATTGATCATATACTCATTTAAGCATCGGAGAGGGATTCTGGGTCACCACCCAGGTCATCCCCTTTTGCAGGATTACGCGGAGCCCAGGAGTCCAGAGCATTCCGTCAAGGACGTAACGGAGCTTCGCCCGTGATCCAACATTGGCGCCGTCTGTGGGAAACTTACAAAAAGTCAAGATAGTTTCTACCAGATCAATGGCCGGTGGTGGCAAGAAGAAGCAAGTTCAGGCTGGCAGTTCTCGTCCCGCAGGAACTGTGAATTCCCCGTTGCCGGAACGTGTTGCTGAACAAGGTGAGAACCCCGCTCTTTCCCAGACAAGGGGGCAGGGTGATGGCTATGAGGTCTCAGTCCGAGACACAGAGAGGAACAGGCAGGATGTCCCGCGTAGGGAGGAAGATGAGGCTCCCCCGAACCCGGTGGGCCATGGAGGAGAAGGAGTCCCGCGAAGGGAAGAAGGGTCGTCTTCGAACTCGGAGTTGGCCAAGGCAGTAGCAGATGCTATGCCCATGTTCTGGGCCGCCATGGAGGCCTTGTTGGACAAAAGAGAGGCTGCCAGGAGGGCGGAGGAGTTGCCTCCGCGAGAAGAATTACCATCACCCCCGCCGAGGGTGGACCCAGAGGAACAGGAGGTTCCGCCCAGGAGCAAGGGTAAGGAACCAGCACACCTGGAGAAGTTCGTGGTCGACGGCCCAGGACCAGTGCAAAATAGGACCATTCCCCTGAATGGCCCCATCACCCCCGATCAGGTGGTGAAGATCGTTAGCATCTGCATGGGTGATCAGAAGCAGATGACATCGGAGCTAAGGGATCGGTCCAGCCATCCTTTCGTACCGCGGCTGATAGATAACGTCGCCCCGCCCGGGCTAGGTATCCCGACCATCAAGGAGTACGATGGTGAGGGGGACCCAGTTCGCCATGTTCAGAGGCATGTCCAGGCCTGTATGGGACGAACATCGAACGATGACCTCATCTGTTCATTATTCCCGATAACCCTCGGAGAAAGGGCCATGACTTGGTTCTTCAGCCTCCCGCCAGGATGCATCACGTGCTGGGCTGATATGCATGATCGCTTCATCAAGTAGTACCAAGGTCGGAGGCGTCTTCTGAAGAGTGTGAGGTCCTTGACCCAGGTGGTGCAGAGACCCGATGAATCGTTGGCATACTACTACCAACGGTTCACTGCTAGTGCTGCGGAGATTGATGAAGAAATCTCGGAGGGAGAGACCATCCGTACTTTCCTGCGGAACTTGAGCGCTCCGTACGGCTCCGACCTGATGCACAGCGTAGCCGCGAAGGCCGTGTGGAGTATGGAGGGCCTGCAAGCGAGGGTGAAACAGCAAATCGACGTCCAGGAGTCGAAGATTGCTGCCGGAGAGCTCGATCCCCCGAAATCGGGGAGAGGAAAGCCATTTTCCAAGCTGTCTGATGATCGCAAAGGGAGCGACAAGTCGGAAGGAAGTAGGAACCGTGGTCGTCCCGATAAAAGAGAAGACAAGCGTCCTCCGAGGAAGGACAACCGAGAAGGTCGGGCCGTTCCCATCAATAGCTCGATGACCTCTGTGTTATCTGTGATGGACAGACAGGGTCTCGCCCGATACCCCCCGAGGAAAGAAGGTGAATTCCTAGGAGGCCGCCCTGACCGTTACTGTCGCTACCATCGAGCAAATGGCCACGACACCGAAAACTGTCGGGAGTTGAAGAAGGAAATTGAGAAGCTGATCCAGTAGGGGAAGCTAAAAGAATTCGTCGGAAGGGGGCGGTGCCGATCTCGCTCCAAAAGTCGGTCCCGGTCCCGTTCCAAGTCCCGCGACCGATCCCCGAAGAAGAAGAAGGTTGAGCAAGAAGCCTCAGGTTCGGGTGCTCGTAAGGAGAGGCGGGGAACTATCAACGTCATCCATGGAGGAATGGCGGCGGGAGGTGATACCTCTGCTTCTAGGGAGAACTACGCTTCCCGCATATCTGCCGCGGTGGTGCTAGGCAAAAGGTCCCGGTCGTGGACCCTGAAGGAGGAAATGGTAATTTCTTTCTCGGCGGAGGATCTAGTAGGCGTGGAGAGCCCTCACGATGACGCCTTGGTCGTGACCCTGGATGTAGACGGATTCAAGATGAAGCGGATCCTAATAGACGGAGGGAGTTCCTCCGATATTCTTTTCATGGACGCTCTGGAAGCCATGGGAAAGACGAAGAAGGACCTCACACAGGTGGACTTCCCGATGGTGGGATTCTCTGGTTCCACCTCTTACCCGCTGGGAATGATTACCTTACCGGTGGAGTTTGGTAGTGGCTGGAAGATGGAGAAGCGAAACGTAGATTTCGTTGTCGTGGAGTCTGCGGGGGCATACAACGCCATTATCGGGAGGACCACTATCACCTCTCATGGCGGTCGCTTTGACGGTCCACCAGAAGATGAAGTTCCCGACTGACAACGGAGTCGGAGAGGTCAAGGGGGACCAAGTGGCATCGCGGAAATGCTATGTTAACGCTACTCGACGGAGAAGGTGGGAGGCCATGACTGTCCTTCAGACTGATGCCGATCCTCGAGAGGAGTATGGGCGTCCCGCCCCCATGGAGGATCTGAAGGAGGTTGAGATCGATGGGCCTCAGAGGAAGGTGAAGATCGGGTCTGCCTTGTCGGAGGAAAGAGCCAAAGAGTTGATCGAGCTCCTGAAGGAGTTTAAGGAGCTGTTTGCCTGGTCCCCGAGTGATATGCCAGGAATCAGTCCCGACGTGATAGTGCACGAGCTGAAGATAGACCCCGCGATCAAGCCTATCGCACAGAGAAGGCGTCCGATGGGCGCGGACAAGAGGATCGCGATCCAGCAAGAGGTGGGCAAACTGCTCGATGCTGGATTCATCAAGGAGCTCCGATTCCAGACTTGGGTGGCTAACCCAGTCCTGGTACGAAAGAGTAACGGGAAGTGGCGGATGTGTGTCGATTTCCGCGACTTGAACAAAGCTTGCCCGAAGGATTGCTACCCGCTCCCGAGGATTGATCAGTTAGTGGATGCCACATCGGGACATGAGCTGTTGAGCTTCATGGATGCCTATTCCGGGTACAACCAGATCAAGATGGCGAAGGAGGATGCCCCCCATACGGCCTTCTATGCTGACAGTGACGTCTACCATTATGACGTGATGCCCTTTGGATTGATCAATGCCGGAGCAACTTACCAGCGAATGGTGAACAAGTTGTTCGGAGACATGTTGGGGAAAACCATGGAGGCGTATGTGGATGACATGCTGGTGAAGTCCCGACAGGCAGGAGACCATGTCCAGAACTTGGCGGCAGCGTTTGAGCGGATGAAGTTCCATCAGGTTCGGCTGAACCCCGACAAATGTGCTTTCGGGGTGAACTCGGGGAAGTTCCTAGGGTTCATGGTGAGCCAGAGAGGAATCGAGGAGAACCCTGAGAAGCTGCGAGCAATCGAGGAGATGCAGTCCCCGAGGAATCATCGGGAGGTTCAGGTGCTGAATGGCCGGTTGGCCGCGATGAATCGGTTCCTATCCAAGGCAAGTGACCGAGCAATGCCATTTTTTGATGTGCTGAGGGCCCACAAGAAGTTCGAATGGACCGACAAGTGCGAGGAGGCATTCCAAGCACTCAAGCAACACCTCCATACCCTTCCGCCGTTGGCGAAACCAGTTCCAGGCGAGCCGCTTTATCTCTATTTGGCTGTTTCCGATGTGGCTGTTAGTTCTGTTTTGATTAAAATTGTTAAGGGCAACCAAGTGTCCGTCTATTATGTAAGCAAGGCGTTTGCCAAGTCTGAAATAAACTATCCCGCTATTGAGAAGTATCTCTCCGCATTGATTATTGCCGCTCGAAAGCTACGACCTTACTTCCATGCCCATGAGGTCACGGTATTGACTAATCAGCCCCTGAAACACTTTTTGAACCGACCGGAGGCGTCGGGGAGATTGTAAAATGGGCCATCGAGCTGACGGAGTTCCGTATTCATTTCGCTCCAAGAACCGCTATTAAAGGCCAGGCATTGCAGATTTTATAGCTGAGTCTACGGCACCCGATCTGGAAGTAACGGGTCCCGCAGAGGGGGCAACCATGGAAGAAGTCCCGACAACAGAACAACAGCCAGAACAGCCAAATGAGGAGAACACCTGGGAGATGTACACTGATGGTTCATCGAGTGTAGAAGGCACGGGGGCAGGATTCATATTGATACTGCCCGGTGGAGGCGAGCCCCTACGATATGCCTTGGCGTTGACGTTCAAAGCCACCAACAACGAAGCGGAGTATGAGGCTCTCATCACAGGCCTTAACATTGCCAAGGGCACGGGGGTCGATCATTTAAAAGTAAAGTGCGATGCCAGCTTGGTTGTAAATCAAGTCCAGGGGAATTATGAAGCCAGGAGCCCGACAATGAAGAAGTATTTGCACGAGGTGCAGACTTTGAAGGGAAGCTTCAAAAGCTTCGACATCGAGGCGATCCCGAGGGAAGAGAGCGCAGAAGCAGATGCCTTGAGCAAGTTCGCTCTGGGAGTGGCCCCCGAGGAGAATCGGAAGGTACATTTCCTAGAAAAGGTAATTATCTCAAACATTGATCCGGCGGAGATCTGCGCTATTGAGACAGGATCGGAGGAAGAGGAGAAGCCCACTTGGATGACCCCGATGGTCACATACCTGACTACGGGGGTACTCCCCGATGACAAAGTGGCAGCTGTCAGGTTGCGTCGGATTGCGGACAACTACACGATGGTGGACAACCAATTATACAAAAAAGGGTACGTAAAGCCTTTTCTAAAATGCGTGGCGGAACCTGACACGAATCGGATCCTGAGGGAGCTACACGAGGGGGTCGCGGCCTGTCATGAAGGGGCCCGATCTCTAATAAGGAAGGCATTAAACTTAGGCAACTATTGGCCCTCGATGAACAAGGAAGCGACCGCGATGGTCCGATCCTGTGATGCATGCCAGAGGTACACCCCGAATATTGTGGCTCCCGCCGCGGACTTAATGCCCATCAGGAGTGCATGGCCCTTCGCGCAATGGGGGATTGATTTGGTGGGACCTCTTCCCCAAGCGAAAGGTCAGTGCAAGTATTTGCTCGTGGCCATCGATTACTTTTCAAAGTGGATAGAGGCTAAAGCATTGGCTAGAACGACCGGGCAGCAGATCCTCAAGTTCCTTCAAACTCAGATCGTATCCCGGTACGGGGTTCCTCGAGTGTTGATCAGCGACGACGGCCCTCCGTTCAATGGGGCTCAGTTGAAGGAGTACCTGGAAGAATTAAACATTGAGCATCAGACCGCTTCAGTCCGCCACGCTCAGACCAATGGCCAGGTAGAGTCAGCCAATAAGATCCTGATGGATGGCTTGAAGAAGAGAGTCTATGCCTTGCAGGGCCATTGGCTGGATGAGCTCGAAAATGTGCTGTGGGCTGTTAGAACAACACCCAAGCAATCGACGGGGGAAACTCCGTTTGGCCTGGTCTATGGCATGGAGGCAGTCGCTCCCGTGGAAATAGCGGTGGCATCCCATCGCGCGAAATATTACGAGCCTCTGACAAATGAGGAAATGAGGCGTCTAGACTTAGACTTGCTCGAGGAGAAAAGATGGAAGGCTGATGAAGTTCAAGCCCGAATGCCAGCCCGATATTACAATCGGCGTGTCAGGTCCCGACAATTCTTCGTGGGAGAACTTGTCTGGCGGAGGAACGAGTTCGTTCACCAAGATCGGATCAACAAGCTATCGCCAAAATGGGAGGGACCTTACAAGATCGTAGGGATGCCAGCACCCAATGCATACAGGCTAGAGGACCTTGATGGCAAGATATTGAAGCATTCCTTCAGTGGCGAATACTTGAAGAAGTATCATGTTTGATATTAAGCCGCCGTGAAGAGCGCAAATTGTTTATCAATAAGATCCGATGTAAGCCTATTTTGAGTTATTATGAATAAAAGAAGTTGCTTCCGATCAAATTGCTTTTAGATTTATTCTAACTGTTAGTAAGACGTCCTGAAGGACGCGACAAAAGCCTTCCGAGGTACGATAAAAGCCTTCCGAGGTATGCGTAAGTCGTCTATATGATGCGGCCAAAAGCCTTAACGGGTATGGACAAAAGCCCTACGGGGTACGCGTAAGTCGTCTATATGATGCAACCAAAAGCCTAGGTACGAAAAGGCCCTGATGGGTCCGCGTAAGTCGTCTATATGATGCGGCCAAAAGCCTTAGCGGGTACGAAAAGGCCCTGATGGGTCCGCGTAAGTCGTCTATATGATGCGGCCAAAAGCCTTAGCGGGTACGAAAAAGCCCTGATGGGTCCGCGTAAGTCGTCTATATGATGCGGCTAAAAAGCCTTAACGGGTATGAAAAGCCTTAACAGGTCTGCGAAAGTCGTCTGACAAAGACGCGATAAAAGCCCTTAAAGGGTACGATAGAAACCTTAAGTGGTGAAGTCCCGATTTTGGACGAGAAGCCTTAAGTGGTGAAGTCCCGATTTTGGACAAGAAGCCTTAAGTGGTGAAGTCCCGGTTTTGGACGAGAAGCCTTAAGTGGCGAAGTCCCGATTGGACGAGAAACCTTAAACCGTGAAGTCCCGAGTCAAGCGTCGGAAGGACTTATGGAGTCATCTCAAATGGTGCATCGGAACGTTCTGAGTAACGAATTTAAAGCAGCTTTAGATAAAGTGCAATCGAGTATCGGTGCCAAAACAGAGGGAAAGAAAATACTTATATAAAGGCCAGAAGGCCAAAGAGGTTCGATACAAGAGATAAAGGATAAAGACAACAAGGACTAAAAGATGTAAACATTAAACTTGGTCCTTGTTGGAAGATGGATCCTCAGCAGCATCGGAGGGAGCAAGGTTCGGAGGGACCTGGGCGAAAGGCTCCGCGGCTGGCGGAGTCGGGTCCATGGCTGCGGCCTCTTCACTCTCCGCGGGGAGGTTGAAGTATTTCTCCGCGAAAGGGGCGAGAGTCTCGGACTTCTTAAAGTCGATGGAATCCTCGTATGCGGTGTAGAGCTCTTCGACGGCATTGAACAGAACGTTCTCCACCTCGGACTTACAGAACTCTACAGCAGCCACCTTGAATTCTTCAGAGTCCCGATACTCTCCGCGGCCCTGCAGGCGGCCCTCCTCGAGGCCTTGAGCCTTTGCCTCAGCCAGCTTGGCAGAGAACTCAGCCCTCTCCGCCTCAAACTTTGCCTTGGCCTCCGCAAGAAGATCCGCGAAGACGTCCTTCTCGCGAATGAGTTGCTGCTTCTCTGCCTCATTCCGCTGCTGCTCCACCTGGACCATCTTCCGCTCCCGACGCATGACAGCCTCATGATCGTGGACCTTCTTGAGCAGGCTTGAGGACATATCATCTAGGAGAGCCTTCTCCTTGGCCATCTTGTTCCTGGCCGCCACCGCTTCGTCAAGTTCCACCTGAAGCTTGGCTAAGGCATCAGGGTTGGACTTGGCTTCGGCCTCCTCCAAAGCACTCTTCAGAGCTAAGGCGATGGCGAAGCAACGCTGCTGGTCCGCAGTTTCCTAAGGCGAAGGGAAAAAAGATAAAGAATTCAGAGATCGAAAGTAGGAATAAAGAAGAAAATAAGAAAAGGTAAGGTATTACCTCCATCCGACGAACGGCCATGGCACGGAACTCCTCTTCGATGTCCTCCCGCGTCAGGCAAAGAGGCAGTCTCAAAGCAGGAGGAATTGACCCTGCCAGCAGATGCAGGGCCAAGTCAGGCTCAAGATTGTCCCGACGGATCGAAAACCCGTGGAGGGATTCGATCGGACGCCAAGGGATCGCCGCCTGGTCGGAGGTGTAGATCTTGTACACGTCATCCATCGGAAGACGAGGGATAGTCTCGGCCCCAGTGGTGGGAGGAGCTACCTCAGTCGGAGGCTCGGGAGTTGGAGTGCGGAGAACAGGAGGAGGACTCTGGGACACGTCCCTCACGGCGGGCCTCATGCTCCTTGACCCCGACCTGCCGCGGGGAAGCAGGCCCCCCTCATCAGGCTCCTCGACAGAAGGAGAGGCCTCCAAATCGGTTACCTGGCGGAACTGAGCTTCCGCCGGGACGTCTTCCAGCATCAGTTCATGTGGAGCTGCAGTCTCCGCTGGAATAATAGCTTCCGTCGGGGCAGGAGTCTTCGAGGGACCTGTGGTGGCAGGACGAACATGATCAGGAATAACTCCGCCAGGACACCAAAGAATTTGACGTTCGACTTGCTGGTCTTTCCCATGGAAATTGTAATATCCCGCCTTGAGAACGCGGGGGACTTCTCCTTGAAGAATATATTTAATTTCCTGAACCCGCGACTCCCGATCGGCGGGGATAAACTCCTTGGGAACTAATTTCTTATATCGTTTAATTGCACGACGAACGCGCTTACCTTCCTCGACGGTGGTGGCCCCGAAGGTCCGATCTATCTCCTCCCGCTTGGCCTTCTTGGCCCCGACTTGCTCTTCGGTCGGAGGAGCAGCAGATAAAGGAGTGGAAGAGGAAGCACCTTTCTTCACCAGCTTGGGCTTCCGCTTGGAGCCACTCTGGACGGCATCAGTCTCGCCCTGCTTCATAATGAGATGAGTCAACAGAGAAGCCTTCTTGGCTGCAAAGGTTTAAAATAAGATAGTTAGAAATATTACCCAGATGACCAAATCCTTGGAAACAGAGTCAAGGAGTCGGACTCCGATAGTAATCAGGTTCCTCTCCTGGAGCTTGTTGGCGTCGAGAGGTATGAAGTTGTCTCCCCAGCGGTAGAGTTGAACCATCTGGAGGGTGTTGAGGTCATCCTCAGTGTAGTCTAAGAGCTTGGGGGCAGGGTCCGCCACGACCTCCCATCGAGGCCAGGGGACAGAGCTGTGCTGGACGAAGAAGTAGTACTTCTTCCATCCGCTGTTGTCGGACCCCGAGTCACGAATCAGCACCCGATCTTTGTGGAACTTCCAAGTTTCGCTATCCCAGCCGAAACGTGAAAGTTGCTCCTTTGTCCACTTGGGGAGTCGGGGGGAGAAGGAGCAGACACCAGCTTTGTTGCACTTCATGCCGTAGAAAGTGCGGAACAACAGAAGACTGTACGTCCACTGCTGGCGGTGTCATAAGAGTTGGAAGGCATTCCACATGCGGATGGCGTGTAGAGAGAAGGTACAAGGGTGCGTTTTGTAGAAGTTGCACATCTCCACCATATTTCCGCAGAAGGGGAACCGAATTCCCGCGCTTATTTGTCCGGCGGAGACGAACACTTCCCCTGGCCGAGGAGGCGTAATGATGTGCTTCCTTCTGACAGCAGGTTGAGACTCGTATGGGAAGCGAGGCTCCCAATCCGAGGTGATACACCCCTCTCTAAGGGCAGCCTCATACGAAGCCTCAGAAATCTCATTGACAGCAAACTCGAAAGTGAAAGGAGCCCTAACCTCAGAACTAGCTTCGTCTAAAACGGTTGCAAATAAGAGGATTTGAGAAAAGAAGAACAAACAGCAAGTAAATCACGAAAGCATAGAAGAAAGTCCTTACCAGACATGATCGATGATCGGAGAGATAAAATGGAGGAAGATCGGAAGGTTGAAGGCCTTGGATCACTGGAACAGCAGGAAGAGCTTGGAGAAGAAGCTTCGAATGCAAGAATGGCTGAAATCGAGAGAGTGCAGAAGAAGTGAATAATGCCAGGGTTTTGGCTTTTATAAGCAAAAGGACAACTGGGGGGACTTAATCTTGACCGTTGAAGACGAAACGATTCGATCACAATCGTTGAAATTGTGGAGACGGTACGGAAAAGACAGCTGGATGGGCTTGATCTGCACCGTTGAAGAGGAAACGACACGATCTTAATCGCCGAGATTATAGGTACGGAAGGGACGTGCGTGACGTCACAGCTGCTTTTTCAGAAAACAACAGTCACGCCGGTTTAAACGTCGTTTCCTTATCCCTAGGCATTTAATGCTACAGTAACCGAGGAGTTTCCTCGGATTTGACAACTACCCATGGGGTCTGGTGGGCCCAAGGCAATCATGAGTGAGAGACTCTGCTATACAACAATCACACACAAGGCAAAAGCCTCCGACGGTGGTATCGGAAGGTATGAAAACAAAAACCTCCGACAACAAGGTCATAAGAACTGAACTAAAAGACATGACGAACTAAAAGTCCCCCATGTCTTGGGGGCAAATGATGGGTTCCGATGTAATCGTTAGCCCCGTTAACAGCCAATGGACGGCGAGTAGGTCCAGTGGGCCTCGCGAAAAGCCTGGAAGGCCCAGAGGCCCAACACGAAGGGTCCCGACTTTAGCGGTCCCGATGTATGAGCTGAACGCTCCCGATGAGAAGCCTCTGAGTAGGCCCCGATATGCCTTAGTAAAGGCCCCGATAATAAAGCCCCGTAGAGGCTGGACCTGTCCCGCAGAGACTGAAGGTCCTGGGTGGTGATCTAGAATGAGACAACTCTGGAGTCTCCGACAGGAGTCGGGACTTGTGATCAGAGGATAAAGACCGAGAAACCCGCCTACTAGATAGAGTAGTGGGAGACGGTTAGAGACAAAGATAAATCCCCCGAGATACGCAGGGCGTGCCCGAGATACGCGGAGTATGGGTAAGATACGCGGAGCGTGGGGCGAGATATATGGAATCCCAACCGAGATATACGGAATCGTGGCGAGATACACGGAATCACGGGTACAACGCAAGTATGGCCACAGGTAGCTGGGCAACTCCTCCTTCTATATAAAGGAGGAAGTTACCTCAGAAAACACACTATCTAATACGCACTTAGATTACTGCTGCCACCCCATTGATCATATACTCATTTAAGCATCGGAGAGGGATTCTGGGTCACCACCCAGGTCATCCCCTTTTGCAGGATTACGCGGAGCCCAGGAGTCCAGAGCATTCCGTCAAGGACGTAACGGAGCTTCGCCCGTGATCCAACACGGATGACGAACACGACTCATTGCAACGATCTCTTTCAGCATCCTGCATTGGTCCACTCCGTTGGAGTTGAGAAACCGATCTGAGAACCGTTCACGGCTACCATGGACCCATTCGAGAGCTTTCCTCTATAAAGAGTTCCTCGGTGATCACTCCCCAAAGCCTCCTACTCTCCGAAACTCGCCGTGGCGGATGATATCTCGGATATAGTGAACCGCCGCGGCTTATTTGGACGCCTCGGCCTGTACACCGTGCCCTCGAAAATCATTGCTTCGGAGTTTCGTCCCTTGCGCATGCTGCTATAGTATAAACTAGCAAGAACAATAAGGCACAAAACAACCACGGCGACGAAGCTGATCATGAACATGCTCGCGGGTTTTGTTTTGGTGGTTCGGCTCGGATCTTTGTTGTTCTCGACTGAGATCTTGGTTTGAGATGTTTCCGTAGACGGGAATCGAAGGGAAGCTTGGCTCGAGGATGTGAAGTTCCACGACAGGACACTGTGGATCTGTGTCATGTTCCCTGTCGAAGCCGAGAACCCGACGAACATGTACTCTCTTTCAAGAAAGGCCGGGGAGAGGTCGAGGGATTCGGAGAAGATAGGGTTTGAAGGGAACCGAACTGAGATGGATGTCGAGCCACCGCCTTGAACCGTCGTACCGAATCCAAGCTCGGTGGATGGAACCATCTTTAAGGAAAACCCGGACATCTGATGCATTGATGGTTTTAGAAGACACGATGGTCCCCAAGTTAATCCCGACATGGTTGTCGTTCAAGTCTCCAAATTCGGGGTTGTGGCAGGTGTCGAAGTCCACGGCCACGGCCTTGTAGTCTTCCTCGCAAGCATCGTTCATCATTCCAAGCCACGGACCGGACCGACCTATGGTGAACTCGTCAGGGACGATGATGAAGGTGAGGCCGCTGCCACCGTCGTCTTAGGATTTTGTTTATGAACTGGAAGGAGAAGGTGGTTTCGAAGGAAGCTGGAGTGTTTGTGCTGCCTGGGATCAAGGAGGATGGGACCATTGGACTCATTTGGGATCTCGGACCGCTTTCGAGAATTTGTCCGAAAAGTTTGATTGATATCATGGAGCTAGGGTTTGCTATGGTACTGAAATCTGGGAAGTATAGTTGCTTGGTGACGTTGATGATAGGGCCTTGAAGGTAGGTAATGCAGCTTTGCAGCTTGAACTGGCAGGTAGGTACATGTAGATTAGCAAGAAACTCAGCAACATAGACAATTGTAGTTAAAGAGCAAAGGAGAGGAAGCCATTATATTGTTGGATAACATAGGAGCTCGATCAGCTCAACATGTATGTGATGATGATAAATTAAACTTAAAGGAGCTCTCCTCGTGGAATCAAATCACCTCTTCCGACCATAACAGACCGACATTACGTGGATTTACACCATATATTACGGTGATGCAATTAATAGACACTCAATTACAATTTTATAAGATATAGTAAGATAAAAAAGCGTCATGGTTCAATCACTTTGATTCGAGACCACGAAATATATATATATATATATATTGGACGGGCTGCTCGGCTAGTGTAATCGTTGTCGCAGCATTGGTAGCTGGTGGTACAGTAGTCTGTGTTTTATCACAATATGACGAAACATTTTGGGTTGATTAATCTGATTTAGGAGTAGTTTTCTGAACAAGTTTGTTTTTTTTTTTTTTTTAAATAGCTATTTAATTTGGAATTTCTCATTTCTATATAAGGATTTATGGAGTACAATCCAATATATGAAAATGATAGCTATTATATAACTAAATCTATTATTTTAATATATTTTCTTAAAAATTGCGTTTCTATGCATACAACTACCTTACTTATGTCATTATGATAACACAACACATACACTATGAAAACCTATATGTTATGTACGTGTCCATGTTTGATAAGTGTAAAATGATAAGTTTATAGTACGTACAGTCACAAAAAGTAGTACGATTCGACACTCGACAACTTACCTAGTAGTAACTAAAACGCTTGGGTGAAGAGAATTCGAGATACATACGTACTTAATGAGTATTATCATTCAATTAATTCATTCCACTGGTAGATAAGGACACGCACTTGTAGTTATGGCATTCGCTGTCGACTTTGTTTTAAGGGTTAATAACCTATGAAAGATTTGAATTTTGACACATGTTAACCGGAGTTATCTGAATTTTCAAAAGTTAATTTGGAAGTTCTGAATTTTCAACTTTGTTAAACTTTGGTTTTCCGTCCATTTTTTGTTAAATTTAACAGAATTGTGTGAAATGACACTTTTACCCATTTTAATACTTTTTTTTATTTAATACCTTATTTGAAAAAATGTGAAATGACAAAATTACTCCTGAAGTCAAATTAAGACCACCATGGCTCCGACCACTGCCACGGCCACCACGGCTCTGGCCACTGCCACCCTGGCTCCGGCCACTGCCACCCCGGCTCCGGCCACCACGGCTCTGGCCACTGCCACCCTGGCTCCGGCCACCACGGCTCCGACAATGCCACCCCGGCTCCGGCAATCGCCACCTCCATCCAAACACACCGGCGATCACCAATCGGGCCCGGACGGCTCCGATTAGAGCCTTCGGCCCCGATTGGACCCAGATCTGGAGCTGTGCGGCTCCGATCAGAGCTTTGGGCGGCCTTGGCGGTCATCATCGGTGTTTTCCGGCGAAGAAGTATGTTTTTTTTTTGCTTTAAGGGGCATTTTCGTCTTTTCAGGTTAAGCATGTGAGGGGCACACTTTGGTCGGAAGGCATTTTCGGGATTTAAGTTTATTTCCGGTCAGAAGCCAAGCATGTGACCATATTCCGTCAGTTTTAACGGAAAAAATTAACGGAGACCTCTTATATCAACAAAGTTGAAAATCCAGACCTTGAAAATTCAGACCTCTCCGGTTAGCATGGGTCAAAATTCAGCAGCTTGGTTATTAACCCTTGTTTTAATGATTTTGTTTTTTGGGGTGTTGGCCAAAAGTGTATTGAGAGGTGAAGCTTGGTTAGTAATGAGACGTACTTTTGTGGAACACTTCCAAATTTATTTATTACGTCGTTTCCGCAGCCACGAAAAAAGACACGATAAGTCACTGGTTTGCGGTTCTGCTGTTAGCTAGGGCGTCTACCCCACGGGGACTCGACCCATGAGTTTTCACAATATCCTAACAGCGCCTTTCGAAAATATGGGTTGACTCGTGTAACCTGTCCAACCTACGTGTCCCTCTTAAACTATTCGAGCATTTGAGAGTGTTTGGATTGAATCAAATGTAAATCTTTTTCATTGATCAATCAAAATACAAATATGTATTAGTTACAATATATATAGTAAAGGGAAATTAGTAAATAACTTTAACTAACTTTGTACAACCGGTGAGCAATGTATAATACTATGCAAACACTAGCCTAGAACTACTCATGCACCATGTATACTCCATCATGCTCCAGCTCTTGCATTCACCATGCTCCACTTGTGCGTGCATCATACTCTTGCTGTGCAGACACCTTGCTCACGCCGTGCATACACCATGCTTGGATATAGTCTACATGCCCCCACCTTTTCCTTTTTCTTCTTCCCTAAATACATCTTTATTACCGTAATGTCGAAGTAAAGCAATATGCTGATTTTTGACCAAAGCTTTGTTCAAAAGGTCAGCAAGCTGATCTTTGGAAGGTATATTTAGAGCAATAACAGCACCAGATTCAATATGTAGCCTTGTGAAGTGGCAGTCCACTCCTATGTGTTTTGTATGCTCATGGAACACAATGTTTTTAGCTATCTTCATTGCATATTCACTATCTGTAAATAGGAACATGAGAAGTCCCTTGTAATCCCAATTTATTCAAAAGAGAATGATCAGATAATCTTTGAGTATATCCATTCTGAATCAATGTTTGAGTAATATTCCATTGACGAGATGCTTGCTTTAAACCATAAAGAGACTTGATTAACTTGCAGACACGTTTGTTGGCACCACTCTGCTCATCTGATTTGAAACCCTGAGGTACATCCATGCACACTTCCTCATTGACATTTCCTTACAAAAAGGCATTATTAACATCCATATGAAAATGTTCCCAAGAGTAAGCAGCTGCTATAGCTAAAAGAGACCTGACGGTGATCATCTTGACCACAGGTGAGAAAGTTTCAGTGAAATCAGTATCTTCCACTTGAGTGAAGCTTTTAGAAACTAAAGAAGCCTTAGACTTTCTATAGTGCCATCAGACTTGTACTTAGTCCTGTAGACCCATTTGCAGCCAATAGACGACTTACCTGGTGGCATATCAACCAATATCCAGGTTTTGTTGTCTTGTAAGGCTTTTATTTCATCTTGCATAGCTAGAAACCACCTAGGATCCTTCACAGCTTGACTATAAGTCCTAGGTTCCTTGACCTTATCAGTAGAGGCCAAATAGCACTGAAAATTTGGGGAAAGATGAGTGTAAGATATGTTATGTTGAATCTCAAAAGCAACATTAGATTGGATCCTTGCACCAGTGGTAGAAGGAAATTTGTAGTCCCTTCATCTTGAAGAAGGTTGGGGAATTCTGGAGCTTCTTCTCAGTGGAACACTTTGATCAATAACCACTGAAGGAGAAGAAACATCTTCATAAAGAATTGGATTACTGACCCGCTGAGAAATGTGCTCATGAGCTTCAAGAGAAGGAATTAAAACCTTTAACTCATCTTTAGTCATGGCAAAAGGAAACTTGTCCTCATAGAAAATCACATCTTTAGTCACCTGGAATCGAGAAGTTGACAAACTCAAAGCCAGATAGCCCTTCTGAGAAAAAGAATAACCCATTAGAACAGCAGGTTCAGAACGAGGACTGAATTTATCAGAGTTGTGAAGTTTGGTGGTGAAGCAAAGGCACCCAATTATCCTTAGATGACTTAAGGATGGTGATTTACCACGTAGAATAACAAGAGGAGACTTGAAGTTTAACAATGAAGAGGGTAGTAGATTTATCAGATAATAAGCTGTTAATCTACAATATCCCCAATACTTAATTGGCAAGGAACATTGAAAACGAATGGCTCGAGCAACATTCAAGAGATGCCTAAGCTTGCGCTCCACTCTTCCATTTTGCTGAGGTGTGAAAACACAACTTGTCTAATGAAGAACGCCCAACTGTTGAAAGAGATCTTTACAAGAAAAATTGATGAATTCACTTCCATTATCACGTCTAATAACCTTGACCAAAGAGCCAAACGGAGTCTTGATCATTTGTAGAAAGTTTCTGATATTGAGAAAAGTTCCACTCTTACTTCTCATTAGAAAAACCCAAGTGCATCTTGAATAATCATCCACCACAGTCAGGAAATACTGATAACCCCTGATTGTTGAAGTCTTATATGGTCCCCATAGATCAAAATGGACTAAATCAAAGGAATTGGCAGCATGAGAAGCACTGATAGGGAAATGAACTCTAGTTTGCTTAGACAAAGAACAATAGCACATTGTCTAATACACTCAATAGACTTTTCTGAATACAAATTCTTTAAATGAGCTAACTGAGTAACAGATATGTGTCCCAAACGCTTATGCAAAGTCCATGGATCCACTTTATTTGAAGGAACTGATGCAGCAGCAATCAAACTTGAATCTGCAATGGCTAAAGTATCCTTTAGAACATAAAGACCCTTATGTCTCTCACCAATCCTCATAATCTCCCCAGTGGTGAGGTCCTGAAGAGAAACATCATTAGCTGTGAATGTGACCTTACAATTCAATTAGTTAGGTAGCTTAGAAACTGAGATCAAGTTGTATTTGAAATCAGGAACTAGCAAGACATCAGTTAAAGTGTGCCCAGTATTAAATGAGTATGAACCAAGATGAGTCACTTTGCCCTTATGACCATTTGGTAAATACACAAACTGAAATGATGAATCATTAGATCTAAGATTATGAAGCCATTTACTCTGATGTGTAATGTGATTATTGCACCAGAGTCAACTATCCATCCTATGGAACGATGTAGACAATTTACCTGCCATGTTCACATAAACATCAGAGTTTTCATCATGAAAATGCAGGGGATCAGAGATAGGTTCAGTGTCAGCTGCTACATGAAGAATTCTCCTTTCTGAACTAGTATGAAGAACTCTTTTGTCAGAAGTCCAATGGAAAATCCTCTTTTCTGCTGCAACAGCATGCTCAACTTGATTTGAGATATATTCTTCTTCTAAAAATCAATTTGCAACTGCCCTTTTTCTCTTTATACTCTCAGGTAATCCATTATTAACCCAGCAAGTGTCAACTTTATGACCTCTTTTGCCACAATATGAACACAACCATCCAGTTTTGTCAATTCTCCCTTTGTAACTGTTGAGAGTGTCAAACTTGTTGTAACTTGGACGTAAAGAGAAACCTCCATTAGAATTGCTGGATCTAGATGAATATGGTCCATTTGAACTGAATATAAGGCAGCACTATTTTCAATGAGACTATCAACAAAAGAATTAGACAAAGTCCCTTGGCTTTCATCTTGCAGCAATATAGAAAATGCAACACTCAGAGATGGCAAAGCTGTTTCATAAGAAAATTACTACGAATATTGGCATAACTTTCATTGAGTCCCAACAAAAAATCCCTAAGCTTCTGCTTCTCTTTACTTGCATTAACAATGGGTATATCAGCAGCACATTTCGAAATCATGTCATCTATAGAACCTAAGGCATCCCATAGTTGCTTCAATTTGGCAAAATACTTAGTATTTGAGAGATTACCTTGAGAAGTTTGATAGATTTCTCTAGTTTGATGAAAGATCCGTATGCCATCAACTTTATCGAACATCTCACGAATGTCATTCCATATAGATTGAGCTGTAGGATTATAGAATAAACCAGTTACTAACTCTTTTGTCACTGTGTTCCTTAGCCAAGCCTTTACTATGGAATTCGCTCTATCCCATTTGACTCTCTGAGTTGCTGGAACTGATTGACGAGTACACGTTCCATCGATGAAGCATATCTTGTTCTTGACGAGCAGCCTTTCCTCAATGTAAGTACTCAAGGCGTGATAATTTGTTCATCCTTGCAGCTGAAAAGGAATCAACATATGTCCTGTTGTATCGACAGGATGAATGTAGAAAGGATCATCCATTGAAGTTTCATTCGCCATCAAGAATCGCTAATTTGCAGCAGAAAGACGATCTTGATATGAAAATCAATAAGAAGCAGCGCAACTTCGATAACAGGAAGTTGAGCTCAAATTCTTGAAATTAACAATGAAATAAAGCAAGTTCGATTAATTGAAGAACAAAATTCAAACAATGAATCACAAAATCTATCGATGAATCACAGAATCAATCAAGAAGCGAAGATTCGCTCTGATACCATCTTCGAGCATTTGAGAGTGTTTGGATTAAATCAAATGTAAATATTATTCATTGATCAATCAAAATACAAATTTGTATTAGTTACAATATATGTAGTAAAGGGAAACTAGTAACTAATTTTAACTAACTTTGTACAACTGGTGAGCAATGTATATTACTATGCAAACACTAGCCTAGCGCTGCTCATGCACCATGCATACTCCATGCTTTAGCTCGTGCATTCACCATGCTCCACTTGTGCGTGCATCATGCTCTTGCTGTGCAGACATCATGCTCATGCCGTGCATACACCATGCTTGGATATTGTTAGATATCTGTCCAATTCGGGTTCGTATTTACATTTCGGGCCACGTAAAATATCCCAAAACCCGTAAAAAACCCTTTTGCGGACACCCAAGTCTAAAACGGTCCAGGATACGCGCAATTCCCGGGCCGAAGGACTTCCGGATTGCCCTAAGGCGATCCAGAGGTCCGGATTTCTTTTAGCAATCCGGGTAGGTCCGGATTACCGTTTTTTCTTCGTACACTCACCCCGATTATTTTTGCCAAGTGCGGGATGTCGGTGCATGCATAGTCCATCTTGATGACAGTATACGTCTTCCTACATACCGTCATCAAGTAGTTCAAAACTGGGCATGATCCTTAGGTTCCCTATAAATAGGGGCCTAGATCTCCCATTCAAAACAACTCCCTCATTTTTGGACTTGGAATGCTCTGGCTTCTCTCTAAGGCTTTCTCTCTCTAGAAGTTCTAACTTGAGCGTCGGAGTGGGTCCAACCAGCATTCCCCCCTCCCACGCTGGTTACTGCCCCTCGTGCAGGACCCGAAGGTCAAGAGTTCGAGATCGAGGATTGGAAGATTAGCTCGGTGATTGTGTTTTAAGGATCGCGGCGTTCGCGTCCTTATACACATCTCGTGCCCGTTCATGAAAAAGGAAGCCCGAAGCTGCCCAGGTGGAAGCGAACATAACATTTGGCGCCGTCTGAAGTGATTCGAACAAAAAGCCGTGCTGAAAGCCATGACAGGAAGACGACCAAAGAAGGCGGTTGTAAGCAGGATGAAACCAACGAGAAGTCAACCAGGACCTTCTCATATCCCGAACGCAGAATCTACGGCTTCGTCCATTCCGTCCACAAATGTCCCCCTGCACAGTACGAGCCGGAAGATCAAAACAATGCGCCTCCGCAAGAGCAAAGGACGTGGATGAATCAGGAATTCCCATCGGGAATGCCAGCTGAGGAAGCACAACAACAGCCAAGGAATGCAACCAACATGCCTACAGTCACACCGGCAATGATGGCGGCCCTTGAAGAACTTCTTGCTCTCAGGGAGATCTTAAGGAGTCAAGGATATGCTGCACCTCCGCCACCACCCCCACATGCTAATGAACAAGCTGCACCAGCCAGGTAGGCGTCACATGATGCCAACCAGCAAAAGCCACAACACCCAGAGGGAGTAGGAGACTTTGAAGATGCCTATCGACAGGCTAGGCAGGAGCCAGCACGTTCATGCACCCCAAGCGTTGGCATGAAGCAACAACAAGGAGTGAGGTGGAAGCAACCTCCTGTGAGCAATTCACAACGCCCACACAAGGAGGATAACTTTAAAACAACAAGCCATGCTGACACATGCAACGATGGGTGGAGCAAGCCCGTGTACGACAATGACATCCCAATCACGGGACTCACGGCTAAGGCCTTAGAAGTAATGATTGAGAGAAAAATGAAGCAATCGAAGATGAAGTGAATGCATGCCCTGGAAGAGAATGCATCACATCCATTCTCTGATGAACTAGTGCACAGTCACGTTCCAGATTCCCTGTACATAATCAGTGGAGATAAATATAGAGGAAAAGGAGATCCAATCAAGCATGTGCAACAACATGAAGCTTCTCTGCTGGGACGAACGGACAACCCGCATCATGTTGCAATGACATTTGCTAATACTCTCGTTGGAACTGCCGCACATTGGTTCTTCTCGCTACCATGTGGAAGCGTTACGTCATGGGCATATCTAAAGGAAAAATTTATTCAAAGATACATGGGAGAGCGCACACTCCTTAAAGGGCCAAATGCGCTGAATGAAGTGACACAGCAAAACGACGAGTCGTTAGCAGATTATTACATCCGCTTCAATCAAAACATCTCAGACATTTAAGGAAACATCACCGAAGGAGAAATCGTGCGCGCCTTCATTGCAAATTTAGGCCGAAGAGGATATGCCCTGGCTGAAAAGATGTCAAAGCGCCCAGCTGAGACACTTGAAGAATTGGTGGCAAGGGTAAGAGAATTCGTGGATCTGGACAGATTCAGAGAACAACATAAGGCGAAAGTTAGTACAGCTCGCGCCAAGGAGAAGCAAGCAAAACCCCAACAAGGCCCGCAGCAAGCGAAACAATTCCAGCCCCATAAGAGGCCATATCAACCTGAATTCCAAAGACCAAAAGAAGTGAACCTGGCAGAATGCGTTCCTTTGAATGCACCACTTTCCGTAATACTGAAGAAGATGAAGGAGGATAATATGTGGAGGGAGCCAGCAAACTTCCGAAAGGGGCCACTGGGAAAGCAGGGAGATAAATGGTGTGAAAACCATGAAGTCTACGGCCATGAAACAAACAGCTGTGTCAGCTTGCGATTTCGTATAAACAACTTCATCCTTAAAGGAGAGATCAAGCAATATGTCGACCAAGGCGACAAACGAAAAAAGAAGAACCATGCAGAGCAACCTGGAAAGGGAAACAAGGGAAAGGAGAAGATGAATGAGAACCCTCCACCGCCAAAGCGTGGTGTCATCAACGTAATCCTCGGTGGGCCAGCGGCAGGAGGTAGCGTTTCTAATGCTCGGGACGTCTATGCCTCGCAGCTGCAAGTTCTGCCCAAGTACGGGAAGAGGCGACAACCAGAGAAGGAAGACATAATCATCCCGTTCTCAAACGCCGACAAGAAACACATAGTGTATCCCCATGATGATGCTTTGGTCATAATAATGGACATCAATGGATTCGACGTGCAAAGGATTCTAGTTGATGGTGGGAGTGCTGCGGATTTAGTGCATATAGAAGTTCTCAAGAAGATGGGAAAAACGGAAGCCGGTCTCTCACCGAGCACGTTTCCGTTGGTTTGTTTCGCAGGAGCGGCAACCAACCAATTGGGCATGATTACACTTCCAGTTATCCTTGTTGACGGGTGGAAGACATTGCATATAGACGTCACATTTGTGGTGGTAGACAACCTGGGGGCATATAACGGCATCCTAGGGAGAACAACGATCAACCCACATGACATTGTGCCATCTACAGCTCATCAGAAAATGAAGTTCCTAACTCCTCACGGGATTGGGGAAGTTCTAGGTGATCAGATAGCCGCACGGAAGTGCTATGTCAATGCCCTGAGAAAAATGAAACAAGTGTCAATTGCCATGATAGGAGTTGGTGCAAAGAGAAAGCTGTTCGCCTCGAACGATGATGATAAAAGGAAAAAGGAAAAGTTATCGCCAAGGTCCGAACTTGACAGGATTCTTTGTGCGCCTAAGCGGAGTGTGCTTGATGTCAGACAGGGAGAAGAATAATCCAGCATGTCCTACTTCCAGAGGTTCGCTCAAAATGCATCTGCACTGAGAACAATCAAGAAGGACGCCATCAACGCATTTTTCCTGAACATGAACGCGCTAACATTTTTGCTATTCGGAAGGGAATTTGGATGGCGTACAACTAAGACGATGGTGTGCCTAAAAGACAAGATGGAAACTGCGGTCTCTTGTGAGCGTGAATTGAGATGGGACACACCTCTCAACGTAGGAATGGAAGCTCAAACTTCAAAGAAACCAGAAGGCTCAAGCATGGATTATGCTAACATCTTTACTCCCTTAAACACGGAGGTGAAAGAGATATACGTCAAGCTTCTGGAAAACAAGCTTCCAAGACCACTTGAGCCGGAAACCGCCTTCTTAGGCAGGGATATTGAAGATTGGTGCCGATATCACCAAATTTGGGGGCACAATACCAATGGTTGTTTGACTTTGAGGATGGAGATTGAAGATTTATTGCGCATGGAGCTCTGGGAAGCTATGTCGCGAACAACATTGCCCGTCAGCCGCCAAGATATTTGAGGGAGATAGACTTTCCACTTCTAATCTATCTTTTTCAATGCACCTTTAGGAATATAAGTGCAGATCATGCCTTTGTAATTAGAAGTATTTTGGAAGAAGCAGTCAATAGACGCCTGCCCGCAAAACTATTGTAAACACGACAAGTATCTAATGATGGTCAATTTACTTTCGTAGATACATCTCTACATTATGCATTCTACTATGGACTAACATCAAGAAACAAAACAACATGCAATGCCTTGAAGAAAAACCAAAACCTATTCTAAAAAGTGACATGGTGCAATATCCTCCTCGAAAGGACAATACCCATGTTCACATCTATAAAAAGTAACATGTTGCGACATCCTTTCCAAGAGGGAAAACCTCATGTTTACTTCTAAAAAATGACATGTTGTGAAATCCTTCGGGCAAATCCTCATGTTCATAGCCATTCCCTGAATAGAAACAGGATGCGGCAAATGCAATGATGGGACTTGTTGGATCACGGTTGGAACTCTGGTACGGTCTTGACAGAAATCCGAAATCCTTTGTTCCACGTAATCCTGCAAGAGGGGAATAAAACCGGGCGGTGACCCAGAATCCCTCTCCGATGCTTAAATGAGTATCTCGATGAAACTGGCAAGCTAGAGTATGAGTATGTAAATGTGTCTTTGATCTGAGGTAACTTCTCCCTTTTTATAGGAGAAGAGTTACCCCAGTTACCTGATGAACCGCTGGGGCAGTTAGCCTACGTTCGGCTTATCTCGGCCAAGATCCCGCTTATCTCGGCCACGTTCCGCTTATCTCGGCCACTACTCTGATAGTGGGCGTGTTTCTCGGCCTCAACCTCTGATAGCAAGTCCCGACTAGTATCGGGGACTCCAGTGTTATCTCATTTGGTCACCGCTCGGGGCCCCTCGTCATCGTGACAGGGCCAACATTCTTCAGGGATTCAACATCGGGGCCTACTTAAAGGCATATCATCGGGGCCTACTTAAAGGCATCTCATCGGGAGCGTCCAGCTCGCATATCGGAACCGACCTTGTCGGGACCCTTCACCATCGGGACTCCTCTTGTCGGGACCCTTCGCATTGGTCTTCTTGACCTCTTTTAGGGCCCAGTGGGCCTATTCACCGTTTACTCGTCGTTAAAGGGCCTAACGGCTATAGCGAAACCCATCATTTGCCCCCAAGACATGAGGGACTTACAGTTCGTCGTGTCTTTAAACTCCCGACCTCCCGATATCAGTATCGGAGGCTTTTCCCTTGACAAAATTTATTGACACGGATCTTCTCGTCCACGATTCCTCGATACCTCGAGGATAGTCACCAAATCCGAGAAGACTCCTCGGTTACTCGGCCATTAAATGCAGCGGGTGACGAAGCGACGGTTTTGGCACCAGTGCCTGATTTTTCTGAAAAAGCACTTTTCAGGCCGTTTCATCATTAACGTCTCTTTCCATTCTGCCCCCTTTTATCTCAACGGCTCGGATTGAAACGTTTCGCCTTCAACGGTCCAGATTAGAATGTCCCTTCGACTATCCCTTTTCCTATAAAACCCTAATTCTGGGCACTATTCTTCTTTCTCTTTTACCGTTTCACTCTCTGCGATTTCAAAAGCTCTGCAACTTCGAAAGCTCAAGTTCCTCTTCGACTTTCTGTTTTTCGATTAGTCTTCCGGCAACCGTTAAAATCATCCCTTTCGCTTCGATTCATCATGTCTGGTAAGACTTCCTTCTCTGATGTTAGCATATCCTTTCCTTTGTTTTTGATCAGTTTGCTTGTATTTTTCCGAAAACCCACCACGCCTTTTCCTGCCATGGCTAATTTTCAGACAGCGGATCCAGTTCTGAGGGGAGAAAACCCTTCAACTTCGATTACGCTCCCAATGAAATCTCGGTGACTGCCTATGATGCAGCTCTCCGAGAAGGATGCATTACCTCGACCTGGGAGCCTCGCGTTCCTTATTCTCGCTACCGTGCCTTGGGCGACCCTGTGGTCACTCGTCCCGAGGCAGGGGAGGTATTTGTCTCCACTGGACAGATATCGGCAGGGATCCGATTCCCCTTTTGCGGGAATTTGGTTGAGATGTGCGCTCATTACAAGACGCATCCGACTACCTTCTCCCCACACGCCATCCGCGTGTGGAATGCTTTTCAAGTTCCCTGCTTCCGACAGAAGTGGGTTTACAGCCTCCAACTCTTCCGGATTTTCTACGGAATGAAGTGCAACGAGGCTGGGGTTTGCGCCTTCTATCCTCGGATGCCATAATGGAATAAGCAGCAGCTCGCTCGGTGCAGTTGGACCAGCGACACCTGGAAGGTTGTCAAGGGTCAGGGGCTCCTTATTGACACGGGGTCTGACAACAGCGAGTGGAAGAGGAGCTACTTCTTCATTAAGAACAATTCTATCCCATGGCCCCGATGGGAGGTTGAAGCGGACTCTCCTCCCGCTTATCACACCTATTCTGATGAAGACTTCCAAATCCTTCCTTGCATCCAGCTTTACTGTTGGGGGGAATCTTACACTCCCCTCGATGCTAACTCCCTCAAGGAGCGGGACCTGGTGGAGGCCGGGGTCCGCCTCCTCGATACGATCTCCGGGGGTCAACTCCACGACGGCCCCTCCAATATGGTTCCTTGGGTAATATTTCTGATCATGTCTCTATTTTCCATTGTTTGCAGCTAAGAAGGTATCACTGCTGACCAATCTCCTCCTTAAGCAGGGAGAGACCGACGCTGTCCAGCGCCCCGCGCGGAAGAGGAAGTCGGCAAAGAAGGCCACCGCTTCGTCGAGATCTCCCTCCGCGGAGAGGACTAAGCGGACCTGAGTAGAGGAGATGGACAGGCTCTTCAATGTCCAGAATGCTGAAGAAGGTAAACAGCTCCGCCTAGCTATTAAATCGTACAGGAAGAAAGTTCCTAAGGAGTTAATCTCGTCCAGCAAGGAGGCCAGAATCAAAGAGATCAAACGCATCCTCCGAGGGGAAACTCCCCGCATCCTCAAGGCGGGTTACTACAACTACCACGGGACAGACCAATACCTCTCTCGGCGCGTCATCTGGTGTAAGGACCCTGACCAAATTCCTGACTATCTTTCTGAAGCATCTTATCCTCCAGGTGCAGGTCACTCGGGAACTCAGTTTCAGCAGGGGCAGCACTTTCCGGTGCTCCAGTTGGAGAGGGTATCCCTCAACTTCCTGCCCCGATGGGATCGGGGGCTGAAGAAACCCCGACGGGCAATCAGTTTCGTCGGGTGGAAGAACTGGACTCCTCCGAGGAGACGGACGAGGGCGTCGCCTTGATTCGTCGTCGGGGGACGAGGCAGTCCCCACTGAAACCAACCTCCAGGGGGCAGCCCCCCTCACCTCCTTCGCAGCAGCATTCACCCATCCACAGCTTGACTCCCTCTGGGTCCAGGGCGAATCGGAGATGCGCACCTCCACGACTCCAGTCGGTCCTCCTCCTCTCCCCTTGGACGGGAGCTTCTACAAGGTCTACGGCCCCAACCAGGAGGCGGCTCCCTGGGCCCCGATCCATACGCTTCAAGGAGTACAGCTCCGACAGGGTGATACATATCCGGAGCTGGGTCTTCATTTGGTGGCAGGCTCGGTTCTGCCATCTCTGAGGCTTCCGCTCTCCATGGATCGGGAGGACGTCCGCGCGGATATCCGTGGAATGGCTATTCGTCGGGTGGAGGTAAAGTTTCTATTTTCACTCTTTAATCGATAAAGCAGGATATTCATGTGCTAACCTTTTCCCCTTTTCTTCGCAGGAGATGGCGGACATAAACCGCTGTTTCGGGTACATTCTGGCCTTCGAGGAGGCTCTGGAGCAGGAGCGGGCCAAGGGGGCTCCCGCGGTTGTAGCCAAGCTCGAGGAGGATCTCGCCGCCTCCGAGTCTTCGAGGGGGAAATTGGCTAAGGAGCAGGCCATCCTTAATCGAAAGACTCGGGACCTCCAAAAGCGGGTTCAGGACTTCGAGGGGCTGCTGAAGCGGGAGCAGCAGGAGCGGAAAAGGGATGCAGAGGCTCGGGACAGACTTGTCCTCGAGAAGAAGGCTCTGGAAGACGCCACGGCGAGACTGGAGCGGGAACTTTCTGAGGTCCCTGCCAAACTGGCCGAGGCTGAAACCAAGGGTGAAACCAAAGGTCGGGAAGATTATCGGGGCTCCGAGGACTTCCAAGCTGACGCGGTGAAATTCTGCACCGCGGAGGTGGAGAACACCCTCTTCAATGTGGTCGAGGAGCTCCATTTGGAATATGGCGACGCCATTAACTTTGACAAGTCTGTGACTCTCGCCCCCTTCGCGAAGAGGTATTTCGACCTCTCGGAGGAGAGTGATGAGGGCAACACCCCCGCGGGTGTTGAAGACGTGGCGGAGCTTCCAAGTGCCGATCTCCCGAAAGTTGATCCCCCGATAATCGACCCTCCAGCAGCTGAACCTTCATCGACTGACCTCCAAGGGTCCGATCCTGTGGAGCCTTCTGCCACAGATCTCGTGGATCCTGCTTCCGCCGATGCTGACAAGGACCAACTTTAATGCTCTATCTTTATAGTCCTTGTAATTTCCTCCTTTATCGTGAACCTCGCAGATTTTTATAATATCAAATCTTTTTTGGTTCCGATTATCACTGCACTACTTAAGGTGATTGCATCACTTAAGACATTTTGCCCACACCGCTTAAGGTGACTTAATATCGTGCACCACTTAAGGCGACTTAACAACTTGCACCACTTAAGGCGACTTAGTATCACGCACCACTTAAGGCGACTTAGCAACTTGCACCACTTAAGGCGACTTAACAACACTTAGAATAAATCTAAGAAAAATCTGATCGGAAGCAACCTCTTTATTCATTGATGGCTTAAAATCTGCTTACATTGAATCGACCGATAGATAACTTGCACCACTTAAGGCGACTTAATAACATCGTGCACCACTTAAGGTGACTTAATAACATCGTGCACCACTTAACGCGACTTAATAACATCGTGCACCACTTAAGTGCACCACTTAAGGCGACTTAATAACATCGTGCACCACTGAAGGCGACTTAACATCAACTCGCACCACTAAAGGCGACTTAACATTAAACATGGCATTTCTTCAAGTGTTCACCACTAAAAGAATGCTTTAATACTCTGCCATCGAGGTCTTCCAACTTGTACGCATTTGGAGCTGGCATCCCCACGACCTTATAAGGCCCTTCCCATTTTGGTGACATCTTGTTGATCCGATCCAAAAGGGTAAATTCGTTCCGACGCCACACCAGTTCCCCGACAAAGAACTGTCGAGACTTGACTCGTCGATTATAATATCGGGCCGTTGCCAAGCGCATCCGAGCCTGGGCCTCCTCGGCACTCCGCCTCTTCTATTCGACCAAGTCCAAGTCCAAACGCCTCATTTCATCATTCGTCAGAGGTTCGTAATACCTCGTCCGACGGGAGCAACTGCCTCCGTGCCATAGACGAGGCCAAATGGAGTCTCCCCGGTCGATCTTTTGGGTGTTGTTCTAACAGCCCAAAGTACGTTTTCCAGCTTGTCCAGCCATTTACCCTTCAAGGCATAAACCCTTTTCTTCAGGCCATCCATCACGATTTTGTTGGCTGACTCCACTTGCCCATTGGTTTGAGCATGACGGACAGAGGCTGTCCGATTCTCAATTTTCAGTTCCTCCAAGTACTCCTTCCACTGGGCCCCGTTGAACGGAGGGCCATTATCGCTGATCACCACCTTGGGGATCCCATATCGGGATATGATATGGGTTTGGAGAAACTTGACAAATTGGTTCCCCGTTGTCTTGGCCAATGCCTTAGCCTCTATCCATTTTGAGAAATAATCAATGGCTACAAGCAAATATTTACACTAACCTTTTGCTTGTGGGAGGGGTCCCACCAAGTCGATACCCCACTGCGCGAAGGGCCAAGCACTCTTGATGGTCGTCAGATTAGCAGCCGGAGCCACGATATTCGGGGCATACCTCTGGCACGCGTCACAAGATCGGACTAACATCATCGCCTCTTTGCTCATCGAAGGCCAGTAATAGCCCAAATTCAGCACTTTCCTCGCAATGGATCGGGCCCCTTCGTGACAAGCCGCGACTCCTTCGTGCACCTCCCTAAGTATTCGATTTGTGTCGGGCTCAGCTACACATTTCAAGTAAGGAGTTGAGAACCACCCCTTTTTGTATAGCTGATTGTCCACCACCACGTAATTAACCGCGATCCGACGTATCCTATCAGCTGCTACTTTATCATCGGGGACTGCCCCCGTGGTCAGGTACGCGACTATCGGGGTCATCCAAGTGGGCTCTTCCTCCGGTCCTGCTTCAATGGAACACACCTCCAATGGATCAATAGTCGACAAGATCACCCTTTCCAAGAAGTGCACCTTCCGATTTTCCTCGAGGGGTGCCCCCAAGGCAAATTTACTCAAAGCATCTGCTTCTGCGTTTTCCTCCCTCGGGATTGCCTTAATATCGAAACTTTTGAAGCTCTCCTTCAAGACTTGCACCTCATGAAGGTACTTTCTCATCACCGGGCTCTTTGCCTCATACCGTCCTTGGACCTGATTCACAATCAGACCAGCGTCACACTTCACCCTTAAATGACCAACTCCTGTGCCTTTGGCAATTTTGAGGCCTGTGATAAGAGCCTCATACTCAGATTCATTGTTGGTGGCCCTAAACGTTAAGGCCAAAGCATATCGAAGGGGCTCGCCTCCGCCAGGTGGTATCAATACGAACCCTGCTCCTGATCCGTCTGAACTCGAAGAGCCATCAGTGTACATTTCCCAAGTATTTTCCTCATCTGGTTGTTCTGATTGCTCCGCCATTTCTGGTTGCTCTGCTATCGGGACCTCCATGGTTGCCCCCTCTACAGGACCCGCTTCTTCCAGATCGGGGGCTGTAGACTCTGCTATGAAATCCGCCAATGCCTGACCTTTAATAGCCGTTCTCGGAGCAAAGTGAATGCGGAACTCACTAAGTTCGACTGCCCATTTTACTAATCTCCCCGACGCATCGGGTCGATTCAAAAAATACTTCAAAGGCTGATTCGTCAACACAGTAATCTCATGCGCATGGAAGTAAGACCTCAACTACCGAGCAGTAATGATCAACGCAAAAAGATACTTGTCAACGGCGGGATAATTCATTTCAGATTTGGCAAACGCCTTGCTTACATAATAAACGGGGACTTGGTTACCCTCGACAATCTTCACTAACACAGAGCTAATAGCAAACTCAGAAACAGCCAAATATAGATAGAGCGGCTCGCCTGGAATCGGTTTTGCCAATGGCGGGAGGGTGCGGAGGTGCTGCTTGAGTGCCTGGAATGCCTCTTCACATTTGGCGGTCCACTCGAACTTCTTGTTGGCCCTTAGTACTTCAAAAAATGGCATGGATCAGTCACTTGCCTTAGACAGGAAGCGATTCATTGCAGCTAGTCGGCCATTCAGTACTTGCACCTCCCGATGATTTGTCGGAGACTGCATTTCCTCGATTGCCCTCAGCTTCTCGGGGTTCACCTCAATTCCTCTTTGGCTTACCATAAAGCCCAAAAACTTCCTCAAGTGCACTCCAAAGGCGCATTTGGCTGGGTTCAAACGAACTTGATGAAGCCTCATCCGCTCAAACGCCACCGCCAAGTTGCTTACATGATCTTCAGCCTGTCGGGACTTTACCAGCATATCGTCCACGTAAGCCTCCATGGTTTTACCCAGCATGTCCCCGAAGAGCTTGTTCACCATCCTTTGATAAGTTGCCCCAGCATTAATCAATCCAAAGGGCATGACATCGTAGTGATAGATGTCGCTATCAGCATAAAAGGCAGTGTGGGGGGCATCCTCCTTAGCCATCTTGATCTGATTATAGCCAGAGTAAGCATCCATGAAGCTCAGCAATTCATGTCCCGACGTAGCATCCACCAACTGATCAATCCTCGGAAGCGGGTAACAATCCTTCGGGCATGCCTTATTCAAGTTGCGGAAATCAACACACATCCGCCATTTCCCATTGCTCTTCTTCACCAGAACCGGGTTGGCGACCCAAGTCTGGAATCGGAGCTCGTTGACAAATCCAGCATCGAGCAACCTGCCCACCTCCTGCTGGATCGCGATTCTCTTGTTTGTGCCCATCATACGTCTTTTTTGCGTGATAGGCTTAATCGCGGGATCAATCTTCAACTCATGTACAATCACATCGGGGCTGATTCCTGGCATGTCACTCGGGGACCAGGAAAACAGCTCCTTGAACTCCTTCAGCAGCTCAATCAATTCTTGGGCCCTCTCGTCAGTCAGGGCAGACCCGATTTTTACCTTCCTCTGAGGCCCGTCAATCTCAACCTCCTACAAATCCTCCATAGGGGCGGGACGCCCAAACTCCTCTCTGGGATCAGCATCGGTCTGGAGGATAGTCAAAGCCTCCTGTCTTCTCCTTCGGGTGGCATTAACATAGCACTTCCTAGAAGCCACCTGGTAACCCTTGACCTCCCCGACTCTGTGATCAGTCGGGAACTTCATCTTCTGGTGAACAGTTGAGGCAACTGCCATCAGCGGATTGATGGTGGTTCTCCCGATAATCGCGTTATAGGTCCCCGCAGACTCAACCACCACGAACTCCACATTCCTCCTCTCTGCTTTCCACCCACTTTCGAACTCCACTGGTAAGGTGATCATTCCCAGCGGATAGGAGGTAGAACCAGAGAATCCAACCATCGGGAAGTTCACCTGCTTCAGGTCCTTCTTCGTTTTCCCCATGGCCTCCAGGGCATCCATAAACAGAATATCGGAGGAGCTCCCCCCGTCGATCAAAATTCGCTTCATCTCGTACCCATCCACGTCTAAGGTCACGACCAAAGCATCATCGTGTGGAGTTTCCACACCTACCAGGTCCTCCGCTGAAAAGGAAATCACCATCTCTTCCTTCGCGGTCCAGGATCGGGACCTCTTGCCCAGCACCACAGCAACGGAAAGTCTAGAGGCATAGACCTCCCGAGAGGCCGTGGTGTCACCTCCTGCAGCCAATCCTCCATGAATCACATTAACGGTGCCCCGCTTCTCCTTACGGGCACCAGAAGACTCCGACTCGGATTTCTTCTTCCTTGGGGACCGATCGTGGGAGCGGGATCGACACGGTCTCTCAGCCACAAACTCCTTAAGCTTACCCTTCTGGATCAGCTTTTCGATCTCCTTCTTCAACTCCCGACAATGATTAGTGTTGTGACCGCTAGCGTGATGGAACCGACAGTAACGATCGGTGCGAGCTCCCAAAAATTCTCCTTCCTTCTTCGGGGGGTATCTGTAGATACCCTGTCGATCCATCACTGTTAAGACCTCAGCCATGGAACTATTGAGAGGAATGTGATAGTCCTCCCGCTTGTCCTTCCTCGGGGGAAGTCTGTCCTCCCTTCGATCAGAACGGCCTCGACTCCGACTGCCCTCGGATTTATCCTTCCACTTGTGATCATCCAATGGTTTGAACGATTGCTTCCCCTTATTTGACTTCGGAGGATCAAGCTCTCCAGCAG
This sequence comes from Clarkia xantiana subsp. parviflora, assembly GCA_036873135.1. NCBI lineage: Eukaryota > Viridiplantae > Streptophyta > Magnoliopsida > Myrtales > Onagraceae > Clarkia > Clarkia xantiana. Next base: position 6,407,525 of record JAPTYO010000017.1, on the reverse strand, counting down.
CTATCTTCGACTCCTGCACATCGATTTGCTGCTTTACCCTCGTCTGCAACGCCTCCATGCTCCACACGGCCTTCGCGATCTTCACCACCTGGTCGGGGGTGATGGGACCATTAAGGGGAATAGTCCTATGCTGCACCGGTCCAGGCCCATCGATCACAAATCGCTCCGACTGAACGGGCTCCTTGCCCTTGTCCCGGTTTCTGGGTTGGTCCTCCTGTACATACTGATCCTCCCTCGGCGGAGGCGGATGCACCTCCTCCTTCCTCTTGGCAGCCTCTCTCCGCTCTAAGAGAGCCTCCATGGCCTCTAAGAACATCGGCATGGCCTCCGCCACAGCCTTCGTCAGGTCCGCGTTTGGAGGAGCATCCTCCTCCCTATTCTGTTGGTGTTGAGCAGTATCCTTAGGAACTTCATTGTGCCCCCCTGTTCGGGAAACCTCAGCAGGGGGATTTTGGTCCACAGCACGCTCCGGCAGGCCTGAATTCAGAGTTCCAGCAGGGTGACAGGAACCACCGGATTGTCCTTGCTTTTTCTGCTTTCCAGCCGCCATTGAACGAGTAGAAGTCATTTTTGGCTTTTCGTTACGTTTCCCACAGACGGCGCCAATGTTGGATCACGGTTGGAACTCCGGTACGGTCTTGACAGAAATCCGAAATCTTTTGCTCCACGTAATCCTGCAAGAGGGGAATAGACCGGGCGGTGACCCAGAATCCCTCTCCGATGCTTAAATGAGTATCTCGATGAAACTGGCAAGCTAGAGTATGAGTATGTAAATGTGTCTTTGATCTGAGGTAACTTCTCCCTTTTAATAGGAGAAGAGTTACCCCAGTTACCTGATGAACCGCTGGGGCAGTTAGCCTACGTTCCGCTTATCTCGGCCACGATCCCGCTTATCTCGGCCAAGTTCCGCTTATCTCGGCCACTACTCTGATAGTGGGCGTGTTTCTCGGCCTCAACCTCTGATAGCAAGTCCCGACCAGTATCAGGGAGTCCAGAGTTATCTCATTTGGTCACCGCTCGGGGCCCCTCGTCATCGTGACAGGGCTAACATTCTTCGGGGATTCAACATCGGTGCTTACTTAAAGGCATATCATCGGGGCCTACTTAAAGGCATCTCATCGGGAGCGTCCAGCTCGCATATCGGGACCGACCTTGTCGGGACCCTTCACCATCGGGACTCCTCTTGTCGGGACCCTTCGCATTGGTCTTCTTGACCTCTTTTAGGGCCCAGTGGGCCTATTCACCGTTTACTCGTCGTTAAAGGGCCTAACGGCTATAGCGAAACCCATCATGACTGATCACCCCACCGTGGCGGAAGTCCTCTTGTTAGACGACAACCCCACACACTAAAAGTATGCATACTCTCTTAAGGGTTCATACACCATGAAGACTTAGGCCCGAAAAGGGATAGCTTCGTGTTATACACTTTTTTAAGCAAACCTTGTACAAAACTCATCAAACTTACAAGTCGAGTCTTGTATAACGTTATCTTGCTCTTTAGCATTTAACGCAAAAACAGCAAAACAAGCAAGAAGTACCTTGCAACAACGTCGCCTTAGAGTGGAACTAAGAGACGGTATATAATGGATATACGCCCAATTTGAACCCGTTGACTTCCGAATCGTTTTATTTTTATCACCCCGTTAATGATTGTAAATCGAAACTTCAACCCGAACACTTCGCGAAAACACCAACGGTCCGGACGAGGCCGAAGCGTTCGTCCGGCCAAGTTAGATTCACCTAGGTGAGGTCGGGTGGCCACACCCGACCTCCCCTAGGGGAGATCGGGTCTGCCAACCCGATCTCCCCTAGGGGAGATAGGGTTGGCCAACCCTATTTCCCCTAGGAGGGGTTGGGTGGCCTCACCCAACCCCTACCCTTGGGGGTCGGATTTTCCTTCCCCCCGAGGGCCCCGGCACCACTCTTGGACTCCCATACTCGGTTTATTTCCGCCAACCTTCTCCGTATCGTGCTTAAAGGTTAATTAACTGTGTTTAAAGGTTAACGATGTCATTAAGCCACCTTAATGACACCGTTGCCTATAAATACAACACCTCCACTATTCATTTGATCATCTTGGCAAATTGCATAATTTTGCTCTGACATCTCTCTAGCTTTATCTCTCTAAAACCGTACTGACTTAGGCATCGGAGAGGGTTCATCAGGCACCACCCCCCCCCTCTGTGCCTGGTATTGCTCCTCTTGCAGGGCGAGAGGAGAAGAGAAGCTAAGGACGGAAGGACGTAAGCTAGGACAGCACAACCCGAGAGCACCGGATCCACAACATCTCCAGTGAGGAACGAGACTTGAGTCGACCGCCCGTTGACCCTAGACTCGGAACCTAACACTTGGCGCCGTCTGTGGGCTTCGAACAGAAAGCCTGGCAATAACAAGAGCAATGACGAACAGCATGGTGTCTAGGCATCACCGCCCACCTGGGGGGCAATAGGCGAGGGAGACAGCCTATACCTCCAGCAAGGCAGCCTAACCCAGGGAAACTGCCTGTGCACCCAGAGCCTCAAGTAACCCCACAGGCTCCCCAGCCCAACAACCAGGAAGGAGGACCCTCACGCCCAGCTGGGGCTGAGTCCTCTACAGCCTCAACCCCTTTGGCAAGGAGGCCACAGAGAGAGAGGGAGCAACAGGGAGTGCCATCCCAATACACGGCACCTCCCGAGGGATACTACTATGAGGCGCAACCCCAAGGATATCCATATGGGATGCCGGCCCAAAGGAATGACAACCGCGCCCACACAACAAACACAAGGCCGGCGCACACACAGGGAGCACATACAGTGACTCCAGGGCTGATGAGCGCGTTGGACGAGCTACTAGCCTACAGAGAGACCCTAAGGAATAGGCAAGAAAGGCAACACCGATAGGAAGGAGAAGAAGCTCATGAAGAGGAGAAAATCCCAACGGAAGAACGCCACTCGCACCCTTGAGCAGGGCAGCGAGAAGAGCAAAGAAGAAATTACCAAAAGCCACCCCCAGAGGGAAGACAACAATTTGTGCCTCCTAGGCAGCAACAGAACGCCAGGGCTTACACCCCGCTGGGGGCAGACAGACAGGCAAGACCTCCAAGGAGGCATGAATTCAACCAAGTACCCCAACAGGGACATACACCGCACTAAGGGAGGACATACATGCCAGACCAACAAGGATATAGGAGTTCCAACATCCACCCTGGCAATGAACACATACAGTCCGTATCACCACAGACATGACTAAGGGACATAGTCCCAACAACACAACAAGGCAACCACCTACCCATGATACAGCACGACAGATCCAAACCCCTTGTGCATGACAACCCTTGGCACACATCCCCCTAGGACAGGGGAGGATTTGAAAAGACAAGGATTTGAACAGGGGACTCATAGAGTACCACACCACGTTAGCACATAGCTACTACAATGGGAAGTCTCATGGAGAGACGTAGTAGAGTGAGATCGCACATAGCATACATGAAGGATACACCTCCACCTAGTCCGTCCTGCAAGGATGCGACCTTATATTCCTCAAGTGGAAGGAATACACACAGACTAATGGAGGAAAACAGTTACATTACCAAGGAAGCAGGGGATATCAACACCCCCACACCCATATCCTTCCCATATCCTCTTATTTAATTTAACTGCATAACAAGTCAACTCCCTAAAATGGGTAGATTTTGATACTTGATATCAACATGTTTTCCAAGAATGACCATACCGGACGCCTTCGGGCTCCGTGATATATATATACACAGGTGGACCACTAGAAGAATCGGTAAAAGGCCGTCACCAATCAAGAGATGCACAAGCAACAGATTCCTCAATCCCAAAGAACACCTATAAGGTCAAAAATAAGTTGAGCACTCCCAACAACCTATAGAGGAACTACCATGAAGGCCACAAAGGATTACCCCTACCATAACCTTCTACTAAGCATCCTAGGGCCAAGTCCGTCAAAGGATCCCATCGGGCATTGGTATGCAAGGGGGGCACCAGTTACAACATGCCCTCCCCACAAACGCCCATTAGCATAAGAGGGGGTAGCCGCGAACACATCCCTCCAAAAATGGAGGAAACCATATCACATGGGCAACGCCCACTATCAGAAGCAAACACCTCCAGCGGATCTTTATGATTTCACAAAATAGCCAAGAGACACAACTACACTTAGTAAGCTCATCCTAGGTAATGGAATACACTTCCATCAAAAACTCTCAAGGACACCAAGCCTAGCAAAGGAAGAATGGTGACACCATCATCAAGCTTTTAAAAAGGGATATGGAAAACATAGTATTTCCACACAAGGATATATTAGTCATAAGAGAGGGAATCACCAACTTTGATATGAAGAGAACCATAGTGCATGAAGGGAGTCCGTCAGACATCTCCCATGACCAACCATTGATGATACTAGAGAAGAGTCAGGCTTACCTAATACCAAAGGACCCCCTACTAGTAAAGGTGGTCAGAACATCAACACACCCATTAGGGACACGGCACTGCAAATGAACCAGGAATAAGGATGGAACACATATCCTTACAAGTATCCTTACAAGTATCCTTGCATTTATTCTTGCAAAAATAAACTCCGTAGATAAAGAGGTTATCTAATAGATGACTATGTCTCTGTTCTCAAACTATGATCCTAACCCGGAGATCCTTGGACTCCGCACTATATATGTAATGAATAACATGTTCATCAGAGATAGGTACACGAAGATTCAAGACAGCGCCATAAAGATTAAGGCGCATACCTCTACCAAGTACGACACATTGGAGTGTTCACAAACACTCCTTCGCCATCTCACAAGAAAGGAAGGCAACCAAGGATACAAGTCCTAATAGAATAAACATCGGTAGAAAATCCTGTCATTGAAGTCATGCACCAAGAGAGAAACTCTAGAGATGCAAGATTAGCAAAAGAGATAGTGCAACAACTAGAGTATGAAAATGAGATACATCTCCTATCAAGAGCCTTAGGGCAGGATAATAGTTCTACAAGATCAACCAAAGAAGAGCTCAAAAGCTTGGGGAGTAAGGTTTCAAGATCGACCCTCACACTAGACGCACATCCCGATCAACCACCTTGTCTGCAAATGATAAGACATTTGACTCTGGCATCCCATCAAGAGGAGAACCCCGATAAAAGGGGCACTAGAAAAATATCCCGCCTTTAAGGCCATACGCCGAATACATGATGAATGAAGGTTATGACAAAACAAAAAAGGAGGGACTTGTCAGCTCAACACACCTCAAACACGTATACGTACGCAATACAAATGCAGCCTCTAATGAAGCTATCCAGCAAGGAATAGCCAATACGGGGACAAACCCATGGAAAATCATGGAACATCACCTGCAAACCTAGAGGAAGACATCCTTTTTAAGTTCAAGTCCTAATTCAAAGAAAGTCTATAATCAAGATTCAAGGTGGGGGGAGCATGACCAATGTGACACCCCCTAAAGGCATTGAAGAATACTCCAATGTGAAGGAAAAGGCAAACCACACTAAGTGCCACAACACTCCAAGAAGATTATCACAGCCCGGTCAGACCCCCCCATGCACGAGCAAAGAGCATGGATTAGATTAACTAGTCTGAAACACACCTACGAGATTAACAACTCAAGACACTATTCTATGAGAGAGCTTTTCAACCTAAAACACAAAGAAGGGGGGAAAGAATTTACAAGCACCCCTAGGATACAAACACTGCCGCATCCTGGTTATCAAGAGAATGAAAATCACCCCCACCCACCCAAAGCAAAAGCTCTCCAACCAACCTCTAAAGATACATCCGACCAAACCATGCCATGACTGAAACAAGCAAGCATGAGAAAGAGTAAATCCTACAAGGGACACTCATCGCATTCAAACAAGCAGACAAGGGAGCCCCGAGCATAAGGGGTACCCAACCAAGAAAATGAACGAGGGGCCTTCAACGGCCAAATATGAAAGGCGGTATGACCACCAAGCAACTTGGGGGGCACCAATCGAATAAGTGCTTGGTAGTCCACCTAAGTGTAAAAGAAGAGATTAGAGGCAGAAGAACACAAGAGCATGCAATACCACTTCTCCTAGAAGAGGTCACATAAGAGGAAAACATCATCAACTCCCTATACGAACTCGTCCTAAACTGGCAACACACAAACATCGCCCTCGAAAGGTGATCTCCCACATTGAAGAAAAAGCGTGGTAGCAGGCAATATCATAGAAGGAAAAGTCAAGTAAAGACTCGAAAAGCATACCAGACGCACCCTACATGAGAAGAGACACAAGGTAAAGTAATATTCTGAGCCCTCCGGGAGCCAATACCGCGAACACATTCGACGCCCCCAAGAGCGTATCTTGAGAGTAGTTCTAAAACTACGAACCCTGTGCCCTCCGGGAGCCTATCCCGCGAACAGATTCGACGCCCCCAAGAGCGTATCTTGAGAGTAGTTTTTATACTACGAACTTCGACGCCCCCAAGAGCGTATCTTGAGAGTAGTTTTTATACTACGACCTTCGACGCCCCCAAGAGCGTATCTTGAGAGTAGTGTTCATACTACGACCTTCGACGCCCCCAAGAGCGTATCTTGAGAGTAGTTTCTATACTACGACATTCGACGCACCAAGAGCGTATCTTGAGAGTGGTTTCCAAAAACTACGAATTTCGACGCCCCCAAGAGCGTATCTTGAGAGTAGTTTCTAAAACTACGACCTTCGACGCCCCCAGGAGCGTATCTTGAGGTAGATTTGCAACCTACCAGATTCGACGCCCCCAAGAGCGTATCTTGAGGTAGAAAAAACACTACCAGATTCGACGCCCCCAAGAGCGTATCTTGAGGTAGATTTCAAACTACCAGCTTCGACGCCAACCAGGAGCGTATCTTTGGTCTAACCTGTGCCCTCCGGGAGCCTATCCTGTGAAACGTTAAGTGCCCTCCGAGAGCCTGTCTCGTGAACAGATTCGACGCCCACCAAGAGCGTATCTTTGGTCTAACAGTACCATATATACCATTCAAAGGGTATCAGAAGAGATCATCGCACCATACTGAGAAGGATTCCATGAGATAATAATTGCAAAGCAAAGTTGTATGAAGAACACATAATATTTTTTCTTGATGAGATAGCAGGTATGATGTGAAGGAAAACAAAAAAGAAAGGTAAGGAAAGGAATACTAAAGCACAACTCCATACATCGTGATGTGGCTATCATGTCCACATACCTTGAAGTGGCTATCATGTCCACATAACTTGAAGTGGCTATCATGTCCACACACTACAGAAGGGCTATCACTCCCACACGTCACGAAGTGGCTATCATGTCCACATACCTCGAAGTGATTATCATGGCAGCACATCGTAAAACATTTGTCAAAGACATACATTGTAAAGACATCATCCCGACCACGAACATCAAAAGGCTACGCCTAGCCTTAGAAGGAGGTTCAAGAAAAAGGGAAAAACAACACTCTCCATACGCTCATCAAAGGTAGGCACTTATATTTCAACCCACTGGGGGATACTAGGTAGGAGACGTCCTCATTATGAAGACAACCTCCATGTCTCATGAAATCAACCATGAAGCAAAGAATCACGACAAGCACTATTGAGGGCATATAACAAAACGATCCCCACAACGATCACAACTACGATACTACTAGAGGATAACTCAAGAACAGTCTCCACCAAACTCCCAACCAAGAATTCGCTATCTTAATCAGAACCATGACAAGAGAAAGGAACCTCAACGAAAGGCGATGATCACACCCATCACCAAAAGAAAAATCTTCAACGCAGGGGTTAATAACATAACCCATAGGAAAGCCAAAGACACCTTCAAAAGTCGTCAAATCTACATGAAGATGAAATGAACCTGAGACTCGGCCCCTCGGCTGGGGGGCAGAGGATAGAGAAGAGACATCAAGACCTATGATCACCCCATCGCCAGCCACAGGTTGTTTCCCTTTGTCAAGTAAAGAGGGCGCCTCTTCAACCACTACCTCCTTATCATGAGAGGGAGTCAGCAAGGAGGCACTTGAAGGAGAGCCCCTCGCGGTTTCCTTCTCCTTGGCAACCGAGGGCCCGACCTCAGAGTCAGGTTTCCACGCCTTGGATTTAGATTGACTTGAACTCTCGCCCACCGCAAGAACCCATTCGGTAACCAGGGGCGAACGTTCTAACAACAAGAAGGAAGCAACATGAGAACAATCATAAGTATATCACAAAGAGAAGAGAATGGAATGAGAACATACTGGAAGCATTAGCAGCCTTCGCTGACTTAGAAAATTTCTTGGCTTGATAAGCGGAACTAGAGGGTCTTTCCCTCTCATCCGATTCAACGGTACGTTCGGAACGCTCTGCCTACACCTTATATGTTTCTCCATGAAATCAACCTACAAGGGGTCATACGAGTCCCCGCCTCATACGAGTCCACCTCGGACACCCAAGACACAGGACAGTCAGATTTGGTCTGACTACCTTGGAAAACGATCTTCAAGGTCTCCCTGTCTGAAGAAGAAAGCTTCCCAAAAGTGAGTCATCTATACGAACAACCAACGCAAAGATCGACCCTTACCCATGGAGGGGCGAGATACGCCTACTACGGGGGCAACCTTAACACCAAGGGAAGAGGGCGAACTTTTAGTTTCCCCAAATGGAGCAACGCTCCAACACATCCGAAGGAAGGGTCAACCCTTAACACATGTCAATAGACCCCTTCGCTCGCGGCGGTAAGAAGAAAGCTTGTAAGCATTTTCACCCTCACTTTTATGGGGAACAAATTGCAGGGTAAAGGTCAAGAGCTATACACACGCTCCAACGAATGAAGGAAAAATGTTACACATGCCGAAGGTCGAGGTTAATGGACAATGCTCACGCTAGTACATTTAGACGTCCATGCACATGGCCGCCATATATTTATGCATACATTCATGACTACAATCGCAGCATGTCTATACTCACTCCCATCCTTATGTTCCTACTTGCATGTATGCTAGTACACATCCTCATGTTCATGATATGTCCATGTTCACTCCTAGTTAACATCCTATAGGCATATTTTCTAGTATCCCATACTTAGAAAAATTTCGGGCCAAAATTAAATTTTTCTCCACTTAGGCAAAATCCCGGCATGAAATTGAAGCATAAGCCACTTAGTTGTATTCGTATTGCATCCCTATGCAAGCATGTATCTTTCGAGTATACGCCCGTAGCAAGGATAGATTTGTTACTCCCACCTCAGACGGATGCGTGCTTAGGCACGTGTCCGTACTACTCTGACGTTTACAATTCCTCTATCTCATAAGGCAGGGGGCAGAGTCAGAGGCACACATCCATGGGTAAGCAAGCATTCAGACGAAAGGTAAAACCCCGGTTTCAAATTGCGCGTGTCATACCATCCTAAAATAGAATCACTCAAGGGTTAGGCCATTGGTTGACTCGGGGGCATGTGATGGATATACGCCCAATTTGAACCCGTTGACTTCCGAATCGTTTTATTTTTATCACCCCGTTAATGATTGTAAATCGAAACTTCAACCCGAACACTTCGCGAAAACACCAACGGTCCGGACGAGGCCGAAGCGCTCGTCCGGCCAAGTTAGATTCACCTAGGTGAGGTCGGGTGGCCACACCCGACCTCCCCTAGGGGAGATCGGGTCAGCCAACCCGATCTCCCCTAGGAGGGGTTGGGTGGCCTCACCCAACCCCTACCCTTGGGGGTCGGATTTTCCTTCCCCCCAAGGGCCCCGGCACCACTCTTGGACTCCCATACTCGGTTTATTTCCGCCAACCTTCTCCGTATCCTAAGGTCTTAATTACGTGCTTAAAGGTTAATTAAATGTGTTTAAAGCTTAACGATGTCATTAAGCCACCTTAATGACACCGTTGCCTATAAATACAACACCTCCACTATTCATTTGATCATCTTGGCAAATTGCATAATTTTGCTCTGACATCTCTCTAGCTTTATCTCTCTAAAACCGTACTGACTTAGGCATCGGAGAGGGTTCATCAGGCACCACCCCCCCTCTGTGCCTGGTATTGCCCCTCTTGCAGGGCGAGAGGAGAAGAGAAGCTAAGGACGGAAGGACGTAAGCTAGGACAGCACAACCCGAGAGCACCGGATCCACAACATCTCCAGTGAGGAACGAGACTTGAGTCGACCGCCCGTTGACCCTAGACTCGGAACCTAACAGTATAAACTTAAGTCTTGCTTCGTCAAGACGACACTGCTACATGTCAAGTGCCAGTGCCGAATGCCAAGTGCCAAGTGCCCGCGCCAAGTACATTACTACTTGTTAGGTTCCGAGTCTAGGGTCAACGGGCGGTCGACTCAAGTCTCATTCCTCACTGGAGGTGTTGCGGATTTGGTGTTCTCGGGTTGTGCTGTCCTAGCTTGTGTCCTTCCGTCCTTAACTTCTCTTCTCCTCTCGCCCTGCAAGAGGGGCAATACCAGGCACAGAGGGGGGGGGGGGGTGGTGCCTGATGAACCCTCTCTGATGCCTAAGTCAGTACGGTTTTAGAGAGATAAAGCTAGAGAGATGTCAGAGCAAAATTATGCCACTTGCCAAGATGATCAAATGAATAGTGGAGGTGTGGTATTTATAGGCAACGGTGTCATTAAGGTGGCTTAATGACATCGTTAACCTTTAAACACAGTTAACTAACCTTTAAGTACGTAATTAAGACATTAGGATACGGAGAAGGTTGGCGGAAATAAACCGAGTATGGGAGTCCAAGAATGGTGCCGGGGCCCTTGGGGGGAAGGAAAATCCGACCCCCAAGGGTAGGGGTTGGGTGAGGCCACCCAACCCCTCCTAGGGGAGATAGGGTTGGCCAACTCTATCTCCCCTAGGGGAGATCGGGTTGGCTGACCTGATCTCCCCTAGGGGAGGTCGGGTGTGGCCACCCGACCTCACCTAGGTGAGTCTAACTTGACCGGACGAGCGCTTCGGCCTCGTCCGGACCGTTGGTGTTTTCGCGAAGTGTTCGGGTTGAAGTTTCGATTTACAATCATTAACGGGGTGATAAAAATAAAACGATTCTAAAGTCAACGGGATTAAATTGGGCGTATATCCATCACATGCCCCCGAGTCAACCAATGGCCTAACCCTTGATTGACTCTATTTTAGGATGGTATGACACGCGCAATTTGAAACCGGGGTTTTACCTTTCGTCTGAATGCTTACTTACCCATGGATGTGTGCCTCTGACTTTGCCCCCTGCCTTATGAGATAGAGGAATTGTAAATGTCAGAGTAGCACGGACACGTGCCTAAGCACGCGTCCGTCTGAGGTGGGAGTAATAAATCTATCCTTGCTACGGGCGTATACTCAAAAAATACATGCTCGCATAAGAATGCAATATGAATGCAACTAAATGATTTATGCTTCAATTTCATGCCGGGATTTTGCCTAATTGGAGAAAAATTTAATTTTGGTTTAAATTTTTTTCTAAGTATGGGATGCTCAAGAATAAACTTATGGGATGTTAACTTGAGTGGAGATATACTTAACCATAGTCTAAGGGAGGTAAAGGTGATGGTTTTTCTTTAACCCTTAGATCTCATCTAACTTTAAATGGAGGGTTGTGATTAGGCCACTTTAAAAAACCCTATAGCTTTTTCAAATATATAGGAGAGTTAAGAAAATACCTTGCTTAGCCACCATTGTCATCCTTTTCCCTCTTTTCTCACACTTGGATAGCAAGAAAGAATTCGGAGCACACCCAAGGAGGAGGCCGGCCGAAATTCTGGTGGTAGACCAGGAATCCCGACCAGCACGCGACGGAGGGGAGTTATCGGCACCGGGCGAAGGCGGCGGCGAGGGCTCCTGGTTGAACGGCGGCAGCTGATTGGGACGACAGTCCGGCTAGCGGCGGTGCGGAGGGAGGACTAGGAGACCTGGGCGACGGCGTCGGCGGGCTGAGGCGTGGCTGGCGGTCGACTGGACACGACGGAGGTGAGGTCCGACGCGGGCGACTCCGGCCAGCTCGCACCGGGACGTGGCTGAGGTGGGGCGATCGAATTCGACTCCGGCGACGGCGGTGGAGGGCGATTTCCGGCAAGGGGCTGAATTCCGGCGGTCTTCCGACTTGAAATCCGGGCCCGTTTATCGAATCGGGTCGGGTTTTCCCAAGGTCCACTCTTTTCCTTTCCGTTATTGCGTAAAATGCCGATACTTGATTGCCGATACTTGATTGAATGTGGGATTGCCGTGGATAGCCGTAGATAGCCGTGGATTTGGGGAAGAAACTTTGACCGGTCGTCCGGAGATAGTTTTTTGTCCGATTAAACTATCCCCATTTTGAATTTGATGTCGAGTCGCCATTTGTGTGTTGATTTCCGTTGGAGGGCGTAATGGTGATTTTGCCTGAAAACCGACTTTAGGTTCGGACAAAATTGTTCGATTTGGTTGTCGTGGTGTCCTTGGCTCATGTTTGTTATCTTTGTTGGGTGTTTTCGAATCTTTGGTTGTTGTTGTTGGCCGAGTGCCGGGGTACTCCCGGTTTTTCGGAAATTTTCTTGTTTTGACATTTGTCATGTCGTGGCAGGTACTGTATTCCTGGTGGTGTCCCTGCACACAGACTCTGCAGAGGCGTTACATCCTCCGAAGGATGAGTGAGTTCCTTTTCTCTTCTTTTCGTCGCATTACTTCCTTTTCTATCATTAGCTTAGTGTTGCGATCTGAGCTGGGGTGTTAGTCGAGACTTGATTCGAACTTTGGGATTTCCTGCTACCTTTGACTTAGGTCTCGCTGCTCTGTCGGAGAACCACCTGACTAGGTCTGATTACAATGAGCACGTTACCTTAGGTGATATCTGTCCCTTAGATGAGCCTCTGTATCCTTTCCTCCCTTCCTTGGGGAATACCCGCGAGACGGTGACAGAGCCCCCTAGGGGGAAGGTCGTCGTTTACCCCTCCCAGATTCGATTTGGGTTGAGGCTGCCTTACTGCGATGATCTCGTAGAGTTGAGTAGGTTCTTTAGGATTTCTTCTGTGAACCTTGCTCCTAGTGCCCTCCGCGTTTGGGTGGGCTTCCAGGTGTTATGCCACTGGTACTCCTGGAAGTATTCACTGGTTCTGTTTCGATGCTTCTACCGGTTCCAATATCAGAGGAAGGTAGGCTTTGCGAGTTTCGTAACTCGCCATCCGTCCCTCAAGGATTCCCGATTTGCTGATTTCGGGTTGAGTGGGGTCGAGTGGGATACCTCTCTTCGCTTCGTGGCCCGGAGTGACAACTCGGCGAGTCACTGGGCCAAGCATTATTTCTTCATCACGGATCGATATGTCACTTGGTCGGTCTTGAATGAGGATCGGTCAGATGGCTGGCCTGCCTTCGGGGAGTTCTCTCCTGTGGATTTAGAGACTATGAAGACGATCTACGAGAGTAACAGGACCCGGTCATACTGCCCTGTGTCCTTAGTGACCGAGACGGATCTTTATGAGGCAGGGATCAGTTTGACTCCTGACTCCGGGGGTTCGGTATGTTACTTAGTCTTCTCATCTTTATTTACTTTCTGCTTTTCCTTTGTAGGTTGGTTTCACGGAAAAACCTATAACGTGCAGGCAGCACCGGTCGATCTGAGCAAGAGGAAGGCTCCATCTAGCTCTACTCTGAAGAAGTCCCCCATGCTTGGGAAGAAGGCTGGGGCCTCTGGTATACTTCCTCCTGTTTGCTTCTTTATGGTATACTTGTGTTTTCCTTATCTTGTTTTCCTTGCATTGCTAGGGCACTCTCCCCTGGTGACCGAGAGGGTTGTCTCCGTAGGCAAGGGCTCTGGACCTTCTAAGTCCAAGTCGCGGAGATCTGACTCTGAGGCCGGGGCCTCGGCTGTCAAGAGGAAGAAAGCTGCGGATCCTCCTTCGCCTGTTGTTCGTCCCCCGACCCTGTCTCGCGATAAAGAGATGGTGGTCGAAGAGGTGCCTTCCCGATCTGATAAAGGGAAGCGACCTGTTGGTGATGGTTCCCCTGTCCCCCAGCCGAGGGCACGGTCATCAGGTTCGATCTCCACCTTATCACTGATGCTTCTATGTTTATATTTTCCTTTGACTTGCTTCGTTTGTATAGGTGGGCCTCCGGCTTTGAGTCGGAAGGACTTCGCACGTCTTACTGACGAGGATGTCGTTGGGTCTGAGTGGACTCCTTTCGCTGGTTTGAAGGAGTTCCACCTTGATAGCGGCTCCTCTTTGCGGACTCCTGAGGTTGGCATCCGTGTACTTCGCGGTGCCATCCCTCCTGGCGATCGTGCTGCTCAGCCTAAGTCTCCTGGGGAGACTCGGCGCTTCGTTCAGGGTGTACTCTCTCATTATGCGCCTGTGAGTTGTTCCTTGCTTTCTCCTTTTTACTTTTATGTGGTTGGTTTTCCAGTTGCTCATCTGTTGTTTAAATTTTCAGGGTATGTCTGACATGGTGAACATGTCATCCCTTGTTCTCGAGCTATCTGACGAGAAGAAGACTCTTGAGGACAACCAGGTCTCCCTGAAGGCGGAGCTCGCCACTGCTGCTGAGAAGGCGCGTTTATCTGATCTGAAGATGCAGGAGCTCAGGGACCAAGTGTCCTTACTTGAGACTACCGTAGGTAGCTTACGCCGGGAGGCTGAGGTTGCATCTTCACTCCATTCTGAGGAGTTGCGGAAGTTGGAGGCTATGTGCCGGGCAGAGGAGAGGACTGTCGCAGTGTCTGAGTACAAGGCTTCCTCTGCCTTCACTGCTGACTATAGCGTGCGACTCACTCAGGAGATGAACCAGTTTGGTGAGTATCTGGTTGATCATATTTTCTGCATTGATCCTCATTTTCCAGTTGGCGATCTTGGTGATTTTGGGCCATACGCTACTGGTTACATGGCTGTCCTTAGGGGTCAGGCTGCTGTTGCAGACGAGCCTGCCCCTACACAGGTGGATGCTACGCCTGTGGATATCGATACTTCAGACTCCTCCTCCTCTTCCTCCATCTCTGCCGGTGGTTCAGCCTCAGGGGGTCAGGGTGACTCCCCCGAAGGCTCTGATTGATGTATCGACATCTTGCTATCTTTGTATATATGACCATACTCTTTCTCCCCTTTGATGGGTTGAGTATCTTTTGGGATTGTTGTGGGGTTTTGTGTTGCTTTCCTTTGTCGTATTGTGCTGTTGACTATGTGGTTCACTTGGCTTTACATTGGTACTTCGTATGCTTTTGTATGTACTCCTTTGATTATGGACTCTTCTCTTGGTGTGTTTCCTTTACTTATCCTTCTTTCGTGTTTTCCTTCATGCCATACCTGCTATTTCATCAAGAAAAAACATTATGTGTTCTTCATATCACTTTACTTTGAAATTACTTTCTCATGGGATCCTTCTTAGTATGGTGTAATGCTCTCTTCTGATACCCTTTGAATGGTATGTATGGTATTGTTAGACCAAAGATACGCTCTTGGTTGGCATCGAAATCTGTTCACGAGACTGGCTCTCGGAGGGCACTTAACGTTTCACAGGATAGGCTCCCGGAGGGCACAAGTTAGACCAAAGATACGCTCCTAGTTGGCGTTGAAATCTGTTCACGAGACTGGCTCTCGGAGGGCACTTAACGTTTCACAGGATAGGCTCTCGGAGGGCACAAGTTAGACCAAAGATACGCTCCTGGTTGGCGTCGAAGCTGGTAGTTTGAAATCTACCTCAAGATACGCTCTTGGGGGCGTCGAATCTGGTAGTGTTTTTTCTACCTCAAGATACGCTCTTGGGGGCGTCGAATCTGGTAGGTTGCAAATCTACCTCAAGATACGCTCCTGGGGGCGTCGAAATTCGTAGTTTTTGGAAACCACTCTCAAGATACGCTCTTGGTGCGTCGAAGGTCGTAGTATAGAAACTACTCTCAAGATACGCTCTTGGGGGCGTCGAAAGTCGTAGTATGAACACCACTCTCAAGATACGCTCCTGGGGGCGTCGAAATTCGTAGTTTTTGGAAACCACTCTCAAGATACGCTCTTGGTGCGTCGAAGGACGTAGTATAAAAACTACTCTCAAGATACGCTCTTGGGGGCGTCGAAGGTCGTAGTATGAACACTACTCTCAAGATACGCTCTTGGGGGCGTCGAAGGTCGTAGTATGAAAACTACTCTCAAGATACGCTCTTGGGGGCGTCGAAGGTCGTAGTATAGAAACTACTCTCAAGATACGCTCTTGGGGGCGTCGAAAATTCGTTGTTGACTTGAAGTCATATCTGTGTAAGGATAACTTCATGATTATATCACCACATTCATTGGAAAATACCTTTGAAGGAAATCCTACTCCCTTAAGAGCATTCATGTTTTTTGTACACATGGGGTGCCTTGGGTGGGTCAAGACACCCTTTGGAGGAAATCAAAGATAGTTGTAGAGTTGGAGTAACTTCGTGAGTTCTCCTTCTCAAAAGTTGTTTTCGAAAAACTTAGAAAGCTTGAACATGCAAAGTGCTAAATATGAAACTAAGGATATGGGGTGGTCAATTTGTCCGTTGCCACGTACTCCTTTAGGCCTCCATTGTGAATCATTTCCTCCACTTCTATCTTCAGCACCATGCAGTTGTTGGTTTGATGCCCCCAGGTCCCACGGTACTCACACCATCCCTGTGCATCTCTTCCTAGGAAGGCCTTGCCCTCCTCTCTGCATGTGGGTAGCTCCTTCTTGAGGTGCTTCTGAAAAATTTCTTTTGTGCTCACTGTAAGGGGTGTGAATTTGAAATTTACACCTCCTCCAAGTGTGTCAGTCTCTCTTTCTTTCTTCGGGACTTCATCCCATTGCTCCATCTCCTTTGCAAACGCCTTGTCTAGCTTTTCCTTGAGCTGTCTCATCGTGTTTGTCATGACCATCTCATAAAGCCCTCCATAGGTCTCAAATGAGTTTGGATGCATGTTTCTAATGAAGGCTCTGACGGCTTCTCCTCTTGTGATGTCCATATTGGCACCATAACTGGAGAATCTTTCGGAGTAGCTTGACACTGGCTCCCACGGCATTTGCTTGATGTCATCAATGTGTTGGAAGCCTCTTATGATGGAGTCCCTTGTTCTTCTTCCTTGTGCGGTTTCTAGTTGCCAAGGTATGCTTGTTACCTTTACAGCCTTGCTCATGTGTCTCTTCTTAGCCATTCTTTGAAAAAACTGTCTGCTCAGGCGGAGTGCAACTCCGTTCTTCATTTTTGTTACCCTTTGTTTCCTCTTTATCTTCTTCTTGGCTTGGTTGGTCCCTACCATGACCATTGCTACTGTGTCTGTCCTGTGTGATCCACGTCTCATGGAGTTCACGTAGCACTGCCTTGCCGTGCGTTGGTCGCCCAAGACTTCTCCAACTCCATTCTCAGTGATGTACTTCAACTTCTGGTGTACGGTAGATGGCACAATTTCATATGGATTTATGGTTGTTCTTCCTAGGATCCCGTTGTAGGCTCCCAAGCTTTCAACCACCAAGAAGTTAACGTTCACCTTCAGCTGTGTCCATCCTTGGCCCATGGTCACTGGCAGGGTTATCATTCCTAGGGGGTAACTTGTTGCCCCTGAGAAGCCAACCAGAGGGAAGTTGACTGGTTTGATGTCTGCCTTTGTTTTCCCTATCTCCTCTAGGACCCTTAGGCTTAGGAGGTCTACTGAGCTGCCCCCATCTACCAGTATTCTCTTTACATCAAAATTATCAATGTCTATCGTGATGACTAACGCATCGTCATGTGGGAAGACAATGTGGCTCTTGTCCTTCTCCGAGAATTCAATCTTCATCTCCTCTCCTTCTCGTGGCCTTTTCCTCCACCTTGGCACTGAACTCAGTTTTGATGCGTAAACCTCCCTTGCATTAGTAGTTGGGCCACCTGATGCCACTCCTCCGTGTATCATGTTTATGGTTCCTCTCTTGTTGGGTGGAGGATTGTAGTCTACCTTGTTCTTGCCTTTGTCCCTGTATGATGGCCCTAACTGTATGCTGTTGCCCCCATGATCCACGAACTGCTTTAGTTCTCCCCTTTGGATGACATTGTTGATGCTTAGCTTTAGGCTGAAGCATTCGTTCGTGTCATGCCCGTATGCTTCATGGTTATTACACCATCTATCCTTGTGTGTCCCCACCATTGGGGCTCTCCACCTTGCAGGGGGTGACCAGAGTTTCTGATTCCGCATCTCTCTGAGGACAGTAGCTGGAGTGGCGTTCAATGGGATGAACTTGATGACGTTGATTTCCCTAGCTTTCAGTGGTTCGCCCATTTGATTTCTTTGCTGGGGCGGACGCCATTCCTGCTGCCTTGCGTGCTGAGGTGCCTGGGATGGCTTTCCTTTGTTCTGGTTTGCATTGTCTTCCTTAGCTGCTTGGATCTTGGCTTTCTTACTTGCCCTGTGCCTCTCCAGGTCTATATGAGTTTTTACTCTTCCTGCAAGCTCCTCTAAGGTGCTCGCTGGTTTCTTGGCCATCTTTTCTGCCAGTGTTGACCCGAAGCGGCCTAGGTTTCTGATGAAGGCTCGTATTATCTCACCCTCAGTGATGTCGCCCTGGATGTCTGCTATGTTTTGGTTAAACCTAGTGTAGTAACTGGCCAAGGATTCATCATTTTCTTGCTTCACGTCATCGATGGAGCCTGTTCCTTTGAGGAGCTTCCTTTCTCCTAGATATCTCTGAAGGAATTTCGCCTTTAGCTGCTCCCATGAGTGGATGCTCTCAGAGGGTAGGCTAAAGAACCAGTGTGAGGCCACCCCTGATAGGGTGTTTGGAAATAGGAGTGCCTTGTATCTTTCATCAGTAGTTCTCCCAAATAGGGAGGCTTCATGCTGTTGAATATGCTCCAAAGGGTCTCCCTTACCATTGTACTTTGCAATCTGGACTGTATGCAGGGAGTCCGGTACCTTACTCATCTCTAGTTCCTTCGTGAAAGGGTGGTTCGTTTTGTCACTTAGACAATGCAAGCTGTGTTTCTTTGACTCGTTCATTTTCCTTGTTATCATTGCCTCTATTTCTTCCGGAGTGATCAATATTGGTGTCGGAGTGTAATCTCTTTGATAGCCTCCGTAGTTATAGATTGGGCTTGCCGGGATCCCTTGTCCGTATTGATACGGACTGTAGGTGTATCCTTGGTGTCCCTGCTGGGGTGCTTCATAGAATTCTTGCTTCCTTGGAGGTCTTGCTTGTCTGTCCTCCCCCAGTGGGGTGTAAGCCCTGGCGTTCTGCTGTTGCCTAGGAGGCACGAATTGTTGCCTTCCCTCTGGGGGTGGCTCCTGGTAATTTCTTCTTTGCTCCTCTCGCTGCCCTGCTCGAGGGTGCGAGTGGTGCTCTTCCGTTGGGATCTGTTCCTCTTCATGAGCTTCTGTATGTGTCCCCTGGGTGTATGCCGGCCTTGTGTATGTTGTGTGGGCGCGGTTGTCATTCCTTTGGGCCGGCATCCCATACGGGTATCCTTGGGGTTGCGCCTCATAGTAATATCCCTCAGGAGGTGCCGTGTGTTGAGATGGCACTCTGTTGCTCCCTCTCTCTTTGTGGCCTCCTTGCCAAAGGGGTTGAGGCTGTGGAGGACTCAGCCCCAGCTGGGCGTGAGGGTCCTCCCTCCTGGTTGTTGTGTTGGGGAGCCTGTGGCGTTCCTTGAGGTTCTGGTTGCACTGGTAGTTTCCCTGGGTTAGGCTGCCTTCCTAGGGGTATAGGCTCTCTCCTTCGCCTATTGCCCCCGGGTGGGCGGTGGTGCCTAGACACCCTACTGTTCGTCATTGCTCTTGTTATTGCCAGGCTTTCTGTCCGAAGCCCATTGACGGCGCCAAGTGTTAGGTTCCGAGTCTAGGGTCAACGGGCGGTCGACTCAAGTCTCGTTCCTCACTGGAGGTGTTGCGGATTTGGTGTTCTCGGGTTGTGCTGTCCTAGCTTGTGTCCTTCCGTCCTTAACTTCTCTTCTCCTCTCGCCCTGCAAGAGGGGCAATACCAGGCACAGAGGGGGGGGGGGGTGCCTGATGAACCCTCTCCGATGCCTAAGTCAGTACGGTTTTAGAGAGATAAAGTTAGAGAGATGTCAGAGAAAAATTATGCCACTTGCCAAGATGATCAAATGAATAGTGGAGGTGTGGTATTTATAGGCAACGATGTCATTAAGGTGGTTTAATGACATCGTTAACCTTTAAAAACAGTTAACTAACCTTTAAGTACGTAATTAAGACCTTAGGATACGGAGAAGGTTGGCGGAAATAAACCGAGTATGGGAGTCCAAGAATGGTGCCGGGGCCCTTGGGGGGAAGGAAAATCCGACCCCCAAGGGTAGGGGTTGGGTGAGGCCACCCAACCCCTCCTAGGGGAGATCGGGTTGGCTGACCCGATCTCCCTTAGGGGAGGTCGGGTGTGGCCACCCGACCTCACCTAGGTGAGTCTAACTTGACCGGACGAGCGCTTCGGCCTCGTCCAGACCGTTGGTGTTTTCGCGAAGTGTTCGGGTTGAAGTTTCGATTTACAATCATTAACGGGGTGATAAAAATAAAACGATTCTAAAGTCAACGGGTTCAAATTGGGCGTATATCCATCACTACTTATAACACTACAAGTACCTAGCGTACGCATCTTGCCATGCCTTGGAATCCAACCAATAGGGGCGCTCATAACACTCAACAATGCGCGACATATAGTCGCAATTACGGACATCATGTTCATCATATAAGGATATCTATCCTATCTTCCAAGTCCAAAGCATACGGACAGCATAGACAACTCAAGGTATGAAATATTACTAACAAGTTATCACACGATTATTATTATTGAAAAACAGGTCCAAATGACGAAGTTCCATACAAGCAAACGCACAAATAAAGGTTGGACAAATGCCTCAAACATATCATCATCTCCAAAGTACTAGGACAGCATGTCCAGAAAATCAACACCAAGTTCAACATCAGCATTATCATATCCAAAGGTCAAAGCAATAGAAGCCGCTTCAGCTGCCTTACGTTGCAAATCGGCAACATAGTTAACAACAAAAGAAGAATAAAGACCTAGCTTGTCGAATGGAAATCCGGGGGCAAGTGCGTGTACTCTGCCAATATAACCTTTGGCAAACTCATCAACCAAAGGTGCAAGATCCGCTTTAGCAGCAGCAAGGACGGTGGCAGAATAGGCAGGGGTACTAGGATACTCAGCCAATCCCTTTTCAACACCCGCTCTATATGCCTCGTCACGAATAGAAGCAAGCACGACATCATGAACACTGTTGTTCTCCGCAATTTACTGCTTGATAGCAGCAATCTCGGCCTCAAGTTGTTCACCATGGACGCGACGAGTAGCAATGTGCGTATCAATATCGGCAACCTTGGAGTTCAAATTCTGCACTTCCTCTTCGGACTGTGCAAGCTCGCGGGAAACTGTACTGCACTTCTTGATAGAAGCATTCCTCTCACTTACAAGCTCCAACACAAAGGAAGACATGTTTATCATCCTTGAAATAGCCTAAGTACAACAAACAAGACGATCATGATCAACAACAACAACAAAGCATACGTTTACAACAAGAAGGCAAAAAGTGAGAACAAAGTCTACCGGTGCAAATTCAGCTAAGCCGCGCTCAACGTATGCTTGCACCTCCTCATCAGTAGACGGTTTGACATTATTATCACCAGGAGGAACACATCTTTGAAGCACCCGCACGCCAACTCCTGGAGTGCTAAGTTTGGAGTCCTTCGGAAAATGAAGACTACCAGTGGAGAAAGGTGTCCAGTTTTCTCCAGAAACATCAATCCCGTCAGAAAGGATCGAGTCACCACGCTTAATACGTGGCAACGCTACAATAAGAAAAAAATAAAAACAAGGAGGACATTGGCAAAATATATTAAGTATAAGAAGTATGTCAAATAGAACAATGCATACCTCGTGCGGGAAGAACGCTCCTCCTCGGGCCGGTCCCTCGACCGGGGGGCAGAAGGCGCTATCGTGCGACTCTCAACTCTCTTCCCTTTATCGCAAGAAGGAGCTGGAATAGCCGCACTTGATTTAGAGCGCTTCGGGTCACTCGAGGGACACGCCCCTGCGGCAGATATCTTGGGAGGAACACTAGTGGCAGGTACTGCAACAACACGCTCAGTCACATGCACGGAGTTACCTAAAAGAACAAAGACAATGTGAATATAACAAAACTTGAAAAATCAGCAAGTCAATTGAAGATACAAGAAGATGCCTAACTCTTAGGTCCTTTACCACGATCATGTCCGGAGCCTTCAGGAATAGTGGGGGCAATATTACGAGCACAACGCCCAACTGACAGGTTATCACGATCATTAGCTGTCTGCAAAGACGGGCTTTTTCCATCAATACGACCTACATTGCAACATAGTACAGGTTATAAAAGTTATCAACATACCAAATCTTCAGAACGAAGTATATGAATCCCGACATCAATCAAATCCTGATCTGAAGCACGCAATAGACAACGATAGCGGCGCTCTTGCTGACATCGAAAAATACTCTTCACCGCCTCCCTATCGTCCAAGGAAAGGTAAAAAAAATAGGAGCAGGATCAGCTTTCTCCACGTTCTTAACATCCCAAATAGTCCAGACATCGCATACGAAGAATTGGTGATGTCACCAATGAGAACTAGAACGATCAGCCGGGGCGGCTAGACGTTGTTTGTGATCCCACTCGGCATCTCCAAGACCAAGCTTCTTGAAACCATTATCTTGCAAGTTCAGCCAACGCATCTTCATTCCACACAACCCCGTCGCGTCTGGACACATCAGTTGATAGAAGCATCAGAAAAAGGGTGGTAGAATAATGCCAAGATTTCCTGTGAAACAAAACTCGAAAGCAGCTCCATACACGAAGGCCAGCAGGAGATAGACTCAAGGGTGATATCTGGTAATAGCGACAAAGGTCCACCAAGTCAGGACAATAGGGAAAATGCAGGCCTTCCTTAATCTGCGAGGTATAAACTGCGGATAGATCACTTGGAGGAATAGTAACTTACCCTTTTTCAGAATTTGGCAGCACGTCATAAGGAAGAACACCCTCCAAAGCAGAATCAAGTCCACAACAAGTCTCGTACAGCTCAAACATATCTTCATCAATATAGTTGAAGAAGTAACTCACATTCCTCGTTGTATCCTTAAAAGACTCAACTGTGTTGATACCCGGCTCGTCACCAACATCTGAACATAATGTCACTCGCGGAACGGGGATTGAAGACTTACTCATAATAACCACGGCAAGAAGACTAACTCTGAAAAGAAGACTGCGTAACTCGGAATCCTGAAAATTACAAGTAACAAATCAATCAGTGTGCGAGCTCTATGTATGTACATGCATATCGACATGGATACATGATTATAAGGGCGAAATATTTTCTATGTGTTTTACTCAAGACGACAGTCAGCATATTGCAAGTGGACATCACGCTACTATGTGTCAAGCATATTACCAAGTGTTAGCGTACAACAAGGTGTTGGTATACAACCTGTGTTTACATCAAGTACATGGATATACATACATAGCCAGGGGTAGAGAAAAAATTATAAGTATGGGGGCAAGTGCGCACATACATGTACGTACATACATGTTGACAAGTGGAGAATATTTCCTAAGTGTTTCCATGTACGTACATACATGTCGACAAGAGAAGAATATTTTCTAAGTGTTTCCATGTACGTACATACATGTCGACAAGGATGCATGTCGACAAGAGAAGAATATTTTCTAAGTATTTCCATGTACGTACGTACATGTCGACAATGATGCATGTCGACAAGTGAAGAATATTTTCTAAGTATTTCCACGTACGTACATACATGTCGACAAGGATACATGTCGACAAGAGAAGAATATTTTCTAAGTATTTCCATGTACGTATATACATGTCGACAAGGATGCATGTCGACAAGTGAAGAATATTTTCTAAGTATTTCCATGTACGTACATACATGTCGACAAGGATGCATGTCGACAAGTGAAGAATATTTTCTAAGTATTTCCATGTACGTACATACATGTTGACAAGGGGAAAATATTTTCTAAGTGTTTCCATGTACGTACATACATGTCGACAAGGGGAAAATATTTCCATGTACGTACATATACATGTCGACAAGGATGGATTGCATGCATCAAGTAGCAATTATCAACTTCTACACAATGCCTCCTAAGCATTTCTATGACGTTTATCGACAAAGCTCATACGACAACATCTATGGTAACAAGAATTAGATATTGTTAAAATATTTTCTAAGTGTTTTAAGCATGTTTGCAGACAATGACCGACAGTCTATACATGACGCTCAACGTACATTGCCTAAGATATCATTACCAACATACAACCATTGACGGCCATGTACGTACAACTACCAATCATCAATAACGAGCATCGAGCATGCTAAAACAACGACTAAGGCAAGGGAAAACATGTCGGCAATGAACACTATGCATAAGGGAAAGTATAACGATTCATTTACACTTTTCTAAAATTTTCAGCACTTAGAAAAATTTTGGCCGATTTGGGGCTAAGTATTCTAATGCATTTTATCAAACACCTTGTATGCATGATAAGATAGCTAGGTACATGGTGATTTCAAGACTAAATCAAGGCCAAACGAAGTTACGAAAGGTCTAGCCATGTACGAAATCTGACTCACCGACACGAAGCAAGTTCGAATTACTACTCGCCCTCACCCGAAGTCCCACGCGCCGCCGCCGCCGTCCTCACACGCCGCTGCCGTCGTCTCACGCACCGTCTCCCTTGCCTCACGCGCCGCCTCGGTCCCCTCCTTGCCCGGATTCGATCTTGATCGATGTCAAATGTGATGTGATTACTCCAAATTCACACCTCCATGAATTCCCTCTTCAGAAAGAATGGAGAGCTTCTTGAGGATTTATCTATTAAGAATGTAAGATAATGGGTATTCTCTCTCCTAATTCTCTTTAATAGTCTACACCATGTGCTAATGACTAATATCTATTTTCACACAAGTCCTTAGTATCACATACTTACACCTCTCCTATGCTTGTTTTACATACATGCTCTCTAGTATTGCATAACGCGCTTCGTAGATCGTTTTGCATGTTATCACTTTTATACGTACATGATGCAAACTCATGGTGGTCACGCGATTATTTTTACAATCTGAGTATGAATTGAATGTTTGCATTGTTTTCCATGATTACATCATACTACGTGCTTGCATCATTTTCCCTGTTTACATCATGCTTCATGATTACATACATGTTCTCCAATTCCATATTATTCTAAGTGTTTTGCTTGTTGCATGATTACTTCATCCGTCTATTATGTCATCATTTGCATATTGACAACGTGTTACATGTTCATATCGTGTACCATGATATTATTACGTTGCATGTTTCTTTATTAATTCAAGTGTTTCATTCATTATATGATATTGCGAATATAGTTGCGTGTCGTTGTACGCATATTTTCCGTTACGCTAACCTCGTGAACAGATTACGTACGTACGGCGGAAAATTAAAGTTGGACAAATTTATGATCTCAATACTCGAATTGACAAACAGGCCACCCTTGAGGTGAGTACCGAACCTAAATTAGACGAATATCTTATCTTTGAAAAGAGTCAAGCACGGGTTTTGAACCACTACTTGACTCGGGGGCAAGTGTTAGATATCTGTCCAATTCGGGTTCGTATTTACATTTCGGGCCTCGTAAAATATCCCAAAACCCGTAAAAAAACTCTTTTGCGGACACCCAAGTCTAAAACGGTCCGGGATACGCGCAATTCCCGAGCCGAAGGACTTCCGGATTGCTCTAGGGCAATCCGGACCAGTCCGGATTACCGTTTTTTCTTCGTACGCTCACCCCGATTATTTTTGCCAAGTGCGGGAAGTCGGTGCATGCATAGTCCGTCTTGATGACGGTATACGTCTTCCTACATACCGTCATCAAGTAGTTCAAAACTGGGCATGATCCTTAGGTTCCCTATAAATAGGGGCCTAGATCTCCCATTCAAAACAACTCCCTCATTTTTGGACTTGGAATGCTCTGACTTCTCTCTAAGGCTTTCTCTCTCTAGAAGTTCTAACTTGAGCGTCGGAGTGGGCCCAACCAGCATTCCCCCCTCCCACGCTGGTTACTGCCCCTCGTGCAGGACCCGAAGGTCAAGAGTTCGAGATCGAGGATTGGAAGACTAGCTCGGTGATTGTGTTTTAAGGATCGCGACGTTCCCGTCCTTATACACATCTTGTGCCCGTTCGTGAAAAAGGAAGCCCGAAGCTGCCCAGGTGGAAGCGAACATAACAGATATAGTCTACCGAAACATGTAGAAATCATTAGTTAAATATGTTGAAGTTAAATATAGTTATGTTTAGTAAGCATAACATAAGAAAAAAAGAATAGGTTTAATGTATCATATGGTTACTTATGTTTATTTAATGTGACTTAATGATTACTTTAGTTTTTTGACGTGATTTTGTTACCTACATTTAACAATGTGATTAAATTGTTCAAACTTGTTTTATTTAATTACCTATATTTGACTAATGTTAGTAAATGATTATAAATTGACAGTTTTGCATTATATTTAATCGATATAAGTGTTTTCCATCGTGTTTTTCGTTATATTAAGAACACGTGTAGTGGAATGAAATCACCAGAACTATTCAAATAACTCTTGCATTGATACTCCATCCAACTCATGCATTGATAGAGAATCGAGTAAGAAGACCAATAAAGAGTTTTCTTAATACATCTAATAGAATTAAATACTTACATGAGATAGACACAACCTTGGCACCCAGGTGATTAAACTGCCATCACGAGAGCACGTCACTATGCTGTCGTGACAAAACCTTAGAATCAAGACACCCATAATGCAAGTCAATATTTGCTACTACTTGGATCATGATTTATCAAATACGAGCATATTACAAATGTATATTTTCTCCCTGAAAAGGTGTTATCTTGAAGGCGTCATTATTCAGACATTACCTTGAAGGCGTTACTATTAGTGCCGTCACTATTTAGGTGTCACCTTGAAGACGTCAGGTGTCACCCTAAACACATCACTGTTCAGGTGTCACCCTAAAGTTGTTACTATTCAGGCGACACCCTAAAGCCGTCACTATTCAGGCATCACCAAAAAGTCATCAACCTCCCAAACACCAAAGTCAGGACCATTAAAGTCAATACCTCATGAACAAGAAAGACGGCATCGACTATCATCAACTATCATCAACACCATGTATGGACTTGCTTGTCACCTATTTAGAAGAAAACCCTTCCTCCTTAAGAAGAAGAGGTGGCAACTTGTTTGTCACCTACTTTGAAGAAAACCCTAAGGAAGAAGATATGACAACTTGTTTGTCACCTGCTTAGAAGAAAACCATTTCTCCTAAGGAAGAAGTGGTGGCAACCTAGTTTTCACCTAATTAGAAAAAACTCTTCCTCCTAAGGAAGAAGAGTGTCACCTTCCTGTCACATACGGATATATTGTCCTCAACTCCACCAATGTAAGAAAAAAAGCCTCTGCTTTTGTCAACCAAACATAAAGGAGCCACCGCCCTTCTAGGTTGGTTTAAGACCCATATAAATAGTAAGATTTTTACATTTATTTCACTATAAAATTATCACTACCACAATGCTATACTAATTTAAGCTTCAGTGGAATTATGGTGAAAACCCCGCCTATTTCCTCTTTCAGATCACGCCAAGAGAGTTAAAGATCCTCAAGGAGTTGAGGACTTCAAGTCGAAGCCCAGGGGAGACTGGAAGAGTTTACTCTAAGCTTAGCAGAATTTTGTGATCCAACATTTGGCGCCGTCTTTCAGAATCCGGTCAAAAAGTCATGGCGCCTTGACAGACCTAAATTTAACATTTGGCGAATACATTTTAAAAAACATGGATTTTGAAAGAGTCGTTACTAATTAATTATAAGACTAACTAAAAACCTAAATTACCTAGGGAATAATAATTTAAACATCTAGGCATATAATCAGTCTACGATCAAAGATTCAAGTTCAGGGGTTCTGTTACAAAATAATAATTTTAACTTTCGTCATATCGGTACTCAGTTTCCTTAATTTGCCATACTAAAATCTAATTCAATTATATCATCATAATATTAAATCCCTAACAAATCATTAGTAAAAGACAATTAAGATTAGCTACTGTATATAATTTATCTAAACAATTCATGAAGACATTAGAATGAGTTTAATAATATATGCAAAAAGTAAAAAACAAAAAACAACATAATAAGACAAGACTAATGCTAAAGTAATCTTACCATTCCTATGCTTCAAAGTTCGATACCTCTCTGCTCCTCTCGAAATTTCTTGGTCATTTCCCTTCTTTACGTGATGAGTGTGAGTTTCTGGTCGGAGGATTGTTCCGTCGCCGGTGGTGGAAAGCAAGAGGGCTGAGCGAAGCAGGGTTGGAACGAACTTTGGAGATAGGGTAGTCCGGTAACAGCAGCGGGACGATTGTCATGGCTAGAGGTGATTAGCGGTGTTGATCGGAGACGGCAAGCTGGAGAAGGCGGACTGACAACGACGGAGTCTGGGCTGGTGGGCGCCGGTGTTGCAGGCTGGCCGATCTAGTGCTGCTTTGGATATTGAACGGCCTAAGGTGGTGCTTCGTCGATGGCTGTTATGAAAGGGACGCTGAATGAAATAGAAAAATTAATAGTTTTGCACGAATTTCGAGAAAAATATTTTTTTTATTGCTGCTTTTCTGTGTGTAATCTGTTACATGTACCTAGACCACCTATTTATACTAATAAATGGTGATCTAGGGTTTACTCTAATCTAGGAAATAAATAAACTGATTTATTCTCTTAATAGATACTAGAATTTAGTCTAATTAGGAAATAAATTACATTGATTTATTCTCCTAATAAATACTAAATATTCCTAATAATAAATACATATAATATCCTAATATACGCTGGAGCCTTTTCGGAATCTTCGCGATTTGTCATATTTAAATACTTCCTCATATAGGCGTGACACATGTCACTTGTGTCGCGTGTGTTCCAAAATTAGGTGTTTACAGTTTGCCCCTCTTTGGACGGATTCCCGTAGAACGCGTTTGAGGGGGGTTGTCCAAAGACAAAAAAACACCGAATTTTGGTTGAGAAACATGTCTCTCTTTTGAGTCTTAGAATCTTCAAGTTAGCTTTTTGCTTATTCCTAGTTTTGACACTCGGAAATCGGGTCAACTATAGGTCCCGATCGTCGGTGGTGACTTGCGGAGACTGAACACCTAATGCTCCGTTCATCGGGTTGTGACTCTCAGAAACCTGGAAAACTACAGAGTTTGATTGTTGGTTGTGACTCGCGAAGGATGAACACAAAATGCTTTGTTCGTCAGGTTTTGGGTCTCAGAAGACTGGAAAACTTCAGATCCTGATAGTCGATTGTGACTCGCGAATGCTAAAACACCAAACGCTCCGTTCGTCAGGTTGTGACTCTCAGAAAGCTGGAAAACTTCAAATCTTGATTGTCGATTGTGACTTGCGGAGGCTGAACATCAAAGGCTCCGTTCATTGGGTTGTGACTCTCAGAAAGCTGGAACACTTATGATCCGTAAAATGTGACTTATTGGGAAGTATGAATTTTGCTATAATAGACATGCTTCCCAAGCCCAACAAGCGTTTTGATGTGGGAGATCTTGAAGTGTCTGATTTTGCTGTGCGAATATAGGTTTTTAGGTGGAAACAGCGATCTGAGCAAAACTCATAGTATTATGGGGTTTAACGGTTTTAGGCCAAATTCTTTCGTCTAGATGGTCAAATTTGCAGTTTTATATTTCTTCCGATGTTTTTTTATTTATAATTTGTTAGTTTTTTTGGGACTTTATAGTTAATTTCGGATTTTGTCTTAGGGTTAGGATTTTAGATTTCTCCATTTAAACTTTGTTAGCCGTCATTTATATTCAGTTTACTGATATATGAAAAAAACCGAGGTTTTCCTCTACACTGCGTCAATTCTTCGTTATTCTGCAGAATCAACAAATTCTTGCGCCTCTATCCAACAAATTCTCGGCTTTCCCTTGAATCAACGAGTTTTTGTTCCATCTATCCCACCACGCTGCATCAGATTGGTATCAGAGCTGAAGATCCTGCACGATGTCGTTCCTTGATTGGCTAGCACCAGATCATACCAGGACCGCGACTGTTCTTGATAATCCAATTTATGATGAGTACGCCGATGATGATGACGTCACATCGATGATCGACCATCACTCCACCTTACATGATCCTGAATTTATCCTTTCCCCGACTGCCAAGAGCGACTTTGAAGGCTTCTTCACCTCCGATTTCGGGTACAAGCCACAAGGCAAATCAACCCCAACGTCGGCACCCTGACCACACTCGAGCACCGCTTCAACCCCAACCTCAGAGTAGCCATCTATCTATATTTCCCAATAACTATAGGTCCCGATCGTCGGTGGTGACTTGCGGAGGCTGAACACCTAATGCTCCGTTCATCGGGTTGTGACTCTCAGAAACCTGGAAAACTAAGAGTTTGATTGTCGGTTGTGACTCGCGAAGGATGAACACCAAATGCTTTGTTCGTCAGGTTTTGGGTCTCAGAAGACTGGAAAACTTTAGATCCTGATTGTCGATTGTGACTCGCGAAGGCTAAAACACCAAACGCTCCGTTCGTCAGGTTGTGACTCTCAGAAAGCTGGAAAACTTCAAATCTTGATTGTCGACTGTGACTTGCGGAGGCTGGACATCAAAGGCTCCGTTCATCGGGTTGTGACTCTCAGAAAGCTGGAACACTTATGATCCTGATGGTCGATTGTGACTTGCGGAGACTGAACATCAAACGCTTCGTTTGTCGGGTTGTGACTCTCAAAAAACTGGAAAACTTCAAATCGTGATTGTCGATTGTGACTTGCGGAGGCTGAACATCAAAGAATCCGTTTGTCGGGTAGTAACTCTCATATAGCTGGAAAATTTTAGATCCTGATTGTTGTGAAATTGACTTGTAGGAACTGACTGTAACAGTCCTACTCATCTTTGAATGGTGACTCGCGAAAGCAGACTGTAACCGTCTCGCTTGCCATGATGTTGACTTTGAAGACGCTTTATCAGAAAAAATACACCTGCGCCTGAATGTTTGTCCCTAATTTTTGCCTATATTGCGCATGGTGTGACAATCTGGTGGGATCTTTTTATTTTTGTAATTTCTCTTATATTCTCTCCTTTTTTCACGGTCTAATTTGAGAGATTGTCGACCGTGCCTCTGAAGGATTATAGGGGATAAATACTACATAAACAAAACAATACGTGCAAGGTACTTAATTACGCAGCAGAATATAATGCACATACCTACAAAGCTTTTTGTAGTCCCAAAATCATCAAGGGGAATTCTCGATCCGCCGGACGGTTCCCGTAGAGGTTCTGGTTAAGGAAGCCTTACGCGGATTGGTCTCCACAGCAAAGCCTCCGTCGGTTCTTTAGCGGAGATGGATCACCGGAGTAAATTGCTTGATCACAATTTGGCACCTCCTTGGCAACTAGTGGTTTCAGCCGAACTAGCTTCTATTTAGGGAGGAGGGATTTATTTTATCTCACGAAAGGAAAAAGAGATTAACTTCTGATAAATCCCTAGCACTCCCTATTTATAAGAGGAGCAAAGTGGACAAAAGTCCACTTTGTCCTCACATCAAATTCGGCCGGCCTTAGAGTGTGGGAGGCCCAATTTTGGGCCTCTCATGTCAATTGGGATTTTAATCCTAGCCCAAAATCCCTACTGTGACATTACTCAATTTCTTAGGTACCAAACTCTTATTTAATGGGCTCTTAATTACAGCGGCACGATCTTCAAATGCCAACAGCTCCCACTCGTCGGAGTAGGAGGGTGCCTGTTCATCTGATGTCCACTGTTTGCACACGTTGTCCTGAGTGCCTTCTTGCTTCGAACCTCCACCCTTCTTTCTCCTTGAGATACCTGAAAAAGGGGCACCGAGGGGTCCCGGTAAGCCCACTCTGATGCTTAAATGAATATAGGCTTTTAGAGAGAGAAAGTAAGTACTATAGAGAGATAGCAAGATTACCCTTAAATGATGGGAGGAGAGCTCTTATTTATAGAGTTCCTATTGAACCGCCCTTGTTCCAGTGCTTTCCAGGTCCGGCTGTGGTAGTTTCGTAATATAAATTGACCTTGACCATAAATATGGTGCATTTGACCTCGTTTCGACCGTAGGTGAGCTTAATATGGTTAAGTGTTGTGAGAATGGCCTTCGAGGGAGAGCCCCGGGTGAAATACTGTCCGGGGATAGTGGTCTGGACGAGTGGAACTCGTCCGGATAGAGGGTGGGATACCCAGGTGGGTATCCCCGGGACCTCGCTCGGCGAGCGAGGGTTTTTTCCCTTAGGGTCCTCCGAGTGGGTTTCGCCACTCGGGGTGTATTCGGGCCTAAGTATTGGGCCTCGGGTGTCCGTTTTCCAAGTTTCTAATTATAATCGATTGTGGCCCAGTTATCGGGTCCAATTTATAATAGCTTGGGCGTATATCTAACATTTTCCCCCGAGTCAAGAAATGGTTTAACCTTTACTTGACTCTATTTTTACGGAGTATCGCCCAAGTGAGTTGTGAAATGTACATTTATGACGATCCCGGCGTTTATCGAGTGCTCGAGGAACGTCGTAATTTTCCTTGCCTCTTGTTTAAAGAAGCCGGATACACAAAATGCTATGGTGAACTTAAAGTAAATTTATGCCATGTATAGATATTGTATAAGGGTAAGAGTTACGAGCCTTGGTCTCGTTTTACTTAGCCTTAGGACTCTATCCTTTCATTTGAGTCTCCGTTTCATTGGATTTTATTGTAAAAGCGCTTGACACATTTCTATAAGAGAGAGGCTGTAGGTCATCCCTTGTTGGAAGGATGTTCATATAAAATGTGAGTGTTAGTCGACATGAACGTGGGTGTTAGTACAAGTATGTACATGGATGATGTAAATGATTATAAGTATGAATATGGGACTTAGTCCGATTTTACTTAGCCTTTGGGTCTATCTCCTTATTGGAGGAGCCTCCTTTTTAGGCTCTTAGAGCCGATAGGGCGCTCTGTTGCACTCCATTTGCGAGAGTGCGAGTATGATCTTTTAGCCTTGGCGTTCAATGGGCGTGGCGTTTTTCTCCACGTTTGTCGGAGTGTCGGCATGGTCCTTTAACCTTATTCCTGCAATTCACTCTATATTGATAGAGGTGAGAGTGGTTAAAATCCATCCTCTTATCCTTCGTATAAAAGAGTCTTTATAAATATATGTAGAAGGTTGTTCCCTTCATTTACGTTGGAGTGTTACTCCCTTTGTGTAGGTTAAAAGTTTCTCCTCTTGTGGATATTATTTGTAATTTGGTCTCGAGGCTTCCCAAATGGTGATTTTGCCTTCGCGGCTCAGTGCTGAGGTTACTTCCGCGGTATGCATACTTTGCAACTCCATAAGTGGGGGCTTGGCCATTGTGTTACTCATGCTCTGTGACCTGTGCATATAGAGTTGTATATATATGGTTGCCCCCGTAGCAGGCATGCTTCGGACGCTGGGGGTTAGCCCTTGCGTTAATTGCGAAACCTGCATATCTGAGATTGTATATATATAGTTGTCCCTTATAGTGGACGTGTCTGGCGTTCCGGACGCGGGATTATCCCTTGAAATGGCTACACTTGGCAGTTCATGTATGTATCGTTACTCACGTAGTGAGTATTTTGATATCTTTACATGTAGGGTTTACCCTTGTATTGATTACACTTGGTAAGTGATGAATGTATGAGTGCCCCCGATAGTGGGCATGTTATTGTATGTAGAGAGATACTCCTTGTATTGGCTACGCTTGGTAGCTCAAATATAAGGTTGTTCCTATATTGGGCATGTTTTGTGTGTCGAGTGTATGAGTGGGGACATTGTGTATTAGCTTGTAACATTCTAGTCTCCTTCCTCCCTTGTTGAGCATTTATCACCTAGACATATGTACATGCCCCCGTAGTAGCTGTTAAGACGTGTGTATCGGGTCGGCAGGTCTCCAATCCCAATGAAACTTCTCACGGGTAAATTACCTTCTTCGATGATTTGTTAGCTCGTAAATGTAATCCGTCGGCTCAACGTGGTCCGTCATCTCGGTCTTTGCCGACCCGCACAAGGGGAAATATCGAGCACGGAGAGGGGGCTGGTGTTCGATGAGCCCTCTTCGATGCCTAAGTCAGCCCGAGATAAAGTAGCGATAAGGCAGAGCTAAAAATGTGTATAGATGCAACATGATGGAAATGAATAGTACTTGAGCATTATATATAGGTATCGGGGGGATTAAGGTGGCTTAATGACACCGTTAATCCCTAAGCGTACTTAATTAACTCATAGCCATAGGATTAAACCCTTAATGGCACGGAGAGTTGGGTAAAAAAGTCTAAGTGTCGGATGGGGAAAATGAGGTCGGGTCGCCACGAGGGGAGGTTTAGGTGGCAATATTCCGGACGTCGCGCAAACCCGTTTGTCGGGGAAACCGAGTGTCGGAACCTTCGGGGTCGAATTGAAAATCCAACCCCAAAGGTTTGAGCGGGCGTGCTTCCTGATGTGCACACCCGGTCAAACCTTTGTTTGACCGGGCGTGCCTCCTGATGTGCACACCCGCCCGAAACCTATATATAATGCTCAAGTTCTATTCATTTCCATCATGTTGCATCTATACACATTTTTAGCTCTGCCTTCTCTCTACTTTATCTCTCTAGAATCTCGGGATGATTTAGGTATTAGAGAGGGCTCATTGAGCACCACCCCCCTCTCCGTGCTTGAATTGCCCCTTGTGCAGGTCGGTAAGGAGCGAGATGAAGGACCACGTTGAGCCGACGAATTACATTTACGAGCTAACAGATCATCGAAGAATGTAATCTACCCGTGAGAAGTGTCATTCGGATTGGAGACCTGCCGACCCGATACACACGTCTTAACAGTAGCCATTGGATCATTATGAATTTTGTGTTGTAGTTGAGGAGTCGCTTTTCTTTGGTGGGGGTTATCCATCCATCTGATATTATCGTGCCTTTATTTCCCCATAGGTTGGCATAGGGAGACGACCGTGACCTTGGAATCCTTCCTTGTGGCTTGAAGATGGTGTTACCTTTGGTAGTGGTCATGCTTTGAATTTTTAGTAGGGGAGGTTTGATCCATGCATCACTTGAGTTCTTCTTCTGGGTGTTTTGGATTTTGATGTGTCTAGTCCTCATTCCTTCTTTGGGACTTCTATTTGAATGACTGGGCAAGATCGCGAGGAATTCCCTTGTTGGTGAGGCGTGCATCTAGCTTTGATGAATGTCGATAGTCTACTTTCTTACTTTTGTTCTATCCCGATGGTGAAGTTGTGTACGTCCTAGAGGTATCACTAGTCGGTTGTTCCTTCCGTGCCAATAATGGGTTTGTGGCACATGAGTAGTGGTCCGGGTGGAGGAATGGGTGGTCATATCCTTAGCCTAGGTGCTTCATTTTTTAGCAATCATTTCTCATTTGACTACTCAAGGTAGCATTGATTTTGCTTTTGATGCCCCTGTAGTAAGCGTTCGTAGAGTATGCACATGCATCATGGTCCCCCCTTAGTGAGAATTTATCACCTATGCCTATGCCCATTCCCCGTAGTAAGCATTGGATCATTATACATTTTGGGATTTACTCTTGGGTAGGTCGCTCTTGATGTATTGCTTGATGTTATGTGAGAGGTACTTTTGATTCTTCCTTCCTTTGGTTGGAATGCCGTTTCCTTTAAGTTCCTCGGTGGTGTAGCTTAAGGATTGGTGGTGCTTCCTCACAATCATCATGAGTAAGCCTTCCTCCTCTAATGCTCCACCATGTCAATCTTTTTGCATGGGTTATCATCCTCTTTATGGGGTATTTGTTTATTATGTGCTCCGTCTCCGTGGTTTGCTGTGGTTGACGGTCTTCTCGTGTTTGATTGTTACTTCTTTGGCTTCATTGAAGTTTCCTTACTTGCCTGTGAGTTGGGCTGGAGGTGATAACCCATTGGTTTGAATAGGCACGGCCTGGATCCTGAATATGGGAGAGGGTATGGACTTGGCTATGGCTTGGATTTGAATAGTTTGCTCATACCTCGCATGAGAGTGGTTGTAGGGTTGGCACTTCCGTGCCACCATTCTCGTGATTTGGGTGGTGACCCTGAAGTTGTTGTTCTGGTATACCCATAGGGCATACGCTCAGTTTTTGCGTTGAGGTTTTTGTCTTTGCTGACAGATACTTCTATCGCATTCTTCTTGGGACTTCTTTCATTTTCCTTAGCTTATTCTGTCTTGGCTGAAGGATGTCCGTTGCTTAATTGGGCGTGTATCCCGCTTTGCCCCCCGAGTTAAGCAATGGCCTTAACATTTGCTTGACTCTATGATGGTCGGATAGGCGTGCGATTAGGCTATTGATAGTTGTTTGAAATTTTGGTGGAGGCTCTTTCCTTAGTTTTTCTCTTCGACCTTTAACCTTGCGGTTGTTTGACTTTGTAAAATAGAAAGGATGTCTTCATGGTGATGGTATATGGGTACGGTACCCTCCTTTGAGATATATGGACATGATAACCATTATTGAGGTATAGGGGGTGATATCCTCCTTTGAGATATATGGACACGATAGCCGTTGTTGAGGTATAGGGGGTGGTACCCTCCTTTGAGATATATGGTCATGATAGCCATTTTTGAGGTATAGGGGGGGTGGTACCCTCCTTTGAGATATATGGACATGATAGCCATTGTTGAGGTATAATGGGGCGGTACCCTCCTTTTAGATATATGGTCATGATAGCCATTGTTGAGGTATAGGGGGTGGTACCATCCTTTGAGATATTTGGACATGATAGCCTCTGTTGATGTATAGGGGGGTGGTACCCTCCTTTGATATATATGAACATGAGAGCCCTTCTTGACGTATAGGGGGTGGTACCCTCCTTTGAGTTGTTAGCTGTGCATTTAGAATAACCTTTATAAATATGATTGCCTTTTGATTGAAGGACTTCCATTCCATATCTTGTTGGAGGGTTGCCCTTTTATTGGGGGAATTACTGTTGGATTAGGGGTTGATTACTACGGAAACATAAACACAGGTACATGGCAGTAATCAGAATTACGCAGCGGAAGATGTGCACATACCTTAAACCATTTCCGTAGTCCCAAGGATCCTGCTGATGGAGTTCACGATCCACCGGACGGAACCCGTATAGGTTCTTATTAAGGAAGACGTACGCGGTATTAGCTCCACAGTAAAGCCTCTGATCGATTCTTGGCAGGGACGAATCTTCGGAGCGTGCAAATTGGCACACCTTTGGTGTGGCAAGTGGTTCGGCCGAAACTTGTCTTTAGTGGGGAGGGTTTTCTTTCAAATCACCACTTAGGAGGAATTTTTAACTACCCCAAATAAAACCCTAACACCCTTTATTTATAGGAGGGGCAAAGTCCACTTTGCCCCTCCTATAAAAGTCCACTTTTACCCCAAATAAAAGTCCACTTTGCCCCTAATAATTTCGACCGGCCTATGAGGCCCAATTTCGGGCCTCTCATGTCAATTGGGATTTTGGTCAATCCCAATTTCCCTAATGTCAATTGGGATTTTGGTCGATCCCGTTTTATTGGGTCGATTAATTTTGACAAGTAGATATCATTTCACTTCGAATGGAAACTACTTTATTCAATAAATCTGAATCTTAATCAACCAAAATTCAAACATATAAACGAACAAATAAGAGAATCAAGGACAATGGGTCTGTTTTAAGATCTTCGATGAAGCTTATAAGAGATAAAGGTAAAGCTGCAAGGAGAACTGCTGCGAACTCGACCAATGATCCTGAAAGAAATATTCACAAGTGAATTTCATCAGGTGACATTAGTCATATAAAACTTTAACAGCTTTATATATGTGGCTAACGAGGTGCACCTGTTAGGGCACTAATCAACAGTGTTTGTACACCGGATCTCGTTTAAGGACTGATTTGATCCCGTTCCTTCTGCTGATTCCCTCGATCTCTTGCAGTGGTGCACAGTGGAACCTTCCGGATCCTTTTGGTTGCTTTCGGAAAATAAGAGCATGGTAAACCTAATCGATTTCGATTAAGTAACCCAATCCTTTGTCGTCAACTAACCATGATAACGGGTATCTCTGTGCTATATTGAGTACTTTCTTCCAGTTGGATCTTTCGTCCTGAAGATCCGACGTGGTTTTTACGCCAGCATCTTGGAAAGTAGGGCAACATACTTTAACAAAACTTTTCTGGCTTCGGCTGCCCTCCCTTTACCGTAACAGAGTTTAAGGGCAGCCCAAAGATGAAGAGCACTGTAGTTGAGTTTTAAGTCCTCTACAACCTCTTTGTCTAGGGCTGCCAATATCACCTTACAAGCTCTCCGATCCTCAAGGCCTCTAATCCCCTGACGGGTTTTAAGATTGCCATATTCATCCACCAATGTCCTTCCCATTTGAGTATAAATACATTCGTGTGTATTTTCAACTATGAGAAGTTCCCTTACATGTTCACTCTATGCATCATAATCCATACCAATAACATTTTGATAAAGAATTACATACATCGGATATCTATTAAGATGGAATACGAAAAATAATGATTCCTCAGCGATCTAAACCAACCGACCGCCAGTAAAAAAAGGGAAGGGGGTTCGTGAAAGAGTTCACATTACCGTCGTCTTCAATCCAATAGATCAGTCTCTTAAAAACGGTTTTATTCACAAATTACCGGAACGAGAACTTTAAGCATACCTGGTATTTGCTTTCCCAAGGCCCTTTTGTATTTAAAAATGTTCCGATGAACTTACGCATGCATATATAATTCTACATCACAAGCAAATTATTATAGCAAGCCAAATTCATCAACCAAACCACACATCATGCATACGCGTCATGCGTTTAATTTTCCGAGGAACTCATGCTAGCATATCATGTCTGTCCTAGTGCGCGAACCATATATTTAACCAGGGCTCTGCCCTCAATATCCAGCTAGCTTGATATAGTCAAGACAACAGTTCTAATAAATATATGTGACGAAAAGTAAACAATTGCAATTCAGCCAACTAATTAATCCAGTCCCAAAATCATGCATTTCCGAGATCCATCCCAATAATTGAAACTAGGCATTAAAGTTTAGGGTTAACAGGTCTTTTGGTCTATGATGTTTGACAACTTTTGGGTTTTGGTCAATGATGTTTTTCTTTACCTAGTTTTAGTACCATATGTTTGTAGATTTTTTCTAGTTTTGGTCTAACCGTTACATTCCGTCCATTTTTTGACATGTACAAGTCACGTGATCCACTCTAAACTTTCAATTTTGTTCAATTTAGTCCCTCTAATACTTTCCTAACCTTTTTTGTGTTCAATTTAGTCCCGAAGTTTCAAAAATTCAATTGGACCTATTGTCCAATTTGGGTCAATTTTGAAACTTCGGGACTAAATTGAACAAAAAAAAAGGTTAAGAAAGTATTAGAGGGACTAAATATATAGTTTAGAGTGGATCACGTGACTTGAACATTTCAAAAAATGGACGGAATGTAACGGTTTGACCAAAACTAGAAAAAATCTGCAAACATATGGTACCAAAACTAGGTAAAAAAAACATCATTGACCAAAACCCAAAAGTTGTCAAACATCATAGACTAAAAAACCTGTTAACCCTAAAGTTTAATTAAAACATGAAAGTTTTAAACCTTCGAGAACTGTGTAGACTAATTAAAGTTCAAAAACATTTGGATTTTAAAACTTGACCATTTTATTTTATTAATTGACTTGAATTCAATTTGGAAAAATCCGGTTCGGTTCAATCAATTTCGGCCCGGTTCGGTTCAGTCAATTTCGGTCCGGTTCGGGTTCAGTAAATCCGGTTCGTTTCGGTCCGGATTTATTTTCAAAATATGGTTCGGTCCGAACCGGTCCAATAATATAGGGTTCGGTTCAACACACAAAACCGGTTCGGTTTGGTCCACTTAGTTACCCCGGTTCGACCCAACCCGACTAGGTCGAACCGATTAAGAAAATCTGGTTTGGTTTTATTCCTATCCGGTTTAGCAAATTGGACCGGCTTATTTAAACCCATAGGGTCGGGCCAAAATAATATTGTGGGCTAAGTAGGGTTTTAAAGTCCACTAAAAACTTAACTTAGCCTCCAAGAATTATTAACTATATAAGCTAATTTCCAATATTGCATATATATATATGTAAATTTCGGCTACTCTCTCTATATATATATTTTATTCATTGTCAATATCTTTAATAGGGAAACAAATATATGACAATATATTTTCCTAATCTTTTAGGTAACTAAATCTATCAATAATATCATAATCCTTATAAATTAGCTAGATATATTGATAGTTATATATTTCTATATATTTTAATGTGAAGCTATCCATATATTTCCAATTATAGATATATTGTTACCTTTAATAAAAATTAAAATATGGTAAACAATATTACTAACATATTTCGACCGAAACTTACAAACTTGGGGCCTAAGAAATAAAAAAATTTACATTGTAAATTACCTTAGGGTTCGGCCGAAAACACCAATTGGAAATAAGTGGTCAAATTTCAAGATCAAATTTTAATAAGATCTACAATCCAATGTTTGATTTTGATAAAAGTCACCTTTTTCTTGAAGTTCATGAACATCAAATTCTACTAAGAACATCATGAAAATTTCGGTACCATCAACTTAAAAATTTCAAAATCTCATCTTTAAAATTTTCGGCTAGAAATTTAAATTTTCAAGAACATCAATTTATCAAAATCAAGAACTTCTAACACAGTCTTTGATACCACTGTTGGATTAAGGGGTTAATTACTACGGAAACATAAACACAAGTACATGGCAGTAATCAGAATTACGCAGCGGAAGATGTGCACATACCTTAAACCTTTTATGTAGTCCTATGGATCCTGCTGAGGGAGTTCACGATCCACCAGACTGAACTCGTAGAAGTTCTTGTTAAGGAAGCCCTACGCGGTATTAGCTCCACAGCAAAGCCTCTGATCGATTCTTGGAAGGGACGGATCTCCGAGGTATTTTGCTCAAAGCAAATTGGCACACCCTTGGTGTAGCAAGCGGTTCGGCCGAAACTTGTCTTTAGAGGGGAGGGTTTTCTCTCAAATCACCACTTAGGAGGAATTGTGAATTAGCCCAAATAAAACCCTAACACCCTTTATTTATAGGAGGAACAAAGTGGACAAGTCCACTTTGCCCCTAGTAAATTTCGGCCACCCTATATGTGTAAGGGAGGCCCAATTTTGGGTCTCTCATGTCAGTTGAGATTCGGGTTAAGCCTAATTTCCCTAATGTGACATTTACCCAATTTCCTAGGTAACGTATACATATTAATGGGCTACCAATTACGACGCCCATTCACTATATGCTAAAACTTACTTCCTATATCATTCTTGG
This sequence comes from Clarkia xantiana subsp. parviflora, assembly GCA_036873135.1. Classification (NCBI taxonomy): domain Eukaryota; kingdom Viridiplantae; phylum Streptophyta; class Magnoliopsida; order Myrtales; family Onagraceae; genus Clarkia; species Clarkia xantiana. Next base: position 6,366,207 of record JAPTYO010000017.1, on the reverse strand, counting down.
AAGGGTTGCCCTTTGATTGGGGGACTTACACTCCATATCTTGTTGGATGGGTTACCCTTTTATTGGTGGACTTACTTCCCAAATCATATTGGAAGGGTAGCCCTTTGATTGGGGGACTTACACTCCATATCTTGTTGGATGGTTTCCTCTTATGAGTCTTCCCCTTTTCATTCGGAAGGGTTGCCTTTATAGGTCTTCCCAATTTTATTTGTAATGGTTGGCCTTGTGAGTTTTCCCATTATCATTTGGAATGGTTGCCTTTGTGGATCTTCTCGTTTTCGTTTGGAAGGGTTTCCCTTATAGGTCTTCCCCTTTCCATTTGGAAGGGTTGCCTTTATGGGTCTTCCCCTTGTCTTCGAAGGGTTGCCTTTATGGGTCTTTCCCTTTTGTCTTCAAAGGGTTGCCCTTTTAGGTATTCCCCTTTCCTTTAGGAAGGGTTTCCTTTATAGGGCTTCCCCTTTTGTCTTCGAAGGGTTGCCTTTGTAGGTCTTCCCCTTTCCTTTTGGAAGGGTTGCCTTTATGGGTCTTCCCCTTATGTCTTCGCATGGTTGCCCTTGTAGGTCTTCCCCTTTCCTTTTGGAAGGTTTCCTTTATGTGTCTTCCCCTTATGTCTTCGAAAGGTTTCCCTTATAAGTATTCCCATTTACTTTGGAAGGGTTGCCTTTATGGGTCTTTCCCTTATCTCTTAGAAGGGTTGCCCTTATACGTCTTCCCCTTTCCTTTTGGAAGGGTTGCCTTTATGAAGGGTTGCCCTTATACGTCTTCCCCTTTCCTTTTGGAAGGGTTGCCTTTATGGGTCTTCCCCTTATGTCTTCGAATGGTTGCCATTATAGGTCTTCCCCTTTCCTTTTGGAAGGGTTGCCTTTATGGGTCTTCCCATTATGTCTTCGAAGGGTTGCCCTTATAGGTCTTCCCTTTTCCTTTTGGAAGGGTTTCCTTTATGGGTCTTCTCCTTTTGGTAGCCGAGGGTATAAGTATGCTTTTTCTTGCATGGATGACACCCTCACTTTTATGAGTAGTGGTGTGTTCCCTCTTTTCCTTCATTGGTATGCACTGAAAGAAATTCACTTCAATAACTCATAAAATATTTACATTGTTTAGAGTAACCTGGAGTCCGTGGATCCCCTTCAAGTAGTAATAAACATAACAATTGAGGTTGGATTTTTCCTCCCTTTTGGGAGTTGATACTTGGAGGGGCTTCCCTTTTCCTGTATAAAACTCCTTCAAGTATTCTCCACTGAAGGTGTTGGTTGATATCTGCCCATCTTCATCTTATGGGCGGTATGTATTGATTGTTGGTATGGATGCATCTTTTCAGTAACATTTCTTCCTCACGGAACAAATGTGTTTTTGAATGACCCCACCTCATGCTTTGGCGAGTAATTGTGGTTTTAGTTGATGCTTCCATGAACAACACCACTTCCATGTATTTTGCAAGTAGTGGTGTGTTTCTTCTATCATTTCTATAATGAAACATCAAAGTCTTCTTTAGTATTAAATTACTTTATTGTAAAAATTACAAGTTATGGATGTCCTCTATATCCGGGTGGACTATCAAGTACTAGCTCATATGGTGCTTGGTAGTTGCACCGTTTGTTCTTGTTTAGCCTGTTAAGGTTTATCCTCCTGTTTCTCGGTTGGGTTCCGAGCACTTGTTCTTTTGGTGCCTCCCAAGTTGCTCGGTCTCCTTACTCTTTTGTGCTCTTTGAGCATGCCGTTCTTATATGCATCTTCCATGATTGGCGAGGGAGCGGGGGGGGGGGGGGGGGGGGGGGGGGGGGGTTCAATTTTGATTTTTGTTAATGTTTATTCCCTTGACTCTTCGTAGGTGTTGGTTTTGTGCGGTGCCCCCAAACCTGTGCTGTTCGCACCCTTAGGTGTAGAAGGTTGGTTCCCACGCACCTTTAGGTGTTATATGCTTGATAAAAGGTGTCCCTCAGAGGATGGTTTTACTTTTCCTGGGCATGTCCATTAAATGATTGAGTGTAGATCTGTCGCCCCCCTCCCCCCGGTGATGACTTTTAGCAATTTTGGTTCACGACGGTGGTGATTTTGGTTCGGAGGGTCTCATCATTTTACCGGTTAACATTGTTTAGCATTGGATTGCTCTTGAGAAGTTCTTGCTTGCAGTGACACCGCTACTTGTTTATCAAGCAGGGTGTTTTACTTCAATGACGATACAATCGTTCTTGTTTGTCAAGTAGAGTTCACTTCTCCTGCATCTCTGGAAATTAAGAGGATGTGCTCTAGCCGCTCTGGTGGTATTAAGTTTCTTTTTTCCTTCTTCAAGAAATGTTTGTGGTGCCCTCACCCTTTTTCTGATGAGATGATTGTTGTAAATTTTACCTCCACCAATGTGTTACTCTATTGGTGGAGGTGTGCACCCATTGCGGGGGTTGCTCTGAGCCTTGATATTCCTCTTCTCCTGCATATGTGCAAATAATATTGTTGATACTCTTGCTCTTGTTTAAAGAGCTTGTCACTTTTCACCCACGTTGATCTGTGGTACTTGCTTCAAGAGGAGTCTATGTGCTCTTCTATGCCCATGGAAGCACTAGACATCTGTTGGTGTGATACCTCCACATGGCGTGGTGGTTGCATAAATCCCAATATTTGCTCCCCCAGAGTACTTGTTCTTCCTTCCGGGGCGATAGGCTGACATTGTGGAGGGTTCTTGAATATGGCTATTTAATATAGGGCGAATGTGGGAGTGATGTCCCTAGCATTTTGGTTAATGTGACTACCCCTCATGTATAGGAAGTTGGTTTTGCGAATCCACTATCCTTTTAATGTTGAAGTCATTAATGACCCTTACGATGAGCATAGGTTTGGTGCTGCCCCCTCATTCAGTGCTGCCCCTCCTTTGATGTAGAGGTGGCTTTTAGCTAAAAAATGAGTATTGTGTTGGGTAGGAGGAAAGGGAGGTGTTTGCCTTGCAGGCTGGGTTGAAGGGGTATTCCCTGCTTTCGCAGTGTGTTGTCCCGTCCCTGTGAGAGCGTAATAGTGTCGTTGTTGGTGGCACTAAAGGGCCCCTCATTGTGTTTTTATAAGTCAACAAGATGTCTATAATTGACATAAAACTTGATGTGACCGGCGTAGCTCTTTGGGTATATCTTGGGCGGGCGGGCTTCTAGTGAGTGTAACTTCTATACATGGGTATATTGTAAGATGAAATTACATATGAAGGTATTCCATATGGTTCTCCCTGGAAAGGCATAGAGTATTAGAACTCCTTGGATGGTATTCTCTCAAAGTAGGCGTGGCCATGCTGGTTGTAATGGCCCTCATTGTTTGGGGTTATCCTTTTGTTCATAATAGGGGGGAGGTGTATGTATGCACTCTCCCTGCAATCATTGGTGATGTGCTTGTCCCCAAGTGTATGTAGTTTCTCTTGCGGATGCCGTATTCTTCTAGAGTTGGATTTATTGCTTGCCTCTCCCTCCTTAGTGTTGCAATATCCTTCATAGAGTGGCTGTTGTTCAATGGTCACCTCCAGTTTCCCCCTATTGATGTGCTTTGGAAGAGCTACCCTAGGTGCATTCATGAAGGGATGGGCTGATGGTGCTCATCCTTGTGGAGTGGTTGTTGTTATGACCTCTCTTCTTCTTGCCTCCTATTGGTATACTCTGATCAATTCTTGGCACGGGGACAGATCTCTGTAGAGTTTGCTAGAAAGCAATTTGGCACACCCTTGGTGAGGGATATGGTACGACTGAAACACTCGGTGTGGGAGGAGGGTTTTTCTCTCTAAAACACTGTTTTGAGGGAATTATGATTTAACCCTAAAAATTCCCCAACACCTCTTATTTATACGAGGAGTAAAGTGGACAAAAGTCCACTTTACCCCACACTATAGTTTCGGCCGGCCTATGTATTTGGGGAGGCCTAATTTTGGGCTTCCCATGTCAATTTGGATTTGGTTCTAGCCCAATTACCCTAATGTGACATTTAACCAAGTTCATTAGGTAAACTATACATATTATGGACTACCAATTACGGCGCCCATTTCCATATGCTTACAGCTCCCACTCGCCGGAATGGAATGGTGCCTGTTAATGTATTGTCGTCTAAATTTGCATAAACATTTCTCTCCTTTGATCTGCTCCTTGCTTCTGAATAGTTCATACGAGGTTTGCTGTGCGACCGGCGGATACGACATGCATCGTGCTACTCATCTATTAGGAGTATTGTAGCGCCCACGGAACGTTGATTCCCATTTCTCCAAATAACCTGTTATAAACAAAATTTAACACTCTTGTGAGGGAATTATGATTTAACCCTAAAAATTCCCTAACACCTCTTATTTATAGGAGGAGTAAAGTTGACAAAAGTCAACTTTACCCCACACTATAGTTTCGGCCGGCCTATGTATTTAGGGAGGCCCAATTTTGGTCCTCCCATGTCAATTGGGATTTGGGTCTAGCCCAATTACCCTAATGTGGAATTTACCCAAGTTCATTAGGTAAACTATACATATTATGGGCTACCAATTACGGCGCCCATTACCATATGCTTACAAAGAACATGAGGGCTATAGACTCCAATTTTGATTTCTCGAAGGTGGAGGCGCTTCGAGAATATTTAGTCGCCGAGGCTAGGGATAGTAGAAAAAATCCTGTATAGATTTTCTTTTATCTTCCCCGACTTAATGTAAGCCGAGTTTATTAATGATCAAACGAAGACCTTTTGACGACTTTTGTCGTAAATATCAGGTTTCTACTCGATCGATAATTAATGACGAGAAGGATTTTATCCTTAAGACCTAACCTTCTTTGTCGAGTCGTCGACCATTTTGAGTGATTTGGATTATATCAGATTTCTGGTGGTCGATAATTAACTTCAAGAAGATCTGCCCCTTTGATACTTATCCTCTTTCAAGTAGTCGATCAACCCGAGTGATTTAGATGATATCAAATTTATTACGATCTACTCTTGATTCGGAAAAATTTTGTCTTCGAGGCTTAACTTCTTTCAAGTAGTTCGACCAATCTGAGTGATTTAGTTGATATCAGGTTTTTGATGGTCGACTCTTGATTCGGAAAAAGTTTGTATTCGATACTTAACCTCTTCCAAGTAGTTCGACCAATCTGAGTGATTTAGTTGATATCAGATTTTGATGGTCGACTCTTGATTCGGAAAACGTTTGTCTTTAATAGAGTCCTCATGGTGCGGGGGGTGTGTTGAAGTATCCTCCACCATGAGTCCCACACCGGTGGTGTGTTAATAATTAGAGCACTATATAAGCAAGTGGGCTACCTTCTCCTATCACCAATTGGTTTTAGGATGGAACCCCACATGTGAAAATGGTTGCTCTATATTGGCCCGTTGGGTTTGACTCGGCCCAATGTGGAATTTAAGATGGTATCAGAGCCCGGTTCCGGTTGGCGGTGTTGGGTTTGTGTCCCCTTAGTTGGCTCCACGTACAAGGTTACCGGGTCGGGCCTGGCGTGAGAGTGGGGTTAGTTGAAATTAAGACCCAACCCGTCCGGATTTGAAAAAAAAACCGGTGCCATAATAGAGTCCTCATGGTGCGGGGGGTGTGTTGAAGTATCCTCCACCATGAGTCCCACACCGGTGGTGTGTTAATAATTAGAGCACTATATAAGCAAGTGGGCTACCTCCTCCTATCACCAATTGCTTTTAGGATGGAACCCCACTTGTGAAAATGGTTGCTCTATGTTGGCCCGTTGGGTTTGACTCGGCCCAATGTGGAATTTAAGAGTCTTCGACACTTAACCTCTTTCAAGTAGTTCGACCAATCTGAGTGATTTAGTTGATATCAGATTTTTAATGGTCGACTCTTGATTCGGGAAAAGTTTGTCTTCGATACCTAACCTCTTTCAAGTAGTTAGACCAATCTGATTGATTTATTTGATATCAGATTCATACGGTCGATTCTTGATTCGGAAAAAGTTTGTCTTCGATACTTAACCTCTTTCAAGTAGTTCGACCAATCTGAGTGATTTGGTTGATATAAGATTTTTGATGGTCGACTCTTGATTCGGAAAAAGTTTGTCTTCGATACTTAACCTCTTTCAAGTAGTTCGACCAATCTGAGTGATTTAGTTCATATCAGATTCTTGATGGTCGACTCTTGATTCGAAAAAGTTTGTCTTCGACTCCATGCCTCTATCGACCAGTCTGAGTGATTTAGTTGATATCAGATTTCTGATAGTCGACTTCTTTGATTTTTGAATGCTCAATGCCTTAAGGGGAGAACTCAGATTTGGAAAAAAAGGACCTTAAAAGGCTATATTTATTTATCCTTCTTGAATTTCTCACAAAAACATCATTAACAAACATTAGCCTTATAGATAAACAAAATTATTTCCTTAATTAGGCGTTGTTTCTATGACTTCTCTTTGATTGCGTCGTCGCATCGAGGTGACATAGCATCGTCGAGATGCGGTCTGATCTCCTTTTACCTCACCTATCCCATGTGGTGTCGAGAACTTCATTACTTGATGAGCAGTTGACGGGATTATCTGATGAGGGTTAGGAGTAGCTCTTCCGATGATGGCATTGTATGCCGAGGCGGCGTCGACGACAACGAAGAGTATGTCTATCATCAAAGTCTTCTCCTCTCTTCCTAAGACATTGGTAGTTTGATAGCACCCATTGGATAGGTGGTTCTTCCACCAAAGCCGATGAGAGGAAAGTCGACCTTCATTAGGTCTCATCTGTTTAACCCAAAGTTTTGAAAGGCTTCGTAGAAGAGTATATCCGTCGAGCTTCCACTATCGATGAGAATCTTTTTGACTTCATATTCTGCCAAGGTGGCAGTGATAACTAAGGCGTCATCGTGAGGTTGAGTCAACATCATGAGATCGTCGGTTGTGAAGCTTATGACCATTGGGTCGATTATTTGATGTGCCTTTCCCTTATCTTCTGTCTTTGAGACTTGAGTGGCGTATACTTCTCTGGCGATGCTGGTCTCTCCTCCTGAGGCGGATCCTCCTGCGATGACGTTCACCGTCCCTCTTCGGATTGGGGCGGGATTGTCATGAGGGGGAGATCGAGAATTCCTTCACGGGCTGCGACTTCGTTTCCTTAGAGCTTTGAAAGGTTTCTCAATAAACTTTAACAGTTTACCTCTTTGGATCAACATCTCGATATCTTGCTTCAAGGCGATGCATTCATTAGTGTCGTGCCCCTCAACTCGATGATAACGACAGTAGTCGTTTATCTGGGATCCCATCTGACTCTTTCTGACTAGGGGAGGGTCGTCCAGCCTGAGCTTTTCCATCTCTTGGAGTACCACATAAATATTATGTGTGAAAGGAGTGAATTTCGCCAAAGAAGGGTTTATGTCCCATTTTGGTCCTTGGCGACATCCATGTCGGAAATTCATTTATCGTCTTTCATCTCTTTTGGGGGTCGAGAAGCAGAACCATCCTCGATCTTAGTAGGAATGACCTGCTTGTTGGTCTCCATGGGCGACTTCTCGTGTGACCTTTCCAAGTCGATGTACTTCTTGACCTTAATAGCGAGGGCATCAATTTTTCGCACGGGCTTCATCACCATGCTATCCTTCAAAGCTTGGCTCTGAACTCTGAGGCCTCTCCAGAAGGTCCTGATCAGCTCGCCATCAGTGGCGTCCTCATTCAGCTGCAGGAGTATCTTGGGGTATCTAGTATAATAATTGGCTAAGGTCTCATCAGTTGCTCAATTTTATCTAGAAAGTCCATGCTCTTGAGACGTTGTCTTTGGCCTATGTGGCCTTCTATGAACTTTTTCTTCAATTCTTCCCCATGAGTCTATCGAGTTTTCAGGAAGACCATAGAACCAAGTGGAGGCTTCTTCCTTTAGAGTTGTTGGGAAGAGAGCTGCATAATGATCTGGCGTTGGCCCTCTCCCTAGGAGGGAAGAGTTGTGGGCGTTGATATGGCGAACAGGATCTCCCTCGCCTGTGTAATCATCGATGTTCCTTGCAAAAACTTGCGGAGGAACTCGAGTATTGAACAGCCTTTTGGAGAAAGGGTGAGAGGTGTGGTCACGAACAATCAGCAGAACGTTTGCCCCTCTTCTCTTCTTTTCCAACAGTTTTTCTATCTGTCCTATAGTGAATAGGACATGACCTTTTCTCGCCGTCTCGACTTCGGGAGCCTTAGGGATCTCGTTTTCCAAGAGATTCTCCTCCACAATTTTCACACTGGAGGCTACTTCTTCCTTCTCGGAGACTTCTCGGGTTGGTTCCTTCTTGTCGGGAACAGCTCCCGCCTGTGCTTGGTTCCAGAAGGCTATGAAAGCCGCCATTACCTCGTGATGGACAGCCGGGGGAACTGTTCTCGCCTCTTCTAGATTTGGTAATGACTTGGAGAGACTAGGGTTTTCCTCACCACCAGTGCCATTAGTTTGAGGCATGGATGGTTCTTCTTCCGGTGTTGGTTTTGAAGTGGCGGGATTTGCTGGGGTTTCTCCCATCTCTTCAACCACGGAATTTGGCATCTTGTTCATCTCAGGAGCCATGACTTTTTTTATCACCGTTACCACAGACGGCGCCAAATGTTGGGATCAAAATGACGTGGCCTTGAATATCTAGTAGTAGAATTCGAGGTCTCGCCGGGAGCAAACTCTTCTAGGTATCTTTCTCGACCTCTTGGGAACTTAGTTTCCTTTAGGAGCTTTGTGCTTGGCGAGGATCTGAAAAGAGGTGGGGATGTCCGCTGATTCCACTCAAAGCTTAAGTCAGTAATGGATTTAGAAAGAGTATTGTAAAGTATGAGAATCAAGATTGTAAAATACATATAATGTTCCCCTATTTATAGGGAGAGATTACCGACTTCAAATGGCGGCTACCCTCTTGGGAGGATTTCTGTGCAGAGTAGGTTTAAGCAGGTGTCAAGTTGGTCGCCACCTCATCTTTCCTTAGCTGGGAAGGTTTACCTTTGGCGGTTGAAACCAGGTCGCCACCTGTCCGTTTCCTTAAGATGAGGGTTTCTTCATGGCGGCTAGAGCAGGTCGCCACTTCTCCCTTTCCTTAAGAGGAGGGTTTCTTCATGGCGGCTAGAGCAGGTCGCCACCTGTCCCTTTCCTTAAGAGGAGGGTTTCTTCATGGGGGCTAGAGCAGGTCGCCACCTTTCCATTTCCTTAAGAGGAGGGTTTCTTCATGGCGGCTAGAGCAGGTCGCCACCTGTCCCTTTCCTTAAGAGAAGGGTTTTATCATTAGTGTTTTGGCTATCGACTCGACTTGTACCTTAATAGGAGAGCCTTGAGTGATTTAGTCTCCTTCTTTTGCTAGTCGTTCTTTAGAAGTCGACTTCTTCATATATAGTCGTCGACCATTTGTCTTTGCCTCTGAACAGAAATGGTTGACGACTTTTTCTTTAGTCTCGCCTTTAAACGTACTCGCCTTCATGCTATTCTATCCTCTTAATCGTAACCCAACAAGGTTGCTAACCTTTATGCCTTGTTTCGATTACGGGGATGAATCTCGAAAATACATGTTTTTGGGACTGGTTAAATTAGTGGGCTGAACTGCAATTGTTTATTATTCAATATATATTTATGCATGATTAGAACTGTCGTCTTGGCTGAGTCAAGCTAGCTGGATATTGCATTTTGTGGGCGGAGCCCTGGTTAAATATATGGTATGCGCACTAGGATAGACATGTTGTGATGGTTGGATAACGCCTAGAATTCATGTCTAGAAGTTTGCGTAATTGCTTAGAAGCATGAATAGCAAATCAGCCCCTAATGTTGAAAATGATTTTAAAATCGAAAACCAGTCGCCAAATATGTATGATAGATGTGAATTTTCAAGTTTGAAACGTATGCTAGAATGTTGAGGATGTAGTTGCATTTGGTAATTTACTTAAAAGTAGAATTATGGATGCAAGCATGAGTTCCTCGGAACATTAGACGCATGACGCGTAAGCATGAGTGTGGTTTGTATGATTAATGTTACTGGCATATGATAATTTACATGGATAGTAGAATTATGTATGCATGAATGAGTTCATTAGAATATTTTTTAAAATTAAAAAGGGCCTTGGGAAAGCCAAGATCGGGTATGCTTGTTCTAAAATTCCAGTTCCGGTAATTTGCGATTAAAAACCGTTTTAAAAGACTGGTCTATTGGATAAAAGACGAAGGTAATGTGAACTCTTTCACAGCCATCATCCACTGGTTTACCGGTGGTCGGTTGGTTTAGATGACTGAAGAATCATTATTTGTCGGATTCTATCTTAATGGATATTTGATGTATGCAATTCTTTCTCAAAATGTTATTGTCTCCCTGTTTATGCATGATTATTAACGTGTTTAGTAACGAATAACAGCATAGATGACATCATCTTGTGCTAATGAGCTTTTGATTGAGACAAACTATGACTCGTGGAGCAAGCGCATCAGTGCACTGTTAGAGGACAACGGCCTAGTAGGTCACATTTAGAAATCCATGAGCTGCCCAGAAGCTGGTCTAACCAAAGACCTAGAATTTTCCCATTTCCAATGGGAGCAAGATGACAAGAAAGCAAAGGAGATTCTGCTGTCTGAGATGTCTCAGGAATTCCATGATGAATATGAGAATGTTCCGATTACAAAGGAAATTTGGTATGTCCTCTTCCTGAAATACGGAAACGGCATGGCAGCAATCCTGCACCGACTTATACCGGCCATGGAAGATAGCTTTAACAGCTATAGCAAGAGTGTACTTGAAAAGGTATATGATCTTCTTAGCATGTTGAAACTACTGGAGGAAGAAGGTCAGGTGGGTGAATGGGATAAAATTCAAGCCATCATCGAGGCCCTCCCGAAGTCTTGGAGAGCTGCCAAGGCTTTACTGTGGTTCTGTGTTGGATCTTGCATCAGTGCTGAAATTCATCGAGATGGAACAGGCTCGATTGAAACCAGTACCGGGACGAGCTGGGCAAGGAAAGAAGAAGAGGATGAACAAAGGAAAGAAACAATAGACTGTTGATGGTAAAATGTTAACTAAGCCTAAACCTGGCAATCACCGACTAAAATCAGAGATAGTCCGCGGGAACTCCAGTCCACGCCGAATAGGCGAAGGTACAGGGTCCAGCAAATCGCATCCTGAAAAGGTATACGACGTTGGTTATGTAATGGAAGCTCTTGTTTCCTCTACTATCATGTTAACAGACTCAAATCCTTCATGGATTCTTGACTCAGGTGCGACGGACCACATAGCCAACAACAAAGGACTGTTCGCCAAGTTTAGACGATTGGCGAGGATTCTAAGAGGATATTCATTGGCGAGAACGCAAAAGTTGAAGTCATAGGAGTAGGGAACTGCAAGTTGTCTATGCACAATGGCAGGACCATGCTACTTTAGAATGTCCTTTTTGCTCCTAGAATCCGTAGAAATGTTATTTCTGTTTCCGCTCTTAAGAAGACTAATTACATTTTATCATTTGAGAAGAACTTTGTTCGTATTAATAAAGGAAAAATCTTCTTTGGGCATGCCTATTCCTCTTACGGTCTCTTTATCATGGATCTGAATGGTAGCGTAGATACAAATATGTATGTATTGTCCTCCAGGGAAGCAGAGACTGATGCAGCCGGATGGCATGCGAGGCTGGGACACATAACCTATGATAGGGTCCATTCATTAGCCTGAAGAGAGATTTTTCGTTGTACTAGCAATGTGACTATACTCACTTGCCATGATTATAAGATTTTGAGTATCCATTGCAGTTGGTTCACTCCGACGTCTGTGGACCAATGAGTGTAACTGCTAGGAATGGGAACCAATACTTCGTAACTTTCATTGACGACTTTACCCGTTATGGTTTTACTCATTTGATTACTCGTAAATCCGAGGCAATATATTGCTTTAGAAACTTTCTAAACCTCGTAGAGAATCAACAGGAGCGAAAGGTGAAAACCCTACGCATTGATAGAGGTGGAGAATATCTCTCTAATGAGTTTGATAAGTTGTGCAAAGAAAGAGGGATAGCCCGTCAAACGAAAATCCCCAACACACCACAGCAAAATGGTGTGGCTGAACGTCGTAATCGAACACTCCTGGACATGATAAGAACCATGATGTCGCATGCACAATTACCAATGTCCTATTGGAGTGATGCGTTGTTGACTTCCACTCATGTAGTAAACCTTGTCCCAACCAAAGAGGTAGACACAACGTCTTATGAGCTTTGGCATGGGAGAGAATTAAATCTCATCAGATTGCGACCTTGGGGTGGCGCAGCCTATACACATACGACTGATAGCTGATTCGGTAAGTTGGGACCTAGAGAACTCAAGAGTATCTTTATTAGGTATTCAGAGAACTCTAAGGGTTACGTATTCGTGTCAGCTCAAGAAAAATGGTGGCGTGGTCGAACATGAATCCAGAGATGTAACTTTTCTTGAGGACGAATTTCCAAGGCTTAGAGAGATTAAAACAGATAAGGTATTGACTTAACTAGAGCAGGATAACATAGATGATCAGGTCCCACTTACTTGAGTGGGAGATTTGAACCACCAACTTAAGTGAATGACATGGTTAATGAGAATGTGAACATTTTCATCATAAATCCAGTAGGAGGAATAGTCCCTACCGCAATCACTGTTGCTGCAGAGACGAATCAAGTTGAACCTGATAATCATGTTACCGGACCTATACCACAACCTCCGATACTACCCGTTGTTTCCAGTGGGAGTGTACCGACCAACTTGGTTCCAGGTCCTAGTGATCTAGAATTAATCTCATAGATTGGATCCCGAGACCAAGAGGTCGACCAAAGAAGGTTGTTGGAGAAGGTTCGAGCATTGAAATTGTTCCCAGTGGGAGTGATGCTCTGATCAGAAGCATTGTTCCGAGTGGGAGTAATGTCTAGAGTCAAGATGGGGGTAATAAGCCTAGACGTAGTCAAAGGAATAGAACTTCTCCAAAGAAGTATCCCATCGAGAGAGGAGAAATCTTCACTCTAATATCTGTTGACGAACGTGTGACGATTCAACAAGCATTGGAAGGACCTCAAGAGAAGGAATTGAGGAATGCAATGGAGGAAGATATCTCATCAATGAAAGCCAATTTGGTATGGTCTTTAGTTGATTTACCTGCTAGACGCAGGGCCATAGGAGCTAAGTGGGTTCTCGAATTGAAACTCACTGCTGATGGAAAGGTCGAGAGATACAAAGCTCGACTTGTTGATAAAATATATACCCAACTTCACGGAGTGTACTTTGACGAAACATACTCACCAACTGTGCGTTACACCACAGTACGGGCCATTCTGGCCTTGGTCGCAAGTCTCGATCTCGAGCTGCACCAAATGGATGTTATGAACGCATTCCTCCACGGAAACCTGAAGGAAGAGATCTACATGGAGCAGCCGGAGGGTTTCATTACTCCTGGTAACAAACGTAAAGTTTGTAAACTCCAAAGGTCCATCTACGGTATTAGACAGTCGTCACGCCGCAGATTCCACGAGGAAATCGTAGGAAACGGATTCGTGAATCCTTACGAGGATCCGTGCGTGTATTATAAGACTTCCGGGTCTAAGTATGTCATCTTAACCTTATACATGGATGACATACTCATTGCCGCAAACAACATGAGTTTTATGAACAAGTCAAAGTCACGGTTGGCATTTGTATTTGAGATGAAAGAAATGGGAGAGGCCACGTACATCTTGGGTGTCTGACCCTAAAAATCCGACCTATGGCGATTACGTTTTGAAAACGTGGATTTTGAATTGAGTCGCCACTAGTTAATAAAGGCTAACTAGAATCCTAGATTACCTGAGCGAATAATGAATTAAACACCTAGGTATAAAATCGGTCTACGATCAGAGATTCGAGTTCAGGGTTCTGTTACGAATTAAAAATAAAAAATTTTAACTACGCCCTTTTCGATACTCAATTCACTTAATTTGCCAATTTATTTTTTTAACATATGTTACGTCGAATTAATCTAATATATAAAAAAAAAACTAAACTATTTTTATGCGAAATTATTATCAATGACAAATCTATTAAACATCTAAAACTCCTAATTTGATTTAAATATAGACGGAATTAAACATGCTCAAAATCATGATACAATTTAAAAATTACATGTCAAATACACATATTTACAAAAACATGGTACTTTAATTAAATTTACATTTTTACTATCTAATTAACATGATACAATATAACCCATGATAATAATAAAAATATATAATAATAATATCAGTAAATAAATAAAAAAAAAAACTGAAGAAAGAATACTTGCGCAACACAGGGCCAGCAGCGGGGCCTCCAACATCCGACGGCTAGGAGCGGCGTTGATGGCGGCAACGACTGTCGGGCAACATGACTCCGGCAGGGACAGACGCAATCCAGCAGCTCCGGCGGATCTGGGCAGCGGTTGGATGACATCGTGGTCGAGAAGAGGAGCGCCGTGGCCGAAGTTGTAGGTTGGAGCTCCGGACGGCGGATCTCCCAGCACGGTGGCAGCTCCGGACGGTGGATCCAGGCGGACGACGGGGACGGAAGAGGCAGGGACGGTGGTGGAATGGTGGTCGTCGCGGAGGGCCGGGAAGGATCGCAGCGGAGAGAGAGAAAGGGAGAGAGGGAGAAAGAGAGAGAGAAAGAGAAAAAGAGTGATGGAGGGTCGCCGGCGATGGCTGGAGGTGGTCGGGGTCGGTCGGACGAAGGCTGGAGGTGTGGTGGACGGAACGGCGTCGGTGGCCGGAGGGCCAGGTCCACGGCGGAGGCTGGTGGCAGGCGGCGCCGGTGACCTCCGGTCACAGATGGAAGGCGAGGGTTCTGTGCAAAAAAAAAAAAAAAAAACTTTTTCACTATAGGACAAATTTGCAGGGGTTCCGAAAACTGATGTATTATTATTGTTTTTTTTTATTTTTCTGTGTGTTTTTACATGTACAAGAGGTCCTTTTATAGCTAGATTAACACATAAAATTAGGAAAACAATATTTTCCCTAATATGCACTAATTAATTCCGAAAATTATGAATAAATATTTATTGCATATTGCCATAAATATTTATCACATATTTTCTGAATATTACACAATATTAAATGCATCTATACTATCCTAATTTAAACTAAGCCTATTTCTAGCAACCCCGTGACCTTCCATATTTAAATACTTCCTTTTTTAAACGCATTACACATAACATTTTTTAACGTGTTGTATACGTGTCGTGCGTACCAAAATTAGGTGTTTACATTGGGCATTAAAATTGCTAGAGATTAGGCTACCCAGAATTTGTTTGGATTGCATAGGGTTTAGTGGTGGCATGTATCTGTGATAACATTTTAATATTAGAAAGTTACATTTTGTAAGAAAAAGAATTGCAACTGAGTTTATGATCAATCGACTTCATAATGTTTTGATTACATCAAATTTTCGGTTTATAAACTAAGTCATAGGAGGACCCAATCCTTTGCCAAAACTATGTCGAATGTGGGTCTTACCTCGTCACACAGGTACGGTCATCTTGCGGTGGAGGGAGGCCTCGACTAAACAAGCATGGCTAAGAATCAGGGGAATAAACCTGATTACGCAGAACGATTATCTCAATGTCGAAGTAACTCGACATAATCTTCGTTTAAAGATCTTCGTGATGAACTTAGTTCGTGATTATTCCACATTCTTGGCAGATGAAAATTTGTGATAGCATGATTGACATATCCCATTCCTGTGGACCCAAAAGGTCCAGGTATGCTATCAACGCTTGCTTCATACTACACGTGCCATGTTCGACCACGGGGTCACAACTCGGTTGTGCTAGGAAAGAATTCTTGTGGTTCTGGTGAGCGCGTAATTCTTCACCTTGAGCGTGTGATTGATCCCGGGAGCCTTATGAAGAGGCACCCAAAAGTATCCTCATGGACTCAGAACTCATACCTAAGGTCAGGCTCAAAGCTCGCTTCCCGGCGTACGAGCGTAGTGCTGAACAAAAAGGCCCAGTGACCACGTCTTTGGAAACCGGTTGAGTTTCACTAAGGTTATGAGCCATGGGGATGGTCAAGATCACCTGTAATTCACCAACTCTTGTATTCACTAGATGGCCACCAACCGGATATCAGTTGAAGGTTGTGAATACTTGTACGGATGCCTTGGAGAAGTGTTCCTATGTGGAAATAGAAATGGAGTATTATCAGTTGACCTAGGATAAAACGCGTTACAATACATAAATGTTATTTATAACATGTTGATTGGAGAAAAGGGAATCAACGTTCCGCGGGCGCTACAATACTCCTAACAGATGAGTAGCACGATGCCCGTCGTATCCTCCGGTCACACGGCAAACCTCGTATGAACTATTCGGAAGCAAGGACCAGATTGAAGGAGTGAAATGTTGATGCATATTTGGACAACAATACATTAACAGGAACCTTCCCATTCCGGCGAGTGGGAGCTGTAAGCATATGGTGATGGGCGCCGTAAATGGTAGCTCATAATATGTATAGTTTACCTAAGGAAATTAGGTACATGTCACATTAGGGTAGTTGGGCTAGACCTAAATCCCAATTGACATGAGAGGCCCAAAAATATGGGCCTCACTTATACATGGCCGGCCGAAACTTGTAGGAAGGGCAAAGTGGACTTTTGTCCACTTTGCTCCTCCTATAAATACATGGTGCTAGGGGATTTTTAGGGTTAATCACTATTCTCTCATTAGAGTGTTTTAGAGAGAAAACCCTCCACCCCACACATAAGGGTTTTGGCCGAACCACTCACATCAACACCAAGGGTGTGCCAATTTGCATATGAGCAAACACTCCGGAGATCTGTCCCCTTGCCAAGAATCGATGAGAGGCTTTGCTGTGGAGCTTATACCGCGTAGGGATTCTTTAAAAAGAACATCTACGGGTTCCAACCGGAGGATCGTGAACTCCCTCCTACGAAGATCTTGGTTCTACGAAGAATTGTAAAGGTATTTGCAAATCTTTCCCTGCGTAATTTCAATTACTAGCATGTACCATGTTTTAAGTTTCCGTAGTGAATACTCCCCGTAATCTAACACTAATCATGAAATAATATCAATTAAATAGAAAATGCAATTCAGCCCACTAAATGACTCAGTCCCAAAATCATGCATTTCAAAGATCCATCCCCATAATCGAAACTAGGCATCAGGTTTAATTAAAATGTGAAAACATTAAACCAATAAGCATTGCGTAGGTAATTTTAAAGTTCGAAAACATTTGTATTTTAAAATTTGACCATCCTATTTTAAGTTGACTTGATTCGGTCAAATCTGGATCAGTTCGGTTCAATAAGGTTCGGCCGAACAGGTTCGGTTAAAAATAGTAATTCGGTTCTTCACGCAAACCGGGTCGGTTTGACCCATTTCAGTTGCCCCGGTACGACCCGAACCAGATGGGTTAAACCAATTGAGAAAACCCGACTTAGTTAACCCGCTCCGGTTTGGACCCATGGAACCCGACCGTGTTCGGTTGACCCAGTTCGGTCCGGTTCGGGCTCCCTTGGTCTCCGAGTCGGTTGAACCGAACTGAATGTGCAAAATTGGACCGGCCCATTACCCTCTAGGGTTCATCCGAATTGGTTACTTGTCGGCTAAGTAGGGTTTTGCAAATCCACAAAAAAACTTAACTTATCCTCCAAGTAATAACAACTATAGATATAGATTCTAATATTTACACAATCTATATATAATTCGGAAAAAACATATGTATATATTTATTGTCAAGATTCTATATTTAGAGATATATATATATATAAAAAATATATATATATTCGACACACACAATACATATATATATATCTATATATATTGTCAAGATTATATATTTAGAGATACAAATCTATCAACAATATATTGTTAGCATATGGTGATTGGGCGTCGTAATTGGTAGCCCATTAATATGTATACGTTACCTAAGAAACTGGGTAAATGTCACATTAGGAAAATTGGGCTTGACCCAAATCCCAATTGACATGAGAGGCCCGAAATTGGGCCTCTTTTATACATTATAGGTTGGCCGAACTTACTAGGGGCAAGGTGGACTTTTGTCCACTTTGCTCCTCCTATAAATAAATGTTGTTAGGGTAATTAAGAATTCATCCTATGTGGTGATTTGAGAGAACCCCCCCCCCTAAAAGTACTAGTTCGGCCGAACCATATTGCACCACCATGGGTGTGCCAATTTGCTTAGAGAAAAATACTCCGGAGATTCGTCCCTTCCAAAAATCGATCTGAGGCTTTGCTGTGGAGCTAATACTGCGTAGGGTTTCCTTAAAAAGAACCTCTACAGGTTCCGTCCGGTGGATCGTGAACTCCCTCAGCAGGATCTTTGGGACTACGGAAAATGTTTAAGGTATGTGTACATCTTCCGCTGCGTAATTCTGATTACTGGCATGTACCTGTGGTTATGTTTCCGTAGTAGTCAACCCAGTAATCCAACAGTGGTATCAGAGCATTTGTTATAAGTTCTTGATTTTTGATAAATTTATGTTCTTGAAAATTTAAATTTCTGGCCGAAAATTTAAAGACGTGATTTATGAAATTTTCGAAAATTTTAAGTTTATGGTGCCGAAATTTTCATGATGTTGTTAGTAAAATTTGATGTTCATGATTTTCAAGAAAAAAAAGGACTTTTATCAAAATCAAACATTGGATTGTAGATCTTATTAAAAATTTGATCTTGAAATTTGAACTCTTGTCTCCAATTATGTGTTTCGGCCGAACCCTAGGTAAATTAACAAGGTAAAATTTGTAATTTATTAGGCCCAAAGTGCAAGTTTCAGCCAAAATTATTAGTATTATTGATTACCATATTTTTATTTTAATTAAGGGTAATAATATATCTATAATTGGAAACATAAGGATAGGTTCATATGGAATATATAGAAATATATAACTATCAATATATCTTAGCTAAATTATAGGGATAATTATATTATTGATAGATATAGTTACCTAAAAGATTAAGAAAATATATTGTCATATATTTGTTTCCCTATTAAAGATATTGACAATAAATAAAAAATATATATATATAGGTATGTGCCGAAATTTACATATATATATATATATATATTGTTGATTGATTTTGTCTTATAGATAGAATCTGGCAGTAAATATATATACGTTTATTTATCTGTGCCAGTATATATATATATATATATGCAACATTGAAATTATTTTACATAATTAATAATTTTTGGAGGCTAAGTTAAGTTTTTAGTGGACATTAAAACACTACTTAGCCCACAAGATTATTTCGGCCCAACCCTATGGATTTAATGGGCCGGTCCAATTTGCTAAACCGTATAAGAATAAAACCGAACAAGATTTTATTAATTGGTTCGACCTAAACGGGTTGTGTCGAACCAGGGTAACTAAGTGGACTTAACCGAACCAGTTTTGTGTGTTGAACCGAACCCTATTTTATTGATTCGGTTCGGACTGAAGAGATTTTTAAAAATAAAATCGAACCGAACCGAACGAGATTTATTGGACCTGAACCGGACTGAAATTGACTGAACTAGACCGGATTTTCAAAATCAAATTCAAGTCAATTATTAAAATGGGATGGTCAAGTTTTAAAATCCAATTTTTTTTTAACTTTAATTAGTCTACACAATGCTCGAAGGTTTAAAACTTTCATGTTTCAATTAAACCTTATTGCCTAGTTTCGATTATGGGGATGGATCTCGGAAATGCATGATTTAAGGACTGGATTAATTAGTGGGCTTAATAAAAAAATTATACTTTTCATCACATATATTTGTTAGAACTATTGTCTTGACTAAGTCAAGCTAGCTGGATGTTGGGGGCAGAGCCCTGGTTAAATATATGGTTTGCGCACTAGGACAGACATGCTGTGATGGTTGCGAATGCCTAGGATCAATGTCTAGAAACACGCATGATTAATTATAAGAATGAATTGCAAGTCAGCCCCTAATATTTTAAATGTTATAAAAACAAAACTCAGTCGCCAAAGATGCATTTTTGATGTGGAAGTTTCCATGTATGACACGTATGCTTGAATGTTGAGGATGTAGCTGCATGTGATAGTTTACTTGGAAAGTAGAATTATATATATGCTTGCATGAGTTCCTCAGAACATTAAACGCATTACCCGTATGCATGATGTGTGGTTTGTTTGATGAATTTGGCTTGCTATGATGATTTACTTGTGAAGTAGAATTATATTCATGCGTAACATTTTTAAATACAAAAGGGTCTTGGGAATGCCAAGATCGGGTACGCTTATTCCTAAGTTCCCGTTCCGGTAATTTGCGAATAAAACAGTTTTTGAGAAACTTATCTATTGGATTGAAGACGACGGTAATGTGAACTCTTTCACGAACCCCCTTCCATCGGTTTACTGGCGGACAGTTGGTTTAGATGGCTGGGGAATCATTATTTGTCGTATTCCATCTTAACAGATATCCGATGTATGAAATTCTTTCTCAAAATGTTATTGTCTTATTGATTATGCATGATTATCAATGTGTAAGTTTTCATGACTGGGTCAGTACGCTTCTATGAACCTCGCAATCTGGATGGTATGATTATGATGCATGGAGGGAACATCTAAGAGAACTTCTCATAGCAGAAAATACACACGAATGTATTGATGCTGAAATGGGAAGAACATTGGCGGATGTATATGGCAATCATAAAACCCGTCAGGGGATTAGAGGCTTTGAGGATCGGAGAGCTTGCAAGGTGATATTGGCAGCTTTAGACAAAGAGTTTGCAGAGGACTTCAAACTCAACTATAGTGCTCTTTAGCTTTGGGCTGCCCTTAAACTCCGTTACGACAAAGGGAGGGAAGCTGAAGCCAGAAAAGTTGTGTTAGAATATATTGCCCTACTTTCCCAAGATGTTGACGTAAAAACTACATCGGATCTTCAGGACAAAAGATCCAATTGGAAGAAAGTACTCAATATAGCACAGAGATACCCGCTATCATGGTTAGCTGACGACAAAGGATTGGGTTACTTAATCGAATCAATTAGGTTTACCATGGTCTTATTTGCCGAAATCAACCTAAAGGAGCCGGAAGGTTCCTCTGTGCACCACCGTAAGAGATAGAGGGAATCAGTAGAGGGAACGTGATTAAATCGGTCCTTAAACGAGATCCGGTGTACAAACACTATTGATTAGTGCCCTAACGGGTACACCTCGTTAGCCACATATATAAAGCCGTTAAACTTTTATATGACTAATATCACCCCATGAAATTCACTTGTGAATATTTCTTTCAGGATCGTTGGTCGAGATGGCAGAAGTTCTCCTTGCAGCTTTACCTTTATCTCTTATAAGCTTAGTCTAAGATCTTAAAACAGGACCATTATCGTTGATTCACTTATTTGTTCATTTAAATATTCGAATTTTGGTTGATTAAGATTCGGATTTATCGAATAAAGTAGTTTCCATTCGATTTGAAATGAGATCTACTTGTCAAAATTAATCGACCCCAATAAAACGGGACCGATCTGAAACGTAATTAAAAACCGAAATATCCACCAAGATGGTTCTATCAAACAAGAGTACTCATTCATCTAAATATCGTGAAACATCGAAATACCATTCATATCCATCGATTGCGTAGTTCTAAGAGTGGACTGATTTATTTCTTTCTTAATTGTTAGTACTCCATTAAATGATAAATTCCGTAATGATGAACATGTTTGAAACCGATTGGATTGAATTAAACTGAATTTTGGAAACGAAACGATTTAAACCATGGGATATTACCTGGAATAGGCGCCACATGCGCGTGTACCTCGAAAGACTGAACACATCGTTTTCAAAGTACGAATTTAATGATGAAGTGTTTTTGAATGAATGCTGAATTTTCATTTGTCTCCCTTTTGGGAATAATTCATTCAATGCTTACACGATGAACTGTTAAAGTATAAACTGACGCATAAGGCGAAAGCCCAATGCACAGTTCAAGGATGAATAACTCTTTGGGATGAATTAGCCAATGAAATGGACGATGTTGGTAAAATGACTCTCCCAGTAAATGCATTGAAAAAAAAATTTGGCAAAACATTCACATCGATAACACACTTCATCGACAAAATCGGTCAAACACGACGCCATAAAAGCTAAAAGGAATGATAATAAGTTAATTCTTATCATCATGCGACATTAACATGCGCATTAAATAAGTATTTGAATAGAGAGTATGATGACTACTCTTACAGGATACATATTTAAATTAGCTTGTGATAGTGGTGCCGTGGTCGAACATGAGACGTTACATGCCTCGAGGACGAGTTTTCAACGCTTGGTGAGATATAACAGACAAATTCTTGATCGAATTGGAGCAGGATAACGATGATAGTCAGGTCCCACTTATTTCGAGTGGGAGATTTGAGGCAGCAAAACAAGTAATGAAATGGTAAATGAAGATGGGGACATTTTCATAGTAAATCCAGTGGGAGGAGCCAATCCTACCACAGAAATCACTGTTGCTGCAGGTGCGAATCAAGTTGAACCTGATAATCACGTTGCCGGACCACTGGATGAAAATCCAATAATGCCACAGTGGGAGTGGGTTAACAAACATGGTACCGAGACCGAGGGGTCGTCCAAGAAAAGTTGTAGGTCAAGGTTCCAGCACTGCCCTTGTTCCCTGTGGGAGTATGCTCCGATAGAAGCATTATTCCGAGTGGGAGCCATTTTCAGACTCAAGATGGGATTAACGAGCCTAGACGAAGTCAAAGGCATCGAACTTCTCCCAAGAAGTATCCCATCGAGAAGGGTGAAGTATTTACCCTAACTTCTGTTGACGAACCAGTGACAGTTCAACAAGCGTTGAAAGGACCTCAAGCGAAGGAATGGAGAAAAGCAATGGAAGATGAGATCGCCTCAATGAAAGCCAATTCGGTATGGTCTTTAGGTTATTTACCTGCTGACGGTACGGCCATAGGGGCGAAGTGGGTTCTTAAACTTAAACTCACTGCTGATGGGAATGCCGAGCGATACAAAGCTCGATTGGTTGCGAAAGGTTACACGCAGCTTCAAGAGGTGGACTTTGATGAGACATACTCACTGACTGCGCGGTACACCACAGCTAGGGTAATCCTAGCCTTGGTCGCATGCCTCGATCTATAGTTGCACCAAATAGATGTTAAGACCGTATTCCTTCACGGAAACCTAGAGGAAAATATTTATATGGAGCAACCGGAGGGTGTCATTAATCCTGGTAACAAACGTAAAGTTTTTAAACTCCAAAGATCAATATACGGTCTTAAACAGTCGTCTCGGCATTGGTGCCGCAGCTTCTACGAGGAAATCATTGGAAACATATTCGTGAATCTCCACGAGGATCCATGCGTGTATACAAAGACCTCCGGGTCTAAGTACGTCATCTTAACTTTGTACATGGATGACATACTCATTGCCGCAAATGATGTGAGATTCGTGCATGAATCAAAGTCCTGGCAGGCATCTGTATTTGAGATGAAAGACATGAGAGAGGCTACGTACATCTTAGGAATTAAAATTGCTAGAGATCGAGCCATCCAGAGGTTATGTCTATCTCTGGAAGCTTACATCAACAAACTGTTGAAAAGGTTTAGATTACAGGATGCCAAACCCGTGGAAAAGCCAGTAGTATTCTGGTGCGCATTGTCAAAGCGCGACGGCTTGAAGAACCAGCAAGAGCGTGAACAGATGAGAAGGGCAGAGTATTTAAGCATGGTCGGAAGCCTCATGTACGCCATGCTTTGTACTCGTTCGGACATCTGTTATGCTGTGGGCCTAGTAGCATGATTTCAGTCAGACCCTGGCTATCAACATTTAAAAGCTGTAAAGCGGATCATACGATATCTAAAAGGTACTGCCGACTACGTACTGTGCTATGAGGGCAGAAAGTTAGAATTGACGGATTCAGTGACGCCGACCATGGTGGCGATCTAGATGATCGTAAGTCCATCACAGGAGGAGTGTTTCTCCCTGCTAATGCCGTCATTTAATGGACGAGTAAGAAGCAATCCTATGTCGCGCTGTCTACGATGGAATCGGAATTCGTTGCTCTCTCTAAAAATACACAGGAAGCGGTCTGGCTGAAAAGGCTTTTTACTACGCTGCTTGATGGCGATGTTGGAAGTAAACACGTGAAGGTGTTCTCTAACAGTCAAGCAGCGATTGCGCCAATAAAAAATCCAAAGTACCATAGTAGGACGAAACACATTGATGTGAA
The DNA here is from genome assembly GCA_036873135.1 of Clarkia xantiana subsp. parviflora. Lineage (NCBI taxonomy): Eukaryota > Viridiplantae > Streptophyta > Magnoliopsida > Myrtales > Onagraceae > Clarkia > Clarkia xantiana. The sequence continues at coordinate 6,342,094 of JAPTYO010000017.1, read as the reverse complement.
ATTTAATTATGCTAAATCTATGGTAGAAGATAATATAATCACTTTAGAATACTTGCCCACTGATGATATGGTGGCGGACCCACTAACTAAACCATTACGCAGGGAGATATTTGAAAAGCATGTTATACTGCTTGGATTGCGTAGGGTTTAAAAGTGGGCATGTAACTGTGATAAAATTTTGATGAAATGGAAGTTACATTTTGATAAATAGGAGAATTGCAATTTGAGTTTATTATTCATCGACGTCATAATGTTTGATTACATCAGATTTTACGGTCTATAAACTATGTCGTAGGAGGACGCAATCCTCTGCATAAATTATGTCGAATGTGGTCCATGCCTTGTCACATGGGCACGGCCGTCTTGTAAGAGAGAGTGTTAGATTACGGGGAGTAATCATTACGGAAACTAAATCATGGTACATGCTAGTAATCGAAATTACGCAGAAGAAGATTTACACATACCTCTAAAGTTATCTATAGACCCAAGATCTTCGCTGGAGGGAGTTCACGATCCTCTGGTCGGCACCCGTAGGGGTTCTTGTGAAGTAAGCCCTACGTGGTATATTCTCCACAGCAAAGCCTTTGATCGATTCTTGGCAAGGGGACAGATCTCCGGAGTGTTTGCTCGAAGGCGAATTGGCACAACCTTGGTGTTGATGTATGGTGCGGTCGAATGTGGTGTTTCTGGGGGAAGGCTTTTCTCTCAAATCACCGCTTAAAGGGAATTGTGATTAACCCTAATAAAACCCCTAACTCCCCATATATATAGAAGGAGTAAAGTGGACAAAAGTACACTTTACCACCCTCCTTATTTCGTCCGGCCATGTTGTATAGGGAGGCCCAATTTTGGGCCTCCCATGTCAATTGGGATTTGGGTCTGGCCCAATGTCCTAATGTGACATATACCCAGTTTACTTAGGTAACCTATATATATAATGGTCTACCATTTTACGGTGCCCGTCACCACCATATGCTTACAGCTCCCACTCGCCGGAATGGGAGGGTGCCTGTTAATGTATTGCAGTCCAAATCTGCATCAACATTTCACTCCTTCGATCTTGTCCTTTGCTTCCGAATAGTTCATACAAGGTTTGCCGTGCGACCGGCGGACTCGACGGGCATCGTGCTACTCATCTGTTAGGAGTGTTGTAGCATCCGCGGATTCCCTTTTCTCCAATCAGCCTGTTATAAACAACATTTATATAGTGTCGCGCTGTATCCTAGGTCAACTGATAATTCTCCATTTGCCTAGTTTCCACTTAGGAACCCTTTTCCAAGGCATCCGTACAAGTAACAGCCTTAAACTAATATCCACTTGGTGGCCACCTTAGTGAATACAAGAGTCGGTGAATTACAGGTGAACTTGACAATCCCCATCGCTCATACTCTTAGTCAAACCCAACCGATTTCCAAAGACTTGGTCACTGGGCCTTTTTGTTCGGCACTACGCTCGTACGCCGGGAAGCATGCATTGAGCCTGACCTTAGGTATGAGTTTTGAGTCCATGAGCATACTGCGGGTGCCTCTTCATAAGGCTCCCGGTTGACACGCTCGAGGTGAAGAAATTTGCGCCCGCCAGAATCACGAGGATTCCTTTCCTAGCACAACCGAGTTGTGACCCCGTGGTCGAACGTGGCACGCGTAGTATGAAGCACGCATCGATAGCATACCTGAACGTTTAAGTTCAAAGGAATGAGATATGTCAAATCATGTAATCGCAGATTCTCATCTGGCCCAGAATGTGGATTAATGACGAACGAAATTCATCACGACGATATGCAAAACGAAGATCATGTCAAGTTACTTCGACACTAAATGATCATATTTTGCGTAATCAGGTTTATCCCCCTGATTCTTAGCCAGCCTTGCTTGGTAAAGGCCTCCCTCCACTGCAAGACGACCGTATCTACATTACGAGGTAAGGCCCACCGTCGACATAGTTTTAGCAGAGGATTGCGTCCTCCTACGACTTAGTTTATAGACCGAAAATTTGATGTAATCAAAACATTATGACGTCGATAGATCATGAACACAATTGCAATTCTTTCGTTTCAAAAATGTAACTTTCAATTATCAAAATATTATCATATATACATGCCATATCTAAACCCTACGCAATCCAAGCAGTTTTATATGCTTTTCAAATATCTCCCTGCGTAGTGCTTTAGTTAATGGGTCTGCAATCATATTATCAGTGGAAAAGTATTCCATAGTGATTATATTGTCTTCTACCATAGATTTAACATGAAAATATTTCACATCAATGTGTTTGATCCTGCTATGGTACTTCGGATTCTTAACTGCCGCAATGGCTGCCCGACTGTCAGAGAACACCTTCACAGGTTTACTCTCAATGTCACCATTAAGCAGTGCAGTAAGAAGCCTTTTCAGCCAGACTACTTCCTGTGCATTCTTAGAGAGAGCTACGAATTCTGATTCCATCGTTGGCAGCGCGACACAGGTTTGCTTCTTGCTCGTTCATGAAATGGCGGCTTTAGCAAGGAGGAACACTCCCCCTGTGGTGGACTTACGATCATCCGGATCGCCACCATGGTCGGTTTCACAGTAACTGTTCAATTCTAACTTCCTGCCCTCATAGCATAGAGCATTGTCGTCAGTACCTTTCAGATAACGAATTATTCGTTTTACAGCCTTTAAATGTTGATAGCCGGGATCTGATTGGAAACGTGCTACTAGGCTCACGGCATAACAGATATCCAGACGGGTGCACTGCATGGCGTACATCAAACTACCAATCATGCTTAAATACTATACATCCTTCATCTGTTCACGATCCGCCAGGTTCTTGGGGCCATCCATTTTAATAGTGCGCACCCAAACACCACCGGCGTATCCACGGGTTTGGCATCCTATAATCGGAACCTTTTCAACAGCTTGTTGATATAGGCTTTTTGAGACAGACATAATTTTCGGGTAGCCCGATCTTTGGCAATCTTAAGGCCCAAGATGTATGTGGCCTCTCCCATGACTTTCATCTCAAATACATATGCTAACAAGGACTTTGACTTATTCAAGAAACTCATGTCATCTACAGCAATGAGTATGTTGTCCACGTATAAGGTTAAGATGACATACTTAGAACCAGAGATCTTATAATACACGCACGGATCCTCGTGAAGACTCACGAATCCGTTACCTTTGATTTCCTCGTGGAATCTGCGGTACCATTTATGTGATGACTGTTTAAGTCTGTAGATTGACCTTTGGAGTTTACAAACTTTACGTTCGTTACCAGGAGTAATGAAACCCTCCGGCTGTTCCATGTAGATCTCTTCCTCAAGGTTTCCATGGAAGAACGTGGTCTTAACATCCATTTGATGCAGCTCAAGATCGAGAATTGCGACCAGGACCATAAATGGCCCTAACCGTGGTTTCACGCACAGTCAGTGAGTTAGTCTTTGTCCACTCCGTGAAATCGGGTAAGTCCTTTCTCAATAAGTCGGTTTATCCGACCTTTTCCATCAACGGTGAGTCTTCTTTCATGCCTCACCTTATCCTTGTGCCCCTGTGGTTAGCAGGTAAATCAACAATAGACTATAATTGCTTTCATTTAAGGCGATCTCTCTTTTTTATTATTTTCTCTATTTCTCCACTTGAGGTCTTTCCAATGCTTGTCAATAGATATTAGAGTTAGTTTTTCACCCTACTCGATGGGATACTTCTTGGAGAAGTTCGATCCCTTTGACTTTCGTCCAGGCTTGTTTATCCCATCTTTAGTCTGAACGTCTCTCCCACGCGGAATAATGCCTCTTGTCGGAGCATCACTTCCATTGGGAACCATGCTCCCACTCAGAACAATGCTTCTTATCAAAGCATCGTTTCTATTGGGAACAAGAGCAGTGCTAGAACCTTGACCTACAACTTTCCTTTGACAACCTCTTTGTCTCGGGGTTTCACTTCCGAGATGAATTCCTTGATCACTAGGATCTGGAACCAAGTTTGGTCGGTTCACTCCCACAGGAAACAATGGGTAGTTTAGGTAGTTGTGTCATTCCTGGTTCTGCAATTTGACCATCAGGTTCAACTTGATTCGTCTCAACAACAACAGTGATTATGTGTGGTAAGGTTTATTCCTCCCACTGGATTCATTATGAAAATGTTCCCATTCTCATTTACCATGTCATTCACTTGAGTTGCTGGTTCAAATCTCTCCCACTCGAATTAAGTAGGACCTGATTTTCAGTTATATCCTGCTCCGTTTTGATCAAGACTACGTTATTTTGAAATTGTCCATGCATCAGAAAATTCATCCTTTTAGTGATGTAATGTCTCATGTTTGACCACGACACCATTTACCCCAAGCTTTAAACATGTATTTTCCAAGAGTAGGAATCGAACTCTTGTCCTAAAAACGTGTATAGTGAGCATTTTAATGTCGCATGATGATATGATTTAACTCATCCTCATCCTTTAGCTTCTAATGGTGTCGTGTCTTACCGATTTATTGGAATGCAGTTTTACATGTATGTGAATCCTCTATCATTATCCCATAGGGAACGTCTGATAGAGTGACTCCAACATTATGTATATAAACTATGCTACTTGAAGTGTGTCATTTAATTTGAATGCCTAGCCCGACTTATCGTTCAAGGCGTTTGGAAGGAAAATCTTTTAAACGACTTCATCCTTCTTCGTTTGCAAACTTATCTCAGATGTTTTATCCCACCTCTGAACTGAGCATCTCAGGTTTTCACCTTATGCGTCACTTGATACTTTTACAAGGTCATGGTGGCTCCGAAGCCTATTTCGTACCGATGTAAATGGTATCAATAAGTTATTTCCGAAGGAATGCAAATGAAAAATTCAGCACTTCATTATCCAAACACTTCATCATTACTATTTTACTTTGAAACGATGTGTTCCGTCTTTCGAGGTCCACTTGCGCGAGGCGCAATTTACTCTAGTTTTAACCTTGGTTAAATCGTTTCATTTCTAAACTTAATTTTAATTTAATCCATTCGGTTACAAACATGATCATCATTACAATTTATTTCATTCAATGGAGTAATTTATAAAGAAAGATATAAACAATATATATAAGCAATGCATCAAACAACTAATTCAAATGATCGAATAGCTTGAGGAATGGTAATCAATACTTTGACCGAGCATTTGTTACGTGCTCAAAAACAAATGTTTCCTATGTTTCAAGGAACATTATTATCATCATGTACCTTATACTGAAAATCAAGAAGAGGTTCATTTAGCAAAGCAAATAAAGATAAAGTCTTCCATTCAATCTTTATATCTTCGGAGCAAGTTCCTTAGGTTTGTGCTTGTTCTCCTTCTCGGTTCTGTAATCCATAAAGAAAAATTGAATTACTCTCGAGTAAGAGGAGTCCTAGAAGAACTTATGAGGTTATCATTATTCTTCAGCACGTACGTTGGGAGGATTGATACATGCAATAGCAAGGTGTCTTTTCACGCCACACCTAAATCATGTTCGAGTTTCCTCTCTACGTGTTTGTTTTGCCTGCCTTTTGTTGCCTCCGAATTGCTTTCGTTTGAACTTCTTCTGAGGTTTTGGAGCTAAAGGATTATTAGCCTTAAACTGAAATCCTTTGCCTTTTCTCTTGCGCTTACCCTTTTGCTCAACTGAATGCGAGGACGCAAGATGCATTTCCGCTCTCGGCTTTTCAGCCTTGTGACGATCCTCTTCCAGCTCGAGATGAACTCGCACTTTTTGAAGTCATTGAGTTGAGTGGCATAGGTAAGGTGCATTTTCATGCTATTCCAAGAGTCTGGCAAGGATTGGATCACGCATTGGACCTTCAATTCGTCGGTCAGAATTTCTCTTGCCTCCTTGAGTTCAGCAAACATGTTAGACATATGTCTAATATGCTTCTTCATTTTATGCATGGGATTCATCTTGATAAGTCTAAAGTGATGTTTAACGACCGCTTCCGGGCTGTGGTGTAAACACCAAACCCTTCCTTAAGACCGTCCCACAGGTCCATGGCAGACTCATAGTGATCATATCCGTAGAGTATGTCATCCTCAAGCAGTGACAACAAGGCTGAACGAATATCCTGGTCCTTTTCTTCCCATACATCATGGAATTTCTTCAGTTCGCTCGTGAGGTCTCCCTCCAGTATGACTTTCTTCGAAGTCAAATGCTCCAAACCTCTCATTTCAGTGATTACCATCCATGCGCGCTTATTCCAGATCTTATAATTGTTGCTGTTCAATCTCACCCCCATATTCATTTGGGAGATAACATTACTTATCGCAGCCATGATTAACACATCGATTATTATGCAAAAACCAGGGAGACAATAACATTTTGAGAAAGAATTGCATACATCAAATATCTATTATGATAGAATTCGACAAATAATGATTCCTCAGTCATCTAAACCAATCGACCACCAGTAAACCAATGGACGATTGCTGTGAAAGAGTTCACATTACCATCATCTTCAATCCAATAGAACAGTCTTTTAAAACTGTTATAATCACAAAGTATCGGAACGGGAATTTTAAAATAAGCATACCCGATCTTGATTTTCCCAAGACCCTTTGTGTTTTGGAAAAAATATTCCGATGAATTCACTCATGCATATATAATTCTCTCATCCATGTAAATTATCATACGCTAGTAAAATTCATCATACAAACCACACTCATGCTTACGCTTCATGCGTCTACTGTTCCGAGGAACTCATGCTTGCAAATATAATTCGACTTCCAAGTAAATTATCAAATGCAACTACATCTTCAACATTCTAGCATACGTGTCAAACATGTAACATTCACATCCATCATACACATTTGGTGACTGGTTTTCGATTTATTTTAAACATTAGGGGCTGATTTGCAATTCATGCTTATATTCAATCACACAACATTCTAGACATGAATCCTAGGCATTTCCAACCATCACAGCATGTCTATCCTAGTGGGCATTTCATATATTTAACTAGGGTTCCGCCCACAATATGCAATATCCAGCAAGCTTGACTTAGACAAGACAACATTTCTAATTATGCATAAATATTATCGAATAATAAAAAATTGCAATTAAGCCCACTAATTTAACCAGTCCCAAAACATGTATCTCCGATCCATCCCCATAATCGAAACAAGGCATAAAGGTTAGCAAACCTTGAGCACTGTGTAGGCCTATTAAGGTTCAAAATATTTGGATTTTAAAACTTGACCTCCTATTTTTAATTTAGGGTTAAGAACCTATGAAAGGTCTGAACTATCACTCATGTTAACGGGAGAGGTCTGAAATTTAAAAAGTTAATAACAGAGGTCTGAAATTTCTGTTTTGTTGATAACAGCGGTCTCCGTTAGTTTTTTCCGTTAAAACTAACGGAAATTGGTCACATGCCAAGCATGTGACCGGAAATAAAATAAATTTCCAAAAATGCCCTTCTATCAAGTGTGCCCCTCACATGTTTGGAGTGAAAAGACCAAAATGCCCTTGAAGCCACCACGGTACTCCGGCGACCACCAATCGTACTCCGGCGACCACCAATCGTACTCCGGCGACCACCACCGTACTCCGGCGACCACCACCGTACTCCGGCGACCACCACCAAGGCTCCGATTGGGCCAAAATTGGAGCCACCGGCCCCGATTGGGATTCCGATCGGGGCCGGTCGGAGCCACCGGTCCCGATTGGGCTCCGATCGGAGCCACCAGCCCCGATTGGACTCCGATCGGAGCCAAAAAAGCTCCGATCTGGAGCTCTGTGGCTCCGGCCGGGGCCACAGAGCTCCGATCTGGAGCTCTGTGGCTCCGACCAGAGCCACACAGCTCCGATCGGAGCTTTTTGGCCCCGATCGGAGCTTTTTTGGCCCCGTGGTGGCCGGAGTCGGGTTGCCGGAGCCGAGGTGGTGGTCGTCGGAGTCGAGGTGGTGGTCTCCGGAGTCGGGTGGTGGTGGCCGGAGTCGGGTGGTGGTGGCCGGAGTTGGGCAGTTTTAATTGACTTTAGGGGTAAAATTGTCATTTCACATTTCCTTAAATAAGATATTAAATAAAACAAAATATTAAAGGGGCAAAAATGTCATTTCACACAATTCTGTTAAATTTAACCCTAAAAATGGACGGAAAACCTCAAATCAACAAAATTGAAATTTCAGACCTCTGTTATTAACTTTTTAAATTTCAGACATCTCCCGTTAACATGGGTGATAGTTCAGACCTTTCATAGGTTCTTAACCCTTTAATTTACTTGAATTCGATTTTAATATTACGGTTCGGTTCAGTCAATTTCGGTCCGGTTTGGTCCAGAAAATCTGGTTCGGTTCTAATCCGGTTTGGTTTGGTTCTGTTAGGTCCGGTAAAATCCGGTTCGGTCCGATTTTAATTTTAAAATCTTGTTCGGTCCGAATCGGTCCATAAAAATAGGGTTCGGTTCGGTTCAACACACAAAACCGGTTTGGTTAGATCCACTTAGTTACCTCGGTCAGACCCGACCCAATTAGGTCGAACCGATTGAGAAAACCCGGTTCAATTAAAATTTGTCCCGGTTTGACATATTGGACCGGCCCAATAAATAAAATATAAAATGTGGGCCGAAATGTTTACTTGTGGCCCAAGTAAGGTTTTAAAGTCCAAAAATATTAAACTTAGCCACCAAGTAAGATTAACTATATAAAAATAATTTCAAATATTAAATATATATATATATATACATATATATATATATCGGCCAACATTATTACATATATATATTTATTGCAAAGATTCTGTCTTTAAGATTAAATCAATTAACAATATATATATATATATATATATATATATGTAAAATTCGACACATAAATATATATGTTATTTATTGTCAATATCTTAAATAGGGAAACATATATTAACAATATATTTTCTCAATATTTTAGGTAACTAAAATCTATCAATAATATATTTAACCGATTTAAATATTTAGATATATACTGATAGTTATATATACTTCTATATATTAATGTGAATCTATCCTAATGTTCCCAATTATAGATATATTGCTACCTAGATTAAATATTAAAATATGGTAAACAATATTATTTTATAATATGGCTGAAATTTGTTTGCTTGGGGAACAAGGAATTAAAAATTTTACCTTGTAATTTACCCAAAATTTTCGGCACAAACAAGTAATTGGGAACAAGAGGTCAAATTTTAAGATCAAATTTTAATAAGATCTACAATCCAATGTTTGATTTTGATAAATATCACCATTTTCTTAAATATCATGAACATCAATTTTCCTAAGAACATCATGAAAATTTCGGACCATCATAAACCCTAAAATTCGAAATTTTTTAAAAAAAATTAAAAATTAAAAAAATTCGGTCCAAAATTAAAAAAAAAATTCAACAACACCAATTTATCAAAATCATGAACTCCTAACACAGACTCTGATACCACTTTTAGATTACGGGGAGTAATCACTACGGAAACTAAATCATGGTACATGCTAGTAAATGAAATTACGTAGCGGAAGATTTACACATACTTCTACAGTTATCCGTAGACCCATGATCTTCGTAGGAGGGAGTTCACGATCCTCCGGTCGGCACCCGTCGGGGTTCTTGTGAAGGAAGCCCTGCGTGGTATATTCTCCACAACAAAGCCTCTGATCGATTCTTGGCAAAGGGGACAGATCTCCGGAGGGTTTGCTCGAAGGCAAATTGGCACACCCTTGGTGTTGATGTATGGTGCGGCCGAATGTGGGGTTTCTGGGGGAAGGGTTTTCTCTCAAATCACCACATAAAGGGAATTGTGATTAACCCTAATAAAACCCCTAACTCCCCATATATATAGGAAGAGTAAAGTGGACAAAAGTCCACTTTACCACCCTCCTTATTTCAACTGGCCATGTTGTATAGGGAGGCCCAATTTTTGGGCCTCTCTTGTCAATTGGGATTTCGGTCTGGCCCAATGTTCTAATGTGACATATAACCAATTTACTTAGGTAACCTATACATATAATCGGCTACCATTTTACGGCGCCCATCACCATATGCTTACATAGAGGGGGGCCTCTTTTGAAGCAAGATTGGCTAAGAACCAGTTGGGAAACTTGGTTATGCAAAAAGATCATTTGGTTAAAGATTAACACGACATGATCTTCGTTTTGCACTTCGCCGGTGATGAACTCTGTTCGTCATTAACCACATTCTGGGTTAGATGAAAGTCTGTGATAGCATCATTGACATATCCCACACCTGACGATGTTCGGGTATGCTATCGACGCGTGCCTCATACTACGCGTGCCACGTTCGACCATGGGGTCATGCTCGGTTGTGCTAAATAGAATCCTCGTGATTCGGATGGGCGCAAACTTCTTCACCTCGAGCGTGTGATTGATCGCGGGAGCCTTGTGAAGTGGCACCCGAAGTATCCTCGTGGACTCTGAATTCATACCTAAGGTCAGGCTCAATGTTTGTTTCCCGGCGTATGAGCGCAGTGCTGAAGAAAATGGCCAAGTTACCACGTCTTTGGAAACCGGTTGGGTTAGACCAAGGGTATGAGTGATGGGGATGGTCAAGTTCACCTGTAATTCAACGACTCTTGTATTCACTAGGTGGCCACCAACCGGATATTAGTTGAAGGTTGTAAATAATTGTGCGGAGCCCTGGAGAAGTATTCTTATGTGGAAACTGGGCAATTGGAGAATTAACAGTTGACCTAGGATACATCGCGATACAAATTGATTTTTTTAACGTCGGAGATCAAACGTCAGCACGAAAGTGTTATGTCAATGCATTGAGAAGCAGACAACACGTCGCCATAGCAATGGTCGACACTTGCAAGAAGAGAAAATTGAACACCGAGTCCGGTATTGAAGAAAGTAAGGAGCAATTTTAACCCTTGTAAGTCTGCCTGAGAGAGTTTGCTTCCCCGCATGGCAAAGTGTTTGGGACATCAAGCAAGGAAAGAATGAACCAATAATGAGTTATTTCAGAATGTTTGGTTACAACGCCGCTTTGGTTAGAGCAACAGGGAGATGTGATCAACGCATTCTTCTTGAACATGAATGCTTCATCTTTCCTCCTTTTCGGAAGAATCTGTGGATGGCAAACCACTGATACGATGGCAGACTTAAAAGACAAGCTGGAGACTGCAATTACATGTGAACGAGAGCTGGGATAGGGTACACCTCTCAGCTTGGAAGGGGAAGATCAAGCTGACAAGCGATCAAACGGAGTCACGGGCGTCAACTACGATTACATCTTTACTCCTCTAAACACAGAGGTTGAGGAATTATACATTAGCCTCCTGGAGAACCAGCTTCCCTTGCCACTCGAACTTAAGACAGCTTTCCTGAGCAAGGATATTGATTGATGGTGCAAATACCACAAGTTGTGGGGGCACATCACTAATGATTGCCTGTCTCTAAGGTTGGAAATTGAAGAGATCATCACGCTAGGCGCACTAAAGAGTTATGTGGCGCATAGCTACCCCGTTCCGCCATCACGCCAACCATGAATGCGGTAAACACATCATCCATACCTTTAGCTCCATTTATGATTATTTACTTTAAGTCTTTTTAGATTTAATGCAGTAGTACTCTATTGTAGTTTACGCTTGTTAGCTCTACTACATTTCGGAAGGAGAGATCTGATGACGTGGTATCCCAAGTAGTGCCAACACCACACACAAAGAAGTACTGATGTCACCAGTGAGAACCGGAACGCTCAGCCTTCGCGGCGAGCCTGACATCACTATCCCACTCTGCGTCTCCAAGCCCAAGTGTCGTGAAACACTTCTCATGCAAGCAAGGCCAACGCATCTTCATGCTACACAACCCTGTTACATCTGGACGCAGAAGTTGGTAGAAGCAACGGAAGATAACTATAGAATAATGCCACAACTGCTGATGAAATAGTACTCGGAAACAAGTCCACACGCGGAGTCCCGTAGGTCGAATGGCAAACGAGTGCATTACTACCCATAAATGCGAAGCGTCACTCTAAAGTCTTGCGCGTTACTACCCATGAAATACGGCAAGCATACAACGCATGTGTTTACCACATACTCATTACGCCATGCCTTGGTATAACCAAGAGGGGTGCGCAACGCAGGGACATATGTCTCCTAACTACAACTACGGATGCTATATCCAATAAGAGGACGAGTCTCAACTCTACTCTACAGGCCATACCACATGGGCAATCAGGAAAGCAAAGGTATGAAATATTACTACCAAGTTATCATGCATTGCTAAACTTTTCAAGACAGTTTTATACGAAAATGTCAACCATCAAAACATAAGCATAAAAGGTTCAAAGGGACAATACCCCATGTGCAACCTCAACCCGACACGAGGAACTAAAACTATACACAAAGGATTGATATAAAACCAATGATTAACCTGACGCCACGTCAGGATCATCAATAACATCAGCATCACCGCATGCCTCAGCAACAACCTCATCCAGAGGAGCCCCCACCACTATACTCACCTCACCATCATCATCAAATACCAACTCATAATGGCAAGTATCCGCCTCAACATCCTCGGGGGCATTCGCCTCAATAAACTCAGCGGCAAGCACCTCAGCAATCTGGGTGGAATTCGCCACAGCAGGCGAGGGAACAATCCCGTCTCTAAGGCGCAAGGCAGCCACAAGTCGAATGGCAAACGTGGCATATATACCCGACTGATCAAAACAGAAATCAAGGGCAACGGTATATACCTGTCCAACAAAGCCTTCGATGGAGTCATACATTAGGTAGTCAGCACCTGCGCAAATGTTCGCACTATAGCACCCCGAGTCCTTGTACTCCATCACGCCATCAACCTTGCCTTCTACATATGCTTTCTCCTACACAGCCTGCAAGGCAAGGCCATGCGCCTCGCTATCATCAGCAACCTTCTTCTGAAGGAAAACAACTTCAGACTCGAGCGCAAAAACTCGAGCCTGACGTGTGGAGGTTCCCGCCTTCAAGTCAGCAACCTTCAAATCCAAGAAGCGCGTATTCTCCTTCGCGCTCGCCAGCTCGCATCATACCATGTCATACTTCTCCTGGAGTGCCTTCTTCCCCTCCGTGAGTTCAATCACAAAGGAGGAAAAGTTCCCCATCAGGACAGCAACCTGTAAGAGTAACAAAGAGGTCAACAACAAACAAGTTGTAACAGCAACACAAACATACAAGTTATAAAAGAGCAAGGATGAATACTCACAGGCGCAAGACATGTCAGCGCACCCTCAGCATACGAATGCGCATCCTCAGGTTAGCTGGGACGAATCCTTTGATTCCCAGGAGGGATAATCTGCTGGAACAATTGTACTCCCACCTCGGGTGTAATCAAGTCGGCCTCCTCAGCAAAGGGTGCCCACTCCCCTCCACCGATAGCGTCCTTTACAGGACAAACCAAATCAGCTCGGGTGAGCACACCAAGAGGCGAAATACCTGTGAACGCATACAAAGATAAACAAGAAGGCCCAAACATCACAGCATAGAAAGAAAATAAAGGCAAGTTACACACCTTCATGAGGAGACTTCTCCTCCAAGGTCCGGTCCCTCAACCGGGGGGCGGACATAGCAGGTGCGTGAGCCTGACCCTTAATGTTGACACCTCGCCACTTTCGGATTTCGACCGCTTGGATCGCTCGAGGGACGCACCTCAGAGTGAGCTCTTTTGGTCTTGGAACCAGGCAAACAACGCGATCCGTCACGTTAGATGAACGGCCTACAAACAAGAAGTCGTAAAAAGTCATAGTGTAACACTGTTACTTTAAGATCGCCAGCTTGCGAGATTTGCAGGGACCACCATACCAAGCGTAGAGCATGCGTGCGTCAACAAACTAAGTGGGGAAGCAACTCCTCTTGTTCAAAAGCTAAGTATAGAGACACTAACTTCAACACACTCGCGTCTACGCACCAAGAAGGAGGAGTAACACCTCTGGTTCAGAAACTGAATATAATGGCAACATACATGGCGCATGCGTGCATGCTTTGACACATCAACAAGGTGCGACGTTTCGCTTCTAAATTATAAGTGTAAGGTACCACGAACGCCGCACTACGCATGCGCAACACCGTGCACACACATCGACATATCAATGCGATATCTACTACCTTCCATACAAGGCACCTAATGGATACACCAAGTGGCTATCAGGTCCACGCGTCTCTATGCGGCTATCATGTCCGCTTTTCTTAAAGAGGCTATCATGTCCACGCGTCTCTAAGGGGCTTTTATAACCGCATATCGCCGAACTAGTTTCATGTATGTGCGTCACATCAACATATCTACAACCATGTAGTGGTCGCAAAAAGCACTTTATCTTGAAAACACCTGGTAACGGCAACAACATGGAAAGACACGTCGCCTCAACGACCTCTGACCTATACTCCTAAAGGCAAGTCACCTCGTCGACCTCTGACCTACGCCTTACTATGGAAACATCAAGTAGCAGTTGCCGAAGGCACCCTGCTTCTGAAAAATCCTGGTAGAAAGTGATACAAGGGCCAACACCCTACGTCCGAAACAACTACGTGGAAAACATCCCAACACGAAGGCAACTCAACACCTATGGACGTATAACTTCACAACTACTACAGAGCGAACATCCTCTATACGAGGGCAACTTTATGTTAGTAAGGGCCTCATCCCGACACGTATACAGCCTATACGACATTACATTCGTCTACACAACCCAACACTACGTGCGTCTGCGCGACCCAACACATGTCTATCATGGGACGTTCATCGACAACATGTCGGAGGCTTAACACCTCGCGACTAAGAGGCTAGTGCGCCCAGGGATAGAATTGACATCAACATACACCTATATGATATACGCGCCTATACAACACATACATGCACATACTCAGCCACGTCACTGCAAACACTCCCACTCCGGGGGCAATACTATATCAACAAAGGCCTCGTCTCTCGACATATACATTACGAACATACCCCTATTATAAGGGGTTCATCAACGACACGGCGGGGGCATGGCGCCTCGCAGTCTCAGGACCTGCGCGTCCGTAACACACACTCCTCTATATAGCATGAGGGTAAAGGTTTACCTTTCCTTAATTTCTCTAACTCTTTTTATGAGTCTTTAGCATATACCCATGATTATATACCCGCGCGTACATATGCATGTCAACACATAGATACTCACGTTTTCATATGCATGTCACATGTTTATTATTTTAATCGCGGCACATATATACTCATACCCATGTCATCGCATATATCTATTCTAATATATACATGTTTAATTGCATGACATTACACGTCGCGCGTCTGCTCACATACACGCGTACACCATGTTCACACACATGCCAGTATTCTCGCCATGATTCCATAAATAGACTTACATTATTATATATGTACATGTCATACACATATACTCGCTACGCTAACCATGTCAGCAGTTATAGTCGCTCTCCTTAAACAAAAGGAGGGATACACGACATTGAGGCCAACGTGCCAACGGACAATAAGTCCACCTCGAGGTAACACCCGGGCTTAAATCGAACGTAAATTCTATCGAAAATAGAGTCAAGCAAGGGCCACGCCACTACTTGACTCGGGGGAAAATGATAGGTATATGTCTTATTCGGGTTCGTTTTACATATTCGGACTTAGTTACATGTCGAACACTTTAACGGACTCCAAATATTTACTAAACGGTCCGGAACGTATATTTGCGTGTTTCGGACCAAAGACTGGTCTGGATTACTCAACGATACGGACCACACCTGGATTGCCTTTACGCCCCGGTGTGGTCCGGATCGTTCCTCTGCGACGCACGAACCCCTATACACATACATCACCTACGAGCCTTCCCGATGTCAACTTTACTTTCGCCCACGCGCGATTCACGTTTTCCACTAAATCGGCGTCGGACCATTCAAAACCGGTTTTGGTTATAGGCTTCACTATATATAGGAAACTAGGCCAGCGATTTCATAACTTAAGTTGACTTGGGAGCTCTTCCATCTCACTAGCTTAATCTCTCTAGAATACTTGCTTAAGCATCGGAGAGGGTTCATCGCACACCATCCCCACCCCCCCCCCCCCCCCCCACTCTACGTGCAGGTGTTAGGAGCACTCGCGCTGACATCGCAGGACATGCGCATGTGCCGAAACTCCTAGACATCGAAGTCCCGACATATGGACATTAAAAATCTTAGCCAATTCAAGGGCTTGCAAATCTCTGACAGTCCGACACCCCGATACTCTGCCACTCCGAGTATCTGACACCTCGACTGTCGGACACACACGAGCTCAAACAACTCGTCAACATAGCAACACAACACTTCAAGTACCCGACGAATTTTTAGTCAACGACCAGCGAAGAGTCAGGATCCAACAACCGATTTTAGGCTACGATTATTGAGGATAAGCTAACAGGAAGTCGAGAATGTCTGAGTCAAGATACCTCAAGAAAGGTTGACGACTAATTACGTTCAGAACGAGAATGCAAATTCGAATGGTCGACACGGATAAAAAAATGGGATGTCTACCACCAAAATGAACATCCGAAAGGCGACGATAAGGCCACTTAAAAACTCTATCTCTTAATGTATGAGTCGAGTTGGCAGCCTAGCACTAATAGGAAACCCTTTCTCTTAAGAAAGAGACAGGTGGCGACCTACTCGTCACCTGCTTAAGCCGACCTTGTGAAGAAACCCTTCCCCCTAAGGAAAGGACAGGTGGCGACCTGCTCCAGGAGCCATGAAGAAACCCTTCCTCCTTAAGAAAGGACAAGTGGCGACCTGCTCTAGCCACCATGAAGAAACCTTCCTCTAAAGAATGGTGAGGTGGCGACCTTCTTCGACCACCAGAGGAAAACCTTCCTAGCTAAGGAATGGTGAGGTGGCGACCTACTTGTCACCTGCTGGTGCCGACTCCAGACAGAAACCCTCTCAAGAGGGTAGCCGCAATTTAAAGTCGGTAAACTCTCCCTATAAATAGGTGAACACTTTTATTACTTAACATTTTTCTATCACATACTTATTAAAGTATTCTCACATATTCCATTACTGAATTAGAGTGGAATCAGGGGCAAATTCCCACCCCCTTTTTTTAGGTTCTCGCCCATGAAATACTCAAAAGAAAACTAAGTACCCAGCGAGGTCGACAAAGATACCTAGAAGAGTCAAATGAAGGCGAGACCTCGAAGTCCAATACTAGGAGTTCCAGGCCACGTCACTTTGATCCCAACAATCTGCATGCAACATTCATGACAAGTATGATAATAACTCAAATAATGGAGGTTACGATGAAGTTGTGATATACAAGCGATACCAAGCCGAAATCGGCATACAACCAGCATGGCAACAACCACCTCAAATAAAAGAGGATACAACAAGTTGTGCAAACACACACAACCAAGCAAGCATGGCCCAAAACGAAGGTACGGCATGACAACAAAGGTATGAAATACTACTCATGTTTATATAACCATATTGTCTATATATGTTTTCGACAGATTTCATATGAAAGATATAAGGACGACATATATGATCAAGTCCTAAAATGATTATTTCCAATAACGAAGCACGGTAAGCGTAAAAAAAAGAAAGCGGTTATCTACAAATATGCTAGAGTAGTACCCCAATTATTCTGAGGTGGCAGGCTCGCCGCCACCATCATGACCCATTGGAGTGGTATCCGCGACATCACCTGAGGAAGCCGAAGAAGAAGCATGCTTCACTTCGCTCGGGGGGGGGGGGGGAGGGGGGAGGCGGAATCCTCGCCATAAAGCGGATCAAGGTGCATAGCAGCAACGCCGGCAAAGTCGCCAAGCTCGCTAAAATCAAAGAGTGGGTCGACGGAGTGAATCTTCACAGCACATAAGTAGTGATAATGTAGTTGCACTTAGCCTTGGCACTCTTCAAACTCGGGAAATTCCTTGTACTTAGCAACGCCGCGAATAATCGCCTCGTTAGAATTCTTCAACTGATCCACAGCCAAGTGCTCTCGTGCCGCGATGGCCTCGTCTTCTTTCTCCTTACGAAGTCGGCTAACCTCTCCTTCAGGGGAAACAATGCGACCTCGATCCACCATCTCAGAGGAGTCAAAGGATGAAACCTTATCCTTTTGGGCACGCGCCGTCTTCTTCAATTGCTCCAACGCAGACTGTTGGGCATCAACCTTCTCGGTCAGCTCGACTATGAAAGACCTCAAGTTGACCACGTCAGCAACAACCTGATTACAACAATCATGCGTTAAGCAATACTAGTATAACAAAAATAAATAAAAAAGATAGAAAACTTACGGGGGCATATCGAGACAATGCCTCGCGGGCAAGAAATTGTCCAGACGGACCAGAGTCAGTGACAACATTGTGATCAACAGGGGGCACAAGCGCATGTAACATGCATAAACCAACGTCTGGAGTCGACAAGGTAGACCATCGATCAAAATGGTAACTACCAGTAGAAGCGAATGACACCCAACAAGAGTCCACGACATCACCACCGACAGGACGCACCAAGTCCTCTATAGATATCACAGGGAGAAAAACACGCCCTACATAACAATACATAAGGGATGCGTAATACGAGGAAAGAAAAATTAAGATTAATGATCCATACCTTGAAGGTTCAATGTCGGGACAAGAGGAGAGATATCTGACAGGCCGTCAGCATATGAAGCGATCTCCTGAACTAAGGCATGAGCCTTGCCTTTGTCAACAATAAGGGCAGGGGCAACGACATCCATCTCTTTGTCACAAGACAGAGTCAGCAGAGGCTCGTCAACCTGAATGACTTTCCTATTTCGGCTAGAGGAATCCTTTGAACATCCATTGTCGGGGATCGACTTCTTCGTATGCCCGAACGCCACAGCTCTGTCTGTAGAAATAGCTTGCCCTGATAAATCAAGAAATATGATATAAGAACAACTATAACATGAAGTGTATAACAACAATATAATCACATATGCATACATACATGTAGCTTTCGGCACTTTAGGAGACTTGGAAATTATCCAGCCTAAAGGAGCAATGGCAGGCGGAGCAATCTCTTTGGCTTTCCCGGTATCGTCGCGTGTGGAGTCTACCACCTGCGACCACAGGGTTCTGTCAGAAAACAAACCTACGAGCAGAGAAACAAGAAGATATGAAAAACAAGAAAGGTAGTAACACACCAATGAAGGACCTATTAAAACGCCCGCCTGGCTTAGATCCGCCTCTAAATACGACTGCACAGGCTTGAAGCTCTGAGCCCGATGTATAGAAAATATAACCTTTATAGCTGCTCTTATCAGATGAAGACAACTCAAAAAGAGTCGGGAAACCATCCTTAATACCAAATTTGGTGACTGGCCAGGTAACTTGATAATCATCAACGAAGAGATAATGAATCTTCCACTGACTACTAGATCGGTCAATCGGATGAAAAATAAAAAATTCAAATCCCAAGCAGCATCACCTCCCTCAACACCGCGATCAGACAAGACAGGATATCGAACAACCATGCCATACATGCCTTTAGGCCGATAGAAACATCAGAAGAGAGTAAAGGAGTATTTCCATCGCTGTCGATAACATGACACCTTGAAACTAACACAGCATCGAATGGCGTAGGGAACAAGGTCAAGAGGAGAGATACAATAATACTGACACAACTCAAGAAGAGTCGGGCTATAGGGAAACTGTAAACCACTGCGCATCTGAACAACATACAGTGTCGACATCCCAGGTGGAGGCACAGTGACACTCCCGATCTTAAACTTCGGGTAATACTCAAAGGGGTAAATGACTCTGTATACGTCAGTCAAGCCGGCTAAATCTATGTGAAGAATATTCTCTCTCAAACGAAGCTGGTTCCCAACATACTTCTGACATTAATGCTCGACCTCATAAAGTGATGCCGAGTCATCGACTTGAACATCCGTACACTCTATAAACTCTCCAGCTAACTTCGAGTCAGATGAAGACTCCACATACGGATCATTCTCAGACGACGTCTCCAACCCCGTCATTAGCTCAGATGAAAACTCAGATTCAAAGATGGGTAACAATCCAGACACGACTCGGACTCAACAGAGGCTTCCCAATCCTTAACAGAATCTGACTCCTAATAAAAATCGGGAAATATAGTAACACACTTTTTAAAGGAAGAAGACTTACGCATTACGACAACAACACTCTAAGCAAGGATGAGACAATCCCGTCCGCTCCAAAAGAAAACGACTCGACGAGCAAGTAGTACGAATAGCCTGTAACATGAAAAAAATACATAGCCAAAATTAGGATGGATCGACGTCATAGGAATTACAAACGGCTACTACGCCTACTTCGCGTGCAACGGAGCGGACGCGCACCATGAAGCGCGACGGATGCATGGGTCGACACCCTATACCCATAACAACGATGAAGCCCACTACAAGGGCAATGTGATGAATGAATGTTACAAGGTGCAATAGATGCAAGGGTTGATACCCTATATCTGTAATGATAACGACGACGTGCCGATGACAACGCCATGAAGTGTGAAAGACGCAAGTGTCCACACCCTATGTCCATGACGATGACAACACCTATTTCGGGGGCAACATGATGAATGCATACTATAAGGTTTGATGAATACAAGGGTTGACACCCTATGTCCATAATTACTACTACGACTATTTCGAAGGCACAACGACATGTGCACATTCTGCGACATGCCGGACACAAGGAATGACATCCCTTGTCCAAGATAACACCGACACCTACTTCGGGGGAAATATGACATGGTACCAATGACGATGAAAATTACAATGCAAAGGGTAACCCCTTAAACATATGATGGTCGCTACGCTTATTTCGGGGGGCAACATAACACTTATGATATGAGATACGATGGACGCACAGGAAGACCTCCTACGTCCGACACAGTAATACATGATAGACGATATGGGAGACCCCCCACGCCCATCATTAAACATACCACGACAACGCAAGCATAGCGTACGACGTCGTCGACGCGAGACCCAACACCTCACGTCTAAGGTAAAACCAAGCCTACTTCGGGGGAAAATTTTTAGATGACAATTTTTATGATTGCAGGTTATGACTATTACAACCAATATGAGTAACAACCCGAACGGAAGAAATGACTTTCTTACTCGAGAAAAACACAGGATAGGGAAATAAGAGGTGTTAGGGAAATTTTAGGGTTAATCATAATTCCCTCACAAGATAGTTTTAGAGAGAAAAACCCTCCTCCCACACGACAAGGTTCGGCCAAAACAAGCAACTCACAAGGGCGTGCCAAATTGCTTTCAAGCAACTCTCCAGAGATCTATCCCTGTGCCAAGAATAGATCAGAGGCTTTGCTGTGGAGCTTATACCACATAGGGCTTCTTTCACAAGGACTTCTACAGGTTCCGACTGGAGGATCGCGAACTCCCTCGAGCAAGGATCTTGGACTATGGTTACTCTTGATGTATGTGTAAACTTTCCGCTGCAAAATTGATATTAGTAGCACATACCATGTTTAAGTTTCCGTAGTGATTACTGTTGGATTACGGGGACGTAATACTACGGTATGCTAAACGTGTACTAAAAAGATATCTAATCTACGCAGCGGAATTAGTTCACATACCTTTTAGGTTTCCTGTCTAAGAACGATATGGAGGGAATTCTGATCCTCCGGTCGGAACCACGTGCAAGTTCTTCGTCAAAAGAAGTCCCACGCGATGTAGCTCCACAACAAGACCTCTGATCGATTCTTCAACGGAGATGGAACCTCGGACTTGATCTGATGGTGCCGAAATATTAGACTAGGGTGACAAGTTTTCTCAATGGAAAACCTTGTTCTTAATTGTGTAGGGTTTCGGCCGAGCCATGCAACAAGGGGGGAGGCCCATTTTGGGCCTCCCTTGTCAATTACTAATTGGATTTGGCCCAATTAGCCTAAATTAGGTAATTCCCTTAATTAGCGGGCTCCTATTACGGCGTCACGTCACCACATGCTAACAGCTCCCACTCGTCGGAATGGGAGGATGCTCGTTAATCTATACGATTACGCAATGGCATCAACATCTCAGTCTTCGTCTCCGTCTCCGAATAGTTCATACGAGGCTTGCCGTGTGACCGGCTGATACGACGGGCATCGTGCTACTCATCTGTTAGGAGTATTGTAGCACCCGCAGAACGTTGATTCCCTTTTCATGAACCAAACCTGTTAGAAATAAAATCTGTACCGCACTGCATTCTTGGTCAACTGTTAATTCTCCAATTGCCCAGTTTTCCACAAAGGAATACTTCTCCACGGCATATGTACAAGTGTTCACAACCTTCAACTAATATCTGGTTGGCGGCCACCTAGTGAACACGAGAGTCGGTGAATTAAAGGTGAACTTGACCATCCCCATCTCTTATACCCTTAGTCTGACTAAACCGGTTTCCAAGACGTGGTCACTTGGTTGTTTTCTTTGGCACTACGCTCGTATGCCGGAAAGCGAGCATTGAGCCAGACCATAGGTATAAGTTCTGAGTCTGTGAGGATACTTTGGATGCCTCTTCATAAGACATCCGGGATCAATCACACGCTCAAGGTGAAGAAGTATGCGCCCTTTGAATCGCAAGGATTCTAGCTAGCACAACCGAGCATGACCCCGTTGTTGAATATGGCACGCGCAGTATGAAGCACGCGTCGATAACACACCTGGTAAAGCCAGGGTGGGATATGTCAATAATGCTATCGCGGAATCTTTCATCTGGCCTTGAATGTGATATATGGTGATGAACAATGTCCAGCTCGGCGATCTACAAAACGAAGATTAAGTCATGCTGTTAAGCGTGACAATGTTATCGTTTTATTTAATCAGGTTTATCCCCTTGATTCTTAGCCATTCTTGTTATGGTAGAGGTCCCTCTCTCCATACAAGATGATTGTGCCTGTGTGACGAGGCAAGGTTCACATTCGACATAATTTTGGTGCAAGAATTTTACTTCTTCCTACGACTTAGTTTATAGACCGTAAAATCCGATGTTGTTAATCATTATGACGTCGATGAATCATAAACTAGAATTACAATTCCTTTATTCAAATTGAAACATAATTTCAAATGTCAAAATGTTATCACTTTTACAAGCCATACAGTTTAAGCCCTACGTAACCCAAGTAGTTTTAGGTGCTTTTCAAAAATCTCCCTACGTAACGGCTTAGTTAAAGGGTCTCCGGCCATGTTGTCTGTAGGCAAGTATTCTAAAGCGATTATGTTGTCTTCCAGAACTGACCTAGCATAATTGTATTTCACATCAATGTGTTTAGTCCTACTATGGTACTTTGATTTTTAACTGCCGCAATGGCCGCCTGACTGTCGGAGTGCACCTTCACAGGTTTACTCTTTTTGTCGGTGCCAATTAATGCAGTAAGAAGCCTTTTCAACCAGACCGCTTTTTGTGCGTTTTTGGGGAGGGCAACGAATTCTGATTCCATAGTGGAAAGCGCGACACATGATTGCTTCTTGCTGACCCATGATATGGCAGCATTAGCAAGGAGGAAAACTCCTCCTGTGGTGGACTTACAATCATCCGGATCGCCACCGTGGTCGGCGTCACTATAACCGATCAATTCGAGCTGATTGCCCTCATAGCACAGAACGTAGTCGGCAGTACCTTTCAAATATCTGATAATTCGTTTTACGGCCTTTAGATGTTGATAACTAGGTCTGATTGGAATCTTGCTACAAGGCACACAGCGTAACAGATGTATGGCCGAGTACAGAGCATGGCGTACATTAGACTCCCTACCATGCTTAGATATTCTACATTCTTCATCTGTTCACGCTCCTGTTGGTTTTTCGGGCCATCACGCTTTGATAGCGCGCACCCGAACAGAACCGGCGTATCCACGGGTTTAGCATCCAGCCGTCTGAATCTTTTCAACAGTTTGTTGATATATGATTCCTGAGATAGACATAATTTCCGGGTGCCAGGATCTCGGGTAATTTTGATGCCTAAGATGTACGTGGCCTCTCTCATGTCTTTCATCTCGAATGCTGATGCTAACAGGACTTTGATTTATTCATGAAACTCATATCGTTCGCAGCAATGGGTATATCATCCACGTATAGTGTTATGATGACATACTTAAACCCGGAGGTCTTAGTGTATACGCAGGGATCCTCGTGAAGATTCATGAATCCGTGTCCGACGATTTCCTCATGGAATCTGCGATACCATTGCCGAGACTATTGTTTAAGGCCGTATATAGATCTTTGGAGTTTGCAAACTTTATGTTCTTTGCCAGGGGTAATGTAACCCTCTGGCTGCTCCATATAGATCTCTTCCTCCAGGTTTCCATGGAGGAATACGGTCTTAACATCCATTTGATGTAGCTCTAGGTCAAGACTAGCAACTAGGGCAAGGATGGCCCTCACTGTGGTGTAACGCACAGTCGGTGAGTATGTTTCATCAAAGTCCACTCCGTGGATTTAGGTATATCCTTTCGCAACTAGTCGAGCTTTGTATCGCTCGACTTCTCCATCAGCAGTGAGTTTAAGTTTCAAAACCCAATTCGCTCTTATTGCTCTGCGGTTTGCATGCAAATCAACTAATGACCAAACCGAATTAGCTTTCATTGAGGCGATTTCATCTTCCATTGCTTTTCTCCATTCCTTTGCTTGAGAACCTTCCATCGCTTGTTTAACCGTTACTGGTTCATCAACAGATGTGAGAGTGAATATTTCACCTCTCTCAATGAGATACCTTTTAGGGGAAGTGCGTTGCCTTTGACTGCGTCTAGGCTCACCTATCCCATTATGAGTTTGACCCATACTTCCACTTGGAATAATGCTTCTTATCGGGGCACTACTCCCACTGGGAATGTTTGTGTTACTAGAACTTTGAGCAACAACTTTCCTAGGACGACCCCTTTGTCTCGGAATTTCACCTCCGAGATTAGTTCTTTGATTGCTAGGATCTGGAACTGGAGCGATCATCCCACTCCCACTTGAAATAATGGGAATTGACGGTGGTTGTGTGTTATGAATGTCAGGTTCTACTTGATTCGCATTCCCAACAATAGTGATTTGTGTTTGGGGGGGAAGGGAGGGGGGGGGGGGGGGGGAAGGAGCCCTCCCACTGGATTTATAATGGGGATATCGTCCTCATTAACCGAATCACTTATTGCTGTGCCAAATCTCCCACTCGAATAAAGTGGGACCTGAGAATCATCATCATCATGTTCTAGTTCGGTCAGAACTTCATCTGTTTTTATCTCTTGAAGATGGAAATATTTTCTCAAGAAAAGTGACGTCTCTGGATTCATGTTCGTATACACTACCGTTCTCTTGAGTTGACACAAATACATAACCTTTTGAGATCTCGGAGTATCTTATAAAGATGCTCTTAAGTCCTCTGGGGCCTAACTTGCCAAATAGGCTGTCAGTTGTATGTGTGTAAGTTGCGCACCCCCAAGGACGCAGCCCGGTAAGATTTAACTCTCTACCAGTCCAGAGCTCATACGGTGTTGTGTTAACTGCTTTTGATGGGACAAGGTTTACTACATGAGTGGCAGCAAGCAATGCGTCTCCCCAATAATAAATTGGTAATTGTGCTTGTGACATCATGGTTCTCACCATGTCTAGGAGAGTCCGATTGCGACGTTCAGCCACACCATTCTGCTGTGGTGTGTTGGGGATCGTCGTTTGACGGGCGATCCCACTTTCTTTGCATAACTTATCAAACTCATTAGAGAGATATTCTCCACCTCTATCGGTGCGAAGGATTTTCACCTTCCGGTCCTGTTGATTCTCCACGAGCTTCAGAACGCTTTTAAAGCAATCTATAGATTCAGATTTGCGAGTAATCAAATGAGTAAACCCAAATCGTGTGTAGTCATCAATGAAAGTTACGAAGTATCGCTTTCCATTCCTAGCAGTTACGTTCATTGGTCCACATACATCGGAATGGATTATCTGCAATGGAAATTCTGCTCGTTTTGCTTCACCGAATGGCTTGCGGGTGAACTTTCCAGCCAGACAGTCATGGCATGTGTGTTTGATCACACTGTTTGTTCCGGGCAGAAGCCCTCGTTGAGCCAACGACTGAACTCTGTCATAGCCTATATGTCCAAGCCGCGAATGCCATCCGGTTGCGTCAGTTTCTGCTTCTTTGGAAGACATTGCATACAAACGATATGAATTTACATTGCCATGTAGATCCGTCATAAACAAACCATCATAAGAAAAGGCATATCCAAATAAAGTATCCCCTTTATTATACGAACAAAAGATTTCTCAAATGACAAAATAAAGTTTTTATCCATAAGAGCAGAAACAGAAACAACGTTCCTACGGATTCTAGGAGCGAAAAGGACATTATCTAGAAGTAAGAATTTGCCATTTCCCATTGGCAATTTGCAAGTTCCTATCCCTATGACTTAAACTTGTGAGTTGTCGCCAATATATTTCCTTTTAGAATCCTTCGGCAATTGTCTGAATTTGGCAAATAGTTCTCGATCGTTGGCTATGTGGACCGTTGCACCTGAGTCAAGAATCCAAGATGGATTTGAGTCAGTTAACATGACAGTTGAGGAAACTAAAGCTTCCTCTACATAACCAAATTCGCATACCTTCTCAGGATGCGATCTGCTGGAATCTGCACCATCGCTTATTCGGCGTGGGCTGGAGTTCCTGCAAACTATCTAAGATTTTAATCTGGGACTGCCTTGTTTAGGTGAAGTCAACGTTTTACCGTCGACTGCCTGTTTTTTCTTTCCTTTGTTCCTGAATTTCCTTTTCGTGCGGCCAGCTTGTCCTGTGGATTTCGGTTCCTTCGCTACCAATTTTAATCGAGCCTGTTCCATCTCGATTATTTTCAGGACAGATGCAATATCAAGTACGGTACTGCTGATAGTCAATATAGCCTTGGTTGCTCTCCAAGACTTCGGGAGGATCCCTATTATGGCCTGAATTTTATCCCATTCAGCCATCTGACTATCATATTCCAATGGCTTGAATAGGCGAAGGATGTCGTATACTTTTTCAAGTATACTCTTACTGTTGTTTTTCAGACAGGTTTCTAATGTTGGTATAAGTAGGTGCAGTGTAACTGCCATGCCACTTCCATATTTCATAAAGAGGGCATCCCAGATGTCCTTTGTCGTCGGATCATCCTTATAGCGGACATAGAAATCTTCTGACATTTTCGACAGTATCAGCTCCTTTGCTTTCTTGTCATCTTGCTCCCATTTAAAATGGGCAAATGCCAGATCTTTGGTGAGTCCGACATTTGGATAATTCATGGTTATTTGTATGTGGTCACACAGACCTTGTGCTTCCAAAATCGTAATGACGTGTTTGCTCCATGAGTCATAATTCGTCTCAACTAATAGCTCAGATTCATATGATAATGCCATCTATTCATCGATAACAACACTAGGTTGGGAAGATAACAACATTTTGACAGAATTGCATACATCGGATTATCCATTATGATGGAATACGACGAAAAGTGATTCTTCAGTCACTAAACCAAACCAACCTTCAATAAACCGAGGAAGGGGGTGTCGTGAAAGAATTCACACTATTGTCATTTTCAATCTAATAGATCAGTCTTTTGAAAACGATTATTCTATTGCAAATTACCGGAACGGGAATTTTCAAATAAGCATACCCGATCTTGGCTTTCCCAAGGCCCTTATGATTTTGTAAAGTTATCCGATAATTTACGTACGCATATTTATAATTATACTACATCTAGCAAATCATCATACCATGCGATAAACATCGAACATAACATGCTTACGCGCCATGCGTCTAATGTTCCTAGCATATATAATTCTACGTAAAGTAAATTATCACATGCGTTCTATCATGAACATCCTAGCATACGCGTCAAAACATGCAACGTCCGCACACATCATGCATAATTGGCGACTCGAATTTTCGGTTTTATAAAACGTTTTGAAAATATTAGGGGTTGCTTTGCAATTCATGCTTACAATCAATCATGCGAATTTCTAGACATGGATTCTAGGCACTTTCAATCAGCACAGCATGTCTATCCTATTGCGCAAATCATTTATTTAAATCCCATAGCTCAATGCTCGTTGTAAACACCTAATTTTGGTACGCGCGACACGCATATAACACGTTAAAAATGTTATGTGTAACGCGTTTTAAAAAGGAAGTATCTGGATATGGAAGAACGTGAAGTTTCTAAAGATAAGACTGACTTAAATTAGGATAGTTATTTGTATTTATTACAGATAATATTTCTTGAATAAATCAATGTAATTTATTACTTAATTATAGCTAAACCCTAGATACTATCTTAGCCTATAAATAGAGGTGACATTTACATGTAAAAGTGGGACAGAAAAAACACACATAAAATATGATGGAATAAAATTCAACGAGCAGTTCTCATTTGTTCTTTTTCTTCTTCTTATTATTATTATTATAATATGTTTCACACTGTTCATCATCGTCTTCTCCAATCTCTATAGCATAGGTTCTTACACTAAACTAGCCTTCTCACGTCGACGGACCTCCAGCTTCACATCCGCCCTCCGCTGGTCCCTCATCCATCCGCCCGGTCTTTCCTCCGGTCACCAAGGTTCCCACCTCCAGAAGCCACATTGTCCGCCTCACCAGCTCCACCATCTCCTGCTGCAAATCCCGTCGTCGGCGTCGTCGATGGCCCACTTCGCTCCTCTTGTTGAATTCCCGAGTCCGGCCTTTCGATCCAGGTCGCTGTCCTCTGAACCTCACTCCCGTCCTTCCGATCTGCTCCATCCATGACTGGCTATTTGCTGGTCATCGTCAAGCCCCATCCGGCCACCACAGCTCCACCACGACGACCACTCCCCTCCGAGCCGATGCTCTTCGTTGCCTCTGGCCAAACTCGTCGATCCCTTCGACCTTGCACCAACGACTCAATCATCATCTAACTTTGCTATGGCATCACCAGCGCCCCCCGTTCTAGACTTCCTCGGTGCTGGATCTTAGATTTCAGGTATAGTAATCTGATTTTTTGCTTTAAGCCTTTATGTTAGGTGTGTATAACAATTTTATATTCTAAGTCCCGGGTTCTGTAGTTGCCAATCTGTACGTGAATGTCTTTGTGCATTGGTTTGGCAATTCAAATTCTCTTTACTTTTTGTCTTTAGTCTAAATTAGATCTAATTCAGAGTTTTTTTTTTTTTTTTTAGTTTCTTCGGTTAGACTTCAAATATAACCCCTAATCTTTATTTATCCATGTAACTTGTATGTTAGTTTGATTTACCATAAATTAAATATTAAAAAAAACATGGTAAATTACGTGAATAGAGTACCGAAATGGCGTAGTTAAAAATATATTTATAATTCGTAATGGAACCCCTGAACTCGAATTTCTTTTCGTAGACCAATTTTATATCTAGGTGTTTAATTCGTTATTCACTTAGATAATTTAGGTTTCTAGTTAGCCTAATAATTAACTAGTGACGACTCTTTCAAAAATGCATCGTTTTCAAAACGTAATCACCCTATGTCAGATTCTAGG
The DNA here is from genome assembly GCA_036873135.1 of Clarkia xantiana subsp. parviflora. Lineage (NCBI taxonomy): Eukaryota > Viridiplantae > Streptophyta > Magnoliopsida > Myrtales > Onagraceae > Clarkia > Clarkia xantiana. The sequence goes on along the minus strand of JAPTYO010000017.1, from coordinate 6,312,663 downwards.
TCCGACAATTTGGCGACTCTGCTGGGGACGATTAGAGGGTTCGGGCTCATTATATTCGCTTATTGCCATTTTTTTTGAGTTTTTATATTTTATTGACTTCGCCATTCTAACTTTGTTTTTTATGACAGGTACATATTTTTAGAGTTATTAACTAACGTTTTCTTTTTTATGACATTGTTTATATTCGCACACACACCACTTTAGTGTAATATCCAAAATGCCTAAAACCCAGGGCAACTAGGAACCCCGGAGGTTTAGTACGGTACGACCGTAGCGGCTGGACCGCCAGTACGGCTCGGAAAAACTCTACTCGCTTGTGAAGGTCATGTGATCCCTGTGATGGGGAGAGGAAACCACCTTATCGGGAGCCTATCAGTGGAACCTACCTTGTAGAGCAAAGTTACACATTTTTTACCCCCTAACTTGTCGTGTTTTATCCATATTTCTTTTTTTTGTAAAGAGGTTATCAGGTAAACTGTAAGTTTTTCTAACTATATAACTTTATTTCTCATGCATTCATCTCATTGCATTTTTTTTTTAAAATTCTTTTTCAGCTAAGTAGTTAGTCATTTAGTTGTAGAAATTTTATTTTCAAACATGAATTTCGTATGCATTGTTTTTTTAAAAAAACCTTTTACCTGGATTTTTTTTTAAACATGCATTTCATACGCATTATTTAAAAAAACTCTTCAGGTAAGTTGTAATTTTGGCTAGCGCGTCGCGTATGAAAAAAACATTTTGGGAAAAATTGTGATTCCTCTTTAGCTATTAGAGCTTCTAATCTCGAACGTGCATTCCACAAGCATCATTTCAAAAAAAAAATTTACCTGAATTGTTTTATTTTTAAATAATGCATCCAATATGCATTAATTTAAAAAACTTTTTAGATAAATCGTAAGCTCTCTTATTTTTAGGGCTCTTTGTTTAAAAAAAAATTTACCTGATTTTTTTTAATCAAAAGACGTGCATCTCATATGCATTATTTTCGAAAAAAAAAACCTTTCAGGTAAATTGTAATATTTCTTAGTTGTTGAACTTTTATATTTAAGTTTGCATATTGTATTTATTTTTGTGTAACTCATATGCATTCTTTTCTAAAAAAACTTTTCACCTGAATTTTTATTTTTGAGCAACTAGGATGCATTGATTTTTTTTCCCTCTTAAAAAAAAATTTATGTAGCTTGTAAGTTTCTTAACTGTACAACTTTCATCTCATGTACATCTTATAAGCATTGTTTTAGGAAAAAAAATTTAGATAGATTGTAAATATTCTTTTAATTGTTGAGCTTTTAATTCCAAACATGCATTGCATTTGCATTTCTTTTTATAAAAAAAAACTTTACCTGGATTTTTCATTTCGTACATACATTCCATATGTACCCTTAAGCTTAGCCGTTCTAAATTGTAAATTTTTTTAACAGCAGAATTTTAACTTTCGAGCATGCATGAACATTTTTAAAAAATTCAAAGTGTCAATTCATTTTATCCATGGTGTATTGCACTTTTTCGACAAGATTGTCTAAACATTTGCATGAGTTAGTGTTTTAAAAAAAGATATTTGATTCTATTATTTGAAAAAAATTGTTTAACTGTACAGTTGAGTGCGACTGTTCGAATTTAAACAAAGGACGAGAAAACCTTTTTAAAAAAACTTTGTTTTGAGCATCTGTCCTGCGTTCGAGCCAGATAGTGCACTCAGCAAAATCAGTAAACTCCATGATGGTGCAAAACACCTTAGATCATAAATTTTGATTTATTTTTAAAAATCAATCAAAATTAAGAAATGAAAGACATTAGAGTTTTCAAAAAAAATCATGCATGACTTCATTTATTCTTTATACTAACTTTCATGTTTGGTCTTTTCAGGTACCCTTGGTTAGGTATCCCACACATACAAATTGTGTCGGTCGAATGGGGCAATATAAAGAGAACATTGTAGCTAATCCAGTTGCACGAAGAACAAATCGCGCACTTGGGATATCCAACTCTCAGGTACGATGAATTGTACTTGATTTTTTCCTTGAGATTTGAGTGTCCGTACTCTTTTTTTTGCAGATCGGACGACCACTTCGACGAGGTCGCAACCACGTGAATGTGACTTCTCCAAAGAACTTACATGCCAAAATTCCACCTACCATATGTAGAATTCATACGCGTCCCCGAACCAAACTGTACATCTGTTTTACGGTGAGGTCTAAACCGGTCAGTGGTAACCAAGGGGCATCTCCTATTGAGATCGGACATGTCCGGAGATGGGAAAATATCAAGAGATCATCCAGAGTCTCGTGAAGATTCAACGTGCTGATCAATGAACATTTGAGTTGTCAAGCAAAGAAAACATTAGTGTTGGTGCCTTCCATCAGAGGTCCAGGGGCATTTACTTTCCGGCAGGTGTTCATATACAAGTTGTGTTTTCTAGATAAAAATCAGGAAATGCAGCAGGTCCAGTCGCATAGCGAGCATATTGCCCACTAGAAAAAAAATCCAACACCCAAGTAAAAGAAGTTGTGATCATTTTTATCCCTGAAATTTGAGTTTTTCCTTACTCGTCGTGCAGCTTGGATAATAATCCAAATCAAAGCCCCTGAAGAGCACATCTCGTGCACGGCCCTTTGTTCGCCGCCAGCTGTCGAATTTATCCCAGATACCTCGGGCGATATCTATGCCCAAATTTACCATTTGCGGACTACTGTGCCAAACTCAACACCATCTATTTGTGTTCATTAACCAGACCATTCATCCGGCATGTGACGAGCCTAACCCGATAGGTGGTAGCCAGGGGGCATCCCTAGCTAAGATTGAGCAATGGCCAGGGCACTTGAGAAGTCAAGAGAAGAATACATTATTGTCTATGTCATTCGTTTGTCGCAGGGTCCATCCAGGGCGTCGACACGACCGACATGTTTTGACTCAATCAACTGAGTCCTTCTCTAGAAGATGTTTTGAATTAGAAATTTCAGATTTTCCACTAGGGGCATGTACATAATTTTTGTTGATTATTTTCGTTCAATTTTCTTTTTCAAAAAAGAAAAAAGCCACACAAAAAAGCAAAAAAAAAAAAAATCGTTTTTATTCAGGGTCACAACCGCCCTTTAATTGGCTACAGAAAAATAAAAAGAGTGTTCACGCAATTCTTGTGATAGCATTGAAGAAATAAAAGGGTCACAGTTGTCCCTAAATCAACTACAAATAAAAAGGGTCACAGTCGTCCCTAAAACGACTACAATTAAAAGGACCACAACCACCCTTCAAATGATTACAGATAAAAGAGTGACCCCGCGAACCATGTGAGGGCGGGAGAATAATAAAGGGCCATAGCCACCCTTAAAATGGCTACAGAAAAAGAGTGATCCCGCGAACCCGGTGAGGGCAGAAAAAAAAATGGTCACAGTCGTCCCTCTAAATGGCTACAATCAAAGGAGCGCTCCCGGAACATTGATGAGGGTACTATATGAAAGGGCCACAACCACCCTCGAAATGGTTACATACAAAGAGCGTTTCCCTAATCAAAGACGAGGAATAAAGGGCCACAGCCACCCCCAAATGGCTATAAATACTCCCGCATCGAGGCGTAAAATAATGAACGGGTCACAACCACCGTTTGATCGGCTACCAAATAAAGAGTGCTTCTGCTAGGTTGAAAACCCGAAAGGGCGGCCTAGGCAAAATCAGGAAATGAGAGGCATGTTTGCAAATTCAGAAATTGCAATCATGGCAAAAGGAGAGAAAAAAAACCGAGGGGCACGGTAGGGAATCTCTAAATCGACCGTGGCAAAAGGAGAGAATATTAAAGAAAAAAAAATATCCCGCTAGGTTGTCGCACCCTGCGCAATTTGAGCAAAAAAAATAGAGACAAACATTCATGCGCAAGCGTATTTTCTACGCCGCAGCGTCTTCCAAAGTCAACTTCACGGCAAGCGGGGCGGTTACAGTCCGTTCTCGCGAGTCACCATTCAAGGATGAGTAGGACTGTTACGGTCTGTTCCTACTAGTCAACTTCGAGGCAAGCGAGAAGGTTACACTCTGCTCTCACAGGTCGCATTCCAAGGATAAGTAGGACTGTTACAGTCTGTTCCTACGAGTCAACTTCATGGCAAGTGGGACGGTTACACTCTGCTCTCACGAGTCACCATTCAAGGATGAGTAGTGTTAGGTTATAAAGTCTAGGTCAACGGGTCGTCAATCTAGAATTTATCTCCCACTAATGAAATGTCGGGTTCAGTGTTCCTAGGACTAATCGTTCTGATCCATGCCCTTATACTCCCTTGGGGTAGTCGTTCTGATCCATGCCCTTATACTCCCTTGGGGTAGTCGTTCTGATATATGTCCTTCTCTTCTCTCCTTCTGACCTCCTTTCCTTCTCTCCTTCTGACCTCCTTTCCTTCTCTCCTTCTGACCTCCTGAGGCTTGTACTTCTTACCCCTGGGGCTTGTCCTACTGCTCTATGCTCTTCTGCTTCCTTGGTTCTCTTCTCCTTGCCACCCTGCAAGAGGGGCAATACCAGGCACAGAGGGGGGGGGGGGGGGGTGGTGCCTGATGAGCCCTCTCCGATGCCTAAGTCAGTACGGTTTTAGAGAGATAAAGCTAGAGAGATGTCAGAGCAAAATTGTGCAACTTGCCAAGATGTCCAAATGAATTGTGAAGGTGGGGTATTTATAGGCAACGGTGTCATTAAGGTGGCTTAATGACATCGTTAACCCTAAAACACAGTTAATTAACCTTTAAATGCATAATTAAGACTTTAGGATACGGAGAGGGTAGGCGGAGTAAACCGAGTATGGGAGTCCGAAAGTGGTGTCGGGGCCCTTGGGGGGAAGGGAAATCCGACCCCCAAGGGTAGGGGTTGGGTGAGGGCACCCAACCCCTCCTAGGGAGGATGGGGTTGGCCAACCCCATCCCTCCTAGGAGAGATCGGGTTGGCCGACCCGATCTCTCCTAGGAGAGATCGGGTTGGTCCACCCGATCTCCCCTAGGGGAGATCGGGTTGGCTGACCCGATCTCCCCTAGGGAAGGTCGGGTGTGGCCACCCAACCTCACCTAGGTGAGTTTGCCTCGGCCGGACGGGCGCTTCGGCCTCGTCCGAGCCGTTGATGTTCTCGCGAAGTGTTCGGGTTGAAGTTTCGATTTGCAATCAATAATGGGATGATAAAAATACAACGGTTCGGAAGTCAACGGGTTCAAATTGGGCGTATATCCATCACATGCCCCCGAGTCAACCAATGGCCTAACCCTTGATTGACTCTATTTCAGGATGGTATGATACGCGCAATTTGAAACCGGGGTTTTACCTTTCATCTGAGTGTTTGCTTACCCATGAATGCGTGTCTTCGACTCTGCCCCCTGCCTTATGAGATAGAGGAGTTGTAAACGTTAGAGTAGCACGGACGTATGCCTAAGCACGCGTCCGTCTGAGGTGGGAGCAATAAATCTATCTTTGCTATAGGCATATACTTGAAAAATACACACACGCATGGGGATACGATATGAACATAGTTAAACGGATCCAAGCTTCAATTTCATGCCGGGATTTGTCTAAGTGGAGAGAAAAATTAATTTTGGTCTAAAATTTTTCTAAGTATGGGATGCTTGAAAATAAACCCATGGGATGTTAACTAGGAGTGAACATGGATGTATCACGAATATGAGGATGTGTACTAGCATACATGCAAGTAGGAACATAAGGATGGGAGTGAGTGGAGACATGCTGCGATTGTAGTCATGAATGTATGCATGAATATATGGCGGCCACATGCATGGACGTCTAAATGTCTGAACACACGGGAGTGTGTATATGGGCATGCATATGAGTGCAAGCATGAACATGTATGTATGTATGGACGGGTTGTGAGTATAAGCATGAGTGATGACATTGATGTACCTGTAGATGTTAATCATGAATATGGGCATAAGTGCAAAGGTGAGAGCATAGACCTCTCCTTTACCTGAGGGTGGGAACTCTGCCACTCAATGGGACACAACGTTTCGCCTCCCTTGTACTAGCGTGAGCATTGTCCATTAACCTCGACCTTCGGCATGTGTAACATTTTTCAAGTTTTCTTCTTACCGCCGCGAGCGAAGGAATCTATTGACATGTGTTAAGGGTTGACCCTTCCTTCGGATGTGTTGGAGCGTTGCTCCATTTGGGGAAACTAAAAGTTTGCCCTCTTCCCTTGGTGTTAAGGTTGCCCCCGTAGTAGGCGTATCTCACCCCTCCATGAGTAAGGGTCGATCTTTGCGTTGGTTGCTCGTATAGATGACTCACTTTTGGGAAGCTTTCTTCTTCAGACAGGGAGACCTTGAAGATCGTTTTCCAAGGTAGTCAGACCAAATCTGACTGTCCTGTGTCTTGGGTGTTCGAGGTGGACTCGTATGAGGCGGGGACTCGTATGACCCCTTGTAGGTTGATTTCATGGAGAAACATAGTGTAGGCAGAGCGTTCCGAACGTACCGTTGAATCGGATGAGAGGGAAGAAACCTCTAGTTCTGCTTATCAGGCCAAGAAATTTTCTAAGTCAGGGAAGGCTGCTAATACTTCCAGTATGTTCTCATTCCATTCCCTTTTCTTTGTGATATACTTATGATTGTTCTCATGCTGCTTCCTTCTTGTTGTTAGAGCGTTCTTCCCTGGTTACCGAATGGTTCTGGTTCTTGTGGTGGGTGAGAGTTCAAGTCAATCTAAATCCGAGGCGCGGAAACCTGACTCTGAGGTCGGGCCCTCGGCTGCCAGGGAGAAGGAAACCGCGAGAGGCTCTCCTCCAAGTGCCCCCTTACTGACTCCCTCCCATGATAAGGAGGTAGTGGTTGAAGAGGCACCCTCTTTGCTTGAAAAAAGGAAACAACCTGTGGCTGGCGATGGGGTGATCATAGGTCTTGATGTCTCTTCTATATCCCCTGCCCCCCAGCCGAGGGGCCGAGTCTCAAGTTTATTTCATCTTCATGTAGATTTGACGACTTTTGAAGGTGTTTTTGTCTTTCCTATGGGTTATGTTATTAACCCCTGCGTTGAAGATTTTTCTTTTGGTGATGGGTGTGATCATCACCTTTCATTGAGGTTCCTTTCTCTTGCCATGGCTCTGATTAAGATAGCGAATTCTTGCTTTGGAGTTTGGTGGAGACTGTTCTTGTGTTAGCCCCTACTAGTATCGTAGTTGTGATCGTTGTGGGGATCGTTTTGTTATATGCCCTCAATAGTGCTTGTCGTGATTCTTTGCTTCATGGTTGATTTCGTGAGATATGGAGGTTGTCTTCATAATGAGGACGTCTCCTTCCTAGTATCACCCAGTGGGTTGAAATATAAGTGCCTACCTTTGATGAGCGTACGAAGGGTGTTGTTTTTCCCTTTTTCTTGAACCTCCTCCTAGGGCTAGGCTTAGCCTTTTGATGTTCGTGGTCGGGATGGTGTCTTTACAATTCATGTCTTTGACAGATGTTTTATGATGTGCTGCCATGATAATCACTTCGGGGTATGTGGACGTGATAGCCACTTCGTGATGTGTCGGAGTGATAGCCCTTCTGTAGTGTGTGGACATGATAGCCAGTTCAGGGTATGTGGACATGATAGCCACTTCAAGGTATGTGGACATGATAGTCACTTCAAGGTATGTGGACATGATAGCCACTTCAGTGTATGTGGACATGATAGCCACATCACGATGTATGGAGTTGTGCTTTAGTATTCCTTTCTCATTGGAGAGCCTTCATTGCTATAGTTGCCTTTTGTGTAGGCTATGTTTGTTGGGTTAGGTCCCGATGTCTCGTCTTGTCGGATGTTGTATCCTTTATGCTCTTTAGATGTCTCCTTCATGAGTTGTGCTTGACGATGTTCAAGTCTGATACGAGCATAGGTCACGCGAGGGCGACATGCATGACAATAACATTTGTCGGAGGTTGATTTGTGTGACTTGTAAGACAATTCTCTTCTTGATGGGTCGAGCTTATTTTGAGAGCTTTGACCTTCGGATTTCATGTCTTTGCTATCCTTCTTGGTGGTGTTGGGTTCCTTTGAGATACTTCTCTTGACTTGTGATATGGGTGGTAGGATAACTCGTTACTTTTCATGATAACCTCTTGTGCTTCTGTATATGATCCTTTGGTCATGGACTTCTCCTTTGAATATGCTTTCCTTTTTTTATCTTTCTTTTGTGCTTTCCTTCACATCATACCTGCTATCTCATCAAGAAAAAACATTATGTGTTCTTTATACAACTTTACTTTGCAATTATTTTCTCATGGAATCCTTCTCAGTATGGTGCGATGATCTCTTCTGATACCCTTTAAATGGTATACGTGGTACTGTTAGACCAAAGATACGCTCTTGGTGGGCGTCGAATCTGATCACGAGACAGGCTCTCGGAGGGCACTTAACGTTTCACAGGATAGGCTCCCGGAGGGCACAGGTTAGACCAAAGATACGCTCCTGGTTGGCGTCGAAAACTGTTCACGAGACAGGCTCTCGGAGGGCACTTAACGTTTCACAGGATAGGCTCCCGGAGGGCACAGGTTAGACCAAAGATACGCTCCTGGTTGGCGTCGAAAACTGTTCACGAGACAGGCTCTCGGAGGGCACTTAACGTTTCACAGGATAGGCTCCCGGAGGGCACAGGTTAGACCAAAGATACGCTCCTGGTTGGCGTCGAAAACTGTTCACGAGACAGGCTCTCGGAGGGCACTTAACGTTTCACAGGATAGGCTCCCGGAGGGCTCAGGTTAGACCAAAGATACGCTCCTGGTGGGCGTCGAAGCTGGTAGTTTGAAATCTACCTCAAGATACGCTCTTGGGGGCGTCGAATCTGGTAGTGTTTTTTCTACCTCAAGATACGCTCTTGGGGGCGTCGAATCTGGTAGGTTGCAAATCTACCTCAAGATACGCTCCTGAGGGCGTCGAAATTCGTAGTTTTTGGAAACCACTCTTAAGATACGCTCTTGGTGCGTCGAAGGTCGTAGTGTAATAACTACTCTCAAAATACGCTCTTGGGGGCGTCGAAGGTCGTAGTATGAACACTACTCTCAAGATACGCTCCTGGGGGCGTCGAAGGTCGTAGTATGAACACTACTCTCAAGATACGCTCTTGGGGGCGTCGAAGGTCGTAGTATGAACACTACTCTCAAGATACGCTCTTGGGGGCGTCGAAGGTCGTAGTATGAACACTACTCTCAAGATACGCTCTTGGGGGCGTCGAAGGTCGTAGTATAAAAACTACTCTCAAGATACGCTCTTGGGGGCGTCGAATGTGTTCGCGGGATTGGCTCCCGGAGGGCTCATAATGTTACCTTATCTTGTGTCCTTTCTCATGTAGGGTGCGTCTTTGGTATGCTTTTCGAGTCTTTACTTGACTTTTCCTTCTATGATATTGCATGCTACCACGCTTTTCCTTCAATGTGGGAGATCACCTCTCGAGGGCGATGTTTGTGTGTTGCCAACTTAGGACGAGTTCGTATAGGGAGTTGATGATGTTTTCCTCTTATGTGACCTCTTCTAGGAAAAGTGGTATTGCATGTTCTTGTGATCTTCTGCCTCTAATCTCTTCTTTTACACTTAGGTGGACTAACAAGCACTTATTCGTTTGGTGCCCCCCAAGTTGCTTGGTGGTCACACCGCCTTTCATATTTGGCCGTTGAAGGCCCCTCGTTCATTTTCTTGGTTGGGTACCCCTTATGCTCGGGGCTCCCTTGTCTGCTTGTTTGAATGCGATGAGTGTCCCTTGTAGGATTTACTCTTTCTCATGCTTGCTTGTTTCAGTCATAGGCATGGTTTGGATGATGCCTTTGTCGGATGTGTCTTTGGAGGTTGGGTGGAAGAGCTTTTGCTTTGGGTGGGTGGGGGTGGATTTCATTATCTTGATAACTAGGATGTGGCAATGTTTGTATCCTAGGGGTGCTTGTAAATTCTTTCCCCCCCTTCCTTGTGTTTTAGGTTGAAAAGCTCTCTCATAGAATGGTGTCTTGAGTTGTTAATCTCGTAGGTGTGTTTCAGACTAGTCAATCTGATCCATGCTCTTTGCTCGTGCATGGGGGGTCTGACCGGGCTGTGATAATCTTGGAGTGTTGTGGCACTTAGTGTGCTTTGCCTTTTCCTTTACATTGGAGTATTCTTCAATGCTTTTAGGGAGTGTCACATTGGTCATGCTCCTCCCACCTTGAATCTTGATTATAGACTTCCTTTGAATTAGGACTTGAACCTAAAAATGATGTTTTCCTTTAGGTTTGCAAGTGATGCTCCATGATTTTCTATGGGTTTGTCCCCGTATTGGCTATTCCTTGCTGGATAGCTTCATTAGAGGCTGCATTTGTGTTGCGTACGTATACGTGTTTGAGGTGTGTTGAGCTGACAAGTCCCTCCTTTTTTGTTTTGTCATAACCTTCATTCATCATGTATTCGGCGTATGGCCTTAAAGGCGGGATATTTTTCTAGTGCCCTTTTTATCGTGGTTCTCCTCTTGATGGGATGCCAGAGTCAAATGTCTTGTCATTTGCAGACAAGGTGGTTGATCGGGATGTGCGTCTAGTGTGAAGGTCGATCTTGAAACCTTACTCCCCAAGCTTTTGAGCTCTTCTTTGGTTGATCTTGTAGAACTATTATCCTGCCCTAAGGCTCTTGATAGGAGATGTATCTCATTTTCACACTCTAGTTGTTGCACTATCTCTTTTGCTAATCTTGCATCTCTAGAGTTTCTCTCTTGGTGCATGACTTCAATGACAGGATTTTCTACCGATGTTTATTCTATTAGGACTTGTATCCTTGGTTGCCTTCCTTTCTTGTGAGATGGCGAAGGAGTGTTTATGAACACTCCAATGTGTCGCACTTGGTAGAGGTATGCGCCTTAATCTTTATGGCGCTGTCTTGAATCTTCGTGTACCTATCTCTGATGAACATATTATTCATTACGTATATAGTACGGAGTCCAAGGATCTCCGGGTTAGGATCATAGTTTGATAACAGAGACATAGTCATCTATTAGATATTCTCTTTATCTACGGAGTTTATTTTTGTAAGAATAAATGCAAGGATACTTGTAAGGATACTTGTAAGGATATTTGTAAGGATATGTGTTCCATCCTTATTCCTGGTTCATTTGCAGTGCCGTGTCCCTAATGGGTGTGTTGATGTTCTGACCACCTTTACTAGTAGGGGGTCCTTTGGTCTTAGGTATGCCTGACTCTTCTCTAGTATCATCAATGGTTGGTCATGGGAGATGTCTGACGGACTCCCTTTATGCACTATGGTTCTCTTCATATCAAAGTTGGTGATTCCCTCTCTTATGACTAATATATCCTTGTGTGGAAATACTATGTTTTCCATGTCCCTTTTTAAAAGCTTGATGATGGTGTCGCCATTCTTCCTTTGCTAGGTTTGGTGTCCTTGAGCGTTTTTGATGGAAGTGTATTCCATTACCTGGGATGAGCTTACTAGGTGGAATCATAAAGATCCGCTGGAGGTGTTTGTCTCTGATGGTGGGTGTTGCCCATGTGATATGGTTTCCTCCATTTTTGGAGGGATGTGTTCGCGGCTACCCCCTCTCATGTTAATGGGCGTTTGTGGGGAGGGCATGTTGTGACTGGTGCCCCCCTTGCATACCAATGCCCGATGGGATCCTTTGACGGACCTGGCCCTAGGATGCTTAATGGAAGGTTATAGTAGGGGTAATCCTTTGTGACCTTCATGGTAGTTCCTCTATAGGATGTTGGGAGTGCTCAACTTATTTTTGTAAGTGAGCCTTCCATCTTGTGATATTTCCCAGAAACTTGACCTTATAGGTGTTCTTTGGGATTGAGGAATCTGTTGTTTGTGCATCTCTTGATTGACGACGGCCTTTTACGGATTCTTCTAGTGGTCCACCTGTGTATATATATATATATCACGGAGCCCGAAGGCGTCCGGTATGGTCATTCTTGGAAAACATGTTGATATCAAGTATCAAAATCTACCCCTTTTAGGGAGTTGACTTGTTATGCAGTTAAATTAAATAAGAGGATATGGGAAGGATATGGGTGTGGGGTGTTGATATCCCCTGCTTCCTTGGTAATGTAACTGTTTTCCTCCGTTAGTCTGTGTGTATTTCTTCCACTTGAGGAGTATAAGGCCGCATCCTTGCAAGGCGGACTAGGTGGAGGTGTATTCTTCATGTATGCTATGTGCGATCTCACTCTACTACGTCTCTCCATGAGACTTCCCATTGTAGTAGGTATGTGCTAACGTGGTGTGGTACTCTATGAGTCCCCTGTTCAAATCCTTGTCTTTTCAACTCCTCCCCTGTCCTAGGGGGATGTGTGCCAAGGGTTGTCATGCACAAGGGGTTTGGACCTGTCGTGCTGTATCATGGGTAAGTGGTTGCCTTGTTGTGTTGTTGGGACTATATCCCTCCCTTTGAGCTTTCCTTGGTATGTCCCTCAGTCATGTCTATGGTGATACGGACTGTATGTGTTCATTGCCAGGGTGGATGTTGGAACTCCTATATCCTTGTTGGTCTGGCATGTATGTCCTCCCTTAATGCGGTGTATGTCCCTGTTGGGGTACTTGGTTGAATTCATGCCTCCTTGGAGGTCTTGCTTGTCTGTCTGCCCCCAGCGGGTGTATGCCCAATGTCACAGGTAGTGTGATTGACCCCAGTGGGTATGTTGGCTCTCTTGAAAATCCCACCAAGGGGGAGTGAACCTGTTTTATGCTACTTGGCCTTACTTCCAGTATGTTGAGGACTTTCTTGCTAATGATGCTGGGTGAGCTTCCACTGTCTATCAGGATTCTTCCAATGTCCATATCAGTGATCTTCATTGTTATGACTAGGGCATCCTTGTTGTCTGGTAACACATGCTTCATGTCTCTTCTTGAAAATTGTAAGGAGTCACTGTCTGTGCTCCTTGCGAGTATGCGGGCCTTATGTTGGTTGTGTGGGCACAATTGTCGTTCCTTTGAGTTAGTATTCCATATGGATACCCTTGAGGTTGTCCCTCATAGTAGTACCCCTGTGGAGGTGCCGTGTATTGGAATGGCACTCCTTGTTGCCCCCCTGTCCCTGTGGCTTCCTAGTCAATGGAGTTGGAGCTGTGGAAGCCTCCTCCCTGCCTGTTAGGCTGGGGTGCCTGTGGGGCTACCTGAGGCTCTGGTGTGCAGGTTGTTTCTCTGGGTTAGGCTGCCTTGCTGGAGGTATAGGCTGTCTCCCTCGCCTATTGCCCCCAGGTGGGCGGTGATGCCTAGATACTAAGCTGTTCGTCATCGCTCTTGTTATTGCCAGGCTTTCTGTTCGAAGCCCGCAGACGGCGCCAAGTGTTAGGTTATAAAGTCTAGGTCAACGGGTCGTCAATCTAGAATTTATCTCCCACTAATGAAATGTCGGGTTCAGTGTTCCTAGGACTAATCGTTCTGATCCATGCCCTTATACTCCCTTGGGGTAGTCGTTCTGATTCATGCCCTTATACTCCCTTGGGGTAGTCGTTCTGATATATGTCCTTCTCTTCTCTCCTTCTGACCTCCTTTCCTTCTCTCCTTCTGACCTCCTGAGGCTTGTACTTCTTACCCCTGGGGCTTGTCCTACTGCTCTATGCTCTTCTGCTTCCTTGGTTCTCTTCTCCTTGCCACCCTGCAAGAGGGGCAATACCAGGCACAGAGGGGGGGGGGGGGGGGGGGTGGTGCCTGATGAGCCCTCTCCGATGCCTAAGTCAGTACGGTTTTAGAGAGATAAAGCTAGAGAGATGTCAGAGCAAAATTGTGCAACTTGCCAAGATGTCCAAATGAATTGTGAAGGTGGGGTATTTATAGGCAACGGTGTCATTAAGGTGGCTTAATGACATCGTTAACCCTAAAACACAGTTAATTAACCTTTAAACGCATAATTAAGACTTTAGGATACGGAGAGGGTAGGCGGAGTAAACCGAGTATGGGAGTCCGAAAGTGGTGCCGGGGCCTTTGGGGGGAAGGGTCCACGAGCAGCGTCGCTGCTTGACCGGCGGGGAGGAGCATCTCAAAGTATGGGGCAAAGGATCAAGCGCTTTGACTTTGTCCCCCAGGGCTCTGAGCTGCAAGATTTTTCTGCAACACCAAGAGCAATCTCCAGGGACCTTCATTGTCCAAAAACACTTCTGCTTGATCAAATTTGCCTTAACCCAAGCGGGGAAATTCCATTTATTTATTGCTTGAGCGAGTGAATGCTTTTCCGGGTGTGGCGCAGCATTTCCACGATATCGTTATGATCAATTAATGGGACTTGGCCGGAAAGTGTTCTTGCCTCTATCATTAGCTCGGGTAGTCCCCGTTTCTGGTGTTTTAGTCACCTTTCAATGGCTCCCTTAATGTTGTGCGAGGCTCAAAATAGCGTACTCTCCAAGCAAGTCGAGTTGTTTGGTCAGTTGAAGTTTTTTTTTATATTATTAGGTCAGGCGTTTCGGGGGATTACCCGCGATAGCCGGGGGTGTAGTAACTGGGCTAGTTGTACCAGGTCCCACGTCCGATCTGGTAGGTGTAGGGGTTGGGTGAGGGCACCCAACCCCTCCTAGGGAGGATCGGGTTGGCTGACCCGATCTCCCCTAGGGGAGGTCGGGTGTGGCCACCCAACCTCACCTAGGTGAGTTTGCCTCGGCCGGACGGGCGCTTCGGCCTCGTCCGAGCCGTTGATGTTCTCGCGAAGTGTTCGGGTTGAAGTTTCGATTTGCAATCAATAATGGGATGATAAAAATACAACGGTTCGGAAGTCAACGGGTTCAAATTGGGCGTATATCCATCAAGTAGGACTGTTACAGTCTATTCTTACAAGTCAAATTCACGGAAAACGGGACGGTTACAGTCTGTTCTCGCAAGTCATCACTCAAATGATGGGTAGGACTGTTATAGTCTGTTCCTACAAGTCACAAGCGACAATCAGGATCTGAATTTTTCCAGTTTTCTGAGAGTCACCCCCGACGAACGAAGCCTTAGTATTTAGCATTCGCAAGTCACGCCACTAGAGGCTTTTCCTTATCGCTCGCCACTTGAGGCATCATCGATTAAGGTTTTACTTTAATGTACGCCACTGGAGGCTTTTCCTTATCGCTCGCTACTGGAGGTATCGTCGATTGAAGTTTTACTTTACTGCACGCCACTGGAGGCTTTTCTTTCCGCACGCCACTGGAGACTTTACTTCTACGCACCGCCAACGGAAGCACCGTCAACAGGGGCACCGCCGACCGAGGCTTTTCGTTACCGCACGCCACTGGAGGCTTTACTTTTACGCACCGCCAACGGAAGCACCGTCAACAGGGACACCATCGACCGAGGCTTTACTTTTCCGCACCACCACAGGAGGCTCTTATTTACTGCACTGTCGCTGGAGGCTCTACGTTTCACACTACCATTGGAGGTTTTTCTTTAGCACTGTCCGTCAATAAAGCCAAAGGCCACCCTGGAGACTTGAAGACCAGAAAGAAGATATACTTCCTAGCCAAAATTAATGTTTACTCGTCTTTGGACAAACCCCCTCAAATGCATTCTACGGGAGTCCGTCCAAAGAGGGGAAAGCTGTAAACACCTAATTTTGGTACGTTAAAAATGTTATGTGTAACGCGTTTTTAAAAAGGAAGTATCTGGATATGGAAGGTCGTGAAGTTTCTAAAGATAGAACTGACTTAAATTAGGATATTTATTTGTATTTATTACAGATAATATTTGTTGCTAGAATAAATCAATGTAATTTATTACTTAATTAGAGCTAAACCCTAGATACTATCTTAGCCTATAAATAGAGGTGACATTTACATGAAAAAGGGGGGGGGGGGGGGGGAGAAAAACACACATCAAATATGATCGAATAAAATTCAAGGAGCAGTTCTCATTTATTATTATTATTATTATTATTATTATTATTATTATATGTTTCACACTGTTCATCATCGTCTTCTCCAATCTCTATAGTATAGGTCCTTACACTAAACTAGCCATCTCGCGTCGACGGACCTCCAATTTCGCATCCGCCCTCCGCTGGTCCCTCATCCATCCGCCCGGTCTTTCCTCCGGTCACAAAGGTTCCCACCTCCAGAAGCCACGTTGTCCGCCTCACCTTCTCCACCATCGCCTGCTGCAAATCCCGTCGTCGATGGCCTACTTCGCTCCTCTTGTTGAATTCCCGAGTCCGACCTTTCGATCCAGGTCGCTCTCCTCTGAACCTCACTCCCGTCCTTCCGATCTGCTCCATCCACGACCGGGTCTTTGCTGGTCATCGTTAAGCCCCGTCCGGCCACCACAGCTCCACCACGACGACCACTCCCGTCCGAGCCGATGCTATTCGATGCCTCTGGCCAAACTCGTCGATCCCTTCGACCTTGCACCAACGACTCAACCATCTAACTTTGTTATCGCTGCTGGATCTTAGATTTCAGGTATAATAATCTGATTTTTTGCTTTAAGCCTTTATGATAGGTGTGTATAACAATTTTATATTCTAAGTCCCGGGTTCCGTAGTTCCCAATCTGTACGTGAATGTCTTTGTGCATTGGTTTGGAAATTAAAATTCACTTTACTCTTTGTCTTCAGTCTAAATTAGATCTAATTCAGAGTTTGTTGATTTTTTTTAGTTTCTTCGGTTAGACTTCAAATATAACCCCTAATCTTTATTAATTAATGTAACTTGTATGTTAATTTAATTTACCATAAATGAAATATTAAAAAAAACATGGTAAATTACGTGAATAGATTACCGAAAGGGCGTAGTTAAAAATATATTTTTAATTCGTAATGGAACCCCCGAATTCAAATTTCTGATCGTAGACCAATTTTATATCTAGGCGTTTAACTTGTTATTCAGTTAGATAATTTAGGTTTCTAGTTAGCCTAATAATTAACTAGTGGCGACTCTTTAAAAAATGCATCGTTTTCAAAACGTAATCGCCCTAGGTCAGATTCTAGGTCCGACACTCGTAATATAATATTCAGCTAGCTTGACAAAGTCAAGACGACAGTTCTTATATCAAAATATATGATGCAGAAAGTAAACAATTGCAAATCAACCCACTAATTTAATCCAGTCCCAAAAACATGCAAGTCCGAGATCCATCCCCATAATCGAAACCAGGCATTAGTGTTTTAGTTGAACCGTGTATTAAAATACAAACCCTAAGAGCACTGTTTAGGTTAATTTTAAAGTTCGAAAACATTTTGGATTTAAAATTTGACATCCTATTTTATTGAACAATTTAAAAATTTTGAAAATTTTAAAGTGGTTCGGTCCAAATTTTAAAATCCGCTTCAACCCGGTCTGAATTTAAAAATTCCGGTTTGGACCGAAACAGTTCAATAAAATAAGATAGTTGTTCGGTTTATCACTCAAAACCGGTTAGGTTAGGTTTAATTTAGTTACTACGGTCCGACCCGACCCGAGTAGGTCGATCCGATTAAGAAAATCCGGATTGGTTTTATTCGTTCCGGTTTAGCAATTGGACCGGCCCATAAACCCTAGGGTTTGGCCGAAATTTGTCTTGTGGGCTAAGTAGGGTTTTAAAGTCCACTAAAAACTTAACTTAACCACCCAGAAATATTAATTATTTAAAATAATTTACAATATTGCTAATATATATATATATAATTCGGCACATATATTATTAATATATATAAATATTGTCAAGATTCTATCTCTAAGATGTATATCAATTAACAATATAAACATATATATATATATAATTTTCGGCCATATCTATATATATATAAAGATTGTCAAAAATATATTTAGGGATAAAATATATAGACAATATATCTTCTTAATCTTTTTAAGTAACTAAATCCTATCAATATATCTTTATCCCTGTCTTTTAGCTATATATATTGATAGTTAATATCCTTTACAATATTATATTATATACTATCCTTATTTTCCAATTATAGATATATAGTTACTTATTAATAAAATATAAAAATGGAAACATATGAGTTTTTTATATTAGTGCCGATTTTTTAAAGTCTTGGTGACCAAGAAAATGATTTTTTTTTTTACCTAAAATACCCTAGGGTTTTCGGCACAAACACAAAGAGTTGGAAAAGTTGTCAAATTTTAAGATCAAATATTATGATAAAACTCATGGTGTTCTTGAAGATTATGAACATCAAACTTAAATTTATAACAAAATTTTCGGTTTTGATCCTCAAAAAGACATAAATTTCGAAAATTTAAAGTTTTTAAAGATCAAACACATGATTTCATGTTGAAAATTTCGGAACACATATTGATGTTCATCAACCTAAAAATTTCGAATTTTTCATAAATTCAAGAACATGAGTTTATCAAAATTTTAAGAACTCCTAACTCAGGCTCTGATACCACTGTTGGATTACGGGGACGTAATACTACAGAATGCTAAACGTGTACTAACAAGATATCTAATCTACGCAGCGGAATTATTACACATACCTTTTAGCTTTCTTGCCTAAGAACGATGTGGAGGGAGTTCTGATCTTCCGGTCGGAACCACGTGCAAGATCTTCGTCAGAAGAAGTCCCACGCGATGTAGCTCCACAACAAGACCTCTGATCGATTCTTCAACGGAGATGGAACCTCGGACTTGATGTGATGGTGCCGAAATATTAGACTAGGGTGACAAGTTTTCTCAATGGAAATCCTTGTTCTTAATTGTGTGTTTAAACCCTTAGGAGTCACCCATATATGTAGTATAGGGTGGAGTTTCCAAAAGGCAACTCCACCCTATGTGGTACTAGGGTTTCGGCCGAACCATGCAACAAGGTGGGGGGGGAGGCCCATTTTGGGTCTCCCTTGTCAATTACTAATTGGATTTGGCCCGATTAGCCTAAATTGATAATTACGTAATTAACTTAGGTAATTCCCTTAATTAACGGGCTCCTATTATGGCGCCACGTCACCATATGCTAACAATTACTCCCCGTATTCTAACAGTGGTACCATGACGAAATAAAACCGAACCGGATTTTCTCAATCGGTTAGACCTATTCGGGTCGGGTCAGACCGGGGTAATTAAGTGGATCTAACCAAACCGGTTTTGAGTGTCGAACCGAACCCTATTTTCTTGGAACGGTTTGAACCGAACCATATTTTAAAAATTAAAAACCGGACCGAACCAAACCGGATTTTTCAGACCGGACCGAACCGGATTTTCTGAACCAAACCGAACCGGACAAAAAACGGACTGAAATTGACTGAACCGAACAATGTTTTCCAAACCAAATTCAAGTAAATTAAAATAGGGAGGTCAAGTTTTAAAATCCAAACTTTTTTGAACCGCGAAATGGACTACACAGTGCTCATAGGGTTGCAAACTTTTATGCCTTATTTCGATTATGGGGATGGATCTCGGAGATACATGTTTTTGGGAATGGATTAATTAGAGGGCTGAATTGAAATTGTTTATTATTCAATATATATATTGATGCATGATTAGAAATGTTGTCTTGACATAGTCAAGCTAGCTGGAAATTGCATTTTGTGGGCGGAGCCCTGGTTAAATATATGGAATGCGCACTAGGATAGACATGCTGTAATGGTTGTAAATTCCTAAGATTCATGTCTAGAATGTTGCGTAATTGAATATAAGCATGAATTGAAAATCAGACCCTAATGTGTAAAATTATTTTAAAACCGAAAACCAGTCGCCAAATAAGTATGATTGATGTGAATGTTACATGTTTGACACGTATGCTAGAATGTTGAGGATGAAGTGACATTTGATAATTTACTTGTAAGTAGAATTATGAATGCAAGCATGAGTTCCTCGGAACATTAGATGCATGACGCGTAAGCATGTGTGTGGTGTGTATGATGAATGTTACTGGCATATGATAATATACATGGATAGTAGAATTATGTATGCATGAGTGAATTCATCGGAATGATTTTCCAAAATAAAAAGGGCCTTGGGAAAGCGAAGATCGGGTATGCTTATTTTAAAATTCCCGTTCCGGTAATTTGCGATTAAAACCGTTTTAAGAGACTGATCTATTAGATAGAAGACGACGATAGTGTGAACTCTTTCACAGCCATCATTATTTTACGGATTCCATCTTAATAGGTATTTGATGTATGCAATTCTTTCTCAAAATGTTATCGTCTCCCAAATTTTTGCATAATCATCAATGTGCTAGTATGAATTGGTTAATTTAGTGTGATTCATTATTCCACGCAATCTTGATGGTATGAACCATGATGACTAAAAGGAGTACGTGTTGAACTCTCTATGATTCTTAAAAGTGGAGAGTACAACTACAGATGAATATGGTAGTCTGTATGATTTTGACAATGCGAAACGAATGTAACAATTTGTTTCACCAAAAAATAGAAGTAGGTTCTTTGATGATCTCAACGCGTATATGGTGATACATTCAACCTTGGTAAAGGGGGGTTGAAGAAGACTTCAATTACAACCACGCAATGTTGCAGCTTAGTATCCCTTTGCATCCGCCTCAGTGGAAGCAAGGATGCAAAAGCTAAACGTTTCGGTTAAACATGATGGTCTTCACTCTTTTCATGGATATTGGCGTAAAACCCGCATCGGATCTTCAGAATGAAAGGCCAACATAGAAAAGATTTATATGGTTGTCTAATATTGATAGGACTCAATGACCTTGAGCCTAATCAAATACAGTAAACACAGTAGTAAAAGGGAAACCTTCTCTGCTCACCATACTGGGTTCTAATGAAATCAACCATGATCCACATATTATAGAGAGAACTGGACCATAAAGGTCTTATACGATAATCCGTTGGGTTAAACCATATTGATAAAGTGCGTCTCTAGTACGCCACGTAGGTCATGTGTATGAAGTTGTAAAATGTTTTATACAGACACAGATCATTTGATGTAATTCACTCGTGAATTACCCAGATGTGATGTTCAACATGACTTAAAGTTCTCGACTATCTATGGGATAATCATGGATTGAATACACGTTCTACTGATCAAGAACCCTACCATTGTCTTTTATCGTTCGTTTGAGTTACCAAAATTTTGGTTATTTCGAAATTCGGATTTATCGAATAAAGTGGTTTCCGTTCGATTCGAAATGTGATCTACTTGTCAAAATTAATCGACCCGATTAAGAGGGATCGATCCGAAACGAAATTTCGGCCAGGTAAAAGTGGTCAAATAAAACGAAACGATATACATACTCTGTCATTTAGTCGGGAAACTGAACTGAACATACACATCAATTGCATAGCTAGATCGAAATATTTAGTATTTCTTAATTATTAGTACTCCATTGAATGAGATAATCTGTAATGTTGATCATGTGCGAAACCGATTGAATTAAATTCAGAAATGAAACGATTCAACCTAGGATTAAAACTAAGGTGAATAGCGCTACGCGCAAGTGGACCTCGATAGACTGAACACGTCGTTTCAAAATACAAATTTAATGATGAAGTTTCTGAATGAAGATGTGCTGAATATTTGCTTGCATTCCCTTGGAAACAACTTATTGATACCATTTACAACAGTACAAAGTAGGCATTAGAAAGTTACCACGACCTTGTAAAAGTATCAACTGACGCATAGGGTGAAAACCCAAGATGCTCAGTTCAAAGATGGGATAAAATCTTTGAAATAAGTTAGCAAACGAAGAAGAATGAAGTCGGTTAAACGATAAGTCAGGCTAGGCATTCAATTTAAAAGACACACTTCAAGAAGCACAGTTTGTATTTACATAATGTTGGAGTCATTCTATCAAAGGTTCCCTATGGATATGATGAAATATGATTCACATAAATGTAAAACTGTGTTCCATTGATATCGGTAAGGTAGGTCGCCATTATAGCTGAAAGGTGATAAAGAGTTAAATCATATCACCGTGCGACGTTAATTTGCGCAATAAACACGTATTTAGGACAAGAGTACGTCCGTTACTCTTAGAAAATACCTGTTTACAACTTGATTAGAAAATGGTGTCGAGGTCGAACATGAGACATTACATCACTAAGAGGGCGAATTTTCCAAATGCATGAACAATTTCAATCAACGAAGTCATGATAAAAACGAAGCAGAATAACAATGACAATCAGGTCCCACTTAATTGGAGTGGGAGAGATTTGAACCAGCAACTCAAGTGAATGACATGGTAAATGAGAATAGGAACATTTTCATTGTAAATCCAGTGGGAGGAATAAATCCTACCACACGTAAACATTGTTGATGTTGAGACGAATCAAGTTGAACCAGATGATCATATAGCTAAACCAGGAATGACACAACTACCTAAAATACCCATTGTTTCCAGTTGGAGTGAACCAACCATACTTGGTTCCAGATCCTAGTGATCAAGGAATGCATCTCGGAAGTAAAACCCCGAGACCAAGAGGTTGTCACAAGAATGTTGCAAGTCAAGGTCCTAGCACTGCTCTTGTTCCCAATAGAGACAATGCTCCGATAAGAAGCATTGTTCCGAGTGGGAGGATCATTCCCAATAGAAATGATGCTACGATAAGAAGCATTATTCCGAGTGGGAGAAAATATCAGACTAATAAATGGGACTCGCAATGCCTAGACGAGAGTCAAAGGCAAGTATCCTATTGAGTAAGGTGAAAAACTGTTGACAAGCATTGGAAAGACCTCAAGTGAAGAAATGGACGAAAATAATAAATGAGTGAGATCGCCTGAATGAAAGCCATTATAGTCTATAGTCGATTTACCTGCTAACCACAGGAGCGCGAGGATAAGGTGAGCCCTGAAGTAAGCTCACCACTGATGTAAAAAAGGTCGAACAACCCGACTTATTGCGGAAGGACTTACTCAATTCACGGAGTGGACATTGATAAGAGAAACTCACTGACTGTGCGTAAAACCACGGTTAGAGCCATTAATGGTCCTGGTCGCAAGTCTCGATTCCGAGTTGCACCAAATGGATGTTAGGACCGCATTCCTCCACAGAAACCTGGAGGAAGAGATCTACATGGAGCAACCGGAGGGTTTCATTACTCCTGGTAACGAACGTAAAGTTTGTAAACTCAAAAGGTCCATCTACGGTCTTAAACAGTCGTCTCGGCAACGGTACTACAGATTCCACGAGGAAATCATAGAAAACAGATTCATGAATCTTCACGAGGATCCGTGCGTGTATTATAAGATATCATGGTCCAAGTATGTCATATTAACCTTATACGTGGACGACACACTCATTGCTGCAAACGACATGAGTTTCTTGGATAAGTCAAAGTCCTTGTTAGCATCTGTATTTGAGATGAAAGACATGGGAGAGGCCACGGATACCTTAGGCATTAAAATTGATAGAGATTGGGCTACCTGAAAATTGTGTATGTCTCAAGAAGCCTATATCAACAAGTTGTTGAAGAGGTTCAAATTACAGGATGCCAAACCCGTGGATACGCCGGTGGTATTTGAGTGCGCACTTTCAAAACATGACGACCCCAAGAACCTGGCAGAGCGAGAACAGATGAAGGGTAAGCATGGTTGGTAGTTTGATGTACGCCATGCAATGCACCCGTCCAGATATCTTTTATGTCGTGGGCCTAGTAGCACGTTTCCAATCAGATCCTGGCTATCAACATTTAAAGGCTGTAAAACGAATAATTCGTTATCTGAAAGGTACTTCCGACTATGCTCTGTGCTATGAGGGCGGGAAGTTTGAATTGAACGGTTACAGTGACGCCGACCATTGTAGCGATCCGGATGATCAATAATTCCCCCACAGAGGGAGTGTTCTTCCTTGCTAAAGCCGCCATTTCATGGACGAGCAAGAAGCAAACCTGTGTCGCGCTGTCAACGATGGAATCGAAATTCGTAGCTATCTCTAAGAATGCACAGGAAGCAGTCTAGCTGAAAAGGCTTCTTACTGCGCTTGACGTCGAGAGTAAATCTGTGAAGGTGTTCTCTGACAGTCAGGCAGCCATTGCGACAATTAAGAATCTGAAGTACAATAGTAGGACAAAACACATTGATGTGAAATACTTTTATGCTAAATCTATGGTAGAAGATAATATAATCACTATGGAATACTTGTCCACTGATAATATGATTGCGGACCCATTAACTAAGCCAATACGCAAGGAGATATTCGAAAAGCATGTAAAACTGCTTGGATTGCGTAGGGTTTAGAAATGGCATGTATCTGTTATAACATTTTGATATTAGAAAGTTACATTTTGTAAGCGAAAGAATTGCAACCGAGTTTACGATCAATCGACGTCATAATTTTTTTATTACTTCAGATTTACAGTCAATAAACTAAGTCGTAAGAGGACGCAATCCTCTGCCAAACTATGTCGAATGTGGGTCTTACCTAGTCACACAGGTACGGTCGTCTTGTGGTGGAGGAAGGCCTCCACCAAACAAGACTGGCTAAGAGTCAGGGGATAAACCTGATTAAGCGAGACGATTATCCAGTTTCGAAGTAACTCGACGTGATCTTCGTTTTGCATATAGCCGTGATGAACCTAATTCTTCATTTAACCACATTCTGGGTTAGATGAGAATCTGTGATAGCATGATTGACATATCCCTTTCCTGTGAACCCAAAAGGTTCAGGTATGCTATCAACGCGTGCTTCATACTACGCGTGCCATGTCCGACCACGGGGTCACAGCTCGGTTGTGCTAGGAAAGAATCCTCATGATTCTGGCGGGCACAAACTTCTTCACCTCGAGCGTGTGATTGATCCCGGGAGCCTTATGAAGAGGCACCCGAAGTATCCTCATGGACTCAGAACTCATACCTAAGGTCAGGCTCAATGCTCGCTTCCCGGCGTACGAGCGTAGTGCTGAACAAAAAGGCCCAGTGACCACGTCTTGGAAACCGGATGGGTTTGACTAAGGGTATGAGCGATGGGGATGGTCAAGTTCACCTGTAATTCACCTATTCTTGTATTCACTAGGTGGCCACCAACCGGATATTAGTTGAAGGTTGTGAAAACTTGTACGGATGCCTTGGAGAAGTGTTCCTATGTGGAAACTCTAGGCAAATGGAGAATTATTAGTTGACCTAGGATACAGCGCGGTACAATATAACAAGTTGATTAGAGAAAAGGGAATCAACGTTCCGCGGGCGCTACAATACTCCTAACAGATGAGTAGCACGATACCCGTCGTATCCGGCGGTCGCACGGCAAACCTCGTATGAACTATTCGGAAGCATGGAGAATAACAAAGGGGAGAAATGTTAATGCGGATTTGGAAAACAATACATTAACAGGCACCCTCCCATTCCGGCGAGTTGGAGCTGTATGCATATAGTGATGGGCGCCGTAATTGGTAACCCATAACATGTATAGTTTACCTTATGAACTTGGGTAAATGTCACATTAGGGTAATTGGGCTAGACCAAAATCCCAATTGACATGGGAGGCCCAAAATTGGGCGTCCCCAAATACATAGGCCGGCCGAAAGTTTATGGTGGAGTAAAGTGGACAAAAGTCCACTTTACTCCTCCTATAAATAAGAGGTGTTACGGAAATTTTAGGGTTAATCATAATTCCCTCACAAGAGAGTTTTAGAGAGAAAGACCCTCCTCCCACACAACAAGGTTCGGCCGAAACAAGCAACTCGCCAAGGGTGTGCCAAATTGCTTTCGACCAAACTCTCTAGAGATCTGTCCCTGTGCCAAGAATCGATCAGAGGCTTTGCTGTGGAGCTTATACCGCGTAGGGCTTCTTTCACAAGGAATTCCACAGGTTCCGACCGAAGGATCGCGAACTCCCTCGAGCAAGGATCTTGGACTACGTTTACTCTTGAGGTATGCGTAAACTTTCCGTTGCATAATTGATATTACTAGCACATACCATGTTTAATTTTTCGTAGTGATTACTCCCCGTAATCTAACATACTCGATTTCACTTGCATAAGTTATTTAGGATCCACTACAAGCACGTATTATCCATGTCCATGATTACATCCTCAAAATTATACGGTCTACACATTTATAACTCACCCCATACTTGTGTGAATTTTTTATCTATGATCATAACAATGAAATAGGTCGAACACCCTCCAAGCACATAAGGAACGACCATCGTACATCGACACCGACATAGACGGACTCTTGAAAAGAGGTAAAAAAAGCCGAGGTACAATCGAGCGTGCATCCTTCTAATAAATAGAGTCAAGTAAAGGTTAAACCAATGCTTGACTCGGGGGGGAAAATGATGGATATACAACCGATTAGACCTCATTAAGGCTCGACACGGTCGCACCATCTACCCAAACATGGTAAGTGGCCGAGACCCTTTGAAAATACGCGATAGTTCTCCCGAACCGGACTAGTCCGGTGTCAAAAACACCAAACTAGCCCGGACTAATAGGACCGGACTAGTCCAGTGTCACAACACCGGACTAGTCTGGTACCACAATACCGGACTAGTCCGGTGTTAACGGGACCGGCGCGTACCGCATCCGGTCCCAAACGCCCGGGTGATTGACACCGAGTTATGCACATGTCATATTCATAATACTATTTAACACGGGTCCCACCCGTAAATGTGGGTCCCTCCGGTGCCAAAATCCCAAACTCTATAAATAGGAAATTATACCCTGCATTTACGAGAATGCTTTTACTAGACATCGGTGCTCTGACTTCTCTCTAGCTTTTTCTCTCTACAAACCGAACTCTCATTTTAATTTTTAGCATCAAAGAGGATCATCGGATACCCCACAGGCTTACCCCTTGTGCAGGTAAGCAAGGAGAATAACGGAACACAAGTAACAGAAGGATCATGACTCGACGCATGGCTGCCAAGATCGGAACCCCAAAGAGCTTGATCCAGTAGTGGCGACTTGCTTGTCAGCTACTTAGAAGAAAACGCTTTCTTATAAGGAAGAAGAGGTGGGAACATGCTTGTCATCTACTTAGAAGAAAACCCTTCCTCCTAAGGAAGAAGAGGTGTCAACCTGCTATTCACCTACTTAGAAAAAAAACATTTTATCCTAAGGAAGAAAATGTGTCACCTACTTGTCACCTACTTACTATTGTCCCCATCTCCACCAATGAGAAAAAGGCGGCAATTGCCACAACCAATCATAAAGGAATTTACCAACAACAAAAAATCATATAGGAGGCCACCACCCATGTAGTTTGGTTTAAGACCCTTATAAAGAAAAAGCTTTCTACATTGATTTCACTAACATTCTAACTACCACAATGCTATACTGATTTAAGCTGCGGAGTGAAATCAGGGGAAAAAAAACCCGCTTATTTCCTCTTTCATGTCACGCCAAGAGAGTTAAAGATCCTCAAGGAGCTCAGAACTTCAATTCGACGCCCATGCGAGACTAGAAGAGCTTACTCTAAGTTTAGCCAGACTTTTGTGATCCAACGCTACTAAGAGACCTGCACAGTTGATATATAGGTACCTAATAAACAACCCATTACTTCGATTAGAGCCCACATACCAGGAATTCTTAAATTTTGGGATGTTATATTCCTTCAATAGTTTAATGTGTTAGAGATTAATGATCGATGAGCCACAAAACATCCACTGCATTGCATAAAATTTAGGGTTTAAAAGGGACACATGTAATGAAAATGACGCAAATCTGGGTTCAACAATACTGTTTGATTTTGAATTTTTTAATAAAAAAAAGTGATTTTTTTCATGAATTTTTTTTGATAAATTTGACGAAGAACGCTAAGTTGGAGACTAGAAATCAGCAACTCTCGAGATTGGGATTGCCAACATTCTCTATGTTGGGGAGTGGGGTCGACAACCCCTTAATTGAGGAGAGGGGTCAAACCTCTCGTCTATGAAAGAGGGGTCGACCCTCTCCTCTATCGTGGAGGGGTCGCGTATAATAGTAGCGAAGTAATCGGCTCCGAAGATAGTCACCTATTTTAATAAAAGAAGGGTTACTGAGTTTGAGATTAGAAATCGCCAACCCTCAAGAGTGGGATTGCCAACATTCTTTATGTTGGAGAGTCACGTCGACGACCTCCTAATTGAGGAGAGGGGTCGACCCCCTTCTCTATGGGGGAGGGGTTGACCCCTTCCTCTATGGGGGAAGGGTCAATGGAAGAAATGGTCGACCTCCCTCTCTCCCTCTTAAGAGAAGTTGTAAACCATTTTAATATAAAAATAAAATTTTGGAGATTAGCATGTATGTCTTGGGACCAATGAGGATCACACCATCTTTAGATCAATATTTATCACCAAATATTCATAATAAACTAACTACATCATCAAATACCTAAAAAACATGGTAAATCTGCAAAATGTGATGAAAAGTACTTACTTTTTGTTTACATGTGTATATATTCATGAATAAAATTATTATACCACTGTCTCATATTAAAAATATATGTAACAAATTCGTATCATGGAGATTATCAGGATTTCATATTCTAATGAATGCTTTACCTATTTCAGATCCGTACTTATCCTAATAAATCAACTAAACCAATGACTATTGTCAATCTTCAGCTAAATCTACATAAACTGCCACCAATATTGAGGAACTGAAGAAATTTACCTTGCTAGCTTATCGAGAATAGTGTCATTCAATTTTACTTTTTGGATCTAAAGGACGTTAGGTTATCTTTAGTCTGCCTGAGTTTCGGACAGATATTGCACATCAGCTTATATTTTCTACAACAACTATGCACTTAAAATCAGATAAATTGCTTCTCTACAACATCTATGAACTTGAAATCAAATAAATTGTGTAGTTTCTTCTGTTACCCTAAACTCTTTAGCTGTAATTTTTTCCTCGGTTTTGACCATAGAGTTTTGAATTCTGCTTGAATTATCACTACATTTGTGTCACATATTGTTTTCATAGTGCTATCATTGCATTTGGAGAAAAAGTAGTTAATCAGTTATAAATGGTAAGATAATTTTTAATATACTAGTTATTAACGCGTGCGTTGCACACGCATAAATCGTCTAAGTTTCAAAATACATAATTTATCTTCAGTTTTCTAATATGATAATATGTAATTAATACATGGCCAAGTTTAGGGGTTGCGAGAAATGAATCTGTGATTGAAAAGACCGACACAAAATAATTCAAAACGGGAAAAATAGAAGAAGATAATTAAGTCAAAAATTAACTATTTTTAAATTACGATACTAATTTACTGTTATAACTAATAATGAGTTGGTTGAGCATGACGTGAGTTATTAACGACAAATTTGTATCTAATTTATCAACTTGAGGAGTGAAGATTGTAAGCCCTCAATTAACCACTTAGAGTCTTTGGTGGAGCAGTTTGACCTATACAATTTTATATCATAATACCAACAAAAATTGATTTAATGCTAAAGGAAATTTCAATTCATTAAAATCTAAAGTTTATACTTGATTTTAAGTCAATTACTTATTTAACTACTAATTAGGTTGTACACAATTTGATTTAATTGACAGACGGAAGAACTAAATTAATGATTCAAGAACCTAAATGTTGGACGATGAGTACCAGGTTATCCGTAAAAGGTCAAAATTCAAGAACCGTGGTTGACCCATATTTTGACAATTGATATGATTTGACAAGTGACTGATCTATGTGATACAAAAAAACATCAACGTGTACTCGAAGTTTGCACGAGTTGAGTACATATCATACTTTATGGGTGGCTCAAATTTATAGGTATATTGTATTAATAAGTTAATGATAATTATGTAACATGTCAGTTAAGCGACCTTAACAAAAAAAGTTAATGCAATTTATCTAATGAATTTTTTAGCAATACTCAAATATTGTAGGGACTAAATCATCAATTTTTTAAAACACTAATGTCTAAAGTTTATACTTAAATTCAACTTAACTATTTATTCAACTACCAATTAGGAGATACCTAATATGATTGAATTTACAAACGCAATAACTAAATCGATAGTTCGAGTCAATAAGTATTAAACATTGAGTAACATGTTATATGTAAAGTCAAACTTCAAGAACTACGTTTGATCCATATTTGATACGTTATTTGAGTTAGCAAGTGACTAATTTATTTGATACAAAAATGTTAACAAGCGGAATATCTTCAAATCAGTGATATAGTGAATGGAAAAATGCATCTACCTGACATTTGCACCTATTAAATGAATGTTGACTCTAATTGATATGTATATTTGATGGAGAAATTAATAATAACTACGGTGACCTACCAATTAAGCGACCTAAAAAACTAAAAATAACAAAATGTAATTAAATGGTTTTTTTTAGTAATAGTAAAGATAAACAGATGGGTCTCAAAGATAAAAAGCCTAAATCGTCATTTTATAAAAATAGAGGAACTAAATATAACATATATATATATAATAAAATAAAAATATGGGAACTAAATATAACATATATATATATATATATAATAAAATAAAATAAAAATGTTCAAGAGGTACCTTTTGGGGGTGAGGACAACTCTCACATTTTATATTGGTATAAAGATGTATAAATCATATTACTGATTAAACACCTACCAACATGTAGTGCAAAAGCACTTATAGAATAAACTTCTACAGTTGGAAGAACAATAATTATAAGTAGTTCGTTTGAGAAAACATTCATAAGAGAGAGTTTATTCGTCAGGTTATTGTTTAGAGAGTGGCTGTAACTAGTTTAGTAGTGTTCTGGTTTGAAGAACTATCCTTTAAAGTATAGTATATTTTGTGTATTATTATTTATGTGATGAAATACGAATAATTTAAGTTATGGAATATAAATATTATATATTTTAATTGTTTAGAAATGTATATATTTAAGACTATGAATGATATTATATTTTATTATTATGACTATAATACATATTGAATCATTTATGTTTTGAAATATGAAAAATTGCAATAATTTTAAAGAGTTTTATTGGTTAGTTAATTGTATGATTAATTATTTTAATTGTTTAGTTTTATAGATATTAATTTTTAACGTGTAACGATCTTATTAGTCAATTCATGGTTTACCTTATTCTATCGCCAGAACAGTAGTATTACATAGTATTAATTAAATGTGGGTTTAGCATATTTTTCATGTAAAATATATTAAAAACGTGCTACTATGGTTTTACATAACATTTCTTAAAAGTGGAACCCACCTGTTTATACGTAACATATTCCTTAAACCTTAAGGAATGCATTATGTTTACGTAAAAAAATTTAATTATAAATTAATTCATTTTATAATTAATACTTATATCTTATTAGTGGTTGTTGAAAAAAAATTTAATAATAGAATATATTTAAAGAATATATTTAAGTAATACGATTGCAGAGAAAATATTGTTTACGTGTGTTTTAACTTTACGTATTATTTAAAATTGATGGAGTTTTAAATTTCTGGAAATAATAAAATCTTACAAAATAAAATTGATGGAGTTTTAAAATTGAATAAAATGAGTTGAAGATTTTTAGTTTTGGCATTTAGCTCATCAATAAAGTGAAAAAAGACAGTAAATAGATAAGGAAACGCCTTGGACCCCCTCTCCTCTCAAAAGGAAACATGTTAATAAATTTTCCATTCCATGGATGCATATATGGAAGAAGGGTAATTTGACTCCTCCTTCCTTTAAGAGATGTGAATTAAATGTATGTCAAAAAGAAAAAAACTGACATCTAATAAGAGTTATTACTGTATATATAATTTTGGGGGACAAGGGGGTTACAATATGTTTACCATTTGTACACGACTCTATTCAATTTTAATTTCTACTACTCATCTTTGCTCTAACAATTCTGGGAATTTGCACTGACTCATACGCGGCTGGTCTTAATTCCTTGAACGTCTCTCTAGCTAGCTATATATAATCTTCAAGCTTAATTAAACAGAGTTGATCCAATTCCAAACACTCTCTTCACTTGGCCGGTTATCGATCGACCGATATCGAATAGAGACCAACAGCATAGCATTGAGGTATATATAATCTTTACTTTTCTCCTTATACGCATATTTTTTGTTTCTAGGATTTGTAGGGTTTTTTGTTTTAAATGGTTTCTCCTTTATTCTTGATAATTAGTTTCTTTCTGTTGCTTTTCGTTTAGATATGGTCACTGAATCTCAACAATACTACCCTATATATCTGGTATATATATATGTTCCATTAATTGTTGTGTATTGATAAGGTGTTTGTGTTGCATTGGTAGGAGGAGAAACTATGTCCGGTCCTGGATCGTCTCTACGGAAATGTTACGATTCATCGAAGGTGGCGATGAGCATGGTGTTGGTACAATTGTTTGCGACTGGGATGATGATTCTTTCACGTGTTATTCTCAATAACGGCACCTTTGTGTTTGCGCTACTCACTTATCGTCACGTCGTTGCTATGGTTTGCGTTGCGCCCTTGGCTCTATTCCTCGAAAGGTTATTTAAATTCGAATGTCTATCTTTTCGCAATTCAAATTTTATTCAATGTAACCTTTTTTTCCGGCAGGGTTGTTTGGATTTAGATCACCTACTCCGCTTTTACTGTTCCAAATTGTGTCTTGTGATTTTGATTTGGTGCAATTAGTTTTGTGAATTTTTTTTAAAACTTGGAATTGGTGAACCTTAAAGAAAAACGTTAAATATAAAAATATTTATCAAAAGATCTTAACGGAACGCTATTTGAGATATGAGGATTGATATCTGAAGCTGGGTTGTTGAATCATGAGAATGTGTTTATTGATCGAGGCATGCATGCGCAGGGAACAAAAGAAACAAAATAAGCTCACTCTCAAGATTTGGGCGTGGCTCTTTATAAACGGGTTGTTGGGGTAATTAAAGCTGTCTAGCAAATTTTAATATATGAACCAACCAATTGATTGTTGTAAATAATACATGATATCGTGTGTTGTGTTGTATATGTAGTATCACTGGAGCAATGGGTCTGTACTACTATGGACTTGTGTACACGACAGCGACTTATGCTATCAATTTCCTTAATTTGATTCCAATCGTCACTTTCGTAATCTCAGTGATCGTGGGGTATGCATTTACTATATTATATTAAAAAATTAATATAATAATTAAACTAGGTTACTAAGTAATGAATTAAATATAATAGAATGGAGAGTTTGGGTTTGGAGAGATGGGCGGGTCGTTTAAAAGTGATAGGGTCGTGTCTATGTGTTGGAGGCGCATTGACGACAAGCCTATACCATGGCAAGGAATTCTATATCCGCCACATTGCCACACCCACTGATCACCACTCCAAAGTAGGTGTCGCTCACGGCATCAAAAACTTACCCAGAGGCTCCATCCTCTTATCCGCTTGTTGTCTTTCCTATGCTCTCTGGTTCATTGTTCAGGTAGTTAATTATGTTAACTACCCCAGAAGAATATATATGATATCCGATGAAATAATTAATAATTATACTTGTTATATGATATCATCATCAGGCTAAGTTGATCAAGATGTTTCCGTTGAAATATTGGGTGACCATGTTAACTTGCCTCACCGGCACTCTTCAGTCCCTAGTAATTGGGGTCTGCATGAATACAACCAAATCTGCATGGAAGCTCGGCTTCAATCTACCGCTTCTCACCATCGTATACTCGGTAAATTCCCATCCAATTAATTAAATTTCATTATTACTATCCCAACAATTACGTACTAATTCATTATTTGTACAGGGAGCATTGGCCACCGCTGCAACTTTTTCCCTTATATCTTATGCGGTAAATAATCGGGGTCCAACCTATCCCCCCATGTTCACCCCGTTAACACTCATTTTCGTAGCCGTCCTAGAAGCTTTAATCCTTGGCGAGCCAATCAAGCTTGGAACGTATGTTAATTATATATCATCTTTATTAATTTCATCAACTAATTTATTTACCCATTTCGTCTACCTTAAAAACTCTTTCTTCTTTTTATGAATTTGGTTTCAGGGTGATCGGTATGTTTCTCATCATCGCCGGACTTTATTCCTACCTATGGGGAAAGCAGAATGAATCAATCAAGAAGATGCTCACTGATGAGAATCAGCCACCTTCCGATGTTGAAGTCGCCATTAGCAACCCTGTTGTCACCGCGGTCAGTAACGGAAATGTTGATGGAGAAGACAACATTAGGAGATGATGGTGGATGCATGGTAACACAATTATATATGAATGAACATTGTAAGGTTGGCCAAAAGAAAAGAATGAATATTGTGAGGAGTACGTATTAATAGTGTTGTTAGTTGTTGTTGTTGTTGACATTAAATGTGTACCGTCTTATATAAATTTAGGTTTGCCTGTATCGGTATGTAACAAGGTTTTGTAGGGTACGACATGAACCTTTTGTTAATTAACTGTAATATATTAAATTTTTACTACTTTTTTTATCTGTTTGATGAGTTTTTACAAGCTTAATAATTCAGCCCGAGGAATCCAAACTTCTTTTCTTAAAGGGTAAAGAATCTATAAAAGGTCTGAACTATCACCCATGTTAACGGGAGAGGTCTGAAATTTAAAATGTTAATAACAGAGGTCTGAAATTTCAGTTTTGTTGATAACAGCGGTCTCCGTTAGTTTTTTCCGTTAAAACTAACGGAAGTTGGTCACATGCTTGGCATGTGACCGGAAATAAAATAAATTTCCAAAAATGCCCTTCTATCAAGTGTGCCCCTCACATGCTTGGAGTGAAAAGACGAAAATGCCCTTGAAGCCACCACGGTACTCCGGCGACCACCAATCGTACTCCGGCGACCACCACCGTACTCCGGCGACCACCACCGTACTCCGGCGACCACCAACGTACTCCGGGGACCACCACCAAGGCTCCGCTTGGGCCAAAATCGGAGCCACCGACCCCGATTGGGCTCCGATCGGAGCCACCGGCCCCGATTGGGCTCCGATCGGAGCCACCGGCCCCGATTGAGCTCCGATCGGAGCCAAAAAAGCTCCGATCGGAGCTCTGTGGCCCTGGCCGGAGCTCTGTGGCTCCGGGCGGGGCCACAGAGCTCCAGATCGGAGCTCTGTGGCTCCGATCGGAGCTTTTTTTGCTCCGATCTGAGCTTTTTTGGCCCCGATCGGAGCTTTTTGGCCCCGATCGGAGCTTTTTGGCTCTGATCGGGGCCGGAGTCGATTCGCCGGAGCCGAGATGGTGGTCGTCGAAGTCGAGGTGGTGGTGGCCGGAGTCGGGAGGTGGTGGCCGGAATCGGGTGGCGGTGGCCGGAGTTGGGTGGCTTTATTTTGACTTTAGGGGTAAAATTGTCATTTCACATTTCCTTAAATAAGATATTAAATAAAACAAAATATTAAAGGGGAAAAAAATTTCATTTCACACAATTCTGTTAAATTTAACCCTAAAAATGGACGAAAAACCTCAAATCAACAAAATTGAAATTTCAGACCTCGGTTATTAACTTTTTAAATTTCAGACTTCTCCCGTTAACATGGGTGATAGTTCAGACCTTTCATAGGTTCTTAACCCTTTCTTAAAGCAAGCCCTCTCTTAAGTGGAGTTTTCAATTGGATTCGAACTTGATTCGCTTGTAAAAACATAACTCATTTTACCGGTTGGTTCAAACAACAATGAGTTGAGGAATCCGAACTTCCTCGAGACTCTTTACACATTTGAAACTCAAATAGGCGCGGAAGCTTAAGCATTGGTGAGCGAAACTAGAGAGATCACGAGGTTGTACTCATTAGTGTTCAAAATTTTAAACCTAAATTTGTACATAAACAATGTTGTCCACCATTGGTGGACAATTTGTACCGGTTTAATTAAAGGGCTGAATTGGTGGACAACATTGTACTGTATAGGCAAACCTAAATTTGTACATAAACAATTTTATAGGGTATGACATAAACTTTGTAGAAAGATCACGAGGTTGTACTCATCTTATATAAGTTTAGGTTTGCCTGTATCGGTATGTAACAAGGTTTTGTAGAGTACGACATGAACTTTTTGTTAATTAATCGTAATATATTAAATGTTTACTACTTTTTTTTATCTGTTTGATGATTATTTACAAGCTCAATATATAATTCAACCCGAAGAATCCAAACTTTGGATTCCTACAAGGTTGCAATTTGTACCCTACAAAGTTTGGAATTCTCGGCTGGATTATTGAGCTTGTAAATACTCATCAAACAGATAAAAAAAAGTTGTAAAAATTTAATATATTACGGTTAATTAACAAAAGGTTCGTGTCGTACCCTACAAAACCTTGTTACATACGGATACAGGCAAACCTAAACTTATACAGTACAACCTTGTTACATACCGATACAGTCCCTAAATCACGAGTACAACCAGGATTGGTGGACAAATTTGTACTGGTTTAATTAGAGTGCTGAATTGAATTGTTTACTTTTTGTCTCTTATATTTATTAGATTGTTGTCTTGACTATGTCAAGCTAGCTGGATGTTGGGGGCAGAGCCCTAGTTAAATATATGGTATGCGCACTGTTAGGTTATAGGTTTCAGGTCAACGGGTCGCCGGCCTAAATCCTACTCCTCACTGGTGAACTAGAGGATCCTGTGCTTCCTGAGTTCGATCGTTCTGATCCGTATCCTTCTGCCCTTCTCCTTCTCTTCTCCACGTGCCCTTGAGGGGGGGGGGGGGGGGTGGTGCTTGATGTACCCTCTCCGATGCTTAAGTCAGTACGTTTCTTTCTAGAGAGATAAAGCTAGAGAGATGTCAGAGCTAAATTGCACAATTAGCCAAGATGATCAAATGAATGGTGGAAAGGTTGTATTTATAGGCAACGGTGTCATTAAGATGGCTTAATGACATCGTTAACCTTTAAACACAATTAATTAGTCCTTGATCACATAATTAAAACCTTAAAGCACAGAGAGGTCGGCGGAAATAATCTGAGTGTGGGAGTCGGAAAATGGTACCGTGGCCCTTGGGGGTGGGGAGAAAATCCGACCCCCAAGGGTAGGGGTTGGGTGTGGCCACCCAACCCTTCCCTAGGGGAGATAGGGTTCGCCAACCCTATCTCCCCTAGGGGAGATCGGGTTGGCTGACCCGATCTCCCCTAGGGGAGGTCGGGTGTGGCCACCCGACCTCACCTAGGTGAGTTCGTCGAGGTCCGGACGAGTATTTTCGCCTCATCCGGACCGTTGGTGTTTCGGCGGGGTGTTTGGGTCGAAGTTTCGATTTATAATCATTAACGGGGTGATCAAAATAAAACGATTTGGAAGTCAACGGGTTCAAATTGGGCGTATATCCATCACATGCCCCCGAGTCAACCAATGGCCTGACCCTTGATTGACTCTATTTTAGGATGGTATGACACGCGCAATTTGAAGCCGGGATTTTACCTTTTGTCAGAATCCTTACTTACCCATGGCTGTGTGTCTCTGACTCTGCCCCCTGTCTTATAAGATAGAGGAATTCCAAACGTCAGAATAGCGCGGACACGTGTCCAAGCACGTGTCCGTCTGAGATGGGAATAATAAATCTTATACCGTCACGAGCTCATACTCGGAAAATATACGCTCGTGTGGGGATGCAACATGAATACAGCTAAACGAGTCCATGTTTCAATTTCATGCCGGGGTAAGCCTAAGTGGAGAAAATTTTTAATTTTGGTCCAAAATTTTTCTAAGTATAGGACACTTAAAAAATATGCCTATAGGATGTTAACTTGGGTGGAAATATGCCTAACCATAGTCTAAGGGAGGTAAAGATGATAGTTTTCCCTTTAACCCTTAGATCTCTTCTAACTTAAAATGGAGGGTTGTGATTATGTCACTTTAAAAAACCCTACACCTTTTCAAATATATAGAGGAGTAAAGAAATTACCTCACTTAGCCACCATTGTCATCTTTCCCTTTTTTCCTCACACTTGGAGAGCAAGGGAAAATTTGGAGAAAATCTTGCACACCAAGGGAGGGGGCCGGCCAGAAATTCCGGTGGAGGAGGTGGAATTCCGGCCAGCAGCTCGGGCAAGGGGAGACCAGCGGCACGGGGCGAAGGCGAGGGGTGGGCCGGCAGAGGTCGACGGCGCGACTCCAGCTGGGCGGTGGCTGGACGAAGGACGGAGCTCGGACCGGCTGGGGTAGGCGACGGCGAGGCGGGACGTGGGTGGCTCCGACCGGCCGGCATCGGGACGTGGCGAGGGTCAGGCGGCCGAGCCCAGCTACGGCGACGGCGGGACCAGATTTCCGGCGGCCTCGAAACTTGAATTTCGGACCCGTTTATCAAATCGGGTCGGGTTTTCCAAAGGTCCAATCTTTTCCTTTTCGTTACCGTATAAAATGTCGATACTTGAATTGCCAATCTTCGATTGCCGATGCTTGATTGAGTACGTGATTGTCGTAGATAGTCGTTTGTCCGGAGATAGTTTTTGCTTGTTTAAACTATTCCCGCTTGAATTTGACGTCGTGGCACCATTTGCATGTTGATTTCCATTGAGGGGCATAATCGTAATTTTGCTCGGGAATTGGTTTTTGGTTCGAGCAAAATTGCCCGATTTTGCCGTTGTGGTGTCCCTAGTATGTGTTCATTGCCTTCATTGGGTGCCTTTGAGTCTTTGGTTGTTGTTTGTCGGGTACCGGGGTATGCCCGGTTTTTCCGGAAATCTTCTTATCTTGACACCTGTCATGCCGTGACAGGTATTATACACGTGGTGGTGTCCCCGTACACAAACTCGGCAGAGGCGCTACATCCTTCGAAGGATGAGTAAGTTTCTCTTTCTTTCTATTCGTCGCATTGCTTTCTTTCCTGCCATTAGTTCGGTGTCGGATTCTGAGTCGTATACTGAGCCAGGGTGTAGGTCAGAGCCTGATTCGAGCTTGGAATTTCTCACTGCCTTTGATTTAGGTCTTGCTGCTTTGTCGGAGTACTACCTAACTAGGTTCGACTATAACGAGCATGTTACCTTAGGTGACATTTGTCCCTTAGATAAGCCTTTATATCCCTTCCTTCCTTCTTGGGAAACACTCGCCAGACAGTGACAGAGCCCCCCAGGGGGAAGGTTGTTGTTTATCCTTCCCAGATTCGGTTTGGATTGCGACTGCCTTATTGCGATGAGCTTGTAGAATTGGGTAGATTCTTTAGGATCTCCCTTGTGAACCTTGCCCCCAGTGCTATCCGTGTATGGGTGGGCTTCCGGGTGTTATGTCACTGGTACTCCTGGAAGTATTCATTGGTCTTGTTCCGGTGCTTCTTCCGATTTCAGTATCAGAAGAAGGTAGGCTTCGCGAGTTTTGTGACTCGCTATCCGTCCCTCAAAGATTCCCGATTTGCTGATTTCGGGTTGAGCGGGGTTGAGTGGAATACTTCTCTTCATTTCGTGGTCCGGAGCAATAACTCGACGAGCCACTGGGCCAAACATTATTTCTTTATCACGGATCGATATGTTACCTGGCCGGTTCTGAATGAGGACCGATCAGACGGCTGGCCTGCCTTTGGGGAGTTCTCTTCTGTGGACTTAGAGACTATGAAGACCATCCATGAGAGCCACAAGACCCAGTCTTACTGCCCTGTGTCCTTGGTGACCGAGACAGATCTCTATGAGGCAGGGATTAGTTTGACTCCTCACTCCGGGGATTCGGTATGTTACTTAGTCTTCTCATCTATATTTATTTTCTGTTTTTCCCTTGTAGGTTGGTTTCACGGGAAAACGTATAACGTGCAGGCAGCACCGGTTGATCCGAGCAAGAGGAGGGCTCCCTCTGGCTCTACTCCGAAGAAGTCCCCTATGCCTGGGAAGACTGCTGGGGCCTCTGGTATACTTTTTTTCTTTCTTCTCTTATGGTATACTTGTGTTTTTTCTTACATTGTTTTCCTTGTATTGTTAGGGCACTCTCCTTTGGTGACCGAGAGAGTCGTCTCTGTGGGAAAGGGCTCTGGACCTTCTAAGTCCAAGTCGCGGAGGTCCGACTCTGAGGCCGGGGCCTCGGCTGTCAAGAAGAAGAAGGCTGCAGATCCTCCTCCCCCTAGTGTTTGTCCCCCGACCCTGTCTCGCGACAAAGAGATAGTGGTCGAAGAGGCGCCTTCCCGAGCTGATAAAGGGAAGCGGCCTGCTGGTGATGGTGGGGTGGTCACTGGTTCTCCATCTCCTGCCCCCCAGCCGAGGGAACGGTCGTCAGGTTCGTTTTTCTTTATGTCATTGATGCTTCTATGCTTGTATTTTTCTTTACCTAGCTTTATTTGTATAGGTGGGCCTTCGGCTTTGAGTCGAAAGGATTTTACGCGCCTTACCGACGAGGATATCGTTGGAGCTGAGTGGACTCCTTTTGCTGGGTTGAAGGAGTTCCACTTTGACAACGGTTCCTCCTTGCGCACCCCGGAGGTTGGCATTCGTGTGCTTCGCGGTGCCATCACTCCTGGTGATCGTGCTCCTCAGCCTAAGTCCCCTAAAGAGACTCGGCGCTTCATTCAGGGGGTGTTATCCCGCTATGTCCCTGTGAGTGGTGTCTCTCTTCCCTTTTTACTTTCATGTGATTGCTTTTCAAGTTACTTACCCCTTGTTTAATTTTCAGGGTATGTCCGACATGGTGAATATGTCGTCTCTTGCGCTTGAGCTGTCGGATGAGAAGAAGGCTCTTGAGGATAACCAGGTATCCTTGAAGGCCGAGCTTGCCACTGCTGCTGAGAAGGCTCGCCTGTCTGACTTGCAGATGCAGAAGCTTAGGGACCAGGTAGCTCTACTTGAGACTACCTCAGGTAGTTTGCGCCGTGAGGCTGATGTTGTGTCGTCACTCCATGCTGAGGAGTTGAGGAAGCTTGAGGCGAGGTGCCGGGCGGAGGAGAGAGCTGTTGCAGTATCTGAGTACAAAGCTTCCTCTGCCTTTACTGCTGATTACAGCGTTCGGCTGAACCAGGAGATGAACCAGTTTGGCGAGTACCTTGTTGATCACATCTTCCGTATTGATCCCCAGTTTCCCGTCCATGATCTGGGTGATTTTGGACCATATGCTACTGGTTATATGGCCGTTCTTAGGGGTCAAGCTGCCGTTGCTGATGAGCCTGCCCCTGCACAGGTGGATGCTATACCCGTGGATGTTGATAGTTCAGGCTCTCTTTCCACTTCTTCGAGCTTTGTTGGTGGTTCTTCCTCAGAGGGTCAGGACCGTGAGGACTCTCCAGCAGGCTCTGGTTGATATTCTGATATCTCTTTATCTTTGTACATATGACTTTACATTTCCTCCCCTTTAATGGGTTGAGTGTTTCTCCCCTTGATGGGTCGAGTTCATTTTGGGATTGCTATACTTGGGATGTTTTGTTGCTTTCCTTCTTTGCATGGTTGTGTTGGCGGTGTGTGGAACACCTGCCTTTGGTTGTGGTATGCATGGTGTGTGGAACACCTGCCTTTTGATGGGTACTTCATATGCTTCTGTATATATTCCTTTGATCATGGACTCTTCCTTTCCTTGTGCTTTCCTTTACTTATCTTTCTTTTGTGTTTTCCTTCACATCATACCTGCTATCTCATCAAGAAAAAACATTATGTGTTCTTCGTACAACTTTGCTTTGCAATTATTTTCTCATGGGATCCTTCTTAGTATGGTTCAATGATCTCTTCTGATACCCTTTAAATGGTATATATGGTACTGTTAGACCAAAGATACGCTCTTGGTGGGCGTCGAATCTGTTCGCGAGAAAGGCTCTCGGAGGGCACTTAACGTTTCACAGGATAGGCTCCCGGAGGGCACAAGTTAGACCAAAGATACGCTCCTGGTGGGCGTCGAATCTGGTAGTTTGAAATCTACCTCAAGATACGCTCTTGGGGGCGTCGAATCTGGTAGTTTGAAATCTACCTCAAGATACGCTCTTGGGTGCGTCGAAGGTCGTAGTTTTTAGAAACCACTCTCAAGATACGCTCTTGGGGGCGTCGAAGTTCGTAGTTTTTTGAAACCACTCTCAAGATACGCTCTTGGGGGCGTCGAAGTTCGTAGTATGAAAACTACTCTCAAGATACGCTCTTGGGGGCGTCGAAGGTCGTAGTATGAAAACTACTCTCAAGATACGCTCTTGGGGGCGTCGAAGGTCGTAGTATGAAAACTACTCTCAAGATACGCTCTTGGGGGCGTCGAAGGTCGTAGTATGAAAACTACTCTCAAGATACGCTCTTGGGGGCGTTGAGGGTGTTGTTACTTGGAAGTCATATCTATATAAGGATAACATAATGATTATATCACCACATTGTTTGAAAGATACTTTTGAGTAACTTCTACTTCATTAGGAGCATTCGTGTTTTATGTACACTTGGGGTGCCTTGGATGGATCTAGACACCCTTTGGAGGAAATCAAAGATAGTTGTGGAGTCGGAGTAATTTCTTGAGTTATCCTTCTCAAAAGTTGTTTTTGGAAAACTTAAAATGCTTGAACGCGCAAAATGCTGAATATTAAACTAAGGATATGGGGTGGTGAGTGTGTCTGTTGCCACGTACTCCTTAAGGCCTCCTTTGTAAATCATCTCCTCCACTTCTATCTTGAACACCATGCAATCATTGGTTTGATGCCCCCAGGTCTCATGGTATTCACACCAACCCTGTGCATCTCTTCCTAGGAAGGCCTTGCCCTCCTCCTTGCATGTTGGTAGCTCTTCCTTGAGGTACTCCTGGAAAAAAATTTCTATCTTCATTGTAAGGGGTGTGAATTTGAAGTTTACACCTCCTTCCATTGTGTCAGTCTGTCTTCCTTCTTCAAGGACTTCTTCCCATTGCCCTATCTCTTTTGCGAACGCCTTGTCCAGCCTCTCTTTGAGCTCCCTCATTGTGCTTGTCATGACCACCTCATAGAGCCCTCCATATGCTTCAAATGAGGTTGGATGCATGTTTCTAAGGAAGGCCCTTACGGCCTCTCTTCTTGTGATGTCCATGCTTGCACCATAGCTGAAGAATCTCCCAAAGTAGCTTGATATGGACTCCTTTGGCATTTGCTTGATGTTGTCTATATATCGGAAACCCTTTTCAATGGATTCCCTGGTTCTCTTTCCTTCTGCATTCTCTGGCTGCCAAGGTATGCTTGTTATCCTTACAGCCTTACCTCCCTGCTTCTTCTTAGCTAGTCCTTGAAAGAACTGCCTACTCAGGCGGAGTGCAACTCCCTTTTTCATCTTTCCCTGCCTTAGTCTTTTCATCATCTTCTCTTTGTCTTGGATGGCCCCGGTCATGACCATAGCCACTGTGTCTGACTTGTGTGATCCACGTCTCATGGAGTTGACGTAGCACTGCCTTGCAGTGCGTTGATCACCTAAGACTTCTCCAATTCCGTTTTCAGTTATATACTTCAGCTTCTTATGCACGGTATATGGCACAATTTCGTATGGATTTATGGTTGTCCTTCCTAGGATCCCGTTGTAGGCTCCCAGGCTTTCAACCACCATGAAGTTGACGTTCACTCTTAGCTATGTCCATCCCTGGCCCATGGTCACTGGCAGGGTTATCATTCCTTGACTGGTTTGATGTCTGCCTTTGTTTTTCCTATCTCTTCCAGGACCCTTAGGCTTAGGAGGTCTGCAGAGCTGCCCCCATCTACCAGTATTCTTTTTACATCGAAGTTATCGATGTCCATCGTGATGACTAAAGCATCATCATGTGGGAAGACAATATGACTCTTGTCCTTCTCCTAAAACTCAATCTTCATCTCCTCTCCTTCTCGTGGTCTCTTTCTCCACTTTGGTACTGAGCCCAGCTTGGATGCATAAACTTCCCTTGCATTAGCTGTTGGGCCACCTGATGCCACTCCTCCATGTATCATGTTTATAGTCCCCCTCTTGTTAGGTGGGGGATTATA
The DNA here is from genome assembly GCA_036873135.1 of Clarkia xantiana subsp. parviflora. Classification (NCBI taxonomy): domain Eukaryota; kingdom Viridiplantae; phylum Streptophyta; class Magnoliopsida; order Myrtales; family Onagraceae; genus Clarkia; species Clarkia xantiana. Next base: position 6,269,149 of record JAPTYO010000017.1, on the reverse strand, counting down.
ATCTACCTTGTCTTTGCCTTTTTCCTTGTATGATGGCCCTAGCTGTATGCTGTTGCCACCGTGATCAACAAACTGTTTTAGCTCCCCTCTCTGGATGATATTGTTGATACTTAGCTTCAAGCTAAAGCATTCGTTCGTATCATGCCCATATGCCTCATGGTTATCACACCATCTATCCTTGTGTGTCCCTACCATTGGCGCTCTCCATCTTCCGGGGGCGACCATAATTTCTGGTTTCTCATCTCTCTCAGGACCACTATTGGGGTGGTGTTCAATGGTATGAACTTGATAACATTTATTTCCCTAGCCTTCAATGGCTCACCCATCTGATTTCTTTGTTGAGGCGGACACCACTCCTGTTGCCTTATGGGTTGAGGTGCCTGAGGTGGCTTTCCCTTATTCTGCTTTGTATTGTCCTCCTTTGCTGCTTGAATCTTGGCTTTCTTACTCACCCTGTGCCTCTCTAGGTCTATATGAGTTTTCACTCTCCCTGCTAGCTCCTCTAAGGTGCTTGCCGGTTTCTTGGCCATCTTTTCTGACAATGTGGACCCGAAGCGGCCTAGGTTTCTTATGAAGGCTCTTATTATTTCACCCTCGGTGATGTCGCCCTGTATGTCTGCTATGTTCTGGTTGAACCTAGTGTAGTAATCAGCCAAAGATTCATCATTTTCTTGCTTTACATCATCTAGGGAGCCTGTTCCTTTGAGTAGCTTCCTTTCTCCTAGGTATCTCTGAAGAAACTTCGCCTTTAGCTGCGCCCATGAGTGGATGCTCTCAGTAGGTAGGCTAAAGAACCAATGTGACGCCACCCCTGATAGGGTGTTTGGAAATAAGAGTGCCTTGTAGCGCTCATCAGTAGTTCTCCCGAATAGAGAGGCTTCATGCTGTTGAATGTGCTCTAAAGGGTCTCCCTTGCCATTGTACTTTGCTATCTGTATTGTATGCAAGGAGTCTGGCACTTTGTTCATTTCCAACTCCCTCGTGAAGGGGTGGTTCGTGTTGTCACTCAGGCAGTGCAGTCCGTTTCTCTTTGACTCACTCATCTTCCTCACTATCATGGCTTCTATCTCCTCCGGGGTAATCATCACCGGCGTTGAAGTATAGTCTCTCTGCTATCCTCCATAGTTATAAACTGGGCTTACTGGATCCCTTGTCCGTGCTGGTACGGACTGTAGGCGTATCCCTGATATCCCTGTTGGGGTACTTGGTGGAATTCCTGCCTTCTTGGAGGTCTTGCCTGTCTGTCTGCCCCCAGCGGGGTGTATGCCCTGGCGTCCTGCTGTGTCTGTTGTTGCCTTGGAGGCACAAACTGCTGCCTTCCCTCTGGGGGTGGCCCTTGGTTATCTCTCCTTTGTTCTTCTCGCTGCCCTGTTGGAGGGTGCGAGTGGTGTTCTTCTTCTGGGACTTGTTCTTCCTCATGAACTTCTTCTTCTTCATGCTGGTGTTGCCTTCCCTGCCTGTTCCTCAGAGTCTCTCTATAGGCTAGTAGCTCATCCAATGCGCTCATCAACCCCAGAGTCACTGTATGTGCTCCTTGTGAGTATGCGGGCCTTGTGTTGGTTGTGTGGGCGCGATTGTCGTTCCTTTGAGCCGGCATTCCATATGGATATCCTTGAGGTGTTGCCTCATAGTAGTATCCCTGAGGAGGTGCCGTGTATTGGGATGGCACTCCTTGTTGCTCCCCCTCTCTTTGTGGCCTCCTAGCCAATGGAGTTGAGGCTGTGGAAGACTCAGCCCCAGCTGGGCGTGAAGGTCCTCCTTCCTGGTTGTTAGGCTGGGGTGCCTGTGGGGCTACCTGAGGCTCTGGGTGTACAGGATGTTTCTCTGGGTTAGGCTGCCTTGCTGGAGGTATAGGCTGTCTCTCTCGCCTATTGCCCCCAGGTGGGCGATTATGTCTAGACGCTAAGCTATTCGTCATCGCTCTTGTGATTGCCAGGCTTTCTATTCGAAACCCACAGACGGCGCCAAGTGTTAGGTTAAAGGTTTCAGGTCAACGGGTCGCCGGCCTAAATCCTACTCCTCACTGGTGAACTAGCGGATCCTGTGCTTCCTGAGTTCGGTCGTTTTGATCCGTATCCTTCTTGCCTTCTCCTTCTCTTCTACACATGCCCTGCAAGAGGGGCAATACCAAGCACGGAGGGGGGGGGGGGTGGTGCTTGATGTACCCTCTCCGATGCTTAAGTCAGTACGTTTCTTTCTAGAGAGATAAAGCTAGAGAGATGTCAGAGCTAAATTGCACAATTAGCCAAGATGATCAAATGAATGGTGGAAAGGTTGTATTTATAGGCAACGGTGTCATTAAGATGGCTTAATGACATCGTGAACCTTTAAACACAATTAATTAGTCCTTGATCACATAATTAAAACCTTAAAGCACGGAGTGGTCGGCGGAAAGAATCTGAGTGTGGAAGTCGGAAAATGGTACCGGGGCCCTTGGGGGTGGGGAGAAAATCCGACCCTCAAGGGTAGGGGTTGGGTGTGGCCACCCAACCCTTCCCTAGAGGAGATAGGGTTGGCCCACCCGATTTCCCCTAGGGGAGATCGGGTTGGCTGACCCGATCTCCCCTAGGGGAGGTCGGGTGTGGCCACCCGACCTCACCTAGGTGAGTTCGTCGCGGTCCGGACGAGTATTTTCGCCTCATCCGGACCGTTGGTGTTTCGGCGGGGTGTTTTGGTCGAAGTTTCGATTTATAATCATTAACGGGGTGATCAAAATAAAACGATTTGGAAGTCAACGGGTTCAAATTGGGCGTATATCCATCACGCACTAGGACAGACAAGTTGTGATGGTTGCAATTGCCTAGGATTCATGTTTAGAAACAAGCTTGATTAACTGTAAGCAAGAATTGCAAGTCAGCCCCTAATATTTTAAAAATGTTTAAAAAAAAAAAAAGCCAGTCGCCAAATATGCATGTTTGATGTGTAAGTGTTCATGTATGACACATATGCTTAAATGTTGAGGATGTAGCTGCATGTGATAGTTTACTTAGAAAGTATAATTATGTATATGCTAGCATGAGTTCCTCGGAACATTAGACGCATGACGCGTATGCATGATGTGCGGTTTGGTTGATGAATTTGGCTTGCTATGATGATTTACTAGTGAAGTAGAATTGTATATGCATGCGTAAGTTCATCGGAACATTTTTAAATACAAAAGGGCCTTGGGAAAGCCAAGATCGGGTATGCTTATTTCAAAGTTCCCGTTCCGGTAATTTGCGAATAAAACCGTTTTAAGAGACTGATCTACTGGATTGAAGAGTATGTTAATGTGAACTCTTTCACGAACCCCCTTCCCTCGGTTTACTGGCGGTCGGTTGGTTTAGATGACTGAGGAATCATTATTTGTCGTATTCCATCTTAATAGATATATGATGTATGCAATTCTTTCTCAAAAATGTTATTGTCTCCCTGAATATGCATGATTATCGATGTGTTAGTTTTCATGGCTGGGTCAGTACACTTCTATGAACCTCGCATTCTAGATGGTATGAATTATGATGCATGGAGTGAACATGTAAGGGAACTTCTCATGGGTGAAAATACACATGAATGTATTGATACTGAAATAGGAAGGACACTGGTGGATGAATACGGCAATCTTAAAACCCGTCAAGGGATAAGAGGCCTTGAGGATCGGAGAGCTTGTAAGGTGATATTGGCAGCCTTAGACAAAGAGGTTGCAGAGGACTTCAAACTCAACTACAGTGCTCTTCAGCTTTGGGTTGCCCTCAGAGTCCGTTTCGGCAAAGGGAGGGTAGCCGAAGCCAGAAAAGTTCTGTTAGAGTATGTTGCCATACTTTCCCAAGATGCTGGAGTAAAACCCCCGTCGGATCTTCAGGACGAAAGATCCAATTGGAGAATAGTACTCAATATAGCACATAGATATCCACTATCATGGTTAGTGGACGACAAATGATTAGGTTACTTGATCGAATCGTTAGGTTTACTATGGTCTTATTCGCCGAAAGCAACCAAAAGGTACCGGAAAGTTCCGCTATGCATCACCGCAAGAGATCGAGGGAATCAACAGAGGGAACAGGATCAAATCGGTCCATAAACGAGATCCGGTGTACAAACAATGTTGATTAGTGCCCTAAAAAGGTACGCCTCGTTTGCCACATATATAAAGTCGTTAACGTATTATATGACTAATGTCCCCTGATGATATTCACTTGTGAATATTTCTTTCAGGATCGTTGGTCAAGATGGCAGCAGTTCTCTTTGTATCTTTACATTTATCTTTTATGGCTTCGTAGATGATCTGAAATCAGACACATTGTCGTTATTACTCTTATTTGTTCATTTATTGTTTGAATTTTGGTTGATTAAGATTCAGATTTATTGAATAAAGTAGTTTCCATTCGATTCAAAATGAGATCTACTTGTCAAAATTAATCGACCCAATAAAACGGGATCGATTCGAAATGAAATTGAAACTGAAATATCCGCCAAGTCTAATTGGTCGGATCAAACAAATATGCTCACACTCATTCATCGAATATTGTGAAACATCGAAATACCATTGATCCATCGATTGCGTAGTTCTAAGAGCGTACTAATTTATCTCTTTCTTACTTGTTAGTACTCCATTATATAAATTTTGTAATGATGAACATGTGCAAAAACGATTAAATTAAATTGAATTTTGGAAATGAAACGATTTATACCATGGGTTGAACCTGGAATAGGTGCCATAGGCGCGTGTACCTAGAAAGACAGAACACATCGTTTTCAGAGTACGAATTTAATGATGAAGTGTTTTAATGAATGAATGTCGGAATTTTTATTTGCCTCCCTTTTTGGGAATAATTCATTCAATACTTTTACGATGAAAGAGGTATGCTCCACGAGCTGCCACGAACTCGTAAAGTATCAACTGTCGCATAAAGCGAAAGCCCAATGCACAGTTTAGAGATGGATAAGTCTTTGAGGTGAATTAGCAAATGAAAAGGATGATGTCTGTAAAATGACTCTCCCACTAAATGCCTTGAAGGAGAAGTTTGGTAAGACATCCATATCGATAACACACTTCAACAGGCATAGTTTGTAAACATAATGTTAGAGTTCAACAACGGACGTTCCCTAAGGGATGAAAAGCAGTTGACTCACATAAATGTAGAACTATGTTCCAACAAAATCGGTCAAACACGACGCCATAAAAGCTAAAAGGAACGACAATGAGTTAAATCGTATCATCATGCGACATTATTAAACAAGTATTTGAACTGAGAGTATGATAACCACTCTCAGAGGATACATGTTTAAATTAGCATGTGATAGTGGTGTCGTGGTCGAACATGAGACATTATATTGGATATCATACGTATGGTATCATACATATGGGGTCACTATCTAATTATGCTAAGTTATGTTAGTTCTAGTATTTGCAAATTAGTCCCTATTGTATCTAGGGTTTGGCATACTAGTCCTAGAGGTCTCCTATATAAAGGAGCCTCCACTCTATGTAATCACTAAGCAATTCTATTACAATGTTTCATATTAGTAAAGGATTGCTCTCTACATTCTCTCTCGGAAAATTTATGAAACTGCCCCCCCTGCGAAGTTGGAATTTGAAATATGCCCCTCAAAAGTTGGTTTTTATCAAAACGCCCCGTCCCGCTGATAATACCAGCGGGACGGGACGTGACATGTCAGCGGGACATGACATGTCCCGCTGACTACCACGCGGGATGATCTGTCATCCCGCGTGGTACTGTCCCGCTGGTATTACCAGCGGGACGGGGAACCCGACAAAACGGGTTCCCCTAGGCGCAGGCGCGCATGTGACTCTGTCCCATGCGCGCCTGCGCCTAGGGGAACCCGTTTTGTCGGGTTCCCCGTTCCGCTGGTAATACCAGCGGGACAGGCGGCTGGTTTCGGGAAAAGAAACCAGCCGCCGCCCAATAATGAACCCTAACCTTTTTTTTTTTTTTTCTACCTATCTTCTTCAATTCCCTTCTCCTCCTATAAAAGCCCCCTTTCTATACCATAGTAAAATATAATTCTCTTATCAATTTACTTATAAAAAGAATTATATTTTCAATCTTAAATTTTCAAGGGGGAATGGCTTACCATGGTGAAGGCAGTTCTTCCGGTTCAAGAAGAAGGATGAGTTTTGGCAAGGAACTGGGAGACAATACCGTTCTCTACATGAATAACGTACACAGGGCTAGTTTCGTCCACACGGACACGGTAAATTTTCTATTTTTTCTAGTAAATATAAATGTTTATATTGATACATAGATTAAATTAGATTGCGTAAATAGAGTACAATGCCAAATAAATATGTTATTGATACGAACGTAGATGTTTTTTTTTTGTTCGAAATAAAAGTATTTTTATAATTTTGAAATTAAAAAAAAAAAGTGAAAATCGAAATTTAAAGTAGAAATTACTGAGTATTGTTTTTAAATTTTGAAATTTGACAATATCTTTTTAAATGTCCAATTTAAAATTAGAAATCATAAATTAAAATTGATGTGCTTTAAAATGTAGAAAATTATTTTTGAAATTGTAGACTATTAATTAAAATTTTAATTAGAAGTTTAAATAACAAATCAGCGATTTTAGATAGTTTGAAATTATTGTCGAAATTGTGTAAAAAAAATTTCCGAATTGAAAAAAAAAATGTTAATTATTGTCTTTCGGTTCCAATTTAGTGTGTTATTAAATGTTAACCGTAATTACGAAATTTAATAGTTTTAATTTATTTTCTTATTTAAATACATAATATAAAAAATAAAAAATATTTTGTTTTCCAATTTCGAAATTATATTAGAAGTTAAAAAAAATTCAAATTAAAAAAATCAAAATGAAAAATATAGATTAGATTTTTTTTTTAATCTCTATATTAAAAAATAAAATAAAAATAGAAATTATGGTGCTATTAAATTTTGAAATTAATTACGAATTTTCATGGTTTCTTATTAAATACGAGAAAAAATTTAAAATTATTGGGTTTTCAAATGTTAAAATTATTCTAGAAATAGTAAAAAAAATCAAATTAAAAATAACATTATTGAAAAATAGAGATTAAATGGTTATTTTTTTTTTTAAATTTCTACTTAAAAATAGATATTACTGTGCTATTAAGTGTTGACATAATTTACGAAAATTTTGAAAGTTTTTATTATTTAAAATGTCGAATTTATAGCGTTTTCAAATAGGGTTTCTACGAGTTCTGTAGAAATAATAAAAAAAAACTAAACTCTCAAATAAAATTAAAAACAGGATTTAAAAATAGAGATTAGATTAGACTTTTTTTTTTTTTTTACATTTTGAATATAAAAACATAAACTAGAGTGTTATAATATATTAAAAGTATTTATGAAATTTGATAGTATTTTTAAATGTTGATTTTAAATAGAGAAATTAGAATTATGAAAAATAGATATTGGACATTATTGAAGAAATATTTTTACATTGAAAAAACTTTGAAAATAAAATTGACGAATTAATTATTTTTAACTAATAACGAATAGTTTCATGTTGATAGATCGAGACTCCGTGGCCCGAGTCACACTTTAGATGTGCAAAATTGTGGGAGATAGACGCCCGAACTGCGGGGTTCGTCGACCGGGCAGGCTTTCTTGATGCAGGATTGACATCTCGTATTGAGGTAGATGTTGGAATGATGCATGCTTTAGCGGAGAGGTGGCGACCAGAAACCCACAGTTTTCATCTTCCTACAGGTGAAATGACGATTACTCTGAAGGATGTGGCGATGATCTTGGGGTTAAGGATAGATGGTCCGCCGATATCAGACCATTACAGAGATGGAATTGTATTAGATCCCGAAGTTTCAGTTGCGGGATTTATGAAAAATCACACTCTATCTCTTTTCCAGCGTTTGTTTGGTGAACAACCGCCTGCCGACGAATTAATCAAAGGGACGTGTGATCTCAAGTGCAGCTGGTTGAAGAACACTTTCTTGAAAGAAAAAAACCATCCTCAGTTCAAAACAGACGATGATGAAGAAGCAGAAAAGAGAGCAAGAGCGTATATATTGTGTCTCTTAGGGACAGTTTTATTCGCAGACTCCAACGGATCGTTGGTGCCACTGCAATATTTATATTTTATCGAAGATCTGGACGTGTGCAGTCTATACAGTTGGGGTTCTGCTGTATTGAGCCACTTGTACAGGGGATTGTGCAAGTGGACTTGTAAAAAGTCAGCGACCAACATCGGCGGTTGTGGTGTGCTAGTACAGGTATTGAAAGTGCATTATTAATATTATTAATTACTTATATTATGTAATGGCATTTATCTCATATATAGGTGTGGTGTTGGACATATCTCGCGCTTGGTAGACCCACGTGCTTTGGTCATGTTGAGGCTGGTCGTGCTGTCGGTTGTTGGTGGAGACAGAAAAAGAGTTCAAAGAAAACTGTCCAATCTCGTACTAGGTGGTTTTACCGAGATGAACTTAAGATATTGAAGAACTCTGCGGTATTAAAATTAAATAATCGATCATTAGAATGGCTTATTATATTTATAGTTAATATGTTGACTCTAATATTGTTATAACACAGGTTACTTGGAACCCATGGACCGCGGAAGTTGCATCAATAATGCCACAAATTGCCAGAGAAGGTTGGGAATTGGCATACTTACAACTACCTCTGATCCACTTTAACTCTGTTGAATATCAACTGCCACAACGAGTGTATAAGCAGTTAGGCTTTGGATTTTATATCCCCGAGGTGTTCCCTGATCGACAATTATGGGATCGCCTCCACTCGTGTGCCCAATGGCATAAGTCACCGGCAACACCGTGGCATGTTACCCATGAGGTGTACATATTGTTGTGGAAAAACCGCAATGATCGTGATATGTATCCTATCCCTGAGCCCGAATGTGTGAGGTCGAAAGAATATTTCAAGTGGTATCGTCGTATTACAACTTATTTAGCTAAAGATCACCCAGAAGTTGAAGTTGAAGCTGAAGAAGTTGAAGAACAACGACCACTGCATGTTCGCCCTTCGCAGGGGTATCTCGGTCAACACGGTGACATGATAAGCTACATGGTAAGACAAGTGAAATATATCTTTATAAGTCTACAATTAAGTCATTCGAATAACCACTGTTACATGAATTGTTGAACAGGCGCGTGGCTACAGTCTTATGTATAAACAGATAAGAAAATTGATGCATGACAATGGCCCTCCTAAGGAACGTTACAAAAAAATGATGGACATCACAACTCATTGCTTGACTGTTTCTGGGCAACATGACATGCTCAATATACTTGAAGATGGAGAGATGTCTGACTGTAGCATCGAGGAGGAACGTTAAGACGCACAAGAAATGGATATACCTGATTCCCAACCTCCAATGGCTACTCAGTTTTCACAACCAGGATTTGTACAAGATAGGGTCGCCATGTCACAGTCTGCAAGGCCCGGCCCATTTCCTGGGCCTTATCCAACACCAGTCGGTCCTTATCCACCACTGCGTGGGTCTATTTCTTCACAGCCTGGGCCTCTCCAAGCACCGTCTGGGCAGTTCCCACCTTCTTATTACGGCTATTACAACCCGTATATTGGGTATCAACCACCTCCCGGTGGGGGGAACTAAACGTTATTGTAATGTTATTTTGATATATCTTTTTGGATGATTGAAACACAAGAATGCTTCTTTTTTTTTTTTTTGCGATAGACGTTTTGTGATAATATTATATTTTCTACTGACTAAATATTAATGTAGTTACTAGTTAGTTCATGGTTAGATTAGGTAAGTAATGAACTAAGATTTATCACTTATTATCTATATTATGTGACCATACAAAATTTGTCATAAAAATATATTAGCATAAATATATAACATAGGAAAAACAGTTTTTCTGACCGTATGAAATATTATAAGATTTTATTAAAGTAATAGTCAAACACATTGCAAAAATAACACAAATTAGCAACATATAAAATTCAGAATTTTAAAACAAGTTCATTAAAATACCAAGATTTAAAGTTACATTTAAAATAGAGAAATACAAATGATAACATTACAACAATAGCTTCATACATCATCATCAGCCGGTGGTTCGACTACCCGCAGTGGACAATTTCTCCTATTGTGTCCTTCAGTTTTACAGATACTGCACTTTCTCTTCTTGCCGGGTTCGCGCTCATCCATCTCGTTTGTCAACCTTTTATTTTTACGTCCCTTCCGAGAGACCATCATGGCTGGATCAACAACAACGGTGGGCCCCGTCCAGGGCGGCCATTCATCTATGTCAGGGAGTGGGTGAAATGGATAAGAATACGTGAGCTTGTAGTTTGCTATCCTGAAATGACCATTAACACCGTCGTAGTAACTTGTATTCGCCGCTCGGTAAGCGCACACGGCGTGTCTGCACGGTCGGCGATACAACTTCCACTCTCCGCAGGTACATTGTTTTGTCGTTATGTTTACAACCTTAGCTTCACAACCTTGAGCAGAAACATGGTACTCTACGCCTTGGTGATATGTCCTAGCAGTGAAGTTCCTGGACGCCTCCTCAGCTTTTTCTAGAAAAAGTCTAACATTCTCAAGATACAAATGTCCTTGAGAAATTTGCGTGTTCACTTTCTTCGTCCGGTCCACCCAATAGGTATTCATTCGTTCGAATGACATTATAAGGATCGCAGTGATAGGTAAGGACCTTGCATTCTTCAACACATTGTTGAAGCACTCAGACTGATTCGTTGTCATGTTCCCGTACCTCCAACCCTCGTCATGCGATAGAGACCACGTACTAAATTCACCACAACTTTCCAGGAACGATCTGTACTTTCCGTTATCGGCTTCATACCATTGGGCATACAATTTTTGAAACAACTTCTTCGAGGGAGTCCAAACCATATCGCCGAATTTTCGCTTCAGCTTCGCGTCCTTAAACTTGGTATTGAAGTTGCTCAACAAATGACGAGCACAGTATCGGTGGACACCTTTGTCTTCTTGCACGTACACTTGTTTGACCGCCTTTAATATACTGATGTGACGATCAGATATGATGCATACCTTACGTCGATCACACGTCACATGTGCGCGTAGTTGCTCTAAAAACCATATCCACGTCTCGTCACGCTCTTTGTCACACAGACAGAAGGCCAACGGTACGATTTGGTTATTAGCATCGTATGCCACAGCCACAAGAAGTTTTCCTGTGTACTTGCCGTATAAATGTGTGCCATCAATGCTAATTAACGGTCTGCAGTGTTTAAAAGCCGATATTGAAGGCCCGAAAGCCCAAAAACATTTGTCGAATGTCGTTTCTCCATCAGCTTGATTACTCACCGTCTTGAATTCAAACCGATAAACCGTACCGGGATTGTAATACGCTATTGCGACCATATGAGGTGGAAATATCTGGAAAGCCTCTTCGTGAGTTCCGTATATCCTCTCAATGACATGACATTTGGCGTACCAAACTTTCTGGTAAGTTGGCCAAACTTTGTATTCTTGTTTTACAATTCCGCGTAAATCAACAATCGTTATGGCGTTGTTATTTTTAACGAACGGATAAAACAAATCTTCCATTAAGCGACTATCAAGTAGCCTGTTCTGGGTGACTGTAGTACTGTTTACACATGAATGTGGTGGGCCCACACTCGTGATCTCCGAACATCCCAACTTTTGTTTGGAACAACGGAGTGACCAAGAACATGTATCGTGTGTGCAACAGTACACTATTCGCGTAGTGTCTGATTTCTTCGTTTTTGCTTCACGCTCATGCCTGATGTGCCACCTTTTCACCGTCCTTTGGAATTCAGCTTTGTCGACATACGTATTTTGAACTACAAAATCATCCACATATTCGGTCGATTGCCCGCCATGCCTACTCCAATCACTTGAGTCCAATCCATACTGCCAGTCACCGGAAGTCCAGTCCTCTTGACATTCAACTTGTTTCCATCGTTCACGAGATTCTACTAGAGCAGGAGACTCATCTTCAATGTAAATTTCTTCTTCTTGCATGTCCTCCTCTCCGCGCACATCGTCTTCTTCTTGATTTTCGACGACCTCGCCTACATCTGCATCTTGTTCTACACCATCAACGTTGCTGCATTCTCCTTCTTGCACGTCGTTGCTGCAGTCTCCATCAGGTCTGGCGCTCCTGTAAAGTCTTTCAATTAAGGTGTTCGTGCAATCTGGATCAGGTATTGAGGTGCTGCATTCTCCATCAGTGGGAGCTCCGCCCATTAATCCTAGTTGTAACATATGACGGGACAGATCATACCCACCAAACTCTTCTACATCGTCATCCACTCCAGCTCTAGGAACGACAATGATCTCCACCGGGGACTGGTAGCTGGACATAATACTTCCCCACATTTCGAATGTGGTGATTGCATTCCACCCATCCCGTAAAACGATCCCAAGAAGAGGCCTTGATATACCGCAGAGTCGCATTGCATGGATTTTTGCTTCGCGAAATGTAATACCGCGATGACATTGTAGCTCAACATATGTACCGCCGTGTATTTGAATATGCCAGCTACTAATGACCTAGACGTCATAGCGAAAAAAAATGTAAAACATTTTCTTATATGTAGAATATAAACCGAATTAGAAGCGTCGTATAAATTCTACGGCACTCTAAATTCAGATCCGTTTGCAGAATTGGACTTCCCTAATAACTAATAATTTGTACTAATTTTTTCAAATATTTCTAAAAATTCACATTTGGCCCGAACACGGCGTTTTAAGGGGGGTGAACACCGTTCCGTGCTTAAAACCCTAAATTTTGAAATTCTCAAAAAAAATTGAAAAATTTACATACTCCTAATTGTATAATAAATTCAATAATTCTCGAGTTTCATTGCATTTGGAGTTGTAAATAAGCGGTAGTCCTAAATCAAATTTCATACGTTAATTTGTGTTTTTTTTTTAAACTTTGACAAGCTCGTATAAATTCTACGGCACTCTAAATTCAGATCCGTTTGCAGAATTGGACTTCCCTAATAACTAATAATTTGTACTAATTTTTCAAATTTTTCTAAAATTTCGACATTTGGCCCGAACACGGCGTTTTAAGGGGGGTGAACACCGTTCCATGCTTAAAACCCTAAATTATGAAATTCTCAAAAAAAATTGAAAAATTTAAATACTGTTAATTGTATAATAAATTTAATAATTCTCGAGTTTCATTGCATTTGGAGTTGTAAATAAGCGGTAGTCCTAAATCAAATTTCAGACGTTAATTTGTGTGTTTTTTTTTTAAACTTTGACAAGCTCGTATAAATTCTACGGCACTCTAAATTCAGATCCGTTTGCAGAATTGGACTTCCCTAATAACTAATAATTTGTACTAATTTTTTCAAATATTTCTAAAAATTCGACATTTGGCCCGAACACGGCGTTTTAAGGGGGGTGAACACCGTTCCGTGCTTAAAACCCTAAATTTTGAAATTCTCAAAAAAAATTGAAAAATTTACATACTCCTAATTGTATAATAAATTCAATAATTCTCGAGTTTCATTGCATTTGGAGTTGTAAATAAGCGGTAGTCCTAAATCAAATTTCAGACGTTAATTTGTGTTTTTTTTTTAAACTTTGACAAGCTCGTATAAATTCTACGGCACTCTAAATTCAGATCCGTTTGCAGAATTGGACTTCCCTAATAACTAATAATTTGTACTAATTTTTTCAAATTTTTCTAAAAATTCGACATTTGGCCCGAACACGGCGTTTTAAGGGGGGTGAACACCGTTCCGTGCTTAAAACCCTAAATTTTGAAATTCTAAAAAAAAATTGAAAAGTTTACATACTGTTAATTGTATAATAAATTCAATAATTCTCGAGTTTCATTGCATTTGGAGTTGTAAATAAGCGGTAGTCCTAAATCAAATTTCAGACGTTAATTTGTGTTTTTTTTTTAAACTTTGACAAGCTCGTATAAATTCTACGGCACTCTAAATTCAGATCCGTTTGCAGAATTGGACTTCCCTAATAACTAATAATTTGTACTAATTTTTTCAAATATTTCTAAAAATTCACATTTGGCCCGAACACGGCGTTTTAAGGGGGGTGAACACCGTTCCGTGCTTAAAACCCTAAATTTTGAAATTCTCAAAAAAAATTGAAAAATTTACATACTCCTAATTGTATAATAAATTCAATAATTCTCGAGTTTCATTGCATTTGGAGTTGTAAATAAGCGGTAGTCCTAAATCAAATTTCAGACGTTAATTTGTGTTTTTTTTTTAAACTTTGACAAGCTCGTATAAATTCTACGGCACTCTAAATTCAGATCCGTTTGCAGAATTGGACTTCCCTAATAACTAATAATTTGTACTAATTTTTTCAAATTTTTCTAAAAATTCGACATTTGGCCCGAACACGGCGTTTTAAGGGGGGTGAACACCGTTCCGTGCTTAAAACCCTAAATTTTGAAATTCTAAAAAAAAATTGAAAAATTTACATACTGTTAATTGTATAATAAATTTAATAATTCTCGAGTTTCATTGCATTTGGAGTTGTAAATAAGCGGTAGTCCTAAATCAAATTTCAGACGTTAATTTGTGTTTTTTTTTTAAACTTTGACAAGCTCGTATAAATTCTACGGCACTCTAAATTCAGATCCGTTTGCAGAATTGGACTTCCCTAATAACTAATAATTTGTACTAATTTTTTCAAATATTTCTAAAAATTCGACATTTGGCCCGAACACGGCGTTTTAAGGGGGGTGAACACCGTTCCGTGCTTAAAACCCTAAATTTTGAAATTCTCAAAAAAAATTGAAAAATTTACATACTCCTAATTGTATAATAAATTCAATAATTCTCGAGTTTCATTGCATTTGGAGTTGTAAATAAGCGGTAGTCCTAAATCAAATTTCAGACGTTAATTTGTGTTTTTTTTTTAAACTTTGACAAGCTCGTATAAATTCTACGGCACTCTAAATTCAGATCCGTTTGCAGAATTGGACTTCCCTAATAACTAATAATTTGTACTAATTTTTTCAAATTTTTCTAAAAATTCGACATTTGGCCCGAACACGGCGTTTTAAGGGGGGTGAACACCGTTCCGTGCTTAAAACCCTAAATTTTGAAATTCTAAAAAAAAATTGAAAAATTTACATACTGTTAATTGTATAATAAATTCAATAATTCTCGAGTTTCATTGCATTTGGAGTTGTAAATAAGCGGTAGTCCTAAATCAAATTTCAGACGTTAATTTGTGTTTTTTTTTTAAACTTTGACAAGCTCGTATAAATTCTACGGCACTCTAAATTCAGATCCGTTTGAAGAATTGGACTTCCCTAATAACTAATAATTTGTACTAATTTTTTCAAATTTTTCTAAAAATTCGACATTTGGCCCGAACACTATGTTTTAGGGGGATGAACACCGTTCGCTGCTGAAAACCTAAATTTTGAAATTCTCAAAAAAATTTGAAAAATTTACAGACTGTTAATTGTATAATAAATTCAATAATTCTCGAGTTTCATTGCATTTGTAGTTGTAAATAAACGGTAGTCCTAAATCAAATTTCAGACGTTAATTTGTGTTTTTTTTTAAAACTTTGACAAGCTCGTATAAAGTTTACGGCACTCTAAATTCAGATCCGTTTGCAGAATTGGACTTCCCTAATAACTAATAATTTGTACTAATTTTTTCAAATATTTCTAAAAATTCGACATTTGGCCCGAACACGGCGTTTTAAGGGGGGTGAACACCGTTCTGTGCTTAAAACCCTAAATTTTGAAATTCTCAAAAAAAATTGAAAAATTTACATACTCCTAATTGTATAATAAATTCAATAATTCTCGAGTTTCATTGCATTTGTAGTTGTAAATAAACGTTAGTCCTAAATCAAATTTCAGACGTTAATTTGTGTTTTTTTTTTAAACTTTGACAAGCTCGTATAAATTTTACGGCACTCTAAATTCAGATCCGTTTGCAGAATTGGACTTCCCTAATAACTAATAATTTGTACTAATTTTTTCAAAAAGTATTGAATTTTTTTTTTTACTGATTTTTAATATAATTTAATTTACAAAAATTGTTTTTGTTAAATAAATTAAAATTTCTACTTTATTTCAGTACAAACAAAAATTATCATATTTTTTTTAACATAATAGTTGTACTATATATATCATTTTTTTATTCACATACGATATACGTGAAAATTATAATTTTCAGAATACAAAACAAATAAACAAAAATTAATTTTTGTCTTACATTATAATTTCTACATTATTTCATCACAATAAAAATGTCATCATATCCTATTATTTTTTTTATTTCACATAATAGCTGTAATATATACATCATTATAATCTATATATGTGAAAATCCTTATTTTCGAAATTTAAACAAAAATCATACAAAATTACGTTTTCTTAATTACATTATAATTTCTACATTAGTTCAGCACAAAAATAATTATCATAATCTCTTATTTTTATATCTTACATAATAGTTGTACTATACATATCATTATAATCAGAATACTTAGTAAAAAAATAACAGTATGTTACCTTTCTTTTGATAAACAACTTCTGATATGTCACAACGTACTCAAATGAGTTGGCATTCCTGAAAATTTTCCAAAAAACATATATTGTAGCATTATAACAACATATATTAACTATAAAAAGTCTAAATTTGATAAGCGTACATTACATTACCTTAGTTTGAAACAACACAAAGGAAATATAAATTTTAACATTGTAGAAGGGGGTTTCATTTATAGGCTAGGGCAGAAATAAATCGGACCAGCTGCTGGTCCGGTTTTGACCGGCAGCTGGTCAATAGGACCAGCAGCTGGTCAATAGGACCAGCAGCTGGTCAATAGGACCAGCAGCTGGTCAATAGGACCAGCTGGTCCCGCTGGTATTACCAGCGGGACGGGGAACCCGACAAAACGGGTTCCCCTAGGCGCAGGCGCGCATGGGACAGAGTCACATGCGCGCCTGCGCCTAGGGGAACCCGTTTTGTCGGGTTCCCCGTCCCGCTGGTAATACCAGCGGGACAGTACCACGCGGGATGACAGATCATCCCGCGTGTTAGTCAGCGGGACATGTCACGTCCCGTCCCGCTGGTATTATCAGCGGGACGGGGCGTTTTGATAAAAACCAACTTTTGAGGGGCATATTTCAAATTCCAACTTCGCAGGGGGGCAGTTTCATAAATTTTCCTTCTCTCCCACCACTCTTCGATTATAAAGTTTTATATGGTATCAGAGTTAGTTTCGATCTTGGTGTTTTCATTTCAATTTCGTTTTTCAATTTTTCCGGAAATTTACCAGAAAATCTGAAATTGCCGTAGGTCAAGTCCCTAGCCCCGAAAAATACCCATTTGATTTACACCTGTTCTTCCAAAATTGACATCACCAATCGACCCCGCAACCTCCGGCGAACATTCTGCAGTTTCCGGCGCTGTCAGCAACCACCGCACGCGCTCTCACGCGCGGCCGCGTGAGCTGCGCCCCGTCGGCGCGTGCAGGCCACGCGCCACCTTCTCGTGGTCCAATCGCCGCCGTTTTGACATCCCTAGAATCGTCTCGACGAGCTGAGTCCATTGCGATACTTTTCGTCGCATTTTGAGGTGATTTCAAATCTCGATTTTACTGAGATGTTTCGGCTGGATCTTGTATTTTCAGCAATGTTACTGTTCCATTGATTTACTGTTCATACTGGTTTGAACTTGCCGAAATCTGCTGTCCCGGGTTGAGTATTATGGCTGGAATCGTTTTTTGCTGCGGTTTATATGTTGTTTTTTCTGGATTTGCTGCTGTAAATGCTGAAATTTTGCTAAAAATTGCTGAAATTGCTGGAAATCGGCTGAAAATTGCTGGAAATTGCATAAATGTGCAGAAAATTGCTGTTTTTAGCTGAAATTGCTGAAATTTACTGTGCCGTGATGGATATGCTGTGGTTTTGATGATATTATGATGGATTCGAGCTATCGATAGCTTGATTGTTGGATTTCAACTGTTTTCAGTTGAATTTGTTGAAGATTGAAGTGTGGAGCTTCTTCTTCGGTTGAACATTATAGAAGAGTGGAACATAGGAACCTCAGCTTCATAGAAAGACTGAGACATTGAAACTTCACCTTCTGGAAGATTGAAACATAGGAACCTCTGCATTCGCAATAAGACTGAGACATTGGAACTTCATCTTCCGTTCAACAATTTTGTTTTCTGAATACTTCAAGGCCATAGGTGGCAACTGTCATCACTCCGCTGAGAGCATGATGAAGACCAACCGATTGTTGCTACACGTGGATTATCACACCTCTGAGAGACCATGAAGGCTACAAGTGGATGTTCACCTCTGAGAGCACAGTGGACCTTGAAGATTCATTTGAAGATTGAGCATGAATTGTCAAAGATTGAGATGTGCTTCGGATTGAAGAAGGAAAAGATGGGGGAATATTGGATATCATACATATGGTATCATACATATGGAGTCACTATCTAATTAAGCTAAGTTATGTTAGTTCTAGTATTTGCACATTAGTCCCTATTGTATCTAGGGTTTGGCATACTAGTCCTAGAGGTCTCCTATATAAAGGAGCCTCCACTCTATGTAATCACTAAGCAATTCTATTACAATGTTTCATATTAGTAAAGGATTGCTCTCTACATTCTCTCCCACCACTCTTCGATTATAACGTTTTATACGTTACATTCCTTGAGGATGAATCAACGCTTGGTGAAATAAAAACAGACGAAGTCTTGATCGACTTGGAGCAGGATAACGATGATAATCAGGTCCCACTTACTTCGAGTGGGAGATTTTGTAAGCATATGGTGATGGGCGCCGTAAATGGAAGCCCATTATATGTATATGTTACCTAAGTTAATTGGGTACATGTCACATTAGGACATTGTGTTAGATTACGGGGAGTAATCACTACAGATACTTAAACAAAGTACATGCTAGTAATCAGAATTACGCAGCGGAAGATTCGCACATACCTTCAATATGGTCTGTAGACCCAAGATCTTCTCTGGAGGGAGTTCACGATCCTCCGGTCGGGACCCGTAGAGGTTTTTGTTAGAGAAGCCTTACGCGGTACAAGCTCCACAGCAAAGCCTCTGATCGATTCTTGGCACGGGGTCAGATCTCTAGAGTGTTTGTTTGGAAAGAAAATTGGCACACCCTTGGGAGAAGGTAGGTTCGGCCGAAACCTAGATGGTGCGGGGTTGAGGGTTTTTCTCTCTAAAACAGTCTAATGAGGAAATAATGATTAACCCTAAGAATCCCCTAACACCATGTATTTATAGGAGGAGCAAAGTGGACAAAAGTCCACTTTGCCCTTAATAGGTATTTCGGCCGGCCATGCATAGGGGACGCCCATAATTTGGGCCTCTCATGTCAATTGGGATTTGGGTCTAGCCCAATTAACCTAATGTGACATTTACCTAATTTCCTTAGGTAAATTATACATATTATGGGCTACCAATTACGGCGCCCATCACCATATGCTTACAGCTCCCACTCGCCGGAATGGGAGGGTGCCTGTTAATGTATTGTCATCCAAATCTGCATCAACATTTCAGTCTTTCGATCTGCTCTTGCTTCTGAATAGTTCATACGAGGTTTGCCGTGCGACCGGCAGATACGACGGGCATCGTGCTACTCATCTGTTAGTAGTATTGTAGCGCCCCCTGAACGTTAATTCTCTTTTCTCCAATCAACCTGTTATAAACAATATTTATATTGTACCGTGCTCTAACTTAGGTCAGCTGTTAATTCTCATTTTTCCTAGTTTCCACATAGGAACACTTCTCCAAGGCATCCGTACAAGTATTCACAACCTTCAACTAATATCCGATTGGTGACCACCTAGTGAATACAAGAGTCGGTGAGAGTCGTTGAATTACAGGTGAACTTGACCATCCCCATCGCTCATATCTTTAGTCAGAGCCAACCGGTTTCCAAAGACATGGTCACTAGGCCTTTTTGTTCAGCATTACGCTTGTACGCCGGGAAGCGACCATTGAGCCTTACCTTAGATATGAGTTCTGAGTCTGTGAGGATACTTTAGATGCCTCTTCATAAGGCTCTTGGGATCAATCACACGCCCGAGGTGAAGAAGTTAGCGCCCGCCGGAATCACGAGGTTTCTTTCCTAGCACAACCGAGCTGTGACCCCGTGGTCGAACGTGGCACGCGCAGTATGAAGCACTCGTTGATAGCATACCTGAACCTTTTGGGTTGACATGAAAGGGATATGTCAATCATGTTATCACAGATTCTCATCTGGCCTAGAACGTGGTTAAATGACGAAAAAAGTTCATCACGACGATATGCTAAACGAAGATCATGTCAACTTACTTCGAAACTAGATAATCGTCTTGCTTAATCAGGTTTATCCCCCTGACTCTTAGCCAGTCTTGCTTGGTAGAGGCCTCCCTCCACCGCAAGACTACCGTACCTGTGTGACTAGGTAAGGCCCACATTCGACATAGTTTGGCAGAGGATTGCGTCCTCGTACGACTTAGTTTATAGACCGTAAATCTGATGTAATCAAAACATTATGACGTCGATTGATCATAAACTCAGTTGCAAATCTTTCGCTTAAAAAACGTAACTTTCTAATATCAAAATGTTATCACAGATACATGCCATTTCTAAAGCGTACGCAATCCAAGCAGTTTTACATGCTTTTCGAATACGTCCCTGCGTAGTGGTTTTGTAAATGGGTCCGCTACCTTGTTATTGGTGGACATGTATTCCATAGTGATTATATTGTCTACTACCATTAAAATTTAGCATGAAATTATTTCTCATCAATGTGTTTGGTCCTACTATGGTACTTCGGATTCTTAATTGCTGAATGGCTGCTTGATTGTCAGAGAAGACCTTCACATGTTTATTCTCAGCATCACCACCAAGCAGTGAAGTTAGAACCATTTTGAGCCAGACCGCTTCCTGTGCATTCTTAAAGAGAGCTACGAATTTCGATTCCATTGTGGACAGCGCGACTTAGGTTTGCTTCTTGCTCGTCCATGAAATGAAGGCATTTGCAAGGAGAAATGCTCCTCATGTAGTGAACTTACGATCATCCAAATCGCAACCACGGTCGGCGTCAATGTAATCGGTCAATTCTAACTTTCTGCCCTCAGAGCACAGTTCTAGTGCAAGATTGGAAATTTCGAATTCAAAACATCTTCTAGAGAAGGACTCAGTTGATTGAGTCGAAATATGTCGTCTAAAACGAATAATTCGTTATTTGAAAGGTACTGCCGACTATGCTCTGTGCTATAAGGGCGGGAAGTTAGAATTAACCGGTTACAGTGACGCCGACCATGGTGGCGATCCGGATGATCATAAGTTCATCACAGGGGGAGTGTTCCTCCTTGCTAAATCCGTCATTTCATGGACGAGTAAGAAGCAAACCTGTGTCGGGTTGTCAACGATGGAATCAGAATTCGTAGGTCTCTCTAAGAATGCACAGGAAGTAGTCTGGTTGAAAAGGCTTCTTACTACGCTGCTTAATGGTGACGTCGAGAGTAAACCTGTGAAGGTGTTCTCTGACAGTCAGGCAGCCATTGCGGCGGTTAAGAATCCGAAGTACCATAGTAGGACCAAACACATTGATGTGAAATTTTTTTATTCTAAATCTATGGTAGAAGACAATATAATCACTATAGAATACTTGTCCACTGATAATATGATTGCTGACCCATTAACTAAACCACTACGCACGGAGATATTCAAAAGGTATGTAAAACTGCTTGGATTAAGTAGGATTTAGAAATGGCATGTATCTGTGATAACATTTTGTTATTAGAAAGTTACGTTTTGTAAGCGAACGAATTGCAACCGAGTTTATGATCAATCGAATTCATAATGTTCTGATTACATCAGATTTACGGTCTATAAATTAAGTCATAGGAGGACGCAATCATCTGCCAAACTATGTCGAATGTGGGCCTTACCTAGTTACACAAGTACGGTCGTCTTGTGATGGAGGGAGGCCTCCACCAAACAAGACTGGCTAAGAGTCAGGGGGATAAACCAGATTAAGCAAGACGATTATCTAGTTTCAAAGTAAATCGACGTGATCTTCGTCTCGCATATCGCCGTGATGAACTTCGTTCATCATTTAATCAAATTATGGGCCAGATGAGAATCTGTGATAGCATGATTGATATATCCCTTTCCTGTCAACCCAAAAGGTTCAGGTATGCTATCAACGCGTGCTTCATACTACGCGTACCACGTCCGACCACGGGGTCACAGCTCGGTTGTGCTAGGAAGGAATCCTTGTGATTCTGGCGGGCGCAAACTTCTTCACCGAGAGTGTGTGATTGATCCCGGGATCCTTATGAAGAGGCACCCGCAGTATCCTTATGGGGATGGTCAAGTTCACTTATAATTCACCGATTCTTGTATTCACTAGGTGGCCACCATCCGGATATTAATTGAAGGTTGTGAATACTTGTACGGATGCCTTGGAGAAGTGTTCCTATGTGGAAACTAGGCAAATGGAGAATTATCAGTTGACCTAGTGTTGGATCACGGGCGAAGCTCCATTACGTTCTTGACGGAAAGCTTGAACTCCTGGACTCCGCGTAATCCTGCAAAAGGGGATGACCTGGGTGGTGACCCAGAATCCCTCTCTGATGCCTAAATGAGTATTTGATCAATGGGGTGGTAAGCAGTAATCTAAGTTCGTACTAGAGAATGTGTTTTCTGAGGTAAGTTCCTCCTTTATATAGGAGGGGAAGTTACTCAGTGACCTGAGACTGCGCCTGGCAGTTTTACCCACGATTCCGTATATCTCGTTCGGGATTCCGTATATCTCGCCCCACGCTCCGCGTATCTCGCCCATACTCCGCGTATCTCGGGCACGCCCTGCGTATCTCGGTGGAGGTTATCCATATCTCAACCGTCTCCCCCCTACTCTATCTAGTAGGCGGGTTTCTCGGTCTTATCCTCTGGTCACAAGTCCCAATTCATATCAGGGACTCCAGAGTTATCTCATTCTAGGTCACCACCCAGGACCCTTTGTCTCACGAGACAGGTCCAGCCTCCGCGGGGCTTTATTATCGGGGCCTTTACTAAGGTAAATCGGGGCCTACTTAGAGGCTTATTGTCGGGAGCATTCAACTCATATATCGGGACCGCTAAAGTCGGGACCCTTCATACTGGGCTTCTGGGTAGGCCCCGATATGCCTTAGTAAAGGCCCCGATAATAAAGCCCCGCGGAGGCTGGACCTGTCTCGTGAGACAAAGGGTCCTGGGTGGTGACCTAGAATGAGATAACTCTGGAGTCCCCGATATGAATTGGGACTTGTGACCAGAGGATAAGACCGAGAAACCCGCCTACTAGATAGAGTAGGGGGGAGACGGTTGAGATATGGATAACCTCCCCGAGATACGCAGGGCGTGCCCGAGATACGCGGAGTATGGGCGAGATACGCGGAGCGTGGGGCGAGATATACGGAATCCCCGTGGGTAAAACTGCCAGGCGCAGTCTCAGGTCACTGAGTAACTTCCCCTCCTATATAAAGGAGGAAGTTACCTCAGAAAACACATTCTCTAATACGAACTTAGATTACTGCTTACCACCCCATTGATCACATACTCATTTAGGCATCGGAGAGGGATTCTGGGTCACCACCCAGGTCATCCCCTTTTGCAGGATTACGCGGAGCCCAGGAGTTCAAGCTTTCCGTCAAGAACGTAACGGAGCTTCGCCCGTGATCCAACATTGGCGCCGTCTGTGGGAACCTGAACGAAAAGCCAAAATAGTTTCTACCAGATCAATGGCCGGTGGTGGCAAGAAGAAGCAAGTTCAGGCCGGCAGTTCTCGACCCGCTGGAACTGTGAATTCCCCGTTGCTGGAACATGTTGCTGAACAAGGTGAGCACCCTGCTATTTCTCAGACAGGGGGGCATGGCGATGATGAGGTCTCAGTCCGAGACACGGCGGTGAACAGGCAAGAAATCCCGCGAAGGGAGGTGGATGCTCCCCCAAACCCGGTGGGGCACAGAGAGGAAATCCCGCGAAGGGAAATAGGCTCTTCCTCAAACTCGGAGTTGGCCAAGGCAGTAGCAGATGCTATGCCTTTGTTCTTGGCGGCCATGGAGGCTCTGTTGGACAAAAGAGAGGCTGCCAGGAGGGCAGAGGAGTTGCCCCCGCGAGAAGAGCTACCTCCACCCCCTCCGAGGGTGGTTCCAGAAGAACAGGAGGTTCAGGAGGTTCGGCCCAGGAATAGGGGTAAGGAACCCGCGCACTTGGAGAAGTTCGTGGTGGATGGTCCCGGACCAGTGCAACATAGGACCATTCCCTTGAATGGACCCATTACCCCCGATCAGGTGGTGAAGATTGTCAACATCTGCATGGGTGACCAGAAGCAAATGACATCGGAGCTAAGGGACCGATCCACTCACCCTTTCGTTCTACGACTGCTAGATACCGTCGCCCCGCCAGGGCTAGGCATCCCGACCATCAAGGAGTATGATGGTGAAGGGGACCCGGTCCGCCATGTTCAGAGACATGTCCAGGCCTGTATGGGTAGGACTTCGAATGATGACCTCATATGTTCATTGTTCCCGATCACCCTGGGAGAAAGGGCCATGACATGGTTTTTCAGCCTACCGCCTGGAAGTATTACGTGCTGGGCTGATATGCACGATCGCTTCATCAAGCAATATCAAGGTTGGAGGCGTCTCGTGAAGAGTGTGAGGTCCCTGACCCAGGTGGTGCAGAGATCCGACGAATCATTGGCGTATTACTACCAACGATTCACTGCCAGTGCCGCGGAGATCGATGAGGAGATATCGGAGGGAGAGACAATCCGAACTTTCCTTCGGAATCTAACTGCCCCATATGGTTCTGATCTGATGCACAGTGTAGCCGCGAAGGCTGTGTGGAGTATGGAGGCCCTGCAAGCGAGGGTGAAACAGCAAATCGACGTCCAGGATTCGAAGATTGTTGCCGGAGAGCTTGATCCTCCGAAGTCGGGAAGGGGAAAGCCATCGTCCAAGCTGTCGGATGATCGCAAACGGAGCGATAAATCGGAGGGAAGTAGGAACCGTGGCCGCCCCGAGAGAAGGGAGGATAGGCGTCCTCCGAAGAAGGATAACCGCGAGGGTCGTAGTGTTCCCATCAACAGCTCGATGACCTCCGTGCTGGCTGTGATGGATCGGCAGGGTCTCGCCCGATACCCCCCGAGGAAAGAAGGTGAGTTCTTGGGAGGCCGCTCCGATCGTTACTGTCGGTACCATCGAGCCAATGGTCACGATACGGATAACTGTCGGGAGCTGAAGAAGGAGATAGAGAAGCTGATCCAGAAGGGGAAGCTGAAGGAGTTCGTCGGAAGGGGACGGTGCCGATCCCGCTCCAAAAGTCGGTCACGGTCCCGTTCCAAGTCCCGTGATCGATCCCCGAAGAAGAAGAAGGTTGAGCTGGAAGCCTCCGGTTCTGGCGCCCGTAAGGAGAGGCGGGGGACCATTAACGTCATTCACGGAGGAATGGCAGCGGGAGGTGATACCTCCGCTTCTCGGGAGAATTATGCTTCCCGCATCTCTGCTGCTGTGGTGTTAGGGAAGAGGTCCCGGTCGTGGACCATAAAGGAAGAAATGATGATTTCTTTCTCGGCGGAGGATTTGATAGGCGTGGAGAGCCCTCACGACGACGCCTTGGTCGTGACCCTGGACGTGGACGGATTCGAGATGAAGCGGATCCTGATAGACGGAGGGAGCTCCTCCGACATTCTTTTCATGGACGCTCCGGAAGCCATGGGAAAGACGAAGAAGGACCTGACGCAGGTGAACTTCCCGATGGTGGGATTCTCGGGATCGACCTCCTATCTGTTGGGAATGATTACCTTACCGGTAGAGTTTGGTAGCGGATGGATGATGGAACGGCGGAACGTGGATTTCGTCGTGGTAGAGTCCGCGGAAACATATAACGCTATCATCGGGAGGACCACCATCAACCCTCTCATGGCGGTTGCTTCAACTGTCCACCAGAAGATGAACTTCCCGACTGACAATGGTGTCGGAGAGGTCAAGGGGGACCAAGTGGCGTCACGAAAGTGTTATGTTAATGCCACTCGAAGGAGAAGAAGGGAGGCCATGGTTGTCTTACAGACTGATGCCGATCCTCGAGAGGAGTTTGGGCGTCCCGCCCCCATGGAGGATCTGAAGGAGGTTGAGATTGATGGACCTCGAAGGAAGGTGAAGATCGGGTCTGCTTTGTCGGAGGAAAGAGCCCGGGAGTTAATCGAGCTCTTGAAGGAGTTCAAGGAGCTGTTTGCCTGGTCCCCGAGCGATATGCCAGGAATCAGCCCCGACGTGATAGTGCACGAGCTGAAGATTGATCCCGCGATCAAGCCTATCGCACAGAGGAGGCGTCCGATGGGCGCGGATAAGAGCATCGCGATCCAGCAGGAGGTGGGTAGACTGCTCGACGCTGGATTCATCAAGGAGCTCCGATTCCAGACTTGGGTCGCTAACCCAGTCCTGGTGAGAAAGAGTAATGGGAAGTGGCGGATGTGTGTCGATTTCCGCGACTTGAATAAGGCCTGCCCGAAGGATTGCTACCCGCTCCCGAGGATTGATCAATTGGTGGATGCCACATCGGGACACGAGCTGTTGAGCTTCATGGATGCTTATTCCGGGTATAACCAGATCAAGATGGCGAAGGAGGATGCCCCCCATACAGCCTTCTATGCTGATAGTGACGTCTATCACTACGACGTGATGCCCTTCGGATTGATCAATGCTGGAGCAACCTACCATAGGATGGTGAACAAGTTGTTCAGGGATATGCTGGGAAAGACTATGGAGGCGTATGTGGATGACATGCTGGTGAAGTCCCGACAGGCAGGAGACCATGTCCAAAACTTGGCGACGGCGTTTGAACACAATGAAGTTTCATCAGGTTCGGTTGAACCCAGACAAGTGTGCTTCCGGGGTGAACTCGGGGAAATTCCTAGGGTTCATGGTGAGCCAGAGAGGAATCGAGGTAAACCCCGAGAAGCTGCGAGCAATCGAGGAGATGCAGTCTCCGAAGACTCATCGGGAGGTTCAAGTGTTGAATGGCCGGTTGGCCGCGATGAATCGATTCCTATCCAAGGCGAGTGACAGAGCCATGCCATTTTTTGATGTGCTAAGGGCCCACAAGAAGTTTGAATGGTCCGACAAGTGCGAGGAGGCATTCCAGGAACTCAAGCAGCACCTCCGTACCCTCTCGCCGTTGGCGAAACCGGTTCCAGGCGAGCCGCTTTATCTCTATTTGGCTGTTTCTGAAGTTGCTGTTAGTTCTGTTTTGATTAAGATTGTCAAGGGCAACCAAGTGCCTGTCTATTATGTAAGCAAGGCGTTTTCCAAATCTGAAATGAATTATCCCGCTATTGAGAAGTATCTCTTTGCGTTGATTGTTGCTGCTCGAAAGCTACGACCTTACTTCCATGCCCACGAGGTTACGGTGTTAACTAATCAGCCCTTGAAGCACTTTTGGAACCGACCGGAGGCGTCGGGGAGATTGGTGAAATGGGCCATCATGCTTACGGAGTTCCGTATTCATTTTGCTCCGAGAACTGCTATTAAAGGCCAGGCATTGGCGGATTTTATAGCTGAGTCTACAGCACCCGACCTAGAAGAAGCAGGTCCTGTAGAGGGGGCAACCATGGAGGTCCCAGAAGTCCTGATAGCAGAACAGCTAGAACAGCCAAATGAGGAGAACACTTGGGAGATGTACACTGATGGTTCATCAAGTGTAGAAGGATCGGGGGCAGGATTCGTATTAATACCGCCCGGTGGAGGCGAGCCCTTGCGATATGCCTTGGCCTTGACGTTTAAGGCCACCAACAATGAAGCGGAGTATGAGGCTCTCATCACGGGCCTTAAAATCGCTAAGGGTACAGGAGTCGACCATTTAAAAGTGAAGTGCGATGCCAGCTTGATTGTGAATCAAGTCCAGGGGAACTATGAAGCCAAGAGCCCGACAATGAGGAAGTATTTGCACGAGGTGCAGACCTTGAAGGGAAGCTTCAAAAGCTTCGATATCGAGGCAATCCCGAGGGAAGAAAATGCGGAGGCGGACGCCTTAAGCAAGTTCGCTCTGGGAGTAGCCCCCGAGGAGAATCGGAAGGTGCACTTTCTGGAGAAAGTAATCATCTCAACCATCGATCCATCGGAGGTTTGTGCTATTGAAGCAGGATCGGAGGAAGAAGAGAAACCCACCTGGATGACCCCAATGGTCACATACCTAACTACGGGGGCACTCCCCGATGATGAGGTGGCAGCTGTTAGGTTGCGTCGAATCGCGAGCAACTACGTGATGGTGGACAACCAGTTATACAAAAGGGGGCGTGTAAAGCCTTTTCTGAAATGTGTGGCGGAGCCTGATACGAATCGGATCCTGAGAGAACTGCACGAAGGAGTCGCGGCCTGTCATGAAGGGGCCCGATCCATTGTGAGGAAGGCGTTGAATCTAGGCTACTATTGGCCTTCGATGAACAAAGAGGCGACAGCGATGGTCCAATCCTGTGATGCATGCCAGAGGTATGCTCCGAATATCGTGGCTCCTGCCATGGACTTGATGTCCATCAGGAGTGCTTGGCCCTTCGCGCAGTGGGGCATTGATTTGGTGGGACCTCTTCCACAAGCAAAAGGTCAGTGTAAGTATTTACTCGTGGCCATCGATTACTTCTCAAAGTGGATAGAGGCTAAGGCGTTGGCCAAGACAACGGGGCAGCAGATCCTCAAGTTCCTTCAAACTCAGATTATATCCCGGTATGGGGTTCCTCGAGTGTTGATCAACGATAATGGCCCTCCGTTCAATGGGGCTCAGTTGAAGGAGTACCAAGAGGAATTGAACATTGAGCATCGGAAAGCTTCCGTCCACCATGCTCAGACTAATGGCCAAGTCAAATCAGCCAACAAGATCGTGATGGAGAAGAGAGTTTACGCCTTGCAAGGTCATTGGCTGGATGAGCTTGAAAACGTGCTGTAGGCTGTTAGAACAACACCCAAGCAGTCGACAGGGGAGACTCCGTTTGGCCTTGTCTATGGCACGGAGGCAGTTGCCCCCGTGGAGATAGCGGTGGCGTCCCATCGCAGGAGGTATTATGAGCCTCTAACAAACGAGGAAATGAAACTTCTAGACTTAGACTTGCTCGAGGAGAAAAGGTGGAAAGCTGATGAAGTCCAGGCTCGGATGCGTCTGGCAACAGCCCGATATTATAATCGGCGTGTCAAGTCCCGATAATTCTTCGTTGGAGAACTTGTCTGGCGGAGGAACGAGTTCGTTCATCAAGATCGGATCAACAAGCCATCGCCGAAATGGGAGGGACCCTACAAGATCGTTGGGATGCCAGCCCCGAATGCATAAAAGCTAGAAGACCTTGATGGCAAGACGTTGAAACATTCCTTCAGTGGCGCACACTTGAAGAAGTATCATGTTTGATATTAAGTCGCCGCGAATGGCGCAAATTGTCTATCGATAAAGATCCGATGTAAGCCAGCTTTGAGTTGTTAATGAATAAAAGTTGCTTTCGATCAAATTGCTTCTAGATTTATTCTAACTGTTAGTAAGACGTCCTGAAGGACGCGACAAAAGCCTTTCGAGGTACGATAAAAGCCTTATGAGGTACGAGTAAGTCGCCTTTATGGCGCGACAAAAAGCCTTTCGAGGTACGGACAAAAGCCCTACGGGGTATGAGTAAGTCGTCTTTATGATGCAACCAAAAGCCTAGGTACGAAAAAGCCCTAACGGGTCCGCGTAAATCGTCTATATGATGCGGCAAAAAGCCTTAAAAGGTATGAAAAAGCCCTAACGGGTCCGCGTAAGTCGTCTATATGATGCAGCAAAAAGCCTTAAAGGGTACGATTAAGTCGTCTAGAATGGCGCGACAAAAGCCCTAAGGGGTACGATTAAGTCGTCTAAAATGGCGCGATAAAAACCTTAAGGGGCGCGAAAAATCATCTTAAGTGATGTGTAAAGTTGCCTTGAAAGGCATGGATGAGAAAACTTAAGTGGTGAAGTCCCGAGTAGACGAGAAACCTTAAGTGGTGAAGTCCCGAGTAGACGAGAAACCTTAAGTGGTGAAGTCCCGAGTAGACGAGAAACCTTAAGTGGTAAAGTCTCGAGTAAAGCATCGGAAGGATGTATGAAGTCGCTTTAAATAGTGCAAACGATTATCGGGATCAAAACAGATGAAAGATATTTCTTATATAAAGGCTCAAAGGCCTGAAGGTTCCGATACAAAACATAAAGGAGGAACAATTACAAGGACTAAAAGAATAGAGCATTAAGCTTGGTCCTTGTTGGAAGTTGGGTCCTCAGCAGCTTCGGAGGGAGTAGGATTCGGAGGGGCCTGGGCAGAAGGCTCCGCAGTCCGCGGAGTCGGGTCCGCGGCATCTGCCTCATCACTCTCCGCGGGGAGGTTGAAATACTTCTCCGCGATGGGGGCAAGGGTCTCGGACTTCTTGAAGTCGATGGAATCCTCGTATGCCGTGTAGAGCTCCTCGACGGCATTGAACATAATGTTCTCCACCTCGGTTTTGCAGAACTTCATGGCATCCGCCTGGAAATCATCGGAGTTCCGATACTCCTCGCGACCCTGAGCCTTTGCCTCAGCTAGCTTGGCAGAAAATTCAGCCTTCTGGGCTTCAAGTTTCGCCTTGGCCTCCGCGAGAGCTTCCACGAAAACGCCCTTCTCGTGGAGGAGCTGCCTCTTCTCCGCCTCGTTCCGCCGCTGATCCTCCTGGGCTATCCTCCGCTCCCGACGCAGGACAGCCTCATGATCGTGAACCTGCTTCTGCAGGCCCGTAGCCATCTCGTCAAGGAGGGTCCGCTCCTTGGCTATCTTGACCCTGGCCGCTACAGCCTCGTCGAGGTCCGCTTGGAGCTTGGCCAAAGCGTCGGGGTCCGACTTAGCTTGTGCCTCCTCCAAAGCACCCTTGAGAGCCAGGATGAAGCCAAAGCAACGCTGCTAGTCCGCGGTTTCCTAAGACGAAGGGGAAAAAAGATTAAAGTTCAATAATCGAGGGTAAGAACAATGAAGAGAACGAAGTAAAGGTAAAGTCTTACCTCCATCCGACGGATGGCCATATTGCGGAGCTCCTCCTCGATGTCCTCCCGTGCCAAGGAGATTGGCCGCTTCAAGGCTGGAGGAATTGACCCTGCCAGCAGATGCAGGGCCAATTCAGGCTGAAGGTCCCCCCGTTGGAGCGGGACCCCTTAGAGAGACTCGATCGGGTTCTAGGGAACCGTCTCATGGTCGGGGGTGAAAACCTTGTAAAGATTTTCATCCACGGGGAGAGGAGGGATGACCCTGGAAGCCTCAGCCGGAGGAGCCACCTCGGTCGGAGGCTCGGGAGTTGGACTGCGAAGCTCTGGAGGAGGACTCCGGGACGCGTCCTCCACGGTTGGCCTCAGGATGCTCCGACCTGGCTTTCGACGGAGCAGGCCACCCTCATTTGGCTCCTCGGAGGAAGGAGAAGCCTCCAAGTCGGTCACCTGACGGAACTGAGCTTCCGTCGGGGTCTCCTCCATCATCGGCACCTGTGGAGTCGCGGCCCGTGCTGGAGTAGCAGCCCTCCTCGGAGTGAGAGCCTCCGATGGACCTGCGGTTGCGGGACGAATAAAATCAGGAAGAGTATCGTAGGGGCACCAGATGATTTGACGCTCAAGATGTTGGTCCTTTCCAAGGAAGTTGTAGTATCCCGCCTTGAGAACGCGGGGGGTTTCTCCTCGAAGGATGTATTTGATTTCTCGAACCCGCGATTCCCGATCAGCGGGGATAAACTCCTCGTGGACCAGCTTCCTATATTTCTTAATAGCACGACGGACACGCTTACCTTCCTCGGCGGTACCCGAAGGCTTGGTCTATCTCCTCCCTTCGGGCCCGCTTGGCCTCGGTCCGCTCTTCGGTCGGAGGGGCAGCAGAAGAGGAAGCTCCCTTCTTCAGCGACTTCCGCTTCCGTTTGGAGCTACCCTGGACGGCATCAGTCTCCCCCTGCTTCAACATGAGATGGGTCAACAGAGATGATTGCTTGGCTGCAAAAATGAAAAGACAAGATGGTTAGAAGTGTTACCCAGATGACTAAATCCTTGGAAACGGAATCGAGGAGCCGAACTCCGATATGAATCAAGTCCTTCTCCACGAGCTTGTTGGCGTCGAGGGGAATGAAGGATTCCCCCCAACGGTAAAGCTGGACCAGCTGGAGGGTGTTTAGGTCATCCTCGGAGTAGGTCTCGAGCTTGGGGGCAGGGTCCGCCACAACCTCCCACCAGGGCCATGGGACAGAGCTGTTTTGGACAAAGAAGTAATACTTCTTCCATCCGCTATTGTCGGACCCTGAATCACGAATAAACACCCGATCCTTGTGGAACTTCCAGGTCTCGCTATCCCAGCCGAAACGTGAAAGTTGCTCCTTTGTCCACTTGGGGAGTCTGGGGGAGAAGGAGCAAACACCAGCCTTATTACACTTCATTCCGTAGAATGTGCGGAAGAGCAGCAATCTGTATGTCCATTGCTGGCGGAGGCACAGAAGTTGGAAGGCGTTCCACACACGGATGGCATGTGGAGAGAAGGTGCAGGGGTGTGTCTGCTAGAAGTTGCACATCTCCACCAGGTTCCCGCAAAAAGGGAATCGAATCCCAGCACTTATCTGCCCGGCGGAGACGAACACTTCTCCCTCTCGGGGACGCGTGACGATATGCTTCCTCCTGGTGGTGGGCTGAGACTCGTAAGGGAAGCGGGGTTCCCAGTCCGAGGTAATGCACCCTTCTCGGAGAGCAATCTCGTACGAGGTCTCGAAAATCTCATTAACAGCAAGCTCAAAAGTAAAAGGGGTCCTTGCCCCAGAACTAGCCTCGTCTAAAAACGGTTACAAACAGGAAAACTTGAGAAAGGAGATGGAGGTAACATCAGCAAATCATGAAAACAGAGAAGGAAAACCTTACCAGACATTGTTGATGATTGCTTGGAGAGGATGAAGAAGAATCGGAAGGGTTGAAGGCCTTGGATCACTTGAAGAGCAGAAGAAACTTGGGGAAGAAGCTTCAGGTTCGCAAATGGCAGAACTTCCAGAAATTGAAACGGTGAAGAAGAAGTGAATAGTGCCAGGGTTTTGGCTTTTATAAGCAAGAGGAAAGCTGGACGGATTCAATCTGGACCGTTGAAGATGAAACGACTGTATCTTGATCGCCGAGATTATAGGCACGGTACGGAAGAGACGTTAGTGACGTAATGAGTACCTTTCCAGAAAACAGCAGCCACGCCGGTTTGGGTGTCGTTTCATAATCCCCATCATTTAATGCTGCAGTAACCGAGGAGTCCCCTCGGATTTGGCAACTGCCTATAGAGTCCAATGGGCCCAAGGCAATCATGAGTGAGAAGCTTTGTCATTCGAGAATTATGCACAAGGCAAAGGCCTCCGATGGTGATATCGGGAGGTCTGAAGACAAAAACCTCCGATGGCAATATCGGGAGGTAAGGAGATAAAAGCCTCCGACGATGAGGTCCGGAGGGCTGGAACTGGAAGACACGACGAACTGCAAGTCCCCCATGTCTTGGGGGCAAATGATGGGTTCCGATGTAATCGTTAGCCCCGTTAACAGCCAATGGACGGCGAGTAGGTCTAGTGGGCCTCGTGAAAGGCCTGGGAGGCCCAGAAGCCCAGTATGAAGGGTCCCGACTTTAGCGGTCCCGATATATGAGCTGAATGCTCCCGACAATAAGCCTCTGAGTAGGCCCCGATATGCCTTAGTAAAGGCCCCGATAATAAAGCCCCGCGGAGGCTGGACCTGTCTCGTGAGACAAAGGGTCCTGGGTGGTGACCTAGAATGAGATAACTCTGGAGTCCCCGATATGAATTGGGACTTGTGACCAGAGGATAAGACCGAGAAACCCGCCAACTAGATAGAGTAGTGGGGAGACGTTTGAGATATGGATAACCTCCCCGAGATACGCAGGGCGTGCCCGAGATACGCGGAGTATGGGCGAGATACGCGGAGCGTGGGGCGAGATATACGGAATCCCGAACGAGATATACGGAATCGTGGGTAAAACTGCCAGGTGCAGTCTCAGGTAACTGAGTAACTTCCCCTCCTATATAAAGGAGGAAGTTACCTCAGAAAACACATTCTCTAATACGAACTTAGATTACTGCTTACCACCCCATTGATCACATACTCATTTAGGCATCGGAGAGGGATTCTGGGTCACCACCCAGGTCATCCCCTTTTGCAGGATTACGCGGAGCCCAGGAGTTCAAGCTTTCCGTCAAAAACGTAACGGAGCTTCGCCCGTGATCCAACACCTAGGAAAAAACGCGGTACAATATATAAATTTTTTTTATAACAGGTTGATTAAAAAAAAAGGAATCAACGTTCCGCGGGCGCTACAATACTCCTAACAAATGATTAGAACAATGCCCGTCATATCCGCCGGTCGCACGGCAAACCTCATATGAACTATTCGGAAGCATGGAGCAGATCAAAGGGGAGAAATGTTGATGCGGATTTGGACAACAATACATTGACAGGCACCCTCCCATTCCGGCGAGTGGGAGCTGTAAGCATATGGTGATGGGCGCCGTAATTGGTAGCCCATAATATGTATAGTTTACCTAATGAACTTGGGTAAATGTCACATTAGGGTAATTGGGCCAGACCCAAAACCCAATTGACATGGGAGGCCAAAAATTGGGCCTCCCCAAATACATAGGCCGGACGAATTTATGGTTGGGGTAAAGTGGACTTTTGTCCACTTTACTCCTCCTATAAATAAGAGGTGTTAGGGAAATTTTAGGGTTAATCATATTTCCCGCACAAGAGTGTTTTAGAGAGAAAACTCCTCCTCCCACACCAAGGTGTTTCGGCCGAACCACATTAGTTACCAAGGGTGTGCCAAATTGCTTTCGAGCAAACTCTCCAGAGACGTGTCCCCGTGTCGAGAATCGATCAGAGGCTTTGCTGTGGAGCTGCACCACGTAGGGCTTCTTTAACAAGAATCTCTACGGGTCCCGTCCGGAGTATCGCGAACTCCCTCGAGCAAGGATCTTGGACTACGGTTACTCTTGAGATATGTGTAAACTTTCTGTTGCATAATTGATATTACTAGCACATACCATGTTTAAGTTTTCGTAGTGATTACTCCCCGTAATCTAACAATTAGCTAGATATATTGATAGTTATATATATTTCTATATATTAATGTGAACCTATCCATATATTTCCAATTATAGATATATTGTCACCTTTAATAAAAATTAAAATATGGTAAACAATATATTAATTATATTCAGCCGAATTATTCAAACTTCGGGCCTAAGAAATCAAAAAATTTACCTTGTCAATTCCCCTAGGGTTCGACCGAAAACACATTGGAAATAAGTGGTCAAATTTCAAGATCAAATTTTACTAAGATCTACAATCCAATGTTTATTTTGATAAAAATCACGTTTTTCTTGACGATCATGAACATCAAATTTATTAAGAACATCATGAAAATTTCGGCACTAACAATTATAAAAATAAAAAATTTTAAATTTTTACTTGTTAAAATTTCGGCCAGCAATTGTAAAGATCAAGAATATCAATTTATCAAAATCATGAACTCATAACACAGGCTCTGATACCACTGTTGGAATACGGGGCTAAATAGTATGGAAACATAAACAAGGTACATGCTAGTAATCAGAATTACGCAGCAGAAGATGTGCACATACATTAAACCTTTTCCGTAGTCCCAAGATTTTGCTGAGGGAGTGCTTGATCCACCAGACGGAACCCGTAGAGTTTCTTTTTAAGGAAGCCCTACGCGGTATAGTCTCCACATCAAAGCCTCTGATCGATTCTTGGCAGGGACGGATCTCTGGAGTATTTTGCTCAAAGCAAATTGGCACACCCTTGGTCACTTGTGTGGTTCGGCCGAAACTACTGTTTAGGGAGGAGGGTTTTTTCTCTCAAATCAATAACAGGGAGGAATTGTGAATTTGCCTAATAAAACCCCTAACACTCCCTATTTATAGGAGGAATAAAGTGGACAAAAGTCCACTTTGCCCCCTACATGTTTCTGCCGGCCTATGTAGTATAAGGGAGGCCCAATTTTGGGCCTCTCATGTCAATTGGGATTTGGGTCAAGCCCAATTTCCTTAATGTGTCATTTACCCAATTTCTTAGGTAACATATACATATTAATGGGCTCTTTTTACGGCGCCCAATCACCATATGCTAACAGATTGAACAAATCACAAAGTCCCAATTGTGAGTGAGAGATCTCATAATATCTTCAACTATCTTCTTGTCAGACAATGACTCTTCATTCATCTTTATCTTATTACATACCTCCACGATCCTCAGGCAATACTCCATTACTTTTTCTCATTCTCACATATGTAAGAGTTCAAACTCCCTTCTCAGGGCTTGAAGTTAGGCTCTTTGAACACGAGTTGAACCAGTCCATTTCTTCTGCATAGAAAGCCATATGTCCCTGAGGTTTCTTTTCTAAGAATAGTCGACAAGGTTGTTCTGTCAATGGCTTGAAAAAAATAAAAATTAAAAATTGGCTCTCATATCTACAAGTTTGTTGGTCTTGTAGTCTGCATCTTCTTCTTCTCCAATTCTATTCTCAATGATATGCCAATATTCTTTGACACAAATAGAATTCTCCATCACAGTGCTCTGGAACCCATAATCCCCATCATACTTGGAAATTTTAAAACCAACAAAGCTTGCACCAGAATCACTCATTGCAGGAGTAAAGAAATTTTAATTTGTTCACCTTAAGCTCGGATACCACTTGTTAAAGCTTGATTGTGCAAGCTCCTAAATACTCACACTCACTCAAGGAAGATATTGCTTTGATCAAATGCAACGGAAATGGAAATGGAAGTGAAAAACGAATATAATTTGTAAATGATATAGATTAGGTAATTGGAATGCATTAGTTGATATCAAAAAAGCAATGTTACAAGGCTCAAATAGCCAAATTACAACGGAACAAAACCCTAGCATGATGTGCACTAGCTTTTAAAGCTAAATTGTTGATCAATTAACATAAAACCCTAGGAAACTATGCACAAAATCAACAACTAAATTAATAGAAATAAAACATGCTTTTATCGAGATAAACCGGTGGAGATTGAACCGAAGTTGCAGACTAGCCGGTTCGGAAGCAGGTAACTAACTTAACTACTTTTCAAATTTCAACAGCATCGTCTTCTTATTCTTCAACTTCTCTTCTCTGATGATTTCAAGCTGACTTGATCCAACAAAATAGTCACCAGTTTTATAAGTAAACAAAGAAAGATACTATATTATTGTTACCAAAGTTTAGTGATTACCTTGTAAATTGTCATCTCACGTTTGGACACTCTAAAAAATTACGAGCTAAATGATTTTTGTACAAAATTCTAGCTCGGGTTTCATTTTGTAACAATTTTCTAGCAGAAGCTTTTTGGGACAATTTTATAACTCATGTTTCACTTGGTAGAGAATTTGGTAACTAGCGAATTGTCCGAAAAGAGAAACCTGAATTAGCAAATTGTCTATAAAGCAAAATTTGGGTTAGAGTCATAAAGGGAATCTATTTCCCGAATTCGGATCTATAGGAGGCTAGAAAAGGTGGGCGTGCGTCATGGCATGGTCTAGCATTCTTGAAGGAAGGGACATACTTAAGGAGGAGGACATATGAAAAATAGGTAACGGGAAGAAAATCCGAATTTTCCATAATTCTTTGATACCCGGATTGCCATTATTCCGCCTAGGTGAGACCCTCAAACTGGTTCACGATATATCGATGCGGGACTCCAATATTTTAAGTCTACCAGAGATGACATTGGAATTTGAATCTTTGGCTGCAATAATACCACAAAGTGACATGGCAGCCATTAGAGACATTCATGTACACAATGCCGGAGCTGAAAACTATATGGTTTGGCATTCTTCTAGAACTGGTGAAGCATGTCCTAAACTAGTATATCACCAACTTAAGGCACGGCAAAATAGACATCGGCCCCCTAAAGTGTCGACTTCCAGGTGCATCTCTAAATCTACTTGGAAACGTATATGGAATGGTGATGCCTTACCCAAGGTTAAACAATTCTTATGGTGATCGTGTGCTAGAGCTTTACCGGTATATGATGAACTTAATCATCGGGGAGTAAGGGGTGACGCAATGTGTCCTTTTTGCAACAAAATGGAGACAATTGATCACACTCTTATGACATGTGAATGGGCTAAACTAGTGTGGTTTGGGTGTATGGGGCTGCGTTGGAACCTGGGTGAGGAACCAAGGTGGTCAAATTAGCTTGAACTAATGGGTGAGCGGGCACAACAAGGAGTAGATGCTGATATCCGGGCACATATAACAACTGAGGTGGTTGCATGGGAAGTATGGAAAGAGAGGTGTAGATCCATTCATCTACATGATCGGCCAAAACCTCACTCGGTTGTGAAACATGTGAAGAGATTAGGGGGTGACACTTGGGAATACCGTTATAGACGTAAGTCTTCTAGTCGTAGCACGGTACAGATTGCACGTATAGCATGGCAAAAACCAGAGTTTGGGGTGATAAAAATTAAATGTGATGGATCTTGGGAGGATAGAACGAGATGTAGGGGAACGGGGGTCATCGCTAGGGACCATACCGGACGTCTACTATCGGGGAGGAACTCCTTCTATAGAGATATTAGCGCAATGAACGTCGAGGCACGAGCTATATTGCATGGAGTCGAGTTGGCCAATCACCATCGATGGAACAATGTCGTTATTGAGTTGGATGCGGAGTACGTTGTAAACCAAATCAAGCAACTGAACGGGACGCGTGTGATTGGAGACTTGACAACATCATTACCTCAATATTACAGGTGGCCGGGAACATATCGTCTATTTCTTGGTGATTTACTCAAAGGAACGCAAGCAGATGCGCGAACTGGATTGCTATCCAATCCAAAAAGGAGATGTGCCCGATTGGTTGGTGATGGGTTTCGATATAGCCGTTAGGCCCATTAACGACGAGTAAATGGTGAAGTAGGCCCACTGGGCTCCAAAAGAGGCCTAGAGGGCCAATGTGAGGGGTCCCGACAAGGTCGGTCCCGACATATGATATGTACGCTCCTGATGATATGCCTTTGAGTAGGCCCCGATGATATGCCTTTGAGTAGGCCCCGATGATATGCCTTTAAGTAGGCCCCGATGTTGAATCCCTGAGGATGTTGGCCCTGTCCCGATGACGAGGTGCCCCGAGCGGTGACCAAAGGAGATAACTCTAGAGTCCCCGACTTCCGTCTGGACTTGCCACCAGAGGATGAGGCCGAGAAACACGACCACTATCAGCATAGTGGTGGAGTGGCCTGAAAAGACGGAACGTGGGCTAACTGCCCCTGGCAGTTACCTCGACAGGTAACTGTGGTAACTCCTCCCCTATATAAAGGAAGGAGTTACCTCAGAACTGAGATACGCTGATTTACACACTCATACCTTCATACTTGCTTGCCTACATTGAGATACTCATTTAAGCATCGGAGAGGGATTCTGGGTCACCGCCCGGTCTATCCCCTTCTTGCAGGATTACTTGGAGCAAAGGAGTTCGGACTTCCGTCAAGAACGTGCCGGTGTTCCAACCGTGATCCAACATTGGCGTCGTCTATGGGAATCGTAACAAAAAGCAAAGATAGCTTCTACCCGATCGATGGCTGGCAAGCAAAAGAAGAAACAAGGGCAATCTGGCGGTTCCTGCCATCCTGCTGGAACTCGGAATTCAGGGCCGCCAGAGCGCAGTGTTGATCGGGATGATCCTCCCCCTGCCGGTTCCCAAACAGGGGGGCATCATGACGATCACGAGGATTCCGTTCGAAACTCATTGGAGGACAGGGAATAGATCCCGAGGAAGGACCAGGATGCCCCTACAAAGGCGGACTTGGCAAAGGCTGTGATGGATGCCATGCCAATATTCCTGGAGACTACGGAGGCTCTCCTGGACCGAAGGGAGGCTGCCAAGAAGAAAGAGGAGGAGTTGCCTCCGCCTCCGCCGAGGGAGAATCGGGACGGGCAGGAGGCCCAACCCGAGCACCAGGACTAGGGCAAGGAGCCCGCTCAGTCGGAGCAGTTCGTGATTGATGGGCCTGGACCGGTGCAGCATAGGACCATCCCTCTTAATGGTCCTATCACCCCCGACCAGGTGGTGAAGATTGTGAACATCTGTATGGGAGACCAGAAAAGATGATGTCGGAGCTGAGGGATCGATCCACTCATCCCTTTGTCCCCCGATTGGTGTACACCACTGCCCCGCCAGGACTTGGTATCCCGACAATCAAGGAGTATGATGGCGAGGGAGATCCAGTTCGCCATGTCCAGAAGCATGTCATGGCTTGTCTAGGCAGAGCCCCGATTGACGATATAGTGTGCGTTCTGTTCCCTGGCACACTTGGTGAGAGGGCCCTGACATGGTTCTTTAGCCTTCCTCCAGGATGCATCTCTACTTGGACCCAAATGCATGATCGTTTCATCCAGCAGTATCAGGGCCGCCGGCGTCTCCTGAAAAGCGCAAGGTCCCTGGTTGAGGTGGTACAGAGGCCCGATGAGTCGCTGGCGCATTATTACCAGAGGTACACTGCCAGCGTGGCCGAAATTGATGAGGAGATGTCGGAGGGAGAAACCATCCGTACCTTCATTCGGAACCTGACTGCACCGTATGGTTCCGACCAGATGCACAGCGTGGCTGAGAAGGCTGTGTGGAACATGGAGGCATTGCAGAAGAGGGTGAAGCAACAAATCGACGTACAAGAGTTGAAGATAGCTGCCGGAGACCTTGATCCTCCGAAATCGAACAAGGGGAAGTAGTCGTTCAAGCCCTCGGACGATCGAAGGAGGAAAGATAAACCCGAGAGCAGTCGGGGTCGAGGCCGTCCCGATCGGAGGGAAGACAAGCGTCCCTCGAAGTCGGAAAAACGGGAGGACCGTTACACTCCTCTCATTTGCTCCATGGGTGCTGTGTTGGCGGTGATGGACCGACAGGGTATCACTAGGTACCCCCCCGAAGAAGGAGGGAGAGTTCATGGGAGCCCGCACCGATCGTTATTGTCGTTTTCATCGCGCCAGCGGTCACGACACTAACCACTATCGGGAGTTGAAGAAGGAGATTGAGAAGCTGATCCAGAAGGGAAAGCTCAAGGAATTTGTGGTTGGACGACAGAGCCGATCCCGGTCCCGGTCCCGATCGCGGTCCCGTTCCCGATCCCGCGATCGGTCCCCGAAGAAGGAGAAGCCCGAGTCTTCCAATGCTCGCAAAGAGAAGCGGGGAACCATTAATGTGATCCATGGAGGATTTGCTGCAGGAGGTGATACCACGGCATCTCGGGAGGTCTATGCTTCTCGAATTCCTGTTGCTGTGGTGCTGGGCAAGAGGGCCCGATCTTGGACCCCGAAAGAAGAAATGGTGATTCCCTTCTCAGCAGAGGACCTGATAGGTGTGGAGACCCCGCACGATGATGCTTTGGTCGTGACCCTGAACGTGGATGGGTATGAGATGATGCGAATCTTGATTGATGGAGGGAGCTCCTCCGATATCTTGTTCATGGATGCGCTGAAAGCCATGGGAAAAACCAAGAAGGACTTGAAGCGTGCGGACTTCCCGATGGTCGGATTTTCTGGGTCTACCTCTTACCCGGTGGGGATGATTACCTTACCGGTTGAGTTTGGTAGTGGCTGGAAGTAGGAGAAGAGGGACGTGGATTTCGTGGTGGTCGAGTCTGCAGGGACCTACAATGCAATTATCGGGAGGAGCACCATCAACCCGTTGGGGGCAATTGCCTCAACTGTTCATCAGAAGATGAAGTTTCCGACCGACCACGGAGTCGGGGAGGTCCAGGGCGATCAGGTGGCCTCCAGGAAGTGCTATGTCAATGCCACTCGAAGGAGGAATCGGGAGGCTATGACTATTTTCCAGACTGATGCTGATCCTCGAGAGGAGTTTGGGCGTCCCGCCCCGATGGAGGATATGAAGGAGGTCGAGATTGATGGACCTCAGAGGAAGGTGAAAATCGGGTCCGCTCTGACTGAGGAGACGGCCCAAGAACTGATTGATCTGTTGAAGGAGTTCAAGGAGCTGTTTGCCTGGTCCCCGAGTGACATGCCAGGAATCAGCCCCGATGTGATTACTCATGAGATGAAGATTGACCCCGCGATCAAGCCGATTACACAGAGAAGGCGTCCGATGGGTGCCGACAAGAAGATCGCGATCCAGCAAGAGTTGAGCAGGTTGCTCGATGCTGGATTTATTAAGGAGCTCCGATTCCAGACCTGGGTCGCCAACCCAGTCCTGGTGAAGAAGAGCAATGGCAAGTGGTGGATGTGTGTTGATTTCCGCAACCTGAACAAAGCATGCCCGAAGGATTGCTATCCGCTCCCGAGGATCGACCAGCTGGTGGATGCCACATCGGGAATTGAGTTGCTGAGCTTTATGGATGCCTACTCCGGCTACAATCAGATCAAGATGTCCAAGGAGGATGCCTCCCACACCGCCTTTTATGTTGATAGCGACATCTATCACTACGATGTCATGCCCTTTGGACTGATCAATGCAGGTGCAACTTATCAGAGGATGGTGAACAAGCTGTTCGGGGATATGCTGGGGAAAACGATGGAGGCCTATGTGGACCATATGCTGGTGAAGTCCCGACAAGCCGAGGATCATGCTCACAACTTGGCCACGACGTTTGAGCGGATGAGGCTTTATCAAGTTTGCTTGAACCCGACCAAGTGTGCCTTCGGAGTAAACTCAGGGAAGTTTCTGGGCTTCATGGTGAGCCAGTGGGGAATCGAGGTGAACCCTGAGAAGCTGTAGGCGATCGAGGAGATGAAGTCCCCGACGACACATCGGGAGGTGCAGGTGCTAAATGGTCGATTGGCCGCGATGAATCGCTTCCTGTCCAAGGCAAGCGACCGATCCATGCCATTCTTTAAAGTGCTGAGGGCCAATAAGAAGTTTGAGTGGACTGCCAGGTGCGAAGAGGCGTTCCAGGCACTCAAGCAGCACCTTCGCACCCTCCCGCCGTTGGCGAAGCCCATCCCAGGCGAGCCACTCTATCTGTATTTGGCTGTTTCTGAATTTGATGTTAGCTCTGTCTTAATGAAAGTCGTAGAGGGTAACCAAGTCCCCGTCTATTATGTAAGCAAGGCACTCGCCAAGTCTGAAATGAATTATCCCGCCGTTGAGAAGTATCTTTATGCGTTGATTGTTACTGCTCGGAAGCTCAGACCTTACTTCCATGCGCATGAGATTACTGTTTTGACGAATCAGCCCTTGAAACATTTTTTGAACCGACCTGATGCGTCGGGGAGATTAGTGAAATGGGCAGTCGAGCTTAATGAGTTCCGCATTCACTTTGCTCCGAGAACGGCTATTAAGGGCCAGGCGTTGGCGGATTTCATAGCAGAGTCTATAGCCCCCGATCTAGAAGAAGCGGGCCCTGTAGAGGGGGCAACCATGTAGGTCCCAATGGCAGAGCAGTCAGAACAGCCCGATGAAGAAGACACTTGGGAGATGTATACCGATGGCTCCTCAAATTCAGAAGGATCGGGAGCAGGGTTTGTACTGATACCGCTAGGAGGAGGCGAGCCCCTTCGATATGCCTTGGCCTTGACGTTTAGGGCCACCAACAATGAAGCTGAATATGAGGCTCTCATCACCGGCCTCAAGATTGCCAAAGGAACGGGAGTTGGTCACTTAAAGGTGAAGTGTGACGCTAGTCTGATTGTGAACCAAGTCCAAGGGAGATACGAAGCAATGAGCCCGATGATGAAAAAGTACCTTCGTGAGGTGCAAACCTTGAAGGAGAGTTTCAAGAGCTTCGATATTGAGGCGATCCCGAGGGAGGATAATGTGGAAGCAGATGCCTTGAGCAAGTTCACCTTGAGGGCACCCCTCGATGAAAGTCGGAAGGTGCACTTCTTGGAGAAGGTGATGCTTTCAACCACCGATCAACCGGAGGTATGTGCCATCGAGGCCGGATCGGAGGAGCCCACTTGGATGACCCCGATAGCCGCGTACCTGACTACGGGGGCAGTCCCCAATGATGAAGTAGCAGCCGGTAAATTACGCCGAATCGCGGTCAATTATGTGATGGTGGACAATCAGCTGTATAAAAAGGGGTATTTAACCCCTTACCCGAAGTGTGTGGCCGAGCCCGACACAGATCGGATCCTTAGGGAGGTGCACGAAGGATACTCGGCTTGTCATGAAGGCGCCCGATCTATCGTGAGGAAAGTGCTAAACCTGGGCTATTACTGGTCCTCGATGAACAAGGAGGCAACGATGCTAGTCCGGTCCTTTGACGCCTGCCAGAGGTACGCCCCGAATATCGTGGCTCCCGCTGCCGATTTGACGTCCATCAAGAGTGCTTGGCCCTTCGCGCAATGGGGAATCGATTTTGTGGGACCCCTTCCAGTTGCAAAAGGTCAGTGCCGATATTTGATTGTGGCTATTGATTATTTCTCGAAGTGGATAGAGGCTAAAGCATTGGCCAAGACAACAGGGAATCATATCCTCAAATTCCTCCAGACCCATATCATATCCAGATACGGGATCCCTAAGGTGTTGATCAGTGATAACGGCCCTCCGTTTAATGGGGCCCAGTGGAAGGAGTACCTAGAGGAACTGAAAATTGAGAATCGGACAGCCTCTGTCCATCATGCTCAAACCAATGGACAGGTGGAGTCAGCCAACAAGATCGTGATGGATGGCCTGAAGAAGAGGGTCCACGCCTTGAAGGGCAAATGGCTGGACGAACTGGAAAACGTGCTTTGGGCTGTTAGAACAACACCCAAACGATCGACTGGGGAGACTCCGTTTGGCCTTGTTTATGGCACGGAAGCAGTTGCTCCCGTTGAAATAGCTGTGGCATCCCATCGGACGAGGTATTATGAACCTCTGTCAAATGATGAAATGAGGCGTCTGGACTTGGACTTGGTCGAAGAGA
The DNA here is from genome assembly GCA_036873135.1 of Clarkia xantiana subsp. parviflora. Taxonomy (NCBI): domain Eukaryota; kingdom Viridiplantae; phylum Streptophyta; class Magnoliopsida; order Myrtales; family Onagraceae; genus Clarkia; species Clarkia xantiana. The sequence continues at coordinate 6,224,257 of JAPTYO010000017.1, read as the reverse complement.
AGAGGCGGAATGCCGAGGGGGCCCAGGCTCGGATGCGCTTGGCAACGGCCCGATATTACAATCGACGAGTCAAGTCTCGACAGTTCTTTTTCGGGGAACTGGTCTGGCGTCGGAATGAATTTACCCTTTTGGATCGGATCAACAAGATGTCACCAAAATGGGAAGGACCTTATAAGGTCGTGGGGATGCCAGCTCGAAATGTGTATAAGTTGGAAGACCTCGATGGCAATGTGTTGAAGCATTCTTTCAGTGGTGAACACTTGAAGAAATGTCATGTCTGATATTAGTCGCCTTTAGTGGTGCAAGTTGTTTATTGTTTTGATTTGATATAAACAGGTTTTGAGCCATCAATGAATAAAGAGGTTGCTTCCGATTAAATCGCCTTAAGTGGTGTGATTAAATCGCCTTAAGTGGTGTGATTAAATCGCCTTAAGTGGTGTGGGTAAATCGCCTTAAGTGGTGTAGTTAAATCGCCTTAAGTGGCGTGGTTTCGCCTTAAGTGGTGTAGCTAAATCGCCTTAAGTGGTGTGATTAAATCGCCTTAAGTGGTGTGATTAAATCGCCTTAAGTGGTGTGGGTAAATCGCCTTAAGTGGTGTAGTTAAATCACCTTAAGTGTCGTGGTTTCGCCTTAAGTGGCGTGGTTAAATCGCCTTAAGTGGCGTGGTTTTGCCTTAAATGGCGTGGTTAAATCGCCTTAAGTGGTGTGGTTAAATTTCCTTAAGTGGCATGGTTAAACCGCCTTAAGTGGTGTGGTTAAAATGTCTTAAGTGACGTATCGAATCACTCTAAGTGGTATGATGAAATCGCCTTGAGTGGCGCGGTTAATTCACCTTAAGTGGTGAAACGATAATCGGAACCAAAACAGATGGGTATTATAAATGCCTGAAGGTTCACAACAAGAGAAGGAAATTACAAGGATTCTAAAATAAAGAGTTAAGCTTGATCCTTGGCAGCATCGAGGGGAGAAAAGTCCACGAGGTCCGTGGCAGAAGGCTCCGCGATCGGAGGATCGGATCCTGGAAGATTGGTCGCAAGAGGATCGGACCCTTGGAGGTCGGCCAGTGAAGGGTCGATTGTCGGGGGGTCAGTTATCGGGAGGTCTGCACTTGGAAGCTCCACCGTACCTTCAGCACCCGCAGTCCCCTCGGGGGTGTGGGCCCCGTCGCTCTCCTCTGAAAGGCTGAAATACCTCTCCGCGAAGGGGGCGAGAGTCTGAGACTTGGTGAAGTCAATGGCACTGTCATACTCCAAATGGAGCTCCTCGACAGCATTGAGCAAGGTGGTCTCCATCTCCGCGTTACAGAACCTCACCGCATCCACTTTGAAATCATCGGAGCCCCGATAATCTTCCCGGCCCTTGGCCTCAGCCTCGGGCAGCTTGGTGGGAAACTCAGCGAGTTCCTGCTCCATCTGTTGGGACCGATTGGTGAGAAGGACCTTCTCAGCCTCCAGTCCCGCCTTGACGTCCTCAAGGGCCTTCTTCTCGAGGACGAGCCTGTCCCGATCCTCCGCGCGCCCCTGCTGCTCTTCCTTGAGCTTTTGTCGCTCCTGCTTCAGCAACCGCTCGAAGTCGTGGACCTGCCTTAGGAGGTCCCGAGTCTTCTGGTTAAGGAGGGCCTGCTCCTTAACCAGCTTGCCCCTCGACGATTCGGAGGAAGCCAAATCCTCCTCGAGCTTGGCCAAGACCTCGGGGGCCGCCTTGGCTCGCTCCTGCTCTAGGGCCTCCTCCAAGGCCAGGATGTACCCGAAACAGCGGTGTTGGTTCGCCATGTCCTGTGAAAAAGAAAGGAAGAGGTTAGTACATGAGAATATTTTACCTTATATACTAAGTGTAAAAACAGGAAGCCTTACCTCCACGCGACGAAAGGCCATTTCGCGAATTTTCGTGTGGATGTCTTCCCGGGCCAAGGAAAGCGGAAGCTTTAAAGATGGCGGAACTGAACCTGCCAACAGGTGCAGACCCAGTTCCGGTGGTACATCACCCCGACGGAGCGGGACCCCTTGCAATGACTCGATCGGGGTCCAGGGAGCCGCCGCCTGGTCGGGGGTGTAAAGCTGATAGAAACTCCCGTCTAAGGGGAGAGGAGGAAGGATGACCTGAGTGTCGGAGGTACGCGCCTCCGAGCCGTCGTGAGACCCAGTCGTCCCTTCAGGAGTCAGGATCAAGATCGGCGAATGCTGTTGTGGCGGGGAGGATGGAAGCAGCCCCTCGGGAGTCGGCTCCAACGGGGTCTGCCTCACCCCCCGACGACGAATCAGGGCTTGACCCTCGCTCGCCTCCTCAGAAGAGTGAGAAACGTCCATGTCAACCACCTGACGGAACTGACCGTCCGTCGGGGTATCTTCAGTCCCCAATCCTCTCGGGGCAGAAAGTGAAAGGAGGGGCTCTCCGACCCAGGCGTCGGAGGGTGGCACCCCCGCTGAAGCTCCAGCTCCCGATTGACCTGCAGCTGGAGGACGAGAAGCTTCAGAAAGATAATCAGGAAGTTGATCGGGATCCTTACACCAAACGACGCGACGGGAGAGATATTGGTCCTTCCCGTAATAATTGTAATAACCCGCTTTGAGAATGCGGGGAGTTTCTCCTTGCAGGATGCGGTTGATCCCTTCGATCCTGGCTCTCTTATCGGAGGGGATTAACTCCTCGGGAATACGCCTCCTATATAATTGGATTGCTAATCGAAGTTGCTTACCTTCTTCGGGAGTCTGGGTGTTGAAGATCTTCTCCATCTTCTCCACCCGGGCCCGCTTGACCTCCTCCGCAGATGGAGGTGCCGATGAGGAGGCGGCCCTCTTCGAGGACTTCCTCTTCCTTGCGGGGCGTTGGACGGCATCGGTCTCCGCCTGCTTAAGCATGATATTGGTCAGCAATGATACCTTCTTAGCTGCAAAGACGAAAACAAAGGTGCAATTAGAATATTACCCAAGGAACGATATTGGAGGGGCCGTCGAAGAGTTGACCCCCGGAGGCAACATTGAGGAGACGGAGCCCAGCCAGAACCAGATCCCGCTCCACGATGGAGTTTGCATTGAGGGGAGCGAAGGAATCCCCCCAGCGATAGAGTTGGATGCGGTGGAGAATCTGAAAATCCTCCTCGAAGTAAGTATGATAAGCGGGAGGAGGGTCTGCCCCAACCTCCCATCGGGGCCACAGGATGGAGCTGTTCCGAATGAAGAAGTAATTCTTCTTCCAGCCACTGTTGTCGGGCCCCGAGTCAGTGATGAGCCCCCAACCTTTGGCGACCTTCCAGGTGTCACCATTCCAGCTATATCGGGAAAGCTGCGCCATGCTCCATTTAGGCATCCGCGGGTAGAAGGCACAGACCCCGGCATCATTGCACTTCATTCCATAAAAGGTTCGGAAAAGTCGGAGGCTATAGTTCCACTGTTGGCGGAGGCAAAGGACATCGAAGGCGATCCACACACGGATGGCGTGGGGGGAAAAAGTAGTCGGATGTGTTTTGTAATATTCACACATCTCGACTAGATCCCCACAGAAAGGGAATCGGATCCCCGCCGACACTTGCCTGGCGGAAACAAATACCTCCCCTTCCCGGGGACGAGTGACCACAGGGTCGCCCGGGATGCGAGGGCGAGGAAAGGGGAAGCGAGGCTCCCAGGTTGAAGTAATACATCCTTCCCGGAGAGCTGCATCGTAGGCGGTTTTCGAAATCTCATTACAAGCATAATCAAACTTGAAGGGCTTTCTACCCCCAGAACTGGAAAATGATCATGGCAAGAAAAGGCATAGTTGATTTTTGGAAAAGTCCGGGTAAGACTGATTGAGATAAAAGAAAAATTATGCTAACAAGTTTTTTCGGAATCGGAGGAGGAAATCTTACCAGACATGTTGAATCGGGGAAGAAAAGATGATCCTGGTGGTCGGAGATCCTGGTTGCCGGAGTGCTTATCAGAAATCAGAAAGGAGAGCTTGAGCTTTTGAAATCACAGAGGATGAAACGGTGGAGGAGAACTGAATAGTGCCAAGATTTGGGGTTTTATAGGAGAGAAAATACCAGAAGAGACGTTGCAATCCGGACCGTTGAAGATGAAACGCTTCAACCTGAGTCGTTGAGGCGCTAGCGACAAAACGGCCAAAAAGTGCTTTTTCAGAAAAAGCAGGCACGGGTACCCAAGCCGTCGCTTCATCACCCATTGCATTTAATAGTTGAGTATCCGAGAAATCCTTTCGGATTCGGTGGTTATCCTCGGAATATCGGGGAATCATGGATGAGAAGATCCGCGTCAGAAGTTAGAAGGTCCGAAGTTAAAAGCCTCCGATGCCGATATCGGGAGGTCCGGAGTTGAAAGACACGACGAACTATAAGTCCCTCATGTCTTGGGGGCAAATGATGGGTTTCGATATAGCCGTTAGGCCCATTAACGACGAGTAAACGGTGAAGTAAGCCCATTGGGCTCCAAAAGAGGCCTAGAAGGCCAATGTGAGGGGTCCCGACAAGGTCGGTCCCGACATATGAGTTGTACGCTCCTGATGATATGCCTTTGAGTAGGCCCCGATGATATGCCTTTGAGTAGGCCCCGATGATATGCCTTTAAGTAGGTCCCGATGTTGAATCCCTGAGGATGTTGGCCCTGTCCCGATGACAAGGGGCCCCGAGCGGTGACCACAGGAGATAACTCTGGAGTCCCCGACTTCCGTCGGGACTTGCCACCAGAGGATGAGGCCGAGAAACACGCCCACTATCAGCATAGTGGGGGAGTGGCCTGAAAAGACGGAACGTGGGCTAACTGCCCCTGGCAGCTACCTCGACAGGTAACTGGGGTAACTCCTCCCCTATATAAAGGAAGGAGTTACCTTAGAACTGAGATACGCTGATTTACACACGCATACCTTCATACTTGCTTGCCTACATCGAGATACTTATTTAAGCATCGGAGAGGGATTCTGGGTCACCGCCCGGTCTATCCCCTTCTTGCAGGATTACTTGGAGCAAAGGAGTTCGGACTTCCGTCAAGAACGTGCCGGAGTTCCAACTGTGATCCAACAGTTGGGTACTTGTGCCCCCATCTCCTCTTCTTTCTTTGTTACTTTTAGATTGTAATCCAGGCGTTGGTTGACTTTCGTTAATAAAACGTGATGTTCCTTTGGCAAAAAAAAAATTGTTTAAAAAAAAAACTCAAGTTAGCAATGTGCCCACAAAGTCAAACCCTAATACATGAATTTTTCTAAAAAAACTTTTGGTATCAATTTATCATAGTGCTCAAATGTAAGCTGGCAATTTGATAAGTAACGCTTTCTTTTATATTAAAATGTATAATGCATTACAATTTAATATATATATATATATATTGTGTGACTTTATAGTATTGTCAATCATTATTTTTTTGAGGGATAATTTTTTGAGTAAACTTTGGTAATGGGCATCCTTTTTAGTGGAGAAAATATATACCAATTACAGGGAGACACATCAACATTTATACTAGGTTCTTGTTGGGTATACAATAACTGTAATTTATGCAGTAGTTATCTTCCTAACTTTTACTTCTATTTTTATTTTATTTTTTCAAACTCCAGTTATAATAAACTTTTTTTCTCTTAACTGATTTGATTTGTGAAATCTTTATCTAAATAGGTATATATTTATTCACATATAATTTACATAATAATCTAGTCGATTATAATATAAGAACACTTGTTGACTTATTTATCATCTAGGGTTCACCCCTGATGGGTTCCGATGTAATCGTTAGCCCCGTTAACAGCCAATGGACGGCGAGTAGGTCCAGTGGGCCTCGTGTAAGGCCTGGAAGGCCCAGAAACCCAGTACGAAGGGTCCCGACTTTAGCAGTCCCGATATATGAGCTGAATGCTCCCGACAATAAGCCTCTGAGTAGGCCCCGATATGCCTTAGTAAAGGCCCCGATAATAAAGCCCCGCGGAGGCTGGACCCGTCTCGTGAGACAAAGGGTCCTAGGTGGTGACCTAGAATAAGATAACTCTGGAGTCCCCGATATGAATTGGGACTTGTGATCAGAGGATAAGACCGAGAAACCCGCCTACTAGATAGAGTAGTGGGGAGACGGTTGAGATATAGATAACTTCCCCCGAGATACGCAGGGCGTGCCCGAGATACGCGGAGTATGGGCGAGATACGCGGAGCGTGGGGCGAGATATACGAAATACCGAACGAGATATACAGAATCGTGAGTAAAACTGCCAGGTGCAGTCTCAGGTAACTGAGTAACTTCCCCTCCTATATAAAGGAGGAAGTTACCTCAGAAAACACATGCTCTCTAAGACGAACTTAGATTACTGCTTACCACCCCATTGATTACATACTCATTTAGGCATCGGAGAGGGATTCTGGGTCACCACCCAGGTCATCCCCTTTTGCAGGATTACGCGGAGCCCAGGAGTTCGAGCTTTCCGTCAAGAACGTAACGGAGCTTCGCCCATGATCAAACATTGGCGCCGTCTGTGGGAATTCGTAACAAAAAGCCAAAATAGTTTCTACCAGATCAATGGCCGGTGGTGGCAAGAAGAAGCAAGTTCAGGCCGGCAGTTCTTGCCCTGCTGGAACTGTGAATTCCCCGTTGATGGAGCATGCTGCTGAACAAGGTGAGCACCCTGCTGTTTCCCAGACAGGGGGGCATGGTGATGCTGAGGTCTCAGTCCGAGACACGGCGGTGAGCAGGCAAGATATCCCGCGAAGGGAGGTGGATGTTCCTCCGAATCCGGTGGTGCACAGAGAGGAAATCCCGCGAAGGGAAGCAGGTTCTTCCTCAAACTCAGAACTGGCTAAGGCAGTAGCAGATGCTATGCCTATGTTCTTGGCGGCCATGGAGGCTCTGTTGGACAAGAGAGAGGCTGCCAGGAGGGCAGAGGAGTTGCCCCCGCGAGAAGAGCTACCTCCACCTCCTCCGAGGATGGTTCCAGAAGAACAGGAGGTTCAGGAGGTTCGATCTAGGAATAAGGGTAAAGAGCCCGCGTGCTCGGAGAAGTTCGTGGTGGATGGTCCCGGACCAGTGCAACATAGGACCATTCCCTTGAATGGCCCCATTACTCCCGATCAGGTGGTGAAGATTGTCAACATCTGCATGGGGGACCAGAAGCAAATGACATCGGAGCTGAGGGACCGATCCACTCACCCTTTCGTTCCACGGCTCCTAGATACTGTCGCCCCGACAGGGCTAGGTATCCCGACCATCAAGGAGTACGATGGTGAAGGAGATCCATTTCGCCATGTTCAGAGGCATGTCCAGGCCTGTATTGGTAGGACCTCGAATGACGACCTCATATGTTCGCTGTTTCCAATCACCTTGGGAGAAAGGGCCATGACATGGTTTTTCAGCCTACCGCCAGGGAGCATTACGTGCTGGGCTGATATGCACGATCGCTTCATTAAGCAATATCATGGTCGGAGGCGTCTCCTGAAGAGTGTAAGGTCTTTGACCCAGGTGGTGCAGAGATCCGACGAATCGTTGGCATACTACTACCAACGGTTCACGGCTAGTGCCGCAGAGATTGATGAAGAGATATCGGAGGGAGAGACCATCCGAACCTTCCTTCGGAACCTGACTGCTCCGTATGGGTCCGATCTGATGCACAGTGTAGCCGCGAAGGCTGTGTGGAGTATGGAGGCCCTGCAAGCAAGGGTGAAACAGCAAATCGACGTCCAGGAGTCGAAGATTGCTGCCGGAGAGCTTGATCCTCCAAAGTCAGGAAGAGGAAAGCCATCGTCCAAGCTATCGGATGATCGCAAAGGGAGTGACAAGTCGGAGGGAAGTAAGAGCCGTGGTCGCCCCGAGAGAAGGGAGGACAGGCGTCCTCCGAAGAAGGATAAACGCGAGGGTCGTAGTGTTCCCATCAACAGTTCGATGACCTCCGTCCTAGCTGTGATGGATCGGCAGGGTCTCGCCCGATACCCCCCGAGGAAGGAAGGTGAATTCTTGGGAGGCCGCTCCGATCGTTACTGTCGGTACCATCGAGCCAATGGTCACGACACCGATAACTGTCGGGAGCTGAAGAAGGAGATATAGAAGCTGAACCAGAAGGGGAAGCTGAAGGAGTTCGTCGGAAGGGGACGGTGCCGATCCCGCTCTAAAACTCGGTCGCGATCTCGCTCCAAGTCCCGTGATCGATCCCCAAAGAAGAAGAAGGTCAAGCCGGAAGCCTCCGGTTCTGGTGCCCGTAAGGCGAGGCGGGGAACCATTAACGTCATTCACGGAGGAATGGCAGCGGGAGGAGACACCTCCGCTTCTCGGGAGAATTACGCTTCCCGCATCTCTGCTGCTGTGGTGCTAGGCAAGAGGTCCCGGTCGTGGACTATAAAGGAAGAGATGGTGATTTCTTTCTCAGCAGAGGATTTGATAGGCGTAGAGATCCCTCACGACGACGCCTTGGTCGTGACCCTGGATGTGGACGGATTCTAGGTGAAGCGGATCCTGATAGACGGAGGGAGCTCCTCCGACATTCTTTTCATGGGCGCCCTGGAGGCCATGGGAAAGACAAAGAAGGACCTAACGTAGGTGAACTTCCCGATGGTGTGGTTCTCTGGATCTACCTCCTATCCATTGGGGATGATTACCTTAACGGTGGAGTTTGGTAGTGGCTGGAAGATGGTGAGACGGAACGTGGATTTCGTCGTGGTAGAGTCTGCAGGGACGTATAACGCTATCATCGGGAGGACCACCATCAACCCTCTCATGGCAGTCGCCTCAACCGTCCACCAAAAGATGAAGTTCCCGACTGACAATGGGGTCGGAGAGGTCAAGGGTGACCAAGTGGCGTCACGAAGGTGTTATGTCAACGCCACTCGAAGGAGAAGGAGGGAGGCCATGGCTGTCTTACAGACTGATGCCGATCCTCGAGAAGAGTTTGGGTGTCCCGCCCCCATGGAGGACCTGAAAGAGGTCGAGATTGACGGACCTAAGAGGAAGGTGAAGATCGGGTCTGCTTTGTCAAAGGAAAGAGCCCGAGAGTTGATTGAGCTCCTGAAGGAGTTCAAGGAGCTGTTTGCCTGGTCCCCGAGAGATATGCCAGGAATCAGCCCCGACGTGATAGTGCACGAGCTGAAGATCGACCCCGCGATCAAGCCTATCGCCCAGAAGAGGCGTCTGATGGGCGCTGATAAGAGGATCGCGATCCAGCAAGAGGTGGGCAGATTGCTCGACGCTGGATTCATCAAGGAGCTCCGATTCCAGACTTGGGTTGCTAACCCGATCCTGGTGAGAAAGAGTAATGGAAGGTGGCGGATGTGTGTCGATTTCCGTGACTTGAACAAGGCCTGCCCGAAGGATTGCTATCCACTCCCGAGGATTGACCAGTTGGTGGACGCTACGTCGGGACTTGAGCTGCTAAGCTTCATGGATGCCTACTCGGGTTACAACCAGATCAAGATGGCGAAGGAGGATGCCCCCCATACAGCCTTCTATGCTGATAGTGACGTCTATCACTACGACGTCATACCCTTCGGATTGATCAATGCTGGAGCAACCTACCAGAGGATGGTGAACAAGTTGTTCGGGGACATGTTGGGAAAGACTATGGAGGCGTATGTGGATGACATGCTGGTGAAGTCCCGACAGGCAGGAGATCATGTCCAAAACTTGGCGGCGGCGTTCGAACGGATGAAGTTTCATCAGGTTCGGTTGAACCCAGACAAGTGTGCTTTCGGGGTGAACTCGGGGAAATTCCTAGGGTTCATGGTGAGCCATAGAGGAATCGAGGTGAACCCCGAGAAGCTGCGAGCAATCGAGGAGATGCAGTCTCCGAGGACTCATCGTGAGGTTCAGGTGTTGAATGGCCGGTTGGCCGCGATGAATCGATTCCTATCCAAGGCGAGTGACAGAGCCATGCCATTTTTTGATGTGCTAAGGGCCCACAAGAAATTTGAATGGTCCGACAAGTGCGAGGAGGCATTCCAAGCACTCAAGCAGCACCTCCGTACCCTCCCGCCGTTGGCGAAACCGGTTCCAGGCGAGCCGCTTTATCTCTATTTGGCTGTTTCTGAAGTTGCTGTTAGTTCTGTTTTGATTAAGATTGTCAAGGGCAACCAAGTGCCTGTCTATTATGTAAGCAAGGCGTTTGCCAAATCTGAAATAAATTATCCCGCTATTGAGAAGTATCTCTTTGCGTTGATTGTTGCTGCTCGAAAGCTACAACCTTACTTCCATGCCCACGAGGTTACGGTGTTAACTAATCAGCCATGGAAGCACTTTTTGAACCGACCGGAGGCGTCGGGGAGATTGGTGAAATGGGCCATCGAGCTTACGGAGTTCCGTATTCACTTTGCTCCGAGGACAGCTATTAAGGGCCAGGCATTGGCGGATTTTATAGCTGAGTCTACAGCACCCGATCTAGAAGAAGCGGGTCTTGTAGAGGGGGCAACCATGGAGGTCCCGATAGCAGAACAGCCAGAACAGCTAAATGAGGAGAACACTTGGGAGATGTACACTGATGGTTCATCAAGTGTAGAAGGATCGGGGGCAGGATTCGTATTGATACCGCCCGGTGGAGGCGAGCCCCTGCGATATGCCTTGGCCTTAACGTTTAGGGCCACCAACAATGAAGTGGAGTATGAGGCTCTCATCACGGGCCTTAAAATCGCCAATGGTACGGGAGTCGACCATTTAAAAGTGAAGTGCGATGCCACCTTGATCGTGAATCAAGTCCAAGGGAACTATGAAGCCAAAAGCCCGACAATGAGAAAGTATTTGCACGAGGTGCAGACTTTGAGGGGAAGCTTCAAAAGCTTTGACATTGAGGCAATCCCGAGGGAAGAAAATGTGGAGGCAGACGCCTTACGCAAGTTTGCCCTGGGAGTAGCTCCCGAAGAGAATCGGAAGGTGCACTTCCTGGAGAGAGTAATCATCTCAACCATCGATCCGTCGGAGGTATGCGCTATTGAAGCAGGATCGGAGGAAGAAGAGAAACCCACCTGGATGACTCCGATAGTCACATACCTGACTACGGGAGTACTCCCCGATGAAGAAGTGGCAGCTGTTAGGTTGCGTCGGATCGTGAGCAACTACGTGATGGTGGACAACCAGTTGTACAAGAGGGGGCATGTGAAGCCTTTTCTGAAATGTGTGGCGGAGCCTGATACGAATCGGATCCTGAGAGAGCTACACGAGGGAGTCGCGGCCTGTCATGAAGGGGCCCGATCCATTGTGAGGAAGGCGTTGAATCTAGGCTACTATTGGCCTTCGATGAACAAGGAAGCGACAGCGATGGTCCAATCCTGTGATGCATGCCAGAGGTACGCTCTAAATATCACGGCCCCTACCGCGGACTTGATGTCCATCAGAAGTGCTTGGCCCTTCGCACAGTGGGGCATCGACTTGGTGGGACGCCTTCCACAAGCAAAAGGTCAGTGCAAGTATTTACTTGTAGCCATCGATTACTTCTCGAAGTGGATAGAAGCTAAGGCGTTGGCCAAGACAACGGGGCAGCAGATCCTCAAGTTCCTTCAAACTCAGATCATATCCCGGTATGGGGTTCCTCGAGTGTTGATCAGTGATAATGGCCCTCCGTTCAATGTGGCTCAGTTGAAGGAGTACCTGGAGGAATTGAACATCGAGCATCGGACAGCTTCCGTCCATCATGCTCAGACCAATGGCCAAGTCGAATCAGCCAACAAGATCGTGATGGATGGCCTGAAGAAGAGAGTTTACGCCTTGCAAGGTCATTGGCTGGATGAGCTTGAAAACGTGCTGTGGGCTGTTAGAACAACACCCAAGCAGTCGACAGGGGAGACTCCGTTTGGCCTTGTCTATGGCACGGAGGCAGTTGCCCCCGTGGAGATAGCGGTGGCGTCCCATCGCAGGAGGTATTATGAGCCTCTAACAAACGAGGAAATGAGACGTCTAGACTTAGACTTGCTCGAGGAGAAAAGGTGGAAAGCTGATGAAGTCCAGGCTCGGATGCGTCTGGCAACAGCCCGATATTATAATCGGCGTGTCAAGTCCCGACAATTCTTCGTTGGAGAACTTGTCTGGCGGAGGAACGAGTTCGTTCATCAAGATCGGATCAACAAGCTATCGCCGAAATGGGAGGGACCCTACAAGATCGTTGGGATGACAGCCCCGAATGCATACAAGCTAGAAGACCTTGATGGCAAGACGTTGAAACATTCCTTCAGTGGCGCACACTTGAAGAAGTATCATGTTTGATATTAAGTCGCCGTGAATGGCGCAAATTGTCTATCGATAAAGATCCGATGTAAGCCAGCTTTGAGTTGTTAATGAATAAAAGTTGCTTTCGATCAAATTGCTTCTAGATTTATTCTAACTGTTAGTAAGACGTCCTGAAGGACGCGACAAAAGCCTTTCGAGGTACGATAAAAGCCTTATGAGGTACGAGTAAGTCGCCTTTATGGCGCGACAAAAAGCCTTTCGAGGTACGGACAAAAGCCCTACGGGGTATGAGTAAGTCGTCTTTATGATGCAACCAAAAGCCTAGGTACGAAAAAGCTCTAACGGGTCCGCGTAAGTCGTCTATATGATGCGGCAAAAAGCCTTAAAAGGTACGAAAAAGCCCTAACGGGACCGCGTAAGTCGTCTATATGATGCGGCAAAAAGCCTTAAAAGGTACGAAAAAGCCCTAACGGGTCCGCGTAAGTCGTCTATATGATGCAGCAAAAAGCCTTAAAGTGTACGATTAAGTCGTCTAGAATGGCGCGACAAAATCCCTAAGGGGTACGATTAAGTGGTCTAAAATGGCGCGATAAAAACCTTAAGGGGCGCGAAAAATCATCTTAAGTGATGTGTAAAGTTGCCTTGAAAGGCATGGATGAGAAACCTTAAGTGATTTGAAATTACATTAAGTGATTTGGACGAGAAACCTTAAGTGGTGAAGTCCCGAGTGGACGAGAAACCTTAAGTGGTGAAGTCCCGAGTAGACGAGAAACCTTAAGTGGTGAAGTCCCGAGTAGACGAGAGACCTTAAGTGGTAAAGTCTCGAGTAAAGCATCGGAAGGATGTATGAAGTCGCTTTAAATAGTGCAAACGATTATCGGGATCAAAACAGATGAAAGAAATTTCTTATATAAAGGCTCAAAGGCCTGAAGGTTCCGATACAAAACATAAAGGAGGAAAAATTACAAGGACTAAAAGAATAGAGCATTAAGCTTGGTCCTTGTTGGAAGTTGGGTCCTCAGCAGCTTCGGAGGGAGTAGGATTCGGAGGGGCCTGGGCAGAAGGCTCCGCAGTCCGCGGAGTCGGGTCCCCGGCATCTGCCTCTCACTCTCCGCGGGGAGGTTGAAATACTTCTCCGCGATGGGGGCAAGGGTCTCGGACTTCTTGAAGTCGATGGAATCCTCGTATGCCGTGTAGAGCTCCTCGACGGCATTGAACAGAATGTTCTCCACCTCGGTTTTGCAGAACTTCACGGCATCCGCCTGGAAATCATCGGAGTTCCGATACTCCTCGCGACCCTGAGCCTTTGCCTCAGCCAGCTTGGCAGAAAATTCAGCCTTCTGGGCTTCAAGTTTCGCCTTGGCCTCCGCGAGAGCTTCCACGAAAACGCCCTTCTCGTGGAGGAGCTGCCTCTTCTCCGCCTCGTTCCGCCGCTGATCCTCCTGGGCTATCCTCCGCTCCCGACGAAGGACGGCCTCATGATCGTGAACCTGCTTTTGCAGGCCCGTAGCCATCTCGTCAAGGAGGGTCTGCTCCTTGGCTATCTTGACCCTGGCCACCACAGCCTCGTCGAGGTCTGCTTGGAGCTTGACCAAAGCGTCGTGGTCCGACTTAGCTTGTGCCTCCTCCAAAGCACCCTTGAGAGCCAGGATGAAGCCAAAGCAGCGCTGCTGGTCCGCGGTTTCCTAAGGCGAAAGGGAAAAAGATTAAAGTTCGATAATCGAAGGCAAGAACAAGGAAGGAAGAATAAAGTAAAGGTAAAGTTTTACCTCCATCCGACGGATAGCCATATTGCGGAGCTCCTCCTCGATGTCCTCCCGCGCCAAGGAGATTGGCCGCTTTAAAGCTGGAGGAATTGACCCTGCCAGTAGATGCAGGGCCAATTCAGGCTGAAGGTCCCCCCGTTGGAGCGGGACCCCTTGGAGAGACTCGATCGGGTTCCAGGGAACCGTCTCCTGGTCGGGGGTGAAAACCTTGTAAAGATTTTCATCCACGGGGAGAGGAGGGATGACCCTGGAAGCCTCAGCCGGAGGAGCTACCTCGGTCGGAGGCTCGGGAGTTGGACTGCGAAGCTCTGGAGGAGGACTCCGGGACACGTCCTCCACGGTTGGCCTCAGGATGCTCCGACCTGGCTTTCGGCGGAGCAGGCCACCCTCATTTGGCTCCTCGGAGGAAGGAGAAGCTTCCAAGTTGGTCACCTGACGGAACTGAGCTTCCGTCGGGGTCTCCTCCATCATCGGCGCCTGTGGAGTCGCGGCCCGTGCTGGAGTAGCAGCCCTCCTCGGAGTAAGAGCCTCTGATGGACCTGTGGTTGCGGGACGAATAAAATCAGGAAGAGTATCGTGGGGGCACCAGATGATTTGACGCTCAAGATGTTGGTCCTTTCCAAGGAAGTTGTAGTATCCCGCCTTGAGAACGCGGGGAGTTTCTCCTCGAAGGATGTATTTGATTTCTCGAACCCGCGATTCCCGATCAGCGGGGATAAACTCCTCGGGGACCAGCATCCTATATTTCTTAATAGCACGACGGACACGCTTACCTTCCTCGGCGGTAGTGACCCCGAAGGCTTGGTCTATCTCTTCCCTTCGGGCCCGCTTGGCCTCGGTCCGCTCTTCGGTCAGAGGGGCAGCAGAAGAGGAAGCTCCCTTCTTCAGCGACTTCCGCTTCCGTTTGGAGCTACCCTGGACGGCATCAGTCTCCCCCTGCTTCAACATGAGATGGGTCAACAGAGATGATTTCTTGGCTGCAAAAATGAAAAGACAAGATGGTTAGAAGTGTTACCCAGATGACTAAATCCTTGGAAACGGAATCGAGGAGCCGGACTCCGATATGAATCAAGTCCTTCTCCACGAGCTTGTTGGCGTCGAGGGGAATGAAGGATTCCCCCCAACGGTAAAGCTGGACCAGCTGGAGAGTGTTGAGGTCATCTTCGGAGTAGGCCTCGAGCTTGGGGGCAGGGTCCGCCACAACCTCCCATCGGGGCCATGGGACAGAGTTGTTTTGGACGAAGAAGTAATACCTCTTCCATCCGCTATTGTCGGACACTGAATCACGAATATACACCCGATCCTTGTGGAACTTCCAGGTCTCGCTATCCCAGCCGCAACGTGAAAGTTGCTCCTTTGTCCACTTGGGGAGACGGGGGGAGAAGGAGCAAACACCAGCCTTATTACACTTCATTCCGTAGAATGTGCGGAAGAGCAGCAAACTATATGTCCACTGCTGGCGGAGGCACAGTAGCTGGAAAGCGTTCCACACGCGGATAGC
Organism: Clarkia xantiana subsp. parviflora; assembly: GCA_036873135.1. Lineage (NCBI taxonomy): Eukaryota > Viridiplantae > Streptophyta > Magnoliopsida > Myrtales > Onagraceae > Clarkia > Clarkia xantiana. The sequence continues at coordinate 6,208,889 of JAPTYO010000017.1, read as the reverse complement.
GTGTGGAGAGAAGGTACAGGGGTGCATCTTGTAGAAGTTGCACATCTCCACCAGGTTCCCGCAAAAAGGGAATCGAATCCCAGCATTATCCGCCCAGCGGAGACGAACACTTCTCCCTCTCGAGGACGCGTGACGATATGCTTCCTCCTGGTGGAGGGCTGAGATTCGTAAGGGAAGCGGGGTTCCCAGTCCGAGGTAATGCAGCCTTCTCGGAGAGCAACCTCGTACGAGGTCTCAGAAATCTCGTTAACAGCAAACTCAAAGGTAAAAGGGATCCTTGCCTCAGAACTAGCTTCGTCTAAAAACGGTTACAAACAGGGAAATTTGAGAAAATAGGAGAAAGTAACATCAGCAAATCACGAAAACAGAGAAGGAAATCCTTACCAGACATTGTTGCTTGGAGAAGATGAAAAAGATCGGGAGGGCTGAAGGCCTTGGATCACTTGAAGAGCAGAAGAAACTTGGGGAAGAAGCTTCGGGTTCAAAAATGGCAGAACTTCCAGAAATTGAAATGGTGAAGAAGAAGTGAATAATGCCAGTGTTTTGGCTTTTATAGGCAAAAGGACAGCTGGACGGATTCAATCTGGACCGTTGAAGATGAAACGACTCTATCTTGATCGCCGAGATTATAGGCACGGTACGGAAGAGACGTTAGTGACGTAAGGAGTGCTTTTTCAGAAAGCAGCAGTCACGCCGGTTTAGGCGTCGTTTTATTATCCCTAGCATTTAATGCTACAGTAACCGAGGAGTTTCCTCAGATTTGGCAACTGCCCATAGAGTCCAGTGGGCCCAAGGCAGTCATGAGTGAGAAGCTCTGTCATTCGAGAATTGTTCACAAGGCAAAGGCTGCCGACGGTGATATCAGGAGGTCTGAAGACAAAAGCCTCCGATGGCAATATCGGGAGGTATGAAGAAAAAAAGCCTCCGACGATGAGGTCCGGAGGACTGGAACTGGAAGACACGACGGACTGCAAGTCCCCCATGTCTTGGGGGCAAATGATGGGTTCCAATGTAATCGTTAGCCCCGTTAACAGCCAATGGACGGCGAGTAGGTCCAGTGGGCCTCGTGTAAGGCCTTGAAGGCCCAGAAACCCAGTACGAAGGGTCCCGACTTTAGCAGTCCCGATATATTAGCTGAATGCTCCCGACAATAAGCCTCTGAGTAGGCCCCGATATGCCTTAGTAAAGGCCCCGATAATAAAGCCCCGCGGAGGCTGGACCCGTCTCGTGAGACAAAGGGTCCTGGGTGGTGACCTAGAATAAGATAACTCTGGAGTCCCCGATATGAATTGGGACTTGTGATCAGAGGATAAGACCGAGAAACCCGCCTACTAGATAGAGTAGTGGGGAGACGGTTGAGATATAGATAACTTCCCCCGAGATACGCAGGGCGTGCCCGAGATACGTGGAGTACGGGCGAGATACGCGGAGCGTGGGGCGAGATATACGGAATCCCGAACGAGATATACGGAATCGTGGGTAAAACTGCCAGGCGCAGTCTCAGGTAACTGAGTAACTTCCCCTCCTATATAAAGGAGGAAGTTACCTCAGAAAACACATTACATACTCATTTAGGCATCAGAGAGGGATTCTGGGTCACCACCCAGGTCATCCCCTTTTGCAGGATTACGCGGAGCCCAGGAGTTCGAGCTTTCCGTCAAGAACGTAACGGAGCTTCGCCCGTGATCCAAAAACCCCGACCAAACTGTTCATAGAATTAATCGGTTTTTAGAAGGAAAAAAAAATCATAAAACTATTTAAGCCCATTTACTATTTATGGTTCACTCGATCCAACAAGACTTTAAGAAAAAAAATTATAAAACTATTATAAATTATTATCTATTAATTGACTTGGTGTAAATGTGACAATATCCCATTACTGCCATTGGGTACGTACAGTAATTAATTGTATCTATCTTTGTTGGTTTCATTCATTGTTTCATCATTTATAACATATCAAATCAATCAAGGAACGTAATAAAATAAAGCACCAACAATTATCCTCATATGTCGTCAATCAAAACCAATCAAGAACAAAAAAATGACAAGGACAATGATACATTAATTTGACATGACAATGCGGATCGTACATTTCCGACATTTTGTGTGAGGCTTGTAGTTGATCATCGACGTTATTCGTGCAAGCAAGTATATGTTTCACCATAATTTGTCTAGCTAGCCTCCTTCGTACGCCATGCATGATGCATGGATATATATATATATATATATATGAAGAAGATTATTAATTTGATTTGAGAAGATAAAAATATGATTCAATCAACTGAATATAAAGGAAAGCTCCAAAAGTTGTGGCTGTAGAAATAATTCGAGACTTGAGCAACAAGAATAGTGTATTGTACTTGTGCGCATATAATGCTAGTTGACTTGTGCACCCCGCAAATTGATGGATGGATGATTTTGGATGGACGAACTTGATTTGGTTAATCCACTCAATTAAATCTCAAATCTAAATAAATATATATTATTCTGCTTAAATAAATAAATTACTTAATGATATGCGGCAAAATTAGCAATTTCAATGTTTAAAAATAATGTTAACTTTTTTATTCTAAATGTGTATTATTATGTTATGCGACACAATAATTATTCTGAAAATTAAAACACGTAAATTAATCTATATCACTATATATCTGTATGTGTATATTAATGTCTAAACACATATATATTTCCTTTTATTTACTTTATAATAAAATATAATTTTATCTAATCTTGAATATATTAATTAAAGAGCTATAACTTTTTCTATGGTGCTATGATTTACAAACTATTTTTTTCGTGTGAATTTAAATGTTGAGACCTTTCGAAGACCATATGATATCATATATATTTAACTTACATATACTCTAATAAATTTAATCAACAATAATAATATATATATATTATTTTTTAATATATCAAGTTTAACAAAATTTTGCACAAAGCATGAGTTAATGATATTATTTATATTATATATTTTTTGGTCGGAGTAGAATTTCGCAATTAGCGAGTAAATGACTATTAATTAATTAATTGAAAAAAGCATATTTTCGGATTAAATCATTAAATAATTTGAACACGTTATTAACTTCCGTTTTATATATGTTGATGCTTTCTTTTTCCTTTGTCAATGATTAGATAGATAGATCATCCAAGAAAATATAAGGGGCTTTACATCTATATTATGAAATTACTTTTTATTTTTACATAGAGCATTTAAGGCATGGGTAAAATGAAGTATATTTTTATATATCTTTTTGCTAGAAAAATATAAGAGTACGAATATTGGAAGTTTTCAATCACATACTACGGAAATTTCTTATTTTAATTTATGGATTTCGTTTGTGGAAATGTTTAGATTGAAGCTAAATAAAAGTTGACAAGATCCACTGAAACTTGAGAAAAGAAATTGGATCTATAAGATTGCATACCAAAAATATAATTATTCTGTTAAAATTTCGGACAATGTGACAAATTTTAAAGTGCGTGGCAGATGTAAGATAAAATTATCAGTACTTTTTAAAAGATATAATAATAGTTAACAAATTTTGTTTTATTTCTACTTTCAGATTTTATGATTATGTTATTTTTTTTTTTTTTGTTTGGTTAGTACGATTGTGTTAATTTTAAATCTTACATCGAGACTCAATATTTAATCATAAGTAGACAATTTTTACGTACAAACAATCACCGTTGGAATGAAATATGTGCATTTTTAACTTATTTATTTATTATTTATAGTACAATATAAAATTTCCCAACATTGACTTGAGCGCAAAAAACACTCTATTTGCTAAATTAAGTTTACAATAATAAATAAATATATAATAAAGGTTATGGGAACAAATAAGTTATGAATATATTGTTTTTTAGCCAAGGGCGCGCTTATCGGTAGACTGGCATTGACCAATCCTGAAAAATTTATGAAATTGCCCTCCTACGAAGTTGTAATTTGAAAAATGCCCTCCTGAAGATGAAATTTATGGAAATGCCCCGTCCCGCTGATAATATCAGCAGGATGAAAGTGACGTGTCAGCGGGACGTGACGTGTCCCGCTGACTGACACGCGTGATGATAAGTCATCACGCGTGTCAGCCGTCCCGCTGATATTATCAGCGGGATGAGAGTGACGTGTCAGCGGGACGTGACGTGTCCCGCTGACTGACAAGCGTGATGATAATGAAGTGTCAGAATTTGCGGTATGAATATATGTTTTCGAGTGAAAACGGCGATCTGAGCAAGACCAATAGTATACTATTGGGTTTCACGTTTATCGGCAAAATTCCTTCGTTTAGAGGTCGAAATTTGCAGTTTTATGTTTCGTCGGGTCTTTTTGTAATTTATCGGTTTTGTTAGGGTATGTTAGCAAGTTTCGGTTTTTGAGCTAGGGTTAGGGTTTTTCTTTTCAGTATTTAATCTATGTTAGCAGTCATTTACATTCAGATTATTGATATATGAAAAAAAAATTAGGTTTTCCTCTACCTTGCGTCAATTCTTCGGGTATTCTTAGAATCAACGAATTCTTGCGCCCTCTATCCATCAAATTCTCGTTATTCCCCTAGAATCAACGTGTTTTGATCCATCTAAGAATACTAGAGGGCGCAAGAATTCGTTGATTCTAAGAACGTTGATTCTAGGGGAATACCGAGAATTTGATGGAAAACCCGAAGAGGAAAACCTCAGTTTTTTTTTTCATATATATCAATAATCTGAATGTAAGACTGCTAACATAGATTACTGAAAAGAAAAACCCTAACCTAGCTCAAAAACCGAAACTTGCTAATATACCCTAACAAAACCGATAAATTACAAAAAGACCCGAAGAAACATAAAACTGAAAATTTCGACCTCTAAACGAAGGAATTTTGCCGATAAACGTCAAACTCAATAGAGTGCTATTGGTCTTGCTCAGATCGCCGTTTCCACTCGAAAACCTATATTCATACCGCAAATTCCGACACTTCATTATCATCACGCGTGTCAGTCAGCGGGACACGTCACGTTCCGCTGACACGTCACTCTCATCCCGCTGATAATATCAGCCGGACGGCTGACACGCGTGATGACTTATCATCACGCGTGTCAGTCAGCGGGACATGTCACGTCCCGCTGACACGTCACTTTCATCCCGCTGATATTATCAGCGAGACGGGGCATTTCCATAAATTTTATCTTTAGGAGGGCATTTTTCAAATTACAAATTCGTAGGAGGGCAATTTCATAAATTTTCCGACCAATCCTGCTTGAATCTTACTTGTTTGTTAATTTCTGTCTTATGACTTATGAGACCTCTTCTAATACAAGCTGTCCCGCTTTATCCATTGTTTATTCTATTTTTTATAAACCCTCGTAAAATGTGTTGTTTGCCGCGTGAAAAATGTGTAGTTTGATTTTTTTTGGTGGTCCCTCAGTTTCATCTATTTTGTTGCATGCATCAGATTTATTATCCTCATTAAGTTGTTGCTTTTAAGTTTGGTTGTTTATTTTTGTAGGGTATTTGGATGGATGTAATGTAAAATGTAATTATGGATGGATTTATTTAAGCTTATATAACACCGCTTAACTCGACTGAGTTATAATAAAAAAAAAAAAGGTTACCAGGTCTTTTGGTCCATGATATTTGACCACTTTTGGGTTTTGGTCCACGATGTTTTTTTTTTTTTGCATAGTTTTGGTATCATATGTTTGCAGATTTTTTCTAGTTTTGGTCCGACCGTTACCTTCCGTCCATTTTTTCCGTTAAGTGACATGTGCAAGTCACGTGATCCACCCTAAACTTTCAATTTCGTTCAAATTTGGGGGGAATTGACCCATTGAACTAGGTTTAGGGTGTCAATTTCCCCAAATTTGACCCATTAAACCTAGTTCGATTCGCCCAAATTGAACTAGGTTTGGAGTGTTAATTCCCCCAAATTTGAACAAAACTGAAAGTTTAGGGTGGATCACGTGACTTGCACATGTCACTTAAAGGAAAAAATGGACGGAAGGTAACGGTCAGACCAAAACCAAAAAAAAAAAATTGCAAACATATGATACTAAAACTAGGCAAAAAAAACATCATGGACCAAAACCCAAAAGTGGTCAAACATCATGAACCAAAAGACTTGTTAACCCTAAAAAAAAATTGTATTTACCGATAGGGATCCTATATAATAATTTTCGAGGACTCTATAAAATATATTGGATTACGGGGACGTAATACTACGGAATGCTAAACGTGTGCATGTAAGTAATCTAACTACGCAGCGGAATAATGTACACATACCTCAATAGCTTTCCTGCCCAAGAACGATGTGGAGGGAGTTTTGATCCTCCGGTCGGAACCCGTACAAGTTCTTCGTGAGAAGAAGTCCTACGTGGTATAAGCTCCACAGCAAATCCTCTGATCGATTCTTCAACGGGAACAGAACCTCGGATTGATTGCTTGGAAGCAGTTTGGCACACCAATAGTGCTTTTTAAGGGGCCGGCCGAAATAGTTATAGAGAGAAAGGGATTTCTCTCAAATCACAACTTAAGAGGAGTTGTGATCAAAGTGTGTTTTGGGGGTGACCCCAAGACTTCCTTATATAGTGGGAGGACGAGAAAATCCTCCTCCCTACTATTATGGTTACGGCCGACTATCATGTGGGTAGGAGGCCCAATTATGGGGCTCCCGTGTCACAAGGAAATTGGGTCGAGCCCAATTAGCCCAAATGTGACTTTTACCTAATTGTCCTAGGTAACCACATATATTAACGGGCTACCAATTACGATGCCACGTCACCATATGCTAACAGCTCCCACTCGCCGAAATAGAAGGGTACCTGTTAATGTATTGTCATCTAATAGCATCAACATTTTCAGTCTTCAGTTATTGTCTCCGTCTCCGAATAGTTCATACGAGATTTACCGTGCGACCGGCGATACGACGGGCATCGTGCTACTCATCTGTTAGGAGTATTGTAGCGCCCGCAGAACATTGATTCCCTGTCGTAAATCAATCATGTCAAAAATAAAATATGTACCGCACATTATCCTTGGTCAACTGATAATTCTCCAATTGCCCAGTTTTCCACATAGGAATACTTCTTCAGGGCATCCGTACAAGTGTTCACAACCTTCAACTAATATCCAGTTGGTGGCTACCTAGTGAACACAAGAGTCGGTGAATTATAGGTGAACATGACCATCCCCATCGCTTATACCCTTAGTCTAACTCAACCGGTTTCCAAAGACGTGGTCACTTGGCCTTTTTCTTTGGCACTACGCTCGTACACCGGGAAACGAACATTGAGCTAGACCTTAGGTATAAGTTCTGAGTCCGAGTGGATACTTTGGGTGCCTCTTCATAAGACACCCGGGATCAATACACACTCAAGGTGAAGAAGTATGCGCCCTTTGAATCACAAGGATTCTAGCTAGCACAACCGAGCATGACCCCGTGGTCGAACATGGCACGCTCAGTATGAAGCACGCATCAATAGCACACCTGGACAAGCCAAGGATGGGATATGTCAATCATGCTATCGTAGAATCTTTCATCTGGCCCTGAATGTGATTTTAATGATGGACAGAGTCCAACACGGCGATTTACAAAACGAAGATTAAGTCATGCTGTAAGCGTGACAAAGTTATCGTTTCATCTAACCAGGTTTATCCCCCTGGTTCTTAGCCAATCTTGTTGTGGTAGAGGTCCACCTTTCCTACAAGACGACCGTGCCCGTGTGACGAGGCATGGTTCACATTCGACATAATTTGGTGGAAGAATTTTAACTCTTTCTACGACATAGTTTATAGACCGTAAAATCTGATTTTATTTATCATTATGAAGTCGATAGATCATATACTCAATTTGCAATTCTTTTATTCAATCGAAATATTATTTCAAATGTCAAAATTCCATCACTTATACAAGCCACTTATTAAGCCCTACGTAATCCAAGCAGTTTTACGTGCTTTTCGAAAATCTCTCTAAGTAATGGCTTAGTCAATGGGTCTGCGACCATATTGTCTGTGGACAAGTATTCTAAAGAGATTATATTGTCTTCCAGAACATATTTAGCATATTTGTATTTTACATCAATATGTTTGGTCCTATTATGGTACTTTGGATTCTTAACTGCTGCAATGGGTGCCTGATGTCGGAGTATACCTTCACAGGTTTACTCTTCTTGCCAGTGCCAATTAATGCAGTAAGAAGCCTTTTCAGGCAGACTGTCTCTTGTGCGTTTTTTGAGAGGGTAACGAAATCTGATTCCATAGTGGAAAGCGCGACACATGATTGCTTCTTGCTTACCCATGATATGGCAACATTGGAAAGGAGGAAAACCCTTCCTGTGGTGGACTTACGATCATTCGGATCGCCAGCGTGGTCGGCGTCACTATAACCGGTCAATTCTATCTATTTGCCTTAATGGCACAAAACATAGTTGGCAGTACCTTTCAGATATCTTATAATTCGTTTCACGGCCTTTAGATGTTGATAACTAGGATCTAATTGGAATCTTGCTACTAGGCCCACAACGTAACAGATATCCGGCCGAGTACAGAGCATGGCATACATTAGACTTCCTACCATGCTCAGATACTCTGCATTCTTCATCTGTTCACGCTCATGTTGGTTCTTCGGGCCATCACGCTTTGACAGCGCGCACCCGAACACAACTGGCGTATCCACCGGTTTGGCATCGAGCATTCTGAATCTTTTTAACAGTTTGTTGATTTATGATTCTTGAGACAGACACAATCTTCGGGCGGCACGATCTCGGGCAATTTTAATGCCTAAGATGTACGTGGCCTCTCCCATGTCTTTCATCTCAAATGCTGATGCTAACCAGGACTTTGATTTGTTCATGAAACTCACATCGTTCGCAGCAATGAGTGTGTCATCTACATATAAGGTTATGATGACATACATAGACCCGGAGGTCTTGGTGTAAACGCAGGGATCCTCGTGAAGGTTCACAAATCCGTTTCCAACGATTTTCTCATGGAATCTGCGATACTATTGTTGAGACGGTTGCTTGAGACCATAAATAGATCTTTGGAGTTTGCAAACTTTACATTCTTTGCCAGGAGTAATAAAACCCTCTGGCTGCTCCATATAGATCTCTTCCTCCAGGTTTCCGTGGAGAAATGCGGTCTTTAACATCCATTTGATGCAGTCTCGTGATCGAGACTTGCAATAAGGGCAATGATGGCCCTAACTGTGGTGTAACGCAAAGTTGGTGAGTATGTTTCATCAGAGTCCACTCCGTGAATTCGGGTTTATCTTTTTGCAATCGTTCGAGTTTTGCACCACTCAACTTTTCCATCAGTAGTGAATTCTAAAATTTCACTTCTAGCTCTGCGGTTAGCAGGTAGATCAACTGAAGACCAAAACCGAATTTGTTCTCATTTAGGCAATTTCATCCTCCATTGTTTTCCTCCATTCCTTCATTTGAGGTCCTTCCAATGCTTGCCGAACTATCACTGGTTCGTGAAGGAATGTCTTAATTGATGGGATACTTCTTGAAAGAAGTTCGGTGCCTTAGACCATGTCTAGGTTTGATAATCCCGTCTTTAATTTGATCGTTGCTCCCACTCGGAATAATGCTTCCTTTCGGAGCTTTACTCCCACTGAGAACAATGGCGGTGCTAGAACTTTGATCTTACAACTTTCTTAGAATGACCTCTTGGTCTCGGGATTTTACGTCCGATATTTATTCTTTGATCACTAGGATCTGGAACCAAGTTAGTCGTTTCCCTCCCACTAGGAATAATGGGAAGTTGTATTAGTTCAACATTACGATTATCAGGTCCGACTTGATTCGCATTAACATTTAGTGATGATTATGTGAGGGGGAGTGAGCCCTCTCACTGAATTTATTATGAGGACGTTTCCATCATCATTTACCATGTCATTCACTAATGCTATATCATTCTCCCACTCGAAGTATGTGGGACATGAGAATCTCCGTTATCCATATTAATCCGATCAATACTTTAGTTCGTTTCGTTCCGCAATGATCTTTCTTTGATTCCAGAACACAAGATCAATATAGATAAGATATATATCTATCAGATCATGACTTGATGTACCAACTATTTCCTCTTTTTTTATAAACAAAACGAAAGGACAGAAAAAAGATGAAATGGGCGTTGAATCTTTAGCATAATTTAGATATTCGGAAGAAATCCGGAAGTCAATTGAATTTCAATTGAATTGAAGTGAATAGGTGTAGTTCTTGCTCTCCCTCTTACTTGACTCGAGTGTACTCTCTCTCTTGAAGGAAGAAGAGACAGAGAGTAGATCAGGGTCAGGTGTTTTTTGTGAGGCTATAAAAAGAAACAGGCGGAACTCGCAGTGAAACTCGAAGCTATTCCAACAGCAACTGCCACTCGTTATCTCTTCGAACTGGCACTCAAACGTTATGGGTTGGTGGAAAGCCGACTCTAGTAGAATAACAGGGGGAGAAAGACCGGGATGGGTTTTTCCGGTATGCCGCTCCGCGAGCAAGGAGGAAAGAGCTCCCACACCGCCAACCTATCTATTGGTAGGCCCAAGCAAGAAAGAGCCACAAATTGTGGTGTTCTAACAGCGGCAGATCAAAGAAGAACTTGAGGAGCGAAATCTGCTGACGAAAATAAAAAAGGGGCTCTTGCTCGAATGCGTGACTGCGGCGCGCCTATCGCCCCGGCACGGCACTCTAAAATGCATGTTGGGTTGAGCAAGAATACTGCGACTAGGAAGACGAAGAATGGCATTTTTGGCTTTGGCATAGTATTCAAAAAAAGCTTCTATTCATCACTGTAGGAATTGGGTTCAACCTTTCCCTAGCCCCTTCTCATCAATGGACTCCTGACGTATACGAAGGAGTGTGGTTCGTTCGATAAATTCCTACCTCTCTATCTATCTCGGAGATGTTTGGAATTTTCAAAACTCCATGGACATGCAGAAGAGAAATGCTATCCCCACTCGGACCAAGACATAACTTTTACTTGTTCAAATAACAATTAAGGTAAAGCAGGGTCAGGAACAACGGAGTCAGTGAGTGAGTCCTCACTGACCTGAGCGATTTCGATCACCTAGCAGGCCTTTTATTTGGTAGGTAAGATCGCCGAAGCGTATCATTAGATTTGACTACGAAGGAAGGAACTCGAAGTGAGACGGCACCGTGTTGTGCAAGGCAACTACGTTGCTCCTCTATCATCTTCTATCCGGTAGACTTGGTAAAAGGGCCCCGACTTTGATCTTTCAAGAATTATAGTTCGACCGCAGCTGCCTCCCCTTTTTTTGGGGGGGATCAAGTTCCTTGCCAACGATCGACCGTATGTATAAGACCGAATCCATTCGATTTCTAAAAAGGATTACTAATCCTTAACTTTTCGAGGAATCCTTCATCAGTGGTAAAAGAGCTGTACTCTAGAAGTAGTTCGGACGATTCAATAATATTAGTCCATTACTTGAATTGGCAGTTGTTAGTTATTTCGACTGGCTGAATCTTATTAAGGGGATAATTCAATCAGAATTCCTTGCATGATTGTATCATTAACCATTTTTTTATTTTTGTGTGAGGAACTTATCATGAATCCACTGATTTCTGCCGCTTCCGTTATTGCTGCTGGATTAGCTGTCAGGCTTGCTTCTATTGGACCTGGAGTTGGTCAAGGTACTGCTGCGGGACAGGCTGTAGAAGGTATCGCGAGACAGCCCGAGGCAGAGGGAAAAATACGAGGTACTTTATTGCTTAGTCTGGCTTTTATGGAAGCGTTAACAATTTATGGATTGGTTGTAGCCTTAGCACTTTTATTTGCGAATCCCTTTGTATAATCCTAGAGAAGAAATCAAATACATGCATATAGGCAAATCCCACGAACCATCCGTTTCGGAAGCTACAAGGAGGAAGAAATAGGATTCGGATGAAGAAGTTGAAAGAGAGAACGATGCCGAGGCGGGGTTGACCTGCAATACATAAATAACCCACATAGGTGTAACCTTTCGCTCATTGGAAGTCCATCCTCAAATTTCTATAATGTGTCATGTTCGACCACGTTACCATTAATCCAAGCTAATTTTAAACTTGTATTTTCTAAGAGTAGACCGTACTCTTATTAAATGCTTGTTTAAACCGCAAATACTGTTTAATGATAAGGTTTCACCCGTATCATTCCTTAGCTTTTATGGTAACGCGTTAACCGATTATGTTGGAACATAGTGTTACATCAATGTGAGTAAACTTAATTTCATCCCGTAGGAACAATTAATGTTGAATTCTAAAATAATATAATTTTAAACTATGTTTCTCGAAGTATTTAATGATATGATTGCTAAGCCATACTTTTCGTTCAAGGCTTAAAGTGGGAGAGTTGTTTTACTGACTACTTCTTTTCGTTTGTTAACTCATCCAGAGACTTATCCACCTCATGGGCTATGCATTTAAGCTCTTACTTTAAAGCCATAGTTGACGTCTTACTAGATCGTAGTAGCATTAAAGCATACTTCTAACTATAGTAATCATCAATGAGTTATTTCCAAAGGAATATAAATGAAAATTCAGCATTCATTCATTAAAACACTTCATTATTGAATTTGTACTTCAAAACGATGTGTTCCTCTCTCGAGGTACACGCGCGTACGGCGCATAAAACCAGTTTTATCCCGTGGTTTAAATCGTTTCGTTTTCAAATTTAATTTAATCGGTTTTTAACATGTTTAATTATTACGCAAATAATCATTTTAAATTGAGTACTGACAAATAAGAATTAATAAATCTTTCGATCTAGCTACGCAATCGATGGGTATGTTCAGTTCAGTTGTACCGACTGAGATGACGGAGTGTGTGAGTCGTTTTGTTTTATTCGTCCACTTTTACCTGGCTGAAATCTTGGTCCTAATCCGTAGGTTTGTATTTTCGTTTCGGATCGTTCTCGTTCAACCGAGACGTTAAATTGATAAGAAAATTGAGCTTCGAATCGAGCAAAAATTACTTTATTCAATAACTCCGAATCTCAAAATAACCAAAATTTTAGAAACGAACAACGAACGATAAATGACAATGGTATAGTTCTTGATCTGAAGTTTGCATATTTGATCCATGATTCAGGCGCATATAGTCAAGAACTTTGAGTCATGTTGAACATCTTGTCTGAGTAAATTCACGAGTGAATCACTTCAAATGATCCGTGTCCGTATAAAACATTTACAGCTTCATACACATGACCTACGAGGCGTAGACGCACTTTATCAACGGGGTTTAACCCACCGGATTATTGTATAGGACTTATTCGGTCCAGTTTTCTTCTTGCTATGCGGATCATGGTTCACTTCTTTCGAACTCACTATGGTGAGCAGATAAAGTTTCCCTTTCACTGATGTGGTTACTGTATTTGATTAGGCTCAAGGTTATTGAGTCCTGTCAATAACAGACAACCATATACATCCTTTCCATGTTGACCTTCCATCCTGAAGACTTGATGCGGGTTTTACGCCGACATCCATGAGAGAAGACCATCTCATTCAACCGAAACATTTCTAGCGTTTGCATCCTTGCTTCCACCGAGGCGGATGCGAATGAATACTAAGCTATAACATTGTAAGGTTTCAATTGAAGTCTTCTTCAACCCATTTTTACCAAGGTCGAATGTATCACCATATATGCGTTCAGATCAACAAAGAACTTACTCCAATTCTTGGGGAAACAAATTATCACATTCAATTCTCATTGTCAAAATCATACAGATTACTATATTCATCCGTAGTTGTCCTCTCCATTTTTCGGAATCGTAGTGGAGAGTTCAAAAAACACTCCAATTTTATTCATCATAATTAATACCATCAAGATTGCAAGTAATATCGAATCACACTAATTGAGCCAACTCTCACATTGATGATTATGCAAATCGGGAATACAATAACATTTTGACAGAATTACAGACATCGGATTATCTATTAAGATGGAACAAAAAAAATAGTGATCCCTCAGTAATCTAGACCAAATCGACCGCCAGTAAACCGAGGGAAGGGGGTCCGTGAAAGAGTTCACACTACCGTCGTGTTCACTAATATATCAGTCTTTTGAAAACACTTATTATTGCAAATTACCGGAACGGGAATTTTCAAATAAGCATACCCGATATTGGCTTTCCCAATGCCCTTTTGATTTTTGAAAAATTATCAGATAATTTACGCATGCATAATACTATATCACGCCATAAACATCGAACAAACCAAACAACATGCTTACGCGTCATGCGTCTAATGTTACTAGCATACGTAATTCTACGTAAAGTGAATTATCACATGCTTTCAGTCTTGAATATTCTAGCATACATGTCAAAACATGCAATTTCCGCACACATCATGCATAATTGGCGACTGGAATTTTCGGTTTTGAAAATGTTTTGAAAATATTTGGGGCTGACTTGCAATTCATGCTTATAATCAATCATGCGAAATTTCTAGACATGGATTCTAGGCACTTTCAATCAGCATAGCATGTCTATCCTATTGCGCATACCATATATTTAAACCCCAGAGCCCAATGCTCGCAATATATTATTCAGCTAGCTTGACGAAGTCAAGATGACATTTCTATTATATTTTGCAGAAAGTAAACAATTGCAATTCAGTCCACTAATTTTAATCCAGTTCCAAAAACATGCATATCCGAGATCCATCCACATAATTGTTACTGGGCATTAGGGTTTTAACCGAAAAATGTGTAAAAACACAAACCTTAAGAGCACTGTTTAGGATCATTTTAATGTTTGAAATTATTTTGGATTTAAAATTTGACATCCTACTTTATTGAACATTTAAAATTTCCGAAAATTATAAAAGTTGGTTCGGTCCAAATTAAAATCTGGTTCAGGTCGGTCCGATTTTAAAAATACGATTTGGTCCGAAGCGGTTCAATAAAGAAGATCGCAGTTCGGTTCATCACTCGAAACCGGTTCGGTTTAGATTCACTTAGTTACCCAGGTCCAAACCCACCCATCTATGTCGGTCCGATTAAGAAAACCCGGATTGGTTTCACCCGCTCCGTTAATGCAAATTGGAATGGCCCATAAACTCTGGTGGGTTTGGCCAAAATACTTCTCTTGGGCTAAATAGAGCTTTAAAATCCACCAAAAACTTAACTTAGCCCACAAGAAATATTAATTATGTAAAATAATTTCCAGTATTGCTAATATATATAAATAAATTCGGCACATATATATTATTAATATATATAAATATTGTCAAGATTCTATCTATAAGATGTAAATCAATCAACAATATAAATATATATATATATAATATTCGGCTAAATCTATATATATATATATATATATATATATATATATATATATATATATATATATATAATTGTCAAATATATATTTAGGGAAAAAATATATAGACAATATATCTTCTTATTCTTTTTAAATAACTAAATCCTATCAATATATCTTTATTCCTATCTTTAACTAAATAAATTGATAGTTTATATATTTTACTATATAATGTGAATTATTTCCTTATCTCCAATTTATACATATATTGTTTCCTTTAATAAAATTAAAGTATGGTAACAAATATATCTACAATGCTAGGCCGACCGAATTTTCTTACTTGCACCCTAAGAAATTAAAAATTTTACCTAATAATTCACCTAGGTTTTTGGCCATAACACAAAAATTGGAAAAAATTTCAAATTTTAAGATCAAACACTATTATGATCATGAATCCAAAAATTGTTCTTGAGAAAGCTCATCGTGTTCTTGAAGATTATGAACATCAAACTCAAATTTAAACATAAATTTCGACTTTGATCTTTAAAAACATGTAAAATCCGAAATTTTAAGTTTTAAAATATCGAAAACATGAAATTTTGTTCAAAATTTTCGGATTTCACACCAAAATTTCGGTGTTCATAATAAAAACTCAAGAACATCAGTTTATCAAAATTTTAAGAACTCCTAACACTCGCTCTGATACCGCTGTTGGTTTACGGGGAGGTAATACTACAGAATGCTAAATGTGTACATGCAAGTAATCTAACTACGCAGCGGAATAATGTACACATACCTTAATAGCTTTCCTGCCCAAGAACGATGTGGAGGGAGTTCTGATCCTCCAGTCGGAACCCGTACAAGTTCTTCGTGAGAAGAAGTCCTACAGGGTATAAGCTCCACAGCAAATCCTCTGATCGATTTTTCAACGGGGACAGAACCTCAGACTGATTGCTCGGAAGCAATTTGGCACACCAATAGTGGTGTTTAAGAGGCCGGCCGAAATAGCTATTGAGAGAAAGGAATTTCTCTCAAATCACAACTTAAGAGGAGTTGTGATCAAGGTGTGTTTTGGGGGTGACCCCAAGACTTCTTTAGATAGTGGGAGGAGGAGTCTCCCTACTATTAGGGTTTCGGCCGACTATCATGTGGGTGGGAGGCCCAATTTTGGGCCTCCCATGTTACATGGAAGTTGGGTCGAGCCTAATTAGCCCAAATGTGACTTTTACCTAATTGTCTTAGGTAACCACATATATTAACGGGCTATCAATTACGACGCCACGTCACCATATGCTAACAAAAATATTTGCAAATGAATTTGTAGATAAATAATACCTAGTAGTCCAGTTGGTTTTGCGTTTGTACATTAATAATTGCTCATCCATGATTCAAATTGTACTCTCTACACTTTTTTAATATTTATTTTTCCTAATGTTATTACGCTAGGTTTTAATAAATAAAAATTAGACACTTGTTACCATTGACACAAATATTTCTTTGTAAATCTTTTTACAACAAAAAACATCATTAATATTATTTATCTTATTCTAATTAGTTATTTCTTTCTTTAATTGACCGAGAATTTGTTTTTATTCTTTATATTTGTATTAGATACTATTGATGTTTGAAGTTTTTATTCCCTATGAAAAATACTTATGTGGGTGCGGTGTAAACACCACGCCAATAGGGTGGCACCACGTAGTGAAGTCCCCTCATTTAATCTAATTATTACTTAGACCAAGTCCGCCACGTAGGATATGGACCAAACCAATCAAATAGTAACAACTCATTTATCGTATGTTAGACATAAATATCACAATGTAGATGATAATATATGGTTCTATAAATTCTTCTCTCAATATTAATTACCACTAATAGAAAGAAAAAAAAATTAATTATTACATGAATTACTTTTATTTTTACTAAAAAATATACATAACAGGTATATATAATAATAAATGTTGCATGTAATAATTAATAATAAATAAAATAATTTTTCATATACGATATAGTACGATTGTTACAAGTTTTATGATTTTTTTTTTCTAAAAATCTATTAAATGTGGTGAACCCAAGAGGGCGAGAATAATTCTTCATATACGATATAGTACAAGTGTAACTAGTTTTAGGTTTTTTTTTCTAAAAAACTATTGAACGTGGTGAACCCTAGAGAGCAATTCACAATTGCCCTCTAGGTTCACACGTTCAGGAAAAAACATCTTAAAATTAGTAGCACTTGTATTATATTTTTATTTATAGTTTTTTTTTAAGAAAAAACAATATATGTTGTATATTTTAGACGGTAATTTTATTCATTTTTATCAATAATTAGCGTAACTAAGATAGACAGAATAATATGGAAATATATTAACATAATAATTTTTTGGTAATTAATGTTTAAAGAGAGAAAATTAATAGAATCATTTGTGATGGATATACACCCGATTGGACCTCACTAAGGCTTAAACACGGTCGCCCTGTCGACCTCGAGGTAAGTCCACTTGGTCCAGAGAAACATACACGACTTGACCGGTTGCTATAAAGCAACCGGGCTTGTCCGGTTGCTCTGGCCTCGCCCGGAACAACCGGACTCGTCTGGTTGCAGAGAAACCGGAGTTGTCCCGGTTGCATAGAAACCGAACGGGTCCGAACGCGACGTTTCCGGACTCGTCTGGTGTCCTACGGGGCCAACGCTCCCGTTACGACCCATTTACCCTCGGACACTACTGTCCGGGGTACCCGCGTATATTTAATTTCTCCTTATCTCTGTGCGGGCCCCACCCAAAAATGTGGGCCCCTCTGGTGCCTGGTTCCAAAACTCTATAAATAGGGGCCTAGGTCCTTCATTCTCAAAACAATCTCGGATTGAGACACCGGAACTCTGACTTCTCTCTACTTTATCTCTCTAGAATTATGTTCTTACTTTGGCATCGGAGAGGGTTCGCCAGAGACACCCCCTCCTCTCTGGCACTACCCTTTGTGCAGGTCCGCCAGGCATGGAGTTGGATCGACCATAACCCGAAGATCAGAGGAACGTGACTCGACGTAAGGCCGTCAAGATCGGACCCCGGATGAGCAAGTTCCAACATTGGCGCCGTCTGCGTGATTCGAACAAGAAGCCGTTAAGAAGATACCCAAATGCCTGCCACGACTTCCATGCACGGAGGGTTCAGTACAGGAGGGTAGCAAAGACCCCAAGTGGGTATATATGTAACGAACCTCCTCCCGAGGATTCGAGACCACCACGTCATCCAGGTAACAAAGTACCAAAGGTAGTAAGGCCGGTAGTGAAACCGCCTATACCAGACCCTCAGGAGGCGCCACCAACGCCCGCTCCTGAAGAAATACAACTTATTCAAGAGCTGAAGCAGGAACCGCAAGTTCCCAATGCCCAATAGGTACCTCTGACGCCGGTACCACAATAAGAATCGGCTCACCTGTCTACGTCGTTGACACGACTCCATCCGAGTAAGAGCATTGAGACTAGTGCCTTCGTATTCAAGGAGGACCTACCATATGACCCCCATCAACATTTTTCTTATGGAATGCCACCACAAGATCAACCATTCGGGATGCTGACAACACACCCCCATCGTATGACATGCCAATGTTCAATAGGCATACATAAGCCACACCAGGACAACTGATGTCCTCCCAAGTTGAACATCCGGTAATAGAAGGATTCATGTCAGCCAGAGATGAATTGATAGCATATTATAAGACAATAAGAGCGAGAAGATACGGACCACCGCTAGTGGCTCTGACTGACCGAGCCTCACCAAGGGACATTCCAAGGAGGGCTCAAAGTGAGGGACACCGTCCCGACAACACGACAAGGCAACCGCCTACTTAGGATGCAGCGCGACAGGTTCTAACCCCTCGTGCAAGACAACCCTTGGTACACGTCCCCCAAGGACAGGGGGCAGTCTGAAAGACAAAGCTTTGAGAGTGGTACTCATAGAGTCCCACACTAGTTTACTACATCACAACTACAATGGGGAGACTAGTGAACAAGCGCAGTGGGGTGAGATCACACATAGCGTGTATGGAGGATACACCTCCACATAGTTCACCTTGGCAAGGATGCGGCCTTATATTACTCAAGTGGAAGGAATACACACAATCTAATGGAGGAGGATAGCTACATTACCAAGGAGGCAGGGGGTATCAATACCCCCCACCCATATCCTTCCCATATCCTCTTATTTATTTTAACTACATAACAATTCAACTCCCTGAAAGGGGTAGATACTTGATACTCGATACTATCTTGTTTTCCAAGAATAACCATATCGGATGTCTTCGGGCACCGTAATATATATATATACAGGTTGACTACTAGAAGAGTCCATCTAACACCGCTGCCGACCAAGAGAGTCGTCTCCAAAGCTATAAGTCACTGACGAACACAAGCGTTGTCACTGATCAAAACACCGCCGCCGGCGAGCTATCTTGTCCGAACATGTTTGATCGGCACTACCGTTCGCTTAAGCTCCTCAAAGGAATGCATGAGGAATAGATTGAGCATTTTCAAAGGGCACATATAAGGCCAAGACTCTGGGAAAGAATCACTAACAAGGAAGGCTCACTTCCAAAAATGAGTTGAGCGCTCTCAACATCCTGTAGAAGAATTACCATAAAGTTCATAAAGGACTACCCCCTCACTACAACCTTCCACTAAGTATCCTAGTGCCAAGTCCGTCGGAGGACGCCATCTGGCATCAATATGCAAGGGGGGCACCACCCAAGTCACAACATGCCTTCCCCGCAAAAACAAAGAGATTACCCGTTAGCACAAGATAGGGCAACCGCGAGCACATCCCTCCGAAAAATTGGGGAAACCATATCACATAGGCGACGCCCACCTTCAAGGGCTAACACCTCCAGTGTCTATATGATTTCACAAAATAGCTAGGAGATGTGACTACACCTAGTAAGCCCATCTCAGGTAATGGAATACACTTCCATTAAGAACTCTTTAAAGACCCCATGGCTAGCAAGGGAAGAAGAGCGACGCCATCATCAAGCTCTCAGAAAGGTATATGGAAAACATAGTGTTTCCACATAACGATGTATTGGTCATAACACAGGGGAATCACTAACTTTGATATGAAGCGAATCATAACGTGGGAAGGGAGTCCACCAGACATCCCCTATGTTCAGATATTGACGATACTAGGAAAGAGTCCGACATACCTAATACCAGGGGACCCCCTACATGTAAGGTTGGTTGGAACATCAACATACCCATCAAGGACACAGCACCACCAATGAAGCTGGAACAATGAGGGAAGCGTATCCTTATGAGTATCCTTGCATTTATCCTTTCACAAATGGACTCCCTATTAGGGGACGCCATCTAATAGAGGATCACGTCCTCATTTTAGAATTATGATCCTAAGCCGGAGATCCCTGGACTCCGAATTACATTTACAATGATTGACATGTTTATCAAGATAGGTACGTGAATATTTGAGATCGCGCCCTCATGATAGGCGCACACATCCAACAAGTTCACCGCACTTGGATAGTTATGAAGCACTCCTTCACCATCTCACAAGGAAGAAATGCAATCATGGATAGAGGTCCTAACAGAACAGACGCCGGTAGAAAATCTTGCTATTGACGTCATGCAACAAGCACTGAGTGACAGACAACTATTACAAAGGAAGAAGGGGGAGAGCCGCATTCTTCCTGATGGGCTTCGCTATGGCCGTTAGGCCCTGTAACGGCGAGGAAACGGTGAATAGGCCCACTGGGCTCTGAAAGGAGGTCAAGAAGACCAAGGCGAAGGGTCCCGACGGAGGGAGTCCCGATGATGAAAGGTCCCGACAGAGTCGGTCCTGATAGGTGAGCTGAATGCTCCCGATGAGATGCCTTTAAGTAGGCCCCGATGATGAATCCCTGAGAATGATTGGCCCTGTCACGATGACGAGGGGCCCCGAGCGGTGACACAACGAGATAACTCTGGAGTCCCCGATGTTGGTCGGGACTTGCTATCAGAGGTTGAGGCCGAGATACGCGGGGCGTGGCCGAGATACGCGGAGCGTGACTGAGATACGCGGAGCGTGGCCGAGATACGCGGGGCGTGGCCGAGATAAGCGAGATCATGGCCTAGATAGGCGGGATCGTACCCGAGATACGCGGAATATGGGCTAACCACCCCAACGGTTCACCAGGTAACTGAGGTACCTCTCCGCCTATAAAAGGGTAGAGGTTACCTCAGATCAATTACGTTTTGAGATACACTACTTGAGATTACTGCTTGCCAGTCCATACGAGATACTCATTTAAGCATCGGAGAGGGATTCTGGGTCACCGCCCGGTCTATCCCCTCTTGCAGGATTGCGTGGAGCAAAGGAGCTAGGATCGCCGTCAAAGATCGTACCGGAGTTCCACCGTGATCCAACATTGGCGCCGTCTGTAGGAACGTGACAAAAAGCCGATATGCCTTCTACTCGTTCAATGGCGGCTGGCAAGCAAAGAAGACAAGGACAATCTGGTGGTTCCCGTCATCCTGCTGGGACAACTCTGAATTCACCACCGGAGCGCGTTGAGGGCCAGAATCTCCCTGCTGAGGTCTCCCGGACAGGGGAGCATAATGAAGCTCCTGAAGATACTGCTGCTCAACACCAAGGGAATAGGGAGCAGGAGGCTCCTCCAAATGCGGACCTGACGAGGGCTGTGGCGGAGGCCATACCGATGTTTTTGGCAGCCGTGGAGGCTCTCTTAGATCGGAGAGAGGCTGCGAGGAGGCAAGAGGAGATGCCCCCACTAGAAGAGGAAGCGCCCCCACCAGCAGAGGTTCAGAATGTGCGGGAGGTTCAGCCCCGAAGCATAGGACCATTTCAGGAGTAGGGAGTCCACTCAACCAGAACGATTTGTGGTCGATGGGCCAGGACCAGTGCAGCATAGGACCATTCCCCTTAATGGTCCCATCACCCCCGATCAGGTGGTGAAGATCGTGAACATCTGCATGGGAGAGAAGAAGCCGCTGGTGACGGAGCTGAGGGATCGATCCACCCATCCCTTCGTTCCTCGACTCATAGACACCCTCGCCCCGCCAGGGCTGGGTATCCCCACGATTAAGGAGTATGATGGCGAGGGAGATTCGGTTCGTCATGTCCAGAAGCACCTCATGGCGTGTCTGGGCAGAGCCCCGAATGAAGATATCGTGTGTACGCTGTTCCCGAACACACTTGGTGAGAGAGCCCTGACCTGGTTCTTCAGTCTGCCCCCAAGCTGCATCACATGTTGGGCTGATATGCACGACCGCTTTATTCAGCAGTACCAGGGTCGTAGACGTCTGTTAAAGAGTGTAAGGTCCCTGACCCAGGTGGTATAGAGGCCCGATGAGTCGCTGGCGCACTATTACCAGCGATACACTGCCAGCGTGGCGGAGATTGACGAGGAGATTTCGGAGGGTGAGACCATCCGTACCTTCATTCGGAACCTGACAGCCCCCTACGGTTCCGACTTGATGCACAGCGTGGCCGAGAAGGCTGTGTGGAATATGGAGGCATTGTAGAAAAGGGTGAAGCGGCAAATCGATGTCCAGGAGTCGAAGATAGCCGCTGGAGAGCTTGAGCCCCCGAAGTCGAATAAGGGAAAGCAGTCGGTCAAACCCTTGGACGATCGTAAGTCGAAGGATAAATCCGAGAGCAGTCGGAGTCGAGGCCGCTCTGATCGAAGGGATGATAGGCGTTCCTCGAAGAAGGACGGACGGGAGGATCGCGACATTCCTCTCAACAGCTCTATGGTGGAGGTGTTAACGGTCATGGAACGACAGAGTATCTCCAGGTACCCCCCGAAGAAGGAAGGAGAATTTTTGGGATCCCGCACCGATCGTTACTGTCGATTTCACCGCGCAAATGGTCACGATACTAACCATTGTCGGGAGCTGAAGAAGGAGATCGAAAAGCTGATCCAGAAGGGGAAGCTTAAGGAGTTTGTCGGGGAGAAGCGGTGTCGATCCCGTTCTCGATCCCGATCACGGTCCCGTTCCCGATCCCGCGATCAGTCCCCAAAGAAGAAGAGGTCTGACCCGGAGTCTTCTGGTGCCCGTAAGGAGAAGCGGGGCACTATTAATGTGATTCACGGAGGATTTGCGGCGGGAGGTGATACCTCGTCCTCCTGGGAGGTTTATGCCTCTAGAATCCCCGCTGCTGTGGTGCTGGGTAAGAGGTCCCGATCTTGGACCCTAAAGGAAGAGATGGTGATCTCCTTTTCGTCGGAGGATCTCGTAGGCGTGGAGACTCCGCACGATGACGCTCTGGTCGTGACCTTGGATGTGGATGGGTACGAGATGAAGCGGATTCTGATCGATGGAGGGAGCTCCTCCGATATTCTGTTCATGGATGCGCTGGAGGCCATGGGGAAAACGAAGAAGGACCTGAAGGAAGCGAACTTCTCGATGGTCGGATTCTCTGGCTTTACCTCCTATCCGCTAGGAGTGATCACCTTACCAGTGGAGTTTGGTAGCGGGTGGAAATCGGAGAGGAGGAACGTGGAATTTGTGGTAGTTGAGTCCGCGGGGACCTACAACGCGATTATCGGGAGAACTACCATTAACCCCCTGATGGAAGTTGCCTCGACTGTTCACCAGAAGATGAAGTTCCCGACCGACCATGGAGTCGGAGAGGTCAAGGACGACCAGGTGGCTTCCAGGAAATGTTATGTTAACGCCACCCGAAGGAGGAGACTGGAGGCTATGACTGTCCTCCAGACAGATTCTGATCCTAGAGAGGAGTTTGGGCGTCCCGCCCCCGTGGAGGTCGAGATTGACGGGCCTCAGAGGAAGGTGAAAATCGGGTCTGCTCTGACCGAGGAGACAGCCCGAGAATTGATCGGTCTACTGAAAGAGTTCAAGGAGCTGTTTGCCTGGTCTCCGAGTGACATGCCAGGAATCAGCCCCTATGTGATCGTGCATGAGTTGAAGATTGATCCCGCGATCAAGCCTATCGCGCAGAAAAGGCGTCCGATGGGCGCAGAGGTTTATCAAGGAGCTCCGATTCTGGGTTTATCAAGGAGCTCCGATTCCAGACTTGGGTTGCTAACCCGGTGCTGGTGAAGAAGAGCAATGGGAAATGGCGGATGTGTGTCGATTTCCGCGACCTGAATAAGGCTTGCCCGAAGGATTGTTACCCGCTCCCGAGAATCGACCAGCTGGTGGATGCCACGTCGGAACATGAGTTGTTGAGCCTCATGGATGCGTACTCGGGCTATAACCAGATCAAGATGGCTAGGAAGGACGCTCCCCACACTGCCTTTTATGTTGATAGCGATATCTACCACTACGATGTCATGCCTTTCGGACTGATCAATGCCGGGGCAACCTACCAGCGGATGGTGAACAAGCTGTTCGGAGATATGCTAGGGAAGACCATGGAGGCTTACGTGATATGCTGGTGAAATCCCGACAAGCTGAGGATCATGTGCACAACCTAGCCACAGCGTTTGAGCGGATGAGGCTTCATCAGGTTCGCTTGAACCCGACAAAATGCGCCTTCGGAGTCCACTCAGGGAAGTTTCTGGGCTTTATGGTGAGCCAGAGGAATTGAGGTGAACCCCGAGAAGCTAAAGGCGATCGAGGAGATGCAGTCTCCGATAAACCATCGGGAGGTGCAAGTGCTGAATGGCCGACTGGCTGCAATGAATCGCTTCCTGTCCAAAGCGAGTGACCGATCAATGCCATTTTTTGAAGTCCTGAGGGCCAACAAGAAGTTTGAGTGGACCGCCAAGTGTGAAGAGGCGTTCCAGGCACTCAAGCAGCACCTTCGCACCCTCCCGCCGTTGGCGAAACCGGTTCCAGGCGAGCCGCTCTATCTTTACTTGGCTGTTTCTGAATTTGCCATTAGCTCTGTGTTAGTGAAGGTTGTCGAGGGTAATCAGGTCCCCGTTTATTATGTAAGCAAGGCGTTTGCCAAATCTGAAATGAATTATCCCGTCGTTGAGAAGTATCTCTTTGCGTTGATTATTACTGCTCGGAAGCTGAGGCCTTACTTCCATGCGCATGAGATTACTGTGTTGACGAACCAGCCTCTGAAACATTTTTTGAACCGACCCGATGCGTCGGGGAGATTAGTGAAATGGGCAGTCGAGCTTAGTGAGTTTCGCATACACTTTGCTTCGAGAACGGCTATTAAGGGCCAGACATTGGCGGATTTTATAGCAGAGTCTACAGCCCCCGATCTTGAAGAATCGGGCCCTGTAGAGGGGGCAACCATGGAGGTCCCGATAGCAGAACAACCAGAGATGGCAGAGCAATCAGAACAGCCAGACAAGGAAAATACTTGGGAGATGTACACGGATGGCTCCTCAAGTTCAGATGGATCAGGAGCAGGGTTTGTATTGATACCACCGAGCGGGGGTGAGCAGCTTCGATATGCTTTGTCTTTAACATTTAGGGCCACGAACAACGAAGCGGAGTATGAGGCTCTTATCACGGGCCTGAAAATTGCCAAAGGTACGGGAGTCGCTCACTTGAGAGTGAAGTGTGACGCGAGCCTGATTGTGAACCAAGTCCAAGGGCGATATGAGGCGAAGAGCCCGATGATGAAGAAGTACCTTCGTGAGGTGCAAGTCTTGAAGGAGAGCTTCAAAAGCTTCGATATTGAGGCGATCCCGAGGGAAGAAAACGTGCTTTGGGCTGTTAGAACGACGCCCAAACGATCAACTGGGGAGACTCTGTTTGGCCTTGTTTATGGCACGGAGGCTGTTGCTCCCATGGAGGTAGCTGTGGCATCCCATCGGATGAGATATTACGAGCCTTTGACGAATGATGAAATGAGACGTCTGGATTTGGACTTGCTCGAAGAGAAGAGGCGGGAAGCCGGCGAAGTCCAGGCTCGAATGCGTTTGGCGACGACCAGGTATTACAATCGGCGAGTTAAGTCCCGACAATTCTTCGTCGGGGAGCTGGTTTGGTGTCGCAACGAGTTCACCCTTTTGGATCGGATCAGCAAGATGTCACCAAAATGGGAAGGACCTTACAAGGTCGTGGGGATGCCAGCTCCGAATGCGTACAAGTTGGAAGACCTCGATGGCTGAATATTGAAGCATTCTTTTAGTGGCGAACACTTGAAGAAACACCATGCTTGATGAAAAGTCGCCTTAAGTGGTGCCCGCTGAAAAGTCACCTTAAGTGGTGCCCGATGAAAAGTCGCCTTAAGTGGTGCCCGATGAAAAGTCGCCTTAAGTGGTGCCCAATGAAAAGTTGCCTTAAGTGGTGCCCGATGTAAAATCGCCTTAAGTGGTGTAAGTTATTTATCGTTTGATTCGATGTAAGCAAATTTTGTGCCATCAATGAATAAAGAGGTTGCTTCCGATCAGAATTATTCTTACATTTATTCTAAGCGTTATTTAGTCTCCTTGAGTGGTGCACGAGAAAAGTCGCCTTGAGTGGTGCACGAAGAAAGTCGCCTTGAGTGGTGCACGAGAAAAGTCGCCTTGAGTGGTGCACGAGAAAAGTCGTCTTAAGTGATGCACGAGAAAAAGTCGTCTTAAGTGATGCACGAGGTTAAGCCGTCTTGAGTGATGCATGATTCTTAGATTTATTCTAAGTGTTGTTAAAGACGCCTTGAGTGGTGCACGAGAAAGTCGCCTTAAGTGGTGCACGAGAAAAGTCGTCTTAAGTGATGCACGAGATTAAGTCGTCTTAAGTGATGCACGAGATTAAGCGTCTTAAGTGACGCACGAGGTTAAGCCGTCTTGAGTGATGCATGATTCTTAGATTTATTCTAAGTGTTGTTAAAGTTGCCTTAAGTGGTGCATGGAGTTAAATCGTCTTAGGTGATGTGTGAAAATATCTTAAGTGTCGAGGTCTCGTCTTAAGTAAGTAAAGTCGCTTTGAGAAGTGCAATGGGAAATCGGAACTAAGAAAGTCTGATATTCATCAGGGCTCAAAGGCTCGAAGATTACAAAAATGAAGAAAGTACAAGGACTCTAAAGATAAGCAGTTAGGCTTGGTCCTTGTCGGCAGCATCAGCGGGAGCAGGGTCCACGAGGTCTGTGGCAGAAGGCTCCACAGGTTCAGCCGCTGGAGGGTCGATTATCGGGGCATTAGCACTTGGAGGCTCTGCTGTGTCTTCAACAATCGCGGGAGTGCTCCCCTCATCACTCTCCTCCGAGAGAGCAAAGTATTTCTTCGCGAAGGGAGCGAGAGAAGGAGACTTGTCGAAATTGATGGCGTCACCATACTCCAGGGGGAGTTCCTCAACTGCATTGAAGAGGGTGTTCTCCACCTCCGCGCTGCAGAACTTTACAGCATCAGCCTGGAAGTCTTCGGACCTCCGATAATCCTCCCGGCCCTTGGTCTCGGCCGCGACCAGCTGCGCGGGAACCTAGCAACTTGCTCCTCCAGAGCCTTCTTTTCAAGGACCAGCTGTCCTCAGCAACCTGCCGCTCCTGCCGCTTTAGGAGCCCCTCGAAGTCACGGACCTGCTTTTGGAGGTCCCGATTCTTTCGGTCAAGGATGGCCTGCTCCTTGGCCAGTTTTCCCCGCGAAGACTCGGAGGCCACGAGATCCTCCTTAAGCTTGGCTATGACCGCCCGCTCTTGCTCCAGGGTCTCCTCGAAGGCGAAAAGGTACCCGATGGAACGGTTGAGGTCCCCCATCTCCTGCGAAGGAAGGAAAAGAAGTATTAGTAGATGAGCAACCGGTCTTATTGATGAAGAAAAGAAAAGTGAAAGTCTTACCTCTATCCGACGCATGCACATCTCCTGTACATCCCGGCGCATGTCCTCCCGATCTAAGGAGATCGGATACCTCATAGTAGGCAGGATTGAGCCTGCTACCAGGTGTAAAGCCAGCTCCGGGTATGTGTCCCCTTGTCGGAGCTGGACCCCTTGCAGCGTTTGGATCGGGGTCCAGGGAGCATCCTCCTGTGCGGGGTCGAAGGCCTTGTAAAAACTCCCGTCGAGAGGGAGAGAAGACGGGCCAACACGAGTCGTGGAGGGGGCGCGCCTCCGACCCACCCCGGGCTGGGGAAGGAGTGAAGTCGTGGATGGGCGACGGTTGTCGCTGTTGTTGTGAAGAAGGCGAGGGGGGCAGCCCCTTGGAGGTTGGTTTCAGCGGGGACTGCCCCGTCCTCCGACGATGGCGAAGAGAGCCACCCTCATCAGTCTCCTCAGAGGAGTCCAGGCTCTCCACCCGACGAAATTGTTCGCCGGTCGGGGTCTCTCCACTGGAGAAAAGTGGTGCCCCTACTGAAGGAGGCGCCGATGCTGAAGGTGGTGCACCTGCTGAGGCTCCAGCACCCGACGGAGTCCCCGAGTGACCTGCACCTAGAGGACGAGAGGAGGCTTCAGTAACATAATCAGGAAGTTCGTTAGGGCCCTTACACTAGACGATACCCCGAGAAACGTATTGGTCCTTCCCGCGGTAGTTGTAGTAGCCCGCCTTCAGGGCACGAGGAGTTTCCCCTCGGAGGACACGTTTGACATCGGCAATGCGAGCCTCCATGGTCGAAGGGATCAGCTCCTTAGGAACTAGCTTCCTGTACGATTTAATAGTGAGTCGGAGCTGTTTACCTTCTTCAGCGGTCTAGACATCGAAGAGCTTGTCCACCTCCCCACGGCTCCGCTTTGTCCTCTCCGCGGAAGGAGATCCCGATGGAGCAGCAGCCTTCTTGGCTGACTTCCTCTTCCGCGTGGGGCGGACAACATCGGTCTCCCCCTGCTTAAGGATCAGATTGGTCAGCACGGATACCTTCTTAGCTGCAAACAGTAAAAAATAGAGGTTAGAGATGTTACCCAGGGAACCATATTGGAGGGGCCGTCGAAGAGCTGGCCCCCGGAGACTATGTCGAGGAGTCGGATCCCGGCATTCACCAGGTCCCGCTCCACGAGAGAATTGGTGTCGAGGCCAGGGCTGAGCAGGAAAACCCGAAAGCCCGATAAACCCGTCCCGAGCCCGTCCCGAAAAACCCGCTCCCGAATAGACCCGAGCCCGAGCGGGCGGGACTTTTATTTTCAATTCGGGCTCGGGCTCGGGCTTTTGTGCCAAAATCCCGAAAAGCCCGAGCCCGTCCCGAATTTTTTTTAATACTATATAAATATATATAATTATATATATTCCCCACTAACTATAGTTAATATCTAACTATTTAGTTAGTTGCCATCTTATCTAACTATCTAGTGGGTACTAGTTACTAGTATCTAACCATCTTCCTCCATGTTTGAATTTTTTTTTTTTTTTCAGATTTATTGTTAAAATTCGGGCTAGCCCGAGCCCGAGTCCCGAAGTCCCGGCTCGGGCGGGCCATTTTCTTCATTTTCGGGCTCGGGCTCGGGCTAAAAATTAGTGTCCCGAAAATTTCAGGCTCGGGCTCGGGCTCAGGTAAAAGCCCGCCCGTCCCGGCCCGAGCTCACCCCTAGTCGAGGGGAGTGTAGGACTCCCCCCATCGGTAGAGCTGGATGAGTTGAAGAGTCTGGAAGTCTTCATCGGTGTAAGTGTGGTAAGCGGGAGGAGAGTCCGCTTCCACCTCCCATCGGGGCCACGGGATCGAGGAGTTTTGGATGAAGAAGTAGCTCATCTTCCACCCACTGTTATCGGACCCCGTATCAACCAGGAGTCCCCGACCCTTGACCACCTTCCAGGTGTCATTGGTCCAGTTGCACAACCCGAGTTGCGTCTTGTTCCACTTCGGCATACGGGGGTAGAAGGCACAAACCCCCGCCTCGTTGCACTTCATCCCGTAGAAGGTCCTGAAGAGCTTGAGGCTGTAAACCCACTTCTGTCGGAAGCAGAGGACCTGGAAGGCGTTCCACAGGAGTATGGCGTGGGGAGAGAAGGTGGTCGGATGCGTCTTGTAGTGCTGACACATCTCGACCAAATTGCCACAGAAGGGGAGTCTAATCCCCGCTGATATTTGCCCCGTAGAGACAAACACCTCCCCTTTCCGGGGACGAGTAACCTCAAGGTTACCCGAGGGGCGGGGCCAGGGATATGGGAAGCGAGGTTCCCAGGTAGAGGTGATGCATCCCTCCCGGAGTGCTGCATCGTAAGCAGTGCCGGAAATCTCGTTGAGTGCATAGTCGAAGTTGAAGGGCTTTCTCCCCTCGGAACTAGATCCGCTGTCTGAAATTAGCCATGGCAAGGAAAGGCACATTGGGTTTTTCCGGGAAATTGCAAACAAACTAAGAAGAGATGAAGGAAAAGATATACGAGCAAAGAAGAAGAAATCCTTACCAGACATGATGATTGTAGGCTGGAAGGATGAACTTGACGTTGCCGGAAAGTTGCTTGGAAGAACAGGAGGCCGGAGGAGCACTTGGGTCTTCAAATCGCAGAGCTTGAAGTTCTCAGAAGTTGCATAGAGCTTTCGAAATTTCAGAAACGGTAAAAGTGAAACTGTGCCCACGGTTAGGGTTTTATAGGCGAAGAGGACAGTCAAAGGGACGCTTTGATCTGAATCGTCGAAGTTGAAGCGTTTTGATCTGGACCGTTGAGATGAAACGTGCAGAATGGCAACGGGTGTAATGATGAAACGGCCTGAAAAGCACTTTTTCAGAAAAAGCAAGCGCGAAAAATCAGGCACGGGTGCCAAAGACGTCGCTTCGTCATCTGCTGCATTTAATGGCAGGGGAACCGAGGAGTCTTCTCGGATTTGCTGGTTATCCTCAAGGCATCGAGGAAGCGTGAACGAGAAGATTTGTATCAAGTGACTATGCCAAGGGAAAGGTCCCCGACTCCGACGTCGGGAGGTCGGGAGTTGGAAGACACGACGAACTGTAAGTCCCTCATGTCTTGGGGGCAAATGATGGGCTTCGCTATGGCCGTTAGGCCCTGTAACGGCGAGGAAACGGTGAATAGGCCCACTGGGCTCTGAAAGGAGGTCAAGAAGACCAAGGCGAAGGGTCCCGACGGAGGGAGTCCCGATGATGAAAGGTCCCGACAGAGTCGGTCCTTATAGGTGAGCTGAATGCTCCGGATGAGATGCCTTTAAGTAGGCCCCGATGATGAATCCCTGAGAATGATTGGCCCTGTCACGATGACGAGGGGCCCCGAGCGGTGACACAACGAGATAACTCTGGAGTCCCCGATGTTGGTCGGGACTTGCTATCAGAGGTTGAGGCCGAGATACGCGGGGCGTGGCCGAGATACGCGGAGCGTGACTGAGATACGCGGAGCGTGGCCGAGATAAACGAGATCATGGCCTAGATAGGCGGGATCGTGCCCGAGATACGCGGAATATGGGCTAACCACCCCAACGGTTCACCAGGTAACTGAGGTACCTCTCCGCCTATAAAAGGGCAGAGGTTACCTCAGATCAATTACATTTTGAGATACGCTACTTGAGATTACTGCTTGCCAGTCCATACGTGATACTCATTTAAGCATCGGAGAGGGATTCTGGGTCACCGCCCGGTCTATCCTCTCTTGCAGGATTGCGTGGAGCAAAGGAGCTAGGATCGCCGTCAAAGATCGTACCGGAGTTCCACCGTAATCCAACACTTCCAACAACCCTTATCATTATGTACATACACAACATGAATACAACTCTCAAGAAAACCGAGCGACAAGCCATGGCTACTACGGGGGTAACCCCCTGACCATAACAAGAGCCTTGGAGAACACTCTAAGAAAAAGATGAGACCCATTGATCCCGACAAGCGTCTCCGGCTAAAAAAAAAAAGGGAAAGCAAGTTACAAGCCCTCCTCAAGAGCGAGCACCATTACTCGGCTCAATAATAGAAATTTTAGACACGTCAGACACACATACGTGGAAAGACAACCACATCGTACCAAATCCCATATCAAGGGGGAAGGCAGCGACACATAGCAACAAACATTCTATTTGCATAGTAGAAGAATATATACAAGAGTTGACTCCGATTAGAGGTCTTAGGTGGTACTACGCCAAACTGACTCTTGCAAGTAGTCAATAGAAGTAACGGGTTCTGATGACGAAAGGGGAGAATTCTCCATTACCCACCCCCCCAACCCCATCAAGTGTACATCCAAGAAAGGGTTTACTCAGAAACGTGATCATGATCAGTATGAACGAGTATAAATAAAGAAAAGGTGTCGCAAGAGACACCTATCATTCTAAAGCAAGCAAGCACAATCGAGCAAACTTATGAATAGGGAGCCCAAGACCCGAAGGGCACCGAACAAGGAAAGCCAAAGTGGATTATCATCCATAGGCCACGATAGCACGGTGTGACTACCGAGCAATTAGGGGGGAATCACATGAACAAATGCTCGGCACTCCACCAAAAAGATAGATAAAGTTGTTGGGTGTATGACACTGTTTGGCCACATAGGCCCATGACACTACGCCTTCCAATAAGGAAGGCACAAAGAGGGAACAACAGCGGGAACCCTCTGTACGGTCCGCCCAAGGTTGGTGACAACAAGAATCGCTCTTGACAGGGCGACCTTCACACTGGGAATATATCCAGGTAACAAGCACTTTTCCACGGGAAAACCCAGGTAAGGGATAACACCCCTATGAGAAAAGAAATACGAATAGAGCAGACTGCGCGAACCAAGGATCCAGTTCACATAGTCTGATCTCGTCGAATTGAATCTAGGGTTAACAGGTCTTTTGGTCCATGATGTTTGACAACTTTTGGGTTTTGGTCAATGACGTTTTTTTTACCTAGTTTTGGTACCATATGTTTGCAGATTTTTTATAGTTTTGGTCTAACCGTTACATTCCGTCCATTTTTTGACATCTTCAAGTCACGTGATCCACTCTAAACTTTAAATTTAGTCCCTCTAATAATTTCTTAACTTTTTTTTGTTCAATTTAGTCCCGAAGTTTCAAAATTGACCCCAATTGGACAATAGGTCCAATTGAATTTTTTAAACTTCGGGACTAAATTGAACAAAAAAAAGGTTAGGAAAGTATTAGAGGGACTAAATTGAACAAAATTGAAAGTTTAGGGTGGATCACGTGACTTGTACATGTCAAAAAATGGACGGAATGTAACGGTTAGACCAAAACTAGAAAAAATCTGCAAACATATGGTACCAAAACTAGGTAAAAAAAACATCATTGACCAAAACCTAAAAGTTGTCAAACATCATGGATCAAAAGACCTGTTAACCCTTGAATCTAATGAGAACGGAATGAACTAATCGAACCCAGTACAAGGATCGAATAGTTCAGACCAGACGCATTGATAAACTAGTCCAAATGGACAACATAGTAGGCAAGATAGTCCTACACAAAGAGGCATAATCACATAGTATGTTTTAGCTAACATCTTGATTCAATGTCAAAGAATTTGCAAAAGACTTGCAGGTTATAATACACGTCCTACTTCGGGAACAACACCAAGTACGGGCACAGCTATATGGATAGGCAAGTCATACAACGACCTCTGACCTATACCAATTATCTAATGGTCGGACGTGACCTATTAGCGCAACTCATACCCTACTTTGGAAAAATCACCAAGTAATGGCAATCTTATGAAGAAGAGCAAGTCCATCAAGGGACCTCTGATTTATGAAGACTATATAAATGGAAGACAAGGTCATATCTCTTATACACTCTACTATGGGAAAACACCAAGTAGTGATATCTATGCAACAGTGGGAGTGTCCGTCAAGGTTATATACAATCTCCAAACTGTTCTGGGATGATCACCCAGCAGTGTTATTCAAGCATCATGGTTGGAAATATTACCAATTCCATGATAGTTGTGCCTTAGGGAACTACTCAAGGCGTCGCAGTTGGAACCAACACCAATTTTGCGGTCGTTGTACCTTAGGGTACTGATTCAAAGTGGCGTGACTGGCAGAGACCATTATCAAGATCACAATACCTTAGCGCTAAAGTCAAAATGATATGATAGCAACAAGCACCTGGAAAGTGAAACCAGGTATCATCTCAGATACACCGGCGGCACAGCCACTTATGTGATGTGATTTGCCTCCAGTCTTCAGGAGCTAACTCTGAAGAGATATTTTGAATATCACACGTCCAGTCCCGTTGAGCGGCATTGACACTACAACAGATAGTTATGTTTCCGCGACCGCTGGCTATACCGATGAAGAGGCAACCCTTATGATAACAAGGCGACGCCTACACGCCCCAAAACGCTGAATATCATGGGAGTCGCGTCTCGCCACAACGTAAGCTTGAAGACATCGAGTAACAGATACACCACCTCGGCGGAGTCGATACCGTCGCGACCCTGCTTCGGACAAGCCAAGTAGTGGTCATACAATGAAAAAACGCATCAGATTCTCGCAAGTAGCGTCTTGCACCAAAGCCACTTATTGGATTACCAATGGCGGAAAAACGCATTTGCAAGTAGCACCTTGCCGACCAATGTGATGTATCCATGTATTCTTTTGCCCTTCCTTTTTCTTGGGAGGCGTAGTCATTGCGTCCCATGGATGACTCACCCCCTGATCCTAATCCCCCGTGGATGAAATTTATGGCAGGCATTTGGCTAACTGGTTGATGACCATTAGTTAGAATCACAACAGACGGCGCCAATGTTGGGACTTGATCACTCGGAGTCCGATCCTGGCAACTTTGTAGTCGAGTCGTGTCCCGTTCTCCTTCCTAACAGTGTCTATATCGGTCTTGTAGCTCGCCGACCTGCACAAGGGGCAATGCCAGAGAGGAGAGGTGTCTCTGGCGTACCCTCTCTGATGCTTAAGTTAAACCAAGTTTTTAGAGAGAGAAAGTTTAGAGATAGGTCAGAGCTCTGGTGTCTCGATCCGATATTTTATTGGAAATGAAAGACCTAGGCCCCTATTTATAGAGTTTTGGATCTAGGCACCGGAAGCGCCCACATTTTTAGGTGGGGCCCACAGAGAGATTGAGAGAGATCGGGAATACGCGTGCCCCGGGTGTCGGTACCCGGGGGTCGGGGGCCGGGGCGGGACGCGTCAGCCAATTGTCAACGGATATGTCTGATTGCTTTGCAACTGGACACGTCAAGTTGCTTGCAACTTGGACATGTCCAGTTGCATAAGCAACTTGGACATGTCCAGTTGCATAAGAAACTTGGACGTGTCCAAGTTGTAATGCAACCGGACGAACCCGGTACAACCGGAAAAGTTCGTCTGGTTGCTCCGAAATTGTCCGTGGCAACCGGAATAGCACGTACCCTTAGGAATAAACAGACTTACCTTGAGGTCTGCGGGGCGACCGTGTTTGAGCCTTATTTATGTCCAGTCAGGTGTATATCCATCTGAGTGTATATAATGTTAACAAGTAAACAAAATTAGTTTTTTAAT
This sequence comes from Clarkia xantiana subsp. parviflora, assembly GCA_036873135.1. Classification (NCBI taxonomy): domain Eukaryota; kingdom Viridiplantae; phylum Streptophyta; class Magnoliopsida; order Myrtales; family Onagraceae; genus Clarkia; species Clarkia xantiana. The sequence goes on along the minus strand of JAPTYO010000017.1, from coordinate 6,173,448 downwards.
TTAATCATATTGGTCCAACTCGATCATACATTGCAACTTATCATGTTACATCATCATGTTCAATACGTGGACACCTTAAAATTGTTCCAAAGCTCTACGTTCAATCTTGAAAGGGGTTACGATTTCTAGTACATTACATAAAAATATTGATTAATAATCCACTAACAATCTAGAATAAAATAAATTTTACTTATACTTTATTGGTTACAATTATATTGATATTATGATTTTTTTTAATATATACAAATACTAATATATATATATATATATATATATGCATTGAATAAAAAAATATAATATAATTTGAATTTATATGTTTGTTATTATAAAACTTTTTTCCATCACTCATTCAAACAATTTCCATTTCATTGACATGTTAGTCTTAGTCACTTTGCAATTTGCATCCTAATAAGAGAAAGATGCAGTTGCACACTGCCAAATTAAAATAGAAATTTGCATTAAAATACGTGAAAAAATAAATAAAAAAGTAAATATGTTAAAAATAATAAGATTAGGTAAAAATATTACCAATTTATATGAAATAACATTTAAATAATAAAGAATGAATAAAAAAACTACAAAATATAAGGTGTAGCTGAAAAATCATTAAGTCAATACAATCAATCTATAAATGTGTAAAAAAGATAATAAGTATAAAAGAGTAAACTCAAGTTTTAAAATATATTAAACTTAGAAAACACATTTTTTATAAGGTACTATGTATATGTTATATTTATTTATATAATATAATTTGGATATGTTTTATAATATGGTTATACATAATCTTTTGTACCACTTAGTTGTCAAAAAGAAACTATTACATAAAGTTAGTAGATTTTTTAAGTTACAAATCACTAAGTTAGCTTTTTAAATAGATATCAAGAAGTTCTAGAATTGCACCAATGTCTCTCATTGATTCTCACATAGTGTTCATTTTCGCATACATGTTTTTTTAACCATCATGATACATTTTCACATCATTTTTTTTCACTTAAGTATAAAATTATATTTGAAAAAAATAAGCAATTATATATAACATTATTACCTGAAATACTAATTAATTTTTAATTATCAATTAAACATAGAAATTACTATTAAAGACGTGATAAAAACTCTATTTAATACAAAAAATATATAAGATATAAAAAAATCATAATATCATACATGTAACAATTAAAACTTACAAACCTGTTAAAATAGAATTATATAAGCTTCAATATATATATATATATATATATATATACCTTAAATGTGTAGTGGTTAGGGACGATGCTAGAAATTCTATTCAACGATGGAAAAAAAAACTAAATAGTATAAAAAAATTTAGTGGGACAAATGTAAAAGTTTAAAGGTTCAAGTTGATAATAATTATAAATTTTAAGGTAAGATTTGCAAATAAAAAAAGTTAATAGGCAATATCTCCCATCCCAGTACGTTCTTGTAAATTGTAGTAGTGTTATATTTGTGTTGAATATATTATTTTAAGGAACAAAAATAAATAAAATTTAATTATGAATATTAATTTTAAATTTTCACATATCAAAACAATTAATATATATATAAAAAAATACACAAGTTCATATTCATTACATAATGATACTAGGTGCTGAACCCGCGCTACGCGCGGGATGACCCGTTAAACGGTACTTGTTTATTTGTGTAATGTAAAATGTTGAAATTATGTTTTGAGTTAGTTGCATTCAATAATATAATTTTTGTTTTCAGATGGACATATATTATTTATAAAAAAATATATATTTATTTACCAATTTGAAGGCAGCTTATAATTCATTTTCTATTAAACCTAATAGTTTAGTGCGTTTAAAAAAAATTAATGCAAATTGAATAAAGTGTGTGTGTTTATTTTTTAAATGAAATAATGGTTATGATAACGTAGATGAATGATTCTAGTATTTTTTTCCCTCAGTGTTCATTAAATACGTAAATTAGATCAAATTTGTTGAATACATAAATTGCATGATTGAGGGAAGGAAAATAAAAAAAAATATTAAAGTTTTAATAATTTAGAATTTGAGATTACGTGCAGTAAATACTTTAATATTTTTGGAAAAAAATACCTTAATATCTTAAACATTAAAAACCAAACAAAGTGAAATGGTCTTTCTACCGAAAAAAATAAAATGCGGCTCTCATTTTTTAACGACCCACACAAAAATAACAGTAGTATTAATAATAATAACAGTAATAATATTAATAATAATCCATTGCAAAAAAAAAATATTCTATTATTATAATCTACATTAATATATCGAAATTTAAAGCTTATAATTTTATTAATACTTACTATTTTATTATCAACGGTCATTCGGTCAAGCTACGTATTATGGAAAAAAAAAAAATCCACTATGATAGACTAAGAATCTTTGTAATCTAAATACCCAAAACCATAACCAGATAGATTGGTAAAAAAAAAAAACCATAACCGTATTCTACTTTAACCCTAATTTATCTAGCCCCATACGCAATCATAAATAAACTCCCACCTCCATCCTTATCTCCATCATTCTTTCCGGTGCAATCAGAGACGCTTCACATTCCATCCTTGTTCATATGTTCTGTCCATCAAGGCTCGCGTCCAACTGGTCCCGATTTGATCCATGTGAGATCCAACTTCGTCGACACCCACTCCATTTTCGTCAGAGCATCTGAAACCAAAATCGGCGCCATACCTAGCTTTCCTTCACATCTCATTGGTACCGCTGTAATTCAAGTTAGAGATTAACAGATCTCTTCTTTCCGTTCCGACCGTTGTGTGATCCGCTGTATATATGTAATCGTCTTCTCTATGCTTATGGATGTGAATAGAGTGATGCTTTTTTTAGTGTTGTCCGTCCCGGGTAGTCGATATTTGTTTGGTTTGGTCTTGAATGTGAATCAAATGAAACATTTATATAGAATGAGAAACTTGTTCATCATCCAATGAAATTAGTGTAGGGAGAAACCTTTCCATATACCATTGAAAATATTTGAAAAGTCTCTACAACCGTACATGAAATAAAGATAAAGATTGTAATTATTTGTTTTTGCTTAGTTTTATTATAGCTCAAACAAAATAAAGTTAGAGAATGTAATTAATTGTTTTTGCTTAGTTTTATTATATCTTAGAACATGTGTCAACATATTATTTGCTACCATTGCTGACGTGTCACGATTAGGATAACTTAAAATGATGATGTGGCACACCCAAAATGCTTCACTCTCTCACATGTTCCCTTATTAGATATATAGATACCATACCAACAGATCATATTCATTACATAATAATTATATACCATACCAACAGAAAAATGGTGAAGGCTTCATTCAATCAACGACCGAGGAGGGATTCCTAAATGTTTCCCTTTCACCGCCATGTCAGAAACACGGTCCCACTCCCCTTCTCTATTCGCACCTTGCTTCCGTGGAGACATCCCATTGGCCTACAAACGCCACTCCTTTTAACTTCCTAGCGACGTTTTCTGCTATCACGCTTCTACCCCTTATTTTTCCCAATAATAACAGTCATCCTACTACTTCAATTTAAACTGGAATCCAAGACATAGTGGCAATATCGTAGTAAATACTATTCTTAGGGGTAAACAATATACGCGGAATATACTGGGATTCAAGACGCGGAGAAGGAAGATTTATACCCGCCCTCCCTCCATCACTTTCTCACCTCTTTCCTTTCCTTTCCTTTCCATCTCTAGAAATCAATGGTCCACGACTTTTGATTACTTCGTCTTCTGCAATCTCCGATTCTGAAATATCTCTGCGTCTTACTGTTCATCCACAATTCCCCGCTCTCATTCTTTCTCACTGTGCATCCACCTGGTTCAGTTCTTGAGTTTGGAGCTAAGTGATGGCAGTTTTAGCTTACGATTCCCTACCGCTAGGGTTCCGATTCCGGCCCACCGACGAGGAGCTCGTCGACCACTACCTGCGTTTGAAGATCAACGGGAAGGATAGTGAAGTTCGAGTTATCAGAGAAATCGATGTCTGCAAATGGGAGCCGTGGGACTTACCTGGTACGCCATTTAATTTACCGTTCCTGCTTTTGGTAGTTAAGCTTACTGTTAACTCAGATTTCACCCTAATGTTCAAATTTAGATGCAAGTGCTGATCTGTAGGATTTATTTGGTCATTAATTCAGCGGAAATGAGTAGAAAGATGAAAATTTGTGTAGAGTATGCTGATAATCGACCTAGATGTTTAAATTGGATAGAGGGTATATTGATATGAAACTTATGATCTTGCATTTGTTGACGATGTTGCTCAATCATCTGTTTCTTCTTCTGGATTAGGTAGAAAGTGAGCTAATTTGTTGTGATATGTGGTTTTGTTTGATACTGTAGATTTGTCGGCAATTGAAACGAAAGATCCAGAGTGGTTCTTTTTCTGTCCGAGGGATCGGAAGTACCCGAATGGGCACCGCCTGAATAGAGCAACAAACGCTGGGTACTGGAAAGCCACAGGGAAGGATCGAAGGATAAAGTCTAGAAAAAGCTTGATTGGAATGAAGAAAACTCTTGTCTTCTACACAGGTCGGGCTCCAAAGGGAAAGCGAACTAATTGGGTCATGCACGAGATTCGCCCGACACTAGAAGAGCTCGATGGGACTCGCCCTGGCCAGGTTAGTTGAGTACATCTTGAATTGGATTTGATTGCACTTTTTTTCCGTTAAATTGTAGCTTAATGAGCCTTTTTATTATTTGCTACAAATTGAGCTGAGTCTAGGAAAGGAATTTTTGCCCACAAATTGAGCTCAAATGTCAAAAGGATGTATGGTGTATGAGTAAAATTTAGGTCTTTTGCAATCTACACCTGGAGTGCCGGTCTTGAACCATAGTTGTTCGCCTTTCATATTTTGCAATGGCAGTCATGACATGCATGTCAAATACATAATATTATAAGCTTACATCAATTATCTGACTATAGAACTTTAAATGTATTCAAGAATCATGACACAATTTTGTATATTTGATTGCAGAACCCATTTGTCCTCTGTCGCTTGTTCAAGAAGAATGATGAAACCCTCCTTGAAGGCTCCAATGGCGATGATACCGAAGTAATGCTTTCGTCTCATGCGGACACGGAGTCTGACCTACTTACTGGACAGGACAGCCCCGCTTTGTTGAAGCAAGATGAACAATCTTCCAATGATTACGAAGCACCAGATCATGGCCACGAAGTAACTGATCAGGAGGTAAAGAAAGCAACTATATTACCTTTGCCTTATCTAAATACATACGAGTCTGATGTATGTACTTAATGTTTCTCCATTTATCAGGCAAGTTTGGCGCATGAAAATTGGCAGATGTTAAGTGAACCAATGCTGGAAGGCTTATTCTCTCCACTTCAAATGCAAATCAAAGCAGAGACATACTCTCCTACCTCAGACACTGTGATTGGCAACAACTCAAATTTTGGGCATCCTGATGTACAGTTTCAGTTTCAGCAGGATTCAGCTGAAGCTGATGCCTTTATATCTGAATTCTTGGACTCGGTCTTAAACAGTAGTGGTGATATTGAGTTTGAGAATCAGGATTTAGCTATAAATCTTGTGAACGACATGCAGGACAGAAAACAGGTCAGTTTCCTCTTCCTTTTCGAGATTCAGAGTTCCATTTGAAGGGTTTGTATAGCAGCAGCAATTATGATCTATCAAAGCTGGGTTTCTCATAAATCATGAACTAATTTTGTTACTTTATGGCCATGCAGTTGGAATGTAAATTGGAGGATCATCTTTGGGTGGATAAAAATGGGGATATGAAACCGAGTTCTGTTCAAGATGACTACCAAACACTCACCTCCCAGTTAGACGCTGGCGTGCCACAAAGTTCATTCCTCGGAGTCCAATCATCCATGCACCAAACTTGTAGCATCAACACTGTGGAATCGATAAACAATCCAAATGCAACAGAGAGTAGTAATGTGTTTGCAACTGGAATCAAGATACGGACCCGACAACCGCAAAATCAACCAGCACAGCTATTTCCTGCTCAGGGAACTGCAATTAGAAGAATGCGTATTCAGAAAAAACTTCAAATAGGGCCTGTTGCTTGTTGCAGACCTATTACAGATTTTAAAGAGCCAACTTCAGAGGTGAGAAGCTTTTTCTTAAATGCCAATTAATAACATCTTTAATCTTAACACTTCTGAAATCTCAAGGTTTTCTTTAATTTTCTTCTCATTCTAATAGACTCGAGAGCTCGTGGAAAAGATTGAGGAGAAGAACATGCTGGTTAATGATGTTGCTGCTGAGAACAGTTGTTGGAATGAAGAGTTTGTTTATGGTATACAATCTGGTCGGAAATCAAATTGGAGGGCTGCTCGGAAGTACTCAGCCAAGCCATATGCTCGGCTATTTAGGTTATTTGCGATTCTTGCTTTTTTTGTCAGTGTGGTTGGTGTTGGTGTGTCCAAGTATTTGAAATTTTAGATTAATGTTGTAGAGCTAATTTCTCAGTACAGAGGGAGAGAGATTTTGGATTACTGACTGGTGGGGTTTAGAGATTATTGTATTTGTATTCATAAGTTTATACCAGTCTTTGTAAAGAAGTCTTGTTCATAATTAATTATATACTTCGTTTCCTCATCAATTCAATTTTATTTTTTGAATGAATATGCACGTTGAATCTTTTTTCAAAATATATACATGTTGGGAAATGCAGAGTCTGCTAATTCACCAAGCAGACTTGTGAATGCGCTCTTATCTATACGGTCATGACTTGTCTATGAAACTGCGGCATTTCGGAACGGCTTATTAATAATATATTATATTCATTTATAGGTGGTTCAATGAGTTTCGGCCTGATCTGGTTCGATTTATTCCGGTTTAAGATCGTTTTAACACCGTTACAAGGTCCTGTTAACATCGTTAAAATGTCCCGTTAACATCGTTTAACCGCGTTAAAATATCCCGTTAAATTCCTATGGATGTACTGTAACCCAACATCATAGTAGACTGACGAACCCTAAAAACCCTCACATAAAATCGTGACTTTCTTTATTCGTATTTACCTTTTTCAAGTTCCATAATTGTTTGCAGTCAATTCCACTCGAGGTTTCTCTGCTCCTCATATTCAAAATCCGCTCTTACGTTCGGATCTGTATCTGTTAAGTTGTTGAATCCGTTTTCTTCGTACTTAGATTAAAGTCGCAGTACATCTGTAATCTAGTTTGTCAAGGTCCATTGGTCCTGCGATCGCTACCATCTCCCATCCAACTCGAGGTTTGCCTGTTTCTCTTATTCGAACTATGTTGTGACGTTTCAGATCGGTATCTAGTGTAGCGATGTGTGTTAGGGTTAAACTGATTTAATTGGTGGATTTGTTTTTTTTGGTAATTAGGTTACTGCTGCAGTATCCATGTAATTAATTTGTTTTTTTATGAATTGGTATTGGATGTTTATGCTTTTTGGGTATCCCTTGTTAACTGCACACATTTTTTCAGTAGATAATAAGTTTTGAGCTGTTGTATCCAACCCGTTGGACGAGTCTTCACAATGAGACATGTGTGTTCTTGTGCTTTGCAATAGTCATGTAATAAATTATTCGTAAGTTCCATTAGTTTACAGTAATGTATTTGAATATTATTATTTGCAGGAGTATGTCTGAACAGACGAACATTTGAAACCAACAACATATGGGGTTGTAAGGTCTGTGTTGTTACTTTGGTGTCATCTCTCTATTTAGTGGGTCTGCAGAATGACAATACGATAGGTTGATGTTTTATCGTTTTCGTAGGTTTGGTTTGACAAGGAGGTATGTAGAGGGATTATGTCTTAATGGAACAATACGTTTGAAAATGATGGTTGTATGCCCCAATATATTTTTAGAATGTAGAACATGAATTTTTCGGACTAGCTTTCAATTCTCCCATGTCAATTTAACAATACAATTGACAGCATGTCGTTGGCGGAATGTCCTTTTACCATCTTTTACAACATGTTGTACATTTGAAAACATATTGGTCCATAAAACAGTGTTTTCAAACACATTGTACATTTTAGAACTTATTGGTCCATTAAACCATATATTTCAAACAGGTTGCACTTTGTACATACTCTTCACTAGTATCATAATGTTTGGGCTGCCAGTTCCCTCAACCCCGGACAGACACGTCATCGAGCAGAACGATGAACTCATGGCTGTTATATGAAAGGGAAGCTAAGATGAAAAGTGTTCTATCTCCGTCGTATGCAAAGGCTTTACCTCTAAGGACATGACTGTATGTCTTCAAGAGTATGGATGTATGATGACAGTTATCACTTTAGATTCCCATCGTTAACAAGCATGCCAACGATGAACTCATACTGTTGTTATGTGGAAGGAGACTAAGGTGAAAAGTGTGTTCCCTCCAACATACGCAAAATGTTTACCCCATAGGTATAAGTCATCTCTTAGGAGGTAAACATTTTGCTTATGTTTGTGAGAATATATATTTTCACCGTTAGGCTCACTTCGTCATAATAAGCAGTTCATCTTTGCGCCCGATGATACAATAATGAACTAACTACTCATGCTTGTTTTTATGTCGAAGGGAGCCTAAGGTGTAAATTGTCTTCTCTCCATCATAGGCAAAGTTGTTTCCCTCTTAGGAGGTACGACTTTGCTTGTGATGGAGAGAAGACAATTTTCACCTTAGGCTCTGACATAAGAAGAAGCATCAGTTGGTTCATCGTTGTGTCGGTCGATGAGGTCATTTGTGTTATGCGGAAGGGAGCAGAGAGTATAAACTGTCTTCTATCCTTCGTACGCAAACTGCTTTCCTCCAAGTGGGTTATGAACACAATAGGGGCCTGAATGTTTGCCCATGTTGCCAAAAGGGGTCTGAAATGAAAAAACGTATTATTAAGGGCCTGAATTTTGAGTTTTGTGTTTTTTCAAGTCTCCGTCCAAATTTTCTGTTAAATCTAACAGAACCACGTGAAAAGAAAAAAAAATACCCTTTTGTAATTATTATACAATTTATCAATTTAATTAATAAAATGTGAAATGTCTAAAATACCCCTACACACTTATTATGCACTTAAGGCCACCACGCTCCGGCCACTGCCCGACGACCACCACCCGGCTCCGGCGACCACCACCGGCCTCCGGCCTCCGATCGGAGCTTTTCGGTCGTCGCCGGAGGTCGCCGGTCGCCGGTGGTGGTCGCCGTAGGCCGGTGGTGGTCGCCGTAGGCCGGTGGTGGTCGCCAGAGTCGGGGTGGTGGTGGTCGCCGGAGCTGTGGTGGCTTAAAGGGTATTTTCGTCATTTTAGGTCAAACATATGAGAGACTAGGGGTGGGCACTGAACCGGTTCAGCCCGAACCGGTTCCGAACCGGACCGGAACTGTTTTAAACGGTCCAGTCCAGTAATGACTAGGGTTTTATATTGGCTTAGGTTGGTCTAAAAAAACTGGACTGGTTAGAACCGGTCCAGAACCGGTTTTGGCCTGGTTTTTAAAAAAACAAGTCCTGGACCGTTTTTATATGTCGGACCGGTTTTATCATTAAAAACCCGTAAAAACCGGTCCAAAACCGGTCAAAACTGGTCAAAAACCAGTTTTTTTTTTTTAAAAAAAAAACTAGTCTCAGTCAAATGCAGTCAAAACGGTTTTTTTTTTTTTTACTTAAAAGCGGTTCAAAATCGGTCCGGTCCGGACTGGTTAATTGGACTGGTTTGGTATACCCCTTGGACTGGTTCCAATTTAGGGGTTACAAACCAGTCCAATTTGGACCGGTCCACTCCGGACCGGTTCCAAACGGTCCGGTTCCAGACCAGTTCCGAACCAGTCCGGCCGGACCGGTTTTTATGCCCAAGCCTATGAGAGACACACTTTGGTCAAATGGCATTTTCGGGTTTTCAAATTATTTTTGGTCACATGCCAAGCATGTGACCACTTTCCGTCACTTTTAACAGAAAAAATAGACGGAGACCTCACTTATACACAAAACTCAAAATTCAGGCCCTAAATAATACGTTTTTTCAACTCAGACCCCTTTTGGCAACATGGGCAAACATTCAGGCCCCTATTGTGTTCTTAACCCCCTCCAAGTACATGGCTGTATGTTTTCAAAAGTATTCAGTCATCTTATAGGAGTCAAGGACTTTGGGTATGATGGAGGGAATTCAGTTTTCAGTTTAGGCTCCCTTTCTCATAACATTGTTGTGCACGATGACGTGCCTCACTTCGGGGTTGCCGGAAGTAGTTCCCCTGACTAGAGATGGAGGCTAAAGAAGGTATACCAATCCAAAAAAATTAAGTTGGTGTTAAGTTTCGCAAGTCGAATCCTTGTAGAATCAATTGTTGCAGTTGTCGGGCTGGAAAGTTGTAAGGTATTTGTTGTTTGACAACTGTATTAAGAAGACGGTAATGCCAGGCATGTTTGGTCATTGTGATTGTTTTATGATTGCAAGATTAGCAGTGGCATGAGACGGGGTTGAGTCCGGCAGGAGATGATGGTGATGGTGAGCTTCGGAGCAGCAGTAGATGTTGGTGGATGTCCAGGATGATGATGTCTGGATTGGCGCTGGTGGGCCATTGCCCTTGGTCGGACGGAAACAGAGTAATAGGTGAAAGAAATAAATGGAGTCTAATTAGGTTGAACGATTGTAGTCATTTGATGAAGAACCAAAAGAAAGAAACACACTAATTACGGTTACTATATTATACATGTTAGTGGACAATAAACAATGAAAGAGTCCCCTTAATAGTAATTCAGTTAATCAATCTCACGATCATGTGCAATTTGTAAATCGTATATATGTTGAAAGAAGCTAAACAAGATATAACAGATAATTGTCATATGTATGTTGAACTATATAATTTAAAAATGAGCATAATAGATGAATCCGCTTGTTAATCTGTGTTCTGTTTAATCGGTAAGGGACACATATGAATGAAAGAAAAACAAAATGCATAATTGTCAATGTTAAGTACGATAGAATGGAAATCTTGTCCAATCAAAGGATTGGGCAAACCTAGCAACTTCTGCATCACATCGACATGCGATGCAATGTGGATCTGCAAAGAAGTAATACTCTCCTGTCCATCTAGAAATTGCCTTTGAATGGTTGTTCCCGCATCGATCTTGAGGTAGTGGCAGAACATATGACCGAAGCATATGTTTGGTAGGCCAAAAGTTGCGAAGAACATCCATCAACTGGTGGAGACATTGCAACTCCATCCTGACTTCACAAACACTTCTTAGAAGGTTGTATGCTGATTCCATCTTCTTATCATTGCCGCCTTCGTTGAATATTAAGACCATTGCTAGAGTATAAGTATCGTTTAGATCTCCAGCAACTGACACGGACTTCAATTGGTCACGACCCAGTTGAAAGTTAGCTCCTGTGAAGTAATTGTACATTCCTTCCCGATAAAGAGCATCTCGGTTATTTTTCTGATAGCAAGTTGCGACGAAGTCCGTATACCTTCCCGCCAAAGACCAGGGCACGGTCTTAAGTGATACGCAGCTATGCATGTGCACACCTTCAGCTACCCTCCTAAACCTTTTGCATCTGTCATTGAGTTCCAGGTTAGTCAATGCGTGGTTATATCGGTTTGATAAAAGAATTTAAAGAGTTACAGATAATGATACATACCACAACTTCAGCTTGAATAAATCAGTTACCGAGTCAGCACTAATACAGGTCATGATTAGCACCAGCATCTCATCAGGTAAATTGGTAAAAACAGGGTGATCCATTGTATACAAATTTATTCTGCGGAAAACTCTATACTACAGTTAGTATGTTGCTGATAATGTCTTTACAGAGATGAAGTCATAATAACTAAATCCTTGCACTATTTTAAATGCTTCAGTTCAAGTGACAACGAACGTTAACGAAAGTTTACACAAACCCCATAAAAATAGAACGACCAAGAAACATGAATCCTGTATAGAACTCAAACAGACGCATTACCAGGCAAATGGTACAGCGTATGAATGTATGAGAATCTCACGCGCAAAGATTCAGCAACACTATTATCTAAGATGTAATAATATCAGTCTAAGTAAAGAAGTCGAATGTACCTGAACCAAGATTATCAAAAGGATAATCTGAGATACGTATTTCTTCTCAGGTAGTGGAAGTTGACAGAGAGACACATGGGAGGAGTCCTTCTTTCGGGAGAGAAGAAGGACGAAGTGAAAAGACTTTGTTTCGAAAGGACATGCTGAATTTATTTTAGGGACAAGTAAACGACGTCCAATCAACATACGTAATTCAGATAACATAGAGTACCAATGGGGTTTTTTAATTAAATACCAAAAATATTAATACAGTTGTATAATAATTTACGAAATCCTAAATTTGTAAGACAACTATATGAAGTTGTTTTTTTAATGTAATACGGATTAAGTCCGCCAGAGTATCAATACAGCATTCCTATGAAAATTTAACAACTGATCAACTGACTTATAGGTCCTGAAAACATGATCTATAATAGTTAAACTCTCGTCATCCTTAATAGGAATCTATAATTTATTGTTAATCTCTATTTTTTTCTCTCATTAAAAATAACTGATTTATTTCTTAAAATTTTTGTAACGAATATAATCAAACTAATAAAAGTGTCTCATTTGCCCTCTAAGGTTTATTAGGGAATAAAATATTTAGAGAAGTTTATATATTAGGAAAAGATATATCTTAATATATTATCAGATTATGTTTCTAAAATTATTATTGTTATAACATATATATTACTAAAATAAACTTATCTAAATGTAATAAAATTGATTTATTAATATATTTAATTCCCTAGTAGGGTTCACCGCAAGTCCATATATTTCTTTCTCAGAAATAATATAAGCAGCCGTTTTGCTTTACTGATGCTTTGAACCGTATTCTATCCTGTCGTCTTCTAATTCGCGTAGATGGAGTCCATGAGTATATCACAGCTGATCTCGAAGTTATCGGGCTTGTCATTCAGTTCTTCTGAGTGCGATGCCTTTACCTAGGTTCTGGTCCAACGCGATGAACAACAACAACAGATCATTGAAGCCCTAAAGAAAGACGCGGAGAGACGACTTAATGAGAAGCCGGTTGCTGAAAGTATCGAGCGGGAGGTGACCGTGGAGGAAATGTACGAACGCATGCCGCGGGACGAAACAGTGAAGTGTTCCAAGGAGGAAAATCAGCGGCTGAAGAAGGAAATTCAGAGACTCAATCAGCAAAATGAGTGGATGTCTGCGGAAAACCATACACTCCAGCACGAAATTGAGGCTCTAGGTGCGGCTGTGGAAGAGTTGGAGCGCCGGATTGTAGATTTGGAGAACGGAATCGAGTCTCTCAAACAAGCCATAATTCGAGTTTAGGAGAAAAATGGAGGTAATTAACATAATTTGTAGAAGTTGTTATCTTAGCTCGGACTAGATGCACCTATTTGGATTTGTCGTTTTTGGTTTAGGGTTTCCTTTGTTTTCTAACCTAGCTCGGACTGTATGCACCTAGTTGTATTTGTCGTGTTTGGTATGTTCCCTATGATTTCTATTCCAGTAGACAATTAGAACTAATGTTAGATTGCTAGTTCATGAGATCCTATGTTCATGTATACAATGCTTGAATGTGTGATTTCAATTGTAGATTCAGTTTAATACATCACCCAAGTAGCTCCAGTTTAATATAATGATGACGATGAAGCGTTTCCATTTAACATTCTACAGTTGAGTAGAATGTCAAAATATGGACACCACCGAAGTCTAAATCTAGAAAATGAATTTATTTTCTTTAGTTAGCAGCTGATTTCTAGCTGGAGATATTTGTTGATTGACATTAATTCATTATTTTTTCTTTGTTACAACGAATGTATTTGAAAGTAAAATCTCAATTATATCCTACAAAACTGACAACTGCATTCCATACGGTTCCAACCTTGGGATGTACACGATAACAGTTTTCCTTATTCGCGCTGATTCTTCAACTAAGCCAGGTTGGACGCAATTGAAATTTTATAAAAAAAATAAAAAATAAAAAAAAATTGGCCGCATATGTTCAAATTTTTAATCAAACATGAAAATTCAATTACAATAACAGTTAAAATAAAAAGTAGTGTACAAATATATTCAGGTGTTCGACAATTGATGTACAGTTATTTTATATTGTATATATATACAAATTTTTGCATTCATTTGTTCGTTCTACGGTTGGGTTAACTTTACATTGAAACAAGTATGTGACATAGTGGATTCATGCATTTAGTAAAGCAGGGAGTTCATACTGCGTATTTTCATCTTGCAGAGTTGATACAGCCATTAATGGATGAAATCTTCTATTTCCTGTCCGATTAGTCAGAAATGGCAGGCCTGACCTGGTAGGAGAAGCTGTGGAGAATGGTATAGCAGTTGCACGGGAGTTCATAATGCCTTTTTTACATCCGAAGTAGTTTCTGCCATCAATTGAAGTATTCTTCCATTGAGGACTGGTCCAGTGTTCAAATATTGTAGCAGAGCATTCATGGCCTACGATCCTGAACACGGAACATAATGAGTGGTGGAGGGTAAGGAAATGTTAATATTCCACGCTACCTAGGAGTTCATAATGCCTCTTTTCACATAACTGGACTTAAAATACAAGAAATATCACCGCTCGACGCCACCAAGGACATTAGATACAATAGCAAGGTAGACGTCTTGGAAATAAGACCTGGGAACATATAACGTTATCAGGACATGATAAATAATTGTTATCCCAAAATTAATAACAGAAATAAGTAGATCGTTAAAGCGATGGTGAAAACTCACCACACAACTCGACAGAGAAGAAGGCTATGTAGCTTGCCGGAGATGCACGATTCTTGGATGGCTCAGAATAGGTAGTATTGAATAAAAAACAGAAAAACCTCCCCTCCTTTTATGGCTGTAGGGTTAAAACGACCCTGAAGACATCGGGAGTGTTAATCTCAATCATCAGAACTCAACAGTCATTTAACCGGGTCCCATTTAACCACAACCGCTGGATCGTTATTGAAACCCACCGATGGACCCCTACTCATATATTTGTAACTAATTAATAAATAATATTTAGTAATCAAGTATCTTCATGATTCATATTAAATGTGAAATTTCGGGAAAATTTTTTCATATTAAATGTGAATTTTTAACACAGGCCACCGTCGTCTACAATGTCAAGGTGGTCATATGTTACGATAATTAAATAGATATCTACTAGAATGGAGATTATCACCTAAGTTAACTATATTATAAGAATAATTAAGTTAATACGTGGGAATGAACTGTCCGTGATATAAATTTGGGTGGACAGTGGGGCCAATTGAACATTGCAGAGTATATCATGGACGGATATGCAGACTGTAGAAGTAGGCGTAAGGAAAATAGCAAAATGATGATTTATCATCTTGACACTCGTGCGATCTGCCTATTACTCTAACCTTTCTATCACCGTCTCTTTCTCCACTTTTCAGTTCTCCCACTTGCTATCATGATTACGTTGATAAACTTTAAATTGCTTAATTATTATATTTCTTTATGTATCCACACTTTATTATATAGTTGTTTACTATTTGGAGTATAGTGTTTTACACTTTAAAGTATATTGGTTTAACTTACATATAGTAGTTTCGGGTTTATGATTTAATGGTTTAAGGTTATGATATATGTTTATTTTTTTGTTAAACAATTTTATCACGTTACCCAGAAATAGTATCTTCCAGTTACAATACTCGAAACTTACAGTGTTAACGACTGTTTGGAGTATAATTCTAATGTTATAGTGGTTGCGGGTTTATGGTATGTATATTGGATTAAGGTTTTTGATAAACTTTTTGGAATATCTAGAATTCAATATGTCCAACATTTCGGTGTTCATATTATTGTACTTCTTCAACATCGTAACTGTAATATTTGAATTAACTATTTCGTTGAATTAAATAAAGTAGTGTTTTTGTGTCATAAACATATCATCAGAAGTTGTATTTAAAAAATACATTTGTTTTAGCGAATATACATGTCCATACATTTCTACCTGACGGGTGCTGCCCTCATGATGAGGGCCCCCTAATTTATCATAGACTAGGACGACCGCGCGGGAACCGAATCAAAAAATAATATACGTGTCCATATATTCCCTATTTTTGGAGATAAACTGCCGCGCTTTCCACTTTGAAATACATTGTTACTTCTTTTAGTTAGCTGTTTACGAAACAACTCCTCTATCACAGTAGTTCCCTACTATTCTCAGATACCTTCCATCTTTGTGCAAAGTTCCATCTCCGGTCAAGTAGCACACGTCAAGCTACCGTATGCACATTCGTTGTCGATACAACATCTATATGTGCGAAGTTCGTGCATAAATGTAGTTAATACCTACTACTAAACAGTGTTTGTGATGGTTTCTCGTTAAAATTTTGCTGGTGTATATATTAGGTTTTGGTCACTAGTTAGTGGTCCTTCAAATACAACCCTATCTTATTAAAAAGCCAATTATATCTGTACGGGGTCAACCTTTTAGAATACTTAATTGATGTGATCATTTCGTTGTCATTGTTGAGGGTTTATTTGATTGTGTTTGATTTGATTATTACGTTTTGGGTTTCCTTTTTATTGGTGACCAGTTTGATAAATGTTCATCGGTTTATTATGTTTGGGCATAATTTTTTTGGTGATGAACCTACCCGTGTTCAACATTTTACCTGATGAGAAGGTTGTCATCATCATGGGATATGTCAGTGCGTACTCGTTAGATGACTTTTTTAAGCTGAAGTTATGGTAAGTAAGTATATTTGTTTCAATTAAGTACAAAGTGCAGTATCTTCATGCATGAATTAACAACCACGAAAAATATATTAAAGCTGCAAAAGGTTTAGGAGGCTGGCCGAAGACGACCATGTGTACATGTGGTTATCACTAGAGGACGTGCCCCTTTTTTGGCCAGGGAAGTATGAGGCGTTTATAATAAAATGTTGTCAGAAGAAAAACCCAGACGGTCTTTTCCGGGAAGGAGTAAACAACTGTTTCAAAAGAGATGATTTCGAACTGGGACGTGAACAATTGAGGGCTGCATCAGATGCTAAAGTTCTCCCCTCGAGTTATGCACTTGCAATGGTCTTAATATTCAACGAGGCTGGCAATGAGAAGGTGATGGATGAGGCTTACGACCTGCTGAGTAAGGTTTGTGCAGCCAGAAAGGAGATTGAATGTCGGGACTCTCTGATGGAAGCTGTTTACATCTTCTTGCCTACCCCATATCGGCGGTGGGATGTCGAAAGACCTGATGGTCGTTGCAAAAACAACAACCATCAGATTATTAAAGTTGGATTGACTTTAGAGTATAACGCATGGACAGATCCAAAATGTTTAGTATGCCGTTGTGATGCTGAGATTGACAGGTTTCATGATGAGTTCGACTGGTCTAGATTTCCATTCGATCCTAAAGACGACTTATGTTAGTTTTAATTGAAATTTCCCACATGTATTATTCTATGTTTTTTGAAATATACATATACAAAAATGACCGTTATCATATGTTAATTAAAAACCACGGAAAATATGTGGTTAGAAGATGACCATGTGTACATGTGGTTATCACTAGAGGTTGCAAAAAAAACAACCACCAGATTATTAAAGTTGATTGACTTTAGAGTATAACGCATGGACAGATCCAAAATGTTTAGTCTGCCGTTGTGATGCTGAGATTGACAGGTTTCACGATGAGTTCGACTGGTCTAGATTTTCATTCGATCCTAAAGACGACTTATGTTAGTTTTAATTGAAATTTCCCACATGTATTATTCTATGTTTTTTGAAATATACATATACAAAAATGACCGTTATCATATGTTAATTAAAATATTATGTATATACATTTAGTCATATACCACCTGCCTTTTCCGATGTTGTTTAGTATTTCCATACTATCTAATTAGATACCGTTAATGAGTTGCAAAAAGACTCTATTTCAGCCATCATTTATTTAACTTATGTACTCGACTGATTATTACTTGGATACTTGTGTAATAATGATTTCGCAATTCCTGAGCTTTATTTGGATACTAATGCAATAATGATTTCACAAGTCGAATTTCAGTCTTATTGTACACCGTCGGTTACTACTGACACGTGTTCACCGAATTATTATTCAGCCATCTTCTCTCCCGTCAGTCAGTAGTCATATCCATTAGTTTCTTTTTCCTCCTAACTGTCATTTAACTACACGTTACAAAATGAAGCGTACAAACAACAGTATTAATAAATCACATATTAATAAATTAAGTCTAAATAGAAACGTTTAAATTTTATTTTAATCGACGACATCATATTTTAGTATAATTGTCTACATATAATTGTCAATTTTAGAATAAGGTAACGACATATACATTTTTTATAATAGACAAGTAGAATAAATTTAACCTTAAACATTTAGACATATTAAGTTGTAGATTACATAAAACTCAAACTGTATTAATGGTAAGTACAAGTGATTATAGTTTTTAAACATTCCTTGTAAGTAGTTCAATATCCACACATAACAGAGCATAAAAAAAAAAATTAAAATATTGGGAATACAAATAATTTAATAACGTATTGAGCCCATGTACATTTTGCAAAGTTCGACTAAACAAACATCTCACCCACTACATTGCGGTTATTTCGTGTTGGAGAGAACACATAGGGAAGTTGTTAAGGTTTCGGCCTGCTCCTGTTTGCGCCAATGTGAACTTCAAACAAATAACTGTTTTTAGACTAGCTTGGTAGTTAAGTTTTGGAATTACAGTAAAGAGTTGATGCATTAATTGGGTAGATTAACAACCTATTTCTAAAAAAAACATTGACTAACCTGATAAAGACACTACCACTAGTTTGGAACAGCAAAACAGGAAAAAAATATAAAAGAAAGTAGCTTTCTTACTGTCCAGAGTTAGGATTCGGTTGGAGAGAATTTGAAACCATCTCATAAGGAAGAATATCTCCTTCAACTAGTTTATGAGAAGTTCCAATTCCTCTCCATACAGATCCTAACTCTCACCAACAAGTCAGATACTTAGTATAATATTATTTCCCATTTTGCAGCTTCCAAACTAATAATAGCATCTTCATCAGGTTAGTTAATAGTTTTTGTGAAATAGGTTGCAAATATCAAAAATTAATTCTCCAACAGTTAAGTCTGAACACCAACAATTAACTAGCAAGCTAGATAAAAATAGTAACGAATGTAGCATACCTCCGTACCTTCGACGCCAACAACGACAAAAGGATCCTTTCATGACTAAAGAGAACCAAATGATTTCCAGGTCACTCGAAGAACAGGACACACAAATCATCAAGTACAAACATAATAGATACAGAACCCAAGTAGTAATTTTCGAAGTTGAAGTGAACAGCATGCACACATCATAGTAACTGAGACGGAAACGACTATGGTGAGGAAGAAGCAGGATTAATAGTATGATTAATAAGGATATTGAAACCAATTGCCCTCTATTTATAGCCGGAGGTCGACATTGGCCAACAGATAGGGATCATTGATTTAAAGCGATTGTAAATGAGACTGTAGATTTTCCCCATTAAGTTAACAGACACTACAATAGTGCAATTAAGTAGAACGTGCATTCCCCGCCAACAAACTCACCAATAAATGGAAGCTCTCTTCCCACCGACCGATAAACCAATTATTAATCTAATTGTATCTAACCCAAAAAATGAACCAAAAAACACACATAACTATGCTAGTTGATTAAATAAAAAGGAATGACTAAGCTAATAAGGGGCTTCCTTTAAGGAGAAACAGGAGACGAATTACTTAGTGACACGTCAGCATATATTACAATTATATATTGGTGAAACTTTTATTATATTTCACACTATTAACAATTCTGTTATAATAAAGAACATTCTTATCTTATTTAATAGCAAAATGATGACGTATCGTGAGGAAAATAGCAAAAATGATGATGTATCGTCTCGACACTTGTGTGATCTGCCTCTTACTCTGACCTTTCCATCACAGTCCCTTTCTCCTCTTTTCTGCTGTCCCACATGCTTTCTTGATTACACTGACAAACTTTTTATGCTTCATTTTTTTTTCTTTTATAAAACTATCAAAACTTTATATAGTCGATTAACTTAATATTGTGGAGTATAATAATATTTTACGGTATATATTGCTTTAAGGGTGTAGTGGTTTAGGGTTTAAGGTATAACGGTTTAAGATATACTGTGTTTATAATATGTAAGATGCTATATATGTTTTTTGAGTATTCTATTTTTTATTTACCCTAAAAAACAATATAATGCAACTACAATAGTTTATGAATTGACAGTTTTAATTAATTACGACATAATTTTGGTATTACTGTTTAACGTATATATAGGTATAGTGTTTTAAGGTTTGATTATACCGGTTTAATTTATATGATTGATTTTATTTCAGTTTATCCACATAATAATCTATTATATTTAGATTATTACATTAATTTACATTTTAAGTGAAATATGTATTCAGAACTTTATATAGTCGTTTAATTTAATATTGTGGAGTATAATAACGTTTTACAGTATATATTGCTTTAAGGGTATAGTGGTTTAGGGTTTAAGGTATACTGTGTTTATAATATGTAAGATGCTATATATGTTTTTTGAGTATTCTTTTTTTTTTTTTACCCTAAAAAATAATATATTGGAATTACAACAATTTATGAATTGAAAGTTTTAATTGATTATGAGATAATTTTGGTATTACTGTTTTGTTGGATTACGGGGACGTAATACTACAGAATGCTAAACGTGTACATGCAAGTCATCTAACTACGCAGCAGAATAGTGTACACAAATCTTTTAGCTTTCCTACGCAAGAACGTCGTGGAGGGAGTTCTGATCCTCCGGTCGGAACCACGTATAAGTTATTCGTGAAAAGAAGTCCTACGCGGTGTAAGCTCCACAACAAAGCCTCTTATCGATTCTTCAACGGGGACAGAACCTCGGACTAAGATGTGCCGAAAATCTCAACTAAGGGGGTGAGAGGGTTTCTCTCAAGTTCCTCAATGGAGGTACTTCTTATTATGAATGATGTATAAACCCCTTAGGTGAGTCCCCTATATATAGGATTGGTGGAGTGGACAAAAGTCCACTCCAACCAATGTGGGACTAGTTTCGGCCGAACCTATGCCATTAAGGGGGAGGCCCAATTTTGGGCCTCCCATGTCAATTAGGGATTGGGTTTGGCCCAATTAGCCTAATATGACAATTACCTAATTAACTTAGGTAATTTCTTTAGCATTAACGGGCTACCAATTACGGCGCCACGTCACCATATGCTAACTGCTCCCACTCGCCGGAATGGGAAGGTGCCTATTAATATATACTTATCCAATAAAATCAACATCTCAGTCTTCTGTTTTTGTCTCCGTCTCCGAATAGTTCATACGAGGTTAGCAGTGCGACCGGCGGATACGACGGGCATCGTGCTACTCATCTGTTAGGAGTATTGTAGCGCCCGCAGAACGTTGATTCCCTTTCGTAAATCAATCCTCTTAAAATAAAACATGTACCGCACTGTATCATTGGTCAACTGATAATTCTCCAATTGCCCAGTTTTCCACATAGGAATACTTCTCTAGGGCATCCGTTACAAGTGTTCACAACCTTCAACTAATATCCGGTTGGCGGCCACCTAGTGAACACAAGAGTCGGTGAATTATAGGTGAACTTGACCATTCCCATCGCTTATACCCTTAGTCTAACTCAACCGGTTTCCAAGACGTGGTCACTTGGCCGTTTTCTTTGGCTCTACGCTCGTACGCCGGGAAGAAAACATTGAGCTAGACCTTAGGTATAAGTTCTGAGTCTGAGATGATACTTTGGATGCCTCTTCATAAGACATCCGGGATCAATCACACGCTCAAGGTGAAGAAGTATGCGCTCTTTGGTCGAACACAGCCGAGCATGACCCATTGGTCGAACATGGCACGCGTAGTATGAAGCACGCGTCAATAGCACACCTGGACTAGACAGGATTGGGATATGTCAATCATGCTATTGCAGAATCTTTCATCTGGCCCTGAATGTGATTTTAATAATGGACTGGGTCCAACATGGCGATGTATAAAACGTAGATTACGTCATGCATTAAGCGTGACAAGGTTATCGTTTCGTTTAACCAGGTTTATCCACTGGTTTAGCCAATATTTTTTTGGTAGAGGTCCCCATATCCTTACAAGATGACCGTGCCTGTGTGACGAGGCATGGTTCACATTCGACATAATTTTGGTGGAAGAGTTTTACCTCTTCCTACGACTTAGTTTATTAACCGTAAAATCCGATGTTATATTTCATTATGACTTCGATAGATCATATACTCAGTTTGAAATTCTTTTATTCAATCGAAATAATATTATTTCAAATGTCAAAATGTTATTGCTTATACAAGTCTCTTATTTAAGCCCTACGTAGTCCAAGCAGTTTTACGTGTTTTTCGAAAATTTCTCTACGTAATGGCTTAGTTAATGGATCTGCAACCATTTTATCCGTGGACAAGTATTCTAAAGCGATTATGTTGTCTTCCAGAACAGATTTAGCATAATTGTATTTCACATCAATGTGTTTGGTCCTACTATGGTACTTTGGATTCTTAACTGCTGCAATGGCTACCTGGCTGCCGGAATATACCTTTACGGGATTACTCTCTTTGCCAGCGCCAATCAATGCAGTAAGAAGCCTTTTCAACCAGACTGCTTCTTGTGCATTTTTAGAAAGGGCAACGAATTACGATTCCATAGTGGAAAGCGCGACACATGATTGCTTCTTGCCTACCCATGAAATGGCAGCATTAGCAAGAAGGAAAACTACTCCTGTGGTGGATTTACGATCATTCGGATCGCCACCGTGGTCGGCGTCACAATAACTGGTCAATTTTATTTGCCTACTCTTATAGCACAGAACATAGTCGGCAGTACCTTTCAGATATCTTATAATTCATTTTACGGCCTTTAGATGTTGATAACTAGGATCTGATAGGAATCTTGCTACTAGGCCCACAGCGTAACAGATATCTGGCCGAGTACATAGCATGGCGTACATGAGACTCCCAACCATGCTTAGGTACTCTGCCCCCCTCATCTGTTCACGCTCCAGCTGGTTTTTAGGTCCATCAAGCTTTGACAGCGTGCACTCGAGCACAACCGGCGTATCCACAGGTTTAGCATCGAGCATTCTGAATCTTTTCAACAGTTTTTTGATATAAGATTCTTGCGACAGACACAATGTGCGGGCGGCACGATCTCGGGCAATCTTAATGCCTAAGATGTACGTGGCCTCTCCCATGTCTTTAATCTCAAATGCTGACGCTAACCAGGACTTTGATTTGTTCATGAAACTCACGCCGTTCGCAGCAATGAGTATGTCATCTACGTATAGTGTTATGATGACATACTTAGACCCAGAGGTCTTAATGTATACGTAAGGATCCTCGTGAAGATTCAAAAATCCGTTTCCGACGATTTCCTCGTGGAATCTGTGATACCATTGCCGAGACGACGGTTTAAGACCGTAAATAGTTCTTTGGAGTTTGCAAACTTTACGTTCTTTGCCAGGAGTAATAAAACCCTCTGGATGCTCCACATAGATCTCTTCCTCCAGGTTTATGTGGTCTTAATATCCATTTAATGCATGCTCGAGATCGAGGCTTGCATTCATGGGCAAGGGCGGCCCTAACTGTGTTGTAACGCACAGTTGGTGAGTTTGTTTCATCAAAGTCCATTCCGTGAATTTGGGTATATCCATTCGCAATCATTTGAGTTTCGAACCACTCAACTTTCCATCAGTAGTGAATTCTAAAATTTCACTTTCTAGTTCTGCGGTTAGCAGATCAATCAACTAAGGACCATAACCGAATTTATTCTTATTTAGGCATATTTCATCCTCCATTCCCTCGTTTTGAGGTCCTTCCCTTGCTTTGCTGAACCGGCACTGATTCAAGAACGAATGTTAAGATGTTTAACACATCTTATTTGATGGGACACTTCTCGAAAGAAGTTCGTTGCCTTTGACTATGTCTAGGCTCGTTAATCCCATCTCTAGTCTGATTGTTACTCCCACTCAGAATAATGCTTCTTATCGGAGCATCACTCCCACTGGGAAGAATGGCGGTGCTTGCACTTTGATCAATCAACTTTTTCAGGATGACCTCTCGGTCTCGGAATTTTACCTCCGAGATGTATTCCTTGATTACTAGTATCAGGAACCAAGTTGGTGGTTTTTCCCTCCCACTAGGAATAATGGGCAGTTGTATTAATTCAACGTTTGGATTATCAGGTCCGACTTGATTCGCATTTGTATTTAGTGATGATTATATGTGAGGGGGAGTGAGCCCTCTCACTGGATTTATTATGAAGACTTTTGTATCGTCATATACCAAATCAATCACTTGTGCTGTATCAATTCTCTCACTCGAAGTAAGTGAGACCTGATATTCTCCGTTAACCATTCATTGATTCGATCAGTACTATGTCAGTTCGTTCCGCAAAACATTGGAAATTTATCCTCAAATCTTTATAATATGTCATGTTTGACCACAATACCATCAATCTTAGCTAATTTTAAACTTGTATTTTTTTAAGAGTAGACCGTACTCTTAATAAATACTTGATTAATGCGCAAGTTAATGCTGCTAATGATAAGGTTTTACCTGTATCATTCTTTAGCTTTTATGGTGATGTGTCAACCGATTTTATTGGAACATAGAGTTACATTAATGTGAATCAACTTAATTTCATCCCTCTTTGCCCTTATCCTTTTGCACTGGTCTTGCGGGTGTACTGTTGCCTCCATGATCTACAAACTTCTTCAGTTCTTCCCTTTGCACGACATTATTTATGCTTAATTTCAAACTGAAGCACTCGTTTATATCATGGCTGGGTGCTTCATGATTATCACACCATTTTTCTTTATCCGTTCCCCACCATTGGGGCTCTCCATCTTCCTGGGGGTGACCATATCTTCAAGTTCCTCATTTCTCTCAAGCCCACGGCTGGGGTTGCATTTAGTGGTATGAACTGACATTGATATCCCTTGGTCTTAGTGATTCCCCTGTCTGATTCCTTGGCTGGGGCGGACGCCAGTCTTGTCGCCTTATGGGTTGGGGAGCCTGAGGTGGTTTTCCTTTGTTAGGCTTTGTATTTTCTTCTTTCGTTGCCTGGACCTTTGCTCTCTTGTTCATTCTATGTCTCTCCAGGTCTATATGTGTCTTCACCCTTCCTGCCAACTCCTCTAGGGTGCTTGTAAACACTCGATTTTGACCCGGACGTAACGACGTTACACATGATACGTCAAATTCCGGACGCGTCAAGCCGCAAAGTCTCCAAAAATGCTCAAGGGCATATTAGGGAAATTATTATAAAATATATTTTAAATTATTTTGAATTTATTTAATATTTTCGGAATTTTTTAAATATATATATAATAATTAGTTTTTTTTTTATTTTAGAAAATTATCTGTAAGATATTTATCTCCAGATATTATTTTTTATTCAAAAAATATTTATCTGTAAAGATAAATATCCTTAGGAATATTCTCTAGAATAATTATCTGTTAGCATTTTTTATTAAAATTTTATCTGTAATCTTGACTAGGTTTTTAGTATAAATAGGGGTCTAGGTTTACATTGTAAAACACACACAGAAAAACACCAAAAAGAAGCAATAATACATTATTTCTCGGGTCTGCGTGATTTTTGTCCTCTAGTGCTCAGAAAAGTTTTTTTTTTGTTTGTCTGTCGAGCCCCAGACGTACAGCCACCTCCGGCCACTTCCGGTCCGGCCACCGGTGGACGGACCACAGCCCTCGCTGTCCACTGCCCCGCCTGGCTCACCGGTGGCCGTCCTCCGCTCCCCCACGGCGACCACCCTCTCTCTCACCGGCAGCCCTCTTTCACGCCATCGCCATCTCCTTCCTGAAGCAATATCCGGTGCCCGCCTGAACCAAGAATCCCGGTCAGCCATCTGTTAGCCGGCACGACTCGTCGGACCTCCGCCCATTGCTCGCCTGCAAGGTCCACCGGTCGCCCGTTGCCGCCGTTGCTGGGTTCCGAACATCAGGCCAGATCCACGTTCCACTGCTGCGGTGTCTGAATCGCCGGTGCCATCGTCGACCTCGCCTGCCCTGTCGCCAGCCACGCCAGAGCTCCGTCCGCCTTGGTTATCGTCGTCTTCACCCACGCCGCTGCCGTCCGCCGCTGCTTGAGTCGATCCTGCTGCAGGTAAGGGTTTTCCCCGCTGTTGTTTTTCCTTTTTTTATTTTATTTATTTATTTATTTATTCATTTATTCAATTAATAGTTTATTATTAATATTTGGTTATTATTTTTTCTGTTTTATATTACAATTAATTAAAAATTTAAATGTGTTAGGTTTAATTAATAGTTTAAATGTAATTGCTAAAATTTAATTGTAATTGACTAATTTTAAATAGCATGTTAGAAGTTTTTTCAGCATTTTAGATTTCATTTTTACTAGGAGTTATAGTTTATAATTAATTTTTAAGATTTAGGATTATATCTGGTTAATATTTTTATGATGAAATTTGATTAATTTTGACATTTTTGGATTAATTGGGCATAATGTATGTAAATGATAAAATTGGCAAATTAAGTAAATTGAGTACCGAAAGGGCGTAATTAAAAGTTAATTTTTAATTCGTAATAGAACCCCCGAACTCGAATTTCTAATCGTAGACCGATTTTACGCCTAGGTATCTAATTCGTTATTCGCTTGGGTGATTTAGGATTCTAGTTAGCCTTTTAATTAACTAGTGGCGACTCTATTTCAAAATTGCACGTTTTTCAAAACATAATCCGCCTTAGGTAAGATTTTAGGTCTGACAGTGCTAGTGGGTTTTTTGGCCATTTTTTCCGCTAAG
This sequence comes from Clarkia xantiana subsp. parviflora, assembly GCA_036873135.1. Taxonomy (NCBI): domain Eukaryota; kingdom Viridiplantae; phylum Streptophyta; class Magnoliopsida; order Myrtales; family Onagraceae; genus Clarkia; species Clarkia xantiana. Next base: position 6,146,591 of record JAPTYO010000017.1, on the reverse strand, counting down.
GTAGAGCCATAGCGGCCAAGGTTTCTTATGATTTCTCCTTCGGTAATGTCACCCTCTATGTCAGCCAGGTTCTAGTTAAACCTTGTGTAGTAATTAGCCAGTGTCTCTTCATTCTCCTGCTTTACATCATCAAGTGAGCCTGTTCCTTTGAGTAGCTTCCTTTCTCCCAAGTACCTTTGGAGAAATTTTGCCTTCAGCAGTGCCCATGAATGGATGCTCTCAGTAGGTAGGCTAAAGAACTAGTGCGATGCTACCCCTGACAAGGTGTTTGGTAACAAAAGTGTCTTGTAGCGATCCTCCGTTGTCCTACCTAGGAGGGAAGCTTCATGTTGCTGGATGTGCTCTAAGGGGTCACCCTTACCATTGTATTTTTTGATCTTTATCAAATGCAACGAGTCTGGCACTCGGTTCATCTCCAACACCCTTGTGAAGGGGTGATTCGTGTTGTCACTCAGACAGTGTAACTCACTCTTCTTTTACTCATTCATTTACCTTGTGATCATGGCCTCAATTTCTTTCATAGGTCAGCATTACCGGAGACGGGCTGTAATTTCTCTGGTACCCATCGTAATTGTTAACCGGGCTTGCGGGGATCCCCTGTCCGTTATGATACGGACTGTATGTGTACCTTGGGTATCCCTGCTGGGGTGGATGCTGGAATTCTTCTCTTCTTGGAGGTCGAGCTTGCATGTCCTCCCTCAGTGGGGTGTATGCCCTTGCTTTTGGTTGAGCTTGATATTTCCTTGGAGGCACAGATGGTTGCCTCCCCACTTGGGGTGGTCCTTGCTCACTGCTTCCTCGACCTTCTCTCTGTTCTGCTGAGGGATGTTATTCTTCTTCTGGGACTTTTTCTTTTTCGTAATACTGTTCTTCTTGTTGGTGCAGCCTTCCTTGCCCTTGCCTCGGTGCTTCCCTATAAGCCAACAACTCGTCTAAAGCGTTCATGAACCAAGGAGTCACTGTTTGTGCTCCTTGTGAATTCATTGGCCTTGTGTTGGTTGTACAGGCTCAGTTGTTGTTCCTAGGTATGCCCTGCCTTGGCATTCCATAAGGGTTCTCTTGGGTGTGCGTCTCATAGTGGTACCCCTGTGGAGGTGCCGTGTACCGGTACCCCTGAGATGACACTCCTTGTTGTACACCTTGCCTTCGTGGTCTCTGAACCAAGGGGGTTGAGACAGGTTGAAGACTCTGCCCCAGATGGGCGTGATGGTCCTCCTTCATTGTTAGCCTAGGGAGCTTGCTGGGCTGTTTGATGTACTGAGGGTACATGCTGTCTCTGGGGTGTAGGTTCCCTTGGTGGAGGCACAGGCTGTCTTGCCGGGGGTGCAGGCTGTCCTACTTGGTTGTTTGGCCTGTTGCCCCCGGGTTGACTTTTTTCTTTGGATGGCAGACTGTTCGTTGTCTCTCTCGTGATAGCCAGGATTTCTGCTCGAAAACCCACGGACGGCGCCAAGTGTTAAGTCGCGTCATTTGGGTCAACGGGTTGTCGGTCCAAGTGTCACTTCTCACGGGTAAAAAGCTTGATCCAATGCTCTATCTGCTAGATGGTCTAATCCGTATCCTTCTCTTCTTCTGACTTCTTCCTTTTGACTGACCTGCAATAAGGGCAGTACCAAGCGCGGAGGGGGGGGGGTGGTGCTTGGTGAACCCTCTCCGATGCCTAAGTCAGTCTAATATTTCTAGAGAGAAAAAGTAGAGAGAAGACAGAGCAGAAACTAGTGAATAATCAACGTGATTGAAATGAATAGGATACAAGCAGTATTTGTATGCTTCGGGGGGGATTAATGTGGCTTAATGAAATCGATAATTCCCTAAGCGTATTTAATTAACTCATAACCGTATGATTAGACCCTTAAAACATTGAGAGGTAGGTGAAATAATCTAAGTGTGGGACGGGTGAAAAAGTGGTCGGGACCCTTGGGGTCGGACAGAAAATCCGACCCCCGAGGCCTAACACCGGGTAGATTTGCCCAACCCCTCCTAAGAGGGGTTGGGTGAGCCAACCCGGTCTTCCATAGGGAAGATCGGGTTGGTCCACCCGATCTCCCCTAGGAGAAATCGGGCGAGGTCGATGGTCGGGTTCGGACCGTTAGCATTTTTGGGCGAAGTATTCGGGTCAAAGTTTTGATTTACAATCACAAACGGGGTAATCAAAATAAGACAGTCTGGATTAAAATGAGTTCCAATTGGGCGTATATCCATCAGTCATAGCCTCCGAGAAGAACAAGATGCCAAACCCTGTGGTTGAGGAGATGGGAAACACTCAAGCAAGTCCTACCACCTCAAGACCCACACCAGAAGAAGACCCACCAGTGCCCCAAGCTAATGGTACTGGTGGCGAAGAGAATCTTGATGAATATGTGTCCAATTCGGGTTCGTATTTATATTTCGGGCCTCATAAACACGTCAAAATTACATCACGGCTTGAAAAAACGTCTCCCAAGGGTCAAAACGGTCCGGAAGCGCGTTACACGCGTCCGGACCGGACCTCTGGATTGCACAAAGCAATCCGGAGGTCCGGGTTGCGCGGCAAGCCGGACCTCGCCGAATTGCCCAAATTTGACGAGGTCCGGATTGCACTACGGGTATTGCGCAATTACCGATTACGCGAGTACCGTTACGTATAGAGAAGTCAAGATCGCACATTGCCAATATTGATGACGGTTACCGCTTGCTTTTGAACCGTCATCAAACCGCTTTAAAACCGGGTCCGGTCCCAAGGAAGCCTATAAATAGGAGGCCTTGGCCACTCATTTTCACACATCCTCTCATTTGCCCAACTTTGGTATTTTGAGCTCTGACTTCTCTCTAGAAATACTTTCTCTCTCTAAGATTACCTTTTTAGCCCTATAGTGACTTAGGCATCGGAGAGGGCTCCACTAACACCACCCCCTCTCCGTGCTAGTACTGGCCCTTCGTGCAGGAACCGGCGCTCCAGACGTTCGGACTTGTGCACAGACCATCGTTTCCCGAGACTCAGACGCCTCCTGAGACACAACCGCCTTTTGAGATACAGACCTTTCTGAGACTCAGCGATAAAACCGAACACTCGTCAGTGGCACAAGGCAAAAACCTCTTTCAGACGAAGGGTGACAGCCCAAAAACCCGCTCAACCATTCAGACAAACGCGTCCCCACGACCCAGTTCATTCAGGACGCAACATTGGCGCCGTCTCCGTGATTCGAACAAAAGCTACCATACCGCAAAGACATGACGAGTGATCGCAACCCTCCCGAAGAGGTTAACGCGAGAAACACAAGGAAAAGGCCTGGACGTCCTAAGAAGTCTCCGGTAAACAAAAGAGCAGGAGGTCAGAGGCCAGCTGGAAGCCAGTCGGGACCCTTTCCACATACCGAGAGCTACTTCCGTAGCTTCATCCATGCCAACCGAAGATGTGCCCGACGCACAGCACAACCACCAAGAGCCAAGGGACGAGCATCGCTCACCCCCACCTGGTTTCGAGCCAGAGATGCATGATGATGATGAATCTCAGACAGAAATGCCGCAAGGTGAACAGCAAAGAACGGGAGCAAACCCGATGCCTACCGTTACTCCAGCAATGATGGCTGCACTGGAAGAGTTACTCGCATTCCGCGAGTCACTAAAAAATCAAGGATATGCGGCCTAACCACCTCCAACCGCTCAGGAGCACGCTGCGCCGACAAGAGAAATGTCGCAAGACACTACCCGCCAAGGCAATCCTTTCCAGGGCAGAAACCAACATGCAATATATGAAGCCGCCCGTTCATACACTCCTTCCCAAGGAGCCCATCATTGGAGGATTGAAAGGCAACCCCCACACCACCGCCCACAGCACGAGGGATGATCCCTTCCAGGCTACAAGCAGAGATCAATCAGACATCTACCATAACACTGGTCGGCAAAACCCTTCAATGGATTATGCTGAACCTGTAAAAGGGTTTACTGCCGAGATGCTGGAAGAAATGGTTGAGAAAAAGATGAAAGAAGCAAAGATGAAGGGTATGCACGCGCTTGAAGAAAGGGCGTCACATCCGTTCGCGGACCACCTTGTGAACAGCCGCGTCCCAGACGCGCTGTACCGGATTGGAGGAGATCTCTATCGCGGAAAAGGAGATCCAGTGGAGCACGTGCAGAAGCACGAGGCCTCTCTACTAGGCAGAACGAAGAACCCACACCACTTTGCAATGACGTTTTCACAAACTCTTGCCGGGACCGCAGCACACTGGTTCTTCTCGCTGCCATACGGAAGCATCACCTCATGGGCGGACCTGAAGGCTAAATTCATTCAACGATACATGGGCGAGCGCACATTGCTGAAGGGATCAAATGCTCTGGACGACGTCCAATAGCAAAATGAAGAATCTCTCGCTGAGTACTACGTTCGCTTCAACCAGAATATCTCTGATATTCAGGGGAACCTGACGGAAGGAGAGATAGTTCGAGCATTCATTCGAAACCTCAGACGAAGAAGCTATGCCCTAGCAGAAAAGATGGCAAAGCGCCCAGCTGAAACTATGGAAGAGTTAGCTGCAAGAGTTAAAGAATACGTGGACCTCGAAAGGTTCAGAAGCCAGAACAAGGCAAAAATCTCTGCGGCAAAGGCAAAAGAAAACCCAAAGTAGAATCAAGCAAAACCACACTCAAGTGGTCAACAAGGAAGAAATTGGCAGCCTCAGCCAAAAAGGCCTTTACAAGGAGATTTCCAGAAGCCAAAAGAAGTAAACCTCGCTGACTGCATTCCTTTGAATGCCCCGCTATCCGTGATATTAAGAGAGATGAAGGATGCGAACATGTGGAAAGAGCCGTACAATTTCAGAAAAGGCCCGCTTGGGAAAGACAAAGACAAGTGGTGTGAAAACCACGAGGTCTTCGGCCACGAGACGGACAGCTGCGTCAGCCTACATTTCCGCATTAACAACTTCGTCCTCAAGGGCGAATTAAAGCAATTCGTCGATCAAGGCGACAACCCCCCAAAGAAGGCTCAAGCAGAGTCATCAAAAAGAGGAAACAAAGGCAAAGAAAAGGTCAACAACAACCCTCCGCCAACCAAGCGAGGTGTCATTAACGTCATCCACGGAGGACCTGCCGCCGGAGGACAAGTATCTAATGCTCGGGATATTTATGCATCCCAAGCAGCAACTTCGCCGAAATACGGAAAGCGCAAGAAACCGGAGCAAGAAGACGTGGTCATCCAATTTTCCAGGGAAGACTTAAAGCATATCGTTTACCCTCACGATGACGCTTTAGTCATAACCATGGACATCGACGGATATGATGTGAAAAGGATCCTCGTTGATGGGGGAAGCTCCGCTGACATTCTACATGTCAAAGTCCTAGAGCAACCTGGAAGATCAGTCAAAGACTTGACCCAGGGAACTTTCTCGCTAGTCAGTTTTGTCGGAGCAGCTACACACCCCCTGGGAACAATCACGCTTCCTGTCATCCTTGGCCAAGGGTGGAAAGCATTGCATGTCAACGTCACTTTCGTCGTTGTGGAATCTCTTGGGGCCTATAATGGAATTTTGGGACGAACAACGATCAACCCTTATGTGATCGTGCCCTCTACTGTCCACCAAAAGATGAAGTTCCCTACGGACCACGGGATCGGGGAAGTACTGGGCGACCAGATAATCGCAAGACGTTTTTACGTCAACGCCCTAAGAGCAAAGCACCATTTCCATGCGGCGATGTTAAATTCTTTCAAGAAGCAGAAAGTCGTTGATGATGGAAGGCAGGAACAAGCTGTTACAGTGTGGAAGCCACAAGAGTACATCCAGTATTCGCCATGGAACCAGATATGGCTCGTCAAGCAGGGTGAAGGCGAGCCAATCATGAACTACTTTATCAGATTCGCTGCCAACGCCTCTCTGGCAAAAGCAACAAGAGAGGAAGTGATAAGCGTGTACTATGCAAATATGAACGCCAGATCCTTCCTTCTTTTCGGAAGAACTCATGGATGGCGAACAACCAAAACCATGGCAGATCTAAAAGACAAGCTCGAGACAGCAGACTTGTGCGAACAAGAACTGAGGTGGGGTACACCCCTCAGTTGGGACAAAGAAGTTCAAGCTAAAACGAACAAACAGGAGGGCGCAAGCATCAATATCGACAACATCTTCACACCGCTAAACACGGTTGCCGAAGACATTTACGTCAACCTACTCGAAAACAAGCTCCCGAGTCCACTTGTTCCAAAGACAGCTTTCTTGGGCAACAACATTAAGGAATGGTGCAAGTACCACAAAACCTGGGGGCACAACACAAACATGTGTCTACCACTAAGATGGGAGATTGAAGAATGCATCGCGCTAGGCGCATTAAGGCGGTTTGTTTCAACCGACTCCGCGACATCATCGTCAAACCAATCATAAAGAAACGGGAGAAATAACTATCTTTCCGATTACTTTGCACATTTCTATTCTAAGTGTTTTTAATATCATCGCATCTACATGTTTTAAGAAGGAATGATCGGTTGACGCCTTCTCAAAAAAAAAAAAACAATGTAAATACACGGAAGTATATAATAAAGTCAATCTACATTTGTAGGTACATATCTATGTCTTGAACGCTATTTTTGGATTAAACGCGAAGAAACAAAACTACGCGCTTATTATCTACATCAACAATCCAAGATATTATGCCATGTGCAAGCAAAAAATCTATTACGCGTTATGACAACGCTTATCATCAACAACAACTTACTCATATTGATGACTACATCAAAAGGCGTCATCATGGAATCAAAAACTTGGAGTTAAGCCCAAGATATTTTCAAAGGCAGCATGTTGCAACCACATATAACGGATGATACTTGCACGTCCGCACTCAGGAAGTTTGTTTCTCCATTCATAACATTAGCATCTATCTCAAGAAGGTGCCGGAAACACAAAGCCATTGCGCTATGTACACAGTCAACTTATATGACGCAATGACAACCTGCGGATTATCTACAAAAAAGGGACTTATAGAAATTCTCTACTCAAAATGACGACTATTCCAGAGGCGTCAACTACAAGCAATACCTTGGAATAACACCAAGGTCTACTATCAAAATGACGACTATTCCAAAGGCGTCAATTACAAGCAATATCTTGGATTAACACCAAGATTTACTATCAAAAGTAGCATGTTGAGGTATCCTTTTATAAAGACAAACCCCATGTTTACTTCTAAAAAATGACATGCTGTGACATCTCTTGTTAGAGGCAAATCCTCATGTTCATAGCCATTCCCTGGATTCAGAACAGGATGGGAAAATACAATACGGGACTGATCACCCCATACTATAAGTGGCGGAAGTTCTCTTGTTAGACAACGATCCCACTCTTCAATAAGTGTGTATATCCTGTTTAGGGTTCACTCCTTATGACGAACGTCCTCTTGTTAGATGACAATCCCGTACTATGAATTCCTGTTAAGGGTTCACTCTATACGGAGAACGTCCTCTTGTTAGATGACAATCCCCTACTATGAATTCCTGTTCAAGGGTTCACACTTTACGGCAAAAGTCCTCTTGTTAGATGACAATTCCGTACTACAGATTTTCAAACCGCGTTGCATGATTCCTGGATGCAGAAATCATGCATCACAATACATATTTTCAAAAAAAAGTGTTACGTGGTAGCTGGACGCAGAAATCACGTATCACAAAGATTTTTTCAAAGAACCAAAATATTTTTACGTATGCTTCCCCAACGCGGGTTGATACACGTTGGCAGGTGCGCACCCTGTTTAAAAATTCATAAAATTTACAAGTCGAGTCTTGTACAACGTCGCCTTAAAGTGGAACTAAGAGACGGTATAAACTAGTATCTTGCTTAGCCAAGATAACACCTTTCAAATATACTACTTGTTAAGTCGCGTTGAACCACTTGACAGGTTACAACATATATAGCGGCAAGCTATTCAGGAAAGACGGGCAACATGCATAACGCATCATGCAAGCAATCTTGAATCAAAAGTGGCTATCGGTCACGACCGCAGGGACTATGTCTACGTTACTAGTCTTCCACATTCAATAAACACAGTAAGTGATAACGGTATGAAATATTACTAACAAGTTATCATGCAAACTGCTATGTATAAAGCAGGTTCAAACGACGTAGTTCAAAGTGAACAAGTCACAAGCAACAACCAAGGAACAACTCCAACAAGTTTCTAAACGTAGAAGCCGGGTGGCAAACAGACTCAGAAACGAGTTCAACATATCCAAAAGATGACACAGATCAAAGAATGCCATCATCTCTGACAGGACTGGGCGGAACAGGCAGAAGTTGCACATTAGTGCCGCCACCATCTTCTCCAAACAAAAATGCAAACTGAGATGTTGCAGTATCCAAACGACGGAGCTCGGCAACTTGCCCAACAGCGAACTCCGCATACGGCCCTAACCTGTCAAAAGGAAAGCCAGGAGCAAGAATGCTCACCCTACGAACAAAGTCCTCAGCAAACTCGCTGAGCATAGGAGCGGCCTTCGCCGTAGCAGCAGCAGTAACCGCGCTGTCAAACTCAGGAGTAGAAGGGAACTTTCCAAGTCCCTCTTCAATGCCGGCCTGCATTTCCTCTTCGCGTACTTTCCGACAGGCAACCTTATGCTTGCCCGCATTGTCAGAAATTGCCTTCTCAATGGTAGCATTCTCAGATTCAGACTGAACAAGGCGGGCATGATCAGAATCATAACGGGCATCAAAATCTGTCATCTTCAAAGAAAGATGGCGCACTTCATCCTTAGCTTCCTTAAGCTCCCTGGACACAACGACAGCTTTATCACAAATAGCACGCTTCTCCTGGACAAGCTCCAACATGAAGGAGGCCATGTGCACCATATCAGAAACAACCTGAAAACAACAAGACAATAAGCATACATGTTCGGAAACAACGAACATAGCAAAGCGAAGAAAGATACTCACTGGAGTGAATCCAGATAGCGATCTCTCAACAAAGGTTCGCGCCTCTTCGTCACTCGAGGGCTGAACAATTCGATCACCAGGAGGAATGGATCGATGAAGAACGCGCACACCAACTTCTGGCATGCTAAGCTGAGAGTTCTTGGGAAAAGTGAGATCTCCTGTCACATATGGCATCCATTTATCATCCGAAATATCACCTTCCAAAGGACGAAGCAGATCCGCACGTCCAAGTGGCGGGAGCACTACATGCAAACCAACTAGAGTTATGCAAAAGCCAAAAACAAAGCGCACAAAAGTACACAATCAAGTGTCCAGCTTATACCAGAAGGAAGAGCACGTTCCACCTCGGACCGCTCCTTCGAGCGGGGGGCAAACAGCGCATCCTTGCAACCGTCAACTTCCTTCCCTTTATGACAGGAAGGAGTAGGAACGGTCACAGTAGTCTTCGGGCGCTTCAAACTACTCGAAGAACGCGTCCCATTGGTGGACCGTTTGGTAGAATCAGGAGCGGCAACAACGCGATCAGTAACAAGCGTCTTGTGGCCTGCAAATAACACACAAAGTTACAACCCAACTAAGAAAGTACACAAGGAAGATTGTTTATTCAAACTGTCTACCTTTTCCATGTCCGGAAGCCGCCGATGCTCCAGGAGCAAGAGGTGGAACAATCCTTCCGCTAGAAGCAATCTTGCGAGCGGCTGCCGTCTGCAAAGAAGAGCTTTTTCCGTCAAACCAACCTACAGTGCAACACGGTAAAAAGTTATTAAAATGATTAACATACCGAAGCCGCAGAAGGGAGCACATGAATCCCAACATCGACCAACTCCTGATCAGATGCGCGCAGCGAACAAGTAAAGCCGCGCGATCGCTGACAATGATATATCTGCTTTATCACCTCCCTATCCAGCAAGGAGGGTTCCCGAAAAGCAGGCGCGGGATCAGATTTCTGAATATACTCGACATCCCAAGTCGTACCAACATCGTGAGCAAAAAAGTAATGGTGCCTCCAATGATCGGCAGACCGATCCGCGGCGGCGACCAATCGGTAACTAGAATCCCACTTGGCTTCACCAAGACCAAGTTCCTCAAAACCATCACCTTGCAAGTTCGGCCAGCGAACTTTCACACTGCACAATCCCGCAGAGTCCGGACTCTTAAGCTGATAGAAGCAGCGAAAGAGGGTCGGAGAGTAATGCCAGGACTGCTTGTGAAACAGCACTCTAAAGCAAGTCCATACCCGAATCCCGTTGGGCGCAAGATCTAAGGGGGAAATCCCATAACCGCTACAGATCTCAATCAAGTCAGAGCAATAGGGAAACCGCAAACCCTCCCTAACGTGAGATGTATATACGACAGACAAATCTACAGGTGGAGGAGTAGCATCTCCTAAACTACTCTCACGGAGTGCGTCAAAGGGGTAAACAGCCTCTGCACAAGGGTCAAGTCCGGAAGCACTCGCGTACAGGGTAAACAAGGATCTATCCAAGCAGTTAGTGTAGTACCTAACCAACACCTCTGTCTCTCCGACATGAGATGCCTGAACAAAAGGCTCAGCAGCTACACCCTCATCAGTGTCCAAAACACTATCTACTGGTAAAACCAAGTCTACCTCCAAGTCATCCTCAACGTCAGAATTAAAAGGAGTCTGCGATAGAGGAGTGGTGGACTTACTCATAGCGGCAGTTCGTTCAAAAAAGAAAGGAGTTCCGCAAGAGGTTACTACGACTTCACAATCTGCAAGAACCAAACAAAAGTCAACGCGCATAGCAAAAGTCAATGCGCATAGCAAAAGTCAACGCGCATAGCAAAAGTCAACGCGCATAGCAAGGTTGGTACGTGTAACAAAAGTAGCCAACATCCTAAGACAGCTATCATGCAAACGGTGAGACTAACGTGACGAACCGCGAGGAGCAAACACGACAACTCTTAGGAAAAATCTTTTTTAAGGCATCAAGACAACAAACGGCTACTCCCAAGGACGTTTGGCAATGCCCGTCAACCAACGAACCCGTTAAGGGAGAAAACTACACGTACCAACCAAAGGGCCTTTACGCGAAGGCACGGGGGCAATATGTTCAATGGAGGATTTTACCATAATTATCCACGGAAGTGAAAAATCGTCTAAGGCATGAACTAACGACGATAGCAACGATAACCAACCAGCAATTATTCAACATACAAACACCAAGGAGCAGTTCTATACGACAACAACGACAAGTAGCTCAAACGAACAACAATACGGCAACATTCAAAAATCAAGTCGAAGCTGTCCTGTAAAATCGAGTTTTCAGACTACCTCAAAACGTGACGAAAAGTATCACAATGGACTCCACTCGTCGAGACGAATTCAGAAAGGTAAGGACCGCGGCGAACGGAGCACGGGAAGGCGACGCGTGGGATACACGCGCCGGCAAGGCGATGCTCACGCGACGGCGCGTGAGGGCGCGTCCGGCGTCGTCTGGTAATTCCGAAGGCGGCGTTGGAATCCTCGCGATGATCTGAGTCGATTGGTGGTGTCAATTTCTGTAAACAAGTCAAGGATCAAACACGAACTTTCGGGATGCACCTAAGGTTTACGACGGTGAAGAAACTATGAACACACAAATGATTTCTAGAAATGGTGAAGTAATTACCTGCAAAGAAGAAGGAAGAATGAATTCCCAAAGAGTTGGAAGAATGATTGGGGATTCGTGTAATTACATATCCCAAAAGATTCCTTGGTGAGAAGGATTAAAGGAGTAATTCATCTACACCCACGCCTAAGTGCTTACGGTATACTCCACCCTCTTCTAAGTATTTACTTCTACATACATGATTGTTTAGGTATTACGCGTATCAAATTCGTCATTCTACACGCATGTTTTCATATCGCGTGATTCATGATTTAATAATCGCTAAGTCGTTTTAGAAGTATACGGATTATATTTCTTACGTCACGTAATTACGTTCTTGCCATGACCGTTACTTGTGCATGCACATTGATAAAAACATGTCCGCATGACGTATTACTAATTGCTTATATCCCTAGCGGTAATCATGTTCGCACGATATATACGCGCATTCTCTATTGCACTAACCGTAATGAAAGGAAATAAAGTCACTCGGTCGGAAAATCAAAGGACGGACGAAATCAAGACTTCCACGTCCAACCAACAATCAAAATCGGAAGGTTAGCGTCAAGCTCAAATTGGACGCGTATCCTAACTTAAAATAGAGTCAAGAAAGGTTTTAAACCGTTACTTGACTCGGGGGCAAGTGATGGATATGTGTCCAATTCGGGTTCGTATTTACATTTCGGGCCTCATAAACACGTCAAAATTACATCACGGCTAGAAAAAACGTCTCCCAAGGGTCAAAACGGTCCGGAAGCGCGTTACGCGCGTCCGGGTTGCGCGGCAAGCCGGACCTCGCCGAATTGCCCAAATTTGACGAGGTCCGGATTGCACTACGGGTATTGCGCAATTACCGATTACGCGATTACCGTTACGTATAGAGAAGTCAAGATCGCGCATTGCCAATATTGATGACGGTTACCGCTTGCTTTTGAACCGTCATCAAACCGCTTTAAAACCGGGTCCGGTCCCAAGGAAGCCTATAAATAGGAGGCCTTGGCCACTCATTTTCACACATCCTCTCATTTGCCCAACTTTGGTATTTTGAGCTCTGACTTCTCTCTAGAAATACTTTCTCTCTTTAAGATTACCTTTTTAGCCCTATAGTGACTTAGGCATCGGAGAGGGCTCCACTAGTACCACCCCCCCTCTCCGTGCTAGTACTGGCCCTTCGTGCAGGAACCGGCGCCCCAGACGTTCGGACTTGTGCACAAACCATCGTTTCCCGAGACTCAGACGCCTCCTGAGACACAACCGCCTTTTGAGACACAGACCTTTCCGAGACTAAGCGATAAATCCGAACACTCGTCAATGGCACAAGGCAAAAACCTCTTTCAGACGAAGGGTAACAGCCCAAAAAACCGCTCAACCATTCAGACAAACGCGTCCCCACGACCCAGTTCATCCAGGACGCAACAAATCTCAGCCATTCCAAGTCACTACCAAATATGGAAGAGGCGAGAACCGTCCCTTAGGGTGTCCCCCAAGAGATAATGGCGGCCTTCATAGCCTTCTGGAAACAAGCCCAGGCAGGAATGGTTCCTGACAAAAAGGAACCCACTCAAGAAGTCTCCCAAAAGGAAGAGGTGGCTTCCAGTGTGAAGATCATGGAAAAGGATCTCCCGGAGAAGGCCCCCAAAATGCCAGAGGCCGAAATGGCGAGCAAAAGCCCTGTCCTATTCACTATAGGACATGTAAAAGAATTACTGGAGAAGAAAAAAAGAGGAGCGAGTGATCTACTTGTCGTTCGCGACCGCACTTCTCACCCTTTCTCCAAGAGATTATTCAATACTCGAGTCCCTCCGCAAGTCTTTGCGAGGAACATCGAGGACTACACAGGTGAGGGAGACCCAGTTCGCCATATCAACGCCCATAGCTCTTCCCTCGTAGGAAGAGGGGCAACACCGGACCACTACGCGGCGCTCTTCCCCACAACTCTGAAGGAAGAGGCCTCTACATGGTTCTATGGTATTCCAGATAACTCGATCGACTCACGGGAAGAGTTGAAGGCCAAGTTTATAGAGGGTCACATAGGCCAAAGACAACGCCTCAAGAGTATGGATTTTCTGGATAAAATTAAGCAAGGTCCTGATGAAACCTTAACCAATTATTATACTAGATACCATAAGATACTTCTGCAGCTGAATGAAGACGCCACTGATGGCAGTTGATCAGGACCTTCTGGAGGGGTCTCAGGGTACAAAGTCAAGCCTTGAAGGATAGCATGGTGATGAAGCCAGTACGAAAGATTGACGCTCTCGCCATCAAAGTTAAGAAGTACATCGACTTAGAGAGCTGAAAGATCGCCCAAGGAAGTCAAGAGGGTGAATACTCCAACCAAGGCCGAAGAAAGTTCCATTTCTCGACCATCCAAGAGAGAAGAAAGACGAGAGGGAACTTTTCGACAAGGAAATCGCCTGGGAATGAAGAAGGAGCCTAATCCTTATTCCCCAAAATTCACTCCACTCACACACAATATATCTGTGGTGCTTCAAGAGATGGAGAAACTTAGACTGGATGATCCCCCTCTAGTCAGGAAAAGCCCGATGGGATCTCAGATGAACGACTATTGTCGTTACCATCGAGTTCAAGGGCACGACACGAACGAATGTGTTGCTCTGAAACACGACATTGAGGCGCTAATTCGAAGACGTAAACTGTTAAAGTTTATCGAAAATCCCTCCAAAGCACCCAGAAAACGAAGTCGTAGCCCTCAAAGGAATTCTTGATCTCCCCCCCCCCCCCATAACAATCCAACCCCGACCTAACGGGGAACGATAAATGTCATAGCCGGAGGATTTGCTTCTGGAGGAGAAACCAGCCTCGCCCAGGAAGTCTATGCTGCTCGAACATCGCATGAGGATGAAGGCAGGAGACAGGAGGAAATCGACCCGATAACCATAAGCTTCACCACTGATGACTTAATTATTGTCACTCATCCTCATGATGACGCCTTAGTCATCACTGCCACAATAGCAGAAGTATGAAGTAAAGAGGATTCTCATCGACAATGGGAGCTCGACGGACATACTCTTTTACGAAGCCTTCCAAAATTTGGGGCTAACTGGAAGAGATATCCTCAACGTCGACTTTCCCCTCATAGGATTAGCGGGAAGAGCTACCTATCCAATGGGAGCCATCAAGCTGCCAATGATTCTAGGAAAGGGAAAAACGACCCTTACAATTGAGGTGCTTTTTGTGGTCGTCGTCGACGCCGCCTCCTCATATAACGCCATCATGGGAACAACTACTCTCAATCCCCATCGTATAATCTCGTCAACTGCTCATCAAGTAATGAGGTTTCCGGCACGACAAGGGATAGGGGAAGTAAGAGGAGATCAAACCTCATCCCGATGGTGCTACGTCAGCTCAATGCGGCGTCTCAATCAAAGAGAAGTCATAGAAACTGCGCCTAATTAAGAAAGCAATTTTGTTTATGTTTTAAGGCTAATGTTTGTCTTATGATTCTTTTTGTGTTAAACTCAGGAAGGATAAATAAATATAAAGCTTCTTAAGGACCCTTTTATTTCAAGAATTCCGAGTTCTTCCGTCAAAATACTCAAAAATCGACTATCAACAATCTGATATCATCTAAATCACTCAGAATTGGTCGATGAAGAGGTGGCGTCGAGGAAGAGCTTTTTCAGAATCGAGAGCGACCATCAAAGATCTGATATCTACTAAATCACTCAGATCGGTCGACTACTCGAAAGAGGTTAAGTATTGAAGAGCTTTTTCCAAATCGAGAGCGACCATCAAAGATATGATATGTACTAAATCACTCAGATCGGTCGACTACTCGAAAGAGGTTAAGCATTGAAGAGCTTTTTCCAAATCGAGAGCGACCATCAAAGATCTGATATCTACTAAATCACTCAGATCGGTCGACTACTCGAAAGAGGTTAAGTATTGAAGAGCTTTTTCCAAATCGAGAGGGACCATCAAAGATCTGATATCTACTAAATCGCTCAGATTTGTCGACTACTCGAAAGAGGTTAAGTATTGAAGAGCTTTTTCCAAATCGAGAGCGACCATCAAAGATCTGATATCTACTAAATCACTCAGACTGGTCGACTACTCGAAAGAGGTTAAGTATTGAAGAGCTTTTTCCAAATCGAGAGAGACCATCAAAGATCTGATATCTACTAAATCACTCACATCGGTCGACTACTTGAAAGAGGTTAATTATTGAAGAGCTTTTTACAAATCGAGAGCGACCATCAAAGATCCGATATCTACTAAATCACTCAGATCTGTCGACTACTCGAAAGAGGTTAAGTATTGAAGAGCTTTTTCCAAATCGAGAGTGACCATCAAAGATATGATATCAACTAAATCACTCAGATCGGTCGACTACTCGAAAGAGGTTAAGTATTGAAGAACTACTGCCGAATCAAGAGTCAACCATCAAAGATATGATATCAACTAAATCACTCAGGTCAATCGACTACTTGAAGAAGAAGTACTATAAATTGATCTTCTCAAAGTCATATATCGATCATCCGTAATCTGATATCAACCAAATCACTCAGAGGGATCGATGACTCAGAAGACATGTTTGATTTTCTAAGGATAAAATCCTCCTTTAATATTAATTATCGATCATATAGAGTTTAAACGTTTCGCTCTAGAAAATCGATTAAGTAAGAGCCTTATTCTCGAAAAGGTAAATTCTGATCTTGGGTAAACTTATCACAAGAATGATTGGAAATGAGGATGAATGCACGAGAATTGCCAAAAAGAAGGCTCCCTTCTATCATTAATAAATACTGATTACATCAAGTCGGGATTACAGAGGGATGGGAAAAGAAAAAGTAAATCTATACAGAGTCTTTCCTACTCCTAGCCTCCTCCGCTAAGTAATCTCGAAGGATCCCCACCTTCGAGAAATCAAAACTAGGGTCCATGGCCCTTATATCCACCACCACAGAGGCAAAGCTGAAAGGAAGCATCTGCCCACTGGCCATGGCGGCGTCGATTTGAAAATCAGCGCTAGCCTTATAGTCAGTAATGATCTCGGGGGCAGACTTCTTATGCTCCTCTATCTCTGCTCTCAACAAAGCGATCTCCTCTTGATGAGAAGCCACCTTGGCACGAAAACCCTTAAGAAAGTGGCGGAGGTATGACGAGCATCATCCATCAATGCTCCAAAAGTCATGGAGGCCCTTACTGTGTCCTTCAGAAAGGCGACTTCTTCGATCATATTAGCAGAGGCCCTTACAGTGTCTTCCAGGGAAGCGAGATCTTTGGCCATAATGGCGAAGTCCTCCTTCAGACGACGAAGTTCCTCTTCCAGGCGGGTATTTTCTCCTCGAAGGCGTTGCACCACTTCTGCCTCCGACTCCACTGAGGCGAGCTTCCCCTTTAGAGAGGAAACTTCTTCACCTAAGTCGATGAGAAGCTGATCGATTTGTAAAAAATCGCGGGTGGCCTGAAAGCATAGCAAGATAAGTACGGAAGCGATTTCAGAGAAATCGAGATTATGAGGAGGATAAAATTCTTTACCTTGGCCTGCTGATGTAGAAACATGCGAGCAGTCTCATCAGCACATTCCACAGGAATGCGAGGGCGATCTTGAGGAGGAACATAGCCATTTATAAGATGGAGGGCTAACTCCCTATTGGCGTTGGAGTGTTCCTCCTTCAACTGATAGCCCTTCAAAGAAACCAGGGGATCCCAGATGGCGACACCTGAGGATGACTCGGGGGAAGTATGAAGCATCTTCCAGGAAAAGGGAGGACCTTCAAACTTCAAGCCAGTCACGTCTTGGGAGCTAGAAGCTTCACCACGACCTCTTTCCTCCGGGGCGACTTCTACAAAAGGTAAAGAAGTTAAAAAAAGTTTTAACGAAATCCAAACAAAGATAAAATCGAGAATGGAAAGTTTCTACCTTTGGGAGTTGGGGAGATAGAAACGGTAGGAGCGGCTAAGGAAGCTGTCTCCTGGAACTTTGAGATAGGAGTGGCGTCGATCATATGCGCCCATTTGTTAGGCTTAGGAATACCTCTGTGGGCAGTCCTCTTGGTCCTCACGCGAGGAGTCTTCACGACCTCCTCCAAATATTCCGCCTTCTCAGATTGGGGGCAGCCTCAGTGATAGCTCCCGCCAGAGAGGGTTGTTCAGAGGCGACCTCAGAGCTGGTTGCCGCAGAATCCTCCAAGGGTACTCCTGTTGCCGCCTGACCACGAGCATCAAAAAGCTTCTTAGAGAGACCTACATGAAACCAGAAGAGAATTTAAAAAGCTACCATGAAAAAGAAGTTACCCAATCAAGAGGAGGATCTTCAGTGCGAAGACGAATTGAGGATCTAATAAGAGCCTCTTCTGTTGTATCTTCAACAGATTTCCACGGTTCAAACTCTTTCGAGGTCACGACGGCGTGAATCTGGCCGACCGTGGCGATTTCCTCAGGAGTTAATCCACGGAGAGTGGGGGGACCATCAGCAACAAGGGGAGGGGATATGGGCCAAGTGACGCCTTCTCGACAGAAAAAGTAATAATGCTTCCAATTTGAATTATAAGACTTAAGCCCAACCACCAATTCCTTGGCCGATTTCCAAGAAAGTTGGTCATCTGAGGGCCATCAACCTTTGAAACCAAAGATCAACGACTTGCTTCTCAACAATTGATAGAAGCATCTAAAGACTTGAAGGGTGTACGTCCAATTATATACGCCGCACAAACACCGAAAACCAACCCAGAAGCGGATAGCATTGACTGTGAGTTGTCAAGGATGTATCCCATAATGTTCACAGAGTTCATCCAACTCTGTGCAAAAAGGAAATCGGAGCCCCGCCTCAATCTGACCCGCATATACCGGGACCTCCCCATCCCTAGCCCTATATCCTTGTCAAGGGGGACCAGCATAACGAGGGCCTTCATGATCGCTCAGATTACCTAGGGTCACGGGTTTTACGAAAGCGGCGCCAGACAATTTATTTTCTTTGGGAGACTCAGTAAAAGAAGGGATGAACCCTTGCGACCTACATTGTTGAGCAGTCATGGGAGTCTGAGAAAGGGATCAAAGGAAAGAAGCTTCTCGAATCGGATCGGAAGGACCAACAGTGGCGATTCCAACAAGAATTCTCTCTTCAGGAGCGCAGGGACGAGGCGAGCTAGGGTTAATGAAGAAAGCACTATATTGATTCGCCAGGATGACTAAAAACGAAGAGCAGAAAGTAAAAATTAAGAGTAAATGGTGGTATTTATATTAAAAGTATTAACCGCTTGACTTCCCAAGGAAGTTTTCCTGAGGTCAGGCATTCATTGGGTCGTTCCCTGACAACATGACTGTTGCCTCGCACCTGTCAAGGGCTTATCGAGGTGACTCTCGAGCTTCTCCCAGTCCAACGTTTAGGAAAGCCATAGGGACCAGCATCTCTCCTCGACTAAAGGTATCCGTTTTTAGCCTATCCAACCGAGGATAAGTGAACTAATAGAGACGGAATCTCGCTCGAACATGTTCAAGAATTATACTCGACTCAAGACCTCCTCTTCATAAATGAGGCTGACGACTTAAGTCTCGGGTGCAAGTGTTGGGTTACGATTAAACGACAAAGACTAGAGCCATGTACGTTTATTGGCGAGATTGACGAATGACCAACCTTGTTTGGAATGGTGAAACAAAGGTAAAAGGTCGACTATCATCTTTTGAGGAAGTCGACTTTCAGAACATGATTGATAAAGATAGAAGCGACCAAGCTACCAGACCTCTATTTTAAAGAGTAAGTCGACTCGACCATTAAAAGCTCTTTCAGAAGTAAACCTTCCTCCCAAGGAAAGGTACAGGTGGCGACCTGCTTCCACCGCCCTAGAAGTAAACCTTCCTTCTAAGGAAAGGTATAGGTGGCGACCTGCTTCCACTGTTGAAGGAAGAAACCTTCTTGACTAAGGAAGGATGAGCTGGCGACCTGCTTGTCACCTACTTGAGCCGACTCTGGACAAAACCCTCCCCAGAGGGTAACCGCCCCACGAAGTCGGTAACCTTTTCCCTATAAATAGGCGCTCACTTTCATTATTTAAAGCTAAGATATATCAATTACGACTTATTATTCTCTCGATATCCATTACTGAATTAAGCTTCAGAGTGGAATCAGGGGTCATCCCCACATCTTTTCAGGTCCTCGCCTAGCACAGAGCAACCAAAGGAAAGTAAGTGTCTACGCGACCAAGAAAGATACCTGAGTGAGCTAGCTCCCGGCGAGACTTAGAAGTCCACTACTCGAAGTTCCAAGGCCACGTCATTTTGATCCCAACAATAGGTATAGTGTTTTAAGGTTTGATTGTACCGGTATAGTTTATATGATTGATTTTATTTCAGTTTATCCACAGAATAATCTATTATATTTAGATTATTACATTAATTTACATTTTAAGTGAAATATGTATTCAGAACTTTATATAGTCGTTTAATTTAATATTGTGGAGTATAATAATGTTTTACGGTATATATTGCTTTAAGGGTATAGTGGTTTAGGGTTTAAGGTATAACAGTTTAAGGTATACTGTGTTTATAATATGTAAGACGCTATATATGTTTTTTGAGTATTCTATTTTTTTATTTACCCTAAAAAATAATATATTGCAATTACAATAGTTTATGAACTGACAATTTTAATTAATTACGACATAATTTTGGTATTACTGTTTAACGTATATATAGGTATAGTGTTTTAAGGTTTGATTATACCGATTTAGTTTATATGATTGATTTTTTTTCAGTTTATCCACAGAATAATCTATTATATTTAGATTATTACATTAATTTACATTTGAAGTGAAATATGTATTCAGAACTTTATATAGTCATTTAATTTAATATTGTGGAGTATAATAATGTTTTACGGTATATATTGCTTTAAGGGTATAGTGGTTTAGGGTTTAAGGTATAATGGTTTAAGGTATACTGTGTTTATAATATGTAAGATGCTATATATGTATTTTGAGTATTCCATTTTTTTTATTTACCCTAAAAAATAATATATTGCAATTACAACAGTTTATGAATTGAAAGTTTTAATTAATTACGACATAATTTTGGTATTACTGTTTAACTTATATATAGGTATAGTGTTTTAAGGTTTGATTATCCCGGTTTAGTTTATATGAATGATTTTATTTCAGTTTATCCACAGAATAATCTATTATATTTAGATTATTACATTAATTTACATTTGAAGTGAAATATGTATTCAGAACTTTATATAGTCGTTTAATTTAATATTGTGTCGTATAATAATGTTTTACGGTATATATTGATTTAAGGGTATAGTGGTTTAGGGTTTAAGGTATACTCTGTTTATAATATGTAAGATGCTATTTATGTTTTTTGAGTATTCTATTTTTTTTTTACCCTAAAAAATAATATATTCCAATTATAACAGTTTATAAATTGAAAGTTTTAATTAATTATGACATAATTTTGGTATTAATGTTTAACGTATATAGGTATAGTGTTTTAAGGTTTGATTATACCGGTTTAGTTTATATGATTGATTTTATTTCGGCTTATCCAGATAATAGTCTATTATATTTAGATTATTAAAATAATTTACATTTTAAGTGAAATATGTATTCAGAACTTCATATAGTCGTTTAATTTAATACTGTGGAGTATAATAATGTTTTACGGTATATATTGCTTTAAGGGTATAGTGGTTTAGGGTTTAAGGTATAACGGTTTAAAGTATATTGTCTTTATAATATGTAAGACGCTATATATGTTTTTTGGGTATTCCAGTTTTTTAGGGTTAATAAGTCTTTGGTCCAACATTTTCGACAACTTTTGGGTTTTGGTCATATATCTTTTTTTTCCTAGTTTTGGTACCATATGTTTGAAAACTTTTGGTTTTTGGTCAATCTGTTAGTTGACCGTCAGTTTGACCGTTAAATAGTCATGTGACTTGCCCATGTTTAGTCCCAAAATTTTATTTTATTCAGTTTAGTCCTCAAAATTATTGTCCTAACTTTTTATTTTTGCAATTTTCCCCCTAAACATTATCAACCGCACCCTAGGACTAAATTGACCTAGCCATGGTCCGGCCCATGGCTAGGTCGAACCATGGGTATGGTCGCCAAGTCCGGCGACCCTAGCCATGGTCTGACGTAGCCATGGGTCGGACCATGGCTAGGTCAATTTTGCCCAATGGTCCAATTTGATCAATTGGACCCAAATGCTAAATTGACCTAACCATGGCCCAACCCATGGCTAGGTCGTACCATGGTTAGGGTCACCCAAGTCCGGCGACCCTAGTCATGGTCCGACCAAGCCATGGGTCGGACCATGGCTAGGTCAATTTACTCATAGGGTGCGGTTGATAATGTTTAGGGGCTAAATTGTAAAAATAAAAAGTTAGGACAATAATTTTGAGGACTAAACTGAGTGTCAGAAATTATACATCAAGGGATATTCTCCACATCTATCAGTGCGTACAGTTTTCACATTTCGCTCATGTTGATTCTCCACGAGGTTGAGAAAACTTTTGAAGCATTCAACAGCCTCAGATTTAAGATAAATCAAATGACTAAACCAGAAACGGGTAAAGTCGTCGATGAAAGTCACGAAGTACCGTTTCTTACACCTTGCGGAGGCGTTCATGGGTCCACATACGTCAGAATGGATTAAATCCAATGGATATTCAGCTCGTAGTGATTCACCGAATGACTTGTGTGTGGACTTTCCGACTAGACAATCCTCACAAGTGGTTTTCACCACGTGAGTCGCTCCTGGAAGAAGCCCCCTCCGAGCGAGAATTTGCACTCTATCATAGCATTTATGTCCCAACCTCTTATGCCATCCAGCCGCATAAGTTTCTGCCTCCGTGATGTTGCAACATACATACTATTCGGACTATCATGTATGTTTAAATCCATAACGATAAGACCGTTAGAGGAAAATGCATGTCCATAAATGACATTGCCTTTATTTATACGAACGAGGGAGTTCTCAAATGATAAAGCAAATCCATTATTCATAAGAGAAGTAACAGAAACAACATTTCTACGGATTATAGGAGCAAAACTGACATTTTCCAGGAGTAGGGTTCTGCCATTGTGCATAGACAATCTGCAGTTCCCTATTCCTTCGACGGCAACTTGAGAGTTGTCTCCTATGTATATCCTCTTGGAATCCTTCGGCGTTCGTCTGAACATGGCAAACAATCCTTTGTCATTGGTTATGTGATACGTCGCACATGAATCAAGAATCCCAAGAAGGAATTGAATCAGTTAACATGAAAGATGAGAATCCAAAGCTTCCTTAACATATCCAACGTAGCATACCTTGTCAGCATGCAATTTTCCAGGATCAGCACCATCGCCGATACGGCGACGGCTGGAGTCCCTGCAAGCTATCTCTAATTTTCACTGAAGATTGCCTTGTTTAGACTTAGTCAACGTTTTACCGTCGACCGCCTGTTGTTTCTTCCCTCTGTTATTCGAAACCCTGACCATAGCCAATAGAGACTCTTCCATCTCGATTAATTTCATTACAGATGCAAGATCTAGCATGGAACCACTGACAGTCAAAAGAGTCCTGGTTGCTCGCCAAGACTTCGGGAGAATCCCGATTATGGCCTGAATCTTATCTCATTCAGCCATCTGAATTTGATCCTCCAGTGGTTTGATCATGCTCAGGAGTTTGTATACTTTCTCAAGTACAATGATGTTGTCTCTCTTTAGACATTCGCCTAAAGAGGGTATAAGTGGGTGCAGAATTACTGCAATGTCGTTTCCATATTTCAGGAACAATGCATCCCAGATGTTCTTTGAAACCGGAACATCCATATACTCTTCCTTAAATTCCGAAGACATTTCAAACAGCAAAAGCTCACTCGCTCTCTTGTCATCCTGCTCCCACTTAAAGTGGGCATATGCTAGCCCCTTGGTCAGGCCCGCATCTGGGCAGCTCAGCGTCTTCTGTATGTGGTCTATCAGACCCTTGTCATATAGCAGATCATTGATGTGTTTGCACCACGAGTCATAGTTTGCCTCACTAAGAAGCTCATTGGCACATGATGAATCCATCAGTGCCATTCGATACTAACACTTTGATAATTATGCGACAATCAATACGACAACAACATTTCGAAAAGAATTGCATACATTGGAAATCTATGATATAGAAGCCGACAAGTAATGATTCCTCAGATATCTAACCAACCCGACCACCCGTAAACAAATGGAAGGAGGCCGTGAAAGAGTTCACATTACTAACGTCTTCTTTTTAATAGATTAGTCTTTTAAAATGCTTTGATCGCTCTCCTTGGAACGGGGAATATGAACATACACCCGATCGTGGCTTTCCCAGGGCCCTTTTGAAAACGTTTCGAGGAATTCATGCATGCATATACAATTCTACTACACAAGTAAATTATCATACGCAACCACACCCAAGAAACACATCACTCATCATGCATACGCGTCATGCGTCTAATGTTCCGAGGAACTAATGCTTGCATACATAATTCTACTACCCAAGTAAATTATCATATACAGATACATCCTCCACATTCATGCATACGCGTCATGCGTGATTAATCCACAACAAATATGCATATTTGGTGACTGATTTTTTATTTTAAAAATATTTGGGTTGATTTGCAAGTCATGCTTACAACCAATCATGCGAACTTCTAGACATGGATTCTATGCAATAGCAACAATCACAACATGTCTATCCCAGTGCGCAACTCGTTAATTGAAATCCGAGGCTCTGCCCACAACATGAAATATCCAGCTAGTTTGACAGAGTCAAGAAGCAATTCTAATCATGCATATATATCAATTTAATAAGCAATTTCAATTCAGCCTACTAAATGATTTAGTCTAAAACATGCATATCCGAGATCTATTCCCATAATCGACAACAGGTATCAGATTTTACTAAATCGTAAAAATTTCAAACTGATTTGCATAGTGTAGGTAATTTTAAAGTTCAAAAAAGTTGGATTTTAAAATTTGACCATCCTATTTTCAGTTTACTCGGGTCGGTCCGAAAATCACGGTTCGGTTCATGTCAAATTCGGTCCAACTGGTCCGGTCCGGTTAAATTCGGTCCGGTTAAAATCGGTCCGGTTAAAATCTGTCCGACCGGTCTGGTTAAAAAATGGGATTCCGGTTCGGTTCTTCATACAAATCGGGTTGGTTCGGTTCGACCCATTATTTACCCGGTCCGACCCGACTAGTTTGGGTCGGACCGATTGAGAAAACCTGAATTGGTTGACCCGCTCCAGTTTGACCCGTGGAACCCGACCTGGTTCAGTTCGGTTGACCCTATTCGGGTTCCCTTTGGTCCACCGGGTCGGTTGGCCCGACCCGGATGTTCAAAATTGGACCGGCCCATGACACATTAGTGGTCCGGCCGAAATATTCTTGTGCGCTAAGTAGGGTTTTAAAGTCCACTAAAAACTTAATTTAGCCACCAAGTAATATTAACTATAGATATAGTTTCCAATATTTACGCACACACACACATATATATATATATATATAATTCGGCACAAACATATATATATTTATTGTCAATATTCTATATTTAGAGATATAAATCTATCAACAATATATATACATATATATTCGGCTAACACACACACATATATATATATATATATATATTTATATATTGTCAAGATTCTATATTTGGAGATATAAATCTACCAATATATATTTTCTCAATCTTTAGGCAACTAATATCTATCAATATTGAAAATATTATATACATCCCTAATATTATGCTAAATATATTGATAGATTCAATCCACAATTATCATGTGAATTTTGCCCTAATTTTGACCTAATCCACTATGCAAATATTCAGATGAAATTACTTGTAAAAATTTGAAGAAAATTTCCTGTCAGTTAAGGGTTACTTATGAAACCCAAGAATTAGGCTAGTGGTCAAATTTCAAGATCAAAATTTATTAAGATCACTAATCCAATATTTAATTTTCATAACTATCACGTTTATATTGAAAATCTTGAATGCCAGTTTTACCGAAAAAAAAATCAATTTCATGATCATGTTTTTATCAAAAACTTCAAGAACACCGATTTATCAAAAATCATTAACTCCCTAATACAGACTCTGATACCACTGTTGGATTTAGGGGGATAAATACTACAGAAACATAAACACGTGTACGTGCCAGGTAATCTAATTTTTTTTTGCCATAGCCAGGTAATCCAATTACGCCGCGGAAAGGGGCAGATACCAGTTATCGCGGTTTCTACACTCCCAAGACTCCAAGATCTTCAAAGGGGAGTTCCGATCGCCGGTTGGATCCTGTAAGGATTATTGTGAAAGAATCGCCTACAAGGAATAGTCTCCACAACAAAACATATTAAAGATTATTGGCATGAACTGATCTTAGGGTAAATTGCTCGAAGCAATTTGGCACCTACACCTAGGAGGTTCGGCCGAATATTGCTAGAGAGGGAGGATGGATTTCTTTGATCTAGATACTTGGGAGAAGGAGTGAATTCGCCTTGAATAAACCCCTCAGTCTCCCTATTTATAGAGGAGATAGGATGAATCCCACCTCCTCACTTATTAATACGGCCGGCCACTTGTGGGCTAGGGGAGGTCCAATTTTGGGTCTATCATGTCAATTGGAATCTTAGGTCTAGCCCAAAATCCCTAAAGTGCCATTAACACATTTACCTTAACTGTTGGGCTTATATTAAAAGGGTTCCTATTACGGCGGCCCATTCTCCAAATGCCAACAGTATTGTACCGCCAGAACTCATGATCGATGCATCAACAACCATGGGAAGGGAATAAATATGTGGAAATGAGAGTACATCTACTTTAAAGATCCACATAGTATCATCTTTATAACCGGTGGTTGTAGGGCACGTAGTATCATCTTTATAATCTGTGAAATTTGTAGGTTTAGCCAAACGTTTGATAGTTAAAATCCATAGTATCATCTTTATAACCGGTGGTTGTAGTGCACATGTTATGTTTACTTTATTTGACAAGTGGTTTAATGTATAATTGTTTATTGTGAATGCGCTAACAAATTTTCCACATTTTGGTTCATACGTACATGACTAAGGAAAACCGATCTTGTAAGGGTAATTGCTTTACATATAAGGTATTTAGTGGCAATTTTAGTTATTTCAAATTGGTTCAAAGGTGTACATATATATTTAATGTCAACTGCTATGACATAACGAGCTCGAGGCCTTAAATTATGACATTACTGATGGGTTCCGCTATGGCCGTTAGGCCCTTTAACGGTGAGGAAATGGTGAATAGGCCTACTGGGCCCTAAAAGTAGGTCAAGAAGACCAAGGCGAAGGGTCCCGACAGAGGGAGTCCCGATGATGAAAGGTCCCGACAGAGTCGGTCCCGATAGGTGAGCTGGACGCTCCCGATGAGATGCCTTTAAGTAGGCTCCGATGATGAATCCCTGAGAACGATTGGCCCTGTCATGATGACGAGGGGCCCCGAGCGGTAACACAATGAGATAACTCTGGAGTCCCCGATATTGGTCGGGACTTGCTATCAGAGGTTAAGTCCGAGATACGCGGGGCGTGGCCGAGATAGGCGGAGCGTGGCCGAGATACGCGGAGCGTGGCTGAGATACGCGGAGCGTGGCAGAGATACGCGGAGCGTGGCCGAGATACGCGGGGCGTGGCCGAGATAAGCGAGATCATGACCTAGATAGGCGGGATCGCGCCCGAGATACGCAGAATATGGGCTAACCACCCCAACGGTTCACCAGGTAACTGAGGTACCTCTTCGCCTATAAAAGGGCAGAGGTTACCTCAGATCACATACGTTTTGAGATACACTCTTTGAGATTCCTGCTTGCCAGTTTATACGAGAAACTCATTTAAGCATCGGAGAGGGATTCTGGGTCACCGCCCGGTCTATCCCCTCTTGCAGGATTACGTGGAGCGAAGGAGCTCGGATCGCCGTCAAGACCGTACCGGAGTTCCACCGTGATCCAACATTGGCGCCGTTTGTGGGAAGCGTGACAAAAAGCTAGTATGACTTCTACTCTATTGGGATATTATATGTATGGGGACTAATATCTAATTATGCTAAGTTGTCATAGTTTTAGTATTTACATTCTAGTCCGTAATGTTTACTAGGGTTTTCATATTAGCCCATGAGGTCTCCTATATAAAGGAGCCTCCACTATTGTAATAGTTAAGCAAACCTTATCATTATGTTTAGTATATTGAAAGCTTTGCTCCTATCATTCTCTCCAACCAATCTACAATTATAAACGTTTATATGGTATCAGAGCCACCGATTAGTGGATTTGATTTTTTTTTTTTCAGTTTGATTGATCTCTGAATCATGATTCAAACCAATATTGTCTTGTTCTCTCGTATTTCTCCGAGGCTCTCCATCATCTTGTGGCTGCCCTCTCTGCATCTTATTCATCCACCAGCTCCGCTATTGTATTGCAATCGAATTCATAATACCAAGTCATCAAGGTGATGGCGAAGATAAGTTCTCTGTTGCTATGCGGGGACTTCATGGAAGTCAAATTCTCTTGCACGTTCTTATTTTGATTTGACCACAGGACAAGACCAGCTGGACTTGGTGCCGCCCTTAAAGCAAGTGGAATTTCCCCCAAGCGGCACCAGAATGTCTGTACCAATTTAATTGATGGCAATGGTGAGTTCCGTTGCACATGTTAATTGACCGTGTATTAAGTAATGAGTTGTTCCACGGACGTGTAATTGATTCTGTTTGAGCCGCCAGAGTATATGACAAGTTCACTCATTTAGCTCGAATATGATTTGAGCCCGATTTCATAAATGTGATGTCAGCTCGAGCTGGATTGTCTAGTTTCAAATTGTAGGATCTGGAGTCGGTGTTTCGTTTGCAGGCTCAAAAGGGTTCTCCCAAGGTCTATTGGTATTTTGCTGTAATTTTCAGCTTGTTTGTTGCAAAATCTGGTTTGCACACAAGGTGTTCGATGAAATGTCTAGCTGGATTATTTGAGCATTTTCAGCTTGTTTTGGTTCTTGGATTGCTGGATTTCAGCTTGTTTTGTTTAAGATTGGAGCATGGAGCTGTTTTGAGGACAGTTTTGAAGTTTGGGGGCCATTTTCCAAAATTGGATTTTCGGGGGGCCGTTTTGTGAAGACCGGGTTTAAATGTACCTTGGTTTATTGTGGTGGAGCATTATGTTGCTCTTTTGATGGGAAAGATGTTGGAGCATTGTGTTGCTCTTTTGATTGGGTTGTTGAAGATTGAAGCATTGGAGCTTCGTCTTTTGTTTGTTGGATTTGGATGGACCTCATATTGTTGAGGATTGGAGTTCAAGGACCATAGGTGGCAACTGTCATCACTACACGTGAATTTTCACCACCTCTGAGAGCATGTGTTATTGCTACAAGTGGGTGTTCACCTCTGAGAGCTTGATGAAGACCCCGATTGTTGCTACACGTGAATTTTCACCACCTCTGAGAGCATATGTTATTGCTACATGTGGGTGTTCACCTCTGAGAGCACAGTGGCCTTGAAGTTTGAAGATTGGAGCATGTGGCTTCGTCTTGTTGGTTTGTTGAAGATTGGAGCATTGGAGCTTCATCTTTTATTGGTTTGATCTTGATGATGGATAATGAAGCCTTAGAGCTTTCATTATCGAAGATTGGAGCTTTGTAGCTCGGTTTTTTTTTCTGAAGATTGCTTTTGTTTCGGTTTGAATTGTCAAAGATTGGGATGTGCTTCGGATTGAAGAAGGAAGAAGAAGAAGAAGATGGGGGAATATTGGGATATTATATGTATGGGGACTAATATCTAATTATGCTAAGTTGTCATAGTTTTAGTATTTACATTCTAGTCCCTAATGTTTACTAGGGTTTTCATATTAGCCCATGAGGTCTCCTATATAAAGGAGCCTCCACTATTGTAATAGTTAAGCAAACCTTATCATTATGTTTAGTATATTGAAAGTTTTGCTCCTATCATTCTCTCCAACCAATCTACAATTATAAACGTTTATATACTCGTTCAATGGCGGCTGGCAAGCAAAGAAGACAATGAAAATCTGGTGGTTCCCGTCATCCTGCTGGGACGACTCTGAATTCGCCACCGGAGCGTGCTGAGGACCAGAATCTCTCTGCTGAGGTCTCCCGGACAGGGGGGCACAACGAAGTCTCTGAAGATGTTGCTCAACACCAAGAGAATAGGGAGCAGGAGGCTCCTCCGAATGCGGATCTGACGAAGGCTGTGGCGGAGGCCATGCCGATGTTTTTGGCGGCCGTAGAGGCCCTCTTAGATCGGAGAGAGGCTGCGAGGAGGCAAGAGGAGGTGCCCCCACCAAGGGAGGAGGTGCCCCCACCAGCAGAGGTTCAGAATGTGCAGGAGGCCCAACCCCGGAGCCAGGACAAGGGTAAGGAGCCCGCTCAGCCAGAGCGATTTGTGGTCGATGGGCCAGGACCAGTGCATCATAGGACCATTCCCCTTAATG
Source organism: Clarkia xantiana subsp. parviflora (assembly GCA_036873135.1). Taxonomy (NCBI): domain Eukaryota; kingdom Viridiplantae; phylum Streptophyta; class Magnoliopsida; order Myrtales; family Onagraceae; genus Clarkia; species Clarkia xantiana. The sequence goes on along the minus strand of JAPTYO010000017.1, from coordinate 6,116,649 downwards.
GTCCCATCACCCCCGATCAGGTGGTGAAGATCGTGAACATCTGCATGGGAAAGCAGAAGCCGCTGTTGTCGGAACTGAGGGATCGATCCACCCATCCCTTTGTTCCCCGACTAATAGACACCCTCGCCCCGCCAGGGCTGGGTATCCCCACGATTAAGGAGTATGATGGCGAGGGAGATCCGGTTCGTCATGTCCAGAAGCACCTCATGTCGTGTCTGGGCAGAGCCCCGAATGAAGATATCGTGTGTACACTGTTCCCGAACACACTTGGTGAGAGAGCCCTGACCTGGTTCTTCAGTCTGCCCCCAGGGTGCATTACTTGCTGGGCTGATATGCACGACCGCTTTATTCAGCGGTACCAGGGTCGCCGACGTCTGTTGAAGAGTGTGAGGTCCCTGGCCCAGGTGGTCAGAGGCCCGATGAGTCGCTGGCACACTATTATCAGCGATACACTGCCAGTGTGGCGGAGATTGACGAGGAGATTTCGGAGGGTGAGACCATCCGTACCTTCATTCGGAACCTGACAGCCCCTACGGTTCCGACTTGATGCACAGCGTGGCTGAGAAGGCTGTGTGGAATATGGAGGTATTGCAGAAAAGGGTGAAGCGGCAAATCGACGTCCAGGAGTCGAAAATAGCCGCTGGAGAGCTTGAGCCCCCGAAGTCAAATAAGGGAAAGCAGTCGCTCAAACCATTGGACGACCGTAAGTCGAAGGATAAATCTGAGAGCAGTCGGAGTCGAGGCCGCTCTGATCGAAGGGATGATAGGCGTTCCTCGAGGAAGGACAGGCGGGAGGATCATAAATTCCTCTCAACAGCTCTATGGCGGAGGTGTTAACGATCATGGAACGATAGGGTATCTCCAGGTACCCCCCGAAGAAGGAAGGAGAATTTTTGGGATCCCGCACCGATCGTTACTGTCGGTTTCACCGCGCCAATGGTCACGACACTAACCATTGTCGAGAGCTGAAGAAGGAGATCGAAAAGCTGATCCAGAAGGGGAAGCTTAAGGAGTTTGTTGGGGAAAAGCAGTGTCGATCCCGTTCTCGATCTCGATCGCGGTCATGTTCCTGATCCCGCGATCGGTCCCCGAAGAAGAAGAAGTCCGAGCCAGAGTCTTCTGGTGCCTGTAAGGAGAAGAGGGGCACTATCAATGTGATTCACGGAGGATTTGCTGCGGGAGGTGATACCTCGGCCTCACCGGAGGTTTATGCCTCTAGAATTCCCGCTGCTGTAGTGTTGGGTAAGAGGTCCCGATCCTGGACCCTGAAGGAAGAGATGGTGATCTCCTTTTCATCTGAGGATCTAGTAGGCGTGGAGACTCCACACGATGACGCTTTGGTCGTGACCTTGGATGTGGATGGGTACGAGATGAAGCGTATTCTGATCGACGGAGGGAGCTCCTCCGATATTCTGTTCATGGATGCGCTGGAGGCCATTGGGAAAACGAAGAAGGACCTGAAGGAGGTGAACTTCCCGATGGTGGGATTCTCTGGCTTTACCTCCTATCCGCTAGGAGTGATCACCTTACCAGTGGAGTTTGGTAGTGGGTGGAAATCAGAGAGGAGGAACGTGGAGTTTGTGGTAGTTGAGTCCGCGGGACCTATAACGCGATTATCGGGAGAACTACCATCAACCCGCTGATGGCAGTTGCTTCGACTGTTCACCAGAAGATGAAGTTCCCGACTGACCATGGAGTCGGAGAGGTCAAGGGCGACCAGGTGGCTTCCAGGAGATGTTATGTTAACGCCACCCGAAGGAAAAGACGGGAGGCTATGACTGTCCTCCAGAAAGATGCTGATCCCAGGGAGGAGTTTGGGCGTCCCGTCCCCATGGAGGATTTGAAGAAGGTCGAGATTGACGGACCTCAGAGGAAGGTGAAAATCGGGTCTGCTGACCGAGGAGACAGCCCGAGAATTGATCGATCTACTGAAGGAGTTCAAGAAGCTGTTTGCCTGGTCCCCGAGTGACATGCCAGGAATCAGCCCCGATGTGATCGTGCACGAGTTGAAGATTGATCCCACGATCAAGCCTATCGCGCAGAAAAGGCGTCCGATGGGCGCAGAGAAGAGGATTGCGATCCAGCAGGAGGTGGGCAGGTTGCTCGATGCTGGGTTTATCAAGGAGCTCCGATTCCAGACTTGGGTCGCTAACCCGGTGCTGGTGAAGAAGAGCAATGGGAAGTGGCGGATGTGTGTTGATTTCCGCGACCTGAATAAGGCTTGCCTGAAGGACTGTTATCCGCTTCCAAGGATCGACCAGCTGGTGGATGCTACATCGGGACATGAGTTGCTGAGCTTCATGGATGCTTACTCGGGCTATAATCAGATCAAGATGGCCAAGGAGGATGCTCCCCACACTGCCTTTTATGCTGATAGCGACATCTATCACTACGATGTCATTCCCTTCGGATTGATCAATGCCGGGGCAACTTATCAAAGGATGGTGAACAAGCTGTTCGGGGACATGTTGGGGAAAACCATGGAGGCTTACGTGGATGATATGCTGGTAAAGTCTCGACAGGCCATAGATCATGTGGGCAACTTGGCGGTGGCGTTTGAGCGGATGAGGCTTCATCAAGTTCGTTTGAACCCATATAAGTGCGCTTTTGGAGTGCACTCGGGGAAGTTTTTGGGCTTTATGGTGAGTCAGAGGGGCATTGAGGTGAATCCCGAGAAGCTGAGGGCAATTGAGGAGATGCAGTCTCCAATAAATCATCGGGAGGTGCAAGTGTTGAATGGTCGACTGGCTGCAATGAATCGCTTCCTATCCAAGGCAAGCGACCGATCTATGCCATTTTTTGAAGTGTTGAGGGCCAACAAGAAGTTTGAGTGGACTGCCAAGTGTGAAGATGCGTTCCAGGCACTCAAGCAGCACCTTCGCACCCTCCCGCCGTTGGCGAAACCGGTCCCAGGCGAGCCGCTCTATCTATACTTGGCTGTTTCTGAATTTGCCATTAGCTCTGTGTTAGTGAAGGTTGTTGAGGGTAATCAAGTCCCCGTTTATTATGTAAGCAAGGCGTTTGCCAAATCTGAAATGAATTATCCCGCCGTTGAGAAGTATCTCTTTGCGTTGATTATTACTGCTCGGAAGCAGAGGCCTTACTTCCATGCGCATGAGATTACTGTGTTGACGAATCAGGCTCTGAAGCATTTTTTGAACCGACCTGATGCGTCGGGGAGATTAGTGAAATGGGCAGTCGAGCTTAGTGAGTTTCGCATACACTTTGCTCCGAGAACGGCTATTAAGGGCCAGGCGTTGGCGGATTTCATAGCAGAGTCTACAGCCCCCGATCTGAAAGAAGCGGGCCCTGTAGAGGGGGCAATCATGGAGGTCCCGATAGCAGAAAAACCAGAGATGGCAGAGCAATCAGAACAACCAAACGAAGAAAATACTTGGGAAATATACACGGATGGCTCCTCGAGTTTAGATGGATCAGGAACAGGGTTTGTATTGATACCACCAGGCGGGGGTGAGCCGCTTCGATATGCTTTGGCTTTAACGTTTAGGGCCACGAACAAAGAAGCTGAGTACGAGGCTCTTATTACAGGCCTGAAAATTGCCAAGGGTACGGGAGTTGCTCACTTGAGAGTGAAGTGTGACGCGGGCCTGATTGTGAATCAAGTCCAAGGGCGATATGAGGCGAAGAGCCCGATGATGAGGAAGTACCTTCGTGAGGTGCAAGTCTTGAAGGAGAGCTTCAAAAGCTTCGATATTGAGGCGATCCCGAGGGAAGATAACGTGGAAGCGGATGCTTTGAGTAAATTCGCCTTGGGGGCACCCCTGGAGGAAAATCGGAAGGTACACTTCTTGGAGAAGGTGATCCTGTCGACTACCGACCCGTCAGAGGTGTGTGCTGTTGAAGCAGGATCAGAGGAGGAGCTCACTTGGATGACCCCGATAGTCGCGTACCTGACTACGGGGGCAGTCCCAGATAATGAAGTGGTAGCTGACAGAATACGTCGGATCGCGGTTAACTACGTGATGCTGGACAATCAGCTATACAAGAAGGGCCGGTTCTCGACTCCGTACTTGAAGTGTGTGGCTGAGCCCGACACAAGTCGAATCCTGAGGGAGGTCCATGAAGGGGTCGCGGCTTGTCACGAAGGGGCCCGATCCATTATGAGGAAAGTGCTGAACTTGGGCTATTATTGGCCTACGATGAGCAAGGAGGCGACGGCGTTGGTCCGATCCTGTGACGCGTGCCAGAGGTATGCCCCGAATATCGTGGCTCCGGCCGCTAATCTGACGTCCATCAAGAGTGCTTGGCCCTTCGCGCAGTGGGGTATCGACTTGGTGGGACCTCTCCCGCAGGCACAAGGTCAGTGTAAGTATTTGCTTGTGGCTATCGATTATTTTTCGAAATGGATAGAAGTTAAGGCATTGGCCAAGACGACGGGGAACCAGATCGTCAAGTTTCTCCGGACCCATATTGTATCCAGATACGGGATTCCTAAGGTGGTGATCAACGACAATGGTCAACCGTTTAATGGGGCTCATGTGAAGGAGTATCTGGAGGAGTTGAATATCGAGCATCAGACAGCCTCTATCCATCATGCTCAGACTAATGGCCAGGTGGAATCAGCCAACAAAATCGTGATGGATGGCCTGAAGAAAAGGGTCTATGCCTTGAAGGGCAAATGGCAGAACGAGCTCGAAAACGTGCTTTGGGCTGTTAGAACGACACCCAAACGATCAACCGGGGAGACTCCGTTTGGCCTTATTTATGGCACGGAGGCTGTTGCTCCCGTGGAAGTAGCTGTGGCGTCCCATCAGATGAGATATTATGAGCCTTTGACGAATGATGAAATGAGACGTCTAGATTTGGACTTGCTCGAAGAGAAGAGGCGGGAAGCCGATGAAGTCCAGGCTCGAATGCGTTTGGCGACGGCCAGGTATTACAATCGGCGAGTTAAGTCCCGACAATTCTTCGTCGGAGAGCTGGTTTGGTGTCAGAACGAGTTTACCCTTTTGGATCGGATCAACAAGATGTCACCAAAATGGGATGGACCTTACAAGGTCGTGGGGATGCCAGCTCCGAATGCGTACAAGTTGGAAGACCTCGATGGCAGAGTATTGAAGTATTCTTTTAGTGGCGAACACTTGAAGAAATGTCATGCTTGATGAAAAGTCGCCTTAAGTGGTGCCCGATGAAAAGTCGCCTTAAGTGGTGCTCGATGAAAAGTCGCCTTAAGTGGTGCCCGATGTAAAATCGCCTTAAGTGGTGTAAGTTATTTATCGTTTGATTCGATGTAAGAAAATTTTGTGCCATCAATGAATAAAGAGGTTGCTTCCGATTAGAATTATTCTTAGATTTATTCTAAGCGTTATTGAGTCGCCTTGAGTGGCGCACAAGAAAAAGTCGCCTTAAGTGGTGCACGACAAAAGTCGCCTTAAGTGGTGCACGAGAAAAAGTCGCCTTGAGTGGTGCACGAGAAAAAGTCGCCTTAAGTAGTGCACGAGATTAAGTCGTCTTGAGTGATGCATGATTCTTAGATTTATTCTAAGTGTTGTTAAGTCGTCTTAAGTGACCCATGAGGTTAAGTCGTCTTAAGTGATGCACGAGGTTAAGTCGTCTTAAGTGATGCACAAGATTAAATCGTCTTAAGTGATGTGTGAAAATGTCTTAAGTGTCGAGGTTTCGCCTTAAGTAAAGTTAAGTCGCTTTGAGAAGTGCAATGGAAAATCGGAGAGATAGTCAGATATTGATGAGGGCTCAAAGGCCCGAAGATTACAAAATGAGGAAAAATACAAGGACTCTAAAAGATAAAGCGTTTAGGCTTGGTCCTTGTTGGCGGCATCATCGGGAGCAGGGTCCACAAGATCTGTGGCAGAAGGCTCCACAGGTTCAGCTGCTGGAGGGTCGATTATCGGGGCGTCGGCACTTGGAGGCTCTGCCATGTCTTCAACAACCGCGGGGGTGCTCCCCTCATCACTCTCCTCCGAGAGGGCAAAGTATTTCTTCGCGAAGGGAGCGAGAGACTGAGACTTGTCGAAGTTGATGGCGTCGCCATACTCCAGGTGGAGTTCCTCGAATGTGTTGAAGAGGGTGTTCTCCACCTCCGCGCTGCAGAACTTCATCGCATCCGCCTGGAAGTCTTCGGACCTCCGATAATCTTCCCGGCCCTTGGTCTCGGCCGCGACCAGCTGTGCAGGAACCTCAGCAATTTGCTCCTCTAGAGCCTTCTTTTCCAGGACACGTTTGTCCTCAGCAATCCGCCGCTCCTGCCGCTCCCGCTTCAGGAGCCCCTCGAAGTCACGAACCTGCTTTTGGAGGTCCCGAGTCTTTCGGTCGAGGATGGCCTGCTCCTTGGCCAGTTTTCCCCGCGAAGACTCGGAGGCCGCGGATCCTCCTCAAGCTTAACTATGACCGCGGGAGCCCCCTTTGCCCGCTCCTGCTCCAGCACGGTACCTTCTTAGCTGCAAACAAATGGAAAACAGAGATCAGAAACGTTACCCAATAAACCATATTGGAGGGGCCGTCGAAGAGTTGACCCCCGGAGACTATGTCGAGGAGTCGGATCCCGGCATTCACCAGGTCCCGTTCCACCAAAGAATTGGCATCAAGGGGAGTGTAGGACTCCCCCCATCGGTAAAGCTGAATGAGATGAAGAGTCTGGAAGTCTTCATCAGAGTAGGTGTGGTAAGCGGGAGGAAAGTCCGCTTCCACCTCCCATCGAGGCCAGGGGATCGAAGAGTTTTTGATGAAAAAGTAGCTCCTCTTCCACCCACTGTTGTCGGACCCTGTGTCGACCAGGAGTCCCCGACCCTTGACCACCTTCCAGGCGTCACTGGTCCAGCTGCACAACGCGAGTTGCGTCTTGTTCCACTTGGGCATCTGGGGGTAGAAGGCACAAACCCCCGCCTCGTTGCACTTCATCCCATAGAAGGTTCTGAAGAGCTGGAGGCTGTAAACCCACCTTTGTCGGAAGCAGAGGACCTGGAAGGCGTTCCACAGGCGGATGGCATGAGGAGAGAAAGTAGTTGGATGCGTCTTGTAGTGTTGGCACATCTCAACCAGGCTACCACAGAAAGGGAATCGAATCCCCGCCGATATTTGCCCCGTAGAGACAAATACCTCCCCTTTCCGGGGACGGGTAACTTCAAGGTTACTCGGGAGGCGTGGCCAAGGATACGGGAAGCGAGGTTCCCAGGTAGAGGTGATGCATCCCTCTCAGAGAGCCGCATCGTAAGCAGTGCTGGAAATGTCGTTGAGCCCATAGTCGAAATTGAAGGGCTTTCTCCCCTCGGAACTAGATCCACTGTCTGAAATCAGCCATGGCAAGGAAAGGCACATTGAGTTTTTCGGAAAATTATGAACGAATTAAGCAAAGATGAAGAAAAAGATATACAAGCAACAGGGAAGAAATCCTTACCAGACATGATGATTGGAAGTGGGAAGGATGAACTTGATGTTGCCGGAAAGTTGTTCGGAGAACAGGAGGCCGGAGGAGCACTTGAGTCTTCGAAATCGCAGAGCTTGAGTGCTCAGAGTTGCAGAGAGCTTTTGGGAATTTCGGAAACAATAAAAGGGAAACAGTGCCCAGGGTTAGGGTTTTATAGGAGAAGAAGACAGGTGAAAGGACGTTCTAATCTGGATCGTCGAAGCGTTTCAATCTGGGCAGTTGAGATGAAACGTACAGAATGGCAACGGGCATAATGATGAAACGGCCTGAAAAGCACTTTTTCAGAAAAAGCAGGCGCGGAAATTCAGGCACGGGTGCCGAAGACGTCGCTTCGTTATCTGCTGCATTTAATGGCTGGGGAACCGAGAAGTCTTCTCGGATTTGGTAGTTATCCACAAGGTATCGAGGAAACGTGAACGAGAAGATTCGTATCAAGTGACTTTATTAAGGGAAAGGTCCCCGACTCCGATGTCGGGAGGTCGGGAGTTGAAAGACACGACGAACTGTAAGTCCCTCATGTCTTGGGGGCAAATGATGGGTTCCGCTATGGCCGTTAGGCCCTTTAACGGTGAGGAAATGGTGAATAGGCCCACTGGGCCCTAAAAGGAGGTCAAGAAGACCAAAGCGAAGGGTCCCGACAGAGGGAGTCCCGATGATGAAAGGTCCCGACAGAGTCGGTCCCGATAGGTGAGCTGGACGCTCCCGATGAGATGCCTTTAAGTAGGCCCCGATGATGAATCCCTGAGAAAGATTGGCCCTGTCATGATGACGAGGGGCCCCGAGTGGTGACACAATGAGATAACTCTGGAGTCCCCGATATTGGTCGGGACTTGCTATCAGAGGTTGAGTCCGAGATACGCGGGGCGTGGCCGAGATACGCGGAGCGTGGCTGAGATACGCGGAGCGTGGCCGAGATACGCGGAGCGTGGCCGAGATACGCGGGGCGTGGCCGAGATAAGCGAGATCATGGCATAGATAGGCGGGATCGTGCCCGAGATACGCAGAATATGGGCTAACCACCCCAATGGTTCACCAGGTAACTGAGGTACCTCTTCGCCTATAAAAGGGCAGAGGTTACCTCAGATCACATACGTTTTGAGATACACTCTTTGAGATTCCTGCTTGCCAGTTTATACGAGACACTCATTTAAGCATCGGAGAGGGATTCTGGGTCACCGCCCGGTCTATCCCCTCTTGCAGGATTACGTGGAGCGAAGGAGCTCGGATCGCCGTCAAGACCGTACCGGAGTTCCACTGTGATCCAACAATTACCAATTCACTCGGTGTGTGAAGGGATATACACAATCAAATATGTTTGAGTAGATGAAACATGTTTTCACGATTGTAAATACATATAACATATTTAGTAAAATTTCAAATGGACTATTGGGCGGTGCATTTGGCAGACCAAGCAAGTCTGACGGTTTGAGCACATATGTGTCGTTGTGCAATGGATAGGTTAAGGTGTAATGAGGGTCAAAGAAGCCCAACAGACCCTGTAACGATGTCAGACGATATTTAGTGCTAAAGTTGGCGGATAAAACCCAAACGTCACTCTTGGCCCCATAACGATATCAGACAATATTTAGTGCTTAGTTGTCAGAGCTGTGTTTTATTATACCTACTTCTAGTTACCTCTGTGACTACGAGCAACTTTCCTCATATGTAGTAAATTTATATGTAGCATGAACAATGCACACTAGGAGTAGTGCAAAATCGAATGACCAAACAGTAGCTACGCTGCGGCCAAACGGCATAAAACAGTTTCCGTAGCGAAGAACAAAGTATATGAGACTGGAGTTCGAAAATAACTACATAGACGGGGTGCTGAAGTGAACCCCATTGTTCATGAAGAAACCACAACCCGTACAGAAATGCCCCTGACTGAACCGCAATTCGGTGCTGACCATGGCCAGCCAAGGAAATCGTGGAGACTCATGTTCCCTGTCAATAAGTGGATGATGAATTAAAGCATGCAACTGGTAGCCGTACGCGAGACATCCCGCCATTAGCGAGGAGGTATATAGTTACACTCCCCTAGGTGTTTCGCCAGATCCGAATGCAGAAAGATATTAGCCCAACTTCCCTTTTCCTGTCCACGGGTTCGCGAATTCACTAGGATTGCTTTTTCGATGTCCTTTTCTTCCTGCGTAGCGAGCTCCTAAATATGTTGGAGTTCTCCCGCTTTCCGCAAGTGCAATTACCACATTAGAAAGGCGAGTCTGGTTCTTCAACCTAGGTATAAGGCGGCAAAGTGATTTCATTCCTTCTCCCCACCATACCCGGACTCGGCATACAAAGAATGGCCATAAAAAAAAAAAGGCAGCTCACGTTCGAACAGCTAATCCTGTTTGTTGAGTCATCCGGTACAAGAGAGGGAAAGCAAGAGTTATGCATTTGTACAGATGAATTTGGTTAGGAAGATAGCCATCTCCCCCTGCCGAGTGGTGCTTGAATCTCTGTTCACTAATAAGTTGATCGGTTGGTCAACCAGAATGATGCAGCCTTTAATATGAGAATTCTTCAGACTAAACGATCCGGTACATCCAACTTACGTCTTTGAATTTTACGGGCATATGAAGTTGGCTGTTGATGGAGAGAACATCCGCACTTGCATCTGTAATGTGCCCATAGCGCTTAATGCTGAAACACTGGGTAGAATTCTCTGTATCCTGGTCAAGGGAGTCGATATATATGCACTAGGTCAAAAAGAAATGGACAGAGTTGCTGACTTCCTGCATCGCGGAATACAGGGTAACAAAAAGCTAAACCATATAGGCAAGTTCTCTGTGGAGAACCGTTTTCTTCACCAAATAATAGCTTACATGCTTTTGCCCCGTTCGGGTTCCTACTCCACAGTGCATCAACTTGACATTATGGCCCTTGAACATCTCATAAAAGTGAACAAATGAACATACCGCATATACTATTGATGGAGATGAGGAGGTCAATCACAAGGAAATGTGCGTATTCTCCATACGGATCGGTGTTGACGCCCTTTTTCAACCATTTCCAAGTCCCTTTTCCGACAAATGTAGATGCGGTACATATTGATCAGTATGATGGGAAGGGTCTATGGCTCAAGAGAATAGAAGTAGATCCAACCTCCAATAAACTGGCCTGGATGAAGGGGAAAAATATGCCGAAGAAACCAATATCGGGTTCGACCTCGGCGGAAGTGTCGGACAAGCTTCAGACCATGTCCAAGACTTTGGACAGGATGGACAAATGTTTGGGTGCATTGGAGAGAGCCGTCAAGGCAATTAAAACGAAGATAGATCCACTGTCTCAGGCGTACCAGATGAACAACCTGATCGCGGAGAGGATGAGGCTAAAGACTGAGATGACGAAGAGGACGTTGACGATATACAGACACTTGAATCAGATGACGATGCTTGAACGGAGATACCTTTTTTTTTCAAACAACGAAAATGTTTGTTTTATGTGAAGACTTTTGTTTGTGGCTTTTGTCTATTCTGTTAAGACAATCGGGAACGTTGTGTTGTTATTTCCCTTATGTTGACAATTTTGTAGGGTTAAACAAGATGTTTATCGTTTTTAGTCACTGATCAAATGTAGGCGTACATGACGTTGGAACATTGTCATCAACTTTGTACTTACGCGCACAAAAATAATATAAGGGCCCAATTAGCCAGCAAAAGCAACACAAAATAAGTTACTTCATAAGATTAGTTTAAATACAAGAAAATACAACCCATAAATAACTTCAACAGCCAGACACAATATATTTAATTTTGCGTGTTTGAAAGAAGTTAATAAACGTGTCAGCATATCCATTTAATGTGTCAACATGCTTACTGGATATGAAGCGAACAAATTATTTAATAGGCCGAAAATTGTCGGCCTGTTAAAATGCCCGTAAGCAGATTGTTTCGACACGACTGAGGCATATTTCGGTCGAATATAGGTAACAGAATCTCCCGTAGTGCACGGTGCGTCCGGTACCGGTGGGTATATTTTTTTTCTTGTACCCACCGCTTGCTTACCGGTTGATACGGTAAGAAAAATCTATTAGCAAAAGGTCAGTAACAGTTTTTTCCGTAAAATATGACGTTATCCGGTGGGAAAGCGGCAGTACATTTCCTGACCGACGGTTCGGTCAGAAATTTACTGGTAGTTAAACACGACTGTTCTTGTAGTGTTGATCGATATACATAAGGATTTTTTTGCTCGGAATCTTTACCTTTTATTTTTTGGTATTGTTTCCGGAATCAACATCAACATAATCTACTATCTATCTATATCTATATACTATTATAAAAGTAAGTAGTGGCCTCACAACAAACCGTCACCATCTTCACTAATCACAGTTTGGTGTTCGAAGAGACTTTAAATGGTCACCGTAAGTTTCTTCGTTCATAACCGTTTGAGGCACAAACGCTCCCGACCCTTCTTATTTCCTTGGTTCACGAGAATTGCATCTCTCTTGGTAACACGTACGCCGCTAGCAATTCCACCACGCACTCAATGACCCACCTCACTTGCCACACTAAGATGTTGCGTTTGTGCCACACTAAGCATGGCGTAAAAGAGACTTCCTACCATTCTTAAATATTCTGCAATCCTCATGTGTTCACGCTCTTGCTGGTTCTTTGGGCCGTCACGTTTTAACAATGAGCACCTAAATACTATCGGCGTCTCCACAAGTTTGGCATCTTGTAATCTGTACATTTTCAACAGTTTGTTGATATAGGCTTCCTGAGACAGACAAAACCTTCGGGCGGCAAGATCTCTAGCAATTTTAATGCCCAAGATGTACGTAGCCTCTCCCATGTTTTCATTTCAAATACAGATGCCAAACAGGACTTTGACTCATTCATGAAACTCTCATCGTTCACATCAATGAGTATGTCATCCACGTATAAGGTTAAGATGACGTACTTAGATTCAGAGGTCTTTGTATACACACATGGATCCTCGTGGAGGTTCACGAATCCGTTTCCAACAATTTCCTCGTGGAATCTGCGGTACCATTGCCGAGACGATTGTTTAAGACCATAAATGGATTTTGGAGTTTACAAACTTTTCGTTCGTTACCAGGAGTAATGAAACCCTCCGGTTGCTCCATACAGATCTCTTCCTCCATGTTTTTGTGGAGGAATGTTGTGTTAACATCCATTTGGTGTAACTCTAGATCGAGGCATGCGACCAGGGCTAGGATGGCCCTAACTGTGGTGTAACGCACAGTCGGTGAGTATGTTTCATCAAAGTCCATTCCATGAAGCTGGGTGTATCCTTTCGCAACTAGTCGGGCTTTGTATCGCTCGACATCTCCATCAGCAGTGAGTTTCAAGTTCAGAACCCACTTTGCCCTTATGGCTCTGCGGTTAGCAGGTAAATCAACTAAAGACCATACCGAATTGGATTTCATTGAGGCTATCTCTTCCTTCATTGCTTTCCTCTATTCCTTTGCTTGAGGTCCTTTCAACGCTGGTTGAACCGTTACCAGTTCGTCAACAGAAGTTAGAGTGAAAATTTCACCCTTCTCGATGGGATACTTCTTGGAAGAAGTTCGATGCCTTTGACTTCGTCTAGGCTCGTTAATCCCATCTTAAGTCTAAACATTGCTCCCATTCGGAATAACGCTTCCTATCGGAGCATCACTCCCACTGGGAACAAGGGTAGTGCTAGAACCTTGACCTACAACTTTTCTTGGACGACCTCTCGGTCTCGGGATTTTACCTCCGAGAAGAATTCTTTGATCACTAGGATCTGGAACCAAGTTGTTTGATCCACTCCCACTGGGAACAATGGTTAGTTGTGGTATTATTGGATTTTCATCCAGTGGTCCAGCTACATGATTATCAGGTTCAACTTGATTCGTACTTGCAGCAACAGTGATTTGTGTGGCAGGATTGGCTCCTCCCACTGGATTTACTCTGAAAATGTCTCCATCTTCATTTACCATGTCATTCACTTGCGTTGCTGCCTCAAATCTCCCACTCGAAGTATTATGTCGCATGATGATAAGCTTTACCTCGCTATCATTCCCTTTTAATATGGCGTCATGTTTGACCAACTTTATTGGAACATAGTTCTACATTGATGTGAGCCAACTGCCTTTTATTTCATAGGGAATGTCAGTTGTTGAACTTTAACATTATTGTTGGACCACGGTGGAACTCCGGTACGATGTTTGACGGCGATCCTAGCTCCTTCGCTCCACGCAATCCTGCAAGAGGGGATAGACCGGGTGGTGACCCAGAATCCCTCTCCGATGCTTAAATGAGTATCTCGTATGGACTGGCAAGCAGTAATCTCAAGTAACGTATCTCAAAACGTAATTGATCTGAGGTGACCTCTGCCTTTTTATAGGCGGAGAGGTACCTCAGTTACCTGGTGAACCATTGGGGTGGTTAGCCCGTATTCCGCGTATCTCGGGCACGATCCCGCCTATCTAGGCCATGATCTTGCTTATCTCGGCCACGCCCTGCGTATCTCGGCCACGCTCCGCGTATCTTAGCTACGCTCCGCGTAACTCGGCCACGCCCCGCGTATCTCGGCCTTAACATCTGATAGCAAGTCCCGAGTAATATCGGGGACTCCAGAGTTATCTCGTTGTGTCACTGCTCGGGGCCCCTTGTCATCGTGACAGGGCCAATCATTCTCAGGGATTCGTCATCGGGGCCTACTCAAAGGCTTCTCATCGGGAGCTTCCAGCTCGTCTATCGGGACCGACTCTGTCTGGACCTTTCATCATCGGGACTCCCTACGTCGGGACCCTTCACCTTGGTCTTCTTGACCTCTATTTTAGGGCCTAGTTGGCCTATTCGCCGTTTCCTCACCGTTAAAGGGCCTAACGGCCATAGCGGAACCCATCATTTTCCCCCAAGACATGAGGGATTTACAATTCGTCGTGTCTTCGAACTCCTGACTGCCGACGTCGAAGTCGGGGATCTTTCCCTTAGCGTAGTCACTTAGTATGAGTCTTCTCGTTCACGTTTCCTCAATACCTTGTGGATAACTGCCAAATCCGAGAGGACTCCTCGGTTCCCCAGCTATTAAATGCAGCAGATAACGAAGTGACGTCTTCAGTACCCGTGCCTGATTTTTCACGCCTGCTTTTTCTGAAAAGTGCTTTTCAGGCTGTTTCATCATTGCGTCTGTTGCCATTCTGCACGTTTCATCTCAATGGTCCAGATCAGAACGCTTCAACTTCGACGATTTAGATCGAAGCGTCCCTTCGACTGTCCTCTTCGCCTATAAAATCCTAACCGCGGGCACGGTTTCACTTTTACCGTTTCCGAATTTTCAAAAGCTCTCTGCAACTTCTCTGCGAATTCAAGCTCTGCGATTTCGAAGATCTCAGTGTTTCTCCGATCATCTTTCCGGCAACGTCAAGTTCATCCCTTCAACCTCCAATCATCATGTATGGTAAGGGTCTCTTCTCTATTGTTCGCCTATCTCTTTCCTTCATATCTGCTTAGTTTGTTTGTAATTTCCTGGAAAAACCCAATGTGCCTTTCCTTGCTGTGGCTAATTTCAGATAGTGAATCTGGTTCCGAGGGAAGGAAGCCCTTCAACTTCGACTATGCTCTGAATGAAATTTCCAGCACTGCCTACGATGCAGCTCTCTGGGAGGGATGCCTCAACTCCACCAGAGAAGCCGATGCTCAAGGCAGGAAATGCATACCACAAGTTCTGAGTGAAGAGGAGCTACTTCTTCATCAAAAACTCCTCGATCCCATGGCCCCGATGGGAGGTGGAAGCGGATTCTCCTCCCGTTGATGTCGCCAACAAGGATCAAGCCTAACTGCTTATTTTTAGAGTCCTTGTATTCTCCTCCTTTTGTAATCATCGGGCCTTCGAGCCCCATTAATATCAGACTTTCTTAATTCCGATTTTTCGTTGCACTTCTCAAAGCGGCTTTACTATACTTACTTAAGTCGAAACCTCGACACTTAAGATATTCTCATACATCACTTAAGACGATTTACTAACTTGCACCACTTAAGGTGACTTACCAACATGCCCCACTTAAAGCGACTTTTCAATACTTAGAATAAATCTAAGAATCACGCATCACTTAAGACGACTTAATCTCGTGCATCACTCAAGACGACTTAATCTCATGCATCACTTAAGACGACTTTAACAACACTTAGAGTGAATCTAAGAATTACGCATCACTTAAGACGACTTAATCTCGTGCATCACTTAAGACGACTTAATCTTGTGCATCACTTAAGACGGCTTTAACAACACCTAGAGTAAATCTAAGAATCACGCATCACTTAAGACGACTTAATCTCGTGCATCACTTAAGACGACTTTTCTCATGCGCCACTCAAGGCGACTTAGTCTCGTGCACCACTCAAGGCGACTTTTCTCGTGCACCACTCAAGGCGACTAAATAATGCTTAGAATAAATCTAAGAATAATTCTGACTGGAAGCAACCTCTTTATTCATTGATGGCACAAAATTTGCTTACATCGAATCAAACGACAAATAACTTACACCACTTAAGGCGATTTTACATCGGGCACCACTTAAGGCGACTTTTCATCGGGCACCACATAAGGCGACTTTTCTTCGGGCACCACTTAAGGCGACTTTTCATCAAGCATGGTGTTTCTTCAAGTGTTCGCCACTAAAAGAATGCTTTAATACTCTGCCATCGAGGTCTTCCAACTTGTATGCATTCGGAGCTGGCATCCACACGGCCTTATAAGGTCCTTCCAATTTTGGTGACATCTTGCTGATCTGATCCAAAAGGGTGAACTCGTTGCGACGCCAAACCAGCTCCCCGACGAAGAATTGTCGGGACTTAACTCGCCGATTGTAATACCTGGCCGTCGCCAAATGCATTCGAGCCTGGACTTCATCGGCTTCCCGCCTCTTCTCTTCGAGCAAGTCCAAGTCCAGACGTCTCATTTCATCGTTCGTCAGAGGCTCGTAATATCTCATCCGATGGGATGCCACGGCTACCTCCACGGGAGCTACAGCCTCCGTGCCATAAACAAGGCCAAACGGAGTCTCCCCAGTTGCTCGTTTGGGTGTCGTTCTAACGGCCCAGAGCACGTTTTCCAGCTCGTTCAGCCGTTTGCCCTTCAAGGCATAGACCCTCTTCTTCAGGCCATCCATCACGATTTTGTTGGCTGATTCCACCTGGCCATTAGTCTGAGCATGGCGTACAGAAGCTGTCCGATGCTCGATATTCAACTCCTTTAGATACTCCTTCACCTGAGACCCGTTAAACGGTGGACCATTGTCGCTGATCACCACCTTAGGAATTCTGTATCTGGACACAATATGGGTCTGGAGGAACTTGACGATCTGGTTCCCCGTCGTTCTGGCCAACGCCTTTGCCTCTATCCATTTCGAAAAATAATCGATAGCTACAAGCAAATACTTACATTGACCTTGTGCTTGTGGAAGAGGTCCCACCAAGTCGATGCCCCACTGCGGGAAGGGCCAAGCGCTCTTGATGGATGTCAGATTAGCAGCCAGAGCCACAATACTCGGGGCGTACCTCTAGCACGCGTCACAGGCTCGGACCAACGCCGTCGCCTCCTTGCTCATCGTAGGCCAATAATAGCCAAAGTTCAGCACTTTCCTCATAATGGATCGGGCCCCTTCATGACAATCCGCAACCCCTTCATGCACCTCTTTCAGGATTCGACTTGTGTCGGGCTCAGCCACACACTTCAAGTACGGAGTCGAGAACCAGCCCTTCTTGTATAGCTGATTGTCCATCATCACGTAATTAGCCGCGATCCGACGTATCCTGTCAGCTACTACTTTATCATCGGGGACTGCCCCCGTAGTCAGGTACGCGACTATCGGGGTCATCCAAGTGGGCTCCTCCTCCGATCCTGCTTTAATGGCACACACCTGTGTCGGGTCGGTGGTCGACAAGATCACCTTCTCCAAGAAGTGCACCTTCCGATTTTCCTCCAAGGGTGCCCCCAAGGAAAATTTGCTCAAGGCATCTGCCTCCACGTTTTCCTCCCTCGGGATCGCCTCGATGTTGAAGCTTTTAAAGCTCTCCTTCAAGACTTGCACCTCGCGAAGGTACTTCCTCATAATCGGGCTCTTCGTTTTGTATCGCCCTTGGACCTGGTTTACGATCAGGGCCGCGTCACACTTCACTTTCAAGTGAGCAACTCCCGTACATTTGGCAATTTTCAGGCCCGTGATAAGAGCCTCATGCTCCGCTTCGTTGTTTGTGGCCTTAAACGTTAAAGCCAAGGCATATCGAAGCGGCTCACCTCCGCCTGGTGGTATCAACACAAAGCCTGCTCCTGATCCGTCTGAACTCGAGGAGCCATCCGTGTACATCTCCCAGGTATTTTCCTCGTTTGGCTGTTCTGATTGCTCTGCCATCTCTGGTTGTTCTTCTGTCGGGACCTCCATGGTTGCCCCCTCTATAGGGCCCGCTTCTTCCAGATCGGGGGCTGTAGATTCTGCTATGAAATCCGCCAATGCCTGGCCCTTAATAGCCGTTCCCGGAGCAAAGTGTATGCGAAACTCACTAAGCTCTACTGCCCATTTCACTAATCTCCCCGACGCATCCGGTCGGTTCAAAAAATGCTTTAGAGGTTGGTTCGTCAACACAGTAATCTCGTGTGCGTGGAAATAGGGCCTTAGCTTCCGAGCAGTAATAATCAACGCAAAGAGATACTTCTCAACGGAAGGATAATTCAATTCAGACTTGGCAAACGCCTTGCTTACATAATAGGCGGGGACTTGATTACCCTCGACAACCTTCACTAACACAGAGCTAATGGCAAATTCAGAAACAGCCAAGTAAAGATAGAGCGGCTCGCCTGGAACCGGTTTCGCCAACGACGGGAGGGTGCGAAGCGGTTTCGCCAACGAAGGGAGGGTGCGAAGGTGCTGCTTGAGTGCCTGGAACGCTTCTTCGCACTTGGCGGTCCACTGAAACTTCTTGTTGGACCTCAGGACTTCAAAAAATGGCATTGATCGGTCACTTGCCTTGGACAGGAAGCGATTCATTGCAGCCAGTCGGCCATTCAGCACTTGCACCTCCCGATGGTTTATCGTAGACTGCATCTCCTCGATCGCCCTCAGCTTCTCGGGATTTACCTCAATTCCTCTCTGGCTCACCATAAAGCCCAGAAATTTCCCTGAGTGGACTCCGAAGGCACATTTTGTCGGGTTTAAGCGAACCTGATGAAGCCTCATCCGCTCAAACGCCATGGCTAGGTTGTGCACATGATCCTTAGCTTGTCGGGACTTCACCAACATATCATCCACGTAAGCCTCCAAGGTCTCCCCTAGCATATCTCCGAACAGCTTGTTCACCATCCGTTGGTAGGTTGCCCCGGCATTGATCAACCCGAAAGGCATGACATCGTAGTGATAGATGTCACTGTCTGCATAAAATGCTGTGTGAGGGGCATCCTACTCAGCCATCTTGATCTGATTATAGCCCGAGTATGCATCCATAAAGCTTAATAACTCATGTCCCGACGTGGCGTCCAACAGCTGGTCGATTCTCGGGAGCGGGTAACAGTCCTTCGGGCAAGCCTTATTCAGGTCGCGGAAATCAACACACATCCGCCATTTCCCGTTGCTCTTCTTCACCAGCACCGGGTTAGCAACCCAAGTCTGGAATCGGAGCTCCTTGATAAACCCAGCATCGAGCAACCTGCCCACCTCCTGCTGGATCGTGATCTGTTTGTCTGTGCCCATTGGACATCTTTTCTGCGCGATAGGTTTGATCGCGGGATCGATCTTCAACTCGTGTACGATCACACCGGGGCCAATTCCTGGCATGTCACTCGGGGACCAGGCAAACAGCTCTTTGAACTTTTTCTGCAGATCGATCAACTCTCGGGCTGTCTCTTCGGTCAAAGCAGACCCGATTTTCACCTTCTTCTGAGGTCCGTCAATCTCGACTTCCTTCAGATCCTCCAGGGCGCGGGACGCCCAAACTCTTCTCTGGGATCAGCATCTGTCTGGAGGACAGTCATGGCCTCTCGTCTCCTCCTTCGGGTGGCGTTGACGTAACATTTTCTGGAAGCCACCTGGTCGCCTTTGACCTCTCCGACTCCATGGTCAGTCGGGAACTTCATCTTCTGGTGAACAGTCGAGGCAACTGCCATCAGGGGGTTGATGGTAGTTCTCCCGATGACCGCGTTGTAAGTCCCCGCAGAATCAACTACCACAAACTTCACGTTCCTCCTCTCTGATTTCCATCCGCTACCAAACTCCACTGGTAAGGTGATCACCCCTAGCGGATAGGAGGTAGAGCCAGAGAATCCGACCATCGGGAAGTTCGCCTCCTTCAGGTCCTTCTTCGTTTTCCCCATGGCCTCCAGCGCATCCATGAATAGAATATCGGAGGAGCTCCCTCCATCGATCAGAATTCGCTTCATCTCGTAACCGTCCGCATCCAAGTTAACGACTAGAGCGTCATCGTGCGGAGTCTCCACGCCTATGAGATCCTCCGACGAAAAGGAGATCACCATCTCTTCCTTCAGGGTCCAGGATCGGGACCTCTTACCCAGCACCACAGCAGCAGGAATTCTAGAGGCATAAATCTCCCGGGAGGACGAGGTATCACCCCCCGCGGAAAATCCTCCATGAATCACATTTATAGTGCCCCGCTTCTCCTTACGGGCACCAGAAGACTCCGGGTCGAACCTCTTCTTCTTTGGGGACCGATCACGGGATCGGGAACGGGACCGTGATCGGGATCGAGAACGGGATCGACACCGTTTCTCCCCGACAAACTCCTTAAGCTTCCCCTTTTAGATCAGATTTTCGATCTCCTTCTTCAGCTCCCGACAATGATTGGTGTCGTGGCCATTCGCGCGATGGAATCGATAGTAGCGATTGGTGCGGGAGCCCAAAAATTCTCCTTCCTTCTTCGGGGGGTACCTAGAGATACCCTGACGCTCCATGACCGTTAACACCTCCGCCATAGAGCTGTTGAGAGGAATGTCATGATCCTCCCGCCTGTCCTTTTTCGAGGAACACCTATCATCCCTCCGATCAGAGCGACCTCGACTCCGGCTGCTTTCGGTTTTATCCTTCGTCTAAGGGTTTGACCGTCTGCTTTCCCTTATTCGACTTCGGGGGTTCAAGCACTCCAGCGGCTATCTTCGATTCCTGGACATCGATTTGCCGCTTCACCCTTTTCTGCAGTGCCTCCATATTCCACACAGCCTTCTCAGCCACGCTGTGCATCAGGTCGGAACCGTAGGGAGCTGTTAGGTTCCGAATGAAGGTACGGATGGTTTCACCCTCTGAAATCTCCTCATCAATCTCCGCCACGCTGGCAGTGTACCGCTGGTAATAGTGCGCCAGCAACTCGTTGGGCCTTTGTACCACCTGGGTCAGGGACCTCACACTCTTCAGCAAACGTCTGCGACCCTGGTACTGCTGAATGAAGCGGTCGTGCATATCAGCCCAGCAAGTGATGCAGCCTGGGGCAGACTGAAGAACCAGGTTAGGGCTCTCTCGTCAAGTGTGTTCGGGAACAGCGTACACACAATATTTTCATTTGGGGCTCTGCCCAGACATGCCATGAGGTGCTTCTGGATATGACGAACCGGATCTCCCTCGCCATCGTACTCCTTAATCGTGGGGATACCCAGTCCTGGCGTGGCGAGGGTGTCTATGAGTCTAGGAATGAAGGGATGAGTGGATCGATCCCTCAGTTCTGACACCAGCGGCTTCTGCTCTCCCATGCAGATGTTCACGATCTTCACCACCTGATCGGGGGTGATGGGACCATTAAGGGGAATGGTCCTGTGCTGCACTGGTGCTGGCCCATCAACCACGAATCTCTCTGGCTGAATGGACTCCCTACTCCTGTCCTGACTTCGAGGCTGAGCCTCCCGTGTGTTCTGAACCTCTGCTGGTGGGGGTGCTTCCTCTTCTAGCGGGGGCATCTCCTCTTGCCTCCTCGCAACCTCTCTCCGATCTAAGAGAGCCTCCTCGCAGCCTCTCTCCTATTCCCCTGGTGTTGGGCAGCAGCATCTTCGGGACCTTCATTTTGCCCCCCTGTATGGGAGACCTCAGCAGCGGGAAGGTTCTGGTCCTCCTCAAGTTCCGGTGGTGAATTCAGAGTCGTCGCAGCAAGATGACGGGAACCACCAGATTGTCCTTGTCTTCTTTGCTTGCCAGCCGCCAATAAACGAGTAGAAGGCATATCAGCTTTTTGTTACGTTCCCACAGACGGCGCCCATGTTGGATCACGGTGGAACTCCGGTACGATGTTTGACGGCGATCCTAGCTCCTTCGCTCCACGCAATCCTGCAAGAGGGGATAGACCGGGCGGTGACCCAGAATCCCTCTCCGATGCTTAAATGAGTATCTCGTATGGACTGGCAAGCAGTAATCTCAAGTAACGTATCTCAAAACGTAATTGATCTGAGGTGACCTCTGCCTTTTTATAGGCGGAGAGGTACCTCAGTTACCTGGTGAACCGTTGGGGTGGTTAGCCCGTATTCCGCGTATCTCGGGCACGATCCCGCCTATCTAGGCCATGATCTCGCTTATCTCGGCCACGCCCCGCGTATCTCGGCCTTAACTTCTGATAGCAAGTCCCGAGTAATATCAGGGACTCCAGAGTTATCTCGTTGTGTCACTGCTTGGGGCCCCTCGTCATCGTGACAGGGCCAATCATTCTCAAGGATTCGTCATCGGGGCCTACTCAAAGGCTTCTCATCGGGAGCTTCCAGCTCGTCTATCGGGACTGACTCTGTCGGGACCTTTCATCATCGGGACTCCCTACGTCGGGACCCTTCACCTTGGTCTTCTTGACCTCTATTTTAGGGCCTAGTGGGCCTATTCGCCGTTTCCTCACCGTTAAAGGGCCTAACGGCCATAGCGGAACCCATCAATTATGTTTTCAAACTATGCATGTTGTAGTGTGTTATCGATATGAATGCCTTGCCAGACTTGTCGTTCAAGGCATTTAGTGGGAGTGTCATTTTACCGACATCATCCTTTTCATTTGGTAATTCATCTCAAAGACTTTATCCATCTATGAACTGTGCATTGGGCTTTCGCCTGATGCGTCAGTTGATACTTTACGAGTTCGTGGTAGCTTGTGAAGCATACCTCTATTCGTACTCTGAAAATGAAAATTCAGCATTCATTCATTAAAACACTTCCTCATTAAATTCGTACTCTGAAACGATGTGTTCCGTCTTTCGAGGTACACGCGCGCGTGGCGCCTATTCTAGGTTTAACCCATGGTATAAATCGTTTCATTTCCAAAATTCAATTTAATCAAATCGGTTTGGCACATGTTCATCATTACGAAATTTATCAGATAATAGAACACTAACAAACAAGAAAGATATAAACTTTAATTTAAACCAATGCATTGAACATCAATAATGAGATCAAACGGCTTAGTGAAGATGGATAATCAATACTCGGTCGAAGTATTTGTTACATGCTTAAAAAGAAATGGTTACTATGTTTCAACGAAATTATTATCAATGAGTATTTTAAACTGAAAAATTGAAAAGTTCTAGCAAGTACAGATAAAGACTATCTTCTAATCTTTATTGTCCCGGGACATCCTTCTTCAGGTCAGCGTCGGTTCTGCTTCTCGGTTCTGTTATTCAAAAAGAGTGAATTGAATAAATCTCGAGTAAGAATAATCCAAGGAGAATTTATGAATTTCATCATTATTTCTCAGTGAGTACCTTGGAAGGATTGGTACAGGCAGCAGCTAGGTGGCCTTTTACACCACACCTGGAACACATTCGAGATTCCTCTCGACGTGTCTGTTTTGCTTGCCTTTTCTTGCCTCCAGTTTGCTTGCATTTGAACTTTCTCTGAGGTTTCTGAGCTATAGACTTGTCAGCCTTGTTCTGAAGGCCTTTGCCTTTTCTCTTGCGCTTACCTCTTTGCTCAACTGGTATGGAGGATGAAATATGCATTTCGGCTCTAGGCTTTTCAGCCCTGAGACGATCCTCCTCCAGCTCGAGATGAACTCACACTTTCTAGAGGTTATAGAGTTGAGTGGCGTGGGCAAGGTGCATTTTCATGCTATTCCAAGAGTCAGGCAAAGAACGGATCACGCATTGAACTTTATGTTCCTCCGACAGGATTTCTCCTTCATCATTGAATTCAGCAAGCATGTTTGACATATGCCTAATATGCTCCTTCATCGTATGCTTGGGATTTGTTGAGATCGTTTCCGCTTGTGATATCTCGAACTTCTTTTCAGGGACCTCGAACCTCGATCCACGAACTAACTTTTGGCTTCTATCTCGAACCCCGAACTATCTTCGATCTCGGTCTCAATCTTCAAGACACCGGGCCCTGTAGAGCGGGTGATAACCAGCTTGGAGAGGGGGGGTGGTGCTGGTTGTGCCCTCTCCGATGCTAAAGTCAGTATTTTTAGAGAGAGAAAGTTCTAGAGAGAGGTCAGAGCACAAATAGCCAATTCTCCAGAGTTTTTAGTTAATCCCCCGAAATGGGAGATCTAGGCCCCTATTTATAGGAAACATGAGAACTTTACTCGGTTTGATGTCGGTTTGCAGGAAAATGCTTACCGACATCGAGATTGGCTATATGCGCGCTAACTTCACGTACATAGAAAAAATAGGTGTATACGCGCAGTACAAGTCGGTAACCCGGACCGTGTCGATCGAGTGCGCGGAGCACAGATTCGTCCATTTCTACCTTTCCGATGTACGTACACAATCTATTCACAGGGTTAGCGTAATAGACGGTATATATGTATAACAATGTGCAGTTAACGACTTATTCATAATAACATGCGATAAGCGAAATACTTGTGATAATAAGTAATCATGCAACGCGGTATCAGCTAGGTACGTGACGTGAAAGTGTAGCATGATATTAACATAGAGATGACAACATAGCACATGGATGACGTAATTGTCCAATAAGCAAAATACTTAGAGCAATATAAAATTGGAGAGCATGCTTGTCAGCATGAAGCATGATGTAAACATATAAAATGATGCAAGCATATAATATGATGTAAACATGTAATTCATACTTAGATCATAAAAATAATCATGTAGCAATCATAAGTTTGCATCATGCATATATAAAAATGATAACATGCATAATGATCTACGTACACAACATGTGATAGTGATCGTACGTAGCGCGTCATACAACATTAAGGAGCATGTATGTAATGCACGCATAGGAGAGATGTAAACATGCTCATACATGATACTAGGGACTTAAGAAAGAATAAATATTAGTTTAGTCCTTAGCACATGGTTTAGACACTATTAATGAGAGTTAGGAGAGAGAGTAGTCACTTGCTTACATCCTCTCCTTAATAATTTTCCAAGAAGCTCTCCTTGCTTGTTGAAGAGGGAACTCATGGAGGTGTGAATTTGGAGTGGTCACATCATATTTGACATCGATCAAGTTCTAATCCGGGCAAGAAGGAGACCACGACGGCGCGTGAGGAAGGAGGGGCGGCGCGTGAGCTTGCAGCGGCGGCGCATGGATCCTCGGGGCGGCGCGTGGGTTTTCGGGTGACGGCGAGTAGCAATTCGGACTTGCTTCATGTCGGTGAGCCCAATTCCGTACATGGCTGGACCTTTTGTGACTTCGTTTGGCCTTGATTTAGTCTTGAATTCACCATGTACCCAGTTACTTTACCATGCATACAAGGTGTTTGATAAAATGCATTAGAATAATTAACCCCAAATCGGCCAAAATTTTTCTAAGTGCTGAAATTTTATAAGAGTGCAAATGAATCGTTATACTTCCCTTATGCATAGTGTTCATTGCCGAAATATTGTTCCATGCCTTAGCCGTTGTTTTAGTATGCTCGATATTGATGATCGGTAGTTGTACGTACATGGCCGTCAATGGTTGTATGTTGGTAACAATAACTTAGGCAATGTATGTTTGAGCATCATGTATAGACTGTCGGTCATTGGCTGCAAACATGCTAAAACACTTAGAAAAAATTTCAACAATATCTAGTGTTTGTTACCATTGATGTCGTCATATAATCCTTGTCGATCGCCGGCATAGAAAAACTTAGAAAATATTTCATAGTAGTTGGAGTTTGCCACTTGATGTACGTAATCCGTCGTCATGCTAGTATATTCGGAGAATGCTCCTAGATAGTTGATTCCATGCCACTCGTTGTATGTCAACACTTTGTCGTACGTAGATATTTAACGGTACGCTGATAGGTTGTAATATGTTGACTATTATCCTGAGCAAAAAACTTAGAAAATATTTCGCCCTTGTGGTTGATGTCGACATGTAAGATAATGAGTTGAGAGGTTTGCCCCCCTTGTATGATGGTTGACACTTGTTGCACAAATATTATTAAGTCGTTGCGTACGTAGTTTTTATCACATGGAGCGTTTATCGCATAGATGTTTGCACACATGTTAGATGGATGCTTGTGCACTGATTGGATTGTCGGTTGTATCTTTCAGGATATCATATCTCGTTGTTTTCTTTTCGGAGTTATTCTTCTTGCAGCTGTTATCATGAGTAAGTCTTCTATCCCCATTACGCGAGTGTTACTATGTTCGGATACCGATGATGAACCGGATGTCGACATAGTTAAGCCATCAGATATTCCATCAGGTGTAGAGGCTGGTGTCGTTGCTAGACCTCCCGTTTTCCCCCACATTATAAAGGACACGGCGAAAAATGTGAGTTACTGCTCCAATCAGATTGAGGAAGACATGTTCAACATGTATGTAGCTTGTTGTGGACTTATTCCGGATCTAGAAGGCATACTTCCTTATAACGTGTTATCTGGCGTCGAAAAGGGACAAGTTACCATACCTCCCAGTGACTTGACTGTGGTTTATACCTCGCAGATTAGGGAAGGCTTACGCTTTCTTACTGTCCTGATTTGATAGATCTCTGTCGTTATTATCAAATTTCGCCATTGGATCTTTCTCCTGCCGGCTTCCGATTATGGAGTTGCATTCGAGTATTATTTCACTAGCTGTCCTGTCATTATTCCACTACCCTTTTCCGCTGCTTCTATTAGTTATTGTGTCCAGACTTAACGGGGTTATGTGGTATGAAGATACGTTGGCCTAATTTGCAAGATAAAGGTTTCAAGCGGCTTGGTCTTGGGGACGCTGAGTGGGATTACAGACAGCGACTAGCTGCACCGGCTGATCGCTCGGGCCCTCATTGGCGATATCATTATTTCTTCGTGTGCGATGTTGGCACCAATTGGGAGGTTGAGAGAGCTGATGTTCGCGGTAACCTGCCTGTTGGACGGCATGCTCGAACTACTGCCCCCGCTATTCCTGGAGCTTTCGGACATGGTCGCGATAAGGGGATTTCGAGTAAGACATTTTCTTGCATCGTATTTTGACTTGTTATTTTTCCAAGTTTTGTTTTTTTCATGTTGCTTTCATTCTCAGGCACTCTGTACTTGTGATTGAACGCGTTGTTGCCGCTCCCATCACTAGCGCTCTTCCCAAGAGGTCTGTCACAGGGGCGTGTCCCTCGAGTGACCCCAAGCGCTCCAAACCGAGTGAGACTGTTCCAACTCCTTCTTGCGATAAAGGGAAGAGAGTCGAGAGTAGCACAGTGGTCGAGGGACCGGCCCGAGGAGGAGCGTTCCTCTAGTCGAGGTACATGTTGCTTACTTTGACATGTTTCTTTTACTTAGGATTTTTTGCTAATATCCTCTTTGTCTTATGTTGACCTTATTGCAGCACTTCCAGGCATTAAGCGCGATGACTTGACCATATCCGACGGGATGGATGTATCTGGAGAAGATTGGTCCCCTTTCTCAACTAACAGTCTTCACTTTTCGAAGGATTGCAAGCTCAGCACATCGACAGTCGGGGTGCGAGTGCTTCAAAGGTGCGTTCCTCCTGGCGATCATGACGTTAAGCCATCCACCGACGAGGAAGCCCAAGCATATGTTGAGAGTAGCTTGGCTGAATTTGCCCCGGTAAGCCTTACTATAAGTGTTGTGTTCACATGCTGTAATCATATGCTTTGCGTTGATTGTCTTGTTGTTTGGTTTGTTGTACTTAGGCTATTTCCAGGATGATGAACATGTCATCCTTTGTGTTAGAGCTTGTGCGTGAGAAGAAGGCTGCTATCCAGAAGAGCAAAGCAGTTATCTGTGAGCTCTCACAATCCGAGGAGGAGGTGCCAAACTTGAACTCCCAAGTTGCTGATTTTGATACTCGCATTGCTGCTCGTCGCGCCCATGTTGAGAAACTTGAGGCTGAGATTGCTGCTATCAAGCAGTAAATTGCGGAGAGTAGTAGCGCTCACGATGTCGTGCTTACTTCTATACGCGA
Source organism: Clarkia xantiana subsp. parviflora (assembly GCA_036873135.1). Classification (NCBI taxonomy): domain Eukaryota; kingdom Viridiplantae; phylum Streptophyta; class Magnoliopsida; order Myrtales; family Onagraceae; genus Clarkia; species Clarkia xantiana. The sequence continues at coordinate 6,088,988 of JAPTYO010000017.1, read as the reverse complement.
GGAAGCACACAAGTCGGGGATTGAGAAGGGACTTGCCGAGTATCCCAGCACAGTTGCGCATACTGCCGCCGTCCTTGCTGCCGCCAAGGCGAAGTCTTCATCTATGATTGTAGAGTTTTCCAAAGATTATATTGGCAGAGTTCGCGCACTTGCACCCGGATTTCCGTTTGAAAATCTAGGTCCTTATTCTTCTTTCGTTGTTAACCATGTTGCGGATTTACAGCGTAAAGAAGCTGAAGCGGATTCTCTCTCCGTGATATTTGGATATGGCAATGACGATATTTCAATTGATATTGACTTCATGAAGATGTTATCTTATTCTTTTGGAGATGATGTTATCTCTTGAATAGTATCATGCCGTTTTCTTTCAACATGTTGAACCCTTTGTGAACGGGTTGAAGTTATGTTGAGGCTTTTGTCCCAACCTTTATTTATGCGTTTTCTTGCATGATACTTTTTCACATTGACCTGTTTTCAATAATAATAAACAAATGATAACTTGTTAGTAATATTTCATACCTTGAGTTATCTTTGTTGTCCGTATGTGTTGGACTTGAATTATGAGATTGATCTCGTTGTTATAATGGATAAACATCCAATATTGCGACTTGCGCATTGTAGAGTGTTATTAGCGACCCTCTTGAAAAAATTTACAAGGCATGGCATGATATGTACACTTGGTACTTGTAGCATTATAGATAGTAATGTACTCGACACAGGCACTTGGCTAAACCATTTGTAACCTTGAGGTGGTTCGATCGTCTTGAGGTGGTGAGTTCTATTTCGGGTATGGCTAAACCATTTGTAACCTTGCTTGGATCCAATTTGATCTTGATTATCTCTTGAAATTGTTTACACTAGCATGCCCACCAGGTGTTTGATAAAATTCCTCCAAGAGGTTAGTTCCACAAATCGGCCAAAATTTTGGCTAAGTGCTGAAAATTTGTAAACATGGTTGTAAGTAGTAATACTCCCCTCATATATGGCGGTCATTGTCGACATGTTGCAACATTATGTAGATAGCGTTCGAACATGCTTGAAGTTGACTGTTGATAGTTGATAATTGATCATTGTTATCTCTATCCTTATAAAACACTTAGAGAATATTTCTTGATGGTTGATGTTCACTACTTGACATTCGTCGTTTGTCGTCTGTCGACTGTCGCCTGCTACCATAGAAAAACACTTAGAAATTATTTCTTGATTGTTTACGCCTGCTATCTGACGTCTGCAATCATGTAGAAATACTTGGAAAATATTTATTGATTATTGATGCTTGCTATCTGACATGTGTCGTGTGTCATGTGTCGACTGCTTACATGGTGGAATACTTAGAAAATATTTCTTGGTAGTCGACACTTATTATATGTCGACTGCTGACATAGTGGAACACTTAGAAAATATTCCCTGATAGTCAACACTTTGTCATATGTCGAATGCTAACATAGTGGAACACTTAGAAAATATTTCTTGATAGTCGACACTTTGTCATATTTTGACTGCAGACATAATGGAACACTTAAAAAATAGGGTTAAAGGTCCTTTTGGTACCAAATGTTTGCAAAAATTACACTGTTCATACCACTAGTATTTTTTCGTACCGAATTGGTACCATATGTTTCCAAACCTTACTGTTTTGGTACCTCCGTTAGGGTTCCGTCAAAAACAGCCGTTAAATGGCATGTGCCATGCACGTGACCAGCCCAAAACTTTCAGTTTTGTTACAATTTAGTCCATCTAATACATCCCTAACTTTTATTTTGTTCAATTTAGTCCTAAAACTTCAAAACCAAACTATTTTCCCAAATTGACCTAGCCGGACCTAGCCATGGGCTAGGTCCGACCCTGGGTCATGGTCGCCGGACCCAGGCGACCCCGACCCAGGGTCGGACCTAGCCCTAGGCTAGGTCCGGCTAGGTCAATTGGGACCTAACCCTAAATTGGGGCTAGGTCCCAATTGACCTAGCCGGACCTAGCCTAGGGCTAGGTCCGACCCTGGGTCGGGGTCGCCTGGGTCCGGCGACCATGACCCAGGGTCGGATCTAGCCCATGGCTAGGTCCGGCTAGGTCAATTTGGGGAAATTGTTTGATTTTGAAGTTTTAGGACTAAATTGAACAAAATAAAAGTTAGGGATGTATTAGATGGACTAAATTGTAACAAAACTGAAAGTTTTGGGCTGGTCACGTGCATGGCACATGCCATTTAACGGTTGTTTTTGACGGAACCCTAACGGAGGTACCAAAACAGTAAGGTTTGGAAACATATGGTACCAATTCGGTACGAAAAAATACTAGTGGTATGAACAGTGTAATTTTTGCAAACATGTGGTACCAAAAGGACCTTTAACCCTAAAAAATATTCCTTGATAGTCGACACTTTGTCATATGTCGACTGCTGACATAGTGGAACACAGAGAAAATATTTCTTGATAGTCGACACTTTGTCATATGTCGACTGCTGACATAGTGGAACACTTAGAAAATATTCCTTGATAGTCGACACTTGTTATCAGCCGACTGCAGACATAATGGAACACTTAGAAAATATTTCTTGGTAGTGGACACTTATTATATGTCGACTGCTAACATAGTGGAACACTTAGAAAATATTTCTTGATGTTCGACACTTTGTCATATTTTGACAGCTGACATAGTGGAACACTTAAAAAATATTCCTTGATAGTCGACACTTTTTCATATGTCGATTGCTGACATAGTGGAACACATAGAAAATATTTCTTGATAGTCGACACTTTGTCATATGTCGACTGCTGACATAGTGGAACACATAGAAAATATTTCTTGATAGTCGACACTTGTTATCAGCCGACTGCAGGCATAATGGAACACTTAGAAAATATTCATTGATATTTGACACTTGTTATCAGCCGACTGCTGACATGGTGGAAAACTTAGAAAATATTCCTTGATAGTCGACACTTGTTATCAGCCGACTGCTGACATGGTGAAACACTTAGAAAATATTACTTGATAGTCGACACTTGTTGTCAGCCAACTAATGACATAGTGGAACACTTGGAAAATATTCCTTGATAGTCGACTTTTTTTATCTGCCGACTGCTGACATAGTGGAACACTTAGAAAATATTCTTTGATAGTCGACACTTGTTATCTGCCGACTGGTAACATGGTGGAACACTTAGAAAATATTTCTTGATAGTCGACACTTCGTCATCAGCCGACTGGTGACATAGTGGAACACTTAGAAAATATTTCTTGATTGTTGGCACTTTTTCATATATCGACTGCTGCCATAGACGGCGCCAAATGTTTCGTCCTAACCCGCGCAGACTGACGGGTTGTCGAATCTTCGGGTCGATTTTTATGTAGAGTCATGTGATTGTTCGCATGTTATAGACAGCACTGCCCCTAGATTGTTAGGACGTTAAATTCATGTTATGTTTATACGCGTCCTGCCGTGTACAAGTGCTCCTTGCTCCACGCTTGTTGTCCGAACTAGCACACAGGGCAGTAACCAGCACGGAGAGGGGGGGTGCTGGTTGCGCCCTCTCCGATGCTTAAATGAGAATTCTAGAGAGAGAAAGCTAGAGAGAAGTCAGAGCTCTTAAGCCAATCTAAAGTGAAGCTAAAGAAATAATGGGAGGCCTAGGTCCCTATTTATAGGTAACCTTATAAATGATCCCGGTTTTTGTGCGGTTCGACGCCGCTTTAAAGGAAAGTATGAACCGTCGTCTGGTTTGATCAAGGTTGGCTATTGGATAACTCTAACTTGGTGTAAGAACACAAATGTAACGTGCACGCTGCAGACGACGACTCGGATCACGTCGGGTTCGGAAAATCCTGGCGCGATTCGGGTCGTCCTAGGCAATCTAGACCCCTCCGGATTGCATAGGAAATCCGGACGCGTGTGTCGCACGTCCGGACCATTTCGACCCTCGGTAACGTTTTTTTATTCTTTCTGGGTGATTTTGACGTGTTTACGAAGTCCGAAATAAAAATACGAATCCGAATTGGGCAACATCCGTCACTTGCCCCCGAATCATGTAATGGCTTGACCCTTACATGACTCTATTTTAAGATAGGATATATCCAATTTGGGCCCGATGCTGACTTCAGGTAATGGTCTATTGTCGATTAGGCACGCGAGCCTTGATTTCGCCTAACTTTATTTTTCTTGGCGAGTATTCGATATCTGCTAACAGGGTTAGTGTAACATATACGCGTACATACAACAAGACATATGCGACGTGTTGTAAATATATACAATCATGTTCATGGATGTAGATATGCATAAGAATATACTAATCACGAATGCGTTAGTAATGGATGTTAGGTTCCGAGTCTAGGGTCAACGGGCAGTCAACTCAAGTCTCGTTCCTCACTGGAGATGTTGCGGGTTTGGTGCTCTCGGGTTGTGCTGTCCTAGCTTGCATCCTTCCGTCCTTAGCTTCTCTTCTCCTCTCGCCCTGCAAGAGGGGCAATACCAGGCACAGAGGGGGGTGGTGCCTGATGAACCCTCTCCGATGCCTAAGTCAGTACGGTTTTAGAGAGATAAAGCTAGAGAGATGTCAGAGCAAAATTATGCAACTTGCCAAGTTGATCAAATGAATAGTGGAAGGGTTGTATTTATAGGCAACGGTGTCATTAAGGTGTCTTAATGACATCGTTAACCCCTAAACACAATTAATTATCCTTTAATCACATAATTAAGACCTTAAGGCACGGAGAAAGTTGGCGGAAATAAACCGAGTATGGGAGTCGCAAAACAGCGTCGGGACCCTTGGGGGGAGGAAAATCCGACCCCCAAGGGTAGGGGTTGGGTGAGGCCACCCAACCCCTCTTAGGGGAGATAGGGTTGGCTGACCCGATCTCCCCTAGGGGAGATCGGGTTGGCTGACCCGATCTCCCCTAGGGGAGGTCAGGTGTGGCCACCCGACCTCACCTAGGTGAGTCTAACTTGGCCGGACGAGCGCTTCGGCCTCGTCCGGACCGTTGGTGTTTTCGCGAAGTGTTCGGGTTGAAGTTTTGATTTGCAATCGTTAACGGGGTAATCAAAATGAGACAAAACGGGAGTCAACGGGTTCAATTTGGGTGTATATCCATCACATGCCCTCGAGTCAACCAATGGCCGAACCCTTGATTGACTCTATTTTAGGATGGTATGACACGCGCAATTTGAAACCGGGTTTTTACCTTCTTGTCCGAATGCTTACTTACCCATGGATGTGTGCCTCTGACTCTGCCCCCTATCTTATAAGATAGAGGAATTGTAAAAGTCAGAATAGCACGGACACGTGTCTAAGCACGCGTCCGTCTGAGGTGGGAATAATAAATCTATCCTTGCTACAGGCGTATACTCGAAAAATACACGCTTGCATAGGGATGCAATACGAATACAACTAGGCGATTCAGGCTTCAATTTCATGTCGGGATTCACCTAAGTGGAGAAAAACTTAATTTTGGTTTAAAATTTTTCTAAGTATGGGATGCTCAAGAATAAACCTATGGGATGTTAACTATGGTGAGTGTGAGTTTAACCGTGGTTAATGGGAACTAGTTTTTGAATCTGTCCCTTAAAATTTTCCTTTCTAAGAATCAACGGTGTTGATTTGGCGGCTTTGGAAAAACCCTAATCCTTTGTACTATAAAAGGGTAAGTGATTACCTCATTCTCGTTGTCCTTTTCTCTTCTTTTCTTTTTGACGGTGGGATTTCTGGTCGGACTTATTTCTCGGGGCGCGCGTCGCATTGAGGTACGTGTCTTTTCTCTTGTGTAAGCATTGCTTTTGGGGGACTTAATCCCGCTTCTCCCTCAATCGTTTCCTTACTTGTCTCGTTTTTGATTTGTGGGTCTTCATGGTAATATAGTCCTGTTTGATTCGTCCTTTTTCCATCTTCTTGCCCCCATGTTTCCACTTACTGGTGCGCGGGGTCTTCTATATTGGGATTATGACTATCTCCCTTTGCCCCCTGTCTCTGCCTGTTGGCCAGTGGGGTCTCTCTATGCTGGGGGTTATAACTATCTCCCACTGCCCCCCTGCCCCTGCTTATTGGCCGGTGGGGTCTCTCTATACCCTCTTTCTATTCTTACCTTTTGATTCTGTATTTGTCGTTTTAGGAGAGTGAGTTTCCTCTTGTCCCTACTATCCCCTTTCTGTTTTTCTTGGGCTGAGCTTGCGTTTTTTCGATCGACAGATTTCCCCGTTGATTGATGAGGAGTAAGAGGCCGGTACGGGTGGGAGTAGTTAACTCCGGGACCGGACCTTCGATTGCAAAAAGATCGGGTTTTTATGGTGCGGGGAGGTGTCCTCTAATTGGAGGTAAGGGCGGTGGTGATGTTAGGGTACCATCTTCTTTCTATATTGATGCCCCCCAATCGAGGGTCCGGGAGCCATCTTTTCCTTCTTCTTTGTTTGGTAAGTCCTCGAATGTCTGAGTTCCCTTAGTGTATATTGGTGTTTACTCCATACCTTGTTGTAGGTAGACTTCGTCTTCCGCGTTTGAGTCGGAAGGAGTTGTCTCGTCCTCCTGTTGATGGAATTGTTGGGTCTGAATGGGCGCCTTATTATGGGCGTGGGGCTCGTTTTGACAACCAATCTTCTTTGCAAACTCCTGAGGTTGGAGTTCGTGTTCTGCAGTCTGCTGTTCCTCCTGTTGATCGTGTGTCCCCTTTTAAAGGGTCGGAGGCTACTTATGAATTGGCTCGTGATGTGTTGGCTCACTATACTGCTGTAACTTTTCTTAGCCGTGTTATCCCTTAGGACATTTCTCTTTCGTACTTTATCTGTCTCATCCTTTGTTTTTGTCGCAGGGTATTGCCGACCTTGTTAATTTGTCCACCCTTGTTATTGATCTTGCTGAGGAGAAAAAGGTGCACGAGGACACTTGTGTCTCCCTTAACTCCAAACTTTTTAGTTGTTTGGAGCATTGTCGTATCACAGATTTACAGTGCCGAGATTTGGAGAGTCGTATTGCCCTTCTTAAAGAAGAGATTGAAACCTTAAGACAAAAGTCTTATCGTGATGAAGTACTTCGGGTTGCTGAGTTGGTGTGCCTTGAGGAGATGTTTCGTGTGGAATCGAAAGGGTGTGCTATCGCTGAGTATAAGGCTTCTTCCTCTTATCAGGCTGCTATCGATGTTCGCTGCTCTGTGGCTAAGCGTATTTCTTTAAAGGCGATTCTCGAGCGTATGTACATGATTGCTCCTGACTTTCCTTTTTCTCAGCTTGGTGATTTGTCTGACTTCGCTGTTAAGCATGTTGCTAAGATGAGGAAGTAGTATACCTATCTCTTTTGGTAATCTCGCGGGTTTGTGACTTGGAGTTCTTCTTGTGGTGTCTTCTTACTACTGCTTTTTGTTTGTGGGTTGTGGTTGTCTTTAGAGTTTGAAACTCCACATTTCCCAGTTTTGCCATCTTTGTTTGATGCACTTGTCTTTACTCATGGTTTATATAGCAGGGTGATTATCTCTCTTCTTATGATATCTCCCTGTGCCTTGGTGTGTGGTTCTTTGGTTATGGACCCTTCCTTTGGTGTGTCTCCTTTACTTATCCTTCTTTTGAATTTTCCTTCATGCCTTACCTGCTATTTCATCAAGAAAAGACATTATGTGTTCTTCATATCACTTTACTTTGAATTTACTTTCTCATGGGATCCTTCTCAGTATGGTGTACTGCCCTCTTCTGATACCCTTTGAATGGTATGTATGGGATTGCTAGACCAAAGATACTCTCTTGGTAAGCGTCGAATCTGTTCAAGAGACAGGCTCTCGGAGGGCACTTAACGTTTCACAGGATAAGCTCCCGGAGGGCACAGGTTAGACCAAAGATACGCTCCTGGTGGGCGTCGAAATCTGTTCACGAGACTGTCTCTCGGAGGGCACTTAACGTTTCACAGGATAGGCTCCCGGAGGGCACAAGTTAGACCAAAGATACGCTCCTGGTGGGCGTCGAAACTGGTAGTTTGAAATCTACCTCAAGATACGCTCTTGGGGGCGTCGAATCTGGTAGTGTTTTTTCTACCTCAAGATACGCTCTTGGGGGCGTCGAATCTGGTAGGTTGCAAATCTACCTCAAGATACGCTCCTGGGGGCGTCGAAATTCGTAGTTTTTGGAAACCACTCTCAAGATACGCTCTTGGTGCGTCGAAGGTCGTAGTATAGAAACTACTCTCAAGTTACGCTATTGGGGGCGTCGAAGGTCGTAGTATGAACACTACTCTCAAGATACGCTCTTGGGGGCGTCGAAATTCGTAGTTTTTGGAAACCACTCTCAAGATACGCTCTTGGGGGCGTCGAAGGTCGTAGTATTGAAACTACTCTCAAGATACGCTCTTGGGGGCGTCGAAGGTCGTAGTATTGAAACTACTCTCAAGATACGCTCTTGGGGGCGTCGAAATTCGTAGTTTTTGGAAACTACTCTCAAGATACGCTCTTGGGGGCGTCGAAGGTCGTAGTACTGAAACTACTCTCAAGATACGCTCTTGGGGGCGTCGAAGGCGTTGTTGACTTGATATCATATCTGTGTAAGGATAACTCAACGATTATATCACCATATTCATTGGAAAATACTTTTGAAGGAACTCCTATTCCCTTAAGAGCATCCATGTTTTTGGTACACATGGGGTGCCTTGGGGAGGTCAAGACACCCTTTGGGGGAAATTAAGGATAGTGTAGAGTTGGAGTAACTTCTTGAGTTCTCCTTCTCAAAAGTTGTTTTTGGAAAACTTAAACAATTATATATAATGACCTGAAATAACTTCAAGGATATGGTCTTTTGCTTGTGCTTTCTTCTTAGACGTAGTACTTCTTTAGGTGTTCCCCACTGAAGGTGTTTGTGGAGATATACCCATCCCCATCCTCGAGGCGGTAAGCATTTGCGTATGGAACCGACGCTATCTTATATGGCCCTTCCCACTTTGGAGATAATTTTCTGACTTGGTCTAAGTGTGAGAACTCGTTATGTGGAATTGCCTCTCTTTGACTTGGCGGTTGTAATATCTTGCGGATACTAAGTGCATTCGGGCATGTGCTTCTTCTGAATTCCATCTTTTATCCTCCACCAGGTCTAAGTCTAAGAGCCTTGCTTTTTTGTTCTCATGCTCTTCGAAGTACGTGGTTCTTAGGGATGATACCGCCATTTCTGCTGGTGCCACCGCTTCGGTCCCGTATACTAGGCCAAATGGTGTTTTTCCTGTGGCTATCTTTGGTGTTGTCCGCACTGCCCATAGAACATTTTCCAGCTCATCTACCCAACTTTCCTTGGTAGCATGAAGTCGTTTCTTTAGGCCGTCTAGCACTATTTTGTTTGCCGACTCTACTTGTCCGTTTGTCTGAGGGTGCTTTACTGATGCGAAGCGGTGCTCTATATTCAGCCTTTCGCAATACCACTGCAGTTTCTTGCTCTTGAATTGTGGTCCATTGTCACTTATTATTGCTTTTGGCACCCCGTACCTCGAGACAATGTGAGATTGAATAAAATTGACGACTTGGTCGTCTGTTGTCTTTCCCATTGCCTTTGCTTCTATCCACTTGGAGAAGTAATCTATTACTACTATTATGCAAATTTTCTGGCCTTTTGTTCTTGGTAGGGGGCCTATCAGATCAATCCCCCATTGTGAATGGCCAAGCTCCCGAGATGGAGCTTAGCTTTGCTGCTGGGGCTGTTATATTTCTGGAGTACCTTTGGCAGTGATCACATTTTTGCACCAAGTCTGTTGCTTCTTTGCTCATTGATGAGTATCCTAGATTGTAGACTTTCCGGATTATTGATCGTGCTCCTTCATGGCACCCCACATCTCCTTCATGGAGTTCTGCAAGTATTCTCTCTGTTTCTGGGTATGTTATGCATTTGAGGAAGGGTGTGGAGTACCCTTTCTTGTAGAGTTCATTATCCATCACTGCATAATTTCTAGCCATCCTTTCGATCTTGACTACCTCCACCTTATCCTTTGGGAGCTTTCCTTCCATGATGTATTGACGCATTGGCGTCATCCAGGCTTCTGCTTCATCTATTACTAGAACCTCCATTTGTTCTATTGCTGATTGCATTCTTTGCTCTACAAAGTGAACTTCTTTGCCTGCTTCTATCCCTAGGGCTAGTTTACTTAAGGCGTCTGCCTCTTGGTTTTGTTCTCTTGGGACTGACTCAATGTCGAAGCTTTGGAAGCTCTTTATTAGGTCCCTGGCTTGCTGCAAGTACTTCTGCATGTTTTCGGACTTTGCAGTGTAGATTCCTTTCACTTGATTGACAACTAGTTGAGAATCGCACTTAACTCTTAGGTGCTTTGCCCCTACTCCTTTGGCTATTCTCAGGCCTGTTATCAGTGCTTCGTATTCAGCCTCATTGTTCGTTGCCTTAAAGGTGAGTGCCATGGCATAGCGCAGAGGTGTATCGCTGTTTGGTGGGTATAGTAAGAGGCCTGCACCTGAACCTCCCCCGTTGGATGACCCATCGGTATGCATCTCCCATAATTCTTCTAGCTGTTTCTCCTGACTACTACTTGCCTCGCTTGTAGTTTTGACTTCTCCCAAGTCTTTGTCTGGATTAATTCCGGTGAATTCGGCAATAAAATCTGCTAGAACCTGCCCCTTTATGGCTGTTCTAGGGGCAAAGTGAATACGAAACTCGCTTAGCTCAATTGCCCATTTTGTCAGTCTTCCCGATGTGTCTGGTCTTTGGAGGAGGTGTTTCAATGGTTGGTCCGTGAGGACTGTTACTTCATGCCCATGAAAATACGGTCTCAACTTTCTTGCTGATATAATCAGTGCATAGAGGTACTTTTCTATTGGCAAGTAGTTGATCTCATACGTTGCCAACGTTTTACTTACGAAGTATACCGGCAATTGTGCAGCGTTTTCTTCTTTTATTAGCACTGAGCTTACTGCCACGTTGCTCACGGAGATGTAGAGGTAGAGGGGCTCCCCTGGTGTAGGCTTTGCTAGGGGTGGTAGTGTCTTTAGATGTTGTTTGAGTTGCTGGAAGGCTTCTTCACATCTTGGTGTCCACTCGAATTTCTTATTTGCCCTTAGTACCTCAAAGAAAGGTAATGCCTTGTCTCCTATTTTGGATAGGAATCTGTTAAGAGCTGCCAACCTCCCGTTCAGTCGTTGAACCTCTTTGTGCTTCGTAGGTGACTGCATTTCTTCAATTGCCTGTAGTTTTTTGGGGTTTACCTCTATGCCTCGCTGACTTACCATGAATCCTAAAAATTTCCCTGATTGTACCCCAAATGCACACTTTTTCGGGTTTAGGCGGACTTGGTACTGCCTCATTCTCTCAAACGTTGAGCGAAGGTTCTCCACATGGTCTTTCTTCTCTTTGGATTTGACGATCATATCGTCCACGTATGCCTCCATTGTCTTTCCTATCATGTCCCCGAAGATTTTGTTGACCATTCTTTGGTATGTCGCTCCAGCATTTATGAGTCCGAAGGGCATCACCGTGTAATGGTATATCTCGCTATCAGCGTAGAATGCTGTGTGAGGGGCGTCCTCAGGGGCCATTTTTATCTGGTTGTATCCTGAGTATGCATCCATGAAGCTCATTAGTTGGTGACCTGATGTTGCATCCACTAACTGATCTATTCTTGGTAGTGGATATGAGTCCTTAGGGCATGCTTTGTTTAGGTCGCGATAATCGATGCACATTCTCCAACTTCCTCCTGCCTTCTTTACCAGTACTGGGTTTGCCACCCATGTTTGGAATCTAATCTCCTTGATGAAATTTTCCTTCAATAGCTTTTCCACTTCTTCCTGGATAGCTATCTTTTTGCTTCCTCCCATTGGCCTTACCTTTTGTGTTATTGGTCGCGTTGCCGCGTCTATATTGAGCTTGTGTGAGATTACTTCTTCTGATATTCCTGGCATATCGCTTGGTGACCAGGCGAACAGATCCTTGTATTCCCTTAGTAAAGCTACTAAGTGGTTTTCCTCTTCCTGAGATAAGGCAGTCCCGATTTTTGCCTTCCTATCGGGTTCTTCTATGAGTATTTCTTTTATTCCTCCATGGGGGCTGGTCTTCCGTGATCTTCTCTTGGGTCCTCATCTACTAGTAGGACTTCTCTTGTTTTCTTCTTCTTGCTTAGTGCGATCCTTGCACATTTCCTTGCTACCTTCTGGTTACCCTTTACTTCCCCTATTCCTTGGCCTGTGGGGAATTTCATTTTCTGATGTAGTGTTGATGGTACCATACCCCACTTGTTGATTGTAGTGGTACCCAGGACTCCATTGTATTCCTCCATTTCTTCTGTGATGAAGAAGGGGACATCGATCTTTAGCTGCCTCTGGCCTATGCCCAATGTCACGGGTAATGTGACTGCCCCCAGTGGGTATGTTGGCTCTCCTGAAAATCCCACCAAGGGGGAGTGAACCTGTTTTATGCTACTTGGCCTCACTCCCAGTATGTTGAGGACCTTCTTGCTAATGATGTTAGGTGAGCTTCCACTGTCTACCAGGATTCTTCCAATGTCCATATCCGTGATCTTCATTGTTATGACTAGGGCATCCTTGTTGTCTGGTAACACATGCTCCATGTCTCTTCTTGAAAATTGTATTACATCTTCTCTCTTTCCTTCTGCTTGTTCGTCCTTTGGTTTATGGTCCTCTAATTGTGCCATATACGCTTCTCTAGCATTCGCTGACTCTCCTCCAGCTCCATAACCTCCATGAATGACATATACGCTTGCCATCTGGCTGGTGATAATTAGGCTTTCTATTCGAAACCCACGGACGGCGCCAAGTGTTAGGTTCCGAGTCTAGGGTCAACGGGCGGTTGACTCAAGTCTCGTTCCTCACTGGAGATGTTGCGGGTTTGGTGCTCTCGGGTTGTGCTGTCCTAGCTTGCGTCCTTCCGTCCTTAGCTTCTCTTCTCCTCTCGCCCTGCAAGAGGGGCAATACCAGGCACAGAGGGGGGGGGGGGGGTGGTGCCTGATGAACCCTCTCTGATGCCTAAGTCAGTACGGTTTTAGAGAGATAAAGCTAGAGAGATGTCAGAGCAAAATTATGCAACTTGCCAAGATGATCAAATGAATAGTGGAAGGGTTGTATTTATAGGCAACGGTGTCATTAAGGTGGCTTAATGACATCGTTAACCCCTAAACACAATTAATTATCCTTTAATCACGTAATTAAGACCTTAAGGCACGGAGAAAGTTGGCGGAAATAAACCGAGTATGGGAGTCGCAAAACAGCGTCGGGGCCCTTGGGGGGAGGAAAATCCGACCCCCAAGGGTAGGGGTTGGGTGAGGCCACCCAACCCCTCTTAGGGGAGATCGGGTTGGTCCACCCGATCTCCCCTAGGGGAGATCGGGTTGGCTGACCCGATCTCCCCTAGGGGAGGTCGGGTTGGTCCACCCGATCTCCCCTAGGGGAGATCGGGTTGGCTGACCCGATCTCCCCTAGGGGAGGTCGGGTTGGCTGACCCGATCTCCCCTAGGGGAGGTCGGGTGTGGCCACCCGACCTCACCTAGGTGAGTCTAACTTGGCCGGACGAGCGCTTCGGCCTCGTCCGGACCGTTGGTGTTTTCGCGAAGTGTTCGGGTTGAAGTTTTGATTTGCAATCGTTAACGGGGTAATCAAAATGAGACGAAACGGGAGTCAACGGGTTCAAATTGGGCGTATATCCATCAATGGACGTACCCGACACGCGCGTGACGAGTGTGGTAATTAAGATGTACATGATGCAATGGCGTGTTATTGATAATAAAATCATGCAATCGATTATGTGATGATGAAAATATGGATCATGGATTAAGATAAATAAATCATGGATGTATAGCATACGAGCATGATTGTACATGTCGAGTCTAAAAAATGATGTGTGTTGTAACAAGGATGTAAAAACACTTAGTCATGCCACTAGGGACTTGTAAAAAATAGAGAGGAATCAAGGGTTACTAATTGGTACAAACACCATTAGTGGAAATAGGAGAGAGAATTTCCATAAACCTCCACACTTAGTAGTTTTTAGAATTACTCTAATTTCTTGAAGGAGAAGAAACCTTGGTGTAGCAAACTTGGGTGCTAAATCAAATTGGTCGGCCACATTAAATCACCATCACGGCGATGGGAGAATGGTGAGGAGTCATGGCGGCACAAGGGCAGCTCGTGGTGGCAGGGGCGTCGCGTGGCATCCACGGCGATGGCGCGTGGAATTTTTCGGGTATGGCTAAACCATTTTTAATCTTGCTTGGATCCAATTTGAACTTGATTATCTCTTGAAATTGTTTACACTAGCATGCCCACAAGGTGTTTGATAAAATTCCTACAAGAAGTTAGTTCCACAAATCGCCTAAAATTTTGGCTAAGTGCTGAAAATTTGTAAACATGATTTTAAGTAGTAATACTCCCCTCATGTATGGTGGTCATTGTCGACATGTTTCACCATGATGTAGATAGCGTTCGAACATGCTTGATGTTGATTGTTGATAGTTGATAATTGATCGTTGTTATATCCTTCATGATAAAACACTTAGAGAATATTTCTTGATGGTTGATGTTCAGTACTTGACATTCGTCGCATGTCGTCTGTCAACTGTCGCCTGCTACTATAGCAAAACACTTAGAAATTATTTTTTGATTGTTGACGCTTGCTATCTGATGTCTACCATCATAGAGAAATACCTGGAAAATATTTCTTTATTGTTGATGCTTACTATCTGACATGTGTTGTGTGTCATGTGTCGACTGCTGACATGGTGGAACACTTAGAAAATATTCCTTGGTAGTCTACACTTGTTATATGTCGACTGCTGACATAGTGGAACACTTAGAAAATATTCCTTGATAGTCGACACTTTTTCATATGTCGACTTCTGACATAGTGGAACACTTAGAAAATATCATTGATAGTCGACACTTTGTTATATGTCAATTGCTGACATAGTGGGACACTTAAATAATATTCCTTGATAGTCGACACTTTTTCATACGTCGACTGCTGACATAGTGGAACACTTAGAAAATATTGTTGATAGTCGACACTTTGTCATATGTCAACTACTGACATAGTGGAACACTTAGAAAATATTCCTTGATAGTCGACACTTGTTATAAGCCGACTGCTGACATAATTGAACACTTTGAAAATATTCCTTGATAGTCGACACTTGTTATCTGCCAACTGCTGACATGGTGGAACACTTAGAAAATATTCCTTGATAGTCGACACTTGCTATCAGCCGACGGCTGACATGGTGGAACACTTAGAAAATATTCCTTGATAGTCGACACTTGTTATCAGCCCTACTGACTTGGTCAAACACTTAGAAAATATTCCTTGATAGTCGACACTTGTTATCAGCTGACTGCTGACATAGTGGAACACTTAGAAAATATTCATGATAGTCGACACTTGTTATCTGCCGACTGCTGACATAGTGGAACACTTAGAAAATATTCCATGATAGTCGACATTTGTTATGTGCTGACTAATGACATGGTGGAACACTTAGAAAATATTTCATGATAGTCGACACTTTGTCATCAGCCGACTGCTGACATAGTGGAACACTTAGAAAATATTTCTTGATAGTCGTCACTTTTTCATATGTCGACTGCTGCCACAGACGGTGCCAAATGTTTCTTCCTAACCCGCGCAGCTGACGGGTTGTCGAATCTTCGGGTTGATTGTTATGTAGTGTCATGTGGTTGTTACAGATAGCACTGGCCCAGAGTGTTAGGACGTTATCTTCTTGTTATGTTTATACGCTTCCTGCCTTGTACACGCGCTCCTTGCTCCACGCTTGTCGTCCGAACCTGCACACAGGGCAGTAACTAGCACGGAGAGGGGAGGGGGGTGGTTGGTGCTGGTTGCGCCCTCTCCGATGCTTAAATGAGAATTCTAGAGAGAGAAAGCTAGAGAGAAATTAGAGCTCCTAAGCCAATCTCAAGGGAAGCTAAAGAAATAATGGAGGCCTAGGTCCCTCTTTGAAGGCAACCTTAGAACCGATCCCGGTTTTTGTGCAGTTCGACGCCGGTTTAAAGGAAAGTATGAACCGTCGTCTGATTTGATCAAGGTTTGCTATTAGAAAACTCTATCTTGGTGTAAGAACACAAATGTAACGTGCACGCTGCAGACGACGACTCGGATCACGTCGGGTTCGGACAATCTCGGCGCGATTCAGGTCGTCTTGGGCAATCCGGACCTCTGGATTGCTATGCCAATCCGGAGGTCCGGTCCGGATGAGTGTGTCGCACGTTCGGAGCGTTTCGACCCTCGGTAACGTGTTTTTATTCTTTCTAGGTGATTTTGACGTGTTTCCGAAGTCCGGAATGTAAAAACGAATCCGAATTGGGCATATATCCATCAAGTATGGTCTCCACAGTAAAACCTCTGATCGATTCTTGGCAGGGACAAATCTCTGGAGTGTTTTCTCAAAGCAAACTGGAACACCCTTGGTGGTCAAGGTGGTTCGACCGAAACTAGTATGTGTTGGGAGGAGGGTTTTCTCTCAAATTACCACAAAGGAGGAATTGTGAATTATCGTAATAAAACCACTAACACTCCCTATTTATAGGAGGAGAAAAGTGGACAAAAGTCCAATTTGCCCACTCCTAACTTTCGGCAGGCGCCTTGGTGTATAAGGGAGGCCCAATTTTGGGTCTTTCATGTCAATTGGGATTTGAGTCTAGCCAAATTTCCCTAATGTGACATTTACTAACTTGTCTTAGATAACATATACATATTAATGGGCTTCCATTTACGGCGCCCAGTCACCGTATGCTAAAACCTTTCAATCTAATCTATTATAGCTTTGATCCTGTTGAGATTTGGGCCCTGGTCGAGTTGGGCTTCTGGTTTGCAAGCTGGATTTTGGTTTCTGCTGGGCTTTTCTAGTTTTTCTGTTCTGTTTTTTTTCTGGACCATTTTGTTATTTACGGTTGTATTGTATTTGTTAGTTTAGGTCCTTCTTTGAGCATTGTAAAACGTTTGTGGTCTTTTGATCATATTGTATTTTTCTCACACCATTTAAGGTCTGAGATTCAGGAAGAGGAGCACCAGATGAAGGAATTGCTCCTGAGACGCCTGGAATTCCTTCTCATCAGTTTTCTGCTAGGGTTTCATATTCTGTTCTGCCACTAGATTTTAGATGGTATCAGAGCTTTCCGGCGAGATTTTCCCTCGTCTTTTCGATCCTATGTCCACCTTCTGACCTCCTTCGTCGTTGCCTTGGAGATTCCCGAGACGAACGACGTTTCGACTTCCACCAGATTCGTGCCCTGACGATCCTTATTCTCCTTCAAGATGTCAAAGGAGATTGAAGAATCATATGAAGGAAAGTCCGTTTCCACCGATTTGTTGAGTAAGGAATATCGTGACGCCATGGCTACGGTAGATTCGTTCCACCCTCTCTTTTTGCATGCTAGTGATAATCCGTCTGCTCGCATGACTCCGATCGTTCTTACTGGCCAAGAGAATTACGCGAAGTGGAGCCGTGCGATGCGTTTTCTCTTGACTGGGAAGAACAAATTTGGCTTCGTTTCTGGTTCTTGTATGAGGAGTAGTTTTGATCCTGTTTTTCATGAACTGTGGGATCGTTGCAACGCTGTTGTATTTGGCTGGATTATGAACTCTATATCTGAAGATTTGGCTAGTTCTATTATGTACTCAGAGGATGCTCTCACTGCTTGGAGAGATTTGCGTCAAAGATTTTTAAAGGCAAATGGTTCGAGGAAATACCAACTCCACAGAGAGATTGTTATGACTCGTCAAAATCTTGATTCTATTTCGGTTTTTTTCACCAAGCTGAGACTCCTCTGGGCTGAATTTGACTCTGTTTGCGATTTACCTCACATTTCTGGTGATGATTTCAAGAAACATATTGATCATAAGGACAACCTTAGGTTGTTCTAATTTTTGATGGGACTCAATAATAGTTATTCCAATGTGAGAAGCAGCCTGTTACTATGGGATCCCCTTCCAACTGTTAATCAGGCCTACAATCTCCTCATCCAAGAGGAAAGCCAAAAGGGGATCTCATCTGACATTGCTGGTTCTGCTGATCTCATCTCTGGTAATGCAGTTGACAGGAATGAGAAGGCTAAGGGAAACCCTAACCTTGAGTGCAGTTTTTGCCATAAGAAGGGACACAGATATGAACGTTGTTTTGCTCGAGGATGTGATTTCTGTGGCAAGAAGGGACATGCTAAGGATAATTGCTTCAAGAACAAGGAACAACAGATGAATAAGGGGATTCAGCCAAAAGCAAACATCAGTGGATCTGCAACCCCTGAGGAGGAAGGCAATCTGTCTGGTGTTGTGCCATCTGGAATCACCTTTACCAAGGAGCAATTTGAGAGATTCTTGCACACTATGGGAGCTGCTGGTAGGACTGCCCCAATAGCAGGTGCTGCCACTGCTCCCACAGAAGGAGTTGTTGATAAGTCTGGTATATCCTTACACACAATTTCTTATGATTTGCATGATAATTGGATATTAGATACAGGAGCTACCAATCACATGTGTGCTAGGAAAGATTGGCTTGTTGATTTAAATTCTGCTTCTGGAAACAAAGTGTTTTTTCCTAATGGTAATTTTTCCAACATTAAAGGAATTGGGAGTTATATTTTTAACCAGGATAAAAGGTTGTCTAATGTTTTATATGTTCCTGATTTTAAATACAATTTGCTATCTGTTTCTAAGTTGGCCAGTGAACATAATTGTATTGCAACCTTTTACCCAAATTTTGCCATTCTGCAGGACCTCTCAAATGGGAAGGTCTTGGGGACTGGGAGTGAAAGCATGGGGCTATATTTTTTCAAATCTTGTACAAGTACTGGATCTTTTGCTGGTAGTGTTGTAGAAAATAAGTCCTTCCTTTGGCACAAAAGGTTTGGACATGCTTCCCTAAAGGTTTTACAACACCTTGACAGTACAATCTTTTCTGAACACAAGTGTACTTCCTTTGATAATTGTGAAATATGCCCCAAGGCAAAGATAATAAGAAATCCTTTTCCCAATTCCAATTCTAGAGCAGATGAAATACTTGACCTAGTACACTGTGATGTATGGGGGCCCTATCATTCCCCAACACATGATGAAAAAAGATATTTTCTGACCTTGGTGGATGATCATTCTCGTTTTACTTGGATATACCTGATGCAATTCAAGTCTGATGTTTCTGTTGTTTTGAGATTCTTTATTGCAAAGTGGAAAATCAATTTGGGAAATGTGTTAAATGCTTTCGAACAGATAATGGAGGTGAATTTTTTAATGAGCATGTTAACACTCTTTTTTCCCAAAAGGGTATTCTACATCAAAGCTCTTGTTCCTACACACCTCAGCAGAATGGCAGAGTGGAAAGGAAACATAGGCATCTTTTAGAAGTAGCCAGGGCCCTAAAACTCCAAAGCTTCTTACCAAATTCATTCTGGGGAGAATGTGTCTTGACTTCTTGTTACTTGATAAACCTCATGCCAACAAACATTTTAAAAGGGAAATCCCCAGTAGAAATTTTAATGAGGAAGAAGCCTGTCTTTACTCATTTAAGGGTCTTTGGTTGCCTCTGTTTTGCTAAGAATTTAGTTGTGACTGACAAGCTTTCTTCAAGGGGCATTGCCTCTGTTTTTTTGGGCTATTCTGAAACACAAAAGGGATACAGATTGTATGATTTAGAAAATCAAAATTTTTTTGTCAGTAGAGATGTGAAATTCATTGAAAATGTCTTCCCTTTTCAAGATAGAAAGCTTGATCAGATGCCTATTTTCTTTGAACATGATTACTTTGAGGATTCTGATTCTGTCCCTCATATTGAGCCTAATGATTCCACTTTACCTCTTACTGAGAAGATTGATCTTTCTACATCAAATGATGGATCTCCTGGTTCTGATGATGTTATTCCATATGATGAGGATATTAATCCTTCTGATGGTGTTCTTGTTGATACTAATGATACTGAGCCTACAGTTCAAGTTAACAGGTTTGGTAGGACCATCAGACCCCCTATATGGAGAAAGGATTATGTTTCTACTTGCTCTCTTAATGAATATTCTATTCACAAGTATATTTCTTATGATGGATTGTCCAATTCCTACCAAACCTATCTGACCTCTTTTTCTGAGATTGTTGAACCAGAAAGTTATACAGAGGCTGCAGATAATCCATGTTGGGTACAGGCAATGAAAAATGAAGTCCAAGCTTTGGAAGAGAATGGAACATGGGAATTGGTGCCTTTGCCTAAGGGTAAGACTGCCATTGGTTGTAAGTGGGTTTACAAACTGAAATATAATTCTGATGGTAGTTTAGAGAGATATAAAGCTAGACTTGTAGCCAAGGGATATAAACAAAAACATGGAATTGATTAACATGAAACCTTCTCCCCTGTGGTTAGAATGAATACTGTCAGGACTGTCTTAGCTTTGGCTTCTATTTTTAAATGGCCTCTATATCAAATGGACGTTTTTAATGCCTTTTTACAAGGAGATTTACAGGAGGAGGTTTATATGACAGTTCCTGAGGGTTTTGGTAATCATGGGGGGGTTGGTCTGTAGATTACTCAAATCCCTTTATGGCTTGAAGCAGGCCAGTAGGCAATGGAACCTCAAACTGACTGATGCTTTGGTTAATGGTGGTTTTAAACAATCAAAGCATGACTATTCTCTGTTTATCAAACATGCTGGTGACAAATTTGCCCTTGTATTGGTTTATGTGGATGATTTACTCATCACTGGGAATTGTTCTGATCTCATTTCTGAGTTGAAGCAGGTTTTGACAACAAATTTTAAGATGAAAGATTTGGAAGAACTGAGGTATTTTTTGGGTATTGAAATTCTTAGGTCTTCTGAAGGTATTATCCTTTCCCAAAGGAAGTATGCACTTGATCTCATTTCCTCTGTTGGTCTTTCTGCTGGTAAGGTAGCCAAAACTCCTATGGAGTTGAATTTGAAACTGACTACCAAATTGTATGATGATCATTTGAAAATGAATCAGTTTGATAAACCCCTAAGTGATGTCATTAGTTATAGGAGACTGATAGGGAAACTTCTATACTTGACAATAACTAGGCCTGACATCAGTTTTGCTGTTAGACATATGAGTCAGTTTATGCAGGATCCAAAGCAGTCACACTGGGATGCTGAATGAGGATTGTCAGGTATGTAAAAAGGGAAGTTGGTAAAGGTATTTTTCTGGACTCTAAATCTTCTACTGAGTTAATTGCTTACTGTGATTCAGATTGGGGTAGTTGCTTGGAGACTAGGAGGTCTGTAACAGGTTTCTGTGTTAAATTGGGTAATTCCTTAATTTCATGGAAAGTGAAAAAACACTCCACCGTCTCCAAATCTTCTGCTGAATCTGAATATCGCAGTATTAGTGATTTGCTCAAAGAGGTCTTGTGGCTTAGGGGCTTGTTGACTGAGTTGGGGTTTCCTCAGCTTGGTGCAACGAAAATGTTTTGTGATAATGAGGCTGCTGTGAAAATAGCAACGAATCCAGTTTTTCACGAGAGAACTAAACATATTGAGATTGACTGTCATATGGTTCGTGAAAAAATTATTGAGAATGTTGTGAAGTTGTGCTCAATCAAAACTGAAAACCAGGAAGCTGACATTTTTACCAAGGTTTTGGCAGGAAAACAGCATTACTTTCTATCAGGAAAGCTGGGAATGAAGAATGTTTTTAAAGGAGTTGAGGGTGAAGTGTCTGATACAGAAGATTAAGAGCAGTCTGCCAGGAATCCAGCTTGAGGGGGGGTGTTGAGATTTGGGCCCTGGTCGAGTTGGGCTTCTGGTTTGCAAGCTGGATTTTGGTTTCTGCTGGGCTTTTCTAGTTTTTCTGTTCTGTTTTTTTTCTGGACCATTTTGTTATTTACGGTTGTATTGTATTTGTTAGTTTAGGTCCTTCTTTGAGCATTGTAAAATGTTTGTGGTCTTTTGATCATATTGTTTTTTTCTCACACCATTTAAGGTCTGAGATTCAGGAAGAGGAGCACCAGATGAAGGAATTGCTCCTGAGACGCCTGGAATTCCTTCTCATCAGTTTTCTGCTAGGGTTTCATATTCTGTTCTGCCACTAGATTTTAGAGATCCATGTTATGCTCTGTTTGAAATTTGATGAAGGGTATCTGGGAGAAAACGATTCTTGTTTAATTAATTGTTTGTATGTTTGCTTCTTCCTTTTTGCGGTCTAAACTTACATTTCGAGGAGGTCATATAAAGGTTTTATTCTTCACATGCTTGCTCTAAAGGTACCCTTTCATCTGTAGTTTTTGTAACATGTTGTCAGTTAGACGGCTGCGGCAACACGGGAAAATTAGCTTAACAACAAGACTAAAAATTAGGTGAAAAAATTCTATACATACGCATTTGATGGAAGGAGAAAAACGAGGTAAGATTAATATGGTATCTAAATTTTATTTGTATATTACTCGCTATTGTATATAGCTGATGATGATTCTATTAGGGAATAATATGATATTAGAAAAATATATATATTATATTCTATATAGTTTTATTAGGAATAGATATATTTTCAATATATTATTAGATTATGTTTCCTTATTATAATGTTATAAATTTAGTCTTGTATACGTAGACAAACCTAAACAAGATCAATAATATAATTTTCCCTAAACAAGATCAATTAGGGCTGAGCATGGGACGGATGGGCGGGCTTTTTCTAAAAAATGGCCCAAGCCCTAAAACTAGGGCCGCTTAATGGCTGTCCCGAGCCCTATCCCGAGCCCTAGCTAGTAGGAAAAGGCCCGCCCGCCACGGGCCTACAGGGACTAGGGACAAATGGGACAAACCCAAATTCCCATCCAAGTTCAAAAAAAAAATCATACTCAATTTACTTAAACCATAACCAAACACAGAACATCAACAAAATTCACCATAAAACACCAAAATCACTCAAACATTTTGTCACTTGTAAGAACAACAAGTTCAACACATAACTTGGTTCTCCAAAATAGTTCACCAATGACCCCAAAACTAAGTTTTACCAAGACTCTAACACAAAGTCACCAACAATTCAGATATAACAAGTTATAAATACAAATCCAGATCAAATTGAACTTCAACCCGAGCCATCACTAAAGTTAACTTAACTAACTATAATTTATAGCTGATAAGTTAGTAAAAAGGGACGGGACGGGTCTTTTGGGACTTTGTAAAAAAGCCCTAGCCCTAGCCCGAGCCCTAGTTGAGAAGAAAAGTCCCGCCTATTAGGGCTTGGGCACATTTTTGGGACGGGCTTTTTGGGACGGGCTAGGGCGGGACGGGCGGGATTTTGAGCCTCTCGGGATATTTGCTCACCCCTAAGATCAATAATACAATTCTCATTCTTCTAATTTTTTTTTTATTTATAATAATATAACAGAAAACATAATCTAATAATATATTGAAAATATATCTATTCTTAATATAATTTTATCAGAATATAATATATATATTTTTCTAATATTATATTATTCCTTAATAGATTCTAATAGTTGATGATCGCGAAGATTCATCTATTATACAATATATTTATCTCTACTATTATAAAAGTTGGAGCAGTTCTCACACCCAAAAGTCACCAACTTCACCGGTAAAAGAGACGACGCTTCGACCATAATGGAATACAGCATCCACCCCAACACCTCTTCACGTTAACCCATTAAGTGTAACCGATCTTTTCACAACTGCCAAATGATTTAGGGTTAATAACTAAAAAATTGTCCAAGGTTTACCCTATGTTAAAATTAGGTGTCTGAAGTTTGAAATGTTAAAATGGACTGTCCCAAGTTTCATTTTTGCTGAAATTTGGTGTCTTCGTGCGTCTTTTCATCTCCATTCAATCATTTTCATTAACACACCAACCCAATCATAATCAATCACTCTTTACTTTTCACAAAATCGTCAAATTTCACTTAAAAATTGAATATTAAAAAAAAAAGTTTCTAGAAGAGTGGTGTGGAGCCATTTTCCAATGACAATAGAACGAGATTTACTTGCCCGGATGTGACCAACTTTTTAGGTGACGGTCCTGGCAAGATGACGAGAAGGGAATGTGTATGAGAGCTCGAATTTGACAAACGGTTTCGTCGGAATTGACTTCTCTAAAGTAATCACACCGAGACACCAAATTTCAACAAAAATGAAACTTAGGACACTCCATTTTAACATTTCAAACTTCAGACACCTAATTTTAACATAGGGTAAACCTTGGACAGTTTTTTTGTTATTAACCAAATGATTTATCACTCATCGCAGACTCACATCAGAGTATGTCAATTTGCGTCTAATATAATTCTTCTCTTCTTTGGTTTGTGATTAGTTTCAATTTAGCACCCACAACATCTTCCGATGGTAAATTGACTACTTCGCTAGGAAATGTGACAATCGAAAGCCTTGTAACTAGCCATTCCATCTTAATTATTGGTTTCATTTCTCTCTATTAGATCAATTTATTTGTTCTAACACTAAGAGTTTGAAGTTTGAATGAACCGTTGTTGACACTTTTTCTTTTGCACTACCGGATTGCCTTTGTTCATTCATCATTTCATGTTTAATTTCAGATTTTATGAGCTCCCTAATTCTCCATAGTAATTTTCCATTCATTATACTACAGCATTATTTCACAAATCTCTTTCTTTTCATTTCATGCTTCAAATGCATTATGCACACAAGGTGTTCGTTAAATTGTCTCACTAACCTTTTTAACCGCGATACTGGTTCAGCTTATACATTCTTAATTCCAAAACTATAGATTTTTCTCTAATCTGATATTAGTGGACTCATATATATGTATCATATAATATATATGTAGAAATTTATATAGATTGAGGCTTTGAGGGGTAATCATCTACCATATAAGTCTATACTCGTATCTCTTTTGTTTTATGCAATAAAGATTTTGTCAGTCCTATGTTGATATATTGATTCAAGACTAATTTGCTTTGTGATTGCTCTAATTTTTGGTAGCATCAGTAAACCATGATTGAACATTTGTTTTAGATCCAATTGGGTTGTTGATAAATAGAGATGGTTGTGTCATTGTTTCAGGTTGCTAAGATTGTGGAATTGGGACGAGTTTGAGAGATTGAGAATGTTGTTTAATTTGCTCTCAATCATTATATTCACGCCATGAAAATAACTGAGTTGCCGATGAATCAAATGATGGTCAAGAATCAAATAAGAATTGTTGGTGAAGGGTAAGTTTTTTCTGAGCGTTCACAAACACCACATAGACAAATTATTTTGTTGAAAAATAATGTTTTTTTCCCTACAAAATTATTGATCAAGCTGTATTTACAGGAAACCATGAATAGGTATACAAGAATCTTATTTTGGGGTTTTAGCGGGATTCGTTGTACGATAAATTATTTATGATTTTATTTTTAAATTATGATTTTTTTGTTTTTGTTTTCCTAGATGTTAAATGAGATGTATCACCAATTTTCCTCATGCATGAAGGTACCATTAAGTTTCTGGTCTTCCATTTGTTTGCAACGGGATTGGTGTTGTATTTATGTTTCAACTTATCATACTCCAGATGGTTCCTGTCATTCCAGTTTCACCACCAGAAGTTTTTCCATTTGGTTCTTCCTTATCGGTAATTTAATTAGTTAACAATTTACAAATCATGCTCAGTAGATGAATGTAGTTCATTGCATAGCCAAACTTTAGTTCTACGCTTGATCAGTGAATGAGATTCTGAAACATATCATCAATTGTTAGTGTCATGTAACAAAAAAAATGACGATGTGGCAAAATCCAATCCATCAAGCAGAGAATTTAATTTCGGCCATGGGATTAATCACTATCTGCTCTTGGTGAGTTTCTAAATTGTTCATCGACTGTATTGTATTAAATATGAACCTGGTCTTTCTGATTGACACACTGTTTTGTTATAGTCGATCAACTTTACGTGCAAACATGAAACTGGTTTTCATGATCGAACAATGTTTTGTTATAGGATGTTTATGTCGAATGATCCATTTTCCATAATCCCACTTTACAGATGTTAACCGAACTCAAGGTAAATGGTATTCATTTAAAAAAAATTACGCTTACGTGATTCCTGTTTATATTGTTAGTCAGGGAATGTGAGGATTTAATGGGTAGATCTACACGTAACTCTATTAGTTGTCAATTTTTGGAGTACAAACTTTCGAGACGATTTTGTTCTCTCTCACATAACTCTTTATTTGCTTTAACTGATTAAGAAATTTGAAAATTTCTTTTTATGTCTAATTCCTTTCCCAATAGCTAAGGTTTCTTAGATTATTATTATTATTTATTTCAAAATTAGAATTGCGAGAGGCATTATGAATTTTTCAGCATCTTTGTGATGTTCATCTTGCTTAGGTAATTCCTGACTTCGTGAATGGATTTAGTTATTTCCTGTCAAACTATTTTTCTCTTTAGAACTCAGTTTTGTATTTAGATATTTTTGAGGATATATACATGGGTACACTACAGTTGAATTTTCTAGTTTTCATATGATTTTGAGGATTTGGAGATGGTAATGCGGCTTAAGCTTATTCTCAATAGATAATTAGAAAGCTTCCTGCTGCTGCAAATAAATAAATATTTATGCAAAAAGATACGCCGCTTAGACATGATCCACCGATTTATCCATCATCCATTCACAAAGAATTAAAGCTTATGAATAGATTGAGGGACACCTACCGGGACCGGGATGATGCAAGGAGCTTGCGTCAACGTCTGCATATGAGATCGATGCGAATTATTGTTGTTCAACAAGGCAAGTAGGAGTTGGTTTTGATCGTTGTACAAGTGATCAATCCATGATAAGTTTCTATCTATTCTATTTCACATTCAAAGCATATTAGATTTTTTAGGAAGTATGAATTTTGGCTACAAATGATAGACAATTTTACTCCTTTCTTTTTTTCTTTTTACTCAGTCATCTCAATATTAACTGACGAGACATAAATACAATGTAGGGACATAGATATTGAGAATAAAAGAGATGAGAGGATTGAGCAATAATTATGTTGGATCACGGTTGGAACTTCGGTACGTTCTTGACGGAAGTCCGAACTCCTTTGCTCCAAATAATCCTGCAAGAAGGGGATAGACCGGGCGGTGACCCAGAATCCCTCTCCGATGCTTAAATGAGTATCTCGATGTAAACTGGCAAGTATCAGTATGTAAGAATGTGAACGTATCAATCCTGAGGTAACTCCTTCCTTTATATAGGGGAGGGGTCACCTCAGTTACCTGTTGAGATAACTGCCACGTTCCGTTTATCTCGGCACGGTCAGTAGCCCACGTTCCGTCTTTTCAGGCTACTTCCCCACTATGTTGATAGTGGGCGTATTTCTCGGCCTCGTTCTCTGGTGGCAAGTCCCGACGGACGTCGGGGACTCCAGAGTTATCTCCTTTGGTCACCGCTCGGGACCCCTCGTCATCGGGACAGGGCCAGTACTCTCAGGGATTCAATATCGGGGCCTACTTAAAGGCATATCGTCGGGGCCTACTTAAAGGCATATCGTCGGGGCCTACTTAAAGGCATAGGATCGGGGCCTACTTAAAGGCATAGGATCGGGGCCTACTTAAAGGCATAGGATCGGGGGCGTTCAGCTCGCATGTCGGGACTGACCTTGTCGGGTCCCCTCGTATTGGTCTTCTGAGCCTCTTTGGGGCCCAGTGGGCCTTCTTCGCCGTTTAGTCGCCGTTAATGGGCCTGACGGCTATATCGAAACCCATCATTTGCCCCCAAGACCCGAGGGACTTATAGTTCGTCGTGTCTTCCAACTTCGGACCTTTCGATATTCCGAGGATAACCACCGAATTCGAAAAGATTTCTCGATTACTCACCTATTAAATGCGATGAATGATGAAGTGACGGCTTGAGTGCCCGTGCTTGCTTTTCTGAAAAAGCGCTTTATAGCCGTTTTGTCCCTAGTGTTTCGACGATTCAGGTTGAGGCGCTTCATCTTCAACGGTCCAGATCACAACGTCTCTTTGCCTATCCTCTCTCCTATAAAAAACCCAAATCTTGGCACTATTCAGTTCTTCTCTACCGTTTCATTCTCTGTGTTTTCAAAAGCTCAAGCTCTCCTTTCTAGTCTCTGATCAGCACTCCGGCGACCAGGACCTCCGACCATCAAGCTCATCCTTTCCTCTCCGATTCGACATGTCTGGTAAGATTTCCTCTTTCGATTCCGAAGAAACTTGTTAGCATAGTTTTTCCTTTCATCTCCATCAACTTACCCAAAATTTTGCGGAAATCCTCTGTGCCTTTTCCTGCCATGATTACTTTCCAGACGGTGAGTCCAGTTCCGGGGGGAGGAAACCCTTCAAGTTCAACTATGCTTGTAATGAGATTTCAGACATTGCCTATGATGCAGTTCTCCGAGAGGGGTGCATTACTTCCACCTGGGAGCCTCGCTTCCCTTATCCTTGGCCTCGCGTCCCGGGTGACTCTACAGTCACTCGTCCCCGGGAAGGGGAGGTATTTGTCTCCACCGGGCAAATATCGGCGGGGATCCGCTTCCCCTTCTGCGGTGACATGGTCGAGATGTGTAAATATTACAAAACACATCCGACCACTTTCTCCCCTCATGCCATCCGCATGTAGAATGCCTTCCGCGTGCTTTGCCTCCGCCAAAAATGGCCGTATAGCCTCTGACTCTTCCGGACCTTCTATGGGCTAAAGTGCAATGACGTCGGGGTCTGTGCCTTCTATCCGAGGATGCCTAAGTGGAGCAAGGCGTAGCTCTCTCGGTACAGCTGGAATTGTGACACCTGGAAGGTTGCCAAGGGTCGGGGGCTCATCACTGATTCAGGGCCCGACAACAGCGGTTGGAAGATGAGTTATTTCTTCATCCGAAACAGCTCTATTCCGTGGCCCCGATGGGAGGTCGAAACGGACCCTGCCCGCGCTATCCACACTTACTCCGAGGAGGATTTCCAGATTCTCCACTGCATCCAGCTTTATCGTTGGGGGGACTCTTTCACTCCTCTCGACGCCAACTCCATCGGGGAGCGAGACCTGGTTCTGACCGGGATCAGACTCCTTGATATCGTCTCCGGGGGTCAACTCTTCGACGACCCTTCTAACCTCGTTCCTTGGGTAATATTCTAACTGTACTTTTGTTTTCATCCTTGCAGCTAAGAAGGTATCACTGCTGACCAATCTCGTGCTTAAGCAGGCGGAGACTGATGCTGTCCCACGCCCCGCGAGGAAGAGGAAGTATTCAAAGAGGGCCGCCTCCTCAGTGGCACCTCCCACCTCGGAGCAAATCAAGCGTGCCCAGGTGGAGAAGATGGAGCAAATCTTCAACACCAAGACTCCCGAGGAAGGTAAACAACTCCGCTCAGCAATTCGATTATACAGGAGGCGTATTCCCGATGAGTTAATCCCCTCCGATAAGGGAGCCCGGATCGAAGGGATCAAACGCATCCTACAAGGAGAAACTCCCCGCATTCTCAAAGCGGGTTACAATAATTATCACGGGAAGGACCAGTACCTCTCCCGTCGTGTCATCTGGTGTAAGGATTCTGATCAACTTCCTGACTTTCTTTCTGAAGCTTCTCGTCCTCCAGCTGCAGGTCGATCGGGAGCTGGAGCTTCCGCGGGAACGCCACCCTCCGACGCCCAGGTCGGAGAACCCCTCATGTCGCTTCCTGCCCCGACAAGATCGGGGGCCGAAGACGCCCCGACGGACGGCCAATTCCGTCGGGTGGTTGATCTAGACGTCTCCCATTCTTCTGAGGAGGCAAGCGAAGGCCAGCCCCTGGTTCGTCGTCGGGGGACGAGGCAGACCCCGCTGGAGCCAACTTCCGAAGGGCTGCCTCCATCTTCTCCGGCGCAGCAGCTTTCGCCGGGTTCTCATGGCGGCTCGGAGGCACGCACCTCCGACGCTCAGGCCGTTCCTCCTCCTCTCCCCTTAGAAGGGAGCTTCTATCGGCTTTATGCCCCTTACCAGGCGGCAGCTCCCTGGACCCCGATTGAGTCACTACAGGGGGTTCCGCTACGTCGGGACAATTTGTCACCGGAACTGGGTCTGCACCTACTGGCAGGTTCAGTTCCTCCGTCTATGAAGCTTCCACTCTCCTTGGCCCCCGAGGACATCCATGCGGACATTCGCCGTGTGGAGGTAAGTCTTCCTGTTTTCACACTTAGTATATAATGTAAAATACTCTCATGTACTAACCTCCCTTCTTTTTTACAGGAAATGGCGGACCAGCACCGCTGCTTCGGGTATATCCTGACCTTGGAGGAGGCCCTGAAGGAGGAGCGAGCCAAGGCGGCCCCCGAGGTCTTGGCCAAGCTCGAGGAGGATCTGGCTGCCTCCGAGTCGTCAAAGGGGAAGTTGGTTAAGGAGCAGGCCCTCCTTAACCTGAAGACTCGGGACCTCTTGAGGCAGGTCCACGATTTCGAGAGGTTGCTGCAGCAGGAGCGCCAAAGGCTCAGTGAGGAGCAGCAGGGGCGCGCGGAGGATCCGGACAGGCATGTCCTCGAGAAGAAGGCTCTGGAGGATGCCCAGGCGGGGCTGGAGGCTGAGAAAGTCCTCCTCGCCAACCGTTCCCGACAGCTGGAGCGGGAGGTTGCCGAGTTCCCTGCCAAGCTGGCTGAAGCTGAAGCCAAAGGTCGGGAGGATTATCGGGGCTCCGAAGCTTTTCAAGCGGACGCGGTGAATTTATGTATGACGGAGGTAGAAAACACCCTGCTTAATGCTATCGAGGAGCTCCATCTGGAGTATGGTGGTGCCATCGACTTCACCAAGTCTCAGACTCTCGCCCCCTTCGCGGAGAGGTATTTCAGCCTTTCTGAGGAGAGTGACGGGGGCCACACCCCCGAGGGGACTGTGGGTGCTGAAGGCATGGTGGAGCCTCCAAGTGCAGACATCCCGACGACAGAGCCCCCAATGATCGACCCTCCCGCGGCTAATCCTTCAGAGTCCGATCCTCCCGCGGCCAACCTTCCAGGGTCCGATCCTCCGGTCGTGGAGCTTTCTGCCACAGATCTCGTGGACCCTGCTCCCCTCGACGCTGCCAAGGATCAAGCTTAGTCGCTTTATTTTCGAATCCTTGTAATTTCCTTTTTGTCGCGAACCTTTTGGATCTTTATAATATCAATCCCTTCCGGTCCCGATTGCCCTTGCACCACTTAAGGCGAATTAACTACGCCACTTAAGGCAATTCGATCATATCACTTAAAGTAATTTCGACGCGTCACTTAAGACATTTTACCCACACCACTTAAGGCGATTTAATCGTGCCTCTTAAGGCAGCACCATTTAAGGCGATTTAATCGTGCCACTTAAGGCGGAACCACGCCACTTAAGGCGATTTAATTGTGCCCTTAAGGCAACTTATCTACACCACTTAAGGCAATTTAATCGTGCCACTTAAGGCGGAACCACGCCACTTAAGACGATTTAATTGGGCCACTTAAGGCAACTTATCTACACCACCTAATGCGATTTAATCGTGCCATTTAAGGCGGAACCACGCGACTTAAGGCGATTTAATTGGGCCACTTAAGGCAACTTATCTACACCACTTAAGGCGATTTAATCGTGCCATTTAAGGCGAAACCATGCCTCTTAAGGCGAAACCACGCCACTTAAGGCGGAACCACGCCACTTAAGGCGGAACCACGCCACTTAAGGCGGTTTAGCTACACCACTTAAGGCGATTTGATTGGAAGCAACCTCTTTATTCATTGATGGCTCAACACGATAAACAACTTGCATCATTGAAGGTGACTTAATAAATAACTTGCACCACTGAAGGCGACTTAATAGATAACTTGCACCACTAAAGGCGACTTAACACATAACTTGCACCACTGAAGGCAACTTAACAAATAACTTGCACCACTGAAGGCGACTTAACATCAAGCATGACATTTCTTCAAGTGTTCGCCACTAAAAGAATGCTTCAACACATTGCCATCGAGGTCTTCCAACTTATACGCATTTCGAGCTGGCATCCCCACGACCTTATAAGGCCCTTCCCATTTTGGTGACATCTTGTTGATCCGATCCAAAAGGGTAAATTCGTTCCGACACCACACCAGTTCCCCGACAAAGAACTGTCGAGACTTGACTCTTCGATTATAATATCGGGCCGTTGCCAAGCGCATCCGAGCCTGGACCTCCTCGGCACACCGCCTCTTCTCTTCGACCAAGTCCAAGTCCAGACGCCTCATTTCATAATTCGACAGAGGTTCGTAATACCTCGTCCGATGGGATGCCACAGCTATTTCGACGGGAGCAACTGCCTCCGTGCCATAGACGAGGCCAAACGGGGTCTCCCCGGTCGATCTTTTGGGTGTTGTTCTAACAGCCCAAAGTACATTTTCCAGCTCATCCAGCCATTTGCCCTTCAAGGCGTGGAACCTCTTCTTCAGGCCGTCCATCACGATCTTGTTGGCTGACTCCACTTGTCCATTAGTTTGAGCATGACGGACAGAGGCTGTCTGATTCTCAATTTTCAGTTCCTCCAAGTACTCCTTCCACTGGGCCCCGCTAAACGGAGGGCCATTATCGCTGATCACCACCTTGGGGATCCCGTATCAGGATATGATATGGGTCTGGAGCAATTTGAGGATATGGTTCCCCGTTGTCTTGGCCAATGCCTTGGCTTCTATCCATTTCGAAAAATAATCAATAGCCACAACTAAGTATCGACACTGACCTTTTGCAACTGGAAGGGGTCCCACCAAGTCGATTCCCCATTGCGAGAAGGGCCAAGCACTCTTGATGGACGTCAGATCGGCAGCTGGAGCCACGATGTTCGGGGCGTACTTCTGGCAAGCGTCACAGGATCGGACTAGCATCGTTGCCTCCTTGTTCATCGAGGGCCAGTAATAGCCCAAGTTCAACACTTTCCTCACGATGGATCGGGCACCTTCATGACAGGCCAAATATCCTTCGTGCACCTCCCTAAGGATCCGACCGGTGTCGGGCTCGGCCACGCATTTCAGATAAGGAGTTAAATACCCCTTTTTGTACAGCTGATTGTCCACCATCACATAATTGGGCGCGATTCGGCGTATTTTGCCTGCTGCCACTTCCTCATCGGGGACTGCCCCCGTAGTCAGATGCGCGGCTATCGGGGTCATCCAAGTGGGCTCCTCCGATCCGATCTCAATGGCACAAACCTCCGACTGATCGGTGGTTGACAGGATCACCTTCTCCAAGAAATGCACCTTCCGACTTTCATCGAGGGGTGCCCCCAAGGCGAACTTGCTCAAGGCATCTGCTTCCGCATTATCCTCCCTCGGGACCGCCTCAATATCGAAGCTCTTGAAACTCTCCTTCAGGGTTTGTACCTCGCGAAGATATTTTTTCATCATCGGGCTCTTTGCTTCGTATCGCCCCTGGACTTGGTTCACGATCAGGCTAGCATCGCACTTCACCTTCAAGTGACCAACTCCCGCTCCTTTAGCAATCTTGAGGCCAGTGATGAGAGCCTCATATTCAGCTTCGTTGTTGGTGGCTTTAAATGTCAAGGCCAAGGCATATCGGAGGAGCTCGCCTCCGTCAGGTGGTATCAGTACGAAACCTGCTCCCGATCCTTATGAATTTGAGGAGCCATCGGTGTACATCTCCCAAGTATTTTCGGCGTCGGGCTGTTCTGGCTGCTCAAGCCTCGGGACCTCCGTGGTTGCCCCCTCTACAGGGCCCGCTTCTTCTAGATCGGGGGCTGTAGACTCTGCTATGAAATCCGCCAATGCCTAGCCCTTAATAGTCGTTCTCGGAGCAAAGTGAATGCGGAACTCACTAAGCTCGACTGCCCATTTCACTAATCTCCTCGACGCATCAGGTCGGTTCAAAAAATGTTTCAAAGGCTGATTCGTCAAAACAGTAATTTCGTGTGCGTGGAAGTAGGGTCTCAGCTTCCGAGCAGTAACAATCAACGCATAGAGATACTTCTCAACGGCGGGATAATTCATTTCAGACTTGGCGAGTGCCTTGCTTACATAATAGACGGGGACTTGGCTACCCTCTACAACTTTTACTTAGACAGAGGTAACATCAAATTCAGAAACAGCCAAATACAGGTAGAGTGGCTCGCCTGGGATGGGCTTCGCCAGCGGCGGGAGGGCACAGAAGTGTTGCTTCAGTGCCTGGAACACCTCCTCGCACTCGGCAGTCCACTCGAACTTCTTATTAGCCCTCGGCAGTTCAAAGAATGGCATGGATCGGTCGCTTGCCTTGGACCGGAAGCGATTCATTGCGGCCAATCGGCCATTCAGCACCTGCACCTCCCGATGGCTCGTCGGGGACTTCATCTCCTCGATTGCCCTCAGCTTCTCAGGGTTCACCTCGATTCCTCTTTGACTCACCATAAAGCCCAGGAACTTCCCCGAGTGCACTCCGAAGGCACACTTGGTCGGATTCAAGCGAACTTGATGGAGCCTCATCCGCTTGAATGCAGTGGCCAAGTTGTGAACATGATCCTCGGCCTTTCGGGACTTCACCAGCATGTCGTCCACATAGGCCTCCATTTTTTTTCCCAGCATGTCCCCAAACAGTTTGTTCACCATCCTTTGATAAGTTGCACCTGCATTGATCAGTCCAAAGGGCATAACATCATAATGATAGATGTCACTATCAGCATAAAAGGCGGTGTGAGGGGCATCCTCCTTGGACACCTTGATCTGGTTGTAGCCAGAGTATGCATCCATAAAGCTCAGCAACTCATGTCCCGATGTGGCATCCACCAG
Source organism: Clarkia xantiana subsp. parviflora (assembly GCA_036873135.1). Classification (NCBI taxonomy): domain Eukaryota; kingdom Viridiplantae; phylum Streptophyta; class Magnoliopsida; order Myrtales; family Onagraceae; genus Clarkia; species Clarkia xantiana. Next base: position 6,054,373 of record JAPTYO010000017.1, on the reverse strand, counting down.
CTGGTCGATCCTCGGGAGGGGATAGCAATCTTTCGGGCATGCTTTGTTCAGGTCGCGGAAATCCACGCACATCTGCCACTTGCCATTGCTCTTCTTCACCAGTACTGGGTTGGCAACCCAGGTCTGGAATCGGAGCTCCTTAATAAATCCAGCATCGAGCAACCTACCCACCTCCTGCTGGATCGCGATCTTCTTGTCGGCACCCATCGGGCGCCTCCACTGTGTGATCGGCTTGATCGCGGGATCAATCTTCAGCTCGTGAGTAATTACATCGGGGCTGATTCCTGGAATGTCGCTCGGGGACCAGGCAAACAGCTCCTTGAACTCTTTCAGCAAATCAATCAGTTCTCGGGCCGTCTCCTCCGACAGAGCGGACCCGATTTTCACCTTTCTTTGAGGTCCATCGATCTCGACCTCCTTCAAATCTTCCATCGGGGCGGGACGCCCAAACTCCTCTCGGGGATCAGCGTCAGTTTGGAAAACATTCATAGCCTCCCGATTCCTCCTTCGGGTAGCATTGACATAGCACCTCCTGGAAGCTATCTGACCGCCCTGGACCTCCCCGATTCCGTGGTCAGTCAGGAACTTCAGCTTCTGATGGTCAGTTGAGGCAACTGCCCACAGCGGGTTGATGGTGGTCCTCCCGATAATTGCATTATAGGTCCCCGCAGACTTGACCACCACGAATTCCACGTTCCTCTTCTCTGACTTCCAGCCACTACCGAATTTAACCGGTAGCGTAATCATCCCCACCGGGTAAGAAGTAGAGCCAGAAAATCCGACCATCGGGAAGTCTGCGGGCTTCAAGTCTTTCTTGGTTTTTCCCATAGCCTCCAGTGCATCAATGAACAGAATATCGGAGGAGCTCCCTCCATCAATCAGGATTCGCTTCATCTCGTACCCATCCACGTTCAGGGTCACGACCAAAGCATCATCGTGCGGGGTCTCCACACCTATCAGGTCCTCCGCTGAGAAGGGAATCACCATTTCTTCTTTCGAAGTCCAATTTCGGGCTCTCTTGCCCAGCACCACAGCAACGGGAATCCGAGAAGCATAGACCTCCCGGGCTGCCGTAGTATCTCCTCCTGCAGCAAGTCCTCCGTGAATCACATTAAAAGTTCCGCGCTTCTCCTTGCGGGCATTGGAAGACTTAGGCTTATCCTTCTTCGGGGATCGACCATGGGATCGGGAACGGGACCGCGATCGGCCCCGTTGCCCAGCCACAAATTCCTTGAGCTTCCCCTTCAGGATCAGTTTCTCAATCTCTTTCTTCAACTCCCGACAATGGTTAGTGTCGTGACCGTTGGCACGGTGAAAGCGACAATAACGATCAGTGCGAGCTCCCATGGACTCTCCATCCTTCTTCGGGGGGTACCTGGCGATACCCTGTCGGTCCAGCACTGCCAACACAGCACCCATGGAACAAATGAGAGGAGTGTAGTGGTCCTCCCGCTTGTCCGACTTCGAGGAGCACTTGTCTTCCCTCCGATCGGGACGACCTCGACCCCGACTGTACTCGGGTTTATCTTTCCTCCTGCGATCGTCCGAGGGTTTGAACGACTGCTTCCCCTTGTTTGATTTTGGAGGGTCGAGGTCTCCGGCAGCTATCTTCGACTCTTGGACGTCGATTTGCTGCTTCACCCTCTTCTGCAGCGCCTCCATGTTCCACACAACCTTCTCAGCCACGCTGTGCATCAGGTCGGAACCATACGGTGCAGTCAGGTTCCGAATGAAGGTACGGATGGTCTCTCCCTCCGTCATTTCCTCATCAATCTCGGCCACGCTGGCAGTGTACCTCTGGTAGTAATGCGCCAGAGATTCGTCAGGCCTCTGTACCACCTCAGCCAGGGACCTCGCGCTTTTCAGGAGACGCCGGCGGCCCTGGTATTGCTGGATGAAGCGATCATGCATTTGGGTCCAGCTAGAGATGCATCCTGGGGGAAGGCTGAAGAACCACGTCAGGGCCCTCTCGCCAAGTGTGCCTGGGAACAAGACGCACACTATATCATCATTCGGGGCTCTGCCTAGACAGGCCATGACATGCTTCTGGACATGTCGAACTGGATCTCCCTCGCCATCGTACTCCTTGATTTTCGGGATGCCCAACCCTGGCGGGGCTGTGGTGTTCACCAATCGGGGGACAAAGGGATGAGTGGATCGATCCCTCAGCTCCGATATCATATTTTTCTGGTCTCCCATACAGATGTTCACGATCATCACCACTTGATCGGGGGTGATAGGGCCATTGAGAGGAATGGTCCTATGCTGCACCGGTCCAGGCCCATCAATCACGAACTGCTCCGTCTGAGCGGGCTCATTGCCCTTGTCCTGGTGCCCAGGTTGGGCCTCCTGCCCGTCTCGATTCTTCATCGGCGGAGGTGGAGGTAACTCCTCCTCCTTCTTCTTGGCGGCCTCCCTTCGGTCCAGGAGAGCCTCCATAGCTTCCAAAAATACCGGCATGGCATCCATCACAGCCTTTGCCAAGTACGGATTTGCATGTGCATCCTGGTCCCTCCGTGGGATCTCTTCCCGTCTCTCCGACGAGTTTCGTATGGAATCTTCACGATCCTCATGATGCCCCCTTGTTTGGGAAACAGCAGGGGGATGATCATTCCGATCAACAGAGCGCTCCGGTAGCCCTGAGTTCAGAGTTCCAGCAGGGTGACGGGAACCACCGGATTGTCCTTGTCTCTTCTTTTGCTTGCCAGCCATCGAACGGGTAGAAGCCATTTTTGCTTTTTACTTCGTTCCCACAGACGGCGCCAATGTTGGATCACGGTTGCAACTCCGGTACGTTCTTGACGGAAGTCCGAACTCCTTTGCTCCAAGTAATCCTGCAAGAAGGGGATAGACCGGGCGGTGACCCAGAATCCCTCTCCGATGCTTAAATGAGTATCTCGATGTAAACTGGCAAGTATCAGTATGTAAGTATGTGAACGTATCAATCCTGAGGTAACTCCTTCCTTTATATAGGGGAGGGGTCACCTCAGTTACCTGTTGAGATAACTGCCACGTTCCGTTTATCTCGGCACGGTCAGTAGCCCACGTTCCGTCTTTTCAGGCTACTTCCCCACTATGTTGATAGTGGGCGTATTTCTCGGCCTCGTTCTCTGGTGGCAAGTCCCGACGGACGTCGGGGACTCTAGAGTTATCTCCTTTGGTCACCGCTCGGGGCCCCTCGTCATCGGGACAGGGCCAGTACTCTCAGGGATTCAATATCGGGGCCTACTTAAAGGCATATCGTCGGGGCCTACTTAAAGGCATATCGTCGGGGCCTACTTCAAGGCATATCGTCGGGGCCTACTTAAAGGCATATCGTCGGGGCCTACTTAAAGGCATAAGATCGGGGCCTACTTAAAGGCATAGGATCGGGGGCGTTCAGCTCGCATGTCGGGACTGACCTTGTCGGGTCCCCTCGTATTGGTCTTCTGAGCCTCTTTGGGGCCCAGTGGGCCTTCTTCGTCGTTTAGTCGCCGTTAATGGGCCTGGCGGCTATATCGAAACCCATCAACTTATATCGGGTAAATAAACATATATATAGTAAAAGTCAGGAACGTTATAACAGAGACTAATATATAATTGTTGTGGGTATTACTATGCGAATTCTATCACTTATATGTTCTTAACACGTATCTAACGCTAGACAATTATAATTAGTCTAAAACTATTGCATGTTAATTTTTCTTGTTCATCATTATAGAAGTGTATATGAAGACTATGTTCAATACACTATGCATACACTTAGTTTTACTATGCATACACCACGCCACTATGTATGCACCCGGTTATGCTATGCAAACACTATGCACCTGGTTCACAACTCTTTGTATAGTCTTAGTTGGTGAGCCTAGTTTCACTTAGTATATATATTGTATCACCTTGCTTGTAATCCCTAATGATCAATGAAGTATGATTCAAGCTTATATGGTATCAGAGCCATCCCTAATGGCGGCGTACACATCTAGTTGAAGAAGATCAAATTTCTTCAACATTAGGCTTCAAAGTTCACCTTGTTCTTGCATAACCATACAAGATAAGCTTCGTGGATCTTCATCTCAACTTGAAATTTCCATTTCTTGTGCAAGAATGGATGTCAAGTAAGTAAAAATTCAAGAAATCACAACACTACACAAAGCTGAGCATAGACTAAGGATAGCCAACTTGTCTTAGTCCTAGTTTGCTTAGTTCTTGTTGATTTCAGCCTTGTTGAGCTGATTGCGTGATTGTTCTTGTTATAATCTGGGATTTGCTTTGTTTCCATGGATTTGGATATGAATTTTGAGCTTGTTCAAGCTGCGCATACCACTTGGAAGTTGTTATTTTCCCACGTTACAACGTTTGCATACACTTTGCTCGGCTGAGGAGTCATTGTGTGTTCTTCGAGTTCTCACTCCATTTCTTGAAGATATCAGAGCTTTCTTCAATGGAGATTTGATCCTAATCCACTCCTAGTGATTTGTGAACATTGAACTTGGAGTAATTTGTTGCAGATTGTACAAATTGTACTGAAGAGTGAGCTGGAATTTTGTCTTACTCTCAACAAACTTGGTGTGCTAGTTTTGTTGCTAGTGCATAGTTTGTGTGCGCTTTCATTGGAGTCACTTGCTTCTGAATTCCCTTTACTCTGAATCTTCAAGCTCCTTCTGTTACTTTGCTTGCAAGATGGCTCAGGAAACCAATGTTGATGATCCCCTATACATTCACCCCTCAGACACCACTGGCCATATGCTCATTCCTTTTCAGCTTCAAGGAACATCCAACTATCATGTTTGGAGCACATCAATCAGAGAAGGCTTATTGGTGAAGAATAAGCTTGGTTTTATAGATTGTACATTCACAAGATTGGATGTTGGTGTCAATGATAGGGTGAGATGGGATAGGGCAAATGCAATTGTCAAGGCATGGTTAAGGAACACTGTGGCCAAGGACTTGGTCAATGACTTGATCTACAATCCTACAGCCTCTTCCATTTGGAATGACTTAAAGGAGATGTTTGACAAAGTGGATGGCACTCAAATCTTTCAATTGACAAGAGAGATTTACCAAACATCTCAAGGTGTGCTCTCCATCACTGAATACTTTGCCAAGATGAAGCAACTATGGGATGCTCTTGCTTCCATTGATGATTTGGTTCTCCAATGTGCTGGGGACATTGCCATTGTCAATGAGCACAAAGAGAAACAGAAGTTGATGGCTTTCCTCTTGGGACTAAATGATTCCTATGGACACATTAGGAGCAACTTGCTTATGAGGCAACCCCTTCCTACACTTAGCATTGCCTTCTCTGTGTTAGTACAAGAAGAGAGTCAAAGGACCATTTCTGGTTCCATTGGTGATGTGGGTGAGGCAACAGCCTTATTCACTGGGAAGATTCCATCTTATGGAGGATGTAGAGGCAATGGAAGAGGATATGCAAGGGGTAGAGGCTTTGGAGGAGGCAATGGCATTGGAAGAGGCAGAGGCAATTTCAATGCTTCAAGTGGCAAACCACTTCCTAATTGCACCTATTGTGGCAAGAAGGGTCATCATGAGGATGTTTGCTACACCAAGCATGGCTACCCATATGATCATCCAATCCATCAAAACAATCCAAATGCTCCTAAGAGGAATTGGAACTCAGCAAACATTGTTGAAGATGGTGGAACCTCAAGTTCAATTGAGCATGTGGCAGCCAAAGACAAGAGAATCTTCCATGGCACAGCTGACAAAAGGATTCAACATGTTACTGCCCATGATGATCATTTTGATCATACACCTCTATCCTTTGAAGATGTGGATCAAGCTCATGTCAACATGGCAGGTATATCTAGTGATCCTATGGTTTGGATAGTTGACTCAGGTGCAACTAACCATATCACTCATCAAATTGAATGGCTACATGATTTGAAGAAGAGTGACTATGATCACCAATATGTGCACTTGCCAAATGGTCACAAGTGCAACGTGACTCATATTGGTTCTTGCTCTTTCTCAAGTGGATTCACATTGACTAACATCCTTTTGGTCCCTGATTTCAAGTTCAATTTGATCTCAGTCTCTAGGTTGCCTAGCCAGTTAAATTGCAGAGTGATCTTTACTTGTGATCATGTGTTGCTTCAGGGCCAGAGTGGCAAGTCCATGGTGATTGGGAAATGGAATAAAGGATTGTACACCTTGAAGGATATGGTGCCTTCAAGCCCAATGAAGATAGCAGCTACTTGCTTGGGGAATAAGGATGAAGTATTGAGATGGCATAGGCGTTTGGGTCATGTCTCAGAACAATATTTGAACCATTTGGATGTTTTAGGCTTTAATAAGACATATGGTTGTATCAAACAATGCACTATTTGTCCTCTTGCAAAGCAATCTAGATTTTCATTTCCAATCAGTGATTCAATTGCTTCAAAGCCTTTTGATTTGATTCACATGGATCTATGGGGACCATACAAGGTGCATACCTTCAAGAACAATCAATATTTCTTGACCATTGTTGATGATCATTCAAGAGCAACTTGGGTCTATTTGATGAGACACAAGAGTGACACCTTCTTGCACATCAAGAATTTCTTGATCATGGTCATGACTCAATTTGGTACAATGGTCAAGACTTTGAGAAGTGACAATGGGACTGAGTTCATCAACTCAATTTGCAAAGATTTACTTCTTCAATTTGGGATTCTTCATCAAACAAGTTGTGTGCATACACCACAACAAAATGGCAGGGTTGAACGCAAACATAGGGACATCCTCAACATTGCTAGAGCCATAAGGTTTCAAGCTTCTATGCCATTGAGACATTGGGGATATTGCATACTCAATGCTTGTTACTTGCTCAACAGACTACCCACCTCCATCTTGAAGTTCAAATCACCTATGAAAGTGCTATATGGGAAAGCACCTTCTCTCCTTCATTTGAGAACCATAGGTTGCTTATGCTTTGCAACCAAATTGAACAACCATGACAAGCTTAGTCCAAGGGCTGAACCATGCATCCTTATGGGGTATTCAACTTCACAAAAAGGATACCTTGTGATGAACATTTCCAACTCAATGTTTCATGTTTCAAGGGATGTTTCATTTCATGAAGACATCTTCCCATTTAGCATGTCCAAGGATGCTTTAAAGTCTCTCATTCCATCTTGCTTGGGAGCCAAGCAATCCGTTGAAGACTTCCCACAAGAGAATCCAACTTACTTTGATGAGGATATACAAAGACACATCCCAATCAATGAAGTTCCACTACCTCAACAAATTCCAACACCTCAACCACCCATTGTGGATGATCCACCCCAACCTTCTAATCTAAGGAGGAGTCTTAGAATTGCACAACTCAATCCACCACAACCAAGGAGAAGTGCAAGGATTGCTGAACTTCAACAAAGATCAAGTTCCAATGACACTTTTGGCATGGAGAGGTATATGTCATATGACACTTTAGGCCCTCAATACAAATGCTTCTTGGCTGCCATTGACAAAAGGGTTAACAGGTCTTTTGGTCCATGATGTTTGACAACTTTTGGGTTTTGGTCAATGATGTTTTTTTTTTACCTACTTTTGGTACCATATGTTTGCAGATTTTTTCTAGTTTTGGTCAAACCGTTACATTCCGTCCATTTTTTGACATGTTCAAGTCACGTGATCCACTCTAAACTTTAAATTTAGTCCCTCTAATACTTTCTTAACCTTTTTTTTTATTCAATTTAGTCCCGAAGTTTCAAAATTGACCCAAATTGGACAATAGGTCCAATTGAATTTTTGAAACTTCGGGACTAAATTGAACACAAAAAAGGTTAGGAAAGTATTAGAGGGACTAAATTGAACAAAATGGAAAGTTTAGAGTGGATCACGTGACTTGTAAATGTCAAAAAATGGACGGAATGTAACGGTTAGACCAAAACTAGAAAAAATCTGCAAACATATGGTACCAAAACTAGGTAAAAAAAAACATCATTGACCAAAACCCAAAAATTGTCAAACATCATTGACCAAAAGACCTGTTAACCCTTGACAAAATCAAGGAACCAAGCTCCTACAAGCAAGCAATCAAGGATCCCAATTGGATTTTGGCCATGAAGGAAGAGATACGAGCCCTTCAAGCAAACAACACTTGGGAACTCATGGAACTTCCTCATGGAAAATCTTCAATAGGTTGCAAATGGGTCTTCAAGGTCAAGTACAACTCTGATGGTTCCATTGAAAGGTATAAAGCAAGATTAGTTGCCAAATGATTCACTCAAGTGGAAGGGACTGATTTCAATGAGACATTCTCTCCTGTGGTCAAGATGGACACAGCGAGGATCATCTTAGCATTGGCAGCTGCCAAATCTTGGGGATTATACCATATGGATGTCAACAATGCTTTTCTTCAAGGTGACTTAACTGAGGAAGTATACATGGATATTCCACAAGGTTTTGATCCTTCAAAGTCTCTTGAAGGGTCTACCAAACGTGTATGCAAGTTTAAGAAGTCCCTATATGGCCTTAAACAAGCTTAAAGGCAATGGAACATCAAGATCACCCAAACATTGTTGAAGAATGGTTATACACAATGTGCCTCAGATCATTCCTTGTTCACCAAGATACAAGGCAATGACAAGGTGTTTCTATTAATCTATGTTGATGATCTTCTAATCACTGGTTCCAATACCAAGATGATCAATCAATTGAAACACACACTTCAAATACACTTCAAATTGAAGGATTTGGGGGACTTGAGGTACTTCTTGGGTTTGGAGATTGCAAGATCAAATCAAGGACTTGTGATCAATCAAAGGAAATATGCTATGGAGCTCATTGAGGAGGCTGGCTTAGGGGCTGCAAGGCCTTCTGAAACTCCTATGGAATTCAATGTCAAGCTCACCACACATGAGTATGACAAAGCATCCAACTCAAACACTGATGATGTGCTATTAGAGGATGCTACTTCATTTAGAAGACTTATTGGCAAATTGCTCTATCTTACAATGACAAGACCAGACATTAGCTTCTCAGTCCAGAGACTAAGTCAATTTGTAGACAAGCCAAAGAAGTCTCACTATGAAGCTGCCATTAGGATAATCAAGTACATCAGGGCACCCCAGGCCAAGGCTTGATCTATCCTTCCAACAACAACCTTAATTTGAGCCTGTTTTGTGATTCTGATTGGGCTGCTTGCCCTTTTAGTAGGAAATCAGTGAGTGCCTATTGTGTAAAGCTAGGAGGAGCTATGATAACTTGGAAGGTCAAGAAGCAAGATACCATTTCCCTATCAAGTGTTGAAGCAGAGTATAGGTGCCTTAGAGTTGCTATTCAAGAGGCACTTTGGATAGGCAGGATTCTCAAGGAACTTGGATTGCAAGTAAACCTTCCTATCCCTATATACACAGATAGTCAAGCAGCTGTGAAGATTGCTAAAAATCCAATATTTCATGAGCGTACCAAACATATTGAATTGGATTGTCATTTCACAAGACATCACATTGGACAAGGCAGGATTGATGTTCACTACATTCCTTCAAAGGATCAGCTAGCTGACTTGCTAACCAATGCTTTAATGAAGAACCAACACTTGGCTTTGTTGAAGCTATATGGAATCAAGGATGTCTTCCTAGAAAGAAAAGAGGAAGAAGAAAAGGATGGGAGAATATAGAAGTGTATATGAAGACTATGTTCAATACACTATGCATACACTTAGTTTTACTATGTATACACCACGCCACTATGTATGCACCCGGTTATTCTATGCAAACACTATGCACCTGGTTCACAACTCTTTGTATAGTCTTAGTTGGTGAGCCTAGATTCACTTAGTATATATATTGTATCACCTTGCTTGTAATCCCTAATGATCAATGAAGTATGATTCAAGCTTATAATCATGATTATGTCGATAGTACTATGAATCTAAGTTCAGTCGGTAGTTGAACAATGCTAATTGATGATCAATCTCATTCATTTTTAGTCTCTAATAATAATTTGATTCTATGTAAGGGTAAAAACATTTCACAATTTTATATTTTTATGAAGTTAGTAGTAAGTTTCATAGTTCACCGAAGAATTCTTCAACTCTTATACGGGACAAATGTAATATTAACATGAATGTGAGTTAACAACAAAAGTTGTTTTCCATAAGTCTTTACTCAGAACGTATTGTAATCACCACCGCACATGTCTACGATTTTACTGTTGCTCACTTTCAAGAGAAATATGTCAAGAATATTTGTACAAACATTCATTTATGATATCTCAATAAAATATATCTCATTCTTTAATGCAATTACATTACTGCACCACATATCTCTTCCATCCTCTTCTAATCAATTTCTAAGTGGTCATTATATTGTCAATAAAAGCTAAATTTTACCAGTCATCTTTAACTTTGCGGTAAACTTTTACTAGCTTTGTTATATCGACCACTGCTATTTGCGAGTAAAATTGCTATTTTTTTGTATGATTTACAGTCTTGTGTTAAATATTATTTTATATTTTTCTGACATCTGTTATTCAATTTTTAATTATTATTTTTTAAATTAAATTCATCGTTATAAACAAATTATAAAAAAATTGACTGACGCGTGTTCAACGCATACGCCAATAACTATTATGATTAAAAAGTTTTTTTTTTTTTTTAATCTTTCTCTTTGTTGTTTGCCAAATTATAAGTGGTACCCAGGTAAGTTTCTTTCTCAACTTTTCAGCCTCTGAATTTTTTTACTGGTGTATTAAGTATTTAGATATTCATATTAAATATCTCAAGTTTTTAATTAATGCTGCAGTGCTGAGTAACTGACTTTTGTTATTGATACAAACTAGTACTATGATTGATACTTCATGTTTTAACTAATTACCTCAAGTTAACCAAAACTAAATAAAAAGTTATCGAATATCAAATCACAACTTAATAATACGTGAGATATATTAGCTATATTTATGTAAATTCCTAAAATAATCACCGTTCGACCTGCATTAACTTATATAAAATAAAGTGTTGGTTATAAATAATTTTTTATACAAATAATTAGTAGAATTCAATTTGTTCTAATTAAATGAAAAAGGCTGAACCACGTATCTAATTTGTTAAGAATTGACTTGGTGTCCCACAAATGAGTCATTTTCCACTTGTTGTGTCCTTTCTTGTTTGAGTTGAACAAGACATGATATCCTTTTAATCCATGCAAGTATATATTGAGTAATGGAGATGTGAAACCAAACCAAGAAAGATGAGTTTTAACTTTCACTTGCAAGTGCTAAGTTAGCTTTGATTAGGATGGATGATTGAGATATACAGTGGCGTAGCCAGGAACCGGGGTCAGGGGTTGCAAGAGTGATCAGTTTTTTTTTTTACCCATATACCGACCTTAAAAAATCCAAATATCAAAATGTGTCGAAAATTAAATCACGGTTTTAGAAGAAAAAAACAAAAATAATTAAATAAATCCTTAAATAATCTTAAAATTATATAAACTTTAAATTCTAAAACTTTATTGAATTGTGTGTACAGATTGACACTGGGTTAACATTAAAGGATAAAAATGTTTAAAAGTATTACCTTCTAAGGTTAACCCGACCAAACTTTACACCTAACTCAATAGAGTTTTAGAAAGAAAAAAAAAAACTCATAATCTTACATAAATCATTTAGATTAAAATAGGAAAATTCAAAAAACAAAAAGCCTAATTATGGAAAAAAAATTAACTGGGCGTCGTTGTTCAGAACAACGACGTCCAAAAAAAATTTGGGGCGAAGCCGTGTTTAGACAGAGACAATGTGGTTATTTTGGTATTTGACTAAATTTTCGGCATATTTTAGTATTTGGACTTTCTTAGGTTGCTATATGGGTAAATAGTTCAAAATATTACTTAAAAATGAAAAATACTTGTGAAAAAGAAAAAAATCATATGAAAAAAAAAACAAATATAGTCTAATAATTTAAAAGTTTTTTAAAAAATAATTACAATGACTATTACGATTTTTCATACTTTTGAAAATAAAACATAACATACTTATTATCAACAGATTCAAATAAATGAAATTCACAAAAAAATAGTTCGTCAAATTACTGCTCATTGAATTACGTTATGGACATACATACTTTTGCAGATTTTTTTGGTAATACTTTGTATATATTTATTTGAATAAATATATAAAGCCACTGAGATAGTCAGATATATTTTAGATATGCACTCATACATACAAATTATATATATATATATATATATATATATATATATATATATATATATATATATAATGAGTTAAATAGTATATACATATGCATAACATTCATATTTAATAATGCACCACTTTCCTATTTAAATGCGGGTGCAACATTCATTTTTTTCATAAATTGAAGGGTAGCAACATTTACATATCCACTAGTATATACACTAATTTTTATAAAGTTGAGGGGTTGCAGTTGCAACCCCTCAAATGTACGTAGCTACGCCACTGGAGATATATAACCAAACTTGTGGTCCCCCTGATCGTGCTAGGAGTTGATCCATCACCATCTAATCTGAACTCTTCCATAAATATAATACTTCAATTTTCTATGGTAGAAAATTATTATTACGTGGGGTTCTTATTCTAACATCTCTATATAATAATACTGAGGACCGAGTATGATTTTGATATATGGTTTCTAATACTTTTTTTATTAGTGTTGGGTCATGTGAGACTAAATTGAGAACAGACCAGATTCAGTCAGTCATTATAAAAATGAGATCTCATTTTAAGATAGATCTTACGTTATAGTGCATTATTTAGTTGGTTTGAATGTATCAAAGAATAATATACAAATTAGAAACTACCATGGTACTAGGGGTGGCAATTCGTGCTATCGTGTGTGCTATCGTGCGTGTTAATGGTCGTGTCGTGCTAAACATACTGAACACAAACACGCACGGTAAGCTTATCGTGCCACGTTTTCCAAACACGAACACGACATGGATATTTTCGTGCGTGTTCGTGTCGTGCTATCGTGTTGTGTGAGGATATTCAGTTATACATCTCTATATTAGATCTTTAAACAAAAATCAAAATAATGAACTTTATATATCAAAAAACTTTGAGTTAATATGTCAATAATCATAAGTTAGTAGTATAGAGTTTACAAACACTTAAATTTAAACTTTAATTGGAGTTTTTAAAGGTAAGAAATAAAATTTGTTCAAAATTACTTAAAAATTAGTATTAGTAGCACAACTTTATCGTGCGTGTCGTGTTATGATACCCAAACACGAACACGGCACGGAAGTTATATCGTGTTAATCGTGTTCGTGCTATCGTGTTATCGTTCTTCCATATGCTGGCACGAACACGGTTTTTTCCGTGCGTGTTCGTGTCGTGCTATCGTGCCGTGTCACAAATTGCCAGCCCTACATGGTACATACTGCTCTACAAAACTATACATTTACTTTCATGTTTTACATTCATTCATATAAATGTAATGATAAATGTTTTTTTCTTCTTATGCGAGTATATAACGGATCTGGGACTTTTGGTATGACCATTGGTTTTTACTAAGTCACATGGTGTTCGACATTCACTACAGAATTAGCTTTTGTATTGTTACATTTAAATTGAGTTCTTACGAAAATGTATCACTACAAAACTAGAAATGCTTCCGCCAGCAACAACGGATATATCATTACCACAATCACGGAAAACATTGCAACACTTTATAGTAACTGTTATAGAACTCTTCAAACATGCGACATATTTTATTACATCGACAGTTGACGCTGATGACAAAACTTCTACACTTTTTTTTCTTGAAAATTGTCCTATAATAAATGACATTACTATGAAAGACCGCCAAATTTTAATATTACTACGATATTTACAAAGTTTAAGTAAGTGTCGCTTTTAAAATTTCACATAAACTTCATTTTTTAAGAGATTTAAGATGAAATGTAATTATAGAGAGGCATACTTCATTAAACCTATATATTGTTAATTAAATGGCTCAACTGACACATTAGACTTTCAGAGACGGAATTAGGGGACAATCACTGCGGAAACAAAAATGAGGTACATGCTATATAACTAATTACGTAGTGGATACGGTGCAAATGCTTTCCGTAACCCAAGATCCTTACAGTAGTTCGCGGTCCGCCGGACGGCTCCTGTAAGGACTCTGGTTAAATAATCATCTACGAGGAATGGTCACCACAGCAAAGCCTCTTTTCAAATCGTCAGCAGGATGGATCTCTGGGGTAATTGCTCGAAACAAATTGGCACCTCATTGCTCTTCCCTGAGGTTTGGCCGTACTATATAGTGTTTAAGGAAATGAATTTCTTTTGTCTCAACACAAAGAGAGAAAGTGGTTAACCCTAAATTAATCTCTAACACTCTCTATTTATAAGAAGAACTGGTTAAAACACACCTAAGGAATTACTCCTAGATCGGCCGACCATCAAGTAACTAGGGAGGCCAAATTTTGGGCCTCTCATGTCAATTGAGATTTTAGGCCTAGCCCAAAATTCCTAATGTGACATTACCCAATTACTTAGGTGTTGGGCTTATATTAAAGGGCTCATATTACAGCGACACATTCACCAAATGCCAGCAGCTCCCACTCGCCGGAATGGGAGGGTGCCTGTTAATATGTTGTCGACCAACACATCAACATTTATTCTTCGATGCAGTCCAACTTCCGAATTGTTCATACGAGGTTCGTCGTTCGACCGGCAGACACAAGGACATCGTGCTACTCATAAGTTAAGAGTGTTGTAGCCCGTGGAACGTTGATTCCCTTCTTATTATCAACCTGTTACTTCTTTGTGTCGCGTTGTATCCCTGGTCAACTGTAATTCTCCAATTTCCTAGTTTCTACATAGGAACACTTCTCCATGGCATCCGTACACGTATTCACAACCTTCAACTAATATTCGGTTGGTGGCTACCTAGTGAATAAAAGAGCCGGAGAATTACATATGTACATGACAATCCCCAATGCTCATATCCTTAATCAAACTCAACCAGTTTCCGGTACGTGGTCACTGGGTCTTTTTGTTCGGGCACTGCGTTCGTACGCCTACAGGCAAACATTGAGCCCAACCTTAGATATGAGTTCTGAGTGGTAAAGATACTTCGGGTGCTCCTTCATTAAGCACCCGGGATCAGTCACACGCTCAAGGTGAAGAAGTTTGCGCCCATCGTAATCTCGGAAGATTCCACCTAGCACAACCGAGTCAGAACTCGTGGTCGAACGTGGCACGCGCACTATGAAATGCGTGTCAATAGCATAATCTGAATTTACTTATTGTCAGGAGTGGGAAATGTCATATGCTATCGCATATTTTCATCTGGACCAGAATGTGGTTACTGATGAACATAGTTCATGATGGCAATTTGCAAATGAATGATCATGTTGTGTTACCCCGAAACCAAATGATTGTTTTGCTTAATCAGGTTTATCTTTCGAAACACCGTGGTTCTTAGCCAGTCTTGACATGGTAGAGGTTCCCCCTCCATCAAGACGACCGTACATGTGTGAAGAGGTAAGCCCCACATTCGACATATTTTATTGGGAGGTTTTACACTCCAACGACTAGTTTATAGACCGTAGTTCTGATTAATTAAGCCATTATGGACGTCGTAAAATCATAAACTCAAATTTCCATTTTTTTGTTTAGAATATTATTTCAAAGCTCTGAATGTTATTAACACAATACAAGCCTCCTAAACCCTACGCAGTCCAAGCATTTTGACATGCTTTTCGAAAACTTCCCTGCGTAAAGGTTTTGTCAATGAGTTTTCCACCATACTCTCAGAGGACAAGTAATTTAATTTTATCAATTTTTCTTCTACCATAATTTTCGCATAATTATATTTAACATCAATGTGTTTCATCCTACTATGGTACTTCAGAATCTTGGCTGCCGCTATCGCTGCTCCACTATTAGAGTAAATCTTCACGGGCTTACTCTCGTCCTCGATCTCTAGCAGAGCAATAAAGATTCTCTTTAACCAGAAAGCCTCTTGTTCATTCTTAGAGAGGGCTACAAATTCGGATTCCATCGTACAGAGTGCGACACATGATTGCTTCTTGCTCATCCATGAAATGGCGGCTTTAGCAAGGAGAAATACTCCTCCTGAGGTGGACGTACGATCATCCGGATCGCCACCATGGTCGGCGTCACAGAATTCAGTCAATTCAAGTTTACTACTCTCATAGTACATTCCGTAGTCAGCAGTACCTTTCAGATATCGTATAATTCATTCAACGGCTCGTAAATGTTGATATCCAGGGTTTGATTGGAAGCGTGCTTACTAAGCCCACAGCGTAAAAGATATCCATACGAGTGCATTGCATGACGTACATCAGACTAGCAACCATACTGAGGTAATTTGCACTTTTCATATGTTCACGCTCCACCTGGTCTTTTGGGCCCTCACGCTTCGAGAACGCGCACCCAAACACTACCGGCGTAACCTCATGTTTGGCATCTTCGTGAATGAACCTTCTCAATAATTTGTTAATATAGGCTTCTTGAAAAATATATAGTTTATGAGCAGCCCGATCCCTAGTAATTTTAATGCCTAGAATGTACATGGCTTCTCCCGTGTCTTTCATCTCGAATATAGATGCCAACCAGGACTTTGATTCATTCATAACTCACGTCATTCGCGGCAATGAGTATGTCATCGACGTATATAGTCAAGATAATATACTTCGACTTAGAGGTCTTCAAGTACATGCAGGGATCCTCGTGAAGACTCACGAATCCATTGCCAATGATTTCCTCGTGGACCCTGCGGTACCATTGCCGAGACGATTGTTTAAGATCATAGATCGATCTTTGGAGTTTACAAACTTTACGTTCATTCCCAGGGGTTACAAAACCCTTCGGTTGCACCATGTAGATCTCTTCCTCCAAATTCCCATGAATGAATGCAGTCATAACATGCATTTAGTGCAGCTCTAGATCGAGGCATGCAACCAGAGCCAGGGTGGCTCGGATTGTAGTGTAACGCACAATCGGGGAGTATGTCTCATCAAAGTCCACTCTGTGGAGTTGAGTATATCCTTTTGCAACCAACCGAGCTTTGTATTTCTCAACGTTTCCATCAGCAACGAGTTTCAATTTCAGAACCCATTTGCCCCTATAGCTCTGCAGTTAGCAGGCAAATCAACCAACGACTAAACCGAATTGGCTTTCATAGAGGTGATCTCTTCCTAGCTTTCCTCCATTCCTTCGCTTGAGGTCCTTCCAAATCTTGTTTAACCGTTAGTGGTTCATCAACCGAAGTCAGGGTGAACAATTCACCTTTCTCGATGGGATACTTCTTTGCAGAAGTTCGGTGCCTTTGACAACGTCTAGGCTCAATATTAACTTGTACTACACTCCCACTAGGAACAATGCTTCCACTAGGAACAATACTCCCACTGGGAACATGAGCGTTGCTTGAACCTTCACCTACAACTTTTCTTGGACGACCTCTTGGTCTTGGGATTCTACCTCCGAGATGAATTCCACGGTTACTAGCACCAGGAACCAAGTTAGTTGTTCCACTCCCACTGTTACCAGTAGGTAGTTGAGAAATTATAGGATTCTCATGTTGGATTACGGGGCTAAATATTACGGAAACTTAAATACGATACTGTAAGCATATGGTGTTGGGCGACGTAAATGGAAGCCAGTTATACGTATATGTTACCTTAGTTAATTGGGTAAATGTCACATTAGGACATTGGGCCAGACCCAAATCCAAATTGACAAGATATGCCCAAAATTGGGCCTCCCTATAGATGTGGCCGGCCGAATATGTGGTGGGAGGTAAAGTGGACTTTACTCCTCCTATATATATGGGGTGTTAGGGGTTTTATTAGGGTTGTTCATAATTCCTCGCTAGTGGTGATTTGAGAGAAAAACCCTTCCCCCATAACTCCATCACTTCGGCCGAACCACCGATTCATCAAGGGTGTGCCAATTTTCCATCGAGCAAACATTCTGGAGATCCGTCCCTTGCCAAGAATCGAACTGAGGCTTTGCTGTGGAGAATATACCGCGTAGGGCTTCCTTCATAAGAACCTCTACGGGTGCCGACCGGAGGATCGCGAACTCCCTTCTGCAAGGATCTTGGGACTACGGGCTACTTGTGAGATATGTGCGAATTTTTCGCTGCTTAATATCGATTAGTAGCATGTACCATGTTTATTGTATCCGTAGTGATTACTCCCCGTAATCTAACAGTGGTATCAGATGATGTGTTAGGAGTTCATGATTTTGATAAATTGGTGTTCTTGAAATTTTAAGCTTGGACCGAAAGTTTTAAGTGAAAAGGTTTTAAAATTTTCGAATTTTTAACATGGTAAAGGTTCAAATTTTTCATGATGTTCTTAGGAAATTTGATGTTCATGATCTTCAAGAAAAATGTGATATTTATCAAAATCGAACATTGGATTGTAGATCTTATAAAAATTTGATCTTAAAATTTGACCACTTCTTTCCAATTTAGAGTTTATTTCTGCCAAACCCTAAAATTACAAGGTAACGTTTTTAATTTCTTAGGCTCCAAGAAAGATAATTTCGGCCGAAATTGATAATACATTGTTCACCATATTTTATTTTATTTTATTTATAGGTAACAATATATCTATATTTGGAAACATTAGAATAGATTCACATTAATATATAGAAATATATATAACTATTAATACTATCTAAATATTTAATAGGGTTAAAGATATTATTGATAGATTTAGTTACCTAAAAGATTGAGAAAATATATTGTCAGTATATTTGTTACCCTATTTAAGATATTGACAATAAATAAAATATATATTTATATATGTGCGTGCCGAATTTTTCATATATATATTGTTGATTGATTTAGTCTTAAAGATAGAATCTTGGCAATAAATATATATATGTTTAATAGGTGCCGAAATTATATATATATATATATATATATATATATATATATATATATATATAATATTGGAAATTATTTTATATAGTTAATGTTACTTGGTGGCTAAATTAAATATTTTAATGGATTTCAAAACCCTACTTGGGCCACAAGTAAACATTTCAGCCAAACCTTTATGTTTTTAATTATTGGGCCGGTCCAATATGTCAAACCGGGACGAATTAAAACCGAACCGGGTTTTCTCAATCGGTTCGACCTAATCGGGTCGGGTCGGACCGGGGAAACTAAGTGGATCTAACCGAAACGGTTTTGTGTGTTGAACCGTACCGAACCATATTTTATTGGACCAGTTCGGTCCGAACTAGATTTTAAAATTAAAACCGGACCGAACCAGATTTTAAATCGGACCGGACCCGAACTGGACTGGACCGAACCGAACAGAACCAAACTGGACCGAAATTGACTGAACCGAACTGAATTTTCAAAACCGAATTCAAGTCAATTAAAATAGGGAGGTCAAGCTTTAAAATCCAAATGTTTTTTAACCTTAAATGGCATACACAGTTCTCAAGGGTTGATAACCTTTTTGACATGTTTCGATTATGGGGATGGATCTCGGAGATACATGTTTTTGGGACTGGGTTAATTAATGGGCTGAATTGCAATTGTTTATTATTCAATATATATTTATGCATGATTAGAAATGTTGTCTTGTCTGAGTCAAGCTAGCTGGATATTGCATGTTGAGGGCGGAGCCCTAGTTAAATATATGGTTTGTGCACTAGGATAAACATGTTGTGATGGTTGGAAATGCCTAGGATTTATGTCTAGAATGTTGCGTAATTGAATATAAGCATGAATTAAAAATCAGACCCTAAGGTTTAAAATTATTTTATAATTGAAAACCAGTCGCCAAATATGTATGAATGATGTGGAAGTTTCATGTTTGACACGTATGGTAGAATGTTGAGGATGTAGCCGCATTTGATAATTTACTTGGAAGTAGAATTATATATGCAAGCTTGAGTTCCTCAGAACATTAGACGCATGACGCGTAAGCATGAGTGTGGTTTGTCTGATGAATGTTATTGGCACCGCCAACAGGGGCACCGCCGACAGAGGCTCTACTTTTTTTTACACTTTTCGAAATATGCCAGGAGTTTCCCTTGAAGATTCGAAGACTCAAAAGAAGATATACTTCCCAACCAAAATTAGTATTTTCTCGTCTTTGGACAAATCCCCTCGAACACGTTCTACGGGAATTCACCCAAAGAGGGGCAAGTTGTAAACACCTAATTTTGGTCCGCGCGTAGAACGTTCAAAATATCGTATGTGACGCGTTAAAAAAGGAAGTATTTAAATATTGAAGGTCGCGAAAATTCTAAAGATACGACTGGCTTAAATTGTGTTAATTATTTGTATTTATTGCAGATGATATTTGTTGAATATTTAGAGTATATTTTCTGAATATTTAGCATTTATGATTAGAATAAATCTGTAATATTTATTTCCTAGTTAGCTTAGGCCTAGATTAGTATAAATAGTAGTTAAATTTACATGTAAAGGGAGGAGAAAAAAACACAACAATAATAATATTACATCAGATCTCAGTTTCCGTGCAGAATTTGTCATTTTCTATAAAAGTTTTTTTTTTTTTTTTTTTTTTTTTAATTTCTGTCATCTCCATCCTGCTCCCGCCGGTGACCTTCCAGGAGTCCGGTGAAGCCCGCCGTCCGCTGCTGCCACGGAGGGCCTGCTTGCCATCGTCGAAGCCGGAGTCGTCCGTAGCTGCCGCCCACGACCGTGTCCCGTGACTACCCAGACCCTGTCGGAGCGCCACTCCACCGAACCAGATCCGCCATCATTTGCCGAATTCGTCGTGGTTCTTCCCACCATCCGCCCTGCTTACTCCCTCCGTGCCGGCCATAACCATTGGCGCCGCTGCGCCCAGGCCGACCGCCGCTGTCTGAAGCCCTGTCGTCTCGCCGGAGTTGCCGCCTTCCTTCCCTGGCAGACTGCAGGTCCCGTAACTTTCTTTTCATTTTTTTTAATTATTTTTATTTACTTATTATTAGTCTGTTATTATATTATTATTATTGTTATATTATATTGAATATTTTCAATGTAGTTTGTTAAATGTGATTAGTAGTTTAGTTGTAGTTAATTAAATTTAACTAGATAGCATATTTAATTGTTCAAAGTCATATATATTAGTTTGTGTATTGAGTATGCTTGATAATTTTAGAGTTTTAGATTTCGTCTTAATTAGGAGTTTTAGATTGTAATTAGTTTTTACTTATGTTGATACTTAATAATATTTTGTATAGGATAAAAGTTTGATTAAATCTTGGCATTGTTAAATTAATTTAGTGTGATGTATGTATAAGCAATAAAATTGGCAAATTTGTGAATTGAGTACTGAAAGGGCGTGATTAATTCAATGAATTTTAATTCGTAATAGAACCCCCGAACTCGTATTTCTGATCATAGACCGATTTAATACCTAGGTGTTTAATTAGTTATTCGCTTAGGTAATTTAGGATTTTAGTTAGCCTAATAATTAACTAGTGGCGACTGTTTTCAAAATTCACATTTTCAAAACGTAAATCGCCTTATGTCAGATTTTATGTCCGATAGGCGTATGATAATTTACATGGATGGTAGAATTATATAAGCATGAGTGAATTCATTGGAATATTTTTCCAAAAATAAAAAAGGGTCTTGGAAAAGCCAAGATCGGGTGTACTTGTTTTAAAATCCCCGTTCTGGTAATTTGCGATTAAAACAGTTTTAAAAGACTGATATATTGAATAGAAAATGATGATAATGTAAACTCTTTCACAACCATCTTCCATTGGTTTACTTGTGGTCTGTTGGTTTAGATGATTGAGGAATCATTATTTGTCGGATTCCATCTTAATAGATATTTGATGTATGCAATTCTTTCTCTAAATGTTATTGTCTCCCTGAATTTGCGTGATTATCAAAGTGTTAGTTTTTATGGCTGGTTCGATTCACTTCTACGAGCCTCCCAATCTGGATGTCATGGATTATGATGCATGGAGTGAATATGTAAGAGAACTCCTTTTCTCTGAAAGTATACACAAGTGTATTGATGTGAATAAGGGCAAAACATTGGTGAATGAGCAAGGCGTCCTTACATACCCTAATAATTTGAGGAGCCTTGACGATCAGAGAGCTTACAAGGTGATACTGGCAGCCTTGGATAGAGAGGTTGAAGAGGACTTCAAACTCAACTTCAGCTCTCTTCAAATTTGGTGTGCCATTAGACTTCGCTTCGGTGGAGGAAGGGCAGCCGAAGCCAGAAGAGTGTTGTTTTAGTATGTTGCCCTTATTTCCCAAGATGCAGGCGTAAAACCCACATCAGATCTTACGAACGAGAGATAAAATTGGAGAAAGATACTCAGTATTGCACAGAGGTACCTTTTATCATGGTTGGCCGATGACAACAGAATGGGTTATTTGATTGAATCAATTAAGTTTATCACGGTCCTGTTTGTTGAAAGCAAACAAAAGGGACCGGAAGGTTCTTCTATGTTTCACCACAAGAGATCAAGGGAAGATGCAGAGGAAACGAGATCATCATTTTGGTCCTCAAACGAGAATCCGGTGTTGATGGGCCCCAAAAGAGGCGAAGTAGGCCCATTGGGCCCCAAAAGAGGCTCAGAAGACCAATACGAGAGGTCCCGACAAGGTCTGTCCCGACATACGAGCTGAACGCTCCCGATGATATGCCTTTAAGTAGGCCCCAATGATATGCCTTTAAGTAGGCCCCGTTGATATGCCCTTAAGTAGGCCCCGATGATATGCCTTTAAGTAGGCCCCGATGATATGCCTTTAAGTAGGCCCTGATGACACGCCTTTAAGTAGGCCCCGATGTTGAATCCCTGAGAATACTGGCCCTGTCCCGATGACGAGGGGCCCCGAGCGGTGACCAAAGGAGATAACTCTGGAGTCCCCGACATCCTTCGGGACTTGCCACCAGAGAACGAGGCCGAGAAATACGCCCACTATCAACATAGTGGGGAAGTGGCCTGAAAAGACGGAACGTGGGCTACTGGCCGTGCCGAGATAAACGGAACGTGGCAGTTATCTCAACAGGTAACTGAGGTGACCCCTCCCCTATATAAAGGAAGGAGTTACCTCAGGATTGATACGTTCACATACTTACATACCGATACTTGCCAGTTTATATCGAGATACTCATTTAAGCATCGGAGAGGGATTTTGGGTCACCGCCCGGTCTATCCCCTTCTTGCAGGATTACTTGGAGCGAAGGAGTTCAGATTTCCGTCAAGAACGTACCGGAGTTCCATCCGTGATCCAACATTGGCGCCGTCTGTGGGAACGAAACGAAAAGCAAAAATGGCTTCTACCCGATCGATGGCTGGCAAGCAAAAGAAGAGACAAGGAAAATCTGGTGGTTCCCGTCACCCTGCTGGAACTCTGAATTCAAGGCCGCCGGAACACACTATTGATCGGAATGATCCTCCCCCTGCTGTTTCTCAAACAAGGGGACATCATGAGGATCGTGAAGATTCCATCCGAAACTCATCGGAGAGCTGGGAAGAGATCCCAAGGAGGGACCAGGATGCACCTGCAAATCCAAACTTGGCAAAGGCCGTGATGGATGTCATGCCAGTATTTTTGGAAGCTATGGAGGCTCTCTTAGACCGAAGGGAGGCCGCCAAGAAAAAGGAGGAGGAGTTGCCTCCGCCTCCGCCGATGGAAAATCGGGACGGGCAGGAGGCCCAACCCGAGCACCAGGACAAGGGCAAGGAGCCTGCCCTATCGGAGCAATTCGTGGTCGATGGGCCTGGGCCTGTGCAACATAGGACCATTCCTCTCAATGGCTCTATCACCCCCCGACCAGGTGGTGAAGATTGTGAACATTTGCATGGGAGACCAGACAAAGAAGATGTCGGAGCTGAGGGATCGATCCACTCATCCCTTTGTTCCCCGATTGGTGAACACCACTGCCCCGCCAGGGCTGGGTATCCCGACAATCAAGGAGTATGATGGCGAGGGAGATCCAGTTCGTAATGTCCAGAAGCATATCATGGCTTGTCTAGGCAGAGCCCCGAATGATGATATAGTGTGCGTTTTGTTCCCAGGCACACTTGGTGAAAGGGCCCTGACGTGGTTCTTCAGCCTTCCCCCAGGGTAAATCTCTAGCTGGACCCAGATGCATGATCGCTTCATCCAGCAATACCAGGGCCGTCGGCGTCTCCTGAAAAGCGCGAGGTCCCTGGGTGAGGTGGTACAGAGGCCCGACGAATCTCTGGCGCATTACTACCAGAGGTACACTGCCAGCGTGGCCGAGATTGATGAGGAAATGACGGAGGGAGTGACCATCCGTACCTTCATTCGGAACCTGACTGAACCGTATGGTTCCGACCTGATGCATAGCGTGGCTGAGAAGGCTGTGTGAAACATGGAGGCGCTGCAGAAGAGGGTGAAGTAGCAAATCGACGTCCAGGAGTCGAAGATAGCTGTCGGAGACCTCGATCCTCCAAAATCAAACAAGGGGAAGCAGTCGTTCAAACCCTCGGACGATCGCAGGAGGAAAGATAAACCCGAGAACAGTCGGGGTCGAGGCCGTCCCGATCGGAGGGAAGACAAGCGTTCCTCGAATTCGGACAAGCGGGAGGACCACTACACCCCTCTCATTTGTTCCATGGGTGCTGTGCTGGCGGTGATGGACCGACAGGGTATCGCCAGGTATCCCCCGAAAAAAGATGGAGAGTCCATGGGAGCCCGCACTGATCGTTATTGTCGCTTTCACCGTGCCAACGGTCACGACACTAACCATTGTCGGGAGTTGAAGAAGAGATTGAGAAGCTGATCCAGAAGAGGAAGCTCAAGGAATTTGTGGCTGGACAACAGGGCCGATCCCGTTCCCGGTCCCGATCGCGGTCCCGTTCCCGATCCCGTGGTCGATCCCTGAAAAAGGATAAGCCCGAGTCTTCCAATGCCCGCAAGGAGAAGCGGGGAACTATTAATGTGATTCACGGAGGACTTGCTGCAGGAGGAGATACTACGGCAGCTCGGGAGGTCTATGCTTCTCGGATTCCCATTGCTGTGGTACTGGGCAAGTGGGCCCGAAATTGGACTCCGAAAGAAGAAATGGTGATTCCCTTCTCAGCGGAGGACCTAATAGGTGTGGAGACCCCGCACGATGATGCTTTGGTCGTGACCCTGAACGTGGATGGGTACGAGATGAAGCAAATCCAGATTGATGGAGGGAGCTCCTCCGATATTCTGTTCATGGATGCATTTGAGGCCATGGGAAAAACCAAGAAGGACTTGAAGCCTGCAGACTTCCCGATGGTCGGATTTTCTGGTTCTACTTCTTACCCGGTGGGGATGATTACTTTACCGGTTGAATTCGGCAGTGGCTGGAAGTCGGAGAAGAGGAACGTGGAATTCGTGGTGGTCGAGTCTGCGATTATCGGGAGGACCACCATCAACCCACTGGGGGCAGTTGCCTCAACTGTCCATTAGAAGCTGAAGTTCCCGACTGACCATGGAATCGGGGAGGTCCAGGGCGATCAGATAGCCTCCAGGAGGTGCTACGTCAATGCCACTCGAAGGAGGAATCGGGAGGCTATGAATGTTTTCCAGACTGATGTTGATCCTCGAGAAGAGTTTGGGCGTCCCGCCCCGATGGAGGATTTGAAGGTGGTCGAGATCGATGGACCTCAAAGAAAGGTGAAAATCGGGTCCGCTCTGTCGGAGGAGACGGCTCGAGAACTGATTGATCTATTGAAGGAGTTTAAGGAGCTGTTTGCCTGGTCCCAGAGCGACATGCCAGGAATCAGCCCCGATGTAATTACTCACGAACTGAAGATTGATCCCGCGATCAAGCCGGTCACACAGAGAAGGCGCCTGATGGGTGCCGACAAAAATATAGCGATCCAGCAAGAGGTAGGCAGGTTGCTCGATGCTGATTCATTAAGGAGCTCCGATTCCAAATCTGGGTCGCCAACCCAGTCCTGGTGAAGAAGAGCAATGGTAAGTGGCGGATGTGCGTTGATTTCCGCGACCTGAACAAAGCATGCCCGAAGGATTGCTATCCGCTCCCGAGGATCGACCAGCTGGTGGATGCCACATCGGGACATGAGTTGCTAAGCTTTATGGATGCATACTCTGGCTACAACCAGATCAAGATGTCCAAGGAAGATGCCCCTCACACCGCTTTTTATGCTGATAGCGACATCTATGATTATGATGTTATGCCCTTTGGACTAATCAATGCAGGCGCAACTTATCAAAGGATGGTGAACAAGTTGTTTGGGGACATGTTGGGGAAAACAATGGATGCCTATGTGGACGACATGCAGGTGAAGTCCCGACAGGCCGAGGATCATGTTCACAACATAGCCATAGCGTTCGAGCGAATGAGGCTTCATCAAGTTCGCTTGAACCCGACCAAGTGTGCCTTCGGAGTGCACTCAGGGAAGTTTCTGGGCTTCATGGTGAGCCAGAGGGGAATCGAGGTGAACCCTGAGAAGCTGAGGGCAATCGAGGAGATGAAGTCCCCGACGAACCATCGGGAGGTACAGGTGCTGAATGGCCGATTGGCTGCGATGAATCGCTTTCTGTCCAAAGCAAGTGATCGATCCATGCCGTTCTTTGAAGTGCTGAGGGCCAACAAGAAGTTTGAGTGGACTGCAAAGTGCAAGGAGGCGTTCCAGGCACTCAAGCAGCACCTTCGCACCCTCCCGCCATTGGCGAAGCCCATCCCAAGCGAGCCAATCTATCTGTATTTGGCTGTTTCTGAATTTGCTATTAGCTCTGTTTTAGTAAAAGTTGTAGAGGGTAGCCAAGTCCCCGTCTATTATGT
The DNA here is from genome assembly GCA_036873135.1 of Clarkia xantiana subsp. parviflora. Classification (NCBI taxonomy): domain Eukaryota; kingdom Viridiplantae; phylum Streptophyta; class Magnoliopsida; order Myrtales; family Onagraceae; genus Clarkia; species Clarkia xantiana. The sequence continues at coordinate 6,027,668 of JAPTYO010000017.1, read as the reverse complement.
AAGCAAGGAACTCGCCAAGTCTGAAATGAATTATCCTGCCGTTGAGAAGTATCTCTATGCGTTGATTGTTACTGCTCGGAAGCTGAGGCCTTACTTCCACGCACATGAAATTACTGTTTTGACGAATCAGCCCTTGAAACATTTTTTGAACCGACCTGATGTGTCGGGGAGATTAGTGAAATGGGCAGTCGAGCTTAGTGAGTTCTGCATTCACTTTGCTCCGAGAACGGCCATTAAGGGCCAGGCGTTAGCGGATTTCATAGCAGAGTCTACAGCCCCCGATCTAGAAGAAGCGGGCCCTGTAGAGGGGGCAACCACGGAGGTCCCAATAGCAGAGCAGTCAGAACAGCCCGACGACGAAAATACTTGGGAGATGTACACCGATGGCTCCTCAAATTCTGAAGGATCGGGAGCAGGTTTCGTACTGATACCACCAGACGGAGGCGAGCCCCTCCGATATGCCTTGGCCTTGACATTTAGGGCCACCAACAATGAAGCTGAGTATGAGGCTCTCATCACTGGCCTCAGGATTGCTAAAGGAACGGGAGTTGGTCACTTAAAGGTGAAGTGTGATGCTAGCCTGATCGTGAACCAAGTCCAGGGGCGATATGAAGCAAAGAGCCCGATGATGAAAAAGTATCTTCGCGAGGTGCAAACTCTGAAGGAGAGTTTCAAGAGCTTCGATATTGAGGCGATCCCGAGGGAGGATAATGCGGAAGCAGATGCCTTGAGCAAGTTCGCCTTGGGGGCACCCCTTGATGAAAGTCGGAAGGTGCATTTCTTGGAGAAAGTGATCCTGTCAACCACCGATCAATCGGAGGTATGTGTCATCGAGATCGGATCGGGGGAGCCCTCATGGATGACCCCGATAGTCGCGTATTTGACTACGGGGGCAGTCTCTGATGATGAAGTGGCAGCTGGCAAAATACGCCGAATCACGCCCAAAAATGTGATGGTGGACAATCAACTGTACAAAAAGGGATATGTAACTCCCTACTTGAAGTGTGTGGATGAGCCCGACACAGATCGGATCCTTAGGGAGGTGCACGAAGGACACTTGGCCTGTCATGAAGGTGCCCGATCCATCGTGAGGAAAGTGCTAAACCTGGGCTATTACTGGCCCTCAATGAATAAGGAGGCAACGATGCTAGTTCGATCCTATGGAGCTTGCCAAAGGTACGCCCCGAATATCGTGGCCCCAGCTGCTAATCTGACGTCCATCAAGAGTGCTTGGCCCTTCGCGCAATGCGGAATCGATTAGGTGGGACCCCTTCCAGTTGCAAAAGGCCAGTGTCGATATTTAGTCGTGGCTATTGATTATTTTTCGAAATGGATAGAAGCTAAGGCATTGGCCAAGACAACGGGGAACCATATCCTCAAATTCCTCCAGACTCATATCATATCCCGATACGGGATCCCCAAGGTGGTGATCAGCGATAACGGCCCTTCGTTTAACGGCGCCCAGTGGAAGGAGTACCTGGAGGAACTGAAAATTGAAAATCGGACAGCCTTTGTCCGTCATGCTCAAACAAATGGACAGGTGGAGTCAGCCAACAAGACCGTGATGGACGGCCTGAAGAAGAGGGTCCATGCCTTGAAAGGCAAATGGCTGGATGAGCTGGAAAATGTGCTTTGGGCGGTGAGAACGACACCCAAACGATCAACGGGGGAGACTCCGTTTAGCCTTGTTTATGGCACGGAAGCAGTTGCCCCCATCGAAATAGCTGTGACATCCCATCGGACGAGGTATTATGAATCTCCGTCGAATGATGAAATGAGGCGTCTGGACTTGGACTTGGTCGAAGAGAAGAGGCGGAGTGCTGAGGAGATCCAGGCTCGGATGCGCTTGGCAACGGCCCGATATTATAATCGACGGGTCAAGTCTCGACAGTTCTTTGTCGGGGAACTGGTGTGGCGTCGGAACGAATTTACCCTTTTGGATCGGATCAACAAGATGTCACCAAAATGGGAAGGGCCTTATAAGGTCGTGGGGATGCCAGCTCGAAATGCGTACAAATTGGAAGACCTCGATGGCAATGTGTTTAAGCATTCTTTTAGTGGCGAACACTTGAAGAAATGTCATGCTTGTTATTAAGTCGCCTTCAGTGGTGCAAGCTTTTTATTAAGTCGCCTTCAGTGGCGCAAGTTATTTGTTAAGTCACCTTCAGTGGTGCAAGTTATTTGTTAAGTCTCCTTCAGTGGTGCAAGTTATCTATTAAGTCGCCTTCAGTGGTGCAAGTTGTTTATTAAGTCGCCTTCAGTGGTGCAAGTTGTTTATCGTGTTGAGCCATCAATGAATAAAGAGTTTGCTTCGAACTGAATCGCCTTAAGTGGTGTAGCTAAACCGCCTTAAGTGGCGTGGTTCCGCCTTAAGTGGCGTGGTTTTGCCTTAAGTGGCATGGTTCCGCCTTAAGTGGCGTGGTTTCGCCTTAAGTGGCGTGGTTTGGCCTTAAGTGGCGTGGTTCCGCCTTAAGTGGCATAGTTCCACCTTAAATGGCACGATTAAATCGCCTTAAGTGGTGTAGATAAGTTGCCTTAAGTGGCACAATTAAATCGCCTTAAGTGACGTGGTTCCGCCTTAAGAGGCACGATTAAATCGCCTTAAGTGGTGTGGGTAAAATGTCTTAAGTGACGCCTCGAAATTACTCTAAGTGATATGATCGAATTGCCTTAAGTGGTGCAAGGGTAATCGGGACCGGAAAGGATTGATATTATAAAGATCCAAAAGGTTCGCAGTGTTAGGTTCTAAGTTTCAGGTCAACGGGCGGTCGACCTAAACCTTACTCCTCACTAGTGAAAGTACGGGTTCGGTGCTCCTATGTCCTGTCGTTCTGATCTGTGTCTTCCTGTCCTTCGCCTTCTCTTCTCCACGTGCCCTGCAAGAGGGGCAATACCAAGCACGGAGGGGGGGTGGTGCTTGATGTACCCTCTCCGATGCTTAAGTCAATACGTTTCTTAGAGAGATAAAACTTAGAGAGATGTCAGAGCTAAATTGTATGCTTAGCCAAGATGTTCAAATGAATGGTGGAAAGGTTGTATTTATAGGCAACGGTGTCATTAAGGTGGCTTAATGACATCGTTAACCTTTAAACACAATTAATTAGCCCTTAATCACGTAATTAAGACCTTAAAGCACAGAGAAAGTTGGCGGAAATAAACTGAGTATCGGAGTCGGGAAGCGGTGCCGGGGCCCTTGGGGGGGAGAAAATCCGACCCCCAAGGGTAGGGGTTGGGTGTGGCCACCCAACCCCTCCCTAGGGAGGATAGGGTTGGCCAACCCTATCTCCCCTAGGGGAGGTCGGGTGTGGCCACCCGACCTCACCTAGGTGAGTTTGCCGCGGTCCGGATGAGTATTTCGGCCTCATCCGGACCGTTGGTGTTTCCGCGGGGTGTTTGGGTCGAAGTTTCTATTTATATTCATTAACGGGGTGATCAAAATAAAACGATTTAGAAGTCAACGGGTTCAAATTGGGCGTATATCCATCAGATGCCCCCGAGTCAACCAATGGCCTGACCCATGATTGACTCTATTTTAGGATGGTATGACACGCGCAATTTGAAACCGGGATTTTACCTTTTGTCGGAATCTTTACTTACCCATGTGTGTGTGTCTCTGACTTTGCCCCCTGTCTTATAAGATAGAGGAATTATAAACGTCAGAATAGCATGGGCACGTGTCCATCTGAGATGGAAATAATAAATTCAACATCGTCGCGAGCTTATACTCGGAAAATATACGTATGCGTGGGGATGCAAAATGAACATGGTTAGGCGAGTCCCTACTTCAATTTCATGATGGGATAGGCCTATGTGGGGAAAAATTTTAATTTTGGTCCAAATAATTTTCTAAGTATGGGATACTAGAAAATATGCCTATAGGATGTTAACTAGGAGTGAACATGGACATATCATGAACATGAGGATGTGTACTAGCATAGGTGCAAGTAGGAACATAAGGATGGGAGTGGGTACAGACATGCTGCGGTTGTAGTCATGAATGTATGCATGAATATATGGCGGCCACGTGCATGGACGTCTAAATGTTTGAACATACGGGAGTGTGTACGCGGGCATGCATATGAGTGCAAGCATGAACATGTATGTGTATATGGGCGGGTTGTGAGTATAAGCATGAGTGATGACATTTATGTACCTATAGATGCTAATCATGAATATGAGCATAAGTGCAAGGGTGAGAGCATAGACCTCTCCATTACTTGAGGGTGGGAACTCTGCCACTCAATGGTACACAACGTTCCGCCTTCCTCGTACTAGAGCGAGCATTGTCCTTTAACCTCGACCTTCGGCATGTGTAACATTTTTCCTTCATTCGTTGGAGCGTGTGTATAGCTCTTGACCTTTACCCTGCAGTATGTTCCCCATAAAAGTGAGGGTGAAAATGCTTACAAGCTTTCTTCTTACCCGTCGTGAGCGAAGGGGTTTATTGACATGTGTTAAGGATTGACCCTTCCTTCGGATGTGTTGGAGCGTTGCTCCATTTGGGGAAGCTAAAAGTTCGCCCTCTTTGTGACGCTCTGGGATTTGTTCCCTTGGATAGGTCTCTTGGGTTGTGGTTTTGCTTCCGTAACTTGATTGATGTTAAGGTTGCCCCCGTAGTAGGCGCATCTCGCCCCTCCATGAGTAAGGGTCGATCTTTGCGTTGGTCGCTCGTATAGATGACTCACTTTTGGGAAGCTTTCTTCTTCAGACAGGGAGACCTTGAAGATCGTTTTCCAAGGCAGTTAGACCAAATCTGACTGTCCTGTGTCTTGGGTGTCCGAGGTGGACTCGTATGAGGCGGGGACTCGTATGACCCCCTGTAGGTTGATTTCATGGAGAAACGTATAAGGTGTAGGCAGAGCGTTCCGAACGTACCGTTGAATCGAATGAGAGGGAAGGACCCTCTAGTTCTGCTTATCAGGCCAAGAAATTTTCTAAGTCAGGGAAGGCTGCTAGTGCTTCCAGTATGTTCTCATTCCATTCTCTTTTCTTTGTGATATACTTATGATTGTTCTCATGTTGCTTCCTTCTTGTTGTTAGAGCGTTCGCCCCTGGTTACCGAATGAGTTCTTGCGGTGGGCGAGAGTTCAAGTCAATCTATATCCAAGGCGTGGGAACCTGACTCTGAGATCGGGCCCTCGGCTGCCAAGGAGAAGGAAACCGCGAGAGGCTCTCCTTCAAGCGCCCCTTTGCTGACTCCCTCTCATAATAAGGAGGCAGTGGTTGAAGAGGCGCCCTCTTTTCTTGACAAAGGGAAACAATCTGTGTATGGCGATGGGGTGATCATAGGTCTTGATGTCTCTTCTCTATCCTCTGCCCCCCCTACCGAGGGGCCGAGTCTCAGGTTTATTTCATCTTCATGTAGATTTGACGAATTTTGAAGGTGTATTTGGCTTTCCTACGGGTTACGTTATTAACCCTTGCGTTGAAGATTTTCTTTTGGTGATGGGTGTGATCATCGCCTTTCATTGAGGTTCCTTTCTCTTGCCATGGCTCTGATTAAGATAGCAAATTTTTGCTTGGAAGTTTGGTGGAGACTGCTCTTGAGTTAGCCTCTACTGGTATCGTAGTTGTGATCGTTGTGGGGATCGTTTTGTTATATGTCCCGATAGTGCTCGTCGTGATTCTTTTCTTTATGGTTGATTTCATGAGATATGGAGGTTGTCTTCATAATGAGGACGTCTCTTACCTAGTATCATCCAGGTGGTTGAAATATAAGTGCATACCTTTGATGAGCGTATGAAGGGTGTTGTTTTTCCCTTTTTCTTGAACCTCCTCCTAAGGCTAGGCGTAGCCTTTTGATGTTCGTGGTCGGGATGGTGTCTTTACAATGTATGTCTTTGACAGATGTTTTATGATGTACTGCCATGATAATCACTTCGAGGTATGTGTACATGATAGCCACTTCGTGGTGTGTGGGAGTGATAATCCTTCGGTGGTGTGTGGACATGATAGCCACTTCGCAGTGTGTGGACATGATAACCTCTTCAGGGTATGCGAACATGATAGCCGCTTCAAGGTATGTGGACACGATAGCCACTTCAAGGTATGTGGACATGATAGCCACTTCAAGGTATTCGGACATGATAGCCGCTTCAAGGTATGTGGACATGATAGCCACATCACGATGTATGTAGTTGTTCTTTAGTATTCCTTTCTCACTGAGGAGCCTTTATTGCTATAGTTGCCTTTTGTTTAGCCTATGTTTGTTGGGTTAGGTCCTGATGTCTCGTCTTGCCAGATGTTGTATCCTTCATGCTTTTTAGATGTCTCCTTCATGAGTTGTGTTTGACGATGTTCAAGTCTGATACGAGCATAGGTCACGCGAGGGCGACATGCAAGATAATAACGTTTGTCGGAGGTTGTTTTGTGCGACTTGTAAGGCAATTCTTCTTCTTGATGAGTCGAGTTTATTTTGAGAGCCTTAAACTTTGGATTTCATGTCTTTGCTATCCTTCTTGGTGGTGTTGGGTTCCTTTGAGATACTTCTCTTGACTTGTGATATAGATGGTAGGATAACTCATTACTTTTCATGATAACCTCTTGTGCTTCTGTATATGATCCTTTGGTCATGGACTTCTCCTTTGTATATGCTTTCCTTTCCTTATCTTTCTTTTGTGTTTTCCTTCACATCATACCTGCTATCTCATCAAGAACAAACATTATGTGTTCTTCATACAACTTTGCTTTGCAATTATTCTCTCATGGAATCCTTCTTAGTATGGTGCAATGATTTCTTCTGATACCCTTTAAATGGTATGTATGGTACTGTTAGACCAAAGATACGCTCTTGGTGGGCGTCGAATCTGTTCACGAGACAGGCTCTCGGAGGGCACTTAACGTTTCACAGGATAGGCTCCCGGAGGGCGCAAGTTAGACCAAAGATACGCTCCTGGTGGGCGTCGAATCTGGTAGTTTGAAATCTACCTCAAGATACGCTCTTGGGGGCGTCGAATCTGGTAGTTTGAAATCTACCTCAAGATACGCTCTTGGGGGCGTCGGATCTGGTAGTTTGAAATCTACCTCAAGATACGCTCTTGGGGGTGTTGAAGGTCGTAGTTTTTAGAAACCACTCTCAAGATACGCTCTTGGGGGCGTTGAAATTCGTAGTTTTTGGAAACCACTCTCAAGATACGCTATTGGCGGCGTCGAAGGTCGTAGTATGAAAACTACTCTCAAGATACGCTCTTGGGGGCGTCGAGGGTCGTAGTATGAAAACTACTCTCAAGATACGCTCTTGGGGGCGTCGAGGGTCGTAGTATGAAAACTACTCTCAAGATACGCTCTTGGGGGCGTCGAATCTGTTCGAGGGATAGGCTCCCGGAGGGCTCAGAATATTACTTTACCTTGTGTCACTCCCCATGTAGGGTGTGTCTTTGATACACCTTTTAGATCTTTACTTGAGTTTTCTTTTCATGATATTGCATGTTACCACGCTTTTTCTTCAATGTGGGAGATCCCCTTTCGAGGGCGATGTTTGTGTGTTGCCAACTTAGGACGAGTTCGTGCAGGGAGTTGAGGATGTTTTCCTCTTATGTGACCTCTTCTAGGAGAAGTGGTATTGCATGTTCTTGTGATATTCTGCCTCTAATCTCTTCTTTTACACTTAGGTGGACTACCAAGCACTTATTCGTTTGGTGCCCCCCAAGTTGCTTGGTGGTCATACCGCCTTTCATATTTGGCCGTTGAAGGCCCCTCGTTCATTTTCTTGGTTGGGTACCCCTTATGCTCGGGGCTCCCTTGTCTGCTTGTTTGAATGCGATGAGTGTCCCTTGTAGGATTTACTCTTTCTCGTGCTTGCTTGTTTCAGTCATAGGCATGGTTTGGATAATGCCTTTGTCGGATGTATCTTTAGAGGTTGAGTGGAGAGTTTTGCTTTGGGTGGGTGGGGGTGAATTTCATTCTCTTGATAACTAGGATGTGGCAATGTTTGTATCCTAGGGGTGCTTGTAAATTCTTTCCCCCCCTTCCTTGTGTTTTTTAGAAAAAACACTTTTGCAGTGATGATAGGGCAGGAGTAACGTATCTTGCAAGGGTTTGTATTTAGGTTGAAAAGCTTTCTCATAGAATGGTGTCTTGAGTTGTTAATCTCGAAGGTGTGTTTCAGACTAGTCAATCTGATCCATGCTTCTTGCTCGGGCCTGGGGGGGGGGGGGGGGGGGGGGGGGTCTGACCGGGCTGTGATAATCTTCTTGAAGTGTTGTGGTACTTAGTGTGCTTTGCATTTTCCTTTACATTGGAGTATTCTTCAATGCCTTTAGGGAGTGTCACATTGGTCATGCTCCTCCCACCTTGAATATTGATTATAGACTTCCTTTGAATTAAGACTTGAATCTAAAAAGGATGTTTTCCTTTAGGTTTGCAGGTGATGCTCCATGATTTTCCATGGGTTTGCCCCCGTATTGGCTATTCCTTGCTGGATAGCTTCATTAGAGGCTGCATTTGTATTGCGTATGTATACGTGTTTGAGGTGTGTTGAGCTGACAAGTCCCTCCTTTTTCCTTTTGTTATAACCTTCATTCATCATGTGTTCGGCGTATGGCCTTAAAGGCGGGATATTTTTCTAGTGCCCCCTTTATCGAGTTTCTCCTCTTGATGGGATGCCAGAGTCAAATGTCTTATCATTCGTAGACAAGGTGTTTGATCAGGATGTGCGTCTAGTGTGAGGGTCGATCTTGAAACCTTACCCCCCGAAGCTTTTGAGCTCTTCTTTGGTTGGTCTTGTAGAACTGTTATCATGCCCTAAGGCTCTTGATAGGAGATGTATCTCCTTTTTCATATTCTAGTTGTTGCACTATCTCTTTTGCTAATCTTGCATCTTTAGAGTTTCTCTCTTGGTGCGTGACTTCAATGACGGGGTTTTCTATCGATGTTTATTCTGTTAAGACTTGTATCCTTGGTTGCCTTCCTTTCTTGTGAGATGGCGAATGAGTGTTTATGAACACTCAAATGTGTCGTACTTGGTAGAGGTATGCGCTTAATCTTTAGGGCGCTGTCTTGAATCTTCGTGAACCTATCTTTGATGAACATGTTATTCATTGCATATATAATACGGAGTCCAAGGATCTCCGAGTTAGGATCATATTTTGAGAACAGAGACATAGTCATCTATTAGATAACCTCTTTATCTACGGAGTTTATTTTTGCAAGGATAAATGCAATGATACTTGTAAGGATATGTGTTGCATCCTTTTTCCTGGTTCATTTGCAGTGCCGTGTCCCTAATGGGTGTGTTGATGTTCTGACCACCTTTACTAGTAGGGGTCCCTTGGTATTAAGTATGCCTGACTCTTCTCTAGTATCATCAATAGGTTGCCTTTGAAGGTGGGCGTTGTCTATGTGATATGGTTTCCTCCAATTTTGGAGGGATGAGTTCGCGGCTATCCCCTCTTATGCTAATGGGCGTTTGTGGGGAGGGCATGTTGTGACTGGTGCCCCCCTTGCATACCAATGCCAGATGGGATCATTTGACGGACTTGGCCTTAGGATGCTTAGTGGAAGGTTATAGTAGAGGTAATCCTTTGTGACCTTCATGGTAGTTCCTCTATAGGATGTTGGGAGTGCTCAACTTATTTTTGTAAGTGAGGCTTCCATCTTGTGATCTTTCCCAGAAACTTGACCTTATAGGTGTTCTTTGATATTGAGGAATCTGTTTCTTGTGCATCCCTTGATTGGCGATGGCCTCTTATGGATTCTTCTAGTGGTCCACCTGTGTATGTATATACCCCGGAGCCCGAAGGCGTCCGGTATGGTCTTTCTTGGAAAACATGTTGATATCAAGTATCAAAATCTATCTCTTTTAGGGAGTTGACTTGTTATGCAGTTAAATTAAATAGGAGGATATGGGAAGGATATGGGTGTGGGGTGTTGATACACCCTGCTTCCTTGGTAATGTAACTGTCTTCCTCCATTAGTCTGTGTGTATTCCTTCCACTTGAGGAATATAAGGTCGCATCCTTGCAAGGCGGACTAGGTAGAGGTGTATCCTTCATGTATGATATGTGTGATCTCACTCCACTACGTCTCTCCATGAGACTTCCCATTGTAGTAGCTATGTACTAACATGGTGTGGTACTCTATGAGTCCCCTTTTCAAATCCTTGTCTTTTTGACTTCTCCCCTGTCCTAGGGGGATGTGTGCCAAGGGTTGTCATACACAAGAGGTTGGGACCTGTCGTGCTGTATCATGAGTAGGTGGTTGCCTTGTTGTATTGTCGGGGCGATGTCCCTACCTTTGAGCTTTCCTTGGAATGTCTCTTAGCCATGTCCGTGGTAATACGGACTGTATGTGTACCTTGTTGAGGTGGATGTTGGAACTCTTATATCCTTGGTGGTTTGACTTGCATGTCCTCCCTTAGTGGGGTGTATATCCCAGCTCTTTGCCGTGTTTGTTATTGCCTTGGAGACACAAACTGCTGCCTTCCCTCTGGGGGTGGCCCTTGGTTATCAAATTTACGCTTCTCTGGCATTTGCTGACTCTTTTCCAGTTCCATAGCCTCCATGAATGACATATACGCTTGCCATCTGGCCGGTGATAATTAGGCTTCTATCTCCTCCGGAGTGATCATCAACGGCGATGGAGTATAGTCTCTCTGATATCCTCCATAGTTATAAACTGGGCTTGCTGGGATTCCTTGTCCGTGCTGGTACGGACTGTAGGCGTATCCCTGATATCCCTGCTGATGGATATACGCCCAATTTGAACCCGTTGACTTCCGAATCGTTTTATTTTGATCACCCCGTCAATGATTGTAAATCGAAACTTCGACTCAAACACCCCGCGGAAACGCCAACGGTCCGGACGAGGCCAAAATACTCGTCCGGACCGAGGCAAACTCCCCTAGGGGAGATCGGGTTGGTCCACCCGATCTCCCTGGGTTGGGTGGCCACACCCAACCCCTACCCTTGGGGGTCAGATTTTCTCCCCCCAAGGGCCCCGGCACCGCTTTCCGACTCCGATACTCAGTTTATTTCCGCCAACCTCTCCGTGCTTTAAGGTTTCAATTACGAGATTAAGGGCTAATTAATTGTTTTTAAAGATTAACGATGTCATTAAGCCACCTTAATGACACCGTTGCCTATAAATACAACCTTTCCACTATTCATTTGATCATCTTGGCTAAGTATGTAATTTAGCTCTGACATCTCTCTAGCTTTATCTCTCTAAAAGTATTGTACTGACTTAAGCATCGGAGAGGGTACATCAAGCACCACCCTCCCCCCTCCGTGCTTGATATTGCCCCTCTTGCAGGGCACGTGGAGAAGAGAAGGCGAAGGACAGAAGGACACAAATCAGGACGACAAGACTTAGGAGCACCGAACCCGCGATTTCTCCAGTGAGGAATAAGGCTTAGGTCGACCGCCCGTTGACCTGAAACTTAGAACCTAACACTTGGCGCCGTCCGTGGGCTTCGAACAGAAAGCCTGGCAATAACAAGAGCGATGACGAACAGCTTAGCATCTAGGCATCACCGCCCACCTGGGGGCAATAGGCGAGGGAGACAGCCTATACCTCCAGCAAGGCAGCCTAACCCAGAGAAACTGTCTGTACACCCAGAGCCTCAAGTAACCCCACAGGCACCCCAGCCTAACAACCAGGAAGGAGGACCCTCACGCCCAGCTGGGGCTGAGTCTTCCACAGCCTCAACTCCACTGGCAAGGAGGCCACAAAGAGAGGGGGAGCAACAGGGAGTGCCATCCCAACACAAAGCACCTCCCCAGGGATACTACTATGAGGCGCAGCCTCAAGGATATCCATGTGGGATGCCAGCTCAAACGAACGACAATCGCGCCCACACAACCAACACAAGGCCAGCATACACACAAGGAGCACATACAGTGACTCCGGGGTTGATGAGCGCATTGGATGAGCTGCTAGCCTATAGAGAGACTTTGAGGAACAGGCAGGGAAGGGAACACCAGCATGAAGAAGAACAAGTTCATGAGGAAGAACAAGTCCCAGAAGAAGAACACCACTCGCACCCTCGAACAGGGCAGCGAGAAGAACAAAGGAGGGATACCCAAGGGCCACCCCCAGAGGGAAGGCAGCAGTTTGTGCCTCCAAGGCAGCAACAGACACAGCAGGACGCCAGGGCTTACACCCCCCTAGGGGCAGACAGACAGGCAAGACCTCCAAGGAGGCAGGAATTCCACCAAGTACCCCAGCAGGGATATCAAGGATACGCCTACAGTCCGTACCAGCACGGACAAGGAATCCAAGCAAGCCCAATGTATAACTATGGGGGATATCAGAGAGACTACACTCCATCGCCGGTGATGATTACCCCGGTGGAGATAGAAGCCATGATAGTGAGAAAGATGAGCGAGTCAAAGAGAAATGGACTGCATTGCCTGAGTGACAACACAAACCACCCCTTCACAAGGGAGTTGGAAATGAGCAAAGTGCCAGACTCCTTGCATACAATACAGATAGCAAAGTACAATGGCAAGGGAGACCCTTTAGAGCACATTCAACTGCATGAAGCCTCTCTATTCGGGAGAACTACTGACGACCGATACAAGGCACTCCTATTTCCAAACACCCTATCAGGGGTGGCGTCACATTGGTTCTTTAGCCTACCTACCGAGAGCATCCACTCATGGGCGCAGCTAAAAGCGAAATTTCTTCAAAGATATCTAGGAGAAAGGAAGCTACTTAAAGGAACAGGCTCCCTAGATAATGTAAAGCAAGAAAATGATGAATCCTTGGCTGATTACTACACTAGGTTCAACCAGAACATAGCAGACATACAGGGCGATATCACCGAGGGTGAAATAATAAGAGCCTTTATAAGAAACCTAGGCCGCTTCGGGTCCACACTGGCAGAGAAGATGGCCAAGAAACCGGCAAGCACCTTAGAGGAGCTAGCAGGGAGAGTAAAAACTCATATAGACCTGGAGAGGCACAGGGTGAGTAAGAAAGCCAAGGTTCAAGCAGCTAAGGAGGACAACACAAAGCAAAATAAGGGAAAGCCACCTCAGGCAGCTCAACCCACAAGGCAACAAGAATGGCGTCCGCCTCAACAAAGAAATCAGATGGGTGAGCCACTGAAGGCTAGGGAAATAAATGTCATCAAGTTCATACCATTGAACACCACCCCAGCAGTGGTCCTAAGAGAGATAAGAAATCAGAAACTATGGTCGCCCCCCGGAAGATGGAGAGCGCCAATGGTAGAGACACACAAGGATAGATGGTGTGATAACCATGAGGCATACGGGTATGATATGAACGAATGCTTTAGCCTGAAGCTAAGCATCAACAATATCATCCAGAGGGGGGAGCTAAAACAGTTTGTTGATCACGGTGGCAACAGCATACAGCTAGGGCCATCATACTGATGGATTCGACTACAACTGTTAGGCTCTTTAACGGTGAGGAAACGACTGATAGGCCTGGTGGGCCCAAAACGAAGGCCAAGATGGCCCAGACAAAGGATCCCGACGAAGAGAGCCCGAGGATGAGAGGTCCCGACGGAGTCGGACCTGACAAGTGAGCTGAACGCTCCCGATGAAATGCCTCTGAGTAGGCCCCGATGAAGAATCCCTAAGAATCATAGGCCCTGTCACGATGACGAGGAACCCCGAGCGGTGACGCAACGAGATAACTCTAGAGTCCCCGACGGGAGTCGGGACTCGCTATCAGAGGATAGGGCCGAGATACACGGGGCGTGGCCGAGATACGCGGAACGTGGTTAAGATACACGGAGCGTGGCCGAGATACGCGGGGCGTGGCCGAGATAAGCGATATCGTGGCCTAGATAGGCGGGATCACACCCGAGATACGCGGGATACAGGCTAACCACCCCCAACGGTTCACTAGGTAGTTGAGGTACTTCTTCGCCTATAAAAGGGCCAGAGATCACCTCAGATGACTTACGTTAAAAATACTTACTTGAGATTACTGCTTGCCAGTCCGTACAAGATACTCATTTAAGCATCGGAGAGGGATTCTGGGTCACCGCCCGGTCTATCCCCTCTTGCAGGATTGCGTGGAGCGAAGGAGATAGGATCGCCGTCAAAGTCCGTACCGGAGTTCCACCGTGATCCAACATTGGCGCCGTTTGTGGGAAGCAAACAAAAAGCTGATATGCCTTCTACTCGATCGATGGCGGCTGGCAATCAAAGAAGACAGGGACAATCTGGTGGTTCCCGTCACCCCGCTGCAACAACTCTGAATTCGCTACTAGAACAGGAGGAAAACCAGAACCATCCCGCTGCTGAGCTCTCCCAGACAGGGGGGCACAATGAAGGTCCCGAAGAGATTGCCGCTCAGCACCAGGGCAATAGGGAGCAGGAGGCTCCCCTAGCTACGGACCTGGCAAGAGCCGTGGCAGAAGCCATGCCCATGTATTTAGCAGCTGTGGAGGCTCTCTTGGATCGGAGAGAGGCTGCGAAGAGGCAGGAAGAGATGCCCCCATTGGAAGAAGCACCCCCACCAGCAGAGGTTCGGAACGTACAGGAGGCTCCGCCCCGGGGCCAGGACAGAAGTAGGGTGTCCGTTCAGCCAGAGAGGTTTGTGGTTGATGGGCCAGGGCCAGTACAGCACAGGACCATTCCCCTGAATGGTCCCATCACCCCCGATCAGGTGGTAAAGATCGTGAACATCTGCATGGGAGAGCAGAAGCCGCTGGTGTCGGAGCTGAGGGATCGATCTACTCATCCCTTCGTCCCTCGACTCATAGACACCCTAGCCCCGCCAGGGCTAGGTATCCCCACGATAAAGGAATACGATGGCGAAGGAGATCCGGTTCGACATGTCCAGAAGCACCTCATGGCGTGTCTGGGAAGAGCCCTAAATGAAGACATAGTGTGTACACTGTTCCCGAACACACTTGGGGAAAGAGCCCTGACCTGGTTCTTTAGTCTGCCCCCAGGATGCATTACTTGCTGGGCAGATATGCATGACCGGTTCATTCAGCAGTACCAGGGTCGTAGACGTTTGCTGAAGAGCGTGAGGTCCCTGACCCAGGTGGTACAAAGGCCCGACGAATCACTGGCACACTATTACCAGCGGTACACTGCCAGTGTGGCGGAGATTGACGAGGAAATCTCGGAAGGCGAAACCATCCGTACATTCATTCGGAACCTAACGGCCCCCTACGGTTCCGACCTAATGCACAGTGTGGCTGAAAAAGCTGTGTGGAATATGGAGGCACTACAGAAGAGGGTGAAACGGCAAATCGATGTCCAGGAGTCAAAGATAACCGCGGGAGAGTTGGAGCCCCCAAAGTCGAACAAAGGGAAGCAGTCGGTTAAACCTTTCGACGATCGTAAGTCAAAGGGTAAACCCGAAAGTAGTCGGAATCGAGGCCGCCCTGATCGGAGGGACGATAGGCGTTCTTCAAGGAAGGATTAGCGGGAGGATCTCGACATTCCTCTCAACTGCTCCATGGCAGAGGTACTGACGGTCATGGAACGACAAGGTATCTCCAGGTACCCCCCAAAGAAGGATGGAGAATTCTTGGGATCTCGCACGGATCGCTACTGCCGATTTCACCGCGCAAATGGTCACGACACCAACCATTGTCGGGAGCTGAAGAAGGAGATCGAAAAGATGATCCAGAAGGGGAAGCTCATGGAGTTCGTCGGGGATAAGCGGTGTCGATCCCGCTCTCGGTCCCGATCGCGGTCCCGTTCCCGATCCCGCGATCGGTCCCCAAAGAAGAAGAGAACCGACCCAGAGTCATCCGGTGCTCGTAAGGAGAGACGGGGCACTATCAATGTGATTCACGGAGGGTTTGCTGCTGGAGGTGATACTTCATCCTCCCGAGAGGTTTATGCCTCTAGAATCCCTACGGCGGTGGTGCTGGGTAAGAGGTCCCGATCCTGGACCCTGAAGGAAGAAATGGTGATCTCCTTTTCGTCGGAGTATCTCATAGGCGTGGAAACTCCGCACGACGACGCCTTGGTTGTAACCTTGGATGTAGACGGGTTCGAAATGAAGCGAATTCTGATCGACGGGGGAAGCTCCTCCGATATTCTATTTATGGACGCGCTGGAGGCCATGGGAAAAACGAAGAAAGATCTGAAGGAGGCAAACTTCCCAATGGTCGGGTTCTCTGGTTCAACCTCCTATCCGCTAGGAGTAATCACCTTACCAGTGGAGTTTGGTAGTGGGTGGAAATCAGAAAGGAGGAACGTGGAGTTCGTGGTAGTTGATTCCGCAGGGACTTACAACGCGATCATCGGGAGAACCACCATCAACCCCCTGATGGCGGTTGCCTCGACAGTACACCAGAAAATGAAGTTCCCGACCGACCACGGAGTCGGAGAAGTCAAGGGCGACCAGGTAGCTTCCTGAAAATGCTACGTTAACGCCACCCGGAGGAGGAGGCGAGAGGCCATGACTGTCCTCCAGACAGATACAGATCCTAGAGAGGAGTTTGGGCGTCCCGCCCCCGTAGAAGATCTAAAAGAAGTTGAGATCAACGGACCCCGGAGGAAGGAGAAAATCGGGTCTGCTCTGACTGAGGAGACAGCCCAAAAATTGATTGAATTGCTGAAGGAGTTCAAGGAACTGTTTGCCTGGTCCCCGAGCGATATGCCAGGAATCAGTCCCGATGTGATCGTACACGAGCTGAAGATAGACCCCGCAATCAAGCCTATTACGCAGAAAAGGCGTCCGATGGGCACAGATAAGAAGATCGCGATCCAGCAGGAAGTGGGCAGGTTGCTCGATGCTGGGTTTATTAAAGAGCTCCGATTCCAAACTTGGGTCGCTAATCCAGTGCTGGTGAAGAAGACTAACGGGAAATGGCGGATGTGTGTGGATTTCCGCGACCTGAACAAGGCTAGCCCAAAGGACTGTTACCCACTCCCGAGAATCGACCAGTTGGTGGATGCCACGTCGGGACATGAGCTGTTGAGCTTCATGGATGCGTACTCAGGCTACAACCAGATCAAGATGGCCAAGGAGGATGCTCCTCACACAACATTCTATGCAGACAGTGACATCTATCACTACGATGTCATGCCTTTCGGGTTGATCAATGCTGGGGCAACCTACCAGCGGATGGTGAATAAGCTGTTCGGAGATATGCTGGGGGAGACCATGGAAGCTTACGTGGATGATATGCTGGTAAACTCCGACAAGCGGAGGATCATGTGCACAACCTAACCCTGGCGTTTGAGCGGATGAGGCTTCACCAGGTTCGTTTAAACCCGACGAAATGCGCCTTCGGGGTCCATTCAGGGAAAATTTTGGGCTTCATGGTGAGCCAGAGAGGAATTGTGAATCCCGAGAAGCTGAGGGCGATTGAGGAGATGCAGTCTCGGATAAACCATCGGGAGGTACAAGTGCTGAATGGCCGATTGGCTGCAATGAATCGTTTCCTGTCCAAAGCTAGCGACCGATCAATGCCATTTTTCGAAGTCCTGAGGGCCAACAAGAAATTTGAGTGGGCCGCCAAGTGTGAAGAGGCGTTCCAAGCACTCAAGCAGCACCTTCGCACCCTCCCGCCGTTGGCGAAACTGGTTCCAGGCGAGCCGCTCTATCTTTACTTGGCTGTTTCTGAATTTGCCATTAGCTCTGTGTTAGTAAAGATTGTCGAGGATAATCAAGTCCCCGTCTACTATGTAAGCAAGGCTTTTGCCAAGTCTGAATTGAATTATCCTGCTGTTGAGAAGTACCTCTTTGCGTTGATTATTACTGCTTGGAAGCTAAGGCCTTATTTCCACGCACACGAGATCACTGTGCTGACGAACCAGCCTTTGAAGCATTTTTTGAACCGACCGGATGCGTCGGGAAGATTAGTGAAATGGCCAGTAGAGCTTAGTGAGTTTCGCATACACTTTGCTCCAAGAACGGCCATCAAAGGCCAGGCATTAGCAGATTTCATAGCAGAATCTACAGCCCCCGATCTAGAAGAAGCGGGCCCTGCAGAGGGGGCAACCATGGAGGTCCCGAAAGAAGAACAACCAGAGAGGGTAGAGCAATCAGAACAGCCAAACGGGAAAAATACCTGGGAAATGTACACGGATGGCTCCTCGAGTTCAGACGGATCAGGAGCAGGCTTTTTGTTGATACCACCAGGTGAAGGTGAACCGCTCCGATACGCCTTGGCTTTAACATTCAAGGCCACAAACAACGATGCGGAGTATGAAGCTCTTGTCACGGGCCTAAAAATTGCTAAAGGCACTGGAGTCGATCACTTGAGAGTGAAGTGTGACGCAGCTTTAATCGTGAATCAGGTTCAAGGACGATACGAAGCGAGAAGTCCGATAATGAAGAAATACCTACGCGAGGTACTAGCCCTGAAGGAGAGCTTTAAAAGCTTCGATATCGAGGCAATCCCGAGGGAGGAAAACGTAGAGGCAGACGCCTTGAGCAAATTTGCCCTGGGGGCACCCTTGGAAGAAAATCGGAAGGTGCACTTCTTGGAGAAGGTGATCTTATCGACCATCGACCCGACACAGGTGTGTGCCATTGTGGCAAAACCGGAGGAGAAGCCCACTTGGATGACCCCGATAGTCGCATACTTGACTACGGGGACAGTCCCCGATGAAAAAGTAGCAGCCGATAGGATATGTCGGATCGCGGCCAATTATGTGATGCTGGATAATCAGCTATACAAGAAGGGCTTGTTCTCAACTCCGTACTTGAAGTGTGTGGCAGAGCCCGACACAAATCGAATGCTGAAGGAGGTGCATGAAGGGGTCGCGGCTTGTCATGAAGGGGCCCGATCCATTATGAGGAAAGTGCTGAACTTGGGCTATTATTGGCCTACGATGAGAAAGGAAGCAACGGCGTTGGTCCGATCCTGTGACGCGTGCCAGAGGTACGCCCCGAGTATCGTGGCTCCGGCCGCTAATCTGACATCCATCAAGAGCGCCTGGCCTTTCGCGCAATGGGGCATCGACTTGGTGGGACCTCTTCCATAAGCATAAGGTCAATGTAAGTATTTACTTGTAGCTATCGATTATTTTTCGAAATGGATAGAGGCAAAGGCGTTGGCCAGAACGACGGGGAACCAGATCGTCAAGTTCCTTCAGACCCATATTGTGTCCAGATACGGAATTCCTAAGGCGGTGATCAGCGAAAATGGTCCACCGTTTAACGGCTCTCAGGTGAGGGAGTATCTGGAGGAGTTGAACATCGAGCATCAGACAGCTTCTGTACGCCATGCTCAAACTAACGGTCAGGTGGAATCCGCCAACAAAATCGTGATGGATGGCCTAAAGAAGAGGGTCTATGCCTTGAAGGGCAAATGGCTGAACGAACTGGAAAACGTGCTTTGGGCTGTTAGAACGACAGCCAAACGATCAACCGGGGAGACTCCGTTTGGCCTCGTTTATGGCACGGAGGCTGTCGCCCCCGTGGAGGTAGCTGTGGCGTCCCATCGGATGAGATATTACGAGCCTCTGACGAATGATGAGATGAGACGTCTGGACTTGGACTTACTCGAAGAGAAGAGGCGGGAAGCCGATGAAGTCCAAGCTCGAATGCGTTTGGCGACGGCCAGGTACTACAATCGGCGAGTGAAGTCCCGACAGTTCTTCGTCGGGGAGCTGGTTTGGCGTCGCAACGAGTTCACCCTTTTGGATCGAATCAACAAGATGTCACCAAAATGGGAAGGACCTTATAAGGTCGTGGGGATGCCAGCTCCAAATGTGTACAAGTTGGAAGACCTCGATGGCAGAACGTTAAAGCATTCTGTTAGTGGCGAACACTTGAAGAAACACCATGCTTGAAGAAAGTCGCCTTAAGTGGTGCCCGAAGAAATTCGCCTTAAGTGGTGCCCGATAAAGTCGCCTTAAGTGGTGCCCGATGTAAAATCGCCTTAAGTGGTGTATGCTGTGTATCGTTTAATTCGATGTAAGCCAAATTTGTGCCATCAATGAATAAAGAGGTTGCTTCCGATCCGCCTTGAGTGGTGCACGAGAAAAGTCGCCTTAAGTGGTGCACGATTCTTAGATTTATTCTGAGTATTGAAAAGTCGCCTTAAGTGGTGCACGATTCTTGGATTTATTCTGAGTATTGAAAAGTCGCCTTAAGTGGTGCACGATTCTTAGATTTATTCTGAGTATTGAAAAGTCGCCTTAAGTGGTGCACGAAAAAGTCGTCTTAAGTGATGCGCAAGATTAAGTCGTCTTAAGTGATGCACGAGATTAAGTCGTCTTAAATGATGCATATGTTTTGGATTTATTCTAAGTCTTGAAAAGTCGTCTTAAGTGATGCACGAGATTAAGTCGCCTTAAGTGGTGCATGATGATAAGTCGCCTTAAGTGGCGCAAATTAGCAAAGCCACTTGGAGAAGTGCATCGAGAAAATCGGAACTGAGAAAGTCTGATAATTGATAAGGGCTCAATGGCCCGACGATGACAAAAGAGAAGAAAATACAAGGACTCTAAAGATAAACGGTTAAGCTTGGTCCTTGTCGGCAACATCGGCAGGAGCTGGGTACGCGGAGTCGGTAGCAGAAGGTTCCACAGGGTTGGCCTCGGGAGGATCGACTATCGGGGCATCTGCTGCGTCTTCGGCAATTGCGGGAGTACTCCCCCCATCACTCTCCTCAGAAAGAGCAAAGTATTTCTTCGCGAAGGGGGCGAGGGAAGGAGACTTGTCAAAATTGATGGCGTCGCCATACTCCAGGTGGAGCTCCTCAACCGCATTGAAGAGAGTGTTCTCCACCTCCGCGCCAAAGAACTTCATAGCATCGGCCTGGAAGTCCTCAGACCTCCAATAATCCTCCCGGCCCTTGGCCTCCGCCTCGACCAGCTGCGCAGGAAACCCCGCTACTTGCTCCTCCAGAGCCTTCTTCTCGAGGACCAGCTTGTCCTCAGCAGCCTGCCGCTCCTGTCGCTCCTGCCTCAGGAGCCCCTCGAAGTCCCCGACCTGCTTTTGGAGGTCCTGAACCTTTTGGACAAGGGCGGCTTGCTCCTTGGCAAGTTTCCCCCGCGAAGACTTGGAGGCTGCAAGATCCTCCTTAAGCTTGTCAATGGCCGCCCGGTCCCGCTCCCGGGACTCATCATAGGCGATGTGGTACCCGAAAAGACGGTTGAAGTCCCCGAGCTCCTACAATAGAAGAAAGAAAAGTGTTAATAGACAAACAACCTGATTTACCAATGAAAAGAGAGAAGCGAAGTTTTACCTCTATCCGACGCAGGGACATCTCTCTGACATCCCGATGCATAGCAGTCTGATTCAGGGAAATCGGGTACCGCATGGTGTGCAGGATCGAGCCTGCCAGTAGATGCAGAGCCAGGTCCTGGTGCTGGTCCCCTTGTCGGAGCGGGACTCCTTGCAGTGTTTGGATTGGAGTCCAGGGGGCATTCACTTGTGCGGGGTCGAAGGCCCTGTAGAAACTCCCGTCGAGAGGGACAAGAGGAGGATAACGAATCGTGGAGGGGCATGCCTCCGACTCGACCCGGACAGGGGAAGGAGTGAAGTTGTGGATGGGCGACGGCTGTCGCTGCTGCGGAGAAGATGAAGGGGGCAGCCCCTGAGAGGTTGGTTTCAAGGGAGACTGCCCCGTCCTCCGACGACGACGGAGGGAGCCACCCTCATCGGTCTCCTTGGAGGAGTCCAAGCTTTCCACCCGACGAAACTGCTCGCCGGTCGGGGTCTTCTCCCCAGCTGAGGGAGGCCCCTGTTGAAGACGGTGCACCCGCAGAAGCTTCAGCACCCGAGGGATCCCCTGAGCGACCTGCACCTAGAGGACGAGAGGCTTCAGATATGTAGTCAGGAAGTTCATCAGGATTCTTACACCAAACAATACGTCGGGAGACATATTGATCCTTCCCGCGGTAGTGGTAGTAGCACGCCTTCAGGACACGAGGAGTTTCGCCTCGAAGGATTCGTCTGACGTCAGCAATACGGGTCTCCTTGGTTGAAGGAATCAAATCCTTCGGGACCATCCTCCTATATGATTTAATAGCAAGTCGGATCTTTTTACCTTCTTCAGCATTCTTGACGTCGAAGAGTTGGTCCAGATCCACGCGCTTCCGCTTAGGCTGCTCCGCAGAAGGAGACCCCGACGGAGCAGCAGCCTTCTTGGCGGTCTTCCTCTTTCGCGAGGGGCGGATAGCATCAGTCTCCCCCTGCTTAAGGAACAGATCGGTCAGCACAGATACCCTCTTGGCTGCAAACAGTAAACGAAAAAGAGTTAGAAGTTTACCCAAGGAACCACATTGGAGGGGCCGTCGAAAAGCTGCCCCCCAGAGATTATATCGAGGAGTCGGATCCCGGCGTTCACCAGGTCCCGCTCCACGAGAGAATTGGCGTCGAGGGGAGTGTAGGATTCCCCCATCGGTAGAGCTGGATGAGTTGAAGAGTTTGAAAATCTTCGTCGGTGTAGGTGTGGAAGGCAGGCGGAGAATCTGCTTCCACCTCCCATCGGGGCCAGGAGATCGAAGAATGTTGAATAAAAAAGTAGCTCCTTTTCCAGCTGCTGTTATCGGACCCCGTATCCACCAGGAGTCCCCGACCTTTGACCACCTTCCAGGTGTCAGTGGTCCAGCTGCATCGTCCAAGTTGTGCCTTGCTCCACTTTGGCATTCGGGGGTAGAAGGCGCAAACCCCCGCCTCGTTGCACTTCATCCCATAGAAGGTCCTGAAGAGCTTGAGGCTGTATACCCACCGCTGTCGGAAGCAGAGGACCTGGAAAGCATTCCACAGGCGAATGGCGTGCGGAGAGAAGGTGGTCGGATGAGTTTTGTAATGCTGGCACATCTCGACCAGATTGCCACAGAAGGGGAATCTGATCCCCGCTGATATTTGCCCCGTAGAGACAAATACCTCCCCTTTTCGGGGACGAGTAACCTCAAGGCTACCCGAGGGGCGAGGCCAGGGATACGGGAAACGAGGTTCCCAAGTAGAAGCGATGCACCCCTCTCGGAGAGCTGCATCATAAGCAGTGTTGGAGATCTCATTCAGAGCATAATCAAAGTTGAAGGGCTTTCTCCCCTCAGAGCTGGATCCACTGTCTGAAAAGCAGCAACGGCAAGGAAGGCACAGTGGGATTTTCGGAAAGCTATAAGCAAGGAAAACATGAACGAACAATAGAGAAGAGACCCTTACCAGAAATGGCGATTAGAGGTTGAAGGAATGAACTTGGCGTCGCCTGAGAGATGACCGGAGAAACTCTGAGACCTTCGGAATTGCAGAGCTTGAATTCGCAGAGAAGTTACAGAGAGCTTTTGAGAATTCGGAAACGGTAAAAATTAAACTGTGCCCATGGCTAGGGTTTTATAGGTGAAGAGGACAGTTGAAGGGACACTTCGATTCGAGTCGTCGAAGTTGAAGAGTTTTAATCTGGACCGTTGAGATGGAACGTGCAGAAGGGTAACGGGCGTAATGATGAAACGGCCTGAAAAGCACTTTTCAGAAGAAACAGGCGCGAAAAATCAGGCACGAGTACAGAAGACGTCGCTTCACTAGCTGCTGCATTTAATGAACGGGGGAATCGAAAAGCCCCTCAGATTTGGCATTTATCCACAAAACATCGAGGGAACGTGGAGAAGACTAGTATTGAGTGACTATGTCAAGGGAAGGATCCCCGATTTCTAAGGTCGGGAGGTCGGGAGTTGGAAAGACACGACGAACTAAAAGTCCCTCCTGTCTTGGGGGCAGATGATGGATTCGACTACAGCTGTTAGGCTCTTTAACGGTGAGGAAACGACTGATAGGCCTGGTGGGCCCAAAACGAAGGCCAAGATGGCCCAGACAAAGGATCCCGACGAAGAGAGCCCGAGGATGAGAGGTCCCGACGGAGTCGGACCTGACAAGTGAGCTGAACGATCCTGATGAAATGCCTCTGAGTAGGCCCCGATGAAGAATCCCTAAGAATCATAGGCCCTGTCACGATGACGAGGGGCCCCGAGCGGTGACGCAACGAGATAACTCTGGAGTCCCCGACGGGAGTCAGGACTCGCTATCAGAGGATAAGGCCGAGATACGCGGGGCGTGGCCGAGATACGCGGAACGTGGTTAAGATACACGGAGCGTGGCCGAGATACGCGGGGCGTGGCCGAGATAAGCGAGATCGTGGCCTAGATAGGCGGGATCACACCCGAGATACGCGGGATACGGGCTAACCACCCCCAACGGTTCACCAGGTAACTGAGGTACTTCTTCGCCTATAAAAGGGCCAGAGATCACCTCAGATGACTTACGTTAAAAATACTTACTTGAGATTACTGCTTGCCAGTCCGTACAAGATACTCATTTAAGCATCGGAGAGGGATTCTGGGTCACCGCCCGGTCTATCCCCTCTTGCAGGATTGCGTGGAGCGAAGGAGCTAGGATCGCCGTCAAATTCCGTGCCGGAGTTCCACCGTGATCCAACACATACAAGGATAATGGCAAAGCTAAGGTTGATTATAATCCCCCACCTAACAAGAGGGGGACTATAAACATGATACATGGAGGAGTGGCATCAGGTGGCCCAACAGCTAATGCAAGGGAAGTTTATGCATCCAAGCTAGGCTCAGTACCAAAGTGGAGAAAGAGGCCACGAGAAGGAGAAGAAATGAAGATTGAGTTTTCAGAGAAGGATAAGAGCCATATTGTCTTCCCGCATGATGATGCTTTAGTCATCACAATGGACATCGATAACTTCGATGTAAAAAAAATACTGGTAGATGGGGGCATCTCTGCAGACCTCCTAAGCCTAAGGGTCCTGGAAGAGATAGGAAAAACAAAGGCAGACATCAAACCAGTCAATTTCCCTATGGTTGGCTTCTCAGGGGCAACAAGCTACCCCTTGGGAATGATAACCCTGCCAGTGACCATGGGCCAAGGATGGACACAGCTGAGAATGAACATTAACTTCTTGGCGGTTGAAAGCCTGGGAGCCTACAACGGGATCTTAGGGTTGGTGTGAGTACCATGGGACCTGGGGGCATCAAACCAATGATTGCATGGTGTTGAAGATAGAAGTGGAGGAGATGATTTACAAAGGAAGCCTAAGGGAGTACGTGGCAACAAACAAACTCACCACCCCATATCCTTAGTTTCATATTCAGCACTTATCATGTTCAAGCATTTTAAGTTTTCCAAAAACAACTTTTGAGAAGGAGAACTCAAGAAGTTACTCCAACTCTACAACTATCTTTGATTTCCTCCAAAGGGTATCTTGATCCACCCAAGACACCCCAAGTGTACATAAAGCATGAATGCTCCTAAGGAAGTAGAAGTTATTCAAAAGTATCTTTCAAAGAAGGTGGTGACACAATCATTATGTTATCCTTACACAGACATGAATTCCAAGTCAGCAACACCATCGACGCCCCCAAGAGCGTATCTTGAGAGTAGTTTTCATACTACGACCTTCGACGCTCCCAAGAGCGTATCTTGAGAGTAGTTTTCATACTAAGACCTTCGACGCCCCCAAGAGCGTATCTTGAGAGTAGTTTTCATACTACGACCTTCGACGCCCCCAAGAGCGTATCTTGAGAGTGTTTTCCAAAAACTACGAACTTCGACGCCCCCAAGAGCGTATCTTGAGAGTGGTTTCAAAAAACTACGAATTTCGACGCCCCCAAGAGCGTATCTTGAGAGTGGTTTCTAAAAACTACGACCTTCGACGCCCCCAAGAGCGTATTTTGAGGTAGATTTCAAGCTACCAGATTCGACGCCCCCAAGAGCGTATCTTGAGGTAGATTTCAAACTACCAGATTCGACGCCCACCAGGAGCGTATCTTTGGTCTAACTTGTGCCCTCTGGGAGCCTATCCTGTGAAACGTTAAGTGCCCTCCGAGAGTCTGTCTCGCGAACAGATTCGACGCCCACCAGGAGCGTATCTTTGGTCTAATAGTATCATACACACCATTCAAAGGATATCAGAAGAGATCATTGCACCATACTAAGAAGGATCCCATGAGAAAATAATGGCAAAGTAAAGTTGTATAAAGAACACATAATGTTTTTTCTTGATGAGATAGCAGGTATAACATGAAGGAAAACACAAAAGAAGGATAAGTAAAGGAAAACACACCAAAGGAAGAGTCCATGATCAAAGGAATACATAAAAAAGCATACAAAGTACCCATCAAAAGGCAAGTGACCCACACTGCCAACAACACAATACGAAAAAGGAAAGCAACACAAAATCCTACAGCAATCCCAAAAGATACTCAACCCATCAAAGGGGAGGAAAAGTATGGTCGTATATACAAAGATAGAAAGATGTCAATACATCAACCAGAGCCCTCTGGGGAGTCCCCCTGACCCCCTAAGGACGAACCACCAGCAGAGATAGAGGAAGAGGAGGAAGAGTCCGAAGTGACAATATCCACAGGCGTAGCATCCACCTGTGCAAGGGCAGGCTCGTCATCAACAACAGCCTGACCCCTAAGGACAGCCATGTAACCAGTAGCGTACGGTCCAAAATCACCCAGATCACCAACCGGAAAATGAGGATCAATGCGAATAATATGGTCAACATGATACTCGCCAAACTGGTTCATCTCCTGAGTAAGCCGCACACTGTAATCGGCAGTAAAGGCAGAGGAAGCCTTGTACTCTGACACTGCAATAGCCCTCTCCTCTGCCCGGCACCTTTTCTCAAGTTTCCTCAACTCCTCAGAATGGAGTGAAGATGCGACCTCAGCCTCACGGCGTAAGCTACCTACGGTAGTCTCAAGTAAAGACACTTGGTCCCTGAGCTCCTGCATCTTCAGATCGGACAGGCGTGCCTTCTCAATGGCAGTGGCAAGCTCCGTCTTCAGGGATACCTGGCTCTCTTCAAGAGCCTTCTTCTCATCGGATAGCTCAAGCACAAGGGACGACATGTTCACCATGTCAGACATACCCTGGAAATTTAACAAGAGATGAGTAACTGGAAAAGCAGCCACATGAAAGTAAAAAGGGGAAGTGAGACACCACTCACAGGCACATAATGGGATAATACACCCTGAACGAAACGCCGGGTCTCCCAAGGAGACTTAGGCTGAGCAACACGATCACCAGGAGGGATGGCACCGCGAAGCACACGGATACCAACCTCCGGAGTGCGCAAGGAAGATCCGCTATCAAGGTGGAACTCCTTCAACCCGGCAAAAGGAGTCCACTCAGACCCAACGATATCCTCGTCAGTAAGGCGCGTAAAATCCTTCCGACTCAAAGCCGGAGGCCCACCTATACAAACAAAGCAAGATAAAGAAAAATACAAACATAGAAGTATCAGTGACATGGAGAAGATCGAACCTGACGACCGTGCCCTCGGCTGGGGGGGCAGGGGATGGAGAACCAGTGACCAACCCACCATCACCAACAGGTCGCTTCCCTTTATCAGCTCGGGAAGGCGCCTCTTTGACCACTATCTCTTTGTCGCGAGACAGGGTCGGGGTACGAACACCAGGAGGAGGAGGATCTGCAGCCTTCTTCTTCTTGACAGCCGAGGCTCCGGCCTCAGAGTCAGACCTCCGTGACTTGGACTTAGAAGGTCCAGAGCCCTTGCCCATAGAAACAACTCTCTCGGTCACCAAAGGAGAGTGCCCTAACAATACAAGGAAAACAGCATAAGGAAAAACACAAGTATACCATAAGGGGAAAAGAGAAGGAAGCATACTAGAGGCCCCAGCAGTCTTCCCAAGCATAGGGGACTTCTTTGGAGTAGAGCTGGAGGGAGCCCTCCTCTTGCTCAGATCGACCGGAGCTGCCTGCACGTTATACGTTTTCCCGTGAAACCAACCTACAAGGGAAGAGCAGAAAGTAAATGTAGATGAGAAGACTAAGTAACATACCGAACCCCTGGAGTCAGGAGTCAAACTAATCCCTGCCTCATAAAGATCTGTCTCGGTCACCAAGGACACGGGGTAGTATGACTGGGTCCTGTGGCTCTCATAGATGGTCTTCATAGTCTCTAAGTCCACAGAAGAGAACTCCCCAAAGGCAGGCCAGCCGTCTGACCGATCCTCATTCAAAACCGGCCAAGTAACATATCGATCCATAATAAAGAAATAATGTTTGGCCCAGTGGCTCGCCGAGTTATCGCTCCGGGCCACGAAACAAAGAGAAGTATCCCACTCAACCCCGCTCAACCCGAAATCAGCAAATCGGGAATCTTTGAGGGATGGATGGCGAGTTACAAAACTCGCGAAGCCTACCTTCCTCTGATACTGGAATCGATAGAAGCATCGGAACAAGACCAATGAATACTTCCAGGAGTACCATTGGCATAACACCCGAAAGCCCACCCAGACACGGATAGCACTAGGGGCAAGGTTCACAGGGGAGATCCTAAAGAACCTACTCAATTCTACAAGATCATCGCAATAAGGCAGCCGCAATCCAAACCGAATCTGGGAAGGATAAACAACAACCTTCCCCCTGGGAGGCTCTGTCACTGTCTGGCGGGTATTCCCCAAAGGAGGAAGGAAGGGATATAAAGGCTCATCTAAGGGGCAAATGTCACCTAAAGTAACATGCTCGTTATAGTCAGACCTAGTCAGGTAGTTCTCCGACAAAGCAGCGAGACCTAAATCAAAGGCAGTGAGAAATTCCAAGCTTGAATCAGGCTCCGACTAACACCCCGGCTCAGTATACGGCTCAAAATTCGACACTAAACTGATGGCAGGAAAGAAAACAATGCGACGAATAGAAAGAAAGAGAAACTTACTCATCCTTCGAAGGATGTAACGCCTTTGCAGAGTTTGCGTATGGGGACACCACCATGAATACAGTACCTGCCATGGCATGACAGATGTCAAAACAAGAAGATTTCCGGAAAGACCGAGCATACCCCGACACCCGACAAACAACAAACAAAAATTCAGAGGCATCCAACAAAGGTAACAAACGCACGTCAAGGACACCCCAACGATAAAATCAGACAATTTTGTTCAAACCGAAAATCAATTCCCGGGTAAAATTACGACTACGCCCCCCATCGGGAATCAATACACAAATGGCGCCCCAACGTTAAATTCAAACAGTAATAGTTTAAACGGACAAAACACTATCTCCGGACGACCGGCCAAATTTTTTTTCCCCAAATCGGCGGTTATCTACGGCAATCACATATTCAATCAAGCATT
Organism: Clarkia xantiana subsp. parviflora; assembly: GCA_036873135.1. Classification (NCBI taxonomy): domain Eukaryota; kingdom Viridiplantae; phylum Streptophyta; class Magnoliopsida; order Myrtales; family Onagraceae; genus Clarkia; species Clarkia xantiana. Next base: position 5,998,692 of record JAPTYO010000017.1, on the reverse strand, counting down.
GGCAATCGAATATCGGCAATTCAAGTATCAAAATTTTACACGGTAACGAAAAGGAAAAGATTGGACCTTTGGAAAACCCGACCCGATTTGATAAACGGGTCCGGAAATCGAGCTTTGATGTTGACCGGAACCTGCCCCTCGTCGGAAATTCGATTTCGTCGTCGCCGGAGCTGAGCTACGCCTGGTCCCGTCTGCCCCGCCGCCGTGGCCGTCCACCGGAGTCGCAGGAGCCCTCGCCGTCGCGAGCAGCAGTCTCCGTCGCCTCAGCCGCCCTCCACGCCGCCGCAAGCTGGGTCGTCGTTCCGATCAGCAGCTGCCGCGTCGCCGCCCCGTGCCGGTGGTCTCCCTTTTCTCGAGCTGCTGGCCGGAATTCCACCTCCTCCACCGGAATTTCTTGCCGGACCCCTCCCTTGGTGTGCAAGAATTCCTCCCTTGGTCTCCAAGTGTGAGGAAAAAGGAAAAAGATGACAATGGTGGCTAAGTGAGGTAATCTTTTTACTCCTCTATATATTTGAAAAGGTGTAGGGTTTTTTAAAGTGACATAATCACAACCCTTCATTTAAAATTAAAAGAGATCTAAGGGTTAAAGGAAAAACTATCATCTTTACCTCCCTTAGACTATGGTTAGGCATATTTCCACCCAAGTTAACACCGTATAGGTATATCTTTAAGTATCCTATACTAAGAAAAAATTTGGACCAAAATTAAAATTTTTCTCCACTTGGACTTATCCCGGCATGAAATTGAAGCATGGACTCATTTAGCAGTATTCATATCGCACCCCCACGCGAGCGTATATTTTCCAAGTATACACCCATGGCGGGGATAGGTTTATTATTTCCATCTCGGGCGGACACGTGCTTGGACACGTGTCCGTGCTATTCTAACATTTACAATCCCTCTATCTTATAAGACAGGGGGGCAGAGTCAGAGACACACATCCATGGGTAAGTAAGGATTCCGACAAAAGGTAAAATCCCGACTTCAAACTGCGCGTGTCATACCATCCTAAAATAGAGTCAATCAAGGGTCAGGCCATTGGTTGACTCGGGGGCATGTGATGGATATACGCCCAATTTAAACCCGTTGACTTCCGAATCGTTTTATTTTGATCACCCCGTCAATGATTGTAAATCGAAACTTCGACCCAAACACCCCGCTGAAACGCCAACGGTCCGGACGAGGCCAAAATAATCGTCCGGACCGAGGCAAACTCACCTAGGTGAGGTCGGGTGGCCACACCCGACCTCCCATAGGGGAAATCGGGTCAGCCAACCCTATCTCCCCTATGGAGGGGTTGGGTGGCCACACCCAACCCCTACCCTTGGGGGTCGGATTTTCTCCCCCCAAGGGCCCCGGCACCGCTTTCCGACTCCGATCTCAGTTTATTTCCGTCAACCTCTCCGTGCTTTAAGGTTTTAATTACGAGATTAAGGGCTAATTAATTGTGTTTAAAGGTTAACGATGTCATTAAGCCACCTTAATGACACAGTTGCCTATAAATACAACCTTTCCACTATTCATTTGATCATCTTGGCTAAGTATGCAATTTAGCTCTGACATCTCTCTAGCTTTATCTCTCAAAATGTATTGTACTGACTTAGGCATCGAAGAGGGTACATCAAGCACCGCCCCCCCCCCCCCATTGCCCCTCTTGCAGGGCGCGTGGAGAAGAGAAGGCGAAGGACAGAAGGACACAAATCAGGGCGACAAGACTTAGGAGCACCGAACCCGCGATTTCTCCAGTGAGGAATAAGGCTTAGGTCGACCGCCCCTTGACCTGAAACTTAGAACCTAACACCTGCTGGGGTACTTGGTGGAATTCCTGCCTCCTTGGAGGTCTTGCCTGTCTGTCTGCCCCCAGCGGGGTGTATGCTCTGGCGTCCTACTGTGTCTGTTGCTGATTTGGAGGCACAAACTGCTGCCTTCCCTCTGGGGGTGGCCTTTGATTGTCTCTCCTTTGTTCTTCTCGCTGCCCTGTTCGAGGGTGCGAGTGGTGTTCTTCTTCTGGGACTTGTTCTTCCTCATGAACTTCTTCTTCTTCATGCTGGTGTTGCCTTCTCTGCCTGTTCCTCAGAGTCTCTCTATAGGCTAGCAGCTCATCCAATGCGTTCATCAACCTCGGAGTCATTGTCTGTGCTCCTTGCGAGTATGCGGGCCTTGTGTTGGTTGTGTGGGAACGATTGTCGTCCTTTGAGTCGGCATTCCATATGGATACCCTTGAGGTTGTGCCTCATAGTAGTACTCCTGTGGAGGTGCCGTGTATTGGGATTGCACTCCTTGTTGCCCCCCTGTCCCTGTGGCCTCCTAGCCAATGGAGTTGAAGCTGTGGAAGCCTCCTAGCCAGCTGGGCGTGAAGGTCCTCCTCCCTGCTTGTTAGGCTGGGGTGCCTGTGGGGTTGGCTCTGGGTGTGCAGACTGTTTCTCCGGGTTAGGCTGCCTTGCTGGAGGTATAGGCTGTCTTTCTTGCCTATTGCCCCCAGGTGGGCGGTTATCTCTAGACGCTAAGTTGTTCGTCATCGCTCTTGTGATTTCTAGGCTTTCTATTCGAAACCCACGGACGGCGCCAAGTGTTAGGTTCTAAGTTTCAGGTCAACGGGTGGTCGACCGAAACCTTACTCCTCACTGGTGAAACTACGGGTTCGGTGCTCCTAAGTCCTGTCGTTCTGATCTGTGTCTTCCTGTCCTTCGCCTTCTCTTCTCCTCTCCGATGCTTAAGTCAATACGTTTCTTAGAGAGATAAAACTTAGAGAGATGTCAGAGCTAAATTGTCAAATGAATAGTGGAAGGGTTGTATTTATAGGCAACGGTGTCATTAAGGTGGCTTAATGACATCGTTAACCTTTAAACACAATTAATTAGCCCTTAATCATGTAATTAAGACCTTAAAGCACTGAGAAAGTTGGCGGAAATAAGCTGAGTATCGGAGTCGGGAAGCGGTGCCGAGGCCCTTGGGGGGGGGGGAGAAAATCCGACACCCAAGGGTAGGGGTTGGGTGTAGCCACCCAACCCCTCCCTAGGGAGGATAGGGTTGGCCAACCCTATCTCTCATAGGGGAGATCGGGTTGGCCTACCCGATCTCCCCAAGGGAGGATCGGGTTGGCCCACCCGATCTCCCCTAGGGGAGGTCGGGTGTGGCCACCCGACCTCACCTAGGTGAGTTTGCCGCGGTCCGGACGAGTATTTCGGCCTCGTCCGGACCGTTGTCATTAAGGTGGCTTAATGACATCGTTAACATTTAAACACAATTAATTAGCCCTTAATCACGTAATTAAGACCTTAAAGCACGGAGAAAGTTGGCGGAAATAAACTGAGTATCGGAGTCGGGAAGCGGTGCCGGGGCCTTTGGGGGGGGGGGAGAAAATCCGACACCCAAGGGTAGGGGTTGGGTGTGGCCACCCAACCCCTCCCTAGGGAGGATAGGGTAGGCCAACCCGATCTCCCCTAGGGGAGATCGGGTTGGTCCACCCGATCTCCCCAAGGGGGGATCGGGTTGGCCCACCCGACCTCACCTAGGTGAGTTTGCCGCGGTCCGGACGAGTATTTCGGCCTCGTCCGGACCGTTGGTGTTTCCGCGGGGGTGTTTGGGTCGGAGTTACGATTTATATTCATTAACGAGGTGATCAAAATAAAACGATTTAGAAGTCAACGGGTTCAATTTGGGCGTATATCCATCACACAACAAAAAGGAAATTACAAGGATTCGAAAATAAAGCGATTAAGCTTGATCCTTGGCAGCGTCGAGGGGAGCAGGGTCCACGAGATCTGTGGCAGAAAGCTCCATGGCGGGAGGATCGGACTCTGAAGGAATAGCCGCGGGAGGGTCGATCATCGGGGGCTCTGTCGTCGGGATGTCTGCACTTGGAGGCTCCACCTTCAGCACCCACAGTCCTCTCGGGGGTGTTGCCCACGTCACTCTCCTCAGAAAGGCTGAAATACCTCTCCGCGAAAGGGGCGAGACTCTGAGACTTGGTGAAGTCGATGGCACCACCATACTCCAGATGGAGCTCCTCGACAGCATTAAGCAGGGTGTTTTCCAACTCCGCCGTACAAAATTTCACCGCATCCGCTTGAAAAGCCTCGGAGCCCGAATATTCCTCCCGACCTTTGGCTTCAGCTTCAGCCAGCTTGGCAGGGAACTCGGCGACACCCGATCCAGCTGTCGGGACCGATTGGCGTGGAGGACTTTCTCAGCCTCCAGTCCCGCCTGGGCATCCTCCAGAGCCTTCTTCTCGAGGACATGCCTGTCCCGATCCTCCGCACGCCCCTGCTGCTCCTCACTGAGCCTTTGGCGCTCCTGCTGCAGCAACCTCTCAAAATCGTGGACCTGCCTCATGAGGTCCCGAGTCCTCTGGTTAAGGAGGGCCTGCTCCTTAACCAACTTCCCCTTTTACGACTCGGAGGCACCCAGATCCTCCTCGAGCTTGGCTTAGACCTCGGGGGCCGCCTTGGCTCGCTCCTCCTTCAGGGCCTCCTCCAAGGCCAGGATATACCCGAAGCAGCGGTGCTGGTCCGCCATTTCCTGTAGAAAAGAAGGGAGGTTAGTACATGAGAGTATTTTACATTATATACTAAGTATGAAAACAGGAAGACTTACCTCCACACGGCGAACGGCCATAGCGCGAATGTCCGCATGGATGTCCTCAGGGACCAAGGAGAGTGGAAGCCTCATAGACGGCGGAACTGAACCTGCCAGTAGGTGCATCCCCAGTTCCGGTGACAAATTGTCCCGACGTAGCGGCACCCCCTGTAATGACTCGATCGGGGTCCAGGGAGCGGCCGCCTGGTCGGGGGCATAAAGGCGATAGAAGCTCTCGTCTAAGGGGAGAGGAGGAGGAACGGCCTGAGCGTCGGAGGTGCGTGCCTCCGAGCCACCATGAGAACCCGCCGACTCCTCGGGAGTCAGGCTCAAGACCGGCGAAGGCTGCTGCGCCGGAGAAGATGGAGGCAGCCCTTCAGAAGTCAGCTCCAGCGGGGTCTGCCTCGCCCCCCCGACGACGAACCAGAGGCTGGCCTTCGCTTGCCTCCTCAGACGAATGGGAGACGTCCAGATCAACCACCCGACGGAATTGGCCGTCCGTCGGGACGTCTTCGGTCCCCGATCTTGTCGGGGCAGGAAGTGACATGAGGGGTTCTCCGACCTGGGCGTCGGAGGGTGGCGTCCCCGCGGAAGCTCCAGCTCCCGATCGACCTGCAGCTGGAGGACGAGAAGCTTCAGAAAGAAAGTTAGGAAGTTGATCGGGATCCTTACACCAGATGACGCGACGGGAGAGGTACTGGTCCTTCCCGTAATAATTATAGTAACCCGCTTTGAGAATGCGGGGAGTTTCCCATTGCAGGATGCGTTTGATCCCTTCGATCCGGGCTCCCTTATCGGAGTGGAATAACTCATCGGGGATACGCCTCCTGTATAATTGAATTGCGGAGCGGAGTTGTTTACCTTCCTCGGGAGTCTTGGTGTTGTAGATTTGCTCAATCTTCTCCACCCGGGCCCGCTTGATTTGCTCCGAGGTGGGAGGTGCCGATGATGAGGTGGCCCTCTTTGAAGACTTTCTCTTCCTCGCGGGGCGTGGGACAGCATCAGTCTCCGCCTGCTTAAGCACGAGATTGGTCAGCAGTGATACCTTCTTAGCTGCAAGGATGAAAACGAAAGTACAGTTAGAATATTACCCAAGGGACGAGGTTAGAAGGGCCGTCGAAGAGTTGACCCCCGGAGACGATATCAAGGAGTCGGATCCCGGTCAGAACCAGGTCTCGCTCCCCGATGGAGTTGGCGTCGAGAGGAGTGAAAGAGTCCCCCCAACGATAAAGCAGGATGCAATGGAGAATCTGGAAATCCTCCTCGGAGTAAGTGTGGAAAGCGGGGGCAGGGTCCGTTTCGACCTCCCATCGGGGCCACGTAATAGAGCTGTTTCAGATGAAGAAATAATTCCTCTTCCAACCGCTGTTGTCGGGCCCCGAATCAGTGATGAGCCCCCGACCCTTGGCAACCTTCCAGGTGTCACCATTCCAGCTGTACCGAGAGAGCTACACCTTGCTTTACTTAGGCATCCGCGGATAGAAGGCACAGACCCCGACGTCATTGCACTTTAGCCCATAGAAGGTCCGGAAGAGTCGGAGGCTATACGGCCATTGTTGGCGGAGGCAAAGCACGCGGAAGGCATTCCACACGCGGATGGCATGGGGGGAGAAAGTAGTTGGATGTGTTTTGTAATATTTTCACATCTCGACCATGTCACCGCAGAAGGGGAAGCGGATCCCTGCCGATATTTGCCCGGTGGAGATAAATACCTCCCCTTCCCGGGGACGAGTGACTGCAGAGTCACCCGGGACACGAGGCCAAGGATAAGGGAAGTGAGGCTCCCAGGTGGAAGTAATGCACCCCTGTCGAAGAGCTGCATCATAGGCAGTGTCTGAAATCTCATTACAAGCATAGTCGAACTTGAAGGGTTTCCTCCCCCCGGAACTGGACTCACCGTCTGGAAAGTAATCATGGCAAGAAAAGGCACAGATGATTTCCGCAAAAGTTTGGGTAAGTTGATGAAGATGAAGGGAAAAACTACGCTAACAAGTTTCTTCGGAATCGAAAGAGGAAATCTTACCAGACATGTTGAATCGGAGAAGAAAGGATGATCTTGATGGTCGGAGGTCCTGGTCGCCGGAGTGCTGATCCGAGATTAGAAAGGAGAGCTAGAACTTTTGAAAACACAGAGAATGAAACGGTAGAGAAGAACTAAATAGTGCCATGATTTGGGTTTTTATAGGAGAGAGGTTAGGCAAAGAGACGTTGCGATCTGGACCGTTGAAGATGAAACGCCTCAACCTGAATCGTCGAAACACTAGGGACAAAACGGCTATAAAGCGCTTTTTCAGAAAAGCAGGCACGGGCACTCAAGCCGTCACTTCGTCACCCATCGCATTTAATAGTGGAGTAATCGAGAAATCTTTTCGGATTCGGTGGTTATCCTCGCAATATCGAAAGGTCCGAAGTTGGAAGACACGACGAACTATAAGTCCCTCGGGTCTTGGGGGCAAATGATGGGTTTCGATATAGCCGTCAGGCCCATTAACGGCGACTAAACGGCGAAGTAGACCCATTCGGCCCCAAAAGAGGCTCAGAAGACCAATACGAGAGGTCCCGACAAGGTCGGTCCCGACATACGAGCTGAACGCTCCCGATGATATGCCTTTAAGAAGGCCCCGATGATATGCCTTGTAGGCCCCGATGATATGCCTTTAAGTAGGCCCCGATGATATACCTTTAAGTAGGCCCCGATGACACGCCTTTAAGTAGGCCCCGATGTTGAATCCCTGAGAATACTGGCCCTGTCCCGATGACGAGGGGCCCCGAGCGGTGACCAAAGGAGATAACTCTGGAGTCCCCGACATCCGTCGGGACTTGCAACCAGAGAACGAGGCCGAGAAATACGCCCACTATCAACATAGTGGGGAAGTGGCCTGAAAAGACGGAACGTGGGCTACTGGCCGTGCCGAGATAAACGGAACGTGGCAGTTATCTCAACAGGTAACTGAGGTGACCCCTCCCCTATATAAAGGAAGGAGTTACCTCAGGATTGATACGTTCACATACTTACATACCGATACTTGCCAGTTTATATCGAGATACTCATTTAAGCATCGGAGAGGGATTCTGGGTCACCGCCCGGTCTATCCCCTTCTTGCAGGATTACTTGGAGTGAAGGAGTTCGGATTTCCGTCAAGAACGTACCGGAGTTCCAACCGTGATCCAACAGGTGTGATGAACACCAGCGATGAAAGTACATTAAATGTCTCGTTTAGTACTCCAAAAGCTCTATCTTTATCTTTTAAAGCTTCGTGGATGATCTGGAATTTATGCCATTGTGGATATTTCTTTTATTGTTCAATTTAAGTTTGAATTTTGCTTAATAATGTTTCAGATTCATTGATTAAAGTAGTTACCATTCGATTCGAAATGAGTTCTGCTTATCAAGATTAATCGACTCGGTTAAGAACGGGATCGACCCGAAATGTAACAAAACCAAAATAATAAGGCTATTTAAAATGGCTGAATCAAACAAATCCATCCATCTTATCATACATCTAATTCTTTGAGTAAAATCAAAATGCCTTTAAAATCCATTGATTGCGTAGCTCTAAAAATGAGCCGGTTATAAATCTTGTTTTAATATTAGTACTCCATAAAATGAAATAATTAGTAATAATAATCATGAGCGAAACCAATTGGGTTAATAAATTAAATACAGAAATGAAACGTTTAACCTAGGGTTAAAACTAGAGCGCTACGCGTGAATGGACCTCGAAAGACGGAACACATCGTTTCAAAATAATGAAGTGTATTGAATGATTAAGTGTTGTATTTTCATTTGCATTCCTTTGGAAATAACTTATTGATAAATTTTACATCCGAAAGAAGTATGCTTCATAAGCTACCAAGACCTTGTAAAAGTATCAGCTGGCACATAAGGTGAAAACCCAAGATGCTCAGTTCGGAGATGGGATGAAATCCCTGAGATAAGTTTGCAAAAGATGAAGGATGAAGTCAGTTAAACGATTTTCCTTCCAAACGCCTTGAAAGATAAGTCAGGCTAGGCATTCAAATCAAGTGACACACACTTCAAGAAGCACAGTTCAAGAACATAATGTTAGAGTCAATCTATCAGGCGTTCCTTATGGGATGAAGAAGATGACTCACATGTATGTAAACTGTGTTCCAATAAAATTGGCAAGACACGTCACCATAAAATCTAAGGAATGATAATGAGTTAAATCATATAATCACGCGACATTAAATTGCGCACTAAACACGTATGTAGGACAAGAGTACGTTACCTACTCTTAGAAAATGCATGTATAAAGATTTTCAAAATGGTCCGTTGTCGAACATGAGACATTACATCACTTGAGGACGAATTTCCAATGCATGGTCAGTTTTCAAACTGATGTAGTCTTGATCAAACCGGAGCAGGAAAACACTGACAATCAGGTCCCACTTAATTCGAGTGGGAGAGTGATTTGAACCGGTAACTCAAGTGAATGACATGGTAAATCCAGTGGGAGTAATAAAGCCTACCACATGAGATCACTGTTGCCGTTGAGACGAATCAAGTAGAACCTGATAGTCATATTGCTGAACCAAGAATACCACAACTACCTACACTACCCATTGTTTCTAGTGGGAGTTACCCATTGTTTCCAGTGGGAGTGATCTGACCAACTTGGTTCCAGGTCTTAGTGATTAAGGTATTTATCTCAGAAATAAAACCCTGAGACCAAGAGGTCGTCCAAGGAAAGTTGTAGGTCAAGGTATAAGCACTGCTCTTGTTCCCAATGGAAGTGATGCTACGATAAGAGGCATTATTCCGAGTGGGAGAAACGTTCAGACTTAAGATGGGAATAACAAGCCAAGACGAAAGTCAAAGGCATAGAACCCATTGAGTAGGGTGATAATATCACTCTAAAAATGTTGATAAGAATTGGAAAGACCTCAGTTGGGGAAAATGGAGGAAAATAATAAAAGAGAGAGATCGGTAAAATGAAAGACTTTATAGTCTATAGTTGATTTACCTGCTAACCACAGGGGCACAAGGATAAGGTGAGTCCTGAAAGAAGGCTCACCACTGATGGAACAGGTTAGGCAATACAAAGCCCGACTAATTGCGAAAGGATATACCCAAATTCACAGATAGGACTTTGATGAAACATACTCACCGACTGTGTGTAAAACCACGGTTAGGGCCATTTATGGTACTGGTCGCAAGTCTCGATCTCGGACTGCACCAAATGGATGTTAAGACCGCATTTCTCCATGGAAACCTAGAGGAAGAGATCTATATGGAGCAACCAGAGGGTTTCATTATTCCTGCTCTACGGTCTTAAACAGTCGTCTCGGCAGTGGTACCGCAGATTCCATGAGGAAATCGTAGGAAACGGATTAGTGCGTGTATTATAAGACCTCCGGGTCTAGGTATTTCATCTTAACCTTATACATGGACGACATACTCATTGCCGCAAACGACATGAGTTTTATGAACAAGTGAAAGTCTTGGTTGGCAATTGTATTTGAGATAAAAGACATGGGAGAAGCCACATACATCTTAGGCATTAAAATTGCTAGAGATCGGGCTACCCGGAAATTATGTCTATCTCAAGAAGCCTATATCAACAAATTGTTGAAAATGTTCAGATTACATGATGCCAAACCCTTGGACACGTTCGGGTGCGCACTGTCAAAACGTGACGGCCCCAAGAACCTGGAAGAGCGAGAACAGATGAAGGGTGCAGAGTATTTAAGCATGTTCGGTAGTTTGATGTACACCATGCAATGCACCCGTCCGGATATCTGTTACGGATACAGTGTGACACTATATAAATGTTGTTTATAATAGGTTGATTGGAGAAAAGGGAATCAATGTTCCGCGGGCTCTACAACACTCCTAACAGATGAGTAGTACAATGACCGTCGTGTTCACCGGTCGCACGGCAAACCATGTATGAACTATTCGAAAGCAAGGAGTGAAATGTTGATGCGGATTTGGACGACAATACATTAACAGGCACACTCCCATTCCGGCGAGTGGGAGCTGTAAGCATATGGTGTTGGACGCCGTAAATGGAAGCCCATTATATGTATATGTTACCTAAGTAAATTGGGTAAATGTCACATTAAGACATTGGGCCAGACCCAAATCCCAATTGACATGAGAGACCCAAAATTGGGCCTCCCTATACATGTGGCCGGCCAAATATGTGGTGGGGGTAAAGTGGACTTTTGTCCACTTTACTCCTCCTATATATATGGGGTGTTAGGGGTTTTATTAGGGTTGATCATAATTCCTCCCTATTGGTGATTTGAGAGAAAAACCATTCCCCCTTAACTCCACCACTTCGGCCGAACCACCTATTCACCAAAGGTGTGCCAATTTGCCTTCGAGCAAACACTCCGGAGATCCGTCCCTTGCCAAGAATTGATCTGAGGCTTTGTTGTGGAGAATATAATGCGTAGGGCTTCCTTCACAAGAACGTCTACGGGTGCCGACCGGAGGATCGTGAACTCCCTTCTGCAAGGATTTTGGGACTACGGACTACTTGTGAGTTATGTGCAAATCTTCCGCTGCGTAATATTGATTACTAGCATGTACCATGTTTTTAGTATTCGTACTGATTACTCCCCGTAGTCTAACAGATACATGCTAGTAATCAAGATTACGCAGCGGAGGATGTGCACATATCTTAATCGCTTTCTGTAGTCCCAAGATCTTGTTGGGGGAGTTTTCGATCCACCAGACGGCACCAGTAGAGGTTCTTGTTAAGGAAACCCTACACGGTATAGTCTCCACAGCAAAGCCTCTGATCGAATCTTGGCAGGGACAGATCTTCGGAGTGTTTGCTCAAAGCAAATTGGCACACCTTTGTGAGTATAAGGTTCGGCCGAAATTGGGTGTTTAGGGAGGAGGGGTTTCTCTTAAATTACCACAAAGGAGGAATTAGGATTCAACATAATAAAACCCCTAACACTCTCTATTTATAGGAGGAGCAATGTGAACAGAAGTCCACTTTGCCCACTCCAATATTTCGGCCGACCTATTGTATAAGGGAGGCCCAATTTTGGGCCTCTCATGTCAATTGGGATTTAGGTCTAACCCAGTTACCCTGATGTGACATTTACCCAATTGTCTCAGGTAACATATACATATTAACGAGCTTCCATTTACGGCGCCCTATCACTATATGCTAACAGCTCCCACTCGCCGGAATGGGAGGGTGCCTGCTAATGTATTGTTGTCCAAATCACATCAACATTTCATTCTTTCGATCTTGTCCCTGCTTCCGAATAGTTCATACGAGGTTTGCCGTGCAACCGGCGGATATTACGGGCATCGTGCTACTCATCTGTTAAGAGTGTTGTAGCGCCCGCGGAACGTTGATTCCCTATTTCCAATCAACCTGTTAGAAACATAACTGTTAATTCTCCAATTGCCTAGTTTCCACATTGGAACTTCTCCAAGGCATCCGTACAAGTATTCACAATTTTCAACTAATATCGGCTGGTGGCCACCTAGTGAATACAAGAGTCGGTAAATTACAGGTGAACTTGACCATCCCCATCGCTCATACCCTTAGTAAAACCCAATTGGTTTCCAAAGACGTGGTCAATTGGCGTTTTTCTTCTGCACTACGCTATGCTCTTACTCCGGGAAGAGAACATTGAGCCTGACCTTAGATATGAGTTCTGAGTCCATGGGGATACTTCGGGTGCATCTTCATAAGGCTCCTGGGATCAATCACACGCTCAAGGTGAAGAAGTTTGCGCCAATCTGAATCTCGAGGATTCTAGCACAACCAAGCCTGACCCCGTGGTCGAACATGGCACGCGTAGTATGAAGCACGCGTCGATAGCATACCCGAACATTGTCAAGAGTGGGATATGTCAACAATGTTATCGAAAAAAAATTCATCTGACACAGGATATGGTTAATGATGTACAAAGTTCATCACGGTGATGTGCAAAATGAAGATCATGTCGTGTTACTTCGAAACCAAATGATCATTTTGCATAACCATGTTTATCCCCCTGGTTTTTAGCCCATCTTTTTACAGTAGAGGTCCCCCTCACCTACAAGACGACTGTGCCCGTATGACGAGGCAAGGCCCACATTCGACATAATTTAGGCAGAGGATTGCGTCCTCTTATGACTCAGTTTATAGACCATAAAATCCGATGTAGTCAAACGTCATGACGTCGATGAATCATAAACTCAATTTTCAATTCTTTCATTTATTAAAAATATAAATTTCAATTATCAAAACGTATCACAAATACATGCCCACTTTTAAAACCTATGCAATCAAAGCAGTTTAACGTGCTTTTCAAATGTCTCATTGCATAATGGTTTATTTAATGGGTCTGCTACCATGTTGTCAGTGGGCAAGTATTCTAAAGTGATTATATTGTCTTCTACCAATGATTTAGCATAATTATATTTCACATCAATGTGTTTAGTCCTACTATGGTACTTTGGATTCTTAACTACCGCAATAGAGGCCTGACTGTCAGAGTACACATTCACATGCTTACTCCCGACATCGACATCAAGCAGTGCAGTAAGAATCCTTTTCAGCCAGACTGCTTCCTGCGTATTTTTTGGAAAGAGCAACGAATTCCGATTCCATCTTAGATAGTGTGACACATGATTGCTTCTTGCTCGTCCATGAGATAGCGATATTAACAAGGAATAAGACTCCTCCTGTTGTGGACTTACGATCGTCTGGATCACCACCATGGTCGGCGTAACTTAAACCTGTCAATTCTAACTTCCAGCCCTCTTAGCACAGTACGTAGTCGGTAGTACCTTTCAGATAACATATGATTCATTTTACAACCTTTAAAAGTTGATATTCAGGGTCTGATTAGAATCTTGCTACTAGGCCCACAACGTAACAGATGTCCGGACGAGTGCAAAGCATTGCATATATGAGACTTCCGACCATGCTTAAATACTCTGCACTCCTCATCTGTTCACGCTCTTGTTGGTTCTTTGGCCGTCACGCTTTGACAACGCGCACCTAAATACTACTGGCGTCTCCACATGTTTGGCATCTTGTAATCTAAAACTTTTCAAAGTTTGTTGATATAAGCTTCCTGAGATAGACATAACCTCCGGGAGGCATGATCTCTAGCAATTTTAAGGCCCCAGATGTACTCTCCCATGTTTTTCATCTCAAATACATATGCTAACCAGGACTATGATTCAATCATGAAACACACATCGTTTGCTGCAATGAGTATGACATCCACGTATACGGTTAAGATGACGTATTTAGACTCAGAGGTCTTAGTATACACGCACGGATCCTCGTGGAGGTTCACGAATCCATTTCCAACGATTTCCTCATGGAATCTGCGGTACCATTGCCGAGACGATTGTTTAAGACCGTAAATGGATATTTTAAGTTTACAAACTTTTCGTTCGTTACCACGAGTAATGAAACCCTCTGGTTTCTCCATATAGATCTCTTCCTCCGGGTTTCTGTGGAGTAACGCGGTCTTACCGTCCATTTGGTGCAGCTCCAGATCGAGGCATGCAACCAGGGCTAGGATGGCCCGGACTGTGGTGTAACACACAGTCGGTGAGTATGTTTCGTCAAAGTCCACTCCGTGAAGCTAGGTGTATCCTTTCGCAACTAGTCGGGCTTTGTGTCGCTCGACATTCCATCAGAAGTGAGTTTCAGCTTCATAACCCACTTAGCCCCTATGGCTCGGCCGTTGGCAGGTAAATCAACTAAAGATCATACCGAATTGCCTTTCATTGAGGCGATATCTTCCACCATTTCTTTCCTCCATTCCTTCGCTTGAGGTCCTTTCAATGCTCGTTGAACCGTTACTGGTTCGTCAATAGAAGTTAGGGTGAAAATTTCACCTTTCTCGATGGGATACTTCTTGGGAGAAGTTCGATACCTTTGCTTTGTCTAGGCTCGTTAATCCCATCTTGAGTCTAAACGTTGCTCCCACTTGGAATAATGCATCTTATCAGAGCATCACTCCCACTGGGAACAAGGGCAGTACTAGAACCTTGACCTACAACTTTTCTTGGAAGACCTCTCGGTCTCAAGATTTTATCTCCGAGATGAATTCCTTGATCACTAGGATCTTGAACCAAGTTGGTTGATCCATTCCCACTGGGAAAAATGGGTAGTTGTGGTATTATTAGATTTTCATCTAGCGGTCCAGCTACATGATTATCAGGTTCAACTTGATTTGCATTTGCAACAACAGTGATTTGTGTGGCAGTATTGTCTCCTCCCACTGGATTAACTATGAAAATGTCTCCATATTCATTTACCATGTCATTCACTTACGTTGCTGCCTCAAATCTCCCACTCGAAGTAAGTGCGACCTGATTAGCACAGAACCACTAACAGTCAATAAAGCCTTGGCTACTCTCCAAGACTTCGGGAGAATCCCGGTGATGGCTTGAATTTTGTCCCATTCACCCATCTGACTTTCTTATTCTAGTGGTCTTATCATGCCGAGGAGCTCGTATACCTTTTCAAGTACACTTTTGCTTTTGCTGTTTAGGCAATCTTTCATAGCTGGTATAAGTGGGTGCAGTATAACTGCTATGCCGTTTCCATATTTCAGGATTAGTGTGTTAAGTTATGAGATCTAGGTCAACGGGGGGTCGGCTTTGATCTCACTCCTTACGGGGGATGTGTGCGATCCGGTGTTCCTGAGTTGCTCTACCTTAGCCTATCTTCTTCTTTCCTTCCTTCCTTCCTTTGCTTCTTCTCTCCTTCTACCCTGCAGAAGGGGCAATACCAGACACGGAGGGGGGGGGGGGTGGTGCCTGGTGAACCCTCTCCGATGCCTAAGTCAGTACTTTTCTAGAGAGATAAAGCTAGAGAGATGTCAGAGCTAAAATGTCCAAATGGCCAAGATCCTCCAATGAGTTGTGAAGGTGGGGTATTTATAGGCAACGGTGTCATTAAGGTGGCTTAATGACATCGTTAGCCTTTAAACACAATTAATTAACTTTTAAGCACATAATTAAGACCTTAGGATTCGGAGGAGGTAGGCGGAGTGGACCGAGCATGGGAGTCCGAAAATGGTGTCGGGGCCCTTGGGGGGGGAGAAATCCGACCCCCAAGGGTAGGGGTTGGGTGAGGACACCCAACCCCTCCTAGGGAGGGTGGGGTTGGCCAACCCCATCCCTCCTAGGAGGGATCGGGTTGGCCGACCCGATCTCTCCTAGGAGAGATCGGGTTGGTCCACCCGATCTCCCCTAGGGGAGGTCGGGTGTGGCCACCCAACCTCACCTAGGTGAGTTCGTCTCTGCCGGACGGGCGCTTCGGCCCCGTCCGAGCCGTCGATGTTCTCGCGAAGTGTCCGGGTTGAAGTTTCGATTTACAATCATAAATGGGACGATAAAAATACAACGGTTCGGAAGTCAACGGGTTCAAATTGGGCGTATATCCATCACATGCCCCCGAGTCAACCAATGGCCTAACCCTTGATTGACTCTATTTTAGGATGGTATGACACGCGCAATTTGAAACCGGGGTTTTACCTTCTTTATCTGAATGCTTGCTTACCCATGGATGCGTGGCTCTGACTCTGCCCCCCTGTCTAATGAGATAGAGGAATTGTAAACGTCAGAGTAGCACGGACGTGGGCCTAGGCACGCGTCCGTCTGAGGTGGGAGTAATAAACTTATCTCTGCTACAGGTGTATATTCAAAAAATACAAACTTGCACAGGGGTGTGATACGAATGCAACTGAATGATTTATGCTTCAAATTCGTGCTGGGATTTTATCTAAGTGAGGAAAAATTAATTTTGGCCAAAAATTTTCCTAAGTATGGAATACTAGGAAATAAACCTTAGGGGATGTTAACTATGGTGAGTGTGAGTTTAACCATGGTTGATGGGAACTAGTTTTTGAATCTTGTCCCTTGAAATTTTCCTCTCTAAGATTCAACGGTGTTGATTTGGCGATTTTGGAAAAACCCTAAACCTTTGTGTTATAAAAGGGGAAGTGATTACCTCATTCTCGTTGTCCTTTTCTCTTCTTTTCGACGGTGGGATTTTTGGTTGGGCTTACTTCTCGGGGCACGCGTCGCATTGAGGTATGCGTTTTTCTTCTTGTGTAAGCATTGTTCTTGTGGAATTCGATCCTGTTTTTCTTTCAGTTGTTTCCTTACTTGTCTCGTTTCGATTTACGTGTCTTCATGATAATATAGTTCTGCTTGATTTGTCTTTCCTCCATCTTCTTGCTTTCATACTTCCGTTTACTGGCGTGTGGGGTTTTCTACATCGGGATTATGGCTATCTCTGTTTGCCCCCTTGCCTCTGTCTGTTGGGCTGAGGGGTCTCTCCATGCTGGGGGTTATGACTATCTCTATTTGCCCCCTTGTCTCTATCTGTTGGGCTGAGGAGTCTTTCCATGCTGGGGGTTATGACTATCTCCCCCTGCCCCCTGCCTCTGCCTGTTGGCTGATGGGGTCTCCTTATGCTGGGGGTTATGACTATCTTCCCCTGCCCCCTGCCTCTGCCTGTTGGCTGATGGGGTCTCCTTATGCTGGGGGTTATGACTATCTCCCCCTGCCCCCTGCCTCTGCCTGTTGGCTGGTGGGGTTTTTCTTGCCGTCTTTCTATTCTTTTCTTTTGACTTTGTATCTATCATTTTAGGGAAATGAGTTCGTGTCTCTTGTCCATTGTTTGCTTTCTGTTTTTCTCGGATTGAGCCTGTGTTTTTTCCGGTCAGTAGAACTTTCTGGTGATTGATGAGGAGTAAGAGGCCAGTACGTGTGGGAGTGGTTACTTCCGGGACTGGATCTTCGATTGCAAAAAGATCGGTTTTCTATGGTGCGGGGAGGTGTTCTCTAACTGGAGGTAAGGGTGGTGACGTTAGGGTGCCATCTTCTTTCTATATTGATGCCCCCCAATCGAAGGTCCGGGAGCCGTCTTTTTCTTCCTCTCTGTTTGGTGAGTTCTTGAGCAGCTGAGTTTCCTTAGTGTATATTGGTATTTACTCTGTGCTTTGTTATAGGTAGACTTCGTCTTCCGCGTCTGAGTCGGAAGGAGCTGTCTCGTCCACCTGTTGATGGAATTGTTGGGTCTGAGTGGGCGCCTTATTATGGGCGTGGGGCTCGTTTTGACAATCAATCTTCTTTGCAAACTCCTGAGGTTGGAGTTCGTGTTCTGCAGTCTGCTGTTCCTCCTGCTGATCGTGTGTCCCTCTCCAAAGGGTCGGATGCAACTTATGAGTTGGCTCGTGATGTGTTGGCTCGTTATGCTCCTGTAATGTTATTAACCGTTTTATCCTTTGGCATACTTCTTCTCCATGCGTTATCCGTCTCATCTTTTATTTTTGTTGCAGGGTATGGTCGACCTTGTTAATTTATCCACCCTTGCTATTCATCTTGCTGAGGAGAGGAAGGTATACGAGGACATTTGTGTCTTCCTTAACTCCAGTCTTATTAGCTATTTGGAGCATAGTCGTATTACTGATTTGCGGTGCCGAGACTTGGAGGGTCGCATTGCTCTTCTCAATGAAGAGGTTGAGGCGTTGAAACAAAGGTCTTATCGTGATGAGACACTTCGGGCTGCTGAGTTAGTCTCTCTGGAGGAAATGTTTCGTATGGAGGCGAAGGAGTGTGCCATTGCTGAGTATAAGGCATCTTCCGCTTATCAGGCTGCTATGGACGTTCGCTGCTCTGTGGCGAAACGTATTTCCTTTAAGGAGATTCTTGAGCGTATTCACAGGATTGCTCCTGATTTTCCTTTCTCTCGACTTGGTGATTTGTCAGACTTTGCTATTAAGCATATTGCGAAGATAAGGGAATAGTACCCCTATTTATTGTGGTAGTCTTGTGTGTTTGTGAGTTGTGGTTGCCTTTAGAGTTTAAAACTCCACCTTTCTTAGTGTTGCCATCTTTGTCTGATACACTTGTTTATACTTGTTGTATATATGGCCGTGTGTTTATATCTCTTCTCATGATGTCTCCCTAGGCCTTGTGTATGGCTCTTTGGGTATGGAACCTTTCCTTTGTGTGTTTCCTTTACTTATCCTTCTTTCTGCTTTCCTTCGTGTCTTTCCTGCCATTTCATAAAGAAAAAACATTACTTGTTCTTCACAATATTTTACTTAGAAATTTCTTTCTCATGTTATCCTTCTGAGCATGGTATCCTTCTAAGCATGGTGTGATGATCTCTTCTGATACCCCTTACACGGTATACATTGTACTGTTAGACCAAAGATACGCTCTTGGTGGGCGTCGAAATCTGTTCACGAGACAGGCTCTCGGACGGCACTTAACGTTTCACAGGATAGGCTCCCGGAGGGCACAGGTTAGTCCACCGTTACGTTCTTGACGGGTGTCAAAATCTGTTCACGAGACAGGCTCTCGGACGGCACTTAACGTTTCACAGGATAGGCTCCCGGAGGGCTCAGGTTAGACCAAAGATACGCTCCTGGTGGGCGTCGAACTGGTAGTTTGAAATCTACCTCAAGATACGCTCTTGGGGGCGTCGAACTGGTAGTGTTTTTTCTACCTCAAGATACGCTCTTGGGGGCGTCGAATCTGGTAGGTTGCAAATCTACCTCAAGATACGCTCCTGGGGGCGTCGAATTCGTAGTTTTTGGAAACCACTCTCAAGATACGCTCTTGGTGCGTCGAAGTCGTAGTGTAATAACTACTCTCAAGATACGCTCTTGGGGGCGTCGAAGGTTGTAGTATGAACACTACTCTCAAGATACGCTCTTGGGGGCGTCGAAGTTCGTAGTTTTTGGAAACCACTCTCAAGATACGCTCTTGGGGGCGTCGAATGTCGTAGTATGAAAACTACTCTCAAGATACGCTCTTGGGGGCGTCGAATGTCGTAGTATGAAAACTACTCTCAAGATACGCTCTTGGGGGCGTCGAATGTCGTAGTATGAAAACTACTCTCAAGATACGCTCTTGGGGGCGTCGAATGTCGTAGTATGAAAACTACTCTCAAGATACGCTCTTGGGGGCGTCGAACCTGTCATTGACTTGAAGTCATATCTGTGTAAGGATAACTTCGTGATTATACCACTACATTCACTGGAAAATACTCTTGAGTAACTACTACTCCCTTAGGAGCATTCATGTTTTTGTACACTTGGGATGCCTTGGTGCACCAAGACATCCTTTGTAGGAATAAAAGATAGTTGTAGAGTTGGAGTAACTTCGTGAGTTCTCCTTCTCAAAAGTTGTTTTTTGAAAAGCTTGTGAAGCTGAAGCGCGCAAAATGTGAAATATGAAACTAAGGATATGGTCTTTTGCTTGTGCTTTCTTCTTATACGTAGTACTTCTTTAGGTGTTCTCCACTGAAGGTGTTTGTGGAGATATACCCCTCCCCATCTTCGAGGCGGTACGCGTTTACGTAGGGAACTGACGCTATCTTGTATGGTCCTTCCCACTTCGGAGATAATTTTCTGACTTGGTCTAAGTGTGAGAACTCATTCCTTCTTAGTACTAGTTCTCCTACGTGGAATTGTCTCTCCTTGACTTGGCGGTTGTAGTATCTTGCTGAGACAAGGCGCATTCGTGTCTGTGCTTCTTCTGAATTCCACCTTTTATCCTCCACCATGTCTAAATCTAAAAGTCTTGCCTTGTTGTTCTCATGCTCCTCAAAGTACTTGGTCCTCAGTGATTGTACAGCTATTTCTGCTGGTGCCACCGCCTCAGTTCCGTACACTAGGCCAAATGGCGTTTCTCCTGTGGATATCTTTGGTGTTGTCCGCACTGCCCATAGAACATTTTCCAGCTCATCTACCCAACTTCCCTTGGTGGCGTGGAGTCGTTTCTTTAGGCCATCTAGCACTATCTTGTTTGCCGATTCTACCTGTCCGTTTGTCTGAGGGTGCTTTACTGATGCGAAACGGTGATCTATATTCAGTCTTTCGCAATACCACTGCAATTTCTTGCTCTTGAATTGTGGGCCATTGTCACTTATTATTGCTCTTGGCACCCCGTACCTCGAGACAATGTGAGATTGGATGAAATTGACGACTTGGTCGTCTGTTGTCTTCCCCATTGCCTTTGCTTCTATCCACTTGGAGAAGTAGTCTATTGCAACAATTATGCAAGTCTTCTGACCTTTTGTTTTTGGTAGGGGGCCTATCAAATCAATCCCCCATTGTGCGAAAGGCCAGGCTCCTGATATGGAGCTTAGCTTTGCTGGTGGGGCTGTTATATTTCTGGAGTACCTTTGGCAGTGATCACATTTTTGTACCAAGTCTGCTACTTCTTTGCTCAATGATGGCCAATAGTATCCTAGGTTGTAGACCTTTCGGCTTATTGACCGTGCTCCTCCATGGCACCCCGCATCTCCCTCATGGAGTTCTGCAAGCACCCTCTCTGTTTCTGGGTATGCTATGCATTTGAGGAAAGGTGTGGAGTATCCTTTCTTGTAGAGCTCATTGTCCATCACTGCGTAATTCCTAGCCATCCTTTCAATCTTGACTGCTTCCACCTTATCTTTTGGGAGCTTTCCTTCCATGATGTATTGTCTCATTGGTGTCATCCAGGCTTCTGCTTCATCTATTGCTAGAACCTCCATTTGTTCTATCACTGATTGCATTCTTTGCTCCACGAAGTGAACCTCTTTGCCTGCTTCTGCCCCTAAGGCTAGTTTACTTAAGGCGTCTGCCTCTTGGTTTTGTTCCCTTGGGACAGACTCAATGTCGAAGCTTTGGAAGCTCTTTATCAGGTCCTTGGCTTGCTGCAAGTATCTCTGCATGTTTTCGGACTTTGCAGTGTAGATTCCTTTCACTTGATTGACAACTAGTTGAGAATCACACTTGACCCTTAAATGCTTTGCCCCTACTCCTTTGGCTATTCTCAGGCCAGTTATTAGTGCTTCGTACTCAGCCTCATTGTTTGTTGCCTTAAAGGTTAGTGCCATGGCATAGCGCATAGGTGTATCGCTGTTTGGTGGGTATAGTAAGAGGCCTGCGCCTGAACCTCCTCCGTTGGATGACCCATCAGTATGCATCTCCCATAATTCTTCTGATTGTGTCTCCTGACTACTATTTGCCTCGCATGTAGTTTTGACTTCTCCCAAGTCTTCGTCTGGATTAATTCCAGTGAATTCGGCGATAAAATCTGCTAGAGCCTGACCCTTTATGGCTGTTCTTGGGGCGAAATGAATGCGAAACTCACTTAGCTCAATTGCCCATTTGGTCAGTCTTCCTGATGTGTCTGGTCTCTGTAGGAGGTGTTTCAATGGTTGGTCTGTGAGGACTGTTACTTCATGCCCATGAAAATACGGTCTCAACTTTCTTGCCGATATAATCAGTGCATAGAGGTACTTTTCTATTGGCAAGTAGTTGATCTCATACTTTGCCAGTGTTTTGCTTACGAAGTATACCGGCAATTGTGCAGCGTTTTCTTCTTTAATTAGCACTGAGCTTACTGCCACATTGCTCACGGAGATGTAGAGGTAGAGGGGCTCCCCTGGTGTAGGCTTTGCTAAGGGCGGTAGTGTTTTTAGGTGTTGCTTGAGTTGTTGGAAGGCTTCCTCACATCTCGGTGTCCATTCAAATTTCTTGTTTGCCCTTAGTACCTCAAAGAAGGGTAATGCCTTGTCTCCTATTTTGGATAGGAATCTGTTAAGGGCTGCCAATCTCCCGTTCAGTCGTTGAACCTCTTTGTGCTTCGTAGGTGACTGCATTTCTTCAATTGCTTGAAGTTTTTCGGGGTTTACCTCTATGCCTCGCTGGCTTACCATGAAGCCTAAAAATTTTCCTGATTGCACCCCAAACGCGCATTTTTTTGGATTTAGACGGACTTGGTACTGCCTCATCCTCTCGAATGTTGAGCGAAGGTTCTCCACATGGTCCTTCTTTTCTTTGGACTTGACTATCATATCGTCCACATATGCCTCCATTGTCTTCCCTATCATGTCCCCAAAGATTTTGTTGACCATTCTTTGATATGTTGCTCCAGCATTTATGAGTCCGAAAGGCATCACCGTGTAATGGTATATCTCACTATTAGCATAGAATGCTGTGTGAGGGGCGTCCTCAGGGGCCATTTTTATCTGGTTATATCCTGAGTATGCATCCATGAAGCTCATTAGTTGATGACCCGATGTTGCATCCACTAACTGATCTATTCTTGGGAGGGGATATGAATCCTTAGGGCAGGCCTTGTTTAAGTCACGATAGTCAATACACATTCTCCAACTTCCCCCCGGCTTCTTCACCAGTACCGGGTTTGCCACCCATGTCTGGAATCTTATTTCCTTGATGAACTTTGCCTTTAGTAGCTTTTCTACTTCTTCTTGGATAGCTATCTTTTTGCTTCCTCCCATTGGTCTCACCTTCTGTGTTGTTGGCCGCGTTGCCGCGTCTATATTGAGCCTGTGTGAGATCACATCTTCTGATATCCCTGGCATATCGCTTGGTGACCAGGCGAACAGATCCTTGTATTCCCTTAGTAAAGCTACTAAGTGGTTCTCCTCTTCCTGAGATAAGGCAGTCCCGATTTTAGCCTTCCTATCGGGTTCTTCTATGAGTATCTCTTTTAGTTCCTCCATGGGGGCTGGTCTTCCATGATCTTCTCTTGGGTCCTCGTCTACTAGTAGGATTTCTTTTGTTTTCTTCCTTTTGCCTAGTGCAATCCTTGCACATTTCCTTGCTACCTTCTGGTTACCCTTTATTTCCCCTATCCCTTGGTCTGTGGGGAATTTCATTTTCTGATATAGCGTTGATGGTACCATACCCCACTTGTTGATTGTAGTGGTACCCAAGACCCCATTGTACTCCTCCATTTCTTCTGTGATGAAGAATGGGACATCAATCTTTAGCTGCCTCTGGCCTGTACCCAGTGTCACAGGTAGTGTGACTGCCCCCAGTGGGTATGTTGGCTCTCCTGAAAATCCTACCAGGGGGGAGTGAACTTGTTTTATGCTACTTGGCCTTACTCCTAGTATGTTGAGGACTTTCTTGCTAATGATGTTGGGTGAACTTCCACTGTCTATTAGGATTCTCCCAATGTCCATATCAGTGATCTTCATTGTTATGACCAGGGCATCCTTGTTGTCTGGTAACACATGCTCCATGTCTCTTCTTGAAAATTCTATTATGTCTTCTCTCTTTCCTTTTGGTTGTTCTTCTTTTGGCTTAGGAGTTCCTAACTCTGCCATATATGCTTCTCTGGCATTCGCTGACTCTCCTCCAGCTCCATAACCTCCGTGGATGACATATACGCTTGCCATCTTGCTAGTGATAGTTAGGCTTTCTGTCCGAGGTAGAAGGAGAGAAGAAGCAAAGGAAGGAAGGAAGGAAAGAAGAAGATAGGCTAAGGTAGAGCAACTCAGGAACACCGGATCGCACACATCCCCCGTAAGGAGTGAGATCAAAGCCGACCCCCCGTTGACCTAGATCTCATAACTTAACATAGTGCATCCCAGATTTCCTTTGTTACCGGAACATCGTTATACTCGTCATGGAAGTCCCGAGTCATCTCAGGCAGTAGTATATCCTTTGCTTTCTTGTCATCGTGCTCCCATTGAAAGTGGGCAAATGCTAGTCCCTTAATGAGACCAGTATCCGGGCAGCTCATTGTCCTTTGAATGTGGTCTATAAGACCTTGATCTTCCAGTAGGGTACTGACACGTTTTCTCCACGATTCGTAGTTCGTCTCAATCAAAAGCTCATTAGCACATGATGAAGTCATCTATGCTGTAATTCGTTACTAACACGTTGAAAATTATGCATAATAAGGGAGACAATAACATTTTGAGAAACAATTCCATACATCAGATATCTATTAAGATAGAATACGACAAACAATGATTCCTCAGCCATATAAACCAACCGACCGCCAGTAAACCGAGGGAAGGGGGTTGTGAAAGAGTTCACATTACCATCGTCTTCGATCCAATAGACCAGTCTTTTAAAACGTTAATTTTAAAAATATAAGCATATCTGATATTAGCTTTCCCAAAACACTTTTGTTTTTGAAAAATATTCCGATTAATTTACGCATACATACACAATTTTACTTCACAAGCAAATCATCATAGCAAGCCAAATTCATCATCCAAACCACACGCCATGCATACGTGTCATGCGTCTAATGTTCCGAGGAA
This sequence comes from Clarkia xantiana subsp. parviflora, assembly GCA_036873135.1. Lineage (NCBI taxonomy): Eukaryota > Viridiplantae > Streptophyta > Magnoliopsida > Myrtales > Onagraceae > Clarkia > Clarkia xantiana. The sequence continues at coordinate 5,974,069 of JAPTYO010000017.1, read as the reverse complement.
CTCATGCTAGCATATAAATAATTCTACTTTCTAAGTAAACTATTATATGTGGCTACAACCTCAACATTCAAATATACGTTTCATACATGAAACTTCCATATCACACATGCATATTTGGCGACTGGTTTTTTTTTTCTTTAACATTAGGGGCTGAGTTGCAATTCATGCTTAAAGTCAATCATGCGTGTTTCCAGACATGAATCTTGGGCAATTGCAACCATCATAACATGTCTATCCTAGTGTGCAAACCATATATTTAACCCGGGCTCTGCCTCCAACATGCAATTTCCAGCTAGCTTGACATTGTCAAGACAACAGTTCTAATAAATATATGTGACAAAAAGTAAACAATTGCAATTCAACCCTATAATTAATCCATCCCTATATTCGAAACTAGGTATTAAGGTTTAACTAAAACGTGAAAAGTTTAAACCATTGAGCACTGTGTAGACTAATTTAAAGTTCGAAAACATTTGGATTTTAAAATTTGACCATCCCATTTTATTAATTGACTTGAATTCGATTTTGAAAAATCCGATTCGGCTCAGTCAATTTCGGTTCAATCTGGTTCGGTTCGGTTCGGTTCGGTACCATAAATCATGTTCGGGTTCGGGTCGGGTTTATTTCTAAATCTAGTTCGGTCCTAATCGGTTCAATAAAATAGGACTCCGGTTCGTTTCTTTACTCAAAACCGGTTCGGTTAGATTAAATTAGTCACCCCGATCCAACCCGAGTAGGCCCGAACCGATTAAGAAAACCCGGATTGGTTTAACCCGCTCTGGTTTTGTAAATTGGACCAGCCAATTAAACCCATAAGGTTCGGCCGAAATATTTCTTGTGGGCTAAGTAGGGTTTTAAAATCAAATAAAAACTTAACTTAGCCATCAAGAAATATCAATTATGTAAAATAAGTTACAATATTGCATATATATATTTATATTTATTTATTTATTTATCGTCAATATCTTTAATAGGGAAACAAATATACTGACAATATATTTTCTTAATCTTTAAGGCAACTAATTCTATCAATAATATATTTATCCATATAATTTATCTAGACATATTTATAGTTATATATATTTTCAATTATAGATATATTGTTGCCATTAATAAATATTAAAATATGGTAAACAATATTATAATATATTTCGGCCGAAACATAGAAAACTTCGGGCCTAAGAAATAAAAAATTTTACCTTGTAATTTCAATTAGGGTTCGGCCGAAACATTAAAATGGAAACAAGTGGTCAAATTTCAAGATCAAATTTTACTAAGATCTACAATCTAATGTTTGATTTTGATAAAAGTCACGTTTTTCTTGAAGACCGTGAACATCAAACTTTACTAAGAACATCATGAAAATTTCGGCACCAACAATTGTAAAAATTGGAAATTTTAAATTGTCACTATTTAAAATTTCGGCCAACATGTAAAATCAAGAACATCAGTTTATCAAAATCATGAACTCCTAACACAGGCTCTGATACCACTGTTGGATTACGGGGCTAAATACTACGGAAACTAAAAAAGGGTACATGCTAGTAATCAAAATTATGCAGCGGAAGATGTGCACATATCTTAATCGCTTTCTGTAGTCCCAAGATCTTGTTGAGGGAGTTTTCGATCCACTAGACGGCACCAGTAGAGGTTCTTGTTAAGGAAACCCTACACGGTATAGTCTCCACAGCAAAGCCTCTGATCGAATCTTGGCAGGGACAGATCTTCGGAGTGTTTGCTCAAAGCAAATTGGCACACCTTTGTGAGTATAAGATTCGGCCGAAATTGGGTGTTTAGGGAGGAGGGGTTTCTCTTAAATTACCACAAAGGAGGAATTAGGATTCAACATAATAAAACCACTAACACTCTCTATTTATAGGAGGAGCAATGTGAACAAAAGTCCACTTTGCCCACTCCAATATTTCGGCCGACCTATTGTATAAGAGAGGCCCAATTTTGGGCCTCTCATGTCAATTGGGATTTAGGTCTAACCCAGTTACCCTGATGTGACATTTACCCAATTGTCTCAGGTAACATATACATATTAACGAGCTTCCATTTACGGCTCCCTATCACTATATGCTAACAACTCCCACTCGCCGGAATGGGAGGGTGCCTGTTAATGTATTGTTGTCCAAATCACATCAACATTTCATTCTTTCGATATTGTCCCTGCTTCCGAATAGTTCATACGAGGTTTGCCGTGCAACCGGCGGATATGACGGGCATCGTGCTACTCATCTGTTAAGAGTGTTGTAGCGCCCGCGGAACGTTGATTCCCTATTTCCAATCAACATGTTAGAAACATAACTGTTAATTCTCCAATTGCCTAGTTTCCACATTGGAACTTCTCCAAGGCATCCGTACAAGTATTCACAATTTTCAATTAATATCGGCTGGTGGCCACCTAGTGAATACAAGAGTCGGTAAATTACAGGTGAACTTGACCATCCCCATCGCTCATACCCTTAGTAAAACCCAATTGGTTTCAAAGACGTGGTCAATTGGCGTTTTTCTTCTGCACTACGCTATGCTCTTACTCCGGGAAGTGAACATTGAGCCTGACCTTAGATATGAGTTCTGAGTCCATGGGGATACTTCGGGTGCATCTTCATAAGGCTCCTGGGATCAATCACACGCTCAAGGTGAAGAAGTTTGCGCCAATCTGAATCTCGAGGATTCTAGCACAACCAAGCCTGACCCCGTGGTCGAACATGGCACGCGTAGTATGAAGCACGCGTCGATAGCATACCCGAACATTGTCAAGAGTTGGATATGTCAACAATGTTATCGAAAAAAATTCATCTGACACAGGTATGGTTAATGATGTACAAAGTTCATCACGGTGATGTGCAAAATGAAGATCATGTCGTGTTACTTCGAAACCAAATGATCATTTTGCATAACCATGTTTATCCCCCTGGTTTTTAGCCCATCTTTTTACAGTAGAGGTCCCCCTCTTCTACAAGACGACTGTGCTCGTATGACGAGGCAAGGCCCACATTCGACATAATTTAGGCAGAGGATTGCGTCCTCTTATGACTCAGTTTATAGACCATAAAACCCGATGTAGTCAAACGTCATGACGTCGATGAATCATAAACTCAATTTTCAATTCTTTCATTTATTAAAATATAACTTTCAATTATCAAAACGTATCACAAATACATGCCCACTTTTAAAACCTATGCAATCCAAGCAGTTTAACGTGCTTTTCAAATGTCTCCTTGCATAATGGTTTATTTAATGGGTCTGCTACCATGTTGTCAGTGGGCAAGTATTCTAAAGTGATTAAATTGTCTTCTACCAATGATTTAGCATAATTATATTTCACATCAATGTGTTTAGTCCTACTATGGTACTTTGGATTCTTAACTACCGCAATAGAGGCCTGACTGTCAGAGTACACATTCACATGCTTACTCCCGACATCGACATCAAGCGGTGCAGTAAGAATCCTTTTCAGCCAGACCGCTTCCTGCGTATTTTTTGGAAAGAGCAACGTATTCTGATTCCATCTTAGATAGTGTGACACATGATTGCTTCTTGCTCGTCCATGAGATAGCGACATTAGCAAGGAATAAGACTCCTCCTGTTGTGGACTTACGATCGTCTGGATCACCACCATGGTCGGCGTAACTAAAACCGGTCAATTCTAACTTCCAGCCCTCTTAGCACAGTACGTAGTCGGTAGTATCTTTCAGATAACATATGATTCATTTTACAACCTTTAAAAGTTGATATTCAGGGTCTGATTAGAATCTTGCTACTAGGCCCACAACGTAACAGATGTCCGAACGAGTGCAAAGCATTGCATACATGAGACTTCCGACCATGCTTAAATACTCTGCACTCCTCATCTGTTCACGCTCTTGTTGGTTCTTTGGCCGTCACACTTTGACAACGCGCACCTAAATACTACTGGCGTCTCCACATGTTTGGCATCTTGTAATCTAAAAATTTTCAAAGTTTGTTGATATAGGCTTCCTGAGATAGACATAACCTCCGGGAGGCATGATCTCTAGCAATTTTAAGGCCCCAGATGTACTCTCCCATATTTTTCATCTCAAATACATATGCTAACCAGGACTATGATTCAATCATGAAACACACATCGTTTGCTGCAATGAGTATGACATCCACGTATACGGTTAAGATGACGTATTTAGACTCAGAGGTCTTAGTATACACGCACGGATCCTCGTGGAGGTTCACCAATCCATTTCCAACGATTTCCTCATGGAATCTGCGGTACCATTGCCGAGACGATTGTTTAAGACCGTAAATGGATATTTTAAGTTTACAAACTTTTCATTCGTTACCAAGAGTAATGAAACCCTCCGGTTTCTCCATATAGATCTCTTCCTCCGGGTTTCTGTGGAGTAACGCGGTCTTACCGTCCATTTGGTGCATCCCCAGATCGAGGCATGCAACCAGGGCTAGGATGGCCCGGACTGTGGTGTAACACACAGTCGGTGAGTAAGTTTCGTCAAAGTCCACTCCGTGAAGCTAGGTGTATCCTTTCGCAACTAGTCGGGCTTTGTGTCCCTCGACATTCCATCAGAAGTGAGTTTCAGCTTCATAACCCACTTAGCCCCTATGGCTCGGCCGTTAGCAGGTAAATCAACTAAAGACCATACCGAATTGCCTTTCATTGAGGCGATATCTTCCACCATTTCTTTCCTCCATTCCTTCGCTTGAGGTCCTTTCAATGCTTGTTGAACCGTTACTTGTTCGTCAACAGAAGTTAGGGTGAAAATTTCACCTTTCTCGATGGGATACTTCTTGGGAGAAGTTCGATACCTTTGCTTTGTCTAGGCTCGTTAATCCCATCTTGAGTCTAAACGTTGCTCCCACTTGGAATAATGCATCTTATCAGAGCATCACTCCCACTGGGAACAAGGGCAGTACTAGAACCTTGACCTACAACTTTTCTTGGAAGACCTCTCGGTCTCAAGATTTTATCTCCGAGATGAATTCCTTGATCACTAGGATCTTGAACCAAGTTGGTTGATCCATTCCCACTGGGCAAAATGGGTAGTTGTGGTATTATTAGATTTTCATCTAGCGGTCCAGCTACATGATTATCAGGTTCAACTTGATTTGCATTTGCAACAACAGTGATTTGTGTGGCAGTATTGTCTCCTCCCACTGGATTAACTATGAAAATGTCTCCATATTCATTTACCATGTCATTCACTTACGTTGCTGCCTCAAATCTCCCACTCGAAGTAAGTGCGACCTGACTAGCACAGAACCACTAACAGTCAATAAAGCCTTGGCTGCTCTCCAAGACTTCGGGAGAATCCCGGTGATGGCTTGAATTTTGTCCCATTCACCCATCTGACTTTCTTATTCTAGTGGTCTTATCATGTCGAGGAGCTCGTATACCTTTTCAAGTACACTTTTGCTTTTGCTGTTTAGGCAATCTTTTATAGCTGGTATAAGTGGGTGCAGTATAACTGCTATGCCGTTTCCATATTTGAGGAAGAGTGCATCCCAGATTTTCTTTGTTACCGGAACATCGTTATACTCGTCATGGAAGTCCCGAGTCATCTCAGACAGTAGTATCTCCTTTGCTTTCTTGTCAACTTGCTCCCATTGAAAGTGGGCAAATGCTAGTCCCTTAGTGAGACCAGTATCCGGGCAGCTCATTGTCCTTTGAATGTGGTCTATAAGACCTTGATCCTCCAGTAGGGTACTGACACAATTGCTCCACGATTCGTAGTTCGTCTCAATCAAAAGCTCATTAGCACATGATGAAGTCATCTATGCTGTAATTCGTTACTAACACGTTGATAATTATGCATAATAAGGGAGACAATAACATTTTGAGAAACAATTCCATACATCAGATATCTATTAAGATAGAATACGACAAACAATGATTCCTCAGCCATATAAACCAACCGACCGCCAGTAAACCGAGGGAAGGGGGTTGTGAAAGAGTTCACATTACCATCGTCTTCGATCCAATAGACCAGTCTTTTAAAACGTTAATTTTAAAAATATAAGCATATCTGATATTAGCTTTCCCAAAACACTTTTGTTTTTGAAAAATATTCCGATTAATTTACGCATACATACACAATTTTACTTCACAAGCAAATCATCATAGCAAGCCAAATTCATCATCCAAACCACACTGCATACGTGTCATGCGTCTAATGTTCTGAGGAACTCATGCTAGCATATAAATAATTCTACTTTCTAAGTAAACTATTATATGTGGCTACAACCTCAACATTCAAATATACGTGTCATACATGAAACTTCCAAATCACACATGCATATTTGGCGACTGGTTTTTTTTTTTTTTAACATTAGGGGCTGAGTTGCAATTCATGCTTAAAGTCAATCATGCGAGTTTCCAGACATGAATCTTGGGCAATTGCAACCATCATAACATGTCTATCCTAGTGTGCAAACCATATATTTAACCCGGGCTCTGCCTCCAACATGCAATTTCCAGCTAGCTTGACATTGTCAAGACAACAGTTCTAATAAATATATGTGACAAAAAGTAAACAATTGCAATTCAACCCTCTAATTAATCCATCCTTATATTCGAAACTAGGTATTAAGGTTTAACTAAAACGTGAAAAGTTTAAACCATTGAGCACTGTGTAGACTAATTTAAAGTTCGAAAACATTTGGATTTTATAATTTGACCATCCCATTTTATTAATTGACTTGTATTCGATTTTGAAAAATCCGATTCGGCTCAGTCAATTTCGGTTCAATCTGGTTCGGTTCGGTTCGGTACCATAAATCATGTTCGGGTCGGGTTTATTTTAAAATCTAGTTCGGTCCTAATCGGTTCAACAAAATAGGACTCCGGTTCGTTTACTCAAAACCGCTTCGGTTAGATTAACTTAGTCACCCCGATCCAACCCGAGTAGGTCGAACCGATTAAGAAAACCCGGATTGGTTTAACCCGCTCTGGTTTTGTAAATTGGACCAACCAATTAAACCCATAAGGTTCGGCCGAAATATTTCTTGTGGGCTAAGTAGGGTTTTAAAATCCAATAAAAACTTAACTTAGCCATCAAGAAATATTAATTATGTAAAATAATTTCCAATATTGCATATATATATTTATATTTATTTATTTATTTATCGTCAATATCTTTAATAGGGAAACAAATATACTGACAATATATTTTCTTAATCTTTTAGGCAACTAATTCTATCAATAATATATTTATCCATATAATTTATCTAGACATATTTATAGTTATATATTTTTTCAATTATAGATATATTGTTGTCATTAATAAATATTAAAATATGGTAAACAATATTATAATATATTTCGGCCGAAACATAGAAAACTTCGGGCCTAAGAAATAAAAAATTTTACCTTGTAATTTCAATTAGGGTTCGGCCGAAACATTAAAATGGAAACAAGTGGTCAAATTTCAAGATCAAATTTTACTAAGATCTACAATCTAATGTTTGATTTTGATAAAAGTCACGTTTTTCTTGAAGACCGTGAACATCAAACTTTACTAAGAACATCATGAAAATTTCGGCACCAACAATTGTAAAAATTGGAAATTTTAAATTGTCACTACTTAAAATTTCGGCCAACATGTAAAATCAAGAACATCAGTTTATCAAAATCATGAACTCCTAACACAGGCTCTGATACCACTGTTGGATTACGGGGCTAAATACTACGGAAACTTAAATATGGTACATGCTAGTAATCAAAATTATGCAGCGGAAGATGTGCACATACCTTAATCGCTATCTGTAGTCCCAAGATCTTGCTGGGGGAGTTCTTGATCCACCGGACGGCACCCGTAGAGGTTCTTGTTAAGGAAGCCCTATGCGGTATAGTCTCCACAGCAAATTCTATGATCGATACTTGGCAGAGACAGATCCTCAGAGTGTTTGCTCAAAGCGAATTGGCACACCCTTGGTGAGTTGTAAGGTTCGGCTAAAATAGGGTGTTTAGGGAGTAGGTTTTCTCTTAAATTACCAAAAAGGAGGAATTAGGATTCAACATAATAAAACCCCTAACACTCTCTATTTATAGGAGGAGAAAAGTGAACAAAAGTCCATTTTGCCCCCTCCAATATTTCGGCCGGCCTATTGGATAAGGGAGGCCCAATTTTGGGCCTTTCATTTCAGTTAGGATTTAGGTCTAGCCCAATTAACCTAATGTGACATTTACCCAATTGACTTAGGTAACATATACATATTAACGGGCTTCCATTTACGGTGCCCTATCACCATATTCTAACATCTCATTCAACGATTCAGCAACATGATGATCAGGTTCAACTTGATTCGCACCCGCTGCAACAGTGATCTGTGTGGTTACATTGACTCCTCCCACTGGACTTCTTATGAAAATGTCTCCATTTTCATTTACCATGTCGTTCACTGGTGTTGCCGCCTCAAATCTCCCACTCGAAGTATGTGGGACCTGAGTATCATCATCTTGTTCTAGTTCAATTAAGACTTCATTCGTTGTTATGTTACCAAGCTTAGGAAATTCGTCCTCAAGGAACGCAACGTCTTGGACTCATATTTGACCATGCCACCATTTTCCTGAGCCGCCACAAACATGTATCCCTAGGAGTTCTCGGAGTACCTTATAAAGATACTTCTTAGGCCTTTAGGTCCCAACTTGCCGAATCGGTTGTCGGTTTGTTGCGTGTATGCTGCGCAACCCCAAGGTCGCAGCCTGGTAAGATCCATCTCTTTACTAGTTCATAGCTCATATGGTGTTGTGTCTACCAATTTTGAAGGAACAAGGTTTACTACATGAGTGAAACTCAACAACGCATCATCCCAGAAAGAGATCAGAACTTTATTCGTCGGTTTAGGGATCCTTGTTTAACGGCAATGCCCTTTTTAATTTCATACTCATATTTGAGGTTTTCTCCACCTCTGTTTGTGCATTAGGTTCTCACCTTTTGCTAGATTATAATTATCCACCAGAACTAACATGAGTAAGACCAGGAATGGGTATTTATGCAAACAGAATTTTATTTTGAGCATCAAATCAAACACTTCACATTAAATTTTTACTTTGAATCGATGTGTTCTATCCATCGAAGGACAAGCTCAATGCGTGCGTGACCCCAGGTGTTACCCATGGTGTAATCGTTTCGTTTCCAAAATTTAATTTAATCGCTTTTGCACATGTTCGTCGTTCGATTTATTTAGTTTCATGGAGTACTAATAAATAAAGATTTTTAAATATAATCGCGTTGTAACTACACAATCGACGGGTTTATAACAATTACGATGGAGTATGTTAAACGTTTCATTTTGTTCGACCAATTGTATTGGCCGAAATTTTGGTTCCTAAACCGTAGGTTTGGATTTTCGTTTTGGATCGTTCCCTTTGACTGGGGCGATTATTGATAAGTAAATTGTACTTTGAATCGAATAACAATTACTTTATTCAATAATCCCGAATCTTAAATAACCAAAATTTAATGATTTAAATGAACAAAGAAATATGCAACAACGACAATAATAATGTTGTAGATCATAACGAAGCAGTAAAGAGGAATAAAATAGACAAGCAGTCCATGCCAAGCTGAGCACCACACCTGAAAAATTCACAAGTGAATCATGTCAGCTGATCTGTGTTTGATAAAGCATTTTATGGATTTATATAGAAAACGAGGGGTACATGAGATGCACTTTCATCGACGGTGTTTGTCCCACTGGATTATGGTTTAGACCTTTTGTTGCTGGAATTACCCAACACACGTGAAGACGAGTGTTTATGTCTTGCGACTCATCGGATTCAATGGAGGAACTTTCTTCTTTATGGTCAACTTCGAATAAGTCCACAGATGTCTTGATCGATTTGATCAGACGTGTAAGCCCATTATCGTTAGCAAACCATGAAATAGGAAATATCCTCATCATTTTTTGATTCCTTTGCCATGTATCTATTTCATCAGCGGGATCATGAACAGTTCTGACACCGCCAAATGTGCAAAGAATACCATGATATTCGTTCATCAGCTCTCTTGCTTTAGCAACCTTTCCTCCGCTGTAGCGAAGGGGTAAGGAACACCAAATATGCAATGCACAGACGTTCATGAATCCTTCCTCTACTTCATCCGTTAGGGCTGCACGAATCAGTTTACGTGCAACCTGATCTCTCTGCGACCTTTTATTGTTGTTGTAATACGGACTACCATACTCATTCGTGTCCATCCTTTTGTTGTTATATCTATTCGATCATCAACATTCGCAGCATAGAGGATATCCATAACATAATCTTACCATTCATCATAATTGCTACCATCAAGTGCAGTATACAACTGCTTTTTATCAGCATTCTATATTCACACATTGACAATCATGCGACAATCGGGGAGACAATTTAAAACATTTTTAAAAATAGAATTGCATACATCGGATATCTATGAGATAAAAGGCGAACAACAATGATTCCTCAGCCATCTAGCCAACCCGACAACCAGTAAAGCAATGGAAGGAGACTGTGAAAGAGTTCACACTGCCGGCGTCTCATTTCTAATAGATCATGCTTTTTTATAACGGTTTAATCGCTTTCACCGGAACGGGGATTTTTAACATACACCCGATCTTGGCTTTCTCAAGGCCCTTTTTAAAATGTTTCGAGAAATTCATGCAAGAACATATAATTCTACTACACAAGTAAATTATCACATGCAGCCACATCCTCAAAAAATCATTGCTTACGCATCATGCGTACGCATCATGCGTCTAATGTTCCGAGGAACTCATGCAAGCATATATAATTCAACTACACAAGTGAATTTTCACATGCGGCTACATCATCAACATTCATGCATAAGCACCATGTGCGATCACACCACTTCAAACATGCATATTTGGAGACTTAATATCGATTTTAAATGTTTGAGACTAATTTTCAAATTATGCTAACAATCAATCATACAAACTTCTAGACATGGATTCTAGGCAATAATAACTATCACAGCATGTCTATCCTAGTGCGCAACTAATTAATTGAAAACTAGGGTTCCGCCCACAACATGCATTATCCAGCTAGCTTGACATAGTCAAGACGCAATTCTAATCATGCAATTATATCAACTTATATAGAAATTGCAATTCAACCCACTAAATGATTCAGTCCCATAACCATACATTTCTGAGATCCATCCCCAGAATCGAAACTAGGCATTAGATTTGATTAAAACGTGAAAATATCAAACAAATTAGAGATGTGTAGGTAATTTTAAAGTTCGAAAGCCTTTGGATTTGAAAATTTGACCATCCTATTTTTAGATGACTCGGGTCGGTTCGACTAACGGTCTGGTTCATGTCAAATTCAGGCCGACCGGTCCGGTTTGGTTTAAATACGAATTCATTTCGGTTGTTCATGCAAAATAGTTCGGTTTGGTTCGACCCATTAGTTACCCGGTCTGACCCCACCCGGATTGGTCGGACCGATTGAGAAAATCTGAGTCGGTTGACTCGACTGGTGTTAACCCGTGGAACCCGACTTGGTTCGGTTGACCCGGTTGGACCGGTTCTGATTCCCATGGTTATTCAGGTCGGTCGACCCGACCCGAATGTGGAAATTGGATCGGCCCATTACCCTATAGGGTTCGGCCGAAACATTACTTGTGGGCTAAGTAGGGTTTTAAAATCCACTAAAAACTTGTTAGCATTTGGACAATGGGCCGTCGTAATTGGGAGCCCATTAATTAAGTCCATGTACCTAAGAAATTAGGTAATGTCATATTAGGAATTTTGGGCTAAATTGGGCCTCCCTACAAGCATGGCCGGTCGAATTATAGTGTAGGGGTAAAGTGGACTTTTGTCCACTTTACTCCTCTTATAAATAGGGAGTCCTAGGAGGGTTTAACAGTGCTAGTGCTCTCTTCCTAAGTTGTGAGATTAAAAGAAATCAATCCTCCCTATATTCCCTAGGTTTGGCCGAATTCACCACAAGAAGAAGGAGGTGCCAAATTGTGTCGAGCAATTTACTCCAGGAGATCCATCCCGCAAAGAATCGATTGAGGGTTTGCTATGAGGCATAATATTAATCTGAACCGAATTAATTAAATGAAATAGGATGGTCAATTTTTTTAAATCCAAATGCTTTCGAACTTTAAATTACCTACACAGTGCTTAAAGGTTTAATTTATTCGCGTTTTATTAAACCTGATGCCTAGTTTCGATTATGGGGATGGTTCTCGGAAATGCATGATTTTGGGACTGAGTCATTTAGTAGGCTGAATTGCAATTGCTATTTAATTGATATAATTGCATGATTATAACTATCGTCTTGACTATGTCAAGCTAGCTGGATTATGCATGTTTTGGGCTAAGCCCTGGTTTTCAATTAATGAGTTGCGCACTAGGATAGACATGCTGTGATGGTTGCAATTGCCTGTTATTCATGTCTAGAAGTACACATGATTGGTTTATAGCATGAATTGCAAGTCAGCTCCAAATGTTTTAAAAGCGGAAATCATTCGCCAAATACGCATGTTTGAATGGTGTGATAACGATGCGTATGGATGAATGTTGATGATTGATTGGCATGTGATAATTTACATAAGAAGTAGAATTATATTTGCTAAGCATGAGTTCCTCGGAATATTAGATGCATGACGCGTATGCATGAGGTGTGGTTTGTTTCTTGGATGTGATATGAGCACGATGATTTACTTGTGTAGTAGAATTGTATGTGCAAACTTGAAATCCTAGAAAGCGTTTTAAAAAGGGCCTTGGAAAACCAAGATCGGGTGTTTTAAAACCTCCTGTTCCAGTGATTGCGATTAAAACGTTTTAGAAAGACTGATCTATTAGAAAGAAGATGACGGTAATGTGAACTCTTTCACGACCCCCCTTCCCTCGGTTTACTATCACTCGGTTGGGTTAGATGTCTTAGGAATCATTATTAGTCATCCTCTATCTCATAGATATCCGATGAACGCAATTTTTTTTTTTCAAAATTGTATTGTCTCCCTAGTTTAGCATTATTATCAATGTGTTGGCTTGAAGTTGGTTGAATAAGTGCGATTCATTATTCCTCTCGGTCTTGATGGTGCTTATTTATGGAGTATGTGTTGAACTCCTCTCTGCTGCGATTCGGAAAGCGGAGAGGACAAATACGGATGAATGTGGTAGTCCGTATGACTTTGATGATAACGGATGAATGTGTTATTCTGTTTCCCAATAATGGGAGCTGAACATTGGAAAAAGGGTTCTCTGATGATCTGAAATCATTTGTGGTGATATGTCCAACCTTGGAAAGAGGTTGAGGGAGACTTCAATTGCGACCACGCAATGTTACAACTTTCAGTGTCCTCTCTGCATCTGCTTCAGAGGAAGCAAGGTCGTGAAGCTATAAATGTCTCGGTTGTGAATGATGGTCTCCTCTCCATGGATGCTGGTGTAAAATTTGTTCGAGATCTTTGCATAAAAGGTCAACATAGAGTGGTGGTGCCCTCCTTTAATGGTTAACTGGCATTGATGAGGCTTACTTACAATTAGTCTATTCAAGTGTAGTGACCAGGGCGAAAGGGAAACCAACTTCACCAATTACCATATGACATCGAGGGATTCAACCTTGATTTCCGCATATCGTGGAGAGAACAAGACCATTGAGGTCACAAACGAATATTTGGTGGGTTTAACACCGTCAATAAAAGTGCGTTTCAAGTACGCCTCATTTGTCATGTATATAAAGTTGTATAAAGGGTTTGTTCGGACGCATATCATCTAATGTGATTCACTCGTGAACTTGTTTAGATGTGGTGTTCGGCATGACTTAAGGTTCTAAATTATCTGTGGGATGAGTATGGATCGAATACACGACCCTCAGATCAAGAACTTCATCATTGTCGTTTCATCTTTCATCGCTCATTTGAATTGATAATTTTGGTTATTTGAGATTCAAAATTATTGAATAAAGTAATTTTTACTCGATTGGACGTACAATTCACTTATCAGTATATCGACCCGGTCAAAAGGAACGATCCGAAACGAAAATCCAAACCTGCGGGTTTGGAACCAAAATTTCGGCCAGGACAAATGGTCGTACAAAATGAAACGTTAAATGATGGATATATGTCCGATTCGGGTTCGTTTTACATTCGGGCCTCGTTAACACGTCAAAACCACAAACGGCTTAAAAACGCTAACCCGCGAGTTAGAATGGTCCGAACAGACGACATGCGCGTTCGGACTGGACTCGTTTGGATTGTCTTCATAATCCGATGTGGTTCGGATTGTCGTCCCGAGACGCGCGTATCCCCGCGTGTTTACAGTACGTATGAGTTTTCCCTTTTCCAATTTGGCTTACGACCACGCCCAGTTCACGTTTTCTATTAAATCGGGGTCGGACCGTTCAAAACGGGTTCGGGTCCAAGTATCCCTATATATAGGGACTTGGCCAACCATTTCACAACTTAAGTTGGCTTGGGAGCTCTGACTTCTCATTAGTTTTATCTTTCTATAATTATGTCTTACCTAAGCATTGGAGAGGGTTCATCGCGCACCACCCCCCCCCCCTCTGTGGTGTCGATACTGCCCTTTGTGCAGGTCTTAGGAGGAATACACGCATACACCGCAAGGCACGCACGTATGGATATAGCAAGGGATAACGTGCTGACACTCCGAGACGTCAACGTCTCGGCATACGAACGGCTATACATATGGACACTCAAACACTTAGCCATTTTAAGGACTGGTAAACCTCCGACACTCCGACCGTCCGACGCTCCGACTGTCCGACACCCTGATATCTCGACTGTCTGACACCCGTGAACTCTGACAACCCGACGAAGATACCACAAAACATTCTAAGGACCCGATGACCCGCATGGGTCTGGTCCCAACATTCTGGCGCCGTCTGCGAAATTCGAACAAAAATTCGTTACTCGCCTCAAAGAGCTAATGACCTATACAAACGTTGGAATTCACAGAGGAAACGCATAGTCCAACACAAAAGTCATGCAAAAACCAACACTGGAGCACTACGCCGCGCTACTCTGACGTCGCAACCACCGCTAAGATGACTGTGTTTACCGCCGCCCCTGTAGCAGTGTTCATCACCGCAGCAGCAATCGCTGCTACCTTCGCCGACGCAACGCTAACACCGCCTCCGTTGTGACACCGTTTACCACCAATCATTGGTGTTCGACCAACAGATTTCACACGTCGCTATCACTCCGGCCCGGTGAAGGGATCGCTATCACCGAAATCGTCGTCAACTGAAAACACTGACGAGAGAACCTAATCCAGGCCTCATGGTTTGGATACCAACGCGAAGCCCTATCATACCTACCACAAGTGTATCTTTTGCAGCAAGAACTATATATATAAAATCACATAATTGCAGGTCGTACCAATAGGCGATCAATGCCAAACAACTATATATTCAACACAAGGCTGACGAGACCTCCAACCGAGGAATTCTCACGAGCGACGCAGGGAGTAACCCCTTACTATACATTTAATGTTCCAAGCACTTAACTATACTAAGCATTACATATTTCTATCTCCTAACAATGACTAATAGGAATCAACAAAAATACGAAGCAAGAGAAGGACGAACCTTCAAAAATTCGATCCAACTCGAAAAACGAATTGGCATGGACCACCATCGCCGCTAAAAAATTGTCACAAGCCACTTAAGCTCCGCCCGAGCTGGCCACTCAGTGAGCAGCGTTCACCATTCAAGCTCACAACTTTCCGAGGACCCCTCTTCGATTATCCTAGCTGTCACAACTGCCTTGCTCTATCAAATGTGCAACACCAAAGAAGAGCAGTAGCTATCAAACACGCACACCTCCAGAGTGTGTACGCCTATACAACGCACCCAAGTCATGGGTATTCAAGAGCTCAACCTTTAATTACGCACAAGTAGGAAACCAGACTTTAACACCTCCTATGAACGGTGGTCGAACTCTCGGCAACCAAGAGTAGCCCCAACGCAAAAAGGAAGAGATAATTTCAAACTCGTACACCACCCTTCAACATGGGAAGAGCAACGTTTTCAAACTTTGTGAATGGAAACAAACAAACTCATCTGGTTAAACACCTGCTGACCGGTGCCTACAAAAACCAAATCACAGATTACGACACGACATGTTGGTCCGTCAGGTCCACGCAAGCGCCATTACCTAATAATCCCCAAACGGGGGCATACGTTGATTACAACTCTATAAAGGAGCTCAAAGGATTTAAACATCGTGTCGCGGTAATAAACAAGCGGGGACACCATTCAAGTGATAACCCCATCACCATTGCAGAACACAGACAGCAATCGACCTAGCAACATGGGAAATAAGGATTCAAGATCAACTCCTATATTATACGCACATCCGTGCCAAACCTATCACGCAGGGAGAGCAAGAAAGCTATCTCCGACATCCTACAAATATGCCATTCGGAACAGACGCTGTTAATTAGCACTATCTCCAATTACAACAAAAGGAAAACCGGGGGACCCCGTCGGTTCGACATTCCGCAACCATGTATATATCCGTGACACGAGCACAACTTCAAAAGAAGTTAAACTACAAGTCATAAACACTACGGGGATACAACACCATGAAGAGTCAAGAGATATTACCTTCCTCTCGTACGAAGACTACGAAATTCGAGGTTCCCCACAAAAAGAACTCGGAAATTAGTTTAAGGAAAAACTAACAAGAAACAAATCAAGTAAGGCAATGCCCCAAGAAATTGGACAATGTTCGATAGAACGCGCAAATATGACGCAAGGCGTACCAGTGCCACTCAACAGTCGAAAACATGTGTTTAGATAGGAACCGTTACCCCTACTCAATCTCACCAACAAATACACTTGCATCAAATTACAAGGAATAAGGGAGAGGTAATTTACAAGTCCTCCTCAAATATGGGTGCTGCCCATGGCAGTCACCAAGGGAAATGCCCAACGCTCGTCGCAAGAACGGGGGAAGTTACGAACTACGACTCTTACAAAGATTCAACAGTATCCTACTTACAAAAGATACTCATCACACCTGAGTAGAGAAATACGGTGTGGACGCCAAGCGACTTGGGGGGGCACCGAACGAACAAGTGCTTGACACCCCACCTAACTATAGGGAAGAAGATCAGAAGAGAGCAAACACGCGAACACACGACACCACCCTTCCTGAGAGGAAGCCACATATGAGGAAAAATACCTCAACATCAAATACGATTCAACCCAAGATATCAACATCAGGTATCGCCCTCGAAAAGCGTTCTCTTCTACTCAAAAAGGTCCAGGTAACCGGCATATTGCCGAAACTCGAATGAAATGTAAAAATTGTATGCAAAATACAGAACTAAATAGAACAGACTACTCGGGTAAGATATCTACCCCCAATAGTCTGATTTAGTCAGAGCATAATGCAACCTGAACAGAATAGACTAGTCGCATAGTCTGATCCAGACATGTTGACATTACAAGCTGAAAAGAACGAACTAGCCGAACTTGATATGAGGATCGAATAGTTCAGTCTAATCTAGTCTAGATGGAGGAAATAGCAGGCAAACGAGCCTTACAAGGAAAATTATAGCTCCATATTATTTACTAACCAATACATATCTCGAATCAGTGTGAAACAATTAGAGACAGGTTATATACAAATACAAGAGATGTATCGAAGACACGCCCTACTTAGGAAACAACACCAAGTAGAGGTTGTATACAACACTCTCTGGAATTCTTTATCTACGAGCTCCCTAATTAGGCATCTAAGCCAAGTTGCGGTCGCGTATGTATCACTTGCATCATCGCAGCAAGTCTCCAAGCCAATGTCAGCACATAACGTTTTGTCGAGAAAACTACTCAAACATCAGATTTTACCTTGGAAACAATACCAAGTAGCGGTCACAGACATCCATGCGCATCACGCTATGGATGCACTGACGCACATCGACTAGAAAACGCAAACAGCGATGTATCAACGAACACATGCAGTTAGGAACATTTGAAAAAGTTCCATGCCTAACATGCGTCGTCAACCAAAGGGAGTATTCATACTAAAATCTAAAAACATGCACTAATTAAAAAAGATCATAGAAATTCATCTATTCCATATCATATTGCAAGCATTATCTAATGAAGTGCATACTTTCTCATAGGTACAACCTTACTTATACATCAACAATACACCCTACTCTGGAATTACACCAAGTAGCAAACTCTATGTATATAACCTGCATCAATACTACAAGCTATTACACTTGTTAGATATCTGTCCAATTCGGGTTCGTATTTACATTTCGGGCCTCGCAAAATAGTCCAAAACCCGTAAAAGAACTCTTCCGCGGACACCTAAGTCTAAAATGGTCTGGAATACGCGCAGTACCCGGACCGGAGGACTTCCGGATTGCCCTTAGGCGATCCGGAGGCCCGGATTGCTAAACAATCCGGGTAGGTCCGGATTACCGATGTTCTTCGCGCGCTCATCCCGATTATTTTGCCAAGTGCGAGAAGTCGGTGCATGCATAGTCCACCTTGATGACGATATACGTCTTCTTTCATACCGGCATCAAGCCGTTCGAAACTGGGCATGATCCCTAGGTTCCTTATAAATAGGGGTCTAGGTCTTCCATTTTGGAAAATGGCCCTCATTTTCGACTTTGGGTGCTCTGACTTCTCTCTAGAAGATTTTGACTTGAGCGTCGAAGAGGGCCCAACCAGCATCCCACCTCTCCCACGCTGGTTACTGCCCCTTGTGCAGGATCTGGATTTCGAGACTAAGTTCGAGAAATTTGAAGACCAAGTTTGAGGATCGCGTTTTAGAGATCGCGGCGTACCCGTCTCAAAACACACATCCGGAGCCCGTTCGTGGAAAAGAAGCCCGAAGCTACCCAAGTGGAAGCAGACTTAACATTTGGTGCCGTCTGAAGTGATTCGAACAAAAATCCTTGCTGTACCGCAAGCCATGATAGGAAGACAACCAAAGAAGGCGGGTACAAGCAAGTCGAATCTGCCAACAAGATCGTCCTGGATGGACTTAAGAAGAGAGTTCATGCTTTGAAGGGAGGATGGGCAGAGGAGCTTAGCAGTGTCCTATGGGCTGTGCGCACAACCCCAAAGGAGTCAACAGGCAAAACACCATTCGCCTGGTATACGGAACAGAAGCTGTAGCTCCAATCGAAATCGCTGTCTCATCATACCGCACAACTCACTTCAATCCCCAAACCAACGAAGCGGAAATTTGTTTAGACCTGGACTTGGCAGACGAAAGAAGGCAAAACTCGGAGCTAACCCAATCACGTATGCTCTTAATAACTGCAAGACACTACAACAGGAAAGTGAAAGAAAGACAATTCCTTGTGGGCGAGATGGTGTGGAGAAGGAATGAATTCTCAGACTTAGATCAAAACAACAAGTTATCTCCAAAGTGGGAAGGCCCATACAAGATTTTCTCAGTCCCTTATGTTAGCGCATACCGCCTACAAGATACTGAAGGCAACATCCTTCCAAACACATTCAACGGGGGGCACTTGAAGAAATTCCACGGTTGAAGGAAGAACATTTTATTACAAAGGAGCTATTGTATCAAGCTCTTTTGTCTTAAACTCTTATGTAAAAAAGGGGGAGATTTATTAACTCCAAGTTTGTTTACAATCACTTAATCACATCAATCACTTAATAAAATCAATTTACTCTCGTAGGTACCTTCCCACATTATGCACTATACTCTCGATAAACATCAAGTAGCAAACAACGTGCATACTACTTATAATCATCACGCCATGCAACTTATAATGGGCGACTTCAACAAGTTCATCTTCAACAAATTCAAAGTTATATTCACTCAAAAGCAGCATCATGTAATATTCCAAAAGTGACATGGTGCACTGACCTCCTTGTAAGGATAAAACCATGTTCACATCTATCAAAAGTAACATGTTGCGACATCCTTTTCAAAAGGGCAAACCCCATGTTTACTTTTAAAAAATGGCATGCTGTGAAATCCTTCGGGCAAATCCTCGTGTTCATAACCATTCCCTGAATAAAAACAGGATGCGGCAAATGCATTATGGGACTGATCACCCCATCGTGGCGGAAATCCTCTTATTAGACGATAACCCCACACACTAAAAGTATGCATACTTTCTTAAGGGTACATACACCATGAAGACTTGGGCCTGAGAAAGGATAGCTTCATGTTATACGCTTTTTAAAGCAAACCTTGTACAAAACTCATCAAACTTACAAGTCGAGTCTTGTATAACGTTATCTTGCTCTTTAGCATTTAACGAAAAAACAGCAAAATAAGCAAGAAGTATCTTGCAACAACGTCGCCTTAGAGTGGAACTAAGAGACGGTATAAACTTAAGTCCTGCTTCGTCAAGACGACACTGCTACATGTCAAGTGCCAGTGCCGAGTGTCAAATGCCAAGTGCCCGCGCCGAGTACATTACTACTTACAACACTACAAGTACCTAGTGTACGCATCTTGCCATGCCTTGGAATCTAACCAAGAGGGGCGCTCATTACACTCAACAATGCGCGGCATACAGTCGCAACTACGGACATCATGTTCATCATCTAAGGATATCTATCCTATCTTCCAAGTCCAAAGCATACGAACAACATAGATAACTCAATGTATGAAATATTACTAACAAGTTATCACATGATTATTATTATTGAAAAACAGGTCCAAAGGACGAAGTACCATACAAGCAAACATACCAACACCTCCAAAGGACTAAGACAGTATGTCCAGGAAATCAACACCAAGTTCAAACATCAACTCAAAGATACATGAGAAGTCTCACTATCCCTAGTAAGCTGTGGAACAACATCCATAAGCTCGGGAGGAATAACAACGACATCAGCACCTCCTCCATCTTCAATCATATCATAGGCGGTTACATCAAGCCCCAAAGTGTGCGATGCCTTAAGATAGTTAACGGCATAGTCAGAACAAGGCCCAAGCTTGTCAAAAAGAAAGTTGGGGCATGTGCGTTGACACGACGAAAGTTATCCTCGGCACGCTTTCCCATCATGGTATTAGTTATCTTCTTAGCTGCAAGACTAAAAGCAGGAGTACTCAAATACTGGGAAAAACCCGCTTCAATTCCAAGCGCATAATGTTCCTCACGTGCGGCAACCAAGGCGGCCTCTCGAGATGGGATATCATCAGAAATCTGTTTCTCAAACGCAATCATCTCAGCTTCAAGATCAGAAATTCGACTCTCCTGCACCTGATACTTTGTCTCGGAATCAACTATCTTCAAGCCAAGTGCACACACCTTCTCCTTAGAACAAGCAAGTTCAAGACTAACGGTGTTACATCTGTTGACAGCAGCTCTTCTAGCACTAATAAGCTCCACAACATACGACGATATATTAACCATCTGAGACACAACCAATCATACAAGAACACAAGGCCATAAACATTACACAACAAAGGCGTACGGCACGAAAGTTATTAAGGAATAAAACTTGTTAACTTACAGGAGCAAAGTTGGCCAAATCATGTTCAACACACTCTTCGGCTTCTTCATCAGTCCTCGGACAAGCACGTCGATCGCATGGGGGCACACTCCTATGCAGCATACAAACGCCAACCTCCGGCATATTAAGTTTCGCCTCCTTAGGAAAGCGAAGACCACCCCTACCAAGAGGTTTCCAAGCATCACCAGATATATCACCTTCCAAGGGACGAAGAAGATGATCACGCTTCAAAGCTGGGATCACTGCAAGAAAAAGATAAAGAATAAAAACCAAGTGTTAAAAATCAGAGTATAATGAGAAATGCGAAGTACATCTTATACCAACAGACAATGAGCGATCCTCTGCGAGTCGATCTCTCGACTGGGGGGCAGAAGATACCATCGTGCATTCAGTGACTTCCTTTCCCTTATCAAAGGTGGAGGGAGGAAGGGAAGCATTCATCCTTACACGCTTAGGATCACTCGAGACATGCGACACCACCTCGGATCGCTTGACAGGAAGTTGATAATCATGCACGGAAACATCAAGAGCAGGGGAACGTATTGGATAATCAAAAAAGACAAAATAAATGATGAGTTAAAGAAATAAAAGATAAGGAAAAAATTACAAGGAAAAACATCTTACCCATGAGCCCCTTTCCGCGACCATATCCAGAAGTCACGGGGGCAGCAAGAACAAGTGATGAAGCGTACGTCTCGGATGGAGGAGTGTTGCGAATAGACTCCGCGTGTAAGGAAGAGTTCTTACCAATAAAAAAGTCTACAAGGATGATATAAGCAAGGTTACAAGGACCATCAGTATGGAACTCGTCACCAACATCTGAACATAATGTTACTCCCGGAACGGGGATAGAAGACTTACTCATAATAACCGCGGCAAGAAGACTAACTCTGAAAAGGAAACTGCGTAACTTGGGATCCTGAAAATTACAAACAACAAATCAATCAGTGTGCGAGCATTGTGTATGTACACACATGTCGACATGGATACATGATTATACGGGCGAAATATTTTCTAACTGTTTTGCTCAGGATGACAGTCAGCATATTGCAAGCGGACAGCATACTACTATGTGTCAACATATTACCAAGTGTTAGCATATTGCAAGGTGTTGGCATACAACCTGTGTTTACATCAAGCATATGGATATAGCGTACATAGCCAGGGATAGAGAAAAAATTCTAAGTATGGGGGCAAAGGCGCACATACAAGTACGTACATACAGGTCGACAATGATGTATGTCGACAAGTGAAGAGTATTTTCTAAGTATTATCATGTCCGTACATACATGTCGACAAGGATGCATGTCGACAAGTGAAGAATATTTTCTAAGTATTTCCATGTACACATACATGTCGACAAGGATGCATGTCGACAAGTGAAGAATATTTTCTAAGTATTTCCATGTACACATACATGTCGACAAGGATATATGTCGACAAGTGAAGAATATTTTCTAAGTATTTCCATGTACGTACATACATGTCGACAATGATGTATGTCGACAAGTGAAGAATATTTTCTAAGTATTTCCATGTACGTACATACTTGTCGACAATGATGCATGTCGACAAGTGTAAAATATTTTCTAAGTATTTCCATGTACGTACATACATGTCGACAAGGATGCATGTCGACAAGTGAAGAATATTTTCTAAGCTTTTCCATGTACGTACATACATGTCGACAAGGATGCATGTCGACAAGTGAAGAATATTTTCTAAGTATTTCCATGTACGTACATACATGTCGACAAGGATGCATGTCGACAAGTGAAGAATATTTTCTAAGTGTTTCCATGTACGTACATACATGTCGACAAGGATGCATGTCGACAAGTGAAGAATATTTTCTAAGTATTTCCATGTACGTACATACATGTCGACAAGGATGAATGTCGACAAGTGAAGAATATTTTCTAAGTATTTCCATGTACGTACATACATGTCGACAAGGATGCATGTCGACAAGTGAATAATATTTTCTAAGTATTTCCATGTACTACATACATGTCGACAAGTGAAAAATATTTTCTAAGTGTTTCCATGTACGTACATACATGTCAACAAGAGGAGAATATTTTCTAAGTACTAACATGTACGTACATACATGTCGACAAAGATGAATTGCGTGCATCAAGTAGCTATTATCAACTTATACACAATACCTCCTAAGCATTCCTACGACGCTTAAGGACAAAGCTCATACGACGACATCTATGGTAACAAGCATTAGACATTTTGAAAATATTTTCTAACTGTTTTAGCATAGCATGTTTGCATACAATGACCGACAGTCTATACATGATGCTCAACGTACATTGCCTAAGCTATCATTACCAATATACAACCATTGACGGCCATGTACGTACAACTACCGATCGTCAACATCGAACATACTAAAACAACGACTAAGGCATGGAACAACATGTCGGCAATGAACACTATGCATAAGGGAAGTATAACGATTCATTTACACTTTTCTAAAATTTTCAGCACTTAGAAAAATTTTGGTCGATTTGGGGCTAAGTATTCTAATGCATTTTATCAAACACCTTGTATGCATGGTAAGATAACTAGGTACATGGTGATTTCAAGACTAAATCAAGGCCAAACGAAGTCACGAAAGGTCCAACCATGTACGAAATTGGACTCACCGACACGAAGAAAGTTAAAATTGCTACTCGCCCTCACCCGAAGACCTACGCGCCGCCGTTGCAACTTCACGCGCCGCCGCTGTGAACTCACGTGCCGTCCCCTCTTCTACACGCGGCGCCTTGGACTCCTCCTTTCCCGGGTTCGATTCTGATCGATGTCAAATATGATGTGACTACTCCAAATTCACACCTTCATGAATTCCTTCTTCATCAAGAATGGAGAGCTTCTTGGGGATTTATCTATAAATGATGTAAGATAATGGGTATTCTCTCTCCTAATTCTCATTAATAGTGCCTACACCATGTGCTAAGGACTAAACTAATATTTATTTTCACACAATTCCTTAGTATCATGTATGAGCATACTTACACCTCTCCTATGCTTGTTTTACATACATGCTCCCTAATGCTGCATGACACATTTCGTAGATCATTACGCATGTTATTATTTTTATATGTGCATGATGCTAACTCATGGTTGTTATGTGATTATTTTTAGAATCTAAGTTTGAATTGAATGTTTGCATCATTTTCTATGTTTACATCATGCTTCATGTTTACAAGCATGCTCTCCAATTTCATAATATTCTAAGTGTTTTGCTTATTGCATGATTACGTCATCCGTTTACTATGTCGTCATTTACATGTTGGCAACATGTTATATGCTTACTTCATGTGCCATGATGTTATCACGTTGTATAAATCTTTATTTCGCTCATTACGTGATATTACGAATATAATTGCATATTGTTGTACGTATATTGTCCGCTACGCTAGTCGCTAACCCTATAAACAGATTACGTACGTACGTCGGAAAATTGAAGTTGGTGAAATTTATGATCCCTACACTCGAATTGACAAACAGGCCACCCCTGAGGTCAGTACCGAACCTAAATTGGACGAATATATTATCTTTAAAAAGAGTCAAGTATGGGTTTTGAACCGCTACTTGACTTGGGGGCAAGTGTTAGATATCTGTCCAATTCGGGTTCGTATTTACATTTCGGGCCTCGCAAAATACTCCGAAACCCGTAAAAGAACTCTTCCGCGGACACCCAAGTCTAAAACGGTCCGGAATACGCGCAGTATCCGGACCGGAGGACTTCCAGATTACCCTAAGGCGATCCGGAGGCCCGGATTGCTAAACAATCCGTGTAGGTCCGGATTATCGATGTTCTTCGCGCGCTCATCCCGATTATTTTTCCAAGTGCGAGAAGTCGGTGCATGCATAGTCCACCTTGATGACGGTATACGTCTTCTTTCATACCGACATCAAGCCTTTCGAAACCGGGCATGATCCTTAGGTTCCCTATAAATAGTGGCCTAGGTATCCCATTTTGGAAAAGGGCCCTCATTTTGGACTTTGGGTGCTCTGAATTCTCTCTAAAAAGGCTTTCTCTCTCTAGAAGATTTTGACTTGAGCGTCGTAGAGGGCCCATCCAGCATCCCCCCTCTCCCACGCTGGTTACTGCCCCTTGTGCAGGATCCGGATTTCGAGACTATGTTCTAGGATGTTGAAGACCATGTTTGAGGATCGTGTTTCAGGGATCACGGTGTACCCGTCCCTGAACACACATCCGGAGCCCGTTCGTGGAAAAGAAGCCCGAAGCTACCCAAGTGGAAGCAGACTTAACAATGCTAAACACAACAAGCGGCCTATATTACACGCCACCAAAACGTTAATACTCGACGTCAACAACGAGCAAACAAAACATTCTTTCTCTCGGCATATATGTCGTTTATTACGAACAACCTCTAAAACATATTACATATTGGAATTTCACCAAGGATTATCCTAGTAACATGGTGTGGCATCCCCAGCTTGGGGGCAACCCCATGATTACAACGATCATTCCTTGAGTTTTTAAAACAAGAGGCGGTCATCTACTACATGGTGCGACATCCTCCACGCGAGGGCAACCCCATGAAAACATGGCGCGACATCCTCCATGCGAGGGCAACCCCATGTCATCTTGCTGCGGACTATGAAACCCAGTACAGATTACTAAACACCTGGGCGTGAGTTCACTTCCAAATTATATGGCGCGACATCCTCCATGCGAGGCCAACCTCATGAAACATGGCGCGACATCCTCTATACGAGGGCAACCCCATGGGAACCTACTACTAAACACAAGTAGCATTACACCCTTCTATGCTGGCAGGAGCGTATCCTGAGATCATCGTTATACGCAATGCATCAAACCTACAAGTAAAATCTTGTAAAACGTTACCTTGGACGTGAAGAAGTAACGGAAACAAAACCCTTCAAATTAGCAAGTCGTGTCTTGCCACAACGTCGTCTTGGAATGGTCCAAGAGACGGTAAAAACTACAAGGTGTATCGCACGACCTATGTTTCACCCCTTGGAATAAACAAGTGGAGGCGTATTAGCATCGCAAGATAAGTACATGGAATAGCCAAGGAACATCTTGCCTCAGCGCTACAACGGGGGTGCCCTAGTAGCAGACATAAAATACATCCAAAGTAGCAAGTCGTGTCTTGCCATAACGTCGCTTTGGAATGGCCCAAAAGACGGTAAAAACTACAAGGCCTATTACACGACCTTTATTCTGCCCCTTGGAATAACCAAGTGGAGGCACACTAGCATCGCATGGCAAGTAAATGGATTAGCCAGCAGAACACCCTGAAACAACGTTACGCGGGGTGTTTCCAACTAACGGATGGAAAAACACACCAAATTAACAAGTAGCGTCTTGTCACAACGTCGCCTTAGAGTGGACTAAGAGACAGTAAAAGTTAAAATATCTCCTCGTCAAGACGACTCTCCTACATACATGAAAGGGTCTTGTGCATTACTACTCACAAATGCCAAGTACCGGGACAAGGGTCATGCGCATTACTACCCATAAATGCCAAGTATCATTGCAAAGTCTTGTGCGTTACTAAACACGAAATACGACTAGAATATTACTCATCTACTCAACTCGCACCTATGTATTATGCCATGCCTTGGGATAACCAAGAGGGGCACGCAAACACTGGGACTCATGTCTCCTTACTAAAACTACAGATACTATATCCAACCAGAGGATGAGTCTCAACTCTACTCTATAGTCCAAACCATATGGAGAACTACGATAACAAAGGTATGAAAAATTAATTATAAGTTATCATGCATTACTAAAGCATTCATGACAGGTCTATATGACAACGTCAAACATCAAAGCATAATGATTAAGGGTTCAAGGGGGCAACACCCCAAAGACAACCTCAACCCGACACAGGGAGCAAAACTATATACAAAGGTCTTATAAGTAACCAACAATCAACCTAACGCGACATCAGGCGCATCAACACCACCAGATGGCTCTACCAACACCTCGTCCTGAGTAGACTCCACCACTACACTGACATCACCGTCGGCACCGAACACAACATCAATCCAAGGATCAGTCGCATCTCGGAGGCGCAATGCCGCCAAGTGTCCAATGGATAGCTCAGCATATATACCCAACTGATCAAAACGAAAGTCAGGGGCAATAGTATATACTTGCTCGATAAAACCCTCCGTCAGGGTCGTCTCAACAAAAATTGAGGCCTGAAGTGAGGTTTCAATTTGTGGCATTCTTTAGCAAAAAAAAAAAACGCTAAAAAAAATGTGCCTTTTTATATTATAATTTTTTTTATAATTTTTTTTTCTATTCTTTATAGATACTGGATCAAAATCGTTAATCAAAGGTTTATACTCAATTTTTTCCTAAATTTCATTTTGAAATGATAATACAGCTAATACATTTAAGATTTATTGAGACATGGTTGATCTTAAATAAGCTCTTTTAATTTTATTTAAATAAGCTTTTTCAACTTTCGACTATTCTATTTCTCTAAAGCTTTAAATAGTCAGATTCATATTTTATAGTGGAAATATTAAAAGTTCTGGAAGAAAAACTATATATACCTATTAATTAATAAAAGATTTGTGCAAATACAATAAAATAGAAAAAAGGTGAAAATATAAAAAATATTTATATTGAATCTGTAAATGATTTTTTTTTTAATACAAATAGATCGAGTCGGCTGATGCACTCTAGCAACCGTATGACTTTGTTGGAATGATTTAACGTAGTTTTGAAAGAAAATTTTTAATAGTGAATTGACCACTGATTTCAGAAAAAGAGATCAATTTATCATTGTCTCATTAAAATTGAACTATAAATTCATAAGAAATAAAATAAAATTAGAGCATAAGTAAATTAATGTTAGAATCTAGTTACTAAATAGAAAGTAATTTTAGTTATAATGGCAAAAAATAAAAATGAAGTAACAAAAGTAATTAAAATTTAAAATTATGTAGTTGATTAATTATAGGCAATTATGATTGTGTAGAATTAAATATGAAGCTTTATGTGTAATTTAATGCTAATTATGATTTAATATGGAAAACTTAATTAAAGAAAAAACAACATGAAATAAAGGAGTGTGGGAGGCCTTGAACCTAGGATCTAACAGATATACATTAGAATTAACTAACTCACTATCCACTAAGCTACATAAATTTCTCATTCAAAAAGGACTGAATTATAAAAATATTTACTTTAGACTATTTAATGATGTGAGGCCTACATATTTTTGAGGCCTAAAGCCCTAGCCTTGGTGGCTTGGGCCTTAGGCCTGGCCTGCCCTCCGTGAAGTCATACATCAGGGCCGTGCAAGGCAAGGCCGTGCGCTCTCCTGCATAGCCTGCAAGGCAAGGCCGTGCGCTTCGTCATCTTCAGCCACCTTATTCAGAAGGGCAGTCACATCGGACTCGAGTGTAGCAACTCGAGCCTGGCATACTGAGGCATCCGCCTCCAAATCTACAAGCTTGGCGTCCAAGAACGCGTTTTCTTCTTCACATTCGCGAGCTCATGACAAACCATGTCGCACTTCTCTTGGAGAGCATTCTTCACCTCAGTGAGTTCAATCACAAAGGAGTAAAAGGTCACCACATTGACAACAACCTATAGCCCAATACAACATCTAACAATAAACAAGTTGTAACAACAATGCAGATGCATACAAACCATAAAAGAGTAAGGATGAACACTCACTAGCGCAAGGCGTGTCAGCGCGCCATCAGCATATGCGCGCGCGTCCTTAGGCTCGCTGGGACAAACCTTCCGGTCACCTGGAGGGATAATTCACTGAAGCACACGCACTCCCACCTTGGGAGTACTCAAGCTGGCCTCCTTGGTAAATTCTGGATCCTTAACAGAAAAAGGGTGCCCACTCCTCCCCAATGATAGCGTCCTCAACAGGACGAACCAAGTCAGCACGTGTAAGCGGAGCAAGAGGTGCAACACCTATGAATACACACACACAGATAAACAAAAAAGGCAAAATACAACAAGCTTAGCGGAAGAATAAACCAGTTACAACGTACCTACATGAACCAGATCCTCCTCCGATGATCTGTTCCTCGACCGGGGGGCAGGAAAGATACGCAAACGAGCTCCAACCTCAACTTTCTTCCGTTTATCACAGGAAGAAACCTTCGTAAGTCACCGACACTTCTAGACTTCGATCACTAAGAGTCGCTCGAGGGCCGGATCTCGAAGTCAAATCGCTTCCCTTTCGGTCGAAAAGGAGTATAATCGACAGGAACAACGCGAAATATCACAAGAAGCAGTAATCCCTCCAATAATTGATAAAGAGATCGGACGCGGTCACAGATCGGACTCAAAACTCCACTTCACTAATACTCAACTCCAAGTAGAAGAAGCCTTGCCCT
The DNA here is from genome assembly GCA_036873135.1 of Clarkia xantiana subsp. parviflora. NCBI lineage: Eukaryota > Viridiplantae > Streptophyta > Magnoliopsida > Myrtales > Onagraceae > Clarkia > Clarkia xantiana. The sequence goes on along the minus strand of JAPTYO010000017.1, from coordinate 5,944,233 downwards.
TTAAAACAAGGCCAATAAACAACTATGGAAAAAAAAGCTAAAGGAGTACACAGCCTCTACTAAGGGGCAAAGACCGAACAACTCGATACAACTCGCATACTCTCACCTCCACAACTCGTTACGAGAAAGGAAACACCCATCCATAAAAGCGTCGACTATGCTACGATAACTCCGTGGGAAACGCTACGAAAAGTTATAGCGTAACACTGTTATTCTAATATCGCCAGCTTACGAAGTTCGCAAGAGCCACCATACTAAGCGTAGCACACGCACGCGTGGACACACTAGAAGGGTGAACAACACCTCTCGTTCAAAAACTAAGTAGGGAGACGCTAAGCGTAGCACACGCGCGCATCGACACACTAGGAGGGTGAGCAACACCTTTCGTTCAAAAACTAAGTATGGATATGCTAAGCATAGTACATGCGCGCGTCGATGCACCAAGAAGGAGGAGTAGCACCTCCACAACTCGTTACGGAGACACCTAGCACGGAATGCGCACATCGATGCACTAAGAGGGTGAGCAACACCTCTTGTTCATAAATTAAGTATAATAGAAACATACAAGGCAGCGCGCGCATGCTTCGACACTTCAACAAGGGGGCAACGGTTCGCTTCCAAATTCTATGTATAAGCTGCTATAAGCGCAACACCTCGCAAGCACGTCGACATGCCAATGAGAGATCTACCACCTCACGTGCAAAGAACCTAACGAATACACCAAGTGGCTATCGAGTCCACGCGTCTCAAAGCGGCTATCATGTCTGCATCTCTAGAAGTGGCTATCATGTCCACGTGTCTCTAAGTGGATGTTATGTCCACGAATCGCCAAACGACTCTCATGTCCGTGCGTCGCATCAACATATCTATAACCAAGTAGCGGTCACGGAAAGAACTCTATCTTGAAGGCACCTGGTAGCGGCAACAACTTTGAAAGGCACGTCGCCTCGTCGACCTCTGACTTATACTCCAAAAGGCATGTCGTCTCGTCGACCACTGACCTATACTCCGACAAGGCAAGTCGCCTCGTCGGCCTCTGACCAACGCCCTACCATGGAAACGTCAAGTAGCAGTCACCAGATGCACCCTACTTCGGAAAAACCCAAGTAAAAAATGACACAAGGGTCAACACCTAACGTCCGAAACACCCAAATGGCGAACATCCCGACAGGAGGGCAACTCCACATGAATTACCTAAGTACTCAACTATAGCATGGCGAACATCACAGCTGTGGGAGCAACTCCATGTCGACAAGGGCCTCGTCCCGCGACTCATACGATATGAATACATGTCTATCACTAGACCCCCAACAAGCAACATGTCGGAAGCCTAACACCTCGCGACTAAGGGGCCATTGCGCCTATGGTTCAGACAACTATACATATATCACTTATATTGCCACACGTAACATCAATGAATAAATTACGGTGAAAAAATAAAATCTCAGTGACATAAGTGGATAAACAATGTCCAACCACTATCGACTCAACACGAAGCGAATAAAACCTTCAACTAACGAGCTCCCGCGATCACTACGGGGAGTATCTCTCTACTACACACTCAATTTTCTGAATGCTTATATCAGCACTTACAAATATGTTTGTTCAATGTTCATGCTCCTTTGCATGTGATTGCCACGTACTTATGCATGCATACCTATATTCATAGTCTCGCACACTTACCTGCATACATGGGTATCCATACTTGCGACGCATCCACATTCACCATGCATATACCCGCATGTGTCCAACACTTAAATTTGCATGCCCACATCTATACTACTCGTAGACACTCACACAGCGCGCCCGTCACGTTTATTATACGCATCTGCATATGCGCATATCCATGTTTACATCGACACTAGCAAACACCCATGTGTGTATACTCTTACGGACTCCCACATGCGTGCATATACTTGACATACTTGCATATTTACATCATTGCCAATATACACTTATATGCATATCATCGCATATTTATTTCCATATTTACATCACTGTTTTCATGTCATCACATGTGGCGTGTCTGCTTACATACGCGCGTACACCACGTTTGCACAAATGTCAGCATTTACGTCTATGTCACTTACATACACATACATTATTACACATATATATGTTATACATGTATACTCATTGTACTAACCATATTAGTAGTTACGGCCTCCTTCGTCAAGCTAATGAAGGAAAACACAATGTTGAGGCCCACGTGTCGACCGACAGTAAGTCCACTATGAGGTAACTCCCAAACCTAAATCGAACGTCTCTCCTCGTAAAATTGAGTCAAGCAAGGGTTACGCCATTACTTGACTCGGGGGAAAATGATGGATATACGTCAGATTCGGGTTTGTTTTACATTCAGGCCTCGTTAACACGTCAAACCTACAAATGGCTTAAAAATGATAACCCCCGAGTTAGAACGGTCCGAACAGGCGACATGCGCATTTGGACCAGACTCGTCCGGATTGTTCAAGCTATCAGGACCACACCAGATTGTCTTCATAATCCAATGTGGTTTGGATTGTCGTCCCGGGACGCGCGTATCCCCGCGTGTTTACACTCTGTATGAGTTTTCCCTTTGCCAATTTAGCCTACGTCCACGCCCAGTTCATGTTTTCTACTAAACCGAGGTCAGACCGTTCAAAACCGGGTCCGGGTCCAAGTTTCCCTATATATAGGAACTTGACCAACCATTTCATAACTTAAGTTGGCTTGGGAGCTCTGACTTCTCACTAGCTATATCTCTCTATAATTCTCTCATACTTAGGCATTGGAGAGGGTTCATCGTGCACCCCCCACCCCCACTATGTGGTGTCGATACTGCCCCTTGTGCAGGTGTTAGGAGGAATGCGCGCATACACCGCAAGGCGCGCACGCGTGTACACTACAAGGCTTACACGTATGGATATAGCAGGGGATAACATGCTGACACTCCGGGACGTCAACGTCTCGGTATAAGAACAACTATACATACGAAACAAAAACACTGCCATTTTAAGGGCTGGTAAACCTCTGACACTCCGACCATCCGACACAACGACGCTCTGACACTTCGACTGTAGGACGCCCCGACATCCCGACTGTCTAACACCCGTGAGCTCTAACAACCCGACGAAGATACCACACAACATTCTAAGGACCCGAAGAGCCGCACAGGTCTGGTCCCAATATTAGACATACTTCATCATTAGTGTCGGGTCGACCGAACTGAATAAACCCATCGATTGTGTAGTTAGAATGCGGACCGATTTAAAATTCCTTATTTTCTTGTACTTCATATATAATTAAAATCATAATGATGAACATGTGCGAAACCGATTAAATTGAATTTTTACCACGGGTGAAACTTGGCGATGCGCGCCCAATGCACGCGTGTTCCATGAGAGATGAAACACATCGATTAAAAGTACAAAATTCAATATAGAGTGTGTTCTTGATTTAATGCTTGAAGTATATTTTCATTTGCCTGAACACCCATTCAAGGGTTTCACTCATACAAAATTCTCGTAGAGAATTTCAACGAGCATAAGGTCAAAACCTAATGCACGATCAATGGTGGATAAAACCTTGGAGTTTGAATAAGCAATGAAAAGGAACGTCCGTTAAATGACGTCGCCCACTATTCGCCTTTAACGTTAAAAGATTGGCGTAGCATTAAAACGACACACACTTCATAAACAAGGGCAATACCATGATATAGCGGTTCATCTAATAACCTTTATTTCACAGGAAAGTTATGATTAACTGCAAATCATGTGTTGAACCTAGTTAATGTATAAATCTGTCACACGACACCATGTGAGCTATTGGTAATGAGAGGGATCTTACCAGAATTGCGACATTCATGTTGCAAATAAAACACACATAATGTCAATTGGAATACTGATAAGTCTTTCTAAAGCATACATATGTGTAATAGCTTGGGAGATTGGTGACGTGGTCAAACATGAGACGTGACGTTCCTTGAGGCTGAATTTCCATAGTTTCAAAAACATCATCGAACAAAGTCTTGATTGATGATGATCAGGTCCCACTCATTTCGAGTGGGAGATTTGAGGCAGCAACACAACTGAATGATATGGTAAATGAAGATGGGGACATTTTCATAATAAATTCAATGGGATGAGTCAATCCAACCACTAAGATCATTGTTGTTGCATGTGCGAATCAAGTCGGACCTGATGATCATGTTACTGAACCGAAGGATGAAAATCCAATGTTACCTCAATTACCTACTCGGTTCCCGGTCTTTGTAACCGTGGAATTAATCTCGGAGGTGGAAATCTGAGACCGAAAGGTCGTCCAAGAAAAGTTGTTGGTGAAAGTTCAAGTAGCGCTCTTGTTCTCAGTGGGTGTATTGCACCGATAACGAGCATTATTCCTAGTGGGAGCATAATTCAAATTCAAGATGGTACGAACTAGCCTAGACGTAGTCTAAGGCACCGAACTTCTACTAAGAAGTATCCCATCAAAAGAGGTGAATTGTTCACCCTCACTTCGGTTGATGAACCGGTAACGGTTAAACAAGCTATGGATGGACCTCAAGTGAAAGAATGGAGGATAGCAATGGAGGATTAGATCGCATCCATGAAAGCTAATTCGGTATGAAATATAGTTGATTTTCCTGCTAACCGCAGAGCAATAGGTGCCAAATGGGTTCTGAAACTAAAAATCACCGCTGATGGATCTGTCGAGCGATACAATACTCGACTTGTTACGAAAGGATATACCCAACTTCACGGAGTTGAATTTGATGAGACATACTCACCAATTGTGCGTTATGCCACAGTACGGGCCATATTGGCTTTGGTTGCGAGCCTCGATCTGGAGCTGCACCAAATGGATGTTAAGACTGCATTCCTCAATGGTAATCTGGAGGAAGAGATGTATATGGAGCAGATAGATGGTTTCATTACTCCTGGCAACGAACATAAAGTTTGTAAACTCCAAAGATCTATTTATGGTCTTAATCAATATCGTCACGACAATGGTACTGCAGATTCCACGAGGAAAATGTTGGAAATGGATTCGTGAATGTTCACGAGGATCCATGCGTGTACACGAAGACTTCCGAGTATAAGTATGTCATATTGACATTATATATAGATGACATATTGATTGACACGAATAATGTGAGTTACATGAATGAATCAAAGTCCTGGCTGCCATCTGTATTTTAGATGAAGGACATGGGAGAAGCCACATACATACTAGGCATTAAGATTGCTAGGGATCGTGCTACTCGTAAACTACGTCTCTTTCAAGAATCCTATATCAAAACGTTGTTGAAAAGGTTCAGAGTACAGAAATGCAAAACCCGGGGATACGCCGGTTCTGTTCGGGTGCGCGTTATCGAAACATGACGACCCGAAAAACCTAACAAAGCGTGAACAGATGAAAAGTGAATAATACTTAAGTATGGTTGGCAGCTTAATGTATGTCATGCAATGCACTCGTCCAGACATATGTTACGTTGTGGGCCTAGTAGCACGATTCCAATCAGATCCTAGCACTCAACATATAAAGGCCGTGAAACGAATAATTTAATACCTGAAAGCTATTGCCAACTACACACTGTCCTATGATGTTGGATCCTGAATACTAGCGGGTCGTTGACCTGAAAGTCGTTGGGTCCTTGAAGTGTTGTGTAGTTATGCTGACGGGTTGTCTGAGCTTGTGGGTGTCTGACAGTCGGGGTGTCCGATTGTCAGACAGTCGGAGTGTCAGAGTGTGTCGGAGTATCGGAGACTTGTAGGCTCTTAAAATGGCTAAGTGTTTGAGTATCTCGCGATTTCGGCATACGCGCGAACCTTGCGGTATGTACGCGCCTCATAGAGTATGCGCGTATGCGCGCCTTGCGGGGTTTACGCGCCTTGCAGAGTATGCGCGCCTTGCGGAGTATGCGCGTGTGCACGCCTTGCGGGGCATGCGCATGTACGCGTTGATGGACCCGAACTCGACGGGGTGTCGGGTCCTGGTATATATGTCTGAACGTGTTGCGGGTAGTCGGGTCGCTGCACAATGTCCTGTACGCGCGTTCTGTAAGCATATGGTGATGGGCGCCGTAATTGGTAGCCCATAATATGTATAGTTTACCTAATGAACTTGGGTAAATGTCACATTAGGGTAATTGGGCTAGACCCAAATCCCAATTGATATGGGAGGCCCAAAATTGGGCCTCCCCAATTACATAGGCCGGCCGAAACTAATAGTAAGGGTAAAGTGGACTTTTGTCCACTTTACTTCTTCTATAAATAAGAGGCGTTAGGGAAGTTTTAGGGTTAATCATAATTCCCTCACAAGAGAGTTTTAGAGAGAAGAACCCTCATCCCACACCAAGTGTTTCGGCCGAACCTCACAAGTCACCAAGGGTGTGCCAAATTGCTTTCGAGCAAACTCTCCAGAGATCTGTCCCCGTGCCAAGAATCAATCAGAGGCTTTGCTGTGGAGCTGCACCACGTTGGGCTTCTCTAACAAGAATTCCTACGGGTCCCGACCGGAGGATCGCGAACTCCCTCCAAGGATCTTGGACTACGGTCACTCTTAAGGTATGTGTAAACTTTCCGCTGCGTAATTGATATTACTAGCACATACCATGTTTAAGTTTTCGTAGTGATTACTCCTCGTAATCTAACAGTGGAATCATAGCCTGTGTTAGGAGTTCATGATTTTGATAAATTGGTGCTCTTGAAATTTTTAATTTTTGACCGAAAATTTTAAAATAAAAATATTTAAAATTTTCGAATTTTTAAGGGTTTTATGATGGGTCCGTTCTTGGTTAATTTGATGTTCATGATCTTCAAGAAAAATGTAATATTTATCAAAATCAAACATTGGATTGTAGATCTTATTAAAATTTGATCTTAAAAATTTGACCACTTATTCCCAATTTTATGTTTATGGCCGAAAACCCTAGTGAATTTACAAGGTAATTTTTTTAAAAATTTCTTAATTACCAAGGGAAAAATTTCGGCCAGAATTTTAAAATTATATTGTTTGCCATATTTTAATTTTTAATTAAGTAACAATATATCTATAATTGGGAATATTAGAATAGATTCACAATAATATATAGAAATATATATCACTATCAATATATCTAAATATTTAAATAGAGTTAAAGATATTATTGATAGATTTAGTTACCTAAAAGATTGAGAAAATATATTGTCAGTTATTTGTTTCCCTATTAAAGATAATAAAATATATATATGTAAACCGAAATTTTATATATACATATATATATTGTTGATTAATATTTTCTTATAGATAGAATTTTTGCAATAAATATGTATATATTTGATTAGTGCCGATATATAAATATATATATATATATATATATATATATATATATATATTTTAATATTGGAAATTATTTTATATTATTAATGTTACTTGGTGGTCAAGTTAAATATTTTTGGATTTTGAAACCCTACTTGGGCCACAAGTAAGCATTTCGGCCCAACATTTTAAATTTTAATTATTGAACCGGTCCAATATGTTAAACCGGGACGAAACAAAACCGAACCGGATTTTCTCAATCGGTTCGACCTATACGGGTCGGGTCGGACCGGGGTAATTAAGTGGATCTAACCGAACCGGTTTTGAGTGTTGAACCGAACCCTATTTTCTAGGACCTTTTCGGACCGAACCAGATTTTAAACTTAAAACCGGACCGAACCGAATCGGGTTTTGCCTGACCGAACCGAACAGGATTTTCCGGACAGGATCGAACCGGATTTTCTGAACCGAGCCGAACCGGTCCAAAATGGACTAAAATTGACTGAACCGAATAATGTTTTCTAAACCGAATTCAAGTCAATTAAAATAGGGAGGTCAAGTTTTAAAATCCAAATGTTTTTGAACCTCGAAATGGAATACACAGTGCTCATAAGATTACTAACCTTTATGCCTTGTTTCGATTATCGGGATGGATCTCGGAGATACGTGTTTTTGGGACTGGATTAATTAGAGTGCTGAATTGCAATTGTTTATTATTCAATATATAATTATGCATGATTAGAACTGTTGTCTTGACTAAGTCAAGCTAGCTGGATATTGCATGTTGTGGGTGGAGCCGTGGTTAAATATATGGAATGCGCACTAGGATAGACATGCTGTGATGGTTGGAAATGCCTAGGATTCATGTCTAGAAGTTTGCGTAATTGAATATAAGCATGAATTGCAAATCAGCCCCTAATGTTTAAAATTATTTTAAAACCGAAAACCAGTCGCCAAATATGTATGATTGATGTGAATGTTACATGTTTGACACGTATGCTAGAATGTTGAGGATGTAGTTGCATTTGACGATTTACTTCTAAGTAGAATTATGAATGCAAGCATGAGTTCCTCAGAACATTAGACGCATGACGCGTAAGCATGTGTGTGTGGTATGATGAATGTTACTGGCATATGATAATTTACATGGATAGTAGAATGATGTATGCATGAGTGAATTCATCTGAATTATTTTCCAAAACAAAAGGGGCCTTGGGAAAGCCAAGATCGGGTATGCTTATTTAAAAATTCCTGTTCCGGTAATTTGCGATTAAAACGTTTTAAGAGACTGATATATTAGATAGAAGACGGCGACAGTGGAAACTCTTTCACAGCTATCTTCCATTGGTTTATTGGTGGTCGGTTGGTTTAGATGATTGAGGAATTGTTATTTGTCAGATTCCATCTTAATAGATATTTGATGCATGCAATTCTTTCTCAAAATGTTATTGTCTCCCTGATTGTGCATGATTGTCATCGTGTTTAGTAACGAGTTACAACATAGATGACAACATCTTGTGCTAATGAGCTTTGGACTGAGACAAACTATGACTCGTGGAGCAAACGTGTCAGTGCACTGTTGGAGGACAAAGACGTGTTTAGGTCCCATTCAGAAATCCATGAGCTACCAAGAAGCTGGTCTAACCAAGGACCTAGCATATGCCCATTTTAAATGGGAGCAAGATGACAAAAGAGCAAAGGAGATTCCGCTGTCTGAGATGCCTCAGGAATTCCATGATGAGTATGAGAATGTTCCGATTGCAAAGGAAATTTGGGATGCCCTCTTCCTGAGATACGGAAACGGTATGGCAGCAATCCTGCACCCACACATACCTGCCTTGGAAGAAGGCTTTAATAGCTACAGCAAGAGTGTATTGGAAAAGGTATATGATCTCCTTAGCACTTTGAAACCACTGGAGGAAGAAGGTCAGGTGGGTGAATGGGATAAAATTCAGGCCATCATCGGGGGCCTCCCAAAGTCTTGGAGAGCAGTCAAGGCTTTATTGACTGCCAGTGGTTCTTTGTTGGATCTTGCATCGGTGCTGAAATTCATTGAGATGGAATAGGCTCGAATGAAACCAGCACCGGGACAAGCTGGGCAAGGGAAGAGGAAGAGGATGAACAAAGGAAGGAAATAACAGGCGGTCGACTGTAAATGTTGACAAAGCCTAAACCTGGCAATCTTCACCTAAAACCGGAGGTAGTCCGCGGGGAACTCTAGTCCACGCCGAATAGGCGAAGGTACAGGGTCCAGCAAATCGCATCATGAAAAAGGTATGCGAAGTTGGTTATGTATTGGAAGCTCTTGTTTCCTCTACTGTCATGTTAACTGACTCAAATCCTTCTTGGATTCTTGACTCAGGTGTGACGGACCACATAGCCAATGACAAGGGACTATTCGCCAAGTTTAGACGATTGCCAAAGGATTATAAGAGGATATACATTGGCGACAACTCACAAGTTGAAGTCATAGGAGTAGGGAACTACAAATTGTCTATGAACAATGGTAGGACCATACTACATGAGAATGACCTTTTTGCTCCTAGAATCCGTATAAATGTTGTTTCTGTTTTCGCTCTCATGAATAATAATTACATTTTATCATCTGGGAAGAAATTTGTTCGTATTAATAAAGGCAATCTCTTATTCGGTCATGCCTATTCCTCTTATGGCCTCTTTATCATGGATTGAATGGTATTATATACACGAATAGAATGTATGCATTGTCCTCCAGGGAAGCAGAGACTGACGCAACCGGATGGCATGCAAGGCTAGGACATATAAGCTACGATAGGGTCCATTCATAAGCCTGAAGAGAGCTTTTGCATGGTATCAGTAAAGTGACTAAACTCACTTGCCATGATTGTATAGCTGGAAAGTCCACCCGCAAACCATTTGGAGAAGCTCAACGAGCCGAGTATCCATTGCAGTTGATTCACTCCAACGTATATGGACCAATGAGTGTAACCGCTAGGAATGGGAAACGATACTTCGTAACTTTCATTGACGACTTTACTCGTTATGGGTTTACTCATTTGATTACTCGTAAATCCGAGGCAATAGATTGCTTTAAAAACTTTCTAAACCTCGTAGAGAACAAACATGAACGTAAGGTGAAAACCCTACGCACTGATACAGGTGGAGAATATCTCTCTAATGAGTTTTATAAGTTGTGCAAAGAAAGAGGGATAGCCCGTCAAACGACAATCCCCAACACACCACAGCAGAATGTTGTGGGTGAACGTCGTAATTGAACTCTCCTGGACATGGTCAGAACCATGATGCCGCAGGCACAATTACCTATCTCCTATTGGAGTGATGCGTTATTGACTGCCACTCATATAGTAAACCTTGTACAAACCAAAGTGGTAGACACAACGCCTTATGAGCTTTTGCATGAAAGAGAATTAAATCTCACCAGTCTGCGACCTTGGGGTTGCGGCGCTTATACGCATACGACTGATAGCCGTTTCGGCACGTTGGGACCCAGAGGACTTAAGAGTATCTTTATTAGGTATTCATAGAACTCTAAGGGTTACGTATTCGTGTCAGCTCAAGATAATGGTGGCGTGGTCGAACATGAATCCGGAGACGTAACTTTTCTTGAGGACGATTTTTCAACGCTTGGAGAGATTAAAACAGATGAAGTATTGACTTAACTGGAGCAGGATAACATGGATGATCAGGCCCCACTTACTTCGAGTGGGAGATTTGAACCAGCAACTCAAGTGAATGACATGGTAAATGAGAATGGGAACATTTTCATAGTAAATCCAGTGGGAGGAATAAACCCTACCACAATCACTGTTGCTGTGGGACGAATCAAGTTGAACCTGATAATCATGTTACCGAACCATTACCACAACCACTGATACTGCCCATTGTTTCCAGTGGGAATATACCGACCAACTTGGTTCCAAATCCTAGTGATCAAGGAATTAATCTCGGAGATAGAATCCCGAGACCAAGAGGCCGACCAAGGAAGGTTGTAGGAGAAGGTTCGAGCACTGCACTTATTCCCAGTGGGAGTGATGCCCTGATCGGAATAATTTTTCCAAATAGGAGTATTGTTCATACTCAAGATGGGAACAACGAGCCTAGACGTAGTCAAAGGCATAAAACTTCTCCTAAAAGTTTCCCATCGAGAGAGGAGAAATCTTCACTCTAATATCAGTTGACGAACCTGTAACGGTTCAAGAAGCGTTGGAAGGACCTCAGGAAAAGGAATGGAGGAATGCAATAGAGGAGGAGATCCCGTCGATGAAAGCCAATTCGGTATGGTTTTTAGTTGAATTACCTGATGGACATAGGGCCATAGGAGCCAAGTGGGTTCTCAAATTGAAACTCACCGCTGATGGGAAGTGATGGATATACGCCCAATTTGAACACATCTCCTTTCGGATTCTCTTATTTTAATCTTCCCACTTATGATTATAAATCAAAACTTGGATTCGAACACTTCAGTCGCAACACGAACAGCCCGGACGAGACAAAATATTCGTTCGGACCGGTCCGTTGGTCTCACCTATGTGAGATCGGGCTAACCGGCTCGATCTCTCCTAGGAGGGATTGGGTCAGCTGACTCGGCTCCTCCCCAGGGAGGTCGGGCAAGCTCACCTATACAACGCCTTAGGGATCGAATTTTACGTCCGACCCCAAGGATCCCGACATCCATTTTACCCGACTCATACTTAGACTTTTTCACCCACATCTTGTTGTTATGTGTTAATAAAGTACATTTAGGGATTAACGGTGACATTAAGCCACATTAATCCCCCCGTAGCCTATATATACTTCGCAAGTTCTATTCATTTGGACAAGTTTTACATCTTCGCACATTTTAGCTCTGCCCTCTCTCTAGGATTTTCACAACAAGTCGGGTTTCTTACCGCTTGACCTTTTCCGTCAGTGGTGATCCTTCCTTTATGACTCACAGTATCCTTGTGCCCCTGTGGTTAGCAGGTAAATCAACTATAGACTATAATGGCTTTTATTTAGGCGATCTCTCTCTTTTATTATTTTCATCCATTTCTCCACTTGAGGTCTTTCCAATGCTTTCCAACAGTTGTTAGAGTGAGGTTTTCAACTTACTCGATGGGATACTTCTTGGAGAAGTTCGATGCTTTTGACGTTAGTCTAGGCTTGGTTAATCCCATCTAGAGTGTGATCAATTCTCCCACTCGGAATAATGCTTCTTATCGTAGCATCACTTCTATTGGGAACTCCCACTCGGAACAATGCTTCTTATCGGAGCATCGTTTCCTTTGGGAACAAGAGCAGTGCTTGAACCTTGACCATCCACTTTCCTTTGACAACCTCTCGGTCTCGGGTTTTCACTTCCGAGATGAATTCCTTGATCACTAGGATCTGGAACCAAGTCTGGTTGGATCACTCCCACTGGAAACAATAGGTATCACTCCTACTGGAAACAATGGGTATTCGAGGCAATTGTGGCATTCCTGGTTCAACTATATGACCATCAGGTTCAACTTGATTCGTCTCAACAGCAACAGTGATTTCGTGTGGTACTGGATTTACTATGCAAATGTTCCCATTCTCATTTACCATGTCATTCACTTGAGTTCCTAGTTTAAATCTCTCCCACTCGAATAAAGTGGGACCAGACTGTCAGTGATTTCCTACTCTCGTTTTGATCAAGACTATATTATTTGAAATTGTCCACGCATTTGGAATATTAACCCTCTAGTGATGTAATAGCTCATGTTCGACCACGACACCATTTTCTCAAGCTGTAAACAGGTATTTTCTAAGAGTATTTAATGTACTATTGGCCTAAATACTTGTTTAATGCGCAAATTAATGTCGTCTGGTGATATGATTTAACTCATTGTCATTCTTTAGCTTTTATGGCGACGTGTCTATCCGATTCCATTGGAACACAGTTTTACATGCATGTAAATCATCCTTCCACATCCCATAGGGAACGTCAGACAGAATGACTCCAACATTGTGTTTAGGAACTGTGCGTCTTAAAGTGTGTTATTTGATTTGAATGCTTAGCCTGACTTATCGTTCAAGGCGTATTAAAGGAAAATCGATGTAACCGACTTTATCCTTATTCGTTTACAAATTTATCTCAGAGATTTTATCCCATCTCTGAACTAAGCATTTTGGTTTTCACCTTATGCGTCATTTGATACTTTTACAAAGGTCGTGGTAGCTTCCGAAGCCTACTTCTTACCGATGTAAACGTTATCAATAAGTTATTTCCGAAGGATTGCAAATGAAAATTCAGCACTTCATCATTTAAACACTTCATCAATAAACTCATATATTGAAACGATGTGTTCCGTCTTTTGAGGTCCACAGGCGCGTAGCGCTATTTACCGAAGTTTTGACCCTCTGTTAACTCGTTTCATTTCTTAATTTAATTTAATTTAATCGAATCGGTTTTGCACATGATCATCATTACTAATTATTCAATTCAATGGAGTACTAACAATTAAGAAATACTAAATCTTTCAATCTAGCTACGCAATCGATGTGTATGTTCAGTCCAGTTGTCCCGACTAAGATGACGGAGTACGTGAATCGTTTCATTTTATTCGACCACTTTTACCTGGCCGAAATTTCGATCCAGATCGATCCCTCTTAATCGGGTCGATTAATTTTGACAAGTTGATCACATTTCGAATCAACGGAAACTACTTTATTCAATAAATCTGAATCTCGAAATAACCAAAAATTTTGTAACTCAAACGAACGATAAATGATAATGGTAGGGTTCTTGATCTAAAGTTCTCGTATTTAATCCATGATTGTCACATAGATAGTCAAGAACTTTAAACCATGTTGAACATCACATCTGAGTAAATTCACGAGTGAATCACGTCAAATGATCTGTGTCTGTATAAAGCATTTTACCGCTTCATACACATGACCTACGATGCGTTCTTGAGAAACACTTTATCAACATGGTTTAACCTACTGAATTATCGTATAATACATTTATGGTCCAGTTCTCTATATGATATGCGGATCATGGTTGACTTCTTTCGAACCCAGTATGGTGAGCAGAGAAGGTTTCGGTTACTGTACTTGATTAGGCTCAAGGTCATTGAGTCTTGTTAATATCAGGTTACCATATACATCTTTTCCATGTTGACCTTTCATTTTGAAGACCGATGCGGGTTTTACGCAACATCCATGAAAAGAGAAAAGACCATCATGTTTAACCGAACCGTTTAGCTTTTGCATCCTTGCTTCCACCGATACGGATGCAAAGGGATACTAAGCTACAACATTGCCTGGTTGCAATTGACGTCTTCTTCAACCCCCTTTTACCAAGGTTGAATGTATCACCACATATGCGCTCAGATCATCAAAGAACCTACTCCTATGCTTGGTGAAACAAATTATTACATTCGTCTCTCATTGTCAAAATCATACAGGCTACTATATTCATCCTAGTTGCCCTCTCCACTTTTCGGAATCGTAGTAGAGAGTTCAACACGTACTCCTTTTATTCATCATGATTCATACCATCAAGATTGCAAGGAATATCGAATCGCACTAATTCAACCAATTCATACTAACACATATATGATTACGCAAAAATCAGGGAGACAATAACATTTTGAGAAAGAATTGTATACAACAATTATCTATTAAGATGAAATCCGAAAAATAATGATTCATCAGTCATCCAAACCAACCGACCACTAGTAAACCAATGGAAGATAGTTGTGAAAGAGTTCACATTGTCGTCGTCTTCCATCCAGTAGATTAGTCTTTTAAAACGGTTTTAATAGCGAATTACCGGAACAATAATTTTAAAATAAGCATACTCGATCTTGGCTTTCCGATGGCCCTTTTTATTTTGGAAAAAATATTCTGATGAATTCAATCATGCATATATAATTCTCCTATCCATGTAAATTATCATACGCCAGTTACATTCATCATACAAACCACACTCATGCTTACGCGTCATGCGTCTAATGTTCCGAGGAACTAATGCTTGAATACATAATTCTACTTCCAAGTAAATTATGAAATGCCGCTACATTCTCAACATTCTAGCATACATGTCAAACATGTAACATTCACATTCATCATACACATTTGGCGACTGGTTTTCAATTTTGAAATAATTTTAAACACCAGTGGAAGATTTCCAATTCAAGTTTATATTCAATCACGCAACATTCTAGACATGAATCCTAGGCATTTCCAACCAACACAGCATGTCTATCCTAGTGCGCATTTCATATATTTAACAAGGGCTCAGCCCACAATATGCAATATCCAGCTAGTTTGACTCAGTCAAGACAACATTTCTAATCATGCATAAATATATTGAATAATAAACCATTGCAATTCAACCCACTAATTATACCAGTCCCAAAAATATGTATGTCCAAGCCATCCCCATAATCGAAACAAGGCATAAAGGTTATCAACCCTTGAGCACTGTGTAGGCCTATTAACCTCCCAATTTTAATTGACTTGAATTCGGTTTTGAAAATACGGTTCGGTTCAGTCAATTTCAGTCCGATTTGGTCCGGTTCGGTCTAGGAAATCCGGTTCGGTTCGGTAAATTCGGTTCGGTTCGGTCAGGTAAAATCCGGTTCGGTTTAACACTCAAAACTGGTTCGGTTAGATCCACTTAGTTACCCCGGTCCGACCCGACCCGATTAGGTCGAACCGATTGAGAAAATCCGGTTCAGTTTTAAAATATTAAAGGTTGGGCCGAAATGTTTACTTGTGGCCCAAGTAGGGTTTTAAAGTCCAAAAATATTTAACTTAGCCACCAAGTAACATTAACTATATAAAATAATTTCCAATATTAATAATATATATATATATATGTATATGTATATTTCGGACCTAATTAAAGCATATATATATTTATTGCCAAGATTCTATCTTTAAGATTAAATCAATTAACAATATATATATATATATATATGTAAAAATCGGCACACACATATAAATATATATATTATTTAGTGTCAATATCTTAAATAGGGAAACATGTATTAACAATATATTTTCTCAATCTCTTAGGTAACTAAAATCTATTAATAATATCTTTAACCTATTTAAATATATAGATATATTGATGGTTATATATATTACTATATATTAATGTGAATCTATCCTAATGTTTCCAATTATAGATATATTGTTACATAGTATAAAAATTAAAATATGGTAAACAATATAATAATTAATTTCGGCCGAAATTAGCTTACTTGGAGCCTATGAAATTTAAAAAAAAATTACCTTGTAATATTAGGGTTTGGCCGAAATAAATTGGAAACAAGAGGTCAAATTTAAAAATCAAAGGGTTAAAGGTCCTTTTGGTACCACATGTTTGTAAAAATTACACTGTTCATACGACTAGTATTTTTTCATACCGAATTGGTACCGTATGTTTCCAAACCTTACTGTTTTGGTACCTCCGTTAGGGTTCCGTCAAAAACGGCCGTTAAATGGCATGTGCCATGCACGTGACAAGCCCAAAACTTTCAATTTTGTTACAGTTTAGTCCATCTAATACATCTCTAACTTTTATTTTGTTCAATTTAGTCCTAAAACTTCAAAATCAAACCATTTCCCCAAATTGACCTAGCCGGACCTAGCCATGGGCTAGGTCCGACCCTGGGTCGGGTCACCGGACCCAGGGGACCCTAACCCAGGGTCGGACCTAGCCGTTAGCTAGGTCCGGCTAGGTCAATTGGACCTAGCCCCAATTTAACTCAATTGGGGCTAGGTCCCAATTGACCTAGCCGGACCTAGCCCTAGGCTAAGTCCGGCTAGGTCAATTTGGGAAAATGATTTGGTTTTGAAGTTTTAGGACTAAATTGAACAAAATAAAAGTTAGGGATATATTAGATGGACTAAATTGTAACAAAATTGAAAGTTTTGGGCTGGTCACGTGCATGGCACATGCCATTTAACGGCTGTTTTTGACAGAACCCTAACGGAGGTACCAAAACAGTAAGGTTTGGAAACATATGGTACCAATTCGGTACGAAAAAATACTAGTGGTATGAACAGTGTAATTTTTGCAAACATGTGGTACCAAAAGGACCTTTAACCCAAAATCAAATTTTAATAAGATCTACAATCCAATGTTCGATTTTGATAAGTATCACATTTTTCTTGAAGATCATGAATATCAAAATTACTATGAACATCATGAAAATTTAGGACCATCATTAACCAAAAAAAAATTCGATTTTTTTTTTTATTTCACATTAAAATTTTCGGTCCAAATCTTAAATTTTCAAGAACATCAATTTATCAAAATCATGAACTCCTAACAATGGCTCTGATACCACTGTTAGGTTACGCGGAGTAATCACTACGGAAACTTAAACCATGGTAAATGTAAGTAATCGAAATTACGCAGCGGAAAATTCTAATATACCTCTACAGTTGTTCGTAGTCCCAATATCATTGCAGGAGGGAGTTCACGATCCTCCGGTCGGCACTAGTAGGGGTTCTTGTGAAGGAAGACCTACCTGGTATATTCTTCACAATAAAGCCTCTGATCAATTCTTGGCAAGGGGCCAGATCTCTGGAGTGTTTGCTCGAAAGAAAATTGGCACACCTTTGGTGGCTGCTAGGTTCGGCCGAATATGGTGTTCTTTGGGGTGAAGGGTTTTCTCTCAAAACACCACTTAAAGGGAATTTTGATTAACCCTAATGAAACCCCTAACTCCTCATATATATAGGAGGAGTAAAGTGGACAAAAGTTCAATTTACCCTCACCCATAATTCGGCCAGCCATGCTAGTATAGGGAGACCCAATTTTGGGCCTCTCATGTCAATTGGGATTTGGGTCTGGCCCAATACCCTAATGTGATATGTACCCAATTAACTTAGGTAACATATACATATAATAGGCTTCCGTTTACGGCGCCCATCACCATATGGCTACAGTCAAGTAGTGACGCGGCCCTTGCTTGATTCTATTTTTGATAGAGCATACGTTCGAAATAATCTCGGGTGTTACCTCGAGGTGGAAGTACTGTCCGTTGGCGCGTGGGCCTCAATGTCGTGTATCCCTCCTTTTGTTTAACGAGAGTGACTATAACTGCTGACATGGTTAGCGCAGCGAGTATATGTGCATGACATGTACATATATAATATTGTAGGTCTATGTTAGCAATAATGGGCATGAATGCTAGCATGTGTGTGAACATGGTGTACGCGCATATGTGAGCAGACACGCGACGTGTAATGTCATGAAATTAAACATGTAGATATGGGCATATATATATGCGATGACATGGGTATAAGTATATATGTGACTTGATTAGAGTAATAAACACGTACATATATACATACGTGTGTATGTATATGTAGACATGCATATGTACGCGTGGGTTTGTAAGCATGGGTATATGCTAAAGACTCATAAAAAGAGTTAAAGAAATTAAGGAGAGGTAAACCTTTACCCTTACCCTATACAGAGGAGTGTGTGTCACGGTCGCGCTGGTCCTGAGATTACGAGGCGTCATGCATTTGCTGCGTCGTTGACGAACACCTCCTAATAGGATTATGTTTGCAATGTATATATCGAGAGACGAGGCCTTTGTAGTTATAATATTGCCCCCGGAGTGGGAGTGATTATAGTGACGTGGCTGGGTATGCACATGTATGTGCTGAATAGGCGCGTAGATCATATAGGTGTATGTAGGTGCCAGTTCGAATCATAGGCGCACTAGCCCCTTAGTTGAGAGGTGTTAGGCCTCCGATGTGTTGTCGATAAATGTCCCATGATAAACATGTGTTGGGTTGCGCGGACGCGCATAGTGTCAGGTCGTGCAGACGCGCGTAATGCCGTATAGGCTGTATAAGTGTTGGGACGGGGCCCTTACTGACATAAAGTTGCCCCCGAATAGAGGATGTTAGCTATGTAGTAGTTGTGAACTTAAAAGTCTGTAGGTGTGGAGTTGCCCCCACAGTGGGGATGTTCGCCACGTTATAGTTGAGTACTCAGCTCGTTCATGCTGAATTGCCCCCATGTCGGGGATGTTCGCCACATAGTTGTTTCGGTCGTGGGGAGTTGACCCTTGTGTCGACTATTACATAGGTTTTCCAAATTATGGTGCGTTCCACGAGTGCTACTTGGTTTTTCCCTGCATTTGGCGACTGCTACTTGATATTTCCATGGTAGGGCGTAGGTCAGAGGTCGGCGAGGCGACGTGCCTTGTAGTATAGGTCAGAGATCGACGAGCCGACGTGCCTTTCCATGTTGTTGCCGCTACCAGGTGTTTTCAAGATAGAGTACTTCATGCGACCACTACTTGGTTGTAGATATGTTGATGTGACGCACAGACATGAAAGTCGTTTGGCAATTCGCAGACATAATAGCCACTTAGAGGCGCGTGGAAATGATAACCATGTAGTAGTGCGCGGACGTGATAGCCGCTTCACGAAATGCGGACATGATAGCCGCATAGAGACGCGTGGACATGATAGCCACTTTTTTTTGGTAAATAACATGATAGCCATTTTTTTTTTTTGGTAAATAACATGATAGCCACTTGGTGTATCTGTTAGGTGCTTCGTATGTGAAGTGATAGATCTCGCATTGACATGTCCACGTGTGTGCACGGCGTTGCGCGTGCGTAGTGTGGAGTTCGTGGTATCTTACACTTAAAATTTAGAGGCGAATCGTCACACCTTGTTGATATGTTGAAACATGCTCGTGTTGCGCCATGTTTGTTGCCATTATATCTAGTTTCTGAACGAGAGGTGTTATTTCCCCTCTCAGCGCGTCGACGCGCGTGTTCCGCGCGTAGTGCTTCCGTGCTTAGCTTTTGAACGAGAGACGTTGTTTTTCCTTCTTAATGGATCGAGGCGCACGTGCCGCGTTTGACGTCTTCATACTTTTTTTTTTTTGAATGAGAGATATTGCTTCCCCACTTAGTGCGTTACACTTGGCATGGCGGTTCTTGCGAATCTCGCAAGCTGGCGATCTTAGAGTAACGGTGTTACACTATTACTTTTTACGACTTCTTGTTTGTAGGCCGTTCATCTAACGTGAAAGATCGTGTTGTTGCTATTGTGGACACTCCGCCTCGTTCCACGACCAAAAGAGCTGACTTGAAGGTGTGTCCCTCGAGCGATCCCAAACGGTCGAAATCTGGCATTGGCGAGGCGTTGAACGTTAAGGGTCAGGCTCGGGCGCCTGCTATGTCTGCCCCCCGGTCGAGGGACCGGACCTTGGAGGAGAAGTCTCTTCTTGAAGGTGTGTAAATTGCCTTTATTTTCTTGCTATACTGTGGTGTTTGGGCCTTCTTGTTTATTTTTGTGTGCGTTCGCAACTATTGCGTCTCTTGCTGCTCTCACCTGAGCTGATTTGATTTGTCCTGTAAAGGACGCTATCAGTGGAGGGGAGTGGGCATCCTTTGCTAAAGAGGCCAGCTTGATTAGACCATAGGTGGGAGTACGTTGTGCCAGCAGATTATCCCTCCTAGCAATCAAAGGGTTCATCCCAGCGAACCTGAGAGTGCGCACCCATATGCTGAGGGTGCGCTGACATGTCTTCCACATGTGAGTATTCATCCTTACTCTTATATAACTTGTAGCGAGGATAGCGAGGCGTACGTTCTTGCCTTACAGGCTGTGCAGGA
This sequence comes from Clarkia xantiana subsp. parviflora, assembly GCA_036873135.1. Lineage (NCBI taxonomy): Eukaryota > Viridiplantae > Streptophyta > Magnoliopsida > Myrtales > Onagraceae > Clarkia > Clarkia xantiana. The sequence goes on along the minus strand of JAPTYO010000017.1, from coordinate 5,923,336 downwards.
GAAAGCATATATAGAAGGCTAGGTTGATGGCGTGGTGGAGTACAAGGACTCGGGGTCCTATTGTTCGGACATTCAACAGGTGCTGACGACATGATGATTGACTCCATCAAAGGCTTTGTTGAACATGTATATACTGTTGGATTATGGTGACTAATCGTACAGAAACGAAACCCTAGATACGTGCATGGTAACTAATTACGCAGCGGAAGAAAGTGCACATACCTTTAACGATTTCTGTAGCCCAATATCTTCTAGGAGAGTTCTCGATCCACCGACCGGTACCCCGTAGAGGTTCCTTTTAGAGAAGCCCTACGCGATTTAATCTTCACATCGAAGCCTCCTTCAATTCTCGCGGGATGGATCTTAGTTGGAGTAAATTGCTCGTCGCAATTTGGCACCTCCTAGCTTGTGTGTTATTTCGGCCGAACCTATACACTGATAGGGAGGAGGGTTTTCTCTAAATCTCACAACTTGGGAGAGATTGATTAGCACTAGAAACCACCACTTTAGGTCCCTATTTATAGAGTGGAGGTGGGATTAAAAATCTCACCTCTTTAGCTGAGGTAGGCGCCGACTTGCTAGGGAAGGGAGGCCCAATTTTGGGCATCACATGTCACATGGGATTTAGGCTTAGCCCAAATACCCTAATGTGACACATTCCTAATTACTTAGGTTAATGACCATAATTAATGTGCTACCAATTACGGCAGCCCTTAACCCCAAATGCTAACAGCTCCCACTCGCCGGAATGGGAGGGTTCCTATTAATATGTTGTTGTCCAACACATCCGCATTTGGTCTTTGATCCAATCCCTGCTCCGAATAGTTTATGCGAGGTTTACAGTGCGACCGGCGGACACGACGAGCATCGTGCTATTCATCTGTTAGGAGTATTGTAGCGCCCGCGGAACGTTGATTCCCCGTGTATAATCAACCTGTTAAAAATAAAGTGTCGCGCTGTATCCTAGGTCAATTGCAAATTTTTTAATTGCCCAGTTCCCACTTTGGGATACTTCTCTAGGGCATCAGTACAAGTATTCACAATCTTTCAACTAATGTCAGGTTGGTGGCCACCTAGTGAATACAACAGGTGTCAACCTTTCAACTAATTTCAGGTGTACTTGACCATCCCCATCGCTCATACTTTTAGTCAAACCCATCCGGTTTCCAAGACGTGGTCACTAGGCCTTTTTGTTTGGCACTGCGCTTGCACGCCGGGAAGCAAACATTTAGCCTGGCCTTAGGTATGAGTTCTGAGTCCTTGAGGATACTTTTGATGCTCCTACATATAGCATCTGGGATCAGTCACACGCTCTAGGTGAAGAAGTTTGTGCCAGTATGAATCTCGTGGATTCTATATAGCACAACCGAGCATAACCCCGTGGTCGAACATGGCACGCGTAGTATGAAGCACGCGTCGATAGCATAACCTGAGTTTAGTCAGGGAGTTGGGAAATGTCATATGCTATCGCAGATTTGTCGTCTGGGCCAGAATGTGATTTTATTACGAACATGGTTCGTAGCGGCGATCAGCAGAACTTAGATCATTGTCATGTTACTCCAAAAACCAAATGATCGTTCTGCTTAACCAGGTTTTCCATCAAGGTTCTTAACCAGTATCGACTTAACAGAGAATCCCTTCTCTGTCAAGATGACCAAGCCTGTGTCACGAGGCTTGGTTCACATTCGACATTATTTTACTGTGGAGGTTGGCCCTCCTACGACTAGTTTGTAGACCGTGAAATTCCGATGAATATTTAAACATTATGACATCGTAATAATCATAAGGGATTAAGTACCTTTTCATACCACTTCTTTGCACAGAATCAACTTTTGGTACCACTTCTATTTTTTTGTATACTTTTGGTACCAATTCTTTCAACTTTAATCATTTTGGTACCACCGTTAACTTTCCGTCTAAATTGGCCGTTAAGTGTCATGTGCCATGCACGTGACCGCCCTAAACTTTTGAATTTGTTCCAATTTAGTCCATCTAATACATCCCTAACTTTTAATTTGTTCAATTTACCCCTAAAATTTAAAAAACGAACCCTTGAGCGAAATTGACCTAGCCGGACCTAGCCTAGGGCTAGGTCCGACCCTGGGTCGGGGTCGCCAAACCCAGGCGAACCTGACCCAGGGTCGCCGGACCCAGGCGAACCCGACCTAGGGTTGGACCTAGCCCTAGGCTAGGTCCGGCTTGGTCAATTTGGGTCAAGGGTTCGATTTTGAAATATTAGGGCTAAATTGAACAAATTAAAAGTTAGGGATGCATTAGATGGACTAAATTGAAACAAATTCAAAATTTTAGGGCGGTCACGTGCATGGCACATGACACTTAACGGCCAATTTGGACGGAAAGTTAACGGTGGTACATAAAGGATACAAAGTTGAAAGAATTGGTACCAAAAGTATACAAAAAAATAGAAGTGGTACCAAAAGTGGATTATGTGCAAAGAAGTGGTATGAAAAGGTACTTAATCCCTAATCATAAACTCAAACTGCAATTTATTTACATTATATTTCAAAAAGTGTCATCACGATACTGTCTACTTAAACCCTACGCAGTCCTAGCATTTTAACATGCTTTTCGAAGACGTCCCTGTGTATTGGTTTAGTCAATGGTTCGGCCATCATTCTTTCAGTAGACAAGTATTCTAAAGTGATAACATTGTCCTCAACCATATTCTTAGCAAAATTATATTTTATGTCAATGTGTTTCGTCCTGTTGTGGTACTTGGGGTTCTTAACTGCTGCAATTACTGCTTGACTGTCAGAGTATACCTTCACAGGTTTACTCCCATCCTCGACGCCAAGCAATGCAGTTAGGAGCCTTTTAAGCAAGACTGCTTCTTGTGCGTTCTTAGAGAGAGACACGAATTCGGATTCCATAGTGGACAACACAAAACAAGTTTTCTTATTGCTCATCCATGAAATGGCGGCATTAGCAATGAGGAATACTCCTCCTAAAGTGGACTTACGATCATCCATATCGCTGTTGGATCACGGTGGAACTCCGGTACGGATCTTGACGACAATCCTAGCTCCTTTGCTCCACGCAATCCTGCAAGAGGGGATAGACCGGGCGGTGACCCAGAATCCCTCTCCGATGCTTAAATGAGTACTTCGTCTGACTGGCAAGTAACAGATATCAAAGTGTATTCAACTCAACGTAAGTGATCTGAGGTGACCTCCTGCCCTTTTATAGGCAAAGAGATGCCCCAGGTACCTGGCGAACCGTTAGGGGTGGTTAGCCCGTATCCCGCTTATCTCGTACGTGATCTCGCGTATCTTAGCCATGCCCCGCGTATCTCGACCACGATCCGTGTATCTTAACCACGTTCCGTATATCTCGGCCACGCCCCGCATATCTTGGCTTTATCCTCTGAGAACGAGTCCCGACTCCCGTCGGGGACTCCAGAGTTATCTCGTTGTGTCACCGCTCGGGGCCCCTCGTCATCGTGACAGGGCCAATCATTCTCAGGGATTCATCATCGGGGCCTACTTAAAGGCTTCTCATCGGGAGCTTCCAGCTCCACTGTCGGGACCGACTCTGTCGGGACCTTTCTTCGTCGGGACTGTCTTCATCGGGACCCTTCTCCTAGGTCATCTTGACCTTTACTCTGGGCCTGGTGGGCCTGTTTGCCGTTTCCTCGCCGTTAAAGGGCCTGACGGCTATTAGTCGGACCCATCATTTGCCCCCAAGACATGAGGGACTTTTAGTTCGGCTGTTCTGATTGCTCTGCCCTCTCTGGTTGTTCTTCTGTCAGGACCTCCATGGTTGCCCCCTCTACAGGGCCCGTTTCTTCTAGATCGGGGGCTGTAGATTCTGCTATAAAGTCCGCCAATGCCTGGCCCTTGATTGCCGTTCTTGGAGCAAAGTGTATTCGAAACTCACTGAGCTCTACTGCCCATTTCACCAATCTCCCCGACGCATCCGGTCGGTTCAAAAAATGCTTCAAAGGCTGGTTCGTTAGCACAGTGATCTCGTGTGCGTGGAAATATGGCCTTAGCTTCCGAGCAGTAATTATCAACGCAAAGAGGTACTTCTCAACGGCGGGATAGTTCAATTCAGATTTGGCAAATGCCTTGCTTACATAATAGACGGGGACTTGACTACCCTCGACAACCTTTACTAACACAGAGCTAATGGCAAATTCAGAAACAGCCAAATAAAGGAAGAGCGGCTCGCCTGGAACCAATTTCGCCAGTGGCGGGAGTGTGCGAAGGTGCTGCTTGAGTGCTTGGAACGCCTCTTCGCATTTGGCGGTCCATTCGAATTTTTTGTTGGCCCTCAAGACTTCAAAAAACGGCGTTGATCGATCGCTGGCTTTGGACAAGAAGCGATTCATTGCAGCTAGTCGGCCATTCAACACTTGCACCTCCCGATGGTTGATCGGAGACTGCATCTCCTCGATTGCCCTTAGCTTCTCAGGATTCACTTCAATTCCTCTTTGGCTTACCATGAAGCCCAAAAATTTCCCTGAGTGGACTCCGAAGGCGCATTTCGTCGGGTTCAGACGAACTTGATGGAGCCTCATCCGCTCAAATGCCATGGTAAGGTTGTGCACGTGATCCTCGGCTTGTCGGGACTTTACCAGCATATCATCCACGTAGGCTTCCATGGTTTCTCCCAGCATATCTCCAAACAGCTTGTTCACCATCCGCTGGTAGGTTTCCCCGGCATTGATCAACCCGAAAGGCATGACATCATAGTGATAGATGTCGCTGTCTGCATAGAACGCAGTGTGGGGGGCGTCTTCCTTGGCCATCTTGATCTGGTTGTAGCCTGAATACGCATCCATGAAACTTAATAGCTCATGTCCCGATGTGGCATCCACCAGCTGGTCGATCCTCGGGAGTGGATAGCAATCCTTTGGACAAGCCTTGTTCAAGTCGCGGAAGTCCACGCACATTCGCCACTTCCCGTTAGTCTTCTTCACCAGCACCGGGTTGGCGACCCAAGTCTGGAATCGGAGCTTCTTAATGAAACCAGCATCGAGCAACTTGCCCACCTCCTGCTGGATCGCGATCTTCTTATCCGTGCCCATCGGACGCCTTTTCTGTGTGATAGGCTCGATCGCGGGGTCTATCTTCAGCTCGTGCACGATCACATCGGGGCTGATTCCTGGCATATTGCTGGGGGATCAGGCAAACGGCTCCTTGAACTCCTTCAGCAGCTCCACCAGTTTTTGGGCTGTCTCTTCAGTTAGAGCGGACCCGATTTTCACCTTCCTCTGGGGTTCGTCGATCTCGACTTCTTTCAGATCCTCTACGGGGGCGGGACGCCCAAACTCTTCTATGGGATCTGTGTCTGTCTGGAGGACAGTCATAGCCTCTCGCCTCCTCCTCCGGGTGGCATTAACATAGCATTTTCGGGAAGCCACCTGGTCGCCCTTGACCTCTCCGACCCCGTGGTCGGTCGGGAACTTCATTTTCTGGTGCACAGTCGAGGCAACCGCCATCAGAAGATTAATGGTGGTTCTCCCGATGATTGCATTGTAAGTCCCTGCGGAATCAACCACGACAAACTCCACGTTCCTCCTTTCTTATTTCCATCCGCTACCAAACTCTACTGGTAAGGTGATTACTCCTAGCGGGTAAGAAGTTGAGCCAGAGAACCCGACCATCGGGAAGTTTGCCTCCTTCAGATCTTTCTTCGTCTTCCCCATGGCTTCCAGTGCGTCCATGAATAGAATGTCGGAGGAGCTCCCTCCGTCGATTAGGATTCTCTTCATCTCAAACCCACCTACATCCAGGGTTACCACCAGGGCATCGTCGTGCGGAGTCTCCACGCCTATGAGGTCTTCAGACGAGAAGGAGATTACCATCTCTTCTTTCAAGGTCCAAGATCGAGACCTCTTACCCAGCACCACCGCTGTAGGGATCCTAGAGGCGTAAACCTCTCGAGCGGATGAGGTATCTCCTCCAGCAGCAAATCCTCCATGAATCACGTTGATGACTCGTCTTTCTTTGCGAACACCGGATGACTCTGGATCAGTTCTCTTCTTCTTCGGGGACCGATCGCGGGATCGGGAACGGGACCGCGATCGGGACCGAGAGCGGGACCTGCATCGTTTGTCCCCGACGAACTCCTTGAGCTTTCCTTTCTGGATTAGCTTTTCAATCTCCTTCTTCAGCTCCCGACAGTGATTGGTGTCGTGGCCATTTGCGTGGTGAAACCGACAATAGCGATCTGTGCGGGACCCCAAGAATTCTCCATCTTTCTTCGGGGGGTACCTGGAGATACCTTGTCGTTCCATGACTGTCAGCACTTCTGCCATGGAACAGTTAAGAGGAATGTCGAGATCTTCCCGCTTATCCTTTCTTGGAGGACGCCTATCCTCCTTCCGACCAGAGCGACCTCGGTCCCGACTGCCCTCAGGTTTGCCCTTTGACTTACGATCGTCGAAAGGCTTGCTTGACTGCTTCCCTTTATTCGACTTTGGGGGCTCCAGTTCTCCCGCGGCTATCTTGGACTCCTGGACATCGATCTGCCGCTTCACCCTCTTCTGCAAAGCCTCCATATTCCACACAGCCTTCTCAGCCACGCTGTGCATCAAGTCGGAGCCATAGGGGGCTGTCAGGTTCCGAATAAAGGTGCGGATGGTCTCGCCCTCCGAGATTTCCTCGTCTATCTCTGCTATGCTGGCGGTGTACCGCTGGTAATAGTGTGCCAGCGACTCGTCGGGCCTCTGCACCACCTGGGTTAGGGACCTCACGCTCTTCAACAAACGTCTGCGACCCTGGTATTGTCGAATGAAGCGGTCGTGCATATCCGCCCAACAGGTAATGCAGCCTGGGGGCAGGCTAAAGAACCAGGTCAAGGCTCTTTCTCCAAGGGTGTTTGGGAACAGTGTGCACACTATATCTTCATTCGGGGTTCTACCCAGACATGCCATAAGATGCTTCTGGACATGACGGACTGGATCTCCTTCGCCATCATATTCCTTAATCTCGGGGATACCCAGCCCAGGCGGGGCGAGGGTGTCTATTAGTCGGGGAACGAAGGGATGAGTGGATCGATCCCTCAGCTCCGACACCAGCGGCTTCTGTTCTCCCATACAGATGTTCACGATCTTTACCACCTGGTCGGGAGTGATGGGACCATTCAGGGGAATGGTCCTGTGCTGTAGTGGTCCTGGTCCATCAACCACGAACCTTTCCGGCTGACCAGTTGCCCTACCTCTGTCCTGGCCTCGGGGCGGGGCTTCCTGCGCATTCTGACCCTCTGTTGGTAGGGTTGCTTCCTCCAGCGGGGGCATCTCCTCCTGCCTCCTGGCAGCCTCCCTTCGGTCCAATAGGGCCTCTACAGCCGCCAGAAACATGGGCATGGCCTCTGCCACGGCCCTCGTCAAATCTGCAGCTGGGGGAGCCTCCTGCCCCCTGTCGTCCTGGTGTTGAGGGGCAACATCTTCGGGATGAGATGCATTGTGCCCCCCTGTCTGGGAGAGCTCAGCCGGGGGATGGTTCTGGTTTTCTCCTTGTTCTGGTACTGAATTCAGGTTCGTTGCAGCGGGGTGACGGGAACCACCAGATTGTCCCCTTCTGTTCTTGCCAGCCGCCATCGATCGAGTAGAAGGCATATCAGCTTTTTGTTTGTTTCCCACAGACGGCGCCAATGTTGGATCACGGTGGAACTCCGGTACGGATCTTGACGACAATCCTAGCTCCTTTGCTCCACGCAATCCTGCAAGAGGGGATAGACCGGGCGGTGACCCAGAATCCCTCTCCGATGCTTAAATGAGTACTTCGTCTGACTGGCAAGTAACAGATATCAAAGTGTATTCAACTCAATGTAAGTGATCTGAGGTGACCTCCTGCCCTTTAGGGGTGGTTAGCCCGTATCCCGCTTATCTCGTACGTGATCTCGCGTATCTTAGCCATGCCCCGCGTATCTCGGCCACGATCCGTGTATCTTAACCACGTTCTGTATATCTCGGCCACGCCCCGCATATCTTGGCTTTATACTCTGATAACGAGTCCCGACTCCCGTCGGGGACTCCAGAGTTATCTCGTTGTGTCACCGCTCGGGGCCCCTCGTCATCGTGACAGGGCCAATCATTCTCAGGGATTCATCATCGGGGCCTACTTAAAGGCTTCTCATCGGGAGCTTCCAGCTCCACTGTCGGGACCGACTCTGTCGGGACCTTTCTTCGTCGGGACTCTCTTCATCGGGACCCTTCTCCTAGGTCATCTTGACCTTTACTCTGGGCCTGGTGGGCCTGTTTGCCGTTTCCTCGCCGTTAAAGGGCCTGACGGCTATTAGTCGGACCCATCAATCGCCACTTTGGTCGGCGTCACTAAATCCTAACAATTCGAGTTTTCCACCCTTATAGCACAGAGCGTAGTCGGTAGTACCTTTCAGGTATCGAATTATCCGTTTCACAGCCTTTAGGTGTTGAGTGCCAGGATTTGATTGGGATCGTGCTACTAGGCCAACAGCGTAACAGATGTCCGGTTGAGTCCATTGCATGACATACATTAAGCTGCTAACCATACTTAAGTATTCTGCACTCTTCATCTGTTTACGCTCCACGAGGTTCTTCGTGCCATCACGCTTCGACACCCGAGCGCAACCGGCGTATCCACGGGCTTGGCATCCTGTAGTCAGAACCTTTTCGACAATTTGTTGATATCGACTTCTTGGGATAGACATAGATTGCGAGCAGCCCTATTCCTAGCAATCTTAATGCTTATGATGTACGTGGCTTCTCCCATGTCTTTCATCTCAAATACAGATGCTAGCCAGGACTTTGATTCATTCATCTAACTTACGTCATTTGCGGCAACCAGTATGTCATCGACATATAATTTTAGGATGACTTACTTAGACTTGGAAATCTTCGTGTACACGCACGGATCCTCGTGAAGATTCACGAATCCGTTTCCAATGATTTCCTCATGGAATCTGCGGTACCATTTCCGGGATGATTATTTAAGACCGTAAATAGATCTTTGGAGTTTTCGAACTTTACGTTCGTTTCCAGGGGTAATGAAACCCTCCGGTTGTTCCATATAGATCTCTTCCTCCAGGTTGTCATGGAGGAATGCAATCTTAACATCCATTTGGTGCAGCTCCAGATCGAAGCTTGCAACCAAAGCCAATATGGCCTGTACTTTGGTGTAACGCACAATATGTGAGTATGTCTCGTCAAAGTCCACTCCTTGGAGTTGGGTATATCCTTTCGTGACAAGTCGAGCTTTGTATCGCTCGACAGCTCCATCAGCAGTGAGTTTCAATTTTAGAACCCACTTGGCACCTATCGCTATGCGGTTAGTAGGCAATTCAACTAAAGACCAAACAGAATTAGCTTTCATAGAGGCCATTTCATCTTCCATTGCTTTGCTCCATTCTTTCGCTTGAGGTACTTCCATGGCTTGTTTAACCGTTACCGGTTGATCAACTGAAGTAAGAGTGCATAACTCGCCTCTTTCGATGGGATACTTCTTGGGAGAAGTTCGTTGCCTTAGACTTCGTGTAGGCTCGTTTGTCCCATCTTGAGATTGAACTTCACTCCCACTAGAAATAATGCTCGTTATCGGTGCAATACCCCCACTGGGAACAAGGGCGCTACTTGAACTTTCACCAACAAATTTTCTTGGACGACCTCTCCGTCTCGGAATTCCACCTCCGAGATTAATTCCATGGTTATTAAGACCAGAAATCGGGTTAGTCATACTAGCCGTACTTTTTATAGTAGGTAGTTGCGATAAAATTGGATTTTCATCCATGGGATCGGTAGCATGATCAGGTCTGATTTGATTCGCATCTGCAGCAACAATGGTTGTTGTGGTCGGATTGACTTCTCCCACTGGATTTATTTTGAAAATGTCTCCATCTTCATTTACCATATCATTCACTTGTGTTGTTGCCTCAATTCTCCCACTCGAATCGAGTGGGACCTTATCGTAGGCATCCTCTAGTTCAATCAAAAACTTCGTACGTTGATTTCAACTAAGCTACGGAAAGTCAACTCAATAATGTAATGTCTCATGTTCGACCACGTCACCAATCTCCCTAAGCTATTACACATATGTATGCTTTAGAGATACCTTTCAGTAGCTCATGTGGTACTATGTGTTTTAGCAACAAGAATGCTGCTATTTTGGTAAGATTCCACTCATTACCAATAGCTTGTTTGGTGTTGCGTAACCGATTGTTCATTGATTAGGTTCACCACATGACTTGTAAATAATCCAATAACTCACCTTATGTAAGGGATGTTATAGGTTAGAATTTACTGTTCTTGTTATTGACCTTATTAATGGAGTGTGTATATCGTTTTAATGCCTTAGCCAATCCCTTGTCGTTAGAGGCTAATAGCGGGAGACGTCATTTAACAGGCGTTTATTTTCATTGCTCGCTCATACTACAAGGTTTTAACCACCATGGAACGTGCATCTAGGTTTTCACCGCGCGTTTAAAATTCTCTACGAGAATGTTGTATGAGTAGAACCCTTTAATGGGTATTTGTACAAATGAAAATTTATTTCCAGCTTTGAATCAAAGACACAATTAATGCTGAATTTTGTATTTCGAATCGTTGTATTCCGTCTCTCGAGGAATACACGTGCCGTGCGCGTATTTTACCCGGTGTAACCCGAGGTAAATCGTTTCGATTTCCAATATTCAGCTATAATCAGTTTCATACATGTTCATCATTACAAAATTTAACAATGGAGTACTTAACATATAGAGATAAATTGTCTAATCGCGTTTTATCTGACTTGTAGCAATTTTGAATTGGGTTACGTCTTCGTTGTTGTTTTATCCGATCAGATCGAATAACTTTGGTTCTAAGTCAGTAGAGTTAGATTATCATTCGGATCGTTCCCCTTGATCGGGACGACGATTGATAAGTAAATTGTATTTCGATTCGAATAACAATTACTTTTATTCAATAACTCCGAATTTTATTAACCAATAATTCAACAACTCCATCGAACAAGTAAACACTTTACAACTAAACATTACAGTCGCAAAAATTAAAGAATTAGAAAGCGATAAATAGACATAGAGTCTTTTACCATCTCGATCATAGCACCTGAATATAATTCACAAGTGAATTTTGTCAGACGTTGTGTTTCAAGTAAAGTGTTTTTACGACTTTATTTGGCAAACGAACGCACTTTAATCACAGTGTTTGTCCCACCAGATTTTGTTTAGATCTTTTATTGATGGTTTTACCCATCAACTTACGGAGATGATCGTAAAGATCTTCCGTTTCGGATTCGTCGGAGGTGCTTTCTCCTTGATGGTGTTATGGAATAGCTCTATCAAAGTCTGAATGGTGTTATTCAGACATGAGAGCCCATCATTGTTTGCGAACCATGAAAGGGGAAACATTCTCATGCCTTTCTGAATACTCCTCCGTATGTCTATTTGATTGTCTTGATCGTCAGTGGTTAGTTCGCCTCTGTCTCTGCAAAGAATGCCATAATACCTAAGCATTAGGCTTCTTTCTTGTGCAGCCAGTCCTCCGTCGTAGCGAAGGCGTATGGTGCACCAGAGGACTAACACGCAGACGCTCATGTCGCTTTCCTCGGCTTCTTCAATTAGGGTTGCACGGATTAAATCACGCGCAATTCGATCCCTTTGCGATACCTGACCGTAGTCGTACATTGGACGACCGAGTTCGTCCGTGTTTACTCTCCTTGCAGTTGAGTATATACGGTCCTCAACATCGCTTCCATACTTCATAATTGCTTCCATCAAGTTCAGCGTAGAAACGCTTTCGATCTTCCATCTAAGCTTTAACATTAACAATCTTGCATAAGAGGGAAGACAAAACCTTTTTTTTAAAAAAAAAAAAAATTGCATTCATCGGACAACTATGAGATAGAAGATATCAAATAATGATTCCTCAGACATCTAACCCCACTGACCAACAGTAAATCCTCAAGGAAGGGGGTCGTGAAAGAGTTCACATTACCGCTATCTTCTTTCTAATAGACCAGTCTTTCAAAACGGTTTAATCGCTTTAACCGGAACGGGAGGTTTTAAAAACACCCGATCTTGGCTTTCGCAAGGCCCTTTATGAAAATGTTTCTAGGAACTATAGTTTGCACATATGATTCTACTATCCCAGTAAATTATCATGGCATATCACATCCTAGAAACCAAACACACCTCATGCATACGCGTCATGCGTCTAATGTTCCGAGGAACGCATACTTAACATATATAATTCTACTTCCTAAGTAAATTATCACATGCTAATACATCCTGAACATTCATGCATATGCATCACGCGTGATCAAACCAAACAAACATGCATATTTGGCGACTGATTTCCGCTTTAAAAAAAATTTGGGGCTAATTTGCAATTCATGTTATAAATTAATCATGCGTACTTCTAGACATGAATCCTAGGCAAGAGCAACCATCACAGCATGTCTATCCTAGTGCGCAACTCATTAATTGAAAACCAAGACTCAGCCCACAACATGCATAATCCAGCTTGTTTGACATAGTCAAGACGACGGTTCTAATCATGCAAAAATATCAATTAAATAACAATTGCAATTCAGCCCACTAAATGATTCAGTCACAAAATCATGCATTTTCGAGATCCATCCCCATAATCAAAACTAGGCATCATGTTTAATTAAAGCCCGAATAACTTTAACCTGTGAGCAGTAGGTAATTTAAAGTTCGAAAACATTTGGATTAAAAAAATTTGATTCGGACCGGTACTAGGGTTCAGCCGGACCGGTTCGGTTTTAAAATAGGATTCGGTTCGGTTTGACCCATATTAGTTGCCCAGGTCCAACCCGACCCAAATGGGTCATACCAATTGAGAAAAAACCCGGCGTTTGACCCGCTTCGGTCTAATACGCGTAACCCGAACCGGTTCGATCCGGTTTGACCTGTCCGGTCCGGGTCGGTCCACGTGGTGTTCCGGGTTGGTTGACCCGACACGGATGTGCTAAAGTTGGACCGGTCTATAACCTATAGGGTTTGGTCTGAATAATTACTTGTGGGCCAAGTAGGGTTTTTAAAGTCCACTAAAAACTTAACTTGGCCTCTTAGTAACTATCAATAAATAAATATTGTCCAATTTTCTACACATATATATGTATAAATTCGGCACAACCATATATATATATATTTATAATCAAGATTCTATATTTATGAATATATAATCAATCAACAATATATATATATTCTAGAATATATTATTGTCAATTATATTTAGAAATATATATACATTTCATCAATAATATATATTTTCTCAATATTTAGGCAACTAATCTATATATATATATATATATATATATATATATATATGTATAATATATATAAATATCAATATTATCTATATTCCTAAAAATATGATAGATATATTGATAGTAAATATACTCACAATTATCTTGTGAATATTGTCCTAACTTTGGTAACAGAAATTTCGGCCGGTTATAATAAAATTATTTTTTGAAATGTTTCGGTCACTATAGGGTTACTTGTGGACTAAGAAATCAAAAATTTCACATTGAACACCTATAGTGGGTTGGCCGAAACTAACACCAAGTTACGGTTTGTGGTCAAATTTCAAGATCAAATATTGTCATGATCAAGAATCCAATGTTTAAATTTAATAAAAGTCTTGCTTTTGTTGAAGATCATGAACATCAGATTTTACTAAGAACATCATGAAAATTTCTGCCAACATGGTGTTACCCATAAAATCGAAATTTTTTAAACTTTGAACCCTTATTTTAAAATTCCGGTTCGGCCGTAATTATAAAAACCAAGAACACTAATTTTATGAAAAACACTAACTCCCTAACACAGGCTCTGATACCACTGTTGGATTATGGTGACTAATCCTATAGAAACGAAACCCTAAGTAAGTGCATGGTACCTAATTACGCAGCGGAAGAAAGTGCACATACCTTTAACGATTTTTGTAGCTCAAGATCTTCTAGGGGAGTTCTCGATCCACCAACCGGTACCCCGTAGAGGTTCCTGTTAGAGAAGCCCTACGCGGTTTGATCTTCACAGCAATGCTTCCTTCGATTCTCGCAGGATGGATCTTAGTTGGAGTAAATTGCTCATCGTAATTTGGCACCTCCTAGCTTGTGTGTTATTTCGGCCGAACCTATACACTAATAGGGCGGAGGATTTTCTCCAAATCTCATAACTTGGGAGAGATTGATTAGCACTAAAAATCAACACCTTAGGTCCCTATTTATAGAGTGGAGGTGAGATTAAAAATCCTACCTCCTTAGGTGAGGCCGGCGCCGACTTGCTAGGGAAGGGAGGCTCAATTTTGGGCCTCCCATGTCACATGGGATTTAGGCCTAGCCCAAATACGCTAATGTGACCCATTCCTAATTACTTAGGTCAATGGCCTTAATTAATGGGCTACCAATTACGGCGGCCCATAACCCCAAATGATAACATATACCGTGGCCACCGATTTCTGTATTGATCAGTTAGGTATATATGTCACATATGCCATTGGACATGTGGCTGCCTTGCGTTTTATAGACGGGATTTTTCCCCCGATTACTATGGCGAATGCCCCCAAGATTGCTGAGGTGCCTGCCCTTGAGGTTATTGAGGCGAATACCCCCGAGGATGTTGAGGCAGATACTCGCCATTATGAGTTGGTATTTGATGATGATGGTGAGGTGAGTATAGTGGTCGGGGCTCCTCTGGATGAAGTTGTTGCTGCGGAATGCGGTGATGTTGATGTAGTTGATGTTCCTAACGTGGCGTCAGGTTGATTCTTGGTTTTATATCAAACTTTTGTATATATATTTGGCTCCCCGTGTCGGGTTGAGATTGCACTTGGGGTGTTGTCCCTTTGAACCTTTTATGCTTATGATTGGATGCTTGACATTGTCGTATAAACCTGTCTTGAATAGTTTAGTGATGCATGATAACTTGGTAGTAATATTTCATACATTTGCTTTCATGATTGTCCATGTGGTGTGGACCATAGAGTAGATTTGAGACTCGTCCTCTGATTGGATGTAGCATCTAAAGTTGTAGTTAGGAGACATATGTCCCTGCTTTGCGCGCCCCTCTAGGTTATACCAAGGCATTGCGTAATTAGTATGTGGTAAACATATGTGTTGAATGCATGCCATATTTCATGGGTAGTAACGCACAAGACTTTAGAGTGACGCTTGGCATTTATGGGTAGTAATGCTGTAAACACTCGATTTTGACCCGGACGTAACGACGTTACACATGATACGTCAAATTCCGGACGTGTCAAGCCACAAAGTCTCCAAAAATGCTCAAGGGCACATTAGGGAAATTATTATAAAATAAATTTTAAATTATTTCGAATTTATTTAATATTTTAGGAATATTTTAAAATATATACATAATAATTAGTTTTTTTTTATTTTGGAAAATTATCTATAAGATATTTATCTCCAGATATTATTTTTTATTCAAAAAAATAATTATCTGTAAAGATAAATATTCTTAGGAATATTCTCTAGAATAATTATCTGTTAGCAATTTTTAATTTAAATTTTATCTGTAACTAGACTAGGGTTTTAGTATAAATAGGGGTCTAGGTTTACATTGTAAGGGACAGAAAAAACACCACATCAATAATAATAATTGTTATCTCGGAGTCTGTACTATTTTGTCTTCTTATGCTTTATTATAAAAAATATAAAAAAAAAAAAACTTTTTTTTTCTTTCTCTCTCCTCCATCTCTTTCTCTCTTCTACAACCTGCGTGACCTTCTTCCTCAAGGGACTCCGGCAGCAGCCACGACCGGACCAATTCCGACGACCGCGTCAGGCACCGACGACCGCGTCAGGCACCGACGACCGCGTCAGGCACCGACGACCGCGTCAGGCACCGACGACCGCGTCAGGTACCAAAGACCGCCCCTGCGCCAGACCTTCGTTAAGTCTCGATCCTACCGCCGTCGTCTCCGAGCACCACTGCAGCAGACCGGGCCTCCATCTCCTTCGGCAGCAGACTGGAACTCTATTTCGGTGCTTATCTTCTTAGGTGACCAAGCCTTTCCGAGCATCACCGCGGCTCACCGGACATCCATCTCCTTTGCCAACGACCGTGACCGTACCAGAATCCACTGATTGCTCTTCCTCTCGAGAAACTCCACCTCCGATCATCCACGGTACCCACGACCTCGCTCCTCCGTGTTATTCGATTCGACCCGCTGCAATAGCCGGAAACAAAAGGAGTCGCGCAGTCCCAGCCATCGACCGTTCTTCACTTGAGCCAGGAGTCAGCCCTCACTCTTCTCCGACTTCGCCTTCGTCAGTCCTTCCGCCACCACACTTCTCCGGAGCTCCGCCTGCCCTGCTCAGCCCCGCTGCTGCTTGCTGTCAGGTGTCCCGGTCGCTACTGCCACGCCTGCTGTCCAACCCGTTCCGCTGGTGGCTGCCATCCATGCTGTAGCGTGGCTGGTAAGCCTTTTTTTTTTTTTTTTAATTATTACTATTATTATTATCATTATTATTAGCTTATTATGTTTTTTAATTATTATTTGTTTACTATTATATCATGTAAAGTAAATGATAGTTAGATTTTTTTTGTTACACATTATCATGTATGTAGGCTTGATTCACAAATCTAATTCGATTAGTTAATCTTGGTAAACTCGAACTAACTGGTTTAAGTTTAATGTGTTAATTAATTAGTTTAATGTCGTAATTTGATTGAGCATGTTTGATAATTCCATGTGTTTTTTTTAGTTTTCGTATTACTTAGAAATTATGGTTGCATTTTTCTTAAAATTGGACCTATAACTAATAAATTGTTCTAGGTGATGAAATTCACTTTATTTTTTTTTTCGTTATTAAATTAATATGAAGTAGAATATATTTAAGCGATAAAATTTGCAAATTTGTGAATTGAGTAGTGAAAAGGCGTAGTTAAAAATTATATTTTTAATTCGTAAAAGAACCCCAGAACTCGAATTTCAGATTGCAGACCGATTTTTATACCTAGTGTCTAATTCGTTATTCGCTTAGGTAATTTAGAATTCTAGTTAGCCTTAATTAACTAGTGGCGACTCATTTCAAAATGCACATTTTCAAAACGTATATCGTCGTAGGTTAGATTTAGGTCTGACAAATGCGTAAGGCCATTGTCTTGGTACTTGGCATTTATGAGTAGTAATGTGCAAGACCCAAGCTCACATGTAAACGTGTCGTCTCGACGAGTTGAGACCTTAGTTTTTACCGTCTCTTAGTCCACTCTAAGGCGACGTTGTCACAAGACGCTACTTGTTAGTTTGGGGCGTTTATCCATCCCTTAGTTGGGAACACCCAGCGTAACATTTTTGCAAGGCGTTCTGTTGGCTAATCCAATTGCTTACCTTGCGATGCTAGTACGCCTCCACTTTGTTTGTCAAAGGGGCGTGACAGAGGTCGTGTAATACGCCTTGTAGTTTATACCGTATTTTGGACCATTCCAAAGCGACGTTGTAGCAAGACATGACTTGCCAATTTTGAAAGTGTTTTATTTTCCGTACTTTGGGTACCCCCGATGTATCGTTGTTGCAAGGCGTTCTGCTGGCTAGTCCAGTTACTTACCTTGCGATGCTACTGCACCTCTACCTGGTTATTCCAAGGGGCTGTACAAGATCGCATTATACAACTTGTATTTTTTTCCCGTCTCTTGGGCCATTCCATGGCGACATTTGTGGCAAGACAATACTTGCTTAGTTGAAGTGTTTTATTTCCGTTATTCGTTCACGGACAAGATAACGTTTTATAAGACTCGAATTGTAGGTTTGGTGAGTTTTTCGCTGCGTTGTGCATTGTGGCGATGGTAGGATACGCTCCTACCGGTGTAGAAGGGTGGAACGTAATAATGAACCCTACTTGTGGGTAGTAGTAGGTTCTCGTGGGGTTGCCCTCGTAAAGAGGATGTCGCACCATATAATAGTGTGGGGTGGAAACACACCTGTTTGCTTAGTAATCTATGTTGAGTGTCATTTTCCGCAGCAAGATGTCATGAGGTTGCCCTCGTAAAGAGGATGTCGCGTCATGTAATATTGATCTATAATGGGTGTCCTTTTCCACAACAAGATATCATGGGGTTGCCCTCGTAAAGAGGATGTCGTGCCATGTAATAGATGACCGCCTCTTGTTTGAAAAATCCAAGGAATAATCGTTGCAATCATGGGGTTGCCCCCGAGCTGGGATGTCGCACCATGTTACTTGTAGATAGTCCTTAGAAAAATTTCCAGGATGTAGTTGTATATAATAGACATAATAGATGTCGCGTGAGGAAGAGCGTATTGAGTGTTCGTTGTTGACGTCGAATGTTTACGTGTTGGTGGCGTATAATATAGGTCGCTTGTTGTTTTAGCATAATAGCTTGTATTGTTGATGCAAGTTATATGCGTAGGATCCACTACTTGGTGTAATTCCAAAGTAGGGAGTATATGTGAGTAATGTACCTGTAAAAATGCATGCACTTCCTTAGATAGTTGCAATGTTAGCAATATGGTAGAGAATAGATGAAGTTATATGATCTTCTTTCATTATTGCGTGTATTGAAATTTTAGTATGAATATTCCCTTTGGTTGACGACGCATGTTAGGTATGGAATTTTTTTAAGAGTTCCTAGCTGCATGTGTTCGTTGATACATTGCTGTTTGCGTTTTTAAGCTGATACGCGTTGGTATTTCCATAGTGTGATGCGTATATACGTATGTGATCAGTACTTGGTATTGTTTCCAAGGTAGGATCCTGTGTTTAGCAATTCGCTCGACTAGACATCGTGTGTTGTCATTAGCTTGGGTATTTGCTGCGACGATGCCAGCAATATATATATGCGACCGCAACTTGACCTAGATGCCTAAGCATGTAGTTTGTAGATAGAGAATTCCATAGAGTGTTGTACACATCCTCTACTTGGTGTTGTCTCCTGAGTAGAGTGTGTCTTTGATACATCTCTTATGTTTGTACCTAGCATGTTTCCAATTGTTTCGCATTGACTCGAGATACATATTGGTTAGTAAATAATATTGAGGTATGGGTCTCCTTGTATGGCTATTTCGCCTACTATGTTTTCCATATGGACTAGATTAGACTGAACTATTCGACCTTTGCATCAGGCTCAGCTAGTACGTTTTGCTCAGCTTGTAATGTCAATATGACTGGATCAGACTATTCGCGACTAGTCTGTTCCGTTCATATTACATATTACTATGATTAAATCATACTATTCGGGGTAAATATCTTACCCGAGTAGCTTGTTCTATTCAGCTTAGTATTTTGTATAGAGTTATTCCCTCTCTTTCGAGTTTCGGCAATATGCCGGTTACTTGGACATTTTTGAGTAGAAGAGAATTCCTTTCGAGGGCGATACTTGATGTTGATATCTTGGGTTGAATCTGTATAGGATGTTGAAGTTGTTTTCCTCATATGTGGCCTCCTATTTGGAAGGGTGGTGTTGTTTGTTAGCGTGTTCGCATGTTCATGTGGCGCGTGATCGAGTGTTCGCATGTTCGCGTGACCTTTCATTTCTGAACTTCTTCCCCATAGTTAGGTGGGGTGACAAGCACTTGTTCGTTCGGTGCCCCCCAAGTCGCTTGGCAGTCACACCGTCTTTCTTTGCTCGGGTGTGATGAGAATCTCTTGTAAGTAGGATACCGCTAAACCCTTGCAATAGTCATAGTTCACGACGTGCCCTCATTCTTGCGACGAGTATTGAGCATTTCCCTTGGTGACTACGATGTGGCAACGCCATACTTGAGGAGGATTTGTAAATTCCCTCCCTCCTATTCCTTGCATTTTGATGCAAGTATATTTGTTGGTGGGATTGAGTAAGAGTAACTGTTCCCAGCTTGGATGCGTATCTCGTTGTGGAGAGAAGCATTGGTATGCTTTGTGCCGAATTTGCGCATTCTTGTGAGTCTTCATGGTGTTGTACCCCCGCCTTGGTATGACTTGTAGCTTAACTTCTTTTGAAGTTTTTATTTGTTAGGGATGTATACATGGTTGAGGAATGTCGAAATGAAAAGGTCCCCCGCTTTTCCTTTTTTCATTATCGGAGATAGTGCTTATGTTACCTTTAACATCCGCATTAGGCCACGCCTGCGTGGGTAGGCGCGTGTAAGCACATGTAGTTGCGCGTAGGCACATGTACTTGCGTCGGATTGACTGGGACCCGTCCATCCGTGTTAGAGTCACCTCCTTCTTATTTGCTTGGCGATAGCTATGTCGCCTTCTCCACGTGATTGTTTTGGCACATATGTGTGTATAGCGCAGGAGTCGATCTTGAGTAACGTTCCACAGTGCTGGTGGGGTTTTCCCTTGAATGGTTCCCCCCCTTTTTTACTATTGCAACGCGATGTTAAGAACCTTTGAGCTCCTCCAAAGAGGCGTAATCAGCGTTTTCCCCCTTTTGGGGATTGTTGGGTAATGGCCCTTGCGCGGACGAGACGGATCAAGTTGTCGTATTGTAATCTGTGATTTGGTTTTGTAGGCACCGGTCAATTGGGTGTTTAACCGGATGTGTCTGTTTGTTTCCACCCATTGGTGGGCTTGAGAATGTTCTCATTGTTTGCTTCGTCACAGCGCAACGAGACATGTGAAGTCTTGTTTGTCTCTTATCACAAAGGCATGGGGCGTTGCTATGTCTAGCATTGGTTGTTTGTGCGTTGGCTATTGCAAATTGAAGGTGTACGCGTTTGACAACTAATGTTCTTCTATGGTACTGCTTGCTTGATAGAGCAAGTCGGTTGCGAACGCTCTGATAATCGAAGAGGGGACTTCGGAAAGCTGTGAGCTTTAATGATGAATGCTGCTCTCTAACTGGCCAGCTCGGGCAGAGCTTAAGTTTCCTGCGACAATTTTCTGGCAACGATGGTAGTACGCGTCAAGTCGTTTTTCGAATTTGATCGAATTTTTGAAGGTTCGACCTTCCCTTGCTTCGTATCTTCCTTGATTCCTATCAGTCATTGTTAGGAGATAGAAATATGTAATGCATGGAAATAGTAAAGTGCTTCGCACGTTGAATGTATAGTAAGGGGTTACTCCCTGTGTCGGTCGTGAGAGTTCATGAATTGGAGGTCTCATCAGCCTTGTGTTGCACATATAGTTGTTGTGTATTGATTGTCCATTTGTATGACCTCCAATTATGAGATTGTATATATATATATATATTTCTCGTTGCAAAGGATACGCTTTCGCTAGATATGATAGCGGGTGTCTGAGGGCTTCGCGTTGGTATCCACACCATGAGTTCTAGATTAGATTGTCTCGTCAGTGTTTTCGGTTGACGATTTCTAGTGATAGCGATCCTTTCACTAGGCGGGGTGATAACAACGCATGCAACCTGATGGTCAGACGTCGATGGTTGGTGGTAACCAGTATTGCAGCGACGACGGTGTTAGAGTGGCATAGCATAGCGCTCTAGTGTTGGTGTTTTCTTAAGGGGAAGTTGATCAAGCTATGGTGCCGATCAAACATGTTTGGAGATGGGCACGCTGGAGGTGTGCACTCTGGATGTATGCCTGTTGGAGAGGCGCATGTTGTTGGTACACCTGCATGTAGGTGTGATGAACTTGGCGGTATGTCCGCTGGAGGTATTCCTGCTGGGGGTATGCCCGTTGGTGGTATGCCCGCTAGGGGTACGCGTGCTTGAGGTATGCCCACTGAAGGTATGCCCGCTGGGGGTACGCTCGTTAGAGGTACGCATGCTGGATTATGCATCTCCTCTTGGGAAGTCTTTGTGAGTACCAATGTTTGTATTGGCTATTTAGCTCTTGGAGGCGAGTAATGACTTTTTGTTCGAATCTCGCAGACGGTGCCAAAATGTTGGATCCTGACTCTTCGCGGGTCGTTGACGTGAAAGTCGTCGGGTCCTTGAAGTGTTGTGTAGTTATACTGACGGGTTGTCTGAGCTCGCGAGTGTCTGACAGTCGGGGTGTCCGAGTGTCGGATTGTCGGAGTGTCGGAGAATCAGAGACTTGGAAGCCCTTAAAATGGCTAAGTGTTTGAGTATCTAGCGATGTTTGCATACGCGCGTACCTTGCGGTATGTGCGCGCCTCACGGAGTATGCGCGTATGCGCGCCTTGCGGGGTATACGCCCCTTGCGGAGTATACGCGTATGCGCACCTTGCGGGGGATACGCGCCTTGCGAAGTATGCGCGCCTTGCAGGCTATAAGCATGTACGCGTTGTTGGGACCTCAACTCGACTGGGTGTCGGGTCCTGGTTTATATGTCTGAACGTGTTGCGGGTAGTCGGGTAGCTGCACAATGTCCTGTATGCGCGTTCCTCCTGAGACTTGCACATGGGGCATTATCGCACACCACGCAGAGGGGGGGGGTGGAGTGCGATGAACCCTCTCTGATGCTTAAATCAAAGATCTAGAGAGAGAAAGCTAGAGAGAATTCAGAGCTTCCTTATCAACTTAAGTTCTAAAATGGTTGGCCTAGTTTCTTATATATAAGGAAGCCTATGACCAATACCGGTTTCGAACGGTTCGACGCCGGTTTAATGGAAAACGTGAACCGGACGTGGATGGGAGTAAATTGACATCGGGAAGGCTCGCATGTGATGTACGTGCATAGGGGTTCTTGCGTCGCGGAGGAACGATCAGGACCACACCGGGGTGTAAAGGCAATCAGCTGTGGTTCGGATTGTTAGACAATTAGGACCTGGTCTGGACTATTGAGCAATCCGGACCTGGTCTGAATTGCAGAACAATCCAAATCAGTCTTTGGTATGAAACACGCGTATACGCGTTCCGGACCGTTTTAATTCGTGGGTAAATATTTTTGAGTCTGTTAAAGTGTTCGACGTGTAACAAAGTCCGAATATGTAAAATAAACCCGAATCGGACGTATACCCATCAGTGGAAATTAGAATTGACTGGGTTCAGTGACGCCGACCATGGTAGCGATCTGGATGATCGTAAGTCCCCCTCAAGAGGAGTGTTTCTCCTTGCTAATGCCGTCATTTCATGGATGAGCAAGAAGCAATCTTGTGTCGCGCTGTCAAGGATGGAATCCTAATTCGCGGCCCTCTCTAAGAATGCACAAGAAGCGGTCTGGCTTAATAGGCTCTTAAACTTCGTTGCTTGGCATTGAGGACGGGAGTAACCTGTGAAGGTATACTCTGACAGTCAAGCAGCAATTGCGGCAGTTAAGAACCCTAAGTACCATAACAGGACGAAACAAATTGATCTAAAATATAAGGGTTAAAGGCCTTTTTGGTACCACATGTTTGCAAAAATTACACTGTTCATACCACTAGTATTTTTTCGTACTGAATTGGTACCATATGTTTCCAAACCTTACTGTTTTGGTACCTTCGTTAGGGTTCTGTCAAAAACAGCCGTTAAATGGCATGTGCCATGCACGTGACCAGCCCAAAACTTTCAATTTTGTTACAATTTAGTCCATCTAATACATCCCTAACTTTTATTTTGTTCAATTTAGTCCTAAAACTTCAAAATCAAACCATTTCCCCAAATTGACCTAGCCCCAATTGAGCTAGGTCCCAATTGACCTAGCCGGACCTAGCCTAGGGTTAGGTCCGACCCTGGGTCGGGGTCGCATGGGTCCGGCGACCATGACCCAGGGTCGGACCTAGCCCATGGCTAGGTCCGGCTAGGTCAATTTGGGAAAATGGTTTGGTTTTGAAGTTTTAGGACTAAATTGAACAAAATAAAAGTTAGGGATGTATTAGATGGACTAAATTGTAACAAAATTGAAAGTTTTGGGCTGGTCACGTGCATGGCACATGCCATTTAACGGCTGTTTTTTACAGAACCCTAACAGAGGTACCAAAACAGTAAGGTTTGGAAACATATGGTACCAATTCGGTACGAAAAAATACTAGTGGTATGAAAAGTGTAATTTTTGCAAACATGTGGTACCAAAAGGACCTTTAACTCAAAATATAATTATGCTAAGAATATGGTTGAGGACAAAGTAAGCACATTAGAATACTTGTCTACTGAAAGTATGATGGCCGATCCATTAACTAAACCTTTACGCAGGGATGTTTTCGAAAAGCATATAAGAATGCTGGGACAGCGTAGGGTTTAAGTAGCTTTTATCATGGTTACGACTTTTGAAACTTTGCTGAAAGAATTGAAATTTGAGTTTATTATTTTTACGACGTCATAATGTTTAAAATTTCATCGAATTTGTACGGTCTATAAAATATTTCTAGGAGGGATATCCTCCATAATAAAATAATGTTGAATGTGGGCCAAGCCTCGTCACACAGTCTCGGCCGTCTTGACGGAGAGGATGATCTCCATTAGATCAAGACTGGCTATGAACCTTGGTGGCAAACCTGGTTAAGCAGAACGATCATTTGGTTTACGGAGTAACACGATATGATCTAAGTTCTGTAAATCGTCGTTACGAACTTTGTTCGTAATAAAACCACATTCAGGGCCAGATGACGAATCTGCGATAGCATATGACATTTCCAACTTCCTAACTAAACTCAGGTTATGCTATCGACGCGTGCTTTATACACCGCGTGCCATGTTCGACCACGGGGTTAGGCTCGGTTGTGCTAGATAGAATCCACGTGATTCAGATGGGCATAAACTTCTTCAACTTGAGCGTGTGACTGATCCCGGAGGCTATATGAAGAAGCATCCAAAGTATCCTCACGGACTCAGAACTCATACTTAATGTCAGGCTCAATGTTCGCTTCCCGGCGTACGAACGCAGTGCTGAACAAAAAGGCCAAGTGACCACGTCTTTGGAAACCGGTTGGGTTTGACTAAGGGTATGAGCGATGGGGATTGTCACGTATGTTGGATCGCGGTGGAACTCCGGTACGGACTTTGACGGCAATCCTAGCTCCTTCGCTCCACGCAATCCTGCAAGAGGGGATAGACCGGGCGGTGACCCAGAATCCCTCTCCGATGCTTAAATGAGTATCTCGTATGACTGGCAAGCAGTAATCTGAAAGTGTATTGAACTCAACGTAAGTGTTCTGAGGTGATCTCCTGCCCTTTTATAGGCAAAGAGATGCCTCAGGTACCTGGCGAACCGTTGGGGGTGGTTAGCCCGTATCCCGCGTATCTCGGATATGATCTCGCGTATCTCAGCCATGCCCCGCGTATCTCGGCCACGCTCCGTGTATCTTAACCACGTTCCGCGTATCTCGGCCACGCCCCGCATATCTTGGCCTTATCCTCTGATAATCGAGTCCCGACTCCCGTCGGGGACTCCAGAGTTATCTCGTTGTGTCACCGCTCGGGGCCCCTCGTCATCGTGACAGGGCCAATCATTCTCAGGGATTCATCATCGGGGCCTACTTAAAGGCTTCTCATCGGGAGCTTCCAGCTCCACTGTCGGTACCGACTCTGTCGGGACCTTGCCTTGTCGGGACTCCCTTCGTCGGGACCCCTCTCCTAGGTCATCTTGACCTTCATTTTGGGCCTGGTGGGCCTGTTTGCCGTTTCCTCCCCGTTAAAGGGCCTGACGGCTGTAATCGAACCCATCATTTGCCCCCAAGACATGAGGGACTTTTAGTTCGTCGTGTCTTCCAACTCCCGATCTTCCGATGCTGGAATCGGGGATCTTTCCCTTGGTTTAGTTACTCAATTATCAGTCTTCTCCTTCACGTTTCCTCAGTGCTTTGTGGATAACTGCCAAATCCAAGGGGACTCCTTGACTCCCCAGTTCATTAAATGCAGCAGATAGTGAAGTGACGTCATCAGCACCCGTGTCTGATTCTCTGTGTCTGCTTTTTCTGAAAAGTACTTTTCAGGATATTTCATCATTGCACCTGCTGCCATTCCGCACGTTTCATCTCAACGGTCCAGATTGGAACGCTTCAACTTCGACGGTTCAGATTAAAGCGCCTCTTCGACTGTCCTCATCGCCTATAAAACCTTACCCAGGGTACAGTTTCCTCTTATCACCTACAAATTTTGGAAAGCTTACTGCAACTCTTGAGACCTTAGTATTTCTTCGGCCATCTTTCTGGCAATGTCAGGTTCATTCTTCCTGCCTCCAATTATCATGTCAGGTAAGGGGTTCTTCTCTATTGTTCGCCTTCATCTTTGCTTAGTTTGATTGTAATTTTCCGGAAAAACCTAACGTCCCTTTCGATGGCTGATTTCAGACAGTGGATCTGGTCTCGAGGGAAGGAAGCCTTTCAACTTCGACTATGTTCTGAACGAAATTTTCAGCACTGCTTATGATGCAGCTCTCCGGGAAGGATGTATCATTTCCGCCAGAGAAGCCGATGCTCAAGGCCGGAAATGCATACCACAAGTTCAGAGTGAAGAGGAGCTACTTCTTCATCGGAAACTCCTCGATCCCATGACCCCGATAGCCAATCCTCCAGCGGCTGACCCTGTGGAGCCTTCTGCCATAGACCTTGCGGACCCTATTCCCGTTGATTCCGCTAACAAGGATTAGGCCTAATTGCTTATCGCTAGAAACTTTGTATTCTCCTCCTTTTGTAATCATCGGGCCTTCGAGCCCCATTAATATCAGACTTTCTTAGTTCCGATTCTTTCATTGCACTTCTCCCAGTGGCTTTACTATACTTTCTAAAGTCGAAACCTCGATACTTAAGATACTCTCGTACATCACTTAAGATGATTTTATCTCGCGCGCCACTTAAGGCGACTTAATATCGTGCACCACTGAAGGCGACTTTACATCGTGCACCACTTATGGCGACTTTTCAACATGCGCCACTTAAGGCGACTTAATATCGTGCACCACTTAAGGCAACTTTTCAGTACTTAGAATAAATCTAAAACACATGCATCACTTAAGACGACTTAATATCGTGCACCACTTGAGGCGACTTTTCAACTTGCGCCACTTAAGGCGACTTAATATCGTGCACCACTGAAGGCGACTTTACATCGTGCACAACTTAAGGCGACTTTTCAACCTGCACCACTTAAGGCGACTTTTCAACCTGCGCCACTTAAGGCGACTTAATATTGTGCACCACTTAAGGCGACTTAATATCGTGCACCTCTTAAGGCGACTTTTCAACCTGCACCACTTAAGGCGACTTTTCAACATGCGCCACTTAAGGCGACTTAATATCGTGCACCACTTAAGGCGACTTTTCAGTACTTAGAATAAATCTAAAACACATGCATCATTTAAGACGACTTAATATCGTGCACCACTTAAGGCGAATTTTCAACTTGCGCCACTTAAGGCGACTTAATATCGTGCACCACTGAAGGCGACTTTACATCGTGCACCACTTAAGGCGACTTTTCAACCTGCACCACTTAAGGCGACTTTTCAACCTGCGCCACTTAAGGCGACTTAATATCGTGCACCACTTAAGGCGACTTAATATCGTGCACCACTTAAGGCGACTTTTCAACCTGCACCACTTAAGGCGACTTTTCAACCTGCGCCACTTAAGGCGACTTAATATCGTGCACCACTGAAGGCGGTTTTTCAAGACTTAGAATAAATCTAAGAATCGTGCACCACTTAAGGCGACTTTACATCGTGCACCACTTAAGGCGACTTTTCATCGTGCACCACTTAAGGCGCCTTTACATCGTGCACCACTTAAGGCGACTTTTCAACTTGCGCCACTTAAGGCGACTTAATATCGTGCACCACTGAAGGCGGCTTTTCAAGACTCAGAATAAATCTAAGAATCGTGCACCACTTAAGGCGACTTTACATCGTGCACCACTTAAGGCGACTTTTCATCGTGCACCACTTAAGGCGCCTTTACATCGTGCACCACTTAAGGCGACTTTTCAACTTGCGCCACTTAAGGCGACTTAATATCGTGCACCACTGAAGGCGGCTTTTCAAGACTCAGAATAAATCTAAGAATCGTGCACCACTTAAGGCGACTTTACATCGTGCACCACTTAAGGCGACTTTTCATCGTGCACCACTTAAGGCGCCTTTACATCGTGCACCACTTAAGGCGACTTTTCAACTTGCGCGACTTAAGGCGACTTAATATCGTGCACAACTGAAGGCGGCTTTTCAAGACTTAGAATAAATCTAAAAATCGTGCACCACTTAAGGCGACTGTACATCGTGCACCACTTAAGGCGACTTTTCATCGTGCACCACTTAAGGCGCCTTTACATCGTGCACCACTTAAGGCGACTTTTCAACTTGCGCCACTTAAGGCGACTTAATATTGTGCACCACTCAAGGCGACTTAATATCGTGCGCCACTCAAGGCGACTTTTTGATACTTAGAATAAATCTAAGGATCGGCACCACTTAAGGCGACTTTTTCGTGCACCACTTAAGGCGACTTAATATCGTGCACCACTAAAGGCGACTTTTTGATACTTATAATAAATCCAAGGATCGTGCACCACTCAAGGCGACTTAATATCGTGCACCACTGAAGGCGTCTTTTCAAGACTTAAAATAAATCTAAGAATCGTGCACCACTTATGGCGACTTTACATCGTGCACCACTTAAGGCGACTTTTCATCGTGCACCACTTAAGGCGCCTTTACATCGTGCACCACTTAAGGCGACTTTTCAACTTGCGCCACTTAAGGCGACTTAATATCGTGCACCACTGAAGGCGGCTTTTCAAGACTTAGAATAAATCTAAGAATCGTGCACCACTTAAGGCGACTTTACATCGTGCACCACTTAAGGCGACTTTGCATCGTGCACCACTTAAGGCGCCTTTACATCGTGCACCACTTAAGGCGACTTTTAAACTTGCGCCACTTAAGGCGACTTAATATCGTGCACCACTGAAGGCGGCTTTTCAAGACTCAGAATAAATCTAAGAATCGTGCACCACTTAAGGCAACTTTACATCGTGCACCACTTAAGGCGACTTTTCATCGTGCACCACTTAAGGCGCCTTTACATCATGCACCACTTAAGGCGACTTTTCAACTTGCGCCACTTAAGGCGACTTAATATCGTGCGCCACTGAAGGCGACTTTACATAGTGCACCACTTAAGGCGACTTTTCAACCTGCACCACTTAAGGCGACTTTTCAACCTGCGCCACTTAAGGCGACTTAATATCGTGCACCACTTAAGGCGACTTAATATCGTGCACCTCTTAAGGCGACTTTTCAACCTGCACCACTTAAGGCGACTTTTCAACCTGCACCACTTAAGGCGACTTTTCAACATGCGCCACTTAAGGCGACTTAATATCGTGCACCACTTAAGGCGACTTTTCAGTACTTAGAATAAATCTAAAACACATGCATCACTTAAGACGACTTAATATCGTGCACCACTTAAGGCGAATTTTCAACTTGCGCCACTTAAGGCGACTTAATATCGTGTACCACTGAAGGCGACTTTACACCGTGCACCACTTAAGGCGACTTTTCAACCTGCACCACTTAAGGCGACTTTTCAACCTGCGCCACTTAAGGCGACTTAATATCGTGCACCACTTAAGGCGACTTAATATCGTGCACCACTTAAGGCGACTTTTCAACCTGCACCACTTAAGGCGACTTTTCAACCTGCGCCACTTAAGGCGACTTAATATCGTGCACCACTGAAGGCGGCTTTTCAAGACTTAGAATAAATCTAAGAATCGTGCACCACTTAAGGCGACTTTACATCGTGCACCACTTAAGGCGACTTTTCATCGTGCACCACTTAAGGCGCCTTTACATCGTGCACCACTTAAGGCGACTTTTCAACTTGCGCCACTTAAGGCGACTTAATATCGTGCACCACTGAAGGCGGCTTTTCAAGACTCAGAATAAATCTAAGAATCGTGCACCACTTAAGGCGACTTTACATCGTGCACCACTTAAGGCGACTTTTCATCGTGCACCACTTAAGGCGCCTTTACATCGTGCACCACTTAAGGCGACTTTTCAACTTGCGCGACTTAAGGCGACTTAATATCGTGCACCACTGAAGGCGGCTTTTCAAGACTTAGAATAAATCTAAGAATGGTCCATCAAAAGTAAGTAAATAAACACGAAACATATAAAATGCAGTGAATCCTGCTGCGTGCACCACTTAAGGCGACTGTACATCGTGCACCACTTAAGGCGACTTTTCATCGTGCACCACTTAAGGCGCCTTTACATCGTGCACCAATTAAGGCGACTTTTCAACTTGCGCCACTTAAGGCGACTTAATATTGTGCACCACTCAAGGCGACTTAATATCGTGCGCCACTCAAGGCGACTTTTTGATACTTAGAATAAATCTAAGGATCGTGCACCACTTAAGGCGACTTTTTCGTGCACCACTTAAGGCGACTTAATATCGTGCACCACTCAAGGCGACTTTTTGATACTTATAATAAATCCAAGGATCGTGCACCACTCAAGGCGACTTAATATCGTGCACCACTGAAGGCGTCTTTTCAAGACTTAAAATAAATCTAAGAATCGTGCACCACTTAAGGCGACTTTACATCGTGCACCACTTAAGGCGACTTTTCATCGTGCACCACTTAAGGCGCCTTTACATCGTGCACCACTTAAGGCGACTTTTCAACTTGCGCCACTTAAGGCGACTTAA
Organism: Clarkia xantiana subsp. parviflora; assembly: GCA_036873135.1. Lineage (NCBI taxonomy): Eukaryota > Viridiplantae > Streptophyta > Magnoliopsida > Myrtales > Onagraceae > Clarkia > Clarkia xantiana. Next base: position 5,892,902 of record JAPTYO010000017.1, on the reverse strand, counting down.
TATCGTGCACCACTGAAGGCGGCTTTTCAAGACTTAGAATAAATCTAAGAATCGTGCACCACTTAAGGCGACTTTACATCGTGCACCACTTAAGGCGACTTTTCATCGTGCACCACTTAAGGCGCCTTTACATCGTGCACCACTTAAGGCGACTTTTCAACTTGCGCCACTTAAGGCGACTTAATATCGTGCACCACTCAAGGCGACTTAATATCGTGCGCCACTCAAGGCGACTTTTTGATACTTAGAATAAATCTAAGGATCGTGCACCACTTAAGGCGACTTTTTCGTGCACCACTTAAGGCGACTTAATATCGTGCACCACTCAAGGCGACTTTTTGATACTTAGAATAAATCTAAGGATCGTGCACCACTCAAGGCGACTTTTTGATACTTAGAATAAATCTAAGGATCGTGCACCACTCAAGGCGACTTAATATCGTGCACCACTGAAGGCGGCTTTTCAAGACTTAGAATAAATCTAAGAATCGTGCACCACTTAAGGCGAATTTACATCGTGCACCACTTAAGGCGACTTTTCATCGTGCACCACTTAAGGCGCCTTTACATCATGCACCACTTAAGGCGACTTTTCAACTTGCGCCACTTAAGGCGACTTAATATTGTGCACCACTCAAGGCGACTTAATATCGTGCGCCACTCAAGGCGACTTTTTGATACTTAGAATAAATCTAAGGATCGTGCACCACTTACGGCGACTTTTTCGTGCACCACTTAAGGCGACTTAATATTGTGCACCACTCAAGGCGACTTTTTGATACTTAGAATAAATCTAAGGATCGTGCACCACTCAAGGCGACTTAATATCGTGCACCACTCAAGGCGACTTTTTGATACTTAGAATAAATCTAAGGATCGTGCACCACTTAAGGCGACTTTTTCGTGCACCACTTAAGGCGACTTTATCGGGCACCACTTAAGCCGACTTTCTTCTAGCATAGTGTTTCTTCAAGTGTTCGCCACTAAAAGAGTGCTTTAACGTTCTGCCATCGAGGTCTTCCAACTTGTACGCATTTGGAGCTAGCATCCCCACGACCTTATAAGGTCCTTCCCATTTTGGTGACATCTTGTTGATTCGATCCAAAAGGGTGAACTCGTTGCGACGCCAAACCAGCTCCCCGACGAAGAACTGTCGAGACTTCACTCGCCGATTGTAGTACCTGGCCGTCGCCAAACGCATTCGAGCTTGGACTTCATCGGCTTCCCGCCTCTTCTCTTTGAGTAAGTCCAAGTCCAAACGTCTCACTTCATCGTTCGTCAGAGGCTCGTAATATCTCATCCGATGGGACGTCACAGCTACCTCTACGGGGGCGACAGCTTCCGTGCCATAAACGAGGCCAAATGGAGTCTCCCCTGTTGATCGTTTGGGTGTCGTTAGTCTGAGCATGACGCACAGAAGCAGTCTGATGCTCGAAGTTCAACTCCTCCAGATACTCCCTCACCTGAGAGCCGTTAAACGGTGGACCATTGTCGCTGATCACCACCTTAGGAATCCCGTATCTGGACACAATATGGGTCTGGAGGAACTTGACGATCTGGTTCCCTGTTGTTCTGGCCAACGCCTTTGCCTCTATCCATTTCGAAAAATAATCGATAGCTACAAGTAAATACTTACATTGTCCTTGTGCTTGTGGAAGAGGTCCCACCAAGTCGATGCCCCACTGCGCGAAGGGCCACGCGCTCTTGATGGATGTCAGATTAGTGGCCGGAGCCGCGATACTCGGGGCGTACCTCTGGCACGCGTCGCAGGATCGGACCAATGCCGTTGCTTCTTTGTTCATCGTGGGCCAATAGTAGCCTAAGTTCAACACCTTCCTCATAATGGATCGGGCCCCTTCGTGACAAGCCGCGACCCCTTCATGCATTTCCTTCAGGATTCGACTGGTGTTGGGTTCTGCTACACATTTCAAGTACGGAGTCGAGAACCAGCCCTTCTTGTATAGCTGATTGTCCAGCATCACATAATTGGCCGCGATCCGACGTATCCTGTCCGCTGCCACTTGATCATCGGGGACTGCCCCCGTAGTCAGATACGCGACTATTGGGGTCATCCAGGTTGGCTCCTCCTCCGATCTTGCTTCAATGGTGCACACCTGTGTTGGGTCGATGTTTGATAGGATCACCTTCTCCAAGAAGTGCACCTTCCGATTTTCTTCCAAGGGTGCCCCCAAGGCAAATTTGCTCAAGGCATCTGCCTCTACATTTTCCTCCCTTGGAATAGCCTCGATATCGAAGCTCTTGAAGCTCTCTTTCAGGGCTTGTACCTCTCGCAGATACTTTTTCATTATCGGACTCCTTGCTTCGTATCGCCCTTGAATCTGGTTCACGATTAAAGCTGCGTCGCACTTCACTCTCAAGTGATCGATTCCAGTGCCTTTAGCAATTTTTAGGCCCGTGATAAGAGCTTCATACTCCGCTTCGTTGTTTGTGGCCTTGAATGTTAAAGCCAAGGCGTATCGGAGCGGTTCACCTTCACCCATCCGTCCGAACTCGCGGAGCCATCCGTGTACATCTCCCAGATATTTTCCTTGTTTGGCTGTTCTGATTGCTCTGCCCTCTCTGGTTGTTCTTCTATCGGGACCTCCACGGTTGCCCCATCTACAGGGCCCGCTTTTTCCAGATCGGGGGCTGTAGATTCTGCTATAAAATCCGCCAATGCATGGCCTTTAAAAGTGTATTCGAAACTCACTAAGCTCTACTGCCCACTTCACTAATCTTCCCGACGCGTCCGGTCGGTTCAAAAAATGCTTCAAAGGCTGGTTTGTCAGCACAGTAATCTCGTGTGCGTGGAAATACGGCCTTAGCTTCCGAGCAGTAATAATCAACGCAAGAGGTACTTCTCAACGGCGGGATAGTTCAATTCAGATTTGGCAAATGCCTTGCTTACATAATAGACGGGGACTTGATTACCCTCGACAATCTTTACTAACACAGAGCTAATGGCAAATTCAGAAACAGCCAAATAAAGGAAGAGCGGCTCGCCTGGAACCGGTTTCGCCAGCGGTGGGAGTGTGCGAAGGTGTTGCTTGAGTGCTTGGAACGCCTCTTCACATTTAGCGGTCCATTCGAATTTTTTGTTGGCCCTCAAGACTTCAAAAACCGGCATTGATCGGTCGCTGGCTTTGGACAAGAAGCGATTCATTGCAGCTAGTCGGCCATTCAACACTTGCACCTCCCGATGGTTGATCGGAGACTGCATCTCCTCGATTGCCCTCAGCTTCTCAGGATTCACTTCAATTCCTCTTTGGCTCACCATGAAGCCTAAAAACTTCCCTGAGTGGACTCCGAAGGCGCATTTTTTCGGGTTCAAGCGAACTTGATGGAGCCTCATCCGCTCAAACGCCATGGTAAGGTTGTGCACATGATCCTCGGCTTGTCGGGACTTCACCAGCATATCATCCACGTAGGCTTCCATAGTTTCTCCCAGCATATCTCCAAACAGCTTATTCACCATCCGCTGGTAGGTTGCCCCGGCATTGATCAACCCGAAAGGCATGACATCGTAGTGATAGATGTCACTGTCTGCGTAGAACGCTGTGTGGGGGGCGTCTTCCTTGGCCATCTAGATCTGGTTGTAGCCTGAATACGCATCCATGAAACTTAATAGCTCGTGTCCCGACGTGGCATCCACCAGCTGGTCGATCCTCGGGAGTGGATAGCAGTCCTTTGGGCAAGCCTTGTTCAGGTCGCGGAAGTCCACGCACATTCGCCACTTCCCGTTAGTCTTTTTCACCAGCACTGGGTTGGCAACCCAAGTCTGGAATCGGAGCTCCTTAATTAACCCAGCATCGAGCAACCTGCCCACCTCCTGCTGGATCGCGATCTTCTTATCCGTGCCCATTGGACGCCTTTTCTGCGTGATAGGCTTGATTGTGGGGTCTATCTTTAGTTCGTGTACGATCACATCGGGGCTGATTCCTGGCATATCGCTGGGGGACCAGGCAAACAGCTCTTTGAACTCTTTCAGCAACTCCACCAATTTTTGGGCTGTCTCCTCAGTCAGAGCAGACCCGATTTTCACCTTCCTCTGGGGTCCGTCGATCTCGACTTCTTTTAGATCTTCTATGGGAGCGGGACGCCCAAACTCTTCTCTAGGATCTGTGTCTGTCTGGAGGACAGTCATGGCCTCTCGCCTCCTCCTCCGGGTGGCGTTAACATAACATTTTCGGGAAGCCACCTGGTCGCCCTTGACCTCTCCGACTCCATGGTCGGTCGGGAACTTCATCTTCTGGTGCACAGTCGAGGCAACCGCCATCAGGGGATTGATGGTGGTTCTCCCGATAATTGCGTTGTAGGTCCCCGCAAAATCAACCACGACAAACTCCACGTTCCTCCTTTCTGATTTCCACCCACTACCAAACTCTACTGGTAAGGTGATTACTCCTAGGGGATAGGAGGTTGAGCCAGAGAACCCGACCATCGGGAAGTTTGCCTCCTTCAGATCTTTCTTCGTCTTCCCCATAGCTTCCAGTGCGTCCATGAATAGAATGTCGGAGGATCTCCCTCCGTCAATTAGAATTCTCTTCATCTCGAACCCGTCTACGTCCAAAATTACTACTAAGGCATCGTCGTGCGGGGTCTCCACGCCTATGAGGTCTTCCGACGAGAAGGAGATTACCATCTCTTCTTTCAAGGTCCAAGATCGGGACCTCTTACCCAGTACCACCGCCGTAGGGATTCTAGAGGCGTAGACCTCTCGGGCGGATGAGGTATCACCCCCAGCAGCAAATCCTCCATGAATCACGTTGATGACTCGTCTTTCTTTGCGAACACCGGATGACTCTGGATCAGTTCTCTTCCTTTTCGGGGACCGATCGCGAGATCGGGAACGAGACCGTGATCGTGATCGAGAGCGGGATCGACACCGCTTGTCCCCGACAAATTCCTTGAGCTTCCCCTTCTGGATCAGCTTTTCGATTTCCTTCTTCAGTTCCCGACAGTGGTTGGTGTCGTGACCGTTTGCACGGTGAAATCGGCAGTAGCGATCCGTGCGGGATCCCAAGAATTCTCCATCTTTCTTCGGGGAGTATCTGGAGATACCTTGTCGTTCCATGACCGTCAAGACCTCAGCCATGGAGCAGTTGAGAGGAATGTCGAGATCTTCCCGATTATCCTTCCTTGGAGGACGTCTATCATCCTTCCGACCAGAGCGACCTCGGTCCCGCTTATCCTTCCTTGGAGGACGTCTATCATCCTTCCGACCAGAGCGACCTCGGTCCCGACTGCCCTCAGGTTTGCCCTTTGGCTTACGATCGTCGAAAGGCTTGCTCGACTGCTTCCCTTTGTTCGACTTTGGGGGCTCCAGTTCTCCCGCGGCTATCTTTGACTCCTGGACATCGATCTGCCGCTTCACCCTCTTCTGTAATGCTTCCATATTCCACACAGCTTTCTCAGCCACGCTGTGCATTAGGTCGGAGCCATAGGGGGCGGTCAGGTTCCGAATAAAGGTGCGGATGGTTTCGCCCTCCGAGTTTCCTCGTCTATCTCTGCTACGCTGGCGGTGTACCGCTGGTAATAGTGTGCCAACGACTCGTCGGGTCTCTGCACCACCTAGGTCAGGGATCTCACGCTCTTCAACAAACGTCTGCGGCCCTGGTATTGTCGAATGAAACGGTCGTGCATGTCTGCCCAGCAGGTAATGCAGCCTGGGGGCAGACTAAAGAACCAGGTCAGGGCTCTTTCTCCAAGTGTGTTTGGGAACAGTGTACACACTATATCTTCGTTCGGGGCTCTACCCAGACACGCCATAAGATGCTTCTGGACATGACGGACTGGATCTCCTTCGCCGTCATACTCCTTAATCTCGGGGATACCCAGCCCTGGCGGGGCGAGGGTGTCTATGAGTCGGGGAACGAAGGGATGAGTGGATCGATCCCTTAGCTCCGACACCAGCGGATTCTGTTCTCCCATACAGATGTTCACGATCTTTACCACCTGGTCGGGAGTGATGGGACCATTCAGGGGAATGGTCCTGTGCTGTACTGGTCCTGGCCCATCAACCACGAACCTCTCCGGCTGACCGGTTGCCTTACCTCCGTCCTGGCCTCGGGGTAGGACTTCTTGTGCATTCCGACCCTCTGTCGGCGGGATCGCCTCCTCCAACGGGGGCATCTCTTCCTGCCTCCTTGCAGCCTCTCTCCGATCCAAGAGAGCCTCTACAGCCGCCAGAAACATGGGCATGGCTTCCGCCACGGCCCTTGTCAAGTCTGCAGCTGGGGGAGCCTCCTGCCCCCCGTTGGCCTGGTGTTGAGGAGCAATATTTTCGGGATGCGATCCATTGTGCCCCCCTGTCTGGGAGAGCTCAGCCGGGGGATGGTTCTGGTTTTCCTCCTGTTTCGGTACTGAATCCAGATTCGTTGCAGCGGGGTGACGGGAACCACCGGATTGTCCCCTTCTGTTCTTGCCAGCCGCCATCGATCGAGTAGAAGGCATATCAGCTTTTTGTTTGATTCCCACAGACGGCGCCAATGTTGGATCGCGGTGGAACTCCGGTACGGACTTTGACGGCAATCCTAGCTCCTTCGCTCCACGCAATCCTGCAAGAGGGGATAGACCGGGCGGTGACCCAGAATCCCTCTCCGATGCTTAAATGAGTATCTCGTATGACTGGCAAGCAGTAATCTGAAAGTGTATTGAACTCAACGTAAGTGTTCTGAGGAGATCTCCTGCCCTTTTATAGGCAAAGAGATGCCTCAGGTACCTGGCGAACCGTTGGGGGTGGTTAGCCCGTATCCCGCGTATCTCGGATGTTATCTCGCGTATCTCAGCCATGCCCCGCGTATCTCGGCCACGCTCCGTGTATCTTAACCACGTTCCGCGTATCTCGGCCACGCCCCGCATATCTTAGCCTTATCCTCTGATAATCGAGTCCCGACTCCCGTCGGGGACTCCAGAGTTATCTCGCTGTGTCACCGCTCGGGGCCCCTCGTCATCGTGACAGGGCCAATCATTCTCAGGGATTCATCATCGGGGCCTACTTAAAGGCTTCTCATCGGGAGCTTCCAGCTCCACTGTCGGTACCGACTCTGTCGGGACCTTGCCTTGTCGGGACTCCCTTCGTCGGGACCCCTCTCCTAGGTCATCTTGACCTTCATTTTGGGCCTGGTGGGCCTGTTTTCCGTTTCCTCCCCGTTAAAGGGCCTGACGGCTGTAATCGAACCCATCAACGTACACTTGTAATTCTCCGACTCTTGTATTCACTAGGTGGCCACCAGTCTGACATTAGTTGAAAGGCTGTGAATACTTGTACGGATGCCCTCAAGGAGTATTCCTATGTGGAAACTGGGCAATTGGAGAATGACTGTTGACGTAGGATAGAGTGCGGCACTTTATTTTCATAGGTTGATTAGACATAGGGAATCAACGTTCCGCGGGCGCTACAACACTCCTAACAGATGAGTAGCATGATGCACGTCATGTCTGCCAGTCGCACGGCAAACCTCGTGTGAACTATTCGGAGCACGGATTGGATCGAAGAACATATGCTAATGTGTTGGAGACAACATATTAGTAGGCACCCTCCCATTTCGGCGAGTGGAAGGTGTAAGCATTTGGACAATGGGCCGCCGTAATTGGGAGCCCGTTAATTAAGTCTGTGTACCTAAGAAATTAGGTAATGTCATATTAGGGATTTTGGGCTAGGCCTAAAATCCTAATTTACATGGGAGACCCAAAATTGGGCCTCCCTACAAGCATGGACGGCCGAATTATAGTGTAGGGGTAAAGTGAACTTTTGTCCACTTTACTTCTCTTATATAAATGGAGTCCTAGGAGGGTTTCACAATGCTAATGCCCTCTTCCTCTATATTCCCTAGGTTCAGCCGAATACACCTTAAGAAGAAGGAGGTTCCAAATTGTGTCGAGCAATTTACCCTAGGAGATCTATCCCACGAAGAATCGACTGAGGCTTTGCTGTGAGGCATAATCCGTGTAGGGCTTCTCTAACAGGAACCTCTACAGGGAATCGTCCGACGGATCGAGAGCTCCCCTCAACGGTCTTTGTCTGCGGGAAACATTATAGGTATGTGCATCTTATTCCTCTACGTATTAGTTACCTGGAACGTATCTAAGGTTTTGTTTCCATAGTATTAATCCCCTAAATCCAACAAAACTTAACTTAGCCACCAATGAATATTAACTATAGATATAGTTTCTGATATTTGCACACACACACACACACACACACACACACACACACACACACACACACACACACACACACACACACACACACACACACATATATATATATATATATATATATATATTTTATTTATTTATTGTCAAGATTCAATATTAGGGATATAAATCTATCAACAATATATTTTCTCCATCTTTAGGCAACTAATATTTATCAATAATATCTAACATCCCAAAAATCATGCTAGAATATATCGATAATTAATGTCACAATTATCTTGTGAATCTAACCTTATTTTCGGCCGAAATTCAACTTTTAGGGGTCGAAATTTTGTAAAAATTTTAACATGTAATTCAACCTAAAACACAAATGTTAGGATTATTGGTCGGATTTCTAGATCTAATTTTACTAAGATCAATAATCCAATGTTCAATTTGATAAATGTTGCGTTTTTCTTGAAGATCATGAACGCCAGTTTTACCAAAAACACTCAAATTCATGAATATCAGTTTTACTAAAAAAAAAAAATCAAAAACACCAATATTATCAAAATCATGAACTCTCTACACAGGCTCTGATACCACTGGTGGCATTAGAAGATAACCACTACGGAAATAAAAACGAGGTACATGCTATGTAACTAATTACGCAGCGGATATAGTGCACATACCTACAATGCTTTCTGTAAACCAAGATCATGACAGGGAGTTCGCGGTCCATCGGAAGCCTCCTGTAAGGACTCTGGTTAAAGAACCACCTACGAGGAATAGTATCCACAACAAAGCCTCTTTTCAATTCGTCAGCTGAATGGATTTCTAGGATAATTGCTCGAAGCAATTTGATACCTCATAGCTCTTCCCTGAGGTTCGACCGAACTATGTCGTGTTTACGAAGAGGGATTTCATTTGTCTCAACAAAAATGGAGAAAATGGTTAACCCTAAATAAATCTCTAGCACTCTCTATTTATAAGAGGAGGTGGGCAAAACTCACCTAGGGAATTACCCCTAGTTCGGCTGGCTATCAAGTAATCAGGGAGGCCCAACTTTGGAACTCTCTTGTTAATTGAGATTTTAAGTCTAGTCCAAAATCTCCAATGTGACATTACGCAATTACTTTGGTATTGGGGTTATATAAAAGGGGCTCCTATTACGGCGGCTCATTCACCAAATACCAACATTTAGGACATGTCTCTACTAGCTAGTAAATAATCGTATATATATTTTGGAACTTCTAATATATGGTTAAAGAATGAAAAAAAAAAAAAAAAAAAAAAAAAAGGGAGGCACACGTTATTATGGAGATGGAAAAATTTCAATTTTCAGGAATAAAGCTACCTGATGACAACCTAAAAGGAAGCAATAGAGACAATTGCAAAAGTAATTAAAGGAGATGTGACAGAGTTTTCCCTCAAATTTATAGTGCTTAAAATGGATCCTACTCCCACATGCATGTTCAACCATTTCCTTGACTAGATAACTTCCTTATCAAGGAAATATTAAGCTATCTGTTCTCTCTCTCTACTCAAGTCCCCACCTACTAAAGTAATAGCAAGTTTCCATATATATTGATCTATGACGTTGACCACTTTTGAGTTTTGGTTTATGATTTTTTTTCCCTAGTTTTAGTACTATATGTTTGCAGATTTTTCTAGTTTTGGTTCGACCGTTACTTTCCCTCCATTTTTTCCGTTAAGTGACATGCAAGTCACGTGATCCATCCTAAACTTTCAATTTTGTTCAAATTTAGGGGAATTGACCCATTAATCTTGGTTTAGGGTGTCAATTCCCATAAATTTGACCCATTAAACCTAGTTCAATCCGCCCAAATTGAACTAAGTTTAAGGTGTCAATTCCCCTAATTTTGAACAAAATTGAAAGTTTAGGTTGGATCACGTGACTTGCACATGTCAGTTAACGGAAAAAAATGGATGCAATGTAATGGTCGGACCAAAACTAGAAAAATATGCAAACATATGATACCAAAACTAGGTAAAAAAAAAAAAACATTATGCACCAAAATCCAAAATTGATCAAATATTATGGATTAAAAGACTTATTAACCCTAATATTTAAGAAATCGCCATCTATGCAATTATAGCCTCTATGTTGCAAATATCGAGCGCAAATGATAACCAAATCAAAAGGAGAAGTTACTGAGACATCGAATGATATGAGATTACAAATATAAGGAGGTATATTATGATATTTATTTATATACCATACACCATTGTATACATTAATTATTACTATTTTCTACGGACAAAACTGTTTATGGTACATGGTTTTAAGGATATAATAATTATTAATATATATATATATATATCCTTTAGTTTATATATAACAAACATTTCAAGCGATCGATATCCTAAATTTTAAAATTAACTTCATCTAAAAAAATATAAGTATACTTTAATATACTAGGATTTGAATATATTAGTAGACTGTGCATGCGTTAGAGACATTCATTTAAAAAAACATACATCATAATAATAAATAAAATGATTGAGAAAACAATAATTATTCAACTAAACATGCATGAACAACTGGAAGAAGAGATACGAATGATACAATCCCATTCTAGCCGCAAATCCATATTATCAACAAAATGAGTGTGTTTAGATAGAATGTAATGTGGATCTAATATCATATTACATATGTTAGGTTGTTTTGAAAAATAGACAATATTTATTGTAATATAAAGTTTATTATAAAATTACGTCCAAAATTTAATTACTGCAGTGTAAAATTATATTTAAAATAATACAATGTTGTAAACTGTGTACAACCAATACAACTGAACTTGAAAAAAAAAGCATAAATTCTAAATTCTAAAATTCAATTATGTTGAGTGTAATGTTTAGCCCGTCAGGTAAATCCTAGAGGCTAGTGTTTAAACCATTAAACTTAAATTCAAATTAAACTCTATAATGTTGGTTGCACGGTTTGACTTGGTTACCCATAAAGACAGTTTTACCATTAAAGTTAAACCAGCCAAAACGTACACCCAACCAAATAGAATTTTATAAAAAAAACTACAAAATTACATAAATTATTAAAATTAAAGCCTTAAAATACTACAAAAAATCTAGTTGTTTGTAATAAATTTATTTGTGAGGGAAATAAATATATGGCAAAGGAAATATTGTAAATCCCTCTCAAATTCAACTTTAAAAATATTTCTGATGTAATGACTCGTAGCAAAAAGACGGGTTAGAAATTAGAGAGAAAAATCTCTTACTGAGTTTTGTAGAGATTTCTCTTAAAAATTAATAAATTCATTGAAAATTCTAATAATTTTTTTTAAAAAAATCGGTTGAAAAAATGTTGTCACAAATTATCACTTTTCTTTAGTGAAAAAGACAATAATTAAGAAAAAAAGGAAGAGCGCTGCTGTTTTTTAGGACTGTGGTGCCGCAGTATATATATATGAGGTGATGCCACTATTTCAGATAACGGTGATAGTTATATCACATTTTGAATTTTGAATTTTTATAGATATGTATATGAGTACAAAAATTATATTACCAAGAATTTCTTGATAAAAACGTGAATCACAACAATCAGAACAAATAACTACAGGTTTGCCATGAAGAAGGGCAAAACCCTAAGAAAGCAATGAAAAATAAAAGAAGAGGAATCGATAAAGTGTTTCAGGGTTCTCACAAAGAGTTCTTTCACTTGATATTTCTCCCCCTGAATCCTAGAGACTAAATAGGAGTTAAAATGTCTACAATCACCAAATAATAACAACAGTTTGAAGGAACGGAAAAAAAAAAGCCCAAAATGAAATAAAACATAACAAATAGCTAATTGAAATAAAGACCCAAAATAACTAAAATAGCAAACTGATAATGTACTCTTTAAGGTTGATAAAAGACACACTAAACAACTCAAAACTCCCCCTCAAGCTTGAAGACTACAAACTCCTCTTCAAGCTTGAACCTCATCAGTAACATCTTCATCAACCTGAAAAATGGTCTCCTTTCCAATCTTTTCTGTCAAGTAATGATGTTGCTGATCTAACATGGAATTGTTGAATAGATCTGCTAGCTGCTCTTCAGATTTAATATTCATAGGTTGTAAAAAAAACAAACTTTTACAAATATATCACGCAAAAAATATGGCATTAAATATCAACTTTTGACTGAAAATAGCATGTTGTCACTAAAGCATGGTTAAAGGTAATGTTGATAGCAGCTTTATTATCACAGTAAAAAGAAATAGGAGCAATATGCTTTAAACCAAACTCAGACATCAATCTCATAAGCCAAATCAACACAGTCAGGGCTTTACCCATGCTTATATACTCAACTTTAGCAGAGGAACGAGAAACAGTTTCTTATTTATTAATTTTCTAAGAAACAAGAGACTTACCAATGCAAACAATATACCCTAAAAAAAAAAACTTTCTATGGGCTAAGTTGCTACCCCTATCAGAATCACGATAAGCACTCAAAACAAAGATAGAAACCAATGATAAAAAAAAAAAAAAAGTTTTACATGCTTACATTTCACGTATCTAATAATTCTGAGAGTTGCTTGATAATGAAAACTTACGGTTCTTCATAAACCGACTCAGAAATTGAACATAAAAAGATATGTTTGGCCTCGTCGTTGTCAAGTATAGCTACTTGCCAATGATTCTCCTATAGGAACTTACATCATCCAAAAGAGCATTAGTTAAATTGACTTTTAAATGAGTATCATATTCAATAGTAGTAAGTTTTAAATTAAGTTCATTAGGAGTTCTAAAAGGTATACAAGAAGATAATCCGACATCTGAAATCAATTCAAGAGCATACTTGCGTTGACATAAAACAATGCCATCAAAAAACCAGAAAACTTCAATGCCTAAGAAACATTTCAAATCACCAAGGTCTTTCATCTTGAAATTGTTTTACAAAACATTTTTCAATTCAACGACCAGAGTAGAGCTATTACTATTAATAAACAAGTCATCAATGTAAAACATAAGTATTACAAAAATAGTTCTAACTCTCTTTGTAAACATGGAATAATCAACTTTTGACGGAAAATAGCATGTTGTCACTAAAGTATCAGTAAGTTTAAGCGCGTTTCAGCCATATAAATATTTCTTCTAGTGACAGACCAAACTATTTTCACGTTTATAAAAAATAGGAAGAACAGATATATATACTTATTCAAAAAGATCAGCTTGCAAGAAAGCAGTATATACATCTATATGGTAAATAGGCCAACTGTTTATAGAAGCCAAGGCAAAAAAAAACCTAACAGTATTCAATTTTTTGACAGTGGAAGAAAATTCATTATAATCAATAACATATTGTTTAAAGCCCTTAGCAACTAACATTTCCTTTAATCTCTCTATACGACCATCTGACTTGTATTTAATGCGATATGCCCATTTAGAACCTGTTAGAACCTTACCAGAGGGGAGGGTAACCAGTTCTCATGTTCCATTTTCATCCAAAGCTTTAACTTCATTTTCCATTACTGCAACCCAAACGGCTCTTTTAAAGCTTTCTCAAAGTTCATTGGCTCACAAAATTTAGAACTTAAACTGAGATAACAGCAAAATGGAGTTTACAACTTATCATAAGTAATATATTTCTCAATTGGGTAGTAAGTGTAGGAATTTCTCATATCATAAGATTACTCCCATATAGGAGGTCTGACAACACGACCTGATCTCGTCATCTTAATCACATTATGTGGATTAAGAGACTGAAAGTTTTCATTAGACACATGTTTAGTGTCTTCAATTTGTTCTCACCATCAATATCATAAAAACCTTGAATAGTTTCAACATCTTGAATAAAATCATGTATAACATCATCATTATGGAAAATCTCTTTATTAATATGGTTAGGGTTATCAGATGCCTCATAATGATCAAGAGTATGAAAAGGAAAATTATTGGCATCACAAGAGGGTGGTTATTCAAAGAAAATAGGTAATAAATCAGGATTGCTAGAAGCAAATAGGAATACATATTCTTTAAACACTCATCTGCTTACAAAAAAAAATTTAATTAATTTATCAAGTCATATAATATGTATCCCTTTTGTGTCTCGAGATAACCAAAAAAGACACTTGGTATTGGGCTCGAAGCAAACTTATCCGAAACCAATAAATTCTTTGTAAAACACAGATATCCAAAAACTGTTATGTGTTCAGTTTTAACAAGTGGTCATTTTAATACTTTAAGGGGAGAAATTTCATTCAGAATAGGGGTGGGCATCAAGTTAATCAAGTAGCAAGAATTAAGAATGCACTCACCCCAAGATTTGTTTGGAATATGAGCTTGAAGTTTTAAAACTATTGCGACTTCTAAAAGGCGCCTATGCTTAAGTTCTACCCTACCATTTTACTGAAGAGTATATGAGCACCTAAACTGATGAATAATACCTAAGTTTGAAAATTAAAAACAAACTTGCTCATTAAAAAATTCACATGCATTATAAGAACCAAAGGTTTTTATTCTCTTCTTTAATTGATTTTCTATCACGGCAACAAATTTCTTCAAAACATGAGGTACATCGGAATTAAATTGCAACAAATGCACCCAATTTACTCTAGAGAAATCGTTAACCAAGGTAAGAAATATATTTTATTTTCATGAGTAATAGAATGGTAGGGACCCCTAACATCAGCATGGACCAAATCAAATACAGACTCAGCCCTGGAATCTGAAACATGAAAGATGGGCCTAGTGATTTTTGCATGAGGGCAAATAGTACAAGTCTGTACATCAAAACCATTCATATTAAGAAAACTGAGAGAATCTATGTGGTGAATAGTCTTTCTAGAGGCATGTCCTAATATCAAATGCCACAAATTAAGACTACCAAGATATCAAACTATGCAACCCAAGATAAGCTGCTTTATTGCAATGGGGTTTGAAGAAAAAAAACCCAGAATCAACTATAGCACTCCTCAAGACCCTCTCATTTGAGAAGTCCTGTAAAATAGCACAATGTGAAAAGAAAGTTATAGAACAGTTTCTGTCTTTGATAAGCCTGGAAACATATAAAAGATTGTATTTGAAATTAGGCAAACATAATGAAGGATTTAGGGAATTCAATTACAGATCAAAGCACTGTGCATGCGCGGTAAACTAATTACGCAGCGGAATAAGGAGCACATACAATTTTTGCTTTCCGTAGCCCAAGATCGTCACGAGGGAGTTCGCAATATGCCGGATGGTGTCTTGAGGGAACACTTGTTGAAGAGAAATCCCAAGTAAATGTTCTCTACAGTAAATCCTCTTCAGTCTGGTCGCTGGGATAGATCTCCAAGGGTAAATTGCCTTAGCAATTTCAGCACCTCCTTGGGTGTGAGGGGTTTCGGCCGAACCTATATGATGTAAGGGAGATGGTATTTCTTTTGTCTCAACTAAAGGAGAGAAAGTGATTAACCCTGAAAAATTCTCTAACACCTCCTATATATAAGAGAAGGTGAGCAAAGTCCACCAAGGGCTTGCTCCTTATTTTGGCCGAACCACACACAAAATTGAGCTGGCCCATTTTGGGCCAATTGTGGCTCATAGGAATGTTAGCCTGGCCCAAAATCCCTTATGTGCCAAACCTCAATTTTGTTTTGTTTTGTTTTTATTTATTTACATTGCTTTCGCAATTTCGGGCCGGGAGCGTTAAGGTTAAAGCCCTCCCCATGGCGGCGTCTCCGGCGGGTTTCGACCTCGGGTCGCCCACGGGAACCCAACTCGCTTTACCAGTTGGTCCAACCAACCTTGGGTCTCAATTTTGTTTATCCTCTTGGGATTATATTAATAGGAACCCTATTACGGCTGCCCATATACACAAAATGCCAAAAACTCCCACTCGCCGGAATAGGAGAGCGTGTGTTAATATGTTGTCGACCAACACATCAACATATGATCAATGACCTAATCCTATTTTTGTATTGTTCATACGAGGTTTACCGTGCGACCGACAACACATCATTTAAGAGTGAAAATCATCGTTTAAGAGTGTTGTAGTGTTCGCGGAACGTTGATTCACTATTCTGTTATCGACTTGTTACTTCTCTGTGCCGCGTTGTATCCCTGGTCAACTGTTATACTCAAATTTCCTAGTTTCCCCAAAAAGGAATACTTCTCCAAGGCATCTGTACAAGTATTCACAACCTTAAACTAATATCCGGTTGGTGGCCACCTAGTGAACACAAGAGTCAGAGAATGAGAGATGTGCATGACCATCCCCATCGTTCATATCCTTAGTCAAACTCAACCGGTGCCCAAAACATGGCTACTTGGCATTTTTGTTCAGCGCTACGCTCGTATGCCTAGGAGCGACATTAAGCCCAACTTAGATATAATTCTGAGTGATAAGGGTACTTCAGGTGCTGCTTCATTCAGCATACGGGATCAGTCACACGCTCAAGGTGAAGAAGTTTGTGTCCTTCAGAATCTCGGAAGATTTCATCTAATACAACCGAGCTTAACCCCATGCTCGAACATGGCACGCGTAGTATGAAGTGCGCATCGATAACATATCCTGGAATTATTTTATGTCAAGAATGAGAAATGTCATATGCTCTCATAGATTCTCATGTAGCCCATAATATGGTAGAAAACAAACTGAGTTCGTCACAGCGATCTGCAAAACTTTGATCATGTCGTGTTACTCCGAAACCAAATGATCGATTTGCATAACCAGGTTTCTCTTTTGAAACACCATGGTTCTTAACCGGTCTTGATATGGCTGAGGATTCCTTTCCATCAAGACGACCGTGCCTGTGTGACATGAAAGGAACCACATTCGACATATTTTAGAAGGAGGTTTTATGTTCCAACGACTAGTTTATAGACCGTCCATTCGATGTAATAATGCCATTATGACGTTGTAAAGATCATAAACTCAATTAGAAATTGTTTTATTCAAATATTACTTCAAAACCAAAAATGTTACTGTAACAATTCAAGCCTTCTAAATCCTACGCAGTCCAAGTAGTTTTACGTATTTTTCGAAAACATCCTTGCGTAAGGGTTTAGTTAATGGATCCAAAATCAAGTCCTATGAAGGCATGAATTCAACTGTGATCCTCTACTACAATCTTCGCATAGTTATATTTTATATCAATGTGTTTTGTCCTACTATGGTACTTAGGATTCTTGACTGCCCCTATTGCTGCTTGACTGTCAGAGTAAATGCACAAAGTCTTATTCATGTCCTCGACATCAAACAGTGCAGTCATCAGTCTTCTTAGCTAGAAAGCCTCCTGTGCATTGTTAGAGAGAGCTTCAAATTCGGATTCCATAATGGACAGCGCGACACATAATTGCTTCTTGCTTATCCATGAGATGGCGGCATTAACAAGGAGAAACACTCCTCCTGAGGTGGACTTACCATCATCTAGATCCCCGCGGTGGTCGGCGTCACTATATCCTAACAATTCTAGCTTACTTCCATCATAACACAATCTGTAGTTTGTTGTACGTTCCAGATATCTCATAATTCGTTTAACGGCTTTTAAAAGTTGATAATCGGGGTCCGATTGGAAACGCACTACTAAAACCACAGCGTAACAGATATCAGGACGAGTGCATTGCATCGCGTACATAAGACTTCCTACCATACTAAGGTACTCTGCACTTTTCTTCTGTTCACGGTATGCCATGATCTTTGGCCCATCACGCTTTGACAGCGCATACCCTTATACAACCGGCGTCTCCACGAGTTTTGCATCATAAATATTGAACCTTCCAACCAACTTGTTGATATAGGTTTCCTGAGAAAGACATAATCTCCGAGAACCAAGATCTCTAGCAATCTTAATGCCTGGGATATAAGTGGCCTCGCCCATGTCCTTCATCTCAAGTACAGATGCTAACCATGACTTTGATTCCTTTAAATAACTTACATCGTTCGCGGCGATAAGGATGTCATTGACGTATAAGGTCAAGTTGACATACTTTGACCCAGAGGACTTACTGTACACGTAGGGATCCTCGTGAAGACTCACAAATCCGTTACCAACGATTTCCTTGTGGAACCTGCGGTACTATTGTCAGGACGATTTTTTAAGACCATAGATCGTTATTTGGAGCTTACAAACTTTACGTTTATTACCAGGGGATATGAAACCCCCTGGTTGCTCCATGTAGATCGGGTGCAGCTCGAGATCGAGGCTAGAAATCAAGTCGAAAATGGCCCGGACTATGGTGTAACGCACAGTCGGTGAGTAAGTTTCATCAAAGTTCATTCCGTGGAGTTGGGTATATCCTTTCGCGACAAGTCGAGCTTTATATCGCTAAACGTTTC
Source organism: Clarkia xantiana subsp. parviflora (assembly GCA_036873135.1). Classification (NCBI taxonomy): domain Eukaryota; kingdom Viridiplantae; phylum Streptophyta; class Magnoliopsida; order Myrtales; family Onagraceae; genus Clarkia; species Clarkia xantiana. Next base: position 5,874,476 of record JAPTYO010000017.1, on the reverse strand, counting down.
CATCCGCAGTGAGTTTCAATTTAAGAACCCACTTAGCCCCTATTGCTCTGCAATCAACAGGTAAATCAACTAACGTCCTAACAGAATTGGCTTTCATAGAGGCGATCTATTCATCCTTTGTTTTCCTCCATACCTTTGCTTGAGGACTTTCAAAGGCTTGTTAAACCGTCATTGATTTATCAACCGAAGTCATGATGAATAATTCACCTTTTTCGATGGGATACTTCTTAGGATAACTTCACTGTCTTTGACTACGTCTAGGCTCATTATTCCCATCTTGAGCTACGCTCCCACTAGGAATAAGGCTTCCACTAGGAACCAGGGCGTTGCTTGAACCTTCTCCTACAACTTTTCTTGGACGACCTCTTGGTCTCGGGTTTCTGTCTTCAAGATGAATTTCATGGTCACTTGGACCAAGAACCAATTTGGTTGTACCACTCCCACTGTTACCAGCAGGTAGTTGAGGAATTATAGGATTCTCATCCAACGGTTTAGCAACTACATGATCAGGTTCAACTTGATTCGCAACAGGAGTAACTATGATTTCTATGATTGGATTGACTCCTCCCACTGGATCTATTAGGAATTTCAACATTCTCATTTACCATATCATCTACAGTTGTTGCTCCCCCAAATCTCCCACTCGAAGTAAGTAGGACCCGATCATGCTTATCATGTTCAAGATCTATTAAGAATTCATTCGTTTTGATGTCACCAAGCTTAGAAAATTCATCCTCTAGGAACGTAACATCCCTTTACTCATGTTCGACTATACCACCATTTTCTTGAGCCGCCACAAACACGTATCCCTTAAAGTTTTCGGAGTATCTTATAAAGACAATTTTCAATCCTCTAGGTCCTAACTTGCTGAATCAGTTATCGTTTTGATGCGTTTATGCAGCGCAACCCCAAGGTCGCAGCTTGGTAAGATTCATCTCTTTACCTGTCCACAGCTCATATGGTGCCGTGTCTACAGATTTTGTAGGAACGCAATTTATTACATGAGTAACAGTCAACAACGCATCGCCCCAAAAGAAGATCAGAAGTTGAGCTTGCGAAATCATGGTTATAAACATGTCTAGGAGTGTATGATTACGTCGCTCTGCCACACCATTCTATTGTGGCATATAAGGGACCGTCGTTTGACGGACAATACCCCTTTCATTGTATAACATTTCAAACTCATTCGAAATGTATTCTCCACCTCTTTCAGTGCGTAAGGTTTTCAATTTAAGCTCTAGTTGATTCTCTACGATATTGAGAATGCTTTTAAAGCAATCATTTTCCTTGGATTTATGATTAATCAATTGAGTTATCCCGAAAAGGGTAAAGTTATTTTGAGCTTCAAAATCATACATCTTATCATTAAATTTGTACTTTGAATCGATGTGACCCGATTTTATCGGGTTCTATCCGCTACACGCGCGCAACTCTTAGGTGTTTACCCTATGTGAAATCGTTTCGTTTCCACAAATTAATAATCGGTTTCATACATGTCCGTTGTTACGTTATCAATTAAATTTATGGAATACTAACAAATAAGTAAAACTAAATCATTCGTTTTAGTTATGTAATCGATGGGTTACTAATGATGTTGGATATGTGTTTATTGTTTCATTTATTCGACCTATATGATCTGGTCAAAAAATTTGGTTTTTAATCACCTTTATTCGGATTTGGATCGATCCCACTGACCGGGTTGATAGATTGATAAGTAAATTGTACTTCGAATCAATTTGGATTCAATCTCAGAAACAATTACTTTATTCAATAATCTAAAAACAACCAAAATTATCAATTCAAATGAGCATTGAAATATGAAACGACAATGATAAGGTTCTTGATCATAGTGCAGCAACAAAGGTAAAAGATAGTCGTGAACTCCAAGCCATGTCGAACACCACATCTGGAAAAAAAAAAATCACGAATGAATCACATCAGATGATCTGTGTCAGAATAAAACCTTTTACAACTTTATATACATGGAAAACGAGGCGTCCCTGAGACTTACTTCATCAACGGTGTTGTGACCCACCAGATTTTCGTGTGGACCTTTTGTTGCTCCATTCTTTCAAAATCATTCGTATATGAGAGAAGTTGTCCTTCGACTCATGGGATTCATCAGAGATGGAGGTTTTTCTATCATAGCCACCTTCGAACAGATCCACGGTTGTCTTAATCGATTTGATCAGACATGTGAGTCAATTGTCATCGACGAACCATGAGAGAGAACCTTTTCATTATGAGATGAATCCTCTGCCATGCATTCCTTTCGTCATGAGGGTCATGATCGCCTTTTACACCGGCATCCATGCGGAAAATACCATCATATTTAACCATGAGGTTTCAACCTCCAGCGGCCTTTCCTTCGGCGAAACGAAGATGTAAGGCAAACCAAAAGTGTAATGCACGGATGATCATGAACTCTTCATTAAATTCAGCTATCAGGGTTAACCCTCTCGCAGTATGATCTTTTCTCGACCTTTCATCGTCAAGTATTACGGACTACCACATTCATCCATAGGTTTCCTCTCCGCTTTCGGATTTATACATTCGTCAACATCCACAGCAGAGAGGAGGTTCAACACACATGCCTTCCATTCATTATAATTAAAACCATCGAGATTGCGAGGAGTATAGAATTGCTCTCTATTAGCCATTGAGAATAACACATTTACAAACCATGCGACAATCAAGGTGACAATTTAAAACATTTTGAAAAGAATTGCTTACATCGGATATCTATGAGATAGAAGGCGACAAACAATGATTCCTCACTCATCTAACCAACCAGACCACCAGTAAACCAACGGAAGGAGGCCCTGTAAAGATTTCACACTGTCGACGTCTCCTTTCTAATAGATCAGTCTCCTTTAAACGGTTTAATCGCTACTTTAACCGAAACGGAGAGTTTTTACATACACCCGATATTTTCTTTCCCAAGACTCTTTTAAAATGTTTCAAGGATTTCTCATTCAAGCATACAAAATTCTACTACACAAGTAAATTATCACATACGATCACATCTTGGAACTATCATGCATACGCATCATGCGTAATCACTCAACATCAGTAAAGTGAATTTGGCGACTGAATATCGATTTAAATATTTGGGGTTGACTTGAAATTCATGTTATAACAGTCATGCAAACTTCTAGACATGGAGCCTAATCAAGATCACTCAGCACCACAATTCTATCCTAGAACGCAACTCAATAATTGAAAACAGGGCTTCGCCCCAAACATGTAATATCCAGCTAGCTTGACTTTGTCAGGATTCAATTCTAACATACATTCATATCAATATAAAATAATTGCAATTCAGCCCGCAAAATGATTCAGTCTCATAATCATGCATTTTCCGAGATCCATCCCAACAGCCGAAACTAGGCATCAGGTTTGATTAAAACGTGAAACTATCAAACCAATTCGCACTTTGTAGGTAATTTTAAAGATAAAAAACATTTGGATATTAAATTTGATCTGACCTATATTAGTTGACCCTAACCCGATCAGGTTCGGACGACCCAGTCCGACCGGTCCAGTCCGGTTAGGTGATTTCGGTTCGGTTTTATCGAACCGGGTTGGGTTTGACCCAACCCATTAGCCCACCTGGTCCGATCCGACCAGCTCCGATTCAGACCGATTGAGAAATTCCAGTCGGTCGACTCGACCTGATTGAACCAGTGGAACCCGGCCCGATTTGGTTCGGATCTCACGGGTTACCCAGGTCAGTCGACATGAATCGGTTGCGCATTTGGTCCGGGTCATTAACCCCTACGGTCTCGACCGAATTTTTTACTTGGTGTCTAAATAGAGTTTTAAAATCCAACAAAAACTTAACTTAGCCGTCAAGTAACAATAAATATAATATATTCACTATATATATTTCCAAAGATAATTATTGCGCAATATATATTGATATTGATTAGATTCCATATTAGGGATAAAATCTATATATATATTCTCAATATATTAGGCAATTAATTAATACCAAATATATCTATATCCTTAAAATCATTGAAAGAATATAACGGTAATTAATATCAAGATTTAACATTGACTAAACCATGGGGCCAACGTCGCCAGCGACGAAGTCAGGGTGGTAGAAGCAGGTGACAAGCAGATTGTCACCTCACCATTCCTTAAGAGAGGGTTTCCTCAGAGAGGCAGTGTAAGCAGGTCGCCACCTAACCATTCCTTAAGAGGAAGGTTTCGTCAGAGAGGCGATGTAAGTAGGTCACCACCTGAACCCATTCCTTAAGAGGAAGGGTTTTCTTAATATTACTCGACTCATGCCTTAAGAGGGGGAGTCTTTATTCAGCGGTGTCGCCATTCTTCGTATATCGTCTTGGATGTCGACATTCCTAAACATGGGTGTCGAACAACTGTCTTCAGCTCTTCATCCTGAACATAAATAACCGTCGACTCATATTTTGGAGTCTTGACTTAGATGTTCCCGACTATCCCGTGACTGTCTCTTTAACTTCTATAATCGTAACCCAACAAAGACAATGAAAAGTACTTATGTCTTCATATGAAAACAGCTGTGCAGACAATAAAAAAGTTTTGTACTTAGATTCATGAATTCTGCAACTTTTAAAAGTTACTGCTTATTGAGCCACACTAGCCATTTAAACTTTGTAACATCCCGAATAAGTACACAATGAAGATATTGTCGGAATAAACTTTTTAAAAGTTACTGCTTGGTGAATGAGCCGCCGTAATAGGAGTCATTTTAATATAAGCCCAACATCTAAATAATCGGGTAATGTCACATTAGCAATTTTGGGCTAGGCCTAAATTCCTAATTTACATGAGAGTCTCAAAATTGGGCCTCCCTAATTACTTGATGGCCGGCTGAAATTGGGGTAATTCCCTAGGATGGTTTTGCCCACATCCTTTTTAAGAAAAACATGACCTCTATCAAAATTGAACATTAGATTATTGATCTTAGTAAAATTTGATCTAGAAATTTGACCACTAGCCCTAAATTTTATGTTTTTGGCCGAATTACATGTTAAAAATTTTACAAAAGCTTCGGCCCCTATATGTTGAATTTCGGCCGAAATTACGGTAGTTTCACAAGATAATTGTGACATTAATTATCGATATATTCTAGCATGATTTTAGGGATGTTAGATATTGACAATAAATATATATGTATATATATGTGTGTGTGTGTGTGTGTTGGCCGAATTATGTGTGTGTGTGTGTGTGTGTGTGTGTGTGTGTGTGTGTGTGTGTGTGTGTGTGTGTGTGTGTGTGTGTGTGTGTGTGTGTGTGTGTGTGTGTGTGTTGGCCGAATTATGTGTGTGTGTGTGTGTGTTAATAATACTTAGTGGCTAAGTTAAGTTTTTAGTGGTTTTTAAAACCCCACTTAGCCCACAAGTAATGATTCGGCCAAACCCTATAGGGTAATGGGCCGGTCCAATTTGCATATCCGGGTCGGGTCGACCGACTCGGATAATCATGGGAACTCGAACCGGTCCAACGTGTTCGCCGAACCGAACCGGGACAGGTTCCACGGGTTCAAACCGGTCGGGTCAACCGACCCGAATTTTCTCAATCGAGCTGGCCCATCCGGGTCGGGTCGGACCGGGTAACTAATGGGTCGAACCAAACCGACTCGGTTTGCGTGAAGAACCAAACCGAATTCATATTTAAATTGAACTGTGTCGATCGTACCGGTTTCACCGGACCGTTGTGGTCAGACCGACCCAAATCAGCTGAAAATAGGATGGTCAAATTTTAAAATACATATTTTTTCGACCTTTATAATTACCTACACATCGTTAATAGGTTTGATATTTCCACGTTTTAATCAAACTCGATGCCTAGTTTCGATTATGGGGATGGATCTCAGAAATGCATGATTTTGGGACTGAATCATTTGGTGGGTTGAATTGCAATTTCTATATAAATTGATATAATTGCGTGATTAGAATTGCATCTTGACTATGTCAAGCTAGCTGGATAATGCATGTTGTGGGCGGAGCCCCGGATTTCAATTAATGAGTTGCGCACTAGGATAGACATGCTGTGATGATTGCTATTGCCTAGAATCCATGTCTAGAAGTTCGCATGATTTATTGTTAGCATTAATTGCAAGTCAGCCCCAAATGTTTAAAATCGATATTTAGTCGTCAAATATGCATGTTTGAAGTAGCGTGATTTCACATGATGTGTATGCATGAATGTTGAGGATGTAGCCGTATGTGATAATTTACTTGTGTAGTAGCATTATATATGCTTGCATGAGTTCCTCAGAACATTAGACGCATGACGCCTATGCACGATTGTTTGAGGATGTGGTTGCATGTGATAGTTTACTTGTGTATTAGAATTATATGTGCTGCATGAATTCCTCGAAACGTTCTAAAATGGGCATTGGGAAAGCAAAGATCGGGTGTATGTTAAAACAAGTGATTAAACCGTGTTAAAAGACTGGTCTATTAGAAATGAGATGTCAGCAGTTTGAACTCTTTCACGGTGTCCTTCCATTGGTTTAGCGATGGTCGGGTTGGCTGGATGGCTTAAGAATCATTATCGTTTGCCTTTTATCTCATAGATATCTAATGTATGTAATTTTTTTTGAAAATATTATTGTCTCCATGATTGTCAATGTATGAATTTAGATGGTTGGGAGAGTGCGTTTATATACTCCTCTCAATCTTGATGGTGTGAACTATAATGCTTGTTGTGTATATGTAAAGGATCTCCTCGATGAAAGAGATATTTATCATTGTATCGATGCGAAAGCTGAAAGAACAATGACGAATGAATATGGTAATCCGTGTCATAGCCAAGGGTAGAGGTTCTATGATGATCTGGAGGCGACAATGGTGATTCTGTCAACCCTCACTCCTGAGGTTGCAGAAGACTTCAAAGACAACTATAGTGCATTACAACTTTGGTGTTCCCTTCCCCTCCGCTTCAGTGGGGGCAGGGCCACTGAAGCTAGAAATATCTAGGTTGAATATGATGCACTTTTGTCCAAGGATTCCGGCATGATAGCCGCTCGAGACCTTTCTAATGAAAGGTCTATATGGGAGGGAATATTCATAATTTTGAAGAGGTACCCTCTCTCTTGGCTTGCTTACAATGAATGACCCATTTACTAGATTGAATTAATTGAGTATACCATGGGTCTCTTCAGGCACAGTAACCAGAGAAGAAGGGAGACCAACTTCATGAATCACCAAAGAACATCGAGGGAAGTCTACTATGATATTCGTAAATCGTCGATTTAATGAGACCCCAGAGGTCACAAATGATAATCCGGTGGGACAAACACCGTCGATGTAACCTTTTTCAGGTACACCTCATTTGCCATATAAAGCCGTAAACTGTTTTATTGAACACAAATCATCTGATGTGGTTCACTTGTGAACTCTTTTCAGGTGTGGTGATTCGGAATGGCAAGAAGTTCAATACTATTAAATTCTCTCTTTGTTGTTTCTTTATGATTGGAAACTTATTATGTTCCTTTTTTATCATTCTTATGATCATTGAAGTTTGTTTATTTAAGATTCAGAATAATTGAATAAAGTAATTGTTATTCGATTCGAAATACAATTTACTCATCAATAATTGGCCCGGTCAAAGGGAACGATCCGAAATGAAAATCCAAACCTACGGTTTAGGAACCAAAATTTCGGCCAAGACATTTGGTCGAAAAAACGAAACGATTAACATACTCCATCATAATTGTTATAAACCCGTCGATTGTGTAGTTAGAACGCGAATAGATTAAAATTCCTTATTTTTTAGTACTTTATGAAAATAAATAAATCGTAACGATGAACATGTGTGAAACCGATTAAATTAAATTTTGGAAATGAAACGATTACACAATGGATAAAATCTGGCATCACGCGCGTAGAGCGCATGTCTTTCGATAGATAGGACACGTCGATTCAAAGTAAAAATTTAATGTGAAGTGTTTGATTCGAAGCTCGAAATAAATATTCATTTGCATAAATACCCATTTCGGGTCTTACTCATGTAACTTCTCGTGGAGAATTATAATCGAGCAAAAGGTAAGAGCCTAATGCACGAACAGAGGTGGACAAAACCTTAAATATGATACAATGAAAAAGGGCATTGTCCATTAAATGAAGATCCCTAAAACGCCTTTAGCGAATCAGATTGGCGGAGCATCTTAATCACACACTTCATGGACATGGTCATAACTATGACGCTGCAAGCTAAACATCTGATCTCTTTCTGGGATGATGTGTTGTTCACTGCCACTCATTTAGTAAACCTTATTCCTTTAAAATAGGAAGACACGACACCATATGAGCTGTGGAGTGGCAAAAAGATGGATCTTACCAGGCTGCGACCTTGGGGTTGCGCAGCATACACTCATCAAATCGACAGCCGATTCGGAAAGTTGGAACCTAGAGGCCTGAAAAGTATCTTTCTAAGGTACTTTGAGAACTCTAAGGGATGCGTGTTTGTGGCGGCTCAGGATAATGGTGGCGTGGTCGAATATGACTCCAGAGAAGTTACGTTCCTTGAAAAATAATTTCCTAAGCTTGGTAACATCAAAACTAATGAATTCTTAATTGAACTAGAACATGATGATGATATTCAGGTCCCACTTACTTCAAATGGGAGATTTGAGGCGGAAACACCAGTGAACGACATGGTAATTGAGAATGGAGACATTTTCATAATAAATCCAGTGGGAGGAATCAATCCAACCACGCATATCACTGTTGCTGCGGGTGTGAATCAAGTGGAACCTGATCATCATGTTGTTGAACCGTTGAATGAGAATCCTATAATTTTTCAACTACCTACTAGTAATAGTGGGAGTAGAACAACCAACTTGGTTCCTTGTCCTAGTAACCGAGGAATTCATCTCGAAGGAAGAATCCTGAGACTAAGAGGTCGTCCGAGAAAATTTGTAGGTGTAGGTTCAAGCAACATTCTTGTTCCCAGTGGGAGTATTTTTCCGAGTGGGAGCATTGTTCCTAGTGGGAGTGTAGATCAAGTTCAAGATGGGAATATTGAGCCTACACGTAGTCAAAGGCACCGAACTTCTCCAAAGAAGTATCCCGACGAGAATGTTGAATTGTTCACCCTGACTTCGGTAGTTGAACCGGTAACAGTTAAATAATATTTGGAAGGACCTCAAAAGAAGGAATGGAGCAAAGGAATTGATGAAAATATCGCCTCAATGAAAGCCAATTCAGTATGGTTGTTAGTTGAGTTGCCTGCTAACCGCGGAGCTATAGGGGCAAAGTGAGTTATGAAATTGAAGCTCACTGATGATGGAAACGTTGAGCCCTATAAAGCTCGATTGGTTGCGAAAGGACATACCCAACTCCACGTAGTGTTCTTTGATGAGACATACTCACCGACTGTACGTTACACCATCCTGGCCCTGGTTGCTAGTCTCGATCTGGAGCTGCACCAAATGGATGTTAAGACTGCATTCCTTCATGGGAACTTGGAGGAAGAGATCTACATGGAGCAACTAGAGAGTAACTCCAAAGATCGATATACGATATTAAACAATCGTCTCGACAGTGGTACCGCAAGATCTACGAGGAAATCGTTTGCAACGGATTCGTGAATCTTCACGAGGATCCCTTCGTGTACACAAAGACCTTTGAGTCGAAATATGTTATCTTGAATTTATACGTCGATGACATACTCATTTCCGTGAACGACGTGAGGTATTTGAATTAACCAAAGTCCTGGGTGGCATCTGTATTCGAGATGAAGGACATAAGAGAAGCCACGTACATCCTAGGCATTAAAATTGCTAGGGATTGGGATGCTCGTAAACTATGTCTCTCCCAAGAAGCCTATATCAACAAACTGCTGAGAAGGTTCAATATCGAAGATGTCAAACCTGTGGATCCGGTAGTGTTTGGGTGCACGTTGTCGAAGCGTCAGAGCCCAAAAGACCAGACGGAGCGTGAACAGATGAAAAGTGCAAAGTACTTCAGTATGGTTGGTAGTTAGATCTATGCCATGCAATACAGTCGTCCGGATATCTGTTACGCTGTGGACTTAGTAGCATGTTTCCAGTCAGACCCTGGATATCAACATTTACGAGCCGTTAAACGAAGTATTCGATATCTGAAAGGCACTGCCGACTACAAACTGTGCTATGAGGTAGTAAACTTGAATTGACTAGGTTTAGTGATGCTGACCATGGTGGCGATCTAGATGATCGTAAGTCCACCTCAGGAGGAGTATTTCTCCTTGCTAAAGCCGCCATTGCATGGATGAACAAGAATCAATCTTGTGTTGCGCTGTCTACGACGGAATCTGAATCGTAGCCCTCTCTAAGAATGCACATGAGGCTGTCTAGCTAAAGAGACTCTTGACTGCTCTGCTTGACGTCAAGGACGGGAGTAAGCATGTGAGGATTTACTTTGACAGTCAAGCAGCGATAGCGGCAATCAAGAATCCGAAGTACCATAGTAGGACGAAACACATTGATGTTAAATAAAATTATGCGAAAAGTATGGTAGAATACAAACTGACCACGTTAGAATACTTGTCCTCTGAGAGTATGGTGGGATACCCATTGACAAAACCTTTACGAATGGAAGTTTTCGAAAAACATGTCAAAATGCTTGGACTGCGTAAGGTTTGCAATTTGAGTTTATGATTTTACGACATCATGATGGCTAAAATACATCGGATTTACAGTATTTAAACTTGTCATTGGAGTGTAAAACCTCCCAATAAAATATGTCGAATGTGGGCTTTGCCTCGTCATACATGCACGGTCGTCTTGATGGAGGGGGAACCTCTACCATGTCAATCGCGGCTAAGAACCATGGTGTTTCGAAAGATAAACATGGTTAAGCAAAACGATCATTTGGTTTCGGGGTAACACTACATGATCATTGTTTTGTGGATTCTCGTGATGAACTTTGTTCGTCAGTAACCACATTATGGGCCAGATGAAAATCTGCGTTAGCATATGACATTTCTCACCGTGACAATAGGTAAGTTCAGGTTATGCTATCGACGCGCACTTCATACTGCGCGTGCCACGTTCGACCACGAGATCTGGCTCGGTTGTGGTAGGTGGAATCTTCCGAGATTCAGATTGGCGCAAACTTCTTCACCTTGAGCGTGTGACTGATGCCGGGTGCTTAATGAAGGAGCACCTAAATTATCCCTACCACTTAGAACTCATATCAATGGTTGGGCTCAATGTTAGCCTCCAGGCGTACGAACGCAGTGCCCGAAAGAAAAGTCCCAGTGACCTCGTACTGGAAATCGGTTGAGTTCGACTAAGGATATGAGGAATGGGGATGGTCATGTACATCTGTAATTCTCCGACTCCTGTATTCACTAGGTGGCCACAAATCGGATATTAGTTGAAGGTTGTGAATACTTGTACGGATGCCTTGGAGAAGTGTTCATATGTGGAAACTAGGCAATTGGAGAATAACTGTTGACCAGGGATGCAGCGCGGCACAGTGAATCAACAGGTTGTGAATCAACGTTCCGCGGACGCTACAACAGTCTTAACCGATGAGTAGCACAATGTTTGTTGTTTCTACCAGTCGCACGGCAATCCTTGTATGAACAATTCGGAAGCTGGACTAGATCGAAGAATAAATGTCGATGTGTTGGTCGACAACATATTAATAGGCACCCTCACATCCGGCGAGTGGGAGCTATTGGAATTGGTGAATGGGACGTCGTAATAGGAGCCCTTTTAATATAATCCCAACATCTAAATAATTGGGTAATGTCACATTAGCGATTTTGGGCTAGGCCTAAAATCCTAATTGACATGAGAGGCCCAAAATTGGGCCTCCCTAATTACTTAATGACCGGCCGAACTAGGGTAATTCTCTAGGTGAGCTTTGCCCACCTACTCTTATAAATAGAGAATGTTAGGGATTTATTTAGGGTTAATCAATTTTCCTTCTAAGTGTTCAGACAAAAGAAATCCCTCATCCATGATGGGTTCCGATAGCAATCGTTAGCCCCGTTAAACATCCAATGGACGGCAAGTAAGTCCAGTGGGCCTCGTAAAGGCCCGGAAGGCCCAGAGGTCCAGTACGAAGAGCCCCGACGTAGGCGGGCCCGACATAAGAGCTGTACGCTCCCGATAAGAAGCCTCTGAGTAGGCCCCGATATGCCTTGATAAAGGCTCCGATGATAAAGCCCCGCAGAGGCTGGACCTGTCCCGCAGAGACTGAAGGTCCTGGGTGGTGATCTAGAATGGAACAACTCTGGAGTCCCCGACAGGAGTTAGGACTTGGGATCAGAGGATAAGACCGAGAAACCCGCCTACCAGGTAGAGTAGTGGGAGACGGTTGAAGATAACGGATAAGTTTCCCCGAGATACGCAGGGCGTGCCCGAGATACACGGAGTATGGGTAAGATACGCGGAGCGTGGGGCGAATTATACGGAATCCCCCGAGATATACGGAATCATGACCATAACGGCCAAGCCTGGCCCCAGGTAACTCTGGGTGACTTCGTCTCCTATATAAAGGAGGAAGTTACCCCAGAAAACCCTAATTGAATTACGAGCTTAGACTTTGGCTTACCACCCCATTGATTACTGTACTCATTTAAGCATCGGAGAGGGATTCTGGGTCACCACCCAGGTCATCCCCTTGTGCAGGACCACGCGGAGCTTAGGAGTCCGAACATTCCGTCAAGGACGTAACGGAGCTTCGCCCGTGATCCAACATTGGCGCCGTCTGTGGGAATCTTACAAAAAGTCAAAATAGTTTCTACCAGATCAATGGCCGGTGGTGGCAAGAAGAAGCAAGTTCCGGCCGGCAGTTCCCGTCCCGCAGGAACTGTAAATTCCCCGTTGCCGGAACGCGTCGCTGAACAAGGTGAGAACCCTGCTCTCTCCCAGACAGGGGAGCAAGGTGATGGATATGAGGTCTCAGTCCGAGACTCTGAGATGAACAGGCAGGATGTCCCGCGTAGGGAAGTGGATGAGGCTCCCCCAAACCCGGTGGGCCGTGGAAGAGAAGGAGTCCCGCGAAGGGAAGAAGGGTCGTCCTCGAACTCGGAGTTGGCCAAGGCAGTGGCGGAGGCCATGCCAATGTTCCTGGCTGCCATGGAGGCTCTGCTGGACAAAAGGGAAGCCGCTAGAAAGATGGGGGAGTTGCCTCCGCAAGAAGAGTTACCGCCACCCCCGCCGAGGGTGGACCCAGAGGAGCAGGAGGTTCCGCCCCGGGATAAGGGTAAGGAACCTAGGCAGCCTGAGAAGTTCGTGGTTGACGGCCCTGGGCCAGTGCAGAATAGGACCATCCCCCTGAATGGTCCCCTCACCGCTGACCAGGTGGTAAGAATCATTAGCATCTATACGGGCGATCAAAAGCAGATGACCTCGGAGCTCAGGGATCGATCCAGCCATCCTTTCGTACCGCGGCTGATCGACACCGTTGCCCCACCAGGGATAGGTATCCCGACGATCGAAGCATATGATGGGGAAGGAGACCCGGTCCGCCATGTACAAAGACACGTTCAGGCATGCATGGGTAGGACCTCAAACGAAGATTTGATATGCTCGCTGTTCCCGATAACCCTAGGAGAGAGGGCCATGACCTGGTTCTTTAGCCTTCCGCCAGGAAGTATCACCTGCTGGGCCGACATGCACGACCGCTTCATCAAGCAGTACCAAGGACGAAGACGCCTCTTGAAAAGCGTGAGGACCCTAACCAAGGTGGTGCAGAGACCTGATGAATCGTTGGCGTATTATTACCAACGGTTCACTGCCAGCGCTGCAGAGATTGATGAAGAAATCTCGGAGGGGGAGATGATACGTACTTTCCTGCATAACCTAAGTGCTCCGTATGGCTCCGATCTAATGCACAGTGTAGCCGCGAAGGCTATATGGAGTATGGAGGCCCTGCAAGCGAGGGTGAAGCAGCAAATTGATGTCCAGGAGTCAAAAATCGCTGCTGGAGAGCTAGATCCCCCGAAATCGGGGAGAGGAAAGACGTCATCCAAGCTGTCGGAAGATCGCAGGAGAAGCGATAAGTCGGAGGGGAGTAGAAACCGAGGCCGTCCCGACCGAAAAGAAGACAAGCGTCCCGCGGGGAAAGACAATCGAGAGGGTCGCGCTACCCCCATCAACACCTCGATGGCCTCTGTATTAGCCGTGATGGAGCGACAAGGCCTCGTCCGATACCCCCCAAGGAAAGAAGGCGAGTACCTGGGAGGCCGCCCAGATCGCTACTGTCGTTACCATCGAGCCAGTGGTCACGACACCGAAAATTGTCGGGAGCTGAAGAAAGAAATTGAGAAGCTGATCCAGAAGGGGAAGCTGAAGGAATTTGTCGGGAAGGGACGATGTCGATCTCGTTCCAGAAGTAGGTCCCGCTCCCGTTCGAAATCTCGCGACCGATCCCCAAAGAAGAAGAAGGTGGAGCAAGAAGCCTCAGGATCGGGAGCCCGCCGAGAGAGGCGCGGAACCATCAACGTCATCCATGGAGGAATGGCAGCGGGAGGTGATACCTCTGCTTCTCGCGAAAACTATGCTTCGCGCATCTCTGCTGCAGTGGTATTAGGAAAAAGGTCCCGATCGTGGACCCTGAAGGAGGAAATGGAAATTTCGTTCTCGAAGGAGGATCTAGTAGGCGTGGAGAGCCCTCATGACGACGCCCTGGTTGTGACCCTGGACGTGGATGGATTCGAGATGAAGCGGATCCTGATAGACGGAGGGAGTTCCTCCGATATTCTTTTCATGGATGCTCTGGAAGCTATGGGAAAGACGAAGAAGGACCTTACGCAGGTGGACTTCCCGATGGTGGGATTCTCTGGCTCGACTTCCTATCCACTAGGAATGATTACCTTACCAGTAGAGTTTGGTAGTGGCTGGAAGATGGAGAGGCGGAACGTAGATTTCGTCGTGGTGGAGTCCGCGGGGGCATATAACGCGATCATTGGGAGGACCACTATCAACCCCCTCATGGCAGTCGCCTCAACGGTCCATCAGAAGATGAAGTTCCCAACTGATAACGGAGTAGGAGAGGTCAAGGGTGACCAGGTGGCGTCGCGGAAATGCTATGTTAATGCCACCCGACGAAGAAGGAGGGAGACCATGACTGTTCTTCAGACAGATACCGATCCTCGAGAAGAGTATGGGCGTCCCGCCCCCATGGAGGATTTGAAGGAAGTGGAAATCGATGGGCCTCAGCGGAAGGTGAAAATCGGCTCTGCCCTGTCGGATGAAAGAGCACGAGAGTTGATCGAGCTCTTGAAGGAGTTCAAGGAGCTGTTTGCCTGGTCCCCAAGTGATATGCCAGGAATCAGTCCCGACGTGATTGTGCACGAGCTCAAGATTGACCCCGCGATCAAGCCTATCGCGCAGAGGAGGCGTCCGATGGGCGCAGACAAGAGGATCGCGATTCAGCAGGAGGTGGGCAGACTGCTCGATGCTGGGTTCATCAAGGAGCTCCGATTCCAGACTTGGGTGGCTAACCCGGTGCTGGTGCGAAAGAGTAACGGGAAGTGGCGGATGTGTGTTGACTTCCGCGATTTGAACAAAGCCTGCCCGAAGGACTGCTACCCGCTCCCGAGGATTGACCAGCTGGTAGACGCTACATCGGGACATGAGCTGCTGAGCTTCATGGATGCCTATTCCGGGTACAACCAAATCAAGATGGCAAAGGAGGATGCCCCCCATACAGCCTTCTACGCCGACAGCGATGTCTACCACTATGACGTAATGCCTTTCGGATTGATCAATGCCGGAGCAACTTACCAGCGGATGGTGAACAAGTTGTTCGGAGATATGTTGGGGAAAACCATGGAGGCGTATGTGGACGACATGCTGGTGAAGTCCCGACAGGCAGGAGACCATGTCCAGAATTTGGCGGCAGCATTTGAGCGGATGAAGTTTCATCAAGTTCGGCTGAATCCCGACAAATGTGCTTTTGGGGTGAACTCGGGGAAGTTCCTAGGGTTCATGGTGAGCCAGAGAGGAATCGAGGTGAACCCTGAGAAGCTGCGAGCAATCGAGGAGATGCAGTCCCCGAAGAATCATCGGGAGGTCCAGGTGCTGAATGGCCGGTTGGCCGCAATGAATCGCTTTCTATCCAAGGCGAGCGATCGAGCTATGCCATTTTTTGATGTGCTAAGGGCCAACAAGAAGTTCGAGTGGACCAACAAGTGCGAGGAGGCATTCCAAGCACTCAAGCAGCATCTTCGTACCCTTCCGCCGCTGGCGAAACCAGTCCCAGGCGAGCCACTTTATCTCTATTTGGCTGTTTCTGATGTAGCTGTTAGTTCTGTTTTGATTAAGATTGTCAAAGGCAACCAAGTGCCCATCTATTATGTAAGCAAGGCGTTGGCCAAGTCTGAAATAAATTATCCCGCTATTGAGAAGTATCTCTTCGCGTTGATTATTGCCGCTCGAAAACTACGACCTTACTTCCATGCCCATGAAGTCACGGTATTGACGAACCAGCCCTTGAAACACTTTTTGAACCGACCGGAAGCGTCGGGGAGATTAGTAAAATGGGCCATTGAGCTGACGGAGTTCCGCATTCATTTCGCTCCGAGAACCGCTATTAAGGGCCAGGCATTGGCAGATTTTATAGCTGAGTCTACGGCACCCGATCTAGAAGCAACGGGTCCCGCAGAGGGGGCAACCATGGAAGAGGTCCCGACAACAGAACAGCAGCCAGAACAGCCGAATGAGGGGAATACGTGGGAGATGTACACTGATGGTTCATCAAGTGTAGAAGGCTCGGGGGCAGGATTCGTATTGATACCGCCCGGCGGAGGCGAGCCTTTACGATATGCCCTAGCATTGACATTCAAAGCCACCAACAACGAAGCAGAGTATGAGGCTCTCATCACAGGCCTCAAGATTGCCAAGGGTACGGGGGTCGACCATCTGAAAGTGAAGTGTGATGCTAGCTTGGTTGTAAATCAAGTCCAGGGGAACTATGAAGCTAAGAGCCCGACGATGAAGAAATATTTGCACGAGGTACAAACTTTGAAGGGGAACTTCAAAAGCTTCGATATCGAGGCGATCCCAAGGGAAGAAAACACGGAAGCAGATGCCTTGAGCAAATTTGCTCTGGGAGTGGCCCCCGAGGAGAATCGGAGGGTACATTTCCTAGAGAGGGTGATCATCTCAAACATCGACCCGGTGGAGGTCTGTGCTGTGGGGACAAGATCGGAAGAAGAGGGGGAGCCCACCTGGATGACCCCGATGGTCACGTACCTGACTACGGGAGTACTCCCCGACGATAAAACGGCAGCCGTCAGGATACGGCGGATTGCAGACAACTACGCGATGGTGGACAACCAGTTATACAAAAAAGGGTACGTAAAGCCTTTCTTAAAATGTGTAGCAGAGCCTGATACAAATCGGATCTTGAGGGAGCTTCACGAAGGAGTCGCGGCCTGCCATGAAGGGGCCCGATCTCTAGTAAGGAAAGCGTTGAACTTAGGTTACTACTGGCCCTCGATGAACAAAGAAGCGACGGCGATGGTCCAATCCTGTGATGCATGCCAGAGGTACGCCCCAAATATCGTAGCTCCCGCCGCGGACCTGATGCCCATCAGCAGTGCATGGCCCTTCGCGCAATGGGGAATTGACTTGGTGGGACCACTCCCTCAAGCGAGAGGTCAGTGCAAGTACTTACTCGTGGCCATTGACTACTTCTCAAAGTGGATAGAGGCCAAAGCGTTGGCTAGAACAACGGGGCAGCAGATCCTCAGGTTCCTTCAGACTCAGATCATATCCCGGTATGGGGTCCCGCGAGTACTGATCAGCGACAACGGCCCTCCGTTCAACGGAGCCCAGTTGAAGGAATACTTGGAAGAATTGAATATTGAGCATCGGACCGCTTCAGTCCGCCACGCCCAGACCAATGGCCAGGTAGAGTCAGCCAACAAGATCGTGATGGATGGCTTGAAGAAGAGAGTCTATGCCTTGCAGGGCCATTGGCTGGATGAGCTCGAGAATGTGCTATGGGCTGTGAGAACAACACCCAAGCAATCAACAGGAGAAACTCCGTTTGGCCTAGTTTATGGCACGGAGGCAGTTGCTCCCGTGGAAATAGCGGTGGCGTCCCATCGCGCGAAATACTACGAGCCTCTGACAAATGAGGAGATGAGACGTCTGGACTTAGACCTACTCGAGGAGAAGAGGTGGAAGGCTGATGAAGTCCAGGCTCGAATGCGACTGGCAACAGCCCGATATTACAATCGGCGTGTCAGGTCCCGACAATTCTTCGTGGGAGAACTTGTCTGGCGGAGGAATGAGTTTGTTCATCAAGATCAGATCAACAAGCTGTCACCAAAATGGGAGGGACCCTACAAGATCGTGGGGATGCCAGTGCCCAATGCATACAAGTTAGAGGATCTCGAAGGCAAGACGTTGAAGCATTCCTTCAGTGGTGAACATTTGAAGAAGTATCATGTTTGATATGAAGCCGCCACGAATGGCGCGAATTGTCTATCAATAAAATCCGATGTAAGCCTACTTTGAATTATTAGTGAATAAAAGAAGTTGCCTTCCGATTAAAATGCTTTCGTATTTATTCTCACTGTTAATAAGACGTCCTGAGTGGCGCAACAAAAGCCTTCCGAGGTACGATCAAAGCCCCGCGGGGGACGCATAAGTCGCCTATATGGCGCGGCCAAAAGCCTTAACAGGTATGGACAAAAGCCCTACGGGGTACACGTAAGTCGTCTATATGATGCAATCAAAAGCCTAGGTACGAAAAGGCCCAGATGGGTCCGCGTAAGTCGTCTATATGATGCGGCCAAAAGCCTTAACGGGTATGAAAAAGCCTTAACAGGTACGAATAAAGACGTCCAGTAGAGACGCGATAAAAGCCCTAGGGGGCACGAACATAGCCTTGAAAGGCAGGGACGAGAAACCTTAAGTGGTAAAGCCCCGATTTTGGACGAGAAACCTTAAGTGGTAAAGTCCCGATTTGGACGAGAAACCTTAAAGGGTGAAGTCCCGATCTTAGACGTATGGAGTCATTGTAATAATGCATCGGAACGTTCTGAGTAACGAATTTTAAGCCGCTTTAGATAAAGTGCAAATGATCATCAATACCAAAAAGATAAAGGCTCAAAGGCCGAAAAGGGTTCGATACAGAGGATAAAGGAGAAAAGCAACAAGGACTAAAGATATAAAGCATTAAACTTGGTCCTTGTGGAGGGATGGATCCTCAGCAGCGTCGGAGGGAGCAAGACATGGAGGGGCTTGGGCAGAAGGCTCCACAGTCGGCGGAGTCGGATCCACAGCAGCAGCCTCTTCACTCTCCGCGGGAAGGTTGAAGTACTTCTCTGCAATAGGAGCTAGGGTCTCCGACTTTGTAAAGTCGATGGAATCCGCGTAGGCCGTATAGAGCTCCTCGACGGCGTTGAACAAAACGTCCTCCACCTCGGATTTGCAGAACTCCACAGCAGCCAGCTTGAATTCCTCGGAGTCCCGATACTCCTTGTGACCCTGGAGACGACCCTCCGCGCAGCCTTGCAGACGGCCTTCCTCGAGACCCTGAGCCTTGGCCTCAGCAAGTTGGGTAGAAAACTCAGCCCTCTCCATCTCAAACTTCGCCTTGGCCTCCGCGAGGAGATCAGCGGAGACGTTTTTCTCGTGAATGAGCTGCTGCTTCTCTTGCTCATTCCGCTGATGCTCCAGTCGGGCCATCTTCTGATCTCGACGCATGACGGCCTCATGGTCGTGGACTTTCTTGAGCAGGCTTGTGGCCATGTCATCGAGGAGAGCCTTCTCCTTAGCCATCTTATTTCCAGCCGCCACCGCCTCATCACGCTCCATTTGAAGCTTGGCTAAAGCTTCAGGGTTCGCTTGGGCCCGAGCCTCCTCCAAAGCACCCTTCAGGGCCAGGATAAGCCCGAAACAGCGTTGTTGGTTGGCGGTATCCTAAAAGAAGGGAAAACAAAGTTTCAGAAATCGGAGGTACTATGGAAGAAGAAGATAAAGCAAAGGTAAGATTTTACCTCCAATCGGCGGATAGCCATATCGCGGATATCCTCCTCCAGGTCCTCCCGAGCAAAGGACAAGGGTCGCCTCAAGGCTGGAGGAACTGACCCTGCCAGAAGATGCAGGGCCAGGCCAGGATCAAGATTCCCCCGTCGGAGAGGAATTCCGCGGAGGGACTCGATCGGATTCCAGGGCAACATCGCCTGGTCGGGGGTGAAAACCTTGTAAAGATTTTCATCCACAGGGAAAGGAGGGATAGTCCCGGAACCCTCAGCCGGAGGAGCCACCTCAGCTGGTGGCTCGGGAGTTGGAGTACGAAGAATGGGAGGAGGACTCTTGGATACATCCCTGGCAACGGGTCTTGTGCTCCTAGACCTCGACTGGCCACGGGGAACCAGGCCCCCCTCTTCAAGCTCCTCGACGGATGGAGAAGCTTCCAAGTGAGTCACCGGACGGAACGGAGTCTCCGCCGGGACGTCCTCCAGCAGCAGCTCTTGCGGAGCGGCATCCTCCGCCGGAATGATGGCCTCTGTCGGAACTGGAGCTTCCGAGGGACCTGTGGCAGTGGGACGAATGAAGTCAGGAAGAATGCCCTCTGGGCACCAGATGATCTGACGATCGAAATATTGTTTCTTCCCAAGGACGTTGTAGTATCCCGCCTCAATAACATGAGGAATCTCTCCTTGAAGGACGAACTTAATCTCTCGAACCCGTGTCTTTCGATCGGTGGGGATAAACTCCTTGGGAATTAATTTTTTATATTTTGTAATCGCACGACGAACGCGCTTACCTTCCTCGACGGTGGTGACCCCAAAGGCCTGATCAATCTCCTCCCGCCTGGCCTTCTTGGCCACGACACGCTCATCAGTTGGAGAAGCAGCAGCTAGGGGAGTTGAGGAGGAAGCCCCTTTCTTCACCAACTTGCGCTTCCGCCTGGAACCGCTTTGTACAGCATCAGTCTCGCCCTGCTTCATAACGAGATGAGTCAACAGAGAAGCCTTCTTGGCTGCAAAAAGGTAAAAATAAAACAGTTAGAAATATTACCCAGATGACTAAATCCTTGGAAACAGAATCGAGGAGTCGGACTCCGATGGTGATCAGGTCCCTCTCTTGGAGCCTGTTGGCATCAAGGGGTATGAAGTTATCCCCCCAGCGGTAGAGTTGAACCATCTGGAGGGTATTGAGGTCATCCTCGGAGTAATCTTGGAGCTTGGGGGCAGGATCCGCCACGACCTCCCATCGAGGCCAGGGGACAGAACTATGCTGAACGAAGAAGTAATATTTCTTCCAGCCACTATTATCGGAGCCAGAGTCGCGAATCAAGATCCGATCCTTGTGAAACTTCCAGGTCTCATTATCCCAGCCGTAGCGTGAGAGTTGCTCCCTTGTCCATTTGGGAAGTCGGGGGGAGAAAGAACAAACACCGGCTTTGTTGCACTTCATGCCGTAGAAGGTACGGAATAGTAGGAGACTGTATGTCCATTGTTGGCGGTGACACAGAAGTTGGAAAGCATTCCACACGCGGATGGCGTGCGGAGAGAAGGTGCAAGGATGTGTTTTGTAAAAATTACACATCTCCACCAGGGTTCCGCAGAAGGGGAACCGAATCCCCGCACTTATTTGTCCAGTAGAGACATAGGTTTCGCCCGCTCGAGGGGGCGTGATAATGTGCTTCCTCCTACCAGCAGACTGGGACCCATAGGGGAAGCGAGGCTCCCAATCCGAGGTAATACACCCCTCCCTAAGGGCTGTCTCATATGAACCCTCGGATATTTCATTGACAGCATATTCAAAGAAGAAAGGAGCCCTAACCTCAGAACTAGCCTCGTCTAAAACAATTACAGACAGGGAGAATTGAGAAAAGAGGAATAAAAACAGTACGTAGATTATGAAAACATGGAAAGAAGCCCTTACCAGACATGATTGATGGTCGGAAAATGAAGAAAAGGAGGATCGGAGAAGACGAAGGGGCCTTGATCACTTGGAATACCAGGAAGAGCTTGGAGAAGAACTTCGAATGCAAAGAAGACTGAGAGTCAAAGAACGCAGAAGAAGTAAATAAGATCAAGGTCCTCCCTTTTATAGGCTGAGAAGGCAAATGGAGGGATATAATCGTGACCATTGAAGACGAAACGACTGGATCAGGACCATTGAACTATGGAACGGTACAGAAGAGACAGCTGGATGGGCTTGATCTGAACCGTTGAAGAGAAAACGACACATCTCAATCGACGAGATTATAGGCACGGAGGAGACGTGCGTGACGTCACAATTGCCTTTTTCAGAAAACAACAGTCACGCTAGTTCGAACGTCGTTTCTCTATCCTCAGGCATTTAATGCTGCAATAGCTGAGGAGACTCCTCGGATTTGGCAACTACACATGGGGCCCAGAGTAATCATGAGAAAGAGACTCTGACACATGACAATTACACGCGAAGATCAGAACCTCCGACGGTGGCATCGGAGGATACAAAGACAAAAGCCTCTAACTGAGGTACCCGAAATTGCGAAGGTAGAAGGTCCCGACGGTGGTATCGGAAGATATAAAGGCGAAAACCTCCGATGATAAGATTGGCAGGCATGAGATCAGAAGACACGATGGACTAAAAGTCCCCCATGTCTTGGGGGCAAATGATGGGTTCCGATAGCAATCGTTAGCCCCGTTAAACATCCAATGGACGGCAAGTAAGTCCAGTGGGCCTCGTAAAGGCCCGGAAGGCCCAGAGGTCCAGTACGAAGAGCCCCGACGTAGGCGGGCCCGACATAAGAGCTGTACGCTCCCGATAAGAAGCCTCTGAGTAGGCCCCGATATGCCTTGATAAAGGCTCCGATGATAAAGCCCCGCAGAGGCTGGACCTGTCCCGCAGAGACTGAAGGTCCTGGGTGGTGATCTAGAATGGAACAACTCTGGAGTCCCCGACAGGAGTTAGGACTTGGGATCAGAGGATAAGACCGAGAAACCCGCCTACCAGGTAGAGTAGTGGGAGACGGTTGAAGATAACGGATAAGTTTCCCCGAGATACGCAGGGCGTGCCCGAGATACACGGAGTATGGGTAAGATACGCGGAGCGTGGGGCGAATTATACGGAATCCCCCGAGATATACGGAATCATGACCATAACGGCCAAGCCTGGCCCCAGGTAACTCTGGGTGACTTCGTCTCCTATATAAAGGAGGAAGTTACCCCAGAAAACCCTAATTGAATTACGAGCTTAGACTTTGGCTTACCACCCCATTGATTACTGTACTCATTTAAGCATCGGAGAGGGATTCTGGGTCACCACCCAGGTCATCCCCTTGTGCAGGACCACGCGGAGCTTAGGAGTCCGAACATTCCGTCAAGGACGTAACGGAGCTTCGCCCGTGATCCAACAATCCATAAACAAATAGTTCAGTCGAACCCTATAGCAAGGAGGTGCCAAATTGCTTCGAGCATTTACCCCAGAGATCCATCCTGCTGATGAATTGAAAAGAGGTTTTATTGTGGAAACCATTCCTCGTAGGTTGTTGTTTAACCAGAGTTCCTATAAGATCCGTTCGCCGGACTGCGAACTCCCTGGAGACGATCTTGGGCTACAGAAAGCATTGTAGCTGTGTGCACCCTATCCGCTGCGAAATTAGTTACATAGCATGTAACTCGTTTTTGTTTTCGTAGTGATTATCACCTAATTCCAACAGATATACTGCAAAGGACAGTACAATCGCTTTGTCAATGAACGGGCAAAACCCGACTTACCTGATTCTATTTCACGTATGGTGAATGAGAATGAGGTGAATCAGGTTTTGCTCGTGCGTTTAAAAAAGCAGGTTTACCGTCCCTTTCATTACCTTAACAAAGATTATTTTGTCATTAAGGTGATATACAGAAAGGGAGGGGCACGGGAACCTGCCTTCTCAAAGTACTGCTTATTGAATCACCCTCCGGGGAGTCGCTTGCACTTTTGAGCATAGTGAGAGAGTAGACAGCAGTCTCACTCACACATGAACTCCCATTAATGGGGATAACAACCTCCCTACCTTTCGAGAGATCATAATGCGTCTTTCTATGACGCTGGGAGTTCATAATGCATCTTTTCTGAGAATATGACGAAAGATACAAACAGACGAGGGTTGTATGTCTGCGACGCTATCAACAATAGAACTGACAGGCGCTTCGATGATAAGGATGGATTCCAACTTCTCCAAACAACTATCAAACGGGGCGAAGGAGAATGAACGCTGCATCCTAGCAATTACAGTACAAATGGGGTCACGTTTATATAACAAGTAGAATATAACAAGAAGAAGTGAACTCGTGAGAAGAAAAAATGGTGACAACACAAAACCTGAAGAAGACGTTTGCTGCACAAATCCTCAACAGCGTAGAGAAAAGGCACAACGTTGAACAGAGAAGATTCATAATCGTTGTGAGTGAATGAAAACTAAAAGGAACCGCCCCATTTTTATAACCGTCGGGTTGAAGTAATTCACACAGTCTTGTAGGCCCAACCACACAAAAATTACTAAGCTCCACCGTAGACCCGCGAGCGTCGCCCCTTCTGCGAGCGTCATAGAAGAGCACAGCACCGAAGATTGCCTCCTGACAAGGAGAGAGCTCAAAATCACACAAGATAAAATTCAGCGTCACCACCCCCACCGTGCTCACGAGCAAAGAAGGTGGTGAACACCCTCTGATAATAATATCAACTTTTTATCGAGAGGATTTGCGGCGGGAGGAGAATTAAGCACTGCTCGAGAAGCTTATGCAGCACAAAATATCTCCTTTTATGATACGTGAAAGAGATCAAGATAGTTGGAGCCAGTTGCAGTCACAGCCCCATGAGGATGCTCTTGTGATCACGACCTGGATAGACGGGTTCGAGATAAAGAGAGTATTGGTCGAAGAGGAGAGTTCGGCCGATTTGTTCGCCTTCGAGGTCATTACCGCGATGGATACCAAAAGAAAGATCTCCGGGAAATGAATACTCCTCCCCTACGGTTTGCAGGAAGAACAACTTATCCCCTGGGATTAATTCAACTTCCGATAATCCTAGGGCAATGATGGAAAACTCTATGTTTAAATGTACGTTTCGTGGTCGTTGACGAAATGATCACCTACAACGCCATCCAAGGAAGGACGACTCGAAATTCAAACTATATCGTTCCCTCTACTGCCCATCAAGTCATGAGATTTCCTACTCATCATGGGATGGGAGAAGTATGGGGCGATCAAAAGGCATCCCGACAATGTTATGTCAATATCCTCCAAATACGCAATCAAAAAGAGGCCTTATCCATAATCACAAACGAGGATCCTCGAGAAAAAGGTAGACGACCAGCTCCAATGAAGGAACTGATAGAAGTAGATATTGATGGTGATGAAAAAAAGGTCAAGATCGGGACTGCCCTACCCCCGGAATTGCCGAAAAGAGTAATTTATCTCCTAAAAGATATAAAGAATTGTTCGCTTGGTAATCTAGCGACATGCTGGGGATAAGTCCCGACATTATCTTCCATGAGCTATAAATAAACCCGACTGAGAAGCCTATAGCCCAAAAGAGGAGATCCATGGGAGCTGAGAAGAAAGCAGTGATCTGTAAGAGGTGGGAAAATTGGTCAACGCTGGTTTCATAAAAAGAAATAAAATTTCAAACATGGATCAATCCTTCCTTTTTAAAGAATTCGAATGGGAAGTGGAGAACGTGTGTGGATTTTCAAGATCTCTACAAGGCGTGCCCAAAAGATTCTTACCCGCTGCCAAGAATCGATCAGCATGTTGACACCACATCGGGTCATGAGCTTCTGAGCTTTATGGATGCATATTCTGGTTACAACCAAATACAAATGCATCATGACGACGAAGCCCATACCGCTCTCTATGCCGATAGTGACATTTATCACTATAAGGTCATGCCATTTGGGCTAATAAATGCGGGAGCCACTTATCAAATAATGGTCAACAAACTCTTCAAATCCATGTTAGGGAGGAATATGGAGGCCTATGTTGATGATATGCTGGTCAAAACCAGAAGAGGTCACGATCATGTACGAGATTTGGAAGAAGCATTCGCTTGTATGCGGCTACACCAGGTACAGTTAAGCCTACCAAATGTGCCTTTGGTTTCAAATCAAGAAAATTCCTGGGTTTTATGGTGATCCAAAGAAGAATAGAAGCAAATCGGAGAAGGTAGCCATAATAAATAGAATGTCTTCACCTACGTGTCACAAGGAGGTCCAAAGCCTCAACAAAGATATGGCGTCATTAGGAAGATTCTTGGCACGTCCTGGCGATAAGTTAATTCCCTTTTTCAAGGTGTTAAGGGCAAACAAAAAGTATGAATGGACTCTGGAATGCAAGGAAACTTTCCAACAATTGAATAAGCATCTACATTCAGCTCTGGCGTAACCACTTCCACAAGACCCACTTTTCCTCTATTTAAGTGTGAGCTCGGCAGCAGTAAGTTTGGTGCTTATCAAGGAAACATCCAATATTCATAATCCAGTCTACTATGTTAGTAAGCTCTTTGGCGTCGCCGAGCCAAACTACATGGAGATTGAGAAATATCTATATGCATTACTGGTGGCGGCAAGGAAGTTGCGACCATACGTTCATGCCCACAAAATCTCAGTCCTTACTAACAAACCCCTGAAGCAGCTCCTGCACAAGCCAGACATCTTGGAAGAATGGTGAAATGGGCGGTGGAATTGAGTGAATTTTGCATACACTTCGAACCACGAAAAGCTATCAAAGGACAAGCGCTTGCCGACTTCATAGCTAAAAATACGGCAAATCCAAACGCTAAACCAATCATCCTCTCCCAGGAGGAACATGTGAAGGCGACGCCAGAGAGTGTAGCCAATAACACTTTACCTTGGCTCTTGTACACCGATGGCTAATCTTCGTCTCAAGGATGTGGGGCAGGACTGGTATTGACGCCACCGGACGGAGAACCACTCTGATACGCGTTGGTACTAACCTTCGGCGCCACCAACAACGAGGCAGAGTATGAAGCCTTGTTAACGGGCCTCCGTATAGAAAAAGGTATGGGAATTAATAATTTAAGGATTTGATGTGATTCTGAGCTGGTTGTCAATCGGACAAGAGGAACATACATCGCCAAAGGAGAAAACATGAAGAAGTATGCAGAGGAAGTAAGGCGGCTCATTCAAGACATGCCCCTACTTCCAAATAGAGGCTATCCCTCGGGAAAGTAACCAAGAAGCTGATATCCTCAGCAATTTGCCTTGAGAAATGCCATTTCGACGCCTGTACACTTCATCGAACGCTACCTCTCTTCTGCCATTGAAAACAGGGCAGATTTGATCCACATCCAGGCTCTCAATTCATAGATAACTCGCATAGAGACGTACCTAGAATGTGAGAACCTTCCAGAAGATTCGTTAGAGGCGACTAAAATCCAAAGAATGGCGGGACGATTCAAAATTCTCGATGGATGAGGATTCTCGACGCCTTATCTTCGATGTATAGTCGCTCCTCAAACTGAAAAGATCATGGAAGACCTACACAAAGGAGATGTTAGATGCCAGGAAGGAGCCAGAACCCTGATTCAGAAGGCCTTAAGACAGGGATTCAATTGGCCAACGATGAGTAAAGAAGCGGAAACTTTCGTACAAGCCTGCCCTGCCTGCCAAGTCTTCGCCACAAAAAAATAAGGCCACCAATGGAAATCACACCATTGATGAGTGCTTGGCCATTTGCAATGGGGAATTGATCTCATAGGGCCTCTTCCAAAGTCGACAGGTCAATGAACACATATCGTGATTGTTGCGTCCTGGATGAACTGGGTCGTGGGGACGCGTCTGTTCGTATGGTTGAGTGGGTTTTCGGGCTGTAACCCTTCGTCTGAAAGAGGTTTGTGCCACTGACGAGTGTTCGCCTGAGTCTCGGAAAGTCTGTGTCCCAAAAAGGCGGTTGTATTTCAGGAGGCGTCTGAGTCTCAAAAGGCGGTGGACTGTGCACAAGTTCGGAGGACCGATGCTAGCACGGAGAGGGGGGGTGCTAGCGGAGCCCTCTCCGATGCTTAAGTCACTATAGGGCTAAAAGAGTAATTCTAGAGAGAGAAAATATTTCTAGAGAGAAGTCAGAGCTCAAAATACCAAAGTTGGGCAAATGAGAGGATGTGTGAAAATGGGTGGCCAATGCCTCCTATTTATAGGCTTCCTTGGGACCGGACCCAGTTTTAAAGCGGTTTGATGACGGTTCAAAAGCAAGCAGTAACCGTCATCCATATTGGCAATGCGCGAACTTGACCTCTCTACACGTAACGGTAATCGCGGAAACGGTAATCGCCCGATACCCGCAATGCAATCTGGACCTCGTCGAATTTGGGCAATTCGGCTAGGTCCGGTCCGGACGCGCGTAACACGCTTCCAGACCGTTTTGACCCTTTGGGAGACGTTTTTCAAGTCGAGATGTAATTTTGGCGTATTTACGAGGCCCGAAATATAAATACGAACTCGAATTGGGCACATATCCATCACTTGCCCCCGAGTCAAGTAACGGTTTAAAACTTTTCTTGACTCTATTTTATGTTAGGATATGTGTCCAATTTGAGTTTGACGCTAACATTCCGGTTTTGATTGTTGGTTGGACGTAGGAGTCTTGATTTCGTCCGTCCTTTGATTTTCCGACCGAGTGACTTTATTT
Organism: Clarkia xantiana subsp. parviflora; assembly: GCA_036873135.1. Classification (NCBI taxonomy): domain Eukaryota; kingdom Viridiplantae; phylum Streptophyta; class Magnoliopsida; order Myrtales; family Onagraceae; genus Clarkia; species Clarkia xantiana. Next base: position 5,845,889 of record JAPTYO010000017.1, on the reverse strand, counting down.
CCTGTCATCACGGTTAGTGCAAAAGAGAATGTGCATATATAACATGCAAATATGATTACCATTAGGGACATAAGCTATTAGTAATGCGTCATGCGGACATGTTTTTATCAACGTGCATGCATAAGTAACGATCGTGGCAAGAATGTAACTATGCGATGTTAGAAAGATAATCCGTATACTCCTCAAACGACTTGGCGACTATTAAATCATGAATCGTGCGATATGCAAACATGCATGTAAAATGACGAATTTGATACACGTAATACCAAAACAATCTTGTATGTAGAGATAAGTACTTAGAAGAGGGCGGAGTATACCGTAAGTACTTAGGTGTGAGTGTAGGTGGATTATTCCTTTGATCCTTATCATCAAGGAATCTCTTGGAGTTAGTCATTTGTTGCTTTGATGCCTTAGAGAAATATTTTACCTAAGTGTTGCCGTGTTTGATCCTCGCGGTTCGTCATGTTAGTCCCACCGTTTGCATGATAGCTTCTTGAGATGTTGGTCCTTTTTATTGCACGTACCGACTTTGCTATGCGCGTTGACTTTGGCTTTGCGCGTTGACTTTTGCTACGCGCGTTGACTTTTGCTATGCGCGTTGACTTTGCTATGTGTGTTGGCTTTTGCTACGCGCGTTGACTTTTGCTACGCGCGTTGATTTTGCTATGCGCGTTGGCGCTAATGGTTGAGCATCAGGTATAGACTGTCGGTCATTGCCTCCAAGTATGCTAAAATACTTAGGAAATATTTAAGCGATATCTAATACTTGTTACCATAGATGTCATCGTATGAGCTTTGTCGATGAGCGTCGTAGGTGTGATTAGGAGGCATAGCTACTTGCTGTATGCAATCCATCTTTGTCGACATGTATGTATGTACATGGAAACACTTAGAAAATATTTTCTCATTGTCGACATGCATCCTTGTCGACATGTATGTACGTACATGGGAATACTTAGAAAATATTCTCCCTTTGTCGACATCCATCCTTGTCGACATGTATGTACGTGCATGGAAACACTTAGAAAATATTTTCTTCTTGTCGACATGCATCCTTGTCGACATGTATGTACGTGCATGGAAACACATAGAAAATATTCTCCCCTTGTCGACATGTATGTACGTACATGGAAACACTTAGAAAATATTTTCTTCTTGTCGACATGCATCTTTGTCGACATGTATGTACGTACACTATGTGTGCGTATTTGCCCCCGCACTTGAATCTTTTAACCATCCCTGGCTACGTATGCTATATCCGTATGCTTGATGCGAACGCAGGTTATATGCCAACTCCTGATAATATGTTGACACGTGGTTGTATGTTGACAGTTTGCAATATGCTGACTATCATCCTGAGCAAAGTACTTAGAAAGTATTCCACCATTGTAATCTTGTATGATGCGAGTATGAGCTCGATGTCGTCCGTCATGCAAGGTTAATGTGTTGAAGAGGTTGCCCCCCTTGCGTGATGCTTGTTACTTGTTGCACGAAGACTAATAAGTCTTGTACGTACGTGGTTGTCTCACATGGAGCGTCTGTTGCATAAATGCTTGAATAAGTGTTGGTGCGTGTTTGCGCACTGACTGGGTTGTTGATAGCATTTTCCAGGATATCAGATCTTGCTGTCCTCTTGTCAGAATTAGTCTTCCCACGGCTGTTACCATGAGTAAGTCCACTATCTCCATCTTGATGGGAAAAAGCTTGTCTTTGCAGATAGCTGATGTGTATAGAAATCCATTTGTTGAGAGGAATGTCCATACAAGTGCCCCCGCTACTCTGGAGTCTTTGGACACGGTGGCGGTAAAGGGCTTGTGAGTAAGACGTCTCATTGTATTTTCTTTGAACTTGTTAATTTTTCAAGTTATCGCTGGCTGCAGTTTCTGTTTTTAGCATAATTCTCGAAAGATCCGACGCAGGGGCGCGTTCCTCGAGCGATTCTTAGTTCTTTATGCCGAGCATGACCGTGCTAATTCCTTCTTGTGATAAAGGAAATAGAGTTGAGGGTTGTGCAGTGGTGTCTTCTGCCTCCCGGTCGAGGGACCGTCCCAAGGAGGAGCGCTCCTACTGAGGTAAGTATTTGTTGATTGCTGATTGTCGCCCTTATGTTGAAGAGCTATGTTGTGCTGAATGTTGAAACAATCATTCTTGTCGTGTCTTTTATGTGGATGACGACATTGCATTTGATGTTGACATTATGAACTCTTTGCCATAAGTCCTTAGAGATGATGTTAACTCTTGGTTGTTGTCGGGCTGTCTGCTTCCAGCATGTTGAAACCTTTGTGAATGGGTTGATGTTGATAATTCTTTGTTCATGCCTTTGCTTGCATGATATTTCGTCACCTGGACCTGTTTTCAATAATAATCATGTGATAACTTGTTAGTAATATTTCATACCTTGAGTTATCTATGCTGTCCATATGTTTTGGACTTGTAAGATAGGATATATATCCTTAGATGATGATCATGATGTCCGTAGTTGCGACTGTATGTCGCTCATTGTTAAGTGTTATGATCGCCTCTCTTGGTTAGATTCCAAGGCATGGCGAGATGGGTAGAGCATAGGATGTTGCGACTTGCGCATTGTAGGTTTTTGTTTGGAGAAGACGGTGGCGACACTAATGTGCAACTTCTGCCTGTTCCGCCCAGTTCTGTCAGAGATGATGGCATTCTTTAATCTGTGCTATCTTTTGGATATGTTGAACTCGTTTCTGAGTCTGTTTGCCCCCCGGCTTCTATGTTTGGACACTTGTTGTAGTTGTTCCTTAGTTGTTGCTTACGACTTGTTCGCTTTGAACTACGTCGTTTGAACCTGCTTTATACATAGTAGTTTGCATGATAACTTGTTAGTAATATCGTTATCACTTACTGTGTTTATTGAATGTGGATGACTAGTAACATAGACATAGTCCCCGCAGTCGTGACCGATAGCCACTTCTTGATTGATGAGTTGAGATGCTCTCCTAATTGCTTGCATGATGCATTATGCATATTGCCCTTCTTTCCTGAATAGCTTGCCGCTATATGTGTTGCAACCTGCCAAGTATTTTGCGTATAGCAATATTTCTCAACAAGTAGTGTATTTGAAAGGTGTTATCTTGGCTAAGCAAGATACTAGTTTATACCGTCTCCTAGTTCCACTCTAAGGCGAGGTTGTACAAGACTCGACTTGTAATTTTTATGAGTTTTAAACAGGGTGCGCACCTGCCAGCGTGTATCAACCCGCGTTGGGGAAGCATACGTAAAAGCATTTTAGTATTTGAAAGGTGTTATCTTGGCTAAGCAAGATACTAGTTTATACCATCTCTTAGTTCCACTCTAAGGCGATGTTGTACAAGACTCGATTTGTAAATTTTATGAGTTTTAAACAGGGTGCGCACCTGCCAGCGTGTATCAACCCGCGTTGGGGAAGCATACGTAAAAACATTTTAGTTTTTGAAGAAATATTTTGTGAACCCTAAAAAGCTTGTTGATAAAATATTTGAAAAAATATTTTGGCATTGAATGTGATACACCCAAAAAACCGTGTTGATAAAATATTTGGAAAGGTGTTTGATACATAAAATATTTGATAAAATATTTGACAAAATATTTGGTAAAATATTTGAAAAAATATTTGTGATACATGATTCCTGCGTCCAGGGACCATGTAACACTTTTTGAAAATATGAATTGTGATGCATGCTTTCTGCGTCCAGGAACCATGCAACACGGTTTGAAAATCTGTGGTACGGAATTGTCATCTAACAAGAGGACTTTTGCCGTAAAAAGTGAACCCCTTAAACAGGAATTTATAATATGGGATTGTCGTCTATCAAGAGGACATTCGACATAAAGAGTGAACCCTTTAAACAGGAATTCACACTTGTTATAGTGCGGGGTCATTGTCTAACCAGAGAACTTCCGCCACTTATGGGGTGATCAGTCCCGTATTGTATTTGCCCATCCTGTTATGAATCCAGGGAATGGCTATGAACATGAGGATTTGCCTCTAACCAGAGATGTCACAGCATGTCATTTTTTAGAAGTAAACATGGGGTTTGTCTTTAAAAAAAAAGGATACCTCAACATGCTATTTTGATAGTAGGCCTTGGTGTTAATCCAAGATATTGCTTGTAGTTGACGCCTTTGGAATAGTCGTCATTTTGATAGTAGATCTTGTTGTTAATCCAAGATGTTGCTTGTAGATGACGTCTCTGAATAGTCGTCGTTCTGATAAATAATACGCAGGTTTTCATTGCGGCCTATAAGTTGATTGTGCACATAGCTTGATGGTTTTGTGTTGCCGGCATCTTCTTGAGATAGACGCCTATGTTATGAATGGAGAAATAAACTCCCTGTTGGTGTAGATAATAGATATGTTGGTGTTGTATACCATAAATCCCTCCTTGATCACAATGCTTAGTTTGTATGGTTGAAGTAGATTTTTGTGCATAGGTTACTACTTGGCGTAATTCCTGTGTAGTAATCGTAGTGTAGCATGTACCTACGAGCAGAGTTACTTTTGTCAGATAATCGTAATTTTTATAAGTTTGCAAAAGTATGAAGTCATGAAATTTTCTTTTTAGTTATGCATATAATAATTAAAGTAAAGGAATCTGATACAAGGATTCCTTGTTTGTGTAGGAAACTTCCCTGAGTGCGGATACGATAGGTGTAGATCATGATAGGCATGTATATATGTTAGGTAGAATTGCCGAGCACTTGTCAGCTTGGTGCCCCCCAAGTCGCTTGGCAGTTGTATCGCTGTTTCCTGATTTTTTATATTGTTTCATCTTTTAATAGTGCATGATCTGTCCTTGTGTAATGCCCCCGCCTTGTTTATTATTGCGACACGATTTTTAGTCTTGCGCGTATAAAATGCTTGGAACTTTGTGTTGTTGACGCGAGTAATATGTGCGTAGTTGTTACTTGGCGTTATTCCAAGGTAATATGCGTCATAATAATGTACCTACGAAAGTAGATTTAATCTTTATTAGATATTTAGAGTTCGCACAACGGATTACAAGAAAGCGTCTACTGATCACTTCTTTTGACAAGTACTGAGGCTAATAAGCATGAGTTGTACTTAATCTTAAAAAGATTTAAAATAGATATGCGAAAAAAGAGATAAGGAAGATAAAGGGATTGCTGATGTGTTTGACGTCCTCATAGGTGATTTGTTGGCTAGTTGACTCTGCCACGTGCCACATAGTTTCTCAATGCATCTAGCGTGTTGAGCTCTTCAATCTCCACCTTTGGGGATGAACAAAAGTTGATGTCATGCCCCCAAGTTTTACTTTGCTTGTGTTGTTCTTCAACATCTTTGCCAAGGAAGGTAGTCGTTGGCTCAAGTGGGCGGTGAAGTTTGTTTTCCGGGAGTTTGAGATTTGCTTCTTCTGCCTTCATACTCCAAAGATTGTACAAGTCGTCACAATTGGTTCCATAAGTGACGTTGTTTTTCTGGCGTTTGGCGATAGGTGGATTATCATCCGCCTTTTCTTTTCCCTTGCCTTTTTCTGAAGATTTCACACGAGGCTACCTTTGATGCTTATTGCCATGGTCGATATACTTCTTCATTTTCCCTTCTAAGATCAAGCAGTTTATGTGAAACCTTAGTCCAACACAGCTTTCGGTTTCGTGGCCGTATAGTTCATGATTTTCACACCATTTGCTTTCATCTTTTCCCAATGGTCCCTTGTGGAATTTTGAGGGCTTTTTCCACAGCTTGGTTTCTTTCATTTCTTTCAAGATGACAGATAACGGTGTGTTCAATGGAACACATTTGGCGAGTTTGGACTCTTTGATCCTCTGGTCATCTGACTGGAATGGCCTTTTTTGTTGCGGTTGTCTCTTTTTCCAGGAGACGTGTATCTCCTTTTTAATTATTGCCTTCAAGGTTCTTGTTGTCAATCCTGTGATTGGGGCGTCATCGTCACTAACAGGTTTTTCCCGTCCCTCCTTGTGACAGATGTCAGCATCGTCTTGGCTTGTCCTTGTGGAAGGACCTTCTTTGTGTATTTTGGATGACTTTGCTTGAGTCTTCTTTGGAGGGCTGTCGCCTTGATCGACGAATATCTTTAATTTGCCTTTGAGGACCAAGCTGTTAATGCGGTTACGTAGGCTGACACAGCTGTCCGTTTTGTGGCCGAAGACCTCGTGGTTTTCACACCACTTGTCTTTGTCTTTCCACAGCGGACCTTTTCTGAAATTGTTCAGCTATTTCCACATGTTCGCATCTTTCATCTCTCTCAATATTACGGATAGCGGGGCATTCAAAGGAATGCAGTCAGCGAGGTTTACTTCTTTTGGCTTCTCGAAATCTCCTTGAAAATGTCTTTTTGGCTGAGGCTGCCAATTTCTTCCATGCTGACCGCTTGAGGGCGGTTTTGCTTGATTCTGCTTTGGTGGTTGTTTCCATGCCTCTTTTTGGTGTCGTGCTATCACGTACGGGTTGCATGAGCGTGCAGCTTCGTGCCTTGGCTGTAGGTACTGGAAGGTACCTTCCGTGCATTGCCCCTCTATTCTTTGGTGCCGTGCGTCTTGATTACTTGTGACTCGAGACTTTGTCCCTGTCGTCTCAACTTGTCCGTTGATTGGAGGCAGAGGGGGTGACGGGTTGACACCTTTGTATTGGAAGGCTTCTGGGTCGCATTGTGCGAAGGATGCATTTCTTGTTGGAGTGAAGAAAGCATTGGATGTGGCAACAGGGATGTGGAAGGATCCAAGTTGTCTTCTTATCGGCTTCTGCGAGGTTATGGGCAAGGCGTCGTGGTATGCCACGTGCTCCTTGTCCTTTGATGAGAAATCAATGACATCTTCAAAGGCGGCATCCTTTATGTCAACATGCTCCAAGTTGGTGTCATCGGTCTCGTGCATTGTCTTTATAACGTACACTTCTTGGTTGTATGAATTCTTGCTTTCAGCATCAAAGTCTTGGGCTCCTTGGGAAGGAGTGTATGAATGTGTGGCTTTATATCTTGTATGCTGGAAGGCATTTTCTGCATGTTGGTCCTTGCCTTGGAATGGATGGCCTTGGCGGGTAGTGTCTTGCGACATTTCTCTTGCAGCGTGTTCATGGGCGGTTGGAGGTGGTTGGGCCGCATATCCTTGATTTTTCAGTGACTTGCGGAATGCGAGTAAGTCTTCCAGCGCAGTTATCATTGCTGGAGTAACTGAAGGCATCGGGTTTGCTCCCGTTTTTTGTTGTTTGCCTTGGGGCATTTCTGACTGAAATTCCTCATCATCATGTATCTCTGGCTCAAAACCAGGTGGGGGTGGACGATGCTCGTCACTTGGCTCTTGGTGGTTGTGCTGTGCATTGGGCACATCCTCGGTTGGCATGGATAAAACTACGGAAGTAGCTCTCGGTATGTAGGAAGGCCTCGGCTGGCTTCCGGTTGGTTTCTGACCCCTTGCCGGAGACGTCTTAGGATGTCCAGGCCTTTTCCTTGCATTTATCGCGTTAACCTCTTCGGGAGGGTTGCGATCACTCGTCATGTCTTTGCGGTATGGTAGCTTTTTGTTCGAATCACGGAGAGGGCGCCATGTTGCGTCCTGGATGAACTGGCTCGTGGGGACGCGTCTGTTCGTATGGTTGAGCGGGTTTTCGGGCTGTAACCCTTCGTCTGAAAGAGGTTTGTGCCACTGACGAGTGTTCGCCTAAGTCTCGGAAAGTATGTGTCCCAAAAAGGCGGTTGTGTCTCAGGAGGCGTCTGAGTCTCAAAAGGCGGTGGACTGTGCACAAGTTCGGATGACTGGGGCGTCGATTCCTGCACAAAGGACCGATGCTAGCACGGAGAGGGGGGGGGTGGTGCCAGCGGAGCCCTCTCCGATGCTTAAGTCACTATAGGGCTAAAAGAGTAATTCTAGAGAGAGAAAATATTTCTATAGAGAAGTCAGAGCTCAAAATACCAAAGTTGGGCAAATGAGAGGATGTGTGAAAATGGGTGGCCAAGGCCTCCTATTTATAGGCTTCCTTGGGACCGGACCCGGTTTTAAAGCAGTTTGATGACGGTTCAAAATTAAGCGGTAACCGTCATCCATATTGGCAATGCGCGAACTTGACTTCTCTACACGTAACGGTAATCGCGGAAACGGTAATCGCCCGATACCCGCAATGCAATCTGGACCTCGTCGAATTTGGGCAATTCGGCGAGGTCCGGGTTGCAAATGCAATCCGGACCTCCGAGTTGCAATGCAATCCGGAGGTCCGGTCCGGACGCGCGTAACGCGCTTCCGGACCGTTTTGACCCTTTGGGAAACGTTTTTCAAGTCGAGATGTAATTTTGGCGTGTTTACGAGGCCCGAAATATAAATACGAACTCGAATTGGGCACATATCCATCAGTGATCGCCATCAACTATTTCTCAAAATGTATAGAAGCAAGAGCCCTGGTATCAACGACTACATTCCAAATGATCAAGTTCATTCGTGAACAAATCTGCTGCCGATATGGGGTTCAAAAAATCCTCATCAGTGATCACCGTCCCCAATTTGCTAGCGACGAACTTGCCGACTTTTGCGATGATATGCTTATTAAGCATCTTTTTGGCTCGGTCCATCATGAACAAACTAATAGACAAGTAGAGGCGGCCAATAAGACGATTCTCAACGGATTGAAAAAGAGGGTGGCGACTTTAAAGGAGAAAAAGTTAGAAGTGCTAGACCAAGTACTTTGGGCTTTCAGAATCCCCCCAAGAGAGCAACGGGCAAAACCCCTTTCAGCATGGTCTATGGATCGAAAGCCGTATCACCAATAGAGGTGGCAAATATTTCTCAAAGAGTCGCCGCTTATGAGGCCGGTCAAAATAAGGAGCAAAGAAAAATCTACCTAGATCTGGTTGACGAAAAAAGATGGGCTTCGGAAGAAACTCATGGAAGAATGAAGCTCGCTACTGATAGGTACTTCAACCGGAAAGTACGACGTCGTGATTTCTTCCAAAAGAGAAAAGGTACTGTGAAGAAACGAATTTCTATCAACTGATCAAAGGGGGAAGATGGTGCAAACCTTATATCATTATTGATATACCATGTCCTAATGCCTACAAGTTAGAAAATCCTCAAGTGAAACACCTTAATATGACTTTTAATGTCGAGCACCTCAAGAAATACTACGCCTAAAATCCTTTTGCAATTTAACATTACAATAGAGTGATAAATAAAGATGCAATTTCCTTCATTTCGTCTATATCGTAGAACTCCTCGACTCTTGATAGTCGCCATCTACAAAGGAGTTCGTTCATAAAACCAACTCCTCGACAATATATAGTTAGCGACGAGCAAGAAGCTCAGTCATAATACTGACTCCTCGACTTCCGATAGTCGCCTTCTACAAAGGAGTTCGGTCATAAAACTGACTCATCGACTCCGTATAGTCGGAAACTACCAATGAGCTCAGTCATAATACTGACTCCTTGACTTCCGATAGTCGCCATCTACATAGGAGCTCGGTCATAAAATCGACTCGTCGACTCTATATAGTCGGCGACGACCAAGGAGCTCAGTCATAATACTGACTCATCGACTTCCGATAGTCGCCATCTGCAAAGGAGGTCGGTCATAAAACGTACTCCTCGACTCCATATAGTCGGCGACGACCAAAGAGCTCAGTCATGATACTGACTCCTCGATTTCCGATAGTCGCCATCTACAAATGAGTTCAATCATATAACCGAATCCTCGACTCCATATAGTAGGCGACGACCAAGGAGCTCAGTCATAATACTGACTCCAGGACTTCTTATAGTCGCCATCTACAAAGGAGTTCAGTCATAAAACTGACTCCTCGACTCCCTATAGTCGGCGACGACCAACGATCTCAGTCATAATACCAACTCCTCGACTTCCGATAGTCGCCATCTACAAAGGGGTTCGGTCATAAAACCGACTCCTCGACTTTCACTAGTCGCCAACCATAGAGAAAACAAAGTAATAAAATTAGCTCCCTATCATAAGAGGTAACTCGACACAACCCCCTTCACTTATTAAAATAAGGTCAACGACTTGTGCCTCGGGGGAAAATGTCAGGTTGTTAATCAAGGTAATACAAGGTCATCACATTACATGTCGGGACACTATAAGACGGGATTCCAAAATATGATTCGATGACTATTCATTTCTAAAATAAAGACACAGAGATAAATAGTCAACACGTGCCTTTTGGGAGACACCGACAACACAAACGACACCAGAAGAATGGACACAAGTCTCAACAAAGGCTCCCTGCCTTAAAAGTTTGAGGCAAGTCGACTACCAAACCATATTGAGAAAACCCTTTCTCTTAAGAAATGGGATCCAGGTGGTGACTTACTCACCGCCATTCCCCCTGAGCAAACCTCTCTTCCAAGGTAAATATGACGTGGCGACCTTCTCGCCGCTACTCCCCCTGAGAAAACCTCCATTCCAAGGTAAAGATGATGTGGCGACTTGCTGGTCACCTACCCTGAAGAAACCTCCATCCCTAAGGAATGATGATGTGGCCACCTACTTGTCACCTGCTGACTAGCCACCGTCTCCCTCGGCCAATCAGAAAAGGCGGCCTCCGCCACCAAACAACTAATCGGGATGAAGCTACCGCCACATAAATCGGTAAAACTTCCCTATATATACCTTTGATTATTTTCATTATTAAAATATTCTCATATACTTTATCAAGTATTATACTCTCATATTCCATTACTGACTTAAGCTTCGGAGTGGATCCTTACCTCCTGTTCAAGTTAACGCCACTTAAAGCTCCACAAAGGAAACTAAGTACCCCTCGAGGTCAAGATAGACACCTAAGATAGCAAGGCAAGGAGACATCCTGAAGTTCATTCCCGAAAGCTAGGGCCACAGAACTTTGATCCCAACACCACCTTGTTAAAGTACCTTCAACGTAGAGACTTTGTATGTACTTTTTCCCTTGCTACCATAGTCTTCTCCTTCATTCACCGTGCTTCCCATGTCCAGTGGTTGACCGGCCACAATAAAATTCCGGTGATACGCCAAAGTCAGGTTAAATGGAAATCTGCTTGACACGCTGCTAACTATGTGTATTCTTTTTATGTCTGATCTGTTCGTCTACCTAGGTTTGAATAGCTTACTTTGGCGGCTTAAGGCCGGCTCAACTGCACCATTAATTTACATACGTTATGTACATCTACGTAAGAGAATCTACATGGTCAGACCTTCCTAGATACACTGTTTAATCATATTGGCTTGCAGGTTGTGAAATCTTGTAGTCTCTATTTTTATCGGTAAACAACATCTTTCAGTTGAAGACGGAAATGTATTATATCTAACGTTTTCTCTTCGTTTTTTTTAGTGTTTTTGTAGCGACGCCCATCACCAAACCAAGTTTCAGACTAACAACCGATATGGCAAATATAAAAGGCTGTCAAGATAGAAATGTATTATAACTGTAAAAGTACGAAATATGTTATGTCAACATACACTTGAACTGAAAAGTTGTTATTCAGTAGTTTATTGTAAAGACAATTTGTAAAATGCATTACGAATGTATGAATACATATTTTTGTTACATCAGATGTTGTCCAACATACGGAAACTTGCATGCATATGCTAATTCATTCAATTTGACTTGAACCCAACCGATTTTAAATGTGTTTGTCGTAGCTGTATTTCGCATGTCAGCAAGTGGTTATTTGCAATTGAAACGTGTGGTGGTGAAGTTAACATTCAGGATTGACCAACATTACAGTGAAGGCATTATATAGAAGCTCATTTTTACATGCAGAAACTGTTGGCATTTGGTGATTGGGCCGCCATAATAGGAGCCCTTTAATATAAGACCAATGGTTAAGGTAATTGGTTTATGTCACATTAGGGAGTTTGGGCTAGGCCTAAAATCCCAATTGACTTTAGAGACCCAAAATTGGGCTTCCCCAATACCTAGGCCGGACGAACTAGTGATAGTTAAGGAGGTGGGATTTATCCCACCTCCACTATAAATAGGGGTTGTCAAGGATTTATTAGAGGATAATCACTCTCTTATCCTAAGGGTTGAGACCAAAGAAATCATTTCCCCTCTCCACACTAGTTCGGCTGAACCCTTAGGGTTCTTGGTGCCAAATTTCCTTGAGCAATTTAACCTAGAGATCCGTCCCTGCTAGGAATCGACAAGAGGCTTTGCTGTGGAGACCATTCCGTGTAGGTGATTCCTTAATAAGAATCCTTACAGGAGCCGTCTGGCGGATCAGAATTCCCCTTGAAGATATTGGGACTACAGGAAAGCAATTACTGGCATGTGCCTCTAGTTTGCTGTATAATTAGATTACTTGGCATGTACACGTGTTTTTTTCCTGTAGTATTTATCCCCTAAATACAACAGTGGTATCAGAGCCCGTGTTAGGGAGTTTATGATTTTTGGTAAATTTATTTTATTGAGTTTTTAGTAAAACTGATAATCATGAAATTGAGTGTTTTCGGTAAAACTGATGTTCATGATCTTCAAGAAAACCGTGACTTTTATCAAAATCAAACATTGGATTTATGATCTTAGTAAAATTTGATCATCAAAGTTGACAACTAGCCCTAATTTTAATGTTTCGGCCGAACCACCTACGGTTTACAAAGTGAAATTTTTAATTTCTTAGTCTCCAAGTAACCTAGGGTTTTCGGCCAAACCGAAATTTTAAATAAAATTTTAATTGTTGGCCGAGTTTTACTTAGTGTAATGGGTCACAATTAGGGCTAGATTCACATGATAATTGTGGATTGAAACTATCAATATATTTTAGCACAATATTAGGGATACTGATAATATTGATAGATATCAGTTTCCTAAAAGATTGAGAAATTATATTGTTGATAGATTTATATCCCTAATATATAATCTTGACAATCAATATATATATTGTTGATAGATTTATATCTCAAATATAGAATTTTTACAATATATATATATATGTGTGTGTGTGTGTGTGTGTGTGAGTGTGCCGAAATTGATATATATATTGTGAAAACATTGGAAATTATATTTATAGTTAATATTACTTGGTGTCTAAGTTAAGTTTTTAATGGATTTTAAAACCCTACTAAGCCCACAAGTATTGTTTTGGTCGGACCCGTCCAATTTTGCACATCCGGGTCGGGTCAACTGACCCGGAAAACCTAAAGGAATCCGAACCGGTTCAACCGAACCGGGTCGGATTTCACTGGTCAACCGGAGCGGGTCAACCAATTCGGGTTTTCTCAATCGGTCTGACCCACCCGGGTCGGGTCGGACCGGGTAACTAATGGGTCGAACTAAACCGACCTGGTTTTTGTGAAAGGCCGAACCGAAGTGAATTCCTATTGAACCGAACTGGTCGGACTGGTTTTCACCGAACCGGAGCGGTCAGACCAAATTGACATGAACCAGACCGTTCTGGTCGGAACAACCTGAGTCAACTGAAAATATGATGGTCAATTTTAAAATCCAAATTTTTTCGAATTACCTACATAGCACGAATCAATTTGAAATTTTCACATTTTAGTAAAACCTGATACCTATTGTCGATTATGGGGATGGATCTCGGAAATGCATGATTTTGGGACTGAATCATTTAGTAGGCTTAATTGCAATTTCGTATTTAATTGATATTATTGCTTGTTTAGACATGCGTCTTGACTATGTCAATCTAGCTGGATATTGCATGTTGTGGGCAGAGCCTTGGTTTTCAATGAATGAGTTGCGCACTAGGATAGACATGTTGTGATGGTTGTTATTGCCTAGAATCCATGTCTAGAAGTTCGCATGATTGATAATAAGCATGAATTGAAAAGTCAGCCCCAAATTTTTTAAAATAAAAAATCAGTCGCCAAAATGCATGTTTGTTGTGGAGTGATCAGGCATGATGTGCATGAATGTAAAGGATGTAGCCGTATATGATAATTTACTTGGGTAGTAGAATTATATATACTAGCATGAGTTCCTCGGAACATTAGACGCGTGACGCGTATGCGTGATAATTGGTGTGTTTCTTCGGTGTGGCTGCGTATGGCAATTTTCTTGTGTAGTAGAATTGTATATGCATGCATGAATTCCTCGAAACGTTTTCAAAATGGCATTGGGAAAGTCAAGATCGGGTGTATGTTCATATTCCCCGTTCCGGTGAGAGCGATCAAACCGTTTTAAAAGACTGATCTGTGCATTTGCTCCCCCCATCGTAGATGGTTCAGCCTATTAGAAAGGAGATGTCAGTAATGTGAACTCTTCACGGCCTCCATCCATTTTTTTACTGGTGGTCGGGCTGGCTAGATGTCTGAGGAATCATTGCTTGTAGCCTTCTATCTCATAGATATCCTAAGTATGCAATTCTTTTTCAAAATATTGTTGTCTCCCTGATTTTCGCTTAATTGTCAATGTGTGAATGGCTGATAGAGTGCATATCTACATTCTTAGCAATCTTGATGATATGATTAATGAAAGAGTATGTGTTAAATTCCTCTTTGCTGCGATTCCGAATGCTAATAGGACACCTACGGATGAATGTGGTAGTTTGTTTCCCAATAATGGGAGTATGTTCTTTGATGATCTGAAAGCGTTTGTGGTGATACCTTCAACCTTGGAAAAAGGGGTTGAAGAAGACTTCAATTGCAACCATACATCATTACAACTTTGGTGTTTCATTTGCATCTACTTCGGTGGAAGCAAGGTCGCTGAGGCTAGAAATTTTTTAGTTGAGTATGATGGTCTTCTCTCCATGGATGCTGGTGTTAAAGCCGCTCGAGACCTTCAGAATGAAAGGTCAACATGAAGGAAAACATTTCTCATATAAAAGAGGTATCCCCTTTCATGGTTGTCTGACGATGATGGGGCTCATTTACAATGAGTCTATTCAAGTGCAGTAACCAAGGAAAAAGGGAAACCAACTTCATGAATCACCACAGGACATTGAGGGAAGTCAAACATGATTTCCATATTTCAAGGAGAGAACCGGACAACAGAGGTCCTATACGAATATCCGGTGGGACAAACACCGTAGATAAAGTGCGTCTCTAGTACGCCTCGTATGAAGTGTTTGAATGATTTAATGCTAAAAATAAATTTTCATTGGATATATATAACCGTTTCGGTTTATATAATACTCATAAAACTTCTCATTGAGAAATGTGAAAGGAGCAAAGGGTGAGAACCTATTGCACGAACTAAGGTGGTCAAAATCTCGGACATTGAGTATGCAATGAAATTGATTGTCCGTTCAAATGGCGATCTGGATATCGCCTCTAACGAATTATATTGGCAGAGCATCATAATCACACACTTCCAGGACATGGTCAGTATCATGATATCGCTTAATCAACTTTCGATCTCCTTCGAGGATGATATGTAGTTGACTGTAAATAATTTTGTGAACCTAGTTCATACAAAATCGGTTTCACGAAACCATATGAGCTCTAAATTGGTAAAGAGATGGATCTTACCAAGCTGCAACCCTACGGGTGGCGCAGCACACACGTATCAAACGAAAGCCGATTCAGCTAATTGGAACCTAGAGGACTGAAAAGTATCTTTAACGATACTACGAACTCTAGGGGACACGGTGTTAAGGACAACTCTAAAAAATGGTAGCGTGGTCGAACATGAGACGTTACGTTCCTTGAGGACGAATTTTCGACACTTGATAACATCAAAACCAATGAAGTCTTAATTGAACTAGAACAGGATGATGATGTTCAAGTCCCACTTACTTCGACTGGGAGATTTGAGGCGGCAACACCAGTGAACGACATGGTAAATGAGAATGGAGACATTTTCATAATAAATCTAGTGGGAGGAGTCAATCCAACCACGCAGATCACTGTTGCTGCAGGTGCGAATCAATTGGAACATGATCATCACACTGCTAAATCGTTGGATGAGAATCCTATAATTCCTCAGAAACCTCCAAGAAACGGTGGGAATGGTACAACCACCTTGGTTCCTGGTCCTAGCAACCATGAAATTAATCTCGGCGGTAGAAACCAGAGACCAAGAGGTCGTCCAAGAAAAGCTTTAGGAGAAGGTTCAAGCAGCGCTTTTGTTCCCAGTGGGAGTATTGTTCCGAGTGGGAGCATTGTTCCCAGTGGGAGTGTAGTTCAATATCAAGTTGGGAATAATAAGCCTATATGTAGTCAAAGGCACTGAACTTCTCATAAGAAGTATCCCATCGAAAGAGGTGAATTGTTCACCCCGACTTCGGTTGATGAACCAGTAACGGTTAAACAAGCGTTGGATGGACCTCAATCAGAGGAATGGAGGAAAGCAATGGAGGAATAGATCGCCTCTATGAAAGACAATTTGATATGGTTGTTAGTTAATTTGCATGCTAACCGCAGAGCAATAGGGGCTAAGTGGGTTCTGAAATTGAAACTCACTGCTGATGGAAACGTTGAGCGTTACAAAGCTCAATTAGTCGCGAAAGGATATACCCAACTTCACGGAGTGGACTTTAATGAGACGTACTCACCGACTGTGCATTACACCACAGTTCGGGCCATCCTGGCCTTGGTTGCATGCATCGATCTGGAGCTGCACCAAATGAATGTTAAGACCACGTTCCTCCACGGAAACATGGAGGAAGAGATCTATATGGAGCAATAGGAGGGTTTCATTACCCCTGGAAACAAACTTAAAGTTTGTAAACTCCAAGGATCGATCAATGGTCTTAAAAAATCATCTCGGTAATGGTATCGCAGGTTCCACGAGGAAATCGTTGGCAATGGATTCATGAATCTTCACGAGGATCCATGCGTGTACACTAAGACCTCTGGGTCAAAGTACGTTATCTTGACGTTGTACGTCGATGATATACTTATTGCCGCGAATGATGTGAGTTACATGAATGAATCAAAGTCCTGGCTGGCATCTGTATTTGAGATGAAAGACATGGGAGAAGCCACGTACATCCTAGGCATTAAGATTGCTAGGGATCGGGCTGCTCGGAAACTATGCCTTTCCCAACAAGCCTATATCAAAAAATTATTGAGAAGGTTTAATCTCCAAGATGCTAAACCCGTAGATATGCCGGTAGTGTTTGGGTGTACGTTGTCAAAGCCTAAGGAACCAAATGACTAGGCGGAGCGTGAACAGATAAAGAGTGCAAGGTACCTCTGTATGGTTTGTAGTCTGATGTACGTCATGCAATCCACTCGTCATAATATCTATTACACTGTGCGCTTAGTAGCGCGTTTTCAATCAGACCCTGGATATCAACATTTACGAGCCGTTAAACGAATTATTCGATACCTAAAAGGTACTTCCGACTACGGACTGTGCTATGGGGGTAATAAATTATAACTGCCCTGCTTGATGTCGAGGACGGGAGTAAGCATGTGAGGATTTACTCTTACAGTCAAGCAACGATATCAGCGGTTAAGAATCTAACTATAGTAGGACGAAACACATTGATGTTAAATATAATTATGCGAAGAGTATGGTAGAAGACAAATTGATCCCATTAGAATACTTATCCTCTGAGAATATGGTTGCAGACCCATTGACTAAACCACTACGCAGGGAAGTTTTCGAAAAGCATGTCAAAATGCTTGGACTGCGTAGGGTTTAGGAGGATAGTATTTTGTCAAACAACATTTTTTACTTTGGAATTTTCCAATTTGAAAGGATGGATTGTAATTTGAGTTTATGATCTTACAAAGTCATAATGTTTGAATTACATCGGATTTTACAGTCTATAAACTAGTCGTTGGAGTGTAAACCTACTATTGGATATGGGCCTTATAATTAGGCCATAGTCGATTATAATTCGAAACTTGGAAAAACGGACACCCGAGGCCCAACACTTAGACCCGAAATCACCCCGAGTGGTGAAATCCACTCGGGAAAAACCTGAGTGGAAAAACAACTCGGAGGTAACCCGAGCAAGACCCCTTGCTCGGGAGACCCGAGCAAGGCATTAGGGGTACCCCCCCCCCCTTCACCCGGACGAGTTTTACTCGTCCGTACCCCTAACCCCGGAAGATATTTCGCCCGGGGCTCGCCCTTGGAGGCCATTCTCAGACACTTAACCATATTAAGCTCACCTACGGTCGAACCGAGGTCAAATAGATCATATTTACAGTCATCACCGATTTATATTACAACACTGCCACAACCGGGCCAGAAAAGCACTAGAACCGGGGCGGTTCAATATGAACTCTATAAATAGAGCTCTCATCCCATCATTTGAAGGTAATCAACCTTTCTCTAAGCTCAATTTATCTCTCTAAGCCCATACTCATTTAAGCATCAGAGTGAGCTTACCGGGAACCCCCCGGTGCCCATTTGCAGGTACCCGAGAGGAAAGGAGCGGGAATCCGAAGGAAGAAAGCCCACGAAGAGCGGGAATACGAAGAAAGAAAGCCCACGAAGAGACCCCTGTGCAAACATTGGCTCTGTCTGCTGGATTCGAGCAACAAGTATGTAACCTATTACATGTGCTCGATGACAACAAACAAAAGGGAGTAGTAGCCAGGTACTAACTATGGGTCTCTAGGATCCTAGCATCCGGGGGCAACAACCAAAGGATGCTAAGCAAATGTCGTCCAATGGAGAACAACACTCCTTAGATAACACTCCATTAAGCTCCAAGGCACCACAGTTGGTAGTCATTCAACAACTACCTCCCTAACCCCTAATGAAAGACAAACCCCCAGTGGGGACAACAATCAAACACCCAAGAACAGGCCAGAAGGCCAAAGAAGTGGCTATAACAAAAATGCACCCATGGCAACTCTTCCAGAGTACACCAATAGGGGCAAGATGAGGAGGGAGCAGAACAACAACCACTCCACAAGGATGAGCACCATTCGCCCATCCCTTCATGAATGCACCTAGAGTAACTCTTCCAGAGCACATCAATCGGGGCAACTGGAGGTGACCACTGAACAACAGCCACTCTATGAAGGATATTGCAACACTAAGGAGGAAGAGATAAGCAATAACTCCAATTCTAGAAGGATATGGTATTCGTAAGAGCAACCACATACACTGATAGCAGGGAGATTGCATACCCCCCCCCCCCCCCCCCCACCATGAGCAAAATGATAACCCCAAACAAGGAGGGCCACTACAACCAGCAGGGCCTATCTCGCCTACTTTGAGAGAACTTCATTCAAGGGATTCTAATACGATATGCATTTCCATGGAAAACAATATGGAATACCATCATATGTAATCCCATCTTATAATATACCCATGCACAGCATTTACACTCACGAGACGCCCACCCTCCCAAGATATACCTAAGGAGCTACGCCGGTCACATCAAGTTTTATGTCAACTATAGACATCTTGTTGGCTAATAAAAACACAATGAGGGTTCGTTAAGCACCACCAACAATGAAATTATTATGCCCCCACAGGGGCGAGACAACACGCTGCGAAAGCAGGGAATACCCCTTCAACCCAGCCTGCAAGGCAAACACCTCCATCTCCTCATACCCAACACAATACTCATTTTTGAGCCAAAAGCCACTTCTACATCAAAGAAGGAGCAGCACTAAATGAGAGGGCAGCACCAAACCTATTCTCATCACAAGGGTCATCAATAACTCCAACGTTAAAAGGATATTGGATTTGCAAAACCAACTTCCTACACATAAGGGTAAGGACATTACTAGTAGTGCTAGAGATATTGCACCCCCACATCCACCTCGACCACGTACCAAAAGGCTTTCCCAACCATAAGGTACATGAGGAAAAAACCATTTGTTATCAAGGAGATTGTGATAACAACGCTCTAAGCGTCAATATCGAGAAGTAGACAATGCTGTAATTGAGAAATGAACAAGGAAAAAGGAGTCCATCCGAACATCCTGTCGAAACTTGAGGAATTCCAGTGAAAGGCCATAACAACAGCCCATACACCAAGAGTATGGGATTATAAGCTGCCTTCAAATCCCTCGAATGTGAAGTTAAAGAACCATACTTAAGAACCCTCCGCAATGTCAGCATACCACCCTGAAAGGCAGAATGAATATCGTTGGGGCCAAATATTGTGAAAGGATGCAACCATCACACCATGTGGAGGTATCACACCAACAGATGTCCAGTGCTTCGCATGGGTATTGAGGACACATTGAACACAGGAGCTCTGTGGGAGAACGGGAATATCAAGGCTTATAGCAACCCCTACATTTGGTGCACCTCCATCAATGGCATAGCACTTGGGTGATGATAAAAGTCACTTCCACCGTCCCATCAGAAAAATGTGGGGACACCGAAAACATTTCTTGAAGAATAAAAAAAGGAACTTAGCATCATTAGAGCAACTAGTGCACGTTCTCTTAATTTCCAGGAATGCAGGAAAATGCACTCTATTCGACAAACACGAGTTATGGTGTCGTTATTAAACCTAAGGTGTCAGGTGTTGGATATGATTCGAGGCAACCTTACAAGGGTCGAAAATATTGAAGTCGGGACCCTCAAAAGTCAAGTCAACGACTAGTCATATTTGAATTGGGAATCCAAAGACAAATAGTCGACACCAATATAAAAGGAAGTCGACTCTTAAGACAATAGTCGAAGAAGGGCGACAGGGCACTCTAAGATTCTCCTTCCTAAAGTATGAATTGAGCCGACAACCAAGTACTATCAGAAAACCTTTCCTCCTAAGGAAAATGACAGATGACAACATGCTCGCCTCCTCCTGACTCAAGGAGACCCTTCCCTTTAAGGAAGGAGTGCCAGCTGCAACCTGCTTGCCGACTTTCTGACCCGAGGAAACCTTCCTCTCAAGGTAAAACTGATATTGCAACCTGCTTGTCACCTGGTTAAAGAAACCTTCAACACTAAGGAACGAGGAGGTGGCGACCTGCTTGTCACCTACTGACACATCACCGTCCCCCTCCACCAATCCGAGAAAGGCAGCCACCGCCACTGAGCAGCCAGTCAAAGCATAAAGCTTGCCGCCATATTAAAGTCGGTATTGTCCCCCTATAAATAGGGGAACACTTTCATTATTTTGATATCTATATTCACATACTTTTATAGTATTCTCTCAAATTCCATTACTGACTTAAGCTTCGGAGGGAATCAGGGGCAAATCCCCACTCCTTTTCAGGTCCTCGCCTACCAAAGCACCCTAAAGGAAACTAAGTGCCCCTCGAGGTCGAGATAGACACCTAAAGGAGTTAGCTAGCGGCAAGACCTTGAAGTCCATTACCAGAAGCTTCAGACCACGTCATTTTGATCCCAACATCGGGGATGT
Organism: Clarkia xantiana subsp. parviflora; assembly: GCA_036873135.1. Classification (NCBI taxonomy): domain Eukaryota; kingdom Viridiplantae; phylum Streptophyta; class Magnoliopsida; order Myrtales; family Onagraceae; genus Clarkia; species Clarkia xantiana. Next base: position 5,824,734 of record JAPTYO010000017.1, on the reverse strand, counting down.
AACATTCTACTCGAAGACTGGAATAAGCTAAACAATTGTGGCACCCATCGAGAGGTAACAACAACCATCATAAACTAAGTGCAAATAGCACAAGTCGCACAAGATGGGAGGCACTGCACTGAGCCGACACCTATGAAGAGTCAAATGAAGAAACCTTGAAGACAAATCATGTAAAGAAAATCAAAATTGCACTCACCCAAAGGCAATAAACTCCCCACCAATTCTAAAGGATGCATATAGGAAAGACATGCTCAAGGAGCACAAAAGAGTAAGGAGACCGAGCAGCTTGGGGGGCACCAAATGAACAAGTGTTCGACAGCTAACTGAGAAATTAAAGAATGAGCCTTCACGGGCTAAACAAGAACAAATGATGCAACTGCCAAACAACTAGGGGGCACCATATGAGCTAGTGCTTGACACTACCTCCGGAAAATAGAGGATCATGCGAATACGCGGCATAATTCCTTCCAAAGGAAACTACAACAAGAGGAATCGACACAAACCACTACATGGATTCGCTCCTATGTGGGAGGCAACAATGATCGCTCTCATAAGACAATCTCCACAACTTGTAAGTTCTACAATAAATAATTTAATGCTAATACAGACTTTGGTGTTCCATTACAGAGATATGGAAGAAACACACCACTACTTGCAAAACATATGAGAGAGGTGTTGTTCATAGGAGGAGCCCTATATGATAGCATCCATACCAGCAATCAACACATACCTCCTACAAGATGGGGAGATATCAACAAACACATTTTGTGAAGAACACTAGAAGAAGTTTTATACTTGAAAAAGGAAACCCCTCCAAGTATAAACCTCAGAAAATGGGAGAAGAGTATCCAATTTTATTTTCTATATTTATTACTACACGAAGGAGATCCACGGACTCCGCTTTTCTTTGATCAATATAAATACTTTGTAAGCTAATGAAATGAATTTCTTTCAGTGCATACAAAGAAAGGAAAAGAGGGACACTCTATTACTCGTATAAGAGAAAATTTCGTTATCTTATACAAAGAAGATGGGACGTACGACTCACAAGTATGAGCAACCCAATCATCTGATAAAGGGATATAAGACCCAAAGGGCCACCCTAGCACATAATGATATGGGAACATAAGACCAACATGGCAACCCAATCATTTGATAAAGGGATATAAGACCTAAAGGGCCACCCTAGCACATAATGATATGAGAACATAAGACCTACAGGGCAACCCAATCATCTGATAAAGGGATATAAGACCCAAGGGGCCACCCTAGCACATAATGATATGGGAACATAAGACCCACAGGGCAACCTAATCATCTGATAAAGGAATATAAGACCCAAAGGGCCACCCTAGCACATAATGATATGGGAACATAAGACCCACAGGGTAACCCAATCATCTGATAAAGGGATATGAGACCCTAAGGGCCACCCTAGCAGATAATGATATGGGAACATAAGACCCACAGGGTAACCCAATCATCCAACAATAGAGAGACGTAAGACCCACATGGCAACTCTACCAAAACAATGATATGGGAATATAAGACCCACAGAACCCAATCATCAACTATAGGGACGTAAGACCCAATGGGCAACCCTTACTCATAAAAATATGGGACATAAGACTAACATAGATGAGCAACCTAATCATCAACCATAGGGACGTAAGACCCAATTGGCAACCCTTACTCATAAAAAGATGGGACATAAGACTCACATAGATGAGCATCCCAATCATCAACTATAGGGACGTAAAGACCCAATGGGCAACCCTTACTCATAATGACATGGTAACTTAAGACTTACATAGAGGAACAACTCAATCATCCATTAAAGGGACGTAAGTCCTCCAATCAAAGGGCAACCCTTCCAACAAGATATGGAGTGTAAGTCCCCCAATCAAAGGGAAACCCTTTCAACAAGATATGGAGTGTACGTTCCTCAATCAAAGGGCAACCCTCCCTACAAGATATGGAGTGTAAGTCCCCCAATCAAAGGGCGGCCCTCCAAACAAGATATGGAGTGTAAGTGCCCCAATCAAATGGCAACCCTTCCAACAAGATATGGAGTGTAAGTCCCCCAATCAAAGGACAATCATATTAAAGGCTATTCTAAAGCAACAACCAACAACTCAAAGGAACAAGATGCTACTACAAGATAGGTGCTTACACATAAAAATACAACAAGGGCCCACCAGACATCAATGATGCATTGCTACCATCAAAAATAGAGGCCGACTAAGTTACACCCTCAATAATCACCCCTCCATCACCAACGCCTTTGGACAATGTATCCATGCCGCCCTTAACACCAATAAATACCGCATCCTCCACAATAATGAGTTCAAGAGGAATATCCCTACTTGGAAAAAGGAGTATTAGAGTCAATGTTAAACCCCACTACCCTTCATACCTCGAAAACGCACCCTATCTTGGAAAAACCAAATAGAGGGCACAAATCAAAATCCTCCACGTAGAGGCAGAAAAATACGTCATATCTTGGAAAAACTAACTGTTGGCCTCAACAGTGGCTGTCATGTCCATATATCTCAAAGGAGGATACTATCCCCCTATACCTCAATAGTGTCCATCATGTCCATATATCTCAAAGGAGGATTCCATCCCCCAATACCTCAACAGTGGCTATCATGTCCATATATATCAAAGGAGGATACCATCCCCCTATACCTCAACAGTGGCTACCATGTCAATGTCTCTGAAAAGAGGGAATTATCCCCCTATACCTCAACAGTGGCTATCATGTCCATATATCTCAAAGGAGGGTACCATACCCCTATACCTCAACAATTGCTATCATGTCAACACATCTCAAAGGAGGGTACCATGCCCTTATATCGCAAATATGGCTATCAAAGGTTCAACATAAATAAAAAAACTGTACACCTTATCTTCTCATCAAAGGGCTTGTACCGTTAATTCAACTATACTCGGCATTGCCGAGCATCAGGCTCCATCACCATGAAGACATCTTCCTTATTCCACGAAGTTCAACAACCGCAACATAAAAGGTCAAGGAGACAAACTAAAGATAATTGGACGCTTATCCGACCATCATAGAGTCAAGCAAAGGATAAAGTCATTACTTCACTCGGGGGCAAGGCGGGATACTCGTATGATTAAGCAGAGAACATTCGTCATTCAAAGAGAAAGTAGTTCCAAGGAGAATTTGATAGTAGCACCCATTGTCAAAGATAAAAATCCTCAACACTAGAACTGAGCGCAGCAAAATGACAACTTCAAAACCACCACCCGCACGCGAGGTTAGAGCAAACCTTTCTAAATACCAAACCCCCCATATTCAAAATCCAAGCCATTCCTAGTCAAACCAACTGGGGATCACCCGCAACCTACCTCACAAGCAAGTAAGGAAACTTCAAGGAAGTAGCAATCAAACACAAGGAGACCGTCAACCACAGCAAACCAGGGAGACGAAGCACATAGCAAACAAGTACCCCCAGGAAGAGGGACACTGACACATCAGAAACCATCAACCACCCCATAAGGTGTTATGCAAGCCATCAAGAGCAACCTACCCAAGAGTGCATCCCAAAGTGCACGGAGATCAAATGCTTACTACAGGGGCAAAGACACATGCATGGATGATAAAATACTCATTAGGGGAAAGTCTATGATGCATATGCAAATATCACAAACGCTCACAAGAGGGGGGCAAACAAAATAAACCCAATGCTACCTAGTGTAGTCAATGGATGAATCAAGTACCTACGACAAGCTATGTATCGACTAGTGGCATGGAAAGAATGACCAACTAATGACACCCCCAAAGACATACACGACTTCACCATCGTGATGGAGCAAAAGTAAAAAGAAAATAGACTATCGACATTCGTCGAAGCTAGATGCACGTCTCGCCATCAAGGATACCCCTCGCAATTTTGCTAGTCCATTCGGATAAAGGTGCCCAAGCAGTAAAGAGGATTAGACACATCAAAATCTGAAACACTTAGAAGAAGAACTCAAGCAAGGCGTGGGTCAAGCATCCCTTCTTCAGAATTCAAAGCATACCCACCACCAAGGGTAACACCATTTTTGAGCTATAAGGAAGGATCTCACGGTCACAACCACCTCCCTACACCAACTTAGGGGGGGACAGATGCATAATGATATCAGATGGATGGACAATCTCCACTAAAAATAACGCAACTCCTCAAATTACAGTAATGACGGAACTCATCAGCTCTCACGAGGACAACACCCCAACTTACATGCCAATACGTACTATCCACACTCGAGATGCAAAGCATGCTCACTATGGGAGCAACCTTATATATGAGCTACCAAGAGTAGCCAATATAAGGAGTATCCATATACATTCAACAACATGTCCACTACGGGGGCACTCATACATTGATCAGTTACCAAGTGTAATCAGCACAAGGGTAAACCCCTACATGTAAATATTTCAAAATACTCACTACGGGAGTAATGATACATACATGAGCTGCAAAGTGTAGCCATTTCAAGGGATAATCCCCCACGTCCGGAACGCCAAACACGTCCACTATAAGGGACAGCTATATACAATCTCATATATGCAGGTTTCACAATCAACGCAAGGGCTAACCCCCTATGGCGAATCATGCTCACTACGGGGGCAATCATATACATATAACTCAATATGCACAGATCACGGAGTATGGTTGACACAAAGGCCAAGCCCTAGTTATGGAGGTTCAAGGTATGCATACCGCAGAAGTAACCTCAGCCATGAGCCGCGAAGGAAAAATCACCATTCGAGAAGCCCCGAGGTCAATTACAAAGAATATCTACAAGGGGAGAAACCCCTTAACTTACACAAAGGGAGTAACACTCCAACATATATGAAAGGAACAACCTACTACATATATTTATAAAGACTCTTTTATACGAAGGTTAAGAGGAGGAATTTTAACCATTGTCACCTCCATCTATAGAGTAAATTGCAGGGATAAGGTTAAATGACCACGCCCACACTCCGACAAACGGGGAGAAAAACGCCATTCCCTTTGAAGGCCAAAGATAAAAGCTCATACTCACGCTCTCGCAAACGGAGTGCAACACCACTTCCAAAGCGCCCTATCGGCTCTAAGAACCCAAAAATGAGGTCCTCCAATAAGAAGATAGACCTAAAGGCTAAGTAAAGTGGGACTAAGGCCCATATTTCATACTTTTGATCATTTACATCATCCATGTACATACTTGTATTAACACCCACATCCATGGCAATTAACACTTATATGTTGTGTGAACACCCTTCCAACAGGGGGTGACCTATAGCTTCTCTTATATAGAGATGTGTTAGGTGTTTCTCCAAGAAACTTCAATAAAATGGAGACGCAAATAAAGGGACACAGTCCTAAGGCTAAGTAAAACAGGACCAAGGCTCGTAACTCTTACCCTTATACAATATCTATACATGGCATAAAGTTGCTTAAGTTAACAATAGAATTTTTTATATCCAGCCTCTTTAAAAAGGAAGCAAGGAAAATCGCGACGCTCGAGCACTCGATAAAGGCCGGGATCGTCATAAAGGTACATTTTACAACTTGCTTGGGCGATAATCCTAAAAAATAGAGTCAAGTAAAGGTTGAACCATTTCTTGACTCGGGGGGCAAATGTTGGATATACGCCCAAGCTATAATTAGGCCATAGTCGATTATAATTCGAAATTTGAAAAAACGGACACCTGAGCCCATCACTTAGGCCTAAAAACACCCCGAGTGGTGAAATCCACTCTGGAAGACCCCGAGTGGAAAAACCGCTCTGAGGTAATCCGAGCAAGACCCCTTGCTCGGGTTACCCAAGAAAGGCCTCATTGCTCGGGTTACCCGACTAAGGCATTAGGGGTACCCACACGGGTAACCCCCCCCCCCTTCACCTAGACGAGTTTTACTCATCCAGACCCCTAAACCTTGACCATATTTCGCTTGGGGCTCGCCCTTGGAGGCCATTCTCAGACAGTTAAACATATTAAGCTCACTTACGGTCGAACCGAGGTCAAATACATCATATTTACGGTCAAATGGAGACACACCGATTTATATTACAAAACTGCCACAACGGGACCAGAAAAGCACTGGAACCAGGGCGGTTCAATAGGAACTCTATAAATAGATATCTCCTCCCATTATTTGAAGGTAATACCTCTCTCTATGCTCACTTTATCTCTCTAAGCCCATACTCATTTAAGCATCAGAGTGGGCTTACCGGGAACCCCCCCCGGTGCCCATTTGCAGGCGAGAGGAAAGGAGTGGGCATCCGAAGGAAAAAAGCCCACGAAGAGGGGAATACGAAGAAAGAAAGCCCACGAAGAGACCCGTGTGCAAACACCTCCCAATAAAATATGTCGAATGTGGGCCTAGCCTCGTCACACGGGCTCGGTCATCTTGACGAAGGAGGCACCTCCACCATGTCAAGACCGACTAAGAACCACGGTGTTTTCAAAAAACCTGGTTAATAAAAACGATCATTTGGTTTCGGGGTAACACGACATGATCTTGTTTTGCATATCGTCGTGATGAACTCAGTTCATCGGAAACAACATTCTGGGCCAAATGAGAATCTGCGATAGCATATGACATTTCCCACTCCTGATTACTCAGGTTATGCTGTCGACACACACTTCATAGTTCATACTACGTGTGCCATGTTCGATCACGGTGTCAGGCTCGGTTGTGCTAGATAGAATCCTCGAGATTCAGACTGGCACAAACTTCTTTACCTTGACCGTGTGACTGATCTCGGGTGCTTTATGAAGGAGCACCTGAAGTATCCTCACGCACTCAGAACTCATATCTAAGGTCAAGCTCAATGGTCGCATCCAGGCGTACGAACGCAGTGCTAAACAAAACGGCCCAGTGACACATTTTGGAAATTGGTTGAGTTTGACTAAGGTTATGAGCTACGGGGATGGTCAAGTTAACATGTAATTCTCCGAGTCTTGTATTCACTAGGTGGCCACCAACCGGAAATTAGTTGAAGGTTGTGAATACTTGTACGGATTCCTTGGAGAAGTGTTCCTATGTGGAAACTAGGCAATTGGAGAATAACAGTTGACCGCGGCATAGAGATTTATGCAAGTTGATTACAAGTTGGGGAATCAACTTCCACGGACGCTACAACACTCTTAGCCGATGAGTAGCACGATGTCTGTTGTGTTTATCGGTCGTACAGCAAACCTCGTATGAATTATTCTGAAGCAAGGACTGGATCGAAGACTAAATCTTGATGTGTTGGTCAACAACATATTAACAGGCACCCTCCCATTCTGGCGAGTGGGAGCTATTGGCATTTGGTGAATGGGCCGCCATAATAGGAGCTCTTTAATAGAAGACCAACAGTTAAGATAATTGGGTTATGTCACATTAGGGATTTTGGGCTAGGCCTAAAATCACAATTGACTTGAGATGCCCAAAATTGGGCCTCCCCAATACCTAGGCCGGCCGAACTAGTGATAGTTAAGGAGGTGGGATTTATCCCACCTCCACTATAGATAGGGGTTGTCAGGGATTTATTAGAGGTTAATCACTCTCTTCTCCTAAATTTTGAGACCAAAGAAATCCATCCCCCTCTCCACACTAGTTCGGCCAAACCCTTAGGGTTCTTGGTGCAAAATTTCTTTGAGAAATTTACTCTATAGATCTATCCCTGCTAGGAATTGACAAGAGGCTTTGATGTGGAGACCATTCCGTGTAGGTGATTCCTTAACAAGAATTCTTCCAGGAACTGTCCGACGGATCAGAACTCCTATTGAAGATCTTGGGACTACAGGAAAGCCATTACTGGAATGTTCTTTTATTCCGCTGCGTAATTAGATTACCTAGCATGTACATGTGTTTTGTTTTTGTAGTATTTATCCCCTATATCAAACAGAAACCGTATATTTGATCTGTATTACCCAAGACCAAAGCCTAACATTGGAATCACATACACTGGTGCTAAACACAACAATTTGAATTCACCTAACAACGAATATTCGTACATGTCTCCCGTAGTTGTATTTCGGGTCGAAGTCCGAACAACTAAACACGACTTACCAGAATGAGCTTATGTAATTGCAATGGAAGGTTTCAGTACTAACGGAACGGGTGACTAAAACTGCTTAATTAATGTTTGCCTAATGGCATTCTAAAGACTTTCGTCGGAAAGCAAAACTCAGCTGCTAAACACGCATGTTCAGTACCAACTGTTTGCAGCTCCCTAAGACAGCTTTAGCACCGGCCAGTTAGATTCCAGAGGGCGGCAGCACAACCTCCCAGATATTTGCGGTCATCCATACATCGGAAGGATATCGATCGGGAAATTTAACTACGAATTTAATGTACATTCCACTTCCCTACGGATATTTCTCGTAGGCAAAGTTTCCCGACCGATTTTTCCTGTCAGGAACGTTTCTGACCGGGTTCCGAATGTCGTTTCTCCCACAGGCCATATCTGATGTCAAACGGACGTAACATGCCATCTCCTTCAGCATTTTGACGTATTTCGACTCTAGGAGAATCGCTCTTTTCTTGTAGTGGCTACTAGTCACAAAAGGAGGTAGCATTGCCTTTTAAATTAGTATACCCCCTTCCTTTGAGAAAATCTATGTATTTGAAACAATTATCCATACAGTGATATTTCCTTTTGCAATACTCACAACCTTTGGCATAACATCTCTCAGTCACATGTCCTTTCTTGTGACAGAAGTCACATTCCAGATTAGGATTCCGGACACTTTTGGGTTTATCAACATTAAGGCTAACATTCCCAGAAAGAGGGTTGGAACCAGCAGAAATATAAGAAGAAACAACACACTGACTCTCTTCCTGGATAAGTTGTTATAAACTTGATTTACAAAATGAACGGGATCCAGTAAAAGAAATTGGCTTCTTATAGAGGAAAAACTATCATTTAAACCCATGAGCAATTGGAAAAGACGTTGATTTTTCTTGTGATCCAAGTGTTTCTTGAAAGTATCACCATGGATAAAAGATAAGGCACAAATGGAACCATACTCAGCCCTAATAAATTTTAGTTTGGTATAAAACGAAGTGACATCATCGAGATCTTGCCTACACAATACAATATATCTATGAAGTTTATATGTCCTAGAACCGTTTTACTTGTCAAATCTCGTTTTAAGATTAGTTCATGCAATGTTAGCACTCGTTTCATACATTATACTATTGGCAACATCACGAGAAACAACATTCAAAATCCACACAAACACCACCATATCACATTTATCCTAAAGATCATGCAGAGAATGATCAATTTTGTCTCAAGTATGGCTACCATTCACAAAACCTAGTTTATTCTTTCCATGCATTGCGATAACATAGCACGGGTCCAAATTTGATAATCCTCAGAACTAGCAAGCTTGGTAGAGACAAATCAGGTTACCTCTGGGTAACTGAAAAGGTCGATTACCTCCTTACCAGATCCCGATCTAGATAAATCAAAGGTAGAATAATCTTTCTTGGAGGTTTTGCTATTGTCTCCAGTCATGGCGTGGGATAATCGACAGAGGAGAAGAAGGAGATCTTGATTGGAGACGCGATCGCGATGAAATAATAGTAGGCCCCAACAAGAAGATCAAACGATCTTCAATAACTAGACAAATCGACATCGAAAGTCGGAGGGACATGATCGAGAAGTGAGGAATCAGACGGCCTCTACTGCTCTGATATTATGATAAAACCATGAATCGCAACAATCGGAACAAAGAACCACAGGTTTTCCATGAAGAATGGAAAACCCTAATAGAGCAATGAAGAAGATAAAAAGATGAATCGAAAAAGCGTTTTAGGGTTCTCAGAAAGAGTTCCTTCACTTGATATTTCTCTTCCTAAATCCTAGAGACTAAATAAGACTTAAAATTTCTACAATCACCATATATGAATAATTGTAAGGGAAGTCACTGTTACTATTCAAACTCTTTCTAAGGTCAGAGAAGGAGCTCCCTCTCCAGCCAACGCCTAAGCCAAAGTCGGAAGCCTTACCACTGCAGATGGCCTTGTATAACCTTGCTGGCATCCCACCTTCTGCCTCCACCTCGTCAAATCGTGGAGTTCGTTCCCCCTCCCTCCCCCTCACTGCCCCACCATCAACTCAGCCACGACCTTGAGACGAGTGCAACTCCTCGGAAGCGCACACATCGTCTTCGACATCATCGCCGCCCCGGAGCCCACAGAAAAACTGCCCAATACCGCCAAAATCCCCTCCAGAAAATAGGAATGATCAAACAGCAATGCCTCTCACCCCCCCCCCCCCCCCCCCCCCCCACAAACCCCCACCAAAAACAATACACTCACCGCACCCCCACCATTTGATTTTTATCGTTTTTCCTCATCGATGAACATCATTTCTCCTATCCAACCTCCGTATGACCCTCCACGCACCCCTTCCACACAGACGCACCCGCCACGAGACGGTCAAGTGTTGTCCATACGACTCCACACGCGCCTACACGCGTCGCCCTTCTGCTTCACACTCACCCCTACGTGCCTCCATGGGCCACCGGCGCGCCTATCGTAAGCTGTCCTCACTCACCCACGTTTTGCTGATGATGTCGTTCACAATTTTAAGCTTAAGATCGCCTAAGATTTGGTGGTCAATTCCACTAATCTCCTTCACCTACCCCTTCCAGTTAGAACCATAGTTCTTCAGAATCACTGCTCCATTTATTACAAAAACCATCGCACGATCATTACCCTTTGTGGTACATTTGATATGGATCCGAATTCGGTTGCATCCTATCATTCTCAAATCTTTCTCCTAACAGAGAAACAGAGTGTTTCTTTGGCACCCCCTACGTGCGCTAGTCCTTCGCATATGTTCCACAGATAGGGGCGCTTAGGTAGCTTGGTTTCGTCCAGCCCCTACCAATTAGAAATCTCTACACTAGTCATGCGGTCATCTTTACTTGTTAATGGAGTTGTTTGTGAATCAGATTTACTGTGTGCCCTATCTGGTATCGATTGTCGTCACTACAAGAATTTGTGTATATTGTGGTGACTTCTATAGCAAGGACGCTGTGTTCTCACTATAAATCATATCTATTGCGAGGACTTAAATCATTCGTCACATTATGTGTTCATGATAAGAACTTCATCGCAATATCAAATTGCGACGACATGTCGTTGCAATAAAATAAATGTTGCGACGACACCAAAACTATTGCAAGGACTACATATACTCGGAATAGATTTGGTATATTGCGATGATGTGTAATATTCAATTGCGACGATTGTTCTCGCAATGATAAATTTCCCATAGAAGTTTCGGCATTAGTTTTTTGTGACAAGAAATTGCGACGATGTCAAATCTATTGCGAGAAACCACATATCCACGCAATACTTAAAGTATATTGCGACGATGTTTAGTAACCTATTGTGACGATTAATTCTCACGATTAGATATATTGCGACAATGTGTAATATTGAATTGCGGCGACTGATTCTCGTAATAACAATTTTTCAATCCAAATTTTGACGCTTATTTTTTAACAATAAATTGTGTTGACACCAAATCTATTATGGGACACATATCGTTGCAATATAGTGGTATATTGTAAAAAAAGAGTTCAAATTCAATGTTGGAGGTGACATCATGATATCATCTCTAAGTAAGTCTATAGACATTAAAATTAAACTTAAATATAATAGTTTTAACATTAAATCTAAGCAACCGTTCAACATTTTTACCAGAAAAAACCCTCGTAACCTTAAACTTTACATTCTAAACCTTAAATCTAACATTAAATCTTATAAGTCTTAACCTTAAACTTTAAACATTATAAGTTTATATAACCTTAAAATTAATATTTAATTTTATAAGCCTTAACCTTAAACACTAAACTTTGAAAAAAAAAATCAAACTTTATTTTAAAAACTTTATTGTTCAAATAATAAATTAGTATCCTCAATATAGAGTTATTTCATTATTACCAATAAACATAAAATTTATTTAATTACTTTCACTTTTTGTAAATATTATGAAATTTAAGTGTGATTGACGAAGTTAATTACTTAATTGAATATTTACCAAAAATAAAAAGTTTAACATGTTTTACCTTAGTTAAACATCCTTATTTAGTAAAATAATAAAATTGAATAGCATTTAGTATCCCTTCGTATTCATCCCGTATGTGATATTGATGCTGCCGTCCGGAGAACTCCAAGCTTGCTCGCACCGCCACCGCCGCCTTCGCTTTACGCTGTCCATCCATCCATCCCCTGAGGTTCGTTCGACGGTGTCCAAAAGTTGTGTCAGTAAGGTAAAAATTTGAAAATTGTATACTAAAATTGCTATCTTTCTCCAAGTGAAATTGCGGAGGTATCTTGTGATTTCTCAATGAACACACGCGTCGAAGTCCAATCTCGATTATGTTTGTAAAAAACTGAGGTTTTTTGTTTTTGCATCCATGTTTCACCTGATTTTCGGTCCTTCTGAATTGCTTACACATGACGGATCTTAGATCTTCAAATTAGAATGATACTTACGTGAAACAGCAAAAATGATATATTTTTTTTTTTGAATAAACGAGACTACTTGAAAGTTGAAACAGCAAATGACCTGTTAAATAAGGAACTGTTTGAACGGATGAATTTTAGGCCATAAATGCGGCAATTTTACTATTATTTATAATATGGAATTTACGACCTTATAATTCATTATAAGAGATTTTTATAAACAACACCAAGATCACCAAAAACAGAATTCAGACAAGTAAGAATCAAAACTTTTAAAGTCGGCTATGCGATTTGTAAATTATGGACCTTGGGAATCTTGTGAATATTGTGTACTATATCGTGAATTCTAATGACTTAGTAATACAACATTTTTGTATAAAATTATATAATTTTGTTTCTTTTTCTTTGATTGTGCATTTTTTTTTAACAATGTGGCTTTTACTTGTGTGTATTATTTAATTTATTCTCTCATTAAAATGTTCTTTCGTCTGTGTTTATATGTTAATGAACATCTTGTTTGTATCTTTATTTTGTATATATAACACCTTTTGTATATAATATTAAATTATACGAATAATGTTTTGATTTTATTTTAAAAGACAAGCTCGTACGTACGCTCGACCAGACGAGTTTCGGGTTTCGGGTTTAGGGTTTCGGATTTTTGGATTTAGGGTTTCGGGTTTTCGGTTTAGGGTTTACTTTGTAGTGTCTACATGAGACTATTTGGAAGAGTGTATTCATGTGATGGTTATTTTTATTTGTAGTATTTAGATACTTTTAAATATATGTTCCTTATAGTTTTGGAAGAGACAAAAATTTAACATATTTTTAACTCGCAATTGATAAACATATTGCGATAATTTTTAATGTTTTTCGTTGCAATAGAATTATATAATCCTCGCAATAATATACATGTTGCAACAATATTTTTATGTTTTTCATTGCAATATAATTACATAGTCCTCGCAATTGATATACTTATTGCAGCTTTTTTTCTACATTTATCTTCGCAATAAAGTCACTACATCGCCATAATAGGAATACATATTGCAACAAACTTATCACAAATGCTTCGAAAATTATCCTCGCAATATATTTATCTATTGTGGCGACAAATATTTTTTATATTTTTTATCGCGATAGGAACCTGCTGCAGGGGTCTTACAGTGGCGACCCTATAGCGACAACATGTCGTCGCAACAAAGACATAGCGACATTTCAGGTGCTATTGCGGCGATTTCGATCGCCGCAACAATCATTAATTCTTGTAGTGCGTGCATGTCCTCTGTTAGCTAAGTTGCCCTTGAAAAAGTTTCATTTCTTCTCTGAAGGGTTAAGTGTGTTACTGTATCTGTTGGATTCTTCCTCACCAAGCTTCTATCCCTTGCCTGGGTTCTTTGTAGTTGTTAGATCGATCTTGTGTTCTAGTGTGCTTACTACCGGTTGTGTCTCTGATTTTTGTTTTATTATCTTATTTTTTATTGTTATATTAGCATTTGCCCTACCTGTAAGAGTATTAAGTGTTAACCAATTCCCAGAGTGGTTGTTTTTTGCTTTGTAGCATGTAATCGGTATTATTTCAATAACAATGGTCTTTTAATAAAATTTAAAATAAAATAAACGTAATTTGAAGGAACAACAAAAAGAGTAAATTAAAAAAACTGAACAACTAGCTAATTGCAAGAAAGACCCGAAATAAGTAAAATAACAAACTAATACAATAGTCTTCGAGATTGATAAAAGACACCCTAACAAGTGAAAATTCCTCCGGATATAGGTTTTGATTATTTTCCAGGTAGGACATATGAAAGAAAGGTGTCACGCATGCATGCATCCAATCCAACACATCTCCACGTCATGAAAAATCAATTGGTCGGTTGTTGCCCATGCCATTATGTTATCTTTTACATCAAATTAACTAACCCTAAAAAGGTAAACTCTCTCTCTCTCTAATGTTGTGAAATACTAAACCCCATAATTCTCTGATGAATCTTTGTCTATAAATCAGCCAGCTCTGCTCATTGGTCTCTCCCCCCTCTTTCTTTCTTTCTTTTTTCCTGTTTCCAGCTCAGTGTTGAAGAATACATAGATAGATCCCATAATTGGGTTCTTTCAACTGGAATTGCATTGCATGTGCTACATTATTCTGGATCGAATCACACTAAAGGATTCCATTTTTCTATTCCCACCCCACCCACGGCCACAATATATATATATATATAGCTAGCTACATTCTTACTTGTTCTTCCACAATCCATTTGTGTGGTGCGTATTATCCTTAATTGATTTCAACAGCACAATCAAATGGGTACTGAACAAGAGGCAAAGCAGGTAAGTTATAAATGTGTGGACAATGTTGTGAAATGCATATGTATGTCATTTTTATGATAAATATTAATTAAGAAGAATTAAACACTTAATTAATTAGCTGATCCATCATCTATAGTGAATTAAATTATGTCTATGATTATATATATATAGGAGCAAGCTGCGTATGCTAAGCCAGAGGAGAAGGTGGCGACAGAGGAAAAGGCCGAAGAGGATAATAAGAAAGAAGATGAAGAGTCGACGAAGCCACCAACTCCTTGCATTTTGCATGTCGATCTACATTGCGTGGGCTGCGCTAAGAAAATCGAGAAGTGCATCTTGAAAATAAGAGGTCCTTATTATTTATATAATAATAATAAATATAATATCCCAATAAATTTATTTATATGGAAGAACATCATAATTAAGAGCATCCACAGTGGTATTACGTAAAGATTACGTAAACGTGGGTCCTACATGTTTATTTAAGTAAAACAACAAAAACTATCTACAGTGGTTTTACATAGCATTTCTTAAAGATGGGACCCACACGTAAATTTATGTTTTTACATAAAGCATTCCTTAAATTTAAGTAATGCACTATGTATTACGTAACAATTTTTTATTATAAATTAATTCATTTTATAATTAATGTTAATATCTTATTGGTGGTTGTTGGAAAATTTAATAATAAAATATATTTAAGGAATAAGTTTAAGTAATACGATTGCAGAGAAAATATTTTTTACGTGTGTCTTAAATTTACGTATTACTTAAAGTGTACATAAATGTCTACGTGGCAACTTTAAAGAATACAATTTATGTAAAACCATTGTGGATGCTCTAATTCATTCATTAATTAGTTTGTGCTATATATATTTTTTATTATATATATATCTAGCTAGCAAGCTAAAATCTTCTTAATTAATTAATTAATTAATATATATATACGCAGGAGTGGAAGGAGTAGTGATGGATATGGCTCAAAATCAAGTCACTCTTAAAGGAATAGTGGACCCTCAAGCTGTGTGCAATATAATCACCAACAAAACTAAGCGCAAACCTCAAATTCTTTCTCCACTCCCGCCTGCTGCAGATCAGGGCCAACAACAACTCAATGTCTCCTCACAGGTAATATTAATTAATGTAATAATTTAGCTTGCTAGACCCGTACCTTAATTTTTTAATTAGCGGCTAATCTATATCTGTTATATATTTCATAATAATTAATGACTTAATCAGGTGCCTGTACCAACAACTGTGGAGCTTAACGTGAACATGCATTGTGAGGCTTGTGCAGAGCAGCTCAAGAGAAAAATACTCAAAATGAGAGGTATACCTACTTACCTAACTAACTAATATATACTCATTCTAATTAGTGCTTAATTATCTACACGAAACCGTTATCTTTACATTGAGTGATTAATGATTTAATATATAGCTGCAATCTATCTATCTAATCGAATTAATAAAAGCATAGGATTAAGAACATAAGAAGGACTTGAATAATGATTCATGTTAACAGGAGAGGTCTGAATGTTCAAATGTTAATATTAAGGTTCTGAATTTTCAACTTTGTTGATATAAGAGGTCTCCGTCAATTTTTACCGTTAAAACTAACGGAATTTGGTCACATGCTTGGCATGGGATCGAAAATAAACTAAAATTCCGAAAATGCCCTCCGACCAAAGTGTGCGCCTCACATGCTTGACCTGAAAAGACGAAAATTCCCTTGAAGCCACCACGGCTCCGGCTACCGCCGACCACTTCTCCCGACTCCAGCAACCGCCACCCGGCTCCGGCGACTGCCACCACGGCTCCATTAGGCCCAAATCGGAGCTACCGGCCCCGATTGGCCCGAATCGGAGCCACAAAGCTCTGATAAGGAACTATGTGGCTCCGGTTTGGACCACATAGCACTAGATCAGAGCTTTTTGGCTCCGATCGAAGCTTTTTTGGATCCGATTCGGGCCAATCGGGGCCGGTAGCCCCGATTTGGACTCAGTCGGAGCCGTGGTGGCGGTCACCAGAGTCGGGTGGTGGTCGCCGGAGCCGGGTGGCGGTTGCCGGAGTCGGGAGAAGTGGTCGGCGGTAGCCGGAGCCGTGGTGGCTTCAAGGGCATTTTCATCTTTTCAGGTCAAGCATGTGAGGCGCACACTTTGGTCGGAGGGCATTTTCGAAATTTTAGTTTATTTTCGATCCCATGCCAAGCATGTGACCAAATTCCGTTAGTTTTAACGGTAAAAATTGACGGAGTCGGGAGAAGTGGTCGGCGGTGGCCGGAGCCGTGGTGGCTTCAAGGGCATAATTAGTGGGCGGGAGTATTTTAGATATTTCATATTTCATTAATTAAACTGCTAAATTGTTTCAATAATTGTAAAGGGGTAATTCGGACATTTCACGTGGTTATGTTAAATTTAACAGAAAATTTGGATGGAAAACCGAAAAACAACAAACATGATAATTCAGACCCCTCCTGGGCATTATTTGGACCTTTTTATATTCTTAACCTAAAGTATATATATATATATATATATATGTGCTGTGTCTTAAGATAGAGTATGTCCAAAACTCCATCTAGCTTGATTGGTCGGTCATGTGTGCTTTTTTCATAAAGCTGCTTTATATTGAACAAATTAAACTTTATCGTGTATATATACAGTCGTATCCCATTATTATATAAGATGTCGGGATATAATTACACTTTATGTTATATATATATATATATTCTACTGCATCTCTTCGGACCACCCCATTTCTCTTGGAATTCAGTCATTTAAAGCAAATCTTTCATGTAGTGATATTTTGTAGCCTAAACTTGAGAAATCTACGCTATGGTAAGTAGGTAGGTTTGTGTATGGTAAAGGGAAGGGAAGGCATGATCATCACAACTGGTGATCATCAGGGACTGGGTGGGGGTTCAGATCAGTCTTGAGACCCTTGCCAAATATTAATGAGTTGTACAACTTTAGAAGTTTAATTAATTTGTTATATCCTCCTAATAAATAAATTAGAAAAAACAGATTTGTTTGTAACGAGGATGGAAGAAGTTGAATATTTATTTGATTTGATGAATAATACAAGTGAATTATAGGAGTCCAATCAGTGAGCACAGAACTTGGCACCGAAAAGGTGAGAGTGACGGGGACAATGGATCCGGACAAGCTGGTTGAGTACGTCTACAGACGGACTAAAAAACAAGCCCGTATTCTGCCTCAGCCGCAACCCGAACCCGATAACCAAAAAGAAAAACCCACCGACCCGGCAGCAGCTGCGGAAGAAGAGAATAACAAGGATGAAGAAGAAGAAGAAGAAGAGAAGAAAGGCGGATCAGATGATGATATTGAGAATAATAAGACGGAAAAAGGCGGGGATGATGAAATGATGATATTGAAGAGTGATGATGATGAAGAAGAGACGGAGAATATGCAGAATAAAAAGACAACAATGATGTACAACTATAATAACTACCAACCACTCTACCTCATTGACAAAATCCCTCCACCACCCCACCTCTTTAGCGACGAAAACCCTAATGCTTGCTGCATCACATAGCACATCACCCTTCATTATCATCTCACCTTATATATAGATATTGTTGCTGTGTCTACTTAATTACATATGGGGTGGGCCTTGCATATTTTTACATCATGCGCCCGGGTTCTTCTTTCTCTGATGCATGCAGTGGCTACCTAGCTAGTATTATATTTTAAATACATATATTCTACTACCTGCCTACATATATCTACTTTTATTTTAATAATTACCTACATCTTGTTACTCTCTATCGTTACGTTTGTAATTGACAACACAGAGCCAGATAATTGAGAAAAATAAATGGAGAGCTAGCCAGCCTCTGCCCGCGGTAATTCTTGCGTACGATTCAATTTTCGATTACGTTAATTAATTTGTACCTTATTGTGTGATGTGATGTGATGTGATGTATGGGCGATGGTGAATCAATAAATCATTGTTTCTGTCAGCATCATCAATACTCAAGAGCATTTATATGTCATTTACTCAATACTCCTTATACTCTCTATTCATTTAAACTCTCTATTCAATCACACGTGTCCACATTCCGTCCAATTTAACTCCAGAAATAACCGGAGACACCAAATAGCAACCACTACAAGAAATTCTTCAATTTGTGAGGGTCGATTTTTTGAGGGATTTCCAGAAATCCCTCACAAATATCATCTTGTAAGGGATTTTGTAAGAAAACGCTTCTAGCAAATAGCCCCGCCAGAAAAATTGTGATTTTATAGGGAAATCCCTTGAAAATGTTTGTGAGGGATTTTCCCTGAAACATCCATAATAAACCTTATAAAAATCAAATCCCTCAAAAAATATATAGGGACTTTTTTAGAGTTTTCGGTAACAAATGACTGAGGGTTTTTCTGAGGGAAAAAGTTTTAAGTGTTTTTTGAGAGAATTTTAAGGTTTTTTTTATTAAGGGTTTTGTGAGGAAATATATTCTTAGGAATTTTGCGAGGAATTATTATAGTTTTTGAGGAACATGTTCAAGGGATTTTTGAGAGAATTTTAAGGGTGTGTATATTAACTTAGTGAGAGATTTGTGAGAGATTATTATAATACATTAATATAATATATATATATATATATATAAAACTTTAAATACAAAACAAAGAGCTACAACCATAAAATCATTAAGTATTAAATAATCATTAAGTATTAAATAGTATTCTTATAAAGATGATATTTTCCTTCGCCAATATAATATTGTGCAAAAGGTTGCATTACACCCAAATTGCTACAATCAAAAAACATAAAGCATAAAATACCATTCTTATAAAGATGGTATTGTCCTTCACCAACTTTATAGGTCCTTCCTATCCTATAGATGACGAGTCCAGTAGAACCAAATTAGTGCTCAAGATTTTTTCCTAATAGCTCAAGCAAAATGGTGCTTCCCTGGGTTCTCATGGGTTTGACTTTTTATTTCCTTTAGTTCCCTGCAAGGTATACCTGGATATGTATGAATTCAAGCATTAACATTAAGCAACAAAAATAATCTTCTGCATATTTGAAGACCATACAGTAACTTTGTAGGGCCAAAATTCAATAGAATTATTTAGCTCGCCTTAAAAAGGCTGAGGCGTCTTAGACCTTTCCAACAATAAACATGCACATATAATAATCCAGTCTCAGCTATTCATTCAAAGCTTGCACACATGTCTGTCAAAAAAGAATGAATAAGACTCATGAATAGAAAAGTTACCCGACTATTCTTGTGATGGTATTCTTCTTCTATTCCATAAATTACATCCATCTGTATTACATGAACAAATGGATTATATCAGGATAGCTAACAACTTGACATAGAAACTATTCATATTAATGAACTATTAATTTAAGAATAAAAAACCCAATTGGATTGAGGAAACCTAGAAGAGCCATCTAGCAATTGAGTACTTACGTCTTCAGACATGGATTTCCAGTAATCCATAACTGAAGGAGTGCAGACTCGTTGTGGATCAGTCAATGCATTCTATAAAAACAGGGCAACATGATCAGTACGGGACAATTGAGTTACCAGAGTACATGAAACACAGTTAGTTCATTAGTTATAGAACTAATGACAATCTGAAGGATATTAACTTGAACTTGCACACTTTTATTTATATGTATGTTCTTATCTCATTCTACTACTTCAAGGTGCCCATGATTTTTGTTTTAAAAGCACTTTTAGAAGGATACCTCTTTTCTGCCGCACATGTTAGAACATAGTATTCTAGAATAATTTCACATAAAGCAATTCAACAACAACATCCAACAGAAGAAGCAATTCCATTTTTTCAATAGACAGACGATATGTTTAATCATTGGATTAAATCAACTTTCAAGGACAAAAGATGTTTAACATTCAACAGAAGATACAAATTGCGGATCATTAAGCCAGAGATAGAGAACAAAATGCAGATAATATGATTTAATGCTTACATACTGCCATTTCGAGATCACTTTTTACAGATGCTTGCTCTTTCACTAGTTTCTCTGTTCACCAAAAGATCAATGTCGAAAATCAGTAGGATTGCTCAAACTAAGGCTGATTCAGAACAAGCATGTGAAATTTAGATTAATACCTGCTGTGAAGAGGATCCGGAAAGCCACGTGCATTGCTTTCATCCACCGTTCGATTTCTTCTTCCAGTTCTGGCCACGGCATCTTCTGTGCCTCCTCGATGCTCAGCTTCTGCAGACCTAGCCTGGACATGCTTTCCTCGATGAACTCCCTCCTATAACCACTGTACACATGGCAACACTCCTTGAAAAGATTACTTACAGTAGTGCCTTGGATACCAAACAATCAAGTATTATTGTAGATATTGTCGAAAGCGAAAAATGATTAATTCAAGACTACCTGCAAGCCTTTTGATTTTTATTACTGAAAATCGTAAAATGGATCAAACAGAGCAGTTTTAGCAATGTGTTAGTACATAAGCACAACAAACTACACCATTAGCAAGCAAATTGGAATCTAATCTCAATCAATAAGACAATAACTGCGTGTATTTGATTACCAACCTCAAAATTTGTGATGCTCTTGTCTGCGGTGAACTGATGAAGAAGACCTCTAGCAGTCACAACCAAGCTATCCATATATCCAAGAGCGATCATAATTCTCATAATAGACAGCAGCTATGTGCCTTCGCCCCATAGCTGAAGCAAAGAATCTGCACTTCCAGCCGCAAAATACCTGTAAGGAAATGTTAGATTTATTCATTAGTGAAGCTAAATTATGTATCAGTCTACATATCGGCAGAGCAATTACAGGAAAATACCTATGGCAGCTGAAAAGACCCAAAGCAAGCAGATCAAGCCATGAAGAGACCTACAGCAAGCAGATCAACAAATACTACTCACCCGCTTCAGAGAGGAAGTAGAGACAGAGAGGGAAAATGAAATTGTCTGCATTGCAGCTACTTGAACCGTCAGAGCAACAGCCTCAAAGCCGCTGGTGTGCTGGACTCATCGCCAGACGACACAATGAAGTCTCCGGCGACAATCTTCTGGTTAGCTATCCACTGTCTTTGCTGCCTCATAAGCCTTTGTTACGTGCAGAAATCGGAGAGAAGAACAAAAGGTCACAGACCAGCAATCAGACACAGGTATGCAGCAGCAGGACTAGCAGCAATTCCACAGAAATAATCGACAATAACAGAGAGACCCATAGGCATCAACACAGCAGCACAGAAAATAATGCAGCGATTCAAGAATTAAGAATCAGCAGCACTTACAACAGGCGGTGATGATCAACGAACGGAAGGAATCAACCGCGACTGGAGAAATTGATGGCGGTAATAATCGGAATCGGTGAAATCGTCGTCGCAATTAGGCCGGCCGGTGGAGGTGTCGGAAGCGAAATTCAGCTCGATCTGAGGAACAGTGGTTGGAACGGTGATCTGAGGCCCGTGGTGGTTCGCCGGAACGAATTGGATCGGAAGCTGCCGCCGGAAGGAGAGGAGGACTCGGCAAGCTCTGATACCAATAGTTACGTGCAGAAATCGGATAGAAGAACTCAGCCGAGAAGAAGAAGACAATCAGTTCATCAAATTCATCGCTGAAGCTTCGGTACATGATCAATAACTATTTATCCCCCAATCTGCTAACTATCTAATGACCCCTATACTTTCGAAATGACTAACATAGTCCCTAAACTAAACACATAACAGAAATGACCGTAACAGCCTTGTCCTCGGATTCTGCTTCTCTCGCATTCTTCCTGCTCTTATCCACTATTCCACTTCCTCTACTACCAACCTCTACTCGCCGCCTTTCCGGCCAGCGACGGAGATCTGACAGATCCCCGATCTGACAGATCCCCGATCTGATCACGAATCGGTTGGAACTGCCGGTAAACAAGACGGCTCCCCGAGTGGTTGGGCGGCAGAGAGCTTAGTTCGGAGTGAAGAACCCTAGAACAGTCATCGTGGTGACTCCGACCTTTGTAAGAAACTTCCAGACGCTGCATTTGGTCTGGGTTGTGGTGGAATCTGGTGGAATGAGAAGAGACAGCTCATTTCATTACAAAATCTAATAGACCCCCCAAAAATGAATGGACACTGTATTTTTAATAAATGAGTTGGTAAAAAAAAAGACTATACTTCCAAATTCCAATTTAAATGCTAATCCTTCTTAATTAAGAGAACCTCCCTCACCATTCTGTCAAGACTATAATAAAAACTAAAAAGAGCAAACCATTACCCTTTGGCGTTAAAGGTGTGGCTTCCACATTTTTTATTTTGTAGACTACTACTTCCACATTTTTAATTCGGTAGAGATTACTATTATCTTCATCCCCTCCACCTTTACTCTTATGTTTTATTTTTTATTATTAAATATTATTTTTTAGGAAAAATCCCTCACAAACGAAATAACTTTTGTGAGGAATTTAAATCCCTCACAAAACTTCCGATTAGTTAGGGTTATTATTAACAGATTTCTCCTTAAATTTTTTTTTACGGAAAATCTAGTAAAATTCCTTAATTATCCCTTCGAAATTTTCACTCTCAAATCCCTCAGTATTTTATTTAGGAAAATTAAAATTGTGAGAGAATATCCCTTAAAACAATTTCTCTAATCAAACCCTAATAAATCCCTTACAAAAAGTACTAAATTTTGAGGGATCAAATCCCTCACAAAAAATCTGTCACAAATGACCGATTTTCTTGTAGTGAACAGATATGAAAATTCGGAACTATCACATGGGTTAAAATTAGTTTAAGAACCTATGAAAAGTCTGAACTATCACCCGTGTTAACGGGAGAGGTCTGAAATTTAAAAAGTTAATAACAGAGGTCTGAAATTTCAGTTTTGTTGATAATGGCTGTCTCCATTAGTTTTTTCTGTTAAAACTAACGGAAGTTGGTCACATGCTTGGCATGTGACCATAAATAAAATAAATTTCCAAAAATGCCCTTCTATCAAGTGTGTCCCTCACATATTTGAAGTGAAAAGACCAAAATGCCCTTGAAGACACCACGACTCCACCAACCCAGCTCCGGCGACCACCAACCGTACTCCGGCGACCACCACAAGGCTCCGATTGGGCCCAAATCGGAGCCACCGGCCCCGATTGGGCTCCGATCGGAGCTTTTTTGGCTAGTAGAATAAATTATTTGCAAGAATTAATTGGACATGAGTATGTACAAGTGAGAAACCGCATCATACAATAGTTTTATGCATTCGCCAGTATTAACAGTCTCTTAGCCCACTTCTCAACAAAACTATTCTATGGTTAAGGAATTTTAAGTGTATAAATTTTTCTAAAATTGTGAATACATAAACAAACCAGTTATACAAATGTTTGTTAATTACCATCATAACTGCTAAGAAATCAACAAAGAACTAATCAATCATCAAAGAGAGAAAAATACGAATATTTACCAGTGAAGCACAAAATCTCGGCACCCTTTGAATTCAGCAACCCAACCGAACATGCCTCAAGACAAACTCTCAATCACCGCCACCACCGTTGCTCTGGGTGAAAACAGAGCAAAAATGAGCACATAACGGGTAGACGTGGGTAGACGTAATGTGAGATTATAAATAGGGTTAAGAACACAATAAGGGCCTGAATGTTTGTCCATGTTGCCAAAAGAGGTCTGAATTGAAAAAACGTATTATTAATGGCCTGAATTTTGAGTTTTGTTGATAATCGAGTTTCCGTCCAAATTTTCTGTTAAATATAACGGAACCACGTGAAATGACAGAATTACCATTTTGCAATTATTATACAATTTATCAGTTTAATTAATGAAATGTGAAATGTCTAAAATACCCCTGCACACTAATTATGCCCTTAAGGCCACCACGGCCACCGCCACCGACCACCACCCCAGCTCCGGCGACCCTAACCCCCCTCCGGCAACCCAAAAAAGCTCCGATCGGAGCTTTTTTGGGTCGCCGGAGGAAGGTTAGGTTCGCCGGAGCTGGGGTGGTGGTCGCCGGAGATGGGTGGTGGTCGCCGTAGCCGGGTGGTAGTGGTCGCCGGAGCTGTGGTGGCTTAAAGGGTATTTTCGTCTTTTTAGGTCAAACATGTGAGGGACACATTTTGGTCAAAGGGCATTTTCGGGTTTTCAAATTATTTTCGGTCACTCCAAGCATGTGACCACTTTCCGTCACTTTTAACAGAAAAAATAGACAGAGACCTCACTTATACACAAAACTCAAAATTCAGGCCCTTAATAATAAGTTATTTCAATTCAGACTCCTTTTGGCACATAGGCAAACATTCAGCCCCCTATTGTGTTCTTAACCCTTATAAATAATGTGAGTTATTTGATTTAACGTTAGATTACAGTGTTTGGTTGTGTTGTACTGTGGAATGTATGTTAGATTACATTGTTTGGTATGTGTTATAATGTACATTGTAATGATATTTAATTATTACTATATTAATATATTGTAAACACTCGATTTTGACCCGGACGTAACGACGTTACACATGATACGTCAAATTCCGGACGCGTCAAGCCACAAAGTCTCCAAAAAAAATCAAGGGCACATTAGGGAAATTATTATAAAATATATTTTAAATTATTTCGAATATATATAATATTTTCGGAATATTTAAAAATATATATATAATAATTAGTTTTTTTATTTTTAGAAAATTATCTGTAAGATATTTATCTCCAGATATTATTTTTTTATTCAAGAAATAATTATCTGTAAAGATATATATCCTTAGGAATATTCTCTAGAATAATTATCTGTTAGCATTTTTATTTAAATTTTATCTGTAATCTAGACTAGGTTTTTAGTATAAATAGGGTCTAGGTTTACATTGTAAAGGACACAGAAAAACACAAAAAATAAGCAATAATACATTATTTTCGGGTTCTGTGCGATTTTTGTCTTCTAGTGCCCTTTTTTTTTTTCCGTCTGCTACAGCTCCTCCCTCTGGTCACCTCGGCCAGCCAGCCCCGCCGCGCCCTCGCTCGCCACGGCCTCGTCGGGCCACCACCGTCCACTCCGACTATGCGTCGCCTCATTCCACCACCACCGGCCGCCCCTGCTCGTCGACGTCGGCCTCCCTGTCCAGCCCGGTGCTCCGTCCAGATCTCGGCCTCACCGTGACTACCGGAGCCACGTCCGCTGCCCTCAGCCCAGGTCCGACGGGAGCCAGATCTCGAATCCGACTCCAGTCATCCCGTTCGCTCCTCGTTGCCCCTCGACTACCAGGTCCGCCGTCGTCCTTCCCTGCTGGTCTGCCGGAGCTCCGACACGCCTGAGCTGCTGCCGCGCCGGAGCTCGTCCCACCGCCTGTTGCCGTCCCTGCAGGTATTTTTCACGCCGGTGTCTGCTGTTTTTTTTTTTTTTCCATTTTTCATTAATTAATATTATTATATTTTATTATTATTATTGTTATTTATTGTTATAATTATAACATGTTAATTAGATAGTTTAAATGTAGAATAATTAGATAACATGTTTAATTGTATGTATATGTATATATGTGTAGGACATGTAATTATTAATTTACATCGTAATTTTGAGCATGTCTTGGTTTTATTTGGATTTTTATTTTAATTAGGAGCTTTGGATACTTATTAGGTTTTTAGGCTTAGACTTGTCGTTAATGATGATTTGCTCATGAAAATTTGTTTAATTTAGATATCATCAGATTAATTCGACGTGATGCATATTTAAGTTTTAAAATTGGCAATTAAGTGAACTCAGCACCGAAAGAGCGTAGTTGAAAATTATATTTCTAATTCGTAATAGAACCCCCGAACTCGAATTTCTGATCGTGGACCGATTTTATACCTAGGTGTTTAGTTCGCTATTCGTTTAGGTAATTTAGGATTCTAGTTAGTCTTAATTAACTAGTGGCGACTCTTTCAAAATCCACGTTTTTAAAACGTTATCGTCGTAGGTCAGATTTTAGGTCTGACAATTTGGCGACTCTGCTGGGGACGTTTTAGAGGGTTCGGGCTCATTATATTCGCGTATTTGCCATGTTTTTTTTTTTATTTAATCTAATTCTTTTCTCTTGATTAATCTAACTTTTTTTTTTTTTACAGGTACAAAGTGTAGAATTTAAACTAATTCTTTTCTTTTTTTTGTGGCATTGTTTGAATCCGCACACACCACTTTAGTGTAATATCCAAAATGCCTAAAACCCAGGGCAACTAGGAACCCTGGAGAGTTAGTAAGGGTACGACCGCGCGGCCGAGCCGCCGGAACGAATCAGAACAACTCCACTCGCTTGTGAAGGTCCTATGATCCCTATGATGGGGTGAG
Source organism: Clarkia xantiana subsp. parviflora (assembly GCA_036873135.1). Taxonomy (NCBI): domain Eukaryota; kingdom Viridiplantae; phylum Streptophyta; class Magnoliopsida; order Myrtales; family Onagraceae; genus Clarkia; species Clarkia xantiana. The sequence goes on along the minus strand of JAPTYO010000017.1, from coordinate 5,797,676 downwards.
GCCAAACCACCTTGTCGGGAACCTATCAGTGGAACCTACCTTGTAGAGCAAAGCCACACATTTTTTACCCCCCTAACATGTCGTGTTTATCCGTGTTTTTTGTTGTAAGTTATCTGATAACTGTAAATTTTTATTTCTAACTGCGTAACTTTTATTTCTAAGCATGCATCCCATCGCATCTAAAAAAAAATCATATTTGCAGCATGTCTCTTAGGTAGAACTCTCATTTCAAACGTACGTTCCTTATGCACGGTTTTAAAAAAAAAGACTCTTACCTAAATTTTGTTCTAAAATATGTGTTTCATGCGCATTATAAAAAAAAAAACCAGGTAAGTTGTAATTCATAATTAACGCATCATTCGCGCATTATTTTCAAAAAAATCTTCATGAGAAATTTAACTCCCTTTTAGCTATTAGAGCTTCTAATTTTAAAATGCATTTTGTATATGTTACTTTCAGAAAAAAAAAAAAAAAAAAACCAAAAAGCATTTTTAGCTAAGTAGTTAATCCCTTAAGTGTGGATTTTTATTTCTAAACATGTGTTTCAGATGCATTGTTTTTTTTTAAACCCTAACCTAAATTTTTATTCTAAATATGCGTCTCATGCGCATTATTTAAAAAAAAAAACTCTCAGGTAAGTTGTAATTTTTGTTATTGCGTTACGTATACATTACTTAAAAAAAAAACATTTCAGAAAAATCAATTTCTTTAGCTATTAGAGCTTCCTTTCGAACATGCATTTCATATGCATTTTTTTTTCTAAAAAAACCTCTTACCTGAATTTTTAGTTAACATGTGTTTTGTACGCATTATTTTTGAAAAAAAACTTTTCAGGTAAGTTGTAATTTTGGTTAGTACATTGTAGACGCGTTGCTAAAAAAAAAATGTTAGGAAAATTGTGATTCCTCTTTAGCTATTAGAGCTTCTAATTTGAACGTGCATTCCATATGCATCATTTTAAAAAAAAATTAACTGAATTGTTTTATTTTTAATAATGCATCCAATATGCATTAATTTAAAAAAAAACTTTTTAGATAAACCGTAAGCTCTCTTAGTTTTAGGGCTCTTTGGTTAAAAAAAAAAACTATATATTTTATCTGAATTTTTAATAAAAAAACGTGCATGTCATATGCATTATTTTCGAGAAAAAAAACTTTCAGGTAAACTGTAATTTTTCTCAGTTGTAGTACTTTTATTTTTAAGTTTGCATCTTGTATTTATTTTTGTGCATCTCATATGCATCCTTAAAAAAAAAAAAAAAAACTTTTCGCCTGATTCTTAATTTTGAGCAACCAAGATGCATTGTTTTTTTTCCTCATTAAAAAAAAAAAAACAAAACAAAAAAATCTTTTTAGATAACTTGTAAATTATCTTGACTGTAGAACTTTCATCTCAAGTATGCATCTCATGTGCATCGCATGTGCATTGTTTTAGGAAAAATAATATGTTGATAGATTGTACACATTCTTAGTCGTAGAACTTTTAGTTTCAAACATGTATTCCATGTGTTGTTTTCAAAACTACTTACCAGAATGTTTTATTTCAAGCATGTGTTTCATACGCATTATTTTTTTGAAATCAACTTTTCATGTAAGTTGTAAAATTTTGTTAATGCATTCAATGTGCATCATTTTTTAAAAAAATTAGGAAAATTTGTAATTCTTTTTTTTTTGCTCTTAGAAATTTTTTAAATTCAAACATGAATTACATATGCATCATTTTCAAAAAAAACCTTTTTACCTGATTTTTTTTAAGCGTGCATTCAATATGCATTTTTTTTATATAACAAAACATTTCAAGTAAATTGTGAGTTTTTTTTTAGCTATAGAGCTTTCAAATTCACACATGCATCTCAATTGCATTACTTTAAAAAAATCCACTCGAAATTTTCATTTCAAAATATGCATTTCATATGCATTATTCAGGTAAACTGTTGTAAGTTGTGAATTTCTTAGAATAGAATTTTAACTTTCAAAAATGCATTTCATATGCGTCATTCAGGTAATATGTTGTAAGTTGTAACTTTCTTAACAGTAGAATTTTAACTTTCAAGCATGCATGAGCATTTAAAAAAAAAACTCAAAGTGTCATTCGTTTTTATCTAAGGTGTATTGCACTTTTTTTGGCAAGATCGTCATTTCAACATTCGCATGAGCGAGCATTTAAAAAGGGAGTTTTGATTCTTTTTTGAGAAAATAGTTTAACTGTGCAGTTGAGTGCTACTATTCGAGTTTAAACAAAGGACGTTAAAACATTTTTGAAACAACTTTGTTTTGAGCATTTGTCCTGCGTTCATGCCAGATAATGCACTCAGCAAACTCAGTAAACTCCATGATGGCGCAAAACACATTTGATCATGAATTTTGATTCCTTTTCAAAAAAATAATCAAAATTATGAAATGAATGATATTAGAGTTTTCAAAAAAATCATGCATGATTTCTCATATTCTCTACACTGATTTTTCATTCACTTTTCAGGTACCCTTTGATAGATATGTGTCCAATTCGGGTTCGTACTTATGTTTCGGGCCTCGTAAACACGCCCAAAATCACATCACAACTCGAAAAACGTCTCCCAGAGGGTCAAAACGTCCGGAAGCGTATTTACGCGCGTCCGGGTTGCTTGCAATCCGGACGTCCGGATTGGGCGGCAATCCGGACCTCGCCGAATTGCCCAAATTCGACGAGGTCCGGATTGCATTACGGGTACTGTGCGATTACCGTTTTCGCGATTACCGTTACGTGTAGAGAAGTCGAGTTCGCGCATTGCCAATATGGATGACGGTTACCGCTTGCTTTTGAACCGTCATCAAACCGCTTTAAAACCGGGTCCGGTCCCAAGGAAGCCTATAAATAGGAGGCCTTGGCCACCCATTTTCACACATCCTCTCATTTGCCCAACTTTGGTATTTTGAGCTCTGACTTCTCTATAGAAATATTTTCTCTCTCTAGAATGACCCTTTTAGCCCTATAGTGACTTAAGATTCGGAGAGGGCTCCGCTAGCACCACCCCCCCTCTCCGTGCTAGCATCGGCCCTTTCTGCAGGAATCGGCGCCCCAGACGTCCGAACTTGTGCACAGACCACCGCCTTTTGAGACTCAGACGCTTCCTGAGACACAACCGCCCTTTTGGGACACAGACTTTCTGAGACTCAACCGAACACTCGTCAGTGGCACAAACCTCTTTCAGACGAAGGGTTACAGCCCGAAAACCCGCTCAACCATACAAACAGACGCGTCCCCACGACCCAGTTCATCCAGGACGCAACATTGGCGCCGTCTACGTGATTCGAACAAGAAGCTACCATATCGCAAAGTCATGACGAGTGATCACAACACTCTCACTAAGGCCAATCCATCAAAACCAGGAAGCACTTTAGACGTCTTAAAAGGTCCATAATGTCTCCCGTGCCAGCAAGCAGTATGCCATCCGCACAGCACGGCCCAAAATTTCCAAGCATCCACGTGATACATGGAGGCTTTGGAGCAGGAGGCGAAACATCATACGAAAGAGAAATATACGCTTCCCTGATGATCCATGAGCCCAGAGGCAGTCAGCAAGGAGACGTTATCCTAGAAGACACCATTGGCATTTCTTCAGAAGACAAGACGCACATAACATTTCCGCATAATGACGCATTAGTCATAACCATGACAATCGACGGCATGGACATCAAGCGTATCTTGGTCGATGGAGGAAGTTCGCCCAACATCATCACAAAAGACGTCATCCTAGCTCTGGGGAGAAAGAAGGATGTCAACATAATGAATTCACCCTTAGTGGGATTCATGGAAGATGCAAGTCACCCATTGGGATCCATAACACTGCCAGTTATACTGGGAGAAGGCAACTCACGTCTCCAAATTGCAGTACCATTTGTGGTAGTACAAAAACTTGACGCATACAATGGTATCTTAGGATACGCAACCATGAATGCGTGGGGAATGGTGCCATCCACGGCACACCAGAAGATCAAATTCCCAACTGCAGCCGGAATCGGTGAAGTCTGAGGAGACCAACTATTATCAAAGGATTGTTACAATGTGGCAATCCAAAATAACGTCAAGCCAGACAAGGATGACATGCCCATCATTGATGATGATCCAAGAGAAGGTCGTGCCCGACCGGCCCCAGTAGAAGAGTTAAAACAAATAAAGATCGAAGAGCCAGACAGAATGGTCCAAATAGGAGCATCCCTGTCAGAAGATGAAGTGATAGAAATCACAGCACTCCTCAAAGAGTACAAAGAGCTATTCGCATGGTCACCAAGCGACATGCCTGGAATAAGCCCAGACGTCATTTCCCATAAGCTCAACATCAAACCGAGAACTCGAGCAATAGCCCAGAAACTTCGACACCTCGGGGGCAACAAGAAGCTGGCAATCACAGAAGAAGTGGGAAACCTGCTTGGCGCAGGATTCATTGAAGAATCAAGATACCAAACATGGGTGGCAAACCCAGTGTTGGTACCTAAATCAAGTGGCAAGTTAAGAATGCGCATCGATTACAGAGATCTCAACAATGCATGCCCCAAGGATTCATATCCTCTCCCAAGAATCGACCAACTAGTCGATGCCACCGCCGGCCATGAATTAATGTCCGTAATGGATGCATACTCAGGATACAACCATATCCCGATGTTCAAAGACAACGCACCGCACACTGCATTTTATGCAGATAGCGAAATATATAACTACACGGTGATGCCATTCGGCCTGATCAATGCGGGAGCAACATACCAGCGAATGGTCAATACCATCTTTGGCGATTTAATCGGAACGAAAATGGAGGCATACGTAGATGACATGGTCGTGAAGTCAACCAAAAGGCGCAACCATGTTGACGACCTGCGAGCAATCTTCAAAAGAAAGCGTCAATATGAAGTCCGCCTATATCCAACAAAATGCGCTTTCGGCGTACAATCAGGAAAAATCCTGGGATTCATGGTGAGCCAGAGGGGGATAGAGGCTAACCCAGAAAAGGTGAGGGCAATTGAAGAAATGGAATCCCCAAGGAAACATAAGGAAGTCCAACAACTGAATGGCCGCCTAGCAGCCTTAAACAGATTCCTTGCCAGGATAGGCGACAATGCACTCCCTTTCTTTGAAGTCTTGCGTGCAAACAAGAAGTTTGAATGGACACCAGTATGCAAAGAGGCCTTTCAGCAATTAAAACAACACCTGCGCACATTGCCAGCATTGGCAAATTCGATACAAGGCGAGCCCCTCTTCCTGTACATATTAGTGAGCAACACAGCAGTTAGCTCAGTCCTTGTCAAACAAAAAGGGACTACCCAGCTCCCAGTCTACTACGTAAGCAAGATACTCGCAAAGTACGAGGTAAACTACATGCCAATCGAGAAATACCTGTACGCGCTTAAAATAGCAGCAAGGAAACTGAGGCCATACTTCCACGCACACGAAGTAACAGTCTTAACAGACCAACCCCTGAAGCACATCCTGTCAAAGCCAAACATGTCAGGAAAGCTAACAAAGTGGTCGGTAGAGTTAAGTGAATTCCGCATTCACTTTGCTCCTCGAACGACGATCAAGGGGCAAGCATTGGCATACTTCATCGCAGAATTCACCGGGATAACACCCGACACAGGTGCCCAAGTTGGACCTCAACAAATTGAAGAACATACCGAAGTATGGCAAATGTACAGCGACGGATCTTCAAACGTAGGAGGATCAGGTGCCGGATTCCTCCTAATACCTCTCGATGGATCTAATCCGTTGAAGTATGCTCTAAACTTAACATTTAGAGCAACAAACAACGAGGCGGAGTACGAAGCATTGATAACTGGCTTAAGAATTGCAAAAGGTGTTGGAGTTAAACACCAAACGTAAAGTGCGATTCGCAGTTAGTCGTCAATCAAGTCAAAGGCGAGTACGCGGCAAAGTCAGAAAATATGCAAAAATACTTGGGGCAAGCAAAAGACCTCATCACAAGCTTCGATACCTTCGACATCATCGCAGTGCCTAGAGAAGAAAATCAAGAAGCTGATGCCTTGAGCAAATTCGCACAAGGCAATGAACAAGGCAAAGAAACGCATTTCGTGGAAAACAGAATCTTGTCAGTAATTGACAAATTCGAAGTCTTGTGCATCAATCCAGATCCAGATTGGAGGACTCCAATATTGGCATATCTCAAAGACCACAAGCTCCCCGAAGACAAATTTAAAGCCCAAAATATCCAGAGACAAGCCGTCAATTACGCGTTGATAGATGACGAGCTTTACAAGAAAGGATTTTCAACCCTATACCTAAGGTGCATCACCTTTCGGGAAGGCCAGAAAGTGTTAGAAGATTTGCATAAAGGCCAAGCAGCCTGCCATGAAGGTGCGAGATCTCTAATACGCTAGACATTGAGCTTGGGATACTATTGGCCAACCATGAAGAACCAAGCTACGCACTTGGTCACAGAATGCGAATCTTGCCAACTTTATTCAAGAAGTATCACGGCACCAGCTGCCGAGCTAAGCCCAATTGCAAGCTCCTGGCCATTCGCACAATGGGGGATCGATTTGGTGGGTCCACTTCCAAAATCAAAAGGCCAAACCAAGTACATTGTCGTCGCAATCGATTACTTTTCAAAGTGGATCGAGGCAAAGGCATTGGCACAAACAACCGATGCACAAATAATGGATTTCATCCGAAATCACATCATCGCACGATATGGAGTTCCGAAGGTGCTAATCAGCGACAACGGACCACAATTCAAGAGCTCAAGGCTTCAAAAATTTTGCGAAAGACTCAACATTAACCACCGTTTCGCATCAGTCCGCCATGCTCAAACAAACGGACAAGTCGAAGCCGCCAACAAGACCGTCCTAGACGGTCTCAAGAAAAGAGTGCACGCATTAAAAGGAGGATGGGCAGAAGAGCTTAGCAGTGTACTGTGGGCACTTCGAACAACTCCAAAGGAGTCAACTGGAGAAACACCATTCAGTCTGGTGTATGGAACGGAAGCAGTCACTCCCATCGAAATTGCTGTCTCATCCTACCGCACAACCCATTTCAACGCTCAAGCCAACGAAGTAGACATGCGTCTAGACATAGACTTGGCTGAAGAAAAAAGGCGTAACTCCGAGCATAATCAGGCACGCATGCGTTTGATAACCGCAAGATATTACAACAGGAAGGTGAAAGAAAGACAATTCTATGTCGGAGAAATGGTGTGGAGAAGGAATGAGTTCTAACATCTCGATCAAATCAACAAGATGTCTCCAAAATGGGAAGGCCCTTACAAGGTCATATCCATCCCGTATATCAACGCATATCGCCTTGAAGATGCAAATGGCAATGCCTCTACAAATACATTTAGTGGAGGACACTTGAATAAATTCAACGGATGAAAGGATAATCTTCTATCACAAAAGGAGCTGTTGTATCAAGCCCTTTTGCTCTTATTTCCATAACGCATCTACTATGTGCACAATCAACTTATATGCCGCAATGACAACCAGCGGATTAACCATCAAAATGACGACTATTCAAGAAGGGTCATCTACAAGCGATTCCTTGGAATAACATCAAGGTCTATTATCAAAATGACAATTATGCTAAATGCGTCAACTACAAGCAATATCTTGGATTAACACCAAGACCTACTATCAAAAGCGGCATGTTGAGGTATCCTCTTTATAAAGACAAACCCCATGTTTACTTCTAGAAAATGACATGCTGTGACATCTCTGCTTAGATGCAAATCCTCATGTTCATAGCCATTCCCTGGATTCAGTACAGGATGGGCAAATACAATACCGTACTGATCACCCCATAAGTGGCGGAAGTTCTCTTGTTAGGCAATGACCCCACGCTACAACAAGTGTGAATTCCTGGTTAGGGTTCACTCTTCATGGCGAATGTCCTCTTGTTAGATGACAATCCCATATTACGAATTCCTGGTTAGGGTTCACTCTTCATGGCGAATGTCCTCTTGTTAGATGACAATCCCATAGTACGAATTCCTGGTTAGGGTTCACTCTTCATGGCGAATGTCCTCTTGTTAGATGACAATCCCATATTACGAATTCCTGGTTAGGGTTTACTCTTCATGGCGAATGTCCTCTTGTTAGATGACAATCCCATATTACGAATTCCTGGTTAGGGTTCACTCTTCATGGCGAATGTCCTCTTGTTAGATGACAATCCCATATTACGAACTCTTGTTTAAGGTTCACCCTTCATGGCGAATGTCCTCTTGTTAGATGACAATCCCATATTACGAATTCCTGTTTAGGGTTCACTCTATACGGCAGAAGTCCTCTTGTTAGATGACAATTCCGTACTACAGATTTTCAAACTGTGTTGCATGGTTCCTGGACGCAGAAAACATGCATCATAATTCATATTTTCAAAAGTGTTACATGGTCCCTGGACGCAGGAATCATGTATCACAAATATTTTACCAAATATTTTATCAAATATTTTGTCAAATTTTTTATGTATCAAACACCTTTCCAAATATTTTATCAACAAGCTTTTTAGGGTTCACAAAATACTCCTTCAAAAACCAAAAATGTTTTTACGTATGCTTCCCCAACGCGGGTTGATACACGCTGGCAGGTGCGCACCCTGTTTAAAACTCATAAAATTTACAAGTCGAGTCTTGTACAACGTCGCCTTAGAGTGGAACTAAGAGACGGTATAAACTAGTATCTTGCCCAAGCCAAGATAACACATTTCAAACATACTACTTGTTAAGTCGCTATACGCGAATCACTTGACAGGTTTCAACAGATATAGCAACAAGCTATGCAGGAAAGACGAGCAACATGCATAACGCATCATGCAAGCAATCTTGAATCAAAAGTGGCTATCGGTCACGACTACAGGGACTATGTCTACGTTACTAGTCATCAACACTCAGTAAACACAGTAAGCGATAACGGTATGAAATATTACTAACAAGTTATCATGCAAACTGCTATGTATAAAGCAGGTTCAAACGACGTAGTTCAAAGCGAACAAGTCACAAACAACAACCAAGGAACAGCTCCAACAAAGTTCCAAACACAAACAGAAGCAAAGTGGAAACGAGCCCAACATGCTCAAAATAAAACGAGCAGTTCAAATAGCGGCACCACCTCCAGAAGACCCGGGGGCAACCTCCATAAACTCAGGAGAAGTAACAATGACGTTTACATCTCCGCTATCATCAACTAACATCTCGTAGTTGGGAAGGCCACACTCCAAAAGGTTCAACGCCTCAATGTGAGAAAGGGCGTAACTTGCATATGGCCCTAACTCGCCAAAAGGGAACCCAGGGTCAAGATCCTTCACACGGCTGAAGTAATCTTCGGAACGCTCGCTCATTAAGTGGTTCACTTTCTCCTCGACAGCAGCTTCAAAATCAGAAGTTCCCAAGTACTTGGTAAAACCAACTTGTACGCCCTTCTCCCGACTCTCCTTACCGAGAGCAAGTAATTCCGCTCCTTGAGAATGAAGATCGTCTGTAACCATCTTCTCAAGAGCGATCATCTCAGACTCAAGCTTTGATAAGCGAGTACGACACGCCTCATAACGGCCCTCAGAAGCAGTGACCTTCGAACTCATCACGCGAGCTTCCTCCTTGGTTCGTGACAGCTCTTGACATAGAGCGTCACACTTATCCATAGCTGCCTGCTTCGCGCTTAGCAGCTCCATAACAAAAGACGACATGTTTACCATGTCGGCAACAACTTGCACACATCAATGCGATAAGCCAAACATAAATCGCAAAAACAACAAACTTGGCAAAAGAATCAAGATACTTACGGGAGAAAACCGGGATAAGGCACTCTGCGCATAAGCCTCAGCCTCCTCATCAGTCGATGGACAAGAATGCCTATCACCTGGTGGAACACATCTACGCAACACGCGAACTCCAACCTCTGGAGTGCGAAGTGAAGACTCCTTGGGAAAATAAACTCCACCATTGCCAAAAGATGCCCAAGTGTCCCCAGTAATATCCAATCCAACTGGGCAGACCAGATGGTCGCGCCTAAGAGGAGGAACCGCTACAACAAAGAAGGAAAGTGGTTAACAACAAATAACAAAACCACGGAATACATCATAAAAAGTATACTTACAGAGTCCGCGGACTTCCACAAGTCGGTTTCCCGACTAGGGGGCAGATGGCGCTACATTGCGACTCGCGACTTCCTTGACTTTATGAGTGGAAGTAGCCGCATTTGGCTTCAAGCGCTTGGGATCAGTCGGTCCACGCACCACCGTGTCAGTCCGCTTGGAAGAAACGCGAGAATCAGACACTGGGGGAGTATCCCCGGTCACCTGAGTAGAAGACCCTTTGCCAGGATCACGCCCCGAATTGGCAGAAGTGATGGGCGCAGGGGTCACCAAAGCCTGGTCGGCGCTGTTAGGGTCTAAGTTTCAGGTCAACGGGCGGTCGACCTAAGCCTTATTCCTCACTGGAGATGTTGCGGATTCGGTGCTCTTGAGTCTTGTCGTCCTAGTCCGTACATTTCTGTCCTTCGCTTTATCTTCTCTTCTCGCCCTGCAAGAGGGGCAATACCAAGCACGGAGGGGGGGTGGTGCTTGATGTACCCTCTCCGATGCCTAAGTCAGTATGGTATTTGTAGAGAGATAAAGCTAGAGAGATGTCAGAGCTAAATTATGCACTTTGCCCAGATGATCAAATGAATGGTGGAAGAGTTGTATTTATAGGCAACGGTGTCATTAAGGTGACTTAATGACATCGTTAGCCTTTAAACACAATTAATTAGCCCTTAATCACGTAATTAAGATCTTAAGGCACGGAGAAGGTTGGCGGGAATAAACCAAGTATTGGGGTTAGAAAATGGTGTCGGGCCCTTGGGGGGAGGAAAATCCGTCCCCTAGGGGAGATCGGGTTGGTCCACCTGATATCCCCTAGGGGAGATCGGGTTGGCCCACCCGATCTCCCCTAGGGGAGATCGGGTTGGCTGACCCGATCTCCCTTAGGGGAGGTCGGGTGTGGCCACCCGACCTCACCTAGGTGAGTTTGCCTCGGTCCGGATGAGTATTTCGGCCTCGTCCGGACCGTTGGTGTTTCCGCGGGGTGTTTGGGTCGAAGTTTCGATTTACAATCATTAACGGGGTGATCAAAATAAAACGATTCGGAAGTCAACGGGTTCAAATTGGGCGTATATCCATCACATGCCCCCGAGTCAACCAATGGCCTGACCCTTGATTGACTCTATTTTAGGATGGTATGACACGCGCAATTTGAAGCCGGGATTTTACCTTTCGTCGGAATACTTATTTACCCATGGATGTGTGTCTCTGACCCTGCCCCCTGCCTTATAAGATAGAGGAATTGCAAACGTCAAAATAGCACGGACACGTGTCCAAGCACGTGTCCGTCTGAGATAGAAATAATAAATCTATCCCCGCCATGGGCGTATACTTGAAAAATATATGCTCGCGTGGGGATGTAATATGAATACAGCTAAACGGGTCCATGCTTTAATTTCATGTCGGGGTAAGTCTAAATGGAGAAAAATTTTAATTTTGGTCTAAAATTTTCTAAGTATGGATGCTTAAAAATAAACCCATAGAATACTAACTGTGGTAGGTGTGAGTTTAACCGCGGTTAATGGGAACTAGGGGTATCAGTTTTTAAATCTGACCCTTGAATTTTTCCTTTCTAAAAATCAACGGTGTCGATTTGGCGGTTTTAGAAAAAACCCTATTCTCTTGTACTATAAAAAGGGGTAAGTGATTACCTCATTCTCGTTGTCCTTTTTTCTTTTAGGCGGTTATGATCCTTGGTTGGATTCGCTTCTTGGGATGCATGTCGTATTGAGGTACGTGCCTTTTGCTTTGTGTAAGCGTTGCTTTTAGGGAGACGTAATCCCGCCTCTCCCTCGATTGTTTCTTTACTTGTCTCGTTTTTTATTTGTGGGTCTTCATGGTGATATAGTCCTATTTGGTTCATCCTCTTTTCATCTTCTTGCCCCATGTTTCTGCTTGCTGGCGCGTGGGGTCTTCTATACTGGGATTATGACTATCTCCCCTTGCCCCCTGCCTCTGCTTGTTGGCCAGTGGGGCCTCTCTATGCTGGGGGTTATAACTATCTCCCCTTGCCCCCTGCCTCTGCTTGTTGGCCAGGGGGCCTCTCTATGCTGGGGGTTATAACTATCTCCCCTTGCCCCATGCCTCTGCTTGTTGGCCAGTGGGGTCTTCCCATATCATCTCTCTATTCTTACCTTTTGACTTTGTATTCGTCGTTTTAGGAGAATGAGTTTATCTTGTGTCTACTGTCCGCTTTCTGTTTTCCTTGGGCTAAGCTTGCGTTTTTTCGATCAGCAGATCTCCCTGGTGATTGATGAGGAGTAAGAGGCCAGTACGGGTGGGAGTAGTTAACTCCGGGACCGGACCTTCGATTGCAAAAAGATCGGTTTTTATGGTGCGGGGAGGTGTCCTCTAATTGGAGGTAAGGGCGGTGGTGATGTTAGGGTACCATCTTCTTTCTATATTGATGCCCCCCAATCGAGGGTCCGGGAGCCATCTTTTCCTTCTTCCTTGCTTGGTAAGTCCTCGAATGTCTGAGTTTCCTTAGTGTATATTGGTGTTTACTCCGTATCTTGTTGTAGGTAGACTTCGTCTTCCGCGTCTGAGTCGAAAGGAGCTGTCTCGTCCTCTGTTGATGGAATTGTTGGGTCTGAGTGGGCGCCTTATTATGGGCGTGGGGCTCATTTTGACAATCAATCTTCTTTACAAACTCATGAGGTTGGAGTTCGTGTTTTGCAGTCTGCTGTTCCTCCTGCCGATCGTGTGCCCCCTTCTAAAGGGTCGGAGGCAGCTTATGAATTGGCTCATGATGTGTTGGCTCGCTATGCTTCTGTAACTTTTCTTAACCGTGTTATCTTTTAGGACATTTCATTTTTGCTTTATCTGTCTCATCCTTTGTTTTTGTCGCAGGGTATTGCCGACCTTGTTAATTTGTCCACCCTTGTTATTGATCTTGTTGAGGAGAAGAAGGTGCACGAGGACATTTGTGTCTCCCTTAATTCTAGGCTTGTTAGTTGTTTGGAGCGTAGTCGTATCACAGATTTGCAGTGCCGAGATTTGGAGAGTAGTATTGCCCTTCTTAAAGAACAGATTGAAACATTAAGACAAAAGTCTTATCGCGATGAAGTACTTCAGGCTGCTGAGTTGGTGTCCCTTGAGGAGATGTTTCGTGTGGAGGAGAAAGGGTGTGCTATCGCTGAGTATAAGGCTTCTTCCTCTTATCAGGCTGCTATCGGTGTTCGCTGCTCTGTGGCTAAGCGTATTTCTTTGAAGGCGATTCTTGAGCGTATGTACATGACTGCTTCTGACTTTCCTTTTTCTCAGCTTGGTGATTTGTCTGACTTCGCTGTTAGGCATATTGCCAAGATAAGGAAGTAGTACACCCATCTCTTGTGGTGGTTTCGCGAGTTTGTGGCTTGAGGTTCTTCTTAATTTGGGTCGTATTTCTCCTTTTTGGCCTCTAGCTTTTTTATGCTTGTCTTTAGAGTTTGAAACTCCACATTTCCTAGTTTTGCCATCTTTGTTTGACACTTGTGTCTTTACTTATGGCATGCATGCGAGGTGTTTATCTCCCCTTTTCATGATAACCTCTTGTGCCTTTATGTATAGCTCTTTGGTTATGGATCCTTCCCTTTCTGATGCTTCATTTTCTTTGCGTTTCTTTGGTGTTTTCCTTCATCCTCGTACCTGCTATTTCATCAAGAAAAAACATTATGTGTTCTTCTTACAATCTTACTTTGAAATTACTTTCTCATGGGATCCTTCTTAGTATTGTGCAATGATCTCTTCTAATGCCCTTTGAATGGAATGTATGATATTGTTAGACCAAAGATACGCTCTTGGTGGGCGTCGAATCTGTTCACGAGACAGGCTCTCGAGGTCACCAGTAGTTAGACCAAAGATACGCTCCTGGTGGGCGTCGAAAACTGTTCACGAGATACGCTCTCGGAGGGCACCAGTAGTTAGACCAAAGATGCGCTCTTGGTGGGCGTCGAAACTGTTCACGAGATACGCTCTCGGAGGGCACCAGTAGTTAGACCAAAGATACGCTCTTGGTGGGCGTCAAATCTGTTCACGAGATACGCTCTCAGAGGGCACCAGTAGTTAGACCAAAGATACGCTCTTGGTGGGCGTCGAAACTGTTCGCGGGATACGCTCCCGGAGGGCGTCGAAACTGTTCACGAGATATGCTCCGGAGGGCACCAGTAGTTAGACCAAAGATACGCTCTTGGTGGGCGTCGAAACTGGTAGTTTGAAATCTACCTCAAGATACGCTCTTGGGGGCGTCGAATCTGGTAGTTTGAAATCTACCTCAAGATACGCTCCTGGGGGCGTCGAAGGTCGTAGTTTTAGAAGCTACTCTCAAGATACGCTCTTGGGGGCATCGAAATTCGTAGTTTTTGGAAACCACTCTCAAGATACGCTCTTGGGTGCGTCGAAGGTCGTAGTATAGAAACTACTCTCAAGATACGCTCCTGGGGGCGTCGAAGGTCGTAGTATGAACACTACTCTCAAGATACGCTCTTGGGGGCGTCAAAGGTCGTAGTATAAAAACTACTCTCAAGATACGCTCTTGGGGGCGTCGAAGGTCGTAGTGTAAAAACTACTCTCATGATACGCTCTTGGGGGCGTCGAATCTGTTCACGGGATAGGCTCCCGGAGGGCACAGGGTTCGTAGTTTTAGAACTACTCTCAAGATACGCTCTTGGTGGCGTTGAAGGTGTTGTTGACTTGATGTCATATCTGTGTAAGGATAACTCAATGATTATATCACCGCATTCATCGGAAAATACTTTTTGAGTAACTCCTACTCCCTTAGGAGCATTCATGTTTTTTGTACACATAGGATGCCTTGGGTGGATCAAGACACCCTTTGGAGGAAATCAAAGATAGTTGTAGAGTTGGAGTAACTTCTTGAGTTCTCCTTCTCAAAAGTTGTTTTTGGAAAACTTAAACAATTATATGTAATGACTTGAAATAACTTCAAGGATATGGTCTTTTGCTTGTGCTGTCTTCTTAGACGTAGTACTTCTTTAGGTGTTCCCCACTGAAGGTGTTTGTGGAGATATACCCATCCCCATCCTCTAGGCGGTAAGCATTTGCGTATGGAACTGATGCTATCTTATACGACCCTTCCCACTTTGGAGATAATTTTCTGACTTGGTCTAAGTGTGAGAACTTGTTCTTTCTGAGTACTAGTTCTCCTATGTGGAATTGCCTCTCCTTGACTTGGCGGTTGTAATACCTTGCGGATACAAGGCGCATTCGTGCCTGTGCTTCTTCTGAGTTCCATCTTTTATCATCCACAAGGTCTAAGTCTAAGAGCCTTGCTTTATTGTTCTCATGCTCTTCAAAGTACGTGGTTCTTAGTGATGATACAGCCATTTCTGCTGGTGCCACCGCTTCGGTCCCGTATACTAGGCCAAATGGTGTTTCTCCTGTGGCTATCTTTGGTGTTGTCCGCACTGCCCATAGAACATTTTCCAGCTCATCTACCCAACTTCCCTTGGTAGCATGGAGTCGTTTCTTTAGACCGTCTAGCACTATTTTATTTGCCGACTCTACTTGCCCGTTTGTCTGAGGGTGTTTTACTGATGCGAAGCGGTGCTCTATATTCAGATTTTCGCAATACCATTGCAGTTTCTTGCTCTTGAATTGTGGGCCATTATCACTTATTATTGCTTTTGGGACTCCGTATCTCGAGACAATGTGAGATTGAATGAAGTTAACGACTTGCTCGTCTGTTGTCTTTCCCATTGCCTTTGCTTCTATCCACTTGGAGAAGTAGTCTATTGCTACTCTTATGCAAGTTTTCTACTCTTTTGTTCTTGGTAGGGGGCCTATCAGATCAATCCCCCACTGTGTGAATGGCCAGGCTCCCGAGATGGAACTTAGCTTTGCTGCTGGGGCTGTTATGTTTCTGGAGTACCTTTGGCAGTGGTCACATTTTTGTACCAAGTCTGCTGCTTCTTTGCTCATTGATGGCCAATAGTATCCTAGGTTGTAGACCTTTCGGATTATTGATCGTGCTCCTTCATGGCACCCCGCATCTCCTTCATGGAGTTCTGCAAGTACTCTCTCTGTTTCTGGGTATGTTATGCATTTGAGGATGGGTGTGGAGTACCCTTTTTTGTAGAGTTCATTGTCCATCACTGCATAATTTCTAGCCATCCTTTCAATCTTGACTGCCTCTACCTTATCCTTTGGGAGTTTTCCTTCTGTGATGTACTGACGCATTGGGGTCATCCAGGCTTCTCCTTCATCTATTACTAGAGCCTCCATTTGTTCTATCACTGATTGCCTTCTTTGCTCTACAAAGTGAACCTCTTTGCCTGCTTCTGCCCCTAGGGCTAGTTTGCTTAAGGCGTCCGCCTCTTGGTTTTGTTCTCTTGGGACTGACTCAATGTCGAAGCTTTGGAAGCTCTTTATTAGGTCCCTGGCTTGCTGTAAGTATTTCTGCATGTTTTCAGACTTTGCAGTGTAAATTCCTTTCACTTGGTTGACAACTAGTTGAGAATCACACTTGACTCTTAGGTGCTTTGCCCCTACTCCTCTGGCTATTCTCAGGTCTGTTATCAATGCTTCGTATTCAGCCTCATTGTTCGTTGCCTTAAAGGTAAGTGCCCTGGCATAGCGCAGAGGTGTATCCCTACTTGGTGGGTATAATAGGAGGCCTGCACCTGAACCTCCTCCGTTGGATGACCCATCGGTATGCATCTCCCATAACTCTTCTGGTTGTTTCTCCTGACTACTACTCGCCTCGCTTGTAGTTTTGATTTCTCCCATGTCTTCATCTGGATTAATTCCGGTGAATTCGGCAATAAAATCTGCTAGAGCCTGCCCTTTTATAGCTGTTCTAGGGGCAAAGTGAATACGAAACTCACTTAGCTCAATTGCCCATTTGGTCAGTCTTCCCGATGTGTCTGGTCTTTGGAGGAGGTGTTTCAATGGTTGGTCTGTGAGGACTGTTACCTCGTGCCCATGAAAGTACGGTCTCAACTTCCTTGCTGATATAATCAGTGCATAGACGTACTTTTCTATTGGCAAGTAGTTGATCTCATACTTTGCCAATGTTTTACTTACGAAGTACATTGGCAATTGTGCAGAGTTTTCTTCTTTTATTAGTACCGAGCTTACTGCCACGTTGCTCACGGAGATGTAGAGGTAGAGGGGCTCCCCTGGCGTAGGCTTTGCTAGGGGTGGTAGTGTCTTTAGATGTTGTTTGAGTTGTTGGAAGGCTTCTTAACATCTTGGTGTCCATTCGAACTTCTTGTTTGCCCTTAGTACCTCAAAGAAGGGTAATGCTTTGTCTCCTATTTTGGACAGGAATCTGTTAAGAGCTGCCAACCTCCCATTCAGTCGTTGAACCTCTTTGTACTTCGTAGGTGACTGCATTTCTTCAATTGCTTGTAGTTTCTCGGGGTTTACCTCTATGCCTCGCTGACTTACCATGAAGCCTAAAAACTTCCCTGATTGTACCCCAAATGCACATTTTTTCGGGTTTAGGCGGACTTGGTATTGCCTCATTCTCTCAAACGTTGAGCGAAGGTTTTCCACATGGTCTTTCTTCTCTTTGGATTTGACGATCATGTCGTCCACGTATGCCTCCATTGTCTTTCCTATCATGTCCCCGAAGATTTTGTTGACCATTCTTTGGTATGTCGCTCCAGCATTTATGAGTCCGAAGGGCATCACCGTGTAATGGTATATCTCGCTATCAGCGTAGAATGCTGTGTGAGGGGCGTCTTCAGGGGCCATTTTTATCTGGTTATATCCTGAGTATGCATCCATGAAGCTCATTAGTTGGTGACCTGATGTTGCATCCACTAACTGATCTATTCTTGGTAGTGGATATGAGTCCTTAGGGCATGCTTTGTTTAGGTCGTGATAATCAATGCACATTCTCCATGTCTCTTCTTGAAAATTGTATTACATCTTCTTTCTTTCTTTCTATTTGCTCTTCTTTTGGTTTACGGTCGTCTAATTGTGCCATATACGCTTCTCTGGCATTTGCTGACTCTCCTCCATCTCCATAGCCTCCATGAATGACATATACGCTTGCCATCTGGTCGGTGATAATTAGGCTTTCTATTCGAAACCCACGGACGGTGCCAAGTGTTAGGGTCTAAGTTTCAGGTCAACGGGCGGTCGACCTAAGCCTTATTCCTCACTGGAGATGTTGCGGATTCGGTGCTCTTGAGTCTTGTCGTCCTAGTTCGTACCTTTCTGTCCTTCGCCTTCTCTTCTATTCTCGCCCTGCAAGAGGGGCAATACCAAGCACGGAGGGGGGGGGGGGGTGGTGCTTGATGTACCCTCTCCGATGCCTAAGTCAGTATGGTATTTGTAGAGAGATAAAGCTAGAGAGATGTAAGAGCTAAATTATGCACTTTGCCCAGATGATCAAATGAATGGTGGAAGAGTTGTATTTATAGGCAACGGTTTCATTAAGGTGACTTAATGACATCGTTAGCCTTTAAACACAATTAATTAGCCCTTAATCACGTAATTAAGATCTTAAGGCACGGAGAAGGTTGGCGAGAATAAACCAAGTATGGGAGTCAGAAAATGGTGTCGGGGCCCTTGGGGGGAGGAAAATCCGACCCCTAAGGGTAGGGGTTGGGTGTGGCCACCCAACCCCTCCCTAGGGGAGATCTTGTTGCCTCGGTCCGGATGAGTATTTCGGCCTCGTCTGGACCGTTGGTGTTTCCGCTGGGTGTTTGGGTCGAAGTTTCGATTTACAATCATTAACGGGGTGATCAAAATAAAACGATTCGGAAGTCAACGGGTTCAAATTGGGCGTATATCCATCAGGCGCGAGAAACAATACGCGAAGCCGCCGCATGGAGAGACGAACTCTTTCCGGTAAACCAACCTGTAATATGAATTCACGAAAGACATATAGCCGTTTAAGAGACTATCCATTATGAGTGTCAAGATGCTCAAAAATTGTCAAAGTAAGAATGAAGGACTTACTCATAGCGACAACTCGATCAAAAGGAAGGGAATTCCGCAAGAGGTTACTACGACTTCACAATCTGTAAGAACCAAGCAGAGGTCAACACGCATTGCCAAGTTAACGCGCGTAGCCAAAGTCAACGCGCGAAGCAAAGGTCAACACGCGTAGAAAAAGTCAACGCGCATAGCAAAATTCAACGCGCGTAGCAAAAGTCAACACGCATAGCAAAAGTCAACGCGCGTAGCGAAAGTCGACGCGCATAGCAAAAGTCAACGCGCGTAGCAAAAGTCAACGCGCGTAGCAAAAGTCAACGCGCGTAGCAAAAGTCAACGCGCGTAGCAAAAGTCAACGCGCATAGCCAAGTCAACGCGCGTAGCCAAAGTCAACGCGCATAGCAAAGTTGGCACATGCAGTAAAAGGGACTAATGTCTTAAGAGGCTATCATGCAAACGGTGGGACTAACGCGACGAACCGCGATGATCAAACGCGGCAACACTTAGGAAAATATTTTTCTAAGGCGTCAAAACAAAAACGATTACTCCTAAAGTCGTTTGGCAATCCCCGTCAACCAACAAAACCCGCCAAGGGAAAAAACTACGCATACCGACCAAAAAGCCTCTACACAAAGACACGGGGGCAACATGTCCAATCGGGGAATTCTACCTCAACTATCCACGGAAGTGAAAAATCGTCTAAGGCATGAACTAACGACGATAATAGCGCAAACAATCAGCAATTATTCGACATACAAGCACCAATAAGCAGTTCCATACGACAACAACGACAAATAGCTCAAACGAACAACAATACGGCGACATTCGAAATCAAGTCAAAGTTGTCCTGTAAAATCGAGTATCCAAATTACCTCAAAATGTGACGAAAAGTATCACAATGGACTCCCCTCGTCGAGACGATTTCAGAAAGGTAAGGACCGCGACGAACGGAGCCCGGGCAGGCGGAGCGTGTGTTACACGCGCCGGCAAGGCGAAACTCACGCGGCGGCGCGTGAGGGCGCGTCCGACGTCTCCTGGTGATTCCGAAGGCGGCGCTGGAATCCTCGTGGCAATCTGAGTCGATTGGTGGTGTCAATTTCTGAAAACAAGTCAAGAATCAAACACGAAACTTTCGGGATGCACCTAAGGTTTACGACGGTGAAAAAACTATGAACACACAAATGATTCCTAGAAATGATGAAGGAATTACCTGCAAAGAAGAAGGAATAATGAATTCTCAAAGAGCTGGAAGAATGATTAGGGATTTGTGTAATTACATATCCCAAAAGATTCCTTGGTGATAAGGATTAAATGAGTAATTCATCTACACTCACGCCTAAGTACTTACGGTATACTCCACCCTCTCTTCTAAATATCTATCCCTATGTACATGATCATTTTGGTATTGCACGTATCAAACCCGTCATTCTACACGTATGTTTTCATATCGCATGATTCATGATTTGATAATCGCTAAGTTGTTTTAGAAGTACGCGGTTTATATTTCTTATGGCGCATGATTACGTTCTTGCCATGACCGTTACTTGTACATACATGTTGATAAAAGCATGTTCGCATGACGTATTACTAATTGCTTATATCCCTAACGGTAACCATACTTGCGCGTTATATACGCGCATTCTCTATTGCACTAACCGTGATGACAGGAAATAAAATCATTCGGTCGGAAAATCAAAGGACGGACGAAATCAAGACTTCTACGTCCAACCAACGACCAAAACCGGAAGGTTAGCGTCAAGCTCAAATTGGACGCGTATCCTAACTTAAAAATAGAGTCAAGAAAGGTTTTAAACCGTTACTTGACTCAGGGGCTAGTGATGGATATGTGTCCAATTCAGGTTCGTATTTATGTTTCGGGCCTCGTAAACACGCCGAAAATCACATCACAACTCGAAAAACGTCTCCCTGAGGGTCAAAACGGTCCGGATGCGTATTTACGTGCGTCCGGACCGAACCTCCGGATTGCATTGCAACCCGGACGTCCGGGTTGCTTGCAATCCGGACCTCGCCGAATTGCCCAAATTTGACGAGGTCCGGATTGCATTACGGGTATTGTGCGATTACCGTTTTCGCGATTACCGTTACGTGTAGAGAAGTGGATTTCGCGCATTGCCAATATGGATGACGGTTACCGCTTGCTTTTGAACCGTCATCAAACCGCTTTAAAACCGGGTCCGGTCCCAAGGAAGCCTATAAATAGTAGGCCTTGGCCACCCATTTTCACACATCCTCTCATTTGCCCAACTTTGGTATTTTGAGCTCTGACTTCTCTCTAGAAATATTTTCTCTCTCTAGAATTACCCTTTTAGCCCGATAGTGACTTAAGCTTCGGAGAGGGCTCCGCTAGCACCACCCCCCCTCTCCGTGCTAGCATCGGCCCTTTGAGCAGGAATCGGCGCCCCAGACGTCCGAACTTGTGCACAAACCACCGCCTTTTGAGACTCAGACGCTTCCTGAGACACAACCGCCCTTTTGGGACACAGACTTTCCGAGACTCAATCGAACACTCGTCAGTGGCACAAACCTCTTTCAGACGAAGGGTTACAGCCCGAAAACCCGCTCAACCATACAAACAGACGCGTCCCCACGACCCAGTTCATTCAGGACGCAACACCCTTGGTTAAGGTATCATGTACACATAAGTTATGCCGGCTAAATGAGGCAACAAAAAAGAACATGTAGTCATCTAGTTGCACAAGGAGCAAATTGCACACTCGAGATATCTAACGCTGAGGTCCGTTAAACTGTACTTAATTTTTTCCTTGAGATTTGAGTGTCCCTACTCTTTTGCAGGTCGGATGACCACTTCAACCAATGCCGCAACCGTGAGAAACGTGAGCGCTTCGAAGAGTTTCTATGAAAAATTTCACCTACCATGTGTGAAATTCATACGCCTTCCAAGACGAGGTATACAACCATTATGTGGCCGGGTTTAAACCATTCAACGGTAACCATGGGGCATCTCCCATTGAGATCGGACATGTCAGGAGATGAGAAAATTTCAAGAGATCATCGAGAATCCCGTGAAGATTCAATGTAGCTTGACTCGATCAACCGAATCCTTTTCCGAAAAAAGTTCTGAAATTGTCAGTTTGCCACCAAGGGCATGTACTTTTCAGCAGATGTACATATACAAGTTGTGGAGCAGGAGAATCAGGACATGCAGGAGAATCAGGACATGCAGCAGGTCCAGTCGCATATCGAGCACATTGCCCACTGAAAAATCCAACTCCCAGGTAAGAGAAGTTGTGATCATTTTTATCCCCGAAATTTGAGTTTTTCCTTATTCATTGTGCAGCTTGGATAATCATCCAAATCAAAACTCCTGAAGAGCACATCCCGTGTACGGCCTTCGCTCGCCGACCATTCGTATGCCAGCTATCGAATTTATCCCAGATACCTCAGACGATATCTATGCCTAAGTTTACCATTTGCGGACTGTTGTGCCAAACTCAACACCATCCATGTGTGTTCGTTAATCAGGAAATCCGTCCAGCATGCAACGAATTATGAACCAGTCAGATGTAGCCGTGGGGCATTCCTGTTAAGATCAAGCATGGTTGAAGATAGAAGACATCCAGAGATCTTCCTATAAAAAAAGATCGAGATTCCATGAAGATCGGCTGTGCTAATGAAAGAGCATTTGAGAGGAAGAAGAAGAAGAAGAAATTATTGTCGATGTCGTCCATCCATTGAAAGGATCCTCCATTCAAGACATCGACATAATCAACTTATTTGACAAGTTTTCCTCCGGAGAAGTTCTGAGAAATTAAAAGGTTTAATCTGCTATTAGGGGCATGTAATATAGTTTTTGTTGATTAGTTTCTGTAGATTTTCTTTCCATTTGAAAAAAGAAAAAAGAAAAAAGAGAGAAAAAAATAAATTCCCGCTAGTTTGAAAACCTAGGCAAAAGTCAGGGAGAGGGGCATGATTGAAAACCCGCAGGGGCAGTCATGGCAAAAGGTGAGATGAAAAAAGAAGCCAAAAAAAAATTCCATTAGGGGCCACAGCCGCCCTTTAATCGGCTACAAAAAAATAAAGAAAGCATTCGTACAAATCTTGTGAGAGCAATGAAGCAATAAAAGGGTCACAGTTGTTCCTAAATCAACTACAAATAAAAGGGTCACAGTCATCCCTAAAATGACTATAAAAATAAAGGGCCACAACCACCCTTCAAAATGTTACAGATAAAGAGCGCTCCCGAAACATCAAAAGCGGAGAATAGGTGAAAGGGCCACAGCCACCCTCCAAATGGCTAAAGATAAAAGAGTGACCCCGCGAATCTTGAAAGGGCGGGAAAATAAAAAAGGGCCACAATCGTCCCTAAAACGACTACAAAATAAAGGGCCACAACCACCCTTCAAATGGTTACAGATAAAGAGCGCTCCCGCAACATCAAAAGCGAAGAATAAGTGAAAGGGCCACAGCCACCCTCCAAACGGCTAAAGATAAAAGAGTGACCCCGCGAATCCTGTGAGGGCGGGAAAATAAAAAGGGCCACAGTCGTCCCTAAAACGACTACAAAATAAAGGGCCATAGCCACCTTCCAAACGGCTACAGATAAAAGAGTGACCCCGCGAATCTTATAAGGGCGGGAAAATAAAAAAGGGCCACAGTCGTCCCTAAAACGAATACAAAATAAAGGGCCACAGCCACCCTCCAAACGGCTACAGATAAAAGAGTGACCCCGCGAATCGTGTAAGGGCGGGAAAATAAAAAGGGCCACAGTCGTCCCTAAAACGACTACAAAATAAATTGCCACAACCACCCTTCAAACGGCTACAGATATAGAGCACTCTCGCAACATTGTAGGCGGGAAAGGAGTGAAAGGGCCACAGCCACCCCTAAAATGGCTACCTACAAAGAGTGTTCCTCGAATCCTGAAAGGATGGGAGATTGTTGAAAGGGTCATAGCCACCCTCAAAATGGCTACATATAAAGAGTATTCTCGTGAATCTTGTGAGACCGGGAAATCATTTGAAAGGGCCACAGCCACCCTTAAAACGGCTACAAATCGAAAGAGCACTCCAGGAACATCGAAAATGGAAATAAATGAAAGGGCCACGGCCAGCCTCCAAATGGCTACAAATCAAAAGAGCTCTCACGACATTGAAGACGGTGAGGAAAGGGTCACAGCCACCCTCCAAATGGCTACAAATACTCTCGCATCGAGACAGGAAATAAAGTACGGGTCACAGCCACCCTCCAAATGGCTACAAATACTCTCGCATCGAGACAGGAAATAAAGTACGGGTCACAGCCACCGTTTAATCGGCTACCAAAAAAAAAGAGTGCTTTCGTTAGGTTGAAAACCCGAAAGGGAAGCCTAGGAAAAATTAGGAAATAAGGGGCATGATAGCAAATTCAGAAATTGCAATCATGGCAAAAGGAGAGAAAATAAAATCCCGATGGAATGAAAACCCCAAGGGGCAATCCATGCAAAAATTAGGAAAACCGAGGGGCACAGGCTAAAATTCTAACCGTGGCAAAATGAGAGAATATGAGAGATTAAAAAAAAAAAAGATCCCGCTAAGCTGTCGCGTCATGCGCAGATTAGGCAAAAATTAGGGACATGCATTCAAGTCGTCAAGCCACTCGAGGCCCTTATCCAACAGACATATGCCACTAGAGGCTCTACTCCGACGGACGCCACTAGAGGCTCTTCTCCAAATGGACGCCACTAGAGGCATTTCTCCGACACACGCCAATAGAGACTCTTCTCCATCGGACGCCACTAGAGGCATTTCTCAGACATAGGAGGCTTTACTTTCTGCACCGCCACTAGAGTCTTTTCCCCGTCGCACGCCACTGGAGGCATCGTCGATCGAGGTTTTTACTTTACTGTACGCCACTGGAGGCATTTTCCTTGTCGCACGCCACTGGAGGCATCGTCGATCGAGGTTTTTATTTTCTGCACGCCACTGGAGGCTTTACTTTTCCGCACGCCACTGGAGGCTTTAATTTTCCGCACGCCACTGGAGGCTTTACTTTTCCGCACGCCACTGGAGGCTTTACTTTTCCGCACGCCACTGGAGGCTTTACTTTCTTCACGCCACTGGAGGCTTTACTTTCCCGCACGCCACTAGAGGCTTTACTTTTCTGCACGCCACTAGAGGCTTTACTTTTCTGCACGCCACTGGAGGCTTTACTTTCCCGCACGCCACTGGAGGCTTTACTTTCTCGCACGCCACTGGAGGCTTTACTTTTATGCACGCCACTGGAGGCTTTACTTTCCCGCACGCCACTGGAGGCTTTACTTTCCCGTATGCCACTGGAGGCTTTACTTTCCGCACCGCCACTGGAGGCTTTTCCTTGTCGCACACCACTGGAGGTATCGTCGATCGAGGTCTTTGCTTTCTGCACCGCCAACGGAGGCACCGTCAACAGGGGCACCGGCGACCGAGGCTTTACTTTTCCGCACCGCCACTGGAGACTTTACTTTCTGCATCGCTAATGGAGGCACCGCCAACAGGCGTCCCGCCGACAGAAGTTTTATCTTTCTACACCAGAATAAGCATATGAGCCACCTTGAAGACTTTGAAGAATTGGAAGAGAATATACTTTCTGGTCAAAATCAGTGTGTCTTCGTCTTTGGACAAACCCCTTCGAACACGTTCTACGGGAGTCCGTCCAAAGAGGGGCAAACTGTAAACACTCGATTTTGACCCGGACGTAACGACGTTATACATGATACGTCAAATTCCAGACGCGTCAAGCCACAAAGTCTCCAAAAATGCTCAAGGGCACATTAGGGAAATTATTATAAAATATATTTTAAATTATTTCGAATATATATAATATTTTCGGAATATTTAAAAAAATATATATAATAATTAGTTTTTTTTATTTTTAGAAAATTATCTGTAAGATATTTATCTCCAGATATTATTTTTTTATTCAAAAATTAATTATCTGTAAAGATATATATCCTTAGGAATATTCTCTAGAATAATTATCTGTTAGCATTTTTTATTTAAATTTTATTTGTAATCTAGACTAGGTTTTTAGTATAAATAGGGGTCTAGGTTTACATTGTAAAGGACACAGAAAAACACCAAAAAGAAGCAATAATACATTATTTTCGGGTTCTGTGCGATTTTTGTCTTCTAGTGCCCAATTTTTTTTTTTTTTTCGTCTGCTACAGCTCCTCCCTATGGTCACCTCCGGCCAGCCAGCCCCGCCGCGCCCTCGCTCGCCACGGCCTCGTCGGGCCACCGCCGTCCACTCCGACTCTGCGTCGCCTCACCACCGGCCGCCCCTGCTCATCGACGCCGGCCTCCCTGTCCAGCCCGGTGCTCCGTCCAGATCTCGGCCTCACCGTGACTACCGGAGCCACGTCCGCTGCCCTCAGCCCAGTTCCGACGGGAGCCAGATCTCGAATCCGACTCCGACCATCCCGTCCGCTCCTCCTTTCCCCTCGACTACCAGGTCTGCCGTCGTCCGTCCCTGCTGGTCTACCGGAGTTCCGACACGCCTGAGCTGCTGCCGCGCCGGAGCTCGTCCCACCGTCTGTTGCCGTCCCTGCAGGTATTTTTCACGCCGGTGCCTGCTGTTTTTTTTTCATTTTTTATTAATTAATATTATTATATTTTATTATTATTATTTATATTTATTGTTATAATTATAACATGTTAATTAGATAGTTTAAATGTAGAATAATTAGATAACATGTTTAATTGTATGTATATGTATTTATGTGTAGGACATGTAATTATTAATTTACATCGTAATTTTGAGCATGTCTTGGTTTTATTTGTATTTTTATTTTAATTAGGATTTTTGGATACTTATTAGGTTTTTAGGCTTAGACTTGTCGTTAATGATGATTTGCGCATGAAAATTTGTTTAATTTTGATATCATCAGATTCATTCGACGTGATACATATTTAAGTTTTAAAATTCCCAATTAAGTGAATTGAGCACCGAAATGGCGTAGTTGAAAATTATATTTCTAATTCGTAATAGAACCCCCCGAACTCGAATTTCTGATCGTTGACCGATTTTATACCTAGGTGTTTAGTTCGCTATTCGTTTAGGTAATTTAGGATTCTAGTTAGCATTAATTAACTAGTGGCGACTCTTTCAAAATCCACGTTTTTAAAACGTTATCGTCGTAGGCCAGATTTTAGGTCTGACATATATATAAGAATATATTATATGTTAATATGATACGATTTAAAAGAATATATATTTTAACAACAACTAACTTCTTAAAAATTATGTATGTGGGTTAATACTATAGTCATTTATGAATTCTAAAGATTCATTATTTAAACTCAATACACACAACTACTACAATTCTATTAATTAAAACAATATAAATAGTTTTATAAGATAGTTTTCATAAAAAAAAAAAAGCAACGAAAAAGACTTACTCATTTTATACGAACATCATGTACATTATTATTTTTTATAATAATGAGTTATGAAGTATATAAAAATAATATAAACTAAGAATAATAACAATATTATTATCTTAATAAATTATAAATATATTACGAAATGTCTTATCTATTTAATAAATAATAATAAAATAATAACACTTTGTAATGTTGGAAGTAATCTCACATTACATTCGGTTTTGGATGTAATATCACGTTACGTTGAATAGAGTTTGGACGTAATCTCATATTATAATGGACATTACAATGCAAATTACATTGTTTGGCAAACCAAACAATGTAATGTTGATGTAATCTGACACGTAATGTGAGATAACATACCACATTACATCCATCCAAACACCCCCTAAGTGTAAGTGAAAATAGTAGACATTCGAATCTAGCTTCACTTTTTCCGTCACGTGACATTTTAATGAATGGTTAATTATCGAAATGTTAGTTCATTTTCGGATCCGCGAACAAATTGCTAGTCCACGTTTCTAAGTAAACAAATGACTAGCTCGCGTACACTTTTCCGTTACTTTTTAACGAAGTCGACATGTACACAACGTGTGATTATGCACAATGACCAATGCACAATCGCTATAGATCGTGTCTATTGCGACGACTAACACCTTTCGTCGCATACTGTGTACTCATAACGACAACATCATCACAATATTCTATCGCGACGACGGGTTATCGCAATAAATAAAGTGTTGTGACGACGATAAATCTTTTGCGAGGACCGCGTATTCTCGCAACATAATGGGTTATTACGAGGATTTCTAGTATCCAATTGCGACGAATGCTTTTCGCAAAAGTAATTTCCCGTAAAAAATACAAAAAAAATTCGGAACACCAATTGCGACGACAAATAATCTATTACGATAATTTCACATCATCGCAATATAATGAGTTTATTGCTATGATGTTAACTATCCAATTGCGACAACCGATTCACGCAATAACAATTTTCGTACAAAATATTTCGTGTCACTTATCGATATGAAAAAAATTGCGACGACGCTAAATCTATAGGTATGATCATATGTCATCGCAATATAATGATTTTATTGCGGTGATATGTTATATCTAATAGCGACGAATGCTTCGCGCAATAGTAATATCCCGCCAAATTTTTGAAGCAATTTTTTTTGGAAAACCAATTGCGAAGATACATAATCTATTAAGATGACTGCATCTCATTGCAATAGAATTACTTTATTGCTAGGATGTTGACTATCTAATTGCTACGTCCGGTTCACACAATAATAATTTTCATACAAAATATTTGGCGACAATTATCTATATGAAAACAATTGCGATGATGCTAAATCTATAGCTATGATCATATGTCTTCGCAATATAATGATTTTATTACGATGAAATATAATATCAAATTGCAGTGAATGCTTCTCGCAATACAATTTTCCCACCAAAACGGTAATGTTGTTTTTTTGGGAAAACTAATTGCGACGACACATAATATGTTGCAATGATCTCATATTATCAAATATAATGAGTTTATAGTTAGGATTTTTTAATATATAATTACGATGACGGGTTATCGCAAAAATAAATTTCCAAAAAATATTGATACCAATTATACATAGGAAAACAATGTGAAGATGTCAAATCTCTAGTATTGCGACATAATTGAAAGCTTAATACCTTAATCATTCATCATCAAACCTTAAACGCTAAACGCTTCATCCATGAACATTAAACTCTAAACATTAATGTTTAATACCATATATCTTAAATTCTAAATCTTAAAACATTAATACCTTACACCTTAAAACTTAATACCTAAACCTTAAAATCTTAATCCTTAAACCTTAAACTTTAAATCTTAAAGTTTAATGCCATATATACCTCAAATTCTAAACTTTAAAACCATAATACCCTAAACCTTAAATTCTAATCATTAAAGCATTAATGTTCGAAACCTTAAAATCTTTAACTCTAAATCACAAAACCTTAAATCTTAAACTAAATACCTTAATAATTAAAGTATTAAATTCTTAACCTTAAAACCTTAATATTTATGCCTTAAAATCTTAATACTCAAAATCTTAAACTCTAATTCAACCACGTCAATTTGTTCTATTCTTAATTTACCCTCATTTATTGGTTTATTTTTCCAAACCACCGTGATGCAGCGTGGTAGGAAGTGCAAATTCGTTGATTCTAAGAATACCCGATAATTGACGCCGATTTGAGGAAAAAACCTCGATTTTCTGATTTTATCAATAAAACTCAATGCAAATTCGTCCAACAATGTCTTAAATAGAAAATCCTAAACTGCGAAATAACCGAAAATAACGAACAAGTCCCGAATAAACTAAAAATTGCAAAAAAGACCCGAAATAATATTAAAACGCGATTTTGAAGCCCTAAATGATGGAATTTGGCCAAAGAGCAACATATTACACGGCATAGCCGTAATTTTGAACCGGAGCACCGTTTATGATCGAAAAACACTATTCACGCGCAAAAATCCGAACGTCCGCCCGAAAAACACTATTCACGATAAAAAAAATCTATTCGGTTTTGTATGCATCATTCCCTCCGGGGTAGACAGGATTCGTCCTCGAATCTGAGGTCGGTTCATCGTCGGAAGGGTTGTCGCCAGAAAACGGAATAAGGTGCTTCACGTTGAACACATCTGAGGTGTGGACATCTCCGGGGAGTTGAAGGCGGTAGGCATTGGGATTTATCTTCTCCACAATCTCCACGGGGCCAATCTTATTTGCCGCCAATTTTCTATACCCATGAGCAGGAAAGCGATCCTTGGTAAGGATAGCCCATACAAGATCGCCAACTTCAAACTTTACCGTTCGTCGTTTCAGATCAGCCCGCGCTTTGTATTGGGCCGTATGGGTGGTCAGCTGGGTATGGGCCGTTTGATGGACCTGCTGAAGCTGTGAAATGAAATCCTCGGCCGTCGCATGGGCACGGACTTTGCTAGGCAGAGTAAGCAAGTCAAGGGGACCCCTGGGGGAGAGGCCATACACCACCTGAAAGGGGCTGAAGCCCGTGCTACGGTTGACAACATGATTGTGCGCGAACTCTGCCTGTGACAACATCAAGTCCTACGACTTCACATGGTCACCAACCAAGCTGCGTAATAAATTACCGAGAGAGCGATTGACCACCTCAGTTTGCCCATCAGTTTGAGGATGATAAGCACTACTAAAGTTCAGCTGGGTGTTGACCAAGCGCCACAAGCTCCTCCAAAAGTGGCTCAGAAAACGAGTGTCTCTGTCTGAAACAATAGATGCGGGAAGGCCATGCAGACGATAGGCATCACGAAAATACAGCTGAGCGACGTTTATAGCATCCGTCGTGCGCTTACATGAAATGAAATGAGCCATCTTCGAAAAACGATCGACCACGACGTAAATAGAGTCATTTCCGCGCTGAGTACGAGGAAGGCCAAGGACGAAGTCCATGCTAACATCCGACCACGGCTGTGTAGGAATGGGTAGCGGAATATATAATCCAGCATTAGTCGAGGCCCCTTTCGCTAGTTGGCAAATACGACAGCGAGCCACGAACTTATCTACTTCCTTCCTCATCGAGGACCAGTAATAAGAGGCAGAAACAAGCTGGAGAGTACGATCACGTCCCACGTGACTTTCGTTATGTAACTCTTGGATAATCTTCGCATGAAGGCTGCAATCCGGAATGCATAATTGTGTGCCGCGAAAGATAAAACCATCCTCTATGATAAAGTCAGCATGCTCCCCTGCCTGAACCTTTTCCATCACGTCGGAAAAGAAAGGATCATCAACATACAATTCAGCGAATGATTCAAAATAGGGTACCTGAAGGCGCATATCAACAAGGAGACCGTGACGCCGACTCAGGGCATCAGCCACACGATTAGCAACCCCCGCCTTGTGTTTGATCACAAAAGTGAATTGTTGTAGGTAAGAGAGCCAAGAAGCATGTCGATGAGAGATCTTATCTTGACTGCCGAGGTGCTTGAGGGAATCATGGTCAGTATAGAGGACAAACTCCTGCTGAAAGAGATAATGACGCCAATGCTTCACCGCTTGGACCACAGCATAGAACTCCATATCAGAAGTGCTGAAACGAAGTTTAGCACCAGAAAGCTTCTCGCTAAAACAAGCCACAGGGCGCCCATTTTGACTAAGAACAGCGCCAATGCAAGTCTTGGAGGCATCACAGTGAAGTTCAAACGGCTGTTTAAAATCCGGGAGCACTAATATGGGAACAAAAGTTAATTTTGTTTTACCTCATGGAATGCCGCGTCAGCCTCAGGGGTCCAATGAAACTTCATGCCCCTTGATGGGTTCGACTACAGCCGTCTGGCCTTTTAACGGTGAGGAAACGGAAAACAGGCCCACCAGGCCCAAAATGAAGGTCAAGATGACCTAGGAGAAGGGTCCCGACGAAGGGAGTCCCGATGATTAAAGGTCCCGACAGAGTCGGTCCCGACAGCTGAGCTAGAAGCTCCCGATGAGAAGCCTTTAAGTAGGCCCCGATGACGAATCCCTAAGAACGATTGGCCCTGTCACGATGACGAGGGGCCCCGAGCGGTGACACAACGAGATAACTCTGGAGTCCCCGACAGGAGTCGGGACTCGTTATCAGAGGATAAGGCCAAGATACGCGGGGCGTGGCCGAGATACGCGGAACGTGGTTAAGATACACGGAGCGTGGCCGAGATACGCGGGGCGTGGCCGAGATACGCGAGATCATGGCCTAGATAGGCGGGATCACATCCGAGATATACGGGATACGGGCTAACCACCCCCAACGGTTCACCAGGTACCTGAGGCATCTCTTCGCCTATAAAAGGGCAAGAGGTCACCTCAGAACACTTACGTTGAATTAGATACTCTGAGATTATTGCTTGCCAGTTCGTATTGGACACTCATTTAAGCATCGGAGAGGGATTCTGGGTCACCGCCCGGTCTATCCCCTCTTGCAGAATTGCGTGGAGCAAAGGAGCTAGGATTGCCGTCAAAGTCCGTACCGGAGTTCCACCGTGATCCAACATTGGCGCCGTCTGTGGGAATCAAACAAAAAGCTGATATGCCTTCTACTCGATCGATGGCGGCTGGCAAGCACAGAAGACAGGGACAATCCGGTGGTTCTCGTCACCCCGCTGCAACAAATCTGGATTCGCTACCAGAACAGGAAGAAAACCAGAACCAACCCCCGGCTGAGCTCTCCCAGACAGGGGGGCACAATGATGGTCCCGAAGACATTGCTGCTCCGCACCAGGGCAATAGGGGGCAGGAGGCTCCCCCAGCTACGGACCTTACAAGAGTCGTGGCAGAAGCCATGCCGATGTTTCTGGCAGCCGTAGAGGCTCTCTTAGATCGGAGGGAGGCCGCGAGGAGGCAGGAGGAGATGCCCCCGTTGGAAGAAGTGGCCCCACCAGCAGAAGTTCGGAACGCACAGGAAGCTCCGCCCCGAGGCCAGGACAGAGGTAGGGCATCCGGCCAGCCAGAGAGGTTCATGGTTGATGGGCCAGGACCAGTACAGCACAGGACCATTCCCTTGAATGGTCCCATCACCCCCGACCAGGTGGTAAAGATCGTGAACATCCGCATGGGAGAACAGAAGCCGCTGGTGTCGGAGCTGAGGGATCGATCCACTCATCCCTTCGTCCCCCGACTCATCGACACCCTAGCCCCGCCTGGGCTAGGCATCCCCACGATAAAGGAGTACGATGGCGAAGGAGATCCAGTTCGTCATGTCCAGAAGCACCTCATGGCATGTCTGGGAAGAGCCCCGAATGAAGACATAGTGTGTACGCTGTTCCCGAACACACTTGGAGAAAGAGCCCTGACCTGGTTCTTTAGTCTGCCCCCAGGCTGCATCACTTGCTGGGCGGATATGCACGACCGGTTCATTCAGCAGTACCAGGGTCGGAGACGTTTATTGAAGAGCGTGAGGTCCCTGACCCAGGTGGTACAGAGGCCCGACGAATCGCTGGCACACTACTACCAGCGGTATACTGCTAGTGTGGCAGAGATTGATGAAGAGATTTCGGAAGGTGAGACCATTCGTACCTTCATTCGGAACTTAACGGCCCCCTACGGTTCCGACCTGATGCACAGCGTGGCTGAGAAAGATGTGTGGAATATGGAGGCACTACAGAAGAGGGTGAAACGGCAAATCGATGTTCAGGAGTCAAAGATAGCCGCAGGAGAGCTGGAGCCCCCAAAGTCAAACAAAGGAAAGCAGTCGGTTAAACCCTTCGACGATCGTAAGTCAAAGGGCAAACCCGAGAGTAGTCGGAATCGAGGCCGACCCGATCGAAGGGACGATAGGCGTTCTTCAAGGAAGGATAAGCGGGAGGATCTCGACATCCCTCTCAACTGCTCCATGGCGGAAGTGCTAACGGTCATGGAATGACAAGGTATCTCCCGGTACCCCCCAAAGAAGGATGGAGAATTCCTGGGGTCTCGCACAGATCGCGCCGATTTCACCGCGCAAATGGTCACGACACCAACCACTGTCGGGAACTGAAGAAGGAGATCGAAAAGCTGATCCAGAAGGGGAAGCTCAAGGAATTCGTCGGGGATAAGCAGTGTCGATCCCGCTCTCGGTCCCGATCGCGGTCTCGCTCCCGATCCCGCGATCGGTCCCCAAAGAAGAAGAGAACCGACCCAGAGTCATCCGGTGCTCGTAAGGAGAGACGGGGCACTATCAATGTAATTCATGGAGGGTTTGCTGCTGGAGGTGACACTTCATCCGCTCGGGAGGTTTATGCCTCTAGAATCCCTACGGCGGTGGTGTTAGGTAAGAGGTCCCGATCCTGGACCCTGAAAGAAGAAATGGTGATCTCCTTTTCGTCGGAAGAACTAATAGGCGTGGAAACACCGCACGACGACACCCTGGTGGTGACCTTGGATGTAGACGGGTTTGAAATGAAGAGAATTCTAATCGACGGAGGGAGCTCCTCCGACATTCTATTCATGGATGCGCTGGAGGCTATGGGGAAAACAAAGAAAGATCTAAAAGAAGCAAACTTCCCGATGGTCGGGTTCTCTGGCTCAACCTCCTACCCGCTAGGAGTAATCACCTTACCAGTGGAGTTTGGTAGCGGCTGGAAATCAGAAAGGAGGAACGTGGAGTTCGTGGTAGTCGATTCCACAGGGACATACAACGCGATCATCGGGAGAACCACCATTAATCCCCTGATGGCGGTCGCCTCGACAGTGCACCAGAAGATGAAGTTCCCGACCGACCATGGAGTCAGAGAGGTCAAGGGCGACCAGGTGGCTTCTCGAAAATGTTATGTTAACGCCACCCGAAGGAGGAGACGAGAGGCCATGACTGTCCTTCAGACAGACACAGATCCAAGAGAGGAATTTGGGCGTCCCGCCCCCGTAAAAGATCTGAAAGAAGTCGAGATCGATGGACCCCAGAGGAAGGTGAAAATCGGGTCCGCTCTGACGGAGGAGACAGCCCAAAAATTGGTGGAGTTGCTGAAAGAGTTCAAGGAACTGTTTGCCTGGTCCCAAAGCGATATGCCAGGAATCAGTCCCGATGTGATCGTACACGAGCTGAAGATAGACCCCGCGATCAAGCCTATCACACAGAAAAGGCGTCCGATGGGCACGGACAAGAAGATCGCGATCCAGCAGGAGGTGGGCAGGTTGCTCGATGCTGGGTTTATCAAAGAGCTCCGATTCCAAACTTGGGTTGCTAATCCGGTGCTGGTGAAGAAGACTAACGGGAAATGGCGAAGGTGTGTGGATTTTCGCGACCTGAATAAGGCCTGCCCAAAGGACTGTTATCCGCTCCCGAGAATCGACCAGCTGGTGGATGCTACATCGGGACATGAGCTGTTGAGTTTCATGGATGCGTACTCAGGCTACAACCAGATCAAAATGGCCAAGGAAGACGCTCCCCACACAGCGTTCTACGCAGATAGTGACATCTATCACTACGATGTCATGCCTTTCGGGTTGATCAATGCTGGGGCAACCTACCAGCGGATGGTGAACAAGCTGTTCGGAGATATGGTGGGGGAAACCATGGAGGCTTACGTGGATGATATGCTGGTGAAGTCCCGACAAGCCGAGGATCATGTGCACAACCTAACCATGGCGTTTGAGCGGATGAGGCTTCATCAGGTTCGCTTAAACCCGACGAAATGCGCCTTCGGAGTCCACTCAGGGAAATTCTTGGGCTTTATGGTGAGCCAGAGAGGAATTGAGGTGAATCCCGAGAAGCTGAGGGCAATCGAGGAGATGCAGTCTCCGATAAATCATCGGGAGGTACAAGTGCTGAATGGCTGACTAGCTGCAATGAATCGTTTCTTGTCCAAAGCCAGCGACCGATCAATGCCGTTTTTTGAAGTCCTGAGGGCCAACAAGAAATTCGAATGGACCGCCAAGTGTGAAGAGGCGTTCCAAGCACTCAAGCAGCACCTTCGCACCCTCCCGCCGTTGGCGAAACCGGTTCTAGGCGAGCCGCTCTATCTATATTTGGCTGTTTCTGAATTTGCCATTAGCTCTGTGTTAGTAAAGATTGTCGAGGGTAGTCAAATCCCCGTCTATTATGTAAGCAAGGCGTTTGCCAAGTCTGAATTGAACTATCCTGCCGTTGAGAAGTACCTCTTTGCGTTGATTATTACTGCTCGGAAGCTAAGGCCTTATTTCCATGCACACGAAATCACTGTGCTGACGAACCAGCCTTTGAAGCATTTTTTGAACCGACCGGATGCGTCGGGGAGATTAGTGAAATGGGCAGTAGAGCTTAGTGAGTTTCGCATACACTTAGCTCCAAGAACAGCCATTAAAGGCCAGGCATTGGCGGATTTTATAGCAGAATCTACAGCCCCCGATCTGGAAGAAGCGGGCCCTGTAGATGGGGCAACCATGGAGGTCCCGATAGAAGAACAACCAGAGAGGGCAGAGCAATCAGAACAGCCAAACGAGGAAAATACCTGGGAGATGTACACGGATGGCTCCGCGAGTTCGGATGGATCAGGAGCGGGCTTTTTGCTGATACCACCGGGTGAAGGTGAACCGCTCCGATACGCCTTGGCTTTACCATTCAAGGCCACAAACAATGAAGCGGAATATGAAGCTCTTATCACGGGCCTGAAAATTGCTAAAGGCACTGGAGTCGATCACTTGAGAGTGAAGTGTGACGCAGCTTTAATCGTAAACCAGGTTCAAGGGCGATACGAAGCAAGGAGTCCAATAATGAAGAAGTATCTACGAGAGGTACAAACCTTGAAGGAGAGCTTTAAAAGCTTCGACATCGAGGCAATCCCGAGGGAGGAAAACGTAGAGGCAGACGCCTTGAGCAAATTTGCCTTGGGGGCACCCTTGGAAGAAAATCGGAAGGTACACTTCTTAGAAGAGGTGATCTTATCAAACATCGACCCAACACAGGTGTGTGCCATTGAGGCGAGATCGGAGGAGGAGCCAACTTGGATGACCCCGATAGTCGCGTACCTGACTACGGGGGCAGTCCCCGATGATAAAGTAGCAGCGGACAGGATACGTCGGATCGCGGCCAATTATGTGATGCTGGACAATCAGCTATACAAGAAAGGCTGGTTCTCGACTCCGTACTTGAAGTGTGTGGCAGAACCCGACACCAATCGGATCCCGAAGGAGGTGCACGAAGGGGTCGCGGCTTGTCATGAAGGGACCCGATCCATCATGAGGAAAGTGCTGAACTTGGGCTATTATTGGCCCACGATGAGCAAAGAAGCAACGTCGTTGGTCCGATCCTGCGACGCGTGCCAGAGGTACGCCCCGAGTATCGTGGCTCCGGCCGCTAATCTGACATCCATCAAGAGCGCGTGGCCCTTCGCGCAGTGGGGCATCGACTTGGTGGGACCTCTTCCACAAGCACAAGGTCAATGTAAGTATTTACTTGTAGCTATCGATTATTTTTCGAAATGGATAGAGGCAAAGGCGTTGGCCAGAACAACGGGGAACCAGATCGTCAAGTTCCTCCAGACCCATATTGTGTCCAGATACGGGATTCCTAAGGTGGTGATCAGCGACAATGGTCCACCGTTTAACGGCTCTTAGGTGAGGGAGTATCTGGAAGAGTTGAACATCGAGCATCGGACTGCTTCTGTACGCCATGCTCAGACTAACGGCCAGGTGGAATCAGCCAACAAAATTGTGATGGATGGCCTAAAGAAGAGGGTCTATGCCTTGAAGGGCAAGTGGCTGAACGAACTGGAAAACGTGCTTTGGGCTGTTAGAACGACACCCAAACGATCAACGGGGGAGACTCCGTTTGGCTTCGTTTATGGCACGGAAGCTGTCGCCCCCGTAGAGGTAGCTGTGGCGTCCCATCGGATGAGATATTACGAGCCTCTGACGAATGATGAAATGAGACGTCTGGACTTGGACTTACTCGAAGAGAAAATGCGGGAAGCCGATGAAGTCCAAGCTCGAATGCGTTTGGCGACGGCCAGGTACTACAATCGGCGAGTGAAGTCCCGACAGTTCTTCGTCGGGGAGCTGGTTTGGCGTCGCAACGAGTTCACCCTTTTGGATCGAATCAACAAGATGTCACCAAAATGGGAAGGACCTTATAAGGTCGTGGGGATGCCAGCTCCAAATGCGTACAAGTTGGAAGACCTCGATGGCAGAACGTTAAAGCATTCTTTTAGTGGCGAACACTTGAAGAAACACCATGCTTGAAGAAAGTCGCCTTAAGTGGTGCCCGATAAAGTCGCCTTAAGTGGTGCCTGATAAAGTCGCCTTAAGTGGTGCCCGATGTAAAACCGCCTTAAGTGGTGTATCTTGTTTATCGCTTAATTCGATGTAAGCCAATTTTGTGCCGTCAATAAATAAAGAGGTTGCTTCCAATCAGAGTTATCCTTAGATTTATGCTAAGTGTCAAAGTCGCCTTGAGTGGTGCACGAGAAAAGTCGCCTTGAGTGGTGCACGAGAAAAGTCGCCTTAAGTGGTGCGCGATCCTTGGATTTATTCTAAGTACTGAAAAGCCGCCTTAAGTGGTGCATGATATAAAGTTGCCATGAGTGGTGCACAATGAAAAGTCGCCTTAAGTGGTGTGCGATGAAAAGTCGCCTTAAGTGGCGCACGATGTAAAGTCGCCTTAAGTGGTGCACAATCCTTAGATTTATTCTAAGTATCAAAAAGTCGCCTTGAGCGGTGCACGATATTAAGTCGTCTTAAGTGATGCGTGATTCTTAGATTTACTCTAAGTAATAATTAAGTCGTCTTAAGTGATGCACGGGGCTAAAGTCGCCTTAAGTGGTGCACAATCCTTAGATTTATTCTAAGTATCAAAAAGTCGCCTTGAGCGGTGCACGATATTAAGTCGTCTTAAGTGATGCATGATTCTTAGATTTACTCTAAGTAATAATTAAGTCGTCTTAAGTGATGCACGGGGCTAAAGTCGCCTTAAGTGGTGCACAATCCTTAGATTTATTCTAAGTATCAAAAAGTCGCCTTGAGTGGTGCACGATATTAAGTCGTCTTAAGTGATGCGTGATTCTTAGATTTACTCTAAGTAATAATTAAGTCGTCTTATGTGATGCGCTGGACTAAGTCGCCTTAAGTGGTGCAAGTTATTAAATCGTCGGGAAGGACGTACGAAAATGTCTTAAGTGTCGAAGTATCGACCCAGGCAAGTATAAAACTACTTGAAGAAATGTATCAAGAAAATCGGAACTGAGAAATTCTGATAGTTGATAAGGGCTCAAAGGCCCGACAATGACAAAAAAGGAGAAGATACAAGGACTCTAAAGATAAACATTCAAGCTTGGTCCTTGTCGGCAGCATTGGCAGCAGCTAGGTCCGCGGAGTCGGTAGCAGAAGGATCCACAGGGTTGGCCTCGGGAGGATCGACTATCGGGGCGTCCGCACTTGGAAGTTCAGAGGCGTCTTCGACAATTACGGGGGTACTCCCCCCATCACTCTCCTCGGAAAGAGCAAAATACTTATTCGCAAAGGGAGCGAGGGAAGGAGACTTGTCAAAGTTGATGGCGTCCCCGTACTCCAGGTGAAGCTCTTCAACCGCATTGAAGAGAGTGTTCTCCACCTCCGCGCCAAAGAACTTCATGGCATCGGCCTGGAAGTCCTCGGACCTCCGATAATCCTCCCGGCCCTTGGCCTCCGCCTCAACCAGCTGCGCAGGAAAGCCCGCGATCTGCCCCTCCAGAGCCTTCTTCTCGAGGACCAGTTTGTCCTCAGCAGCCTTCTTCTCCTGGACCAGCTTGTCCACAGCCGCCTCCCGCTCCTGCCGCTCTTGCCTCAAGAGCCCCTCGAAGTCCCCGACCTTCTTCTGAAGGTCCCGAACCTTCTGATCAAGGACAGCCTGCTCCTTGACAAGCTTTCCCCGCGAAGACTGGGAGGCCTTAAGATCCTCCTTAAGCTGGTCGAGGGCTGCCCGATCCCGCTCCCGGGACTCATCGTAGGCGATGATGTACCCGATAAGACGGTTAAAGTCCCCGAGCTCCTATAACAAGAAGAAAAAGTGTTAATAGACAAATAACCCGATTTATCGTTGAACAGAAGGAAGCAGGAGTCTTACCTCTATACGGCGCATGGACATCTCTCTGACATCCCGATGCATGGGCGTCCGATTGAGGGAAATCGGATACCGCATAGTAGGCAGGATCGAGCCTGCCAGCAGATGCAGGGCAAGATCCTGGTCCTGCTCCCCTTGTGTAAGCGGGACTCCTTGCAGCGTCTGGATAGGAGTCCAGGGGGCATTCGCTTGTGAAGGGTTGAAGGGCCTGTAGAAATTCCTATCGAGAGCAAGAGGAGGAGGAGGACGATAAGTGGAGTGGCATGCCTCCGTCTCGGCCCGAACGGGGGAAGGAGTGAAGTTATGGATGGGCGATGGCTGTCGCTGCTGCGGAGAAGATGAAGGAGGCGGCCCCTGAGGAGTTGGTTTCAAGGGGGATTGCCCCGCCCTCCGACGATGACGAAGGGAGCCACCCTCGTAAGTCTCCTCGGAGGAGTCCAAGGTTTCCACCTGACGAAACTGTTCGCCAGTCGGAGCCTTCTCCCCAGCTGAGGGAGGCACCCCTGCTGAAGATGGTGCATTCGCGGAGGCTGCACCCGATGGAGCTCCCGAGCGACCTGCACCTGGAGGTTGAGAGGCTTCAGAAATGTAGTCAGGAAGTTCATCAGGATTCTTACACCAAATGATACGTCGGGAGACGTATTGATCCTTCCCGCGATAGTGGTAATAGCCCGCCTTCAAGACACGAGGAGTTTCGCCTCGAAGGATCCGTTTGACGTCAGCGATACGGGCCTCCTTGGTCGAAGAAATCAAATCCTTCGGGACCATCCTCTTATATGATTTAATAGCAAGTCGAAGCTTTTTACCTTCTTCAGCAGTCTGGACGTCGAAGACCTGGTCCAGATCCACCCGCTTCCGCTTGGGCTGCTCCGCGGAAGGAGACTCCGACTGAGCGGCGGCCTTCTTTGCGGATTTCCTCTTCCGCGAGGGGCGGACAGCATTAGTCTCCCCCTGCTTAAGGAACAGATCGGTCAGCACAGATACCTTCTTGGCTGCAAACAGTAAACGAAGAAGAGTTAGAAGTTTACCCAAGGGACCATATTAGAAGGGCCGTCGAAGAGCTTCCCCCAGAGATAATATCGAGGAGTCGAATCCCGGCGTTCACCAGGTCCCGCTCCACGAGGGAATTGGCGTCGAGGGGAGTGTAGGACTCCCCCCATCGATAAAGCTGGATGAGTTGAAGGGTTTCGAAATCTTCATCGGAATAAGTGTGGAAGGCAGGCGGGGAGTCAGCTGTCACCTCCCATCGGGGCCATGGGATTGAAGAGTGCCGGATGAAGAAGTAACTCCTCTTCCAACCACTGTTGTCAGACCCCGTGTCAACCAGGAGTCCCCGACCCTTGACCACCTTCCAGGTGTCATTGGTCCAGCTACACCGGGCAAGCTGCTGCTTACTCCACTTGGGCATTCGAGGATAGAAGGCGCAAACCCCCGCCTCGTTGCACTTCATCACATAGAAGGTTCTGAAGAGCTGAATGTTGTAGACCCACTTCTGTTGGAAGCAGAGAACCTGAAAGGCGTTCCATAGACGGATGGCATGGGGAGAGAAGGTAGTTGGATGCGTTTTGTAATGCTGGCACATCTCGACCGGATTACCACAGAAGGGGAATCTGATCCCTGCCGATATTTGTCCCGTAGAGACAAATACCTCCCCTTTTTGGGGACGAGTAACCTCAAAGCTACCCGAGGGGCGAGGCCAAGGATATGGGAAGCGGGGTTCCCAGGTAGAAGTGATACAACCCTCTCGGAGGGCTGCATCGTAGGCAGTATTGGAAATTTCATTCAGAGCATAATCAAAATTAAAAGGTTTTCTCCCCTCAGAGCTGGACCCGCTGTCTGAAAAGCAACAATGGCAAGAAAAACACAGTGGGACTCTTGGAAAACCATGAATAAGGAAGAGACGAACAGATAGTAAAGGAAAAATCCTTACCAGACATGATGAAGTGGAGGTTGAGGAAATGAATTGGGCGTCGCCGGAAAGATGACCGGAGAAACTCTGAGACCTTTGGAATTACAGAGCTTGAGTTCGCAG
Organism: Clarkia xantiana subsp. parviflora; assembly: GCA_036873135.1. Lineage (NCBI taxonomy): Eukaryota > Viridiplantae > Streptophyta > Magnoliopsida > Myrtales > Onagraceae > Clarkia > Clarkia xantiana. Next base: position 5,755,766 of record JAPTYO010000017.1, on the reverse strand, counting down.
AAAAGTTGCAGAGAGCTTTTGAGAATTCGGAAACGGTAAAAATTAAACTGTGCTCGTGGCTAGGGTTTTATAGGCGAAGAGGACAGTTGAAGGGACACTTCGATCCGAGTCGTCGAAGTCGAAGAGTTTTAATCTGGACCGTTGAGATGAAACGTACATAAGGACAACAGATGTAATGATGAAACGGCCTGAAAAGCACTTTTCAGAAAAGAACAGGCGCGAAAAATCAGGCACGAGGGCCGAAAACGTCGCTTCACTATCTACTGCATTTAATGAACTGGGGAACCAAGGAGACCCCTGGGATTTGGCAGTTATCTACAAAACACTGAGGAAACGTGAAGGAGAAGACTGATAATTGAGTGACTGAACCAAGGGAAAGATCCCCGATTCCAGTATCAGGAGGTCAGGAGTTGGAAGACACGACGAACTAAAAGTCCCTCGTGTCTTGGGGGCAAATGATGGGTTCGACTACAGCCGTCTGGCCTTTTAACGGTGAGGAAACGGCAAACAGGCCCACCAGGCCCAAAATGAAGGTCAAGATGACCTAGGAGAAGGGTCCCGACGAAGGGAGTCCCGATGATTGAAGGTCCCGACAGCTGAGCTAGAAGCTCCCGATGAGAAGCCTTTAAGTAGGCCCCGATGAAGAATCCCTAAGAACGATTGGCCCTGTCACGATGACGAGGGGCCCCAAGCGGTGACACAACGAGATAACTCTGGAGTCCCCGACAGGAGTCGGGACTCGTTATCAGAGGATAAGGCCAAGATACGCGGGGCGTGGCCGAGATACGCGGAACGTGGTTAAGATACACGGAGCGTGGCCGAGATACGCGGGGCGTGGCCGAGATACCCGAGATCATGGCCTAGAGAGGCGGGATCACATCCGAGATATACGGGATACGGGCTAACAACCCCCCAACGGTTCACCAGGTACCTGAGGCATCTCTTCGCCTATAAAAGGGCAAGAGGTCACCTCAGAACACTTACGTTGAATTACATATCGTATTGGACACTCATTTAAGCATCGGAGAGGGATTCTGGGTCACCGCCCGGTCTATCCCCTCTTGCAGGATTGTGTGGAGCAAAGGAGCTAGGATTGCCGTCAAAGTCCGTACCGGAGTTCCACCGTGATCCAACACCCCTCATGAAATCCGTGATAGGAGCCATAATACCGCTGAAATGTATAAAGCGTCGATAAAAGGATGCTAACTCGTGAAAACTACGCACTTCTGTGATTGATGTAGGTTGCGCCCACTGTTCAATAGCACTGATTTTGCTCTGATCAGCACGAAGTCCTTCGCTAGAAATGACATAACCCAGAAAGTTGGTTGAAGAGGTCATGAAATCACATTTAGCAGTAGCAGTAAAGAACTTGTGTTTGCGCAGGACCGATAATACTTCCCTCAAATGGTTGAGGTGTTCCTCCGGGCTGCTGCTATAGATCAAGATGTCATCAAAATAAACGACAACAAACTTACCAATGAATGGGTGAAGGGCTTGATTCATCACACGCATGAAAGTGCTAGGCGCATTCGAATGCCCGAAAGGCATCACGAGCCACTCTTATAAGCCTTCACGAGTTTTAAAGGTTGTCTTCCATTCGTCCCCTATTCAGATCCGAGTCTGATGGTAACCACTTTTTAAATCCAGTTTTTTGAACACGCAAGCACCACCCAGTTGATCTAATAAGTCATCCAAACGAGGAATAGGAAAACGATAACGTACCGTTATCTTATTGATTGCCCGGCTGTCGACACACATGCTCCAGGTGCCGTCTTTTTTTTGGGTGAGTAAGGCTCTCACGAATGTGACCCTTAGCGAGCAATTCTTCAACTTTCCTACGCAGCTCCTCATGTTCCTTCGGACTCATACGATAATGCAGCCGATTAGGCAGAGCCGCACCAGGGACTAGATCAATATGGTGTTGTATATCACGCAGAGGGGGTAAGTCAGGTGGTAGGGACTCAGGGAATACGTCAGCAAATTCCTGCAGTAAGGATTGAACTGCTACTGGCACATCAACAAACTGATTAGATGTAATTTCATGAGAGAATAATAGAAACACTAATTTTTATTCCTCCATCGCAGCCTGAAAAGGGCCACGAGAAAGTAATGTAGTCTGTTTATGTTCTATCGTGATAGGTGTAGTACGAGGTCTGTTCAGGACCAGCACTATCTTTTTGCCATGAAACATAAAGGAATAAGTGTTTGAACGACCACAATGCTGCACATCAATGTCATATTGCCAGGGACGACCAAGAAGTAAATGACAAGCATCCATGGGAACCACATCACATGAAATCTGATCATTATAAGTAGTACCAATAGAGAACTGCACAAGGGCACGTTTAGAGACAGTGACATCCATACCCTTTTTCAGCCAAGCGAGCTTATACGGCTTCGGATGATCGTCCATGATGGGTTCGACTACAGCCTTCTGGCCTTTTAACGGTGAGGAAACGGCAAACAGGCCCACCAGGCCCAAAATGAAGGTCAAGATGACCTAGGAGAAGGGTCCCGACGAAGGGAGTCCCGATGATTAAAGGTCCCGACAGAGTCGGTCCCGACAGCTGAGCTAGAAGCTCCCGATGAGAAGCCTTTAAGTAGGCCCCGATGACGAATCCCTAAGAACGATTGGCCCTGTCACGATGACGAGGGGCCCCGAGCGGTGACACAACGAGATAACTCTGGAGTCCCCGACAGGAGTCGGGACTCGTTATCAGAGGATAAGGCCAAGATACGCGGGGCGTGGCCGAGATACGCGGAACGTGGTTAAGATACACGGAGCGTGGCCGAGATACGCGGGGCGTGGCCGAGATACACGGGGCGTGGCCGAGATACGCGAGATCATGGCCTAGATAGGCGGGATCACATCCGAGATATACGGGATACGGGCTAACCACCCCCAACGGTTCACCAGGTACCTGAGGCATCTCTTCGCCTATAAAAGGGCAAGAGGTCACCTCAGAACACTTACGTTGAATTACATACTCTGAGATTATTGCTTGCCAATTCGTATTGGACACTCATTTAAGCATCGGAGAGGGATTCTGGGTCACCGCCCGGTCTATCCCCTCTTGCAGGATTGCGTGGAGCAAAGGAGCTAGGATTGCCGTCAAAGTCCGTACCGGAGTTCCACCGTGATCCAACATTGGCGCCGTCTGTGGGAATCAAACAAAAAGCTGATATGCCTTCTACTCGATCGATGGCGGCTGGCAAGCACAGAAGACAAGGACAATCTGGTGGTTCCCGTCACCCCGCTGCAACAAATCTGGATTCGCTACCAGAACAGGAAGAAAACCAGAACCAGCCCCCGGCTGAGCTCTCCCAGACAGGGGGGGGCACAATGATGGTCCCGAAGATATTGCTGCTCAGCACCAGGAAAATAGGGGGCAGGAGGCTCCCCCAGCTACGGACCTGACAAGAGCCGTGGCAGAAGCCATGCCGATGTTTCTGGCAGCCGTAGAGGCTCTCTTAGATCGGAGGGAGGCCGCGAGTTGGCAGGAGGAGATGCCCCCGTTGGAAGAAGTGGCCCCACCAGCAGAAGTTCGGAACGCACAGGAAGCTCCGCCCTGAGGCCAGGACAGAGGTAGGGCATCCGGCCAGCCAGAGAGGTTCGTGGTTGATGGGCCAGGACCAGTACAGCACAGGACCATTCCCTTGAATGGTCCCATCACCCCCGACCAGGTGGTAAAGATCGTGAACATCTGCATGGGAGAACAGAAGCCGCTGGTGTCAGAGCTGAGGGATCGATCCACTCATCCCTTCGTCCCCCGACTCATCGACACCCTAGCCCCGCCTGGGCTAGGCATCCCCACGATAAAGGAGTACGATGGCGAAGGAGATCCAGTTCGTCATGTCCAGAAGCACCTCATGGCATGTCTGGGAAGAGCCCCGAATGAAGACATAGTGTGTACGCTGTTCCCGAACACACTTGGAGAAAGAGCCCTGACCTGGTTCTTTAGTCTGCCCCCAGGCTGCATCACTTGCTGGGCGGATATGCACGACCGGTTCATTCAGCAGTACCAGGGTCGGAGACGTTTATTGAAGAGCGTGAGGTCCCTGACCCAGGTGGTACAGAGGCCCGACGAATCGCTGGCACACTACTACCAGCGGTATACTGCTAGTGTGGCAGAGATTGATGAAGAGATCTCGGAAGGTGAGACCATTCGTACCTTCATTCGGAACTTAACGGCCCCCTACGGTTCCGACCTGATGCACAGCGTGGCTGAGAAAGCTGTGTGGAATATGGAGGCACTACAGAAGAGGGTGAAACGGCAAATCGATGTTCAGGAGTCAAAGATAGCCGCAGGAGAGCTGGAGCCCCCAAAGTCAAACAAAGGAAAGCAGTCGGTTAAACCCTTCGACGATCGTAAGTCAAAGGGCAAACCCGAGAGTAGTCGGAATCGAGGCCGACCCGATCGAAGGGACGATAGGCGTTCTTCAAGGAAGGATAAGCGGGAGGATCTCGACATCCCTCTCAACTGCTCCATGGCGGAAGTGCTAACGGTCATGGAACGACAAGGTATCTCCCGGTACCCACCAAAGAAGGATGGAGAATTCCTGGGGTCTCGCACAGATCGCGCCGATTTCACCGCGCAAATGGTCACGATACCAACCACTGTCGGGAACTGAAGAAGGAGATCGAAAAGCTGATCCAGAAGGGGAAGCTCAAGGAATTCGTCGGGGATAAGCAGTGTCGATCCCGCTCTCGGTCCCGATCGCTGTCTCGCTCCCGATCCCGCGATCGGTCCCCAAAGAAGAAAAGAACCGACCCAGAGTCATCCGGTGCTCGTAAGGAGAGACGGGGCACTATCAATGTAATTCATGGAGGGTTTGCTGCTGGAGGTGACACTTCATCCGCTCGGGAGGTTTATGCCTCTAGAATCCCTACGGCGGTGGTGTTAGGTAAGAGGTCCCGATGCTGGACCCTGAAAGAAGAAATGGTGATCTCCTTTTCGTCGGAAGATCTAATAGGCGTGGAAACACCGCACGACGACGCCCTGGTGGTGACCTTGGATGTAGACGGGTTTGAAATGAAGAGAATTCTAATCGACGGAGGGAGCTCCTCCGACATTCTATTCATGGATGCGCTGGAGGCTATGGGGAAAACAAAGAAAGATCTAAAAGAAGCAAACTTCCCGATGGTCGGGTTCTCTGGCTCAACCTCCTACCCGCTAGGAGTAATCACCTTACCAGTGGAGTTTGGTAGCGGCTGGAAATCAGAAAGGAGGAACGTGGAGTTCGTGGTAGTTGATTCCACAGGGACATACAACGCGATCATCGGGAGAACCACCATTAATCCCCTGATGGCGGTCGCCTCGACAGTGCACCAGAAGATGAAGTTCCCGACCGACCATGGAGTCGGAGAGGTCAAGGGCGACCAGGTGGCTTCTCGAAAATGTTATGTTAACGCCACCCGAAGGAGGAGACGAGAGGCCATGACTGTCCTTCAGACAGACACAAATCCCAGAGAGGAATTTGGGCGTCCCGCCCCCGTAGAAGATTTGAAAGAAGTCGAGATCGATGGACCCCAGAGGAAGGTGAAAATCGGGTCCGCTCTGACGGAGGAGACAGCCCAAAAATTGGTGGAGTTGCTGAAAGAGTTCAAGGAACTGTTTGCCTGGTCCCCGAGCGATATGCCAGGAATCAGTCCCGATGTGATCGTACACGAGCTGAAGATAGACCCCGCGATCAAGCCTATCACACAGAAAAGGCGTCTGATGGGCACGAACAAGAAGATCGCGATCCAGCAGGAGGTGGGCAGGTTGCTCGATGCTGGGTTTATCAAAGAGCTCCGATTCCAAACTTGGGTTGCTAATCCGGTGCTGGTGAAGAAGACTAACGGGAAATGGCAAAGGTGTGTGGATTTTCGCGACCTGAATAAGGCCTGCCCAAAGGACTGTTATCCGCTCCCGAGAATCGACCAGCTGGTGGATGCTACATCGGGACATGATCTGTTGAGTTTCATGGATGCGTACTCAGGCTACAACCAGATCAAAATGGCCAAGGAAGACGCTCTCCACACAGCGTTCTACGCAGATAGTGACATCTATCACTACGATGTCATGCCTTTCGGGTTGATCAATGCTGGGGCAACATACCAGCGGATGGTGAACAAGCTGTTCGGAGATATGGTGGGGGAAACCATGGAGGCTTACGTGGATGATATGCTGGTGAAGTCCCGACAAGCCGAGGATCATGTGCACAACCTAACCATGGCGTTTGAGCGGATGAAGCTTCATCAGGTTCGCTTAAACCCGACGAAATGCGCCTTCGGAGTCCACTCAGGGAAATTCTTGGGCTTTATGGTGAGCCAGAGAGGAATTGAGGTGAATCCCGAGAAGCTGAGGGCAATCGAGGAGATGCAGTCTCCGATAAATCATTGGGAGGTACAAGTGCTGAATGGCCGACTAGCTGCAATGAATCGTTTCTTGTCCAAAGCCAGCGACCGATCAATGCCGTTTTTTGAAGTCCTTAAGGCCAACAAGAAATTCGAATGGACCGCCAAGTGTGAAGAGGCGTTCCAAGCACTCAAGCAGCACCTTCGCACCCTCCCGCCGTTGGCGAAACCGGTTCCAGGCGAGCCGCTCTATCTATATTTGGCTGTTTCTGAATTTGCCATTAGCTCTGTGTTAGTAAAGATTGTCGAGGGTAGTCAAATCCCCGTCTATTATGTAAGCAAGGCGTTTGCCAAGTCTGAATTGAACTATCCTGCCGTTGAGAAGTACCTCTTTGCGTTGATTATTACTGCTCGGAAGCTAAGGCCTTATTTCCATGCACACGAAATCACTGTGCTGACGAACCAGCCTTTGAAGCATTTTTTGAACCGACCGGATGCGTCGGGGAGATTAGTGAAATGGGCAGTAGAGCTTAGTGAGTTTCGCATACACTTCGCTCCAAGAACAGCCATTAAAGGCCAGGCATTGGCGGATTTTATAGCAGAATCTACAGCCCCCGATCTGGAAGAAGCAGACCCTGTAGAGGGGGCAACCATGGAGGTCCCGATAGAAGAACAACCAGAGAGGGCAGAGCAATCAGAACAGCCAAACGAGGAAAATACCTGGGAGATGTACACGGATGGCTCCGCGAGTTCGGACGGATCAGGAGCGAGCTTTTTGCTGATACCACCGGGTGAAGGTGAACCGCTCTGATACGCCTTGGCTTTAACATTCAAGGCCACAAACAATGAAGCGGAAATGAAGCTCTTATCACGGGCCTGAAAATTGCTAAAGGCACTGGAGTCGATCACTTGAGAGTGAAGTGTGACGCAGCTTTAATCGTAAACCAGGTTCAAGGGCGATACGAAGCAAGGAGTCCGATAATGAAGAAGTATCTACGAGAGGTACAAACCTTGAAGGAGAGCTATAAAAGCTTCGACATCGAGGCAATCCCGAGGGAGGAAAACGTAGAGGCAGACGCCTTGAGCAAATTTGCCTTGGGGGCACCCTTGGAAGAAAATCGGAAGGTACACTTCTTAGAAAAGGTGATCTCATCAAACATCGACCCAACACAGGTGTGTGCCATTGAGGCGAGATCGGAGGAGGAGCCAACTTGGATGACCCCGATAGTCGCGTACCTGACTACGGGGGCAGTCCCCGATGATAAAGTAGCAGCGGACAGGATGCGTTGGATCGCGGCCAATTATGTGATGCTGGACAATCACCTATACAAGAAGGGCTGGTTCTCGACTCCGTACTTGAAGTGTGTGGCAGAACCCGACACCAATCGGATCCTGAAGGAGGTGCACGAAGGGGTCGCGGCTTGTCATGAAGGGACCCGATCCATCATGAGGAAAGTGCTGAACTTGGGCTATTATTGGCCCACGATGAGCAAAGAAGCAACGGCGTTGGTCCGATCCTGCGACGCGTGCCAGAGGTACGCCCCGAGTATCGTGGCTCCGGCCACTAATCTGACATCCATCAAGAGCGCGTGGCCCTTCGCGCAGTGGGGCATCGACTTGGTGGGACCTCTTCCACAAGCACAAGGTCAATGTAAGTATTTACTTGTAGCTATCGATTATTTTTCGAAATGGATAGAGGCAAAGGCGTTGGCCAGAACAACGGGGAACCAGATCGTCAAGTTCCTCCAGACCCATATTGTGTCCAGATACGGGATTCCTAAGGTGGTGATCAGCGACAATGGTCCACCGTTTAACGGCTCTCAGGTGAGGGAGTATCTGGAGGAGTTGAACATCGAGCATCAGACTGCTTCTGTACGCCATGCTCAGACTAACGGCCAGGTGGAATCAGCCAACAAAATTGTGATGGATGGCCTAAAGAAGGGGGTCTATGCCTTGAAGGGCAAGTGGCTGAACGAACTGGAAAACGTGCTTTGGGCTGTTAGAACGACACCCAAACGATCAACGGGGGAGACTCCGTTTGGCTTCGTTTATGGCACGGAAGCTGTCGCCCCCGTAGAGGTAGCTGTGGCGTCCCATCGGATGAGATATTACGAGCCTCTGACGAATGATGAAATGTGACGTCTGGACTTAGACTTACTCGAAGAGAAAAGGCGGGAAGCCGATGAAGTCCAAGCTCGAATGCGTTTGGCGACGGCCAGGTACTACAATCGGCGAGTGAAGTCCCGACAGTTCTTCGTCGGGGAGCTGGTTTGGCGTCGCAACGAGTTCACCCTTTTGGATCGAATCAACAAGATGTCACCAAAATGGGAAGGACCTTATAAGGTCGTGGGGATGCCAGCTCCAAATGCGTACAAGTTGGAAGACCTCGATGGCAGAACGTTAAAGCATTCTTTTAGTGGCGAACACTTGAAGAAACACCATGCTTGAAGAAAGTCGCCTTAAGTGGTGCCCGATAAAGTCGCCTTAAGTGGTGCCCGATAAAGTCGCCTTAAGTGGTGCTCGATGTAAAACCGCCTTAAGTGGTGTATGTTGTTTATCGCTTAATTCGATGTAAGCCAATTTTGTGCCGTCAATAAATAAAGAGGTTGCTTCCAATCAGAGTTATCCTTAGATTTATGCTAAGTGTCAAAGTCGCCTTGAGTGGTGCACGAGAAAAGTCGCCTTGAGTGGTGCACGAGAAAAGTCGCCTTAAGTGGTGCGCGATCCTTGGATTTATTCTAAGTAATGAAAAGCCGCCTTAAGTGGTGCATGATATAAAGTCGCCTTGAGTGGTGCACGATGAAAAGTCGCCTTAAGTGGTGTGCGATGAAAAGTCGCCTTAAGTGGCGCACGATGTAAAGTCGCCTTAAGTGGTGCACAATCCTTAGATTTATTCTAAGTATCAAAAAGTCGCCTTGAGCGGTGCACGATATTAAGTCGTCTTAAGTGATGTGTGATTCTTAGATTTACTCTAAGTAATAATTAAGTCGTCTTAAGTGATGCACGGGGCTAAAGTCGCCTTAAGTGGTGCACAATCCTTAGATTTATTCTAAGTATCAAAAAGTCGCCTTGAGCGGTGCACGATATTAAGTCGTCTTAAGTGATGCGTGATTCTTAGATTTACTCTAAGTAATAATTAAGTCGTCTTAAGTGATGCACGGGGCTAAAGTCGCCTTAAGTGGTGCACAATCCTTAGATTTATTCTAAGTATCAAAAAGTCGCCTTGAGTGGTGCACGATATTAAGTCGTCTTAAGTGATGCGTGATTCTTAGATTTTCTCTAAGTAATAATTAAGTCGTCTTAAGTGATGCGTGGGACTAAGTCGCCTTAAGTGGTGCAAGTTATTAAATCGTCGGGAAGGACGTACGAAAATGTCTTAAGTGTCGAAGTATCGACCCAGGCAAGTATAAAACTACTTGAAGAAATGTATCAATAAAATCGGAACTGAGAAAGTCTGATAATTGATAAGGGCTCAAAGGCCCGACAATGACAAAAAAGGAGAAGATACAAGGACTCTAAAGATAAACATTCAAGCTTGGTCCTTGTCGGCAGCATTGGCAGCAGCTGGGCCCGCGGAGTCGGTAAAAGAAGGATCCACAGGGTTGGCCTCGGGAGGATCGACTATCGGGGCGTCCGCACTTGGAAGTTCAGAGGCGTCTTCGACAATTACGGGGGTACTCCCCCCATCACTCTCCTCGGAAAGAGCAAAATACTTCTTCGCAAAGGGAGTGAGGGAAGGAGACTTGTCAAAGTTGATGGCGTCCCTGTACTCCAGGTGAAGCTCTTCAACCGCATTGAAGAGAGTGTTCTCCACCTCCGCGCCAAAGAACTTCATGGCATCGGCCTGGAAGTCCTCGGACCTCCGATAATCCTCCCGGCCCTTGGCCTCCGCCTCAACCAGCTGCGCAGGAAAGCCCGCGATCTGCCCCTCCAGAGCCTTCTTCTCGAGGACCAGTTTGTCCTCAGCAGCCTTCTTCTCCTGGACCAGCTTGTCCACAGCCGCCTCCCGCTCCTGCCGCTCTTGCCTCAAGAGCCCCTCGAAGTCCCCGACCTGCTTCTGAAGGTCCCGAACCTTCTGATCAAGGACAGCCTGCTCCTTGACAAGCTTTCCCCGCGAAGACTGGGAGGCCTTAAGATCCTCCTTAAGCTGGTCGAGGGCTGCTCGATCCCACTCCCGGGACTCATCGTAGGCGATGATGTACCCGATAAGACGGTTGAAGTCCCCGAGCTCCTACAACAAGAAGAAAAAGTGTTAATAGACAAATAACCCGATTTATCGTTGAACAGAAGGAAGCAGGAGTCTTACCTCTATACGGCGCATGGACATCTCTCTGACATCCCGATGCATGGGCGTCCGATTGAGGGAAATCGGATACCGCATAGTAGGCAGGATCGAGCCTGCCAGCAGATGCAGGGCCAGATCCTGGTCCTGCTCCCCTTGTGTAAGCGGGACTCCTTGCAGCGTCTGGATAGGAGTCCAGGGGGCATTCGCTTGTGAAGGGTTGAAGGGCCTGTAGAAATTCCTATCGAGAGCAAGAGGAGGAGGAGGACGATAAGTGGAGGGGCATGCCTCCGTCTCGGCCCGAACGGGGGAAGGAGTGAAGTTATGGATGGGCGATGGCTGCCGCTGCTGCGGAGAAGATGAAGGAGGCGGCCCCTGAGGAGTTGGTTTCAAGGGGGATTGCCCTGCCCTCCGACGATGACGAAGGGAGCCACCCTCGTCAGTCTCCTCGGAGGAGTCCAAGGTTTCCACCTGACGAAACTGTTCGCCAGTCGGAGCCTTCTCCCCAGCTGAGGGAGGCACCCCTGCTGAAGATGGTGCATTCGCGGAGGCTGCACCCGATGGAGCTCCCGAGCGACCTGCACCTGGAGGATGAGAGGCTTCAGAAATGTAGTCAGGAAGTTCATCAGGATTCTTACACCAAACGATACGTCGGGAGACGTATTGATCCTTCCCGCGATAGTGGTAATAGCCTGCCTTCAAGACACGAGGAGTTTCGCCTCGAAGGATCCGTTTGACGTCAGCGATACGGGCCTCCTTGGTCGAAGAAATCAAATCCTTCGGGACCATCCTCTTATATGATTTAATAGCAAGTCGAAGCTTTTTACCTTCTTCAGCATTCTGGACGTCGAAGAGCTGGTCCAGAACCACCCGCTTCCGCTTGTGCTGCTCCGCGGAAGGAGACTCCGACTGAGCGGCGGCCTTCTTTGCGGATTTCCTCTTCCGCGAGGGGCGGACAGCATCAGTCTCCCCTTGCTTAAGGAACAGATCGGTCAGCACAGATACCTTCTTGGCTGCAAACAGTAAACGAAGAAGAGTTAGAAGTTTACCCAAGGGACCATATTAGAAGAGCCGTCGAAGAGCTGCCCCCCAGAGATAATATCGAGGAGTCGGATCCCGACGTTCACCAGGTCCCGCTCCACGAGGGAATTGGCGTCGAGGGGAGTGTAGGACTCCCCCCATCGATAAAGCTGGATGAGTTGAAGGGTTTCGCAATCTTCATCGGAATAAGTGTGGAAGGCAGGCGGGGAGTCAGCTGTCACCTCCCATCGGGGCCATGGGATTGAAGAGTGCCGGATGAAGAAGTAACTCCTCTTCCAACCACTATTGTCAGACCCCGTGTCAACCAGGAGTCCCCGACCCTTGACCACCTTCCAGGTGTCATTGGTCCAGCTACACCGGGCAAGCTGCTGCTTACTCCACTTGGGCATTCGAGGATAGAAGGCGCAAACCCCCACCTCGTTGCACTTCATCCCATAGAAGGTTCGGAAGAGCTGAAGGCTTTAGACCCACTTCTGTCGGAAGCAGAGAACCTGAAAGGCGTTCCATAGACGGATGGCATGGGGAGAGAAGGTAGTTGGATGCGTTTTGTAATGCTGGCACATCTCGACCAGATTACCACAGAAGGGGAATCTGATCCCCGCCGATATTTGTCCCGTAGAGACAAATACCTCCCCTTTTTGGGGACGAGTAACCTCAAGGCTACCCGAGGGGCGAGGCCAAGGATATGGGAAGCGGGGTTCCCAGGTAGAAGTGATACAACCCTCTCGGAGGGCTGCATCGTAGGCAGTATTGGAAATTTCATTCAGAGCATAATCAAAATTAAAAGGTTTTCTCCCCTCAGAGCTGGACCCGCTGTCTGAAAAGCAACAATGGCAAGAAAAACACAGTGGGACTCTTGGAAAACCATGAATAAGGAAGAGACGAACAGATAGTAAAGGAAAAATCCTTACCAGACATGATGAAGTGGAGGTTGAGGAAATGAATTGGGCGTCGCCGGAAAGATGACCGGAGAAACTCTGAGACCTTCGAAATTACAGAGCTTGAGTTCGCAGAAAAGTTGCAGAGAGCTTTTGAGAATTCGGAAACGGTAAAAATTAAACTGTGCTCGTGGCTAGGGTTTTATAGGCGAAGAGGACAGTTGAAGGGACTTTGATCCGAGTCGTCGAAGTCGAAGAGTTTTAATCTGGACCGTTGAGATGAAACGTGCAGAAGGACAACAGATGTAATGATGAAACGGCCTGAAAAGCACTTTTCAGAAAAGGACAGGCGCGAAAAATCAGGCACGAGGGCCGAAAACGTCGCTTCACTATCTACTGCATTTAATGAACTGGGGAACCAAGGAGACCCCTGGGATTTGGCAGTTATCTACAAAACACTGAGGAAACGTGAAGGAGAAGACTGATAATTGAGTGACTGAACCAAGGGAAAGATCCCCGATTCCAGTATCGGGAGGTCAGGAGTTGGAAGACACGACGAACTAAAAGTCCCTCATGTCTTGGGGGCAAATGATGGGTTCGACTACAGCCGTCTGGCCTTTTAACGGTGAGGAAACGGCAAACAGGCCCACCAGGCCCAAAATGAAGGTCAAGATGACCTAGGAGAAGGGTCCCGACGAAGGGAGTCCCGATGATTAAAGGTCCCGACAGAGTCGGTCCCGACAGCTGAGCTAGAAGCTCCCGATGAGAAGCCTTTAAGTAGGCCCCGATGACGAATCCCTAAGAACGATTGGCCCTGTCACGATGACGAGGGGCCCCGAGCGGTGACACAACGAGATAACTCTAGAGTCCCCGACAGGAGTCGGGACTCGTTATCAGAGGATAAGGCCAAGATACGCGGGGCGTGGCCGAGATACGCGGAACGTGGTTAAGATACACGGAGCGTGGCCGAGATACGCGGGGCGTGGCCGAGATACGCGAGATCATGGCCTAGATAGGCGGGATCACATCCGAGATATACGGGATACGGGCTAACCACCCCCAACGGTTCACCAGGTACCTGAGGCATCTCTTCGCCTATAAAAGGGCAAGAGGTCACCTCAGAATACTTACGTTGAATTACATACTCTGAGATTATTTCTTGCCAATTCGTATTGGACAATCATTTAAGCATCGGAGAGGGATTCTGGGTCACCGCCCGGTCTATCCCCTCTTGCAGGATTGCGTGGAGCAAAGGAGCTAGGATTGCCGTCAAAGTCCGTACCGGAGTTCCACCGTGATCCAACAGTCCACAGTGAGACCCAATTTCGTGACTGCCGTATCTGAGATCACGTTCTCACAGCTGCCTGTGTCAATAATGAAAGTGCACACTTTACCGCCGATAGTGCATGTAGACTGGAACAGGTTGGTACGCAGCCATGAAGAATTTGCCTCTGGGGCCCGAGGAGTCAAAAACGTGCGTCGAACCATCAAGAGAGGGCCAGTATCTCCGGTGACATGCTCCTCAACTACGTCATCACTGGGGGAATAATCATCATACATAGGATTATCATAAACAACAAAAGAGTCATCTACCTCGCCAACATCATTCGAGAAGAGACCCCGCGTGCCAGGAGCTGATTTACGACACTCCGATTGTCGATGGCCATGTTCACCGCACTTGAAACATCTCAGTCCTCCGCCACCGTGACCTTGAGGGGGTGCTGTAACAGCACGAACAGTTGGAGGGTTGTCTGCTCGGAAATTCCACGAGGGGTGGGTGTCGATGGACCAGCCCCTGAACCAGATTGGCGGAGTCCAACATTGGTACGGCGAGCTGCCTTCTTTTCTGCTTGTAAAGCACGTTAATATGCTTCAGTCACGGTCAAAGGATCAAACATATTCAGCACATCCTGTAATTGCAGACGCAAACCACCAATATAACGCGAGACCATCTGAGCCGGAGATTCAGAAATGTCATTACGAGCTTGCAATTGGTAGAACTCCTGAGTATAATCGTCAATGGAACGAGAACCCTGACGGATCAACTGGAAGCGTTGGTACACTTCCCGCTCATATTTGTAGGGCAAGAAGGCATCTTTGATTTTTTTTTTCTTAAACTTATGCCAGGTGTTGATTTTTGGCTTACCGTGACGAACACGAGACTTCTTCAATTGTTGCCACCATGCTTGAGCGTGGCCACGCAGACGGGTTGCAACCAAGAGCACACGTTTGTCGTCTGGAACCTCCTTGAAATCCATCACTTCTTCCACCTGAGCTAGCCAGTCCAGAAATTCATCGCCTTTAAGGCCACCACCGAACTCTGGTATGTCTATCTGAAATCCGATCTCCCAACACCGATCTTTTGCAGGTTGGTTGACTCGTGCAAAGGGGTTTTCAGCTGGGGGTGTTTCGTCTTCCAACTTCTCCTCCTCCTCCTCATAATAGCAGTCATAAAATCGCTGGGTCAGTTCGTCAATCCGGCGTTGTTGTTCTTCAATAGTTCGTTTTTGGTCGTCGTAAACACGTCGCCATTCGGCCGGTGGACGTCCTCTTGGTGGCATCGCGCAGGATCGAATGGAATCTGATACCACTCTGATGCAGCGTGATAGGAAGCGCAAATTCGTTGATTCTAAGAATACCCGAAAATTGACGCCGATTTGAGGAAAAACCTCGATTTTCTGATTTTATCAATAAAACTCAATGCAAATTCGTCCAACAATGTCTTAAATAGAAAACCCTAAACTGCGAAATAACCGAAAATAACGAAGAAGTCCCGAATAAACTAAAAATTGCAAAAAAGACCCGAAATAATATTAAAACGGGATTTTGAAGCCCTAAATGGTGGAATTTGGCCAAAAAGCAGCGTATTACACGGCATAGCCGTAACTTTGAACCGGAGCACCGTTTCTGATCGAAAAACACTATTCACGCGCCAAAATCCGAATGTCCGCCCGAAAAACACTATTCACGATCAAAAATCTATTCGGTTTCGCCTGCATCACACCGTTTACTATTTTTTTAAGCACTGTATACTCATATATACTTTTCACCATGAACAATATTTGTTAATTAGAGACACTGTTTATTATTTAGAAAGTAACTTCCTTACAATAAAGTGATGACTGTATATCCTTATAATAAAGTGGTTTTACTGCGAGTATGTATAATATTCAATTGCGATGGCAGGTTTTCGCAATAAAATATTTCCACCAAAATTTTGGCGACAGTTTTTTAAGAAAAAAATTACGATGACGTGAAGTCTATTGGGTGGGCAGCATACTGACACAATGGAATGAGTTTTTTGTGAGGTTGTGTATTATCCAATTGTGACAACGTGTTTTCACGAGAACAACTTTGCCACAAACAAAATTGGCACTGACTTTATTGGAGACAAATTCCGACAATACGTAATCTATTGTGTCCTGCAAACATTTAAACCATGGCTGATTATCAAACACTATAACAGATTTTCAGCAGTTTGAAAAAGGAAAAAACACTTTGCTTGATTTTCAGCATTTTAAACCATCACTGATTCTTCAGCAGACATGTTGTATTCTAGATCTTGATTCCATAAAATTCAATTTGAAAAAACAATGCCCAATTTCTCTAATTTGGGGACCAACAAACACACATTTGATCTAATTATGATACCTCCAGATTAAGTGAGAACTAAACTTACCCTGATAAGAATTCGTCATAATGAGAAGATTGAGAAGATTGAACGAATTAAAGGACGATTCGAATTGAAGGACGATTGAACGAGAAAAACGAATTGAACGGAAAACTTGTGAGCAACGAATAGAACGGGAAGCTTGACCAGGAGCCGTGTTCTTCGCTTTGTTCTCGCAGTTTCAGAAGCAGTGTTCTGTTTTCAAAAGCCGCGACTCTTTTCTCCCCTCCCCTCCGCCTTTACTCTTTTGTTTTATTTTTTATTATTAAATATTGTTTTTTAGGGAACATCCCTCTAAAAAAAAATAACTTTTGTGAGGAATCTAAATGCCTCACAAAAGTTCATCTTAGCTAGAGTTATTATTTACAGATTTATCGTCAAAACATTGTTTACGGAATACCTAGTAAAATACCTTAATTATCCCTTAGAAATTTTACGTTACAAATCACTCAGTATTTTATTTAGAAAAATTAAAATTGTAAGGGAATATCCCTTAAAAAAAAATTCGCTAATCAAACCCTTATAAATTCCTTACAAAACAGATTAAATTTTGAGGGATCACCCTCAGAAAATATCTGTCACAAATGGCCGATTTTCTTGTAGTGTGACTATATATGCTCACAATAGAGTTGATTTATTGCGAGGATGTGTAGTAGGCAACGATTGTTTCTCGCAATAAGAAATTTTTCACCAAAAAATTAACACTACATATTTCAGAGAAACCAATTAAAATAACTTGCAATATATTGTGATAACCGCATATCCTCGCAATCAGCACAATCCGACAACATTTGAAAACATGTTGTGCCAAATTTTATCTAATATAACTTGTTGTACATGTTGCGAACATGACCCAAACATTTTACATGTGGCATTATCAGACATAAAACCTTATTTAATTTATAAAAAAATGTATGTAATAAAAATAGTTAAAAAAAATTAAATTTGGAAAAAATTTAAATATTTTTTAAGTTAAAAAAATTTAAAAGTCTAGTGAATTAATTTTTTTTTCAAATAATGAAAATTAAGGAAGTGCACAACAAAAAGACTTAATAAGTGAAGTTAATAGTTCACATGAAAAATTTGTTAATAAATCAGAGAACCAATATGTTTGGATCATGCGATTCGGCGGTACAATATGTTTTCTTATCAGGTCTCTTGTTTCAAAATTTTGTCTAACAGTGGCAATCAATAAAGCAAGTTACATCATGGCAAAATAATAATAATAAATCAAGATACATGAAGTAACGATTATGCCTTCCTATTATGTCCTTACAAAAAAAAATAGCTATGAAAAATCAACAAATGTAAAAACATTGCGCAGAAAATTTATTAAATTGAAAAAAAAAATCAACAAATGTAAAAACATTGCGCAGAAAATTTATTAAATTGAAAAAAAAATGTATAAGTATTTTTAGAAATTAGAAATAAAAATTCTGGAAATTACAATAAGACTCAATATTTAATCATGTTATGAATTTCCCAAAAATAAACAAAAAATCATGTTGCGGCAATTTTTTTTTTTTTTTTTTTTTGCAATAGGTGCATTTAATTTTTACCAAAAAAGTTATTCAATTTCAGGCAAAAAAATATATATAATTGCTTTCTATATTTATATTCTAGATTGGGATTTACTAAAATTTACCAATAATATTACTATAATCTTTTCACGGTTAGCAGCAATTCAATTCAAAGACATTAAGAATAACATCAATCCAGCCATCACAAACGCCAGGGACCTGAGCAGCGTCCCGCCGTCCGGCGCTCGCTTGCGTCCGCTCGGTGTCGTCCCAGCAATTCTGATACATAGAACTTCACTTCCAGCGCCGGCGCCGACCAGAACTTGAGAGACCTGTTATTTGCCGCGTATACTTGACGCCTGTCTTCGGTCCCATCCGCCTCTCTGCTGTCCCAGCCGCCCCAGTTGCCACGTTCTTGTCCCAGCCACGTTCAGGTGCTTTATCTCCAAAAAATATTGTGCATCGTCAAAAGTTATTTTATTTTGCTTCGTAAATACACTCTATCAGTACTTGTAATCGGCTATTTGGTCACTCACAAGCTGGGATTTAGATTTACAGTTCTTGAGATATAACCATGGGGCTAAATCAAGTTTAAAGATTGACCCCTGACAATACACATATAAATACTGTATTCAGAGCTTTTTAATCATTCTCTTATGAGTTTCACTAACTTCTGATGGTATAAATTGTTGTATCCTCATCAATGATTATGATGATAGTTTGTTATCTTCGATAGAGAAACAAGTTGGCCAATCAAATTGGATTTTGCTAACTAATTGAAAAATCACATTTAATTTGCAAGTTTTGAGATAGAAATGTAAAGGCCATAATTGGTTTCAATAATGGTTTAGATGCGATTGAGAACCTTGTTACTCCACACAGAAATATAATGCATTGATTGTTCTTAGTCATTCCATCGTCAATTGATGTTTGGGTTGTTCTTTCCTCAATATTAATCCATAAAGAGAATTCTGATGTCACTTTTATTGCCTAGGATGTCTATTACGAGTCTCTTATATTTTGATTGATATATATTATTTGAATTGCAGGATAACCCTCTCATTAGAACCATATGTTCTATGGGGATCAGCTGTCAAAAGCAACCGGTTGTAGAAATTTATTGAAATGACACAATTGCCTATTCCATCTTATTTTGGGAAGTGTCTTCTCTAGACTACGTAAACGTGACAACTCCAATAAATTTACATGACGAAAAAGAATATCTTCCAGCGACACTATTCTAGACATCTTTGTGATGGTTAGTTATATTTTTTGTATGGAAACCTTTATGATATCATAGAACTATGAATATGGATGATGTTAGACTTCGGTTATGTCGAGTGTATAGTTTATATAGTATTTTGTACTTTATAATATTTAATTATAGATGTTTTTATGGTATTTTCATTTAATCATGTAATTATTTATTTAACATTATCGGTAATAAATAAAAACTTTATACTTCTATTGCGATGAAAATTTCACCGCGATAGTTTCAAGTGTACAAAATATTACAACCCTATATTGCGAAAATATATCGTTACAACAGGTTTCTAACTATCTATGTTGCGACGATATATTCAAAATTTATCGTCGCAGCAAAACTGCCAATCGTCGCAAAAAGTGAATAAATAATAATTAAAATACTATATTGCGATAAATTTTCATTTGGATCATCACAAATGAATTAAAAGATACACGCAACAAGCACACCTTTTGCGACAATATTTTTTAGATGTGTCGTCATAATAAGTTTATTAAAGCTCGGCAATAAGGAGATCAATTGCGACAATAGATGTCGCAGGTGTGTTGATAATCGTCATCGCAATAGAATACACTCTATTGCGATGACATCTCGTTTTGTCGTAATAGAGACCTATTGCTAGGGGTCTATAGTGACGAAGCTATTGTGACGATTCGTCATCGCAACATACATATAGCGATGAATTTTTGGGTTATTGCGATGATTTTGGCCGTCGCAATAGTCATTAATTCTTGTAGTGTATTATTGAGACCAACATGCTTAAGACCAATTCACTATTAAATATAATCATTTGATTTTGAATATGAATATATTATTTTAACCTAAACATTACATAAGTAGGTTGAATCAATAATATTAGAAGATGATGGGTTGGGGAATTTTGATCATCACATACCGTGCACGTGCCGATTTCGTTAAAAAATTGTGGAAAAATGAATATAGCTAACTATTTATTCACTTAAAAGAACATGAACTAGCAATTTTTCCGAAAAGAAACGTGAGCTTACAATTTATAAGTGAACCCAAACGTGGGCTAGCAATTTAATAATTAACCGTTTAATGATTAAAAGAAACATACGAGTCGACCTTAAATTCAAAAAGTACATATCACGTGTACATGCGATGCGAGAATGTAATGAGAATTGGGTTATCATTTAATGCAGTATTTTTCTTTAAAACATTTGAAAAGGATTAAGATGCATTTTGCAATGCTAAATAAAAAGATTGTAATCTTTTGCACCGAAAGCCAAATGTTAGTATGCTGTTGAACATTCCCCCTGCCTTAATAAAAGGGAAAAAGTATGAAAAATATGTTCTGTGTTTGTCTAATATATTTTTAAAATTAACTTGTTTATGAGAGTGTGTTTTAGATGTAACATGTTTTAATTGTGGTTTTAGATAAAATCTTTAGCTTTCCGTTAAAACTTCATTAACTTTGTTGATTGTACATATTTTTTTGACGTGACACCACATGATTGGTCGCTATATAAAAAAGAGCTATTTTGTTTTTTGTCAAAAAAAAAAAAAAAAGAATGGGTAGTAGTGGCGACCCTAGGCCCATCCTGTTACGTAATGTTCGAGCTCTCCTGTTCACGGTCTGGGTTTTTTTCCGACCAGACTTAGCGAGCAACCAGCGCACGCACTGACTTCGTTAACGTAGCCCACCAGCATCCTCGTATAGTCAAGAGGCCGGCCCATGCCCAAGAAAAGAAAAATGCTGAATTATTTATGTAATATTTTATTAAAGTATTAAATTTAAAATACACTTTTTTGAAAGAAAAAAATAAATATTTTTTTTGCAGAAATATTTAAATCTCGAATAAAAATAAGTGAAAATATTAAATGTAAATTCTAAAAAAGAAATAATATAAATTTATTAAAAAAATTGATGTAAAGGGGACCGTTGATTTTTTTTTTCATTTTTTAAATAAAACTAAACTTTTTTAAGATTCAAAAATTATTTTAGGATATTAAGAATTTATTTTTGTAAATATTTAGACATTTGTTTTTACTATCTTTTAATGTTAATTTTCATACAAAATTTTTATGCTAATATTTTATCTTTGTTTCATAATATTATTTGTTTCTCATTTTTTTTTTTCATATATATTATTATTAGTTTTACATTTTAAGTTATTTAATTTGTTTTATTTTGCACTATTCAGAAGCTCTTTAGCTTTTGAATAGTTTTGCCTCGGCTGGAGTAGATGACTCCATCTCTCGATCCAAAAACTGAAGGGAAGTCACTGCTCTTGCAAACTCTCTCGTCAGTCATGAGCATGGAGCAACTCTTCCTCCAGCATACGCTAAAGCATAAGCCTAAGCCAAATCCGGAAGCCCCACCCTAACGGATGGCCTTGTTCAACACCGCCTTCATCCCACCCTTCGCCTTCGCCTCGCCAAATCGCAGAGGCCACCCCACCCCTTCGCCCCTCACGTCCCTTCTTCACCCTCACCATCACCACCACCCCCGAGCCCGCACAAAGAACCCCTACCACCACCATTACCACATCCACACGTTCCTACGCGCCTACACATGCCACCACGCGCCTCCGCGCGCTGCCACACGTGTCTCACGCGCCTCCACACGCACTGCCACGCCCCGCCTACGCGCCGCCACGCGCCGCCCAATTTCCACTCACGCGCCCACTGCAGCGGTGCGTGCATACCACGCGCCTCCGCGCGCCGCCACAGTTCACGCACCGTCGTGGATGCTGTTCACCGTTTTAAGCTCAAACTTGACTATATATTGGCGGTACAGCCCACTACCCTCCCCTATCTACCCCTTCTAGCTGAACCCATGATTTGTCAGAACCAGCGCTCCGTTCTCGAAATAAGCCACCGCATGATATTTACCTTTCGGGGTAACCACGATACGACCACAGTCGCGGACGTATCTCATTTCCTTCTCTAACGGAGAAACTGAGCATTTATGTGGCACCCCCGACGTGCGCTAATCCTTCGCGGATGTTCCACATGCAGGGGTGCTTCGGTATACTGGTATCATCCAACCCCTACCACTCAAAGATCTCTGCACCGGTCATGCGGTCATTCTTGTTTGTCTATGGAGTCGTGTGTTTTTCTGATTTATTATGGGTCCTGTCTGGTATCGCTTGGTTTGCAGATCCTCTGTTAGCTATGTCGCTCTTGAGGAAGGTTCTTCTACCCTCTGAATGGCTACGGGTGCCGCTGTATCAGGTGGATTCCTCCTCTCCAAGCTTCTATCATTTGCCTGGGGTTATCTTTTCTGTTAATATGTTCTATTATTTTAGTTTATTTACTTTTATTTGTATTTCCTTGTTTTGCTCTGTTGTATTTGTTTATGTTGTTCTGTTAGTACCCGCTCTACTAGTTCGGGAATTGGGTGTTAATAACCAATCTCTCCAGCGCGAGCTTTTTCTATTTTGTAGTGTGTAATAGTTTTTTTATTTCAATAAAGTTCGACATTTCATAAAAAATTTGCTTTCTTTTCATATTTTTTTTTTGTTAGTTTTAATAGATTTTTCCTATTTTCTGAATTTATCTTTCATGGGTTTTAATATTTTTTGTTATTGATTTGTCAGGTCATCTTTCCTTCCACCACATAACTTTCCGTTAATCATATTTAACGAACTTCATTTAAAACAACAAAGAACAAAAGCGAAACATGTTACGTCACGAAATATGAGTGTAGTCAAACATATTATGCTTTTTCATACTTTTTCTCATAATAAAACTATTAACCTCTAGGGGCAGAGGAAATGAAAGGTCTTATAATTTGAATTATGTTTAACAAAGATAGGCAGCCGCGATAACACTTCCAAGAGACAAAACAAGAAGACTTAATGGCAACTAGATGACCATCGCCAAAACAAACTAACTGTCTGAGAACCAAACATAGAACACAACTGAACTAGATAGAACAAGGTTAGATTAGAGTGACACATGGGACTAATTAACGTTGAGCATCGTCATCCTTAATTATCATATCATCGTCTTCCTTCAAGTCCTCCCTCCCTCAACTACAGTACAGGCTCATCTCTCTGCACAAATAAATGAGAGAAGGAGAAAAGGAAACAGAAGCAGCAGGTCAGTTCCCAAGACACCACCGATTGTGGATGTAGAAAAGGTCGCAGAAGCCAACCTGAGGGTCTGCCTTGCCTTGGGTTGGTTCCTCTGTGGTTGGCGAAGGAGGAGACATTTCCTGGGAGCTGTGCACCCAATAATGTGTGTGGATGACTGGACTGGGACTGATACTGATAGATAGATAGATAGTGTGGCTGCTCTGCTGCCCTTCCTTCGTTGGAGCTACAACTAACTAACTAACTGTTCAAGTATCCATCTGCTAATGGGTCGATACTTCACATTTAAGCCCATACCAAATTTTGGATCAACACCTCCTAGCTAGCTAGGATAGGCCAACCAAACCACCTCCTCAATTTGAAACACGTGCATTTACCATATATATATATAATCCTAAAATCCCATAATTGATGATCCTCCTTAGTTATGTCGTGGACCATTCAACGCGACACTGGGGCTTGTATCATTGGCGGGCCTATGTCGGAATTGATCTTCATTAGCTGGTTTTATTTCTCAGTTGCATGCAACTTCATTGATTTTTTATTTCTATTGATCATCACCGATATCACTCTCAAATCAGTAAAATCCTTAATGTACCTCACTTTAACCAATGATACATACAAGCTATCTTGGAATTGAAGCTTGAAGACTGAAAACATGAAGATAGATGAATAATAAAATGTTGTTAAATAGTTGATAGTCAAGAACCAAACCAGTCCAGGACTCCGATCTAGAAATCAGGTTCATGCTGCACTACAAGAAAATGTTGGTTAACACACCAAATGTTTACAAACGGGTGTACATGTGTGTAACTCTACTAAGCTTACACACCAAGTACATACCACTCTGTTGAAAATTGTGAATACTATAATCTATTCGGATTCCACACAGGATTACGTACTGATAAAACTCGGTGTGGAAGTTGTATGGACTTTGCCTCATGTACACACGGACTGAATACTAATATATTCGGAATAGATTGTTTCCGTGTGGAGTAGGTTGAAATCATTATTCCGTGTGGAATTGGAGTGGTGTTTGCACAAATATATATATATGTGTTGATACATCTACAGCATATGTTAACACATCTACTGTATTATGAAAGTGCTCTATCAAATTTGTACACATGAACATATATGTTGACATATCTACTGTATTACAAATAATTCCTCCATAGGTCTCCAATCATTATACCATAAACTTAAACCACTATACCCTAAATCATAAATCAATATATCCTCAATAATAATAATAATAATAATAATAATAATAATCCGATTTTAAAATATATTTAATTAGAACTAATAGTTGCTAATCTTGTATTACTTCTTAAATTTTCAACTATTGTATCGTATGTACGATGATGTAAGAAATCGATAGTTAACGAATATTTTTTGTACTTAAGAATGTGACTTGCATTCTATAATGGTTTTATATATGTTGAAAAATTTGGGCATATTGGAGAAATTCATGAATAAAAATTAATACATAACTATTTGAAATGGGAATGGAGCAGTATATATTATTATATATTCATAAGGAGAGTTATACAAACAAATGAGGGAGAAAGTCCAATAAGTTCAAATGAAAAATAAGGGGAAAATTCCAAAATAAATGAAAAAATGGCGACATTTTATAACTCCTTATGCAGTTATATATATGCTGATGGGTTTCGCTATGGCCGTTAGGCCCTTTAACGGTGAGTAAACGGTGAATAGGCCCGCTGGGCCCTAAAAGAGGTCAAGAAGACCAATGCGAAGGGTCCCGATGAGAGGAGTCCCGATGGTGAAAGGTCCCGACAGAGTCGGTCCCGATAGGCGAGCTGGACGCTCCCGATGAGATGCCTTTAAGTAGGCCCCGATGACGAATCCCTGAGAATATTGGCCCTGTCACAATGACGAGGGGCCCCGAGCGGTGACACAATGAGATAACTCTGGAGTCCCCGATATTGGTCGGGACTTGCTATCAGAGGTTGAGGCCGAGATACGCGGAGCGTAGCCGAGATAGCCGAGATCATGGCCGAGATAGGCGGGATCGTGGCCGAGATACGCGGAGCGTGGCCGAGATAGGCGAGATCATGGCCGAGATAGGCGGGATCGAGGCCGAGATAAGCGGGATTGTGGGCTAACCGCCCCAGCGGTTCACCAGGTAACTGAGGTAGCTCTTTGCCTATAAAAGGGCAGAAGTTACCTCAGATCAGATATGTTTTTGAATACTGAGACTCTTGCTTGCCAGTTTATTGAGATTATTGAGATACTCATTTAAGCATCGGAGAGGGATTCTGGGTCACCGCCCGGTCTATCCCCTCTTGCAGGATTACGTGGAGCGAAGGAGTTCAGATCGCCGTCAAGACCGTACCGGAGTTCCAACCGTGATCCAACATTGGCGCCGTCTGTGGGAAACGTAACGAAAAGCAACAATGACCTCTACTCGTTCAATGGCGGCTGATAAGCAGAGAAAGCAGGGACAATCTGGTGGTTCCCGTCATCCTGCCGGAACACTGAATTCGCCACCGGAGCGTGCTGAGGACCAAAATCTCCCTGCTGAAGTTTCCCGAACAGGGGGGCACAAAGAAGTTCCTGAGGATACGGCAAGACACCAAGAGAATAGGGAGGAGAATGCTCCTGATGCTCCTCCAAACGCGGATCTGGCAAAGGTCGTGGTGGATGCCATGCCGATGTTCTTAGAGGCCATGGAGGCTCTCCTAGAGCGAAGAGGGGCTGCCAAGAGGCAGGAGGAGGTGCCTCCGCCAAGGGAGGTTCAGAATGTACAGGAGGCCCAACCTAGAAATCGGGACAAGGGCAAGGAACCCGCTCAGTCGGAGCGATTCGTGATTGATGGGCCAGGACCAGTGCAGCATAGGACCATTCACCTTAATGGTCCCATCACCCCCGACCAGGTGGTGAAGATCGTGAACATCTGCATGGGGGACCAGAAGCCGATGATGTCGGAACTGAGGGATCGATCCACTCATCCCTTTGTTCCCCGACTGATAGACACCCTCGCCCCGCCAGGGTTGGGGATCCCCACGATTAAGGAGTACGATGGCGAGGGGGATCCAGTTCGCCATGTCCAGAAGCATCTCATGGCCTGTCTGGGCAGAGCCCCGAATGACGATATTGTATGTGTGCTGTTCCCAGGTACACTTGGTGAGAGGGCCCTGACGTGGTTCTTCAGCCTGCCCCCAGGATGCATCTCCAGCTGTGCCGATATGCACGACCGTTTCATTCAGCAGTACCAGGGTCGTCGGCGCCTCTTGAAGAGCGTGAGGTCCCTTGCCCAGGTGGTGCAGAGGCCCGACGAATCGCTGGCGCATTATTACCAGCGATACACTGCCAGTGTGGCCGAGATCGATGAGGAGATATCAGGGAGAGACCATTCGCACCTTCCTTCGGAACCTTACAGCCCCCTATGGTTCTGACCTGATGCACAGCGTGGCTGAGAAGGCTGTGTGGAACATGGAGGCACTACAGAAGAGGGTGAAGCAGCAAATCGACGTGCAAGAGTCGAAAATAGCTGCCGTAGAGCTTGATCCTCCAAAGTCGAATAGGGGGAAGCAGTCGCTCAAGCCATTGGACGACCATAAGCGGAAGGATAAATCCGAGAGCAGTCGGAGTCGAGGTCGTTCTGATCGAAGGGAGGACAGACGTCCCCCGAGAAAGGACAAGCGGGAGGACTACCACATCCCTCTAAATAGCTCCATGGCGGAGGTGTTAATGGTGATGGATCGACAGGGTATCTCCAGGTACCCCCCGAAGAAGGAATGAGAGTTTTTGGGATCCCGCACCGATCGTTACTGTCGGTTCCACCGCACCAGCGGTCACGACACTAACCATTTGAATTTCGTCTTAATCAAACGAAAGTCAATTAATGCATTTTCCATTTTTGAACTATTAAATAAAAAAGAAAAAAGAGAGAAGAGGGTGTGGGCGATTCGTATATAGTTTTGGATAACTTTTTTCTACTATACTATTTCCCCTCCCCCTCTTTTACTCTATTCAATTCATACTTTTTTATCATTGTTACCATTACCATGGAATACGATGTTCTTTAACGACCAAAATCGCCTTTTTGCTATATCTTGATTCGGATATAAGATAGATAGAAAAAGATGAAGTGAATAAATGAAGGAATTAGCCCGGGAGTTGAAGAAGGAAATCGAAAAGCTGATCCAGAAGGGGAAGCTTAAGGAGTTTGTGGCTGAAAGGCGGTGTCGTTCCCGCTCCCGATCCCGCGATCGGTCCCCGAAAAAGAAGAAGTCGGAGCCAGAGTCCTCTGGTGCCCGTAAGGAGAAGCGGGGCACCATCAATGTGATTCACGGAGGTTTTGCCGCAGGAGGTGACACCACAGCTTCTCGGGAGGTCAATGCCTCTAGAATTTCCGCTGCTGTGGTGCTGGGTAAGAGGTCCCGATCCTGGACTGCGAAGGAAGAGATGGTGATTTCCTTTTCAGCGGAGGACCTGATAGGAGTGGAGACTCCACATGATGACGCTTTAGTCGTGACCCTGGACGTAGATGGGTACGAGATGAAGCGAATTTTGATCGACGGAGGGAGCTCCTCCGATATTCTGTTTATGGATGCGCTGGAAGCCATGGGGAAAACGAAGAAGGATCTCAAGGAGGTGAACTTCCCGATGGTTGGGTTCTCTGGTTTTACCTCCTACCCGCTGGGAATGATCACGTTACGAGTGGAGTTTGGTAGCGGGTGGAAAGCGGAGAGGAGGAATGTGGACTTCGTGGTGGTTGAGTCCGCGGGAACTTACAATGCGATTATCGGGAGAACTACCATCAACCCCCTGATGGCTGTTGCCTCGACGGTTCACCAGAAGATGAAGTTCCCGACTGACCACGGAGTCGGGGAGGTCAAGGGCGACCAGCTGGCTTCCAGGAAGTGCTATGTTAATGCCACCCGAAGGAAAAGACGGGAGGCTATGACTATCCTCCAGACCAATGCTGATCCCAGAGAGGAGTTTGGGCGTCCCGCCAATATGGAGGATTTGAAGGAGGTCGAGATTGACGGACCTCAGAGGAAGGTGAAAATCGGGTCTGCCCTGTCCGACGAGAGGGCCCGAGAATTGATTGAGCTGCTGAATGAGTTCAAGGAGCTGTTTGCCTGGTCCCCGAGTGACATGCCAGGAATCAGCCCCGATGTGATTGTGCATGAGTTGAAGATTGATCCCGCGATCAAGCCTATCGCGCAGAAAAGGCGTCCGATGGGCGCGGACAAGAGGATCGCGATCCAGCAGGAGGTTGGCAGGTTGCTCGATGCTGGATTTATCAAGGAGCTCCGATTCCAGACTTGGGTCGCCAACCCGGTTCTGGTGAAGAAGAGCAATGGGAAGTGGCGGATGTGTGTTGATTTCCGCGACTTGAATAAGGCTTGCCCGAAGGATTGTTACCCGCTTCCGAGGATCGACTAGTTGGTGGATGCCACGTCGGGACATGAATTGCTGAGCTTCATGGATGCTTACTCGGGCTATAATCAGATCAAGATGGCCAAGGAGGATGCCCCCCACACTGCTTTTTATGCTGATAGTGACATCTATCACTACGATGTCATGCCCTTCGGATTGATCAATGCCGGGGCAACTTATCAAAGGATGGTGAACAAGCTGTTCGGAGACATGCTAGGGAAAACCATGGAGGCTTACGTGGACAATATGCTGGTGAAGTCCCGACAGGCCGAGGATCATGTTCACAACTTAGCCACGGCGTTTGAGCGGATGAGGCTTCATCAGGTTCGCTTGAACCCGACCAAGTGTGCCTTCGGAGTCCACTCGGGGAAGTTTTTGGGCTTTATGGTAAGCCAAAGAGGAATTGAGGTGAACCCCGAGAAGCTGAGGGCAATCAAGGAGATGCAGTCTCCGATAAATTATCGGGAGGTGCAAGTGCTGAATGGCCGACTGGCTGCAATGAATCGCTTCCTTTCCAAGGCAGGTGACCGATCTATGCCGTTTTTTTGAAGTTCTGAGGGTCAACAAGAAGTTTGAGTGGACTTCCAAGTGTGAAGAGGCGTTCCAAGCACTTAAGCAGCACCTTCGCACCCTCCCGCCATTGGCGAAACCGATCTCAGGCGAGCCGCTCTATCTATATTTGGCTGTTTCTGAGTTTGCTATTAGCTATGTTAGTGAAGAATGTCGAGGGTAATCAAGTCCCCGTGTATTATGTAAGCAAGGCGTTTGCCAAATCTGAAATGAATTATCCCGCCGTTGAGAAGTATCTTTTTGCGTTGATCATTACTGCTCGGAAGCTGAGGTCTTACTTCCATGCGCATGAGATTACTGTGTTGACGAATCAATCTTTGAAGCATTTTTTGAACCGACCTGATGCGTCGGGGAGATTGGTGAAATGGGCAGTCGAGCTTAGTGAGTTCCGCATTCACTTTGCTCCGAGAACGACTATTAAGGGCCAGGCGTTGGCGGATTTCATAACAGAGTCTACAGCCCCCGATCTGGAAGAAGCGGGCCCTGTAGAGGGGGCAACTATGGAGGTCCCGATAGCAGAGCAACCAGAAATGGCAGAGCAATCAGAACAACCAAATGAGGAAAATACTTGGGAAATGTACACGGATGGCTCCTCGAGTTCAGACGGATCAGGAGCAGGGTTCGTATTGATACCACCAGGCGGGGGTGAGCCCCTTCGATATGCTTTGGCCTTAACGTTTAGGGCCACCAACAACGAAGCTGAGTATGAGGCTCTTATTACGGGCCTCAAAATCGCCAAAGGTACGGGAGTTAGTCACTTAAGGGTGAAATGTGACGCTGGCGATATCTCGAAGTTCGTACCCGAAGGTTAAGGTCACGTCATTTTGATCCCAACAATTAAGGTTACATTTATATGTCTTATTATTATTATTTTATCTATCTATATATACATATAATTAAATATTTCCTTGTTATTAGCCAAATATAATATAATAAATAATAAATACCATGGGTGCACAGGCTAGCGTGGTTGGTGCAGAAGAAGTTGGTGAAGGAAGTTCTCAAGTCGTAGACATTTTTAGTTCCTAGCACAGCTATTTGCATTAATTTTTTTTTTTAAAACGATTTATGTTTTTATTTGAATGATTTATTATTATAGTGTAAAAGGAAGAAACAAAAAAATCCTTGCATTTGGAGGATGCATGGAGAAAAGTTATTATTCCTAAGCTTATTTTTTGTATCATCACGACTAACGACGTGGGGAAATATACTGAAAATGAATATGACATTAAGTACTAGAAGTAAATATAAGTGGAGTTATTTTATTTTCCCTTTTATCAGTGTAGTAAAAATCTTCTTAATGACCAGAAACCTTTAATCGATGTAAACAGCTTTCCGTCGTTTTTTTAAATAAGACAATGATTTCAAAGGATCTATTAAACTAGATCTCTCATAAACCAATATAGAGTGAATTTCATAATCTTAAGCTCTAGATATATAAAATTGCAAAATTAATATTTTTTATGAAATGGTAAAATTGTGAAATATAGATGTAGATGTTTCTTCTCCCTTGGGTTAGGTTTAGAAAAGTCTTTGGTGGGCCTATAATTAATCAATTATATATATACAAAGGAAATATAAATTAGAGCCATGATTTGACAATTAAACCTCTTCTTATTCTTCTTATACCTTCATTTTAAAGTAATCATCCGCATTCAGATTGACTTTAAATGGTCGAAAAATCTTTCTTACCCTTTAACTATGCAGTTATCTTGGGCCAAATGTTCAGGTAAGGTGGACAATTTTTTTTTTTTTTTTTTTTTTTTTTTATATTGAATAAGTATATGTATGATAATTTTATTGTGTTATATTTTACAAGTACGAACACGGCATACAATTTTTCTTTCGTGTTGTGTTATTATGATATGTTAAATTATTTAGTTGTACATATGAGATTTTTAAGCAATTATCAAAATAATAAATAGTAAACTTTATGAATCAATTTGTCGGTATTCAAAAGTTCCACAATATAGAGTTGACAAATTCTAAAAATTAAATAACTAATTTGAGTTTTAAAAGTTATTAAATAAGATTTATTTAAAAAAGTATTTAAGAATTAGATTTAGTAGCATAATTTTATTGTGTATGTCGTGTTGTGATACCTAAACACGAACACGACACAAAAATTTTATTGTGTTATCATTTTTTCATATAATTTCACGGATACGTTTTTTTTTATGCGTGTTCGTATTGTATTATCATGTCATGTGAGAAATTTGTAGTCATGTATTCTAGGTTTGATTTTTCATTATAATAATAATTAATTATTAGGACTAAATAGCAAAGACATAACAATATTAAAAAAAATACATACTGCTATTAAAAAAAAAACTCATTCTCACTCACTGCATAGCTGTCTTAGCATGTATACTAGGGCTAGGTTCGACCATGGTTAAGGTCACATAACCTAGTCAACCCTAACGATGGTCGAACCTATCTTTGGATTCTAACTGGTTAGGTCAATTGATAACTTAGGTCCGATTAGGGTTTAGAACGTAATTGACCTAACCATTGTCAGACATAACCTTTTAATCGACTCGGGCTAGGTCAATCGAGCCACGAATTCGATTGGAACAAGTTTAGAGGCTAAATTATTCAAATAAAAATCAATGATATAAACTAGAGGACTAGACTGAACAAATTAAAATTTTGGGGTTAGTCATTTACAAGACTATTTAACGATAATATTAACAGTTGATTAGCGGATGCACCAAAAGTGTATAAGTTCCAAACGTACTGCACCAAAAATATGTAAAAAAAATATTGCACCAAAATTGGTCAATCATGTTGTACAAAAAAAATATTAATTAACCCTATTAATTTTGGAAAAAAAATGGAATGAATGGGTCGTTATCTTCTTGGCGGAAGTTGGTCCTACCGTTAAGTAGGAGTAGGTGAAGGAAAGCACCAACCACTCCCTCCATAGACCGTCGGTTATATAATAGAGCTAGGAAGAGAGCATTTGTGTCCATTATAATTCTCTTCTTCTTCTTTCTTCTTTCTATGTTATAATAAATAAACTTGACAACACTAGTAAGTAGCAGAAAATGGGGTCCACCGGAAATGCAGAGACCCAGATAACCCCGACCCACGTCTCCGACGAGGAAGCCAACTCGTTCGCCATGCAGCTGGCCAGCGCCTCTGTCCTCCCCATGGTCCTCAAGACCGCCATCGAGCTCGACGTCCTTGAGATCATGGCCAAGTCCATCTCTCAGGGAGGCGGCGGCTACATCTCTCCGGCAGAGATCGCCGCCCAGCTCCCAACTAGCAACCCCGATGCTCCGGTGATGCTGGACCGTATCCTCCGCATCCTAGCGAGCTACTCCGTGGTGACATGTAGTCTGCGGGAAGTTGCCGATGGGAAGGTGGAGAGAGTGTACGGCCTGGCCCCTGTCTGCAAGTTCTTGACAAAGAACGAGGATGGAGTTTCCATCGCTCCTCTTTGTCTCATGAACCAGGACAAGGTCCTCATGGAAAGCTGGTAACTATATTTCTCCATCTAATTCTCCAAATACCTGTCGTTGTCGCTCCCTCCCTGCTAAAACTTATTGATTTTTCTTCAGCAATTTTTTTTTTTATTTTTTATTTTTAAAACTGAATCCCATTAATGATGTCTGAAATTAATACAATACCAGTCTTACATGACACGTGTAATACTTCAATTATAATTTACGGTTTCAGTTTTTGACCGTAACTCCGAATTTGGCATAATAATAAATATTTAAGTAGCCTGTATAGAGGACTAAATGATGAGCTTTAATAAATTAAGGTTGATCTGATCTATGATTCTATCTATCTAATAATTACAAGTGTGGTGTTACTTGTGTACGGAAAATAGCTATTGCGAACGCTTAAATCAAATTTCTCATAAGATTTTTGGTTAACTTTTGTCCAAACTTCAACATCTTCTATTTACGAACAACAGTTTACATTGAATATCTCATTAAGTGTAATCATGGATTCTACGCTGCCACCCTAGTTTTTTTTTTTAATATATATATAGGAGGTTTAATGCTTATTTTTTTCATATATTTTTTTTTATAGGAGAATTCGAACATTTGCCTCTAATAACATTTTTTTAAAAAAAAAATATATGTTTTAGTTAACTTTCACATAAATTCTGAGTGAATATTTTAGTATACTCTCAGCACACTTTACCCATTACTACTATGGATTTATGTCTATTCGGCTGGGTTCCGTTTATAAAGAATAAATGAGTACGAAATAGATGGGCCAGTCAGTCCCAAAAATGAAAAATGGATGTTAGTCTTAGTATGAATTATCTGTTATTGGTATGATAATGCAATATATTATGGTATTGGGTTTGGGTTGGCAGATGATGTTGACGATAGGACCAATAAACTAGAGAGTCATGTCACGATATTGGTGCTTAGACTTTTGCTGCCCAGCATCAATTATTGGGGTGGTGAAGATAGCTTAGGTTATATATGATATATTAATTAAAATATATATATATATATATATATTCAATTATGTATCGACTTTTGTGTGTTCCGGTTGTCTATATGGTGTCGCGGTTGGTGTGCGACATCTCTCTGCATATAGCTTCTCGTAGCGCGTTATGCGGTCCACATCACGTGAACCACACCATCATTATTATTTATATTATATAATGCGCGTCCAAATGAAGTGCCTCTTTCTCACCAAATTTACAGTTGTCATAATATCTATGCCTTTATTTATCGTTGTCTGGTCTTGTTTCCCACTACGATACGAAAAATTGGTCGGTTTGGTCAGGAATATATCAACTAATAAATAATAAAGCAGAGAGGAAAAAAACATGTGATTTTTATTTATGGTTACGGACATATGGATGGATGCAGGTACTACTTGAAAGATGCAATTCTGGAAGGAGGAATTCCATTCAACAAGGCGTATGGAATGTGTGCATTTGAGTACCATGGCACCGACCCTAGATTCAACAAGGTGTTCAACAGGGGAATGTCTGATCACTCCACCATCACCATGAAGAAGATATTTGAATTGTACAAGGGTTTCGAGGGTCTTAACACCATCGTCGATGTTGGTGGTGGCACTGGTGCAGTGCTTAGCATGATTGTTGCCAAGTACCCTTCCATCAAAGGCATCAACTTCGACTTGCCTCACGTTATTCAGGACGCTCCTGCTTATCCTGGTGTGGACCATGTTGGAGGAGATATGTTTGTTAGTGTCCCCAAAGGAGATGCTATATTCATGAAGGTATCTCTCTATCTATCTATCTATTTCAAAACAACAAATTAATTAATTTTACCCAACTAACTGTTCTACTACAGTGGATTTGCCACGACTGGAGCGACGATCACTGCCTCAAGTTGCTAAAAAACTGCTACGCTGCACTTCCCGACCATGGCAAGGTCATTGTTGCAGAATGCATTCTTCCTTTGTATCCTGACCCGAGTCTCGCCACCAAGGTAGTCGTCCATATCGATGTCATCATGTTGGCTCATAACCCCGGCGGCAAAGAAAGGACTGAGAAGGAATTTCAGGCTTTGGCTATTGCTGCTGGTTTCAAGGGCTTCAAAGTTGAGTGTTGTGCCTTCAGCACTCACGTCATGGAATTCCTCAAAACTCACTAATAACTGCATCTATATATGTTGCTTGCTTGCTTGCTTGTACTCTGCCTGAGATGTTGTTTTCCAAATTTGGGTATACCTTCTCTCATCATCTATTCTCTTTATCAAACTTAATTTCCAATTACTTGATCTACACCAATATGATTTATGAATAATTAATTGATGTTTCGATCAATATGGGCTTATTTCACTTACTTGCTATGTCGGCTCCTCAGATAAATTGTGTTGACTATTGGGCTTAGTCCTTTTCACCCATTCGGTTTCTTGCTTGTCTGGGCTCTCTGATTCTTGTTGGTTTGTTTAATGATGACCATTCTTGTCGGTTGAATAACTTAGGAGACCTTTGTTTATTTTTTACTCAAGACTCACTCCACTATATATATATAGGTTAGGATTAGGTCATACTTTGACTAGTTCGATGACCCGAATTAGTTTTTACGTTTTTTCTGTCTGTTCAAGTTATTCATAAGAGATTGGCCAAAAAAAGTTATTCATAAGAGGTTAAAGTTAGGGTTTTCTATTTTCACATAGGGTATCAGAGCATTGGGGATAATTTGGCCTTCGATTCTCGATTCTAAGAGCATTACGCATTTGATTTTGCGATTTTGACTCATGAGAAGTGCATCGACGATCTTTTTTCTTCACAAGGCCTTGCATGCAGGGATCGTTTCCTTGATATCCTCTGTTCATATCGATTCAATTCTCCGAGAATCGATTCAGCAATAGATACCCTTATTGAAGTAATAACATAGTTTAGAAAATGTAAAATTGAATAAATAATTCACGTTTAGATCTCAAGTTCAAAGCACAATAAAGTCTTTTAAAACAGATAATCTAATATTTCTTCAAGATTAATGAAATATATTTGTTGGACAATGAAAGTCTGTACTTCTTTGCTCCACCGCAAAAAACACATGTAAAAAGGAAAGGGGGGGGGGGGGGGGGTTTACCTCATAAATCGCCTCTGATGATCTAATCAGTATCCAGCTATTTGACGTAGTAATATTTTTAATGAATACAATAAGATTACTATTTATAGGGTGTTGGATCACGGTAGGAACTCCGGTTACGGTGACGGATTCCTTAGCTCCTCGCAATCCTGCAGAAGGGGAATAGAGGGCGGTGGCCCAGAATCCCTCTCCGATGCTTAACGTAAGTACGGTGATCAAGCAAGCAATATGTGTATGTGTGTAAAAACGTAACCTTAATCTGGGATAACTTCCTTCCTTTTATAGGGGGAAGGCTATCCCAGTTACCTGATTAGGCGGTTGGATTGTGATCCACTATCCCACATATTTCGCCGTATATCTCGCCACGCATCCCACATATCTCGCCCATTATATCACTACTGTAATCATGGCGAGATTTCCGGGATTGTGCTCTTACTAGTGAGCCTCGACTATTATCGGAGACTCCCAAGTTGCATCATTGAGGATTCGGTGTCGGGGAGTGATGTCAACCCCCATATCGGGACCGACCACGTCCAGGTCCGATAACATCGGGGCTCTCCCCTATCGAGGCCATACTTACTCGGGGCTATTCAATGTCGGGGCCTCCTTCTGTCGGAGCCCTTAGCCTTCCAGCAGCCCAGCTCCTAGCCCAACGGGCCTAGTCGCCGTTTGCCAATCGTTAAGGGGCCTAACGGCCTTCGCCGGGGCCCATCATTTGCCCCCAAGACGTGAGGGACTTATAGTGCGTCGCGTCTTCCAATATCGGACCCTTCAACCTCCCTGTCGGAGGTCTTCATTTAAAACATCAGAGGCCTTTGCCCCACTTTCGTCGGAGGCCTTTACCTCGGATCTCTTCAAGATCTTTTGGGATCCTGCTTGGATTCGAGGGGATTTCTCGATTAGACCAGCATTAAATGCTGATAGAAGGTGAAGGAACGCCTCGGGTTCTGCACGCCTGCTTTCTGAAAAAGCACTTTTCAACCACCACGGTACGTCATCATTCCTGTCTTATCTGTGTTCCATGCGTCCTGACGGTTCAAATCAAAACCGTTTCGCCTTCTTCGAATTAGCACGTTTCACTTTGGACGATTCCGATTGAATCGTTTTGAATTCTATGGCTCAGATTGCCCACCCCTTTAGTTCTCTTTTCCCTCTCTTATAAAACCCTAGACCCAGACACTGTTTCGCTTTTCCTCTACTCCTTCTTCTCTGCGATCCCAAGAGCTTTGATCTTCCATTCTTCAAGTTTTCGCCGGCGCTTCAAACACTCAAGTTTTTCCGATCAAGACTTCAGCCACCATGTCTGGTAAGATTTTTCACCTTATTACCCTTTTTTCCTCTATTTTTGATCTTCTTAGGTTTCAATTTCCCCTCCTTCCTTCCATCGACGATTTTCAGCCGAGGGATCTGTCGCCAACAGCGGGTCTTCCCCTGATGGACCACCTTTTGTCTTCAAGTATCTCAAGAACTCGCTTGCACCTATTAACTACGATAGGGCTTGTATAGAGTGTGGTATCTTCGAATCCTCCTTCGGGGCTCGCTATCCTTATGAGCAGTTCAAATTCAATCCTCGCGACACCTGGGTTACGCTCCCTAAAGGAGACGAGGTGTTTATCTCCCCAGGGAAAATTCGTGCGGGAATCCGACTCCCTTTTTGTCCGAGTTGGGTGGAGCTATGCAACCACTACAAAACTTACCCCACGACCTTCTCTCCACACGCAATCCGTACATGGATTGCCTTTCAAGTATGGTGTGATCTTAACAAAGAGGACTGGAGCTATACCCTGGAGCTTTGGCGGGTCCTCTACAAGATGACCTGTAACAAAGATGGAATCTGCTCCTTTACCCCCCCCCCCCCCCCCCCCCCGCCAACCCGAGGGGACCGACGAGCAATATAAGGAGATGGGCTGGGATAGGAAGGTGTCCTGGGGGATTTGCAAGGAACGGGCCATCATCCACGATAAGGGGCATGACAATGCCAACTGGAAGGAACAGTACTTTTTCATCAAGCCTGGTCCCATCGAATGGCCGAAGACTGCCGTAGAAGCTGATCCTCCTGTGCCCTTCCGTCAATGGTAGGAGCAGACTAAGAGGGCTTTGATGCTCATCCAAGCCCGTCGCTGGGAGGAGAGTTATCAGCCCTTTGAGGCCACTTCTGTTACCGACCGACAGCGGATAAAAATATCTATCATGCTGATTGATCCCGAAGCCGGGGGAAAAATTCGTGATGGCCTTTCCAATGTAATTTTCTGGGTAATCCTCTGATTGTTTCTTGTTTTCACTGCTTACAGCCCATCGATCATCGCTGACCGCCCATCTGTTTCAGGAGGATACCGATGCCTCCCACTCGCTGAAACGTAAGAAGAAGTCCTCGTCCAGGAGAAAGTCCTCCGCCGCGTCGGAGCCGTCTCAGAAGAGAAGGAAGACCTCCGAGGCACCAAGGTCTGTCCCCACACCCGAGGGGCAGACTAATGCGGACGTGGTTAGGGCCGCCTTCGGTGTCCGCTCCGAAAAGGAAGGTAAGGAAGTTTTTCGTGCTATAAAAAGATATAGAGAGTTGGTTCATCAAGACCTTCAGGCCTCCGACATGGAAGGGCGGATCAGGGATGTTAAGAATGTCCTTCGAGGGGAAATTCCACACGTCCTCGAAGCGGGTTACTACGGCTTTTTCGGCTGCGAGAGATATTTGGAGCGTTGTCTAATTTGGTATACCGATGTCAATTTACTTCCTCACCTTGTTCGCCCCGCTGCAGGTCACACGGACGTCGCACCTACTGCACCTGCCTCAGACCCCGTGCCTGCAGCGGAGCCGGGGGTGGATGATGCCCCGACGGAAGTCCGTGGCGAATTTGGTCGGGTGATTAGCTTGGAGGACTCCCCCTCCGAGGACCAAGCTGAGGAGGAAGGCCTAATCCTCCGAGGAAAATCGAGGTCGACTCCTGCTAAGTCACCTGGTAAGGAGACGTCCCCACTCCCCCTCGCGCTACCATCGGCACCAGTTAGGGGCGCGACCCCCGAAGCTCGGACAAGTGAAGATGGGGGAGCCCGTCTGGTAGTACCTCCATTCCCCTTGGATGGAGACTACTACCAGGCCTTCTCCTCGGATCAGAGTCCGGAGCCTTGGAGACCGGTGGAGTCTCTACAGGAGATTTCTCTACACCGGGGGTGCCAGGAGGAGAACTTGGCCTTGCACTTGGTGTCGGGCTCGATCCCGCCATCACTGAGGCGCCCCCTTTCACTGGAAGGGGAGGACATCAAGGCGGACATCCGTCAAATGGCCGTCCGTCGGATAGAGGTAGGTTACACTTTGCTTTTACTCATCTGAAAGTATTCCGACTTTTAAATACTAAGCTGTATTTGTCCTCAGGAAATGGCGGACCAGGATCGTTGCTTCGGCTACATCCTGTCCCTGCAGGAGGCTTTGGAGCAAGAACGGGCCAACTCCAACCTCGAGAGCTTGACTAAGCTCCAGGAGGACCTGGCCGCCTCCGAGGCGTCAAGGCTCCGAGCGGAGGAGGGCAGAAAGCAAGCCGAAGAAGGTAGGCAGCAGGCTGAGGAGGGTAGGCAGCAGGCCGAGGAGGGTAGGCAGCAGGCCGAGGAGGGTAAGGCCAAGCTTGTTCAAGAGGCTCAATCCCAGCAAAGGCGGATTCTAAGCCTTGAGAGCTCGCTTAGGCGGGAGCAGCAAACGGCCTTAGCTGATCGGAATCAGGCTGCCTTTGATAAAGCGGAATTGAAGGAAACTGCTGATCGGCTGAAGCTTGAGAAGCAAAGGGTTATCGCGGAGCTGGAGGAGGAAAAGGCGGAACGTTCCGCCCAAATAGCAAACGCAAAGGTCCATGGTCGCGAAGAATATCGGAGCTCGGAGGACTTCAAAGCAGATGCGGCGAAGCATTGTCAGGAAGACTTGCAGAATGCCTTCCTTGACATTGTCGAAGAGCTTAACGAAACCTACGGGGAATCCATCGACCTGAGGAAGTCCAAGATTCTCGGCCGAGCCGCAGAAAGGTACTTTAGCCTCCCGTCGGAGAGTTCCTCTGAAGATGCCGACGACCCTCCTGCAGATCCTTCCGATCCTGCCCCTCCGAAGCCCTCTGAAGATCCAGCATCCGACCCTAAAGCATCCGAGGACCGAGCTTGATATTTTATAACTTAAGTCCTTGTAGTCCTTTATCATTATCTCTCTCGTATTGAACTTCTTAGGCCTTCGAGCCTTTTATTAATATCATTTCCGATTACATTATGTTCTTCATAACGCTTTTGTCGGACCCTAAGAGCCTTAAGGCTTTCCGTCGTCCTAAGACGCTTTTTAATCGATCCTTAAAAACTTAAGGATTTTTCGGACGTCTTATGACGTTTTTTAATCGAACCTTAAAAACTTAAGGATTTTTCGGACGTCCTATGACGCTTTTTAATCGAACCTTAAAAACTTAAGGATTTTTCGGATGTCCTATGACGCTTTTTAATCGAACCTTAAGAACTTAAGGATTTTCGGACGTCCTATGACGCTTTTTAATCGAACCTTAAAAACTTAAGGATTTTCGGACGTCCTATGACGCTTTTTAATCGAACCTTAAAAACTTAAGGATTTTCGGACATCCTATGAAGCTTTTTAATCGAACCTTAAAAACTTAAGGATTTTCGGACGTCCTATGACGCTTTTTAATGTATCGAGAACAACTTAGGAATACTTTGATCAGAAGTAACCTCTTTATTGATCGATGTCTTTAACATAGCATGCACCACTCAGGGCGACTTAATTACATCTTTGCGCCTCTACGGACGACTTAATTGTCAAACATGACATTTCTTCAGATGTTCACCACTAAAGGTGTTTCTTAATACATTGCCATCGAGGTCTTCTAACTTGTAAGCATTCGGGGCCGGCATGCCTACGATCTTGTAAGGCCCTTCCCATTTCGGGGACATCTTGTTGATCCGGTCTTGTAGGGCGAACTCATTCCGACGCAGGACCAGTTCTCCCGCGTAGAACTGTCGCGA
The DNA here is from genome assembly GCA_036873135.1 of Clarkia xantiana subsp. parviflora. Classification (NCBI taxonomy): domain Eukaryota; kingdom Viridiplantae; phylum Streptophyta; class Magnoliopsida; order Myrtales; family Onagraceae; genus Clarkia; species Clarkia xantiana. Next base: position 5,715,183 of record JAPTYO010000017.1, on the reverse strand, counting down.
CTTGACCTTCCGATTATAGTACCTGGCCGTCGCCAAACGCATCCGAGCTTGCACTATGTCGGCCTCCAGCCGTTTTTCCTCTAGCAAGGATAACTCCAGGCGCCTTGTTTCGTCATTCGTCAAAGGTCCTATCCTGGCTCTTTCCGGACTTGTCGAGGGCTCATAGCTTCTGGTTCGATGGGACGCCACAGCGATTTCCACGGGAGCGACCGCCTCCGTCCCATAAACGAGTGCAAACGGGGTTTCACCTGTTGACCGCTTGGGTGTCGTTCGGACCGCCCACAACACGTTCTCCAGTTCGTCCAGCCATTTTCCGTCCAAAGCATAAACCCTCTTCTTCAAGCCCTCCATCACGATTTTGTTGGCAGCCTCCACCTGCCCATTGGTCTGAGCGTGATGGACGGATGCTGTCCGATGCTCAATACCAAACTCGTCTAGGAACCTCTCCAACTGGGCCCCATTAAATGGAGGACCATTGTCGCTGATGATCACCTTCGGCACCCCATATCTCGACAAAATTCGGGTCTGAAGGAACTTGATAATATGTCCCGCTGTTGTCTTGGCTAATGGCTTAGCCTCGATCCACTTCGAGAAGTAGTCAATCGCGACAAGCAAATGTGTGCACTGGCTCTTTGCTTTCGGAAGGGGTCCCACTAGGTCAATGCCCCACTGTGCGAAGGGCCAAGCACTCCCAATGGGCATCAAATCGGCGGCGGGGGCTGTGATATTCGGAGCATATCTTTGACACGCGTCATAGGATCGAACAAGCGCCGTTGCTTCCTTACTCATCCTGGGCCAATAATATCCCAGGTTCAGCGCCTTCCTCAGGATAGACCGAGCACCTTCGTGACATGCCGCGACTCCTTCATGCAACTCCCTCAAAATCCGAGTCGTATCGGGTTCGGCCACGCATTTCAAGAAAGGAGTCGAAAGCAGACCCTTCTTGTACAACTGGTTATCCACCATCGCGTAATTAATTGACATTCGTCGCAGTCGCTCCGCTGCCACTTTATCTTCAGGAAGTGCCCCCATAGTTAAGTATGCGATTATCGGGGTCATCCACGTGGATTCTTCCTTCGATCCCGTTCCGATGGCGCACACCTCCGACGGATCGGTGGTCGATAGAATCACCTTCTCCAAGAAGTGTACCTTTCGACTCTCTTCCAAAGGTGCCCCCAAGGCAAATTTGCTCAAGGCATCAGCCTCCACATTCTCTCCCCTCGGAATTGCCTCGATATCAAAGCTTTTGAAGCTCTCCTTCAAGGTCCGAGCCTCCTGAAGGTACTTCTTCATGATCGGGTTCTTTGCTCCATACTGCCCCCGAACCTGATTTACAATCAAGCTAGCATCACACTTCACCTTCAAATGTTCAATTCCGGTGCCCTTTGCGATTTTCAGCCCCGTTATAAGAGCCTCATATTCCGCCTCGTTATTGGTGGCTCTAAATGTTAGGGCCAATGCATATCGAAGTGGCTCCGCCCCACCTGGCGGAATCAATACGAACCCCGCACCCGATCCATCCGAACTTGAGGAGCCATCCGTGTATAACTCCCAGGTGTTCTCCTTATTTGGCTGTTCCGATTGCTCCGCCGTCGGGACCCCTTCAGTACTCCCGATTGCCCCCTCTACTGTTTTCGTTGCTTCAGGATCGGGAACAGTAGATTCAACTATAAAGTCGGCCAATGCCTGCCCTTTGATAGCTGTTCTCGGAGCGAAATGAATCCGAAACTCGCTAAGTTCCACGGCCCACTTTACTAGTCTCCCCGACACATCAGGTCGGTTCAAGAAGTGTTTCAATGGCTGATCAGTCAACACCGTAATTTCATGCGCATGGAAGTAAGGCCGTAACTTTCTAGCGGTAATAATCAACGCAAAGAGGTACTTCTCAATCGGAGGATAGTTCATTTCACTCTTGGCAAACGCCTTGCTTACATAATAGACGGGGATTTGATTGCCCTCGACAGCTTTAACTAAAACAGAGCTTATTGCAAACGAAGAAACAGCCAAGTAAAGATAGAGCGGCTCGCCTGGAGCTGGCTTTGCTAGTGGTGGGAGGGTGCGGAGATGTTGTTTGAGCGCTTGGAACGCCTCCTCACATTCGGCGGTCCATTCGAACTGTCGGTTGGCCCTCAGCACATTGAAAAATGGCATCGCCCGGTCGCTTGCCTTGGATAGGAAGCGATTCATCGAAGCCAGTCGACCGTTCAGCACTTGCACCTCCCTATGGTTTGTCGGGGACTGCATCTCCTCTATCGCCCTTAGTTTTTCGGGATTCACCTCGATCCCCCTCTGACTCACCATGAAGCCTAAGTTAGTTTTTCGGGATTCACCTCGATCCCCCTCTGACTCACCATGAAGCCTAAGAACTTCCCTGAATGTACTCCGAAGGCACATTTGGCTGGATTCAAGCGGACTTGGTGGAGCCTCATCCTCTCGAAGGCCATTGCCAAGTTACCAACGTGGTCCGATGCTCGTCGGGACTTCACCAGCATGTCATCTACATAGGCTTCCATGGTACTACCGATCATATCCCCGAACAGCTTGTTCACCATTCTCTGATAGGTCGCCCCCGCATTCACCAGGCCGAAAGGCATGACATCGTACTGGAAGACTTCACTGTCAGCATAAAAGGCGGTGTGTGGGGCATCCTTTTCCGCCATCTTTATCTGGTTATAACCAGAATAAGCATCCATAAAGCTTAGCAGTTCATGCCCCGATGTAGCATCCACCAATTGGTCGATCCGCGGGAGCGGATAACAGTCCTTCGGGCAAGGCTTGTTCAAGTCGCGGAAGTCGACACACATCCGCCACTTCCCGTTGCTTTTCCTCACCAGCACTGGGTTGGCTACCCAAGTCTGGAATCGGATCTCCCTAATGAACCCAGCGTCGAGCAACCTGCCAACCTCCTGCTGGATTGCAATCCTCTTGTCTGTTCCCATCGGACGTCTCTTTTGCGCGATCGGCCTGATCGTGGGGTCGATATTCAATTCGTGCTCGATCACGTCACGACTGATTCCTGGCATATCGCTCGGGGACCAGGCAAATAACTCCTTGAATTCTTTCAATAGCGCGATCAACTCCTGAGCCTTTTCCTCGGATAGGGCGGACCCGATATTTACCCTCCTCTCGGGCCCATCTATCTCGACTTCTTTTAGGTCCTCCATGGGGGCGGGACGCCCAAACTCCTCTCGAGGATCAGTGTCTGTCTGGAGAACCAACATAGCCTCCTTCCTCGATCTCCTTGTGGCGTTGACATAGCATCGTCTCGACGCCACCTGGTCGCCTTTCACTTCACCGACCCCATTCTCCGTCGGGAACTTCAGTTTCTGATGGACAGTCGAGGCTACCGCCATCAGCGGGTTGATAGTGGTTCTTCCAATGATCGCATTGTACGTCCCTGTGGATTCGACCACCACGAACTCCACATCTCTCTTCTCCATCTTCCAGCCACTGCCGAACCACACAGGCAACGTAATAACCCCCAATGGATAAGAGGTTGTGCCGCAAAATCCTACCATCGGGAAGTTAACCTCCCGTAAATCTTTCTTCTTTTTCCCCATCTGCTCCAGGGCGTCGGAGAAGAGGATGTCGGAGGAGCTTCCTCCATCAATAAGGATCCTCTTCATCTCGAATCCACCTACATCCAGTGTCACGACTAGGGCATCCTCGTGGGGGGTCTCTACTCCCTCCAGATCCTTCGCCGAGAAGGTAATCTCCATTTCCTCCTTCGGGGTCCATGTCCGGGACCTTTTCCCCAAAACCACTGCTACGGGCACCTGGTTGGCGTAACGCTCCCGAGAAGACGACGTGTCTCCTCCTGGAGCAAACCCTCCGTGGATCACATTAATGACCCTCTTCTGTCGGGACCCTGATGGGCCTTCTGAAGGCTCTGCTTCGGACCTTCTCTTCCTTGGGGACCTCGATCGAGATTTGGATCTCGACCGAGATCTGGAATGGGGCTTGCAGCGCGAATCCCCCACGAACTCCTTCAGCTTACCTCTCTGGATAAGCTTCTCTACTTCCCTTTTCAGCTCCCGACACTGGTCAGTGTCGTGACCAGTGGCCCGATGGAATCGGCAGTAACGGTCGGTGCGGGAGCCCAACTTTTCGCCTTCCTTCTTTTTGGGGAACCGAGCGAGGCCTTGTCTCTCCATTACCGCCAAGACCTCTCTCAAAGGCCTGTTGAGGGGGGTAAACTCCTCCCTCTGACTGTCCTTCTTTGTTGGACGCCTATCCTCCCTTCGATCGGAGCGTCCACGACTCCGACTACTCTCGGAGCTATCCTTCTTGTTTTGGTTGTCCAATGGTTTGAACAACTGCTTTCCTCCGCGCCCCTTGGGAGGAGCCAACTCTCCGGCAGCGATCTTCGACTCTTGGACGTCGATTTGCTGTTTCACCCTCGCCTGAAGCGCCTCCATGCTCCAGACGTTTTTGGCCGCGACGCTGTGCAGTAAGTCGGAGCCGTAGGGGGGTTTGAGGTTTTTCAAGAAGGTACGGACGGCCTCGCTCTCTGATATCTCCTCATCCAGCTCGGTCATGCCAGCCGTGTAACGCTGGTAGTATTGGGCCAGCGATTCGTCGGGCCTCTGGACCACCTCATGCAGGGTCCGAACACTCTTCAACAGCCGTCGACGCCCTTGGTACTGGGCGATGAATCGCTGATGCATATCCTCCCAACAGGTTATGCATCCGGTGGGCAGACTGTAGAACCGTGTTAAAGCCTTCTCTCCCAAGGTACTCGGGAACAACGCGCAGATAACATCCTCATCTGGGGTCCTGCCCATGCACCCTGTCAGGTGCTTCTGTACGTGGCGGACCGGGTCCGCGTCCCCGTCGTACTCCTCTATCTTCGGGATACCCAAGCCTGGAGGGGCCAGGGTATTGATCAGCCTGGGAACGAAGGGATGGGTCTCCCGACTCCTCAACTCCGACATCATGGGCTTCTCATCTCCCATGCAAATACCCACAATCTTCACCACCTGATCAGCAGTGAGGGGACCATTCAGGGGAATGGTCCTTTGCTGTACTGGCCCTGGTCCATCGACCACAAAATTCTCCGCCGGTGCTGGATTCGGATGCCTGGGGGGAACGGGGTGTTCCCTCAACGGGGGAGGTGGCGGCAGATTGTCGTCCACCTGCCTTCTGGAAGCATCTCGCCGCGGAGGGAGCGGCGGTAGATCTACGGCCTACCTTCTGGCAGCCTCTCTTCGGTCTAAGAGGGCCTCCATGGCCTCCATGAATAGGGGCATGGCCTCTGCCACTACCCTGGCCAGCTCTGGGCTCTGGGAAGGCGCCTCGTTCCTGGATCCACCGGGGAGCTCGTTCCTGGTCATCGACCTGGTTTCTCTTCGCGGGGGAACAACCTCCCTGGTGGTGTCATCTCGGTGAGTGCTGTCACCATCGTCTCTCAGATCCTGATGCTGTGTATCATCCTCAGGGGGATTGCTGGTGGTCTGCACCTGCTTGCCTGATCGCTGCGGCCTGTTGCCAGCCATGGTATGGAGTCAAAGGGAAGCAAACTTACTTTGGCTTTTTGTTGCGTTCCCACAGACGGCGCCAATGTTGGATCACGGTAGGAACTCCGGTTACGGTGACGGATTCCTTAGCTCCTCGCAATCCTGCAGAAGGGGAATAGAGGGCGGTGGCCCAGAATCCCTCTCCGATGCTTAACGTAAGTACGGTGATCAAGCAAGCAATATGTGTATGTGTGTAAAAACGTAACCTTAATCTGGGATAACTTCCTTCCTTTTATAGGGGGAAGGCTATCCCAGTTACCTGATTAGGCGGTTGGATTGTGATCCACTATCCCACATATTTCGCCGTATATCTCGCCACGCACCCCACATATCTCGCCCATTATATCACTACTGTAATCATGGCGAGATTTCCGGGATTGTGCTTTTACTAGTGAGCCTCGACTATTATCGGAGACTCCCAAGTTGCATCATTGAGGATTCGGTGTCGGGGAGTGATGTCAACCCCCATATCGGGACCGACCACGTCCAGGTCCGATAACATCGGGGCTCTCCCCTATCGAGGCCATACTTACTCGGGGCTATTCAATGTCGGGGCCTCCTTCTGTCGGAGCCCTTAGCCTTCCAGCAGCCCAGCTCCTAGCCCAACGGGCCTAGTCGCCGTTTGCCAATCGTTAAGGGGCCTAACGGCCTTCGCCGGGGCCCATCATAGGGGATTCCAACACAGCCCTTAGGGCGGTGACTCTATACCTGTGTTTGACTATCACAATGTCGGTGCGACTGATTTCTCATTGTTTAAGAAAGACGTCTATTGGTGACAAGTAGATCGTCACCTATCGCAGGGCGATTACAAGAAGGTCGTTAGCGGGCCCTTAGTAACAAGTAGATCGTCAGTTATCCCTTCATGACAAGTAGGTTTTCAGCTGGATGTCGTCGTCACCAATCTTTCGATGTATGGTTGGATCTTGTTTGGTCATCTTTGTCAATTAAGAACATTTTTATTTCGATGGCGTCCCAGGTCTAGGGTTTCTTCATCGTCAAGTCTTTAATTATGAGGGGCAATACTTTCCCATGAGACTTTGGGTCAACACTATATGGGGAGACGACACGTGTCGAGTCTTTAATTTTACGTGATTTTTAGCACACAATTTCATAGTCTTTTTGTCATCGTTGGTATCTGTAGAGCCGGTTTCACAAATTTTATATGTGCGGTCATGGGTTTATTTGGGACGGGACTCGACAAATGGGTGGGGGGAGGAATGATGTGGCGACAATTTCTTAGTGTTTTATTGATAATAGATTTATCCTTAATGAATTGCAGAGACATTATGTCTTAAAGTTAGCTTTATTTCTAATCTCTTTACTTTTAATGAATTACGGTGACATCTTTCCGAGTTAGTTTTATTGGTAATCTCTTTAGCCTTAATGAATGGTGTCGACATTTTTTTTACAGTTAGCTTTATTGCTAATTTTTTTAGCCTTAATGAATAACATCAACATTTTGTTTTAGAGTTAACTTTATTACTAATATATTTAGCCTTAATGAATGGCTGCGACATTTTGTCTTATAGTTAGTTTTATTGCTAAACGACGACGACATTTTATCTTAGGGTTAAAAACCTATGAAAGGTCTGAACTATCACCCATGTTAACGGGAGAGGTCTGAAATTTAAAAAGTTAATAACAGAGGTCTGAAATTTCTGTTTTGTTGATAACAGCGGTCTCCGTTAGTTTTTTCCGTTAAAACTAACGGAAGTTGGTCACATGCTTGGCATGTGACCGGAAATAAATTTTTTTTTTCCAAAAATGCCCTTCTATCAAGTGTGCCCCTCACATGCTTGGAGTGAAAAGACCAAAATGCCCTTGAAGCTACCACGGTACTCCGGCGACCACCAATCGTACTCCGACGACCACCACCGTACTCCGGCGACCACCACCAAGGCTCCGATTGGGCCAAAATCGGAGCCACCGGCCCCAATTGGGCTCCGATCGGAGCCCCCGGCCCCGATTGAGCTCCGATCGGAGCTTTTTGGCCCCGATCGGAGCTTTTTGGCCCAGGTGGTGGCCGGAGTCGGGTCGCCGGAGTCGAGGTGGTGGTCGTCGGAGTCGAGGTGGTGGTGGCCGGAGTCGGGTGGCGATGGCCGGAGTTTGGTGGTTTTAATTTGACTTTAGGGGTAAAATTGTCATTTCACATTTACTTAAATAAGATATTAAATAAAAAAAATATTAAAGGGGCAAAAATGTCATTTCACACAATTCTGTTAAATTAAACCCTTAAAATGGACGGAAAACCTCAAATCAACAAAATTGAAATTTCAGACCTCTGTTATTAACTTTTTTAATTTCAGACCTCTCCCGTTAACATTGGTGATAGTTCAGACCTTTCATAGGTTCTTAACCCTTTATCTTACAATTAGCTTTATTGCTAATCTCTTTAGTCTTAAAGAATATGGCAAAATTTTGTATTAGAATTAATTTTATGACTAATCTCTTTTGAACTTTAAAAATAACAGTGATATTTTGTTTTAGAGTTAATTTATTGCTATTATCTTTAGCCTTAATTAATAGCGACAACCAGTGTTATCTGAACCGGACCGGACCGGACCGGTGGTCCGACTGGGTTCGAATCGAAACCGGTGCCTTTAACGGTCTGATTCAAGTAAAAGCGGAGGACGTAAACGAATTCAGTTCGAAAGTCCGATTTTCCGAGAATCGACCGGTTCTACGGTTTAACACCTGAACTGAAAAGCGAAATGTAAAAAAATAAAAATTGACTTTGGTCAAATATCTGGACTTGAAACGTTTTTTTTTCTATTTCACAAGTAAAACCCTAATCCAATCCATTCCAACTTCAATAAAAAAAAAAATCCATTCCGACTCTCCAAGCCCCTAACTCCCGTCTCCATGGTCCCCATCCCGCTTCCATAACCTCACGCCCTCCGCCACGGCTAGCCCTCTACGCCCCTATCTTCCACGCCGCCACTAGAAGTCTATAGCCCTCCTCGCCCCTCACAACCAATTACATAACACACATTTCTGATGGGTCCGATTATAGCTGTCAGGCCCTTTAACGGCGAGGAAACGGTAAACAGGCCCACCAGGCCCAGAGTAAGGGTCAAGATGACCTAGGAGAAGGGTCCCGATGAAGGGAGTCCCGACGAAGCAGGGTCCCGACAGAGTCGGTCCCGACAGTGGAGCTAGAAGCTCCCGATGAGAAGCCTTTAAGTAGGCCCCGATGATGAATCCCTGAGAATGATTGGCCCTGTCACGATGACGAGGGGCCCCGAGCGGTGACACAACAAGACAACTCTGGAGTCCCCGACGGGAGTCGGGACTCGTTACCAGAGGATAAAGCCAAGATATGCGGGGCGTGGCCGAAATATACGGAACGTGGTTGAGATACACGGATCGTGGCCGAGATACGCGGGGCATGGCTAAGATACGCGAGATCGTGTACGAGATAAGCGGGATACGGGCTAACCACCCCTAACGGTTCGCCAGGTACCTGAGGCACCTCTTTGCCTATAAAAGGGCAGGAGGTCACCTCAGATCACTTACGTTGAGTTTGATATACTTTTGAGATTGTTGCTTGCCAGTCATACGAGAGACTCATTTAAGCATCGGAGAGGGATTCTGGGTCACCGCCCGGTCTATCCCCTCTTGCAGGATTGCGTGGAGCAAAGGAGCTAGGATTGCCGTCAAGATCCGTACCGGAGTTCCACCGTGATCCAACATTGGCGCCGTCTGTGGGAATCAAACAAAAAGCTGATATGCCTTCTACTCGATCGATGGCGGCTGGCAAGAACAAGAGAGGACAATCTGGTGGTTCCCGTCACCCCACTGCAACGAACCTGAATTCTTTACCAGAACAAGGGGAAAACCAGAACCATCCCCCGGCTGAGCTCTCCCAGACAGGAGGACACAATGGATCGCATCCCGAAGACGTTGCCCCTCAACACCAGGATAACAGGGGGCAGGAAGCTCCCCCGGCTGCAGATTTGACGAGGGTCGTGGCCGAAGCCATGCCCATGTTTCTGGGGGCTGTCGAGGCTCTCTTGGACCGAAGGGAGGCTGCCAGAAGGCAGGAGGAGATGCCCCCGCTGGAGGAAGCAACCCTACCAACAGAGGGTCAGAATGCACAGGAAGCCCCGCCCCGAGGCCAGGACAGAGGTAGGGCAACTGGTCAGCCGGAAAGGTTCGTGGTTGATGGGCCAGGACCCGTACAGCATAGGACCATTCCCCTGAATGGTCCCATCACTCCCGACCAGGTGGTAAAGATCGTGAACATCTGTATGGGAGAACAGAAGCCGCTGGTGTCGGAACTGAGGGATCGATCCACTCATCCCTTCGTTCCCCGACTAATAGACACCCTCGCCCCACCTGGGCTGGGTATCCCCGAGATTAAGGAGTATGATGGCGAAGGAGATCCAGTCCGTCACGTCCAGAAGCATCTTATGGCGTGGCTGGGTAGAGCCCCGAATGAAGATATAGTGTGTACACTGTTCCCAAACACACTAGGAGAAAGAGCCCTGACCTGGTTCTTCAGCCTGCCCCCAGGCTGCATTACCTGTTGGGCGGACATGCACGACCGTTTCATTCGACAATATCAGGGCCGCAGACGATTATTGAAGAGCGTGAGGTCTCTAACCCAGGTGGTGCAGAGGCCCGACGAGTCGCTGGCACACTATTACCAGCGGTACACAGCCAGCGTAGCAGAGATAGACGAGGAAATCTCGGAGGGCGAGACCATCCGCACCTTTATTCGGAACCTGACAGCCCCCTATGGCTCCGACTTGATGCACAGCGTGGCTGAGAAGGCTGTATGGAATATGGAGGCTTTGCAGAAGAGGGTGAAGCGACAGATTGATGTCCAGGAGTCCAAGATAGCTGCGGGAGAACTGGAGCCCCCGAAGTCAAATAAAGGGAAGCAGTCGAGTAAACCTCTCGACGATCGTAAGTCGAAGGGTAAACCCGACAGCAGCAAGAATCGAGGACGTCCGGATCGGAGGGACGACAGACGTTCTTCAAGGAAGGATAAGCGGGAAGATCTCGACATTCCTCTCAACTGCTCCATGGCGGAAGTGCTGACAGTCATGGAACGACAAGGTATCTCCAGATACCCCCCGAAGAAAGACGGAGAATTCCTCGGGTCCCGCACAGATCGCTATTGCCGATTCCACCGCGCAAATGGCCACGACACCAATCACTGTCGGGAGCTGAAAAAGGAGATTGAGAAGCTAATCCAGAAGGGAAAGCTCAAGGAATTTGTCGGGGACAAACGCTGCAGGTCCCGCTCTCGGTCTCGGTCGCGGTCCCGTTCCCGATCCCGCGATCGGTCTCCGAAGAAGAAGAGAACTGACCCAGAGTCATCTGGTGTTCGCAAGGAAAGACGAGTCATCAACGTGATTCACGGAGGATTTGCTGCTGGAGGAGATACCTCATCCGCTCGAGAGGTCTATGCCTCTAGAATCCCTACGGCGGTGGTGCTGGGTAAGAGGTCCCGATCCTGGACCCTGAAGGAAGAGATGGTGATCTCCTTCTCATCGGAGGACCTCATAGGCGTGGAGACTCCGCACGACGATGCCCTGGTGGTAACCCTGGACGTAGATGGGTTCGAGATGAAGAGAATCCTAATCGACGGAGGGAGCTCCTCCGACATTTTGTTCATGGACGCGCTGGAAGCCATGGGGAAGACGAAGAAGGATCTAAAGGAAGCAAACTTCCCGATGGTCGGGTTTTCTGGCTCAACTTCTTACCCACTGGGAGTAATCACCTTACCAGTGGAGTTTGGTAGTGGGTGGAAGTCGGAAAGGAGGAATGTGGAATTTGTCGTGGTTGATTCTGCGGGGACCTACAACGCAATTATCGGGAGAACCACCATCAATCCCCTAATGGCGGTCGCCTCGACTGTGCACCAGAAGATGAAGTTCCCGACTGACCACGGGGTCGGAGAAGTCAAGGGCGACCAGGTGGCTTCTCGAAAATGCTATGTTAATGCCACCCGGAGGAGGAGGCGAGAGGCCATGACTGTCCTCCAGACAGACACAGATCCCAGAGAAGAGTTTGGGCGTCCCGCCCCGGTAGAGGATCTGAAGGAAGTCGAGATCGACGGACCCCAGAGGAAGGTGAAGATCGGGTCCGCCCTAACTGAGGAGACAGCCCAAAAATTGGTGGAATTGCTGAAAGAGTTCAAGGAGCTGTTTGCCTGGTCCCCCAGCGATATGCCAGGAATCAGCCCTGACGTGATCGTACACGAGCTGAAAATAGACCCCGCGATCAAGCCTATCACGCAGAAGAGGCGTCCGATGGGCACGGATAAGAAGATCGCGATCCAGCAGGAGGTGGGCAGGTTGCTCGATGCTGGTTTCATCAAGGAGCTCCGATTCCAGACTTGGGTCGCCAACCCAGTGCTGGTGAAGAAGACTAACGGAAAGTGGCGAATGTGCGTGGACTTCCGCGACTTGAACAAGGCTTGTCCAAAGGATTGCTATCCACTCCCGAGGATTGACCAGCTGGTGGATGCCACGTCGGGACATGAGTTGCTGAGCTTCATGGATGCGTATTCAGGCTACAACCAGATCAAGATGGCCAAGGAAGACGACCCCCACACTGCGTTTTACGCAGACAGCGACATCTATCACTATGATGTCATGCCTTTCGGGTTAATCAACGCCGGGGCAACCTACCAGCGGATGGTGAACAAGCTGTTTGGGGATATGCTGGGAGAAACCATGGAAGCTTACGTGGACGACATGCTGGTGAAGTCCCGACAATCCGAGAATCACGTGCACAACCTTACCATGGCGTTTGAGCGGATGAGGCTTCATCAAGTTCGCTTGAACCCGACGAAATGCGCCTTCGGAGTCCACTCAGGGAAGTTTTTGGGCTTCATGGTGAGCCAAAGAGGAATTGAAGTGAACCCTGAGAAGCTGAGGGCAATCGAGGAGATGCAGTCTCCGATAAACCATCGGGAGGTGCAAGTACTGAATGGCCGACTAGCTGCAATGAACCGCTTCTTGTCCAAAGCCAGCGACCGATCAATGCCGTTTTTTGAAGTCTTGAGGGCTAACAAAAAATTCGAATGGACCGCCAAATGTGAAGAGGCGTTCCAAGCACTCAAGCAGCATCTTCGCACACTCCCGCCGCTGGCGAAACCGGTTCCAGGCGAGCCGCTCTTCCTTTATTTGGCTGTTTCTGAATTTGCTATTAGCTCTGTGTTAGTGAAGGTTGTCGAGGGTAATCAAGTCCCCGTCTATTATGTAAGCAAGGCATTTGCCAAATCTGAATTGAACTATCCCGCCGTTGAGAAGTACCTCTTTCCGTTGATAATTACTGCCCGGAAGCTAAGGCCATATTTCCACGCACACGAGATCACTCTGCTAACGAACCAGCCTTTGAAGCATTTTTTGAACCGACCCGATGCGTCGGGGAGATTGGTGAAATGGGCAGTAGAGCTCAGTGAGTTTCGAATACACTTTTCTCCAAGAACGGCAATCAAGGGCCAGGCACTGGCGGACTTTATAGCAGAATCTACAGCCCCCGATCTAGAAGAAACGGGCCCTGTAGAGGGGGCAACCATGGAGGTCCCGACAGAAGAACAACCAGAGAAGGCAGAGCAATCAGAACAGCCAAACAAGGAAAATATCTGGGAGATGTACATCGATGGCTCCGCGAGTTCAGACGGATCAGGAGCGGGTTTCTTGTTGATACCACCGGGTGAAGGTGAACCGCTCCGATATGCCTTGGCTTTAACATTCAAGGCCACAAACAACGAAGCGGAGTATGAAGCTCTTATCACGAGCCTGAAAATCGCTAAAGGCACTGGAATCGATCACTTAAGAGTGAAGTGCGACGCGGCGTTAATCGTGAACCAGGTTCAAGGGCGATACGAAGCAAAGAGCCCGATAATGAAGAAGTATCTGCGAGAGGTACAAACCCTGAGAGAGAGCTTCAAAAGCTTCGATATCGAGGCTATTCCAAGGGAGGAGAACGTAGAGGCAGACGCCTTGAGCAAATTCGCCCTGGGGGCATCCTTAGAAGAAAATCGGAAGGTGCACTTCCTGGAGAAGGTGATCTTGTCAAACATCGACCCCACGCAGGTGTGCACCGTTGAAGCGAAACCGGAGGAGGAGCCCACTTGGATGACCCCGATAGTCGCGTATCTGACTACGGGGGCAATCCCCGAGGATAAAGTAGCGGCAGACAGGATATGTCGGATCGCGTCTAATTATGTAATGCTGGACAATCAACTGTACAAGAAGGGCTGGTTCTCGACTCCGTACCTGAAGTGTGTAGCAGAACCCGACACCAACCGAATCCTGAAGGAAATGCATGAGGGGATCGCGGCTTGTCACGAAGGGGCCCGATCCATTTTGAGGAAGGTGTTGAACTTAGGCTACTATTGGCCCACGATGAACAAAGAAGCAACGGCGTTGGTCCGATCATGCGACGCGTGCCAGAGGTACGCCCCGAGTATCGTGGCTCCAGCTGCCAACTTGGCGTCCATCAAGAGCGCTTGGCCCTTCGCACAGTGGGGCATCGACTTGGTGGGACCTCTTCCGCAAGCACAAGGGCAATGTAAGTACTTACTTGTAGCTATCGATTATTTTTCGAAATGGATAGAGGCGAAAGCATTGGCCAGGACAACGGGGAACCAGATCATCAAGTTCCTCCAAACCCACATCGTGTCCAGATACGGGATTCCTAAGGTGGTGATCAGCGACAATGGCCCACCGTTTAACGGCTCTCAGGTGAGGGAATATCTGGAAGAACTGAACGTCGAGCATCGGACCGCCTCCGTACGCATGCTCAGACTAATGGCCAGGTGGAGTCAGCCAACAAAATCGTGATGGATGGCCTGAAGAAGAGGGTCTATGCCTTGAAGGGCAAATGGCTGAACGAACTAGAAAACGTACTTTGGGCTGTTAGAACGACACCCAAACGATCAATAGGAGAGACTCCGTTTGGCCTTGTTTATGGTACGGAAGCTGTCGCTCCTGTGGAGGTAGCTGTGGCATCCCATCGGACGAGATATTATGAGCCCCTGACGAACGAGGAAGTGAGACGCCTGGACTTGGACTTACTCGAAGAGAAAAGGCGGGAAGCCGATGAAGTCCAAGCACGAATGCGCTTAGCGACGGCCAGGTACTATAATCGGCGAGTGAAGTCCCGACAGTTCTTCGTCGGGGAGCTGGTTTGGCGTCGCAACGAGTTCACCCTTTTGGATCGAGTCAACAAGATGTCACCAAAATGGGAAGGACCTTATAAGGTCGTGGGGATGCCAGCCCCAAACGCATACAAGCTGGAAGACCTCGATGGCAGAACGTTAAAGCATTCTTTCAGTGGCGAACACTTGAAGAAACACCATGCTTGAAGAAAGTTGCCTTAAGTGGTGCCCGAGAAAGTCGCCTTAAGTGGTGCCCGAGAAAGTCGCCTTAAGTGGTGCCCGATAAAGTCGCCTTAAGTGGTGCCCGATGAAATCGCCTTAAGTGGTGTATGCTGTTTATTGTTTAAATTCGATGTAAACCTATCTTATGCCAATAAATAAAGAGGTTGCTTCCAAATAAGAGTTGTCCTTAGATTTATGCCAAGGGTAAAAGTCGCCTTCAGTGGTGCACGATAAAAGTCGCCTTCAGTGGTGCACAATACTTAGGTTTATTCTAAGTATCCGAAAGTCACCTTCAGTGGTGCACGATGAAAGTCGCCTTCAGTGGTGCACGATGAAAGTCGCCTTCAGTGGTGCACGATGAAAGTCGCCTTCAGTGGTGCGTGATAAAAGTCACCTTTAATGGTGCCTGATAAAGCCGCCTTAAGTGGTGCACAATACTTAGGTTTATTCTAAGTATCCGAAAGTCGCCTTCAGTGGTGCACGATGAAAGTCGCCTTCAGTGGTGCACGATGAAAGTCGCCTTCAGTGGTGCGTGATAAAAGTCACCTTTAATGGTGCCTGATAAAGCCGCCTTAAGTGGTGCACAATACTTAGGTTTATTCTAAGTATCCGAAAGTCGCCTTCAGTGGTGCACAATATTAAGTCGCCTTAAGTGGTACGCGATCTTTAGGTTTATCCTAAGCCACGATTAAAGTCGTCTTAAGTGATGCGCTCGACATTAAGTCGCCTTAAGTGGTGCAAGTTATTAAATCGTCGGGAAGGACGTATGAGAAATTCGTAAGTATCGAAGTTTCGACTGCTAAGAACTAAGTCGTCTTAAGTGATGCACTCGATGCTAAGTCGCCTTAAGTGGTGCGGGTTGTTAAATAGTTGGGAAAGACGAAAGACAACAAGAGATCGGAATTAAAGGAGTCTAATATTGATAAAGGGCTCGAAGGCCCGACGACGACACAAGATAAGAAAATACAAGGACTCTGAAAGATAAAAGCATTCAAGCTTGGTCCTTATCAGCAGCATCGGCAGCAGCTGGGTCCGCGGAGATGGCAGCAGAGGGGTCCACAGGATTGACTTCGGGAGGATTGACTATCGGGGCGTCTGCACTTGGAAGCTCAGAGGCGTCCTCGACAATTACGGGGGTACTCCCCCCATCACTCTCCTCGGAAAGAGCAAAGTACTTCTTCGCAAAAGGAGCAAGGGAAGGAGACTTGTCGAAGTTGATGGCGTCCCCATACTCCAGGTGGAGCTCCTCAACGGCGTTGAAGAGAGTGTTCTCCACCTCCGCGCCAAAGAACTTCAGGGCATCAGCTTGGAAGCCCTCCGACCTCCGATAGTCCTCCCGACCCTTGGCCTCCGCTTCGGCCAGCTGTGCCGGGAACCCCGCGATCAGCTCCTCCAGAGCCTTTTTCTCGAGGACCAGCTGGTCCTCAGCGGCCTTCTTCTCCTGGGTCAGCCGATCCACGAGAGCCCCCCGCTCTCGCCGCTCTTGCCTCAAGAGCCCCTCGAAGTCCGCGATCTGCTGTTGAAGGCCCCGAATCTTCTCATTAAGGGCAGCCAGCTCTTTGGCCAACTTCCCCCGCGAAGACTGGGAGGCCTTGAGATCCGCCTGAAGCTGCTCGCGGACTCCTCGGTCCCGCTCCCGGGCCTCATCATAGGCAATGACATACCCGATGAGGCGGTTGTAATCCCCGAGCTCCTGCAATCAAAAGGAAAAAGTGTTAGAAGGACAAAAGACTCGATTTATTGATCAATAAGGAAAAAGTGAAGTTTCACCTCGATGCGGCGCACAGCCATATCCCTGACGTCCCGCTGCATATGCGTCCGATTGAGGTGGATCGGATGTCGCATAGAGGGCAGGATGGAACCCGCCAGCAGATGCAGGGCCAGTTCTTGGTCCTGTTCCCCTTACGTAAGCGGGACTCCCTGGAGCGTCTGGATCGGAGCCCAGGGAGCATCGGCATGTGAAGAGTTAAAAGGCCTGTAGAAGTCCCCATCAAGAGCCAGGGGAGAGATGGGACGGGGAAGAGAAGGGCACATCTCCGTCTCGGCCCGGACGGGGGAGGGAGAAAAATCATGGATAGGAGAGAGCTCCCGCTGCTGCGGAGAAGACGAAGGAGGCGGCCCCTGAGGGGTTGGTTTCAAGGGGGATTGCCCTGCCTTCCGACGCTGTTGAGGGGGGTCAACCCCGCCGGTCTCCTCGGAGGAGTCCAAAGTCTCCACCTGGCGAAACTGTTCACCAGATGGTGCCTTCTCTCCAGCTGAGGAAGGCACCCCCGCTGAAGGCGGTGCATCTGTAGAAGCTGCAGCACCCGAGGAAGCTCCCGAACGACCTGCACCTGGAGGATGAAGAGCTTCAGATAGGTAGTCAGGAAGTTCATCGGGATTCTTACACCAAAGGATACGTCGGGAGACGTATTGATCCTTCCCGCGGTAGTGATAATAGCCCGCCTTCAAAACTCGGGGAGTTTCGCCTCGAAGGATCTTTTTGACATCAGCAATTCGGCCCTCCTTGGTCGAGGAAATCAAGTCCGACGGAACCATCCTTTTATACGATTTAATAGCGAGTCGGAGTTGTTTACCTTCTTCAGCATTCTGGACCTCGAAGAGTTGGTCCAGATCCACCCATGGCCGCTCGGGCTGCTCTGTTGAAGGAGACCCCGACCTGGCAGCAGCAGCCTTCTTGGCAGACTTCCTCTTCCGTGAGGGGCGGACAGCATCGGTCTCCCCCTGCTTAAGGAAGAAATCGGTCAGCACAGACACCTTCTTGGCTGCAAACAATAAACGAAGAAAAAGTTAGAAATTTTACCCAAGGGACCATGCTAGAAGGGCCGTCGAAGAGCTGCCCCCCAGAGACAATACTGTAGAGTCGGACCCCAGTATGCACCAGGTCCCGCTCCACCAGAGAGTTAGCATTGAGGGGAGTGTAGGACTCCCCCCAACGATAAAGCTGGATCAATTGAAGAGTCTCGAAGTCCTCATCAGCATATGAGTGGAAAGCAGGCGGAGGTCCCTCGAGTGATCCTGAGGTTACTCGTCCCCGCTGATATTTGTCCCGTAGAGACAAATACCTCCCCTTCCTGGGGACGAGTAACCTCAGGATCACTCGAGGGACGATGTCGAGCATACGGGAAGCGAGGTTCCCAGGTGATGGTGATGCAACCCTCTCGGAGAGCTGCATCATAAGCAGTGGTGGAAATTTCATTTGGAGCATAGTCAAATTTAAAGGGTTTTCTCCCCTCGGAGCTGGAATCGCTGTCTGAAAAGCAACCAGGGCAAGAAAATACAGTGGGATTCTGGAAGAAATTAAAAAGGAAAAGACGAACAAGCAACGGAGAGTGTTTCCTTACCAGACATGGTGGAGTAGAGGTTGAAAGAGATGAACAAAGTATCGCCGGAAATGAGGTCGGAGAAGATTCCAAGGATCTTCGAAAGCACAGAGCTGGGAATTGCAGAGGAATCGCAGAGAACTTTTGAGAATTCGAAGACGGTAAAAGTTAAATTGTGACTGTGGCTAGGGTTTTATAGTCGAAGAAGACAGTTGAAAGGACACTTCGATCCGAGGCGTCAAATTCGAAAGGTCTTAATCTGGACCGTCGAGATGAAACGTGCAGAAGGACGACGGGCGTAATAATGAAACAGCCTGAAAAGCACTTTTCAGAAAAGGACAGGCGCGAAAAATCAGGCACGTGGGTCGAAAACGTCACTCCATCATCTGCTGCATTTAATGCACTAGAAAACCGAAGAGACCCTTGGGATATAGCAGTTATCCATAAAAACCTGAGGAAACGTGGAGGAGAAGACTGATAACTTTAAATAACTGAACCAAGGAGTAGATCCCCGACTCTAGTATTGAAAAAAAATCGGGAGTTGGAAGACACGACGAACTAAAAGTCCCTCATGTCTTGGGGGCAAATGATGGGTCCGATTATAGCTGTCAGGCCCTTTAACGGCGAGGAAACGGTAAACAGGCCCACCAGGCCCAGAGTAAGGGTCAAGATGACCTAGGAGAAGGGTCCCGATGAAGGGAGTCCCGACGAAGCAGGGTCCCGACAGAGTCGGTCCCGACAGTGGAGCTAGAAGCTCCCGATGAGAAGCCTTTAAGTAGGCCCCGATGATGAATCCCTGAGAATGATTGGCCCTGTCACGATGACGAGGGGCCCCGAGCGGTGACACAACAAGACAACTCTGGAGTCCCCGACGGGAGTCGGGACTCGTTACCAGAGGATAAAGCCAAGATATGCGGGGCGTGGCCGAAATATACGGAACGTGGTTGAGATACACGGATCGTGGCCGAGATACGCGGGGCATGGCTAAGATACGCGAGATCGTGTACGAGATAAGCGGGATACGGGCTAACCACCCTTAACGGTTCGCCAGGTACCTGAGGCACCTCTTTGCCTATAAAAGGGCAGGAGGTCACCTCAGATCACTTACGTTGAGTTTGATATACTTTTGAGATTGTTGCTTGCCAGTCATACGAGAGACTCATTTAAGCATCGGAGAGGGATTCTGGGTCACCGCCCGGTCTATCCCCTCTTGCAGGATTGCGTGGAGCAAAGGAGCTAGGATTGCCGTCAAGATCCGTACCGGAGTTCCACCGTGATCCAACAATTTCATATTGATTTAATTGGAGGATCTATAATTAACAATTTGACTCAGATCCACTTACATAGAAGGATGTATTTTTTCCAGCAGAGTTTCGAGGCTGCAGACTCACAAGGAAGATAAGTTACAACAGCAAAAGGATCCATCCAAGTTCATCCATTGCTTCTGCCGCTCTAAATACAAATCTTATTCTCTTGACGACATGCACAACAAGGTGATAGGAGGAGTTCTGGCTGAAATCCTTCATCCCTTTGCTAAAATCATTCTTATCTTTGCTGAAATTAGAGAAATACAATTTACATGGAGAATCAAAATTGGAGGAGGAGAAGTGGAGAAGAGAGACATTGAGATTTGAGGCTTAAGAGAGAAGTTGAATCTGTTCTTTGTGTGGATTAGAGAAAACACGATAGAAGCTACAAGGAGGGAAAGAGACTGACATATGAAGAAAGAAAAAAAAAAAAAACAGAAGATGTGTTCGGACTGGGTTCGAATTGGGTCGAGCCGAATAAACCGGAAATCGAATGCTTTGCCGGCTCGGTTGCCGGTCTGGTTCTCATAATATTAGCGGCATTCTATCTTAGAGTTACCTTATTACTAATCTCTTTAGCTTTAACGAATGAGGGCGGCATTTTCTTTAAAGAGTTTATTTTGCAGCTTTAAAGAGTTCCATTTTCGAACTAGGTGTTGTAACTAGGAACTCTGAATTTTAAACCAGTAATATTTACTAATTTATTTATGGGCAATTTAATTTTTTGACTGAACCGAAATTAATCGACTTTCTAAAAAATCAGACTAATTTACCCAATAAAAAAAAAAAATCCAATCCAATCCAGTCCAAAAACGAATATGGAATTATGGATCGGATAGAAGAGAACGAATATCTATCTGATCCCCACCCAAATTTGCGAGCCGCCTCATCAATTTGTCACCTCTAATTTTCTCCAAGAACCCTAACCCACATATCTCTTCTTACAATTTCTCTTCTCTGCAGTATCGGAATGGACTCATCTTCATCAATAACAACAAACGACCGCCATGGTTGATATGTCGCAGCCACCACAAAGACCTGTCCATCCTTCCCTCCCAAACCAGCAGCATTGCAGCAAATCCGCTGATTTTCTCTTCACTGCCATCTCCATCTTTTGCCTCTTCTCTCCTTCCTCGTCAAAAGCCTTAAAGATTCCATTTGTATCCTTCCCAATCAGTTTGAGCTCCCGCAAGTTCCTCAAGCTCCCTACCATGTCCTCCTCCTCCCCTCCACCACTCTCGATCTCCAAGTCTCACCGCCACTTCGCCACCCCGAAATCCCTCTCCGATTGGCTCCGCCCTCGTTTACCCTCCGATTCCTTCTCTATGTGGGGGGTGAAGCCTGGCACCAAGAACGTCCACAACCTCTGGCTCGAGCTTTCTGAGGGCGAGACCTCCCTCGCTGACTCCACTCCTCCCATCCGGACAGTTAACGTCGTCACCGTCAGGATAATCGGAAAATATGGGAAGGTCCTCCTGGAGTCCAGTCAAGAGCTGTCAGATGGTTCTGTCAGGGATCGGTGCCGTCCCCTTGCGGAGAAGATGAAGCCGGACGAAAGCCCTCAAGATGCAGTTTTTCGGGCTGTAAAGGAAGAGTTGGGGTCAATTCTTGGTGATAAGATCAACAATATCAGAGAAATTGTGAGGATTGTGCCTGACTCGTACCAGAAGAAGGAAGAGGAGAGGAATTCTGTTTCCTACCCTGGCCTACCAGCTCGGTATGTGTTGCATTCATGGGATGCAATTGTTGATGGACTGCCAGATGAAGCATTCTGCACTGAGGAAGCAGAGGAGTATGGAGAGATTGGGATCGGAGTTGCCCATGAGTCCGTTTCAGTAAAGACACATCATTGGAAATGGGTTAGTCCTGATTCTGTTGAAACTTGATTTAAGGTTGTCATCTAGTAACAGTTTTGGCCATTGTCTGATTTTCTTTGTGTAAAACCTGTCTCTTAGGTGGTGATGATGGATTAATGTTATAGACATAGTAATAGATTCATATATATTTATATGGATGTGTTATTTTCCAGCTTCATCTGTAGTCAAGTGGCTGTATCCTGTTTATTATTTTTGAACTTACTAATTATTAAGGATCTGAGTGTGTCCTGCAGCATGTAATTGATTAAATTATTATCAATAAAATTACTAGCTTCTGCTATTTGGATATCATTCTCTCAGCTTCTTATCTCCATTTCATGCTTGTGCTATGTTTTCTAATATGTTTCAGCTTTCAGAAGCCTTTGTAAACTTGCACTGTGAATAGAGCAATGCTCCAAACTATGAAACTTAGATTGAGATTTAGTGTTAACCTACAATCCTCTTCATGTTGACTACTCCACTCAACAACTTTCTATATGAGAAATATCATTTTTTTCTTCACTTTCTTACCAAATTTCACATTTTGTAGAAATTTCCAATTAGAGTTCCACCATAATCTTAGCTTACAGTTATAGTATACCTATACCTGAATCATGTTTAAATCTTTTTGTATAAAACCATTAACTCTTGATACATTCTTTTGGCTACTAAAGATTATTATATGTGGGTTCTAGTATATACAAGATCAGTCACCAAGGAATTTGCATATTCAGTATGGACCAATACCAATTACCAAAAGAAACAACTATATGCTATGCCTATATATTTTTACACTATTGTTGAACATTGACCACCTTGATTTGAGCTCATAAGACTTTTTATTGGAACATTAGCTCCAAGACCCATGATAGCAAAACAATTAACATTAAGCCGATACCGCCCCGAAACCCAAGTCCCGACCTTCCATCGAATCCGACCATTCACCTTAAGATTCAACACTAGCTTCCCGATTAATTGATCTCTTTCCACATCAGATCCAAAATAAGGAGCCACGGGCAATCCGGTTCCCACCAAGGAAGTAGTGAGTATATTGATATCTTCATGGCCTTGATAGAATGGAGGGATAGAAGAGTCAGCTGTTATTTGCTGACCCTTGTATTCAGCATAGACTTGCAGCTCATCGTAGTATATACCGATTTTGGTGTTGGGGTTTCGGGTTTGGAGGGTGAGTTGAATGGAGGAGTTGAGGAGGTGGGTGGTTGAGAGGTTGAGTTGGTAGATGTCGGTTTGTTCCAGTGCAAAGCGGGGTTTGGAGGGGTGGAGGATAATATAGATGAGGAAGATAAGGGCAAGAAGTGAAGTGAATAAGGTGGATAAGGTGAAGAAGAGCTTTTTGTGGAGTTTGGTTGTGGTGAAGAAAAGTTTCTTGGTGGCACAGTGTTTAGGGGAAGTAATGGAGATTGGAGACATTTGCAGTGAAGTAAGTTGAGAGGGAGGAGAAGAGGGAGGGAGGTGTGAGGGTAAGGAATGAAGAAAGTTGATGGATAAATAAATGGGAGGAGGAAAAAGTGTAGGAAAGGCACCAATTATTTTGCTCGAATGCTTTTTTGACTTGCAGCTTCATTGTTGGCATGTGTGGGCAGTAAGATCTCTATTTGCAGTGCAAATTGCTAATTCATATATAATCTAACAGTTGAGAAATTGAAAAAGTGCTTCTTTTCTTTTAACCGTAAAACTTAGTTAGGAAGTGAGGAAAAACACATTTTTGGGAGTAAAAATTAATTGGATGACTAATTAACAGATAGCACCTTAGTTAGGAAGTGGTGAAAAAAACATTTTTGGGAGAAAAAAATTTGATTGGATGGCTAGTTAACAAATAGCAGTTTGTTAAAATAATTATCTTTTGATTTATTGAAAAAAAAAGGTGTACTTTTTATTAAATTATGATGTAAGTTTCAAACTTCTTTAAGAGAGAAGTTTTAAAATAGTTTAAATGTCAATCAAAATAATTGTTTTATGTCATAATTGTTATTAATATATTTTTATGGATGTTCAATATTATAGGTATATATCATCTTCCTTATTTAGACATTTTCATAAATTGATTTTACTTCCTATCTAAGTCTATGTAATCCCTATATAATAACCGTGTGAAATCCACCAAGACTGATCCCTAGCTTCACTACTCTTATCAACCTTCCTCCAATCCCGCTCTCGTAGATCTGCATCCAAATTGTTCCTAGCTGGCCCCATCCAAGGATCTTGAGTGTTTTCCACCATCGAATTTAACCGAACTTGAACGTGCCCAAGACCAATCTTATCAATTCTGATGCCCAGAGCTGCAAATCACACATGAATAGAGCAGGATCTGGCAAAACCGAATCAGGTCCAAGAATTTTCATGTACAACTACAACCATATCACCGGACAATCAACGGGGATCTTTATACATACTTATATATGTATGAAAACGCCTTGTGTAATGATATACTAATTGTATTTTCTTTTGTTTTCCATACAAAATTATGTGATCAAGTCAAACTAAACTTAGTGGCAGTTGAAATCAAACTTGCAACCCACATACTAGTCGCATAAGCTGCTATGGTCGCCGAAGAATGAATCCAAACCTTCAAGGAGATTTTTCTTATCTCACACTTTTCTATTAACTAATCAATAGTATTTAGTTGTCTGTTTAACTATCACCTACATATTCTACTTATGCACGTTCTCTTATTCTTGTTCTTCTTAATTGTTGTGGACCTGGCAGATCATCTTCAATATATGTGTATGTCTGGCAATTAATATATAATGGAGGAGGATGTGTATGGCCTAGTGATGATCATCGTTCAGAGAATGAAACCTTAAGGCCATAATTTTCTTAAAGGCGAGCAATATGTTGGTTGAATTTACCAAACTCGATTTTACGGAACACAACATCGCGATATGTGTCCATTATTATTGGACTCAGTTTTATAGTTGTTCCATATGTATACTATGTATAAATATATTCTACTCACTGAAGTGCGGCTTAACACATGAGTGTTCGATGCTGAAATATATCTAGATGTAAACCGTGAATGAAAAATTTATATGCAGCGCCTGCTAGATATATTTCGCTCCCTAAAGTTAGCCTCGTAAGTTATGATTATAACGAGGATATACTCCACTCCATGAAGCGAGTGTTGTAGATTATGATTATAGGGATGAAATCCTCCACTACTTGAAGCGAGTTTATGATTACAATTCCTCCACTACTTGAAGCGAGTTTATGATTACAATGAGAAAATATTCCACTCTCTAAAGTGAGTGATATAATTTATAAAGACCTTTTAAGAGTATAAATACAAATATGTGATAATCATCATGGTCACAGAAACGATTGATTTTGATTTTGAAATAGATAAAATTGTTAGCATCATCATGATATCGATAAAGAACGATGATTCATCTTACAAATAAAGAATGCAAGAAGAGAATGCAAAGTCCAATTGATTGGAAGAATGATAATTTTGAGAAGCGCGATGACGCTATTAAAAAAATTATGATATTATGCAGCGCAAAATTTGATGATTATATGAAGCACGATGACACTAGGCAAATATTGACCTCAATGAAAAAAAAAAAAAAGTCATTGCTTATATTATTGTTAATTGCGATTAAGAAAAATGCATTCTTTATGAATATCGGATCCTGAAGATCCAATATAACGATCCTGAAGATCAAGATCAAGATTATGAGTATTCATATTTATTTTAAAATTCTGCATTTACAGTTATATTTTTTTTTCTTGCACTACATATACAGTTATCTTTTTATTTCTTGCACTGCATTATATTATACGCATAGATATTCTTATGTTTATTGCATTTTATTATAAAATGATTCAGAAGATCGAGAGTTATTCAAAATCTCAAAAATTGATAATTTTAGGATCCGGAAGATCCTAGAATGTATGAAAAAGGGGATCTGAAACATTGTATGTATAAATTAAAGATCTTCATGTATAACAGGAAATCATGTATATCATGAATTATTATAAATAAGGGAAATTGAAGATCCTAGAAAATTTAGAACTATAAATAAATGATTCCGAAGATCTTAACGATTTTGAATTATGAACTGAGATCCTGAAGATCTTGAAATATTCCGAATTAATGATCTAAAAAGATGAAATAGGATCTTGGAGATCCTAAAAAACTTTGAGTTATGAGTAAAAGATCTTTACAGATCTTGAGCAACGAATAAGTATCATGAAGATCCTAAAATATTTTGAGCTATAAATGATCCTGAAGATCATGAATTACGAGCATTTATATGAAATTATATTATTGTGCTTTATACATACTTTAATTTATGCTTTCAAATACTTTATTCATTTATTATTATTGTAAAGAATGTGAATACTCCGCAATCATTATTGAGGTTAAGATGAATAAATTAGTAACATGCGGATTGACATGATTAATTATATATTTCAGTAAACCAGAAGTTCATTGATTCATATAGAGGTAAACCAGAAGTTTTACCCATATAATACGATATTTGGCGTGACCGGTTACAGACCACCCCGGATCACTTAAGATGCGCTAAACATTATTAGGTGAATATGGGCCTGTCCACCTTCCATTTGCTCCACCACATCGCACAAAGATGGGTCTTGAATGTTAAAATATGTTGGATACAAATAAACTATTTGAGAATAATGACTGATATATATTAAAGCAAGAGTTGTTGATTGTTATTGATGAACAACTTTTCCCAATATTAAGGGGAGATAATAAGTAGCTGGCAGAAAGGAGATTGACTGAAAAGAAAAATTGTTATTATTTAGATCCTCGCACAATGATAATATGAACCTAAAGTTCAAAGAGATAAACATTTTCAGATAGTGCCTATTAAGTGACTTTATGAGACCTACAAAGTCATAAGTCAAGTACCAGCTGCAAATGCTCCAATTTGAAATGCCCGACATGACAAATTTGTTAGATTACGGGGACTAGTCACTACGGATTCTAAATCATTGTACATACTAGTAATCAAAATTACGCACCGGAAGATTCGCACATACCTCAAACGTGATCTGTAGTCCCTAGATCCTTCTGCATGGAGTTCACGATCCACCGGACGGCACCCGTAGAGGTTCTGGTTAAGGAAGCCTTACGTGGTTTAGTCTCCACAGCAAATCATCTGATCGATTCTTGGCACGGGGACAGATCTCTAGAGTGTTTTCTTAGAAAGCAAATTGGCACACCTTGGGTGATGAGTAAGGTTCGGCCGAAACACATGGTTAAGGGGGGGGGGGGGGGGGTTCTCTCTAAAACACTATAATGAGGGAATTGTGATTAAACCTAAAAATTCCCTAACACCATGTATTTATAGGAGGAGCAAAGTGGACAAAAGTCCACTTTGCCCACTCCTAATATTCGGCCGGCCACTATGCATAGGGAGGCCCAATTTTGGGCCTCTTATGTCAGTTGGGATTTGGGTCTGGCCCAATTACCCTAACATGACATGTACCTAATTACCTTAGGTAAACTATAAATATTATGGGCTACCAATTACGGCGCCCATCACCATCTGCTTATAATTTCTCACTCGCCGGAATGAGAGGGTGCATGTTAATGTATTGTCGTCCAAATCTGCATCAACATTTTACTCCTTCGATCTGCTCCTTGCTTCCGAATAGTTCATACGAGGTTTGCCCTGCGACCGGCGGATGCGACAGGCATCGTGCTACTCATCTGTTAGGAGTATTTTAGCGCCCGCGGAACGTTGATTCCCTTTTCTCCGATCAACCTGTTATAAACAATATTTATATTGTACCGCGTTGTACCTAGGTCAACTGTTAATTCTCATTCTGCCTAGTTTCCACATAGGAACACTTCTCCAAGGCATCCGTACAAGTATTCACAACCTTCAACTAATATCCGGTTGGTAGCGACCTAGTGAATACAAGATTCGGTGAATTACAGGTGAACTTTGTTCAATTACAGGGAGTAATCACTACGGACACTAAAACAAGGTACATGCTAGTAATCGTAATTACACAGCGGAAGAATCACACATACCTTTAGCACAGTCTGTAAACCCAATATCTTGCTGAGTGAGTTCGCGGTTCTCCGGTCGGCACCCGTAGAAGTTCTTGTTAGAGAAGCCCTATGTGGTATAGTCTCCACAGCAAAGCCTCTGACGACTCTTCGGCATGGACAGATCTCTGTAGTGTTTTCTAGAAAGCAAATTGGCACACCCTTAGTGCTAGCAATGGTTCGGCCGAACAAGTGGTGTGGGGATGAGGGTTTTTCTCTCTAAAACACTCTAAGGAAGGATTAGTGATTAACCCTAGTAACCTCCTAACACCACATATATATAGGAGGAGTAAATTGGACAAAAGTCCACTTTACCCCACTATTAAGTTCGGCCGGCCTATGTATTAGGGAGGCCCAATTTTGGGCCTCTCATGTCAATTGTGATTTGGGTCTAGCCAAATTACCTAATGTGAAATTTACCCAAGTTCCTTTAGGTAAACTATACATATTATGGGCTACCAATTACGGCGCCCATCCCCATGTGATAACAGCTCCCACATCGCCGAAATGGGATGATGCCTGTTAATGAATCGTTTCCCGAATCGGCATCAACATTTCACTCTTTCGATCTTGTCCTTGCTTCCGAGTAGTTCATACGAGGTTTGCCGAGCGAACGACAAACACGACGGGCATCGTGCTACTCATATGTTAGGAGTGTTGTAGCGCCCGCAGAACGTTGATTCCCTTTCTTCAATCAACCTGTTATATATCACATATAAAGTGTCGCGCTGTATCCTAGGTCAACTAATAATTCTCCTTTTGCCGAGTTTCCACATAGGAATACTTCACCAAGGCATCTGTACAAGTATTTACAACATTCAACTAATATCCGGTTGGTAGCCACCTAGTGAATACAATAGTCGGTGAACTATAGGTGAACTTGACCATCCCCATCGCTCATATCCTTAGTCAGACCCAACCGGTTTCCAAAGACGTGGTCACTGGGCCTTTTTGTTCAGCACTACGCTCGTACGCCGGGAAGCGAGCACTGAGCCTGACCTTAGATATGAGTTCTGTATCCGTAGGGATACTTCGGGTGCCTCTTCATAATTTTCCCGGGATCAATCACACGCTCGAGGTGAAGAAGTTTGCGCCCAATAGAATCTCAAGGATTCTTATCTAGCACAACCGAGCTATGACCCCGTGGTCGAACGTGGCACGCGTAGTATGAAGCACGCGTCGATAGCATACGTGAACTTTTTGAGTTGACAGGATAAGGGATATGTCAATCATGCTGTCGCAGATTTTCATTTGGCCCAAAATGTGGTTTAATGATGAACGAAGTTCATCACGACGATGTGCAAAGCGAAGATTATGTTGAATTTCTTCGGAACATAATAATCGTCTTGCGTTATCAGGTTTATCCCCCAGATTCTTAGTCAGTCTTGGTTGGTAGAAGCCTCATTCCACCGCAAGACGACTGTACCTGTGTGACGAGGTAAGGCCCACATTCGACATAGTTTTGGCAGAGGATTGCGTCCTCCTACGACTTAGTTTATAGACCGTAAATCTGATGTGATCAAAACATTATGACGTCGATTGATCATAAAATCAGTTTCAATTCTTTCGCTTACAAAATGTAACTTTCTAATATCAAAATGTTATCACAGATACTTGCCATTTCTAAACCCTACGCAATCCAAGCAGTTTTACATCCTTTTCGAATATGTCCCCGCGTAGTGGTTTTGTTAATGGGTCCGTTACAATGTTATTGGTGGACAAGTGTTCCATATTGATAATATTTTCTTCTACCATGGATTTAGCATAAATATATTTCATATCAATGTGTTTTAGTCCTACTATGGTACTTTGATTCTCAATTGCCGCAATAGCTGCTTGACTGTTAGAGTATACCACGATGGGTTTACTCCCGTCTTTGACAGCAAGTAGTGCAGTAAGAAGCCTTTTCAGCCTGACCGCTTCTTGTGAGTTTTAGATAGAGCTACGAATTACGATTCCATCGTAGACAGCGCGACAAAGGTTTGCTACTTGCTCGTCCATGAAATGGCGGCATTAGCAAGGAGAAATACTCCTCCTGTGGTGGACTTACGATCATCCAGATCGCCACCATGTACGACGTCACTGTAATCGGTCAATTCTAAACTTCCTGCCCTCATAGCACAGAGCGTAGTCAGCAATACCTTTCAGATAACGAAAAATTCGTTTTACAGCCTTTAAATGTTGATAGCCAGGATCTGATTGGAATCGTGCTACTAGGCCCACGGCGTAACAGATGTCCGGACGGGTGCATTGCATGGTGTACATGAGATTTCCGTCCATACTCAAGTACTTTGCACCCTTCATCTGTTCACGCTCTCCCAGGTTCTTGGGGCCATCACGTTTTGACAGTGCGCACCCATATACAACCGGCGTATCCACGGGTTTTGCATCTTGCATTCTGAACCTTTTCAACAATTTGTCGATATAGTTTTCTTGAGATAGACATAATTTCCGGGTAGCTCTATCTCTAGCAATTTTAATGCCTAAGATATATGTGGCCTCTCCCATGTCTTTCATCTCAAACACAGATGCCAACCAGGACTTTGACTTGTTCATATAACTCACATCGTTTGCGGCAATGAGTATATCATCCACGTATAAGGTTAAGATGGCATACTTAGACCCGGAGGTCTTATAGTACACACACAGGTCCTCGTGAAGATTCACGTATCCGTTTCCTACGATTTCCTCGTGGAATTTGCGGTACCATTGCCGAGAAGATTTTTTAAGACCGTAAATGGACCTTTGGATTTTACAAACTTTACGTTCGTTACCAGGAGTATAAACTCTCTGGTTGCTCCATATAGATCTCTCCCTTCCAGGTTTCCGAGGAGGAATGCGGTCTTAACACTCATTCGGTGCAGCTCGAATTCGGGACTTGCGACCAGGACCATTTTGGCCCTAACTGTGGTTTTACGCACAGTCTGTGAGTGTGATTCGTCAAAGTCCACTCCGCGGATTTGGGTTTATCCTAGTTTCCACATAGGAATACTTCCCCAAGGCATCTGTACAAGTATTTACAACACTCAACTAATATCTGGTTGGTGGCCACCTAGTGAATTCAAGAGTTGGTGAATTATAGGTGAACTTGACCATCCCCATCGCTCATATCCTTAGTCAGACCCAACCGGTTTCCAAAGACATGGTCACTGGGCCTTTTTGTTCAGCACTACGCTCGTACGCCGGGAAACGAGCACTGAGCCTGACCTTAGATATGAGTTCTGAGTCTGTAAGGATACTTCGGGTTCCTCTTCATAAGGCTCCCGGGATCAATCACACGCTCGAGGTGAAGAAGTTTGCGCCCACTAGAATCTCAAGGATTCTTATGTAGCACAACCGAGCTGTGACCCCGTGGTCGAACGTGG
This sequence comes from Clarkia xantiana subsp. parviflora, assembly GCA_036873135.1. Classification (NCBI taxonomy): domain Eukaryota; kingdom Viridiplantae; phylum Streptophyta; class Magnoliopsida; order Myrtales; family Onagraceae; genus Clarkia; species Clarkia xantiana. The sequence continues at coordinate 5,684,424 of JAPTYO010000017.1, read as the reverse complement.
CACGCGTAGTATGAAGCACCCGTCGATAACATACCTAAACCTTTTGAGTTGACAGGATAAGGGATATGTCAATCATGCTATCGCATATTTTCATTTGGCCAAAAAATGTGGTTTAAAGATGAAATGAATGAAGTTCATCACGACGATCGGAACATAATAATGTCTTGCGTAATCAGGTTTATCCCCTTGATTCTTAGCCAGTCTTGCTTGGTAGAAGCCTCCTTCCACCGCAAGACGACCGTACCTGTGTGACGAGGTAAGGCCCACATTCGACATAGTTTTGGCAGAGGATTGCGTCCTCCTACGACTTAGTTTATAGACCGTAAATCTGATGTGATCAAAACATTATGACGTCGATTGATCATAAACTCAGGTTCAATTCTTTCACTTACAAAATGTAACTTTCTAATATCAAAATGTTATCACAGATACTTGCCATTTCTAAACCCTACGCAATACAAACAGTTTTACATGCTTTTCGAATATGTCCCTGCGTAGTTGTTTTGTTAATGGGTTCGTTACCATGTTATTGGTGGACAAGTGATCCATAGTGATAATATTGTCTTCTACCATGGATTTAGCATAAATATATTTCACATCAATGTGTTTTAGTCCCACTATGGTACTTGGATTCTCGATTGCCGCAATAGCTACTTGATTATCAGAGTATACCACGATGGGTTTACTCCCGTCTTTGACATCAAGCAGTGCAGTAAGAAGCCTTTTCAGCCTGACCGCTTCTTGTGCGTTTTAGAGAGAGCTATGAATTAGGATTCCATCATAGATAGCGCGAAACAGGTTTGCTACTTGTTCGTCCATGAAATAGCGGCATTAGCAAGGAGAAATACTCCTCCTGTGGGGGACTTACGATCATCCGGATCGCCACCATGTACGACGCCACTGTAATCGGTCAATTCGAAACTTCCTGCCCTCATAGCACAGAGCGTATTCGGTAGTACCTTTCAGATAACGAAAAATTCATTTTACAACCTTTAAATGTTGATAGCCAGGATCTGATTGGAATCGTGCTACTAGGCCCACGGCGTAACAGATGTCCGGACGGGTGCATTGCATGGTGTACATGAGATTTCTGACCAAACTCAAGTACTCTGCACCCTTCATCTGTTCACGCTCTGCTAGGTTCTTGGGGCCGTCACGTTTTGACAGTGCACCCATATACAACCGGCGTATCCACGGGTTTGGTATCTTGCATTTTGAACCTTTTCAACAATTTGTCGATATAGGTTTCTTGAGATAGACATAATTTCCGGGTAGCTCTATCTCTAGCAATTTTAATGCCTAAGATATATGTGGCATCTCTCATGTTTTTCATCTCAAACACAGATGCCAACCAGGACTTTGACTTGTTCATAAAACTCACATTGTTTGCGGCAATGAGTATATCATCCACGTATAAGGTTAAGATGACATACTTAGACCCGGAGTTCTTATAGTACACGCACGGGTCCTCGTGAAGATTCACGTATCCGTTTCCTACGATTTCCTCGTGGATTTTGCGGTACCATTTCCGAGCGATTGTTTAAGACCGTAAATGGACCTTTGGAGTTTACAAACTTTACGTTCGTTAGTAGGAGTAACTAAACTCTCCGGTTGCTCCATATAGATCTCTCCCTTCCAGGTTTCCGAGGAGGAATGCGGTCTTAACACTCATTCGGTGCAGCTTGAATCCGAGACTTGCGACCAGGACCATTTTGGCCCTAACCATGATTTTACGCACAGTCAGTGAGTGTGATTCGTCAAAGTCCACTCCGTGGATTTGGGTTTATCTTTTCGCAACAAGTCGGCTTTTAAACCGTCCGACTTTTCCATCAGTGATGAACCCTTTTCGGGATCCATCTCATCTTTATGCTCCCGTGGTTAACAGGTAAATCAACAAAGACTATAATGGCTTTTATTTAGACGATCTTTCTCATTTTATTATTTTCCTCCATTTATCCGCTTGAGGTCTTTTCAATGCTAGATAAACCGTTTCCGGTCTATCTTATACCCGAATAAAGATATAGCAAAAAATAGATTTTGGTCGTTAAAGAACATCGTATTCCATGGTAATGGTAACAATGATAAAAAAGTATGAATTGAATAGAGTAAAAGAGGGGGAGGGGAAATAGTATAGTAGAAAAAAGTTATCCAAAACTATATACGAATCGCCCACACCCTCTTCTCTCTTTTTTCTTTTTTATTTAATAGTTCAAAAATGGAAAATGCATTAATTGTTCATTTACAAATTTCAGAGTGAGGTTATCACCCTTATTACTGGGATACTTCTTTGAAGAAGTTTGATGCCTTCAATCGTATCTAGGCTCGTCAATCCCATCTTGACTCTGAACGACACTCCTACTCGGAATAATGCTTCTTTTCGGAGCAACACTCCCACTGGTAATAAGAGCAGTGCTAGAACCTTGACCTACAACTTCTTTTTAATGACCTCTCGGTCTCGGGATTTTATCTCCGAGATTGAATTCCTTGATCACTAGGACCTGGAACCGAGTTTGGTCGGATCACTCCCACTGGAAACAATGGGTATCGATGGAAGATGTGGTGTTATTGGATTATTTTCATTCAGCGATTCAACATCCATCATGAATATCAGGTTCAACTTGATTCGTCCTATCGGCAACAGTGATTTACGTGTGGTAGAGGGTGTAATCCTCCCACTGGATTTATTATGACAATGTTTCCATTATCATTTACCATGTTATTCACTTGGGTTGCCGGTTCAAATATTTCTCCCACTCGAATTAAGTGGGACCTGAATTTCAATGATATCCTGCATCTTTTAATCAAGATTATAACTGTTTAAATTTCCATGCATTGAAAGTTCATCCTCAAGAAGTGTAATGTATCACGTTCGACCACGCTACCATTTTCCAAGCTATAAACATGTATGTTCAAAGAGTAGTCATCGTACTCTTGGTCCAAATACTTGATTTAATGCGCCATTTTAATGTCGCATGATGATATGATTTAACTCATTATCATTCTTCAGCTTTTATGGCATTGTTTATACCGATTTGATTGGAACAAAGTCTTACATAAACGTGGGTCATCTTTCTTTCATCCATAGGGATCGTATGATATATTGACTCTAACATTATGTTTTTTAAGCTTTGCTACATGAAGTGTACGATTTCAAATAAATGCCTAGCCCGACTTTCGTTCAAGGCTTATAGAAGGAAAATCGTTTAACCGACTTCAACCTTCTTCGTTTGCGAACTTATTTAAGAGATTTTATCCCACCTCCGAACTGAGCGTTTTAGATTTTCACCTAGTGCGTCAGTTGATTCTTTTACAAGGTCGGGGTAGCTTAGAAGCATACTTCTTACCATTGTAAATTTCATCAATAAGTCATTCCCGAAGGGATGCAAACGAAAATTCAGCATTCATTCATAAAAAACACTTCAATATTAAATTTGTACTTTGAAACGATGTGTTCCGTCTTTCGAGGTCCACGTGCGCTTCTTTGCGCCATTTACTAAGGTTTAACCCTAAGGTAAAATCGTTTCATTTCCAAATTTAATTCAATTTAATCCAATCGGTTACAGACATGTTTATCATTACTTATTATTTCATTTAATGGAGTAGTAATAATTAAGAAATACTAAATCTTTCGATCTAGCTACGCAATCGATGGGTATGTTCAGTTCAGTTGTCCCGACTGAAATGACGGAGTATGTGTGTCGTTTAGTTTCATTTAGCCTCTTTTACCTGGCTGTAAATTTCGGTTCTAACCCATAGGTTTTGTATTTTCGTTTCGGATCGTTCCCGTTTAACAAGGAGCATTAAATTGATAAGAAAATTGTGATTCGAGTCGAGAAACAATTACTTTATTGAATAACTCCTAATCTCGAAATAACCAAAATTTTAGTAACTCAAACGAACGATAAATGACAACGGTAGGGTTCTTGATCTGAAGTTCCCGTATTTGATCCATTCTTGTCGCATAGATAGTCGAGAACTTTTGTCATGTTGAACATCACATCTGAGTAAATTCACGAGTGAATTACATCAAATGATCTGTATCCGTATAAAATATTTTACAGCTTCATACACATGACCTACGAGGCGTGTTTGAGACGCACTTTATCAACGGGGTATAACCTACCGGATTATCGTATAGGACCTTTATGGTCCAGTTCTCTCCATAATATGCGGATCGAGATTGGCTTCTTTCGAACCCAGTATGATGAGTAGAGAAGGTTTCCCTTTTACTACTGTGGTTACTGTACTTGGTTAGGTTCAAGGTCGTTAAGTCCTGTCAACATCATATAACCATATACATCTTTTCATGTTGACCTTTCATTCTGAAGATCTGATGCGGGTTTTACGCCAACATCCATAAAAAGAGAGAAGACAATCACATTCAACCGAAACATTTCTCGCTTTTGCATCCTTGCTTCCACCGTGCTGGATGCAAAGGAATATCAAGCTGCAACATTGTCTGGTTTCTACTGAAGTCTTCTTCAACCCCTTTTTACCAAGGTTGAATGTATCACCAAATACGCGTTCAGATCATCAAAGAACCACTCCCATGCTAAAATCATATAGATTGTCCTCTCCACTTTTCGGAATCGTAGTAGAGAGTTCAACACATAATCCTTATTATTCATCATAATTCATACCATCAAGATTGCGTGGAATATCCAATCACACTAATTCAACCATCTCACACATTGATGATTACGCACAATCAGGGAGACAATAACATTTTGAGAAAGAATTGCATACATCGGATATCTATTAAGATGGAATACGACAAATAATGATTCCTCAGTCATCTACACCAAACTGGCCACCAGTAAACCAATGGAAGGGGGTTGTGAAAGAGTTCACGTTATTGTCGTCTTCAATCCAATAGATAAGTCTTTTGAAATGGTTTTATCGCAAATTACCGGAACAGGAATTTTAAAATAAGCATACCCGATCTTGGCTTTCCCAAGGCCCTTTTTATTTTGAAAAATTTTCGATGAATTTACTTCATGCACATACAATTCTACTTGCCACGTAAATTATCATATGCAAGCAACATCCATCATACAATCACACCACATGCTTACGTGTCATGCGTCTAATGTTACGAGGAACTCATGCTAGCATACATAATTCTACTATCAAAGTAAACTATTACATGCTGCTACATCCTCAACATCCTAGAATATGCATCAAACATGAAACTTCCATATCAATCATACATATTGACGACTGGTTTTCAATTTTAAAATAATTTTAAACATTAGGGGCTGATTTGCAATTCATGTTTACATTAAATATCGCAACATCTAGACATGAATCCTAGGCAATTTCAACCATCACATCATGTCTATCCTAGTGCGCATACCATATATTTAACCAGGGTTCCGCCCACAACATGCATTATCCAGCTAGCTTGACTTAGTCAAGACGACAGTCCTAATCATGCATAGATATATGTTGAATAATAAACAATTGCAATTCAGCCCACTAATTATACCAGTCCCAAAAATATATATATCCGAGATCCATCCCCATGATCGTAACGAGGCATTTAAGGTTTAAATTAATAAACCCTTTGAGCACTGTGTAAGCTAACCGGAGTTCAAAACATTTGGATTTTAAAACTTGTTTCCCTATTTTATTTAATTGACTTGAATTCGGTTTTAAAAATACGGTTCGGTTCAGTCAATTTTTCGGTTTGGTTCGGTCTAGTAAAATCCAGTTCGGGTCCGGTTCGGTAAAATCTGGTTCGGTTTGGTAAAATCTGGTTCGGTTCGGTCCAATTTTATTTTCAAAATCTGGTTCGGTCCGAACCGGTTCAATAAAATAGGGTTCGGTTCAGTTCAACACTCAAAAATTGGTTCAGTTAGATCCACTTAGTTACCCCGGTCCGGTCCGACCCGACCCTACTAGGTCGAACCGATTGAGAAAACCCTGTTCGGTTTAAAAAAAATTACGTCTCGGTTTTATAAATATTGGACCGGCCCAACAATTTCAAAAGGGTTTGAGCCGAAATAGGCTAAGTAGGGTTTTGATGTCCACTAAAAACTTAACTTAACCATCAAGTAACATTAATTATAAAAATAATTTCCAATATTAAAATATATATATATATATTGTTGATAGAGTCTTGGCAATAAATATATATATATATATGTTATAGATTTGGCCTAAATATATATATATATATATATATATATATAAGTAAAAATCGGCTAACTATATATAATATATATTTTATTTATTTTCAATATCTTTAATAGGGAAATAAATAACTGACAATATATTTTCTCAATCTTTTAGGTAACTAAATCTATCAATAATATCTTTCACCCTATTTAAATATTACTAGTTATTAACGCGTGCTTTGCACGCGTATCGATTATCTAAGTTTCAAAATACATAATTTATCTTAAGTTTTCTAATATGATAATATTTAATTAATACATGGTCAAGTTAATGGGTCGCGAGAAATGAATATGTATGATAAAAAAGAACGACGCAATATAATTCAAAATGGGAAAAATAGAAGAGGTTATTTAGGTACAAAATTAACTGTTGTTTCAGTTACGGTACTAAATTAACCTTACAAGTATATATATTTACGGTTAGAACTAATACTGAGTTGAATTGCGCATGACGTGGGTTATTAACGACAAAGTTGTATCTAACTCATCAACTTGAGGAGTGAAAATTGTAAACCAGTACTTAACTACTTAGAGTCATTGGTGATCGGTGAAACAGTTTAACCTATACAAACGTAACTATATACTTTCCTTGCAATTTTATACCATAATACCAACAAAAATTGATTTAACGCTAAATGAAATTCAATTCATTAAAATATAAAATTTATACTTAACTTTACGTCAATTACTTATTTAAATACTAATTAGGTTGTACACAATTTGTTTGAACAAATAGGCGGAAGAACTAAATTAATAGTTCGAGACCCTAAATGTTGGACGATGAGTAAACTATCTGTAAGGTCAAATTTCCAGAACTGTGGTTGACCCATATTTTGACACTTTATATGATTTGACAATTGACTGATATTTGTGATACAAAAAATCTCAACATGTACTCGAATTTTGCACGAGTTGAGTACATATACTACTTTCAAGGTGACTCCAATTTATAGGTATATTGTATTAAGAAGTTAATGATAATTAATGTAGGATATCAGTTAAGCAACCTTAACTAAAAAAAAATAATGCAATTTAACTAATGAAAATTTTAGTAATTCTCAAATATAGTAGGGACTAAATCATCAATTTTTTAAATCACCAATGTCAGAAGTTTATACTTGAATTTACCTTAACTATCTATTCAACTACTAATTAATTAGGATATACCTAATATGATTGAATTTACAAACACAAGAACTAAATTAATAATTCAAGCCATTAAGTATTAAACATTAAGTAACATGTTATATGTAAAGTCAAACTTCAAGAACCACATTTGATTTATATCTTGATATGTTATTATATGAGTTGACAAGTGACTGATTTATGTGATACAAAATGTGAACATGAGGAACATCCCCAAATCTGGGATATCGTGAATAGAAAAATGTATGCACCCGACATTTTAACATACTGAATGCATATCATATGTCAATGCTAACTCTAATTGATAAGCATATTAGATTTAGAAGTTAAAAGTAACTATGGTGACCTGTCAATTAAGCGAGCTTAGAAAATAAAAATAATCAAATTTAACTAAATGATTTTTTTTAGTAATAGTAAAGATAAAAACATATGGGTTTGGACCAAATCACCAATTTTAAAAAAATATGGAAACTAAATATAATATATATATATAAATATAACAATAACAATAACAATAATAAAATTAAAAATATTCAAAAGGTGCCTATTGGGGGTGAGGACAACTCTCACATTTTAATATTGGTATTGGTATAAAGATATATATTGATAGTTATATATATTTTCTATATATTAATGTGAATCTATCCATATGTTTCTAATTATAGATATATTGTTACCTAGATTAAAAATTAAAATATGGTAAACAATATAATAATCAATTTCAGCCTAATTTTATTTTCTTGGTGCCTAAGAAATTAAAAATTTTACCTTGCAATTAACACATAATTAGAAACAAGTGGTCAAGTTTCAAGATCAAATTTTACTAAGATCAGCAATCCAATGTATGATTTTGATAAAAACCTTGTTTTTCTTGAACATCAATTTTACAAAGAACATCATGAAAATTTCGGATTTACCAACAACCCTAAAATTCAATAAAATTCGAAATTTTAAAATTTTCGGAAAAAAAATCTTTTCTTTTAAGAACATCAATTTATCAAAATCATGAACTCCTAACACAGGCTCTGATACCACTGTTCGATTACGGGGAGTAATCACTACAGACACTAAAACAAGGTACATGCTAATAATCGTAATTACGCAGCGGAAGAATCACACATACCTTTAGCACGGTCCGTAAACCCAATATCTTGCTGAGGGAGTTCGCGGCTCTCCAGATGGCACCTGTAGAGGTTCTTGTTAGAGAAGCCCTACGTGGTATAGTCTCCACAGCTAAGCCTCTGATCGACTCTTCGGCAGGGACAGATCTCTGTAGTGTTTGCTAGAAAGCAAATTGGCACACCCTTAGTGCTAGCAATGGTTCGGTCGAACTAGTGGTGTGGGGAGGAGGGTTTTTCTCTCTAAGACATTCTAAGGAAGGATTAGTGATTAACCCTAGTAATCCCTAACACCACATATATATAAGAGGAGTAAAGTGGATAAAAGTCCACTTTACCCCACTATTAAGTTCGGCCGGCCTATGTATTAGGGAGGCCCAATTTTGGGCTTCTCATGTCAATTGGGATTTCGGTCTAGCCCAATTACCCTAATGTGACATTTACCCAAGTTCCTTTAGGTAAACTATACATATTATGGGCTACCAATTACGGCGCCCATCACCATATGCTAACAAACTTGACCATCCCCATCACTCATATTCTTAGTCAGACCCAACCGGTTTCCAAAGACGTGGTCACTGGGCCTTTTTGTTCAGCACTACGCTCGTACGCCGGGAAGCAAGCATTGGGCTTGACCTTGTATATGAGTTCCGAGTCCGTGAGGAAACTTTAGGTGCCTCTTCATAAGGCTCCTGGGATCATTCACACGCTCGAGGTGAAGAAGTTTGCGCCCGCGAGAATCACGAGGATTCCTTCCTAGCACAACCGAGCTGTGACCCTGTGGTCGTACGTGCGCGTAGTATGAAGCACGCGTTACAGCATACACGAACCTTTTGGGTTGACAAGATATGGATATGTCAATCATGCTATCACAGATTCTCATCTGGCCCAGAATGTGGTTAAATGATGAACGAAGTTCATCACGGCGATATGCAAAACGAAGATCATGTCGAGTTACTTCGAGACTAGATAATCGTCTCGCTTAATCAGGTTTATCCCCTTGACTCTTAGCCAGTCTTGCTTGGTAGAGGCCTCCCTCCACTGCAAGACGACTGTACCTGTGTGACAAGGTAAGGCCCACATTCGACATAGTTTTAGCAGAGGATTGCGTCCTCCTACGACTTAGTTTATAGACAGTAAATCTGATGTAATCAAAACATTATGACGTCGATTGATCATAAACTCAGTTGCAATTCTTTTGCTTATAAAATGTAACTTTCTAATATCAAAATGTTATCACAGATACATGCCATTTCTAAAACCTACGCAATCCAAGCAGTTTTACATGCTTTTCGAATATGTCCCTGCGTAGTGGTTTTGTTAATGGGTCTGCTACCATGTTATTGGTGGACAAGTATTCCATAGTGATTATACTGTCTACTACCATTAAAATTTAACATGAAATTATTTCTCATCAATGTGTTTGGTCTTACGACGGTACTTCGGATTCTTAACTGCCGCAATGGCTACTTTACTGTCAGAGAAGACATATACAGGTTTATTCTCGACATCGCCACAACGCAGCGCAGTTAGAAGCCTTTTAAGCCAGACCGCTTCCTGTGCATTCTTAGAGAGAGCTACAAATTTTGATTCCATCGTGGACAACGCGACACAGGTTTGCTTCTTGCTCGTCCATGAAATGGCGGCATTAGCAAGGAGGAATGCTCCTCTTGTGGTGGACTTACGATCATCCGGATCGCCACCCCGGTCGGCGTCAATGTAATCGGTCAATTCTAACTTCCTGCCATCATAGCACAGTTCGTAGTCGGCAGTACCTTTTCAGATAACGAGTTATTCGTTTTATAGTCTTTAAATGTTGATGGCCAGGATCTGATAGGAAACGTTCTACTAGGCCTACGGCGTAACATATATCCGGATGGGTGCATTGCATGGCGTAGAACAAACTACTGACCATGCTAAAATATCCCGCACCCTTTATCTATTTATGGTCTGCTAGGTTCTTGGGGCCGTCACGTTTTGACAGTGCGCACGTAAACAACATTTGCGTTCCACGGATTTTGGCATCCTGTAATCTGAATCTTTTCAACAATTTGTTGATATAAGCTTCTTGAGATAGACATGATTTCATGGTAGCCCGATCTCTGGTAGTCTCAGTGCCTAAGACATATGTGGCCTCTCCCAGTCCTTCATCTCAAATACAGATGCCAACCAGGACTTTGACTTATTCATAAATCTCATGTCGTTTACAGTAATAAGTATGTCGTCCACGCATAAGGTTAACATGAGATACTTAGACCTGGAGGTCTTATAATACACGCATGGTGTTGGATTACGGGGACGTAATACTACGGAATGCTAAACGTGTACTAGTAAGTAATCTAATTACGCAGCGGAATAATGTACACATACCTAAATAGCTTTCCTAACCAAGAACGTTGTGGTAGGAGTTCTGATCCTCCGGTCGGAACCCGTACAAGTTCTTCGTGAGAAGAAGTCCTACGCGGTATAAGCTCCACAGCAAAACCTCTGATCGATTCTTCAACGAGGACAGAACCTCGGACTGATGTGCACCAAAAATCTCAACTAAGGGTGAGAGGGTTTCTCCTAAGTTCCTCAATGGAGGAACTTATTAATTTGATTGATGTGTTAAACTCCTTAGGAGACCCCATATATATAGCATTGGTGGAGTGGAAACAAGTCCACTCCAACCAATGTGGTAAATGGTTCGGCCGAACCATGCTTATTAAGGGGGAGGCCCAATTTTGGGCCTCCTATGTCAATTAGAGATTGGGTCTGGCCCAATTAACCTAATATGAAAATTACCTAATTAACTTAGGTAATTTCCTTAACATTGACGGGCTACCAATTACGGCGCCACGTCACCACATGCTAACAGCTCCCACTCGCCGGAATGGGATGGTGCATGTTAATGTATTGTTATCCAATAGCATCAACATTCCATTCTTCAGTCACTGTCTCCGTCTCCGAATAGTTCATACGAGGTTTGCCGTGCGACCGGCGGATACGACGGGTATCGTGCAACTCATCTATTAGGAGTGTTGTAGCGCCCGCGGAACGTTGATTCCCTTTCATAAATCAATCCTGTCAAAAATAAAATATGTACCGCACTGTATCCTTGGTCAACTGATAATTCTCCAATTTCCCAGTTTTCCACATAGGAATACTTCTCCAAGGCATCCGTACAAGTGTTCACAACCTTCAACTAATATCCGGTTGGTTGCCACCTAGTGAACACAAGAGTCGGTGAATTATAGGTGAACATGACCATCCCCATTGCTTATACCCTTAGTCTAAATCAACCGGTTTCCAAGACGTGGTCACTTGGCCGTTTTCTTTGGCTCTACGCTTGTACGCCGGGAAGCGAACATTGAGCTAGACCTTAGGTATAAGTTTTGAGTTCGAGAGGATACTTTGGATGCCTCTTCATAAGACACCCGGAATCAATCACACGCTCAAGGTGAAGAAGTATGCGCCCTTTGAATCACAAGGATTCTAGCTAGCACAATAGAGCATGACCCCGTGGTCGAACATGGCACGCGCAGTATGAAGCACACGTCGATAGCACACCTGGACAAGCCAAGGGTGGGATATGTCAATCATGCTATCGCAGAGTATTTCATCTGGCCCTGAGTGTTATTTTAATGATGGAAAGAGTCCAACACGACGATTTACAAAACGAAGATTAAGTCATGCTGTAAGCGTGACCAAGTTATCGATTCGTTTAACCAGGTTTATCTCCCTGGTTCTTAGCCAATCTTGTTGTGGTAGAGGTTTCCCTCTCCTACAAGATGACCGTGCCTGTGTGACGAGGCAAGTTCATAATTTTGGTTGAAGAGTTTTACTTCTTCCTACGACTTAGTTTATAGACCGAAAATTCCTATGTTATTTATCATTATGATGTCGATAGATCATATACTCAATTTGCAATTCTTTTATTCAATCGAAATATTATTTCAAATGTCAAAATGCCATCACTCATACAAGCCACTTATTAAGCCCTACGTAATCCACACATTTTTACGTGCTTTTTGAAAATTTCTCTACGTAATGGCTTAGTTAATGGGTCTGCGACCATATTGTCTGTGGGCAAGTATTCTAAAGCGATTATATTGTCTTCCACAACTGATTTGGCATAATTGTATTTCACATCGATGTGTTTAGTCCTACTATGGTACTTTGGATTCTTAACTGCTGCAATGGCTGCCTGACTGTCGGAGTATACCTTTACAGGTTTGCTCTTCTTGTCAGTGCCAATTAATGCAGTAAGAAGCCTTTTCAGCCAGACTACTTCTTGTGCGTTTTTAGAAAGGGCAACGAATTTTGATTCCATAGTGGAAAGCGCGACACATGATTGCTTCTTGCTTACCCATGATATGACAGCATCAGCAAGGAGGAAAACTCCCCCTATGGTGGACTTACGATCGTCCGGATCGGCACCGTGGTCGGTGTCACTATAACCAGTCAATTCGATTTGCCTTCCCTTATAGCACAGAACATAGTCGGCAGTACCTTTCAGATATCTTATAATTCGTTTTACGACTTTTAAATGTTGATAGCTAGGATCTGATTGGAATCTTGCTACTAGGCCCACAGTGTAACAGATGTTTGGCCAAGTACATAGCATGGCGTACATTAAACTTCCTACCATGCTTAGATACTCTGCATTCTTCATCTTTTCACGCTCCTGCTAGTTCTTCAGGCCATCACGCTTTGACAGCGCGCACCCGAACACAACCGGCGTATCCACGGGTTTAGCATCAAGCATTCAGAATCTTTTCAACAGTTTGTTGATATATGCTTCTTGAGATAGACACAATCTCTGGTCGGCACGATCTCGGGCAATTTTAATGCCTAACATGTACGTGGCCTCTCCCATGTCTTTCATCTCAAATGCTGATGATAACCAGTACTTTTATTTGTTCATGAAACTCACATCGTTTACAACGATGAGTATGTCATCTACGTATAAGGTTATGATGACATATTTAGACCCGGAGGTCTTGGTATAAACGCAGGGATCCTCGTGAAGATTCAAAAATCCGTTTCTGACGATTTCCTCATGGAATCTGCGATACCATTTCTGAGACGATTGTTTAAGACCGTAAATAGATCTTTGGAGTTTGCAAACTTTACGTTCTTTGCCAGGAGTAATAAAACCCTCTGGCTGCTCCATATAGATCTCTTCCTCCAGGTTTCCATGGAGGAATGCGGTCATAACATCCATTTGGTGTAGCTCTAGATCGAGACATGCAACAAGGGCAAGGATGGCCCAAACTGTGGTATAACGCACAATTGGTGAGTATGTTTCATCAAAGTCCACTCCGTGAATTTGGGTATATCCTTTCGCAACCAATCGAGCTTTGTATCGCTCGACTTCTCCATCAGCAGTGAGTATGAGTTTCAAAACCCACTTAGCTCCTATTGCTCCGCGGTTAGCAGGTAAATCAACTAAAGACCATACCGAATTAGCTTTCATTGAGGCGATTTCTTCTTCCATTGATTTTCTCCATTATTTTGCTTGAGGTCCTTCCATCGTTTGTTTAACCGTTACCGGTTTATCAATATACGTGAGAGTGAAAATCTCACCTCTCTCAATGGGATACTTCTTGGGAGAAGTCCGTTGCCTTTGACTGCGTCTAGGCTCATTTGTCCCATTTTGAGTCTGATCCATACTCCCACTGGAAATAATGCTTCTTATCAAAGCACTACTCCCACTGGGAACAATGGTGGTACTAGAGCTTTGAGGAACAACTTTCTTAGGACGACCTCTTCGTCTCGGGATTTCACCTCCGAGATTAGTTATTTGATCGCTAGGACCTGGAACCGAAGTGATCAATCCGCTCCCATTTGGAATTATGGGAACAATAAGTAGTTGTGTGACATGATTATCGGTTTCTACTTGATTCGCATTCCCAGCAATAGTGATTTGTGTTAGGGGGGGTGTGAGCCCCCCACTGGATTTATTATGGGGATTATATCCTCATTAACCGAATCACTTGTTGCTGTGTCAAATATCCCACTCGAAGAAAGTGGGACCTGAGAATCATTGTCATATTGTTCTAGTTCGATCAAGACTTCGTCTGTTTTTATTTCTCGAAGCGATGGAAATTCGTTCTCAGGAAAAGTAACGTCTCTAGACTCATGTTCGTACACATTACTGTTCTCAAGGGCAGACACAAATACATAACCTTTTGAGTTCTCAGAGTATCTGATGAAGATACTTTTGATTCCTCTGGGGCCTAACTTGTCAAAACGGCTGTCAGTTGTATGTGTGTAAGCCGCGCACCCCCAAGGTCGCAGCTTGGTGAGATTTAACTCTCTACCAGTCCAGAGTTCATACGGTGTTGTGTTAACTGCTTTTGATGGGACAAGGTTTACTACATGAGTAGCAGCGAGCAACGCATCTCCCCAATAAGAAATTGGTAATTGTGCTTGTGACATCATGCTTCTTACCATGTCAAGGAGAGTTCGATTACGACGTTTAGCCACACCATTTTGCTGTGGTGTGTTGGGGATCGTCGTTTGACGGGCGATCCCACTTTCTTTGTACAACTTATCAAACTCATTAGAGAGATATTCTCCACCTCTATCAGTGCGTAGGGTTTTAACCTTTCGCTCCTGTTGATTCTCTACGAGCTTTAGAAAGCTTTTGAAGCAATCTATTGCTTCCGATTTACGAGTAATCAAATGAGTAAACCCGAATCGGGTGTAGTCGTCGATGAAAGTTACGAAGTATCGCTTTCCATTTCTAGCAGTTACATTCATTGGTCAACATACGTCTGAATGGATTATTTGTAATGGAAATTCGGCTCGTTTTGCTTCACCGAATGACTTGCGGGTGGATTTTCCAGCTAGACAGTCATGACAAGTGTGTTTTACCACATTGTTTGTTCCGGGCAAAAGCCCGTTTTGCTAACGATTGAACTCTGTCGTAGCCTATATGTCCAACCCGCGAATGCCATCCGGTCGCGTCAGTTTCTACTTCTTTGGAGGACATTGCATACATTCTATATGAATTTACATTTCCATGCAAATCCATGATAAATAGACCGTTATAAGAAAAGGCATATCCAAATAAAGTATCCCCTTTATTTATGCGAAACAAGGATCTCTCAAATGATAAAACAAAGTTCTTATTCATAAGAGCAGAAACAGAAACAACATTCCTACGGATTCTAGGAGCATAAAAGACATTTTCAAGAATTAAGGATTTTCTATTACCCATTGGCAATTTGCAAGTCCATATTCCTATGACTTAAACTTGTGAGTTGTCGCCAATGAATATCATTTTAGAATCCTTCGGCAATCGTCTAAACTTGGCAAATAGTTCTTTGTCGTAGGCTATGTGGTCCTTTGCACCTGAATCAAGAATCCAAGATGGATTTAAGTCAGTTAACATGACAGTTGAGGAAACTAAAGCTTCCTCTACATAACCAAAGTCGCATACATTCTCAGGGTGCGATCTTTTGGAACCTACACCATCGCTTATTCGGCGTGGGCTGGAATTCCCGCATACTATCTCAGATTTTAATATGGGACTGCCTTGTTTAGGCGTAGTCAACGTTTTATTGTCGATCACCTGTTGTTTCTTTCCCTTGTTCCTGAATTTCCTTTTCTTATGGCCAGCTTGTCCTGCCACTTTCGGTTCTTTCGACACCGAAGTTAATCGAGTTTCTTCCATCTCGATTAGTTTCAGGACAGATGCAAGATCAAGCACGGAACTGCTAACAGTCAATATAGCCTTGGTTGCTCTCCATGACTTCGGACGTATCCCTATTATGGCCTGAATTTTATCCCATTCAGCCATTTGAATGTCATCTTCCAATGGTTTGAATAAGCGAAGGAGACCGCATACTTTTTCAAGTATGCTTTTACTGTTGTTGTTCAGACAGGTTTCTAATGTTGGTATAAGTGGGTGCAGTGTAACCGCCATGTCACTTCCATATTTCAGAAAGAGAGCATCCCAGATGTCCTTTGAAGTCGGATCATCCTTATATATGTCATAGAAATCCTGTGACATTTCAGACAGTATCATCTCCTTAGATTTCTTCCCATTGAAAATAGGCAAATGCTAGATCCTTTGTTAATCCGGCATTCGGGCAATTCATGGTCATTTGAATGTGGTCAATTAGACCATGTCCTTCCAATATTGTAAGGACGTGTTTGCTCCACGAGTCATAATTCGTCTCAACTAATAGCTCAGAAGATAATGCCATCTATTCATTGATAACAATTCAAGGTTGGGAAGACAACAACATTTTGACAGAATTGCAAACATCAGATTATCTATTAGGATGGAATACGAAGAATAGTGATCCTTCAGTCACTAAACCAAACCGACCGCAAGTAAATCGAGGGAAGAGGGTGTTGTGAAAGAGTTCACACCATTGTCGTCTTCAATCCAATAGATCAGTCTTTTGAAAACGGTTATTATTTTGCAAATTACTGGAACGGAAATTTTCAAATAAGCATACCCGATATTGGCTTTCCCATGGCCCTTTTTGATTTTGAAAAATTATTCGATAATTTACGCATGCATAATACTATATCACGCCATAAACATCGAACTAACCAAAACAACATGCTTACGCGTCATGCGTCTAATGTTCCTTAGCACACATAATTCTACTTAAAGTAAATTACCACATGCTTTCATTCATGAACATTCTAGCATACGTATCAAAACATGCAACTTCCGCATACATCATGCATAATTGGCGACTGGTATTTTCAGTTTTAAAAATGTTTTGAAAATATTAGGGGCTGACTTGCAATTCATGCTTACAATCAATCATGCGAAATTTCTAGACATGGATTCTAGGCAATTTCAATCAGCATAGCATGTCTATCCTATTGTGCATACCATATATTTAAATCCCAGAGCTCAATGCTCGCAATTTATTATCCAACTAGCTTGACTGAGTCAAGACGACAATTCTAATATATATTGCAGAAAGTAAACAATTGCAATTCAGCCCACTAATTTAATCTAGTCCCAAAAACATGCATATCCGAGTTCCATCCCCATAATCGTAACCGGGTATTAGGGTTTTATCCGAAAATGTATTAAAACGTAAACCCTAAGAGAACTGTTTAGGTTAACTTTTAAAGTTCGAAAACATTTTGAACTTAAAATTCGACATCCTATTTTATTGAACATTTTAAAATTTCCGAAAAATTTTAAAATTTGGTTCTGTTCAATTTAAAAATCCGATTCGAGTCGGTCCGATTTAAAAAATTCGGTTTGGTCCGAAACAGTTCAATAAAACAAGATTGTGGTTTGGTTTATCACACAAAACAGGTTTGGTTAGGTTCTATTTAATTGCTCCGGTTTGACCCGACCTGAAAAGGTCCACACGATTAAGAAAACCCGGATTGGTTTAACCCGTTCCGGTTTAGCAATTGGACCGGCCCATAAACCCATAGGGTTCGACCGAAATGCTTTCTTGTGGGCTAAGTAGGGTTTTGATGTCCACTAAAAACTTAACTTAGCCACCAAGAAACCTTAATTAAATAAAATAATTTCCAATATTGCTAATATATATATATATATATATATATATATATATATAAATTCGACACACATATAAATATATATAAATATTGTCAAGATTCTATCTTTAAGATGTAAATCAATCAACAATATAAATATATATATATATTTATATATATATATATATATATATATATATATATATATATATATATTGTCTACATATATTTTAATCCCTAAAGATATATTTGACAATAATTATATATATATATATATATATATATATAATTATTGTCAAATATATCTTTAGGGAATAAAATATATGTAGACAATATATTTCATTAATCTTTTATAGCAATTAAATCTAACAATATATATTAATCCGTAGATTTTAGCTATATATATATTGATAGTTAATATATATTTCAATATTATATTGTGAACCTATCCATATTTCCAACTTATAGATATATAGTTACCTTTTAATAAAATTAAAATATGGCAATACATATCCCTAACCTAGGCCGGCCGAAATTACCTTGCTTGGACCTTAAGAAATTAAAAATTTTACCTAATAATTTACTAGGGTTTTCAGCACAAACACCCTTAATTGGAAAAATTGTCAAATTTTAAGATCAAACCATAACTTGATCATTAATCCAAAAAGTGTTCTTGATAAAACTCATCGTGTTCTTGAAGATCATGAACATCAAACTCAAATTCAAACCTAAAATTCGGTTTTGATCTATAAAAACATGAAAATTCCGAAAGTTTTAAGTTTTTAAATATCAAACACATGATTTCTTGTTTAAATTTTCGGAAATACCTTGGTGTTCATAAACATAAAAATTTCAGTTTTTCAAGGTTCAAGAACATCAGTTTATCAAAAATTTAAGAACTCCTAACCTCGTTCTGATACCACTGTTAGATTACGGGGACGTAATACTACGGAATGCTAAACGTGTACTAGTAAGTAATCTAATTACGCAGCGGAATAATGTACACATACCTCAATAGCTTTTCTACCCAAGAACGTTGTTGAGGGAGTTCTGATCCTCCGGTCGGAACCCGTACAAGTTCTTAGTGAGAAGAAGTCCTACGTGGTATAAGCTCCACAGCAAAACCTCTGATCGATTCTTCAACGGGGACAGAACCTCGGACTGATATGCACCGAAAATCTCAACTAAGGGTGAGAGGGTTTCTCTTAAGTTCCTCAATGGAGGAACTTATTAATTTGATTGATGTGTTAAACCCCTTAGGAGACCCCCTATATATAGCATTGGTGGAGTGGACAAAAGTCCACTCTAACCAATGTGGTACATGGTTCGGCCGAACCATGCTTATTAAGGGGGAGGCCCAATTTTGGGCCTCCCATGTCAATTAGAGATTGGGTCTGGCCCAATTAACCTAATATGACAATTACCTAATTAATTTAGGTAATTTTCTTAACATTGACGGGCAACAAATTACGGCGCCACGTCACCACATGCTAACACATGGATCCTTGTGATAAACTCACAGATCCGTTTCCTACGATTTCCTCGTGGAATCTGCGGTACCATTGCCATGACGACCATTTAAGACCGTAGATGGATCTTTGGAGTTTACAAACTTTACGTTCGTCACCAGGGGTAATGAAACCCTATGTTTTCTCCATGTAGATCTCTCCTCCGGGTTTCCGAGGAGGGATGCGGTCTTAATACCTACTCAGTGAAATTCGAAATCGAGACCTGCGACCAGGATCATAAATGGCCATCCACCGTGTTTTTACGCACAGGTGGTGAGTATGTTTTGTCAAAGTCCATTCCGTGAAGTTAGGTATAGTCTTTCACGCAACAAGTCGAGCTACGTATCGCTCAACCTTTTCCATCAGTGGTGAGCCTTCTTTCAGGACTCACTCTATCCTTATGCCCTTGTGGTTAGCAGGTAAATCAACTATAGACTTTAATGGCTTTCATTTAGGCGATCTTTCTCATTTATTATTTTCCTCCATTTCTCCACTTGAGGTCTTTCCAATGCATGTTAACAGTCGATAGAGTGAGGTTATCAGTCTTCCAGATGGGGTACTTCTTTGGAGAAGTTCAACGTCTTTGACTTTCGTCTAGGCTTGATTATCCCGTCTTTGAGTCTTAACATCTCTCCCACTCGGAATAATGCCTCTAATAGAAGCATTTCTTCCAATTGGGATCAATTCTCCCACTCGAGATGATGCTTCTTATCGGAGCATCACTTCTATTGGGTATAAGAGGAGTGCTTTAACCATAACCGACAACTTTCCATACGACTTCTCGGTCTCAGAATTTTACTTCCAAGATGAATTTCTTGATCACTAGGATCTGGAAACAAGTTCGTCGGATCACTCCCACTGGGAACAATGGGTAGTATAGGTAGTTGTGGCATCCCCGGTTTAGCATTACGATAATCTGGTTCAACTTGATTCGTCTCAACAGCAATAGTGATTTCGTGTGGAAGGAGTTTATTCCTCCCACTGGATTTATAATGAAAATGTTCCCATTATCATTTACCATGTCATTCACTTGAGTCGCTGGTTCAAATCTCTTCCACTCGAATTAAGTGGGACCTGATGTCAGTAATATCCTCTTTTGTTTGATCAAGACTCATTGTACTGAAACCGTCAATGTATCAGAAAATTCGTCCTAAAGTATGTAATGTCTCATGTTCGACCACGACACCATTTTTCTAGCTGTAAACATGTACTTTCAAAGAGTAGTTCGCATACTCTTGTCCTAAATACGTGTTTAATGCGCAAATTAATGCCGCATGGTGATATGATTTAACTCATTATCATTCTTCAGCTTTTATGGCGGCGTGTTTTACCGATTATAATGGAACATAGTTTTACATTAATGTGAATCACTTTCTCATAATCCCATAGGGAACGTTTGGCGAAATGACTACAATATTATGTTTGCAAACTATGCCTTTAGAAGTGTGTCATTTGATTTGAAATCTTAGCCTGACTTATCGTTCAAGACGTACAGAAGGAAAATCATTTAACCAACTTCATCCTTCTTCGTCTGCTAACTTATTTCAGAGATTTTATCCCATCTCCGATATGAGCATTTCAAGTTTTCACCTTATGCGTCAGTCGATACTTTTACAAGGTCGTAGTAGCTTTCGAAGCTTACTTCCTACCGATGTAAACGTTATCCATAAGTTATTTCCAAAGGACTGCAAACGAAAATTCAGCACATCATCATCTAAACACTTCATTATTAAACTCGTACTTTGAAACGATGTGTTCCGTCTTTCGAGGTCCACTTGCGCATAGCGCAATTTTACCGAGGTTCCAACCCTTGGTTAAATCGTTTCATTTCTGAATTTAATCCAATTGGTTTCGAACATGATTATCACCACAAATTATTTCATTCAATGGAGTAATAATAATAAAGAAAGAGTTTTAATCGGTTAATTCTTAGAGCTACGCAGTCGATGGATTTTAATGGCATGATCTAGTCCATAGATTTAGATGTAGAAGAAAATGTATGGATTTGCTTGATTCTGCCATTTATAATGGCGTTTTTATTTTGGTTATTTACTTATTTCGGATCGATCCCGTTTTTAACCGAGTCGATTAATCTTGATAAGCATAACTTTTTTCGAATCGAAAGGTAACTAATTTATTCAATGAAACCGAAACAATGTAATCCAAAAACATAAATTAAACAAATATAAAAACCAACACTGAACAATACTGGGGTCTCAGATCTCAAACTCGAAGCAATCATGAAGAAGTTTGATGGACTAGTTGACTTAACCGAAATGTACCTATAAGGTATTGAAATCATGGTGAGTAAAGCACCGGATCATCGTTTAGACTTCTTTTTGCTGGGGGTTTCCAAGCATTTCAGCATACCGATGAATCTTTCATCGAATGCCTCGGGCTCCTTTGGAAAATCTCCTTCTTTATCATCTATTTCGAATAGGTCTATCGTCGTCTTAACCGATTTGATCAAACGCGTTAAGCCTTTCTCGTTAACAAACCATGAAAGAGGAAAAATTCTCATTACCTTCCGAGCCCGTGTCCATACGTCCAACTCATCAGAGGGATCATTATAGGCTATTATGCCGTCATCACTACATAGAATACTGAAGTATTTGGCCATCAAGGCTCTAGCTTCAGCAGCCTTACCCTTACCGTAACGAAGGTATATGGCACACCAAAGATGCAATGCGCTGGGGTGTACAATTCTCCTTCTACTTCAGTTGACAGCTGCGAGAGAATCAACTCTCGTGCATTACGATACTTCCTCAACCTTTTCTTGCCGTTTCTTTCATGTGGGTTTTTGTATTCGTCCAAGCTCAGCCTGTTCGTCAAGATCCGCAGCGATCAGAAGATCCATAACTTTATCTCTCCATGCATCGTAATCCATGCCATCCATATAGTGTGGTTCGTAGAATTGTATCGGGTCAGCCATGAAACTAACACATTGATGGTTATGCAAAATTAGGTAGACAATAACATTTTGAGAAAGAATTGCATACATCAGATATCTATTAAGATTGAAGCCGACAAATAACGATTCTTCGGTCATCTAAACCAACCGACCACCAGTAAACCAATGGAAGATGGTTGTGAAAGAGTTCACATTACCGCCGTTTTCAATCCAATAGATCAGTCTTTTAAAACGGGTTTAATCCCAAATTACCGGAATGGAAATCTTAAAAAAGCATACCCAATCTTGGCTTTCCCAAGGCCCTTTGTATTTTGGAAAATATTCCGATGAATTCACTCATGCATATATAATTCTACTAACCATGTAAATTATCATACGCAAGTAACATTCATCAAACAAACCATACACATGCTTACGCGTCATGCGTCTAATGTTCTGAGGAACTCATGCTTGCATACATAATTATACTTCCAAGTAAATGATCAAATGCGACTACATCCTCAACATTCTAGCATACGTGTCAAACATGAATCATTCACATCCATCATACATATTTGGCGACTGGTTTTCGATTTTAAAATAATTTTAAACATTAGGGGCTGATTTGCAATTCATGTTTATATTCAATCACGCAACATTCTAGACATGAATCCTAGGCATTTCCAACCATCACAACATGTCTATCCTAGTTCGCATTCCATATATTTAACCAGGGCTCCGCCCACAACATGCAGTATCCAGCTAGCTTGACTCAGTCAAGACAACAGTTCTAATCATGCATAAATATATATATATATATATATATATATATATATATATATATATGTATATTGAATAATAAACAATTGCAATTCAGCCCTGTAATTAATCCAGTCCCAAAAACATGTATCTCCGAGATCCATCCCCATAATCGAAACAAGGCATAAATGTCTTACCGTTATGTAAATAACATCAAACTCTTGAGCACTGTGTAAGCCATTTTAGGTTCTAAACATTTGGATTTTAAAATTTGACCACCCTATTTAATTTAATTGACTTGAATTCGGTTTTGAAAATTCAGTCCGGTTCAGTCAATTTCGGTCCGGTTTGGTCTGGTTCGGTTCAGAAAAATGCGGTACGGGTCTGGTTCTAATTTTAAAATCTGGTTCGGTCCGAACCAGTCTAATTAAAATAGGGTTTGGTTCGGTTCAACACACAAAACCGGTTCGGTTAGATCTACTTAGTTACCCCGGTCCGACCCGACCCGACTAGGTCGAACCGATTGAGAAAATCCGGTTCGGTTTTATTTCGTCCCGGTTTGACATATTGGACCGACCCAATAATTAAAAATAAAAGGTTGGGCCGAAATGTTTACTTATGGCCCAAGTAAGGTTTTAAAGCCCAAAAATATTAAACTTAGCCACCAAGTAACATTTATTATATAAAATAATTTCCAATATTAAATATATATATATATATATTTCGGCCAAATCACTAACATATATATATTTATTGCCAAGATTCTATCCATAAGATTAAATCAATCAACAATATATATAATATATATATATATATATATATATATATATATATATATATATATATATGTAAAATTCGGCTTATATATATGTTAATATAAATTTAATTATTGTCAATATCTTAAATAGGGTAACATATATACTGAGAATATATTTTCTCAATCTTTTAGGTAACTAAATCTATCAATAATATATTTAACCCTATTAAATATTTAGATATATTGATAGTTATATATATATATATATTAATGTGAATCTATCATAATGTTCCCAATTATAGATATATTTTTACCTTAATTAAAAATTAAAATATGGTAAACAATATATTAATGTGTGTGCCGAAATTTATTTGCTTGGAGACAAAAAAATTAAAAATTTTACCTTGAAAAATCATTAAAATATTCGGCACAAACACCATATTAGGAACAAGTGGTCGAATTTCAATATCAAATTTTAATAAGATCTCCAATCCAATGTTTGATTTTGATAAATATTATAATTTTCTTGAAGATCATGAACATCAAATTAACTAAGAACATCATGAAGATTTCAGTTTTACCATCAACCTTAAAAATAGAAAATTTAATTTTTTCTTCTTTAAAATTTTCGGTTTTTTTAATCATAAATTTCAAGAACATCAATTTATCAAAATCATGAACTCCTAACACAGGCTCTGATACCACTGTTAGATTACGGGGAGTAATCACTACGGATACTAAATCATGGTACATGCTAGTAATCGAAATTACGCAGCGGAAGATTCGCACATACCTCAAACGTGATCCGTAGTCACTAGATCTTTATGCAGGGAGTTCACGATCCACCGGACGGCACCCGTAGAGGTTCTGGTTGAGGAAGCCCTACGTGGTATATTCTCCACAGCAAAGCCTCTGATCGATTATTGGCACGGGGATATATCTCTGGAGTGTTTGCTTATAAAGCAAATTGGCACACCTTGGGTGGGGAGTAAGGTTCGGCCGAAACACTTGGTGAAGGGGGAGGGTTTTTCTCTCAAAAACACTCTAATGAGGGAATTGTGATTAACCCTAAAAATCCCCTAACGCCATGTATTTATAGGAGGAGCAAAGTGGACAAAAGTCCACTTTGCCCACTCCTAATATTCGGTCGGCCACTATGCATAGGGAGGCCCAATTTTGGGCCTCTCATGTCAATTGGGATTTTGGTTTGGCCCAATTACTCTAACGTGACATGTACCTAATTTTCTTAGGTAAACTATACATATTATGGGCTACCAATTACGGTGCCCATCACCATATGCTTACAAAATTATGATGAAAAATAACTCACACCTAAAGCGTGTGATAATGGTTCCAAAGATTTTTTTGAAAGAAGAAATGAGCATGTAAAGAAAATAGATAAATATGGTCTTATTATGGAGGTGATTTCCCAAAAAAAATAAAGACATAACTAAATATGAAACCCCAGAAGTGGTTCAGGTACCTGAAAGTAATTACAATGAAGAGATCTCAATGAGTTATGTCATTAGAATTTATGGAACCAGAGATACAAAGTTGTCAACAACATTTTTGAATATTATTAACAGGTGAAATCTTAAAACATGACGGGGATATTGAGCTCAATATATCAAAGAATCATTATGATTGACCAAAGTTTGAAAATACGCAATATTAGCATGAAAAATGCAGAAGGTAGCCAATGAATATAAATTATTTCTCGCATAAATAAATTGTATTGTAAGATATATACGCTCAGCCTGTTGTACAAATGATACATGCAAAATCATGGCAATTATTATATGAATCATTTAGTGGAGCAATCACCTTCAAATATATTATTACGTTGGCAGTACATAAAAAATTTTAAATGCGTCTCACATATGAATTATTAATAGCCTATTTGGGTGGCTAATTTGATAGTGAAATCCTAAAAAGATTTAAATTGCTAGCATGGAAAATTTTCCAAGAATGTTGGATAACAAAGATATTGTACCATTGAAAATAATAAAAGTTGCTTATAGTATATTCTTCACAATGTATAGCTCATTTGACCTAAATTGTATTAGATGATATGATGCAAATAATCAAACTGATATTCGATAAGTTGAATTGATCATGCTATAGCCAAAAGGGGCATCTCGTGAGGGAGAGAATTTAAAGATATTGAAACTCAAGAGTGTTTAAATATAATCAATTTATTGATGATGTTATGATCAAACAAAATATATTGAAAGGACAAAAGTTTGACTCGGCCTGAAAGATTGAGTACATAAGATATTATTGATATTATTCTTGTCCTTAAGACATGGATAAATATAGTTTCCATCCTACTGAGATTTATGAAGAACACAATGGTCCATAAGTACCTTATATAATGCTACATGAGCTCTATTATATCTTGCTAATTGCATTGGACATGATATGTTATTGGTTACAAGAAAGATTTAGTTATTCTCAAACACAGAAAAATTCGAATGAAATTAAGAAATTATTGTTGTATCTCTGAGGGATGAATAACATGAGCTTGTTATCATAACGAGGCAATACTTGAATTCTTAACTATATACAGGTTGTGCAATTTGATTATGGGGATAATGCAACATGTATCGCTTAGATGGAAGAAGACTATATCAAAGGAGACAAGACGAAACATATTTTCCCAAGTTATATTTTATATGTTGATAAGAATGCAACATAACATCCAACAAGTCTGTACGGATTTATCCCTGAAGGTTTACCGACTGCGAAATTTGAAGATCGGTGAGCAATACTGAATTGCGCCAACTTAATGAAATTATGTGATGTCGACATCAGGGGGAGAATCTACAACGCTGCACTCTTTTTCCCTTAACCAATGTTTTGTCCCACAGGGTTTTTCTGGTAAGGTTTTAACGAGGCGACTTATAAAAGGGATCCATAATTGTGTACTCTTTTTCATTCATTAGATTTTCATCTTACTGGGTTTTTCTAGTAAGGTTTTAACGAGACACAATTCCCTTATAAACATCCATGAGGGAGTGTAATGAATATATTTTATGGATGCTCAATATTATGTGTATATATCATCTTCCTTATATAGACCTTACATATATTGATTTTACTTCATCTTTAAGTCTATGTAATCCCTATATAAGGGCCCTTATGTCTTATAATAAGATCATCATCAAATTCTCTCTTCTATTACCTATCTACTTTCGTAACAATAATGGTTTAATAGTACAACATATATGCAAACAATAGTAATTAGTACTTCCGTCAATCTCTTATTATTATTATTATTATTATTATTATTATTATTATTATTATTATTATTATTATTTAATCTTATTAAAACTTGTTGTTAAAATTTTTAATTTAGAAAAATTAATCAAATACTATTTTTTTAAATATCACTATAAAAGTCTAATAACTCAAACTTACATTAATATATTACAATTAAGACATGATTTGATCGAGGTTCTATTGGGCACAATTAGGACATTTATGGTTAAGGGACCCATGTTAGCTTGTCATGGGTGGTTAACTTGTAGAACCTCTTGCAAGTTTTGATTTCACTCACCAAACACTCATACTCAATCAAACTCTCACTTAGATATAGAGAATAGACTGATTAAACTCACAATAAAGCTAAAAACGAAGTAAACTCGTTGACAAAGAATAATAAATGAAGAAGAAACTGTATTGATTACTTGAGTAAGAAGAAAAACGGGTACATTGGCTTTATAACCAACATTACAACGGTAAATGATCTCCTACTACTACCACTAAGCTAAGGTTGACATTATATCGGAAACAACTAACATAAACCCTAGATAAATCAACAAGAAGATCAGCTAATCAGTAACAACAAACTGAAAATAAGAACAAACGGAACCGGTCATGCTGAACCACTGAGATTGAACCGGCTGGACTTGGACCGGATCTTAACTAACAAAACACTCAGACTCAATTAAACTCTCACATAGATATAGAATAGATGGAATAAACTCACAATAAAGCTGAAAATGAAGTAAACTTGCTGACAAAGAATAAATGCAGAAGAAACTGTATTGATTACTTGAGTAAAAAGAAAAACGGGTACATTGGCTTTATAAACAACATTACAACGATAAATGCTCTCCCACTACTTCCACTAAGCTAAGGTCGAGATTACAGCGAAAAACAGTGGAAACAACTAACATAAACACAATCAATAAGAAGATCAGCTAAAAATCAGTAACAACAAACTGGAAATAAGAACAAATTGAAGCGGAAACGATGAACCGTTGAGCTTGAACCGGATCTTAACTAACAAAACAAAAATTCAAAATCTCTTCTTCTTCTTCTTCTTCTTCTTCTTCTTCTTCTTCTTCTTTCAACATTAACACTCCTCCCTTTAACTGAACTTTACATTGCAAATCTAACATTACATTACTTAACTCATTATTTATAATTTTATATTTAAACTAATTTCACGGTACACCCGTCTTAATGCCCCCGTAGTATTTTGATTCATTATTTTTAGTTCTCAAAATTTGGTTTGTCAAATCAACACTCTAAAAAATATCGGCAAAAGCAACTTATACTAAGAGCACTTCCAATGGTGAGTTCCTAGTTCCTCCACCTCACCTGCCACGTCACTGCCAACTCATCAAAGTAGGAACTGCTACAGTTAATGCTACAGTAAAATGGGAACTCTCTCCAGTGGTGGAGACCTAGTTCCACTTCTAAATTAGGACCCACATAATTCTATACTCACAATATAAATTTTTGTACAAAAAACTCTATAGATAAATTAAATATTTATATTTTGGCATTCAAATAATTATATAAAAAGTCACGACATAATATATAAATAAGCACGTAATTTTGTTAAATATGATTGTCATAATTTAAAAATCATATTTCAGAAAAATAAAAATAAATTGTTAAATTTGTCAGCTAAAAAAATGAACACATATATATTTGAGACAACATAGAATTAGCACATACATACTAAAATCCAATAGATGTCCGACCAAATATTTTTATGCATTAAATATTCATATTTTTAAAAATACGGACATGAACAAACCAACGAATGAGATTCAACTGTTAGACTGAATTAATTAAAATAAAATTGTAAAAAATATGTACAAAATCATAAAAATGTAACTGATTGTTTAACGAAATTTACATTTGTTATTAATTCGTCAAAGTTTCAATTTTGGATCAAATATTTGGGTTCCAACTTTGACTGACGTGTGTTGTTAATTATCCCAAAATTTGAAAGTCGGCGTCGTTGGGGTTAGTTCAATTATTTACGTACTATACATTGAAAAGTAATTACGATTATTTTAGTATTTAAAAAATTGTATAAAAACGAATATAATATATAAATGAGCACACAATTTTTTTTTTTAATAATGATTGAATAATTTAAAAATTACATTATAAAAAATATAAAAACAATATAATTAAGTTGCCAACTAAAATAAAATAAAAATTAACATATATATATATATATGAGACTACATAGAATTGTCGCACACATTACTAAATTGCCAGAGATGTTCGACCAAATCGTCTTGTAATCTTTTATGTTTCTCTTTATCGCGTAATTGGATATTGTTAAGTCGTGTGCCTCAGGTCAACGGGTCGCCAATCCGAGTGCCACTTCTCACGGGTAAAATCTTGATCTGATACTCCGTCTGCTCAGAAATGTGATCCATGTCCTTCACTTGTCCCGGTCTTCCTTTCCTTGCCAACCTGCAAATGGGCAATAACCAAGCACGGAGGGGGAGGGGGTGCCTGGTTGAGCCCTCTCCGATGCCTAAATGAGTCTGAGATTTTAGAGAGATAAAGTAGAGAGAAGGCAGAGCTAAGCTAGTAAAACAAGTAACCTTTCTCTCAACGAATTGAACTTGAGCAGTATATATAGACTTCGGGGGGATTAAGGTGGCTTAATGACAACGTTAACCCTTAAACGTACTTAATTAACACATAACAATAGGATTAAACTTTTAACGGCACAGAGAGGTGGGTGAAAAAATCTAAGTGTCGGATAGGGAAAATGGGATCAGGTCGCCACGAGGGGAGGTTTTGGTGGCAAGGTTCGGGACGTCGAGTACACCCCTGAGAGGGGTGTATGACGTCTGGGAAGGGTCCCGAGACCTTCGGTTTCAGGCGAAAAATCCGACCCCCAAGGTCTGGGATTGGTCCAGGCTGGACCAATCCCCCCTAGGAGAGATCGGGTGGGCCGACCCGGTCTCACCTAGTAAAGACTGGTCCAACTGTCCGACCTCACAGATTGGGCTAGCGGACGGGTCCGGGCGAGTATTTTTGCTTTTCCGGGCCGTTTGCGCTGTGGGTCAAGTGTTCGGGTCCAAGTTTCGAATTATAATCGTAAGTGGGGTGATCAAAATAAGACAATCTGAATGGAGACGGGTTCAAATTGGGCGTATATCCATCACGTGTTCCCGAGTCAACCAATGGCTTAACCCTTGATTGACTCTATTTTACGATGGGATGACACGCGCAATTTGAAACTGTGATATTACCTCTTGATGAATCCTTCGATTGTTCGTAGGTGCCTTTTCCGAGCCCTGTCCTCGGTTTCTCAAAATAGAGGAAATATAAACGTTAGAGTAAACAGGCACGCGCCTAGGCCCGTGACCGAAAAATGTGGATATAAAAATCCTATTTTCTCATATATGTGTCTAAAAATACGTATATGTCTGGGGATGCCGTGCAATCACGAACATTGACTAATGTGATCTAATTTCGTGTCATCATAATCAATACGTGAGCATGCAAGGGTGGATCCTGTCTGCAAAAAATATTTAAATCGAGCCCAAAAAAATTCGAAGTATAGGAAAATGAGATATATGCCTATGGAGTGCTAAGTTGAATAGATATGTGCCTAACCATAGTTAAAAGGGGTAAAGACTATGGTTTTCTATCTAACCCTTAGATCTTCTTAATTCAAATTGATGGTGGTGATTATGTCTCCTCTAAAAACCCTACATACTTTTACTTATAAAATAAGGGAATGGAATTACCTCACTTAGAGCCAACATCATCTTTTCTCTTCACTTCACATTCTTGGGGACCAAGAAAAAAAATTTGCCCCCAAAATTGGAGGTGTGGCCGGCCAAATTTTCCGGTGAAGAAAGAAGAGCTCCGGCTCGGCGGTGCAGGGTGGGTGGCACGATGGTTGACAGAGCGGTTCACCGGCACAACGCGATTTTATCGCGGCGGAGGCGTGGCCTCTCCGATGGCGATCAGGCGTGGCCTCTCCGGTGGCGATCAGGCGGTGACCAGCATCG
This sequence comes from Clarkia xantiana subsp. parviflora, assembly GCA_036873135.1. Taxonomy (NCBI): domain Eukaryota; kingdom Viridiplantae; phylum Streptophyta; class Magnoliopsida; order Myrtales; family Onagraceae; genus Clarkia; species Clarkia xantiana. The sequence goes on along the minus strand of JAPTYO010000017.1, from coordinate 5,653,307 downwards.
GTGGTGCTGCGACGGGCGGAGGAAGCGAGCTTCGTTCCTTCACGCGGTGCGGCGTCGAACGGCGAGGTCTGGCCATTCTTCAGGCCGGCGAAGGCGAAGCAGCACCGGGGCGGCTTCGGCATAGTGTGGAGGAATCTCCGGCGACGACGGGCTCTTATTTCCGGCGACGGCGATAGTTAAATTCCAAGCCCTCCCTTCGAATCGGTTCGGGATTTCCCAAGGTTCGATCTTTTCCTTATTTTGTGAACATGTGAAATGCTCGTATTTGGATTGCCTATGCTTGACTTGTGATAAATTTCCGAATGCTTGTGTTGTGATTTTCGTGTTGCTTGGATAATCGTCGTTTGCCCGAATAATGGTTTTGGCCCAATTGAAATTGCTTGATTTTTGTTGCCGTAAAACTGCTCGTACGTAGCCGTTGTTGTTATTGGATATCCTTGAGCCTTGATTGTTACTCGTTGATCGTTATGTGGTATAGTTGTCGATATGTCGATGTTGGGATATTGGGATATTTTCAAGCTTGCCCGGGAAATTACTCTGTTTCGATACTTAGCTTGGTATGGCAGATATTGTACTCGTGGTGGTGTCCAAAGACTCGGACTTTGCAACAACGCTACATTCTACGCAGAATGAGTAAGTTCTTCATCCCCTCGATTCGTCGCATTACTTTCTTTCTTGATGTTAGCTCAGATTTGGATTCTGAGTCAGACATTGAGTTTGAATATTGGTTTGAGTCGGAGTCTGTCTCAAGTTTGGAATTTCTTACTGCTTTCGAGTTAGGTCTTGTACCATTGTCGTAGAATCACTTGTTTCGGAGGGACTATAACAAGTATGTTGACTTAGGCGACGTTAGTCCCTTAGATGAACCTTTATACCCCTTCCTCCCATCTCTGAGGAATATTCGCGAGACCGTGACAGTGCCCACAGAGGGGAAGGTTGTAGTATATACCTCTCAGATTCGATACGGGTTACGCTTTCCCTATTGTGACAACCTTATCGAACTCTGCCGGTTCTTCAGGATTTCTCCTGTGAACCTTGCCCCCAGTGCTATCCGTGTCTGGGTGGGATTCCAAGTATTATGTCAGTGGTACTCCTGGAAGTATTCCTTGGTTCTGTTTCGGTGCTTTTATTGATTCCAATATCAGAAAATTATCGGTTTTGCGAGCCTGGTGACTCGCTACCCTCTTCTCAAGGACACCCGATTTGAGGATTTGGGGTTGGGTGAGGTCGAGTGGGACAGTGACCTCCGCTTTGTGGCTCCCCTTGATAATTCGTTGAGTCATTGGTCTAAGCATTACTTCTTTTTCACCGATCGCTATATTACTTGGTCAGTTCTTTACGAGAATCGCTCAGATGGCTGGCCTACCTTTGGAGAGTTTTCTTCCTCGAACATAGAGACCATGAAGATTATTTATCAAAGCCATCACACCCGATCTTATTGTTCTCTGTCTATGGTGACTGAGATGGATCTGTATGAGGTGAGGATTCGCTTGACCCCTCCCCCCGAGGGTTTGGTATGTCATTTAGTCCTCTTGTTTTCATTCATCTTTTGTTTTCCTTTGGGATCCCTTTTCCTTTTGTAGGTTGGTTTCATGGAAAAACCTATAATATGCAGGCGGAGCGTTCTGAACACGCCGTTGAGTTGAGTAAGAAAAAAGAACCCTCCGGCTCTGTTCCTAAGGTTAAGAAATCTTCCAAGTCAGGGAGAGCTGCAGAGACTTCCAGTATGTTCTTCCTTCCCTTCTTTTCCTTTTATGATATGCTTATAACCGTTCTCATGTTTTTTCCTTATATTGCAAGGGCACTCGCCACTGGTCACCGAGCGTGCCGTTCAAGTGAGCAAGAGTTCGAGCCAGTCCAAGTCCAAGGCACGGAAGCCTGACTCTGAGGTCGGGCCCTCGGCTGTCAAGAAGAAGAAGACCGTGAGAGACTCTCCTTCAAGTGCCCGCTTACCAACCCCCTCTCGTGATAAAGAGATAGTGGTTGAAGAGGCGCCATATTTGCTTGACAAGGGTAAGTGACCTACCGATGGTGATGGGATGTCCATGAATTTCGCTGCCTCTCCTCCATCCCTTGCCCCCCAGCCGAGGGGCCGGGTCTCAGGTTTCTTACTATTTCCTGACTTGTAAATGTATTGTTACTCTTTGTGTGTGGTCCTTTTATAACTTGTTGAGACAGTCCGACTCCCTGCATTGAGTCGTAAAGACTTGGTTCGCCTGACTGACGAGGATATTGTTGGGGCTGAGTGGACTCCTTTTGCTGGATTGAAAGAGTATCACTTTCACAGCCATTCTTCATTGCATACTCCCGAGGTTGGGGTTTGTGTCCTGCGTAGTTCTGTTGCTCCTGGAGATCGCGTCTCTCACCCCAAGTCTCCTAAGGAAACCAGGTGTTTCGTTCAAGGAGTCTTATCTCGATATGCCCCGGTAAGTGGTCTCTTTCTTTACTTTCCTGTTCTATGTAGTTGTTTGTTATGTGACCTGACGTTTGTTTATTATCTCAGGGTATGTCTGATATTGTTAACCTTTCTTCCGTTGCACTTGAGTTATCTGAGGAGAACAAGGTACTTGAGGATAGTCAAGTATCCTTGAAGGCTGAGCTTGGCAGTGCTGTGGAGAAAGCTCGCCTCTGACTTGAAGATGCAAGAGCTTCGAGATCAGGTAGCCTCGCTTGAGACTACTATTGCTGATTTGTGCTGAAAGGCTGATATTGATTCTTCACTCCATGCTGCAGAGTTGAAGAACATTGGGGAGAAGTGTCGTGCGGAGGAGAGAGTTACTGCAGTGACTAAGTATAAGTCTTCCCCTGCCTATGCTGCTGATTTCCAGATTCGATGCACCAAGGAGATGAACCAGTTTGGAGAGTATCTTATGGACCGGATATTCAGGATTGATCCTCAGTTTCCATTTGATGACCTGGGTGATTTTGGTCCTTATGCCAGTGGTTATGTTGTTGTCCTTAGGGGACAGCAGTGGCGGACGCACACTCTTTAATTGGCAACTAATTGTCCCCATTTTTCCCAGTTCCACTTCCACAATATATATGTATAGATACAAATATGGTGCAGCTAAAATAAGAAGATTGTATTCTTACTCATCCCATCTCTTTATTTACTCCATTTATTTATTTATTTTATTTTTCTTTCTTCCCCTCTCTATTCTAGTATTACCCATTTTGTCTTCTACTTTTTTCTTTATATAATTAATAACAAAACTTGTTATTCCATTTAGCCGGTTGACCATCAATAATTCAATAATAGTATTTCTTTTTGTCAAGATTCAACATTAATAATAAATTAGTATTATTTAACTCATAATTAGTAATTTTTTTGCCCAAGAAACTCATAATTAATTATTACAGTTATAAATTGGAATTATTTAGTAATCATTCACCGCTTTTGTTTCTTCAAATCATTAGAAAAAAATATAAAGGAAATAAATATATCTAATATTAAATTAATTAAAATAAAGCTTAAATTATTAAGTAGACTCATGTCTCTATAATTTATGTATCAATTATGTTAATTATCATAAAAAAAAAAAACTAACTCGTCATATGACGTGATTGAATCTTATATATTTTTTGTTTATTTCATACTCACATTGTAAATAGACATTAAAACCTGAAATTTTAGAGATTACTAATGATGCTATGATATGTCGTTTTCAAATGAAATCTCTTAAAAAAAAAATTAGAGATAGTTATTTTTTCAATTATTAAATAATGTAATACATATTTTACTACAACATAATACATATAATGTATTTTTCAATCATCATTATGTATGTAAAAAAATCAGCAGATTTTTTTACAAAAAATGTCCCTAATTAAAAATTTCCTGCATCCGCCACTGGGGGACAGGCTGCAGTTGCTGAGAACGTAGGTGATGCCCCTGTGCAGGAGGATACTACGCCTATTGATGTAATTGATTCAGGTTCCTCTTCATCTTCTTCGAATTCCATTAGTGGTTCTTCTTCTGAGCATCAAGACCGTGAGGACTCCCAGTGGCGTCCGGTTGATTATCTGACATCCCTACCCTTGTACATATTTCTTTGCTTTTCCTCCCCTTGTTGGGTTGAGTGGTTTCTCCCCGTGTTGTGTTGAGTATATTTTGAAGGTCTCATACTTAGGCAATTTATGGAGTTGCTACTGGACTTGGTTTTGTTTGCTTTCTTTATGATGTTTGCCTTGGCTTGTGGCGTGGATGGTAGGATAACTTGTTACTTGACTGTGATAACCTTTTGTGGTTGTTTGTGTGATTCCTTCTTTGCATGCTTCTTTCTTGTGTTTGCATTTATTTGCTTGATGTCTCTTTAGCTTCCCCTTGTGTCATGATACCTGTAATGTCATCATGAACAAACTTGCGTGTTTCTCATATCATGTATCCTTGCTTTGAAAAGTAATATTTTTCAAGGTACGTTGTTGGAGTTGTTGTAAAAAACAATTACGAGATAGGCTCTCGGATGGCGCGGAATTAGTTCGCGAGATAGGCTCTCGGAGGGCACGGAATATATTCGCGAGATAGGCTCTCGGAAGGCGCGGAATTAGTTTGCAAGATAGGCTCTCGGAGGGCACGTAATATTTCACGAGATAGGCTCTCGGAGGGCACGGAATATGTTCGCGAGATAGGCTCTCGGAAGGCGCGGAATTAGTTCGCGAGATAGGCTCTCGGAGGGCACGGAATATGTTCGCGAGATAGGCTATCGGAAGGCGCGGAATTAGTTCGCGAGATAGGCTCTCGGAGGGCACAAAATTTTTCACGAGATAGGCTCTCGGAGAACGCGGAATTTTTCACGAGATAGGCTCTCGGAGGGCACAGGATTTTCACGATATAGGCTCTCGGAGGGCACGAAATTTTTCACGAGATATGCTCTCGGAGGGCATGGAATATGTTCGCGCGATAGGCTCTCAGAGGGTACAGGAAGTGTCATGCACTTGGTTATCATATCTAAGTAAGGAGTTTGTGGAGATATTGTTATCTCTTACTTAGGAAATATTTTGATAAACATCTACTTCATTGAAAGCATTAATGCCTTAAACACATGAGGGGTGTCATTGGTGGTCCCAGACATCCTTTTAAGGAAACAAAAGATAGTCGAAGAGTTGGAGAAACTTCGTGAGTTTTCCGCCTCAAGAGTTGTTTTTAGAAACTAAACAATTAAGCATGCATTATATAGAAGATAAAACCAAGGATATGTTATTTTGGTGATGTGATTTCCTTAGTTTGTGGTTGATGGCACTGGTGCTATGTATTCCTTTAGTTCTCCCTTGTAGATTATCTCTTCAATCTCAACTTTCAATACCATGCAATCATTTGTCTTGTGCCCCCACGTACCATGGTAATCAAACCATCCCCTTGTGTCTTTTTCAAGGAAGGTCTTGCCTTCCTCCTTGCATCCTGGCAGCTCCTTGCTCAGGTGTTTTTTAAAAAGCTCTTCGACTTGCACCTTAAGAGGTGTGAAATTGAAATATGCACCCCCTCCTTGTATGTGAGCTTCCTCCTCCTCTTTGAATTCTTCAACATGCTGCCTCCTTTCTTCCTCGAATGCCTTGTCCAACTTTCTTTAAGTTCGCGCATCGTGCTTGTCATCACCACCTCATAGTGACCTCCAAAGGCCTCAAAGGAGGTTGGATGCATGTTTCTAAGGAATGCTCTTACATCTTCCCCTCTTGTTACCTCCATGTTGGTCCCGTATTCCACGAACCTTTCGAAGTAACTTGCAATGGACTCTCCTGGCATTTGCTTTACATCATCCATGTGCCTGAAGCCTCTTTCAATTGCTCTTTTTTACTCTCCTTCCATTTTCATTATCTGTCTGCTAGGGTATGCTTGTTACCATTACAACCTTTCCACCTCTTGTTCTCTTGGCCAAACTTCCAAACATCTGCTTGCTTAGGCGGAGTGTGACTCCTTCCCTTTGCTTTCCTTGCCTTAGCTGTTTTCTATCCCTTTTTTTAGAGTTCTTACTCTGTCCTCCCCTTGTCATCACCATTGCCAATATGTCGGACTGGTGTGATCTACGCCTCATGGAATTAACGTAACAGTGCCTTGCGGTGCGTTGATCGCCCAGGACTTCTCCTACTCCACTCTCAGTGATATATTTCAGTTTCTAATGCACTGTAGAGGGCACAATCTAGTATGGATTTATTGTGGTTCTTCCTAGGATCCCGTTGCAGGCTCCTAAGTTTTCCACTACCAAAAATTTCACATTTATCTTCAGCTGTCCCCATCCTTGCCCTAGTGTCACTGGTAGATTTATCATGCCTAGAGGGTAACTTGTCGCTTTGAGAATCCGACTAGAGGAAGTTTCACCGGCTTGATATCTGCCTTAGATTTTCTTATCTCTTCAAGCACGCGCATTTGTAGTATATTTTCCGAACTTCCTCCATCAACAAGTATTCTTTTCACATCAAAGTTGTCAATGTCCATTGTTATCACTAGGGCATCGTCATGCGGGAAGACGATATGGCTCTTATCCTTCTCAGAAAATTCAATTACCATTTCCTTTTCCTCCTGTGGTCTCTTTCTCCACTTTGTTGTTACATCTATCCTGGAGGCATACACCTCTCTTGCATTTGTAGTTGATCCACCTGCCGCGATTACACCATGTATCATGATGATCGTTCCCCTTTTGGTAGGCAAGGGATTGTAATCAACCTTCTACTTTCCTTTGTCCTTTTGCAGTGGCCTTGCGGGTGTACTGCTGCCCCCGTGATCTACAAATTGCTTCAGTTCTCCCCTTTGCAGTGCATTGTTTATACTTAACTTTAAACTGAAGCATTCATTTGTATCATGGCCATGTGCTTCATGGTTGTCGCACCATTTTTCTTTTTCATTTCGTACCACTGGGGCTCTCCATCTTGCTGGGGGTGTCCATATCTTCAAGTTCCTCATTTCTCTTAATACGACTGCCGGGGTCGCATTCAATGGTACGAACTTGATGACTTTGATATCCTTTGCTCTCAGCTGCTCACCTGTATGGTTTCTTGGTTGGGGCAGACGTCAGTCTTGTTGTCTAATTGGCTGGGGAACCTGAGGTGGTTTTCCTCTGTTTGGTTTTGTGTTCTCTTCCTTAGTAGCATGAATCTTTGCCTTCTTGCTTATTCTATGCCTTTCCAGATCAATGTGGGTTTTCACCCTCGCCGAAAGCTCCTCCAGTGTGCTTGCGGGTTTTTTAGCCATTTTTTCTGCCAAGGTTGAGCCAAAGCGTCCAAGGTTTCTTATGAAAGCCCTTATGATCTCGCCTTCAGTTATGTCCCCTTGTATATCAGCTAGGTTCTGATTGAACCTGGTGTAATAGTTTGCTAGCGTCTCCTCGTGCTCTTGTTTCACATCGTCAAGCTAACTTGTTCCCTTGAGTAACTTCCTTTCTCCCAAGCACATTTGGAGGAACTTAGCTTTCAGTTGTGCCCATGACTGGATGCTCTCATTTGGTAGGCTGAAGAACCAGTGCGATGCTACCCCGGACAATGTATTTGGGAAAAATAGTGTCTTATAGAGATCATCTGTTGTCCTACCCAAAATGGAGGCCTCGTGTTGTTGGATGTGCTCCAAGGGATCACTCTTGCCTCTATACTTTTCTATCTTTATCATGTGCAACGCGTCACGCACTTTGTTGTTCTCCAACTCCCTTGTAAAGGGGTGACTTGTGCTATCACTCAGCCAGTGCAATCCATTCGTCTTAGATTCATTCATCTTCTTCGCAATCATTGCCTCTATGTTTTCCTGAGTTAGCATCACTGGTGATGGGCTATAATTTCTTTGAGGTCCGTCATAGCTTATCACCGGGCTTGCAGGGATTCCGTGTCCATGATGATAAGGGCTGTATGTGTAACGTGGATATCCCTGTGGGGGTGGATGCTGGAATTCCTGTCTCCTTGGTTGCTGAGGCTGTGCATTATCCCTCAATGGAGTGTGATGGGTTTCGATATAGCCGTTAGGCCCATTAACGACGACTAAACGGCGAAGTAGGCCCACTGGGCCCCAAAAGAGGCCTAGAACACCAATACGAGGGGACCCGACAAAGTCGGTCCCGACACATGAGCTGAACGCTCTCGATGATATGCCTTTAAGTAGGCCCCGATGACATGCCTTTAAGTAGGCCCCGATGATATGCCTTTGAGTAGGCCCCGATATTGAATCCCTAAGAATGCTGACCCTGTCCCGATGACGAGGGGCCCCGAGCGGTGACCAAAGGAGATAACTCTGGAGTCCCCGACATCCGTTGGGACTTGCCACCAAAGAATGAGGCCGAGAAACACGCCCACTATCAACATAGTGGGGAAATGGCCTGAAAAGACGGAACGTGGCCGAGATAAACGGAACGTGGGCTAACTGCCCCCAGCAGTTATCGCAACAGGTAACTGGGGTAACTCCTCCCCTATATAAAGGAAGGAGTTACCTCAGGATTGACACATTGACATTCACATACTCATACTTGCTTGCCTACATCGAGATACTCATTTAAGCATCGGAGAGGGATTCTGGGTCACCGCCCGGTCTATCCCCTTCTTGCAGGATTACTTGGAGCGAAGGAGTTCGGACTTCCGTCAAGAACTTACCGGAGTTCAAACCGTGATCCAATATTGGCGCCGTCTGTGGGAAACATAACGAAAAGCAAAAATGGCTTCTTCCCGATCGATGGCTGGCAAGCAAAAGAAGATACAAGGACAATCCGGCGGTTTCCGCCATCCTGCTGGAACTCTGAATTCACGGCCGCCGGAGCGCACTGTTGATCGGAATGATCCTCCCCCTGTTGTTTACAAAACAGGGGGCATCATGATGATCGCGAGGATTCCATTCGAAACTCGTCGGAGAGCCGAGAAGAGATCCCGAGGAGGGACCAGGATGCACCGACCAAGGTGGACTTGGCGAAGGCTGTGATGGATGCCATGCCGATATACCTGGAGATTATGGAGGCTCTCCTGGACCGAAGGGAGGCTGCCAAGAAGAAGGAGGAAGAGCTGCCTCCGCCTCCGCCGATGGAGAATCAGGACGAACAGGAAGCCCAACCCGAGCACCAAGACAAGGGCAAGGAGCCCGTTCAGCCGGAGCAGTTCGTGATTGATGGGCCTGGACCGGTGCAGCACAGGACCATCCCTCTCAATGGTCCCATCACCCCCGACCAGGTGGTGAAGATCGTGAGCATCTGTATGGGGGACCAGAAGAAGATGATGTCGGAACTGAGGGATCGATCCACTCATCCCTTTGTTCCCCGATTGGTGAACACCACTGCCCCGCCAGGGCTTGGTATCCCGACGATCAAGGAGTATGATGGCGAGGGAGATCCAGTCCGCCATGTCCAGAAGCATGTTATGACTTGTATGGGCAGAGCTCCGAATGACGATATAGTGTGCGTTCTGTTCCCAGCCACACTTGGTGAGAGGGCCCTGACGTGGTTCTTCAGTCTTCCTCCAGGGTGCATCTCTACCTGGACCCATATGCATGATCGTTTCATCCAGCAGTACCAGGGCTGTCGGCGCCTCCTGAAAAGCGCGAGGTCCCTGGCTGAGGTGGTACAGAGGCCCGATGAATCGCTGGCGCATTATTACCAGAGGTACACCGCCAACGTGGCCGAGATTGATGAGGAGATGTCGGAGGGAGAGACCATCCGCACCTTCATTCGGAACCTGACAGCACCGTATGGTTCCGACTTGATGCACAGCGTGGCTGAGAAGGCTGTGTGGAACATGGAGGCACTGCAGAAGAGGGTGAAGCAGCAAATCGATGTACAGGAGTCGAAGATAGCTGCCGGAGAGCTCGATCCTCTGAAATCGAACAAGGGGAAGCAGTCGGTCAAGACCTCGGACGATCCCAGAAGAAAAGATAAACCCGAGAGCAGTCGGGGTCGAGGCCGTTTCGATCAGAGGGAAGACAAACGTCCCTCGAAGTCGGACAAGCGGGAGGACCGTTACACTCCTCTCATTTGTTCCATGGGTGCTGTGTTGGCGGTGATGGACCGACAGGGTATCGCCAGGTACCCCCCGAAGAAGGATGGAGAGTTCATGGGAGCTCGCACCGATCATTTTTGTCGTTTCCATCGTGCCAGCGGTCACGACACTAACCATTGTCGGGAGTTGAAGAAGGAGATTGAGAAGCTGATCCAGAGGGGGAAGCTCAAGGAATTTGTGGCTGGGCAACGGGGCTGATCCCGTTCCCGGTCCCGGTCCCGATCGCGGTCCCGTTCCCGGTCCCGCGATAGTTCCTTGAAGAAGGAGAAGCCCGAGTCTTCCAATGCTCGCAAGGAGAATCGGGGAACCATTAATGTGATCCATGGAGGATTTGCTGCAGGAGGTGATACCACGGCATCTCGGGAGGTCTATGCTTCTCGAATTCCTATTGTCGTGGTGCTGGGCAAAAAGGCCCGAAATTGGACTCCGAAAGAAGAAATGGTGATTCCCTTCTCAGCCGAGGACCTGATAGGCGTGGAGACCCCGCACGATGATGCTTTGGTCGTGACTCTGAACGTGGATGGGTACGAGATGAAGCGAATCTTGATAGATGGGGGGAGCTCCTCCGATATTTTGTTCATGGATGCGCTGGAGGCCATGGGAAAAACCAAGAAGGATCTGAAGCGTGCGGACTTCCCGATGGTCGGATTTTCTGGCTCTACCTCTTACCTGGTGGGGATGATTACCTTGCCAGTCGAGTTCGAAAGTGGTTGGAAGTCGGAAAAGAGGAACGTGGAGTTCGTGGTGGTCGAGTCTGCAGGGACTTACAATGCCATTATCGGGAGGACCACCATCAATCCGCTGGGGGCAATTGCTTCAACTGTCCATCAGAAGAAGAAGTTCCCGACCGACCACGGAATCGGGGAAGTCAAGGGCGATCAGATAGCCTCCAGGAAGTGCTACGTCAATGCCACTCGAAGGAGGAATCGGGAGGCTATGACTGTTTTCCAGACTGATGCTGATCCCCGAGAGGAGTTTGGACGTCCCGCCCCGATGAATGATTTGAAGGAGGTCGAGATCGATGGACCTCAAAGAAAGGTAAAGATCGGGTCCGCTCTGTCTGAGGAGACGACCCGAGAACTGATTGATTTGCTGAAGGAGTTCAAGGAGCTGTTTGCCTGGTCCCCGAGCGACATGCCAGGAATCAGCCCCGATGTAATTACTCATGAGCTGAAGATTGACCCCACGATCAAGCCGGTTACACAGAGAAGGCGTCTGATGGGTGCCGACAAGAAGATTGCGATCCAGCAAGAGGTGGGCAGGTTGCTCGATGCTGGATTTATTAAGGAGCTCCGATTCCAGACCTGGGTCGCAAACCCAGTCCTGGTGAAGAAGAGCAATGGCAAGTGGCGGATGTGTGTTGATTTCCGCGACCTGAACAAAGCATGCCCGAAAGATTGCTATCCGCTCCCGAGGATCGACCAGCTGGTGGATGCCACATCGGGACATGAGTTGCTGAGCTTTATGGATGCCTACTCCGACTACAATCAGATCAAGATGTCCAAGGAGGATGCCCCCCACACCGCTTTTTATGTTGATAGTGACATCTATCACTATGATGTCATGCCTTTTGGACTGATCAATACAGGGGCAACTTATCAGAGGATGGTGAACAAGCTGTTCGGGGATATGCTGGGAAAAACGATGGAGGCCTATGTGGACGACATGCTGGTGAAGTCCCGACAGGCCGAGGATCATGTTCACAACTTAGCCACAGCGTTTGAGCGGATGAGGCTTCATCAAGTTCGCTTGAACCCGACCAAGTGTGCCTTCGGAGTGCACTCAGGGAAGTTTCTGGGCTTCATGGTGAGCCAGAGGGGAATCGAGGTGAACCCTGAGAAGTTGAAGGCAATCGAGGAGATGAAGTCCCCGACGAACCATCGGGAGGTGCAGGTGTTGAATGGCCGATTGGCCGCGATGAATCGCTTTCTGTCCAAGGAAAGTGATCGATCCATGCCATTTTTTGAAGTGCTGAGGGCCAACTAGAAGTTTGAGTGGACTGCCAAGTGCGAAGAGGCGTTCCAGGCACTCAAGCAGCACCTCCGCACCCTCCCGCCGTTGGCGAAGCCCATTCCAGGCGAGCCACTCTATCTGTATTTGGCTGTTTCTGAATTTGCTGTTAGCTCTGTCTTAGTGAAAGTCGTAGAGGGTAACCAAGTCCCCGTCTATTATGTAAGCAAGGCACTTGCCAAGTCTGAAATAAATTATCCCGCCGTTGAGAAGTATCTTTATGCGTTGATTGTTAGTGCTCGGAAGCTGAGACCTTACTTCCATGCGCATGAGATTACCGTTTTGACGAATCAGCCCCTGAAACATTTTTTGAACCGACCTGATGCGTCGGGGAGATTAGTGAAGTGGGCAGTCGAGCTTAGTGAGTTCCGCATTCACTTTGCTCCGAGAACGGCTATTAAGGGCCAGGCGTTGGCGGATTTCATAGCAGAGTCTACAGCCCCCGATCTAGAAGAAGCGGGCCTTGTAGATGGGGCAACCATGGAAGTCCCGATAGCAGAACAGTCAGAACAGCCCGATAACAAAGACATTTGGGAGATGTATACCGACGGCTCCTCAAATTCAGAAGGATCGGGAGCAGGGTTTGTACTGATACCGCCAGGTGGAGGCGAACCCCTTCGATATGCCTTGGCCTTGACATTTAGAGCCACCAACAATGAAGCTGAATATGAGGCTCTCATCATCGGCCTCAAGATTGCTAAAGGCACGGGAGTTGGTCACTTAAAGGTGAAGTGCGATGCTAGCCTGATTGTGAACCAAGTCCAGGGGCGATACGAAGCAAAGAGCCCGATGATGAAAAAGTACCTTCGGGAGGTGCAAACCTTGAAGGAGAGTTTCAAGAGCTTCGATATTGAGGCGAACCCGAGGGAGGATAATGTGGAAGCAGATGCCCTGAGCAAGTTCGCCTTGGGGGCACCCCTCGATGAAAGTCGGAAGGTGCACTTCTTGGAGAAGGTGATCCTGTCAACCACCGATCAATCGGAGGTATGTGCCATTGAGATCGGATCGGAGGAGCCCACTTGGATGACCCCGATAGTCGCGTACCTGACTACGGGGGCAGTCCCCGATGATGAAGTGGCAGCCGGCAAATTACTCCGAATCGCGCCCAATTATGTGATGGTGGACAATCAGCTGTATAAAAAGGGGTATGTAACTCCCTACTTGAAATGTGTGGCTGAGCCTGACACAGATCGGATCCTTAGGGAGGTGCACGAAGGATGCTTGGCTTGTCATGAAGGTGCCTGATCTATTGTGAGGAAAGTGCTAAACCTGGGCTATTACTGGCCCTCGATGAACAAGGAGGCAACGATGCTAGTCCGGTCCTGTGACGCTTGCCAGAGGTATGCTCCGAATATCGTGGCTCCCGCTGCTGATATGACGTCCATCAAGAGTGCTTGGCCCTTCGCGCAATGGGGGATCGATTTGGTGGGACCCCTTCCAGTTGCAAAAGGTCAGTGCCGATATTTAATTGTGGCTATTGATTATTTCTCAAAGTGGATAGACAACTCGGGAATACGCCTCCTGTATAATCGAATTGCTAATCGGAGCTGCTTACCTTCTTCGGGAGTTTGGGTGTTGAAGATCTGCTCCATCTTCTCCACCCGGGCCCGCTTGATCTGCTCCGAAGTTGGAGGTGCCGATGAGGAGGCGGCCCTCTTTGAAGACTTCCTCTTCCTCGCAGGGCGTTGGACAGCATCGGTCTCCGCCTGCTTAAGCATGATATTGGTCAGCAATGATACCTTCTTAGCTGCAAAGACGAAAACGAAAGTGCAATTAGAATATTACCCAAGGAACGAGGTTGGAAGGGTCGTCGAAGAGTTGACCCCAAGAGGCAACATCAAGGAGTCGGATCCCGGTCAGAACCAGATCCCGCTCCCAATGGAGTTGGCATCGAGGGGAGCGAAAGAATCCCCCCAGCGATAGAGTTGGATGCAGTGGAGAATCTGGAAATCCTCCTCGGAGTAAGTGTGAAAAGCGGGAGGAGGGTCTGCCCCAACCTCCCATCGGGGCCACGGAATTGAGCTGTTCTGAATGAAGAAGTAATTCTTCTTCCAGCCACTATTGTCGGGCCCCGAGTCAGTGATAAGCCCCCGACCTTTGGCGACCTTCCAGGTGTCGCCATTCCAGCTGTATTGGAAAAGCTGCGCCTTGCTCCATTTAGGCATCCGCGGGTAGAAGGCACAGACCCCGGCATCATTGCACTTCAGGCCATAGAAGGTCCGAAAAAGTCGGAGGCTATAGGTCCACTGTTGGCGGAGGCAAAGGACATGGAAGGCGATCCACACACGGATGGCATGGGGGGAAAAGGTAGTCGGATGTGTTTTGTAATATTCACACATCTCAACCAGATCCCCGCAGAAAGGGAATCGGATCCCCGCCGATACTTGCCCGGCGGAGACAAATATCTCCCCTTCCCGGGGACGAGTGACCACAGGGTCACCCGGGATGCGAGGACGAGGAAAGGGGAAGCGAGGCTCCCAGGTGGAAGTAATACATCCTTCCCGGAGAGCTGCATCGTAGGCGGTTTCCGAAATCTCATTACAAGCATAATCAAACTTGAAGGGTTTTCTCCCCCCGGAACTGGATTCACCGCCTGGAAAATGATCAGAGCAAGAAAAGGCACAGTTGATTCTTGGGAAAATGAAAATCCGGGTAAGTTGATTGAGATAAAAAGAAAAACTATGCTAACAAGTTTTTTCGGAATCGGAGGAGGAAATCTTACCAGACATGTTGAATCGGAGAAGAAAAGATGATCTTGATGGTCGGAGATCCTGGTGACCGGAGTGTTGATCAGAAACCAAAGAGGAGAGCTTGAACTTTTGAAATCACAAGAGGATGAAACGGTGGAGGAGAACTGAATAGTACCAAGATTTGGGATTTTATAGGAGAGAGAGAAGCCAAAGAGACGTTGCAATCCGGACCGTTGAAGATGAAACGCTTCGTTGAGGCGCTAGCGACAAAACAGCTAAAAAGCGCTTTTTCAGAAAAAGCAGGCACGGGTACCCCAGCTGTCGCTTCATCACCCATCACATTTAATAGTTGAGTAATCGAGAAATCTTTTCGGATTCGGTGGTTATCCTCGGAATATCAGGAGGTCCGGAGTTGGAAGACACGACGAACTGTAAGTCCCTCATGTCTTGGGGGCAAATGATGGGTTTCGATATAGCCGTTAGGCCCATTAACGACGACTAAACGGCGAAGTAGGCCCACTGGGCCCCAAAAGAGGCTTAGAAGACCAAAACGAGGGGACCCGACAAGGTCGGTCCCGACACATGAGCTGAACGCTCCCGATGATATGCCTTTAAGTAGGCCCCGATGACATGCCTTTAAGTAGGCCCCGATGATATGCCTTTGAGTAGGCCCCGATATTTAATCCCTAAGAATGCTGGCCCTGTCCCGATGACGAGGGGCCCCGAGCGGTGACCAAAGGAGATAACTCTGGAGTCCCCGACATCTGTCGGGACTTGCCACCAGAGAATGAGGCCGAGAAACACGCCCACTATCAACATAGTGGGGAAGTGGCCTGAAAAGACGGAACGTGGGCAAGTGGCCGAGATAAACGGAACGTGGGCTAACTGCCCCCAGCAGTTATCGCAACAGGTAACTGGGGTAACTCCTCCCCTATATAAAGGAAGGAGTTACCTCAGGATTGACACATTGACATTCACATACTCATACTTGTTTGCCTACATCGAGATACTCATTTAAGCATCGGAGAGGGATTCTGGGTCACCGCCCGGTCTATCCCCTTCTTGCAGGATTACTTGGAGCGAAGGAGTTCGGACTTCCGTCAAGAACGTACCGGAGTTCCAACCGTGATCCAACAGAGTGTATGTCCATGCCCCTTGCGGTGCTTCGGTTTGCATTGGAGGGATGAATTGATGCCTGTCCCTTGGGGGTGGTACTTGCTCGTTTTTGCCTTGACTTTCACGCTGCCCTGTTGGAGGGCGCGTGTGTTGTTCTTCTTCTGGGAACTGATCTGCCTGGTGGTACTGCTCTTATTGTCGGTATTGATTCACATGCTGGTGTTGCTCCGCTTGCGTATACCGCCTCTCCTTCCTATTTCTCACAGCCTCTCTATAAGCCAAAAGCTCATCTAATGCATTCATGAACCCTGGAGTCACTGTTTGTACTCCCTGTGAATGCATAGGCCTCGTGTTGGTTGTATGAGCCTGGTTGTTGTTTCCTTGTGCTGGCATTCCATAGGGATACTCCTGAGGATATGTTTCATAGTGGTATCCCTGTGGGTTATTGAGATGGTACTCCATGTCACGCACTCTGCTCCTGTGGTCGTCGACTCATGGGGGTCGATGTAGTGGAGGACTCAGCCCTAGCTGGGCGTGACGGTCCTCCTTGATTGTTTGCCTCTGGAGTTTGTGGGGTTGTTTGACCTGTAGGGGGTGCAGGTTGCCCCTAAGGAGTAGGTTGTCTTGCTGGGGGTATGGGTTGTCTTCTTTGATTGTTTGGCTGCCTACTGTCCCCCGGTGGACGGTCGTTCCTAGATGGCAGGCTGTTCGTCATAGATCTTGTGATAGCCAGGCTTCTTATTCAAAACCCACGGACGGCGCCAAGTGTTAAGTCGTGTGCCTCGGGTCAACGGGTCGCCAATCCGAGTGCCACTTCTCACAGGTAAAATCTTCGATCTGATACTCCGTCTGCTCAGAAATGTGATCCGTGTTCTTCACTTGTCCCGATCTTTCTTTCCTTGCCAACCTGCAAATGGGAAATAACTAAGCACAGAGGGGGGGGGGGTTGCCTGGTTGAGCCCTCTCCGATGCCTAAATGAGTCCGATATTTTAGAGAGATAAAGTAGAGAGAAGGCAGAGCTAAACTAGTAAAACAAGTAACCTTTCTCTCAATGAATTGAACTTGAGCAGTATATATAGACTTCGGGGGGATTAAGGTGGCTTAATGACAACGTTAACCCTTAAACGTACTTAATTAACACATAACAATAGGATTAGACCTTTAACGGCACGGAGAGGTGGGTGAAAAAGTCTAAGTGTCGGATAGGGAAAATGGGATTAGGTCGCCACGATGGGCGGTTTTGGTGGCAAGGTTCGGGACGTCGAGTACACCCCTGAGAGGGGTGTATAATGTATGGGAAGGGTCCCGAGACCTTCGGGGTCGGGCGAAAAAACCGACCCTCAAGGTCTGGGATTGGTCCAGGCTGGACCAATCCCCCTAGGAGAGATTGGGGCGGCTCACCCGATCTCTCCTAGGAGAGATTGAGTCAGCTGGCCCGGTCTCACCTAGATGAGATTGGGCCAGCGAACGGATCCGGGCGAGTATTTTTGCTTGTCCGGGCCGTTCGCGATGTGGGTCAAGTGTTGGGTCCAAGTTTCAAATTATAATCGTATGTGTGGTGATCAAAATAAGACAATCCAAATGGAGACGGGTTCAAATTTGGCATATATCCATCAGATATTATTTTCGATATACATTTAATATGAGATTGGAGGTCTTGTGCTCACCTCTGGCAGAGATATGCCTTCAGCAATATCATCATATTTGAATACTTCTTCATATTTATATATAATATAATAAGTAGATTATATATAAATATATATGCATTAAAATAAAATAATATTTTTTAGTAAAAAAAATTATTTAACGTTTAATAATATGAAATTCTATATTATTTTTCAAAATTTAGAATTGAGGTTGTGTTACATGGTAAAATATAAACAAATTGAATCTAAAAACTCTAAAATTGATTCGAAGTTAAAAAGCAGTAATTTTGGTTCGTGTCATTATTTAACTTATTTAATATTAAAAACGACCTATTACGGCTCGTGTCATTATCCGACTTAGCGTAGATATATATATAATCCAAAAGAGAAGCAAAACAATTGAATAAAATAATATTAACAAGTAGGAACCGACATGAATAGTAACGTGGGAGTTCTTACTAGTAGGAATTGTCCCACTTCACTATTCACTTTATAATGGCAAAACGGTAATATTTGTTGTCCTAGTCACGCCTAGTGGCGCCTAGTCAGCGTCCAGTGTCAAATCTAGAAACTCTCATTTTGGAATAATGAACTCCTGGAAAGTCAAGTTCCTATTTAATCATTATTAGTATGAACCAACACTAAGTGGAACTAAAAATTAAGAATTCTCTATAAATTTACAATATAAAACTAAAAATTAGGAACTACCATCGGAAGTGCTCTAACTAAGATGGACATTGCTTGTGGAAGTGAAACTAAGATAGTGGTGGAGGCATATTATGATTTGATGATTCCCTCGCCTTTTGCAGCAGCATAAGGGACCGGAGTCGGACCCTGTCAAAGAATCATCATAATAATATAGATAAACTTTTTAGCCTTTCCGCAGTTGGCTCCTCAATCAATCAGGAGTTGAAGCCATTTCTTTCATGTTAAGCAAATGACCAACAAGTCTTGCTTATCTATCTATTAAGTGCTTTCTTTATTTAACATACGCAATGCCCTAATCAAACTGCAACTTTGTATATTGTTTTACAACTGTCCTTTCTAGAATATTAGGGTTAATAACTAAAAAACTGTCCAAGGTTTACCCTATGTTAAAATTAGGTGTCTGAAGTTTGAAATGTTAAAATGGACTGTCCCAAGTTTCATTTTTGTTGAAATTTGGTGTCTTTGTGCGTCTTTTCATCTCCATTCAATCATTTTCATCAACCCACCAACCCAATCATAATCCATCACTCTTTACTTTTCACAAAATCGTCAAATTTCACCTAAAAATTGAATATTAAAAAAAAAAGTTTCTAGAAGAGTGGTGTTGAGCCATTTTCCAAGGACAATAGAGCGAGATTTACTTGCCCGGATGTGACCAACTTTTTAGGTGACGGTCCCGGCAAGATGACGAGAAGGGAATGTGTATGAGAGCTCGAATTTGACAAACGGTTTCGTCGGAATTGACTTCTCTAAAGTAATCACACCGAGACACCAAATTTCAACAAAAATGAAACTTGGGACACTCCATTTTAACATTTCAAACTTCAGACACCTAATTTTAACATAGGGTAAATCTTGGACAGTTTTTTAGTTATTAACCCAGAATATTAATTAGTAGAAGACTTGGGGAGTTTATTTTAAAATGCTTTGTTTCCCCCCTCAATCAAGCAAAGTTTGGTTAGACTTTTTGCACTTGCTCATATGATTTGATGACTGAATAAATCACTAGAATTTGATCAGCAAACAATCAGAAACCAAACATACATAACCAGGTTAGAACTCAAGTTACATACATTACTGGTGTTCCAGATGAAGAAACCTATATGTACTGTCTGTCTATCAACCTACCTGTTCGGTACAATACTCCAAACACTATTCACAATCCAGTCCACAAAAGGATATCTAAACCGCCTGGTATTTCACACTGAACTACCAACATGTTGTGATCATCATTGTTAGAGCCTAGAATATTATGAGTAACTTGGGTCTCAAGACTACAGCAAACCCCAAAATTTAAGAAGACAGATAAAGTGGCTCAAGGATTAGTTTCTCCATCTGTATGAACTTGCCGAACAAATTGTCCCTTCACACGAGGACGCTGTTCTGCAAGCTTTTTCCTGCTCTCATACCGAACCTGCACAGATGAATCAACACTCAAAATCTCAGTAACTTTGAAAATAAAAATAATCAAATCAAATCTATCAAACAAAACAACTGAAAGACAAACCAATCACCTTCTTCTCAAAGCATCGATCTTTCCGCTTTAGTCTGAACTTGACTAGAGCTGCTTCCCTTTGGATGGATCTCTGAGAGCTATCTTCTCCAGTCCCGCTACCACAGTCCATGATATTAGTGGTCAAGGTTGTTCCATTGCAGAAGCTGCTGCTGCCACTTCCATTAGTGGCAGGAGGAGAAATGTTTCTTTGGTTGGATGGTGAATTGCAAGGATTTTGATCACGTGGATCACCACCCATAACGCAATCAAAGTTGTTATTTTCATAACTAGATTGCTGAAAGGAGTCAGCACGAATTAAGGGTGTAGGTGATGAACCCGACTGAGAACGGTAATCAGCATATCGAATTCCTTTAACTAGAATAGGTGCAGGAAAAACTCTTTGTTGATGATGTTGTTGAACATAATACTCGGAGTTCCTAGCTTGACTACTTTGAACTGTATTCTGGTTTTGAATGATCCTTGGAAATTCTTGATTTTGAAGGTTGACAGACCCCGAAAGTGGAGAAACCAAGGCCTTGTTCATATATCTGCAAGAAAAAAAAAACATGCAAGCTTCAATAACTACACCGATATTCAGAGTGTATCTGCTTAATAATCAACAATCATGACCTGAGAAAGCATGAAACTGAAATTACCTTGAAAAGGCTGAAGCATCTGAATGCTTAAGACTATGCTTTTCTTCATGTTTCTGGTTAGTAATACAACTTGGATCAGATTGTCTTAGAGAAAGACCCAGATCAGGTTGAAAATCTGATTTCAAAGAGGAATCATTATAGATTCTTCGAGGGCTATTATCAAATGCTCCAATTAAGTTGATAGCTGAATCAACTGTGCTAACTTTTTCATCTCTATTAGGAAACTCGTTTTGATTATAATCTTGCTTCTGCTCAACTTCTGCAATATCAGCATCCACATCTGGTTTTGTACAAGAACTCTGCAGTAATTAAACAAAAAAGTCATTTTTCTGCAGAAATTCAATGAAAATTGTATATTATCGCTCTAGAATATTGAACTGACCTGAGCATCACCCCTTTTCCCCAGTAATTCGTTATCACCTTTACCACTAGATGGGTTACTAGCTGCATCATTTTCTGCAGTAGCTTCAACCTTTTGTGGAGCTTCACTTTCATCTTGTTGACCATTTGTATCTTTAGTTGACTAGAACAATAAGTTATGTATTAGCCTCGAAATAGTAAAAATTAAACATTTAACTAATTGAAAAGTAGAAAATCTTGCAGTCCTTTTAATTACCAATTGCCTTCTCCAGACATGCTGCCATAAGTTCTTGAGCTCATTAATTCTGACAGGTTTAACAAGATAATCAGCTGCTCCTCTCGTCATGCACTTATACACCGTGCTAACTGAATCCTTGGATGACATCACTGCATATCCAGAGACATAGCATAATTATAAATAATCATACTTTTAGCGTAATGAAGAAGAATATATACGGGTTTTATACTAGTTCGTACTTATGACAGGAATTTTCTTGCAGACATCGTGCTCCTGAATCAAAGAAAGCAGTGCAAATCCAGATATTGATGGCAAATCAACTTCAGTCAATATCAAGTCTATGTTATGCGGCCTCCCCTTGAGAATCTCCCATGCCTTGAGTCCATCAGCAACAGCAGCAACTGATCACAAGAACAGCAATGGAAAAACTTAAGTTAAATCAGCAAGAAATTTACAAGCGACTGGTTAAGGAGAGTGTGGGCGTTCAAGTCAGGAGCTCGATTCGACACAAAAAAACTTGGGCATGGGAGGGGATATTGAAAGTCTGAGTTTATAGGGTTGACACTGGTATATAATTAAGGTGAGTGAGTGACTGACCTCTGTAACTGCATTTCCTGAGGAGAGCCGCGATGATCTGCCTCGTGGAATCATCGGACTCCACCAGCAACACACGAAGAGCCATCGTCGGCAGGAACTTTTCCCATTTCACGACTCCAGCGCTGCTGTCAGTCTCCGGTGCATCTGCATCCATGGCCACCGTGTCGTCGCTGCTCACCACCATATCACTCTTCCTCATTTGTTTGGTTTGGTTTGGTTTGTCCATCTTTTTTTTTTTTTTTTTTTCTGATGCGCCTGACGACGGCCTGCCTCGGAAATATCTATGGTTTTGGTGGTGATTTTGACGGTCAGGATCGAATCCTGCTATGGATCCAACGGAAACAAATATCTTAACAAAGTGAAAATATCTGCATATTGTAGCTTTTTAAATGTGTGGCTAGGATTTGGGCAAACAAAATGTGTGGCTAGGATGTGCCACGTTACCGCTCCGCTGTATCTCACTCCGTCCGTCATGTATGTGATCAGATCCAATCAAATCCAATAGTAGAGAACCATTGGCTTCAGCATTTCTCTCTACTTTCGAGATATTTCTGAGGCGTGCGTGGCTGCGGGTCCCATCCCATCCCATCCCATCCTTAAAGTTAAAGGAGTAGATTTTTATATCATTTTCGGCGGGAGATATTTTTGTGAGACTAATCTAATCTAATCATGTGGAGATTGGAATGCCACCTGTCATCATTTTGCGGGGTATTCATTCTATCTACCTACGGTCTGGAATTTGTCACATCTATAATCTAATCTATTATTTTTCCAACAACAAAAAATGAATTAATCATTACTTCATAGTGACGACATGAAAATATTATAGTGACATGATACAAGTTAGGGCTGACCAGTAAAACTCGAAAGCTCAAAATTCCGAAAAATCCGTCCCGAGCCCGTCTGAAAAGTCCGATCCTGAATAGACCCGAGCCCGAGCGGGCGGGACTTTTATTTTTAATTCGGGCTCGGACTTTTGTGCCAAAATTTCGAAAAGCCCGAGCCCGTCCTGTATTTTTTTTAATACTATACAAATATATATAATTATATATATCTCCATTATTTGGTTTCTACCCTCCCTTTCTCGGTTTCTTCTTTTCCTCACGATTTGTATTCCTCTCAAGCTCCTAAAATGACGATGCGCATCCCTCTCCAAATTCCAGCACTCCATCTTCCTCCATGTTTGAATTTTTTTTTTTATTTTATTTTTTTTCAGATTTTTTTGTTAAAATTCGGGCTAGTCCGAGCCCGAGTCCCGAAGTCCCGGCTCGGGCGGGCCATTTTCCTTATTTTCGGGCTCGGGCTAAAAATTAGTGTACCGAAAATTTCGGGCTCGGGCTCAAGTAAAAGCCCGCCCGTCCCGGCCCGAGCTCACCCCTAATACAATTCGGTCGGTCAATCAGAGATTCACAGTACAACTCTAATAATAATATAGAATAAATTCAAACGAAAAAAATAATTTTTAATTATATAATAGAAAGTCATAACAATAAAAAAAATGTGAATTAATTTTTAAAATAGCATTTTAAAATTAAACATAAATAACAACAGAAAAAAGAATATTAAAAAAAATAACACTAAAACAGGTTGAACCTGGTAGTTTTTTACCAAAATAGGGTTACATGGACAACCAAATACCAATATAGGCTAGAAAAAAAAAACTAATTACAAATATAGGGCTGGCCGGGTTCCCCCAACCCGGCCAACTGATTATTTTTTTTTTATTTTTTTTTTTTCGGAAAACTAAAAAAAAAAAAAAAAAATTGGAACTCACTTGGCCGGATTGCCACAACCCGGCCAAATATGTTTTTTTGTTTTTTTTTTTTTTTTTGCTTTTTTTAATAGAAGTTGTAAAAATTAATGGTTTTATACATTTTTTTTTTTTTCTGAAAAACCTATTAGACATGGTGAACCCTACAGGGCAAATTGACAGACATTTGCCGTTTACCAGTTTTCGTAAAAAAATTACAAAACAACTAATTTTATATTTTTTCGAACTCACTTGGCCGGGTTCCCACAACCCGGCCAAGTAGTGTTTCTTTTTTTTCCTCAAAATTAATTAATTGCGATGTCAACAGCACCCATTGTTTTACACCGCAATTAATTAATTTTGAGACAAATAAAAAGAAACACTACTTGACCGGGTTGTGGGAACCCGGCCAAGTGAGTTCGAAAAAATATAAAATTAGTAGTTTTGTAATTTTTTTACGAAAATTGGTAAAGGGAAAATGTATGTCAATTTTCCCTCTAGGGTTCACCATGTCCAATAGGTTTTTAAGAAAAAAAATTTACAAAACCATTAATTTTTACAACTTCTATTAAAAGGAGTAAAAAAAAACGAAATATATATATATTTGGCCGGGTTGGGGCAACCCGGCCCAGTGAGTTCCAACTTTTTTTTTTTTTTTTTTTTTTTTTTTTCAGTTTTCCGAAAAAAAAAAAATCAGTTGGTCGGGTTGGGGGAACCCGGACAAGTGAAGTCTAATTTTGGAACTCACTTGGTCGGGTTCCTCCAACCCGGCATGCCCTATATTTGTAATTGGTTTTTTTCTAGCCTATATTGGTATTTGGTTGTCCATGTAACCCTATTTTGGTCAAAAACTCTGAACCTGGTATGCATAATTAAAAAAAATTTGGCAGGATTTTCATCCTTTCGCCATCTCTCTCGTGCTCATCGGAAAACCTTCCTTTTCTCGAAACCCTAAATCAGCCGCCTTCCTCATCTGACCCTATCCACTCTTCCTTCTCCCCCACGGAACTCCATCCATTGCCAACGTGGCGATAGTTCATAGACGGCATGTCTGCAAATCCCTTCTTCACGCAAAAAAACCCATTTCAG
Organism: Clarkia xantiana subsp. parviflora; assembly: GCA_036873135.1. Lineage (NCBI taxonomy): Eukaryota > Viridiplantae > Streptophyta > Magnoliopsida > Myrtales > Onagraceae > Clarkia > Clarkia xantiana. Next base: position 5,629,000 of record JAPTYO010000017.1, on the reverse strand, counting down.
CAATCATTACTCCCTCCGACCATTGACCGCCCAAACAGCTCAAGCTGCACCCTTCCATCTTCCTCTCTCTATCACAACACCCCTCCATTTAAAACGTCGGTATGTCTTCATCAATTCCTCTGCAACCTCTTACAACGCAATTTCACCTACCTCGCTATGCAGTCAAAAACGAGTTTCTAAGTAGAGACGGAAAATGGTAGGTAAAGTCGAGTCGTAAAGACGGAACGTAGAAACGTAAGTTTCTACCTAATGCTAAAATTATTAGTAATGAAATGTATAAATGTACATATATGTAATTATGCAAAAGAGATACGAAAATAATTAATATACTCGTTAATAGCCTATAACATTTTCAATAAAAGATATGACCCCACCAGTAGTCACCTCAACCGTCACGGTGAGCAATTGTTGTGGAACCGTGAGAAGAATTGACGGGTCAATTGTAGTGTGGGCCAGTATCTCAATTGATATTTTATTATTTTAGAAGTTTAAATGAGAAAGAGATATTGATGGGGTCTAAGACTCTTGCATATTATTAACTAATTAATGGATATTGAACTTGAATAGAATAAGAATAAGTTTTGAATTAATAAAAGACGATTTGACCCACAAATTAAGATCCATGAAAAAAACTCTCGTGGGTTTGGTTGATAAATTTTGTGGGATTGACATAATTTATTAGATTTGAGTAATTTTTAGCAAATTAAGGTAAAAATTCTAGAAACGGGTAGAAACTTACGTTTTTACCGTTTCTACCCGTTTTTACGACTCTACTCGCGTTTCTACCCGTTTCTACTCAGAAAGCGATTCTGGTACGTTTTAACTCGTTTTTTTGGTAAAAACGTAGAAACGTGCATTTTTACGACCTAGAAACGAGTTTTTAACTACATAGCTACCTCGTCTGTTTCTACAGATTCCCAAGTGTCATTAATGGACCCTAACAACTCAGTCCTCCATGGCAGGGTACTCACCGATGAAAGAATGAGAGAGGACCCCATCCGGAGATTCATCGAACGAAACTGGAGGGTTTCATCTACCGGAAATCGTCCGTGGAGAAGATGGTGGTTCGACTTTCATCTTCCGGACTCACCAAGAGGCCATGGAAGTCTACCACAATGGCCCGTACCAGATATCGGGGATGCTTCTAGCCTTGGAACCCCCGGGTGAAGATGGGGCTACTCCGACCATCGACTTTACAAGAGTTCCCACTTGGATTGAACTTCGCCATCTACCACACAACCTAGCCACTGAAGGTAATATCCGTAACTTAGCTTCGACTGTGGGAGAGGTCCTCCAGGTTGAACTGAGACAAAGTAATGGGGATCTACTTTTCCCAGAGTTAGGGTTTATGTAAATTTCATCAACCCTGTCTTACCATCTGATGGGCTCCGCTATGGCCGTTAGGCCCTTAAGCGGCGAAGGAAACAGTGAATAGGGCCACTAGGCCCTCAATGGAGGACAAGATGACCCAGGCGAAGGGTCCCGACAGAGGGAGTCCCGATGATGAAAGGTCCCGACAGAGTCGGTCCTGATAGGTGAGCTGAATGCTCCCGATGAGATGCCTTTAAGTAGGCCCCGATGATGAATCCCTGAGAATGATTGGCCATGTCACGATGACAAGGGGCCCCGAGCGGTGATACAACGAGATAACTCTGGAGTCCCCGATGTTAGTCGGGACTTGCTATCAGAGGTTGAGGCCGAGATACGCGGGGCGTGGACGAGATACGCGAAGCGTGATTAAGATACGCGGAGCGTGGCCGAGATACGCGGGGCGTGGCCGAGATGAGCGAGATCATGGCCTAGATAGGCGGGATCGTGCCCGAGATACGCGGAATACGGGCTAACCACCCCAACAGTTCACCAGGTAACTGAGGTACCTCTCCGCCTATAAAAGGGCAGAGGTTACCTCAGATCACATTACGTTTTGAGATACGCTACTTGAGATTACTGCTTGTCAGTCCATACGAGATACTCATTTAAGCATCGGAGAGGGATTCTGGGTCACCGCCCGGTCTATCCCCTCTTGCAGGATTGCGTGGAGCAAAGGAGCTAGGATCGCCGTCAAAGATCGTACCGGAGTTCCACCGTGATCCAACATTGGCGCCGTCTGTGGGAACGTAACAAAAAGCTGATATGCCTTCTACTCGTTCAATGGCGGCTGGCAAGCAAAGAAGACAAGGACAATCTGGTGGTTCCCGTCATCCTGCTGCGACGACTTTGAATTCACCACCGGAACGTGAGGATGACCAGAATCTCCCTGCTGCTGAGGTCTCCCAGACAGGGGGGCATAATGAAGGTCCCGAAGATACTGCTGCTCAACACCAGGGGAATAGGGAGCAGGAGGCTCCTCCAACTGCGGACCTGACGAGGGCTGTGGCGGAATCCATGCCGATGTTTTTGGCAGCCGTGGAGGCTCTCTTAGATCAGAGAGTGGTTGCGAGGAGGCAAGAGGAGATGCCCCCACTAGAAGAGGAAGCGCCTCCACCAGCAGAGGTTCAGAACGTGCGGGAGGCTCAGCCCCGAAGTCAGGGCAGGAGTAGGGAGTCCACTCAACCAGAACGATTTGTGGTCGATGGGCCAGGACCAGTGCAGCATAGGACCATTCCCCCTAATGGTCCCATCACCCCCGATCAGGTGGTGAAGATCGTGAACATCTGCATGGGAGAGCAGAAGCCGCTGGTGTCGGAGTTGAGGGATCGATCCACCCATCCCTTCGTTCCTCGACTCATAGACACCCTCGCCCCGCCAGGGCTGGGTATCCCCACGATTAAGGAGTATGATGGCGAGGGAGATCCGGTTCGTCATGTCCAGAAGCACCTTATGGCGTGTCTGGGCAGAGCCCCGAATGAAGATATCGTGTGTACGTTGTTCCCGAACACACTTGGTGAGAGAGCCCTGACTTGGTTCTTCAGTCTGCCCCCAGGCTGCATCACTTGCTGGGCTGATATGCACGACCGCTTTATTCAGCAGTACCAGGGTCGTAGACGTCTGCTGAAGAGTGTGAGGTCCTTGACCCAGGTGGTACAGAGGCCTGATGAGTCGCTGGCGCGCTATTACCAGCGATACACTGCCAGCGTGGTAGAGATTAACGAGGAGATTTCGGAGGGTGAAACCATCCGTACCTTCATTCGGAACCTAACAGCCCCCTACGGTTCCGACTTGATGCACAGCGTGTCTGAGAAGGCTGTGTGGAACATGGAGGCACTGCAGAAGAGGGTGAAGCGGCAAATCGATGTCCAGGAGTCGAATATAGCCGCTGGAGAGCTTGAACCCCCGAAGTCGAATAAGGGAAAGCAGTCGGTCAAACCCTTAGACGAGCGCAAGTCGAAGGATAAGGCCTAGAGCAGTCGGGGTCGAGGTCGCTTTGATCGGAGGGATGATAGGCGTTCCACGAAGAAGGACAGGCGGGAGGATCATGACATTCCTCTCAACATCTCTATGGCGGAGGTGTTAATGGTCATGGAGCGACAGGGTATCTCCAGGTACCCCCCCGAAGAAGGAAGGAGAATTTTTGGGATCCCGCACTGATCGCTACTGTCGATTTCATCCCGCGAATGGCCACGACACCAATCATTGTTGGGAGCTGAAGAAGGAGATCGAAAAGCTGATCCAGAAGGGGAAGCTTAAGGAGTTTGTCGGGGAGAAGCGGCGTCTATCCCGTTCTCGATCACGATCATGGTCCCGTTCTCGATCCCGTGATCGGTCCCCAAAAAAGAAGAGGTCTGACCCGGAGTCTTCTGGTGCTCGTAAGGAGAAGCGGGGCACTATCAATGTGATTCACGGAGGATTTGCCGCGAGAGGTGATACCTCGTCCTCCCGGGAGGTTTATGCCTCTAGAATTCCCGCTGCTGTGGTGCTGGGTAAGAGGTCCCGATCTTGGACCCTGAAGGAAGAGATGGTGATCTCCTTTTCGTCGGAGGATCTCGTAGGCGTGGAGACTCCACACGATGACGCTATGGTCGTGACCTTGGATGTGGACGGATACGAGATGAAGCGGATTCTGATGGATGGAGGGAGCTCCTCCGATATTCTGTTCATGGATGTGCTGGAAGTCATGGGGAAAACTAAGAAGGACCTGAAGGAGGCGAACTTCCCGATGGTCGGATTCTCTGGCTTTACCTCCTATCCGCTAGGAGTGATCACCTTACCAGTGGAGTTTGGTAGCGGGTGGAAATCGGAGAGGAGGAACGTGGAGTTTGTAGTAGTTGAGTCCGCGAGGACCTACAACGCGATTATCGGGAGAACTACCATCAACCCCCTGATGGCAGTTGCCTCGACTGTGCACCAGAAGATGAAGTTCCCGACCGACCATGGAGTCGGAGAGGTCAAGGGCGACTAGGTGGCTTCCAGGAAATGTTATGTTAACGCCACCCGAAGGAGGAGACGGGAGGCTATGACTGTCCTCCAGACAGATGCTGATCCTAGAGAGGAGTTTGGGCGTCCCGCCCATGTGGAGGACTTGAAGGAGGTCGAGATTGACGGGCCTCAGAGGAAGGTGAAAATCGGGTCTGCTCTGACCGAGGAGACAGCCCGAGAATTGATCGATCTACTGAAGGAGTTCAAGGAGCTGTTCGCCTGGTCTCCGAGTGACATGCCAGGAATCAGCCCCGATGTGATCGTACACGAGTTGAAGATTGATCCCGCGATCAAACCTATCGCGCAGAAAAGGCGTCTGATGGGCACAGACAAGAAGATCGCGATCCAGCAGGAGGTGGGCAGGTTGCTCGATGCTGGGTTTATCAAGGAGCTCCGATTCCAGACTTGGGTTGCTAAACCGGTGCTGGTGAAGAAGGGCAATGGGAAGTGGCGGATGTGTGTTGATTTCCGCGACCTGAATAAGGCTTGCCCGAAGGATTGTTACCCGCTCCCGAGAATCGACCAGCTGGTGGATGCCACATCGGGACATGAGCTGTTGAGTTTCATGGATGCGTACTCCGGCTACAACCAGATCAAGATGGCTAAGGAGGACGCCCCCCACACTGCCTTTTATGCTGATAGCGACATCTATCATTACGATGTCATGCCTTTCAGACTGATCAATGCCGGGGCAACCTACCAGCGGATGGTGAACAAGCTGTTCGGAGATATGCTAGGGAAAACCATGGAGGCTTACGTGGACGATATGCTGGTGAAGTCCCGACAAGCTGAGGATCATGTGCACAACCTAGCCACGGCGTTTGAGCGGATGAAGCTTCATCAGGTTCGCTTGAACCCGACAAAATGCGCCTTCGGAGTCCACTCGGGGAAATTTCTGGGCTTTATGGTGTCAGAGAGGAATTGAAGTGAACCCCGAGAAGCTGAGGGCGATCGAGGAGATGCAGTCTCCAATAAACCATCGGGAGGTGCAAGTGCTGAATGGCCGACTGGCCGCAATGAATCGCTTCCTGTCCAAGGCGAGCGACCGATCAATGCCATTTTTTGAAGTCATGAGGGCCAACAAGAAGTTTGAGTGGACCGCCAAGTGTGAAGAGGCGTTCCAGGAACTCAAGCAGCACCTTCGCACCCTCCCGCCGTTGGCGAAACCAGTTCCAGGCGAGCCGCTATATCTTTACTTGGCTGTGTCTGAATTTGCCATTAGCTCTGTGTTAGTGAAGGTTGTCGAGGGTAATCAAGTCCCCGTCTATTATGTAAGCAAGGCGTTTGCCAAGTCTGAAATGAATTATCCCACTATTGAGAAGTATCTCTTTGCGTTGATTATTACTGCTCGGAAGCTGAGGCCTTATTTCCATGCACACGAGATTACTGTGTTGACGAACCAGCCTTTGAAGCATTTTTTGAACCGACCTGATGCGTCGGGGAGATTAGTGAAATGGGCAGTCGAGCTTAGTGAGTTCCGCATACACTTTGCTCCGAGAACGACTATTAAGGGCCAGGCATTGGCGGAATTCATAGCAGAGTCTACAGCCCCCGATCTAGAAGAAGTGGGCCCTGTAGAGGGGGCAACCATGGAGGTCCCGATAGCAGAACGACCAGAGATGGCAGAGCAATCAGAACAGCCAAACGAGGAAAATACTTGGGAGATGTACACGGATGGCTCCTCGAGTTCAGACGGATCAGGAGCAGGGTTTGTATTGATACCACCAGGCGGAGGTGAACCGCTTCGATATGCTTTGGCTTTAACATTTAGGGCCACGAACAACGAAGCGGAGTACGAGGCTCTCATCACGGGCCTGAAAATTGCCAAAGGTACGGGAGTTGTTCACTTGAGAGTGAAGTGTGACGCGGCCCTGATCGTGAACCAGGTCCAAGGGCGATACGAGGCGAAGAGCCCGATGATGAGGAAGTACCTTCGAGAGGTGAAAGTCTGGAAGGAGAGCTTCAAAAGCTTCGATATCGAGGCAATCCCGAGGGAGGAAAACGTGCAGGCAGATGCCCTGAGCAAATTTGCCTTGGGGGCACCCCTAGAGGAAAATCGGAAGGTGCACTTCTTGGAGAAGGTGATCTTGTCGACCACCGACCCGACGCAGGTGTGTGCTATTGAAGCAAGATCGGAGGGGGAGCCCACTTGGATGACCCCGATAGTCGCGTACCTGACTACGGGGGCAGTCCCCGATAATGAAGTAGTAGCCGACAGGATACGTCGGATCGCGGCTAATTACGTGATGCTGGAAAATCAGCTATACAAGAAGGGCTGGTTCTCGACTCCGTACTTGAAGTGTGTGGCTGAGCCCGACACAAGTCGAATCCTGAAGGAGGTGAATGAAGGAGTTGCGGCTTGTCATGAAGGGGCCCGATCCATTATGAGGAAAGTGCTGAACTTGGGCTATTATTGGCCTACGATGAGCAAGGAGGCGACGGCGTTGGTCCGATCCTGTGATACGTGCCAGAGGTACGCCCCGAGTATCGTGGCTCCGGCTGCTAATCTGACGTCCATCAAGAGTGCTTGGCCCTTCGCGCAGTGAGGCATCGACTTGGTGGGACCTCTCCCGCAAGCACAAGGTCAGTGTAAATATTTGTTTGTGGCTATCGATTATTTTTCGAAATGGATAGAAGCAAAGGCGTTGGCCAAGACGATGGGAACCAGATCGTCAAGTTTCTCCAAACTCATATTGTATCCAGATACAGGATTCCTAAGGTGGTGATCAGTGACAATGGTCCTCCGTTTAACGGGTCTCATATGAGGGAATATCTGGAGGAGTTGGACATCGAGCATCGGACAGCTTCTGTACGCCATGCTCAGACTAATGGCCAGGTGGAATCAGCCAACAAAATCGTGATGGATGGCCAGAAGAAGAGGGTCTATGCCTTGAAGGGCAAATGGCTGAACGAGCTGGAAAACGTGCTTTGGGCTGTTAGAACAACACCCAAACGATCAACTGGGGAGACTCCGTTTGGCCTTGTTTATGGCACGGAGGCTGTTGCTCCCGTGGAGTTAGCTGTGGCGTCCCATCGGATGAGATATTACGAGCCTTTGACGAATGATGAGATGAGACGTCTGGATTTGGACTTGCTCAAAGAGAAGAGGCGGGAAGCCGATGAAGTCCAGGCTCGAATGCGTTTGGCGACGGCCAGGTATTATAATCGGCGAGTTAAGTCCCGACAATTCTTCGTCGGGGAGCTGGTTTGGTGTCGCAACGAGTTTACCCTTTTGGATCGAATCAACAAGATGTCACCAAAATGGGAAGGACCTTACAAGGTCGTGGGGATGCCAGCTCCGAATGCGTACAAGTTGGAAGACCTCGATGGCAGAGTATTGAAGCATTCTTTTAGTGGCGAACACTTAAAGAAACACCATGCTTGATGAAAAGTCGCCTTAAGTGGTGCCCGCTGAAAAGTTGCCTTAAGTGGTGACCGCTGAAAAGTCGCCTTAAGTGGTGCCCGATGAAAAAGTCGCCTTAAGTGGTGCCCGATGTAAAATCGCCTTAAGTGGTGTAAGTTATTTATCATTTGATTCGATGTAAGCAAATTTTGTGCCATCAATGAATAAAGAGGTTGCTTCCAATCAGAATTATCCTTAGATTTATTCTAAGCGTTATTTAGTCACCTTGAGTGGTGCACAAGAAAAGTCGCCTTGAGTGGCGCACGAGAAAAGTCGCCTTGAGTGGTGCACGAGAAAAGTCTCCTTGAGTGGTGCACGAGAAAAGTCGCCCTGAGTGGTGCACGAGAAAAGTCGTCTTAAGTGATGCACGAGAAAAGTCGTCTTAAGTGACGCACGAGATTAAGTCGTCTTAAGTGTTGCATGATTCTTAAATTTGCTCTAAGTGTTGTTAAAGTCGTCTTAAGTGATACACGAGGTTAAGTCGTCTTAAGTGATGCACGAGGTTAAGTCGTCTTAAGTGATGCATGAATCTTGGATTTATTCTAAGTATTGGAAAGTCGCCTTAAGTGGTGCGTGATAGTAAGTCACCTCAAGTGGTGCAAGTTGGTAAACCGTCTTAAGTGATGTGTGAGAATATCTTAAGTGTCGAGGTTTCGCCTTAAGTAAGTATAGTGAAATCACTTTGAGAGGTGCAATGAAAAATCGGAGCTAAGAAAGTCTGATATTCATAAGGGCTCAAAGGCCCGAGGATTACAAAATGAGGAGAATACAAGGACTTTAAAGATAAGCAGTTAGGCTTGGTCCTTGTCGGCGGCATCAACGGGAGCGGGGTCCACAAGGTTTGTGGCAGAAGGCTCCACAGGTTCAGCCGCTGGAGAGTCGACTATCGGGGCATCAGCACTTGGAGGCTCTGCTGTGTCTTCAACAATCGCGGGAGTGCTCCCCCCCATCACTCTCCTCCGAGAGAGCAAAGTATTTCTTCGCGAAGGGAGCGAGAGAGGGAGACTTGTCGAAGTTGATGGCGTCGCCATACTCCAGGTGGAGTTCCTCAACTGCGTTGAAGAGGGTGTTCTCCACCTCCGCGCTGCAGAACTTTACAGCATCAGCCTGGAAGTCTTCGGACCTCCGATAATCCTCCCGGCCCTTGGTCTCGGCCGCGACCAGCTGTGCGGGAACCCCCGCAACTTGCTCCTCCATAGCCTTCTTCTCAAGGACCAGCTTGTCCTCAGCAACCTGCCGCTCCTGCCGCTCCCGCTTTAGGAGCCCCTCGAAGTCACAGACCCGCTTTTGGAGGTCCCGAGTCTTTCGGTCGAGGATGGCCTGCTCCTTGGCCAGTTTTCCCCGCGAAGACTCGGAGGCCGCGAGATCCTCCTTAAGCTTGGCTGTGACCGCCCGCTCTTGCTCCAGGGCCTCCTCGTAGGCGAGGAGGTACCCGATGGAAATGTTGATGTCCCCCATCTCCTGCGAAGGAAGGAAAAGAACTATTAGTGGATGAGCAAGTGGTCTTATTAATGAAGAAAAGAAGGGTGAAAGTCTTACCTCTATCCGCACATACACATCTCCTGTACATCACGGCGCATGTCCTCCCGATCTAAGGTGATCGGATACCTCATAGAAGGCAGGATTGAGCCCGCTACCAGGTGTAGGGCCAGCTCCGGATATGTGTCCCCTTGTCGGAGCTGGACACCTTGCAGCGTTTGGATCGGGGTCCAAGGAGCATCCTTCTGTGCGAGGTCGAAGGCCTTGTAAAAACTCCCGTCGAGGGGAAGAGGAGAAGGGCCGACTGGGGACGTGGAGGGGCGTGCCTCCGACCCACCCCGGGCTGGGGAAGGAGTGAAGTCGTGGACGGGCGACGGTTGTCGCTGCTGTCGTGAAGAAGGCGAGGGGGGCAGCCCCTTGGAGGTTGGTTTCAGCGGGGACTGCCCCGTCCTCCGACGATGGCGAAGGGAGCCACCCTCATCAGTCTCCTCGGAGGAGTCCAAGCTCTCCACCCGACGGAATTGTTCGCCGGTCGGGGTCCCACCACTGGAGAAAAGTGGTGCCCCTGCAGAAGGAGGCGCCCCTGCTGAAGGTTGTGCGCCTGCTGAAGCTCCAGCACCCGATGGAGTCCCCGAGTGACCTGCACCTAGAGGACGAGAGGAGGCTTTAGAAACGTAATCAGGAAGTTCATTAGAGCCCTTACACCAAACAATGCGTCGGGAGACATATTGGTCCTTCCCGCGGTAGTTGTAGTAGCCCGCCTTCAGGACACGAGGAGTTTCCCCTCGGAGGACACGTTTGACATCGGCAATGCGGGCCTCCATAGTCGAAGGAATCAACTCCTTGGGAACCAGCTTGCTGTACGATTTAATAGCGAGGCGGAGCTTTTTACCTTCTTCAGCGGTCTGGACATTGAAGAGCTTGTCCACCTCTACGCGGCTCCGCTTTGGCCGCTCCGCGGAAGGAGATCCCGAGGGAGCAGCTGCCTTCTTGGCTGACTTCCTCTTCCCCGTGGGGCGGACAACTTCGGTCTCCCCCCCGCTTAAGGATCAGATTGGTCAACACGGATACCTTCTTAGCTGCAAACAGTAAAAAACAAAGGTTAGAGATTTACCCAGGGAACCATATTGGAGGGACCGTCGAAGAGCTGCCCCCCCGGAGACTATGTCGAGGAGTCGGATCCCGGTATTCACCAGGTCCCGCTCCACGAGAGAATTGGCGTCGAGGGGAGTGTAGGACTCCCCCCACCGGTAGAGCTGGATGAGTTGAAGAGTCTGGAAGTCTTCATCGGTGTAGGTGTGGAAAGCGGGAGGAGAGTCCTCTTCCACCTCCCATCGGGGCCACGAGATCGAGGAGTTTTGGATGAAGAAGTAGCTCCTCTTCCACCCACTGTTAACGGACCCCGTGTCGACCAGAAGTCCCCGACCCTTGACCACCTTCCAGGTGTCATTGGTCCAGTTGCACAACCCAAGTTGCGTCTTGTTCCACTTCGGCATCCGGGGGTAGAAGGCACAGACCCCCGCCTCGTTGCACTTCATCCCGTAGAAGGTCCTGAAGAGCTTGAGGCTGTACACCCACTTCTGTCAGAAGCAGAGGACCTGGAAGGCGTTCCACAAACGTATGGCGTGGGGAGAGAAGGTGGTCGGATGCGTTTTGTAGTGCTGGCACATCTCGACCAGATTACCACAGAAGGGGAATCTAATCCCCGCTGATATTTGCCCCGTAGAGACAAACACCTCCCCTTTCTGGGGACGAGTAACCTCAAGGTTACCCGAGGGGCGGGGCCAGGGATACGGGAAACGAGATTCCCAAGTAGAGGTGATGCATCCCTCCCGGAGAGCTGCATCGTACGCAGTGCTGGAAATCTCGTTCAGAGCATAGTCGAAGTTGAAGGGCTTTCTTCCCTCGGAACTAGATCCACTGTCTGAAATCAGCCATGGCAAGGAAAGGCACATTGGGTTTTCCGGGAAATTGCAAACAAACTAGGCAGAGATAAAGGAAAAAATATACAAGCAACGAAGAAGAAACCCTTACCAGACATGATGGTTGGAGGCTGGAAGGATGAACTTGACGTTGCCGGAAAAGTTGCTTGGAAGAACAGGAGGCCGGAGGAGCACTGAGGTCTTCGGAATCGTAGAGCTTGAATTCTCAGAGAGGTTGCAGAGAGCTTTTGAAATTTCGGAGACGGTAAAAGTGAAACTGTGCCCACGGTTAGGGTTTTATAGGCGAAGAGGACAGTCGAAGGGACGCTTTGATCTGAATCGTCGAAGTTGAAGCGTTCTGATCTGGACCGTTGAGATAAAACGTGCAGAATGGCAACGGGTGCAATGATGAAACGGCCTGAAAAGCACTTTTCAGAAAAGCATGCACGAAAAATCAGGCACGGGTACTGAAGACGTCGCTTCGTTATCTGCTGCATTTAATGGCTGGGGAACCGAAGAGTCCACTCGGATTTGGCAGTTATCCACAAGGTATTGAGGAAACGTGAACAAGAAGACTTGTACTAAGTGACTGTATCAAGGGAAAGGTCCCCGACTCCGATGTCGGAAGGTCGGGAGTGAAAAGACACGACGAACTATAAGTCCCTCATGTCTTGGTGGCAAATGATGGGCTCCGCTATGGCCGTTAGGCCCTTTAACGACGAAGAAAACGGTGAATAGGGCCACTAGGCCCTCAATGGAGGACAAGATGACCCAGGCGAAGGGTCCCGACAGAGGGAGTCCCGATGAGAAAGGTCCCGACAGAGTCGGTCCTGATAGGTGAGCTGAATGCTCCCGATGAGATGCCTTTAAGTAGGCCCCGATGATGAATCCCTGAGAATGATTGGCCCTGTCACGATGACGAGGGGCCCGGAGCGGTGATACAACGAGATAACTCTGGAGTCCCCGATGTTAGTCGGGACTTGCTATCAGAGGTTGAGGCCGAGATACGCGGGGCGTGGACGAGATACGCGAAGCGTGATTAAGATACGCGGAGCGTGGCCGAGATACGCGGGGCGTGGCCGAGATAAGCGAGATCATGGCCTAGATAGGCGGGATCGTGCCCGAGATATGCGGAATACGGGCTAACCACCCCAACGGTTCACCAGGTAAATGAGGTACCTCTCCGCCTATAAAAGGGCAGAGGTTACCTCAGATCACATTACGTTTTGAGATACGCTACTTGAGATTACTGCTTGTCAGTCCATACGAGATACTCATTTAAGCATCGGAGAGGGATTCTGGGTCACCGCCCGGTCTATCCCCTCTTGCAGGATTGCGTGGAGGAAAGGAGCTAGGATCGCCGTCAAAGATCGTACCGGAGTTCCACCGTGATCCAACACCATCGATGGGAATTTCTACTGGTGATCGCACAGTGGAAGTGGTCTTTGGCTACAAAACTGGTCTGCCTTGCCGTCGCAGTGGCAGATTTGGGCATGCCCTCCATTGCTGTCGACTTGCTGATGAAACCGTGGTGAGAGACCTGAATCTCCTCTTATCCTCTGTACCTAACACTGCTGGTTTAGTCCCACTTGCAGATGACACCAGAGATCTTTACACGCAAGGGAACCGTGGATCTGGGGTTTTAAGCAGCTGGATCCCTTTCAATCAAGACCCCTCCCTAATCACACCTCTGCAAGGCCATCAAAGAGGAAATCGTGCTCCTTCTCAACAGGTTAGAGCTCCCTTCCAACCACCCTCAACCGCCACGCTGAACCTCCAGCTCAAAACCCTAACCCTAATACCACTGGACCACACTTTGATACTGCTGGACCCTCCACCCACCCAACCCATCAGCCAATCCCTCACCAACCCAGCCATGCAGCAGCCACCCACCCAGCCATGCAGCAGCAAACCCTATCTGCCTCATCCAGTTCGGATTTACCTAATGGTCTTACCAGCTCACCCACTCCCTCTACCGAGACTGGACTTTTCCATGATCTACCATACTCACCCATGTCCCCCTCTCTCCCCTCAAACCCTAATCTCTACCACCCTCAGACCAGTTTGCCCTACCCACAAGGTTTCAATACCACAGTTCCAGCTGATTGGAGTACGGATCTCACTTCCACTATTCTCCCTACCATTCAACCACCATGTCCTATCACCCATCCCTCCCTCCACTACCCCTCACTCGCACCTGTGATCTTCATGCCGCAATCCTATCCTTATGTCCACCCGAATGCCCTGTACCACCCTTGGACTTTTGCATGCCCCAGCACTACCACCACCTTCCACCTCCATACCACCATTTAGATCCCTCCATCAACTCTAACCCTGCATCCTTGTACACTACCACTCAACCCATTCAGCCAATCCAGATCACAACTAATGCCTCTACTCCTATACTCCCTTTCTCCCAATCAACAATAATGGTTCCACCTCCCATCACTAACCCACGAAATGTCTCCCACACCACTGGAATGGACCCCGCCCCTACCCCTCCAACACACCATCGCTTCACCAGCCAACCACCAACCCCCCCATCATCACTGACCTCCGTTCTTACCGTCCATAATTATGCATCTGATAGAGAACCATTAGGTGATGACATTCTCGCGGAGCAACTTCTCTTGATGGAACACTTTCACCTCCTGGACAATGTGGGAACCCAGCAAACCCCCAATCAGCCTAGCCCTCTGATGGATATATGTCCAATTCAGGTTCGTATTTATATTTCGGGCCTCGTAAACACGTTAAAATTGCATCTCGGTTTGAAAAACGTCTCCCAAAGGGTCAAAACGGTCCGGAAACGCATTTACGCGCGTCCGGACCGGACCTCCGGATTGCGCAAAGCAATCCGGAGGTCCGGATTGCATTGCAACCCAGACGTCCGGGTTGCTTGCATTGCGGGTATCGTGCGATTACCGTTTCCGCGATTACCGTTACGTGTAGAGAAGTCAAGTTCACGCATTACCAATATGGATGACGGTTACCGCTTGCTTTTGAACCGTCATCAAACCGCTTTAAAACCGGGTCCGGTCCCAAGGAAGCCTATAAATAGGAGGCCTTGGCCACCCATTTTCACACATCCTCTCATTTGCCCAACTTTGGTATTTTGAGCTCTGACTTCTCTCTAGAAATATTCTCTCTCTAGAAATTACTCTTTTAGCCCTATAGTGACTTTAGCTTCGGAGAGGGCTCCGCTAGCACCATCCCCCCTCTCCGTGCTAGCATTGGTCCTTTGTGCAGGAATCATCGCCCAGACATCCGGATTTGTGTACAGACCACCGCCTCTTGAGACACAACCACGCTGAGACACAGACCTTTACGAGAGTCAACCGAACACTCGCCAGTGGCCCAAACCTCTTCCAAACGAAGGGTTACAACCCGAAAACCCACACAACCATACGCGTCCTCACGACCCAGTTCATCCAGGACGCAACATTGGCGCCGTCTACGTGATTCGAACAAGAAGCTATCATACCGCAGAAATCATGACGAGTGATCACAACCCTCCCAAAGAGGTTAAAAACCCAAGGAAAAGGCCCGGGCGTCCCAAGAAATCCCCGGCAAACAAAAGAACAGGAGGCCAAGCGCCAGCTGGGAGCCAGTCGGGACCCTCCCACATTCCAAGAGCTACTTCCGTAGCTTCATCCATACCGACTGACAATGTGCCCAACGCACAGCACAGAGAGCCAAAGGACAAACATCACGCACCTCCACCTGGTTTCGAGCCAGAGATGCACGGAGATGAATCCCAGGCGGAAATGCCGCAAGGCGAACAAAGAACGGGGGCAAACCCGATGCCCACCATTACTCCAGCGATGATGGCTGCGCTGGAAGAGTTACTCGCATTCCGTGAGTCTCTAAATAACCAAGGATATGCGGCTCAGCCACCTCCGTCCAACCAAGAGTACGCCGCGCCAGCAAGAGAGATGTCGCAAGATACTACTCGCTACGGCAATCCTTTCCAGGGCAGAAACCAACACGCAAGATATGAAGCTGCACGGTCATACACTCCTTCCCAAGGAGCCCATTATTGGAGGAATGAAAGGCAGCCCCCATTCTACCACCCACAGCAGCCAACGAGGGATGATCCCTTCCAGGCCACAAGCAGAGATCAATCTGACATCTACCACAACAATGGTCGGCAAAATCCTTCAACAGGTTACGCTGAACCGGTAAAAGGGTTTACCGCCGAGATGTCAGAAGAAATGGTGGAGAAGAAGATGAAGGAAGCAAAGATGAAGGGTATGCACGCTCATGAAGAAAGGGCGCCACATCCGTTCGCAGACCACCTGGTGAACAGTCGTGTCCCAGAAGCACTGTATCGAACTGGAGGAGACCTCTACCGTGGAAAAGGAGATCCAGTGGAACACGTGCAAAAGAACGAGGCCTCTATGCTAGGCAGAACAAAGAACCCACACCACTTCGCAATGACGTTTTCACAAACTCTTGCCGGGACTGCAGCACACTGGTTCTTCTCGCTGCCATGCGGAAGCATCACTTCATGGGCGGACCTGAAGGCTAAATTCATCCAACGATACATGGGCGAGCGCACATTGCTAAAGGGTTCAAATGCTCTGGACGACGTCCAACAACAAAACGAAGAATCTCTCGCCAACTACTGCGTCCGCTTCAACCAGAATATCTCTGATATTCAGGGGAACTTGAGTGAATGAGAGATTGTTTGAGCGTTCATTCGAAACCTCGGACGAAGAGGCTATGCCCTAGCAGAAAAGATGGCGAAGCGCCCAGCCGAAACCATGGAGGAATTAGCCGCAAGAGTAAAAGAATACGTGGACCTCGAAAGGTTCAGAAGCCAGAAATAGGCAAAAATCTCCGCGGCAAAGGCAAAAGAAAATCCAAAGCAGAACCAACCAAAACCACACTCAACTGGTCAACAAGGAAGAAATTGGAAACCTCAGTCGAAAAGACCTTTTCTAGGAGATTTTTAGAAGCCAAAAGAAGTAAATCTTGCCCACTGCATTCCTTTGAATGCCCCGCTGTCCGTAATATTGAGAGAGATGAAGGACGCGAATATGTGGAAAGAGCCTAACAATTTCAGAAAAGGCCCGCTGGGTAGAGACAAGGACAAGTGGTGTGAAAACCACGAGGTCTTCGGCCACGAGACCGACAGCTGTGTCAGTCTACGCTTCCGCATTAACAACTTCGTTCTCAAGGGCGAATTAAAGCAATTTGTCGATCAAGGCGACAACCCCCGAAAAAGGCTCAAGCAGAGTCATCAAAAAGAGGAAACAAGGGAAAAGAGAAGGTCAATGACAACCCTCCGCCAGCTAAGCGAGGTGTAATCAACGTCATACACGGAGGACCTGCCGCCGGAGGACAAGTGTCTAATGCTCGGGACATTTATGCATCCCAAGCAGCAACATTGCCGAAATACGGAAAGCGCAAGCAACCGGAGCAAGAAGACGCAGTCATCCAATTTTCTAGGGAAGACTTAAAGCATATCGTTTACCCTCACGATGACGCTTTAGTCATAACCATGGACATTGACGGATACGATGTGAAAAGAATCCTCGTCGATGGTGGAAGCTCCGCTGACATTCTACATGTCAAAGTCCTAGAGCAACTGGGAAGATCTGTCAAAGACTTGACCCCAGGAACCTTCTTGCTACTCAGCTTCGCCGGAGCAGCTACACAACCCCTGGGTACAATCACGCTTCCGGTCATCCTTGGCCAAGGGTGGAGAGCATTGCATTTCAACGTCACTTTCGTCGTTGTAGAATCATTTGGGGCTTATAACGGAATCTTGTGACGAACAACGATTAACCCTTACGTAATCGTGCCCTACACTGTCCACCAAAAGATGAAGTTCCCTACGGACCATGGGATTGGGGAAGTGCTAGGCGACCAGATAACCGCAAGACGTTGTTACGTCAATGCCTTGAGAGCAAAGCACCAATTCCATGGGGCAATGATAAATTCTTTCAAGAGGCAGAAAGTTGTTGATGAAAGAAAGAAGCAAATGGTGGAACAAGCTGTTACAGTTTAGAAGCCACAAGAAAACATCCAGTATTCACCATGGCACCAGATTTGGCTCGTCAAGCAGGGAGAAGGCGAGCCAATCATGGAATACTTCACCAGATTCGCTTCTAACGCCTCCTCGGCGAAAGCAACAAGAGAAGAAGTGATAAGCGTGTTCTATGCAAACATGAACGCCAGATCTTTCCTTCTCTTCGGACGAACTCATGGATGGCGAACAACAAAAACCATGACAGATCTAAAGGATAAGCTTGAGACAGCAGTCTTATGCGAACAAGAACTGAGTTGGGGTACACCCCTCAGTTGGGACAAAGGAGTTCGAGCAAAAACGAACAAACAGGAAGACGCAAGCATCGATATCGACAACATCTTCACACCGCTAAACACGGTTGCTGAAGACATTTACGTCAACCTACTAGAAAACAAGCTCCCAAGTCCACTTGTTCCGAAGACAGCTTTCTTAGGCAACAACATTAGGGAATGGTGCAAGTAACACAAAACTTGGGGGCACAACACAAACATGTGTCTACCATTAAGGTGGGAGATTGAAGAATGCATCGCGCTAGGTACATTAAGGCGATTTGTTGCAACCGACTCCGCGACGTCGTCATCAAACCAGCCATAATGAAACAGGAGAAACAACTATCTTTCAGATTACTTTGCGCATTCCAAGTGTTTCTAGTATAATCGCATTTACATGTTTTAAGAAGGAATGATCAGTTGACGCCTTCTCGAAAAAACAATGTAAATACGCGCAAGTATCTAATAAAGTCAATCTACATTTGTAGGTACACATCTATGTCTTGCACGCTATTTTTGGATTAAACTCGAAGCAACTAAACTACACGCTTATTATCTACATCAATAATCCAAGATATTATGCCATGTGCAAGCAAAATCTATTACGCGTTATGACAACGTTTATCATCAACAACAATTTACTCATATTGATGACCACATCAAAAGATATCATCATAGAATCAAAAACTTGGAGTTAAGCCCAAGACATTTTCTAAGACAGCATGCTGCAAATACACATAATGGATGATATTTGCATATCTACACCAACAAGGAGTTTATTTCTCCATTCATAAATTGGCATCTATCTCAAGAAGGTGCCGGCAACACAAAGCCATTGCGCTACGTTCACAGCCAACTTATATGACGCAAGGACAACTTGCGGATTATCTACAAAAAAGGAACTTATAGCAATTCTCTACTCAAGGTGACGACTATTCAAGAGCCGTCATCTACAAGCAATATCTTGGATTAACACCAAGACCTACTATCAAAGGTGGCATGTTGAGGTGTCCTCTTTGAAAAGACAAACCCCATGTTTACTTCTAGAAAATGACATGCTGTGACATCTCTTATTAGAGGCAAATCCTCAAGTTCATAGCCATTCCCTGGATTCAGAACAGGATGAGCAAATACAATAACGGGACTGATCACCCCATAAGTGGCAGAAGTTCTCTTGATAGACAACGACACCACGCCACAACAAGTTCGAATTCCTGTTTAGGGTTCACTCTTCATGGCGAATGTCCTCTGGTTGGACGACAATCCCATATTACGAATTCCTGGTAAGGGTTCACTCTTCATGGCGAATGTCCTCTTGATAGATGACAATCCCATACTTCGAATTCCTGGTAAGGGTTCACTCTTCATGGCGAATGTCCTCTTGATAGATGACAATCCCATACTTCGAATTCCTGGTAAGGGTTCACTCTTCATGGCGAATGTCCTTTGGTTAGATGACAATCCCATATTACGAATTCCTGGTAAGGGTTCACTCTTCATGGCGAATGTCCTCTTGTTAGATGACAATCCCATACTTCGAATTCATGGTAAGGGTTCACTCTTCATGGCGAATGTCCTCTGGTTAGATGACAATCCCATATTACGAATTCCTGGTAAGGGTTCACTCTTCATGGCGAATGTCCTCTTGTTAGATGACAATCCCATATTACGAATTCCTGGTTAGGGTTCACTCTATACGGCAAAAGTCCTCTTGCTAGATGACAATTCCGTACTACAGATTTTCAAAACCGTGTTGCATGGTTCCTGGACGCAGAAAACATGCATCACAATTCATATTCTCAAAAAGTGTTACATGGTCCCTGGACGCAGGAATCATGTATCACAAATATTTTACCAAATATTTTGTCAAATATTTTATCAAATATTTTATGTATCAAACACCTTTCCAAATATTTTATCAAACAAGCTTTTTAGGGTTCACAAAACACTCTTTCAAAACCCAAAAATGTTTTTACGTATGCTTCCCCAACGCGGGTTGATACACGCTGGGAGGTGCGCACCTTGTTTAAAACTCATAAAATTTACAAGTAGAGTCTTGTACAACGTCGCCTTAGAGTGGAACTAAGAGACGGTATAAACTAGTATCTTGCTCAAGCCAAGATAACACATTTCAAACATACTACTTGTTAAGTCGCTATACGCGAATCACTTGACAGGTTTCGACAGATATAGCGACAAGCTATGCAGGAAGACATACAACATGCATAACGCATCATGCAAACAATCTTGAATCAAAAGTGGCTATCAGTCACGATTGCGGGGACTACGTTTACATTACTAGTCATCCACGTTCAGTAAACACAGTAGGCGATAACGGTATGAAATATTACTAACAAGTTATCATACAAACTGCTATGTATAAAGCAGGTTTAAACGACGTAGTTCAAAGCGAACAAGTCACAAGCAACAATCAAAGAACAACTCCAACAAGTTTCTAAACATAAAAGCCGGGGGGCAAGCGGACTCATAAACGAGTTTAACATATCGAAAAGATGGCACAAATCAAAGGATTCCATCATCCCTGACAGGGCTGGGCGGAACAGGCAGAAGTTGCACATTAGTGCCGCCACCGTCTTCTCCAAACAAAAATGCAAACTGAGATGTTGCAGTATCTAAGCGACGAAGCTCGGCAACTTGCCCAACAGCAAACTCCGCATACGGCCCTAACTTGTCAAAAGGAAAGCCAGGAGCAAGAATGCTCACTCTACGAATAAAGTCCTCAGCGAACTCGCTGAGCATAGGAGCGGCCTTCGCCGTAGCAGCATCAGTAACCGCGCTGTCAAATCCAGGAGTAGAAGGGAACTTGCTAAGTCTCTCTTCAATGCCAGCCTTCATTTCTTCCTCGCGCACTATCCGACAGGCAACCTTGTGCTTGCCCGCGTTATCAGAAATTGCCTTCTCAATGGCAGCGTTCTCAGATTCAAGCTGAACAAGGCTGGCATGATCAGAATCATAACGAGCATCAAAATCCGTCTTCTTCAACGAAAGATGGCGCACTTCGTCCTTAGCTTCCTCAAGCTCCTTGGACAAAGTGGCAGCTTTGTCAGCAATGGCACGCCTCTCCTGGACAAGCTCCAACATGAAGGAGGCCATGTGCACCATATCAGAAACAACCTGAAAACAAGGAGACAATAAGCATACATGTTCGGGAACAATGAACATAGCAAAGTGAAAAAAGATACTTACTGGAGTGAATCCAGATAGCGATCTCTCAACAAAAGTTCGTGCCTCCTCGTCACTCGAGGGCCGAACAACTCGATCACCAGGAGGAATAGATCGATGAAGAACGCGCACGCCAACTTCGGGCATGCTCAGCTGGGAGTTCTTGGGAAAAGTAAGATCTCCTGCCACATATGGCATCCACTTACCATCTGAAATGTCACCTTCCAAAGGACGAAGCAAATCCGCACGTCCAAGTGGCAGGATCACTACATGCAAACCAAACAAAGTTATGCAAAAACCAAAAACAAAGCGCACAAAAGCACACAATCAAGTGTTCAGCTTATACCAAAAGGAAGAGAACGTTCCACCTCGGACCGCTCCTTCGAGCAGGGGGCAGACAACGCATATTCGAAACCGTCAACTTCCTTCCCTTTATGACAGGAAGGAGTAGGAACGGTCACAGTAGTCTTCGGACGCTTCGAACTGCTCGAAGAACGCGCCCCAGTGGTGGACCGTTTGGAAGAGTAAGGAACGGCAACAACGCGATCAGTAACAAGCGTCGTGCGACCTGCAAGTAACATGCAAAGTTACAACCCAACCAAGAAAATACATAAGGAAGATTGTTCTTTTAAAACCATCTACCTTTTCCACGTCCAGAAGCCATCGATGCTCCAGAAGCAAGAGGGGGAACAATCCTTCCGCTAGAAGCAATCTTGCGAGCGGCCGCCGTCTGCAAAGACGAGCTTTTTCCGTCAAACCAACCTACAGTGCAACACGGTAAAAAGTTATAAAAATGATTAACATACCGAAGCTGCAGAAGGGAGCACATGAATCCCAGCATCAATCAATTCCTGATCGGATGCACGCAACGAGCAAATAAAGCCGCGCGATTGTTGACAGTGATATATCTGTTTTATCACTTCCCTATCCGACAAGGAGAGTTCCCGAAAAGCAGGCGCGAGATCAAATTTCCGAACATACTCGACATCCCAAGTCGTACCCGCGTCATGAGCAAAAAAGTAATGGTGCCTCCAATGGTCGGCAGACCGATCCGCGGTAGAAACTAATCGGTAACTAGAATCCCACTTGGCTTCCCCAAGACCAAGTTCCTCAAAACCATCGTTCTGCAAGTTCGGCCAACGAACTTTCACACTGCACAATCCCGCTGAGTCCGGACTCTTAAGCTGGTAGAAGCAGCGAAAGAGGGTGCGGGAATAATGCCAGGACTGCTTGTGAAGCAGCACTCTGAAACAAGTCCATACGCGAATCCCGTTGGGCGCAAGATCTAAAGGGGAAATCCCATAACCGCTACAGAGCTCAACCAAGTCAGAGCAGTAGGGAAACCGCAAACCCTCTCTAACGTGAGATGTATACACAACGGATAAATCTACAGGCGGAGGAGTAGCATCTCCTAAACTACTCTCACGGATTGCGTCAAAGGGATAAACGGCCTCGGTACAAGGGTCAAGTCCGGAAGCACTCGCATATAGGGTAAACAAGGTTCTATCCAAGCGGTTAGTGTAGTACCTAACCAACACCTCGGTCTCTCCAACAGGAGACGCCTCAACAAAAGGATCAGCAGCTACACCCTCGTCGGTGCCTAAAACACTATCTACTGGTAAAACCAGGTCTACCTCCAAGTCATCCTCTATATCAGGATTAAAAGGAGTCTGCGATAGGGGAGTGGTGGACTTACTCATTGCAACAACACGATCAAAAGGAAGGGAACTCCGCAAGAGGTTACTACGACCCCACAATCTGCAAGAACCAAGCAGAAGTCAACGCGCGTATCAAAAGTCAACGCGTATAGCAAAAGTCAACGCGCGTGTCAAAAGTCAACGCGCGTATCAAAAGTCAACGCACGAAGCCAAAGTCAACGCGCGTAGCAAAAGTCAACGCACGTAGCCAAAGTCCACGCGCATAGCAAAGTGGGTACGTACGATAAAAGGGACTAACGTCTTAAGAGGCTATCATGCAAACGGTGGGACTAACGCGACGAACCGCAAGGATCAAACGCGGCGACACTTAGGAAAAATATTTCTCTAAGGCGTCAAAACAACAAACGATTACTCCTAAAGTCGTTTGACAATCCCCGTCAACCAAAAAACCCGCTAAGGGAAAAAACTACGCATACCGACCAAAAAGCCTCTACACAAAGACACGGGGGCACTATGTCCAAACGGGGAATACTACCTCAACTATCCACGAAAGTGAAAAATCTTCTAAGTCATGGACTAGCAGCGATAATAACGGCAACCAATCAGCAATTATTCGACATACAAGCACCAATAAGCAGTTCCATACGACAACAACGACAAATAGCTCAAACGAACAACAATACGGCGACGTTCGAAATCAAGTCGAAGCTGTCCTGTAAAATCGAGTTTCCAGATTACCTCAAAACGTGACGAAAAGTATCACAATGGATTTCCCTCGTCGAGACGATTTCAGAAAGGTAAGGACCGCGACGAACGGAGCACGGGAAGGCGGCGCGTGGGTTACACGCGCCGACAAGGCGAGTCTCACGCGGCGGCACGTGAGGGCGCGTCCGGCGTCTCCTGGTGATTCCGAAGGCGGGGCTGGAATCCTCGTGACAATCTGAGTCGATTAGTGGTGTCAATTTCTGAAAACAAGTCAAGGATCAAACACGAAACTTTCGGGATATGCCTAAGCTTTACGACGGTGAAGAAACTATGAACACACAAACAATTTCGGGAAATGATGAAGGAATTACCTGCAAAGAAGAAGGAATAATGAATTCCCAAGGTGCTGGAAGGATGGTTAGGGATTTGTGTAATTACATATCCCAAAAGATGCCTTGTTGATAAGGATTAAAGGAGTAACTCGTCTACACTCATGCCTAAACACTTATGGTATACTCCACCCTCTCTTCTAAATATCTACTCCTACGTACGTGATTATTTTGATATTGCACGTATCAAACCCGTCATTCTACGCGTATGTTTCCATATCGCATGATTCATGATTTGATAATCGCTAAGTCGTTTTAGAAGTGTACGGATTATATTTCTTGCATCGCGTAATTACGATCTTGCCATGACCGTTACTTGTGCATGCATGTTGATAAAAGCATGTTCGCATGATGTATTAATAATTGCTTATATCCCTAACGATAACCATACTTGCACGCTACGTATGCGCATTCCCTATTGCACTAACCGTGATGACAGGAAACAAAGTCATTCGGTCGGAAAATCAAAGGACGGACGAAATCAAGATGTCTACGTCCAACCAACGACCAAAACCGAAAGGTTAGCGTCAAACTCAAATTGGACACGTATCCTAACTTAAAAATAGAGTCAAGAAAGGTTCTAAACCGTTACTTGACTCGGGGGCAAGTGATGGATATATGTCCAATTCGGGTTCGTATTTATATTTCGGGCCTCGTAAACACGTTAAAATTACATCTCGGTTTGAAAAACGTCTCCCAAAGGGTCAAAACGGTCCGGAAACGCATTTACGCGCGTCTGGACCGGACCTCCGGATTGCTCGGCAATTCGGACCTCGCCGAATGCCCAAATTCGACGAGGTCCGGGTTGCATTGCGGGTATCGTGCGATTACCGTTTCCGCGATTACCGTTACGTGTAGAGAAGTCAAGTTCACGCATTACCAGTAAGGATGACGGTTACCGCTTGCTTTTGAACCGTCATCAAACCGCTTTAAAACCGGGTCCGGTCCCAAGGAAGCCTATAAATAGGAGGCCTTGGCCACCCATTTTCACACATCCTCTCATTTGCCCAACTTTGGTATTTTGAGCTCTGACTTCTCTCTAGAAATATTCTCTCTCTAGAAATTACTCTTTTAGCCCTATAGTGACTTAAGCTTCGGAGAGGGCTCCGCTAGCACCACCCCCCCCCCCCCTCTCCGTGCTAGCATTGGTCCTTTGTGCAGGAATCGTCGCCCAGACATCCGGATTTGTGCACAGACCACCGCCTCCTGAGACACAACCACGCTGAGACACAGACCTTTACGGGAGTCAACCGAACACTCGCCAGTGGCCCAAACCTCTTCCAGACAAAGGGTTACAACTCGAAAACCCGCACAACCATACGAACATACGCGTCCTCACGACCCAGTTCATCCAGGACGCAACACCCTCCCCCACAAATGGTTAACTCCTTTGATGATCTCTACGTTAGTAGACGATCAGCCAGATTTCGACGACGCCACAGGCAAGGGAAGGAACCCATGGACACCAGCAGGAATGCAGCTCTGAAAAGATTGGGAAAGAGAGACCGCGACTGGCATACACCTTGCACCACCCTTCAAATCTACGAGCCACAGGATCAGGAACTTCATCGCCGCCGTCGACCAAGAGTCCACTTCATTGACTCTTCTACTGACTCAAGTGACCCACCAGAGGTACGCCACTCAAGCACACTATGCCACCTTACTTTTTTTGAACAAATTAGTATTGTGTCTAGTATTGCTTTGCCCGCGGAAATACCATTAGGGTATTTTCCGCACTTCCAATGTAGATCCTGGCCTGGAATTGTCAAGGAACTGGGAATTCCTTGACAATTCAACATCTGCGACGCTTGTTCGCACATTGGCTGCCCCAAATTGTTTTCCTCTCTGAAGTAAAAAGTAACCCTTCTAGGATTTAGGTAATCTTAAGAAACTTAGGGTTCCCGGATACCGTCTTTGTCCCGCCTTATGGTACTCGAGGAGGTCTTGTATTAGCTTGGAGACATGTTTATAACCTCTCCATCATTTCCCTCAATCAACACTACATCAGAACCTTAGTGCACACGGAACCTTCCTCTTTGCCTTGGGAGGCAAACTTTATCTATGCCCCCTCTAAATTTAGACGTCGCTTCAATTTCTGGACATCTGTAGCCCAATCTGCTTCTTGCGCACGCCTAATCATCGGGGACTTTAACGATGTTTGGTATCCTCATGAGAAAATGGGTGGTAATCCTGTCTCTCCTTCTTGGATCATCCAAGCTCACCTATGGTCACACTCTTCCAACTTGCTAGATTAGGTTACCAAGGACCACCTTTTACTTGGTCCAATCGTCGATCTACACCTCACCTGATCCTTGAACGTATTGACAGAGCCTTCAGCACACTAGATTGGCTGTTAAGACATCCTGAAACTCAGATCTTCCACCTCGAGCGGTTTGGCTCAGACCACTCACCTATTATTCTTGACACCACTCCCCATCGCCCAATCTGGGTATCCAACCAATTCAAATTTGAAAACATCTGGATGACACACCCTCATTTCCTATCCACAGAACGCTCTTCATGGTCTCTGCCCGTGCTTGGTTCCCCTCAGTTTAGTCTCTGTAGGAAGTTACACAGATTACAACATTGCCTAAAACAGTGGAATCTGACCACTTTTGGTAATCTGTCCAACCAAATCAAAGCTTGCAGAACAAATCTTCTCCACTTTCAATCCCTTCACACTGATCCAAGGGAGGAAAAGATTCTTACTGATGAATTAGAAATTCTTTACAACCATGAGCAACTGTACTAGCAGCAACGTTCTCGTGAACAATGGCTTACCCAAGGAGATAGAAACACAAACTACTTCCACGCTAGAACTTTGGCTTGTAGGAAAACTAACCGCATTGACTGGCTCCAGGACATGGATGGTACTTGGCTTACCACCCCCTCCTAAATCAATACACATATAGTCAGTTTCTTCACATATCTCTTTTTAGCTCCCATCCTACGGTTGACCTTTCTTTACTCAATGATCTCCCTATTTGCTCTGAAACACATCTTATGCATCAGTTAGACAACGGTGTTTCCCTCCCTGAAATTCAAGCAGCAATTACCTGCATGGGAAGTGATAAAGCCCCGGGGCCTGATGGATATTCCCCGAGTTTCTTTAAGGCAACTTGGGACATTATCTCCCCAACCACCACTGCTGCCATTCAATCCTTCTTCACAACTGGTCACATGCTCAAGGAAATCAATCAAACAAACCTTGTCCTCATCCCAAAGGTTCCTCATCCCACCTCCATCACCCACTGGCGCCCCATTAGTCTTTGCACCACAACGTACAAAATCATAGCCAAAATTCTTTCCAATAGGCTGTCCACTGTTCTTCCTTTTATCATATCTCCCTACCAGAGTGCTTTCGTTAAAACTCGCCTCATCACTGACAATACTCTTCTAGCCCAAGAGCTCCTCCATGTTCTCAAGCAAAGAAGAAAAGGCAAGATTGGCCTCATGGCACTCAAACTAGACATGAGTAAATCATTTGATCGCCTTGAATGGCCATTCATCAATGCAGTGCTTCTCAGACTAGGCTTCCCTCACAAATTCATTAATTGGACCATGCAATGCATTTCTACCACCTCAATGGCTGTCCTTGTTAATGGTACACCAACTGAAACTTTCTCTCCTTCACGTGGAATTCGTCAGGGGGATCCCCTTTCTCCTTTCCTCTTCATCATCTGTGCATAGATCTTATCCGTCCACCTCCACATTTCCCAAACTACTGGATCTCTAAGAGGAATCAAACCTGGTAGAAATTGTCCTCAGATCAATCATCTACTTTTTGCAGATGACAGCTTTCTATTCTTAGAGGCTTCTATGGAGTCTATCACTTCCTTGCAAACCCTCCTCACCATTTATGAAATTCAATCCGGAAAGAAAGTTAACTACTCAAAATCCAGCATTAAGTTCAGTAAGAATGTTCCCCCTTCCTCCAGCAGCAAATAAGGACTACTTTGAACGTGCTTGAAATGCAAGATTCAGACCTCTACCTGGGACTCCCAATCAAATGGATCACACAAAAAAAAGCTCACTGCTCAATACTCTTGGGACGTATTAGCATCAGGATACAAGGCTGGATGTCTGCCCTTTTATCCCCGGCGCGTAAGGAAATCCTCATAAAATCAACAGCCTCAGCTATTCCGATCTATACAATGTCTTGCCTTTTGCTGCCCAACTACTTTCATGACAAGCTTACATCTATTCTTCGTAACTTCTGGTGGCAATCCTCACCTGATAGGCATTCTTTCCCCTGGATTGCCTGGTCTAAGATAACTAAATCTAAATCTTCTGGGGGCATTGGCTTCAAGGACTCCCATATCCAAAATCAAGCACTGATCATGAAACTAATCAGGTGCTTACTCACTTCCAACCAATCGATGTGGGCCAAAACCATGAGATCAAAGTATCTCCATCAAGCTTCTTTCCATACTTGCAGACCATCCCAGTCCCACTCTTCTGTTTGGAGGTCTCTCATCAAACTCAGAGACAAGTTCACTCAAGGAACATGCTGGAAAATTGGCAATGGTCTCTCAGTCGATTTTTGGACTGACCCTTGGGTCCCAAACTTCTCTTCACTCCTCCATTGGGGCTTGGGACAGGGCCCTAGGCCCCCCAACTCGTGTATCCTCCTTCATTAACACCCTATCAAACACTTGGAATGCTGATCTCCTCTCTACAACACTGCCCCCTGTGATAGTAAATCAAATTCTCTCAAGCAATCTCCCCCTGTTCCCAGTGACTGATGGCTTCATGTGGACCAATAGTCAAGATGGTATTTACAGTGTCAAATCAGGGTATCACTTCATTTAGACTCAAACTTTGGCTCTACCTCAGCACCCCCTATGACTGCTAATCCCACATTCTGGTGACGTTTCTGGTCATACTAAATTCTCCCCAAAATTAAGATGTTCGTCTGGAAGGGGTGCATGGGAGGCTTAGCCCTTGGAGCTAACCTCCATCGACGTATTCCAAAAATCAACCCTCTTTGCCCTATTTGCCTTGAAGAACCTGAAACTTGGAACCATCTAATGTGGAACTGCCCCTTTGCTAAGAGAGTCTGGTTTGCTTCACCCTTTAACATCCATACTACTAAGCTACCTTTTAGCACTATCACCTCCCGGTTAGAACACTAGGATCACTTAACCAGGACCTTGTACTCACAGTCTGAGATCATCACTACTAAGTGTTTACTGATGTGGGCTTTATGGAATGAACGCAACAACGGAGTTTTTCGTGGAACTTCCTTTAGTGTTGAAAATGTGCTTTTATTGTTTAATAAATCTTGCTTGGATAACACTATGGCTTTTAATTTTGTTCCAGGGATCCAACCAGGGAGGACCGTCAGGTCAACCCAAAGGAGAGTAACCCCAACACCAAGCACATCAGGCTAGACCGTCATCACTGATGGTGCAGTCAGCCATGACCGGGACACAGTTACTGGTGTTGTTGTCCTTTTAAATGAACAAGGCTTATTACGGGGTCTCTCATCAAGGACTATTAGGGGATCCTCCCACTTTTGGCAGAAGTTGTAGCTGTGCGTACTGGCTTGTTACTTGCTCTTCAATCCCGCTCCATGAACATCTCCCTCCTCACTGACTCATCTCAACTGGAGGAAGCCATCAACACCCATTCACGCAAGAAGGCAACTATTTTTGGAGTCCTGGACGATATTTTCATGCTTTGTACTTTCTTCAGTTCTATTTCTGTTTGTAAGGTTGATCATGCTAAGTTCTGTTTAGCTCACCAGCTAGCTAGTTTTTGCAAAGAACACGATGTCTTAGGTCTTTGGTTTTGGCCTGCAATTCCGCCGGTTTTGCTAGAAGGGTTTCCGACGAGCTTGTTTTGTTAGGACTAGCTTGATCTTTCTATTGCTGTAAACTGTCCAATTTGGTTTTATGAATCTGATATCTTCCTACCAAAAAAAAAAAAAAAAACCTGGTATGCAGGTTCAACCTGTGTGTGTACATTAGGTCATGGTCAAGAACGGGGATGAGACCAATTATTATTACTAGATACCTGCCCCACGCAACGCGCGTGCGCACTATCGTTGCTTAAATGATATAAGGGCATGATCAACTCGACTCTAGGGTGATACAAACACATGATCAGGTTTACTCCGAGGATGATACAAGATCATGATTGTCCCGACTTTGAATATAATAAAAGAGTAGAACCATATTATAACTGAAATTATGTAACAAAATATTATATAAAATTATTAAACAAATCTAAAAATTTAAAATAAAATGGTCGAGGGACCGGGAGCAAACACACCCGTTAAAGGACTCCCGATCCCTCGAGCATTTTATTTTAAATTTTTTGATTTTTTTAATAATTTTATATAATATTTTGTTATATAATTTAAGTTAATTTATCTAATATGGTTCTACTCTTTTATAATAGGGTTAATAACCAAATTGCTACCTGAACTTTGGCCCTCTTACAAATCGCTACCTCAACTTTTAATTTTGAAAATTAGCTACCTCAACTTTGAAATTCAGATCAAATCGCTACCTCAGTCAATTTTTTTTGTCAATTTAGACAGAATTGAACCACATGTGTTTTTTTAAAATATTTTTCTTCCGAAAGTGCCCTTGTTTCTCTTCTTTGCCTCCTTGCATGAACATACTTCACCATATTCTCTCTGTTATCATCATTGCTTTATTATTTTATTCTATGTCGTATGTATATCTTCAATTCCAAAAGTTCAGACAAACTTCTACATTACTAATTAACAATTCCTCCATCAAAACAAGCTCCAGAATCTAAAAGGTGTTTTAGTGTTGTTTTGATGCAGTATGGTGTTGTTTCATTATTGTTTTTTTTTTTTTTTTTTTTTCCCGCTTTTGCTTATGAAATTTTTAGTTCGGTTTTAAATATACTACGTTTAGGTTATGTGTTATTTTTCTGTGTTATCTTGCTGCAGTAAATATGTTGTATCATTGCTGTTTTTTTTTTCACTTTTTTCTGCTGCAATTTTCACTATTACGACATTTACTTTTTGTTACTTTGTTGTTGAATCATAGCGAATATTTTTCGCTATTCTGTTGTTCAATTGCTTCCAACGAAAGGGGTCTGGGTATTTTTGGATCGAAGTCATAAAAAAGTAATACGTCCTTAAAATATAATACAAATTAAGTTAAATTCACTCCAGCTACTAACATTTTCAGCATTTGCACAAAAAGATAAAAGATAAGATAATAATAAGAGATAAAAGAGAATCTGAAACACTTGAAAGAGACAACTTTAAATCTGTATCTATGTCTGGTACACTTGGAACTAACATCAAAACAATTTGAATTCCGTTATATTTTCATTAGGATATATATGACATTTGCAAATTCAATATATAATTTTCAGGTGAACAGAGCAAGTAGAGCGGCGAAGTTAACCTTTTTTAAGGTGGAATTGTTAATTAGTAATATAGAAGTTTGTCTGAAATAGTGGAATTGAAGATATATATACGACATAGAAGAAAATAATAAAGCAAAGATGATAATGGAGAGAAGATGGTGAAATATGTTCACGCAAGGAGGCAAGGAATAAAGACAAGGACATTTTTGGAAGAAAAATATTTGAAAAAAACACATGTGGTTCAATTCTGTCTAAATTGACAAAAAATTGACTGAGGTAGCGATTTGATCTGAATTTCAAAGTTAAGGTAGCTAATTTTCAAAATCAAAAGTTGAGGTAGCGATTTGTAAACGGGCCAAAGTTCAGTTAGCAATTTGGTTATTAACCCTTTATAATATATTCAAAGTCGGGACAATCATGATCTTGTATCATCCTCGGAGCAAACCTGATCATGTGTTTGTATCAACCTAGAGTCGAGTTGATCATGCCCTTATATCATCCAAGCAACGACAGTGCGCATGCGCGTAGCGCGGGCAAGTCTCTAGTATAAGTATTAGGGAAATCCACTTAAGTGGATTAAAATATGTCAATTTAACTTTTCTTACGATTGTAATCATACTCATGTAGCACAGGCAGGTATGTTGGCATATTACACAGCCCAATCATACGCTATATATTAGAAATCGAATCAGATTACAAAAGAGGCAAATGGTCGGGAAATGATCTCAACCAAGTACCAGAAGTCTGAGTAGTAAGAGCAAATCTAGCTAGAAGATGTCCTGATCTAACCCCTGATCTAGGAAATTTAACAATAACTAACATAGGAAACCAAGAACAAAGTGTTTTTAAGTCACTAAGAACACTAAGCAGTTCAGCTTCATGTGCAGAGGATCCCTTAATTGCCTTGAAAAGGAGAGTTGAATATGTCTTGAGTAAGATAGATTCATTCCTGAATGGAAAGGCCAGTAAGAGAGCAGCTCTACATGCGATGCTTTCAGCCAAAAGCGGGGAAGATCCATACAAAACATTCATATAAACAGAAAAAAATGATCAAAAGAGTTGTAGAGTAAGGCAGCTCCTGAGACTACTCCTGCAACAGCTTCATATACACCATCATTGATCAAAGTCCATGTATGAGGCTATTGTGCTTGTCCCCATCTCTCTATTTTCTGTCAATGAAGTTGTCTCCCTGGTGTGGAAGATCTTGTTCGAGTTACAAAAGCATAAATGTTATCGTTACAAAGTTTATTAAGAGAATCCATAACAGTTTCAATACAGGGCAATTTCGCTTGGAACACTAGTTGATTCCTCACTAGCCATATATGATGGGTTCCGATGTAATCGTCAACCCCGTTAACAGCCAATGGACGGCGAGTAGGTCCAATGGGCCTCGTGAAAGCCTAGAAGGCCCAGAGGCCCAGTACGAATGGTCCCGATTTCAGCGGTCCCGATAAAGGAGCTGAATGCTCCCGACAAGAAGCCTCTGAGTAGGCCCCGATATGCCTTAGTAAAGGCCCCGATGATAAAAGTCCCGCAGAGGCTGGACCCGTCTCGTGAGACAAAGGGTCCTGGGTGGTGATCTAGAATGAGATAACTCTGGAGTCCCCGACAGGAGTCGAGACTTGTGATCAGAGGATAAAGACCGAGAAACCCGCCTACTAGATAGAGTAGTGGGAGACGGTTAAAGATATAGATAAGTCCCCCGAGATACGCAGGGCGTGCCCGAGATACGCGGAAGTATGGGTAAGATACGCGGAGCGTGGGGCGAGATATACGGAATCCTGACCGAGATATACGGAATCGTGGCGAGATACACGGAATCATGGGCAAAACGGCCAACCACGGCCACAAGTAACTGAGTAACTTCCCCTCCTATATAAAGGAGGAAGTTACCTCAGAAAATAATCATCTAATACGAACTTAGACTATTGCTTACCACCCCATTGATCGTATACTCATTTAAGCATCGGAGAGGGATTCTGGGTCACCACCCAGGCTATCCCCTTTTGCAGGATTACGCGGAGCCCAGGAGTCCAAGCTTTCCGTCAAGGACGTAACGGAGCTTCGCCCGTGATCCAACATTGGCGCCGTCTGTGGGAAGCTTACGAAAAGTCAAGATAGCTTCTACCAGATCAATGGCCGGTGGTGGCAAGAAGAAGCAAGTTCAGGCTGGCAGTTCCCGTCCCGCAGAAACTATGAATTCCCAGTTGCCAGAACGTGTTCCTGAACAAGGTGAGAACCCCGCTCTTTCCCAGACAGGGGGGCAGGGTGACGGTTATGAGGTCTCAGTCCGAGACACGGAGATGAACAGGCAGGATATCCCGCGTAGGGATGAAGATGAGGCTCCCCCAAACCCGGTGGGCCACGGAGGAGAAAGAGTCCCGCGAAGGGAAGAAGGGTCGTCTTCGAACTCGGAATTGGCCAAGGCAGTAGCAGATGCTATGCCCATGTTCTTGGCTGCCATGGAGGCCTTGCTGGACAAGAGAGAAGCCGCCAGGAGGGCGGAGGGGTTG
The DNA here is from genome assembly GCA_036873135.1 of Clarkia xantiana subsp. parviflora. NCBI lineage: Eukaryota > Viridiplantae > Streptophyta > Magnoliopsida > Myrtales > Onagraceae > Clarkia > Clarkia xantiana. The sequence continues at coordinate 5,595,730 of JAPTYO010000017.1, read as the reverse complement.
CCTCCGCGGGAAGAATTACCTCCACCCCCCCGAGGGTGGTCCCAGAAGAACAAGAGGTTCAGGAGGTTCCGCCCAGGAGTAAGGGTAAAGAACCGGCGCACCTGGAGAAATTCGTGGTCGACGGCCCAGGACCGGTGCAAAACAGGACCATTCCCCTGAATGGCCCCATCACCCCCGATCAGGTGGTGAAGATCGTCAACATCTGCATGGGTGACCAGAAGCAGATGACATCGGAGTTGAGGGGTCGATCCAGCCATCCTTTCATTCCGCGGCTGTTGGATACGGTCGCCCCGCCAGGGCTAGGCATCCCGACCATCAAGGAGTACGATGGTGAAGGAGACCCGGTTCGCCATGTTCAGAGACATGTCCAGGCTTGCATGGGAAGGACCTCGAACGACGTCCTCGTGTGTTCGCTGTTCCCGATTACTTTGGGAGAAAGGGCCATGACTTGGTTTTTCAGCCTCCCACCAGGATGCATTACGTGCTGGGCGGACATGCACGATCGGTTTATCAAACAGTATCAAGGTCGGAGGCGCCTTCTGAAGAGTGTAAGGTCCCTGACCCAGGTGGTGCAGAGGCCCGACGAATCGTTGGCATATTACTACCAACGATTCACTGCCAGTGCCGCAGAGATCGATGAAGATATATCGGAGGGAGAGACCATCCGTACTTTCTTGCGGAACTTGAGCGCTCCGTACGGTTCCGACCTGATGCACAGTGTAGCCGCGAAAGCTGTGTGGAGTATGGAGGCCCTGCAAGCGAGGGTGAAACAGCAAATCGACGTCCAGGAGTCGAAGATTGCTACCGGAGAGCTCGATCCCCCGAAGTCGGGAAGAGGAAAACCATCGTCCAAGCTGTCGGATGAGCGCAAAGGGAGCGACAAATCGGAGGGGAGTAGAAACCGTGGTCGCCCCGAGAAAAGAGAAGATAAGCGTCCCCCGAGGAAGGACAATCGAGAAGGTCGGGCTGTTCCCATCAATAGCTCGATGACTTCTGTGTTAGCTGTGATGGACCGACAGGGTCTCGCCCGATACCCTCCGAGAAAAGAAGGCGAATTCCTAGGAGGCCGCCCTGACCGTTACTGTCGCTACCATCGAGCCAATGGTCACGACACCGAAAACTGTCGGGAGCTGAAGAAGGAAATTGAGAAGCTGATCCAGAAGGGAAAGCTAAAAGAGTTTGTCGGAAGGGGACAATGCCGATCTCGTTCCAGAAGTCGGTCACGATCCCGTTCCAAGTCCCGTGACCGATCCCCGAAGAAGAAGAAGGTTGAGCCAGAAGCCTCAGGTTCAGGTGCCCGCAAGGAGAGGCGGGGAACTATCAACGTCATCCATGGAGGAATGGCGGCGGGAGGCGATACCTCTGCTTCTCGGGAGAACTACGCTTCCCGCATATATGCCGCGGTGGTGCTAGGCAAAAGGTCCCGTTCGTGGACCTTGAAGGAAGAAATGGTGATTTCCTTCTCGGCGGAGGATCTAGTAGGCGTGGAGAGCCCTCACGACGACGCCTTGGTCGTGACCCTGGACGTGGACGGATTCGAGATGAAGCGGATCCTGATAGACGGAGGGAGTTCCTCCGACATCCTTTTAATGGACGCTCTGGAGGCCATGGGAAAGACGAAAAAGGACCTGACACAGGTGGACTTCCCGATGGTGGGATTCTCTGGTTCCACTTCTTACCCGTTGGGAATGATTACCTTACCAGTGGAGTTTGGTAGTGGCTGGAAGATGGAGAACCGAAACGTAGATTTCGTCGTAGTGGAGTCTGCGGGGGCATACAACGCTATTATCGGGAGGACCACTATCAACCCTCTCATGGCAGTCGCCTCGACGGTCCACCAGAAGATGAAGTTCCCGACTGACAACGGAGTTGGAGAGGTCAAGGGTGACCAAGTGGCGTCGCGAAAATGCTATGTTAATGCTACCCGAAGGAGAAGGAGGGAAGCCATGACTGTCCTTCAGACTGATGCCGATCCTCGAGAGGAGTATGGGCGTCCCGCCCCCATGGAGGACCTGAAGGAGGTTGAGATTGATGGACCTCAGAGGAAGGTAAAAATCGGGTCTGCTTTGTCGGAGGAAAAAGCCCGAGAACTGATCGAGCTCCTGAAGGAGTTTAAGGAGCTGTTTGCCTGGTCCCCGAGTGATATGCCAGGAATCAGCCCCGACGTGATTGTGCACGAGCTAAAGATAGATCCCGCGATCAAGCCTATCGCGCAGAGAAGGCGTGCGATGGGTGCAGACAAGAGGATAGCGATCCAGCAAGAGGTGGGCAGACTGCTTGACGCTGGATTCATCAAGGAGCTCCGATTCCAGACTTGGGTTGCTAATCCAGTCTTGGTGCGAAAGAGTAACGGGAAGTGGCGGATGTGTGTCGATTTCCGCGACTTGAACAAGGCCTGCCCGAAGGATTGCTACCCGCTTCCGAAGATTGACCAGCTGGTGGATGCCACATCGGGACATGAACTGCTGAGCTTCATAGATGCCTATTCCGGATACAACCAGATCAAGATGGCGAAGGAGGATGCCCCCCATACGGCTTTCTATGCCGACAGTGACGTCTACCATTACGACGTGATGCCTTTCGGATTGATTAATGCCGGAGCAACTTACCAGCCGATGGTGAACAAGTTGTTTGGAGACATGTTGGGGAAAACCATGGAGGCGTATGTGGATGACATGCTGGTGAAGTCCCGACAGGCAGGAGACCATGTCCAGAACTTGGCGGCGGCGTTTGAGCGGATGAAGTTCCATCAGGTTCGGCTGAAACCCGACAAATGCGCTTTCGGGGTGAACTCGGGGAAGTTCCTAGGGTTCATGGTGAGCTAGAGAGGAATCGAGGTGAACCCTGAGAAGCTGCGAGCGATCGAAGAGATGCAGTCCCCGAGGACTCATCGGGAGGTTCAGGTGCTGAATGGCCGGTTGGCCGCGATGAATCGGTTCCTATCCAAGGCAAGTGACCGAGCAATGCCATTTTTTGATGTGCTGAGGGCCCACAAGAAGTTCGAATGGACCGACAAGTGCGAGGAGGCGTTCCAGGCACTCAAGCAGCACCTCCGTACCCTTCCGCCGTTGGCGAAACCAGTCCCAGGCGAGCCGCTTTATCTCTATTTGGCTGTTTCTGATGTGGCTGTTAGTTCTGTTTTGATCAAAATTGTCAAGGGCAACCAAGTGCCTATCTATTATGTAAGCAAGGCGTTTGCCAAGTCTGGAATAAATTATCCCACTATTGAGAAGTATCTCTTTGCGTTGGTTATTGCCGCTCAAAAACTACGACCTTACTTCCATGCCCATGAAGTCACGGTATTGACTAATCAGCCCCTGAAGCACTTTTTGAACCGACCGGAGGCGTCGGGGAGACTGGTGAAATGGGCCATCGAGCTGACGGAGTTCCGTATTCATTTTGCTCCAAGAACTGCTATTGAGGACCAGGCATTGGCAGATTTTATAGCTGAGTCTACGGCACCCGATCTGGAAGTAACGGGTCCCGCAGAGGGGGCAACCATGGAAGAGGCCCCGATAGCAGAACAGACCTCGATAACAGAACAGCCAAATGAAGAGAACACCTGGGAGATGTACACTGATGGTTCATCGAGTGTAGAAGGCTCGGGGGCAGGATTTGTATTGATACCGCCCGGTGGAGGCGAGCCCCTACGATATGCCTTGGCGTTGACGTTAAAAGCCACCAACAATGAAGCAGAATACGAGGCTCTCATCACGGGTCTCAAGATTGCTAAGGGTACGGGGGTCGATCATTTAAAAGTGAAGTGCGACGCCAGCTTGGTTGTAAATCAAGTCCAGGGGAATTACGAAGCCAGGAGCCCGACAATGAAGAAGTATTTGCACGAGGTGCAGACTTTGAAGGGAAGCTTCAAAAGCTTCGATATCGAGGCGATCCCGAGGGAAGAAAACGCGGAAGCAGATGCCTTAAGCAAGTTTGCTCTGGGAGTGGCCCCCGAGGAGAATCGGAAGGTGCATTTCCTAGAGAAGGTGATTATCTCGAACATAGATCCAGCGGAGATCTGCACTATTGAGACAGGATCGGAGGAAGAAGAGAAGCCCACTTGGATGACCCCGATGGTCACATACCTGACTACGGGGGCACTCCCCGATAATAAGGTGGCAGCTGTCAGGTTGCGTCGGATTGCGGACAACTACGCGATGGTGGATAACCAATTGTACAAAAAAGGGTATGTAAAGCCTTTTCTAAAATGCGTGGCGGAACCTGACACGAATCAGATCCTGAGGGAGCTACACGAGGGAGTCGCGGCTTGTCATGAGGGGGTCCGATCTCTTGTGAGGAAGGCGCTGAACTTGGGCTACTATTGGCCTTCGATGAACAAGGAGGCGACAGCAATGGTCCGATCCTGTGATGCATGCCAGAGGTACACTCCAAACATCGTGGCTCCCGCCTCGGACTTAATGCCCATCAGGAGTGCATGGCCCTTCGCACAATGGGGGATTGACTTGGTGGGACCTCTTCCCCAAGCGAAAGGTCAGTGCAAGTATTTGCTCGTGGCCATCGATTACTTCTCAAAATGGATAGAGGCTAAGGCATTGGCCAGGACGACGGGGCAGCAGATCCTCAAGTTCCTTCAAACTCAGATCATATCCCGGTATGGGGTCCCTCGAGTGTTGATCAGCACAACGGCCCTCCGTTCAATGGGACTCAGTTGAAGGAGTACCTGGAGGAGTTGAACATCGAACATCGGACCGCTTCAGTCTGCCACGCTCAAACCAATGGCCAGGTGGAATCAGCCAACAAGATCGTGATGGATGGCTTGAAGAAGAGAGTCTATGCCTTGCAGAGCCATTGGCTGGATGAGCTCGAAAACGTGCTGTCAATCGACAGGAGAAACTCCGTTTGGCCTGGTCTATGGCACGGAGGCAGTCGCTCCCGTGGAAATAGCGGTGGCGTCCCATCGCGCGAAATATTACGAGCCTCTGACAAACGAGGAAATGAGGCGTCTAGACTTAGACTTGCTCGAGGAGAAAAGATGGAAGGCTGATGAAGTTCAGGCACGAATGCGTCTGGCAACAGCCCGATATTACAATCGGCGTGTCAGGTCCCGACAATTCTTCGTGGGAAAACTTGTCTGGCGGAGGAACGAGTTCGTTCATCAAGATCGGATCAACAAGCTATCGCCAAAATGGGAGGGACCTTACAAGATCGTAGGGATGCCAGCACCCAATGCATACAAGCTAGAGGACCTTGATGGCAAGACGTTGAAGCATTCCTTCAGTGGCGAACACTTGAAGAAGTATCATGTTTGATATTAAGACGCCGTGAAGGGCGCAAATTGTCTATCAATAAGATCTGATGTAAGCCTATTTTGAGTTATTTATGAATAAAAGAAGTTGCTTCCGATCAAATTGCTTTTAGATTTATTCTAACTGTTAGTAAGACGTCCTGAAGGACGCGACAAAAGCCTTCCAAGGTACGACAAAAGCCTTACGGGGTATGCGTAAGTCGTCTATATGATGCGGCCAAAAGCCTTAACAGGTACGGACAAAAGCCCTATGGGGTATGCGTAAGTCGTCTTTATGATGCAACCAAAAGCCTAGGTACGAAAAGGCCCCAATGGGTCCGCGTAAGTCGTCTATATGATGCGGCCAAAAGCCTTAACGGGTACGAAAAAGCCTTAACAGGTCCGCGTAAGTCGTCTATATGATGCGGCCAAAAGCCTTAACGGGTACGAAAAAGCCTTAACAGGTCCGCGTAAGTCGTCTATATGATGCGGCCAAAAGCCTTAACGGGTACGAAAAAGCCTTAACAGGTCCGCGTAAGTCGTCTGTATGATGCGGCCAAAAGCCTTAAAAGGTACGAAAAAGCCTTAACGGGTCCGTGAAAGTTGTCTGACAAAGACGCGATAAAAGCCCTTAAAGGGTACGATTAAAGTCGTCTGATTTGGCGCGATAAAAGCCATAAGGGGTGTGAAAAATGACCTTGGGACGAGAAACCTTAAGTGGTAAAGTCCCGATTGGACGAGAAACCTTAAGTGGTAAAGTCCCGATTGGACGAGAAACCTTAAGTGGTAATGTCCCGATTGGACGAGAAACCTTAAGTGGTGAAGTCCCGATTGGACGAGAAACCTTAAGTGGTGAAGTCCTGATTGGACGAGAAACCTTAAGTGGTGAAGTCCCGATTGGACGAGAAACCGTAAGTGGTGAAGTCCCGATTGGATGAGAAACCTTAAGTGGTGAAATCACGATTGGATGAGAAGCCTTAAGTGGCGAAATCCCGATAAGACGAGAAACCTTAAGTGGTAAAGTCTAGAGTAAAGCGTCGGGAGGACGTATGAAGTCATCTTAAACGGTGCATCGAAACGTTCTAAGTAACGAGTCTAAAGTCGCTTTAAATAGTGCAAATAACTATCGGAATCAAAATAGTTGGAAGACGAAAGCCTCCGACGGCGGTATCGGGAGGTATAGAGACAAAAGCCTCGGATAGCGAGGTCAGAAGATCTGGAACTGGAAGACACGACAAACTAATAGTCCCCCATGTCTTGGGGGCAAATGATGGGTTCCGATGTAATCGTCAACCCCGTTAACAGCCAATGGACGGCGAGTAGGTCCAATGGGCCTCGTGAAAGCCTGGAAGGCCCAGAGGCCCAGTACGAAGGGTCCCGATTTCAGCGGTCCCGATAAAGGAGCTGAATGCTCCCGACAAGAAGCCTCTGAGTAGGCCCCGATATGCCTTAGTAAAGGCCCCGATGATAAAAGCCCCGCAGAGGCTGGACCCGTCTCGTGAGACAAAGGGTCCTGGGTGGTGATCTAGAATGAGATAACTCTGGAGTCCCCGACAGGAGTCGAGACTTGTGATCAGAGGATAAAGACCGAGAAACCCGCCTACTAGATAGAGTAGTGGGAGACGGTTAAAGATATAGATAAGTCCCCCGAGATACGCAGGGCGTGCTCGAGATACGCGGAAGTATGGGTAAGATACGCGGAGCGTGGGGCGAGATATACGGAATCCTGACCGAGATATACGGAATCGTGGCGAGATACACGGAATCATGGGCAAAACGGCCAACCACGGCCACATGTAACTGAGTAACTTCCCCTCCTATATAAAGGAGGAAGTTACCTCAGAAAATAATCATCTAATACGAACTTAGACTATTGCTTACCACCCCATTGATCGTATACTCATTTAAGCATCGGAGAGGGATTCTGGGTCACCACCCAGGCTATCCCCTTTTGCAGGATTACGCGGAGCCCAGGAGTCCAAGCTTTCCGTCAAGGACGTAACGGAGCTTCGCCCGTGATCCAACAATGTAGACCACAGAATTAAGCACTCTAATGGAAGAGTCTTCATCATTGGTTCATTTGAAGTATCAACTGCTAACCATTCCTGGACTGTTGCAATAGGCAAACATTCACTTCTGACTGCAAAACTAGAGGCAAAACATATATGACGAGAAAATCACATTTCCACATGAGATGATTCCATGTTTGTGGAAAACTTCCACAGAAAGGACAAGTTGGGTTGAAGGTGGGAATACGTCGTTGGTGATTAGCTCCCAGAGCTAAACCTCCAGAACACCCCTTCCAGATGAACATTTTAATCTTGGGGATAAGCTCTGATGACCAAAACTTGTTCCAGAAATTACAATTAGCAATCATAGGGGGTGCCGAGGTTGAACCATATTTTGAACTTTGCTTCAAAGAAGAGAGCAAATAGTAGCCTGACTTAACTGTGAAAAGACCCGAAGGGTTTGGATGCCAGAAGAGAGTATCATCCGTGGGGAAGATTGGGAAGTTAATCTTAACAATGAAGTCCACCACAATATGGTGAAGTGTTGTTTGCAGAAGAGGGATATTCCAGGTAGATGTTTGATTATCAATAAACTCACGGACCTTTGTTTGAAGCAGAGGAAAATCAAGGTTTGCCCACTCAGTTAGGGATGGGAAATTGGGGACCCAAGGGTCCGTCCAGAAACAGATCTGATGGCCATCTCCCACAAACCATCTTATACCCAGTAGAAATAGGGGTCTTAAGTTAACAAGAGTTCTCCAAACTGAGCTATGATACTGTCTTTCCTTGCAAGTAATGAAAGAATCCTGTGAGAGATATTTGAGTCTAAGACAGTGAGCCCAAAGAGAATCTGTAGAAGTTAAAAGGCGCCAGATTTGCTTTAGCAATAACGCATCATTCTGATGTTTTAAATTTTTGAAACCTAATCCACCTAAGGAATTGCTCTTTTCAAGTTTATGCCACGCGATCCAAGGGATACCTCTTTTGTCAGGATTAGATTGCCACCAAATCCTCCTTAATACTGTTTCCAGTCTATTGTGGAAGTGAATGGGGAGTTTGATGCAAGACATGGTGTAGGTGGGAATAGAGAATGCCGTGGATTTGATCAAGATCTCTTTACCAGAGGCATTTAGAAGACGCCTCATCCAACCCTCTATTCTTTTTGAGATACACCCCAATAATGAATTTCCTATTTGCAGCTTTTGTTTGATCCAGTTAACTGGAAGCCCCAGATAGAGGTCTGAGTCCTGCATTTTATTAACTCTCATAGAGTGAAGTATAGAATCCTATGTTATAGTGGGAGTGTTGAGGCTGAACAAGATACTAGACTTGAGAAAGTTTACCTGTTGGCCAGATTGCTGTTCATAAAGAAGAATAAGGTTTTGCAGTGAGTTGACATTTGGATAGCTTGCCTCTAGAAAGAAAAAGCTATCATCAGCAAAGAGAAGATGAGTGATAGGAGGACAGGTAGTGCCAGGTTTGATTCCGCTAATGAGACCAGTTGCTTGGTGGTTTGTGAGGTTCCTAGATAAGACTTCAGCACAGACTATAAAGAGAAAGGGGGATAGAGGATCCCCTTGTCTCAAACCTCTTGATGGAGTAATGGAAGGAGAAGGTGTTCCATTTATAAGGATAAACAAAGTGGAGGAGGTGACACATTCTATGATCCAAGCAACAAATAATGTGGGGAAGCCTAGCCTAAGCATTGTTGCTTCCAGAAAGGACCACTCAGTGCGATCAAAAGCTTTGATCATATCTAATTTGAGAGCCATGAGCCCTTTTTTCCCCTCCTTCTTTTCCTAATAACATGAAGAATTTCTTGAGCTAGAAGAGTATTGTTTGAGATGAGTCTACCTTTAACAAAGGCACTCTGAAATAGGGAGATAATTTCAGGGAGCACTTCTTTCAATCTGTTTGAAAGAACCTTTGATATGATTTTGTAGGCTAAAGTGCAAAGACTTATTGGCCTCCATTGCTGTAAGGATTGGGGCTGTGAAGTTTTGGGTATCAAGACCACAAAAATTTTGTTAAGGTCTTTTAACAGATAGCCCGTCTGGAAGAATGAATGAATAGCAGCAAGAGTATCTGAAGAGAGGACGTCCCATTGTTTTTGAAAGAAACATGGAGGAAAACCATATGGCCCAGGGGACTTGTCAGGATTTAAATATTTTAGGGCTTGAAGGATTTCAGAGTTCAATATAGGATCCCCCAAATACTCAAGATTGGTAACAGGTGGTTGGCTGACTTGGAGCAAGGAATAGACAGGAGGGTGATGAATAGCAGTGTAAAGGAGAGTGAAGTAATCTGTTATGTGGTTTGAGATGTCCTGAGGTTGAGTAAGTCATTCACCATTCAGATTAAGAGTCCAGCAAAGCTTATTGGTATGACGCCTAACTAAGGTTTTAGCATGAAAGAACTTCGTATTTCTATCTCCTAGAACCAGCCATTGTTCCCTAGATTTTTGTCGCCAAAGAGTTTCTTCTTGCTGGTAAAGATCATGCAGTTGAGCTTCCATGAACGATTCTTCTGTGATAGGGAAGGATTCTCTTGACAATGTTGGAGGGTTAAAAGAGTTTCTGAGATTCTTGTTTGAATGTTCCCAAAAACTAGCTTATTCCACTCCTTATGATCCCAACCAAGGCGTGTTAACTTGAGGTGAAGAGTGGACTGTGGAGACCAGGAATAGGGTTTGTTCCAAGAGTTGGAAAGAGTGTTCTGAAAGTCCGGATGAGAAAGCCACATATTTTCAAATCTAAAAGGATGTATGGGCTTGGAAGAATATTGAGGCAAGGTATTCAGAATGAGAGGACAGTGATCAGAGCCAAGCCTAGCCAGGTTATAAAGGATGGCATTAGGGAAAATGTGGAGCCATCCTGAGGTTACAAAAGCTTTGTCCAATCTTTCCAAGATAAGATTTGGTGGTGATCTTCGATTAGACCAAGTAAAGGACGGTCCCTGAGCACCAATGTCTAAAAGGTTTAATGAATCTGACCAAGCATGAACCTGAATCAGACAATCTGCTGAAAAGGGGTTATCACCATATTTCTCAATTTGAGACCATACATCATTGAAGTCTCCAAGGAGGAGCCAGGGAGAGTTTGGGGAGATGTTAAGAGAATGCAACTCAGACCAGAAAGCTTGTCTCCTAAGGTATTTACTGGGGGCATATATCATGCCTGCAATCCAGGGCACAGAAGAGGGAGTTTCCTTAATTTGAACATGAATGAAATTCCTATGAATAAGCAAGTTATCAATTTGGAAAACATGTTTCCAAGCCAAGATAAGTCCTCCTCTAGTTTTTTCAGGTGGGTAAGCTAGGAAATCTGTGTAACCTAGGTTAGCTAAGGTTTTTTCCAGCTTATTCATGTTGCTCTTAATTTCAGATAAGAAAATCAGTTGAGGCCTCCAAGTAGCAATGAGGCGTCTCAAATGATGTATTGTCAAGGCTCTGCCAATGCCTTGACAAGGCTAAGGTTATCATAATGGGAGCAGAGAGTGTCCCAAGGAAACCTCTGCAGTTGGGTCAATCTTGGTAATGGTAGAATAAAACAAGGAGTAAAATTCAGCATGCAAGAACAAAACATCAAAGCTACCTCATCAAACCTTGATATGTGCCAGCATGAGAGACTCTAGATCTTGAGTTAGAGGAAGCTGCTTGGGAAGGACCTTCCTCTTGTGTCATTCTTGGTCGCAGTCTCCTTAAAAAAGCTTGCTCATTTTCTTCCTCCTGCTTTTGTCAAGTTCCAAGAATTGTAAGTGGGGGAGCACTTGACTGAAATGGCCTGCGGGTCCACAACCTCCTTGAAGAGCGACTCGACTCCAGGATAGTCATTGGTTCCTTCCCCGGTCTATGATGTACGGGTTCAGAGTCCTGAGGGGCAGTTAAAGGAGTGCTTTTTCCTTGAAAGGTGGCTTGAACCAGTGGTGTAAAGGCATGAAAGCTCAAAGGAGGAGCAGTGGCAGGTTGACATGAGATGGGAGTATTCTCTTGAAGAAGGAATTGTTCCATTAACACTAACTTTTCAGCCAAAGTTGTATCGTACATGAAAACATCCACTGTTTTATTGCTCATCTCCTGAGATTGATTATTAATAGGAGTTAAGGGCAGTGGCGTCAATCTTGAACTAGGGGGACCTCTTCTCGCTGGGAATAAGGGATAGCTTGTGGGGCAAGGAATTGTGGGCTGAGCTTGTGATTGACCCTGAGAGAGGTTAACACTTGGTTGTGGTAATGATGGTGAGGCACTGGTTACTAGAGCTGGCAGATGGAATCCTGGTGGAAAGGTCTGGTACATAGATTGGCTCTGGGAATTGGTGTAAGACTGAAATTTATCCGAGGAAGACTTAGGAATTGGTGAGGGTGTGTGAACAGGTGGAATCCAAGCTAGGGGCCACGGACAATAGAAGGCCGTTGGGGGGAAGCCATGAAAGTACATTGCATGTGGGTTTACCATTGCATGTATAAGCTTGAATCATTCTTCATTGATGATTAGGGATTACAAACTAAGGAGTGCACTATATATACTAAGTGGACTAGGCTCACCAACTAGGACTATGCTAGGTTTACTAGTGGCCGGGTGTATACAACCATTTATATGTGTAGACACTTATACTATGTATGCAACTATGTATGCAACTAAGAGTGAGTGTATACTACACTCGATTTTCTCCCATCCTTTTCTTCTTCTTCTTTTCTTTCTTGGAAGACATCCTTGATTCCATATAGCTTCAACAAAGCCAAGAGTTGGTTCTTCACTAAAGCCTTGGTGAGCAAGTCAGCTAGCTGATCCTTTGAAGGAATGTAATGAACACCAATCCTGCCTTGTCCAATGTGGTGTCTTGTGAAATGACAATCCAATTCAATGTGTTTGGTTCTTTCATGAAACATTGGATTTTTAGAAATCTTCAAAGCTGCTTGACTATCTGTGTATATTGGGATAGGAAGGTTTACTTGCAATCCAAGTTCCTTGAGAATTCTGCCTACCCAAAGTGCCTCTTGAATAGCAACTCTAAGGCACCTATACTCTGCCTCAGCACTTGATAGGGAAATGGTATCTTGCTTCTTGACCTTCCAAGCTACCATGGCTGCACCAAGCTTTACACAATAGGCACTCACTGATTTCCTACTAAAGGGGCAAGCAGCCCAATCAGAGTCACAAAACAAGCTCAAATGAAGGTTGTTGTTGGAAGGATAGACCAAGCCTTGGCCTGGGGTGCCCTTGATGTACTTGATTATCCTAATGGTAGCTTCATAGTTAGACTTCTTTGGCTTGTCCACAAATTGACTTAGTCTTTGGACTGAGAAGCTAATGTCTGGTCTTGTCATGGTAAGATATAGCAATTTGCCAATAAGTCTCCTAAATGAAGTAGCATCCTCTAATAGCACATCATCAGTGTTGGAGTTGGATGCTTTGTCATATTCATGTGTGGTGAGCTTGACATTGAATTCCATAGGAGTTTCAGAAGGCCTTGCAGCCCCTAAGCCAGCCTCCTCAATGAGTTCCATAGCATATTTCCTTTGGTTGATCATAAGCCCTTGATTTGATCTTGCAATCTCCAAACCCAAAAAGTACCTCAAGTCTCCCAAATCCTTCAATTTGAAGTGTATCTGAAGTGCAGTTGATTGATCGTCTTGGTATTAGAACCAGTGATTAGAAGATCATCAACATAGATTAGTAGAAACACTTTGTCATTACCCTGTATCTTGGTGAACAAGGAATGATCTGAGGCACTTTGTGTGTAACCATTCTTCAACAATATTTGGGTGAGCTTGATGTTCCATTGCCTTGAAGCTTGTTTAAGGCCATATAGGGACTTCTTAAGCTTGCATACACGTTTGGTAGACCCTTCAAGAGATTTGGAAGGATCAAAACCTTGGGGGATGTCCATGTATACTTCCTCAGTTAAGTCACCTTGAAGGAAAGCATTGTTTACATCCATATGGTACAGTCCCCAAGATTTGGCAGCTGCCAATGCTAAGATGATCCTCACTGTGTCCATCTTGACCACAGGAGAGAATGTCTCATTGAAATCAGTCTCTTCCACTTGAGTGAATCCTTTGGCAACCAATCTTGCCTTATACCTTTTAATGGATCCATCAGAGTTGTACTTGACCTTGAAGACCCATTTGCAACCAATTGATGATTTGCCTTGAGGAAGTTCCATTAGTTCCCAAGTGTTGTTGGCTTGGAGGGCTTGTATCTCTTCCTTCATGGCCAAAATCCAATTGGGATCCTTGATTGCTTGCCTGTAGGAGCTTGGTTCCTTGATTTTGTCAATGGCAGCCAAGAAGCATTTGTATTGAGGGCCCAAAGTGTCATATGACACATACCTCTCCATGCCAAAAGTGGCATTGGAACTTGACCTTGTTGAAGCTCAGCAATCACTGCACTTCTCCTTGGTGGTGGTGGATTGAGTTGTGCAATTCTAAGACTTCTCCTTAGATTAGAAGGTTGGGGTGGATCATCCACAATGGGTGGTTGAGGTGTTGCAATTTGTTGAGGTGGTGGGACTTCATTGATTGGAATGTGTCTTTGTACATCCTCATCAAAGTAAGTTGGATTCTCTGGTGGGAAGTCTTCAATGGATTGCTTGGCTCCCAAGAAAGATGGAATGAGAGACTTTAATGCATCCTTGGACATGCTAAATGGGAAGATGTCTTCATGAAAGGAAACATCCCTTGAAACATGAAACATTGAGTTGGAAATGTTCATCACAAGGTACCCTTTTTGTGAAGTTGAATACCCCATAAGAATGCATGGTTCAACCCTTGGACTAAACTTGTCATGGTTGTTCAATTTGGTTGCAAAACATAAGCAACCTATGTTTCTCAAATGAAGAAGAGAATGTGCTTTTCCATATAGCACTTCCATAGGTGATTTGAACTTCAAGATAGAGGTGGGTAGCCTGTTGAGCAAGTAACAAGCATTGAGTATGCAATATCCCCAATGTCTCAATGGCATAGAAGCTTGAAACCTTATGGCTCTTGCAATGTTGAGTATGTCCTTATGCTTGCGTTCAACCCTGCCATTTTGTTGTGGTGTATGCACACAACTTATTTGATGAAGAATCCCAAATTGAAGAAGTAAGTCTTTGCAAACTGAGTTGATGAACTCAGTCCCATTGTCACTCCTCAAAGTCTTGACCATTGTACCAAATTGATTCTTGACCATGATCAAGAAATTCTTGATGTGCAAGAAGGTGTCACTCTTGTGTCTCATCAAATAGACCCAAGTTGCTCTTGAATGATCATCAATAATGGTCAAGAAGTATTGATTGTTCTTGAAGGTAGGCACCTTGTATGGTCCCCATAGATCAATGTGAATCAAATCAAAAGGCTTTGAAGCAATTGAATCACTGATTGGAAATGAAAATCTAGATTGCTTTGCAAGAGGACAAATAGTGCATTGTTTGATACAACCATAGGTCTTATTCAAGCCTAAAACATCCAAATGATTCAAATATTGTTCTGAGACATGACCCAAACGCCTATGCCATCTCAATACTTCATCCTTATTCCCCAAGCAAGTAGCTGCTATCTTCCTTGGGCTTGAAGGCACCACATCCTTCAAGGTGTACAATCCTTTATTCCATTGCCCAATCACCATGGACTTGCAACTCTATCCCTGAAGCAACACATGATCACAAGTAAAGATCACTTTGCAATTTAACTGGCTAGGTAATCTAGAGACTGAGATCAAATTGAACTTGAAATCAGGGACCAAAAGGATGTTAGTCAATGTGAATCCACTTGAGAAAGAGCAAGAACCAACATGGGTCACTTTGCACTTGTGACCATTTGGTAAGTGCACATATTGGTGATCAGAGTCACTCTTCTTCAAATCATGTAGCCATTCATTTTGATGAGTGATATGGTTAGTTGCACCTGAGTCAACTATCCAAACCATAGGATCACTAGATATACCTGCCATGTTGACATGAGCTTGATCCACATCTTCAAAGGATAGAGGTGTATGATCAAAATGATCTTCATGGGCAGCAACATGTTGAATCCTTTTGTCAGCTGTGCCATGGAAGATCCTCTTGTCTTTGGCTGCCACATGTTCAATTGCACTTGAGGTTCCACCGTCTTCAACAATGTTTGTTGAGTTCCAATTCCTCTTAGGAGCATTTGGATTGTTTTGATGGATTGGGTGATCATATGGGTAGCCATGCTTGGTGTAGCAAACATCCTCATTGTGACCCCTCTTGCCACAATAGGTGCAAGTAGGAAGTGGTTTGCCACTTGAAGCATTGAAGTTGGCTCTGCCTCTTCCAATGTCATTGACTCTTCCAAAACCTCTACCTCTTGCATATCCTCTTCCATTGCCTCTACCTCCTCCATAAGATGGATTCTTCCCAGTGAATAAGGCTGTTGCCTCACCCACAGCACCAATGGAACCAGAGATGGTCCTTTGGCTCTCTTCTTGTACTAACACAGAGAAGGCAATGCTAAGTGTAGGAAGGGGTTGCCTCATAAGCAAGTTGCTCCTAATGTGTCCATAGGAATCATTTAGCCCCAAGAGAAAAGCCATCAACTTCTGCTTCTCTTTGTGTTCATTGACAATGACAATGTCCCCAGTGTTGGGATCAAAATGACGTGGCCTCAAACTTCACGAAATGGACTTCTAGGCTTCGCCTTGGACGTAGCTCTCTTGAGGACTTGATTTCCTCCGGGAGACTTTTAAGGTCGAGCACCTAAAAAGGGGTGGGGATGGCCCCTGATTCCACTCTGAAGCTTAAGTTAGTAATGTATTTGAGAGTGTAATATAAGTATTCATAGCAGATTGAATGTAATGAAGTAAATAGAAATAGTCCCTATTTATAGGGACAGATTACTGACTTTCTATAAGGCGGCTGCTATGCCCTGATTGGTAGCTGAGAGGCGGTGGTTCCTCTTCTGTGATTGGATGAGTGAGACGGTGAGCAGTCAGCTGGTGACAAGTAGGTCTCCAACTAAGTGTTTCTTACTGATGAAGCTTTCTCTAAGCAGGTCGGCACCTGTAGTTACCTTTGTAGGGAGGTTTCCTATGGTGGTAGTTAAGAACAGGTCGCCGCTTTATGTTTACTTAGCCGGGATGGTTCTTTTTAGCTGGTGACAAGTAGGTCGCCAACTGTCTTTACTTCTAGAGGAAGGTTCCCTTCGATGACGGTTTAAGCAAGTCGCCACCTGTCTTTGCTTCGAGGGAAGGTTTTCCCTTGGAGACGGTGGGAAGCAAATCACCACCTGTCTTTACTTTCGAGAGAAGGTTTTCCCTTGGAGACGGTGGGAAACAAGTCGCCACCTGTCCTCTGGAAGATTCTCTAAGTCTCCATAGTCTACCAGTCATTCTTTTGAAGTCGACTTCTTCATGATCGGTAGTCGACCTTTTATCTCCAAATGGTTGGAATAAACAAGAAAGGTCGTCGACTTCTTCTCCTCGCCCTGAAAGCGTACTCGACCTATCACCTGTAGGAAATCACTATAGACCAAGAACGTACATACATAGTCGGGTTTATTTATAACCCAACACTTGCCCCCGAGACTCGAGTCGTCAGCTTCATTTACTTAAGGTGAAGGCTTGAGTCGAGTAAAGCCCCCTGAGACATGAGTCATTTCTCTTTATTGACAATAAAAGGGAAAGGAGTTAGGTCGAGTACCTTTTTCTCCTTGATTCAGTCATTCTTGGCCATCTATCTTTTCGCGAATCAATCTTTACCCGATGGATGGCCTTTTGGAAATTGAGGGAGGCAATGCCTGACGGATTTTTTTGATCGTCGCCGACTGTAGTAAGTCAAGGAGTCAATGTTATAATTGATCTCCTTTGTAGATGGCGACTTTCGGAAGTCGGGGGAGTCAGTGTATGACTGATCTCCTTGATCGTCGCCGACTGTAAGAAGTCGAGGAGTCAATGTTATGATTAATCTCTTTGTAGATGGCGACTTTCGGAAGTCGGGGGAGTCAGTGTATGACTGATCTCCTTGATCGTCGCCGACTGTAAGAAGTCGAGGAGTCAATGTTATGATTGATCTCCTTTGTAGATGGCGACTTTCAGAAGTCGGGGGAGTCAGTGTATGACTAATCTCCTTGATCGTCGCCGATTGTAAGAAGTCGAGGAGTCAATGTTATGATTGATCTCCTTTGTAGATGGCGACTTTCAGAAGTCGGGGGAGTAAGTGTATGACTGATCTCCTTGATCGTCGTCGACTGTAAGAAGTCGAGGAGTCAATGTTATGATTGATCTCCTTTGTAGATGGAGACTTTCGGAAGTCGGGGGAGTCAGTGTATGACTGATCTCCTTGATTATCGCCGACTGTAAGAAGTCGAGGAGTCAATGTTATGATTGATCTCCTTTGTAGATGGCGACTTTCGGAAGTCGGGGGAGTCCTGTTCTCAATCATTTTTAAGAGGAAATAGATCTTTATTCATGTCTTGCAAATATTATCGAAATATAATATAAAGGACCTGTTTTTCTAAGCGTAGAAATTCTTCAAATGTTCTGCATTAAAAGTTCTATTGAGGTGTTGGCCCTGAGGATCCTCTAGCCTGTAGGCGTTGGCGTAAGGTATCCCAATGACTATGTAAGGTCCTTCCCATTTCGGCACCATCTTTCCCCTTTGGTCGGCTACAAGAAATTCATTCTTTCTCAGAACTTTTTCCCCTAGGAAGAATTGTCGTCGTCCTACTTTTCGATTAAAATATCGTGCAGTGGCGAGCTTCATCCTTCCTTGGACTTCTTCCGACACCCATCTTCTTTCATCAGCCAGATCTAAATCAATCTTCCGTTGCTCATCATTTTGATCGACCTGATAGGCTGCGACCCTCTGGGAGATGTGTTAGCCACTTCGATAGGTGATACAACCTCCGATCCATATACCATGCTAAACGGGGTTTCACCTGTTGCCCTTTTAGGAGAGGTTCTAAGTGCCCACAACACTTGATCTAACTCCTCGACCCACTTTCCTTTTAAGGCGAAGATCCTTTTCTTCAATCCATTGAGGATAGTTTTATTGGCGGCCTCCACCTGTCCATTAGTTTGGGCGTGATGGACCGAGCCAAATCGATGATTAATTCCCATCTCCTCACAAAAGTCGGCGAGCTCGTCACTAGCAAACTGCGGACCGTTATCACTAATAAGGATCTTCGGGACTCCATATCAGCATATGATCTGTTCTCGTATGAACTTGATCATCTGGATGGTGGTTGTGGAGGCTAGAGACCTGGCCTCGATCCATTTGGAGAAGTAATCAATGGCGACTACGATATGCGTACGTTGCCCCGTAGATTGAGGTAGAGCCCCGATTAGATCGATACCCCACTGGGCGAAGGGCCAGGCGCTCATCATAGGGGTGAGCTCTGCTGGCGATTTAGTAATCATGGGAGCATAGATTTGACAAGCAAAACAAGAGCGTACCAGTGACATCGCCTCTTTATGCATAGTCGGCCAGTAGAAACCTTGACGCAGTGCTTCGAGGACTAAGGTTTTAGCCCCTTCGTGACATCCAGCGTCTCCCCCGTGTAGGTCTTCCATTATTCTTTCTGTTTGAGGAGCTGCTACACACCTGAGATAAGGAGTAGAATACCCTTTTTTTTAGAGATACCCGTCTAAGACCACAAATCGTCCAGTCACCCTTCGAATTTGTGTGGCCTCCGTTGTATCTTCTGGGAGAACCCCTTTTTCTAAGTAGTTTTGGATGGGGGTGATCCAAGAGTCGAGAGTTTGGACATTAAGAACTTCTGCTCCCGCCTCCACAGCGGAATAGAGAGAGTTTTTGATAAAGTGTACAGTCACTGAGGGAGCTTTTCCCAGCGCGAGTTTACTAAGGGCGTCGGCCTCTTGATTTTCTTCTCGTGGGATGGCTTCTATTTGGAAATGGGGCATGTCCCGAACGAGTTTTCGTACCTCCTCAGCATACTTCTTCATGTTTTCTCCTTTGGCAACGTAAGTCCCATTTGTTTGATTGACGATCAATTCAGAATCACATCGTACCTTTAGATTTGGGATGCCCATACCTTTGGCTATTCGAAGACCCGTGAGCAAAGCCTCGTACTCAGCTTCATTGTTGGTCGCTCGAAAGGTTAAAGCCAGGGCATAGCGAAGTGGCTCTCCTTCTGGTAGCGTCAAGACCAGTCCAGCCCCACATCCTAGAGCAGAAGACGATCCATCAGTGTGCAATACCCACGGTAAGGTGTCGTTGGCCGTATTCTCTGGAGTAATCTTCACATGCTCTTCTTGAGGAAGGACGATAGGCGGGGCGTCGGGTGTTACCGTATTTTCAGCTATGAAGTCGGCCAAAGCCTGGCCTTTGATCGCCTTCCGTGGTTCGAAGTGGATGCGAAACTCGCTTAATTCTACCGCCCACTTAACCATTCTTCCTGAAATATCGGGCTTTTGCAATAATTGTTTCAAGGGTTGATTAGTGAGTACCGTAATTTCATGAGTGTGGAAGCACGGTCGGAGCTTCCTTGCTGCTATCAATAGAGCATATAGATACATCTCGATTTCCATGTAATTCGCCTCGGTTACTCCAAAAAGCTTACTAACATAGTACACAGGGATCTGAGTGCCATCGGTTTCTTTGATGAAAACTGAGCTTACTGCGGCTGAGTTGATACTCAAATATAGGAACAAGGGATCTTCAGGTAAGGGTTTTGCCAGGGCGGGGAGTGAGTGAAGATGCCTTTTTAACTGCTGAAAGGCTTCTTCGCACTCCTTTGTCCATTCGAACGTCTTATTAGCCCTTAGGATCTTGAAGAAGGGGAGGGATTTATCGCCTGACCTGGCCAGAAATCTTCCCAAAGAGGCCAGCTTTCCATTTAGACTCTGCACCTCCCTATGACAGGTGGGCGAGGATATAAGCTTTAGTAGGTTGAATCATTTGTTGATTGATGATTAGGGATTACAATGCAAGAGGTAAACTATATATACTAGGTGATAAGGATCACCAACTAGGACTAACTATCCTATGTGCCTAACTTGGTGCACCAAGGTGCATATACCATGTAACATGTACTACATGATATATGCACCATATAATAGCCTTATAAAATCATCTAATGACATGATGGAAGTAAATGCAAGTGTAAGTAACAAGATGCAATGTGAGCATATCAACTTATATACTCTATATTCTCCCATCCTTTTCTTCTTCTTCTTCTTCTTTTCTTTCTTGGAAGACATCCTTGATTCCATATAGCTTTAGCAAAGCTAAGTGCTGATTCTTTACCAATGCCTTGGTAAGCAAGTCAGCAAGTTGTTCCTTTGAAGGAATGTAATGGACACCAATGATCCCTTGTTGAATATGGTGTCTTGTGAAGTGGCAGTCTAGCTCAATGTGCTTGATGCGCTCATGGAACATGGGATTCTTTGCAATCTTCACAGCTGCCTGGCTATCTGTGTGTATTGGGATAGGAAGATTTACTTGTATGCCAAGTTCCTTGTGTATTCTCCCCACCCAAAGTGCATCCTGAATTGCAACTCTTAGACATCTATACTCTGCTTCAGCACTTGATAAGGAAATGGTGTCTTGCTTCTTTACTTTCCAAGCTATCATGGCTTCACCTAGCTTGACACAATAAGCACTGACTGATTTCCTACTAAAGGGGCAAGCAGCCCAATCAAAGTCACAAAACAAGCTCAAATTGAGTTTGTTGTTGGAAGGATAGATCAATCCTTGTCCTGGAGTGCCTTTAATGTATCTGATGACTCTTATGACTGCATCATGATGAGACTTCTTTGGTTTGTCAACAAATTGACTGAGTCTTTGTACTGAAAAGCTAATGTCTGGCCTTGTCATTGTAAGATATAGCAACTTGCCAATGATCCTCCTATAAGAAGTGGCATCCTCCAAGAGTGTATCATCAGTGTTTGAGTTAGTTGCTTTGTCATACTCATGTGTGGTGAGCTGGATATTGAATTCCATAGGGGTTTCAACAGGCCTTGCAGCCCCTAGGCCAGCATCTTCAATAAGCTCAATTGCTTACTTCCTTTGGTTGATTACAAGACCTCTATCTGATCTTGCAACTTCTAGTCCCAAAAAGTATCTCAAGTCTCCTAAATCCTTCAGTTTGAAGTGTGTTTGGAGTGTGTTTTTCAATTGATTGATCATCTTGGTGTTGGAACCAGTGATTAGAAGATCATCAACATAGGTGAGAAGAAAAACTTTGTCATCACCTTGTATCTTGGTGAACAAGGAATGATCTGAGGCACATTGCTTGTACCCATTCTTCAATAAGGTTTGGGTGAGCTTGATGTTCCATTGTCTTGAAGCTTGTTTAAGACCATACAAGGACTTCTTGAGCTTGCATACATGTTTGGGATATCCCTCAAGAGATTTGGAATGATTGAAACCTTGGGGAATGTCCATATATACTTCTTCATTTAGATCACCTTGAAGAAATGCATTGTTTACATCCATGTGGTACAATCCCCATGAGTTGGCAGCTGCCAACCTAATATGATCCTCACCGTGTCCATTTTGACAACAGGGGAGAATGTCTCATTGAAATCAGTCCCTTCAATCTGAGTGAATCCCTTGGCAACCAATCTTGCTTTGTATCTTTCAATGGAACCATCCGAATTGTATTTGACTTTAAATACCCATTTGCAACCAATTGAAGATTTGCCTTGTGGAAGTTCCATTAGCTCCCAAGTGTTGTTGTTCTGAAGGGCTTGCATTTCTTCCTTCATAGCTAAGATCCATTTTGGGTCTTTGATTGCTTGTTTATAGGTGGTTGGTTCTTTGATCTTGTCAAAGGCAGCCAAGAAGCATTTGTATTGTGGACCCAAGTTGTCATAGGATACATACTTCTCCATTCCAAAAATGAAATTTGAACTTGATCTTTGTTTGAGTTCAGCAAGCCTTGCACTTCTCCTAGGAGGTGGTGGGTGTAGTTGTGCAATTCTCAGGCTCCTTCTTAGATTGGAAGGTTGGGGTAGAGCTTCTTCAATTGGTTGTTGAGGTGCTTGAACCTCAATCTGAGGTGCTTGATCATCCATTTGAGGTGTAGTAACCTCAATGGGAGGAGTGTTGCTTGATATATCCATGTCAAAATAAGATGGATTCTCAGGTGGGAAATCCTCAAAGGGTTGCTTGACTCCCAAGCAAGATGGAATAAGAGCCTTTAGAGCATCCCTTGACATGCTAAAGGGGAAGATATCTTCATGGAAATGAACATCTCTTGAAACATGAAAGACTGAGTTTGAAATGTTCATCACAAGGTACCCTTTTTGGGAGGTTGAATATCCCATTAGAATGCATGGTTCAGCTCTTGGACTAAACTTGTCATGGTTGTTCAATTTGGTTGAAAAGCATAGACAACCTATAGTTCTCAAGTGATGAAGGGAAGGGGCTTTGCCATATAACACTTCTATAGGTGACTTGAACTTCAAGATAGAAGTAGGAAGCCTATTGAGTAAGTAACAAGCATTGAGTATGCAATACCCCCAATGCCTCAATGGCATGGATGCTTGGAACCTTATAGCTCTAGCAATGTTGAGGATGTCCCTATGTTTGCGTTCCACCCTTCCATTTTGTTGTGGTGTATGCACACAACTAGTTTGATGGAGGATGCCAAATTGAAGAAGCAAACCTTTGCAAACTGAATTGATGAACTCAGTCCCATTATCACTCCTCAAAGTCTTGATCATTGTACCAAACTGGTTCTTCACCATGATTAAGAAATTCTTGATGTGCAAGAAAGTGTCACTTTTGTGCCTCATCAAGTAAACCCAAGTTGCCCTTGAGTGGTCATCAACAATGGTCAAGAAATATTGATTGTTCTTGAAGGTTGGCACTTTGTAAGGACCCCATAAATCCATGTGAACCAAATCAAAAGGCTTTGAAGCAATAGAATCACTGATTGGAAATGAAAGTCTAGATTGTTTTGCAAGAGGACAAATAGTGCATTGTTTGATACAACCATATGTCTTATTCAAGCCTAAAACATCCAAATGATTCAAATATTGTTCTGAGACATGGCCCAAACGCCTATGCCATCTCAATACTTCATCCTTATTCTCCAAGCAAGCAGCTGCTAACTTCCTTGGGCTTGAAGGCACCACATCCTTCAAAGTGTATAGTCCTTTATTCCATTCCCCAATCACCATGGACTTGCCACTCTGGCCCTGAAGTAACACATGATCACAAGTAAAGATCACTTTGCAATTTAACTGGCTAGGTAACCTAGATACAGAGATCAGATTGAACTTGAAGTCAGGGACCAAGAGTATGTTGGTCAATGTGAATCCACTTGAGAAAGAGCAAGAACCAACATGAGTCACTTTGCACTTGTGACCATTTGGCAAGTGCACATATTGGTGATCAGAATCATTCTTCTTCAAATCATGTAGCCACTCAATTTGATGAGTGATATGATTAGTAGCACCTGAGTCAACTATCCAAACCATAGAATCACTAGATATACCTGACATGTTGACATGAGCTTGATCCACATCTTCAAAGCTTAGAGGTGTATGATCAAAATGATCATTATGGGCAGCAACATGTTGGATCCTTTTGTCAGCTGTGTCATGAAATATCCTTTTGTCCTTGGCTGCCACATGCTCAATTGTGCTTGAGTTGCCACCTTCTTCAACAATGTTGGCTGAATTCCAATTCCTCTTAAGAGCATTTGGATTGGTTTGATGGATTGGGTGATCATATGGGTAGCCATGCTTGATGTAGCAATTGTCTTCAATGTGACCTCTCTTGCCACAATAGTTGAAAGTATTGAGTGGTCTCCCACTTGAAGGATTAAAGTTGCCTCTACCAAAGCCATTTCCTTTTCCAATGCCATTGCCTCTTGCAAAGCCTCTACCCCTTGCATATCCTCTTCCATTGCCTCTACCACCACCATAGGATGGATGCTTTCCAGTGAATACGGCAGTTGCCTCACCCACATCACCAATGGAACCAGAGATTGTCCTTTGGCTTTCTTATTGTACCAACACAGAGAAGGCAATGCTAAGAGAAGGAAGTGGTTGTCTCATAAGCAAGGTGCTCCTAATGTGACCATAGGAGTCATTCAGTCCCAAAAGAAATGCCATCAACTTCTGCTTCTCCTTGTGTTCATTAACAATGGCAATGTCCCCAGCACATTGAAGATCCAAATCATCAATAGAAGCAAGAGCATCCCAGAGTTGCTTCATTTTGGCAAAGTATTCAGTGATGGAGAGCACACCTTGAGATGTTTGGTAAATCTCCCTTGTTAATTGGAAGATTTGTGTGCCATCCACTTTATCAAACATCTCCTTCAAGTCATTCCAAATGGAAGAAGCAGTTGTGTTGTAGACCAAACCATTCACCAAATCCTTGGCCACAGTATTCCTCAACCATGCCTTGACAATTGCATTTGCTCTATCCCATTTCACTATATCATTCACATCAACATCCAATCTTGTGAATGTGCCATCTATAAAACCAAGCTTGTTATTTACCAACAAGCCTTCCCTGATTGAGGTGCTCCAAACATGATAGTTGGAGGTCCCTTGAAGTTGGAAAGGGATGAGCATATGGCCAGTGGTGTCTGAGGGGTGTATGTAAAGGGGGTCATCAACATTGGTGTCTTGAGCCATATTGTAACCCAAGCAACACAAGTAGGTATCAAAATGGAGTCAGGGGAAACTAAATCCACGAAATCAGCTGCCAGAAATCCAAGCAAAATGGCATACACAAGGTTGCACTACAAACAAAAGTAGTACACCAAGGTTGTTGATAGTAAGACAAAATCCAGCTCACTCTTTAGTATTGTCCGTACAATTCCGCAACAAAATTCGTGATGTTCAAAGCTTGAAGATCCCCAGAAATGGATTAGAAACCATTCTCCATTGATGAAAGCTCAGAATTCGTGAAGATATGAACACAAAGCTCAAAGCAGTCACAAATACTCCTCAGCCGAGCAATGTGTATGCAAGTGAATCCAAGCAATGAATATCCAGATTTCAAGCAAGAGGCGCAGCTGAAATGAGTTCAAATCCATATCCAAATCTAGAGAAGCAATACAAACTCCAGAAAATGATAGTATCAAACACGCAATCAGCTCAACAAGGCTGAATTCTTCAAGAACAAGCAAACTAGTACTAAGTCATCTTTGCTTTGCTTAGTCTAGGTGCAGATCTATCTATGCGTGTTGAGTTCTTGAAATTCCACTTACTAGATGTCCATTCTTAAGTAAGAAATGGATTCTTGAAGTAGAAAAGATGATCCACGAAGCTGAATTTGCCAATCCACACTTGAACAAGGTGAATGTTAAGGCAAAAGTTTGAAGAAACTTGGTCTTCTTTAGCTTTGTGGTTGCGCCGCCATTTGAGGTGGCTCTGATACCATATAAGCTTTAGTAGGTTGAATCATTTGTTGATTGATAATTAGGGATTACAATGCAAGAGGTAAACTATATATACTAGGTGATAAGGATCACCAACTAGGACTAACTATCCTATGTGCCTAACTTGGTGCACCAAGGTGCATATACCATGTAACATGTACTACATGATATATGCACCATATAATAGCCTTATACAATCATCTAATGACATGATGGAAGTAAATGCAAGTGTAAGTAACAAGATGCAATGTGAGCATATCAACTTATATACTCTATAGAGGACATCTTCTCTATGGCGGTTATCTTTTCAGGGTTAGCTTCTATTCCTCTCTGGCTGACCATAAATCCTAATAATTTCCCTGATTGAACTCCGAAGGCGCACTTGGTAGGATTTAGCCTCACTTGGTGTAACCTCATACACGCAAATGCTTCTTCAAGGTCTTGAACGTGGTCGTGCCCCTTCTTGGTTTTTACCAACATGTCGTCGACGTAGGCCTCCATGTTTCTTCCTATCTTGGATTTGAAAATTTTATTTACCATTCGTTGATAGGTGGCCCCCGCATTTATCAAACCAAAGGGCATGACAGTGTAATGATAGATATCGCTGTCTGCTTAGAAGGCGGGGTGAGCCTCATCTTTGGGATGCATTCGAATCTGGTTGTATCCGGAATAGGCGTCCATAAAGCTTAAGAGCTCATGTCCTGAAGTGGCATCGACTAGCTGGTCGATCCTTGGGAGGGGATAGGAATCCTTTGGGCAAGCTTTATTAAGATCTCGAAAATCCACACACATCCTCCATTTCTTACTATGTTTTCTTACCAATACTGGGTTGGCGACCCATGTTTGGAATTGTATCTCTTTTACGAAACCTGCTTCCACCAATTTTCCCACCTCTTGACGGACCACGGCCTTCTTTTCTGCCCCCATAGATCTTCTTTTCTGGGCGATGGGTTTTATGGCTGGGTCTATCCTTAACTCATGGGAGATAATATCGGGACTGATTCCTGGCATGTCGCTGGGTTCCCAGGCGAATAACTCTTTGTACTTTCTGAGGAGATTCGTTACCCTCCTCGCCTGTTCCGAGTTTAAAGCGGCCCCGATTTTTACTTTCCTTTTCGTTCCCTCCAAGACGACCTCTACCAACTCCTCCATAGGGGCCGGTCGTCCACTCTCTTCTCGCGGATCTTCTTCCGTGACTATAGAGAGGGTTTCTCTTTGATTTGATCTTTCGAGGAGGTCGACATAACATTGTCGAGATATCTCCTGATCGCCCTAGACTTCTCCTAACCCGTGTTGAGTCGGGAACCTCATGACTTGGTGGAAAGTCGATGGTACGATGTGGTTGGGGTTGAGGGTGGTTCTCCCCAGTATCACGCTGTAAGCACCAATTTGGTCGACTACTACAAAACGAACCTGCAAATGGAGCGTTTTCCACCCTTGACCTAAAATCATGGGGAACTGGATTGCTCCTAGAGGGTAAGTCGTCCTTCCCGCCAGTCCCACTAAAGGAGAAGTCATCTCTTTCAAGTCTTCCTTCTTGTATCCCATACTGATGGGTTTCACTATAGCCGTTAAGCCCTTTAACGACGAGTAAACGGTGAATAGGCCCACTGGGCCCTAGAAGAGGTCAAGAAGACCAATGCGAAGGGTCCCGACATGATGGATCCCGATGGTGAAGGGTCCCGACAAGTTCGGTCCCGATATGCGAGCTGGACGCTCCCAATGATATGCCTTTAAGTAGGCCCCGATATTGAATCCCTGAGAATGTTGGCCCTGTCACGATGACGAGGGGCCCCGAGCGGCGACCTAATGAGATAACTCTGGAGTCCCCGATATTGGTCGGGACTTGCTATCAGAGGTTGAGGCCGAGAAACACGCCCACTATCGGAGTAGTGGGGAAGTGGCCCGAGATAAGCGGAACGTGGCCGAGATAAGCGGGACGTGGCCGAGATAAGCGGAACGTGGGCTAACTGCCCTGGCAATTCATCAGGTAACTGAGGTAACTCTTCTTCTATATAAAGGAGGAGGTTACCTCAGATCATATATACACACTTACATACGAATACTTTTACTTGCCTTGCCTGCCACGAGATTCTCATTTAAGCATCGGAGAGGGATTCTGGGTCACCGCCCGGTCTATTCCCTTCGTGCAGGATTACATGGAGCGAAGGATTTCAGATTTCCATCAAGACCGTACCGGAGTTCCAACCGTGACCCAACATTGGCGCCGTCTGTGGGAATCGTAACGAAAAGCCAAAAATGACTTCTACTCGTTCAATGGCGGCAGGCAAGCGTGCTGTGGACCAAAATCCCCCTGCTGAGGTTTCCCGAACAGGGGGGCACAATGAAGTTCCTGAGGATACTGCTCAAAACCAAGAGAATAGGGAGGAGGATGCTCCTCCAAATGCGGAACTGACGAAGGCTGTGGCGGAGGCCATGCCGATGTTCTTGGAGGCCATGGAGGCTCTCCTAGAGCGGAGAGAGGCTGCCAAGAAGAAGGAAGAGGTGCCTCCGCGGAGGGAGGATCGGAATGTGCAGGAGGCCCAACCTAGAAACCGGGACAAGGGCAAGGAGCCCGTTCAGTCGGAGCGATTTGTGATCGATGGGCCTGGACCGTTGCAGCATAGGACTATTCCCCTTAATGGTCCCATCACCCCCGACCAGGTGGTGAAGATCGTGAACATTTGCATGGGGGACCAGAAGCAGATGATGTCGGAACTGAGGGATCGATCTACCCATACCTTTGTTCCCCGATTGATAGATACCCTCGCCCCGCCAGGGCTGGGTATCCCCACAATTAAGGAGTATGATGGCGAGGGAGATCCAGTTCGCCATGTCCAGAAGCATTTCATGGCCTGTCTAGGTAGAGCCCCGGATGATAATACTGTGTGCGTGTTGTTCCCGGCCACATTGGGAAAAAGGGCCCTGACGTGGTTTTTCAGCCTGCCCCCAGGGTGCATTTCCAGCTGGGCTGATATGCACGACCGTTTTATTCAGCAGTACTAGGGTCGTCGGCGCCTCTTGAAGAGCGTGAGGTCCCTGGCCCAGGTGGTGCAGAGGCCCGACGAATCGCTGGCGCATTACTACCAACGGTACACTGCTAGTGTGGATGAGATCGATGAGGAGATATCGGATGGAGAGACTATCCGCACCTTCCTTCGGAACATGATAGCCCCCTATGGTTCCGACCTGATGCACAGCATGACCGCAAAGGCCGTGTGGAGCATGGAGGTGTTGCAGACGAGGGTAAAGCAGCAAATCGATGTGCAGGAGTCGAAGATAGCAGCCGAAGAGCTTGATCCTCCGAAGTCAAATAAGGGGAAGCAGTCGTTCAAACCATTGGACGACCATAAGCGGAAGGATAAATCCGAGGGCAGTCGGAGTCGAGGCCGTTCTGATCGAAGGGAGGACAGACGTCCCCCGAGGAAGGACAAGCGGGAGGATTATCACATTCCTCTCAATAGTTCCATGGCTGAGGTGTTAACGGTGATGGATCGACAGGGTATCTCCATATACCCCCCGAAGAAGGAATGAGAATTTTTGGGAGCTCGCACCGATCGTTACTGTCGGTTCCACCGCGCCAGCGGTCACGACACTAACCACTGTCGGGAGTTGAAGAAGGAGATTGAAAAGCTGATCCAGAAGGGAAGCTTAAGGAGTTTGTGGCTGAGAGGCGGTGTCGATCCCGCTCTCAATCTCGATCGCGGTCCCGTTCCCGATCCCGCGATCGGTCCCCAAGTAAGAAGAAGTCTGAGCCGGAGTCTTCTGGTGTCCATAGGGAGAAGCGGGGCACCATTAATGTGATTCATGGAGGATTGGCTGCAGGAGGTGATACTACAGCCTCTCGGGAGGTCTATGCCTCTAGAATTCCGCTGCTGTTGTGCTGGGCAAGAGGTCCCGATCCTGGACCGCGAAGGAAGAGATGGTGATTTCCTTTTCAGCGGAGGACCTGGTAGGTGTGGAGACTCCACACGATGATGCTTTGGTCGTGACCTTGGACGTGGATGGGTACGAGATGAAGCGAATTTTTATCGACGGAGGGAGCTCCTCCGATATTCTGTTTATGGATGCGCTAGAGGCCATAGGGAAAACGAAGACGGACCTGAAGCAGGTGAACTTCCCGATGGTTGGATTCTCTGGTTCTACCTCTTATCCGCTGGGAATGATCACCTTACCAGTGGAGTTCGGTAGTGGGTGGAAAGCCGAGAGGAGGAATGTGGAATTCGTGGTGGTTGAGTCCGCGGGGACCTATAACACGATTATCGGGAGAACCACCATCAACCCGCTGATGGCAGTTTCCTCGACTGTTCACCAAAAGATGAAGTTCCCGACTGATCACGGAGTCGGGGAGGTCAAGGGCGACCAGGTGGCTTCCAGGAAGTGCTATGTTAATGCCACCCGAAGGAGAAGACGAGATGCTATGACTATCCTCCAGACCGATGCTGATCCTAGAGAGGAGTTTGGGCGTCCCGCCCCTATGGAGGATTTGAAAGAGGTCGAGATTGACGGACCTCAGAGGAAGGTGAAAATCGGGTCCGCCCTATATGACGAGAGGGCTCGAGAATTGATTGAGCTGCTGAAGGAGTTCAAGGAGCTGTTTGCCTGGTCCCCGAATGACATGCCAGGAATCAGCCCCGATGTGATTGTGCATGAGCTGAAGATTGATCCTGCGATCAAGCCTATCGCGCAGAAAAGACGTCCGATGGGCACAGACAAGAGAATTGCGATCCAGCAGGAGGTGGGCAGGTTGCTCGATGCTGGATTTATCAAGGAGCTCCGATTCCAGACTTGGGTCGCCAACCCGGTTCTGGTGAAGAAGAGCAATGGGAAATGGCGGATGTGTGTTGATTTCCGCGACTTGAATAAGGCTTGCCCGAAGGATTGTTACCCGCTTCCGAGGATCGATCAGTTGGTGGATGCTACATCGGGACATGAATTGCTGAGCTTCATGGATACTTACTCTGGCTATAATCAGATCAAGATGGCTAAGGAGGATGCCCCCCACACTGCCTTTTATGCTGATAGTGACATCTATCACTACGATGTCATGCCCTTTGGATTGATTAATGCCGGGGCAACTTATCAAAGGATGGTGAAAAAGTTGTTCGGGGACATGCTGGGGAAAACCATGGAGGCTTACGTGGACGATATGCTGGTAAAGTCCCGACAGGCTGAACATCATGTAAGCAACTTGGCGGTGGCGTTTGAGCGGATGAGGCTTCATCAAGTTCGTCTGAACCCAGCCAAGTGCGCCTTTGGAGTGCACTCGGGGAATTTTTTGGGCTTTATGGTAAGCCAAAGGGGAATTGAGGTGAACCCCTAGAAGCTGAGGGCAATCGAGGAGATGCAGTCTCCGACAAATCATCGGGAGGTGCAAGTGCTGAATGGCCGACTAGCTGCAATGAATCGCTTCCTGTCTAAGGCAAGCGACCGATCCATGCCATTTTTTGAAATATTGAGGGCCAATAAGAAGTTTGAGTGGACTGCCAAGTGTGAAGAGGCATTCCAGGCACTCAAGCAGCACCTCCGCACCCTCTCACCATTGGCAAAACTGATTCCAAGCGAGCCGCTCTATCTCTATTTGGTTGTTTCTGAGTTTGCTATTAGCTATGTGTTAGTGAAGATTGTCGAGGGTAACCAAGTCCCCGTTTATTATGTAAGCAAGGCGTTTGCCAAATCAAAAATGAATTATCCCGCCGTTGAGAAGTATCTTTTTGCGTTAATCATTACTGCTCGGAAGTTGAGGCCTTACTTCCATGCGCATGAGATTACTGTGTTGACAAATCAGCCTTTGAAGCATTTTTTGAACCGACCTGATGCGTCGGGGAGATTAGTAAAATGGGCAGTCGAGCTTAGTGAGTTCCACATTCACTTTGCTCCGAGAACGGCTATTAAAGGTCAGGCGTTGGCAGATTTTATAGCAGAGTCTACAGCCCCCGATTTGGAAGAAACGGGACCTGTAGAGGGGGCAACCATGGAGGTTCCGATAGCAGAACAACCAGAAATGGCAGAGCAATCAGAACAGCCAAATGAGGAAAATACTTGGGAAATGTACACTGATGGCTCTTCGAGTTCAGACGGATCAGGAGCAGGGTTCGTATTGATACCACCTGGCGGAGGCGAGCCCCTTCGATATGCTTTGGCCTTAACTTTTAGGGCCACCAACAATGAAGCAGAGTATGAGGCTCTTATCACAGGCCTCAAAATTTCCAAAGGTATGGGAGTTGGTCACTTAAGGGTGAAATGTGACGCTGGCCTGATTGTGAATCAAGTCCAAGGACGATATGAGGCAAAGAGCCCGGTGATGAGAAAGTACCTTCGTGAGGTGCAATTCTTGAAGGAGAGTTTCAAAAGTTTCGATATTGAGGCAATCCCGAGGGAGGAAAACGCGGAAGCGGATGCCTTGAGCAAATTTGCCTTGGGGGCACCCCTTGAGGAAAATCGGAAGGTGCACTTCTTGGAGAAGGTGATCTTGTCAACCATCGATCCATCAGAGGTGTGTGCCACTGAAGCAGGATCGGGGAGGAGCCCACTTGGATGACCCCGATAGTCGCGTACCTAACTACGGGGGCAGTCCCCGATGATGAAGTAGTAGCTGATAGGATACGCCGGATCGCGGTTAATTACGTGGTGGTGGACAATCAGCTATACAAAAAGGGGTGCTTCTCAACTCCTTACTTGAAATGTGTGGCTGAGCCCAACGCAAATCGGATCCTTAGGGAGGTGCACGAAGGGGTCACGGCCTGTCACGAAGGGGCCCGATCCATTACGAGGAAAGTGCTGAATTTGGGCTATTACTGGCCTTCGATGAGCAAGGAGGCGACGATGTTAGTCCGATCTTGTGACGCGTGCTAGAGGTATGCCCCGAATATCGTGGCTCCTGCTGCTAATCTGACGTCCATCAAGAGTGCTTGGCCCTTCGCGCAGTGGGGTATCGACTTGATGGGACCCCTCCCACAAGCAAAAGGTCAGTGCAAATATTTGCTTGTAGCCATTGATTATTTCTCAAAATGGATAGAAGCTAAGGCATTGGCCAAGACAACGGGGAACCAAATCTTCAAGTTTCTCCAGACCCATATCATATCCCGACACGGGATCCCCAAGGTTGTGATCAGCGATAATGGCCCTCCGTTCAACGGGGCCCAGTGGAAGGAGTACTTGGAGGAATTGAAAATTGAGATTCGGACAACCTCTGTCCGTCATGCTCAAACCAATGGACAAGTGGAATCAGCCAACAAGATCGTGATGGACGGCTTGAAGAAGAGGGTCTACGACTTGAAGGGCAAATGGCTGGACGAGCTGGAAAACGTACTTTGGGCTGTTAGAACAACACCCAAAAGATCGACCGGGGAGACTCCGTTTGGCCTCGTCTATGGCACAGAGGCAGTTGCTCCCGTCGAAGTAGCTGTGGCATCCCATCGGTCGAGGTATTACGAACCCCTGTCAAATGATGAAATGAGGCGTCTGGACTTGGACTTGGTCGAAGAGAAGAGGCGGAGTGCCGAGGAGGCCCAGGCTCGGATGCGCTTGACAACAGCCCGATATTATAATCGACGAGTCAAGTCTCGACAGTTCTTTGTCGGGGAACTGGTGTGGCGTCGGAACGAATTTACCCTTTTGGATCGGATCAACAAGATGTCGCCAAAATGGGAGGGACCTTATAAGGTCGTGGGGATGCCAGCTCCAAATGCGTATAAGTTGGAAGACCTCGATGGCAGAGTATTAAAGTATTCTTTCAGCGGTGAACACTTGAAGAAATGTCATGTTTGATATTAAGTCGCCTTTAGTAGTGCAAGTTGTTATTAAGTCGCCTTAAGTGGTGCATATTTTGAGCCATCAATAAATAAAGAGGTTGCTTCCGATCAGATTGTTCTTAGATTTATTCTAAGTGTTGTTAAGTCACCTTAAGTGGTGCAAGTAAATGGCCTTAAGTGGCAAAATCGCCTTAGGTGGAACGATTAAATCGCCTTAAGTGGTGTGGGCTAAATCGTCTTAAGTGATGTGTTGAAATGTCTTAGGTGATGTGCTAAATCGCCTTAAGTGGCATAGTTAAGTCACTTTAAGAAGTGCAACGATAAATCGGAACTAAGATAGTTTGATATTTGTGAGGCTCAAAGGCTCGAGGATTCATTACAAGGAGAGGAAAATTACAAGGACTACAAAGATAGAGCATTAAGCTTGGTCCTCGTCAGCATCGGCGGAAGCAGGATCCACGAGATCTGTGGCAGAAGGCTCCACAGGATCGGACCCTTGGAGGTCAGTCGGTGAAGGTTCAGTCGCCGGAGGGTCGATTATCAGGGGATCAACTGTCGGGAGGTCGACACTTGGAAGCTCCGCCACGTCTTCAATACCCGCGGAGGTTTTGCCCTCATCACTCTCCTCCGAGAGGTCAAAATACCTCTTTGCAAAGGGGGCGAGAGTAGTAGACTTATCGAAGTTAATGGCGTCGCCATACTCCAGATGGAGCTCCTCAACCACGTTGAAGAGGGTGTTCTCCACCTCCGCGGTGCAGAATTTCACCGCGTCAGCTTGGAAGTCCTCAGATCCCCGATAATCTTCCCGACCATTGGTTTCACCCTTGGTTTCAGCCTAGGCCGGTTTGGCAGGGACCTCAGCAAGTTCCCGCTCCAGTCTCGCCTTGGCGTCTTCCAGAGCCTTCTTCTCAAGGACAAGTCTGTCCCGAGCCTCTACATCCCTTTTCCGCTCCTGCTGCTCCCGCTTCAGTAGCCCCTCGAAGTCCTGAACCCGCTTTTGGAGGTCCCGAGTCTTTCAATTAAGGATGGCCTGCTCCTTAGCCAATTTTCCCCTCGAAGACTCGGAGGCGGCGAGATCCTCCGCAAGCTTGGCTACAACCGCGGGAGCCCCCTTGGCCCGCTCCTACTCCAACGCCTCCTCGAGGGTCAGGATGTACCCGAAGCAGCGGTTTATGTCCTCCATCTCCTGCGAAGAAAAGAGAAAGAGGTTAGCACATGAATATCCTGCTTTATCGATTAAAGGGTTGAAATAGGAACCTTACCTCCACCCGACGAATAGCCATTCCACGGATATCCGCGCGGATGTCCTCCCGATCCAGGGAGAGCGGAAGCTTCAGAGACGGCAGAACCGAGCCTGCCACCAAATGAAGACCCAGCTCCGGGTATGTATCACCCTGTCGGATCTGGACTCCTTGTAGCATCTGGATCGGGGCTAGGGATCCGCCTCCTGGTCGGGGTCGTAGACCTTGTAGAAGCTCCCGTCCAAGGGGAGAGGAGGAGGACCGACTAGAGTCGTGGAGGTGCGCATCTCCGAGTCGCCCTGGGACCCAGAGGGAGTATAGCTGTGAATGGGCGAGTGCTGCTGCGAAGGAGGTGAGGGGGGCAGGCCCCTGGAGGTTGGTTTCAGGGGGGACTGCCTCGTCCCCAGACGACGAATCAAGGCGACGCCCTCGTCTGTCTCCTCGGAGGAGTCCATTTCTTCCAACCAACGAAACTGATTGCCTGTCGAGGTTTCTTCAGCCCCCGATCCCATCGGGGCAGGAAGTTGAGGAAGACCCTCTCCAATTGGAGCACCGGAAAGTGGTTCCCCTGCTGAAACTCCAGCCCCCGACTGAGTTCCCGAGTGACCTGCACCTGGAGGATAAGATGCTTCAGAAAGATAGTCAGGAAGTTGGTCAGGATCCTTACACCAGATGACGCGCCGAGAGAGGTATTGGTATTTACCGTGGAAGTTGTAGTAACCCGCTTTGAGGATGCGGGGAGTTTCCCCTCGGAGGATACGTTTGATCTCTCTGATTCTGGCTTCCTTGCTGGAGGGGATTAACTCCTTAGGAACTTGCTTCCTGTACGACTTAATAGCTAGGCGGAGCTGTTTACCTTCTTCGGCATTTTGGACATTGAAGAGCCTGTCCATCTCCTCTACTCGAGTCCGCTTAGTCCTCTCCGCGGAGGGAGATCCCGACGAAGCGGTGGCCTTCTTTGCCGACTTCCTTTTCCGCGCGGGGCGCTGGACAGCGTCGGTCTCTCCCTGCTTAAGGAGGAGATTGGTCAGCATTGATACCTTCTTAGCTGCAAGCAATGGAAAACAGAGACATGATCAGAAATATTACCCAAGGAACCATATTGGAGGGGCCGTCATGGAGTTGACCCCCGGAGATCGTATCGAGGAGGCGGATCCCGGTATCCACCTGGTCCCGCTCCTTGAAGGAGTTAGCGTCGAGGGGAGTGTAAGATTCCCCCCAACGGTAAAGCTGGATGCAGTGAAGGATTTGGAAATCTTCATCGGAATAGGTGTGTTAAGCGGGAGGAGAGTCCACTTCAACCTCCCATCGGGGCCATGGGATAGAACTGTTCTTAATGAAGAAGTAGCTCCTCTTCCACCCGCTGTTGTCGGACCCTGTGTTAATGAGGAGCCCCCGACCCTTGACAACCTTCCAGGTGTCGCTGGTCCAACTACACCGTGCAAGCTGCTGCTTATTCCACTTAGGCATCCGAGGATAGAAGGCACAAACCCCAGCCTCGTTGCACTTCATTCCGTAGAAGGTCCGGAAGAGATGGAGGCTGTAAACCCATTTTTGTCGGAAGCAAAGGACTTGGAAAGCATTCCACACGCGGTTGCCGTGGGGAGAGAAGGTAGTCGGATGCGTCTTGTAATGGGCGCACATCTCAACCAAATTACCGCAAAAGGGGAATCGGATCCCTGCCGATATTTGTCCGGTGGAGACAAATACCTCCCCTTCCTCGAGACGAGTGACCATAGGGTCGCCCGAGGCACGGTGGCGAGAGTAAGGAAGGCGAGGCTCCCAGGTTAAAGTAATGCAACCTTCTCGGAGAGCTGCATCATACGCAGTCACCGAGATTTCATTGGGAGCGTAATCGAAGTTGAAGGGTTTTCTCCCCTCAGAACTGGATCCGCTGTCTGAAAATTAGCAATGGCAAGAAAAGGCGTGGTGGGTTTCGGAAAAACGCAAGCAAAGTGATCAAAGATAAGGGAAAAGCTACGCTAGCATCAGATAAGGAAATCTTACCAGACATGATGAATCGGAGCGAAAGGGATGATCTTAACGGTCGCCGGAAGACTGATCGGAAAACAGGAAGCCGAAGAAGAACTTGAGTTTTCGAAGTTGCAGAGCTTTTGAAATCGTAGAGAGGGAAACGGTAAAGAAGAACAGTGCCCAGAATTTAGGGTTTTATAGGAGAAGAGATAGTCGAAAGGACATTCTAATCTGGACCGTTGAAGGCGAAACGTTTCAATCCGAGCCGTTGAGATAAAAGGGGGCAGAATGGAAAGAGACGCTAATAATGAAACGGCCTGAAAAGTGCTTTTTCAGAAAAAGCAGGCATGATAACCCTAGCCGTCGCTTCGTTACCCACTGCATTTAATGGCCCAGTAACCGGAGGGTCTTCTCGGATTTGGTGACTATCCCCGAGGTATCGAGGAATCGGGGACGAGAAGATCCGTGCCAATAAACTTTGTCAAGGGAAAAGCCTCCGATTCCGGTCGGGAGTTGAAAGACACGATGAACTGTAAGTCCCTCATGTCTTGGGGGCAAATGATGGGTTTCGCTATAGCCGTTAGGCCCTTTAACGACGAGTAAACGGTGAATAGGCCCACTGGGCCCTAGAAGAGGTCAAGAAGACAAATGCGAAGGGTCCCGACATGATGGATCCCGATGGTGAAGGGTCCCGACAAGGTCGGTCCCGATATGCGAGCTGGACGCTCCCGATGATATGCCTTTAAGTAGGCCCCGATATTGAATCCCTGAGAATGTTGGCCCTGTCACGATGACGAGGGGCCCCGAGCGGTGACCTAATGAGATAACTTTGGAGTCCCCGATATTGGTCGGGACTTGCTATTAGAGGTTGAGGCCGAGAAACACGCTCACTATCGGAGTAGTGGGGAAGTGGCCCGAGATAAGCGGAACGTGGCCGAGATAAGCGGGACGTGGCCGAGATAAGCGGAACGTGGGCTAACTGCCCTGGCAATTCATCAGGTAACTGAGGTAACTCCTCTCCTATATAAAGGAGGAGGTTACATCAGATCAGATATACACACTTACATACGAATACTTTTACTTGCCTTGCCTGCCACGAGATTCTCATTTAAGCATCGGAGAGGGATTCTGGGTGGAGCGAAGGATTTCGGATTTCCGTCAAGACCGTACCGGAGTTCCAACCGTGATCCAACACATACCAGTGAGAACTTTGAGAGTGATCACGTCGGCGGAACTTCCTCCATCTACAAGTACTCTTTTAATATCTGAATTATTTATTCGAGCAGTTATTACCAGGGCATCCTCGTGGAATGGCAAGACCTCTGAAAGATCTTCTATCGAAAAGATGATCGCCATTGGCTCTATGTCTCTTGCCCTTTTCGAGGAGAGCTTTGGCGAGATGCACTGGGCGGCGTATTGATCCCTGGCCGAGCTTATTTCTCCCCCAGCCGCGAATCCTCCTGATAAAATGTTGATGTCGTTTCCCGGGGGCGTTCTCCATCTCCTCGACTCGTGTGCTCGATGTCGATGATGGCGTTGGATTTCCTCTTGCATAAATTCCAACTCTCTTCTTGCGAGGAGGCTATCCTCAGTGCTATGCCCCTCCTCTTGGTGATGTTCACAATAAGGCAAAGAACGGTTTTCTCCTGCTTCTTGAAGCCTTTCCAATCTTTGTTGCGTCCGACGATACTCTCTCGTCGATACCCCCAGCATTGACGAGCCTTCTCCTCATCGCCGCCGGGCGTCTGGTGGTATACTGCAAGCTGCTCGACTTTGTTCCACCTCTACGTGGAGATTTATTCGTTCCATCAGTTCTTCTAAACTTCCCAGAGGTTCGGTATACTGGGTGATGGCTAAAGTGTGGAACTGGGGTCCCAGACCTCTGAAAAATATTCGAATGGCGTCTCTTTCAGTACACTCGCCTTCGGTGTATCCTGCTTCGAATCGTCTGGAATAACTTTCTAGAGTCTCATTTGACCCTTGAAATATCCCTTCCGCGAGGCGTCGCGGATCTTGCCTGATTCGACTTCTGGGTAGGGCCATGACTTTTTGATCTGTTTCCCACAGACGGCGCCAAATGTTGGGATCAAAATGACGTGGCCTCAAACTTCACGGGATGGACTTCTAGGTTTCGCCATGGACGTAGCTCTCTCGAGGACTTGATTTCCTCTGGGAGACTTTTAAGGTCGAGCACCTAAAAAGGGGTGGGGATGGCCCCTGATTCCACTCCGAAGCTTAATTTAGTAATGTATTTGAGAGTGTAATATAAGTATTCAGAGCAGATTGAATGTAATGAAGTAAATAGAACTAGTCCCTATTTATAGGGACATATTACTGACTTTCTATAAGGCGGCTGCTATGCCCTGATTGGTAGCTGAGGGGCGGTGGTTCCTCTTCTGTGATTGGCTGAGTGAGACGGTGAGCAGTCAGCTGGTGACAAGTAGGTCTCCAGCTAAGTGTTTCTTACTGAGGAAGCTTTCTATAAGCAGGTCGCCACCTGTAGTTACCTTTGTAGGGAGGTTTCCTCTGGTGGTAGTTAAGAACAGGTCACCGCTTTATGTTTACTTAGCCGGGATGGTTCTTTTTAGTTGGTGACAAGTAGGTCGCCACCTGTCTTTACTTCTAGAGGAAGGTTCTCTTCGATGACGGTTTAAGCAGGTCGCCACCTGTCTTTGCTTCGAGGGAAGGTTTTCCCTTGGAGACGGTGGGAAGCAGGTCGCCACCTGTCTTTACTTTCGAGGGAAGGTTTTCCCTTGGAGACGGTGGGAAACAGGTCGCCACCTGTCCTCTGGAAGATTCTCTAAGTCTCCATAGTCGACCAGTCATTCTTTTGAAGTTGACTTCTTCATGATCGGTAGTCGACCTTTTATATCCAAATGGTTGGAATAAACAAGAAAGGTCGTTGAATTCTTCTCCTCGCCCTGAAAGCGTACTCGACCTATCACCTGTAGGAAATCACTATAGACCAAGAATGTACATACATAGTCGGATTTTTTATAACCCAACACCAAGCACATTGGAGAACCAAATCATCAATGGAAGCAAGAGCATCCCATAGTTACTTCATCTTGGCAAAGTATTCAGTGATGGAGAGAACACCTTGAGATGTTTGGTAAATCTCCCTTGTCAATTGAAAGATTTGAGTACCATCCACTTTGTCAAACATTTCCTTTAGGTCATTCCGAATGGAAGAGGCTGTAGGGTTGTAGATCAAGCCTTTGACCAAATCCTTGGCCACAGTGTTCCTTAACCATGCCTTGACAATTGCATTTTCCCTATCCCATCTCACCTTATCATTGACACCAACATCCAATCTTGTGAATGTGCCATCTATAAAACCAAGCTTATTCTTCACCAATAAGCCTTCTCTGATTGAGGTGCTCCAAACATGATAGTTGGATGTTCCTTGAAGTTGAAAAGGAATGAGCATATGACCAGTGGTGTCTGAGGGGTGAATGTATAGGGGATCATCAACATTGGTTTCTTGAGCCATCTTGCAAGCAAAGTAACACAAAGATCTTGAAGATTCAAAGCAGGGGAAATTCAGATGCAAAGGATTCCAAGGAAAACGCAAACAAAGTATGCACTAGCAACAAAACTAGAACACCAAGTTTGTTGAGAGTAAGACAAATTCCAACTCACTCTTCAGTACAATCCGTACAATCCACAACAAATTACTCCAAGTTCAATGTTCACAAATCACTAGGAATGGATTAGGATCAAATCTCCATTGAAGAAAGCTCTGAAATTTTCAAGATATGGAGTGAAAACTCTAAGAAGACATAATGACTCCTCAGCCGAGCAATGTGTATGCAAACGTTGTAACGTAGTAAAATCACAACTTCTAAGTAGTAGGCGCAGCTTGAACAAACTCAGAATTCATACCCAAATCCAGGGAAACAAATCAAATCCCAGAATATATCAAAAACAATCACGCAATCAGCTCAACAAGGCTGAAATCAACAAGAACTAAGCAAACTAGGACTAAGACATGTTGGCTATCCTTAGTCTATGCTCAGCTTTGTGTAGTGGTGTGATTTCTTGAAATTTTAATTACTTGACATCCATTCTTGCACAAGAAATGGAAATTTCAAGTTGAGATGAAGATCCACGAAGCTTATCTTGTAATGCTATACAAGAACAAGGTGAACTTTGAAGGCCAATGTTGAAGAAATTTGGTCTTCTT
Organism: Clarkia xantiana subsp. parviflora; assembly: GCA_036873135.1. Classification (NCBI taxonomy): domain Eukaryota; kingdom Viridiplantae; phylum Streptophyta; class Magnoliopsida; order Myrtales; family Onagraceae; genus Clarkia; species Clarkia xantiana. Next base: position 5,555,018 of record JAPTYO010000017.1, on the reverse strand, counting down.
CAACTAGATGGGCACGCCGCCATTTGGGATGGCTCTGATACCATATAAGCTTGAATCATTATTCATTGATGATTAGGGATTACAAACTAAGAAGTGCACTATATATACTAAGTGGACTAGGCTCACCAACTAGGACTATGTTAGGTTTTACTAGTGGCCGGTTGTATACAACCATTTATATGTGTAGACACTTATAATATGTATGCAACTATGTATGCAACTAAGAGTGAGTTTATACTACACTCTATAGCATGGGAAGCTACCATTGGAGGGGAGGGATTATGCAACTGTTGTTGGGTCATCTATGAATAGAGTGGTGGTTGAAAAGGGTGGGGATAAGGGTAAGGTAAATGGTGATGAGGGCCTGAATGCCGAGGCGCAGCGTGGAGTGCTGGTGACTGTTCAGACAGTGCCCTTTGAGAAGGGAAAGGATAGGGAAGAACCGAGGTTGGAGATGAGGTAGCTTTCACTGGAGTGTCTGTCTCAGTTTGCTCAGTTGAGGTCAAGCTAATCGTGAAGTTAGCTGGAGCTATTTCTGTGGAAGGTGGTGGTGAAGGCATTGGCACTGCTCTCCTTGGCTCCACATTTGCAGAAGCTCTATGACGTGCAGCTGAGAGAGTGATTCTCGCAGCTAGTTCAGATGGATGGGCATGCCCATTTGACTCTGCATGTCTGGAAGAGCCTTCCTCCTGTTTTCTCTGTGGAAACACCCTTGTTCCTCCCTGAGTTGGTGTGTTTCTCCTTGAATCTGCATGTCTGGAAACACCCTTGTTCCTCCCTGTTTTCTCTGTGGAAACACCCTTGTAAGGAATCCAATTCGTTAAGAGACCGGAACCTCTGTTTCCGAAGGTGTAAAGACCATGAGTGGCGTCAGATACAAGAGCTACACCTGCCCTGTCAGTCAGGCAGAGGAACATAGTGTTGAGGTCCCTAATCACAATCTCATCCGCAACTCTGCAATGGCCTAGGGTGTGACCAAATCTTCCACATCTTCTGCATGGTATGCGCGGCTTATAGGAAATGAGCACTTCAGCTTCAGCTATTCTCGTAGAGACACCAATCGAAGGAAGGACGGGATTTAGGTAATTGATATATACCAAAACCTAGGGTGTGTGGTAAGCCACGGGTGAGTTGCATGCAACTCCGATCTGATGACTTCTCCAACTGCATAAGCTAGGAACTCAACATACTCCTTCTCCATTAACATATGTGGAATTTCCCAGAGCTCAATCCAAGTCGGAACCCTTGTAAAATCCACTTCAGAGAAAGGATTTTCAATGGTTGGTCTGGAAAATGCAAGGAGATTACCTTCGATAATAAATGGGCCATTCTGAAAGACTTCATTGGCTTCATCAGCAGTCCTAAAGATAAAAACCCATGAATTATCTTCTCTCCTGATGATCTCCGACACGTGCGCAGTCCTCCACTGGTTCTCACGAAGTTTGTGACTGTTGCTTCACTCAGCCTTCTGGAGTTAAGGAAACGACCTAGGAGCACAAGGTTCAGGTTCTCCATGAACTTAATGCGAGCCGAGGTAGGTGAAGAGAAATTAATTGGGAGACAGACAAATATTCTCTTCAATCTGAGTTTGTTTTGGCGAGGAAGAGGAAGGTGAAGAGGGAAAGTGGCAAGGCAAAATTTGATAGACATGGTAGGCACAGAGGTAATGATTGCTATGTTAACTGTGTCTAGTGAAGAGTGCCACGTTCAATTTTGCATGTAAGCTGATTGGTCCGCCTCCAGAAGAAGAAAATCGAAGCGAAAAGCTGAGCAGGGAAAGGGATAGCTTGGCGTGTCAGGAAAGGGAAAGCATCGGATGGATAGAAGGGGATAAGAGTCAGTGAAGAAGATGAAGATCTGGAAAGGCTCATGAATTAGGGTTCATGGCGATCTGAGAGGAAATTGAAAAATTTCTTTAATCGTTAAATATTAGAATAATTTTGAATGCAATTAAAACACTTTTTTCCCAACAAATGCAATTAAGACACTCATTAATATAATTTGTTCTTTTCTTCGATCTTTATTCATAGGTTGAAAAATATAACGATAAAGAAATTATACACGGCAAGCTATTTAAGTCAGATTGGCAAAAAAAACAATATCAGTCAAAATAAATTTAATTTTGTAGGAAAAAAAATTAAATTGTATAACTATATCAAAAATGTCATTAATTTTAAAAAAAAAAAAAACTAAGATAACAAAACATTTTGGATCATAATATAAAGAAAAAAAAAACCAAAACACTTATGTAGCTCTACCAATTTTATTAAAACAATTTTAAAATTTTTAGTTTTCGTATCTTTAAGGAGACTATCTCGGTTACTAAATAAATTAACTTTTTATATTGTAATCTTGTTATACTCTAATATAAAAATCTATATCAGCCTGATATTATCGAAAATATTAATTTTATTGAAAATGTATAGAGAGAAGAGAATAAAACATAATAATTACATAAGTATTGTACTAGTTTTTTTACAAGTTATGTACAAAATAAAATTATTAAGCTCAAACAGTTAATCATATTAAGCTCACCTACGGTCAAATTGAGGTCAAATGCACTATATTTACGGTCAATTCCAATTTATATTACAAAACTGCCACAACCGGACCAGAAAACCACTGGAATCGGGGCGGTTCAATAGGAAATCTATAAATAGAGACCTCCTCTCATCATTTAAAGGTAATTAATCTCTCTCTAAGCTCACTTTATCTCACTAAAGCTTATACTCATTTAAGCATCAGAGTGGGCTTACCGGGAACCCCCGGGGCCCATTTGCAGGTATCCAAATGAGAAGAAGCGGGAATACGAGAAGAGGAAGCCCACGAAGAGCGAGAGAACGAAAGAAGAAGCCCACGAAGAGACACGTGTGCAAGCATTGGCACCGTCTACGGATTTGAGCAACAAGCACATAACATACTACCTGTGCTTGATGGAAACAAACACAGTACAAGGACATACAGAAGGGGGTAGTAGTAGCCAAACACCAATGATGGGTCTTCAACATCCTAACATTGGGGAGCAACAAAAAAAGATGGTAGAGCCACTGCCACTTAAGAGAAATCAACAACCTCTGGATAACACTTCATCAAGCTCTAAAACACCACAGTTGATAGTGAACCAAGGGATATCTCCCCCACCCCCAAAGACAGAAAAGTTGTTATTCGGAGCAACGATCAATACAATCCATGGAGGCTTTGCCTCAGGAGGAGAAACGGCCTATCCAAAAGAAGTGTATGCAACCCAATCATGAGAAAATATGAAGTCACAGGAAAGGAAGCATCTCATGGGGGAAATCCACTTCGGTGGAAAAGATATAGAGAATTTGAACCTACCCAATAACGATGCACTAGTAGTGACTATCGGTATCAAACACTACCAAGTGAGGAGGATTTTAGTTAATGAAGGGAGTTCAAAGAATATCCACGCATTTGACACAATGACAAAGCTTGGAATGAAGAAAATAGATTTGAAGCCTTTATATAGCCCATTGATAGATTTCGAAGGAGCACCGTCATACCCAATGGGAATAATCACGTTGCCAACATTGGAGGATGGGGAAGGAAACCTCACATTTGACGTAAGTTCCTTGTAATGGAAAAGTTACACGGCTATAATGAAATCCTAGGACGTACCTCAATAAACAAGTATGGTATGATCCCGTCAACAGCATTTCAAGTACTGAAGTTCCCAAGAGGAAAAAAAGTAGGTGAGATTAAAGGAGACCAACATGTCGCACGAATATGCGTGAATAACATATGTAAGGAGGATATCAACAAGACGCCACCAGATGTGCTCTTAATTGACACAGATCTCAGGGAAGAGTATGGAATACCAGCCCTTATAGAGGACATCAAAGAGGTGTTAATAGAAGAGCCAGACAGGAAAATACGATTGGGAACAACACTCTCCAAAAAAGATGAAGAAGGAGTAGAATGAGCTATTCACATGGTCACCAAGCGATATGGCATGGATAAGTGAAGAAGTAACTTACACAAGCTAAATATCAGTGAATCAGTGCGACTAATAGCACGAAAGAGACGATCACGAGGAGAACCCAAAAAGATTGCAATCCGAGAGGAGGTGGGCAAACTAATAGAGGCCGAGTTCATACAAGAAATAAGATTCCAGACATGGGTGGCAAACCAGTACTGGTAAAAAAGACCAATGAAAGATTGCGAATGTGCATTGACTATCGCGACTTGAACAACGCATGCCCGAAATATGCGTACACATTTCCCCGGATAGACCGGCTAGGGGACGCCACAGCAGGACACGAAGTAATAAGCCTCATAGATGCATACTCAGGGTACAATCAGATTAAGATGTGCCCGGAAGATGCACCACACACAGCTTTCTACGCAGACAGTGAGGTCTACAACTACAAGGTGATGCCTTTTGGTTTAATAAATGCTGGAGCAACATACCAAATGATGGTTAACAAGCTATTTGGGGATATTATAGGAAAAATGATGGAGGCATACATAGACGACATGATCGTCAAGTCCAAAAATAAAGGAAAGCCACGAGGCCAACCTGCGAATGGTATTGAAAAGGATGCACATCCATCATGTCCGATTAAACCCGGAAAAATGCGTGTTTCGAGTACAATCGGGAAAGTTCCTCGACTTCATGGTAAGTCAAAGAGGAATTGAAGCAAACCCAGTAAAGCTACTTGCAATTGAAGAGATGAAATCCCCCACCAAGCCCAAAGAGGTGCAACAACTCAATGGAAGGCTGACATCCTTAAATCGTCTCCACTCAAAGATAGGAGACAAGACATTACCCTTCTATGAAATATTGCGAGTGTCAGACCTAAATCTAACCTATAGCGAAATACGTTTTGAAAATGTAAATTTTGAAAGGAGTCGCCACTAGTTAATTATAAGGCTAACTAGAATCCAAAATTACCTAAGTGAATGATGGATTAAATGCCTAGGTATAAAATCGGTCTACGATCAGAAATTCAAGCTCGGGGGTTCTATTACGAATTAAAAAACTATAATTTTTAATCACACCCTTTCGGTACTTAATTTCACCTAATTTGCCAGTTTGATTTATTTTTTTCTCTATCCAATTAAATTAATATTAGTTGTAATAATCTTGTTAAAAAAACTTAATGTTTAATCAACAGCAAAACAAATAGAAGGAAGATGCTGCGAGGGAGTGGTTTCACCATCATAGACCACGGCAAGTTACAGGAGGACGAATCAAGTCGGAGGTGGTCGCGGTGAGGGGTTAATGCGGACCCAGCCCTAGGTGGCTCGAGTTGGGGCGAAGATGGAGGTCGTGGTGGGCTTGTGAAGGAAGAGGCTGGCAGGCGGACTCTTGATGGTGGATATAGGTGGCGCGATGGTGATCGGTGTAGACAGAGATGGGGCTCGGGCAGTGGCGGATGGATGTGTAATAATGTGGTTACGAACGTAACCACATTATCGAGTATTTTTAGTGGTACTCTAAGTTTATTTCTGAGAAAAAATATCTTATGATCCTCATTATTTAAATGTAAGATCGTCATTATTTGAGTGTAAGACCCAAATTATTTTGTATAAGACACTAAGTCCCTGTTATTCCGTCCAAAATTGTTATCAATTACATTTTAAATTTACAAAGTAAATGAATACTTTTCTAAATATCGAAATCAAAACCAAATAATTATATTAGTATTACAATAGTGTCATGACTCGATTAAAATTCAACTCATCCACAGTTGGTACTGGTCGGATTTGACTCAATTGTAACATTTGTATAAGAAAATATGGTTTAATTATGATACTTTGAAAAGTACTGTTTACAATTGAAATATATATAACGACAATTTTGGATAAGTAATTGAAGAAAGTATCAATTATCATCGTTTTGAAATATGTATATTTTAAAACATATTAGTACCAAAAATAATTTTTTTTAAATAAATTTTATATATTTTACATTATTTTGTTAAAAAATAAGTAAAATCTTCACATTTTTTTTCTACACAGCGGATCCACATTATCGAGACCCAAGATCCGCCACTGGGCTCGGGTCGAACGACAAGGCAGTTGGTGGTCGACCGATGGCGAATTATTGGTCGGAGATGGGCGCTGGGTGAAAATCGAAACTGAATTGGGTTGTTGCTGATACGAGAAGGTGTGGGGTCATCTGGTTGTCGATTCGAGTCACGCCGGAGGATGATCGGAGGAGATGACGTTGTAGGTGGGTTCGGGAATTTGGAACGCGGCGTCGGGCGAGGGTTGAGTCAGAGGCGAGCGGACGGGTGAAACTCAGGTGAGGATGGCACAAGTCGGAATTGGATTAAGGTCGGATCGAGCTGCGATGGAGGGCTCTGGAGGATGATGAAGACTGGTCGAACTGAGCGCGGTGAACGACCGGGCAAGAGCTGAGTCCGGTGATAGTGAGCGAATCTGGCTGCTTTGGTTCGAGGGTGGATGAAAACGAAGATGCTGTACATATGTAAACTAATGATGAGGACTTCGAAACAGATTCTCGAGTAAGAGGATGACGAGCCCTTGTATCAGACGGTGAATTTGCCATTAACCCAATGTCGAAGCTCTGGACTATAATATGTTAATCTTGAAATTTGTATCATGCTACAACATTAATAAAATAATATAAGTTAGTATATAAATATCATAATAAGGAAAGTAACATAATTAGTTTTAAAGAATAGTTAAAATAAAAAGAATACTGCTACTTCTTCCAACCATATCGATGCTCATTCTTCTTTATTTTTGTATAATTTTATGTCTGAATATAATGTAGAACTGGACCCTTATTTATAGTAGAACTTACCCAAATTACAGATAAGATCTCCTAAATCTAATTAAATAAATGACAGGTAAATTCCTACGGATAAATATCTACGGATAATTATCCATAAATAATAGGAGATAATTACCTATAGATAATTATCTTACAGATAAATAACTATTACATATAAATATTGTTTTTTATATATTTCAAGTATATCTGAGATATTTTAAAAAATATATTTATTTATTTACGCTAATATGCACATGAGCATTTTTGAACATTTCGTAACGTGACACATCGGAAAATGACACGTCACATGTAATGACGTCACGTCCCGGTCAAAATCGAGTGTTTACAGCGAGTAAATGAGAGGTTTAAGTGGACGCCTAGATGTGAAGAAGCGTTCCAACATGGGTTTCGAAAGCCTTTTCTTTTTCTTTTCTCCAGCCTAAACCAACACGGGTAATTGGTGCATGAACGAAGCTGTAACGGAGCATGTACGCGACAATCAAACACGACTTTTCCAACTGCATATTGTCTTTTTTTAGAAAATACTACTAATGCAGTGCTACTTCAATTACTCCATTCTCCATTTGATTTAGAAGAGCTGTAGCTTGCTTCCAATTCCAAGCTCTAGCGGTAGAAGACCTTTTGTCTCCCCTCGGACGCAATGAAAAAAATCGGATCACTTCTTATGGACTCGTTGAGAACGATTCTGATCTAGTTCATGGCCTATCTGATCTAGTTCATGGCCTATTAGATTTAGAAGGCGCTCTGGTGGGAGCATTGGTAGCGAGCTTGCTTTGCGTTCCGGCACTACAGAATAGCTCAGATGAGAGAAGTCTTGGAGTATCCATTTCGATGGGCAAATCATTGGTCATCAAATGGTACTTTGAAGTTTGCCAATAGAAGATTCATCTACTCACTCAACAAGAAAAAACTCATGTTAAACAACATATAAGAACACTGCCGCCCCTAGCACATCCAGTCTCGGGGGAGAAGCTATATTTATACATCTCAGTAAGCGAGACGGCAGTCAGCTTAGCACTAATAAGGGAAGAGAATAATGTACAATTGCCAATATACTTTGTAAGTAAAACACTCGCAAAGTATGAGGCAAACTATGTGCAAATAGAAAAATATCTCTTTGCCTTAATAGTCACAGCAAGAAAGCTCAGTCCATACTTCCATGCACACGAGATAGTGGTGCTAACAAATCAGCCTTTGAAACACCTACTCCAAAGACCGGACGTGTATGAGAGGATGGTCAAGTAGGCAATATAGCTGAGCGAGTTCATAATACACTTTGCTCCAAGAACTGCTATCAAGGGTCAGGCCTTGGCCGATTTCATCGCAGAACTCACAGGCACAGAGCCGAACACAATAGAAGAAAAACCGCCAGAGCAAAAAAAAGGGGAAGGAAACAATAAGATGTATGGACAATGTACACAAATGGATCCTCCAACCATGAGGGATCGGGGGCAGGGCTCGTGATAATTCTACCACAAGAAGGTACCCCATTACGCTACCCTATGACCTTGTCATTCAGCGCAAGAAATAATGAGGCGGAGTATGAAGCCTTACTTACAGTGCAAGAGATATGGGAGTAAGACACTTAGAAGCAAAGTGCGACTCCCAGTTGGTGGTGAACCAAGTAAAAGGAAACTACAATGCGAAATCTCCAAAGATGCAGCAATACTTGCAAGAAGTGCAAGCAACAATAAGAGGTTTCGATACCTTCGAAATCACAGCCATACCAAGAGAAGAGAATGAAGATGCGGATTCATTATGCAAGTTCTCTTTGGGTATCCCACAAGAAAAAGAAGTACATTTTGCGGAACAAATACGACTACTAGCCTATGATAGGCTGAAAGTAGTGGCAACCGACGAAATGGAAATTGATGGAGCACTTAACTGGATGACACCAATCACTCGATACCTGACCAAGGGAGAATTACCAGAAGAGGCAATGGAGGCAGCAAGGGTTGAAAGGTTAGCCATCAATTACCTCATCATCAATTGTCTACTATGTAAGCATATGGTGATGGGCGCCGTAATTGGTATCCCATAATATGTATAGTTTACCTAAGGAAATTAGGTACATGTCACATTAAGGTAATTGGGTCAGACCCAAATCCCAATTGACATGAGAGGCCCAAAATTGGGCCTCCCTATGCATAGTGGCCGACCGAATATTAGGAGTGGGCAAAGTGGACTTTTGTCCACTTTGCTCCTCCTATAAATACATGGTGTTAGGGGATTTTTAGGGTTAATCACTATTTCCTCATTAGAGTATTTTAGAGAGAAAAACCCTCCACCCCACACCTAGGTATTTCAGCCGAACCCCTCACCCAAGGTGTGCCAACTTGCTTCCTAAGCAAACACTCCAAAGATCTGTCCCAGTGCCAATAATCGATCAGAGGCTTTGCTGTGGAGCTTGTACTGCGTAGGGCTTCTCTAACAAGAACCTCTACGGGTCCCGACTGTTGGATCGTGAACTCCCTGCAGAAGGATCTAGGGACTACGGATCACGTTTGAGGTATGTGCGAGTCTTCCGCTGCGTAATTTCGATTACTAGCATGTACCATGATTTAGTATCCGTAGTGATTACTCCCCGTAATCTAACATTGGTATCAGAGCCTGTGTTAGGAGTTCATGATTTTGATAAATGGTGTTCTTTGAAGTTTAAAATTAAAAACCGAAATTTTAAAATAAAATTTTAAAATTTCGAGTTTATGGGGTTGTTGTTGAATCCGAAATTTTCATGATGTTCTTGGTTAATTTGATGTTCATGATCTTCAGGAAAAGTGTAATATTTATCAAAATCAAACATTGGATTGTAGATCTTATTAAAATTTGATCTTGAAATTTGACCACTTGTTCCCAGTTACATGTTTATTTTGGCCAAACCCTAAAATTACAAGGTAAATTTTTTTAATTTCTTAGGCTCCAAGAAAGCTAATTTTGGCCGAAATATCAAAATAATATTGTTTGATGGGTTTCGATATAGCCGTCAGGCCCATTAAAGGCGACTAAACGGCGAAGTAGGCCCACTGGGCCCCAAAAGAGACTCAGAAGACCAATACGAGAGGTCCCGACAAGGTCGGTCCCGACATACGAGCTGAACACTCCCGATGATATGCCTTTAAGTAGGCCCCGATGATATGCCTTTAAGTAGGCCCCGATGATATGCCTTTAAGTAGGCCCCGATGATATGCCTTTGAGTAGGCCCCGATGATATGCCTTTGAGTAGGCTTCGATATCGAATCCCTGAGAAGCTGGCCCTGTCCCGATGACGAGGGGCCCTGAGCGGTGACCAAAGGAGATAACTCTGGATACCCTGACATCCGTCGGGACTTGCCACCAGAGAACGAGGCCGAGAAACACGCCCACTATCAACATAGTGGGTAAGTGGCCTAAAAAGACGGAACGTGGGCTACTGGCCGAGATATACGGAACGTTGCAGTTATCTCCACAGGTAACTGAGGTGACCCCTTCCCTATATAAAGGAAGGTGTTACCTCAGGATTGTTACGTTTACATATTCACAGACTCATACTTGTTTGCCGGTCTATACCGAGATATTCATTTAAGCATCGGAGAGGGATTCTGGGTCACCGCCCGGTCTATCCCCTTCTTGCAGGATTACTTGGAGCGAAGGAGTTCGGATTTCCGTCAAGAACGTACCGGAGTTCCAACCGTGATCCAACATTGGCGCCGTCTGTGGGAACGAAGCAAAAAGCAAAAATGGCTTCTACCCGTTCGATGGCTGGCAAGCAAAAGAAGAGACAAGGACAATCCGGTGGTTCCCGTCACCCTGCTGGAACTCTGAACTCAGGGCTACCGGAGCGCACCGTTGATCGGAATGATCCTCCCCCTGCCGTTTCCCAAACAAGGGGGCATCATGAGGATCGTGAAGATTCCATTCGAAACTCGTCGGAGAGCCGGGAAGAGATCCAAAGGAGGGACCAGGATGCACCTGCAAATCTGAACTTTGCAAAGGCTATGATGGATGCCATGCCAGTATTTTTGGAAGCTATGGAGGCTCTCCTGGACCGAAGGGAGGCCGCCAAGAAGAAGGAGTAGGAGTTACCTCCACCTCCGCTGGTGGAGAATCAGGACGGGCAGGAGGCCCAACCTGGGCACCAGGACAAGGGCAAGGAGCCTGCCCTATCAGAGCAATTCGTGGTCGATGGGCCTGGACCTGTGCAGCATAGGACCATTCCTCTCAATGGCCCTATCACCCCCGACTAGGTGGTGAAGATTGTGAACATTTGCATGGGGGACCAGAAGAAGATGATGACGGAGCTGAGGGATCGATCCACTCATCCCTTCGTCCCCCGATTGGTGAACACCACTGCCCTGTCGGGACTGGGCATCCCGACAATTAAGGAGTATGATGGCGAGGGAGATCCCGTTCGTCATGTCCAGAAGCATGTCATGGCCTGTCTAGGCAGAGCCCCGAATGATGATATCCTGTGCGTTTTGTTCCCAGGCACGCTCGGTGAGAGGGCCCTGACGTGGTTCTTCAGCCTTCCCCCAGGATGCATCTCTAGCTGGACCCAGATGCATGATCGATTCATCCAGCAGTACCAGGGCCGTCGGCGTCTCCTGAAAAGCGCGAGGTTCCTGGCTGAGGTGGTACAGAGGCCCGACGAATCTCTGGCGCATTACTACCAGAGGTACACTGCCAGCGTGGCCAAGATTGATGAGGAAATGACGGAGGGAGAGACCATCCGTACTTTCATTCGGAACCTGACTGCACTGTATGGTTCCGACCTGATGCACAGCGTGGCTGAGAAGGCTGTGTGGAACATGGAGGCGCTGCAGAAGAGAGTGAAGCAGCAAATCGACGTACAGGAGTCGAAGATAGCTGCCGGAGACCTCGACCCTCCGAAATCAAACAGGGGGAAGCAGTCGTTCAAATCCTCGGACGACCGCAAGAGGAAAGAAAAACCCGAGAGCAGTCGGGGTCGAGGTCGTCCCGATCGGAGGGAAGACAAGCGTTCCTCGAATTCGAACAAGCGGGAGGACCACTACACCCCTCTCATTTGTTCCATGGGTGCTGTGTTAGCAGTGATGGACCGACAGGGTATCGCCAGGTATCCCCCGAATAAAGATGGAGAGTCCATGGGAGCCTTCACTGATCGTTATTGTCGCTTTCACCGTGCCAACGGTCACGACACTAACCATTGTCGGGAGTTGAAGAAAGAGATTGAGAAGCTGATCCAGAAGGGGAAGCTCAAGGAATTTGTGGCTGGACAACGGGGCCGATCCCGTTCCCGGTCCTGATCGCGGTCCCGTTCCCGATCCCGTGGTCGATCCCCGAAGAAGGAAAAACCTGAGTCTTCCAATGCCCGCAAGGAGAAGCGGGGAACTATTAATGTGATTCACGGAGGACATGATGCGGGAGGAGATACTACGGCAGCTCAGGAGGTCTATGCTTTTCGGATTCCCATTGCTGTGGTACTAGGCAAGAGGGCCTGAAATTGGACTCCGAAAGAAGAAATGGTGATTCCCTTCTCAGCAGAGGACCTAATAGGTGTGGAGACCCCGCACGATGATGCTTTAGTCGTGACCCTGAACGTGGATGGGTACGAGATGAAACGAATCCTGATTGATGGAGGGAGCTCTTCCGATATTCTGTTCATGGATGCACTGGAGGCTATGGGAAAAACCAAGAAGGACTTAAAGCCTGCAGATTTCCCGATGGTCGGATTTTCTGGCTCTACTTCTTACCCGGTGGGGATGATTACGTTACCGGTTGAATTCGGTAGTGGCTGGAAGTCGGAGAAGAGGAACGTGGAATTCGTGGTGGTCAAGTCCGCGGGGATCTATAACGCAATTATCGGGAGGACTACCATGAACCCGCTGGGGGCAGTTGCCTCAACTGTCCATCAGAAACTGAAGTTCCCGACTGACCACGGAATCGGGGAGGTCCAGGGCGATCAGATAGCCTCCAGGAGGTGCTATGTCAATGCCACCCGAAGGAGGAATCGGGAAGCTGTGAATGTTTTCCAGACTGACGCTGATCCCCGAGAGGAGTTTGGGCGTCCCGCCCCGATGGAGGATTTGAAGGAGGTCGAGATTGATAGGCCTCAAAGGAAGGTGAAAATCGAGTCCGCTCTGTCGGAGGAGACGACCCGAGAACTGATTGATTTGCTGAAGGAGTTCAAGGAGCTGTTTGCCTGATCCCCGAGTGACATGCCAGGAATCAGCCCCGGTGTAATTACTCACGAGCTGAAAATTGATCCCGCGATCAAACCGATCACACAGAGAAGGCGCCCGATGGGGGCCGACAAGAAGATCGCGATCCAGCAGGAGGTGGGCAGACTGCTCGATGCTGGATTTATTAAGGAGCTCCGATTCCAGACCTGGGTCACCAACCCAGTCCTGGTGAAGAAGAGCAATGGCAAGTGGCAGATGTGCGTTGATTTCCGCGACCTGAACAAGGCATGCCCGAAGGATTGCTACCCGCTTCCGAGGATCGACCAGCTGGTGGATGCCACATCGGGTCATGAGCTGCTGAGCTTTATGGATGCTTACTCTGGCTACAATCAAATCAAGATGTCCGAGGAGGATGCCCCTCATACCGCCTTTTATGCTGATAGTGACATCTATCATTATAATGTTATGCCCTTCGGATTGATCAACGCAGGTGCAACTTATCAGAGGATGGTGAATAAGCTGTTTGGGGATATGTTGGGGAAAACCATGGAGGCCTATGTGGACGACATGCTGGTGAAGTCCTGACAGGCCGAGGATCATGTTCACAACCTGGCCACAGCATTCGAGCGGATGAGGCTCCATCAAGTTCGCCTGAACCCAACCAAGTGCGCCTTCGGAGTGCACTCAGGGAAGTTCCTGGGCTTTATGGTGAGCCAGAGGGGGATCGAGGTGAACCCTGAGAAGCTGAGGGCAATCGAGGAGATGAAGTCCCCGACGAACCATCGGGAGGTGCAGGTGCTGAATGGCCGATTGGCCGCGATGAATCGCTTCCTGTCCAAGGCAAGCGACCGATCCATGTCATTCTTTGAAGTGCTGAGGGCCAATAAGAAGTTCGAGTGGACTGCCGAGTGCGAGGAGGCGTTCCAGGCACTGAAGCAGCACCTCCGTGCCCTCCCGCCGCTGGCGAAGCCCATCCCAGGCGAGCCACTCTTATCTGTATTTGGCTGTTTCTGAATTTGCTGTAAGCTCTGTCTTAGTAAAAGTTGTAGAGGGCAGCCAAGTCCCCGTCTATTATGTAAGCAAGGCACTCGCCAAGTCTGAAATGAATTATCCCGCCGTTGAGAAGTATCTCTATGCATTGATTATTACTGCTCGGAAGCTGAGGCCTTATTTCCAAGCGCATGAGATTACCGTTTTGACGAATCAGCCCTTGAAACATTTTTTGAACCGACCTGATGCGTCGGGAAGATTAGTGAAATGGGCAGTCGAGCTTAGTGAGTTCCGCATTCACTTTTCTCCGAGGACGGCTATTAAGGGCCAGGCGTTGGCGGATTTCATAGCAGAGTCTACAGCCCCCGATCTAGAAGAAGCGGGCACTGTAGAGGGGGCAAATATGGAGGTCCCGATAACAGAGCAGTCAGAACAGCCCCACACCGAAATACTTGGGAGATGTACACCGATGGCTCCTCAAATTCAGAAGGATCGGGAGCAGGTTTCGTACTGATACCGCCAGACGGAGGCGAGCCCCTCCGATATGCCTTGGCCTTGACATTTATGGCCACCAACAATGAACCTGAGTATGAGGCTCTCATCACTGGCCTCAAGATTGCTACAGGAACGGGAGTTGGTCACTTAAAGGTGAAGTGCGATGCTCACCTGATCGTGAACCAAGTCCAAGGGCGATACGAAGCAAAGAGCCCGATGATGAAAAAGTATCTTCGCGAGGTGCAAACCTTGAAGGAGAGTTTTAAGAGCTTCGATATTGAGGCGATCCCGAGGGAAGATAATGCGGAAGCAGATGCCTTGAGCAAGTTCGCCTTGGGGGCACCCCTCGATGAAAGTCGGAAGGTGCTTTTCTTGGAGAAGGTGATCCTGTCAACCGCCGATCAGTCAGAGGTTTGCGCCATTGAGATCGGATCGGAGGAGCCCACTTGGATGACCCCAATAGCCGCGTATCTGACTACGGGGGCAGTCCCCGATGAGGAAGTGGCAGCAGGCAAAATACGCCGAATCGCGCCCAATTATGTGATGGTGGACAATCAGCTGTACAAAAAGGGGTATTTAACTCCTTATCTGAAATGCGTGGCCGAGCCCGACGCCGGTCGGATCCTTAGGGAGGTGCACGAAGGATATTTGGCATGTCATGAAGGTGCCCGATCCATCGTGAGGAAAGTATTGAACTTGGGCTATTACTGGCCCTCGATGAACAAAGAGGCAACGATGCTAGTCCGATCCTGTGACGCTTGCCAGAAGTACGCCCCGAACATCGTGGCTCCAGCTGCCGATCTGACGTCCATCAAGAGTGCTTGGCCCCTTCTCGCAATGGGGAATCGACTTGGTGGGACCCCTTCCAGTTGGAAAAGGTCAGTGTCGATACTTAGTTGTGGCTATTGATTATTTTTCGAAATGGATAGAAGCCAAGGCATTGGCCAAGACAACAGGGAACCACATCCTCAAATTCCTCCAAACCCATATCATATCCCGATACGAGATCCCCAAGGTGGTGATCAGCGATAATGGCCCTCCGTTCAACGGGGCCCAGTGGAAGGAGTGCTTGGAGGAACTGAAAATTGAGAATCGGACAGCCTCTGTCCGTCATGCTCAAACCAATGGACAAGTGGAGTCAGCCAACAAGATCGTGATGGACGGCCTGAAGAAGAGGGTCCACGCCTTGAAAGGCAAATGGCTGGACGAGCTGGAAAATGTACTTTGGGCTGTAGAACAACACCCAAAAGATCGACCGGGGAGACTCCGTTTGGCCTCGTCTATGGCACGGAGGCAGTTGCTCCCGTCGAAATAGCTGTGGCATCCCATCAGATGAGGTATTACGAACCTTTGTCGAATGATGAAATGAGGCGTCTAGACTTGGACTTGGTCGAAGAGAAGAGGTGGAGTGCCAAGGAGGTCCAGGCTCGGATGCGCTTGGCAACGGCCCGATATTATAATCGACGAGTCAAGTCTCGACAGTTCTTTGTCGGGGAACTGGTGTGGTGTCAGAACGAATTTACCCTTTTGGATCGGATCAACAAGATGTCACCAAAATGGGAAGGCCCTTATAAGGTCGTGGGGATGCCAGCTCGGAATGCGTACAAGTTGGAAGACCTCGATGGCAATGTGTTGAAGCATTCTTTTAGTGGCGAACACTTGAAGAAATGTCATGTTTGATATTAAGTCGCCTTCAGTGGTGCAAGCTGTTTATTAAGTCGCCTTCAGTGGTGCAAGTTATCTATTAAGTCGCCTTCAGTGGTGCAAGCTGTTTATTAAGTCGCCTTCAGTGGTGCAAGTTATCTATTAAGTCGCCTTCAGTGGTGCAAGATGTTTATTAAGTCGCCTTCAGTGGTGCAAGTTGTTTATTGCTTCCGATTAAATCGCCTTAAGTGGTGTAGATAAGTTGCCTTAAGTGGCACAATTAAATCGCCTTAGGTGGCGTAGTTCCGCCTCAAATGGCACAATTAAATCGCCTTAAGTGGTGTAGATAAGTTGCCTTAAGTGGCACAATTAAATCGCCTTAGGTGGCGTAGTTCCGCCTCAAATGGCACAATTAAATCGCCTTAGGTGGCGTAGTTCCGCCTCAAATGGCACGATTAAATCGCCTTAAGTGGTGTAGATAAGTTGCCTTAAGTGGCACAGTTAAATCGCCTTAGGTGGCGTAGTTCCGCCTCAAATGGCACGATTAAATCGCCTTAAGTGGTGTAGATAAGTTGCCTTAATTGGCACAATTAAATCGCCTTAGGTGGCGTAGTTCCGCCTCAAATGGCACGATTAAATCGCCTTAAGTGGTGTGGAAAAGTTGCCTTAAGGGGCACGATTAAATCGCCTTAAGTGGTGTGGGTAAAATGTCTTAAGTGACGCGTCGAAATTACTCTTAAGTGATATGATCGAATTGCCTTAGGTGGCATAGTTAATTCACCTTAAGTGGTGCAAATGAGGATCGGAACCAAAAAAGATTGATATTATAAAGATGTGGGAGGTTCGCAACAAAGAAGGAAATTACAAGGATTCGAAAAATAAAGCAATCAAGCTCGATCCTTGGCAGCGTCGAGGGGAGCAGGGTCCACGAGATCCTGGAAGATCGGTCGCGGGAGGATCACACTCTGAAGGATTAGCCGCGGGAGGGTCGATCATCGGGGGATCTGTCGTCGGTATGTCTGCACTTGGAGGCTCCACCATGCCTTCAACACCCACAGTCCCCTCGGGGGTGTTGCCCCCGTCACTCTCCTCAGAAAGGCTGAAATACCTCTCCGCGAAGGGGCGAGAGTCTGAGACTTGGTGAAGTCGATGGCACCACCATACTCCAAATGGAGCTCTTCAACAGCATTAAGCAGGGTGTTTTCCACCTCCGCCGTACAGAACTTAACCGCGTCCGATTGGAAAGCTTCGGAGCCCCGATAATCCTCCCGACCTGTGGCTTCAGCTTCAGCCAACTTGGCAGGGAACTCGGCAACCTCCTGCTCCAGCTGTCGGGACCGGTTGGCGAGGAGGACTTTCTCAGCCTCCAGCCCCGCCTGGGCATCCTCTAGAGTCTTCTTCTCGAGGACATGTCTGTCCCGATCCTCCGCGCGCCCCTGTTGCTCCTCACTGAGCCTTTGGCGCTCCTGCTACAGCAACCTCTCGAAATCGTGGACCTGCCTCAAGAGGTCCCGAGTCTTCTGGTTAAGGAGGGCCTGCTCCTTAACCAACTTCCCCTTTGACGACTCGGAGGCAGCCAGATCCTCCTCGAGCTTGGCCAAGATCTCGGGGGCCGCCTTGGCTCGCTCCTCCTTCAGGGCCTCCCCCAAGGCCAGGATATACCCGAAGCAGCGGTGCTGGTCTGCCATCTCCTGTAGAAAAGAAGGGAGGTTAGTACATGAGAGTATTTTACATTACATACTAAGTGTGAAAACATGAAGATTTACCTCCACACGACGAACGGCCATATTGCGAAGGTCCCCGTGGATGTCCTCTGGGGCCAAAGAGAGCGGAAGCTTCATATATGGGGGAACTGAGCCTGCCAGCAGGTGCAGACCCAGTTCCGAGGACACATCATCCCGACGCAGCGGGACCCCCCGCAACGACTCGATCGGAGTCCAAGGAGCCGCCGCCTGGTCGGGAGAGTAAAGTTGGTAGAAGCTTCCATCCAAAGGGAGAGGGGGAACGACCCCTGGAGTAGCGGAGGTGCGGGCCTCCGAGCCGCCATGTGAACCAGCTGTCCCCTCGGGAGTCAGGCTCAAGACCGGCGACGGCTGCTGCGCTGGAGAAGACGGAGGTGGCCCTTCGGGAGTCGGCTCCGGCGGGGTTTGGTTCGCCCCCCGACGACGAATCAGGAGCTGGTCCCCGCTCGCCTCCTCAGAAGAATGGGAGACATCCAGGTCCATCACCCGACGGAACTGGCCGTCCGTCGGGGCCTCTAGAGTCCCCGATCTTATCGGGGCAGGAAGTGACATGAGGGGCTCTCCGACCCGGGCGTCGGAGGGTGGCGTCCCCGCAGAAGCTCCAGCTCCCGATAGACCTGCAGCTGGAGGACGAGAAGCTTCAGAAATAAAGTCAGGAAGCTGATCAGGATCCTTACACCAGATGACGCGACGGGAGAGGTACTGGTCCTTCCCGTAATAATTGTAGTAACCCGCTTTGATAATGCGGGGAGTTTCCCCTTGCAGGATGCGTTTGATCCCTTTGATCCGGGCTCCCTTATCAGAGGGGATTAACTCATCGGGAATACGCCTCCTGTATAATCGAATTGCAGAGCGGAGTTGTTTACCTTCCTCGGGAGTCTTGGTGTTGAAGATTTGCTCCATTTTCTCCACCCGGTCCCGCTTGATTTGCTCCGAGGCGGGAGGGGCCGATGAGGAGGCGGCCCTCTTTGAAGACTTTCTCTTCCTCACGGGGCGTGGGATAGCATCAGTCTCCGCCTGCTTAAGCACGAGATTGGTCAGCAGTGATACCTTCTTAGCTGCAAGGATGAAAACGAAAGAACAGTTAGAATATTACACAAGGGACGAGGTTAGAAGGGCCGTCGAAGAGTTGTCCCCCGGAGACGATATCAAGGAGTCGGATCCCGGTCAGAACCAGGTCCCGCTCCCCGATGGAGTTGGCGTCGAGGGGAGCGAAAGAGTCCCCCCAACGATAAAGCTGGATGCAGTGGAGAATCTTGAAATCCTCCTCGGAGTAAGTGTGGAAAGCGGGGGCAGGGTCCGCCTCAACCTCCCATCGGAGCCATGGGATGGAGCTGTTTCGGATGAAGAAATAACTCCTCTTCCAGCCACTGTTGTCGGGCCCCGAATCAGTGATGAGCCCCCGATCCTTGGCGACCTTCCAGGTGTCTCCATTCCAGCTGTACCGAGAGAGCTGCGCCTTTCTCCACATAGGCATTCGCGGATAGAAGGCACAGACCCCGACGTCATTGCACTTTAGCCTATAGAAGGTCCGGAAGAGTCGGAGGCTTTACGGCCATTGCTGGAGGAGGCAAAGCACGCGGAAGGCATTCCACACGCGGATGGCATGGGGGGAGAAGGTAGTCGGATGTGTTTTGTAATATTTACACATCTCGACCATGTCACCGCAGAAGGGGAAGCGGATCCCCGCTGATATTTTCCCGGTAGAGACAAACACCTCCCCTTCCCGGGGACGAGTGACTGCAGAGTCACCCGGGACGCGAGGCCAATGATAAGGGAAGCGAGTCTCCCAGGTGGAAGTAATGCACACCTCTCGAAGAGCTGCATCATAGGCAGTTTCTGAAATCTCATTACAAGCATAATCGAACTTGAAGGGTTTCCTCCCCCCGGAACTGGACTCACCATCTGGAAAGTAATCATGGCAAGAAAAGGCACAGATGATTTCCGCAAAAGTTTGGGTAAGTTGATGAAGATGAAAGGAAAAACTATGCTAACAAGTTTATTCGGAATCGAAAGAGAAAATCTTACCAGACATGTCGAATCGGAGAGGAAGGAATGAGCTTGATGGTCGGAGGTCCTGGTCGCCGGAGTGCTGATCAGAGACTAGAAAGGAGAGCTTGAGCTTTTGAAAACACAGAGAATGAAACGGTAGAGAAGAACTAAATAGTGCCAAGATTTGGGTTTTTATAGGAGAGAGGATAGGCAAAGAGACGTTGCGATCTGGACCATTGAAGATGAAGCGCCTCAACCTGAATCGTCGAAACACTAGGGACAAAACGGCTATAAAGCGCTTTTTCAGAAAAGCAAGAACGGGCACTCAAGCCGTCACTTCATCACTCATCGCATTTAATGGGTGAGTAATCAAGAAATCTTTTCGGAGTCGGTGGTTATCCTCGGAATATCGACAGGTCCGAAGTTAGAAGACACGACGAACTTTAAGTCCCTCGGGTCTTGGGGGCAAATGATGGGTTTCGATATAGCCGTCAGGCCCATTAACGGCGACTAAAGGCGAAGTAGGCCCACTGGGCCCCAAAAGAGACTCAGAAGACCAATACGAGAGGTCCCGACAAGGTCGGTCCCGACATACGAGCTGAACACTCCCGATGATATGCCTTTAAGTAGGCCCCGATGATATGCCTTTAAGTAGGCCCCGATGATATTCCTTTAAGTAGGCCCCGATGATATGCCTTTGAGTAGGCCCCGATGATATGCCTTTGAGTAGGCTCCGATATCGAATCCCTGAGAAGCTAGCCCTGTCCCGATGACGAGGGGCCCCGAGCGGTGACCAAAGGAGATAACTCTGGAGTCCCCGACATCCGTCGGGACTTGCCACTTGAGAACGAGGCCGAGAAACACGCCCACTATCAACATAGTGGGGAAGTGGCCTAAAAAGACGGAACGTGGGCTACTGGCCGAGATATACGGAACGTGGCAGTTATCTCCACAGGTAAATGAGGTGACCCCTTCCCTATATAAAGGAAGGTGTTACCTCAGGATTGTTACGTTTACATATTCACAGACTCATACTTGTTTCCCAGTCTATACCGAGATATTCATTTAAGCATCGGAGAGGGATTCTGGGTCACCGCCCGGTCTATCCCCTTCTTGCAGGATTACTTGGAGCGAAGGAGTTCGGATTTCCGTCAAGAACGTACCGGAGTTCCAACCGTGATCCAACATTGTTCACCATATTTTAATTTTTAATTAAGGTAACAATATATCTATAGTTGGGAACATTAGGATAGATTCACATTTTTATATAAAAATATATATAACTATCAATATATCTAAATATTTAATAGGGTTAAAGATATTACTGATAAATTTAGTTGCCTAAAAGTTTGAGAAAATATATTTTAAGTAAATAAATATTGACAATAAATAAATATATATATATATATATTATTATATAAGCCGAATTTTACATATATATATATATATTGTTGATTAATTTAATCTTATAGATAGAATCTTGGCAATAAATATATATATATGTTAGTGATTTAGCCGAAATATATATAATATTGAAATTATTTTATATAATTGATGTTACTTGGTGGCTAAGTTAAATATTTTTGGACTTTAAAAAACCCTACTTGGGCCACAAGTAAAAATTTCGCCCAACCTTTTAAATTTTAATTATTGGGCCGGTCAAATATGTCAAACCGGGACGAATTTAAATCGAACCGGATTTTCTCAATCGGTTCGACCTAATCGGGTCGGGTCGGACCGGGGTAACTAAGTGGATCTAACCAAACCGGGTTTGTGTGTTGAACCAAACCGAACCCTATTTTTAATTGGACCGGTTCGGACCGAACCGGATTTTAAAATTAAAACAGGAGCGAAACGAACCGGATTTTAAACAGGACCGGACCGAACCGGACCCGAACCGGATTTTTCAGACCGGACCGGACCGGACCAAACCAGACAGAAATTGACTGAATCGAAATAATTTTCAAATCCGAATGCAAGTCAATTAAATAAAATAGGGTGGTCAACTTTTAAAATCCAAATGTTTTTGAACCTCTTAATGGACTAAACAGTGCTCATAGGGTTTCAAAACTTTATGCCTTGTTTCGATTATGGGGATGGATCTCGGAGATACATGTTTTTTGGACTGGATTAATTAGAGAGCTGAATTGAAATTGTTTATTATTCAATATATATATATATATATATATATATATATATATATATATATATATATATTTATGCATGATTAGAACTGTTGTCTTGACTGAGTCAAGCTAGCTGGATACTGCATGTTGTGGGCAGAGCCCTGGTTAAATATATGGAATGCGCACTAGGATAGACATGTTGTGATGGTTGGTAATGCCTATGATTCATGTTTAGAGTGTTGCATGATTGTATATAATCATGAACTGCAAATCAGCCCCTAATGTTTAAAATTATTTTAAAATCGAAAACCAGTCGTCAAATATGTATGATGGATGTGAATGATTCATGTTTGTAACATATGCTAGAATGTTGAGGATGTAGCCGCATTTGATAATTTACTTGGTAGTAGAATTATGTATGCAAACATGAGTTCCTCGGAACATTAGACGCATGACGCGTAAGCATGAGAGTGGTTTGTTTGATGAATGTTACTTGCGTATGATAGTTTACATGGTTACTAGAATTATATATGCATGAGTGAATTTATCGGAATATTTTTCCAAAATACAAAAGGCCTTGGGAAAGCCAAGATTGGGTATGCTTGTTTTAAAATTCACGTTCTGGCAATTTGCGATTAAAACCGTTTTAAAAGACTGATCTATTAGATTGAAAACGACGGTAATGTGAACTCTTTCACAACCATCTTTCATTGGTTTACTGGTGGTCGGTTGGTTTAGATGACTGAGGAATCGTTACTTGTCAGATTCAATCATAATAAATATCTGATGTATGCAATTCTTTCTCAAAATGTTATTGCCTAACTAATTTTGCATAACCATCAATGTGTTAGTTTTCATGGCTGACCCGGTACAGTTCTACGAACCACGCAATCTGGACGGCATGGATTACGATGCATGGAGAGATAATGTTATGGATCTTCTGATCGCTGCGAATCTTGACGATCAGGTCAATCCGACGGCGGATAGGTTGAGCTTGGACGAATACAAAAACCCACATGAAAGCAACGGCAAGAAAAGGTTGAGGAAGGATCGTAATGCACAAGAGTTGATTCTCTCGCTGCTGTCAACTGAAGTAGAAAGAGAATTTGTACACCTCAGCGCATTGCATCTTTGGTGTGCCATATACCTTCGCTACGGTTAGGGTAAGGACGCTGAAGCTAGAGCCTTGATGGCGGAATACTTCAGTATTCTATGCAGTGATGACGACATAATAGCCTATCATGATCCCGCTGATGAGTTGGACGTATGGACACGGGCTCGGAAGGTAATGGGAATGTTTCCTCTTTCATGGTTTGTTAACGAGAAAGGCCTAACGCGTTTGATCAAATCGATCAAGACGACGATAGACCTATTCGAAACAGATGATAAAGAAGGAAATTTTCCAAAGGAGATCGAGGCATTCGATGAAAGATTCATCGGTATGCTGAAATTCTTGGCAACCCCCAGCAAAAAGAAGTCTAAACGATGATCCGGTGCTTTACTCACCAAGATATCAGTACCTTTTAGGTACATTTCGGTTAAGACAATTAGTCCATCAAACTTCTTCATGATTGCTTCGAGTTTGAGATCTGAGACCCCAGTATTTTTCAGTGTTGGTTTTCCTATTTGTTTAATTTATGCTTTTGGATTACATTGTTTCGGTTTCATTGTATAAAGTGGCTATGCGCAAGTGGACCTCGAAAGACGGAACACATCGTTTCAAAGTACGAGTTTAATAATGAAGTGTTTAAATGATGATGTGCTGAATTTTCGTTTGCATTCCTTTGAAAATAACTTATTGATAATGTTTACATCGGTAGGAAGTAGGCTTCGAAAGCTGCTACCTTGTAAAAGTATCGACTGACGCATAAGGTGAAAACCTGAAATACTCAAATCGAAGATGGTATAAAATCTCTGAAATAAGTTAGCAAACGAAGAAGGATTAAGTCGGTTAAACGATTTTCTTTCCGTACGCCTTGAACGATAAGTCAGGCTAAGCATTCAAATCAAATAACACACTTCTAAAGGCATAGTTTGCAAACATATTGTTGTAGTCATTTCGCCAAACGTTCCCTATGGGATGATGAGAAAGTGATTCACATTAATGTAAAGCTATGTTCCATTATAATCGGTAAAACACGCCGCCATAAAAGATGAAGAATGATAATGAGTTAAATCATATCACCATGCGACATTAATTTGGTTGTGAACACGTATCTAGGACAAGAGTGTTAGATTACGGCGAGTAATCAATACGGATACTTAAAACATGGTACATGCTAGTAATCGGAATTACGCAGCGGAAGATTCGCACATACCTTTAAGATGATCCGTAGACCCAAGATCTTCTCAGGAGGGAGTTCACGATCATCCGGTCGGGACCCGTAGAGGTTCTTGTTAGAGAAGCTCTACGCGGTACAAGCTCCACAACAAAGCCTCTGATCGATTCTTGGCTCGGGGATAGATCTCTGGAGTGTTTGCTTGGAAAGAAAATTGGCACACCCTTGGTGAAGGTAGAGGGTTCGGCCGAAACTACTAGTGTGGGGTGGAGGGTTTTTCTCTCTAAAACACTCAAATTAGGAAATAGTGATTCAACCTAAAAATCCCCTAACACAATGTATTTATAGGAGGAGCAAAGTGGACAAAAGTCCACTTTTCCCACACTAGGTATTTCGGCCGACCATGCATAGGGGAGGCCCATAATTTGGGCCTCTCATGTCAATTGGGATTTGGGTCTATCCCAATTACCCTAATGTGACATTTACCTAATTTCCTTAGGTTAACTATACATATTATGGGCTACCAATTACGGCGCCCATCACCATATGCTTACAGCTCCCACTCGCCGGAATGGGAGGGTGCATGTTAATATATTGTCGTCCAAATCTGCATCAACATTTCACTCATTCGATCTGCTCCTTGCTTCCGAATAGTTCATACGAGGTT
Source organism: Clarkia xantiana subsp. parviflora (assembly GCA_036873135.1). Lineage (NCBI taxonomy): Eukaryota > Viridiplantae > Streptophyta > Magnoliopsida > Myrtales > Onagraceae > Clarkia > Clarkia xantiana. Next base: position 5,530,162 of record JAPTYO010000017.1, on the reverse strand, counting down.
TGCCATGCGACCGGCGGATACGATGGGCATCGTGCTACTCATATGTTAGGAGTATTGTAGCGCCCGCGGAACGTTGATTCCCTTTTCTCCAATCAACCTGTTATAAACAATATATATATTGTACCGCGTTGTATCCTAGGTCAACTGTTAATTCTCTTTTTGCCTAGTTTCCACATAGGAACACTTCTCCAAGGCATCCGTATAAGTATTCACAACCTTCAACTAATATCCAGTTGGTGGTCACCTAGTGAATACAAGAGTCGGTGAATTACAGGTGAACTTGACCATCCCCATCGCTTATATCCTTAGTCAGACCCAACCGGTTTCCAAAGACGTGGTCACTGGGCTTTTTGTTCAGCACTACGCTCGTACGCCGGGAAGTGAGCATTGGGCATGACCTTAGATATGAGTTCCGAGTCTGTGAGGACACTTTAGGTGCCTCTTCATAAGGCTCATGGGATCAATCACACGCTCGAGGTGAAGAAGTTTGCATCCGCTAGAATCACGAGGATTTCTTCCTAGCACAACCGAGCTGGGACCCTGTGGTCGAACGTGGCACACGCAGTATGAAGCACGCGTTGATAGCATACCTGAACCTTTTGGATTGAAATTGTTGGATCACGGTAGAACTCCGGCACAATCTTTGACGGCGATCCTAGCTTCTTCGCTCCACGTAATCCTGCAAGAGGGGATAGACCGGGCGGTGACCCAGAATCCCTCTCCGATGCTTAAATGAGTATCTCGTATGGACTGGCAAGCAGTAATCTCAAGTATCGTATATCAAAACGTAATTGATCTGAGGTAACCTCTGCCCTTTTATAGGCGGAGAGGTACCTCAGTTACCTGGTGAACCGTTGGGGTGGTTAGCCCGTATTCCGCATATCTCTGGCACGATCCCGCCTATATAGGCCATGATCTCGCTTATCTCGGCCACGTCCCGCGTATCTCGGCCACGCTCCGCGTATCTCAATTACGCTCCGCGTATCTCGGCCACGCCCCGCGTATCTCGGCCTCAACCTCTGATAGCAAGTCCCGACTAATATCGGGGACTCCAGAGTTATCTCGTTGTGTCACAGCTCGGGGCCCCTCGTCATCGTGACAGGGCCAATCGTTCTCAGGGATTCGTCATCGGGACCTATTTAAAGGCATCTCATCGGGAGCATCCAGCTCACCTATCGGGACCGACTCTGTCGGGACCTTTCATCATCGGGACTCCCTCTGTCGGGACCCTTCGCCTGGGTCATCTTGACTTCCATTGAGGGCCCAGTGGTCCTATTCACCGTTTGCTCGCCGTTAAAGGGCCTAACGGCCACGGCGAAGCCCATCATTTGCCCCCAAGACATGAGGGACTTATAGTTCGTCGTGTCTTCCAACTCCCGACCTCCCGACGTCGGAGTCGGGGACCTTTCCCTTGGCATAGTCACTTGGTACAAGTCCTCTTGTTCACACCTCCTCGATGCCTTGAGGATAACCACCAAATCCGAGAAGACTCCTCGGTTCCCTTGCCATTAAACGAAGCGACGTCTTCAGTACCCGTGCCTGATTTTTCGCGCCTGCTTTTTCTGAAAAGTGCTTTTCAAGCCGTTTCATCATTGCACCCGTTGTCATTCTGCACGTTACATCTCAACGGTCTAAATCAGAACGCTTCAACTTCGACGATTCAGATTAAAGCGTCCCTTCGACTGTCCTCTTCGTCTATAAAACCCTAACCGTGGGCACAGTTTCACTTTTACCGTCTCCAAAATTTCAAAAGCTCTCTGCAACCTCTCTGAGAATTCAAGCTTCTGCGATTCCAAAAGGGAAAAGTATGTAAAACATGCAACATGTTTGAAAAAGATGGTTTTATGGACCAATATGTTTTAAAATGTACAACATGTTTGAAAAAGATGGTTTTATGGACCAATATGTATTAAAATGTAAAACAAGCTTACAAAGACCTCAGTGCTCCTCCGGCCTCCTGTCCTTCCAAGCAACTTTTCAACGTCAAGTTCATCCTCCCAGCCTCCAACCATCATGTCTGGTAAGGGTTTCTTCTTCGTTGCTTGTACATTTTTTCCTTGTTTACAGTTTTCCGGAAAACCCAATGTGCCTTTCCATGGCTTATTTCAGACAGCGGATCTAGTTCCGAGGGAAGGAAGCCCTTCAACTTCGACTATGCTCTGAATGAGATTTCCAGCACTGCGTACGATGCAGCTCTCCGGGAGGGATGCATCACCTCTACCTGGGTACCTCGTTTCCCGTATCCCTGGCCCCGCCCCTCTGGTAACCTTGAGGTTACTCGTCCCCGAAAAGGGGAGGTATTTGTCTCTACGGGGCAAATATCTGCGGGGATCAGATTCCCCTTCTGTGGAAATCTGGTCGAGATGTGCCAGCATTACAAGACGCATCCGACCACCTTCTCTCCACACGCCATACGCCTGTGGAACGCCTTCCAGGTCCTCTGCTTCTGACAGTAGTGGATATACAGCCTCAAGCTCTTCAGGACCTTCTACGGGATGAAGTGCAACGAGGCGGGGGTTTGTGCCTTCTACCCCCGAATGCCGAAGTGGAACAAGACGCAACTTGGGTTGTGCAATTGGAACACTGACACCTGGAAGGTGGTCAAGGGTCGGGGACTCCTAGTCGACACGGGGTCCGATAACAGCGGGTGGAAGAGGAGCTACTTTTTCATCCAAAACTCCTCGATCCCGTGGCCCCGATGGGAGGTGGAAGCGGATTCTCCTCCCTCTTTCCACACCTACACCGATGAAGACTTCCAGACTCTTCAGCTTATCCAGCTCTACCGGTGGGGGGAGTCCTACACTCCCCTCGACGCCAATTCTCTCGTGGAGCGGGACCTGGTGAATGCCGGGATCCGACTCCTCGACGTATTCTCCGGGGGGCAGCTTTTCGACGGCCCCTCCAATATGGTTCCCTGGGTAAATCTCTAACCTTTGTTTTTTACTGTTTGCAGCTAAGAAGGTGTCCGTGTTGGCCAATCTGATTCTTAAGCAGGGGCAGACCGATGCTGTTCGCCCCACGTGGAAGAGGAAGTCTGCCAAGAAGGCCGCTGCTCCATCGAGGTCTCCTTCCGCGAAGAGGCCTAAGCGGAGCCGTGTGGAGGTGGACAAGCTCTTCGACGTCCAGAGCGCTGAAGAAGGTAAAAAGCTCCGCCTCTCTATTAAATCGTACAGGAGGATGGTCCCGAAGGAGTTGATTCCTTCGACCATGGAGGCCCGCATCGCCGACGTCAAACGAGTGCTCCGAGGGGAAACACCTCGTGTCCCGAAGGCGGGCTACTACAACTACCGCGAGAAGGACCAATACGTCTCCCGACGTATTGTTTGGTGTAAGGGCTCTAGTGAATTTCCTGATTACGTTTCTAAAGCCTCCTCTCGTCCTCTAGGTGCAGGTCACTCCGGGACTCCGACGGGTGCTGGAGCCTCAGCAGGCGCGCCACCTTCAGCAGGGGCGCCTCCTTCGGCAGGGGCACCACTTTTCTCCAGTGGTGGGACCCCGACCGGCGAACAATTTCGTCGGGTGGAGAGCTTGGACTCCTCCGAGGAGACTGATGAGGGTGGCTCCCTTCGCCATCGTCGGAGGACGGGGCAGTCCCCGCTGAAACCAACCTCCAAGGGGCTGCCCCCTCGCCTTCTTCACAACCGCAGCGACAACCATCGCCCGCCCACGACTTTACCCCTTCCCCAGCCCGGGGTGGATCGGAGGCACGCCCCTCCGCGTCCCCAGTCGGCCCTTCTCCTCTTCCCCTCGACGGGAACTTCTACAAGGCCTTCGACTCCGCTTAGGAGGAAGCTCCCTGGACCCCGATCCAAACGCTGCAAGGGATCCAACTCCGATAAGGGGACACGTATCCGGAGCTGGCTCTACACCTGGTGGCAGGCTCAATCCTGCCTTCTATGAGGTATCCGATTACCTTAGATCGGGAGGAGATGCGCCGGGATGTAAAGGAGATGTGCATGCGTCGGATAGAGGTAAGCCTTTCACCCTTCTTTTCTTCATCTATAAGACCGGTTGCTCACCTACTAATACTTCTTTTCCTTTCTTCGCAGGAGATGGGGGACATCAACCGTTCCATCGGGTACCTCCTTGCCTACGAGGAGGCCCTGGAGCAAGAGCGGGCGGTCAGGGCCAAGCTTAAGGAGGATCTTGCGGCCTCCGAGTCTTCGCGGGGGAAACTGGCCAAGGAGTAGGCCATCTTCGACCGCAAGACTCGGGACCTCCAAAAGCAGGTCCGTGACTTCGAGGGACTCCTCAAGCGGGAGCGGCAGGTTGCTGAGGACAAGCTGGTCCTCGAGAAGAAGGCTCTGGAGGAGCAAGTTGCGGGGCTTCCCGCGCAGCTGGTCGCGGCCGAGACCAAGGGCCGGGAGGATTATCGGAGGTCTGAAGACTTCCAGGCTGATGCTGTGAAGTTCTGCAGCGCGGAGGTGGAGAACACCCTCTTCAACGCAGTCGAGGAACTCCACCTGGAGTATGGCGACGCCATCAACTTCGACAAGTCTCCTTCTCTCGCTCCCTTCGCGAAGAAATACTTTGCTCTTTCGGAGGAGAGTGATGGGGGGAGTACTCCCGCGATTGTTGAAGACACTGCGGAGCCTCCAAGGACTGATACTCCGATAATCGACTCTCCAGCGGCTGAACCTGTGGAGCCTTCTGCCACCGACCTCGTGGACCCAGCTCCCGTTGATGCCGCCAACAAGGACCAAGCCTATCTACTTATCTTTAGAGTCCTTGTATTCTCCTCATTTTGTAATCCTCGGGCCTTTGAGCCCTTATGAATATCAGACTTTCTTAGTTCCGATTTTCCCTTGCACCTCTTAAAGCGACTTTACTTATACTTACTTAAGAAACCTCGACACTTAAGATATTCTCACACATCACTTAAGACGATTTACCAATTTGCACCACTTAAGGTGACTTACCATTACGCACCACTTAAGGCGACTTTCCAATACTTAGAGTAAATCTAAGAATCACGCATCACTTAAGACGACTTAATCTCGTGCATCACTTAAGACGACTTTAACAACACTTAGAGTAAATCTAAGAATCATGCATCACTTAAGACGACTTAATCTCGTGCATCACTTAAGATGACTTTAACAACACTTAGAGTAAATATAAGAATCATGAATCACTTAAGACGACTTAATCTCGTGCATCACTTAAGACGACTTTAACAACACTTAGAGTAAATCTAAGAATCATGCATCACTTAAGACGACTTAATCTCGTGCACCACTTAAGGCGACTTTTCTCGTGCACCACTCAAGGCGACTTTTCTCGTGCACCACTCAAGGCGACTTTTCTCGTGCACCACTCAAGGCGACTTAATAACGTTTAGAATAAATCTAAGAATAACTCTGATTGGAAACAACCTCTTTATTCATTGATGGAACAAAATTTGTTTACATCGAATCGAACAATAAATAACTTACACCACTTAAGGCGATTTTACATCGGGCACCACTTAAGGCGACTTTTCATCGGGCACCACTTAAGGCGACTTTTCATCGGGCACCACTTAAGGCGACTTTTTATCAGGCACCACTTAAGGCGACTTTTCATCGGGCACCACTTAAGGCGACAATTCATCAAGCATGGTGTTTCTTCAAGTGTTCGCCACTAAAAGAATGCTTCAATGCTCTGCCATCGAGGTCTTCCAACTTGTACGCATTTGGAGCTGGCATCCCCACGACCTTGTAAGGTCCTTCCCATTTTGGTGACATCTTGCTGATTCGATCCAAAAGGGTAAACTCGTTGCGACGCCAAACCAGCTCCCCGACGAAGAATTGTCAGGACTTAACTCGCCGATTGTAATACCTGGCCGTCACCAAACGCATTCGAGCCTGGACTTCGTCGGCTTCCCGCCTCTTCTCTTCGAGCAAGTCTAAATCCAGACGTCTCATCTCATCATTCGTCAAAGGATCGTAATATCTCATCCGATGGGACGCCACAGCTACCTCGACGGGAGCAACAGCCTCCGTGCCATAAACAAGGCCAAACGGAGTCTCCCCAGTTGATCGTTTGGGTGTCGTCCTAACAGCCCAAAGCACGTTTTCCAGCTCGTTCAGCCATTTGCCTTTCAAGGCATATACCCTTTTCTTCAGGCCATCAATCACGATTTTGTTGGCCGATTCCACCTGGCCATTAGTCTGAGCATGGCGGACAGAGGCTGTCCGATGTTCGATGTTCAACTCCTCCAGATACTCCTTCACCTGAGACCCGTTAAACGGGGGACCATTGTCGCTGATCACCACCTTAGGAATCCCGTATCTGGATACAACATGGGTCTGGAGGAACTTGACGATCTGGTTCCCCGTCGTCTTGGCCAACGCCTTTGCCTCTATCCATTTCGAAAAATAATCGATAGCTACAAGCAAATATTTACACTGACCTTGTGCTTGTGGAAGAGGTCCTACCAAGTCGATGCCCCACTGCGAGAAGGGCCAAGCGCTCTTGATGGGTGTCAGATTAGCAGCCGGAGCCACAATACTCGGGGCGTACCTCTGGCACGCGTCACAGGATCGGACCAACGCCGTTGCCTCCTTGCTCATCGTAGGCCAATAATAGCCCAAGTTCAGCACTTTCCTCATAATGGATCGGGCCCCTTCATGACAAGCCGCGACCCCTTCATGCACCTCTTTCAGGATTCAACTTGTGTCGGGCTCAGCCACACACTTCAAGTACGGAGTCGAGAACCAGCCCTTCTTGTATAGCTGATTGTCCAGCATCACGTAATTAGCCGCGATCCGACGTATCCTGTCAGCTACTACTTTATCATCGTGGACTGCCCCCGTAGTCAGGTACGCGACTATCGGGGTCATCCAAGTGGGTTCCTCCTCTGATCCTGCTTTAATAGCACACACCTATGTCGGGTCGATGGTCGACAAGATCACCTTCTCCAAGAAGTGCACCTTCCGATTTTCCTCCAAGGGTGCCCCCAGGGCAAATTTGCTCAGGGCATCTGCCTCCACGTTTTCCTCCCTCGGGATCGCCTCGATGTCGAAACTTTTAAAACTCTCCTTCAAGGCTTGCACCTCGCGCAGGTACTTCCTCATCATCGGGCTCTTCGCCTCGTATCGCCCTTGAACCTGGTTTACAATCAGGGCCGCGTCACACTTCACTCTCAAGTGAGCGACTCCCATACCTTTGGCAATTTTCAGGCCCGTGATAAGAGCCTCGTACTCAGCTTCGTTGTTCGTGGCCCTAAATGTTAAAGCCAAAGCGTATCGAAGCGGTTCACCTCCGCCCGGTGGTATTAGTACAAACCCTGCTCCTGGTCCATCTGAACTCGAGGAGCCATCCGTGTACATCTCCCAGGTATTTTACTCGCTTGGCTGTTCTGATTGCTCTGCCATCTCTGGTTGTTCTGCCATCGGGACCTCCATGGTTGCCCCCTCTACAGGGCCCGCTTCTTTCAGATCGGGGGCTGTAGACTCTGCTATGAAATCTGCCAATGCCTGGCCCTTAATAGCCGTTCTCGGAGCAAAGTGTATGCGGAACTCACTGAGCTTGACTGCCCATTTCACTAACCTCCCCGGCGCATCCGGTCGGTTCAAAAAATGCTTCAGAGGCTGGTTCGTCAGCACAGTAATCTCGTGTGCATGGAAATAAGGCCCCAGCTTCCGAGCAGTTATAATCAACGCAAAGAGATACTTCTCAACGTCAGGATAATTCAATTCAGACTTGGCAAACACCTTGCTTACATAATAGACGGGGACTTGATTACCCTCGACAACCTTCACTAACACAGAGCTAATGGCAAATTCAGAAACAACCAAGTAAAGATAGAGCGGCTCGCCTGGAACCGGTTTCGCCAACGACGGGAGGGTGCGAAGGTGCTGCTTGAGTTCCTGAAACGCTTCTTCACACTTGGTGGTCCACTCGAACTTCTTGTTAGCCCTCAGGACTTCAAAAAATGGCATCGACCGGTCACTTTCCTTGGACAAGAAGCGATTCATTGCAGCTAGTCGACCATTCAGTACTTGCACCTCCCGATGGTTTATCGGAGACTGCATCTCCTCGATCGCTCTCAGTTTCTCGGGGTTCACCTCAATTCCTCTTTGACTCACCATAAAGCCCAGAAACTTCCCCGAGAGGACTCCGAAGGCGCATTTCGTCGGGTTTAAGCGTACCTGATGAAGCCTCATCCGCTCAAACGCTGTGGCTAGGTTGTGCACATGATCCTCAGCTTGTCGGGACTTCACTAGCATATCGTCCATGTAAGCCTCCATGGTTTTCCCCAGTATATCTCCAAACAGCTTGTTCACCATCCGCTGGTAGGTTGCCCCGGCATTGATCAACCCGAAAGGCATGACATCGTAGTGATAGATGTCACTTTCTGCATAAAATGCTGTGTGGGGAGCGTCTTCCTTAGCCATCTTGATCTGGTTATAACCCGAGTACGCATCCATGAAGCTCAACAGCTCATGTCCCGACGTGGCATCCACCAGCTGGTCGATTCTCGGGAGCGGGTAACAGTCCTTCGGGCAAGCCTTATTCAGGTCGCGGAAATCAACGCACATCCGCCATTTCCCATTGCTCTTCTTCACCAGTACCGTTTTGGCAACCCAGGTCTGGAATCGGAGCTCCTTGATAAACCCGGCATCGAGCAACCTGCCCACCTCCTGCTGGATGGCAATCCTCTTGTCCGTGCCCATCGGACGCCTTTTCTGTGCGATAGGCTTGATCGCAGGATCAATCTTCAACTCATGCACGATCACGTCGGGGCTGATTCCTGGCATGTCACTCGGAGACCAGGCAAACAGCTCCTTGAACTCTTTCAGTAGATCGATCAGCCTTCGGGCTGTCTCCTCGGTTAGAGCAGACCCAATTTTCACCTTCCTCTGAGGCCCATCAATCTCGACCTCCTTTAAATCCTCCACGGGGGCGGGATGCCCAAACTCTTCTCTGGGATCAGCATCTGTCTGAAGGACAGTCATAGCCTCCCGCCTTCTCCTTCGGGTGGCGTTAACATAACATTTCCTGGAAGCTACCTGGTCGCCCTTGACCTCTCCGATTCCATGATCAGTCGGGAACTTCATCTTCTGGTGAACAGTCGAGGCAACTGCCATCAGGGGGTTGATGGTAGTTCTCCCGATAATTGCGTTGTAGGACCCCGCGGACTCGACCACCACAAATTCGACGTTCCTCCTCTCTGATTTCCACCCGCTACCAAACTCCACTGGTAAGGTGATCACTCCTAACGGATAGGAGGTAAAGCCAGAGAATCCGACAATCGGGAAGTTCGCCTCTTTCAGGTCCTTCTTAGATTTCCCCATGGCCTCCAGAGCATCCATGAACAGAATATCAGAGGAACTTCCTCCATCGATCAGAATTCGCTTCATCTCGTACCCATCCACATCCAAGGTAACGACCAAAAAGTCATCGTGCGGGGTTTCCACGCCTACGAGATCCTCCGACGAAAAGGAGATCACCATATCTTCCTTCAGGGTCCAGGATCGGGACCTTTTACCCACCACCACAGCAGCTGGAATTCTAGAGGCATAAACCTCCAGGGAGGACGAGGTATCACCTCCCGCGGCAAACCCTCCGTGAATCACATTGATAGTGCCCCGCTTCTCCTTACGAGCACCAGAAGACTCCGGGTCAGACCTCTTCTTCTTTGGGGACCGATTGCGGGATCGGGAACGGGACCGTGATCGGGATTGAGAACGGGATCGGCACCGCTTCTCCCCGACAAACTCCTTAAGCTTCCCCTTCTGGATCAGCTTTTCGATCTCCTTCTTCAGCTCCCGACAATGATTGGTGTCGTGGCCATTCGCGCGATGGAATCGACAGTAACGGTCGGTGCGGGATCCCAAAAACTCTCCTTCCTTCTTCGGGGGGGTACCTAGAGATACCTTGTCGTTCCATGACCGTCAACACCTCCGCCATAGAACTGTTGAGAGGAATGTCATGATCCTCCCGCCTGTCTTTTTTCGAGGAACGCATATCATCCCTCCGATCGGAGCGACCTCGACCCCGACTGCCCTCGGCTTTATCCTTCGACTTGCGCTCGTCTAAGGGTTTGACCGACTGCTTTCCCTTATTCGAATTCGGGGACTCAAGCTCTCCAGCGGCTGTCTTCGATTCCTGGACATCGATTTGCCGCTTCACCCTCTTCTGCAGTGCCTCCATATTCCACACAGCCTTCTCAGCCACGCTGTGCATCAAGTCGGAACCGTAGGGGGCCGTTAGGTTCCGAATGAAGGTACGGATGGTTTCACCCTCCGAAATCTCCTCGTCAATCTCTGCTACGCTGGTAGTGTATCGCTGGTAATAGTGCGCCAGCGACTCGTCGGGCCTCTGTACCACCTGGGTCAAGGACCTCACACTCTTCAGCAAACGTCTACGACCCTGGTACTGCTGAATAAAGCGGTCGTGCATATCAGCCCAGCAAGTGATGCAGCCTGGGGGCAGACTGAAGAACCAGGTTAGGGCTCTCTCGCCCAGTGTGTTCGGGAACAACGTACACACAATATCTTCATTCGGGGCTCTGCCCAGACATGCCATGAGGTGCTTCTGGACATGACGAACCGGATCTCCCTCGTCATCGTACTCCTTGATCGTGGGGATACCCAGTCCTGGCGGGGCGAGGGTGTCTATGAGTCGAGGAACGAAGGGATGGGTGGATCGATCCCTCAGCTCCGACACCAGCGGCTTCTGCTCTCCCATGCAGATGTTCACGATCTTCACCACCTGATCGGGGGTGATGGGACCATTAAGGGGAATGGTCCTATGCTGCACTGGTCCTGGCCCATCGACCACGAATCGTTCTGGTTGTGTGGACTCCCTACTCCTGCCCAGGTTTCGGGGCTGAACCTCCCGAACATTCTGAACCTCTGCTGGCGGGGGCGCTTCCTCTTCTAGAGGAGGCATCTCCTCTTGCCTCCTCGCAGCTTCTCTCCGATCTAAGAGGGCCTCCACAGCTGCCAAAAACATTGGCATGGCTTCAGCCACAGCCCTCGTCAGGTCCGCAGCTGGAGGAGCCACATGCTCCCTATTCCCCTGGTGTTGAGCAGCAGTATCTTCAGGAGCTTCATTATGCCCCCCTGTCCGAGAGACCTCCGCGGGGAGATTCTGGTCCTCAGCATGCTCTGGTGGTGAATTCAGAGTCGTCGCAGCAGGATGACGGGAACCACCAGATTGTCCTTGTCTTCTTTGCTTGCCAGCCACCATTGAACGAGTAGAAGGCATATCAGCTTTTTGTTACGTTCCCACAGACGGCGCCAATGTTGGATCACGGTAGAACTCCGGCACGATCTTTGACGGCGATCCTAGCTCCTTCGCTCCACGTAATCCTGCAAGAGGGGATAGACCGGGCGGTGACCCAGAATCCCTCTCCGATGCTTAAATGAGTATCTCGTGTGGACTGGCAAGCAGTAATCTCAAGTATCGTATATCAAAACGTAATTGATCTGAGGTAACCTCTGCCCTTTTATAGGCGGAGAGGTACCTCAGTTACCTGGTGAACCGTTGGGGTGGTTAGCCCGTATTCCGCATATCTCGGGCACGATCCCGCCTATCTAGGCCATGATCTCGCTTATATCGGCCACGCCCCGCGTATCTCGGCCACGCTCTGCGTATATCAATTACGCTCCGCGTATCTCGGCCACGCCCCGCGTATCTCGGCCTCAACCTCTGATAGCAAGTCCCGACTAATATCAGGGACTCCAGAGTTATCTCGTTGTGTCACCGCTCGGGGCCCCTCGTCATCGTGACAGGGCCAATCGTTCTCAGGGATTCGTCATCGGGACCTATTTAAAGGCATCTCATCGGGAGCACCCAGCTCACCTATCGGGACCGACTCTGTCGGGACCTTTTATCATCGGGACTCCCTCTGTCGTGACCCTTCGCCTGGGTCATCTTGACCTCCATTGAGGGCCCAGTGGCCCTATTCACCGTTTGCTCGCCGATAAAGTGCCTAACGGCCACGGCGAAGCGCATCAGAAATGAAAGGGATATGTCAATCATGATATTATAGATTCTCATATGGCCCCGAATGTGGTTAAATGACGAACGAAGTTCATCACAGATATATGCAAAATGAAGATCATGCCGAATTACTTCGAAACTAGATAATCGTCTTGCTTAATCAGGTTTATCCCCCTGACTGTTAGCCTGTCTTGATTGGTAGAGGCCTCCCTCCTCCACCGCAAGACTACCGTACTTGTGTCACTAGGTAAGACCCACATTCGACATAGTTTGGCAGAGGATTGCGTCCTCCTACGACTTAGTTTATAGACCGTAAATCTGATGTAATCAAAACATTATGACGTCGATTGATCATAAACTCAGTTGGAATTCTTTCGCTTACAAAATGTAACTTTCTAATATCAAAATGTTGGCACAGATAATTTCCATTTCTAAACCAAACGCAATCCAAACAGTTTTACATGCTTTTCGAATATCTCCATGCGTAGTGGTTTTGTTAATGGGTCCGTTACCAAGTTATTGTTGGACAAGTATTCCATAGTGATCATATTGTCTACTACCATTAAAATTTAGTATGAAATTATTTCTCATCAATGTGTTTGGTCCAACTATGGTACTTCGGATTCTTAACTACCGCAATGGCTGCTTGATTGTCAGAGAAGACCTTCACAAGTTTATTCTCAGCATCAAGCAGTGCAGTTAGAAGCTTTTTGAGCCAGATTGCTTCCTGTACTTTCTTAGAGAGAGCTACGAATTCTGATTCCATTGTGGACAACGCGACTTAGGTTTGCTTCTTGCTCGTCCATGAAATGGCGACATTAGCAAGGAGGAATGCTCCTCTTGTGGTGGACTTACGATCATCCAGATCGCCACCACGGTCAGCGACAATGTAATAGGTCTATTCTAACTTCCCGCCCCCATAGCACAGTTCGTAGTCGGCAGTACCTTTTCAGATAACGAGTTACTCGTTTTATAGTCTTTAAATGTTGATGGCCAGGATCTGATAGGAAATGTGCTACTAGGCCTACGACGTAACAGATATCCGGACGGGTGCGTTTCATGGCGTAGAACAAACTACCGAACATGCTAAAAATATCATGTACCCTTTATCTATTTAAGCTCTGCCAGGTTCTTAGGGCCGTCACGTTTTGACAGTGCGCACCCAAACAACATTGGCATTTACACAGATTTTGTCATCCCGTAATCTGAATCTTTTCAACAGTTTGTTGATATAAGCTTCTTGAGACAGACTCAATTTCCAGGTAGCTCGATCTCTAGCAATTTTAATGCCTAAGATGTACGTGGCCTCTCCCATGTCCTTCATCTCAAATACAGAAGCCAACCAGGTCTTTGACTTGTTCATAAAACTTATGGCGTTTACAGCAATAAGTATGTCATCCGCACACAAGGTTAAGATGACATACTTAGACCCAGAGGTCTTATAATACACGCATGGATCCTTGTGAAGATTCACAAATCCGTTTCCTACGATTTCCTCGTATAATTTGCGATACCATTGCCGAGACGACTGTTTAAGACCGTATGTGGACCTTTGGAGTTTGCAAACTTTACGTGTGTTACCAGGAGTAATGAAACCTTCCGGTTGCTCCATGTAGATCTCTTCATCCAGGTTTCCGAGGAGGAATGTGGTCTCAATACTCATTTGGTCAGGTTCGTAACCGAAACCTGCAACCAGGACCATGAATGGCCCTGCACCGTGGTTTTACGCACATGTGGTGAGTATGTTCTGTCAAAGTCCACTCCGTGAAGTTAGGTATAGCCTTTCGCAATGAGTCGAGCTATGTATCGCTCAACCTTTTCCATCAGTGGTGAGCCTTCTTTCAGGACTCAACCTATCCTTATGCCCCTGTGGTTAGCAGGTAAAATCAACTATTGACTTTAATGGCTTTCATTTAAGGCGATCTCTCTCATTTATTAATTTCCCCCATTTCTCCACTTGAGGTCTTTCCAATGCATGTCGATAGAGTGAGGTTATCACTCTTCCAGATGGGATACTTCTTTGGAGAAGTTCGACGCCTTTGACTTTCGTCTATGCTTGATTATCCCGTCTTTGAGTCTTAATGTCTCTCCCACTCGGAATAATGCCTCTTATCGGAGAATTTCTTCCAATTGGGATCAATTCTCCCACTCGAGATAATGCGTCTTATCGGAGCATCACTTCTATTGGGTACAAGAGGAGTGATTTAACCATAACCGACAACTGTCCTTATACGACTTCTCGGTCTCGGAATTTTACTTCCAAGATGAATTCCTTGATCACTAGGATCTGGAACTAAGTTTGTCGGATCACTCCCACTGGGAACAGTGGGTAGTATAGGTATATGTGGCATCCCCGGTTTAGCATTACGATAATCAGGTTCAACTTGATTCGTCTCATCAGCAACAGTGATTCCGTGTGGAAGGAGTTTATTCCTCCCACTGGATTTATAATGTAAATGTTCCCATTATCATTTACTATGTCATTCACTTGAGTTGCTAGTTCAAATCTCTCCCACTCGAATTAAGTGGGACCTGATATCAGTAATATCCTCATCTGTCTAATCAAGACTCATTGTACTGAAATCGTCAATGAATTGGAAAATTCGTCCTCAAGTATGTAATTTCTCATGTTCGACCATGACACCATTTTTCTAGTTGTAAACATGTACTTTCAAAGAGTAATTCGCATACTCTTGTCCTAGATACGTGTTTAATGCGCAAATTAATGTCACATGGTGATATGATTTAACTCATTATCATTCTTCAGCTTTCATTGTGGCGTGATTTTACCGATTACAATGGAACAAGTTTTGCATTAATGTGAATCATTTTCTCATCATCCCATAGGGAACGTGTGGTGAAACGACTACAACATATATGTTTTCAAACTATGCCTATAGAAGTGTGTCATTTGATTTGAATGCTTAGCCTGACTTATCGTTCAAGGCGTACGGAAGGAAAATCGTTTAACCGACTTCATCCTTCTTCGTTTGCTAACTTATTTCAGAGATTTTATCCCATCTCCGAACTGAGCATTTCAGGTTTTCACATTATGCGTCAGTCGATATTTTTACAAGGGTTTAGTAGCTTTCGAAGCCTACATTCTACCGATGTAACTGTTATCAATAAGTCATTTCCAAAGGAATGCAAACGAAAATTCAGCACATCATCATTTAAACACTTCATTATTAAATTCATACTTTGAAACGATGTGTTCCTCTTACGAGGTCCATATGCGCGAGGCGCAACTTATCCCAGTTTAACCTTTGGTTAAATCGTTTCATTTCTGAACTTAATACAATTTAATCAAATCGGTTTCGCACATGATTATCATTACAGTTTATTTTATTCAATGGAGTAATAATAATAAAGAAAGATATAAGAAATATACTTATAAGCAGTGCATCAAATAACTAATTAAAAGGATCGAAAAAACTTAAGAAACGATAATTAATACCTTTTATGATCATGGTTACATGCTCAAAATAAAATGTTTCCTGTATTTCAAGGAACATTATTAAGTATCCTTTGAACTGCAGAATTTAGAAGAGGTTTATTAAGCAAAGCAAATAAAGATAAAGTCTCTCATTCAATCTTTATATCTTCGGGGCAAGCTCCTCAGGTTTGTGCGTGTTCTCCTTCTCGGTTCTGTAATCCAAAAGGATGAATTGAATTACTCTCGAGTAAGAGGAGTCCAAGAATAACTTATGAGTTTATCATTATTCTTCAGCACGTACCTTGGGAGGATTGGTACAGGCAACAGTAAGGTGTCCTTTCACGCCACACCTAAAACACGTTCGAGTTTCCTCATTACGTGTATGTTTTGCTTTGCCTTTCTTACCACCGAATTGCTTTCGCTTGAACTTCTTCTGAGGTTTTGGAGCTAGAGTCTTCTCAATCTTGACCTGAGATTCTTTCCTTTCCTCTTGCACTTACCCTTTTGCTCAGCTGGAACTGAGTATGCAATATGCATTTTCGCTCTAGGCTTTTCATCCTTGAGACGATCCTCTTCCATCTCGAGATGAACTTGCACTTTCTCGAGGTTATCGAGTTGAGTGGCATGGGTAAGGTGCATTTTCATGCTACTCCAAGAGCCAGGTAAGGATCTGATCACGCATTGGACTTTCTGTTCATCCGTCAGGATTTCTCCCGCTTCCGTGAGTTCAGCAAGCATGTTAGACATATGTCTGACATGCTCCTTCATTGTATGCTTTGGATTCATTTTGTATGAGTTTAAAGCGATGTTTAACGATCGCTTCTGGGCAGTGGTGTAAACACCAAACCATGCCTTAAGACCATCCCATAGGTCCTTGGCAGACTCATAGTGATCATACTCATAGAGTTTGTTATCTTCAAGCAGTGACAGCAAGGCGGAACGAATCTCCTGGCCTGACTTTCTTCGTAGTCAGATGCTCCAAACCTCTCATTTCAGTAATTACCATCCTCGCTCGCCTATTCCAGATCTTATAATTGTTTATGTTCAATCTTACTCCCTTGTTCATTTTGGAGATTACATTGTTGATCGCAGCCATTGCTAACACTTTGATAATCATGCAAAAAAATAGGTAGACAATAACATTTTGAGAAAGAATTGCATACACAAGATATCTATTAAGATTAATTCGACAAATAACGATTCCTCAGTCATCTAAACCAACCGACCACCAGTGAACCAATGGAAGATGGCTGTGAAAGAGTTCACATTACCGCCGTTTTCAATCCAATAGATCAGTCTTTTAAAACGGTTTTAATCGCAAATTACCGGAACGAGAATTTTAAAACAAGCATACCTGATCTTGGCTTTCCCAAGGCCCTCTGTATTTTGGAAAATATTCCGATGAATTCACTCATGCATATATAATTCTACTAAACATGTAAATTATCATTACGCAAGTAACATTCATCAAACAAACCACACTCATGCTTATGCGTCGTGCGTCTAATGTTCTGAGGAACTCATGCTTGCATATATAATTCTACTTCCAAGTAAATTATCAAACGCGTCTACATCCTCATCATCTTGGCATACGTGTCAAACATGAATCATTCACATCCATCATACATATTTGGCAACTGGTTTTCAATTTTAAAATAATTTTAAACATTAGGGGCTGATTCGAAATTCATGCTTATATTCAATTACACAACATTCTAGACATGAATCCTAGGTTTTTCCAACCATCACAACATGTATATCCTAGTGCGCATTCCATATATTTAACTAGGGCTCTGTCCACAACATGCAATATCCAGCTAGCTTGACTAAGTCAAGACAACATTTCTAATCATGCATTAATATATATATATTGAATAATAAACAATTGCAATTCAGCCCTCTAATTAATCCAGTCCCAAAAACATGTATCTCCGAGATCCATTCCCATAATCGAAACAAGGTGTTGGATCACGGTTGGAACTCCGGCACGTTCTTGACGGAAGTCCGAACTCCTTTGCTCCAAGTAATCCTGCAAGAAGGGGATAGACCGGGCGGTGACCCAAAATCCCTCTCCGATGCCTAAATGAGTATCTCGATGTAGGCAAGTATGAGTGTATATGAGTAAATCTGTGTGTGAATCCTGAGGTAATTCCTTCCTTTATATAGGGGATGAGTTACCTCAGTTACCTGTTGGGATAACTGCCAGGGGCAGTTAGCCCACACTCCGTTTATCTCGACCACTTGCCCACGTTCCGTCTTTTCAGGCCACTTTCCCACTACGCCGGTAGTGGACGTGTTTCTCGGCCTCATCCTCTGGTAGCAAGTCCCGACAGATGTCACCGCTCGGGGCCCCTCGTCATCGGGACAGGGCCAATATCCTCAAGGATTCAATATCGGGGCCTACTCAATGGCATATCATCGGGGCCTACTTAAAGGCATATCATCGGGGCCTACTTAAAGGCATATCATCGGGGCCTACATAAAGGCATATCATCGGGAGCGTACAGCTCATATGTCGGGACCGACCTTGTCGGGACCCCTCATATTGGCCCTCCAGGCCTCTTTTGGAGCCCGGTGGGCCTACTTCACCGTTTATTCGTCATTAATGGGCCTAACGGCTATATCGGAACCCATCATTTGCCCCCAAGTAATGAGTGACTTAAAATTCGTCGTGTCTTCCAACTCCGGACCTCCCGATATTGGCATCGGAGGCTTTTAACTTTACAAACGATCTTCTGAAGCGGATCTCCTCATCCAAGATTCCCCAATATTCCGAGGATAACCACCGAATCCGAAAAGATTTCTCGGTTACTCAACTATTAAATGCAATGGGTGATGAAGCGACGGCTTGGGTGCACGTGCCTGCTTTTTCTGAAAAAGCGCTTTTTAGCCGTTTTGTCGCTAGCGCCTCAACGACTTAGGTTGAAGCGTTTCATCTTCAACGGTCCGGATTGCAACGTCTCTTCGGCTATCTTCTCTCCTATAAAACCCCAAATCTTGGCACTATTCAGTTCTCCTCCACCGTTTCATCCTCTGTGATTTCAAAAGCTCAAACTCTCCTTTCTGATTTCTGATCAGCACTCCGGCAACCAGGATCTCCGACCATCAGGATCATCTTTTCTTCCCCGATTCAAAAGCTGAAGCAGGAGCGACAAAAGCTCAAGGAAGAGCAGCAGGGGCGCGCGGAGGATCGGGACAGGCTCGTCCTCGAGAAGAAGGCCCTTGAGGACGTCAAGGCGGGACTGGAGGCTTAGAAGGTCCTTTTCACCAATCGGTCCCAACAGATGGAGCGGGAAATCGCTGAGTTCCCCATCAGGCTGGCTGAGGCTGAGGCCAAGGGTCGGGAAGATTATCGGGGCTCCGAGGATTTCAAAGTGGATGCGGTGAGGTTCTGTAACACGGAGATGGAGACCACCTTGCTCAATGCTGTCGAGGAGCTCCATCTGGAGTATGGCAGTGCCATTGACTTCACCAAGTCTCAGACTCTCGCCCCCTTCGCAAAGAGGTATTTCAACCTTTCGGAGGAGAGCGACGGGGCCAACACCCCCGAGGGGACTGCGGGTGCTGAAGGCACGGTGGAGCCTCCAACAACTGATCCCCCGACAATCGACACTTCACTGGCTGACCTCCAAGGGTCCGATCCTCCCACTGCCAATCTTCCCGGATCCGATTCTCCGATCGCGGAGCCTTCTGCCACGGACCCCGTGGACTCTGCTCCCCTCGATGCTGCCAAGGACCAAGCTTAATGCTTTTATTTTCGAATCCTTGTAATTTCCTTCTTTTGTCGTGAACCTTTCGGGCCTTTATAATATCAATCCATTTTGGTTCCGATTATCGTTGCACCACTTAAGGTGAATTAACCACGCCACTTAAGGCGATTTGATCATACCACTTAGAGTGATTCAACACGTCACTTAAGACATTTTAACCATACCACTTAAGGCGATTTAACTACGCCGCTTAAGGCGATTTAACCACACCACTTAAGGCGATTTAGCCATGCCACTTAAGGAAATTTCACCACACCACTTAAGGCGATTTAACCACACCACTTAAGGCGATTTAACCACGCCACTTAAGGCGAAACCACGCAACTTAAGGCGATTTAGCTACACCACTTAAGGCGATTTAATCGGAAGCAACCTCTTTATCCATTGATGGTTCAAAACCACTGAAAGAATGCTTCAACACATTGCCATCGAGGTCTTCCAACTTATACGCATTTCGAACTGGCATCCCCACGACCTTATACGGTCCTTCCCATTTTGGTGACATCTTGTTGATCCGATCCAAAAGGGTAAATTCGTTCCGACGCCAGACCAGTTCCCCGACAAAGAACTGTCGAGACTTGACTCGCCGATTGTAATATCGGGCTGTTGCCAGTCGCATCCGAGCCTGGGCCTCCTCGGCATTCCGCCTCTTCTCTTCGACCAAGTCCAAGTCCAGACGCCTCATTTCATCATTCGACAACGGTTCGTAATACCTCGTCCGATGGGATGCCACAGCTATTTCAACGGGGGCGACTTCTTCCGTGCCATTAACAAGGCCAAACGGAGTCTCCCCAGTCGATCGTTTGGGTGTTGTTATAACAGCCCAAAGCACATTTTCCAGATCGTTCAGCCATTTGCCCTTCAAGGCATGGACCCTCTTCTTCAGGCCATCCATCACGATCTTGTTGGCTGACTCCACCTGTCCATTGGTCTGAGCATGATGGACAGAGGCTGTCCGATGCTCAATTTTCAGTTCCTCCAGGTACTCCTTCCACTGGGCCCCGTTAAACGGGGGGCCGTTATCACTGATCAATACATTGGGGATCCCGTATCGGGATATGATATGGATCTGGAGGAATTTGAGGATATGATTCCCCGTTGTCTTGGCCAACGCCTTAGCTTCTATCCATTTCGAGAAATAATCAATAGCCACGACTAAATATCGGCACTGACCTTTTGCAACTGGAAGGGGTCCCACCAAATCGATTCCCCATTGCGCGAAGGGCCAAGCACTCTTGATGGACGTCAGATCGGCAGCTGGAGCCACAATATTCGGGGCGTACCTTTGGCAAGCGTCACAGGATTGGACTAGCATCGTTGCCTCCTTGTTCATCGAGGGCCAGTAATTGCCCAGGTTCAGCACTTTCCTCACGACGGATCGGACACCTTCATGACAAGCCGAGTATCCTTCGTGCACCTCCCTAAGGATCTGATCTGTATCGGGCTCAGCTAGACATTTCAAGTAAGGAGTTAAATACCCCTTTTTATACAGCTGATTGTCCACCATCAAATAATTGACCGCGATTCGGCGTAATTTGCCAGCTGCTACTTCATCATCGGGGACTGCCCCCGTAGTCAGGTACGCGGCTATCGGGGTCATCCAAGTGGGCTCCTCCGATCCGATCTCGATGGCACATACCTCGGATTGATCGGCGGCTGACAGGATCACCTTCTCCAAAAAGTGCACCTTCCGACTTTCATCGAGGGGTGCCCCCAAGGCGAACTTGCTCAAGGCATCTGCTTCCACATTATCCTCCCTCGAGATCGCCTCAATATCGAAGCTCTTGAAACTCTCCTTCAAGGTTTGCACCTCACGAAGGTACTTTTTCATCGTCGGGCTCTTTGCTTCGTATCGCCCCTGGACTTGGTTCACAATCAGGCTAGCATCACACTTCACCTTTAAGTGACCAACTCCCGTTCCTTTGGCAATCTTAAGGCCGGTGATGAGAGCCTCATATTCAGCTTCATTGTTGGTGGCCCTAAACGTCAAGGCCAAGGCATATCAAAGGGGCTCGCCTCCACCTGGCGGTATCAATACGAACCCTGCTCCCGATCCTACTGAATTTGAGGAGCCATCGGTATACATCTCCTAAGTGTTTTCGTCATTGGGCTGTTCTGACTGCTCTTCCATCGGGACTTCCATGGTTGCCCCCTCTACAGGGCCCGCTTCTTTTAGATCGGGGGCTGTAGACTCTGCTATGAAATCCGCGAAGGTCTGGCCCTTAATAGCCGTTCTCGGAGCAAAGTGAATGCGGAACTCACTAAGCTCGACTGCCTATTTCACTAATCTCCCCGACGCATCAGGTCGGTTCAAAAAATGTTTCAAGGGCTGATTCGTCAAAACTGTAATCTCGTGCGCATGGAAGTAAGGTCTCAGCTTCCGAGCAGCAACAATCAACGCATAAAGTTACTTCTCAACGGCGGGATAATTCATTTCAGACTTGGCGAGTGCCTTGCTTACATAATAGACGGGGACTTGGTTACCCTCTACGACTTTCACTAAGACAGAGCTAACAGCAAATTCAGAAACAGCCAAATACAGATAGAGTGGCTCACCTGGGATGGGCTTCGCCAACGGCGGGAGGGCGCGGAGGTGTTGCTTGAGTGCCTGGAACGCCTCTTCACACTTGGCAGTCCACTCAAACTTCTTATTGGCCCTCAGCACTTCAAAGAACGGCATGGATCGGTCGCTTGCCTTGGACAGGAAGCGGTTCATCGCGGCCAATCGGCCATTCAGCACCTGCACCTCCCGATGGTTCGTCGGGGACTTCATCTCCTCGATTGCCTTCAGCTTCTCAGGGTTCACCTCGATTCCCCTCTGGCTCACCATGAAGCCCAGAAACTTCCCTGAGTGCACTCCGAAGGCACACTTGGTCGGGTTCAAGCGAACTTGATGAAGCCTCATCCGCTCAAACGCTGTGGCCAAGTTGTGAACATGATCCTCGGCCTGTCGGGACTTCACCAGCATATCGTCCACATAGGCCTCCATCGTGTTTCCTAGCATATCCCCGAACAGCTTGTTCACCATCCTCTGATAAGTTGCACCTGCATTGATCAGTCCAAAAGGCACGACATCATAGTGATAGATGTCACTATCAGCATAAAAGGCGGTATGGGGGGCATCCTCCTTGGACATCTTGATCTGATTGTAGCCGGAGTAGGCATCCATAAAGCTCAGCAAATCATGTCCCGATGTGGCGTCAACCAGCTGGTTGATCCTCGGGAGCGGGTAGCAATCCTTCGGGCATGCTTTGTTCAGGTCGCGGAAATCAACCCACATCTGCCACTTGCCATTGCTCTTCTTCACCAGGACTGGGTTGGCGACCCAGGTCTGGAATCGGAGCTCCTTAATAAATCCAGCATCGAGCAACCTGCCCACCTCTTGCTGGATCGCGATCTTCTTGTCGGCACCCATCGGGCGCCTTCTTTGTGTAATCGGCTTGATCGCGGGGTCAATCTTCAGCTCATGAGTAATCACATCGAGGCTGATTCCTGGCATATCACTCGGGGACCAGGCAAACAGCTCCTTGAACTCTTTCAACAAATCAATCAGTTCTTGGGCCTTCTCCTCAGTCAGAGCGGACCCGATCTTCACCTTCCTCTGAGGTCCATCAATCTCGACCTCCTTCAAATCTTCCATCGGGGCGGGACGCCCGAACTCCTCTCTGGGATCGGCATCAGTCTGGAAAATAGTCATAGCCTCCCGATTCCTCCTTCGAGTGGCATTGACATAGTACTTCCTGGAGGCCACCTGATCGCCCCTGACTTCCCCGACTCCGTGGTCGGTCGGAAACTTCATCTTCTGATGGACGGTTGAGGCAATTGCCCCCAGCGGGTTGATGGTGGTCCTCCCGATAATTGCATTGTAAGTCCCCGCAGACTCGACCACGAACTCCACGTCCCTCTTCTCCGACTTCCAACCACTACCGAACTCGAACGGTAAGGTAATCATCCCCACTGGGAAAGAGGTAGAGCCAGAAAATCCGACCATCGGGAAGTCCGCATGCTTCAGACCCTTCTTGGTTTTTCCTATGGCCTCTAGCGCATCCATGAACAGAATATCGGAGGAGCTCCCTCCATCAATCAGGATTCGCTTCATCTCGTACCCATCCACGTTCAGGGTCACGACCAAAGCATCATCGTGCGGGGTCTCTACACCTATCAGGTCCTCCGCTGAGAAGGGAATCACCATTTCTTCCTTCGGAGTCCAAGATCGGGCCCTCTTGCCCAGCACCATAGCAATAGGAATTCGAGAAGCATAGACCTCTCGAGATGCCGTGGTGTCACCGCCTGCAGCAAATCCTCCATGGATCACATTAATGGTTCCCCGCTTCTCCTTGCGAGCATTGGAAGACTCGGGCTTCTCCTTCTTCGGGGACCGATCGCGGGATCGGGAACGGGACCGCGATCGGGACAGGGAACGGGATCGGCCCCATTGCCCAGCCACAAATTCCTTGAGCTTCCCCATCTGGATCAGCTTCTCAATCTCCTTCTTCAACTCCCGACAGTGGTTAGTGTCGTGACCGCTGGCGCGATGGAAACGACAATAACGATCGGTGCGAGCTCCCATGAACTCTCCATCCTTCTTCGGGGGGGTACCTAGCGATACCCTGTTGGTCCATCACCGCCAACACAGCACCCATGGAACAAATGAGATGTAACGGTCCTCCCGCTTGTCCGACTTCGAGGGACGCTTGTCTTCCCTCCGATCAGAGCGGCCTCGGCCCCGACTACTTTCGGGTCTATCCTTCTTCCTGCGATCGTCCGAGGGCTTGAACGACTGCTTCCCCTTGTTCGATTTCGGAGGGTCGAGCTCTCCGGCAGCTATCTTCGACTCTTGTACGTCGATTTGCTGCTTCACCCTCTTCTGCAGCGCCTCCATGTTCCACACGGTCTTCTCAGCCACGCTGTGCATCAGGTCGGAACCATATGGTGCTGTCAGGTTCCGATAGAAGGTGCGGATGGTCTTTCCCTCCGACATTTCCTCATCAATCTCGGCCACGCTGGCAGTGTACCTCTGGTAATAATGCGCCAGCGACTCATCGGACCTCTGTACCACCTCAGCCAGGGACCTCGCGCTTTTCAGGAGACGTCGACGGCCCTGGTACTGCTGGATGAAACGATCATGCATCTAGGTCCATGTAGAGATGCACCCTGGAGGAAGGCTGAAGAACCACGTCAGGGCCCTCTCACCAAGTGTGGCTGGGAACAGAACGCACACTATATTGTCATCCGGGGCTTTGCCTAGACAAGCCATAACGTGCTTCTGGACATGGCGAACTGGATCTCCCTCGCCATCATACTCCTTGATTGTCGGGATACCAAGTCCTGGCGGGGCAGTGGTGTTCACCAATCGGGGGACAAAGGGATGAGTGGATCGATCCCTCAGCTCCGACATCATCTTCTTCTGGTCCCCCATACAGATGCTCACGATCTTCACCACCTGGTCGGGGGTGATAGGACCATTAAGAGGGATGGTCCTATGCTGCACCGGTCCAGGCCCATCAATCACGAACTGCTCCGACTGAACGGGCTCCTTGCCCTTGTCCTGGTGCTCGGGTTGGGCCTCCTGCCCGTCCCGATTCTCCCTCGGCGGAGGCGGAGGCAACTCTTCCTCCTTCTTCTTGGCAGCCTCCCTACGGTCCAGGAGAGCCTCCATAGTCTCCAGGAATATTGCCATGGCATCCATCACAGCCTTCGCCAAGTCCACCTTGGTTAGAGCATCCTTGTCCCTCCTCGGGATCTCTTCTCTTCCCTCCGACGAGTTTCGAATGGAATCCTCGTGATCATCATGATGCCCCCCTGTTTGGGAAACAGCAGGGGGAGGATCATTCCGATCAACAGTGCGCTCCGGCAGCCCTGAATTCAGAGTTCCAGCAGGATGGCGGGAACCGCCGGATTGTCCTTGTTTCTTCTTTTGCTTGCCAGCCATCGATCGGGTAGAAGCTATCTTTGGTTTTTGTTACGATTCTCACAGACGGCGCCAATGTTGGATCACGGTTGGAACTCCGGCACGTTCTTGACGGAAGTCCGAACTCCTTTGCTCCAAGTAATCCTGCAAGAAGGGGATAGACCGGGCGGTGACCCAGAATCCCTCTCTGATGCTTAAATGAGTATCTCGATGTAGGCAAGTATGAGTGTATATGAGTAAATCTGTGTGTGAATCCTGAGGTATTTCCTTCCTTTATATAGGGGATGAGTTACCTCAGTTACCTGTTGGGATAACTGCCAGGGGCAGTTAGCCCACGCTCCGTTTATCTCGACCACTTGCCCACGTTCCGTCTTTTCAGGCCACTTTCCCACTACGCCGGTAGTGGACGTGTTTCTCGGCCTCATCCTCTGGTAGCAAGTCCCGACGGATGTCGGGGACTCCAGAGTTATCTCCTTTGGTCACCGCTCGGGGCCCCTCGTCATCGGGACAGGGCCAATATCCTCAGGGATTTAATATCGGGGCCTACTTAAAGGCATATCATCGTGGCCTACTTAAAGGCATATCATCGGGGCCTACTTAAAGGCATATCATCGGGGCCTACTTAAAGGCATATCATCGGGAGCGTACAGCTCATATGTCGGGATCGACCTTGTCGGGACCCCTCATATTCGCCCTCCAGGCCTCTTTTGGAGCTCAGTGGGCCTACTTCACCGTTTATTTGTCATTAATGGGCCTAACGGCCGGAAACCATCGAAAGGCATAAAGGTTAGCAACCCTTTGAGCACTGTGTAGTCCATTTAGAGGTTAAAAAATATTTGGATTTTAAACTTGACCTCCCTATTTTAATTGTCTTGAATTCAATTTTGAAAACATGGTTCGATTCAGTCAATTTTAGTTCGTTTTGGTCCGGTTCGGTTTCGTTCAGAAAATCAGGTTCGGCCTGGTCCGGCAAATTCGGTTTGGTTCGGTCCGGAAAATCCGGTTCGGTTTTAAATTTTAAAATATGGTTCGGTCCGAACCGGTTCAATAAAATAGGGTTTAGTTCGGTTCAACACACAAAACCGGTTTGGTTAGAGCTACTTAATTACCCGGGTTCGACCCGACCCAACTAGGTCGAACCGATTGGGAAAACCCGGTTCGATTCAAAATATTCACGGTTTGACATATTGGACCGCCCCAATAATTAAATTTTCAACGGTTGGGCCAAATTATTTACTTGTGGCCCCAGTAGGGTTTTAAAGTCCAAAAATATTTAACTTAGCCACCAGGTAACATTAATTAAATAAAATAATTTCCAATATTATATATATATATATATATATATATATATATATATATATATATATTTCGGCCAAATTAAAACATATATATATATATATATATATTCTATCTTTAAGATTAAATCATCAACAATATATATATATATATATATATATATATATATATATATATATATATATATATATATATATATATATATATATATATATATATATATATATATATGTAAAAATCGGCACATTATATAATATATATATTTATTTATTGTCAATATCTTAAATAATGTAACAAATATACTGACAATATATTTTCTCAATCTTTTAGGCAATTAAATCTATCAATAATATCTTTAACACTATTAAATATTTAGATATATTGATAGGTATATATATCTCTATATATTAATGTGAATCTATCATAATGTTCCCAATTATAGATATATTGTTACCTTAATTAAAAATTAAAATATGGTAAAAAAAATATAATTTAAAATAGTGGCCGAAAATTTACTAGCTTGGTGACCAAGAAATTAGAAATTTTACCTAGTAAATTCTTTAAAATTTCGGCACAAACACCATATTGGGAACAAATGGTCAAATTTTAAGATCAAATTTTAATAAGATCTACAATCCAGTGTTTGATTTTGATAAACATTACACATTTCTTGAAGATCATGAACATCAAATTAACCAAGAACACCATGAAAAATTTCAGGTTCACCAACAACCCCAAAAAATCGAAAATTTTAAAATTTTCTTTAAAAATTTTGGTTTTTAATTTTAAACTTCAAGAACACCAATTTATCAAAATCACGAACTCCTAACACAGGCTCTGATACCACTTTTAGATTACGGGGAGTAATCACTAAGGATACTTAAAACATGGTGCATGCTAGTAATCGGAATTACGCATCGGAAGATTAGCACATACCTTTAAGATGATCCGTAGACCCAAGATCTTCTCAGGAGGGAGTTCACGATCCTCCGGTCGGGACCCGTAGAGGTTCTTTTTAGAGAAGCACTACGCGGTACAAGCTCCACAACAAAGCCTCTGATCGTTTCTTGGCACGGGGACAGATCAATGGAGTGTTTGCTTGGAAAGCAAATTGGCACACCCTTGGTGAAGGTAGAGGATTCGGCCGAAACTACTTGTGTGGGGTGGAGGGTTTTTTCTCTCTGACCCACTCTAATGAGGAAATAGTGATTCACCCTAAAAATCCCCTAACACCATGTATTTATAGGAGGAGCAAAGTGGACAAAAGTCCACTTTGCCCACACTAGGTATTTCGGCCGGCCATGCATAGGGGAGGCCAATAATTTGGGCCTCTCATGTCAATTGGGATTGAAGTCTTGCCCAATTACCCTAATGTGACATTTACCTAATTTCCTTAGGTAAACTATACATATTATGGGCTACCAATTACGGCGCCCATCACCATATGCTTACAAAGAGTATGCGAACTACTCTTTGAAAGTACATGTTTACAGCTAAAAAAATGGTACCGTGATCGAACATGAGACATTACATACTTGAGGACGAATTTTCCGACGCATTGACGGTTTCAGTACAATAGTCTTAATCAGACAAAAGAGGATATTACTGACATCAGGTCCCACTTAATTCGAGTGGGAGATATTTGAACCAGCAACTCAAATGAATGACATGGTAAAGGGATAACAGGTCTTTTGGTCATGATGTTTGACCATTTTTGGGTTTTGGTCCATGATATTTTTTTTCCTAGTTTTGGTACCATATGTTTGCAGATTTTTTCTAGTTTTGGTCCGACCGTTATATTCCATCCATTTTTTACATGTACAAGTCACGTGATCCACCCTAAACTTTCACTTTTATTCAATTTAGCCCCTCTAATACTTTCCTAACCTTTTTTTTTTGTCAATTTAGTCCCGAAGTTTCAAAATTTCAATTGGACCTATTGTCCAGTTGTGGTCAATTTTGAAACTTCAGGACTAAATTGAACAAAAAAAAAAGTTTAAGAAAATATTAGAGGCACTAAATTTAAAGTTTAGAGTGGATCACGTGATTTAAAAATGTCAAAAAATGGACGGAATGTAACGGTTAGACTAAAACTAGAAAAAATCTGCAAACATATGGTACCAAAACTAGGAAAAATAAACATCATGGACCAAAACCCAAAAGTAGTCAAACATCATGGACCAAAAGACCTGTTAACCCCATGGTAAATGATAATGGAAAAATTTTCATTATAAATCCAATGGGAGGAATAAACTCCTTCCACACGAAATCACTGTTGCTGTTGAGACGAATCAAGTTGAACCTGATTATCATAATGATAATCTAGGGATGCCACAACTACCAATACTACCCATTGTCTCCAGTGGGAGTGATCCGAAAAACTTGTTTCCAGATCCTAGTGATCAAGGAATTCATCTTGGAAGTAAAATTCTGAGACCGAGGAGTCGTATGAGGAAAGTTGTCGGTTATGGTTAAAGCACTTATCTTGTACCCAATAGAAGTAATGCTCCGATAAGAAGCATCATCTCGAGTGGGAGAATTGATCCCAATTGGAAAAAATGCTTCGATAAGAGGCATAATTCTGAGTGGGCGAGACGTTAAGACTCAAAGACGGGATAATCAAGCCTAGACGAAAGTCAAAGGCGTCAAACTTCTCCAAAGAAGTATCCCATCTAGAAGAGTGATAACCTCACTCTATCGACTGTCAACATGCATTGGAAAGACCTCAAGTGGAGAAATTGAGGAAAATAATAAATGAGAGAGATCGCCTAAATGAAAGCCATTAAAGTCAATAGTTGAATTACCTGCTAACCACATGGGCATAAGGTAGGGTCAGTCATGAAAGAAGGCTCACCACTCATGGAAAATGTCGAGCAATACTTAGCTTGGCTTGTTGCGAAAGGCTATACCTAACTTCACGGAATGGACTTTGATAAAACATACTCACCACCTGTGCGTAAAAACACGGTGGAGGGCCATTTATGGTCCTGGTCGCAGGTCTCGATTTCAAACTGCACCGAGTAGGTATTAAGACCGAACCCCTCCTCGGAAACCCGGAGGAAGAGATCTACATGGAGAAACCGGAGGGTTTCATTACCCTTGGCGACGAACGTAAAGTTTGTAAACTCCAAAGATCCATCTACGGTCTTAAATGGTCATCACGACAATTGTACCGCGGATTCCACGAGGAAATCATAGGAAACGGATTTGTGAGTTTATCACAAGGATCCATGCGTGTATTATAGGACCTCCGGGTCTAAGTATGTCATCTTAACCTTATGCGTGGACGACATACTTATTGCTGTAAACGACCTGAGATTTATGAATAAGTCAAAGTCCTGGTTGGTATCTGTATTTGAGATGAAGGACATGGGAGAGGCCACGTATATCTTAGGCATTGAGACTGCCAGAGATCGGGCTACCCGAAAATCATGTCTATCTCAAGAAGCTTGTATCAACAAATTGTTGAAAAAATCCAGACTACAGGATGCCAAAATCCGTGGAAATGCCAATTTTGTTTGGGTGCGCACTGTCAAAACGTGACGGCCCCAAGAACCTGGTAGAGCATAAATAGATAAAGGGTGCATGATGTTTTAGCATGGTCGGTAGTTTGTTCTACGCCATGCAATGCACCCGTCCGGATATCTATTACGCCGTAGGCCTAGTATCACGTTTCCTATCAGATCGTGGCAATCAACATTTAAAGACTATAATACGAATAACTCGATATCCGAAAGGTAATGCCGACTACGCACTAAGCGTAAGAAGTTAGAATTAACCGGTTACAGTGACGCTGACCATGGTGGCTATCCAGATGATTGTAAGTCCACCACGGGGGGAGTGTTCCTCCCAGCTAATGCCGCCATTTCATGGACGAGCAAGAAGCAAACATGTGTTGTGTTGTCCACCATGGAATAAGAATTCGTAGCTCTCTCTCTAAGAATGCACAAGAATCGGTTTGGCTCAAAAGGCTTCTAACTGCACTGCTTGGTGGTGATGTCGAGAACAAACTTTTGAAGGTCTTCTCTGACAGTGAAGCAGCCATTGCGGCAGTTAAGAATCCGAAATACCGTAGTAAGACCAAACACATTGATGAGAAATAATTTAATGCTAAATTTTAATGGTAGTAGACAATATAATCACTATGGAATACTTGTCCACCAATAACATGGTAGTGGACCCATTAACAAAACCACTACGCAGGGACATATTCGAAAAGCATGTAAAACTGCTTGGATTGCGTAGGGTTTAGAAATGACAAGTATATGTGATAACATTTTGATATTAGAAAGTTACATTTTGTAAGCGAAAGAATTGCAACTCAATTTATGATCAATCGGCGTCATAATATTTTTGATTACTTCAGATTTACGGTCTATATACTAAGTAGTAGGTGGACGCAATCCTCTGCCAAACTCGGCCGAATGTGGGCCTTACCTAGTCACAAAGGTACAGTAGTCTAGCGGTGGAGGGAGGCCTCTACCAAGCAAGACATGCTATGAGTCAGGGGATAAACCTGATTAAGCAAGACGATTATCTAGTTTCGAAGTAACTCGACATGATCTTCGTTTTGCATATTGCCGTGATGAACTTAGTTCGTCATTAAAACCACATTCTGGGCCACATGAGAATCTGTGATAGCATGATTGACATATCCCTTTCCTTTCAACCCAAAAAGGTTCAGGTATGCTATCAACGCGTGCTTCATACTACGCGTGCCACGTTCGACCACGGGGTCACAACTCGGTTGTGCTAGGAAATAATCCTCGTGATTCTGGCGGGCGCAAACTTCTTCACCTCGAGCGTGTGATTGATCGCAGGAGCCTTATGAAGAGGCACCTAAAGTATCCTCACGGACTCGGAACTCATATCTAAGGTCAGGCCCAATGCTCGCTTCCCGACGTACGAGCGTAGTGCTGAACAAAAAGGCCCAGTGACCACGTCTTTGGAAACCGGTTGGGTCTGACTAAGGATATGAGCGATGGGGATGGTCAAAATCACTTGTAATTCACCGACTCTTGTATTCACTAGGTGGCCACCAACCAGATATTTGTCGACGGTTGTCAATACTTCTACGGATACCTTGGAGAAGTGTTCCTATGTGGAAAATAGGCAAAAGGAGAATTAACAGTTGACCTAGGATACAACGCGGTACAATATAAATATTGTTTATAACAGGTTGATTGGGGAAAAGGGAATCAACATTCCGCGGGCGCTACAATACTCCTAACAGATGAGTAGTACGATGCCTGTCGTATCCGCCGGTCGCACGGCAAACCTTGTATGAACTATTCGGAAGTAAGGAGCAGATCGAAGGAGTGATGTTGATGCAGATTTGGACGAAAATACATTAACAGGCACCCTCCCATTCCGGCGAGTGGGAGCTGTAAGCATATGGTGATGGGCGCTGTAATTGGTAGCCCATAATGTGTATAGTTTACCTAAGGAAATTAGGTACATGTCACATTAAGGTAATTGGGCCAGACCCAAATCCCAATTGACATGAGAGGCCCAAAATTGGGCCTCCCTATGCATAGTGGCCGACCGAATATTAGGAGTGGGCAAAGTGGACTTTTGTCCACTTTGCTCCTCCTATAAATACATGGCGTCAGGGGATTTTTAGGGTTAATCACTATTCCCTCATTATAATTTTTTAGAGAGAAAAACCCTCCACCCCACACCTAGGTATTTCGGCCGAACCCCTCACCCAAGGTGTGCAAATTTGCTTACTAAGCAAACACTCCAGAGATCTGTCCCCGTGCCAAGAATCGAAAAGAGGCTTTGCTGTGGAGCTTGTACCGTGTAGGGCTTCTCTTACAAGAACCTCTACGTGTCCCGACAGGAGGATTGTGAACTCCCTGGGGAAGGATCTAAGGACTACATATCACGTTTGAGGTATGTGTGAATCTTCTGCTGCGTAATTTTGATTAATAGCATGTACCATGATTTAGTATCCGTAGTGATTACTCCCGTAATCTAACATACTATACAAAAGGTGGTATTCCACACACTACTTGAGATGTGTAGCAGAGCCCGACACAGCCAGGATGTTAGCATATGGTGACTGAGCGCCGTAATTGGTAGCCCAATAATATGTATACGTTACCTAAGAAATTGGATAAATGTCACATTATGGAAATTGGGCTTGACCCAAATCCCAATTGACATGAGAACCCCAAAATATTGGGCCTCCCTTATACATGGCCGACCGAAATAGTGATAGGGGCAAAGTGGACTTTTGTCCACTTTGCTCCTCCTATAAATAAATGGTGTTATAGTTTTATTTGGGGTAATTCACAATTCCTCCTAAGTGGTGATTTGAGAGAAAACCATTCCCCCTAATACACAATTTCGGCCGAACCATACTGCCCCACCAAGGGTTTGCCAATTTGCTTAGAGAAAATCACTCCGAAGATCCGTCCCTGCCAAGAATTGATTAGAGGCTTTGCTGTGGAGACAATACCGCGTAGGACTTCCTTAACAAGAACTTCTACGGCTTCCGTTTGGTGGGTCGTGAACTCCTTCAGCAGGATCCTTGGAGACTACGTAAAGGGTTTAAGGTGTGTGCATATCTTACGCTGCGTAATTCTGATTACAAGCATGTACCTTGTTTATGTTTCCGTAGTAATCTGCCCCGTAATCCAACAATGGTATCGGAGCCCGTGACCTTTTCTTTGCATTTATTACGTATCTTTCTACACGAGTATTGGAAGAGTTTTATTACTTAAAAAAATCAGATTACCCTTTTTGTAAAATGTAATTCAAGATTCTTCTTGTTCCTCTATAATTCTTATGTATGTGAATACGAATCTATCTTTCTTTTTCTTAGCAATCAATCTTCACATTTCCAGTCAACATCTTATGGAGTCTTTTTTGAGCGAATCTTTTTCTATGTAAAAATAGAACATCTTAGAAGTTCTTGATTTTGATAAATTAATGTTCTTGAGAATTTAAAATTCTGGCCGAAAATTTTAAAATTGTCACTTTTGAAAATTTTGAAATTTTAATGGGTGTGCCGAAATTTTCATGATGTTCTTAGTAAAAAAATTTGATGTTCATGATCTTCAAGAAAAAGGGGGCTTTTATCAAAATCAAACATTGGAATGTAGATCTTATTAAATTTGATCTTGAAATTTGACCATTTGTTTCCAAATTGGTGTTTTCGGCCGAACCCTATAGGAATTACAATGTGAAATTTTTTAATTTCTTAGGCCTCAAGTAATGTGAATTTCGGCCGAAATTACAGGGTTATTGTTTACCATATTTTAATTTTTATTAAAGGCAACAATATATCTATAATTGGAAACATAATGATAGGTTCACATTAAATATATGTAAATATATATATAACTATCAATATATCTAGCTAATTTATAGGGATTGAGATATTATTGATAGATTTAGTTACCTAAAAGATTAAGAAAATATATTGTCAGTATATTTGTTTCCCTATTAAAGATATTGACAATAAATAAATAAATATATATATATATATATATATATATATATATATATATATATATATAGGTATGAGCCGAAATTTATATATATGTATATATATTGTTGATTGATTTATATCTTATAGAAAGAATCTTGATAGTAATTAAATAAATATATATATATATATATATATATATATATATATATATATGCATATATATGCAATATTGGAAATTATTTATATAGTTAATAATTCTTGGAGGTTAAGTTAGGTTTTTAGTGGACTTTAAAACCCTACTTAGCCCACAAGATTATTTAGGCCCAACCCTAAGTGATTAATGGGCCGGTTCAATTTGCTAAACCATATATGAATAAAACCAAACCGGATTTTCTTAATCAGTTCGACCTAGCCGGGTTGGGTCGAACTGGGGTAACTAAGTGAACCTAATCGAACCGGTTTTGTGTGTTGAACCGAACCCTATTTTATTGGACCAGTTTAGACCGAACCAGATTTTGAAAATTATCGGACCGAATCGGACCGAACCGGACCGAACCGGACCGAAATTGACTGAATCGAACCAGATTTTTCAAAATCGAATTCAAGTCAATTAATAAAATAGGATGGTCAAGTTTTAAAATCCAAATGTTTTTGAACTTTAATTAGTCTACACAGTGCTCGAAGGTTTAAAACTCTCATGTTTTTTTTTTATCAAACCTTAATGCCTAGTTTCGATATGGGGATGGATCTCGAAAATGCATATTTTAGGAACTAGAATAATTAGAGGGTTGAATTGTAGTTATTTAATTTTCATCACATATATTTATTAGAACTGTTGTCTTGATTATGTCAAGCTAGCTGGATGTTGGGGGGCGGAGCCCTGGTTAAATATATGGTTTGCGCATTGGGACATACATGCTGTGATGGTTGTGATTGCCTAGGATTCATGTCTAGAAACACGCATGATTAATTGTAAGCATGAATTGCAAGTCAGCCCCTAATATTTTAAATGTTTTAAAAACAAAATCTAGTCGCCAAATATGCATGATTGATGTGGAAGTGTTCATGTATGACACATATGCTTGAATGTTGAGGATGCAGCTGCATGTGATAGTTTACTTGGGAAGTAGAATTATATTTGCTAGCATGAGTTCCTCGGAACATTACATGCCTGACGCATATGCATGATGTGTGGTTTGGTTGATGAATTTCGGCTTGCTATGATAATTTACTTGTGATGTAGAATTATATAGGCATGCGTAAGTTCATCGGAACATTTTTAAAATACAAAAGGGCCTTGGGAAAGCTAGGATCAGGTATGCTTATTTCAAAGTTCCCGTTCTGGTAATTTGCGAATAAAACCGTTTTTAGAGACTGATCTATTGGATTGAAGACGATGGTAATGTGAACTCTTTCACAAACCCCCTTCCCTTGGTTTACTGGCGGTCAGTTGGTTTAGATGGATAAGGAATCATTATTTATCTTATTCCATCTTAATATATATACGATGTATGAAATTCTTTCTCAAAATGTTATTATCTCCCTGATTATGCATGATTATCAATGTGTTAGTAATGAATTACAGCATAGATGGCTTCATCATGTGCTAATGAGCTTTTGATTGAGACGAACTACGACTCGTGGAGCAAACGTATCAGTACACTGCTGGAAGATCAAGGTCTTATAGACCACATTCAAAAGAAAATGAGCTGCCCAGATGATGATCTCACAAAGGGACTAGCATTCACTCATTTCCAATGGGAGCAAGATAACAAGAAAGCAAAGGAGAAGCTGCTGTCTGAGATGTCTCAGGACTTCCGTGATGAGTATAAGGATGTTCCAATAACAAAGGACATCTGGGATGCACTCTTCCTGAAACATGAAAGTGGCATATCAGTTATACTGCACCCACTCATACCAACTATGGAAGATTGTCTAAACAACAATAGCAAAAGTGTACTTGAAAAGGTATATGAGCTCCTCCAAATGTGGAAACCATTAGAAGAGGAAAGTCAGATGGGTGAATGGGATAAAATTCAAGCCATCATTGGCATTCTCCTGAGGTCTTGGAGAGCAGCCAAGGCTTTATTGACTATTAGTGGTTCCGTGCTAGATCTTGCATTTGTCCTGAAATTGATCGAGATGAAAGAGGTTCGATTAACATCATTATCGAAAGATACAAAGATGTCAGGGCAAGCTGGGCAGAGGAAGAGGAAGAAAAGGAACAAGGGGAAGAAACAACAGGTTGTCGATGATAAAACACTGACTAAGCCTAAACAAGGCAGTCTCATATTAAAATCCGAGATAGTCTGCGGGAACTCCAGCCCATGCCACGTAGGCGATGGGGCAAGTTCCAGCAAATCGTACCCTAAAAAGGTACGCGATGTTGGTTATGTTATGGATGCTTTAGTTTCCTCAACCATCATGTTAACTGACTCAAATCCTTATTGGATTCTTGATTCAGGCGCAACGGACCACATAGCCAACGACAAAGGACTATTTGCAAAGTTTAGACGATTGCCGAAGGATTCTAAAAGGATATACATTGGTGACAACTCACAAGTTGAAGTCATAGGAGTAGGGAATTGCAAGTTGTCTATGAATAATGGCAGAACCATACTTCTTGAAAATGTCCTTTTTGCTCCTAGAATCCGTAGAAATGTTGTTTCTGTTTACGGTCTTATGAATAATAACTTTTTTTTATCATTCGAGAAGACCCTTGTTCGGATAAATAAAGGCAACGTCCTTTATGGACATGCGCTTTCCTCTAATGGTCTCATTATCATGAATTTGAATGGTAGCATAAATTCAAACAGTATGTATGCATTATCTTCCAGGGAAGCAAAAACTGACGCGGCTGGATGGCTTGCGAGGCTCGGACATATAAGCTATGACAGGGTTCAGTCATTAGCTCGACGAGGGATTCTGCCCTGAACTAACAACATGGTCAAGCACCCTTGCCATGACTGTCTAGCTAGGAAGTCTACCCGCAAGCCATTTGGCGAAGCTCACCGAGTCGAGTATCCATTGCATCTGATTCATTCCGACGTAAGTGGACCAATGAATGTTACCGCTAGGGGTGGTAAACGATACTTCGTGACTTTCATTTATGACTTTACCCGTTATGGGTTTACTCATTTGATTACTCGCAAATCCGAAGCTATAGATTGTTTATAAGTTTTCTAAAGCTCGTAGAGTTTCAGCATGAGCGAAAGGTGAAAACCTTGCGCAATGATAGAGGTGGAGAATATCTCTCTAATGAGTTTAATAAGTTGTGCAAAGAAAGGGGAATTGCTCGTCAAACGACATTCCCAAACACGCCGCAACAAAATGGTGTGGCTGAACGTCGTAATCGAACACTCCTGGACATGGTCAGAACTATGATGTCACGGGCACAACAACCAATCTCCTTTTAGAGAGACGCGTTGATGACTGCTACTCATATAGTAAACCTTGTTCCAACAAAAGCGGTAGACACGACACCATATGAGCTATGGACTGGTAGAGAATTAGACATTACCAGATTGCGACCGTGGGGTTGCGCGACCTATACACACACAACTGATAGCCGTTTTGGCAAGTTAGGACCCAGAGGACTTAAGAGTATCTTCATAAGATATTCAGAGAACTCTAAAGGTTATGTGTTTGTGTCAGCTCAAGAGAATGGTGGCGTGGTCGAACATGAGTCCAGAGATGTTACATTCCTTGAGGACGAATTTCCAACCCTTGGTGAAATCAAAACAGACAAAGTCTTAATCGAATTGGAGCAGGATAACGATGATAGTCAGGTCCCACTTACTTCGAGTGGGAGATTTGAGGCAGCAACGCAAATGAATGAAACGGTAAATGAGGATGGGGACATTTTCATAGTATATCCAGTGTGAGGACACAATCCTACCACACAAATCAATGTTGCTGTAGGTGCGAATCAGGTTGAACCTGATAATCACGTTGCCGGACCGCTGGATGAAAATCCAATAATGCCACAACTACCCATTGTTCCCACTAGGAGTGGGTTAACCAACTTGGTTCCGAGACCGAGAGTTCGTCCAAGAAAAGTTGTAGGTCAAGGTTCAAGCACTGCCCTTGTTCCCAGTGGGAGTAATGCTCTGATAGAAAGCATTATTTCGAGTGGGAGAAATGTTCAGACTCTAGATGGGATTAACGAGCCTAGACGAAGTCAAAGGCATCAAACTTCTCCCAAGAAGTATCCCATCGAGAAGGGTGAAATCTTTACCCTAACTTCTGTTGACGAACCAGTGACGGTTCAACAAGCATTGAAGGGACCTCAAGCGACGGAATGGAGGAAAGCAATGGAAGAAGAGATCGCCTCAATAAAAGCCAATTATGTTTGGTCATTAGTTGATTTACCTGCTAACTGCAGGGGCAAAGTGGGTTCCTAAACTCACTGATGATGAAAATGTCGAGCGATACAAAGCTCGACTGGTTGCGAAAGGATACACCCAGCTTCACAGAGTGGACTTTGATGAGACTTACTCACCGACTGTAAGATACACCACAGACAGGGCAATCCTAGCCTTGGTCGCATGCCTTGATTTAGAGCTGCACCAGATGGATGTTAAGACCGCATTCCTCCACAGAAACCTGGAGGAGGAGATCTACATGGAGCAACCGAAGGGTTTCATTACTCCTGGTAACGAACGTAAAGTTTGTAAACTCCAAAGATCTATTTACAGTCTCAAACCATCGTCTCGGTAATGGTACCGCAGGTTCCACGAGGAAATCGTTGGAAACGGATTCGTGAATCTCCACGAGGATCCATGCGTGTATACAAAGACCTCCGGGTCTAAGTACGTCATCTTAACTTTATACGTGGATGACATTCTCATTGCCGCAAACGATGTGAGTTTCATGCATGAATCAAAGTCCTGGTTGGCATCTGTATTTGAGATGAAAGACATGGGAGAGGCTACGTACATCTTGGACAATAAAATTGCTAGAGATCGTGCCATCCAGAGGTTATGTGTCTATCTCAAGAAGCCTACATCAACAAACTTTTGAAAAGGTTTAGATTAATGGATGCCAAACCCGTGGAAACGCCGGTAGTACTTGGGTGCGCGTTGTCAAAGCGCGACGGCCCAAAGAACCAGCAAGAGCGTGAGCAGATGTGGAGTGCAGAGTATTTAAGCATGGTTGGGAGTCTCATGTACGCCATGCTTTGTAGTCGGCCAAACATATGTTACGCTGTGGGCCTAGTAGCAAGATTCTAATCAGACCTTGGCTATGAACATTTAAAAGTTGTAAAGCGGATCATACGATATCTGAAAGGTACTGCCGGCTACGTACTGTGCTATGAGAGTAGGAAGTTAGAATTGATCGGATTCAGTGACGCCGACCATGGTGGCGATCCAGATGATCGTAAGTCCACCACAGGAGGAGTGTTTCTCCTTGCTGATGCCGCCATTTCATGGACGAGCAAGAAGCAATCCTGTGTCGCGCTGTCTACGATGGAATTGGAATTCATTGCTCTCTCTAAAAATGCATGGGAAGCGGTCTGGCTGAAAAGGCTTCTTACTGCGCTGCTTGATGGTGATGTTGGGAGTAAACATGTGAAGGTGTTCTCTGACAGTTAAACAGCGATTGCGACAGTAAAGAATCCAAAGTACCATAGTAGGACTAAACACATTGATGTGAAATATAATTATGCTAAATCTATGGTAGAAGATAATATAATCACTTTAGAATACTCGCCCACTGATGATATGGTGGCGGGCCCACTAACTAAAGCATTGCGCAGAGAGACATTTGAAAAGCATGTTAAACTGCTTGGATTGCGTAGAGTGTAAATGTGGGCTTGTATCTGTGATAACATTTTGATGAATTGGAAGTTACATTTGATAAATGAAAGAATTGCAATTTGAGTTTATGATTCATCGACGTCATAATGTTCGATTACATCGGATTGTATGGTCTATAAACTAAGTCGTAGGAGGACGCAATCCTTTGCATAAATTATGTCGAATGTGGGCCTTGCCTTGTCACACGGGAACGGTCGTCTTGTAGGAGAGGGGGACCTCTTCCGAAGCAAGATTGGCTAAGAACCAGTTGGCAAACTTGGTTATGCAAAACGATCATTTGGTTTCGGAGTAACACGACATGATCTTCGTTTTGCACTTCGCCGGTGATGAACTATGTTCATAACTAACCACATACTGAGCCAGATGAAAATTTGCGATAGCATCATTGACATATCGCACAGCTGACGATGTTCGGGTATTCTATCGACGCGTGCTTCATACTACGCGTGCCACGTTCGACCACGGGGTCATGCTCGGTTGTGCTAGATAGAATCCTCGCGATTCGGATGGGCGCAAACTTCTTCACCTCGAGTGTGTGATTGGTTCCGGGAGCCTTATGAAGAGGTACCCGAAGTATCCTCATGGACTCAGAACTCATACCTAAGGTCATGCTCAATGTTCGCTTTCCAGCGTATGAGCGCAGTGCTGAAGAAAATGGCCAAGTTACCACGTCTGGAAACCGGTTGAGTTTGACTAAGGGTATGAGCAATGGGGATGCTCAAGTTCACATGTAATTCACCGACTCTTGTATTCACTAGGTGGTCACCAACCGGATATTAGTTGAAGGTTGTGAATACTTGTGTGGATGCCCTGGAGAAGTATTCCTATGTGGAAACTGGGCAATTGGAGAATTATCAGTTGACCTAGGATACAACGCGATACAAATTAATTTTTATAACAGGTTGATTTGAGAACGGGAATCAACGTTCCACGGGCGCTACAACACTCCTAACAAATGATTAGCACGACATATCCACCGGTCGCACGGCAAACCTCGTATGAACTATTCGGAAGCAGGGGCAGGTTAGAATAGTGAAATGTTGATGCGATTTGGAGAATAATACATTAACAGGCACCCTCCCATTCCGACGAGTGGGAGCTGTTAGCATATGGTGACTGGGCGCCGTAATTGGTAGCCCATTAATATGTATACGTTACCTAAGAAATTGGGTAAATGTCACATTAGAGAAATTGGGCTTGACCCAAATCCCAATTGACATGAGAGCCCCAAAATATTGGGCCTCCCTTATACATGGCCGGCCGAAATAGTGATAGGGGCAAAGTGGACTTTTGTCAACTTTGCTCCTCCTAAATAAAGGGTGTTAGGGTTTTATTTGGGATAATTCACAATTCCTTCAAAGTGGTGATTTGAGAGAATACCCTTCCCCCTAATACACAGTTTCGGCCGAACCATACTGCACCACCAAGGGTGTGCCAATTTGCTTAGAGAAAATCACTCCGGAGATCCGTCCCTGCCAAGAATCGATCAGAGGCTTTGCTGTGGAGACAATACCGCGTAGGACTTCCTTAACAAGAACTTCTACGGGTTCCGTCCGGTGGGTCGTGAACTCCCTTTTGCATATCTTTTGCTGCGTAATTCTGATTACAAGCATGTTCCTTGTTTATGTTTTTGTAGTAATATGCCCCGTAATCCAACACAGGATACTAAGAGAATTACATGAAGGACATGTAGCCCGCCATGAGGGGGTAAGAACAATAGTGAGAAAGGCTCTCAATCAAGGGTACTACTGGCCAACAATGAACAAAGAGGCCACTGAGGTAGTACGAAAATGCGATGCATTCGAGAGATATTCAAAGAATATAACTGCACCGGCATCCAACCTCATTTCAATTACAGGTGCATGACCCTTCGCCCAATGGGGCATTGATTTGATCGACCATTGCCAATGTCAAAAATCCAAATGAGGTACATTCTAGTAGCGATAGACTACTTCTCAAAGTGGATCGAAGCCAAGGCCTTAGCAAAAACAACAAAATTCCAAGTGATCAAATTCCTCCAAACGCGAATAGTCTCAAGATACGGAGTTCCAAAAGTACTAATAAGTGACAATGGACCACAATTTAAAGGAGGTCATATGGCTTCATACTACAAGACATTGGCCATTGATCACCACTTCAGGTTGGTGAGACACGCCCAGAAAAATGGCCAAGTGGAATCTGCGAACAAGATAGTCCTAGAAGGGCTAAAAAGAATATTAGAAGCATTCAGGGGGAATTAGGTGGATGAATTGGATAATGTTTTATGGGCACTAAGAACAACCCCAAAGATAACAACAGGAGAAACCCCCTTCAGTTTAGTCAATGGATCTGAGGTAGTGGCACACATAAAGATAGTCGTAACCTCCCATAGAACGAAACACTATGAAGAAGAGAACAATAATGAACAAAGACGCTTGGAAAGATACATAACAGAAGAAAAGCGATGGAAAGCACAAGAGGCACAAGCAAAAATTTAACTAGCAACAGCTCGTTATTACAACAGACGAGTAAGGATGCGCCAATTCCATGTGGGAGAAATGGTCCTAAGAAGGAACAAATTCATCAACCTGGACAAGATATAAACAAAGTGGGAGGGACCTTATAAAATAGCGTCCATTCCAGCAATCAATGCATACCGACTGGAAGATCCAGAAGGGCAGATTTCAACCAACACTTTCAGTGGAGAACATTTGAAGAAGTTCTACACTTTAAGGAAAAATGGAATATCCACTTTCATTATCTAAGTTTATTAATACAAAAAGGAGACCTACGGACTCCACTTTCCTTTAAAAGAAATGTAAATGTCGCATGCCTTATGAGCTAATGAAATGAATTTCTTTTCAGAACATAAGAATGAAGATAAGGGGACATAAGACCCTAGGGCCACCCCATCAACCATAAGGAAGGGACGTAAGCCTTACAAGTATAAGAAACCCAACCTTCGATAAGGGGACATAAGATTCATAGAGCCACCCCATCAACCATAAGGAAGGGACGTAAGAAGGAAGGGACGTAAGCCTTACGAGTATAAGCAACCCAACCTCTGAAAAGGGGAAGATCCATAAGGAAAACCCTTTCAAATGAAAAAGGGAAGATCCATAAGGACAACCCTTCCATACAAAAATGGGAAGATCCATAAGGACAACCCTTCCATACGAAAAGGGGAAGATCCATAAGGACAACCCTTCCGAATGAAAATGGGAAGATCCATAAGGACAACCCTTCCAAACGAAAAAGGGAAGATCCATAAGGACAACCCTTCCGAATGAAAAGGGGAAGATCCATAAGGACAACCCTTCCGAACGAAAATAGGAAGATGCATAAGTACTGTTTGATCACGGTGGAACTCCGGTACGGTCTTTAACGGTGATCCTAGCTCCTTTGCTCCACGTGGTCCTGCAAAGAGGGAATAGACCGGGCGGTGACCCAGAATCCCTCTCCGATGCTCAAATGAGTATCTCGTATGGACTGGCAAGCAGTAATCTCAAAGTGTATAACACAACGTAAATCACCTGAGGTGACCTCTGCCCTTTTATAGGCGGAGAGGTACCTCAGTTACCTGGTGAACCGTTGGGGTGGTTAGCCCGTATCACGTGTATCTCGTGCACGATCCCGCCTATCTAGGCCAGATCTCGCTTATCTCGGCCACGCCCCGCGTATCTCGGCCACGCTCCGCGTATCTCTACTACGCTCCGCGTATCTCGGCCACGCCCCGCGTATCTCGGCCTTAACCTCTGATGGAAAGTCCCGACTAACATCAGGGACTCCAGAGTTATCTCGTTATGTCATCGCTCGGGGCCCCTCGTCATCGTGACAGGGCCAATCGTTCTCAGGGATTCGTCATCGGGGCCTACTTAAAGGCTTCTCATCGGGAGCTTCCAGCTCACCTATCGGGACCGACTCTGTCGGGACCTTTCATCATCGGGACTCCCTACGTCGGGACCCGTCACCTGGGTCATCTTGACCTTCATTTGGGGCCCAGTGGGCCTGTTCGCTGTTTCCTCGTCGTTAGAGGGCCTAATGGCCATAGCAGAACCCATCAAGTACAACCCTTCCGAATGAAAAAATGGGATATAAGACCCATAGAGCCACCCCAACAACATGAAGGAAATGAACGTAAGCCTTACAAGTATAAGCAACCCAACTTCCATTAAGAGGATATAAAACCCACATGGCCACCTCACAAGATAATAAAGCAAAAAGGAATGTAAGCCCTAAAACAGATAGGCCATCCTAACAAAGCATCATATTGATAACAAAAGGTGTACTAAACACTCACCAAGCTGTCCACACATACAAAAATCTCAAAACGAAGAGTATAACGAAAAAGGTAATGGAAATACGAATCTAAACATAAAGACAGAGCTCAAC
The DNA here is from genome assembly GCA_036873135.1 of Clarkia xantiana subsp. parviflora. Lineage (NCBI taxonomy): Eukaryota > Viridiplantae > Streptophyta > Magnoliopsida > Myrtales > Onagraceae > Clarkia > Clarkia xantiana. The sequence goes on along the minus strand of JAPTYO010000017.1, from coordinate 5,486,184 downwards.
GACAAACAAGAATCTCTCTAAAAGAGGTTGGAGCAAAATGCAAATAATGGCAGGAGTAAATAACAAGATCAACAAGAGGGAATACGTCTCAACCGCTCTTCACAAAGGGGGGATCATCCTCTTCGCCAGAACCATGTGAAGGGTTGGAAGACTTAATCATGGCAACAGAATCTGTCACCTTCGCCTTCAGAGACTTGTCACGAGACACCCTATCGGCAGTAACCTTAGCCTTTCCCGCCCGTTTAGCCAGATGCCTAACTTGTCCAGAAGCAAAATCAGCATATTCTCCAAGTCGATCAAAGGGAAAGAAAGGATTGAGTGTGAAGATCTTCTCGACCATGCCTTCTCCAAAGGAAGCCATGACATCCTTATAAAGCCAATCAGTCCTATTCACAAAATATTTAAAGGCCAGAAACTCCTACACCCCAACCGACTAAGGACCCTCATGCCCTTTTAAACCAAACAAACCACGACATCAAAGGTCAAAGAGACAAACTAAGAATAATCGGACGCTTATTCAACCATCAAAGAGTCAAGCAATGAATGGATTCATTACTATACTCGGGGGCAAGGCGGGATACTCGTCTGATTAAGCAGAAGACGTTCGCCATTCAAAAAGAAAGCAGTTCCAAGGAGAACACAACAATAACACATCAAAAGCCACCTATAATCCTGTGAGGCGTTATGCAAGCCATCAAGAGCAACGTACCCAAAAGTACATCCTAAAGAGCATGTAGATCGAATGCTTAATACAGAAGCAAGACACATGCATGTATGATCAATACTCATTGGGGGGAAGTCTATGACGCATATGTAAATATTACAAACACTCACAAGAGGGGGGAGGGGGGGACAAAATAAGCCCAGGACTACCTAGGGTAGTCTATGGAGGAATCAAGCACCTATAACAAGTTACGTATCAACTAGTGGCACGGAAGGAACGACCGAGTAACGAAACCTTTGAATACATACACGGCTCCAATGTCAGGGTTGACCAAAAGGAAAATAAACTATCAACATTCCCCGATGAAGGATCTAACCAGCTCTAACGAGGACATCATATCAATTTACAAGCCGACACATACTATCCCCACTCGAGGATGCAAAGCACGGTCGCTCTGGGAACAACCTGATATATGAGCTACCAAGCATAGCCAATACATGGAGTATTCCTTTACATATGAAAACAATGTCCACAACGGGGGCACTCGTACATTCATCAGTTACCAAATGTAACCACCACGAGGGTAAATCTCTACATGTAAATATGTCAAAATACTCACTACGGGAGTAATGATACATACATGAGTTACCAAGGGTAGCCATTTCAAGGGATAATCCCGCATCCAAAACGCCAAACACGTCCAATATAAGGGACAACTATATATATACAATCCCATATATGCAAGTTTCGCAATCAACGCCAGGATCTAACCTTCCAACGTCCGAAGCATGCTTACTACGGGGGCAACCATATACATACAACTCTATATGCACAGGTCACGGAGCTCGAGTAACACAAGGGTCAAGCCCTCACTTATGGAGGTGCAAGGTATGCATATCGCGAAAGTAACCTCAGTACTGAGCCCTGGAGCCTAATTGCAAAGAATATCTATAAGGGGTGAAACCCCTTAACCTACACAAATAGAGTAACACTCCGACATATATGAAAGGAACAACCTTCTACATATATTTATAAAGACTCTTTTATACGGATAGTTAGATGAGGAATTTTCACCACTCTCACCCCCATCTATATAGAATGAATTGCAAGGATAAGGTTAAAGGACCATGCCCATACTCCGAAAAACGTGGAGAGAAACATCATTCCCATTGAAGGCCAAAGCAAAAATATCATACTCGGACTCTCGCAAACGGAGTGCAGCACCGCTACCAAAGCGCCCTATCGACTCTAAGAACCCAAAAAGGAGGTTCTTCCAATAAGGAGATAGACCTAAAGGCTAAGTAAAATTGGACTGAGACCCATATTTCATACTTATAATCATTTACATCATCCATATATTTACATGTGCTAACACCCACGTCCATGTCGACTAACACTCACATGTTATATGAACATCCTTCCAACAAGGGATGACCTACAGCCTCTCTTATATAGAGATGTGTAAAGTTTCTCTACACAAATGAAAGGACACAGTCCTGAGGCTAAGTAAAACGAGACCAAGGCTCGTGACTCTTACACTTGATGGGTATCGCTATAGCCGTTAGGCCCTTTAACGTCGAGTAAATGGTGAATAGGCCCACTGGGCCCTAAAAGAGGTCAAGAAGACCAATGCGAAGGGTCCCGACAAGAGGAGTCCTGATGGTGAAGGGTCCCGACAAGGTCGGTCCCAATATGCGAGCTGGACACTCCCGATGAGATGCCTTTAAGTAGGCCCCGGTGATATACCTTTAAGCAGGCCCCGATGTTGAATCCCTGATAATGTTGGCCCTGTCACGATGACGAGGGGCCCCGAGCGGTGACCAAATGAGTAACTCTGGAGTCCCCGATACTGGTCGGGACTTGTTATCAGAGGTTGAGGCCGAGAAACACGTCCACTATCAGAGTAGTGGCCTAGATAAGCGGAACGTGGCCGAGATAAGCGGGATCATGGCCGAGATAAGCGGGATCGTGGGCTAACTGCCCCAGCGGTTCATCAGGTAACTGGGGTAACTCCTCTCCTATAAAAAGGCAGAAGTTACCTCAGATCATGGACACTTTTTTCATACTCATACTCTTGCTTGCCAGTTTTATCGAGATACTCATTTAAGCATCGGAGAGGGATTCTGGGTCACCGCCCGGTCTATTCCCCTCTTGCCGGATTACGTGAAGCGAAGGACCTGGATTTCCGTCAAGACCGTACCGGACTTCCAACCGTGATCCAACAACACTTATACAGTATCTATACGTGGCATAAACTGGCTTAAGTTAACAATAGCATTTTATATATCTGGCTTCTTTAAACAGGAGGCAAAGAAAATTACAACGTTCCTCGAGCACTCGATAAAGGCTGGGATCATCATAAAGGTACATTTCAAAACTTTTTGGGCGATACTCTGTAAAAATAGAGTCAAGTAAAGGTTAAACCATTTCTTGACTTGGGGGAAAATGTTGGATGTACGCCCAAGCTGTCACAAATTGGGCCATTTAATTAGGCCACGTTCGATTACAATTCGAAACTTAGAAAGACGAAAACCCGATGCCCAACACTTAGGCCCAAAAATACCCCGAGTGGTGAAACTTACTCGGAGGACCCTGAGGGAAAAAACCCCTCGGAGGTAACCCGAGCGAGGCCCTAGGGATACCCACCCGGGTATCCCCCTTTTGTCCGAACAAGTTCTACTCGTCTGGACCCCTATCCCCGGACGATATTTCGCCCGGGGCTCGTCCTTGGAGGCCTTCCTCAAACACTTAACCATATTAAGCTCACCTACAGTCAAACCGAGGTCAAATGCACTATATTTACGGTCAAGGCCAATTTATATTACAAAACTGCCACATCCGGACCAGGAAAGCACTGGAACCGGGGCGGTTCATAGGAATTCTATAAATAGAGACCTCCTCTCATCATTTAAAGGTAATCAATATCTCTCTAAGCTCACTTTATCTCTCTAAAGCTTATACTTATTTAAGCATCAGAGTGGGAAAAGAAGCGGGACGAGAAGAAGAAGCCCACGAAGAGCGAGGGAACGAAAGAAGAAGCTCACGTAGAGACTAGTGTGCAAACAGTTATGATTTACTAAATGTAGGTAAAATTTGGAACGTGTGCAAATTGTACATGTAACTAATTCTATTAAAACATTATGAAAGAAATAAATGAACTTAATTGTAATTAGTTTTCTAATAGTGCATATATAATTATTAAATACATATTATCATAATAATTAATTAGATGCGTAAAATATGAAATTGACAATAGATAAGAAATAAAATGTTTTAATTGTTAGTATTTGTGTTAAAAATAATTTGTTTCAATTTTTTTTTTAATTGAAAAAATGTTAAATGATTTTTAAACCAATAGTAGCAATTAGTTTTTTCAGAGTAGTTAGACACCAATATCAGTAATTAGACACCAGCCCGCGCTACGCGCGCATGATCTTAGTAAGAATGTTACAAATTTACAATGACATGATTATGATGCTGACCATAAGTATAACAAAAGAGTATGATCGACTTAACTCCGATATACAAGAATAGAGGCTTATTACAAAAAAGAATTAATTAAATTATATAACGTAATACTATATATAACTTTTTAAAATCTTAAATATTTAAAGTAAAAATGCTTGAGGAACATTGAGGATGTACACTAATTAAAGGGCTCCCGGTCTCTCTAGAATTTTTATATTATACATTTAAGATTTAAAAAATTATATATAATATTATGTTATATAATTTAAGTAATTTTTATAATAAGCCTCCACTCTTGCATAATTCTCGGAGTCGGGTCGATCATACTCTTTTATTATCCTTACGATAAGAATCATAATCATGTCATTGTAACATTTTTACTATCGCGAGCTGGTGCCTAGTTTCAGAATTAGGGAAACCCACTTAAGTGGATTAAAAAACGCAATCAAAACTTATTTACAATTTTAGACATGTGTGCGTAATATGCGTGCCTTTTATAAGAATTATTTTGATTGCAGTTAAATTACTCTTTTTCTATTTATAGGGGTTGTGATCTTGGCATCGGAGGGGCCCACATTATTGAGCGGGGTCCACGTAATATACGGGACGAGATGTGTCGTGTTCGGCCCTGTTAGATATCTGTCCAATTCGGGTTCGTATTTACATTCCGAGCCTCGTAAAATACCCCAAAACCCGTAAAAAAACCTTTCGCGGACACCCAAGTCTAAAACGGTCCGGGATACGCGCAGTTCCCGGACCGAAGGACTTCCGGATTTCCCTAAGGCGATCCGGAGGTCCGGATTGCCCTTGGGCAATCCGGGTAGGTCCGGATTTCCGATTTTCTTCGTACGCTCACCCCGATTATTTTGCCAAGTGCGAGAAGTCGGTGCATGCATAGTCCACCTTGATGATGGTATACGTCTTCCTTCATACCGACATCAAGTATTTCAAAACTGGGCATGATCCTTAGGTTCCCTATGAATAGGGGCCTAGGTCTCCCATTCTAGACAACTCCCTCACTTTTTGGACTTTGGACGCTCTGACTTCACTCTAAGGCTTTCTCTCTCTAGAAGTTCTAACTTGAGCGTCGGAGTGGGCCCAACCAGCATTACCCCCTCCTACGCTGGTTACTGCCCCTCGTGCAGGATCCGAATGTCGAGAGTTCGAGGTCGATCACTGGAATATTAGTTCGGTGATTGTGTTTTAAGGATCGCGGCGTTCCCGTCCTTATACACATCTCGAGCCCGTTCGTGAAAAAAGAAGCGCGAAGCTACCCAGGTGGAAGAGAACATAACATTTGGCGCCGTCTGAAGTGATTCGAACAAAAATCCGTGTTGCAAGCCATGACAGGAAGACGACCAAAGAAGGCGTGTGTAAGCAAGATGAAACCAACGAGAAGTCAACCAGGACCTTCTAATATTCCGGACGCAGAATCCACTGCTTCAACCATACCATCCACAAATGTGCACATGATCCACAGAGGCTTTGGAGCCGGAGGAGAAACGTCGTATGAACGAGAAATATATGCTACCCGCACAAAGCGCATATGCCGGGATGCTGACATAAGGGATTCTGTCATGATAGATGTTGACGAAGAGGATGATCGCATGAAAGACGTCATTGGCTTTTCGTCAAAAGACAAAATCCACATTGTGCACCCGCACACCGACGCGTTGGTTATAACTATGACAATTGATGGCATGGACGTTAAGCGCATTATGGTAGATGGTGGAAGTTCGCCCAACATCATTACAAAGGCTATCATTTTAGCCCTGGGGAGAAAGAGGCTTGTCAAAAAAATGGACTCACCCTTGGTGGGATTCATGGGAGATGTAAGCTATGTAAACACTCGATTTTGACCCGGACGTAACGACGTTACACATGATACGTCAAATTCCGGATGCGTCAAGCCACAAATCTCCAAAAATGCTCAAGGGCACATTAGGGAAATTACTATAAAATATATTTTAAATTATTTCGAATTTATTTAATATTTTCGGAATTTTTTAAAATATATATATGATGGGTTTCGATATAGCAGTCAGGCCCATTAACGGCGACTAAACGGCGAAGTAGGCCCACTGGGGCCCAAAAGAGGCTTAGAAAACCAATACGAGGGGACCCGACAAGGTCGGTCCCAACATACGAGCTGAACGCTCCCGATCATATGCCTTTAAGTAGGCCCCGATGATATACCTTTAAGTAGGCCCCGATGATATGCCTTTAAGTAGGCCCCGACGATATGCCTTTAAGTAGGCCCCGATATTGAATCCCTGAGAATGCTGGCCCTGTCCCGATGACGAGGGGCCCCGAGCGGTGACCAAAGGAGATAACTCTGGAGTCTCCGACATCCGTCGGGACTTGCCACCAGAGAACGAGGCCGAGAAACACGCCCACTATCAACATAGTGGGGAAGTGGCCTGAAAAGACGGAACGTGGGCTACTGGCCGAGATAAACGGAACGTGGCAGTTATCTCAACAGGTAACTGAGGTGACCCCTCCCCTATATAAAGGAAGGAGTTACCTCAGGAATGATACGTTCATACTTACATACTGATACTTGCTTGCCTACATCGAGATACTCATTTAAGCATCAGAGAGGGATTCTGGGTCACCGCCCGGTCTATCCCCTTCTTGCAGGATTACTTGGAGCGAAGGAGTTCGGACTTCCGTCAAAAACGTACCGGAGTTCCAACCGTGATCCAACATTGGCGCCGTCTGTGGGATTCGAAGCGAAAAGCAAAAAATGGCTTCTACCCGATCGATGGCTGGCAAGCAAAAGAAGAGACAAGGACTATCCGGCGGTTCCCGCCACCCTGCTCGAACTCTGAATTCAGGGCCGCCGGAGCACACTATTGATCGGAATGACCCTCCCCCTACCGTTTCCCAAACAAGGGGGCATCATGATGATCGCGAAGATTCCATTCGAAACTCGTCGGAGAGCCGGGAAGAGATCCCGAGGAGGGACCAGGATGCACCTGCAAAGCCGGACTTGGCAAAGGCTGTGATGGATGCCATGTCAGTATTTTTGGAAGCTATGGAGGCTCTCCTGGACCGAAGGGAGGCTGCCAAGAAGAAGGAGGAGGAGCTGCCTCCGCCGATGGAGAACCGGGACGGGCAGGAGGCCCAACCCGAGCACCAGGACAAGGGCAAGGAACCCGCTCAGTCGGAGCAGTTCGTGATTGATGGGCCTGGACCGGTGAACATAGGACCATCCCTCTTAGTGGTCCTATCACCCCTGACCAGGTGGGGTAATTACCTTACCGGTCGAGTTCGGTAGTGGTTGGAAGTCGAAGAAGAGGAACGTGGAGTTTGTGGTGGTCGAGTCTGCGGGGACCTACAATGCAATTATCAGGAGGACCACCATCAACCCGCTGGGAGTTATTGCCTCAACTGTTCATCAGAAGCTGAAATTTCCGGCCGACCACGGAGTCGGGGAGGTCCAAGGTGATCAGATAGCCTCCAGGAGGTGCTACGTCAATGCCACTCGAAGGAGGAACCGGGAGGTTATGACTGTTCTCCAGACTGAAGCTGATCCCCGAGAGGAGTTTGGGCGTCCAGCCCCGATGGAAGATTTGAAGGAGGTCGAGATTGATGGACCTCAGAGGAAGGTGAAAATCGGGTCCGCTCTGACTGAGGAGACGGCCCGAGAATTGATTGATCGATCTGTTGAAGGAATTCAAGGAGCTATTCGCCTGGTCCCCGAGTGACATGCCAGGAATCAGCCCCGATGTGATTACTCACGAGCTGAAGATTGATCCCACGATCAAGCCGATTACACAGAGAAGGCGCCCGATGGGTGCCGACAATAAGATCGCGATCCAGCAAGAGGTGGGCAGGTTGCTCGATGCTGGATTCATTAAGGAGCTCCGATTCCAAACCTGGGTCGCAAACCCAGTCCTGGTGAAGAAGAGCAATGGTAAGTGGCGGATGTGTATTGATTTCCGCGACCTGAACAAAGCATGCCCGAAGGATTGCTATCCACTCCCGAGGATCGACCAGCTGGTGGATGCCACATAGGGACATGAGTTGCTGAACTTCATGGACGCCTACTCTGGCTACAATCAAATCAAGATGTCCAAGGAGGATGCCCCCCACACCGCTTTTTATGCTGACAGTGACATCTATCATTATGATGTTATGCCCTTTGGATTGATCAATGCAGGCGCAACTTATCAAAGGATGGTGAACAAACTGTTTGGGGACATGTTGGGGAAAACAATGGAGGCCTATGAGGACGACATGCTGGTGAAGTCCCGACAGGCCGAGGATCATGTACACAACTTAGCTACAGCGTTCGAGCGAATGAGGCTTCATCAAGTTCGCTTGAACCCGACCAAGTGTGCCTTCGAAGTGCACTCAGGGAAGTTTCTGGGCTTCATGGTGAGCCAGAGGGGAATCGAGGTGAACCCCGAGAAGCTGGAAGCAATCGAGGAGATGAAGTCCCCGACTAACCATCGGGAGGTGCAAGTGCTGAATGGACGATTAGCCGTGATGAATCGCTCTCTGTCCAAAGCAAGTGATCGATCCATGCCGTTCTTTGAAGTTTTAAGGGCCAACAAGAAGTTTGAGTGGACTGCCAAGTGCGAGGAGGCGTTCCAGGCACTCAAGTAGCACCTCCGCACTCTCCCGCCATTGGCGAAGCCCATCCCAGGCGATCCACTCTATCTGTATTTGGCTGTTTCTGAATTTGCTGTTAGCTCTGTCTTAGTGAAAGTTGTAGAGGGTAGCCAAGTCCCCGTCTATTATGTAAGCAAGGCACTCGCCAAGTCTGAAATGAATTATCCCGCCGTTGAGAAGTATCTTTATGCGTTGTTACTGCTCGGAAGCTGAGACCTTACTTCCATGCGCATGAGATTACCGTTTTGATGAATCAGCCCTTGAAACATTTTTTGAACTGACCTGATGCGTCAGGAAGATTAGTGAAATGGGCATTCGAGCTTAGTGAGTTCCGCATTCACTTTGCTCCGAGAACGGCTATTAAGGGCCAGGCGTTGGCGGATTTCATAGCAGAGTCTACATCCCACGATCTAGAAGAAGAGGACCCTGTAGCGGGGGCAACTATGGAAGTCCCGATGGCTCCTCAAATTCAGAAGGATCGGGAGTAGGTTTCGTACTGATACCACCAAACGGAGGCGAGCCCCTTCGATATGCCTTGGCCTTGACATTTAGGGCTACCAACAATGAAGCTGAATATGAGGCTCTCATCACTGGCATCAGGATTGCTAAAGGAACGGGAGTTGGTCACTTAAAGGTGAAGTGTGATGCTAGCCTGATCGTGAACCAGGTCCAGGGGCGATACGAAGCAAAGAGCCCAATGACGAAAAAGTATCTTTGCGAGGTGCAAACCCTGAAGGAGAGTTTCAAGAGCTTTGATATTGAGGCAATCCCGAGGGAGGATAATGTGGAAGCAGATGCCTTGAGCAAGTTCGCCTTGGGGGCACCCCTTGATGAAAGTCTGAAGGTGCATTTCTTGGAGAAGGTGATCCTGTCAACCACCGATCAATCAGAGGTATGTGCCGTCAAGATCGGATCGGGGAAGCCCACGTGGATGACCCCGATAGTCGCGTATCTGACTACGGGGGCAGTCCCCGATGATGAAGTAGCAGCAGGAAAAATACGCCGAATAGCGCCCAATTATGTGATGGTGGACAATCAACTGTACAAATAGGGGTATGTAACTCCATACTTGAAATGTGTGGCTGAGCCCGACACAGATCGGATACTTAGGGAGGTGCACGAAGGACACTTGGCTTGTCATGAAGGTGCCCGATCCATCGTGAGGAAAGTGTTGAACCTGGGCTATTACTGGCCCTCGATGAATAAGGAGGCAACGATGCTAGTTCGATCCTGTGACGCTTGCCAAAGGTACGCCCCGAATATCGTGGATCCAGCTGCTGATCTGACGTCCATCAAGAGTGCTTGGCCCTTCGCTCAATGGGGAATCGATTTGGTGGGACCCCTTCCAGTTGTAAAAGGTCAGTGCCGATATTTAGTCGTGGCTATTGATTATTTTTCGAAACGGATAGAAGCTAAGGCGTTGGCCAAGACAACGGGGAACCATATCCTCAAATTCCTCCGGACCCATATCATATCCCGATACGGGACCCCCAAGGTGGTGATCAGCGATTACGGCCCTCCGTTTAACGGGGCCCAGTGGAAGGAATACTTGGAGGAACTGAAAATTGAGAATCGGACAGCCTCTGTCCGTCATGCTCAAACCAATGGACAGGTGGAATCAGCCAACAAGATCGTGATGGACGGCCTGAAGAAGAGGGTCCATTCCTTGAAGGGCAGGTGGCTGAATGAGCTGGAAACTGTGCTTTGGGCTGTTAGAACAACACCCAAACGATCGACTGGGGAGACTCCGTTTGGCCTTGTTTATGGCACGGAAGCAGTTGCTCCCGTCGAAATAGCTGTGGCATCCCATCGGACGAGGTATTACGAACCTCTGTCGAATGATGAAATGAGGTGTCTGAACTTGGACTTGGTCGAAGAGAAGAGGCAGAGTGCCGAGGAGGTCCAGGCTCGGATGCGCTTGGCAACGGCCCGATATTATAATCGACGAGTCAAGTCTCGACAGTTCTTTGTCGGGGAACTGGTCTGGCGTCGAAACGAATTTACCATTTTGGATCGGATCAACAAGATGTCACCAAAATGGGAAGGGCCTTATAAGGTCGTGGGGATGCCAGCTCGAAATGCGTATAAGTTGGAAGACCTCGATGGCAATGTGTTGAAGCATTCTTTTAGTGGCGAACACTTGAAGAAATGTCATGCTTGATATTAAGTCGCCTTCAGTGGTGCAAGTTGTTTATTAAGTCGCCTTCAGTGGTGAAAATTGTTTGTTAAGTCTCCTTCAGTGGTGCAAGTTGTTTATCAAGTCGCCTTCAGTGGTGCAAGTTGTTTATCGAAGTCGCCTTCAGTGGTACAAGTTGTTTATTGTTTTGAGCCATCAATGAATAAAGAGGTTGCTTCCGACCAGATTGTGCTTAGACTTACCATTCTAAGTATGCTTAAATCGCCTTAAGTGCGTGGTTTCGCCTTAAGTGGCGTGGTTTTGCCTTAAGTGGCGTGGTTTTGCCTTAAACGGCACGATTAAATCGCCTTAAGTGGCGTGGTTTCGCCTTAAGTGGCATGGTTTTGCCTTAAGTGGCGCGGTTTCGCCTTAAGCGGCACGATTGAATCGCCTTAAGTGGTGTGGTTTTGCCTTAAGTGGCGTGGTTTCGCCTTAAACGGCACGATTAAATCGCCTTAAGTGGCGTGGTTTTGCCTTAAGTGGCATGGTTTTGCCTTAAGTGGCGCGGTTTCGCCTTAAGCGGCACGATTGAATCGCCTTAAGTGGCGTGGTTTCGCCTTAAGTGGCATGGTTTTGCCTTAAGTGGCGCGGTTTCGCCTTAAGCGGCACGATTAAATCGCCTTAAGTGGCGTGGTTTTGCCTCAAGTGGCATGATTAAAATCGCCTTAAGTGGTGTGGGTAAAATGTCTTAAGTAACGCGTCGAAATCACTCTTAAGTGGTATGATCGAATCACCTTAAGTGGCGTGGTTAATTCACCTTAAGTGGTGCAGCGATAATCGGAACCGAAAGAGATTGATATTATAAAGATCCAAAAGGTTCACGACAAACGAAGGAAATTACAAGGATTCGAAAATAAATCAACTAAGCTTGATCCTTGACAGCGTCGAGGGGAGCAGGGTCCACTAGGTCTGTGGCAGAAGGCTCCGTGGTCGGAGGATCGGACTCTGGAAGATTGGCCGCGGGAGGATCGGACTCTGGAAAGTCAGCCGGTGAAGGGTCGATCATCGGGGGCTCAGTCGTCGGGAGGTCTGCACTTGGAGGTTCCACCGTGCCTTCAGCACCCGCAGCCCCATCGGTGGTGTTGGCCCCGTCGCTCTCCTCAGAAAGGTTGAAGTACCTCTCCGCGAAGGGGGCGAGGGTCTGAGACTTGGTGAAATCGATGGCACCACCATACTCCAGATGGAGCTCTTCGACAGCATTAAGCAGGGTGGTCTCCACCTCCGCCGTACAGAACTTTACCGCGTCCAGTTGGAAAGCCTCGGAGCCCCGATAATCTTCCCGTCCCTTGGCCTCAGCCTCGGCCAGCTTGGTGGGAAACTCAGCAAGTCCCCGCTCCATCTGTTGGGACCGGTTGGTGAGAAGGACCTTCTCAGCTTCTAGCCCCACCTTGGCGTCCTCAAGGGCCTTCTTCTCGAGGACATGCCTGTCCCGATCATCCGCACGCCCCTGCTGCTCCTCACTGAGCCTTTGGCGCTCCTGCTTCAGTAACCTCTCAAAGTCGTGGAACTGCCTCAGGAGGTCCCGAGTCTTCTGGTTAAGGAGGGCCTGCTCCTTAACCAATTTACCCCTCGACGATTCGGAGGCAGCCAGATCCTCCTTGAGCTTGGCTTGGACCTCGAGGGCCGCCTTAGCTCGCTCCTCCTTCAGGGCCTCCTCCAGGGCCAGGATGTACCCGAAACAGCGGTGCTGGTCCACTATTTCCTGCGGAAAAGAAGGGAAGGTTAGTACATGAGAATATCTTACATTATATACTAAGGGTAAAAACAGGAAGCCTTACCTCCACACGGCGAACGGCCATAGCGCAAATGTCTGCGTGGATGTCCTCTGGGACCAAGGAGAGTGGAAGCATCATAGACGGCGGAACTGAACCTGCCAGCAGGTGCAGGCCCAGTTCCGGTGATATATTGTCCCGACGCAGCGGGACCCCCTGCAATGACTCGATCGGGGTCCAGGGAGCTGCCACCTGGTCGGGGGCGTAAAGCTGATAGAAGTTCCCGTCTAAGGGGAGAGGAGGAGGAATGACCTGAGCGTCGGCGGTGTGCGCCTCCGAGTCGCCATGAGAACCCGTCGTCCCCTCGTGAGTCAGGCTCAAGATCGGCGAAAGCTGTTGTGCCGGAGAAGATGGAGGCAGCCCTTCGGAAGTTGGCTCCAGCGGGGTCTGCCTCACCCCCCGACGACGAACCAAGGGCTGGCCTTCGCTCGCCTCCTCAGAAGAATGGGAGACGTCCAGATCAACCACCCGACGGAATTGACCATCCTTCGGGGCGTCTTCGGTCCCCGATCTTGTCGGGGCAGGAAGTGACAGGAGGGGTTCTCCGACCCGGGTGTCGGAGGGTGGCGTCCCCGCGGAAGCTCCAGCTCCCGATTGACCTGCAGCTGGAGGACGAGAAGCTTCAGAAAGAAAATCAGGAAGGTGATCAAGATCCTTACACCACATGACTCGACAGGAGAGGTACTGGTCCTTCCCGTAATAATTGTAGTAACCCGCTTTGAGAATGCGGGGAGTCTCTCCTTGCAGGATGCGTTTGATCCCTTCGATCCGGGCTCCCTTATCGGAGGGGATTAACTCATCGGGAATACGGCTCATGTATAATCGAATTGCTAAGCGGAGCTGTTTACCTTCCTCGGGAGTCTTGGTATTGAAGATCTGCTCCATCTTCTCCACCCGGGCTCGCTTGATCTGCTCCGAAGTGGGAGGTGCTGAGGAGGAGGTGGCCCTCTTCGAAGACTTCCTCTTCCTCGCAGGGCGTTGGACAACATCGGTCTCCGCCTGCTTAAGCACGAGATTGGTCAACAATGATACCTTCTTAGCTGCAAAGACGAAAACGAAAGTGCAGTTAGAATATTACCCAAGGAACGAGGTTGGAAGGGCCATCGTAGAGTTGACCCCCGGAGACAACATCGAGGAGACGGATCCCGGCCAGAACCAGGTCCCGCTCCACGAGGAAGTTGGCATCAAGGGGAACGAAAGAATCCCCCCAACGGTAAAGCTGGATGCAGTGGAGAATCTGAAAGTCCTCCTCGGAGTAAGTATGATGAGCGGAAGGAGGGTCCGCTGCAACCTCCCATCGGGGCCACGGGATGGAGCTGTTCCGGATGAAGAAATAACTCCTCTTCCAACCGCTGTTGTCGGGCCCCGAGTCAGTAATCAGCCCCCGACCTTTGGCGACCTTCCATGTGTCACCAGTCCAGCTACACCGAGAGAGCTGCGCCTTGCTCCACTTAGGCATCCGCGGGTAGAAGGTACAGACCCCGACGTCATTGCACTTCAGTCCAGACGTCATTGCACTTCAGTCCATAGAAGGTCCGGAAGAGCCGGAGGCTATAGGGCCATTGTTGGCGGAGGCAAAGAACGCGGAAAGCATTCCACACACGGATGGCGTGGGGGGAGAAAGTAGCCGGATGTGTTTTGTAATATTTACACATCTCGACTATGTCACCACAGAAGGGAAGCGGATCCCTGCCGATATTTGCCCGGTGGAGACAAATACCTCCCCTTCCCGGGGACGAGTGACCACAGGGTCACCTGGGACGCGAGGCCAAGGAAAAGGGAAGCGAGGCTCCCAGGTGGAAGTAATGCACCCCTCCCGGAGAGCTGCATCATAGGCGGTGTCTGAAATCTAATTACAAGCATAATCGAACTTGAAGGGCTTCCTCCCCCCGGAACTGGACTCACCATCGGGAAATTAATCATGGCAAGAAAAGGCATAGATGATTTCCGCAAAAGTTCGGGTAAGTTGATTGAGATAAAAGGAAAAACTATGCTAACAAGTTTCTTCGGAATCGAAGGAGGAAATCTTACCAGACATGTTGAATCGGAGAAGAAAGGATGATCTTGATGGTCGGAGATCCTGGTCGCCGGAGGGTTGATCAGAAATGGAAAGGAGTGCTTGAGCTTTTGAAAACACAGAGAATGAAACGGTAGAGGAGAACTGAATAATGCCAAGATTTGAGATTTTATAGGAGAGAGGATAGCCAAAGAGACGTTGCGATCTGGACCGTTGAAGTTGAAACGCCTCAACCTGAATCGTCGAAACACTAGGGACAAAACGGCTAGAAAGCGCTTTTTCAGAAAAGCAGGCACGGGCACCCAAGCCGTCACTTCATCACCCATCGCATTTAATAGCTGAGTAATCAAGAAATCTTTTCGGATTCGGTGGTTATCCTCGGAATATCGAGAGGTTCGGAGTTGAAAGACACGACGAACTATAAGTCCCTCGTGTCTTGGGGGCAAATGATGGGTTTCGATATAGCCGTCAGGCCCATTAACGGCGACTAAACGGCGAAGTAGGCCCACTGGGCCCCAAAAGAGGCTTAGAAGACCAATACGAGGGGACCTGACAAGGTCGGTCCCGACATATGAGCTGAACGCTCCCGATCCTATGCCTTTAAGTAGGCCCCAATGATATGCCTTTAAGTAGGCCCCGATGATATGCCTTTAAGTTGGCCCCGACGATATGCCTTTAAGTAGGCCCCGATATTGAATCCCTGAGAATGCTGGCCCTGTCCCGATGACGAGGGGCCCCGAGCGGTGACCAAAGGAGATAACTCTGGAGTCCCCGACATCCGTCGGGACTTGCCACCAGAGAAAGAGGCCGAGAAACACGCCCACTATCAACATAGTGGGGAAGTGGCCTGAAAAGACGGAACGTGGGCTACTGGCCGAGATAAACGGAACGTGGCAGTTATCTCAACAGGTAACTGAGGTGACCCCTCCCCTATATAAAGGAAGGAGTTGCCTCAGGATTGATACGTTCATACTTACATACTGATACTTGCTTGCCTGCATCGAGATACTCATTTAAGCATCGGAGAGGGATTCTGGGTCACCGCCCGGTCTATCCCCTTCTTGCAGGATTACTTGGAGCGAAGGAGTTCGGACTTCCGTCAAGAACGTACCGGAGTTCCAACCGTGATCCAACAATATATAATAATTAGTTTTTTTTTATTTTAGAAAATTATCTGTAAGCTATTTATCTCCAGATATTATTTTTTATTAAAAAAATAATAATTATCTCTAAAGATAAATATCCTTAGGAATATTCTCTAGAATAATTATCTGTTAGCATATTTTATTTGAATTTTATCTGTAATCTAGACTAGGTTTTTAGTATAAATAGGGGTCTAGGTTTACATTGTAAAAGGACAGAAAACACATTAGAAAATAATAAGACTACTTTCCTCGGGATCCGTGCGAATTTTATCCTTTTGTGCTTAATTTCAAAACCCTCAGCCACCACGACCCCATTCCGCCGACCGTCCGCTGCTGCTGCTGCCGCCGTCGCGCCCGCCGTCCACTGCTGCTGCTGCCACCGTCCGCTGATGCTGCCACCGTTCACTGCTGCTGCTGCCGCAGTGCCTGTCCGTCGCGACCCCGCCGCCGTCCTGCCGGAGCCAATCTCTGCTGCAGGTGAGAAACCCCTCTGCTGTTTCTTTTATTTATTTATTTATTTATTATTAATATTTGGTTATTAGGTTTTCTGTTTTAAATTATTATTATTATATTTAATTAAAAATTAAAAAGTAATTAATTAGATTTAATTAATAGCTTAGATGTAATTGGTAAAATTTAATTAGTAATTTAATTGTAATTGACTAATTTTAATTTAATAGCATGATGGAAGGTTTTTTTAGTATTTTAGATTTCATTTTTACTAGGAGTTATAGGTTATAATTACCTTTTTAGATTTAGGATTATATCTGATTAATATTTTTTATGATGAAATTTGATTAATTTCGACATTTTTTAGATTAATTGGGCGTAATGTATGTAAATGATAAAATTGGCAAATTAAGTAAATTGAGTACCGAAAGGGCGTACTTAAAAATTATATTTTTAATTCGTAATAAGAACCCCCGAACTCGAACTTCTGATCGTAGACCGATTCTATACCTAGGTGTTTAATCTATTATTCGCTTAGGTGATTTAGGATTCTAGTTAGCCTTACAATTAACTAGTGGCGACTCTTTTTAAAATTGCACGTTTTCATAATGTAATCCGCCGTATGTTAGATTTAGGTCTGACTTGGCGACTCTGCTGGGTACACACTTGAGGGTTCGGGCTCTTACATATTTGCTTGTTTGCCATGTTTAATTTTTTTTTTTTATATTCAACTTTGTCGTCCTAATTTGATTGCTTTTGGGTGATTTCAGGTGTAAATATATTTTATAACTGACTATTTTTCTTTGCTGTAGTCTATACTGTATAAATTCGCACACACATCACTTCAGAATAAGGACCAAACGCCTAAAACCCAGGGCGACTAGGAACCCCAGAGGTTTACTACGGTACGACCGGAGCGGCTGGGCCGCCGGTACGGCTCGAAAAAACTCTACTCGCTTGTGTAGGTCCTGTGATCCCTATAATGGGGTGAGGAAACCACCTTGTCAGGAACCTATCAGTGGAACCAACCATAGAACAAAGCAAAACGCACACTACCTGAAGCTTCAATCCGGCTGATATGCATGCATGCGTGATTTTTTTTGTTTCGCTTTATCATTCTCGACCCCTAGATTTTATGTTGTATAGGATATGGTTCCATATGTAATCTTCATGTTATAGTGTTGTAATTGTAAATGTGACTAGTGGAAACTTTACTTTAAAGCATGCATCATCATTTAAAAAAAACAAACTTATGTGCCATTCAATTCACCAACTCTAATGTGTTTTACACTCCATTTTGGTAAGGATGGAGGCAGTGTGCAAATGCCCGCACCTCATGACTTTTCTGGCTCCCAAGGAAGATATCAATCGAATATGGAATGCCATGCTAAGCACGGAACAAGATTACGTCACCAAGATCATTGGGGGAATTCAACGGCTCCCCGACTACAAAATAGAGTGGCATATGCTTGAAGCTTTAACCGACTTTTGGGACTCGGAAAAAGCGGTGTTCATCATCAATGGCGTAGAGCTCACCCCCACGCTAGAAGAATACGGACAACTAGTGCAAGGTGTCGAGTGGAATAGGAAGATTATACTGCCACAATTCGGAGCCCCGGAGAGATGTATCATGTCCGCATTATTGCGAGCTAAAAAAGGGAAGGTGGCTAACGAGCTTATGGTGAATGTAGAAATGGTATATCTATCGAGTGTTTAATAAGATGGATCGATTTCAGAATGAAAGATGAACGAACGATTCGAGGAGCAACTCACGCCTATCTCTTACTTTTTTTCGGGACTGTCTTATTCCCCCGCTCCAAAAGCCATATAGATGTGGCATTAGCACACGTCGACCATCAGGTGGTCGAGGGCAGAGGTTACATAGTGGTGTTGCTTGCTGAAACAATCGCGTCACTAAATCTCATAAAGGCTAAAGGAAAAGGGGTAATTAGGGCAAGTCCAGCTTTACTACAAATATGGTTTTTAAGTCATTTAATCGAGATCGGCGCGGGTTTCCCCAAATTTCGTTTTCTTATTGACCAAAAAATAATATCCAGGATGATGGATTATTCTCGCCATATAGATAGAGGATGGAGCGCCCTTGAATGGAAAAAACATTTTTCAAAACTTTTACCTAAAGATATTTTGTGGGTAGCTCGTTGGTTTTAACCAGAACCCGTATTTCTAAAATGCAAGGATTTCGAAGGTATTCCTCTTATCAGTCACCTAGGCTTAGTAGTCATCTACCCGGCTCGAGTCACAAGACAACTAAGGGGCCTCCAAGGTATACCGGCGAGCGGGAAGGGAACCTCTCTCGTGTTCAAATGGCATGACAACAAAATCACTCAAGCCACGCTCAAGGAAGGTGCCAGACAGATTCAAAAGATTTGGGAAAACCGAGTCGAGGAGAAGGTCCATATGCCGGATGATCTCGGAGAAGAGGAAAAGATGTATTGCGCTTCCAAGGAATACATTTACCGATTTCACACGACTCCAAGTGAGCCACTCATTGACCCCACAGAGATTCTCGGACAAAGGCCCCAAACTCAACATCCCTCTAGCGAAGATGTGTACGACTCACTGGCGGCTCGGGTAGAAATTCAGTGCACGACATGGGTCCAGGACTGTGCAAGGGCCAGGGAAGAGGTCAAGCGGCTACAAAAAGACCTTGATGAAGCAAATGCCACCGTCATGCACCAGCAATGGGCTCTCAAAGTGAAAGAGAGACAGAGGACGCGACTAAGTGCCGAGCTTGAAAAGTTCAAACGAAGAGCGAGAAAACTCAAGTTTTTTTCAAAGCATTTATCTATCGCTTTCATTAGAACTAAAGAGCAAGCACTCGACACCCTCGGCGAGATGCGCAGTCGTGTAAAACATTTTAGAGTTTAAATTCTAGTTGTAAAACTATCTCTTTTATGAACAAGATGTCGGAATGAATGACACATTAATTTTTTTTTTAAAAAAAGTCATGCATGGAATTCTTTGTCCACATTGTGAATCGTCGTTTTTTCCAATTGCTGGAACTAGCTAGTACTGGCACGTACGCGAAAACTCACTAATATGGAGAACACGCAGCAAATCCAGCGACATGAGGAACGAATGGTTGAAATTGAGGCAGCTAACGCAAAAATGCATGAAGATATGGCCACCATGTCAGCAAACATGGAACGCATCATGGCACTCTTCGAGGCTCAGTCAACCATCAATGCTCCAAACCTGCCCTTGCCGACAGGGACCTCGACTCCAGGCCCCTCAGCGAATGTAGGAACCGCAATGCCAGCTACCACTGTGCTTCCCAACACCACGATGGACCCCTCTCAAAACCACCCTACTTTGATTAGCCCCGATCAGACTCTACCAACGCCATGTGTCTCCCTAAACCCGACCATAATGCACGGGCATGTTAACCAAGGGGGCGCAGCCGGCACGAATGCTTTCACGTCATCGCCCGTCATCGAGACTGAACATGATTGCCGCTTGAAGAAAATGGAGGAAAAGATGAAGGCGTTCTCCGGTCTCGAACAATATGGGGGCATCGGTTACTCCGACCTGTGCCTTTTTCCCAACATGTCAAGACCAGAGAAATTCAACGTCCCTGAGTTCGAGAAGTATGATGGCCTCAGTAATCCTATAGTCCACCTGCGGATTTACCTTACAAAGATGGCTCCTTACCAACAGTATGAGGAGTTCTTGGTCCAAACGTTCCAAAAAAGCTTGAAAGGAGCAGCTTTGGTTTGGTTCGTCAGCCTGAAGGCCGGCGATATCTCAACATGGGAAGAAATGGCCAACGCTTTCGTTCGCCAATATAAGTTCAATCTGGACACCGCTCCGACCCGCATGGATCTCCTGAGCATGGAAATGAATGCGGGACAGTCCTTCAGGAACTATATGCAGTCTTGGAGAGAAAAGGCGGCTGGAGTCCGACCACCCCTAGAGGATGCGGAAGCAGTATCCATGTTCATGGATCCAGTATTACTCTCATCTATTGGGACATGTTTCTGCAAATTTCGCTGACTTGGTGAAATCTGGAGACATGATCGAGGGGGCATCCAGACATGGAGGATTGAAGATCCCCTCAAAAGCTACCAGGGAGACGGTTTGAGAAAGAGTGGTGCAAAAAAGCTGCTCCCAAAAGACGCAACTGTCAGCGCAGTCTACCCGATGCAGTTGGCGGCACCTGTGGCTCAGCCAATGACTCAAATACCCCCCGCTCAACAACCCTCCTTCACAGGTGGACAAGGAAATCGAGTCAATTTCAAGCAGAGGGACGTAAGATCCTTTACGCCCTTACCTGTGTCAATGGCCGAGGTCTACCAGAAGATGTTAGAACAGAACCTCATCGGCCCCGAGTTCATGAGGCCGGATTCAAAAGTATCCAACGACGACCCAAGTTCGAGATGTGAGTTCCATATGGGGATAGCATGACACTCCATAGAGAAGTGCACCCGCCTGAGGCACAAGATTCAAGACCTCATTGACAACGAGCTCCTTATTCTCAACCCGATCCCTCCTCCAAATGTCAAAACGAACCCTCTACCGCAACACAGTGCGGGTTCATCATCGTCTATCAACATGATCTGTCTTGAAGATGAGTCGTCAGAAGATGTCGCTGTCGCGGTAATCACACCATTCGTACTAAATTATGTGCCCGAACAGCAAGCCAGGCTACCACTAGTGATCCAGGGGCGAGCTCCTTTCCAATATGAAAGCAACAAGAAGGTCCCTTGGATCTATGAAGCTCAAGTAATCGGGGCACCAAAACCGGATGATCATGTTATGATCATGACACGTTCGGGTCGCGTGTACGCGGAGGATGTTTCTAAAGACAGGGTTGTAGAAGCGGCACCGAAGAAGAAGGTAACCAACGACGAAATTGAGGACTTCGTAAAGTTCATGAAGGAAGGAGAGGACAAAGTAATTGATCAGCTCCGCAAGACCCCGGCTCAAATTTCTTTGCTTGCCCTCCTCTTAAGCTCAGAAAGTCACCACGAGGCTCTCATGAATGTGTTCAAGGTAGCGTTAGTTCCAAAAGGGATCTCTGTCGAACAAATGGGCAATGTTATTGGCTCCATATTCTCGAACCAAATTTATTTCGGGGATGATGATCTGGGAGTCGACGGCCAGAACCATGTAAAAGCCCTTCACATTATCTGCAAGTGTAACAGATTTGTGCTCTCGAAGGTCATGATTGTTGGTGGTTCGGCAGTCGATGTTTGCCCATTATCCACGCTCAAGCAAATGAAGATTGACCTGTCACATATACGTACAAGCAAGTCGGCGGTTCGAGCTTTCGATGGTACGAAGAAGGAAGTCTACGGAGATATCGAATTACAGCTCGAAATTGGTCCAAATGTTTTTTATGTAACCTTCAGGGTCATGGATATCCCGAATGTTTTCAGACTTCTCTTGGAAGATCATGGATCCACGCAGCTAGGGCAGTTCCATCCACCCTACATCAGAAACTAAAGTACGTGATTAACAACCGCCTCGTGGAAATCAGGGGGGAAGGTGATCACAACATTTACCAGGAAACGGAAGTGCCCGTCATCAACACCAGCGGAGATGAACCACCCGCATTCCATTCCTTTGAATTAGTCTCTGTCATCAAGGATTGGGGAGAGCCAACACTGAGCAAGACAGATATCATGGTGGGAAGGTTCATGTTGAAGAATAATTTTGTCCCAGGTCAAGGCCTGGGTATCAGGTGTCAAGGAATCCCGCGCCCACTTCAGCTTAAGGAAAGTGTATGCAGGCACGGTCTAGGGTATTCCCCTTCCCAAGAAGAGGGTCAAAGCACACATGGAAAGCAACAGCTGATGGACTTCCGGAAGGGACGATTCGCTAAAAGATGGAGGCCTATGAACATTCCGCCACTGTCAGTCACTTTCCCAGGACCAACTCACGTCATTCAAACCGATGAAGATGAACCATTACAAGCCTTAGCAAGACTGTTCATCACCGACAACATAGTCGGAGCCGTCTTCGAAGAAGCGCCCCCAGGCATTTATGTTCGACCCTCCGTTGAAGGAGAAGCAATCACCAATTGGTTTTCAATTCTGGTTTATGCTCTTTCGCTTAGCGATGAGTAAGATTTATGAGTTTCTGTTGTACTCCTTTGCGCGACAAGATCATGAGCCCCGCATAGGAAAGAGGGATATTGTCATGATCTTATCAATATAAATAAATCCCTTTATTTCGATTTTTTTTCTTTTCCCCGTCAAATTCGCATTGATTCTGGTTATTTTTCTTACCGTAGGAAAAATACAATGACGATGTGATTCAATTAGAGGAATATAGTGATGACCATATTCCGATCGAAATAAGAGAAAGTCTTGAGAGATTCGAGGAGAGGAAGCCATCAAATGCCGAAACTATCGAGATAGTTAACGTCGGTACAAAGGAGGAACCCCGAGAGCTCAAAATAGGGGCAACTCTTGATCCCTCTCAGAAAGCCCAGATGATCGAGCTACTGGACGAGTACAAGGAGATCTTTGCCTGGTCATATTCCGACATGCTAGGTTTAGATACAATTGTGCAACATACTTTGCCCATAGATACTGAGAAGTTCAAGCCCAAAAGACAACATTTAAGGCGACAAAGTCCGGAGTTACTCCTCAAGATCAAGGAAGAAATCATCAAGCAAATTAACACAGGATTCCTTGAGGTGTGCAACTACTCTGAGTGGGTTGCCAATATTGTCCCTGTAACGAAGAAGGATGGTCGTGTTCGAGTCTGTGTTGATTATCCAGATCTCAACAAGGCTTGTACGAAGGACAACTTTCCACTCCCTCATATTGACATGTTAGTCGATAGCACGGCACGACACAATATGTTCTCATTCATGGATGGGTTTTCTAGATACAATCAGATCAAGATGGCAGAAGAGGACAAGTCAAAAACCACTTTCATCACGATGTGGGGCACGTTTTGCTACAAGGTCATGCCTTTCGGACTCAAGAATGCGGGGGCAACTTACCAGAGAGCGATGGTGACATTGTTCCATGACATGATGCATAAGCAGATAGAAGTGGACGTCGATGATATGATCGCTAAATCCCGCGAAAGTGAGGACCACCTTGTCAACTTGCGGATGCTCTTTGAACGGCTCAAGAAGTTTAAACTCAGGCTAAATCCAGCAAAATGCACATTCGGGGTAACATCCGGTAAGTTGTTGTGCTTTATAGTCAGCAAGAAGGGTATAGAAGTGGATCCCGACAAAGTCAAAGCGATACTAGACCTTCCAGCACCGTCCACCGTCAAGGAAGTCAGAAGCTTGCTCGGACGTTTGAATTACATTGCAAGGTTCATCGCCAATATGAAGAACAAGTGTCAGCCTTTGTTCCGCCTCCTGCGGAAAAATGCATTGATTAAATGGGATGAAGAGTGTCAGCATGCCTTCAATTCAATCAAAGAATATCTCGTCAATTCACCAGTCCTGGTCCCACCCACTCCGGGTCGGCCGCTTATTTTGTATCTGGCGGTTCGGAAAGGCTCATTGGGATGCATGTTGGGGCAACTAGGTGAAGATGGCCAGACAGAGCACACCATTTATTACCTCAGCAAGAAGTTCACTGAAGGAGAGGCCAAGTACACGGAAGTTGAAAGGACGAGTTGCGCATTGGTACGGGTGATGCAGCGACTCCGACAGTATACGCTGTATTACACCATACACATCATTTCTAAGCTGAATCCCTTGAAGTACATACTAGAAAAGCCGGCATTAATGAAGAATGTCGCCAAATGGCAGGTCCAACTTGCTGAGTACGACATACAGTTCATTCCTCGTACTTCTATAAAAGGGCAGGCGGTTGCAGATCATCTAGCTGAGTTTCCCATTGATGATGATCATCAAGCAAGTCACGAGCTCCCGGATATCGACATACTTCACGTGGAAGAAGAGACAGAAAATGGAAGCATGTGGAGAATGTATTTTGATGGAGCCGCAAACTCCACCGGCTGTGGTGTAGGGGCAGTACTCGTATCCCCAAATGGCCAACATTTTCCGGTAGCGGCGAAAATTACTTTTCCATGCACCAACAACGTGGCAGAATACGAAGCATGCATTCTCGGGTTGCAAGCGGCAATTGATCTAAGATACGTGATCTGGAGATTTATGGAGATTCCATGCTGATCATTCTCCAAACCTTAGGAGAGTGGAAAACAAGAGATCCCAAGTTGCAACCATCTCATCAGCATATTGAAGAGTTAAGCGAGAATTTCAAAGAAATCACGTTCACGCAGATTCCTCGGAGTAAAAACCAGTTCGCAGACGCATTGGCGTCCCTCGCGTCAATGGTGAATATTTCATATGCGAGTTCCATAGAGCCTATTGAGATCGAAGTGAACAAGCGTCCTGCGTATTGTTGCACACTTGAAGAATCAAATGGCGAACCCTGGTTCATCGACATAAAAAGATACTTGCAGTCAGGCGAGTTTCCCGAGGACACAAGTAGCAAGGATCGGAAAACCATCTGCAGGATGACATGTAATTACTTTCTTAGTGGTGAGATTATTTATAGAAAATCTTTTGATGCCACCCTTTTGAGATGTGTAGGTTCGGAAGAGGCAAAGCGATTGATGGAGGAAGTCCACGAAGGATGATGTGGACCGCACATGAGCGGTCACATGCTCGCAAGAAAGATCATGAGGATGGGCTATTTTTGGACTACCCTGATGTTAGACTGTGTCAAGCATGTCCAACGATGCCACCTATGCTAGGTGTACTCTAGGCTGATTCATGCGCCGCCAAACGAGCTGCACCCGATGTCTTCTCCGTGGCCTTTTTCAATGTGGGGAATCGATGTGATCAGTCCCATCTCACCAAATGCATCTAACGGCCACAGGTTTATTTTGGTGGCAATTGATTATTTTACCAAGTGGGTAGAGGCGGTCACGCTTGCGTCAGTTACTGCAAAAGCATTTGAACGTTTCTTACGAAGAGACATTGTCGCCTGTTACGGGGTGCCCGAGACGATAATCACAGACAATGCTAAAAACCTCAACAACAAATTGATAAACGATTTATGTGTTCAACTCAAGATAAAGCACAGGAATTCGTCCCCATACCGCCCTCAGATGAACGGCGCGGTGGAAGCAGCAAATAAAAACATAAAGAAGATCATTGAGAAGATGACAGTCACATACAAAGATTGGCATAATATGCTACCTTGAGCACTCTTGGCATACAGAAATTCAATTCGTACTTCAACCGGGGCAACTCCGTTTTCTCTCGTATACGGAACTGAAGTTGTTCTACCCGTGGAAGTAGAGATCCCCTCTGTAAGGATCCTGGCAGAATCAGGGCTTGACGAGGCAGAATGGTCTAGAAAGAGGTATGAACAGTTGAACCTCATTAACGAAAAGAGGATCACGACACTATGTCACGGGCAATGTTACCAACAACGGATGGCTAGGGCCTTTGACAAAAAGGTACGACCACGTAATTTCCAACCAGGGGACCTGGTATTGCGTAAGGTGCTGCGTATCAATCCTGAATCGCGAGGAAAGTTCGCACCAAAGTAAGAAGGACCCTTCACTTAAAAGGTACTATGCCTGAAGAGGGCAGTTTTTCCATGTAAAGTTTAAAAAAAAAAAAAAAAAAATCCCGCTAGGTTGAAAACCGGTAAAGGCGACTTAGGCAAAAATTAGGGATGAGAGGCTTGATTGAAAGTATGAAAGGACAATCATGGTAAAAGGAGAGTTGAAAAAAAAAAAACCAGGGCTTTAAGTAGCAATGGCGACAAGCTTCATAGCGCATCCTGAGCTACTTACCTGAGATTTTAAAACTACATTCTTAAAAGGGCCACAGTCGTCCCTAAAACGACTACAAAATAAAGGGCCACAACCACCCTTCAAATGGTTACAGATAAAGAGCGCTCCCGCAACATCAAAAGCGGAGAATAAGTGAAAGGGCCACAGCCACCCTCCAAACGGCTAAAGATAAAAGAGTGACCCCACGAATCCTGTGAGGGCGGGAAAATAAAAAAGAGCCACAGTCGTCCCTAAAATGACTACAAAATAAAGGGCCACAGCCACCCTCCAAATGGTTACAAATCGAAAGAGCTCGCGCATTGAAGACGGTGAAGAAAGGGTTACAGCCACCCTCCAAATGGCTTCAAATACTCTCGCATCGAGACGAGAAAGTACGGGTCACAGCCACCGTTTAATCGGCTACAAAAAAAAAAAAAGAGCGCTTCCGTTAGGTTGAAAACCCGAAAGGACAGCCTAGGCAAAATTAGGAAATGAGGGGCATGATAGCAAATTCAGAAATTGCAATCATGGCAAAAGGAGAGAAAATAAAATCCCGATGGAATGAAAACCCCAATGGGCAATCCATGCAAAAATTAGGAAAACCGAGGGGCACGGTCTAAAATTTTGACCGTGGCAAAAGGAGAGAACATGAGAGATTAAAAAAAAAAAAAAAAAATCCCGCTAAGTTGCCGCGTCATGCGCAGTTTAGGTAAAAATTAGGGACATGCATTCAAGTCGTCAAGCCACTCGAGACCCTTATCCAACGGACGCCACTAGGGGCATTTCTCCGACATTTGCCACAAGAGGCTCTTCTCCGACGGACGCCACTAGAGGCTCTTCTCCAACGGACGCCACTAGGGGCTCATTTCAAAATACCGCCACTAGAGGCTTTTCTTTGTCGCACGCCACTGGGGGCGTCATCGATCGAGGTTTTTACTTTACTGTATGCCACTGGAGGCTTTTCCTTGTCGCACGCCACTGGAGGCATCGTCGATCGAGGTTTTACTTTCCCGCACGCCACTGGAGGCTTTACTTTTCCGCACGCCACTAGAGGCTTTACTTTTCTGCACGCCACTGGAGGCTTTACCTTCCTGCACGCCACTAGAGGCTTTACTTTTCCGCACGCCACTGGAGGCTTTACTTTTTCCGCACGCCACTGGAGGCTTTACTTTTCCGCACGCCACTGGAGGATTTACTTTTCCGCAGGCCACTGGAGGCTTTACTTTTCCGCACGCCACTGGAGGCTTTACTTTCCCGCACGCCACTGGAGGCTTTACTTTTCTGCAGGCCACTGGAGGCTTTACTTTTCGCACCGCCATTGGAGGCTTTTCCTTGTCGGACGCCACTGGAGGCATCGTCGATTGAGGTCTTTACTTTCTGCACCGCCAACGGAGGCACCGCCAACAGGGGCACCGCCGACCGAGGCTTTACTTTTCCGTACCGCCACTGGAGGCTTTACTTTCTGCATCGCTAATGGAGGCACCGCCAACGGGCGTCCCGCCGACAAAAGTTTTATCGTTTCCGCACCAGAATAAGCGTATGAGCCACCTTGAAGACTTTGAAGAATTGGAAGAGAATATACTTTCTGGTCAAAATAAGTGTTTCCTCATCTTTGGACAAACCCCTTCGAACACGTTCTACGGGAGTCCGTCCAAAGAGGGGCAAACTATAAACACTCGATTTTGACCCGGACGTAACGACGTTACACATGATACGTCAAATTCCGGACGCGTCAAGCCACAAAGTCTCCAAAAATGCTCAAGGGCACATTAGGGAAATTATTATAAAATATATTTTAAATTATTTCAGATTTATTTAATACTTTCGGAATTTTTTAAAATATATATATAATAATTAGTTTTTTTTATTTTAGAAAATTATCTGTATGATATTTATCTCCAGATATTATTTTTTATTCAAAAAATAATAATTATCTGTAAAGATAAATATCCTTAGGAATATTCTCTAGAATAATTATCTGTTAGCATTTTTTATTTGAATTTTATCTGTAATCTAGACTAGGTTTTTAGTATAAATAGGGGTCTAGGTTTACATTGTAAAGGGACAGAAAACACATCAGAAAATAATAAGACTAGTTTCTTCGGGATCCGTGCGAATTTTGTCCTTTTGTGCTTTATTTCAAAAAAAAAAAAAAATTACGGCCACAATCCACCACCCTCAGCCAGATCCGCCACCCCGCCTAGGTCCTCAGCCGCCACGACCTCATCTCGCTGACCGTTCGCCGTCCATCCTCAGCCACCACGACCCCATTCCGCCGACCGTCCACTGCTGCTGCTGCCGCCGTCGCGCCCGCCGTCCGCTGCTGCTGCCGGTGTCTACTGCTACTGCTGCCGCCGTGCCTGTCCGTCGAGACCGCGCCTCCGTCCCGCCGGAGCCAATCTCTTCTGCAGGTGAGAAACCCCACTGCTGTTTTTTTTTTTTTTTTTAGTTATTTATTATTAATATTTGGTTATTAGGTTTTTTGTTTTAAATTATTATTATTGTATTTAATTAAAAATTAAAAAGTAATTAGTTAGATTTAATTAATAGCTTAGATGTAATTGGTAAAATTTAATTAGTAATTTAATTGTAATTGACTAGTTTTAATTTAATAGCATGTTGGAAGGTTTTTTTAGTATTTTAGATTTCATTTTTACTAGGAGTTATAGGTTATAATTAACTTTTTAGATTTAGGATTATATATGATTAATATTTTTTATGATGAAATTTGATTAAGTTTGACATTTTTTTAGATTCATTGGGCGTAATGTATGTAAATGATAAAATTGGCAAATTAAGTAAATTGAGTACCGAAAGGGCGTAATTAAAAATATATTTTTAATTCGTAATAAGAACCCCCGAACTCGAACTTCTGATCGTAGACCGATTCTATACCTAGGTGTTTAATCTATTATTCGCTTAGGTGATTTAGGATTCTAGTTAGCCTTACAATTAACTAGTGGCGACTCTTTTTAAAATTGCACGTTTTCAGAACGTAATTCGTCGTAGGTTAGATTTAGGTCTGACAAGCTACACGTTAGGATTCAAAAATCTGCCAGTCATCATGGGAGAGGGAAAGCAGCAGCTCCAAATAGACGTACCATTCGTGATCGTAGAAAAACTTGATGCATATAATGGAATCTTGGGATACACAACCATGAACAAATGGGGTATGATAGCGTCAACATCACACCAAAAAGTCAAGTTTCCAACAAAGGCAGGAGTCGGTGAAGTAAAGGGAGATCAGCAGCTGTCAAAAGATTGCTACAAGGTTGCACTCCAACATGGTGACAAGACATATAATGGCGGAATTCCCATCATTGATGAAGACCCGAGGATGGATCATGCACGTCCTGCTCCTGTTGAAGCATTGCAAGAAGTCAAGATCGATGAGCCAAAAAGGATGGTTCGAGTGGGGGCATCACTGTCAGAAGATGAAGTGATAGAAATCAAGGCACTTCTAGTAGAATATAAGGAGCTGTTCGGATGGTCACCAACCGATATGCCAGGAATAAGCCCAAATATAATCTCTCACAAGCTCAACATCAAACCAGGATCCAGACCTATAACACAAAAGCTACGTTCATTGGGGGGAGACAAAAAGCTCGCAATACGAGAAGAAGTGGGCAAGTTATTGAACGCGGGTTTTATTGAAGAGTCGCAATATCAAACATGGGTTGCGAATCCAGTTTTGGTACCCAAACCTAACGGCAAGATGAGAATGTGCATCGATTACAGAGACCTCAACAATGCATGTCCAAAGGATTCATATCCGCTGCCAAGGATCGACCAACTAGTAGATGCCACCGCAGGACACGAGCTAATGTCAGTAATGGATGCGTATTCAGGATACAACCAAACTCCAATGGCGGAACAAGACGCACCTCACACTGCGTTCTATGCAGACAGCGAGATCTACAATTACAAGGTCATTCCATTCAGACTAATTAACACCGGAGCAACATACCAACGAATGGTCAACACAATCTTCGGAGATATGATCGGGAAAGTCATGGAAGCATACGTAGATGACATGGTCGTGAAGTTGACAAAAAGGCGTAACCATGTTGATGACCTCCGCCAGGTGTTTAAAAGAATGCGAGAATTCCAAGTCAGATTAAATCCAACAAAGTGTGCCTTTGGCTTGCAATCAGGAAAAGTTCTTGGCTTCATGGTCAGCGAGAGAGGGATCGAAGCAAACCCAGAAAAAGTAAAGGCGATAGAAGAAATGGACTCAGCACAAAAAAGTCCAACAACTAAATGGACGTTTAGCAGCTCTTAACAGGTTCCTCGCAAGAATAGGTGACAAATCCCTTCCATTCTTCCAAGTACTTCGTGCAAACAAGAAGTTCGAGTGGACACCAGTATGCGAAGAAGCATTCCAACAATTGAAGCAGCATTTGCGAACGATCCCAGCATTAGCAAAACCAATCCAAGGCGAGCCGCTCTACCTGTACATATCCGTAAGAAACACTGCGGTCAGCTCAGTACTCGTCAAACAAAAAGGGACTACACGGCTTCCAGTGTACTACGTGAGCAAGATCCTGGCAAAATACGAAGTGAATTATATGCCAATCGAAAAGTACATGTATGCTCTCAGTGGCAGCAAGGAAATTGAGGCCATACTTCCATGCACACGAGATAACAGTCCTGACAGACCAACCCTTGAACCACATCCTGTCAAAGCCAAACATGTCAGGAAAATTAACAAAGTGGTCAATCGAGCTAAGTGAATTCCGCATTCACTTTGCACCACAAACAGCAATCAAGGGAAAAGCATTGGCAGACTTTATTACGGAATTCACAGGAATAACCCCGGAAACAGGCATTCAAGACGGGGCACAACAAAGTGAAGAATACACTGAGGTATGGCAAATGTACACTGATGGTTCCTCAAATGTTGAAGGATCAGGAGCTGGATTCCTCATAATTTCGCCTGATGGGTCAGAACTGTTGAAGTATGCTCTAAGCTTAACATTCGGAGCAACGAATAACGAGGCAGAATACGAAGCCTTGATAATAGGCTTAAGGATTGCAAAAGGCCTCGGAATCAAACACTTAAGAGTCATGTGCGACTCACAACTAGTTGTCAATCAAGTCAAAGGCGAGTACGTGGCTAAGTCAGAGAACATGCAGAAATACTTGGATCAAGTAAAGGAGCTCATCGCAAGCTTTCAAACTTTCAACATAACGTCTGTCCCAAGGGAAGAAAATCAAGAGGCAGATGCGTTAAGCAAGTTTGCACAAGGGAGGGAACAAGGCCAAGAAACACACTTCGTCGAAAATAGGATCATGTCCGTAATCGACAAACTAGTGGTGTTAAATATCAACACAGAGCCGACCTGGATGACTCCAATTCTGGCATACCTCACGTATAACGTCCTACCGGAAGAAAGACTTAAAGCACAAAAAATCAGAAGAATCGTTGTCAACTATACATTGATCGAAGGCCAGCTATACAAGAAATGATTCTCAATTCCATACCTAAAGTGCTTAACTTTCCCAGAAGGTATGACAATTTTGAAGGACTTGCACGAAGGCCAAGCAGCTGGTCACGATGGAGCAAGATCCTTAATCCGAAAAGCGCTAGGTCTATGATATTATTGACCAACAATGAGAAGCCAAGCAACAAACACGGTCACGGAATGCGAATCCTGTCAACTATATTCAAGGAACATAACGGCTCCCGCAACGGAGTTGTGTCCAATTGCAAGTTCCTGGCCTTTCGCACAATGGGGAATTGACTTGGTAGGACCACTTCCACAATCCAAGGGGCAAACAAAGTACATTGTAGTAGTTATCGACTACTTCTCCAAGTGGATTGAAGCTAAGGCATTAGCACGTACGACGGACGCACAAATAATGGATTTCATACGAAACCACATCATTGCACGATATGGCGTACCAAGAGTACTCATCAGCGACAATGGGCCACAATTCAGAAGTTCAAGACTGCAAGCGTTCTGTGAGAGACTCAACATAGATCACCGTTTCGCATCAGTGCGACATGCTCAAAACGATGGATAAGTCGAATCCGCCAACAAGATCGTCCTGGATGGTCTAAAGAAGAGAGTTCATGCTTTGAAAGGAGGATGGGCAGAAGAGCTTAGCAGTGTCTTTATTGGTTGTGCGTACAACCCCGAAGGAGTCAACAGGCGAAACACCGTTTAGCCTGGTATACGGAACAGAAGTCGTAGCTCCAATCGAAATCGCTGTCTCATCATACCGCACAAATCACTTCAATCCCCAAACCAACGAAGCGGAAATGCGTTTAGACCTGGATTTGGCAGACGAAAGAAGGCGAAACTCGGAGCTAACCCAAGCACGTATGCGCTTAATAACTGCAAGACACTACAACAGGAAAGTGAAAGAAAGACAATTCCATGTAGGCGAGATGGTGTGGAGAAGGAATGAATTCTCACACTTGGATCAAATCAACAAGTTATCTCCAAAGTGGGAAGGCCCATACAACATTGTCTCAGTCCCTTATGTTAGCGCGTACCGCCTTCAAGACACCGAGGGCAACATCCTTCCAAACACATTCAACGGGGGGCACTTGATGAAATTCCACGGTTGAAGGAAGAACATTATATCACAAAGGAGCTATTGTATCAAGCTCTTTTGTCTTAAACTCTTATATAAAAAGGAGGGAGATTTATTAACTCCAAGTTTGTTTACAATCATGTAATCACATCAATCATTTAATAAAGTCAATTTACTCTCGCAGGTACCTTCTCACATTATGCACTATACTCTGGATTAATATCAAGTAGAAAACAACGTGCATACTACTCATAATCATCACGCCATGCAACTTATAATAAGCGACATCAACAAGTTCATCTTCAACAAATTCAAAAGCAACATCATGCAACCAAAAGTGACATGGTGCAATACCCTTCTAAAAAGGACAATACCCATGTTCACATCTATCAAAAGTAACATGTTGCGACATCCTTTCTGTTGGATCACGGTGGAACTCCGGTACGATCTTTGACGGCGATTGGAGCTCCTTCGCTCCACGTAATCCTGCAAGAGGGGATAGACCGGGCGGTGACCCAGAATCCCTCTCCGATGCTTAAATGAGTATCTCGTATGAACTGGCAAACAGTAAACTCAAAGTGTGTATCTCAAAACGTATGTGATCTGAGGTAACTGCTGCCCTTTTATAGGCGAAGAGCTACCTCAGTCACCTGGTGAACCGCTGGGGCGGTTAGCCCACGTTCCGCGTATCTCGGCCACGATCCCGCCTATCTCGGCCATGATCTCGCCTATCTCGGCCACGCTCCACGTATCTCGGCCACGATCCCGCCTGTCTAGGCCATGATCTCGCTTATCTCGGCCACGCTCTGCGTATCTCGGCCTCAACCTCTGATAGCAAGTCCCGTCCAGTATCGGGGACTCCAGGGTTATCTCATTGTGTCACCGCTCGGGGCCCCTCGTCATCGTGACAGGGCCAATATTCTCAGGGATTCATCATCGGGGCCTACTTAAAGGCATCTCATCGGGAGCTCCTGGTTCGCCTATCGGGACCGACTCTGTCGGGACCTTTCATCATCGGGACTCCTCTCATCGGGACCCTTCGCATTGGGCTTCTTGACCCTTTTTAGGGCCCAGTGGGCCTATTCACCATTTACTCGTCGTTAAAGGGCTTCGCGACTACAGCGGAACCCATCATTTGCCCCCAAGACATGAGGGACTTATAGTTCGTCGTGTCTTTCAACTCCCGACCTCCCGACATCGGTATCGGAGGTTTTTCCTTTGACAAAATTTCTCGACACAGATCTTCTCGTCCACGATTTCTCGATACCTCGAGGATAGTCGCCAAATCCAAGAAGACTCCTCAGTTACTCGGCTCCGATTTTCCATTGCACTTCTCAAAGCGACTTAACTATGCCACTTAAGGCGAAAGCCCGCCACTTAAGACATTTTAACACATCACTTAAGATGATTTAGCCCACACCACTTAAGGCGATTTAATCGTGCCAACTAAGGCAACTCAATCCACATCACCTAAGACGACTTAACCACTTGCACCACCTAAGGCGACTTAATCTCGTGCGCCACTTAAGGCGACTTAATATCGTGCACCACTTAAGGCGACTTTTTATCGTGCACCACTTAAAGCGACTTTCTCGTGCACCACTTAAGGCGACTCAACAACACTTAGAATAAATCCAAGAACCACGCATCACTTAAGACGACTTAATCTCGTGCCCCACTTAAGGCGACTTTTCCTCGCGCACCACTTAAGGCGACTTTCCTCGTGCACCACTTAAGGCGACTTTTCCTCGTGCACCACTTAAGGCGACTTTCCTCGTGCACCACTTAAGGCGACTCAACAACACTTAGAATAAATCCAAGAACCACGCATCAGTTAAGACGACTTAATCTCGTGCACCACTTAAGGCGACTCAACAACACTTAGAATAAATCCAAGAACCACGCATCACTTAAGACGACTTAATCTCGTGCACCACTTAAGGCGACTTTTCCTCGCACACCACTTAAGGCGACTTTCCTCGTGCACCACTTAAGGCGACTTTTCCTCGTGCACCACTTAAGGCGACTTTCCTCATGCACTACTTAAGGCGACTTTTCCTCGTGCACCACTTAAGGGGACTTTTCCTCGTGCACCACTTAAGGCGACTTTTCCTCGTGCACCACTTAAGGTGACTTTTCCTCGTGCACCACTTAAGGCGACTTTTCCTCGTGCACCACTTAAGGTGACTTTTCCTCGTGCACCACTTAAGGCGACCTTCCTCGTGCACCACTTAAGGCGACTTTCCTCGTGCACCACTTAAGGCGACTCAACAACACTTAGAATAAATCCAAGAACCACGCATCACTTAAGACGACTTAATCTCGTGCACCACTTAAGGCGACTTTTCCTCGCGCACCACTTAAGGCAACTTTCCTCGTGCACCACTTAAGGCGACTTTTCCTCGTGCACCACTTAAGGCGACTTTCCTCATGCACCACTTAAGGCGACTTTTCCTCGTGCACCAATTAAGGCGACTTTTCCTCGTGCACCACTTAAGGCGACTTTTCCTCGTGCACCACTTAAGGTGACTTTTCCTCGTGCACCACTTAAGGCGACCTTCCTCGTGCACCACTTAAGGCGACTTTTCCTCGTGCACCACTTAAGGCGACTTTTCCTCGTGCACCACTTAAGGCGACTTATCCTCGTGCACCACTTTAGGCGACTTTTCATCAAGCATGACATTTCTTCAAGTGTTCGCCACTGAAAGAATGCTTCAATACTCTGCCATCAAGGTCTTCCAACTTGTACGCATTTGGAGCTGGCATCCCCACGACCTTGTAAGGTCCTTCCCATTTTGGTGACATCTTGTTGATCCTATCCAAAAGGGTAAACTCGTTGCGACGCCAAACCAGCTCCCCGAAGAAGAATTGTCGGGACTTAACTCGCCGATTGTAATACCTGGCCGTCGCCAAACGCATTCGAGCCTGGACTTCATCGGCTTCCCGCCTCTTCTCTTCGAGCAAGTCCAAATCCAGACGTCTCATTTCATCATTCGTCAAAGGCTCATAATATCTTATCCGATTGGACGCCACAGCTACCTTCACGGGAGCAACAGCCTCCGTGCTATAAACAAGACCAAACGGAGTCTCCCCAGTTGATCGTTTGGGTGTCGTTCTAACAGCCCAAAGCACGTTTTCCAGCTCGTTCAGCCATTTGCCCTTCAAGGCATAGACCCTTTTCTTCAGGCCATCCATCACGATTTTATTGGCAGATTACACCTGGCCATTAGTCTGAGCATGATGGACAGAAGCTGTCCGATGCTCGATGTTCAACTCCTCCAGATACTCCTTCACTTGAGCCCCGCTAAACGGTGGACTATTGTCGCTGATCACCACCTTGGGAATCCCGTATCTGGATACGATATGAGTTTGAAGAAACTTGACAATCTGGTTCCCCGTCGTCTTGGCCAATGCCTTAGCCTCTATCCATTTCGAAAAATAATCGATAGCCACAAGAAAATACTTACACTGACCTTGTGCTTGCGGGAGAGGTCCCACCAAGTCGATGCCCCACTGCGCGAAGGGCCAAGCACTCTTGATGGACGTCAGATTAGCGGCTGGAGCCACGATATTTGGGGCGTACCTCTGGCACGCGTCACAGGATCGGACCAACGTCGTCGCCTCCTTACTCATTGTAGGCCAATAATAGCCCAAGTTCAGCACTTTCCTCATAATGGATCGGGCTCCTTCTTGACAAGCCGCGACCCCTTCATGCACCTCTCTCAAGATTCGACTTGTGTCGGGCTCAGCCACACACTTCAAGTACGGAGTCGAGAACCAACCCTTCTTGTATAGCTGACTGTCCAGCATCACGTAGTTAACCGCGATCCGACGTATCCTGTCAGCTACCACTTCATTATCGGGGACTGCCCCCGTAGTCAGGTACGCGACTATCGGGGTCATCCAAGTGGGCTCCTCCTCCGATCCTGCTTCAATAGCACACACCTGCGTCGGGTCGGTGGTGGACAAGATCACCTTCTCCAAGAAGTGCACCTTCCGGTTTTCCTCCAGGGGTGCCCCCAAGGCGAATTTGCTCAAGGCATCTGCTTCCACGTTATCCTCCCTCGGGATCACCTCGATATCGAAGCTTTTAAAGCTCTCCTTCAAGACTTGTACCTCACGAAGGTACTGTCCCATCATCGGTCTCTTCGCCTCGTATCGCCCTTGGACTTGATTCACGATCAAGCCCGCGTCACACTTCACTCTCAAGTGAGCAACTCCCGTACCTTTGGCAATTTTCAGGCTTGTGATAAGAGCCTCATACTCAGCTTCGTTGTTCGTGGCCCTGAACGTTAAAGCCAAGGCATATCGAAGCGGCTCACCCCCGCCTGGTGGTATCAATACAAAGCCTGCTCCTGACCCGTCTGAACTCGAGGAGCCATCCGTATACATCTCCCAAGTATTTTCCTCATTTGGCTGTTCTGATTGCTCTGCCACCTCTAGTTGTTCTGCTATTGGGACCTCCCTGGTTGCCCCCTCTACATGGCCCGCTTCTTCTAGATCGGGGGCTGTAGATTCTGCTATGAAATCCGCCAACGCCTGACCCTTAATAGTCGTTCTCGGAGCAAAGTGTATGCGGAACTCACTAAGCTCGACTGCCCATTTGACTAATCTCCCCGACGCATCAGGTCGGTTCAAAAAATGCTTCAAAGGCTGATTCGTCAACGCAATAATCTCATGCGCGTGGAAGTAAGGCCTCAGCTTCCGAGCAGTAATAATCAACGCAAAGAGATACTTTTCAACGGCGGGATAATTCATTTCAGATTTGGCAAACGGCTTGCTTACATAATAGACGGGGACTTGATTACCCTCGACAACCTTCACTAACACAGAGCTAATGGCAAAATCAGAAACAACCAAATATAGATAGAGCGGCTCGCCTGGGACCGGTTTCGCCAAC
This sequence comes from Clarkia xantiana subsp. parviflora, assembly GCA_036873135.1. Taxonomy (NCBI): domain Eukaryota; kingdom Viridiplantae; phylum Streptophyta; class Magnoliopsida; order Myrtales; family Onagraceae; genus Clarkia; species Clarkia xantiana. The sequence continues at coordinate 5,448,679 of JAPTYO010000017.1, read as the reverse complement.
AGCGGGAGGGTGCGAAGGTGCTGCTTGAGTGCCTGGAACGCCTCTTCACACTTGGCAGTCCATTCAAACTTCTTGTTGGCCCTCAGTACTTCAAAAAATGGCATGGATCGGTCACTTGCCTTAGACAGGAAGCGACTTATTGCAGCCAGTCGGCCATTCAGCACTTGCACCTCCCGATGATTTGCCGGAGACTACATCTCCTCGATCGCCCTCAGCTTCTCGGGGTTCACCTCAATTCCTCTTTGACTCACCATAAAGCCCAGAAACTTCCCCGAGTGGACTCCGAAGGCACACTTTGTCGGGTTCAAGCGAACCTGATGAAGCCTCATCTGCTCAAACGCCGTGGCTAGGTTATGTACATGATCCTCAGCTTGTCAGGACTTCACCAGCATATCGTCCACGTAAGCCTCCATGGTTTTCCCCAGCATATCCCCAAACAACTTGTTCACCATCCTCTAGTAGGTTGCCCCGGCATTGATCAATCTGAAAGGCATGACATCGTAATGATAAATGTCACTATCGGCATAAAAGGCAGTGTGGGGGCATCTTCCTTAGCCATCTTGATCTGATTATAGCTCGAGTACGCATCCATGAAGCTCAACAACTCATGTCCCAACGTGGCATCCACCAACTGGTCGATTCTCGGGAGCGGGTAACAGTCCTTCGGGCAAGCCTTATTCAGATCGCGGAAATCCACGCACATCCGCCACTTCCCATTGCTCTTCTTCACCAGCACCGTGTTAGCGACCCAAGTCTGGAATCGGAGCTCCTTGATAAACCCAGCATCGAGCAACCTGCCCACTTCCTGCTGGATTGCGATCCTCTTGTCTGCGCCCATCGGACGCCTCTTCTGCGCAATAGGCTTGATCGCGGGATCAATATTCAGCTCGTGTACGATCACATCGGGGCTGATTCCTGGCATTTCACTCGGGGACCAGGCAAACAGCTCCTTGAACTCCTTTATTAGATCGATCAATTCTCGGGCTGTCTCCTCGGTCAGACCAGAACCGATTTTCACCTTCCTCTGAGGTCCGTAAATCTCGACCTCCTTCAAATCCTCCACGCGGGCAGGACGCCCAAACTCCTCTCTGGGATCGGCATCGGTCTGGAGGATAGCCATAGCCTCTCGTCTCTTCCGTCGAGTAGCATTAACGTAGCACCTCCTGGAAGCCACCTGGTCGCCCTTGACCTCCCCGACTCCGTGGTCAGTCGGGAACTTCATCTTCCGGTGCACAGTCGAGGCAACTGCCATCAGGGGGTTGATGGTGGTTCTCCCGATAATCGCGTTATAGGTCCCCGCGGACTCAACTACCACAAACTCCACGTTCCTCCTCTCCGATTTCCACCCACTACCAAACTCCACTGGTAAGGTGATCACTCCTAGCGGATAGGAGGTAAAGCCAGAGAATCCAACCATCGGGAAGTTCACCTCCTTCAGGTCCTTCTTCGTTTTCCCCATGGCCTCCAGCGCATCCATAAACAGAATATCGGAGGAGCTCCCTCCGTCGATCAGAATCCGCTTCATCTCGTACCCATCCACATCCAAGGTCACGACCAAGGCGTCATCGTGTGGAGTCTCCACACCTACTAGATCCTCCGATGAAAAGGAAATCACCATCTCTTCCTTCAAGGTCCAAGATCGGGACCTCTTACCCAACACCACAGCAGCGGGAATTCTAGAGGCATAAACCTCCCGAGAGGCCGAGGTATCACCTCCCGCAGCAAATCCTCCGTGAATCACATTGATAGTGCCCCGCTTCTCCTTACGGGCACCAGAAGACTCCGGCTCAGACCACTTCTTCTTTGGGGACCGATCGCGGGATTGGGAACGGGACCGCGATCGAGATCGAGAACGGGATCGACACCTCTTCTCCCCGACAAACTCCTTAAGCTTCCCCTTCTGGATTAGCTTTTCGATCTCCTTCTTCAGCTCCCGACAATGATTAGTGTCGTGACCATTTGCGCGGTGGAACCGACAGTAACGATCGGTGCGGGATCCCAAAAATTCTCCTTCCTTCTTCGGGGGGTACCTGGAGATACCCTGTCGTTCCATGACCGTTAACACCTCCGCCATAGAGCTGTTGAGAGGAATGTTATGATCCTCCCGCCTGTCCTTCCTCGAGGAACGCCTATCCTCCCTTCGATCAGAGCGGCCTCGACTCCGACTGCTCTCGGATTTATCCTTCGACTTACGGTCGTCCAAGGGTTCGAGCGACTGCTTTCCCTTATTTGACTTCGGGGGCTCAAGCTCTCCAGCGGCTATTTTCGACTCCTGGACGTCGATTTCCCGCTTCACCCTTTTCTGCAACGCTTCCATATTCCACACAGCCTTCTCAGCCACGCTGTGCATCAAATCGGAACCGTAGGGGGCTGTTAGGTTCCGAATGAATGTACGGATGGTCTCACCCTCCGAAATCTCCTCATCAATCTCCGCCACACTGGCAGTGTATCGCTGGTAATAGTGCGCCAGCGATTCGTCGGGCCTCTGTACCACCTGGGCCAGGGACCTCACACTCTTCAGCAGACGTCGGCGACCCTGGTACTGCTGAATAAAGTGGTCGTGTATATCAAACCAGCAAGTGATGCAGCCTGGGGGCAAACTGAAGAACCAGGTCAGGGCTCTCTCACCAAGTGTGTTCGGGAACAATGTACACACGATATCTTCATTCGGAGCTCTGCCCAGACACGCCATGAGGTGCTTCTGGACATGACGAACCGGATCTCCCTCGCCATCATACTCCTTAATCGTGGGGATACCCAGCCCTGGCGGGGCGAGGGTGTCTATCAGTCAGGGAACAAAGGGATGAGAGGATCGATCCCTCAGTTCCGACAGCAGCGGCTTCTGCTCTCCCATGCAGATGTTCACGATCTTCACCACCTGATCGGGGGTAATAGGACCATTGAGGGGAATGGTCCTATGCTGTACGGGTCCTGGCCCATCGACCACAAATCGCTCTGACTGAGTGGGCTCCTTACCCTTGTCCTGGCTCCGAGGTTGGGCCTCTTGCACATTCTGAACCTCTGCTGGTGGGGGCACTTCCTCCTGTCTCCTCGCAACCTCTCTCCGATCTAAGAGAGCCTCCACGGCTGCCAAAAACATCGGCATGGCCTCCGCCACAGCCTTCGTCAAGTCCGCATTTGGAGGAGCCTCCTGCACCCTATTCTCGTGGTGCTGAGCAGCATCTTCGGGGACTTCGTGGTGCCCCCCTGTCTGGTCGTTGTGCCCCCCCGGTCTGGGAGACCTCAGCAGGGAGATTCTGGTCCTCAACACGCTCCAGTGGTGAGTTCAGAGTCGTCCCAGCAGGATGACGGGAACCACCAGATTGTCCTTGTCTTCTTTGCTTGCCAGCCGCCATTGAACGAGTAGAAGGCATACTAGCTTTTTGTCACGCTTCCCACAGACGGCGCCAATGTTGGATCACGGTGGAACTCCGGTACAATCTTTGACGGCGATCCGAGCTCCTTCGCTCCACGTAATCCTGCAAGAGGGGATAGATCGGGCGGTGACCCAGAATCCATCTCCGATGCTTAAATGAGTATCTCGTATGAACTGGCAAGCAGTAAAATCAAAGCGTGTATCTCAAAACGTATGTGATCTGAGGTAACTGCTGCCCTTTTATAGGCGAAGAGCTACCTCAGTTACCTGGTGAACCGCTGGGGCGGTTAGCCCACGTTCCGCGTATCTCGGCCACGATCCCGCCTATCTCAGCCATGATCTCGCGTATTTCGGCCACGATCCCGCCTATATAGGCCATGATCTCGCTTATCTCGGCCACGCTCCGCGTATCTCGGCCTCAACCTCTGATAGCAAGTCCCGTCCAGTATCGGGGACTCCAGGGTTATCTCATTGTGTCACCGCTCGGGGCCCCTCGTCATCGTGACAGGGCCAATATTCTCAGGGATTCATCATCGGGGCCTACTTAAAGGCATCTCATCGGGAGCTCCTGGCTCGCCTATCGGGACCGACTCTGTCGGGACCTTTCATCATCGGGACTCCTCTCATCGGGACCCTTCGCATTGGACTTCTTGACCTTTTTTAGGGCCCAGTGGGCCTATTCACCGTTTACTCGTCGTTAAAGGGCTTCACGGCTACAGCGGAACCCATCACTTTCCAAGAGGGCAAACCTCATGTTTACTTCTAAAAAATGACATGTTGTGAAATCCTTTGGGCAAATCCTCATGTTCATAGCCATTCCCTGAATAGAAACAGGATGCGGCAAATACAATGATGGGACTGATCACCCACTGTGGCGGAAGTCCTCTTGTTAGACGACAAACCCCACACACTAAAAGTATGCATACTCTCTTAAGGGTCCATACACCATGAAGACTTAGGCCTGAAAAAGGATAGCTTCATGTTATACGCTTTTTAAAGCAACCTTGTACAAAACTCATCAAACTCACAAGTTGAGTCTTGTATAACGTTATCTTGCTCTTTAGCATTTAACACAAAAACAGAAAAATAAGCAAGAAATATCTTGCAACAACGCCGCCTTAGAATGGAACTAAGAGACGGTATAAACTTAAGTCTTGCTACGTCAAGACGACACTGCTACATGTCAAAGGCCAAGTGCCAAGTACATTACTACCTGCAATGCTACAAGTACCAAGTGTACATAACACCCTGCAATTGCGCAAGTCGCAACATCGTATGTTCTATCCATCACAACAAGGAGTTCAATCCTATCATGCAAGTCCAATACATACGGACACTGAAGATAACGCGAGGTATGAAATATTACTAACAAAGTTATCATATGATTATTATTATTATTGAAAAACAGGTCCAAAGGACGAAGTACCATACAAGCAAACATACCATCACCTCCAAGGGACTAAGACAGCATATTCAGGAAATCAACACCAAGGACAAACATCAACTCAAAGATACATGAGAAGTTCCACTATCCCCAGTTAAGTTGTGGAACAACATCTATAAGTTCGGGAGGAGTAGCAAGGGCATCAGCACCTCCTCCATCTTCAATCATATCATAGGCGGTTACATCAAGCCCCAAAGTGTGCAATGCCTTAAGATAATTAACGGCATAGTCAGAGCAAGGCCCAAGCTTGTCAAAAGGAAAATTGGGGGCAAGCGCGTTAACCCGACGAAAGTAATCCTCGACACACTTTCCCATCATGGTATCGGTTATTTTCTTAGCTGCAAGACTAAAAGCAGGAGTACTCAAATACCGGGAAAAACCTGCTTCGATTCCAAGCGCATAATGTTCCTCACGTGCGGCAATCAAGGTAGCTTCTCGAGAAGTGATTTCATCAGAAATCTGTTTCTCAAGCGCAATCATCTCAGCTTCAAGATAAGAAATTCGAGTCTCCTGCACCTGATACTTGGTCTCGGAATCAACTATCTTCAAGCCAAGTGCACACACCTTCTCCTTAAAACGAGCAAGTTCAAGACTAATATTGTTACATTTGTTGACAGTAGCTCTTCTAGCACTAACAAACTCAGCAACATACGACGACATATTAACCATCTGAGACACAGCCTGAAAATCATACAAGAGCACAAGGCCATAAATATTACGCAACAAAGGCGCACGGCACGAAAGTTATCAAGGAATAGAACTTGTTAACTTACAGGAGCAAAGTTGGCCAAAGCATGTTCAACACACTCATTGGCTTCTTCATCAGTCCTCGGACAAGCACGTCGATCACATGGGGGCACACTCCTATGCAGCACACGAACACCAACCTCCGGCATATTAAGTTTCGCCTCCTTAGGAAAGCGAAGACCACCCCTACTAAGAGGTTTCCAAGCATCACCAGATATATCACCTTCCAAGGGACGAAAAAGATGATCACGCTTCAAAGCTGGGGTCACTGCAAGGAAAAGATAAAGAATAAAAACTAAGTATTTAAAATCAGAGTATAATGAGAAATGCGAGGTACATCTCATACCAACAGACGAGGAGCGATCCTCTGCGAGTCGATCTCTCGACTGGGGGGCAGAAGATACCATTGTGCATTCAGTGACTTCCTTTCCCTTATCAAGAGTGGAAGGAGGAAGGGCAGCATTCGCCCTTACACGCTTAGGATCACTCGAGACATGCGACACCACCTCGGATCGCTTAACAGGAAGTTGATAATCATCCACGGAAACATCAAGAGCAGGGGAACGTACTGGATAATCAAAAAAGACAAAGTAAATGGTGAGTTAAAGAAATAAAAAGGAAAAGTTACAGGGAAAAGACATCTTACCCATGAGCCCCTTTCCGCGACCATATCTAGAAGTCACGGGGGCAGCAAGAACAAGTGGTGAAGCGGACGTCTCGGATGGAGGAGTGTGGCGAATAGACTCCACGTGCAAGGAAGAGTTCTTACCAATAAACCAGTCTACAAGGATGATATAAACAAAGGGTACGAGGACCATCAATATGTTACTCGTCACCAACATCTGAACATTGTCACTCGCGGAACGGGGATAGAAGACTTACTCATAGTAACTGCGATAAGAAGACTAACTCTGAAAAGAAGACTGCGCGACTCGGAATCCTGAAAATTACAAGTAACAAATCAATCAATGTGCGAGCTCTATGTATGTACATACATGTTGACAAGGATGCATGTCGACAAGGGGAAAATATTTTCTAAGTGTTTCCATGTACGTACATACATGTCGACAAGGATGCATGTCGACAAGTGAAGAATATTTTCTAAGTATTTCCATGTACGTACATACATGTCGACAAGGATGCATGTCGACAAGTAAAGACTATTTTCTAAGTATTTCCATGTACGTACATACATGTCGACAAGGATGCTTGTCGACAAGTGAAGAACATTTTCTGAGTATTTCCATGTACGTACATACATGTCGACAAGGATGCATGTCGACAAATGAAGAATATTTTCTAAGTGTTTCCATGTACGTACATACATGTCGACAAGGGGAAAATATTTTCTAAGTGTTTCCATGTACGTACATACATGTCGACAAGAGGAAAAATATTTTCTAAGTGTTTCCATGTACGTACAAACATGTCGACAAGAGGAAAATATTTTCTAAGTGTTTCCATGTACGTACATACATGTCGAAAAGGATGGATTGCATGCATCAAGTAGCTATTATCAACTTCTACACAATACCTCCTAAGCATTCTCACGACGTTTATCGACAAAGCTCATACGACAACATCTATGGTAACAAGCACTAGATATCGTTAAAATATTTTCTAAGTGTTTTAAGCATGTTTGCAGACAATGACCGACAGTCTATACGTGACGCTCAACCTACATTGCCTAAGCTATCATTACCAACATACAACCATTGACGGCCATGTATGTACAACTACCGATCATCAATATCGAGCATGCTAAAACAACGACTAAGGCATGGGAAAACATGTCAGCAATGAACACTATGCATAAGGGAAGTATAACGATTCATTTACACTTTTCTAAAAATTTCAGCACTTAGAAAATTGGCCAATTTGGGGGCTAAGTATTCTACTGCATTTTATCAAACACCTTGTATGCATGATATGATAGCTAGGTACATGGTGATTTCAAGACTAAATAAAGGCCAAACGAAGTCACGAAAGGTCTAGCCATCTACGAAATTGGACTCACCGACATGAAGCAAGTTCAAATTGCTACTCGCCCTCACCCGAAGACCCACGCGCCGCCGCCGCCGTCTTACGCGCCGTCTCCCTTGCCTCACGCGCCGCCTCGGTCCCTTCCTTGCCCGGATTCGATCTCGATCTCGATCGATGTCAAATGTGATGTGACTACTCCAAATTCACACCTCCATGAATTCCCTCTTCATCAAAAATGGAGAGCTTCTTGAGGATTTATCTATTAAGGATGTAAGATAATGGGTATTCTCTCTCCTAATTCTCATTAATAGTACCTACACCATGTGCTAATTACTAAATTAATATCTATTTTCACACAAGTCCTTAGTACCATATATGAGCATACTTACACATTTCCTATGTTTGTTTTACATACATGCTCCCTAGTGTTACATAACGCACTTCGTAGATCATTATGCATGTTATCACTTTTATACGTACATGGTGCAAACTCATGGTGGTCGTGTGATTATTTTTATAATCTAAGTATGAATTGAATGTTTGCATCATTTTCCATGCTTACATCATATAACATGCTTGCATCATTTTCTATGTTTACATCATGCTTCGTGATTACGTACATGCTCTCCAATTCCATATTATTCTAAGTGTTTTGCTTAATGCATGATTACGTCATCCGTTTACTATACAGTCATTTACATATTGACAACATGTTACATGTTTACATCATATACCATGGTATTATCACGTTGCATGTTTCTTTATTATTACAAGTATTTCATTCATTACATGATATAACGAATATAGTTGCATGTCGTTGTACGCATATTGTCTGTTACGCTAACCTTGAAAACATATTACGTACGTACGGCGGAAAATTTATGATCTCAACCCTCGAATTGACAAACAGGCCACCCCTGAGGTCAGTACCGAACCTAAATTGGACGAATATCTTATCTTTGAAAAGAGTTAAGCACGGGTTTTGAAGCACTACTTGACTCGGGGGCAAGTGTTAGATATCTGTCCAATTCGGGTTCGTATTTACATTTCGGGCCTCGTAAAATACCCCAAAACACGTAAAAAAAACCCTTTCGCTGATACCCAAGTCTAAAACGGTTCAGGATACGCGCAATTCCCGGACCGAAGGACTTCCGGATTGCCCTAAGGCGATCCGGAGGTCCGGATTGCCGATTTTCTTCGTACGTTCACCCCGATTATTTTGCCAAGTGCGAGAAGTCGGTGCATGCATAGTCCACCTTGATGACGGTATACGTCTTCCTTCATACCGACATCAAGTAGTTCAAAACTGGGCATGATCCTTAGTTTCCCTATAAATAGGGGCCTAGGTCTCCCATTCTCGACAACTCCCTCATTTTTTGGACTTTGGATGCTCTGACTTCTCTCTAAGGCTTTCTCTCTCTAGAAGTTCTAACTTGAGCGTCGGAGTGGGCCCAACCAGCATTCCCCCTCCCACGCTGGTTACTGCCCCTCGTGCAGGATCCGAAGGTCGAGAGTTCAAGGTCGAGGACTGGAAGATTAGTTCGGTGATTGTGTTTTAAGGATCGCGGCGTTCCCGTCCTTATACACATCTCGAGCCCGTTCGTGAAAAAAGAAGCCCGAAGCTACACAGGTGGAAGAGAACATAACAGGCCCCATCATTACCGGACTAGTCCAGTGCTTAACACCGGACCAGTCCGGACATAGGTTTTTGGGAGAACTAACGCGTAATTTTTGGGTCTCGACCACTTACCATGTTCGGGGTCGACGGGTGACCAAGTCAAGCCTTAGTGAGATCCAGTTGGGTGTATATCCACCATTTTCCCCCGAGTCAAGCATTGGTTTTATATTTACTTGACTATAGTCCAACCAGATGGTTTTCGAACTTAATGAAAACTGGAATGTTCGAACCGATTCGCTCCGGACCGATTCTCAAACACTTCAGTTTTTTTTTTTTTTTTTTTTAAATGAAGACAAGCTGGTTCTTACAATCATGCTTTATTAGGGTTAGAAGCATTAAGGAGACTGTAGAGCATGACTTAATTTTTTAGACCCACCTTCAAACTTCGTCATCTCCAGCCCTCCGCCTCCAGCATTTCGTCATCTCTAGCCCTCGTCCTCTTCGTTCGCTGAAAACCTTACGCCTCCGTTCTTCACCTCTGCCATCTTAGCCCTCTTCACAATCATGAGCCTGATAAAAGAAGGTAAGATTCATAACTCGAATGTCAATCAGAATGATACATATCGTATCGGGGAAGTCGATTGGCTCGGTTTATCTTCAGTTACCTTTTACTTTATTGGGCATTCCTTACATTCCATAAAAGGCATGGAGACATATCAATTTGCATACGATAAGTGAATTTTTATATCATATGTTTTTACAAATGTAATATTTGTTGGATCACGGGCGAAGCTCCGTTACGTCCTTGACGGAAAGCTTCGGACTCCTGGGCTCCGCGTAATCCTGCAAAAGGGGATGACCTGGGTGGTGACCCAGAATCCCTCTCCGATGCTTAAATGAGTATGTGATCAATGGGTGGCAAGCAAAAAGTCTAAGTTCGTATTAGATAGTATGCGTTTTCTGGGGTAACTTCCTCCCTTATATAGGAGGAGGAGTTGCCCAGTTACCTGTGACCATGCTTGGCCGTTGTGCCCATGATTCCGTGTATCTCGCCACGGTTACGTATATTTCGGCTGGGATTCCATATATCTCGCCCCACGCTCCGCGTATCTTACCCGTACTCCGCGTATCTCGGGCACGCCCTGCGTATCACGGGGAGTTTATCTGTATTCTAACCGTCTTCCCACTACTCTTATCTAGTAGGCGGGTTTCTCGGTCTTATCCTCTGATCACAAGTCTCGACTCCTGTCGGGGACTCCAGGGTTGTCTCATTCTAGGTCACCACCCAGGACCTTCAGTCTCTACGGGACAGGTCCAGCCTCTGCGGGGCTTTATTATCGGGGCCTTTACTAAGGCATATCGGGGCCTACTCAGAGGCTTCTCATCGGGAGCATTCAGCTCATACATCGGGACCGCTAAAGTCGGGACCCTTCGTGTTGGGCCTCTGGGCCTTCCAGGCTTTTCACGAGGCCCACTGGACCTATTAGCCGTCCATTGGCTGTTAACGGGGCTAACGATTACATCGGAACCCATCATTTGCCCCCAAGACATGGGGGACTTTTAGTTCGTCATGTCTTTCAGTCCAGATCTTTTGACCTCTTTGTCGAAGGTTTTCGCTTTCACGCCTTCCGATACCACCGTGGGAGGCCTTTGTCTTCGTACCTCCCGATGCCACCGTCGGGGGTTTCTGCCTTGCATGTGATCGTTACGTAACAGAGTCTCTTACTCATGATTGCCTTGGGCCCACCAAGCCCCACGGGCAGTTGCCAAATCCGAGGGGACTCCTCAGTTACTGTGGCATTAAATGCCTAGGGATAAGGAAACGACGTTTAAACCAGCGTGACTGCTGTTTTCTGAAAAATCAACTGTGACGTCACACACGTCCCTTCCGTGCCTGTGATTTTGGTGATTAAGATCGTGTCGTTTCCTCTTCAACGGTGCAGATCAAGCCCATCCAGTTGTCTCTTCCGTACCGTCTCCATAATTTCAATGGTTGTGATCAAATCGTTTCGTCTTCGACGGTCAAGATTACGTCCCCTCCGATTGTCCTTTTGCCTATAAAAGGTAAAACCCTGGTCTTATTCACTTCTTCTGCACTCTCTCGTTTTCAGCCATCTTTGTATTCGAAGCTTCCTCTCCAAGCTCCTCCTGGTGTTCAAGTGATCCAAGGCTCTCAACCCTTCCGATCTTCCTTTACCTTACTCCTTCGACCATTGAATTATGTCTGGTATGAATTTCTTTCTACGTTTTCGTAATTTGCTTGCGGTTTATTCTTCTTTTCTCAAATCCTTTTGCTTGCAATCGTTTTAGACGAAGCTAGTTCTGAGGCTAGGACTCCCTTCACCTTCGAGTTCGCTGTCAATGAGATCTCGGAGGCTACATATGAGGTTGCCCTTAGAGAGGGGTGTATTACCTCTGATTGGGAACCTCGTTTCCCGTATGAGTCCGAGTCCGCTGTCAGGAGGAAACACATCATTACACCTCCTCGGGCAGGGGAAGTGTTCGTCTCCGCTGGGCAAATAAGCGCGGGGATTCGGTTCCCCTTCTGTGGGAACATGGTGGAGATGTGCAACTTCTACAAAACGCATCCCTGTACCTTCTCTCCACACGCCATCCGCGTGTGGAATGCCTTCCAACTCTTATGCCACCGCCAGCAGTGGACGTACAGTCTTCTGCTGTTCCGCACTTTCTACGGCATGAAGTGCAACAAAGCTGGTGTCTGCTCCTTCTCCCCCCGACTCCCCAAGTGGACAAAGGAACAACTTTCACGTTTTGGCTGGGATAGCGAAACTTGGAAATTCCACAAAGATCGGGTGCTGATTCGTGATTCTGGGTCCGACAACAGTGGTTGGAAGAAGTACTACTTCTTCGTCCAACATAGCTCTGTCCCCTGGCCTCGATGGGAGGTCGTGGCGGATCCTGCCCCCAAGCTCCAAGATTATACTGAGGATGACCTCAACACCCTCCAGATGGTTCAACTCTACCGCTGGGGGGACAACTTCATACCCATCGACGCCAACAAGCTCCAGGAGCGGAACCTGATTGCTATCGGAGTTCGGCTCCTTGACTCTGTTTCTGCAGATTTAGTCATCTGGGTAATATTTCTAACTATTTTAGTTTTACCTTTGCAGCCAAGAAGGCTTCTCTGTTGACTCATCTCATTCTGAAGCAGGGCGAGACTGATGCCGTCCAGAGTGGCTCCAAGCGGAAGCGCAAACTGGTGAAGAAGGGTACTGCCTCCTCGACTCCCTTATCTGCTGCTCCTCCTACCGACGAGCAAGTCGGGGCCAAGAAGGCCAGGCGGGAGGAGATAGATCGGGCCTTCGGGGCCACCACCATTGAGGAAGGTAAGCGCGTTCGTCGTGCAATTAAACAATATAAAAAATTAGTCCCCAAGGAGTTTATCCCCGCTGATCGGAAAACACGGGTTCAAGAGATCAAGTACATCCTTCGAGGAGAAATTCCCCACATCATTGAGGCGGGATACTACAACGTCCTTGGGAAGAATAAACATTTCGATCGTCAAATCATTTGGTGTCCTGAAGGTACTCTTCCTAACCTTATTCGTCCCGCCACCGCAGGTCCCTTGGAGACTCCTGCCCCAACGGAGGCTATTGTTCCGGCGGAGATTGCAGCTCCGCAAGAACTGATGCTGGAGGACACCCCGGCGGGAGCTCAGTTCCGCCAGGTGACCGATTTGGAAGCTTCTCCTTCTGTCGAGGATCCTGAAGAGGGGGGTCTGCTTCCCCGCGGCAGGTCGGGGTCCAGGAGCGTGAGGCCCGCTGTTAGGGACGTGTCCCAGAGTCCTCCTCCTGTTCTTCGCACTCCAACCCCTTAGCCGTCAGCGGAGGTGGCTCCTCCTGCTGAAAGTTCCGGGGTCATCCCCCCTCTCCCCGTGGATGAAAACCTTTACAAGGTTTTCACCCCCGATGAGGGGATGATGCCTTGGAACCCGATCGAGTCTCTCCGAGGGGTTCCACTTCGACGGGGAGAGCTTGATCCTGGACTGGCCCTGCATCAGCTGGCGGGGTCCGTTCCTCCAGCCTTGAGGCGGCCCCTGTCCTTTGCGCGGGAGGACCTTGAGGGGGAGATCCGCGACATGGCCATTCGTCGGATGGAGGTGAAACTTCTATCCTTGTTTCGTTTTCTTCATTACTCTTATCTTCGATTGCTTATGTCTTGATCTTTTCCTTTCCTTCTTTTAGGACACCGCGAACCAACAGCGCTGCTTCGGCCTTATCCTGGCCCTGAAGGGTGCTTTGGAGGCGGCGGAGGCCCAGTCGAACCCTGATGCTTTAGCCAAGCTTCAGGTAGAACTCGACGAGGCTGTAGCGGCCAAGAACAAGATGGCCAAGGAGAAGGCTCTCCTCGATGATTTGTCCTCCAACCTGCTCAAGCAGGTTCACGATCACGAGGCTGTTATGCGTCGGGAGCGGAAGATGGTCCAAGCGGACCAGCAGCGGAACGAGGCGGAGAAGAAGCAGCTCGTTCATGAGAAAAACGTCTTCGCGGATCTCCTCGCGGAGGCCAAGGCAAAGTTTGAGGCGGAGAGGGCTGAGTTCTCTGCCAAGCTGGCTGAGGCCAAGGCTCAGGGCCTCGAGGAAGGCCGCCTGCAAGGCCGCGAGGAAGGTTTCCAGCAAGGTCGTGAGGAGGGTCGCGGGGAGTATCGGAAGTCTGAAGAATTCAAGCTGGCTGCTGTGGAGTTTTGCAAGTCCGAGATGGAGGACGTTTTGTTCAACGCCGTCGAGGAACTGTACACAGCCTACGCGGATTCCATTGACTTCACAAAGTCCGAGACTCTTGCCCCCGTTGCGGAGAAGTACTTCAACCTCCCCGCGGAGAGTGAAGAGGCTGCTGCCGTGGACCTGACTCCGCCAACTGCGGAGCCTTCTGCCCAAGCCCCTCCAAGCCTTGCTTCCCCCGACGCTGCTGAGGCTCCATCTTCCAACAAGGACCAAGTTTAATGCCTACATCTTTTAGTCCTTGTTGCCTTTCTCCTTTTTTTTTTTTTGCTTATCCTGTGTATCGGACCTCTTTTTGGCCTTCGAGCCTTTATCTAAGGAATCTCTTTCCATCTGTTTTGGTTTCGATGATCATTTGCACTTTATCTAAAGCGGCTTACAATTCGTTACTCATAACGTCCCATGCGCCATTAAAATGACTCCATACGTCCTTCCGACGTTTTACTCGCGACTTTACCATTTAAGGCTTCTTATCAAATCGGGACTTTACCACTTAAGGTTTTTCGTCCAATCGGGACTTTACCACTTAAGGCTTCTCGTCCAAAACCAGGACTTCACCACTTAAGGCTTCTTGTCCAAAATCGGGACTTCACCACTTAAGGTTTCTCGTCCAAAATCGGGACTTCACCACTTAAGGTTTCTCGTCCATGCCTTTTAAGGCCGTTTTCATACCCCTTAGGGCTTTTACTGCGTCTCTACCGGACGACTTAATCGTACCTTTTAAGGCTTTTTGCCGCATCATATAGACGACTTACGCGGACCTGTTAAGGCTTTTCCGTACCCGTTAAGGCTTTTGGCCGCATCATATGGACGACTTACGCGGACCCATCAGGGCCTTTTCGTACCTAGACTTTTGGTTGCATCATATAGACGACTTACGTGTACCCCGTAGGGCTTTTGTCCGTACCTGTTAAGGCTTTTGGCCGCGTCATATAGACGACTTACGCATCCCCGTAGGGCTTTTGTCCGTACCTGTTAAGGCTTTTGGCCGCGTCATATAGACGACTTACGCATCCCCCGCGGGGCTTTCATCGTACCTCGGAAGGCTTTTGTCGCGTCACTCAGGACGTCTTACTAACAGTTAGAATAAATTTGAAAGCAATTTGATCGGAAGGCAACTTCTTTTATTCATAAATAACTCAAAATAGGCTTACATCGGATCTTATTGATAGACAATTTGCGCCCTTCACGGCGACTTAATATCAAACATGATACTTCTTCAAGTGTTCGCCACTGAAGGAATGCTTCAACGTCTTGCCATCGAGATCCTCTAACTTGTATGCATTGGGCACTGGCATCCCTACGATCTTGTAAGGTCCCTCCCATTTTGGTGACAGCTTGTTGATCCGATCTTGATGAACAAACTCATTCCTCCGCCAGACAAGTTCTCCCACGAAGAATTGTCGGGACTTGACACGCCGATTATAATATCGGGCTGTTGCCAGACGCATTCGGGCCTGGACTTCATCAGCCTTCCACCTCTTTTCCTCGAGTAGGTCTAAGTCCAGACGTCTCATTTCCTCGTTTGTCAGAGGCTCGTAATATTTCGCGCGGTGGGACGCCACCGCTATCTCCACGGGAGCGACTGCCTCCGTGCCATAAACCAGGCCAAACGGAGTTTCTCCTGTTGACTGCTTGGGTGTTGTTCTCACGGCCAATAGCACATTCTCGAGCTCATCCAGCCAATGGCCCTGCAAGGCGTAGACTCTCTTCTTCAAGCCATCCATCACGATCTTGTTGGCTGACTCTACCTGGCCATTGGTCTGAGCGTGGCGGACTGAAGCAGTCCGATGCTCAATGTTTAATTCTTCCAGGTACTCCTTCAACTGAGCCCCATTGAACGGAGGGCCGTTGTCGCAGATCAACACTCGCGGGACCCCGTACCGGGATATGATCTGAGTCTGAAGGAACTTGAGGACCTGCTGCCCCGTCGTTCTAGCCAATGCTTTAGCCTCTATCCACTTTGAGAAGTAGTCGATAGCCACGAGTAAGTACTTGCACTGACCTCTCGCTTGGGGAAGTGGTCCCACCAAGTCAATTCCCCATTGCGCGAAGGGCCATGCACTCCTGATGGGTATTAGGTCCGCGGCGGGAGCCACGATATTTGGGGCGTACCTCTAGCATGCATCACAGGATCGGACCATCGCGGTCGCTTCTTTGTTCATCGTGGGCCAATAGTAGCCTAGGTTCAATGCCTTCCTTACCAGAGATCGGGCTCCTTCATGGCAGGCCGCGACTCCTTCATGTAACTCCCTCAGGATCCGATTTGTTTCAGGCTCTGCTACGCATTTTAGAAAAGGCTTTACGTACCCTTTTTTGTACAACTGGTTGTCCACCATTACATAGTTGTCCGCAATTCGCCGTAACCTGACAGCTGCCACTTTGTCATCGGGGAGTACCCCCGTAGTTAGGTACGTAACCATCGGGGTCATCCAAGTGGACTTCTCTTCTTCCTCCGATCCTGTCTCAATAGCACAGATCTCCGCCGGATCAATGTTTGAGATAATCACCTTCTCTAGGAAATGCACCTTCCGATTCTCCTCGGGGGCCACTCCCAGGGCAAACTTACTCAAGGCATCTGCTTCCGCGTTCTCTTCCCTCGGGATTGCCTCGATATCAAAGCTTTTGAAGCTTCCCTTCAAAGTCTGCACCTCGTGCAAATATTTCTTCATTGTCGGGTTCTTAGCTTCATAGTTCCCCTGGACTTGATTTACAACCAAGCTAGCGTCGCATTTCACCTTTAAATGGTCAACCCCCGTACCCTTGGCAATCTTAAGGCCTGTGATGAGAGCCTCATACTCCGCTTCGTTGTTGGTGGCTTTGAATGTCAAGGCCAAGGCATATCGCAGGGGCTCGCCTCCACCGGGCGGTATCAATACGAATCCTGCCCCCGAGCCTTCTACACTCGATGAACCATCAGTGTACATCTCCCAAGTATTCTCCTCATGTGGCTGTTCTGGCTGCTGTTCTGTTGTCGGGACTTCCTCCATGGTTGCCCCCTCTGCGGGACCCGCTACTTCCAGATCGGGTGCCGTAGACTCAGCTATAAAATCTGCCAATGCCTGGCCCTTAATAGCGGTTCTCGGAGCAAAATGAATGCGGAATTCCGTCAGCTCGATGGCCCATTTTACCAATATCCCCGACGCCTCCGGTCGGTTCAAAAAGTGTTTCAGGGGCTGATTAGTCAGTACCGTGACTTCATGGGCATGGAAGTAAGGTCGCAGTTTTCGAGCGGCAATAATCAACGCGAAGAGATACTTCTCAATAGCGGGATAGTTTATTTCAGACTTGGCAAACGCCTTGCTTACATAATAGATAGGCACTTGGTTGCCCTTGACAATTTTAATCAAAACAGAACTAACAGCCACATCAGAAACAGCCAAATAGAGATAGAGCGGCTCGCCTGGAACTGGTTTCGCCAACGGCGGAAGGGTACGGAGGTGCTGCTTGAGTGCCTGGAACGCCTCCTCGCACTTGTCGGTCCATTCGAACTTCTTGTTGGCCCTTAGCACCTCAAAGAATGGCATAGCTCGATCACTCGCTTTGGATAGGAAGCGATTCATCGCGGCCAACCGGCCATTCAGCACCTGGACCTCCGATGAGTCCTCGGGGACTGCATCTCTTCGATTGCTCGCAGCTTCTCAGGGTTCACCTCGATTCCTCTCTGGCTCACCATGAACCCTAGGAACTTCCCT
The DNA here is from genome assembly GCA_036873135.1 of Clarkia xantiana subsp. parviflora. Taxonomy (NCBI): domain Eukaryota; kingdom Viridiplantae; phylum Streptophyta; class Magnoliopsida; order Myrtales; family Onagraceae; genus Clarkia; species Clarkia xantiana. The sequence goes on along the minus strand of JAPTYO010000017.1, from coordinate 5,431,074 downwards.
GAGTTCACCCCGAAAGCACATTTGTCGGGGTTCAGCCGAACCTGATGGAACTTCATCCTCTCAAATGCCGCCGCCAAATTCTGGACATGGTCTCCTGCCTGTCGGGACTTCACCAGCATGTCGTCCACATATGCCTCCATGGTTTTCCCCAGCATGTCCCCGAACAACTTGTTCACCATCCGCTGGTAAGTTGCTCCGGCATTGATCAATCCGAAGGGCATCACATCGTAATGGTAGACGTCACTGTCAGCGTAAAAAGCTGTGTGGGGGGCATCCTCTTTCGCCATCTTAATCTGATTGTACCCGGAGTAGGCATCCATGAAGCTCAGCAGCTCATGTCCCGATGTGGCATCCACCAGCTGGTCAATCCTCGGAAGCGGGTAGCAGTCCTTCGGGCAGGCTTTGTTCAGGTCGCGGAAGTCGACACACATCCGCCACTTTCCGTTACTCTTTCGCACCAGCACCGGGTTAGCCACCCAAGTCTGGAATCGGAGCTCCTTGACGAATCCAACATCGAGCAGTCTGCCCACCTCTTGCTGGATCGCGATCCTCTTGTCCGCGCCCATCGGACGCCTTCTCTGCGCGATAGGCTTGATTGCGGGGTCTATCTTCAGCTCGTGCACTATCACGTCGGGGCTTATTCCTGGCATATCACTCGGGGACCAGGCAAACAGCTCCTTAAACTCCTTCAAGAGCTCGATCAGCTCTCGGGCTCTTTCCTCCGACAAAGCAGAGCCGATCTTCACCTTCCTCTGAGGTCCATCGATCTCTACTTCCTTCAAATCCTCCATGGGGGCGGGACGCCCATACTCCTCTCGAGGATCAGTATCAATCTGAAGGACAGTCATGGTTTCCCTCCTTCTCCGTCGGGTGGCGTTAACGTAGCATTTCCGCGATGCCACCTGGTCACCCTTAACTTTTCCGACCCCATTATCAGTCGGGAACTTCATCTTCTGGTGGACCGTCGAGGTGACTGCCATAAGAGGGTTGATGGTGGTCCTCCCGATGATCGCGTTGTATGCCCCCGCGGACTCCACGACGACGAAATCCACGTTTCGCTTCTCCATTTTCCAGCCACTACCAAACTCTACTGGTAAGGTAATCATTCCCAACGGGTAGGAAGTGGAGCCAGAGAATCCCACCATCGGGAAGTCCACCTGCGTCAGGTCCTTCTTCGTCTTTCCCATGGCTTCCAGAGCGTCCATGAAAAGAATATCGGAGGAGCTCCCTCCGTCTATCAGGATCCGCTTCATCTCGAATCCGTCCACGTCCAGGGTCACGACCAAGGCATCGTCGTGAGGGCTCTCCACGCCTACTAGATCCTCCGCTGAGAAAGAAATTACCATTTCTCCTTCAGGGTCCACGACCGGGACCTTTTTCCTAGCACCACCGCGGCAGATATGCGGGAAGCGTAGTTCTCCCGAGAGGCAGAGGTATCTCCTCCCGCCGCCATTCCTCCATGGATGACGTTGATAGTTCCGCGCCTCTCCTTACGGGCACCTGAACCCGAGGCCTCATGTTCGACCTTCTTCTTCTTCAGGGATCGGTCGCGGGACTTGGAACGGGATCGTGACCAACTTCTGGAACGGGATCGGCACCGACCCTTCCCGACGAACTCTTTCAGCTTTCCCTTCTGGACCAGCTTTTCAATCTCCTTCTTCAGCTCCCGACAGTTGTCAGTGTCGTGACCATTGGCTCGATGGTAGCGACAGTAACGGTCAGGACGGCCTCCTAGGAATTCGCCTTCTTTTCTCGGGGGGTATCGAGCAAGACCCTGTCTGTCCATCACAGCTAACACAGAGGTCATCGAGCTATTGATGGGAACAGCCCGACCCTCTCGGTTGTCCTTCCTCGGAGGACGCTTGTCTTCTCTTTTATCGGGACGACCACGGTTCCTACTTCCCTCCGACTTGTCGCTCCCTTTGCGATCGTCCGACAGCCTGGACGATGGCTTTCCTCTTCCCGACTTCGGGGGATCGAGTTCTCCAGCAGCAATCTTCGACTCCTGGACGTCGATTTGCTGTTTCACCCTCGCCTGCAGGGCCTCCATACTCCACACAGCCTTCGCGGCTACGCTATGCATTAGGTCGGAACCGTACGGAGCGCTCAAGTTCCGCAGGAAAGTGCGGATGGTCTCACCCTCCGAAATTTCTTCATCAATCTCCGCGGCACTAGCAGTGAATCGCTGGTAGTAGTATGCCAACGATTCGTCGGGCCTCTGCACCACCTGAGTCAGGGATCTCACGCTCTTCATAAGACGCCTTCGACCCTGATACTGCTTGATGAAGCGGTCGTGCATATCGGCCCAGCAGGTGATGCTTCCTGGAGGGAGGCTGAAGAACCAAGTCATGGCCCTTTCTCCCAGGGTTATCGGGAACAATAAGCATATGAGATCATCGTTCGATGTTCGTCCCATACAGGCCTGGACATGCCTTTGCATATGACGAACTGGGTCCCCCTCACCATCGTACTCCTTGATGGTCGGAATACATAGCCCAGGAGGGGCTACAGTATCGATCAGCCGCGGCACGAAAGGATGGCTGGACCGATCCCTCAGCTCCGATGTCATCTGCTTCTGATCACCCATGCAGATGCTCACGATCTTCACCACCTGATCGGGGGTGATGGGGCCATTCAAGGGAATGGTTCTATTTTGCACCGGTCCCGGGCCGTCAACCACGAACTTCTCCGGGTGTGCTGGTTCCTTACCCTTGCTCCTGGGCGGAACCTCCTGTTCCTCGGGGTCCGCCCTCGGCGGAGGTGGTGGTAGTTCTTCTCGCGGAGGCAACTCCTCCGCTCTCCTGGTGGCCTCTCTCTTATCCAGCAAGGCCTCCATGGCGGCCAAGAACATGGGCATAGCCTCCGCTACTGCCTTGGCCAACTCCGAGTTCGAAGACGACCCTTCTTCCCTTCGCGGGACTCCTTCTCTTCCATGGCCCACCGGGTTTGGGGGAGCCTCCTCTTCCTCCCTACGCGGGACATCCTGCCTGTTCGTCTCAGCGTCTCGGACTGAGACCTCATAGCCATCACCTTGCCCCCCTGTCTGGGAGAGAGCAGGGTTCTCACCTTGTTCAGCAACGCGTTCTGGCAACGGGGAGTTCACAGTTCCTGCGGGACGAGAACTGCTAGCCTGAACTTGCTTCTTCATGCCACCACCGGCCATTGATCTGGTAGAAGCTATCTTGACTTTTCGTACGCTTCCCACAGACGGCGCCAATGTTGGATCACGGGCGAAGCTCCGTTACGTCCTTGACGGAAAGTTTCGGACTCCTGGGCTCCGCGTAATCCTGCAAAAGGGGATGACCTGGGTGGTGACCCAGAATCCCTCTCCGATGCTTAAATGAGTATGTGATCAATGGGCTGTAAGCAAATAGTCTAAGTTCGTATTAGATAGTATGCGTTTTCTGGGGTAACTTCCTCCCTTATATAGGAGGAGGAGTTGCCCAGTTACCTGTGACCATGCTTGGCCGTTGTGCCCATGATTCCGTGTATCTCGCCACGGTTCCGTATATTTCGGCTGGGATTCCATATATCTCGCCCCACGCTCCGCGTATCTTACCCGTACTCCGCGTATCTCGGGCACGCCCTGCGTATCACGGGGAGTTTATCTGTACTCTAACCGTCTTCCCACTACTCTTATCTAGTAGGCGGGTTTCTCGGTCTTATCCTCTGATCACAAGTCTCGACTCCTGTCGGGGACTCCAGAGTTGTCTCATTCTAGGTCACCACCCAGGACCTTCAGTCTCTACGGGACAGGTCCAGCCTCTGCGGGGCTTTATTATCGGGGCCTTTACTAAGGCATATCGGGGCCTACTCAGAGGCTTCTCATCTGGAGCATTCAGCTCATACATCGGGACCTCTAAAGTCGGGACCCTTCGTGCTGGGCCTCTGGGCCTTCCAGGCTTTTCACGAGGCCCACTGGACCTATTCGCCGTCCATTGGCTGTTAACGGGGCTAACGATTACATCGGAACCCATCAATATTAAAAATATGAGGATTCAGGGAGGAGATACCGTGAATTGAAAAGAGTTATGACCCAAAAAATATTCTATACTGGTTGTATGTCCATCTGAAGAGATACCATGAATTGATTTTTTTTACTGGTTTTGTGGATTTCGTAATAAGTTGTCAGTTGTCACCAAACCCAGATGACAATTACATGTTGTTCTTGTTTTAATAACATGTTTCATTGTTTTCCCAGCTCTCGATACTTCCCACATCAAACGGAAAAAATTCTACTACTTGGAAGAGGAAGATCAACAACGTGAGAGCTGAAACTCAGTTAACACCAGCTACGGAATCAACATCAGATTCTACTGGAGGTATAACCTTAAATCTTATGGAGGTAGTACAATCTGATGAAGAGATGAATTCAAGAATAAATAAATCTTGGGTTTGGAAGCATTTCAAAATAAATGAGGTTGCAAGTACTAAAGATAGGAAAATTCTTGAAAAAGTCAAGCGCGAATGAGATTTAGATGTAATTGTTGGATTACGGGGACGTAATACTACGGAATGCTAAACGTGTACATGCAAGTAATCTAACTACGCAGCGAAATAGTGTACACATGCTTTCCTGCCCAAGAACGATGTGGAGGGAGTTCTGATCCTCCGGTCGGTACCACGTACAAGTTCTTCGTGAGAAGAATTCCTACGCGGTGTAAGCTCCACAACAAAGCCTCTGATCGATTCTTCAACGGGGCCATAATCTCGGACTAAGATGTGCACCAAAAATATCAACTAAGGGGGTGAGAGGTTTCTCTCAAGTCACTCAATGGAGGTACTTCTTGTTAGATTGATGTGTAAACCCCTTAGATGAGTCCCCTATATATAGGATTGGTGGAGTGGACAAAATTCCACTCCAACCAATGTGGGACATTAGTTCGGCCGAACCATGCTATTAAAGGGGGAGACTCAATTTTGGGCCTCCCATATCTATTAGGGATTGGGTTTGGCCCAATTAGCCTAATGTGATAATTACCTAATAAACATAGGTAATTTTCTTAGCATTAACGGGTTACCAATTACGGCGTCACGTCACCATATGTTAACAGCTCCCACTCGCCGGAATGGGAGGGTGAATATATAGTTATCCAATAGCATCAACATCACAGTCATCTGTCTTTGTCTCCGTCTCTGAATAGTGGTTTTCCTTGCGACTGGCGGATACGACGGGCATCGTGCTACTCATCTGTTAGGAGTTTCGTAAATCAATCCTGTTAAAATAAAACATGTACCGCACTGTATCCTTGGTCAACTGATAATTCTCCAATTGCCCAGTTTTCCACATAGGAATACTTCTCCAGGGAATCCGTACAAGTGTTCACAATCTTCAACTAATATCCAGTTGGCGACCACCTAGTGAACACAAGAGTCGGTGAATTATAGGTGAACTTGAAAATCCCCATCACTTATACCCTTAGTCTAACTCAACCGGTTTCCAAGACGTGGTCACTTGGCCATTTTCTTTGGCTCTACGCTCGTACGCCGGGAAGCGAACATTGAGCCAGACCTTAGGTATAAGTTCTGAGTCCGAGAGGATACTTTGGATGCCTCTTCATAAGACATCCGGGATCAATCAGACGCTCAAGGTGAATAAGTATACGCCCTTTGAATCACTAGGATTCTAGCTAGCACAACCGAGCATGACCCCGTGGTCGAACATGGCACGCGCAGTATGAAGTACGCGTCGATAGCACACCTGGACTAGCCAGGATTGGGATATGTCAATCATGTTTTCGCAGAATCTTTCATCTGGCTCTGAATGTGATTTGAATGATGGACTGGGTACAACACGGCGATGTACAAACGAAGACTAAGTCATGCATTAAGCGTGACAAGGTTATCGTTTCGTTTAGGGTTAATAACTTAGGAGAGGTCTGAAGTTTGCCCCATGTTAACGGGAGAGGTTTGAAGTTTCAAATGTTGATTTGAGAGGTCTGAAGTTTCAACTTTGTTGATTTGAGGTTTTCCGTCCATTTTTAGGGTTAAATTTAACAGAATTGTGTGAAATGACATTCTTACCCTTTTAATATTTTGTTTTATTTAATATCTCATTTGAGTAAATATGAAATGACAAAACTAACCCTTGTTGGATCACGGTTGGAACTCTGGTACGTTCTTGTTGGAAGTCTGAACTCCTTCGCTCCAAGTAATCCTGCAAGAAGGGGATAGACCGGGCGGTGACCCAGAATCCCTCTACGATGCTTAAATGAGTATCTTGATGTGGGCTAGCAAGTATCAGTATGTGAATGTCAATGTATCAATCCTGAGGTAACTCCTTCCTTTATATAGGGGAGGAGTTACCCCAGTTACCTGTTGCGATAACTGCTGGGGGCAGTTAGCCCACGTTCCGTTTATCTCGGCCACTTGCCCACGTTCCCTCTTTTCAGGCCACTTCCCCACTATGTTGATAGTGAGCGTGTTTCTCGGCCTCATTCTCTGGTGGCAAGTCCCGACGGATATCGGGGACTCCAGAGTTATCTCCTTTGGTCACCGCTCGGGGCCCATCGTCATCGGGACAGGGCCAGCATTCTCAGGGATTCAATATCGGGGCCTACTCAAAGGCATATCATCGGGGCCTACTCAAAGGCATATCATCGGGACCTACTCAAAGGCATATCATCGAGGCCTACTTAAAGGCATATCATCGTGAGCGTTCAGCTCATTTGTCGGGACCGACTTTGTCGGGACCCCTCGTGTTGGTCTTCTAAGCCTCTTTTGAGGCCAAGTGGGCCTACTTCGCCGTTTAATCGTCGTTAATGGGCCTAACGGCTATATCGAAACCCGTCATTTGCCCCCAAGACATGAGGGACTTATAGTTCGTCGTGTCTTCCAACTCCGGACCTCCCGATATTCCGAGGATAACCACCGAATCCGAAAAGATTTCTCGATTACTAAACTATTAAATGCGATGGGTGATGAAGCGACGGCTTGGGTGCCCGTGCCTGCTTTTTCTGAAAAAGCGCTTTTTAGCTGTTTTGTCGCTAGCGCCTTAACGAAGCGTTGCATCTTCAACGGTCCGGATTGCAACGTCTCTTTGGCTATCCCCTCTCCTATAAAATCCCAAATCTTGGCACTATTCGGTTATCCTCTACCGTTTCATCCTCTTGTGATTTCAAAAGCTCAAGCTCTTCTTTCTAATTTCTGATCAGCACTCCGGCAGCCAGGATCTCCGGCCATCAAGATCATCTTCTCTTCTCCGCTTCAACATGTCTGGTAAGATTTTTTCCTCCGATTCCAGATTCTCCACTTCATCCAACTCTACCGCTGGGGGATTCTTTCGCTCCCCTCGATGCCAACTCCATCGGGAAGCGGGACCTGGTTATGACCGAGATCCGACTCCTTGATGTTGCCGCCGGGGGTCAACTCTTCGACGGCCCTTCCAACTTCGTTCCTTGGGTAATATTCTAATTGCACTTTTGTTTTCGTCTTTGCAGCTAAGAAGGTATCATTGCTGACCAATATCGTGCTTAAGAAGGCGGAGACCGATGCTGTCCAACGCCCTGCGAGGAAGAGGAAGTCTTCGAAGATGGCCGCCTCCTCATCGGCACCTCCAACTTCGGAGCAGATCAAGCGGGCCCGGGTGGAGAAGATGGAGCAGATCTTCAACACCCAGACTCCCGAGGAAGGTAAGCAGCTCCGATTAGCAATTCGATTATACAGGAGGCGTATTCCCGAGGAGTTAATCCCCTCCGATAAGAGAGCCAGGATCGAAGGGATCAACCGCATCCTGCAAGGAGAAACTCCCCGCATCCTTAAAGCGGGTTACTACAATTATTACAGGAAGGACCAGTATCTCTCCCGTCGCGTCATTTGGTGTAAGGATCCCGATCAACTTCCTGATTTTCTTTCTGAAGCTTCTCGTCCTCCAGCTGCAGGTCAATCGGGAGCTGGAGCTTCGGCGGACGTGCCACCCTCCGACGCCCGGGTCGGAGAGCCCCTCCTTTCTCTTCCTGCCCCAGGAGGATCGGGGACTGAAGACGCCCCGACGGACGGCCAGTTCCGTCGGGTGGTGGACCTGGATGTTTCTCACTCTTCTGAGGAGGCGAGCGAGGGTCAGCCCCTGGTTCGTCGTCGGGGGGTGAGGCAGACCCCATTGGAGCCGACACCCGAAGGGCTGCCTCCATCTTCCCCAGCACAACAGCATTCGCTGATCTTGAGCCTGACTCCTGAAGGGACGACAGGTTCTCACGGCGGCTCGGAGGCACGCACCTCCGACACTCAGGACATCCTTCCTCCTCTCCCCTTAGATGGAAGCTTCTATCAGGTTTACACCCCCGACCAGGCGGCGGCGGCTCCCTGGACCCCGATCGAGTCATTGCGGGGGGTCCTGCTGCATCGGGACAATATATCACCGAAACTGGGTCTGCATCTGCTGGCAGGTTTAGTTGCGCCGTCTGTGAAGATGCCACTCTCCTTGGATCGAGAGGTCATCCACGCGGACATTCGCGATATGGTCGTTCGTCGTGTGGAGGTAAGACTTCCTGTTTTGACACTTAGGATATAGTGTAGAATATTCTCATGTACTAACCTCTTCCTTTCTTTTCCACAGGAAATGGCGGACCAACACCGCTGTTTCGGGTACATCCTGGCCCTGGAGGAGGCCCTGGAGCAGGAGCGAGCCAAGGCGGCCCCCGAGGTCTTGGCCAAGCTCAAGGAGGATCTGGCTGCCTCCGAATCGTCGAAGGGTAAGTTGGTTAAGGAGCAGGCCCTCCTTGACCAGAAGACTCGGGACCTCCTGAGGCAGGTCCACGACTTTAAGAGGTTGCTGAAGTAGAAGCGTCAAAATCTCAATGAAGAGCAGCAGGGGCGCGCGGAGGATCGGGACAGGCTTGTCCTCGAGAAGAAGGCCCTTTAGGACGCCAAGGCGGGGCTGGAGGCTGAGAAGGTCCTTCTCACCAACCGGTCCCAACAGATGGAGCGGGAGATTGCCGAGTTCCCCGCCAAGCTGGCTGAAGCTGAGGCCAAGGGTCGGGAAGATTATCGGGGCTCCGAGGCTTTCCAAGTGGACGCGGTGAAGTTCTGTACGGCGGAGGTGGAGACCACCTTTCTTAATGCTGTCGAGGAGCTCTATCTGGAGTATGGTGGTGCCATCGACTTCACCAAGTCTCAGACTCTCGCCCCCTTCGCGGTGAGGTATTTCAACCTTTCCGAGGAGAGCGATGGGGCCAACACCCCCGAGGGGACTGCGGGTGCTAAAGGCACGGTGGAGCCTCCAAGTGCAGACCTCCCGACAACTGATCCCCCGATGATCGACCCTTCACCGGCTGACTTCCAAGAGTCCGATCCTCCCGCGGCCAATCTTCCAGGATCCGATCATCCCACCGCGGAGCCTTCTGCCACAGACCTTGTGGACCCTGCTCCACTCGACGCTGCCAAGGATCAAGCTTAGTCGCTTTATTTTCGAATCCTTGTAATTTCCTTCTTTTGTCGCGAACCTTTCAGGCTTTTATAATATCAATCCCTTTTGGTTCCGATTATCGCTATACCACTTAAGGTGAATTACCTACGCCACTTAAGGCGATTTGATCATACCACTTAGAGTGATTCGATACGTCGCTTAAGACATTTTTCCCACACCACTCAAGGCGATTTATCCACACCACTTAAGGCAATTTATCCACACCACTTAAGGCGATTTATCGTGCTACTTAAGGCGAAACCACGCCATTTAAGGCGAGACCACGTTACTTAAGGCGATTTAACTACACCACTTAAGGCGAAACTACGCCACTTAAGGCGATTTAGCTACACCACTTAAGTCGATTTAATCATACTTAGAATGATGAGTCTAAGCACAATCTGGCCGGAAGCAACCTCTTTATTCATTGATGGTCCAAAACCTGTTTACATCAAATTAAAACGATAAACAACTTGCACCACTGAAGGCGACTTTGATAAACAACTTGCACCACTGAAGGCGACTTCGATAAAAAACTTGCACCACTGAAGGCGACTTAATATCAAGCATAACATTTCTTCAAGTGTTCGCCACTAAAAGAATGCTTCAACACATTGCCATTGAGGTTTTCCAACTTATACGCATTTCGAGCTGGCATCCCCACGACCTTATAAGGTCCTTCCCATTTTGGTGACATCTTGTTGATCCGGTCCAAAAGGGTAAATTCGTTCCGACGCCAAACCAGTTCCCTGACAAAGAATTGTCGCGACTTGACTCGTCGATTATAATATCGGGCCGTTGCCAAGCGCATCCGAGCCTGGACCACCTCGGCATTCCGCCTCTTCTCTTCGACCAAGTCCAAGTCCAGGCGCCTCATTTCATCATTCGATAGAGGTTCGTAATACCTCATCCGATGGGATGCCACAGCTATTTCGACGGGAGCAACTGCTTCCGTGCCATACACAAGGCCAAACGGAGTCTCCCTAGTCGATCGTTTGGTGTTGTTCTAACAGCCCAAAGCACATTTTCCAGCTCATCCAGATATTTGCCCTTCAAGGCATGGACCCTCTTCTTCAGGCCATCCATCACGATCTTGTTGGCTGACTCCACCTGTCCATTGGTTTGAGCATGACGGACAGAGGCTTTCCGATTCTCAATTTTCAGTTCCTCCAGGTACTCCTTCCACTGGGCCCCGTTAAACGGGGGGCCGTTATCACTGATCAATACATTGGGGATCCCGTATCGGGATATGATATGGATCTGGAGGAATTTGAGGATATGATTCCCCGTTGTCTTGGCCAACGCCTTAGCTTCTATCCATTTCGAGAAATAATCAATAGCCACGACTAAATATCGGCACTGACCTTTTGCAACTGGAAGGGGTCCCACCAAATCGATTCCCCATTGCGCGAAGGGCCAAGCACTCTTGATGGACGTCAGATCGGCAGCTGGAGCCACAATATTCGGGGCGTACCTTTGGCAAGCGTCACAGGATTGGACTAGCATCGTTGCCTCCTTGTTCATCGAGGGCCAGTAATAGCCCAGGTTTAGCACTTTCCTCACTATGGATCGGGCACCTTCATGACAAGCCGAGTATCCTTGGTGCACCTCCCTAAGGATCCGATCTGTGTCGGGCTTAGCCACACATTTCAAATAAGGAGTTAAATACCCCTTTTTATACAGCTGACTGTCCACCATCGCATAATTGACCGCGATTCGGCGTAATATGCCGGCTGCTATTTCATCATCGGGGACTGCCTCTGTAGTCAGGTACGCGACTATCGGGGTCATCCAAGTGGGCTCCTCCGATCCGGTCTCGATGGCACATACCTCCGATTGGTCGATGGTTGACAAGATCACCTTCTCCAAGAAGTGCACCTTCCGACTTTCATCGAGGGGTGCCCCCAATGCGAACTTGCTCAAGGCATCTGCTTTCACATTATCTTCCCTCGGGATTGCCTCAATATCGAAGCTCTTGAAACTCTCCTTCAAGGTTTGCACCTCCCGAAGGTACTTTTTCATCATCGGGCTCTTAGCTTCGTATCGCCCCTGGACTTGGTTCACAATCAAGCTAGCATCGCACTTCACCTTTAAGTGACCAACTCCCGTGCCTTTGGCAATCTTGAGACCGGTGATGAGAGTCTCATATTCAGCTTCATTGTTGGTGGCCCTAAATGTCAGGGCCAAGGCATATCGAAGGGGCTCACCTCCGCCTGGCAGTATCAGTACAAACCCTGCTCCCGATCCTTCTGAATTTGAGGAGCCATCGGTGTACATCTCCCAAGTGTTTTCGTTATCGGGCTGTTCTGACTGCTCTGCCATCGGGACTTCCATGGTTGCCCCCTCTGCAGGACCCGCTTCTTCTAGATCGGAGGCTGTAGACTCTGCTATGAAATCCGCCAACGCCTGGCCCCTAATAGCCGTTCTCGGAGCAAAGTGAATGCGGAACTCACTAAGCTCGATTGCCAATTTCACTAATCTCCCCGACGCATCAGGTCAGTTCAAAAAATGTTTCAAAGGTTGATTCGTCAAAACGGTAATCTCATGTGCATGGAAGTAAGGTCTCAGCTTCCGAGCAGTAACAATGAACGCATAAAGATACTTATCAACGGCGGGATAATTTATTTCAGACTTGAGTGCCTGGAACGCCTCTTCGCACTTGGCAGTCCACTGAAACTTCTTGTTGGCCCTCAGCACTTCAAAGAACGACATGGATCGATCACTTGCCTTGGACAGGAAGCGATTCATCGCGGCCAATCGGCCATTCTGCACCTGCACCTCCCGATGGTTCGTCGGGGACTTCATCTCCTCGATTTCCTTTAGCTTCTCAGGGTTCACCTCGATTCCCCTCTGGCTCACCATGAAGCCTGTTGGATCACGGGCGAAGCTCCGTTACGTCCTTGACGGAAAGCTTGGACTCCTGGGCTCCACGTAATCCTGCAAAAGGGGATGACCTGGGTGGTGACCCAGAATCCCTCTCCGATGCTTAAATGAGTATGATGATCAATGGGTGGTAAGCAAAGAGTCTAAGTTCGTATTAGATGATGGTTTTCTGAGGTAACTTCCTCCTTTATATAGGAGGGGAAGTTACTCAGTTACCTGTTACTGCGCCTGGCAGTTTTACCCATGATTCCGTGTATCTCGCCACGATTCCGCATATCTCGGTCGGGATTCCGTATATCTCGCCCCACGCCACGCGTATCTTACCCGTACTCCGCGTATCTCGGGCATGCCCTGCGTATCTCGGGGGATTTATCTTTATCTCTAACCGTCTCCCACTACTTTATCTAGTAGGCGGGTTTCTCGGTCTTTATCCTCTGATCACAAGTTCCGAATCCTGTCGAAGACTCCAGAGTTGTCTCATTCTAGATCACCACCCAGGACCTTCAGTCTCTACGGGACAGGTCCAGCCTCTGCGGGGCTTTATTATCGGGGCCTTTACTAAGGCATATCGGGGCCTACTCAGAGGCTTCTTGCCGGGAGCATTCAGCTCCTTTATCGGGACCGCTGAAATCGGGACCCTTCGTACTGGGCCTCTGGGCCTTCCAGGCTTTCACGAGGCCCATTGGACCTACTCGCCGTCCATTGGCTGTTAACGGGGTTGACGATTACATCGGAACCCATCATTTGCCCCCAAGACATGGGGGACTTTTAGTTCGTCGTGTCTTCCAATTTCAGACCTCCTGACCTCATCGTTGGAGGCTTTTGTCTCCATACCTCCCGATACTGCAGTCGGAGGCTTTTGTCTTCATTCCTCCCGATACTGCCGTCGGAGGCTTTTGTCTTCATACCTCCCGATACCGCCGTCGGAGGCTTTTGTCTTCATACCTCCCGATACCGCCGTCGGAGGCTTTTGTCTTCATACCTCCCGATACTGCCGTCGGAGGCTTTTGTCTTCATTCCTCCCGATACCGCCGTCGGAGGCTTTTGTCTTCATACCTCCCGATACCGCCGTCGGAGGCTTTTGTCTTCATACCTCCCGATACTGCCGTCGGAGGCTTTTGTCTTCATACCTCCCGATACCGCCGTCGGAGGCTTTTGTTTTCATACCTCCCGATACCGCCGTCGGAGGCTTTTGTCTTCATACCTCCCGATACCGCCATCGGAGGCTTTTGTCTTCATACCTCCCGATACCGCCGTCGGAGGCTTTTGTTTTCATACCTCCCGATACCGCCGTCGGAGGCTTTTACCTTGGGTACAATTCTTGAATATGACTCTCCCAATTCTTCGGTCCATCACTTAAGATGACTTCATACACCCTTCCGATGCTTCACAAGGACTTACCACTTAAGGTTTCTCATCCATACCATTTAAGGTGATTTCATACGTCCTTCGCGACGTTTTTCTCGGGACTTCACCACTTAAAGTTTCTCGTCCATGCCGTTCAAGGCAATTTCGCACATCACTTAAGATGATTTTTCACACCCCCTAGGGCTTTTACCGCGCCAAATCTGACGACTTTAATCGTACCCTTTAAGGGCTTTTTTCGTACCTGTTAAGGCAGGCTTTTGGCCGCATCATATAGACGACTTACGCGGACCTGTTAAGGCTTTTTCGCACCCGTTAAGGCTTTTGGCCGCATCATATAGACGACTTACGCATACCTCGTAAGGTTTTTTATCGTAGCTCGGAAGGCTTTTCGTCGCGCCCTTCAGGACGTCTTAATCGGATTGATAGATAACTTGCGCCATTCGCGGCGACTTAATATCAAACATGATACTTCTTCAAGTGTTCGCCACTGAAGAAATGCTTCAACGTCTTGCCATCAAGGTCCTCTAGCCTGTATGCATTGGGGGCTGGCATCCCTACGATCTTGTAAGGTCCCTCCCATTTTGGCGATAGTTTGTTGATCCGATCTTGGTGAACGAACTCGTTCCTCCGCCAGACAAGTTCTCCCACAAAGAATTGTCGGGACTTGACACGCCGATTGTAATATCGGGCTGTTTCCAGACGCATCCGAGCCTGGACTTCATCAGCCTTCCATCTCTTTTCCTCGAGTAAGTCTAAGTCTAGACGTCTCATTTCCTCGTTTGTCAGAGGCTCGTAATATTTCGCGCGATGGGACGCCACCGCTATTTCCACGGGAGCGACTGCCTCCGTGCCATAGACCAGGCCAAACGGAGTTTCTCCTGTTGATTGCTTGGGTGTCGTTCTCCCAGCCCACAGCACGTTCTCGAGCTCATCCAGCCAATGGCCCTGCAAGGCATAGACTCTCTTCTTCAAGCCATCCATCACGATCTTGTTGGCTGATTCTACCTGGCCATTAGTCTGAGCGTGGCGGAATGAAGCGGTCCGATGCTCAATGTTTAGTTCTTCCAGGTACTCCTTCAACTGAGCCCCATTGAACGGAGGGCCGTTGTCGCTGATTAATACTCGAGGAACCCCGTACCGGGATACGATCTGAGTTTGAAGGAACTTGAGGATCTGCTGCCCCGTCGTTCTAGCCAATGCTTTAGCCTCTATCCACTTTGAGAAGTAGTCGATGGCCACGAGCAAATACTTGCACTGACCCTTCGCTTGGGGAAGAGGTCCCACCAAATCAATTCCCCATTGCGCGAAGGGCCATGCACTCCTGATGGGCATTAAGTCCGCGGCGGGAGCCACGATATTTGGAGCGTACCTCTGGCATGCATCACAGGACCGGACCATTGTTGTCGCCTCCTTGTTCATCGAAGGCCAATAATAGCCCAAGTTCAACGCCTTCCTCACGATAGATCGGGCCCCTTCATGACAGGCCGCGACTCCTTCGTGTAGCTCTCTCAGGATCCGATTCGTGTCGGGCTCCGCCACGCATTTCAGAAAAGGCTTCACATGCCCCTTCTTGTATAATTGGTTGTCCACCATCGCGTAGTCGTTTGCGATTCGACGCAGCCTGACAGCTGCCACATCATCGTCGGGGAGTGCCCCCGTAGTCAGATAGGTTACCATCGGGGTCATCCAAGTAGGCTTCTCTTCTTCCTCCGATCCTGTCTCAATAGCGCAGATCTCCGCCGGATCAATGTTTGAGATAATCACCTTCTCTAGAAAATGCACCTTCCGATTCTCTTCGGGGGCCACTCCCAGAGCGAATTTGCTTAAGGCGTCTGCCTCCGCATTCTCTTCCCTTGGGTTCGCCTTCGATGTCGAAGCTTTCGCCTCGATGTTGAAGATTTTGAAGCTTCCCTTCAAAGTCTGCACCTCGTGCAAATACTTCCTCATTGTCGGGCTCTTGGCTTCATAGTTCCCCTGGACTTGATTCACGATCGGCTTCATTGTTGGTGGCCCTAAACGTCAGGGCCAAGGCATATCACAGGGGCTCGCCTCCACCGGGCGGTATCAATACGTGGCTCGCCTCCACCGGGCGGTATCAATACGTGGCTCGCCTCCACCGGGCGGTATCAATACGTGGCTCGCCTCCACCGGGCGGTATCAATACGGGGCTCGCCCCCGATCCCTCTACACTTGAATAAACATCAGTGTACATCTCCCAGGTGTTCTCCTCATTCGGTTGTTCTGACTGTTCTGCTATCGGGACCTCCGTGGTCGGGTTCTTCGCCTTCAAAGTCGGGTTGCCCCCTCTACAGGACCCGCTTCTTCCAGATCGGGTGCTGTAGACTGCTATGAAGTCCGCCAATGCCTGGCCCTTGATCGACCGTTCAACACCTGGACGATTCATCGCAGCTAATCAGCCGTTCAACACCTGAACCTCCCGATGGGTTTTCGGAGACTGCATCTCCTCGATTGCTCTCAACTTCTCAGGATTTACCTCAATTCCTCTTTGGCTCACCATAAAGCCCAGGAACTTTCCCGAGTTCACTCCGAAAGCGCACTTGTCCGGATTCAAACGAACCTGATGAAACTTCATCCGCTCAAACGCCACCGCCAAGTTGCGGACATGGTCTCCCACCTGTCGGGACTTCACCAACATGTCATCCGCATAGGCTTTGTTCAAGTCGCGGAGTCGACATACATCCGCCACTTCCCGTTACTCTTCCTCACCAGGACCGGGTTAGCGACCCAAGTCTGGAATCGGAGTTCCTTGATGAATCCAGCGTCGAGCAGTCTCCCTACCTCCTGCTGGATCGCGATCCTCTTGTCCGCGCCCATCAGACGCCTTCTCTGCGCGATAGGTTTGATTGCGGGATCAATCTTCAGCTCGTGCACTATCACGTCGGGGCTGATTCCTGGCATATCACTTGGTGACCAGGCAAACAACTCCTTGAACTCCTTCAGGAGCTCGATCAGCTCTCGGGCTCTTTCTTCCGACAAAGCAGACCCGATCTTCATCTTCCTTCGAGGTCCATCAATCTCAACCTCCTTCAGATCCTCCATGGGGGCAGGCCGCCCAAACTCCTCTCGAGGATCGGCATCAGTCTGAAGGACAGTCATGGCTTCCCTCCTTCTTCTTCGGGTAGCGTTAACATAGCATTTTCGCGATGCCACTTGGTCACCCTTGACCTCTCCGACTCCGTTGTCAGTCGGGAACTTTATCTTCTGGTGGACCGTCGAAGCGACTGCCATGAGAGGGTTGATAGTGGTCCTCCCGATAATAGCGTTGTATGCCCCCGCAGACTCCACTACGACGAAATCTACGTTTCGCTTCTCCATCTTCCAGCCACTACCAAACTCCACTGGTAAGGTAATCATTCCCAACGGATAAGAAGTGGAACCAGAGAATCCCACCATCGGGAAGTCCACCTGTGTTAGGTCCTTTTTCGTCTTTCCCATGGCTTCCAGAGGGTCCATGAAAAGGATGTCGGAGGAACTCCCTCCGTCTATCAGGATCCGCTTCATCTCGAATCCGTCCACGTCCAGGGTCACGACCAAGGCGTCGTCGTGAGGGCTCTCCATGCCTACTAGATCCTCCGCCGAGAAAGAAATCACCATTTCCTCCTTCAAGGTCCACGACCGGGACCTTTTTCCTAGTACCACCGCGGCAGATATGCGGGAAGCGTAGTTCTCCCGAGAAGCAGAGGTATCACCTCCCGCCGCCATTCCTCCATGGATGACGTTGATAGTTCCGCGCCTCTCCTTACGGGCACCTGAACCCGAGGCCTCATGTTCGACCTTCTTCTTCTTCGGGGATCGGTCGCGGGACTTGGAACGGGATCGTGACCGACTTCTGGAACGGGATCGGCACCGACCCTTCCCGACGAACTCTTTCAGCTTTCCCTTCTGGATCAGCTTTTCAATCTCCTTCTTCAGCTCCCGACAGTTCTCAGTGTCGTGACCATTGGCTCGATGGTAGCGATAGTAACGGTCAGGACGGCCTCCTAGGAATTCGCCTTCTTTTCTCGGGGGGTATCGAGCGAGACCCTGTCTGTCCATCACAGCTAACACAGAGGTCATCGAGCTATTGATGGGAACAGCCCGACCCTCTCGGTTGTCCATCCTCGGAGGACGCTTGTCTTCTCTTTTATCGGGACGACCACGGTTCCTACTTCCCTCCGACTTGTCGCTCCCTTTGCGATCGTCCGACAGCCTGGACGATGGCTTTCCTCTTCCCGACTTCGGGGAATCGAGTTCTCCAGCAGCAATCTTCGACTCCTGGACGTCGATTTGCTGTTTCACCCTCGCCTGCAGGGCCTCCATACTCCACACAGCCTTCGCGGCTACGCTATGCATTAGGTCGGAACCGTACGGAGCGCTCAAGTTCCGCAGGAAAGTGCGGATGGTCTCACCCTCCGAAATTTCTTCATCAATCTCCGCGGCACTAGCAGTGAATCGCTGGTAGTAGTATGCCAACGATTCGTCGGGCCTCTGCACCACCTGAGTCAGGGATCTCACGCTTTTCAGAAGACGCCTTCGACCTTGATACTGCTTGATGAAGCGGTCGTGCATATCCGCCCAGCACGTAATGCATCCTGGCGGGAGGCTGAAAAACCAGGTCATGGCCCTTTCTCCTAGGGTGATCGGGAACAGCGAGCATATAAGATCGTCGTTCGAAGTCCTACCCATGCAGGCCTGGACATGCCTCTGAACATGGCGAACTGGGTCCCCTTCACCATCGTACTCCTTGATGGTCGGAATACCTAGCCCGGGTGGGGCCACGGTATCTATCAGCCGCGGAACGAAAGGATGACTGGACCGATCCCTTAGCTCCGATGTCATCTGCTTCTGATCGCCCATGCAGATACTGACGATTTTCACCACCTGATCGGGAGTGATGGGGCCATTCAGAGGAATGGTCCTATTCTGCACTGGTCCTGGGCCGTCGACCACGAACTTCTCCAGGTGTGCTGGCTCCTTATCCTTGCTCCTGGGCGGAACCTCCTGTTCCTCTGGGTCCACCCTCGGCGGGGGTGGTGGTAATTCTTCTCGCGGAGGCAACTCCTCCGCCCTCCTGGCGGCCTCTCTTTTGTCCAGCAAGGCCTCCATGGCGGCCAAGAACATGGGCATAACATCTGCTACTGCCTTGGCCAACTCCGAGTTCGAAGACGACCCTTCTTCCCTTCGCGGGACTCCTTCTCCTCCATGGCCTATCGGGTTCGGGGGAGCCTCATCTTCCTCCCTACGCGGGACATCCTTCCTGTTCCTCTCTGTGTCTCGGGCTGAGACCTCATAGCCATCACCCTGCCCCCCTGTCTGGGAAAGAGCGAGGTTCTCACCTTGTTCAGCAACACGTTCTGGCAACTGGGAATTCATAGTTCCTGCGGGACGGGAACTGCCAGCCTGAACTTGCTTCTTCTTGCCACCACCGGCCATTGATCTGGTAGAAGCTATCTTGACTTTTCGTAAGCTTCCCACAGACGGCGCCAATGTTGGATCACGGGCGAAGCTCCGTTACGTCCTTGACGGAAAGCTTGGACTCCTGGGCTCCACGTAATCCTGCAAAAGGGGATGACCTAGGTGGTGACCCAGAATCCCTCTCCGATGCTTAAATGAGTATGGTGATCAATGGGTGGTAAGCAAAGAGTCTAAGTTCGTATTAGATGATGGTTTTCTGAGGTAACTTCCTCCTTTATATAGGAGGGGAAGTTACTCAGTTACCTGTTACTGCGCCTGGCAGTTTTACCCATGATTCCGTGTATCTCGCCACGATTCCGCATATCTCGGTCGGGATTCCGTATATCTCGCCCCACGCTCCACGTATCTTACCCGTACTCCGCGTATCTCGGGCACGCCCTGCGTATCTCGGGGGATTTATCTTTATCTCTAACCGTCTCCCACTACTTTATCTAGTAGGCGGGTTTCTCGGTCTTTATCCTCTAATCACAAGTTCCGACTCCTGTCGAAGACTCCAGAGTTGTCTCATTCTAGATAACCACCCAGGACCTTCAGTCTCTACGGGACAGGTCCAGCCTCTGCGGGGCTTTATTATCGGGGCCTTTACTAAGGCATATCGGGGCCTACTCAGAGGCTTCTTGCCGGGAGCATTCAGCTCCTTTATCGGGACCGCTGAAATCGGGACCCTTCGTACTGGGCCTCTGGGCCTTCCAGGCTTTCACGAGGCCCATTGGACCTACTCGCCGTCCATTGGCTGTTAACGGGGTTGACGATTACATCGGAACCCATCAAAGCCCAGAAACTTCCCTGAGTGCACTCTGAAGGCACACTTGGCCGGGTTCAAGCGAACTTGATGAAGCCTCATCCGCTCAAACGCCGTGGCCAAGTTGTGAACATGATCCTCCATCGTTTTTCCTAGAATATCCCCCAAACAGCCGGTTCACCATCCTCTGATAAGTTGCACCTGCATTGATCAGTCCAAAAGGCATGACATCATAGTGATAGATGTCACTATCAGCATAAAAGGCGGTGTGGGGGGGCATCCTCCTTGGACATCTTGATCTGATTGTAGCCGGAGTAGGCATCCATAAAGCTCAGCAACTCATGTCCCGATGTGGCATCCACCAGCTGGTCGATCCTCGGGAGCGGGTAGCAATCCTTCGGGCATGCCTTGTTCAGGTCGCGGAAATCAACACACATCCGCCATTTGCCATTGCTCTTCTTCACCAGGACTGGGTTGGCGACTCAGGTCTCGAATCGGAGCTCCTTAATGAATCCAACATCGAGCAACCTGCCCACCTCTTGCTGGATCGCGATCTTCTTGTCGGCACCTATCGGGCGCCTTCTCTGTGTAATCGGCTTGATCGCGGGATCAATCTTCAGCTCGTGAGTAATCACATCGGGGCCGATTCCTGGCATGTCACTCGGGGACCAGGCAAACAGCTCCTTGAACTCCTTCAGCAAATCAATCAGTTCTCGGGTCGTCTCCTCAGAACAGAGCGGACCCGATCTTTACCTTTCTTTGAGGTCCATCAATCTCGACCTCCTTCAAATCCTCCATCGGGGCGGGACGCCCAAACTCCTCTCGGGGATCAGCATCAGTCTGGAAAACAGTCATAGCCTCCCGATTCCTCCTTCGAGTGGCATTGACGTAGCACCTCCTGGAGGCTATCTGATCGCCCTTGACTTCCCCGATTACGTGGTCGGTCGGAAACTTCATATTCTGATGGACAGTTGAGGCAATTGCCCCCAGCGAGTTGATGGTGGTCCTCCCAATAATTGCATTGTAGGTCCCCGCAGACTCGACCACCACAAACTCCATGTTCCTCTTCTCCGACTTCCATCCACTACCGAATTCAACCGGTAAGGTAATCATCCCCACCGGGTAAGAGGTAGAGCCAGAAAATCCGACCATCAGGAAGTCCGCAGGCTTCAAGTCCTTCTTAGTTTTCCCCATGGCCTGCAGTGCATCCATGAACAAAATTTCGGAGGAGCTCCCTCCATCTATCAAGATTCGCTTCATCTCGTACCCATCCACATTCAGGGTCACGACCAAAGCATCATCGTGCGGGGTCTCCACACCTATCAGGTCCTCTGCTGAGAAGGGAATCACCATTTCTTCTTTCGGAGTCCAAGTTAGGGCCCTCTTGCCCAGCACCACAGCAATGGCAATTCGAGAAGCATAGATCTACCGAGATGCCGTGGTATCTCCTCCTGCAGGAAGTCCCCCATGAATCACATTAATGGTCCCCCGCTTCTCCTTGCGGGCATTGGATGACTCAGGCTTATCCTTCTTCGGGGATCGACCACGGGATCGGGAACGGGACCGCGATCGGGACCGGGATTGGCTCCGTCGCTCAGCTACGAATTCCTTGAGCTTTCCCTTCTGGATCAGCTTCTCAATCTCCTTCTTCAACTCCCGACAATGGTTGGTGTCGTGACCGCTGGCATGATGAAAGCGACAATAACGATCGGTGCGGGCTCCCATGAACTCTCCATCCTTCTTCGCGGGGGTACCTAGTGATACCCTGTCGGTTCATCACCGCCAACACAGCACCCATGGAACAAATGAGAGGAGTGTAACGGTTCTCCCGTTTGTCCGACTTCGAGGGACGCTTGTCTTCCCTCCGATCGGGACGGCCTCGACCCCGATTGCTCTCGGGTTTATCTTTCCTCCTGCGATCGTCCGAGGGTTTGAACGACTGCTTCCCCTTGTTTGATTTCGGAGGATCAAGGTCTCTGTTGGATCACGGTGGAACTTCGGCACGGACTTTGACGGCGATCCTAGCTCCTTCGCTCCACGCAATCCTGCAAGAGGGGATAGACCGGGCGGTGACCCAGAATCCCTCTCTGATGCTTAAATGAGTATCTCGTACGGACTGGCAAGCAGTAATCTCAAGTAAGTATTTCAACGTAAGTGATCTGAGGTGACCTCTTGCCCTTTTATAGGCGAAGAGATACCTCAGTTACCTGGTGAACCGTTGGGGGTGGTTAGCCCGTATCCCGCGTATCTCGGGTGTGATCCAGCTTATCTCGGCCACGCCCCGCGTATCTCGGCCACGCTCCGTGTATCTTAACCACGTTCCGCGTATCTCGGCCACGCCCCGCGTATCCCGACCTTATCCTCTGATAGCGAGTCCCGACTAACATCGGGGAATCCAGAGTTATCTCGTTGTGTCACCGCTCGGGGCCCCTCGTCATCGTGACAGGGCCTATTGTTCTCAGGGATTCGTTATCGGGGCCTACTTAAAGGCTTCTCATCGGGAGCCTCCAGCTCACCTATCGGGACCCACTCTGTCGGGACCTTTCATCATCGGGACTCCCTACGTCGGGACCCTTCATCTTGGTCTTCTTGTCCTCCATTTTAGGGTCCAGTGGGCCTATTCGCCGTTTCCTCGCCGTTAAAGGGCCTAACGACTGTACTCGAACCCATCATTTGCCCCCAAGACATGAGGGACTTTTAGTTCGTCGTGTCTTTCAACTTCCGACCTCCCGATATTGGAATCGGGGACCTTTGTCTTGGCACAGTCACTTAATACTAGTCTTCTCCTTCACATTTCCTCGATGCTTTGTGGATAACTGCCAAATCTGAGGGGACTTTTCGATTCCCCGGTTCATTAAATGCAGCAGCTAGTGAAGCGACGTCCTCTGTACTCGTGCCTGATTTTTCGCGCCTGTATTTTCTGAAAAGTGATTTTCAGGCCGTTTCATCATTACGCCCGTTACCCTTCTGCACGTTCCATCTCAACGGCTCAGATTAAAACTCTTCAACTTCGACGACTCGGATCGAGGTGTCCCTTCAATTGTCCTCTTCGTCTATAAAACCCTAGCCATGGGCACAGTTTAATTTTTACCGTTTCCAAATTCTCAAAAGCTCTCTGTAACTTCTCTGCGAATTCAAGCTTTGCAATTCGAAGGTCTCAGAGTTTCTCCGGTCATCTCTCCGGCAACGCCAAGTTCATCCCTTCAACCTCTAATCGCCATGTCTGGTAAGGGTCTCTTTTCTATTGTTCGTTCATGCTTTCCTTGCTTATAGCTTTCCGAAAATCCCACTGTGCCTTCCTTGCCGTTGCTGCTTTTCAGACAGTGGATCCAGCTCTGAGGGGAGAAAGCCCTTCAACTTTGATTATGCTCTGAATGAGATCTCCAACTCTGCTTATGATGCAGCTCTCCGAGAGGGGTGCATCAATTCTACTTGGGAACCTCGTTTCCCGTATCCCTGGCCTCGCCCCTCGGGTAGCCTTGAGGTTACTCGTCCCCGAAAAGGGGAGGTATTTGTCTATACGGGGCAAATATCAGCGGGGATCAAATTCCCCATTTGTGGCAATCTGGTCGAGATGTGCCAGCATTACCAAACTCATCCGACCACCTCTCCGCACGCCATTCGCCTGTGGAATGCTTTCCAGGTCCTCTGCTTCCGACAGCGGTGGGTGTACAACCTCAAGCTCTTCAGGACCTTCTATGGGATGAAGTGCAACGAGGCGGGGGTTTGCGCCTTCTACCCCCGAATGCCGAAGTGGAGCAAGGCACAGCTTGGACGGTGTAACTGGACCAATGACACCTGGAAGGTGGTCAAGGGTCGGGGTCTCCTGGTTGATACGGGGTCCGACAACAGTGGCTGGAAGAGGAGCTACTTCTTCATTCGACACTCTTCAATCCCATGGCCCCGATGGGAGGTGGAAGCAGACTCTCCGCCTGCCTTCCACACCTATACCGACGAAGATTTCCAAACTCTTCAACTCATCCAGCTCTACCGATGGGGGGAGTCCTACACTCCCCTCGACGCCAATTCCCTCGTGGAGCGGGACCTGGTGAACGCCGGGATCCGACTCCTCGATATACTCTCTGGGAGGCAGCTTTTCGACGGCCCCTCCAATATGGTTCCCTGGGTAAATTTCTAACTCTTTTTCGTTTACTGTTTGCAGCCAAGAGGGTATCTGTGCTGACCGATCTGTTCCTTAAGCAGGGGGAGACTGATGCTGTCCGCCCTTCGCGGAAGAGGAAGTCCGCCAAGAAGGCTGCTGCTCCGTCGGGGTCTCCTTCTGCGGAGCAACCTAAGCGGAAGCGTGTGGATCTGGACCAACTCTTCGACGTCCAGAATGCTGAAGAAGGTAAAAAGCTCCGACTTGCTATTAAATCATATAGAAGGATGGTCCCGAAGGATTTGATTCCTTCAACCAAGGAGGCCCGTATCGCTGACGTCAGACGAATCCTTCGAGGCGAAACTCCTCGTGTCCTGAAGGCGGGCTATTACCACTACCGCGGGAAGGATCAATATGTCTCCCGACGTATTGTTTGGTGTAAGAATCCTGATGAACTTCCTGACTACATATCTGAAGCCTCTCGTCCTCTAGGTGCAGGTCGTTTAGGGGCTCCATCGGGTGCTGAAGCTTCTGCGGGTGCACCGTCTTCAACAGGGGTGCCTCTCTCAGCTGGGGAGAAGACCCCGACCGGCGAGCAGTTTCGTCGAGTGGAATGCTTGGACTCCTCCGAGGAGACCGATGAGGGTGGCTCCCTCCATCGTCGTCGGAGGACGGGGCAGTCTCCCTTGAAACCAACCTCTCAGGGGCTGCCCCCTTCATCTTCTCCGCAGCAGCGACAGCTGTCGCCCATCCACAACTTCACTCCTTCCCCTGTCCGGGTCGAGTCGGAGGCGTGCCCCTCCACGATTCGTTCTCCTCCTCCTGTCCCTCTCGATGGGAGTTTCTACAGGGCCTTCGTCCCCGCACAAGTGAATGCCCCCTGGACTCCAATCCAAACACTGCAAGGAGTCCCGCTCCGACAAGGGGACCAGCACCAGGACCTGGCTCTGCATCTGCTGGCAGGTTCGATCCTGCCCACCATGCGGTACCCGATTTCCCTAAATCAGACTGCTATGCATCGGGATGTCAGAGAGATGTCCCTGCGTCGGATAGAGTTAAAACTTCGCTTCTCTCTTTTCATTGGTAAATCTGGTTGTTTGTCTATTAACACTTTTCTTTCTTCTATTGTAGGAGCTCGGGGACTTCAACCGTCTTTTCGGGTATCTCATCGCCTATGATGAGTCCCGGGAGCGGGACCGGGCGGCCATTGACAAGCTTAAGGAGGATCTTGCAGCCTCCAAGACATCGCGGGGGAAACTTGCCAAGGAGCAAGCCGCCCTTGTCCAAAAGGTTCAGGACCTTCAAAAGCAGGTCGGGGACTTCGAGGGGCTCCTGAGGCAGGAGCGACAGGAGCGGTAGGAGCGGCAGGCTGCTGAGGACAAGCTGGTCCTCGAGAAGAAGGCTCTGGAGGAGCAAGTCGCGGGGTTTCCTGCGCAGCTGGTCGAGGCGGAGGCCAAGAGCTGGGAGGATTATCGGAGGTCTGAGGACATCCAGGCCGACGCTATGAAGTTCTTTGGCGCGGAAGTGGAGAACACTCTCTTCAATGTGGTTGAGGAGCTCAACCTGGAGTATGGCGACGCCATCAATTTTGACAAGTCTCCTTCCCTCGCCCCCTTCGCGAAGAAATACTTTGCTCTTTCTGAGGAGAGTGATGGGGGGAGTACTCCCGCAATTGCCGAAGACGCAGCAGATGCCCCGATAGTCGATCCTCCCGAGACCAACCCTGTGGAACCTTCTGCTACCGACTCCGTGGACCCAGCTCCTGCCGATGTTGCCGACAAGGACCAGGCTTAACCGTTTATCTTTAAAGTCCTTGTATTTTCTTCTCTTTTGTCATCGTCGGGCCTTTGAGCCCTTATCAATTATCAGACTTTCTCAGTTCCGATTTTCTCGATGCACTTCTCCAAGTGGCTTTACTATACTTGCTTAGGTCGATACTTCGACACTTAATTTGCGCCACTTAAGGCGACTTATCATCATGCACCACTTAAGGCGACTTAATCTCGTGCATCACTTAAGATGGCTTAATATCGTGCACCACTTAAGGCGACTTTTCAAGACTTAATCTCGTGCATCACTTAAGACGGCTTAATATCGTGCACCACTTAAGGCGACTTTTCAAGACTTAGAATGAATCTAAAACACATGCATCACTTAAGACGACTTAATCTCGCGCATCACTTAAGACGACTTAATCTTGCGCATCACTTAAGACGACTTTTTCGTGCACCACTTAAGGCGACTTTTCAATACTCAGAATAAATCTAAGAATCGTGCACCACTTAAGGCGACTTTTTCGTGCACCACTTAAGGAGACTTTTCTATACTCAGAATAAATCTAAGAATCGTGCACCACTTAAGGCGACTTTATATCGTGCACCACTGAAGGCGACTTCTCAACTTGCGCCACTTAAGGCGACTTAATATCGTGCATCACTGAAGGCGACTTCTCAACTTGCGCCACTTAAGGCGACGTAATATCGTGCACCACTGAAGGCGACTTCTCAACTTCCGCCACTTAAGGCGACTTAATATCGTGCACCATTGAATGCGACTTTATATCGTGCACCACTGAAGGCGACTTTTCTCGTGCACCACTCAAGGCGACTTTATAAAGCTTAGAGCAAATCTAAGAATAATTCTGATCGGGAGCAACCTCTTTATTCATTGATGGCATAAATTTGGCTTACATCGAACTAAACGATGCACAGCATACACCACTTAAGGCGATTTTACATCGGGCACCACTTAAGGCGACTTTATCGGGCACCACTTAAGGCGACTTTCTTCGGGCACCACTTCAGGCGACTTTATCGGCCACCACTTAAGGTGACTTTCTTCGGGCACCACTTAAGGCGACTTTCTTCAAGCATGGTGTTTCTTCAAGTGTTCGCCACTAAAAGAATGCTTTAACGTTCTGCCATCGAGATCTTCCAACTTGTACGCATTTGGAGCTGGCATCCTCACGACCTTATAAGGTCCTTCCCATTTTGGTGACATCTTATTGATTCGATCCAAAAGGGTGAACTCGTTGCGATGCCAAACCAGCTCCCCGACGAAGAACTGTCGGGACTTCACTCGCCGATTGTAGTACCTGGCCGTCGCCAAACGCATTCGAGCTTGGACTTCATCGGCTTCCCGCCTCTTCTCTTCGAGTAAGTCCAAGTCCAGACGTCTCATCTCATCATTCGTCAGGGGCTCGTAATATCTCATCCGATGGGACGCCACAGCTACTTCCACGGGGGCGACAGCCTCCGTGCCATAAACGAGGCCAAACGGAGTCTCCCCTGTTGATCGTTTGGGTGTCGTTCTAACAGCCCAAAGCACGTTTTCCAGTTCGTTCAGCCACTTGCCCTTCAGGGCATAGACCCTCTTCTTCAGGCCATCCATCACGATTTTGTTGGCTGATTCCACCTGATCGTTGGTCTGAGCATGGCGTACGGAAGCTGTCCGATGCTCGATGTTCAATTCCTCCAGATACTCCCTCACCTGAGAGCCGTTAAACGGTGGGCCATTGTCGCTGATCACCACCTTAGGAATCCCGTATCTGGACACAATATGGGTCTGGAGGAACTTGACGATCTGGTACCCCGTCGTTCTGGCCAACGCCTTTGCCTCTATCCATTTCGAAAAATAATCAATAGCTACAAGTAAATACTTACATTGACCTTGTGCTTGTGGAAGAGGTCCCACCAAGTCGATGCCCCATTGCGCGAAGGGCCAAGCGCTCTTGATGGATGTCAGATTAGCGGTCGGAGCCACGATACTCGGGGCGTACCTCTGGCACGCGTCACAGGATCGGACCAACGTCGTCGCTTCCTTGCTCATCGTAGGCCAATAATAGCCCAAGTTCAGCACTTTCCTCATAATGGATCGGGCTCCTTCATGACAAGCTGCGACCCCTTCATGTACCTCCTTCTGGATTCGATTTGTGTCGGGCTCTGCCACACACTTCAAGTACGGAGTTAAGAACCAGCCCTTCTTGTATAGCTGATTATCCAGCATCACATAATTGGCCGCGATCCGACATATCCTGTCGGCTGCTACTTTTTCATCGGGGACTGTCCCCGTAGTCAAGTATACGACTATCGGGGTCATCCAAGTGGGCTCCTCCTCCGGTTTTGCCTCAATGGCACACACCTGTGTCGAGTCGATGGTCGATAAGATCACCTTCTCCAAGAAGTGCACCTTCCGATTTTCTTCCAAGGGTGCCCCCAGGGCAAATTTGCTCAAGGCGTCTGCCTCTACGTTTTCCTCCCTCGGGATTGCCTCGATATCGAAGCTTTTAAAGCTCTCCTTCAGGGCTTGTACCTCGCGTAGGTATTTCTTCATTATCGGACTTCTCGCTTCGTATCGCCCTTGAACCTGGTTCACGATTAAAGCTGCGTCACACTTCACTCTCAAATGATCAACTCCAGTGCCTTTAGCAATTTTTAGGCCCGTGATAAGAGCTTCATACTCCGCTTCGTTGTTTGTGGCCTTGAATGTTAAAGCCAAGGCGTATCGGAGCGGTTCACCTTCACCTGGTGGTATCAACAAAAAGCCTGCTCCTGATCCGTCTGAACTCGAGGAGCCATCCGTGTACATTTCCCAGGTATTTTCCCCGTTTGGCTGTTCTGATTGCTCTACACTCTCTGGTTGTTCTTCTGTCGGGACCTCCATGGTTGCCCCCTCTACAGGGCCCGCTTCTTCTAGATCTGGGGCTGTAGATTCTGCTATGAAATCTGCCAATGCCTGGCCTTTGATGGTCGTTCTTGGAGCAAAGTGTATGCGAAACTCACTAAGCTCTACTTCCCATTTCACTAATCTTCCCGACGCATCCGGTCGGTTCAAAAAATGCTTCAAAGGCTGGTTCGTCAGCACAGTGATCTCGTGTGCGTGGAAATAAGGCCTTAGCTTCCGAGCAGTAATAATCAACGCAAAGAGGTACTTCTCAACAGCAGGATAATTCAATTCAGACTTGGCAAACGCCTTGCTTACATAATAGACGGGGACTTGATTACCCTCGACAATCTTTACTAACACAGAGCTAATGGCAAATTCAGAAACAGCCAAGTAAAGATAGAGCGGCTCGCCTGTAACCGGTTTCACCAACGGCGGGAGGGTGCGAAGGTGCTTCTTGAGTGCTTGGAACGCCTCTTCACACTTGGCGGTCCACTCAAATTTCTTGTTGGCCCTCAGGACTTCGAAAAATGGCATTGATCGGTCGCTAGCTTTGGACAGGAAACGATTCATTGCAGCCAGTCGGCCATTCAGCACTTGTACCTCCCGATGGTTTATCGGAGACTGCATCACCTCAATCGCCCTCAGCTTCTCGGGATTCACTTCAATTCCTCTCTGGCTCACCATGAAGCCCAAAAATTTCCCTGAATAGACCCCAAAGGCGCATTTCGTCGGGTTTAAACGAACCTGGTGAAGCCTCATCCGCTCAAACGCCAGGGTTAGGTTGTGCACATGATCCTCCGCTTGTCGGGATTTTACCAGCATATCATCCACGTAAGCTTCCATGGTCTTCCCCAGCATATCTCCGAACAGCTTATTCACCATCCGCTGATAGGTTGCCCCAGCATTGATCAACCCGAAAGGCATGACATCGTAGTGATAGATGTCACTGTCTGCATAGAATGCTGTGTGAGGAGCATCCTCCTTGGCCATCTTGATCTGGTTGTAGCCTGAGTACGCATCCATGAAGCTCAACAGCTCATGTCCCGACGTGGCATCCACCAACTGGTCGATTCTCGGGAGTGGGTAACAGTCCTTTGGGCAAGCCTTGTTCAGGTCGCAGAAGTCCACACACATTCGCCATTTCCCGTTAGTCTTCTTCACTAGCACTGGATTAGTGACCCAAGTTTGGAATCGGAGCTCTTTAATAAACCCAGCATCGAGCAACCTGCCCACTTCCTGCTGGATCGCGATCTTCTTATATGTGCCCATCGGACGCCTTTTCTACGTAATAGGCTTGATTGCGGGGTCTATCTTCAGCTCGTGTACGATCACATCGGGACTGATTCCTGGCATATCGCTCGGGGACCAAGCAAAAAGTTCCTTGAACTCCTTCAGCAATTCAATCAATTTTTGGGCTGTCTCCTCAGTCAGAGCAGACCCGATTTTCACCTTCCTCTGGGGTCCGTCGATCTCAACTTCTTTTAGATCTTCTACGGGGGCGGGACGCCCAAACTCCTCTCTAGGGTCTGTATCTGTCTGGAGGACAGTCACGGCCTCTCGCCTCCTCCTCCGGGTGGCGTTAACGTAGCATTTTCGGGAAGCTACCTGGTCGCCCTTGACTTCTCCAACTCCGTGGTCGGTCGGGAACTTCATTTTCTGGTGTACTCTCGAGGCAATCGCCATCAGGGGGTTGATGGTGGTTCTCCCGATGATCGCGTTGTAAGTCCCTGCGGAATCAACTACCACGAACTCCACGTTCCTCCTTTCTGATTTCCACCCGCTACCAAACTCCACTGGTAAGGTGATTACTCCTAGCGGATAGGATGTGGAACCAGAGAACCCGACCATCGGGAAATTTGCCTCCTTCAGATCTTTCTTCGTTTTTCCCATGGCCTCCAGCGCGTCCATAAATAGAATATCGGAGGAGCTTCCCCCTTCGATCAGAATTCGCTTCATTTCGAACCCGTCTACATCCAAGGTTACAACCAAGGCGTCGTCGTGCGGAGTTTCCATGCCTATGAGATCCTCTGACGAAAAGGAGATCACCATTTCTTCCTTCAGGGTCCAGGATCGAGACCTCTTACCCAGCACCACCGCCGTAGGGATTCTAGAGGCATAAACCTCTCGGGAGGATGAAGTTTCACCTCCAGCAGCAAACCCTCCGTGAATCACATTGATAGTGCCCCGTCTCTCCTTACGAGCACCGGATGACTCTGGGTCGGTTCTCTTCTTCTTTGGGGACCGATCGCGGGATCGGGAACGGGACCGCGATCGGGACCGAGAGCGGGATCGACACCGCTTATCCCCGACGAACTCCTTGAGCTTCCCCTTCTGGATCAGCTTTTCGATCTCCTTCTTCAGCTCCCGACAATGGTTGGTGTCGTGACCATTTGCGCGGTGAAATCGGCAATAGCGATCCGTGCGAGATCCCAAGAATTCTCCATCCTTCTTTGGGGGGTACCTGGAGATACCTTGTCGTTCCATGACCGTCAGTACCTCCGCCATGGAGCAGTTGAGAGGAATGTCGAGATCCTCCCGCTTATCCTTCCTTGAAGAACGCCTATCGTCCCTCCGATCAGGGCGGCCTCGATTCCGACTACTTTCGGGTTTACCCTTTGACTTACGATCGTCGAAAGGTTTAACCGACTGCTTCCCTTTGTTCGACTTTGGGGGCTCCAACTCTCCCGCGGCTATCTTTGACTCCTGGACATCGATTTGCCGTTTCACCCTCTTCTATAGTGCCTCCATATTCCACACAGCTTTTTCAGCTACACTGTGCATTAGGTCGGAACCGTAGGGGGCCGTTAGGTTCCGAATGAATGTACGAATGGTTTCGCCTTCCGAGATTTCCTCGTCAATCTCCGCCACACTGGCGGTGTACCGCTGGTAATAGTGTGCCAGTGATTCGTCGGGCCTTTGTACCACCTGGGTCAGGGACCTCACGCTCTTCAGCAAACGTCTACGACCGTGGTACTGCTGAATGAACCGGTCGTGCATATCTGCCCAGCATGTAATGCAACCTGGGGGCAGACTAAAGAACCAGGTCAGGGCTCTTTCCCCAAGTGTGTTCGGGAACAGTGTACACACTATGTCTTCATTCGGGGCTCTTCCCAGACACGCCATGAGGTGCTTCTGGACATGTCGAACCGGATCTCATTCGCCATCGTATTCCTTTATCGTGGGGATACCTAGCCCTGGCGGGGCTAGGGTGTCTATGAGTCGAGGGACGAAGGGATGAGTAGATCGATCCCTCTGCTCCGATACCAGCGGCTTCTGCTCTCCCATGCAGATGTTCACGATCTTTACCACCTGATCGGGGGTGATGGGACCATTCAGGGGAATGGTCCTGTGCTGTACTGGCCCTGGCCCATCAACCACAAACCTCTCTGGCTGAACGGACACCCTACTTCTGTCCTGGCCCCGGGGCGGAGCCTCTTGTACGTTCCGAACCTCTGCTGGTGGGGGTGCTTCTTCCAATGGCGGCATCTCCTCCTGCCTCTTCGCAGCCTCTCTCCGATCCGAGAGAGCCTCCACAGCTGCTAAAAACATGGGCATGGCTTCTGCCACGGCTCTTGCCAGGTCCGTAGCTGGGGGAGCCTCCTGCTCTCTATTGCCCTGGTGCTGAGCGGCAATCTCTTCGGGACCTCCATTGTGCCCCCCTGTCTAGGAGAGCTCAGCAGCGGGATGGTTCTGGTTTTCCTCCTGTTCTGGTAGCGAATTCAGAGTTGTTGCAGCGGGGTGACGGGAACCACCAGATTGTCCCTGTCTTCTTTGCTTGCCAGCCGCCATCGATAGAGTAGAAGGCATATCAGCTTTTTGTTTGCGTCCCACAGACGGCGCCAATGTTGGATCACGGTGGAACTCCGGCACGGACTTTGACGGCGATCCTAGCTCCTTCGCTCCACGCAATCCTGCAAGAGGGGATAGACCGGGCGGTGAACCAGAATCCCTCTCCGATGCTTAAATGAGTATCTCGTACGGACTGGCAAGCAGTAATCTCAAGTAAGTATTTCAACGTAAGTGATCTGAGGTGACCTCTTGCCCTTTTATAGGCGAAGAGATACCTCATTTACCTGGTGAACCGTTGGGAGTGGTTAGCCCGTATCCCGCGTATCTCGGGTGTGATCCAGCTTATCTCGGCCACGCCCCGCGTATCTCGGCCACGCTCCGTGTATCTTAACCACGTTCCGCGTATCTCGGCCACGCCCCGCGTATCCCGGCCTTATCCTCTGATAGCGAGTCCCGACTAACATCGGGGACTCCAGATTTATCTTGTTGTATCACCGCTCGGGGCCCCTCGTCATCGTGACAGGGCCTATTGTTCTCAGGGATTCGTTATCAGGGCCTACTTAAAGGCTTCTCATCGGGAGCCTCCAGCTCACCTATCGGGTCCGACTCTGTCGGGACCTTTCATCATCGGGACTCCCTACGTCGGGACCCTTTATCTTGGTCTTCTTGTCCTCCATTTTAGGGTCCAGTGGGCCTATTCGCCGTTTCCTCGCCGTTAAAGGGCCTAACGACTGTACTCGAACCCATCAGTCTCCAGCAGCTATCTTCGACTCCTGTAAGTCGATTTGTTGCTTCACCCTTTTCTGCAACGCCTCCATGTTCCACACAGCCTTCTCAGCCACGCTGTGCATCAGGTCGGAACCATATGGTGCTGTCAGGTTCCGAATGAAGGTGCGGATGGTCTCTCCCTCCGACATTTCCTCATCAATCTCGGCCACGCTGGCAGTGTACCTCTCGTAGTAATGTGCCAGAGACTCATCGGGCCTCTGTACCACCTCAGCCAGGGACCTCGCGCTTTTCAGGAGACGCCGACGGCCCTGGTATTGCTGGATGAACCGATCATGCATCTGGGTCCAGGTAGAGATGCACCCTGGAGGGAGGCTGAAAAACCACGTCAGGGCTCTTTCACCAAGTGTGCCCGGGAATAGAACGCACACTATATCATCATTCGGGGCTCTGCCTAGACAAGCCATGACATGCTTCTGGACATGGCGAACTGGATCTCCTTCGCCATCATACTCCTTGATTGTCGGGATACCAAGTCCTGGCGGGGTAGTGGTGTTCACCAATCGGGGGACAAAGGGATGAGTGGATCGATCCCTCAGCTCCGACATCATCTTCTTCGGTCTCCCATACAGATGTTCACGGCGCCAATGTTGGATCACGGTTGGAACTCCGGTACGTTCTTGACGGAAGTCTGAACTCCTTCGCTCCAAGTAATCCTGCAAGAAGGGGATAGACCGAGCGGTGACCCAGAATCCCTCTCCGATGCTTAAATGAGTATCTTGCTTAAATGGGCTAGCATGTATCAGTATGTGAATGTCAATGTATCAATCCTGAGGTAACTCCTTCCTTTATATAGGGGAGGAGTTACCCCAGTTACCTGTTGCGATAACTGTTGGGGGCAGTATCTCGGCCACTTGCCCACGTTCCATCTTTTCAGGCCACTTCCCCACTATGTTGATAGTGGGCGTGTTTCTCGGCCTCATTCTCTGGTGGCAAGTCCCGACGGATATCGGGGACTCCAGAGTTATCTCCTTTGGTCACCGCTCGGGGCCCCTCGTCATCGGGACAGAGCCAGCATTCTCAGGGATTCAATATCGGGGCCTACTCAAAGGCATATCATCGGGGCCTACTCAAAGGCATATCATCGGGACCTACTCAAAGGCATATCATCGGGGCCTACTTAAAGGCATATCATCGGGAGCGTTCAGCTCATTTGTCGGGACCAACTTTGTCGGGACCCCTCGTGTTGGTCTTCTAAGCCTCTTTTGAGGCCCAGTGGGCCTACTTCGCCGTTTAATCGTCGTTAATGGGCCTAACGGCTATATCGAAACCCATCAACCCTAAAGTCAAATTACTCCGACCACCACCACCTCAGCTCCGGCGACCACCACCGAACTCCGGCGACCACCACCGACCACCAACACGGCTCCAATCGGAGCCGAAAAGCTCCAATGGGAGCCACACAGCTCCGATCGGAGCTCTGTGGCTCCAGATCGGAGCTTTGTGGCTCCAGATCGGAGCTGTGTGGCTCCGATCGGAGCCGTGTTGGTGGTCGGTGGTGGTCGCCGGAGATCGGTGGTTGTCGCTGGAGTTCAGTGGTGGTCGTCGGAGCCGAGGTGGTGGTGGCCGGAGTCGGGTGGCGGTGGCCGGAGCCGTGGTGGCTTTAAGGGCATTTTCGTCTTTTCCTTCAAGCATGTGAGGGGCACACTTTGATATAAGGGAATTTTTGGAATTTAATTTTATTTCTGGTCACATGCTAAACACGTGACCAATTTCCGTCACAATTAACGGTAAAAATAGACGGAGACCGTTGTTATCAACAAAGTTGAAACTTCAGACCTCTCAATCAACATTTGAAACTTCAGACCTCTCCCGTTAACATGGGGCAAACTTCAGACCTCTCCTAGGTTATTAACCATTTTGTTTAACTAGGTTTATCCCCCTTGTTCTTAGCCAATCTTGTTGTGGTAGAGGTCCCCCTCTCCTTACAAGATGACCGTGCCTGTGTGACGAGGCATGGTTCACATTCGACATAATTTTGGTGGAAGAGTTTTACATCTTCCTACGACTTAGTTTATAGACCGTAAAATTCGATGTTATATATCTCATTATGACGTCGATAGATCATATACTCAGTTTTCAATTCTTTTATTCAATTGAAATATTATTATTTCAAATGTCAAAATGTTATCGCTTATACAAGCCACTTATTTAAGCCCTACGTAATCCAATTAGTTTTACGTGCTTTTTGAAAATCTCTCCACGTAATGACTTAGTCAATGGGTCCTTGACCACATTGTTGGTGGATAAGTATTCTAAAGCGATTATGTTGTCTTCCAAAACATATTTAGCATAATTGTATTTTTCATCAATGTGTTTGGTCCTACTATGGTACTATGGATTCTTAACTGCTGCAATGGCTGCCTGACTGTCGGAGTATACCTTTTACGGGATAACTCTCTTTCCCAGCGCCAATCAATGCAGTAAGAAGC
Organism: Clarkia xantiana subsp. parviflora; assembly: GCA_036873135.1. Taxonomy (NCBI): domain Eukaryota; kingdom Viridiplantae; phylum Streptophyta; class Magnoliopsida; order Myrtales; family Onagraceae; genus Clarkia; species Clarkia xantiana. The sequence continues at coordinate 5,395,432 of JAPTYO010000017.1, read as the reverse complement.
CTTTTCAGCCAGACTGCTTCTTGTGCGTTTTAGAAAAGGGGCAACGAATTATGATTCCATAGTGGAAAGCGCGACACATAATTGCTTCTTGCTTACCCATGATATGGCAGCATTAGCAAGAAGGATAACTCCTCATGTGGTGGACTTACGATCATCCGGATCGCCACAATGGTCGGCGTCACTATAAATGGTCAATTCTATTTGCCTGCCCTTATAGCACAGAACATAGTCGACAGTACCTTTCAGATATCTTATAATTCATTTTACGGCCTAGATGTTGATAACCAGGATCTGATTAGAATCTTGCTACTAGGCCCACAGCGTAACAGATATCTTGGCCGAGTACATAGCATGGCGTACATGAGACTCCCTACCATGCTTAGGTACTCTGCCCCTCTCATATGTTTATGCTCCTGCTGGTTTTTCGGTTCATCACGCTTTGACAGCGCGCATCAGAACACAACCGGCGAATCCACGGGTTTGGCATCGAGCATTCTTAATCTTTTCAACAGTTTATTGATATAAGATTCTTGAGAAAACAAAATGTCCGGGCGGCACGATCGGGCAATCTTAATTCCTAAGATGTACGTGACCTCTCCCATGTCTTTCATCTCAAATGCTGACGCTAACCAGGACTTTGATTTGTTCATAAAACTCACGTCGTTTACAGCAATGAGTATGTCATCTACGTAAAGTGTTATGATGACATACTTAGACCCGGAGGTCTTAGTGTATACGCAGGGATCCTTGTGAAGATTCACAAATCTGTTTCCAACGATTTCCTCGTGGATTCTGCGATACCATTGCTTAGACGACTGTTTAAGACCGTAAATGGACCCCTTGGAGTTTGAAAACTTTACGTTCTTTTCCAGGAGTAATAAAACCCTCATGCTGCTCCATATAGATCTCTTCCTCCAGGTTTCCATGGAGGAATGCGGTCTTAACATCCATTTGATGCAAGCTCGAGATCGAGGCTTGCAATCATGGGCAAGGACGGCCCTGACTTTGGTGTAACGCACAGTCGGTGAGTTTGTCTCATCAAAGTCCATTCTGTGAATTTGGGTATATCCTTTCGCAATCATTTGAGTTTTGAACCACTCAACTTTCCATCAGCAGTGAATTCAAAAATTTCACTTTCTAGTTCTGCGGTTAGCAGATTAATCAACTAATGACCAAAACCGAATTTGTTCTTATTTAGGCATATTTCATCCTCCATTGTTTTCCTCCATTCCCTCGATTTGAGGTTCTTCCCTTGCTTTGCTGAACCGTCACTGATTCAAGAACGAATGTCAAGATGTTTAACACATCTTATTCGATGGGACACTTCTCGAGAGAAATTCGTTGCCTTTGATTATGTTTAGGCTCGTTAATCCTATCTCTAGTCTGATCGTTACTCCCACTCAGAATAATGCTTCTTATCGGAGCATTACTCCCACTGGGAAGAATGGTAGTGCTTGAACTCTGATCAACAACTTTTCAGGATGACCTCTCGGTCTCGGAATTTTACCTCCGAGATGTATTCCTTGATTACTAGGATCTGGAACCAAGTTGGTCGTTTTTCCCTCCCACTAGGAATGATGGGCAGTTGTATTAATTCAGCGTTTTGATTATCAGGTTCGACTTGATTCGCATTTGTATTTAGTGATGATTATATGTGAGGGGGAGTGAGCCATCTCACTGGATTTATTATGAAGACGTTTGTATCATCATATACCATATCAATCGCTTATGCTGTATCATTTCTCCCACTCGAAATAAGTGGGACCTGATAATCTCCGTTAACCATTCATTGATTCGATCAGTACTATGTCTGTTCGTTCCGCAAAACATTGGAATTCTATCCTCAAATCTTTCTAATATGTCATGTTTGACCACAATACCATCAATCTAAGCTAATCTTAAACTTGTATTTTTTTAAGAGTAGACCGTACTCTTAATAAATACTTGTTTAATGCGCAAATTAATGCTGCTAACGAAAAGGTTTTACCCGTATCATTCTTTAGCTTTTATGGTGATGTGTCAACCGATCTTATTGGAACATAGAGTTACATTAATGTGAATCAACTTAATTTTATCCCGGAGGAGCAATTAATGTTGAACTTCATCATTATGTAACTTTGAACTACGTTGCTTGAAGTATTTAATAAAATGATTGCTATAGCCAAACTATTCGTTCAAGGCTTATAGTGGGAGAGTCGTTTTACTGACTTCTTCCTTTCGTTTGTTTAACTAACCCAGAGACTTATTCACCTCAAGGGCTATGTATTTAAGCGTTCGCTTTAATGCCATAGTTGATGTGCTTACTAGATTGTAGTAGCTTTGAAGCATAATTATAATCTTAGTAGTTATCAATGAGTTATATTCAAAGGATTACAAACAAAAATTTAGCATTCATTAAAATACTTCAGCATTAAATTCGGATTTTAAAACGATGTGTCCCCTCTCTCGAGGTGACATGCGCCACGCGTATACCAGTTTTAAACCGTGGTTTCTGAAATCGTTTTAGTCTTCGAATTTTAAAATCAAATCGGTTTAACATGCATATTATTTCGGGATACTTATCATTTTAATGGAGTACTCAACAAATAAGGATGCATTAGCAATGTGTTGAATAGTGTAAATAATAGGATAAAAACGAACGATGATAAAATCAATACTCTATTCAAGTATTAGCCAATACTTAGAAAATAATACGTTCCTCTATGGAACTTATTCAAGAGCATCTTTAACAGAAATAAAAGCCAAGAAGTTTTAGCAAATTAAAGATAAATAAATCTCTCATTCTATCTTTATTCTCCTGGGGCGTCCTCGATCAGGTCGTTGCTTCTGTTTCTCGGTTCTGTAATTCAAAAGAAAATGAATTACTCTCGAGTGTTTAGAAGCGAAAGAGAATGAATGATTTTCATCATCTTTTCTCATTACGTACCTTAGAAGGATTGGTACAGGCATTAGCCAGGTGTCCTTTTACGCCACACCTGAAACACGTTCGAGTTTCCTCTTTACGTGTTTGTTTTGCTTGCATTTTCTTGCCACCAGTTTGTTTGCGTTTAAACTTCTTATGGGATTTGTTTCCCACAAACTTCTCAGTTTTGTTCTGAGAAATTTTTCCCTTTCTCTTGCTCTTCCCCTTTTGTTCGGCTGGCCCGGAGGATGCAATATGCATTTCAGATCTGGACTTTTCAGCCCTGAGTCTATCCTCTTCCAGCTCAAGATGAACTTACACCTTCTCGAGGGTATCGAGATGGGTGGCATGGGTAAGGCTCATTTTCATGATATTCCAAGAGTCGGGCAAAGAGCGGATCATGTAGTTGATTTGTTGTTCCTCAGACAGGTTTTCACCTACTTCCTTGAGTTCAGCGATCAAGTTATACACATGCATACATGATCCTTCATCGTATGCTTGGGATTCATCTTATAGGAATCAAGAGCGATGTTTAACGCTCGCTTTTGGGCTATGGTGTAAACACTAAATGTTGCCTTAAGACCATCCCAGAGGTCTTTGGCAGTTCCCAAATGATCAAACCTATAGATAATCTCATCTTCCAGCATAGATAACAAGGTGGAACGAACATCATGATCCTTGACATCCCATTCATCATAGAATGTCTTTTGCTCTTCCGTGAGGTCTCCCTCAGGCCTAGTTTGTTTTTTGTCCAAATGTTTCAGACCTCTTATTTCAGAGATTATCATCTTAACTCGTTTATTCCATATCATATATTTACTACTATTCAACCTTATTCCCTTATTCAACTGGGAGATTACATTGCTAGTGGCAGCCATCGATTCTAACACATATTTATGCTAAGTTAGGAAGACAACAACATTTCGACAGAATTGCAAAATTCGGATTATCTATTAAGATGGAATACGACGAATAGTGATCCTTTAGTCACTAAACCAAATCGACCGTCAGTAAACCGAGGGAAGGTGGTGTCGTGAAAGAGTTCACACTATCGTCGTCTTCAATCCAATAGACCAGTCTTTTGAAAACGGTTATTATATTGAAAATTATCGGAACAGGAATTTTCAAACAAGTATACCCGATCTTGGCTTTCCCAAGGCCCATATAATTTTAAAGGATTTATCCGATAATTTACGCATGCATAATTCTACATTACGCCATAAACATCGAACAAACCAAACATGCTTACGCGTCATGCGTCTAATGTTCCTAGCATATATAATTCTACGTAAAGTAAATTATCACATGCTTTTATCCTTGAACATCCTAGCATACGTATCAAAACATGCAACATCCGCACAAATCATGCATAATTGGCGACTGGAATTTTCAGTTTAAAAAAAGAAAAACTCTTTGAAAATGTTAGGGGCTGTTTTGCAATTCATGCTTACAATCAATCATGCGAAATTTCTAGACATGGATTCTAGGAACTTTCAATCAGCATAACATGTCTATCATATTGCAAAATACATATATTTAAATCCCAGAGCTCATTGCTCGAAATTAATACCCAGCTAGCTTGATTGAGTCAAGACAACGGTCCTTATATATATGTAGCAGAAAGTAAGCAATTCAGCCCACTAATTTAATCCAGTCCAAAAAACATGCATATCCGAGATCCATCCCCATAATCGAAACTAGGTACTAGGGTTTTAACCGAAAAACGTGTTAAAACGCAAACCCTGAGAGCACTGTTTAGGCTAATTTTAAAGTTCGAAAAAAATTTGGATTTAAAATTTGACATTCTATTTTATTGAACATTTTAAAATTTCCGATAAATTTAAAAAATTCTGGTCCGGTCCAATTTTAAATCCGGTTCAAGTCGGTCCGATTTTAAAAATACGGTTTGGTCCGAAACGGTTCAATAAAGTAAGATTGTGGTTCGGTTTATCACTCAAAAACCGGTTAGGGTCATTTGAGTTACCTTGGTCCGAACCGACCCGACTAGGTCGACCCGATTAAGAAAACCCGGATTAGTTTTACCCGCTCCGGTTTAGCAATTGGACCGGCCCATAAACCCTAGGATTTTGGCCGAAATATGTCTTGTGGGCTAAGTAGAGTTTTACAGTCCACTAAAAACTTAACTTAGCCAACAAGAAATATTAATTATTTAAAATAATTTCCAACATTGCTAATATATATATATATATATATATATATATATATATATATATATATATATTGTCAAGATTCTATCTTTAAGATGTAAATCAATCAACAATATATATATATATATATATATATATATATATATAAAAAATATTCGGAACATATATATATATATATATATTATTATCAAATATATCTTTAGGGATTAAAATATTTAAACAATATATTTTCTTAATCTTTTATAGTAACTAAATCTATCAATATATATTATCCCAATTTTTATCTATATATATATTGATAGTTAATATCTTTTACAATATTATATGATGAACCTATCCATATTTCCAACTTATAGATATACAGTGACCTATTAATAAAAAAAAATTAAAAAAAAATGGCAACCTATATCTTTTAATATTTGTGTCGAATTTTCATTACTTGGTGTCTAAGAAAATTAATTTTTTTACCTAAAATACCCCTAGTAATTTCGGCACAAATATGTAAAATTGGAAAAGTTGTCAAATTTTAAGATCAAACCCTAACTTGATCATTAATCCAAAAGGTTTTTTTGATAAAACTCATGTTGTTCTTGAAGATCATGAACATCAAACTTAAATTCGAACATAAAAATTCGGTTTTGATCTATAAAAACATGTAAATTTCGAATATTTTAAGTTTTCAAAGATCAAAAATATGAAATTTACTTAAAAATTTCGGATTACTCATGGTGTTCATGAACATGAAAATTTCGGATTTTTCAAAACTCAAAAATATCAGTTTATAAAAAATTTAAGAACTCCTAACCTGGCTCTGATAACACTGTTGGATTACGGGGACGTAATACTACGGAATTCTAAACGTGTACATGCAAGTAATCTAACTACGCAGCGGAATAGTGTACACATACATTTTAGCTTTCCTGCCCAAGAACGATGTGGAGGGAGTTCTGATCCTCAGGTCGGTACCACGTACAAGTTCTTCGTGAGAAGAAGTCCTACGCGGTGTAATCTCCACAATAAAGCCTCTGATTGATTCTTCAACGGGGACAGAACCTCGGACTAAGATGTGCACCAAAAATATCAACTAAAGGGTTGAGAGGTTTCTCTCAAGTTCCTCAATGGAGGTACTTCTTGTTAGATTGATGTGTAAACCCTTTAGGTGAGTCCCCTATATATAGGATTGGTGGAGTGGACAAAAGTCCACTCCAACCAATGTGGGACATTAGTTCGGCCGAACCATGCTATTAAAGGGGGATGCCCAATTTTGGGCCTCCCATGTCAATTAGGGATTGGGTTTGGCCCAATTAGCCTAATGTGACGATTACCTAATTAACTTAGATAATTTCCTTAGTATTAACGGGCTACCAATTACGGCGCCACGTAATATAATCACTCCATTCTCCTCACCTTTTAGTTAGGTTCTACTCAAACAAAAGGGTGGAGATTGATCTATTTTCCCTTAACCCTTAACCAAACAAAGGGTTACATCTTAGACATTGATTTGGTAACTATACTCTTGGTAGACGAGGGTTTTTTTGGATTAGTAAAGATTATGCAAATATAATCAACAAACATGTGCTTTTACTTAATTGTCAGTAGCTTGACCATTGAGCATCTAAACAATATTCCTCTATCAGCTATGTACGTTCAACATCTGTCTTGCTTTATTTCATTTTTTTTAAGTTCTAGTTTGTTACTCCATGATGATGGCGGAATTGAGTAATTCTGCGATTTCGGGAATTCTGCGATTTTCTGGTCCCGAGCATTGAAGTTTTGGATTTTGGCGCGTGAATAGTATTTTTCACGGGAACGGTGTCTGAAAAAAAAAAAAAAAGTCATAGCTTTGCCATGTAATGTGTTGCTTTTCGACCAAATTCCATCATTTAGACGATTAATATCGCATTTTAGTGTTTTTCTGGTATTTTTGTAATTTTTCGGTTTGTTTGGGCTTTGTCGTTATTTTCGAGTTTTTCCTAGGGTTAGCAATTCTGTTTTTATGACTCTATTAGCCGTTGTTTGCATTCAGTTGAAATATAAATGAAAAAAATTGAGAGTTTCCCCAACCCTGCGTCAAAATTTCGGTATTCTTTAAATCAACTTCCTATCACCCATCACGCTGCATCACTCCATTGATCCATGGAAGAGGTTAGCTGGCTTTTGATTAAGAACATGGCATCATAATCATTAAAAGGGTTCATGAGGGTTATTTATCCAAGTTGTTTAATTTATGTTCATGAGTTAGCAATAAGTTGGTGAACCTAAGAGCATAGAGAATTTGCAACTGCAAATATTTAATTCATGAATAAGAGAAAGCCATATGTGCAACATGAATTTTTTTGGCAGAAATGATGGATTATGGAGTTTTCATCCAATGTGATATCAGAAGATAAGTTAGAAGAGCTTGAGTAACTCGAGCGCGGTATGTATTAGATTTTTAAAATGCTTTAAACTTGCACAATTGTTCTTACATGTAATTTTGTCTAATATGATTTTGATTTGCACGTAAATTATTATTTTTTGCAGAATTTATAGAAGAGAATCTGATGGGCTCCGATGTAATCGTTAGCCCCGTTAACAGCCAGTGGACGGCGAATAGGTCCAGTGGGCCTCGTGAAAGGCCTGGAGGGCCCAAAGGCCCAATATGAAGGGTCCCGATGATAGCGGCCCCGACACATGAGCTAGATGCTCCCGACAAGAAGCCTCTGAGCAGGCCCCGATATGCCTTAGTAAAGGCCCCGATAATAAAGCCCCGCAGAGGCTGGGCCTGTCCCGTAGAGACTGAAGGTCCTGGGTGGTGACCTAGAATGAGACAACTCTGGAGTCCCCGACAGGAGTCGTGACTTGTGATCAGAGGACAAAGACCGGGAAACCCGCCTACTAGATAGAGTAGTGGGAGACGGTTAAAGATATAGATAAGCCCCCCGAGATACGCAGGGCGTGCCCGAGATACGCGGAGTATGGGTAAGATACGCGGAACGTGGGGCGAAATCTACGGAATCCCTAACGAGATATACGGAATCGTGGCGAGATACACGGAATCATGGGCAAAACGGCCAATCATGGCCACAGGTAACTGAGTAACTTCCCCTCCTATATAAAGGAGGAAGTTACCTCAGAAAACCCGAATCATCTAATACGAACTTAGACTTTTTGCTTACCACTCCATTGATCACATACTCATTTAAGCATCGGAGAGGGATTCTGGGTCACCACCCAGGTCATCCCCTTTTGCAGGATTACGCGGAGCCCAGGAGTCCAAAGCTTTCCGTCAAGGACGTAACGGAGCTTCGCCCGTGATCCAACATTGGCGCCGTCTGTGGGAAGCTTACGAAAAGTCAAAATAGCTTCTACCAGATCAATGGCCGGTGGTGGCAAGAAGAAGCAAGTTCAGGCTGGCAGTTCTCGTCCCGCAGGAACTATGAATTCCCAGTTGCCAGAACGTGTTGCTGAACAAGGTGAGAACCCCGCTCTTTCCCAGACATGGGGGCAGGGTGACGGTTATGAGGTCTCAGTCCGAGACACGGAGATGAACAGGCAGGATATCCCGCGTAGGGATGAAGATGAGGCTCCCCCAAACCCGGTGGGCCACGGAGGGGAAAGAGTCCCGCGAAGGGAAGAAGGGTCGTCTTCGAACTCGGAATTGGCCAAGGCAGTAGCAGATGCTATGCCCATGTTCTTGGCTGCCATGGAGGCCTTGCTGGACAAGAGAGAAGCCGCCAGGAGGGCGGAGGAGTTGCCTCCGCGAGAAGAATTACCTCCACCCCCCCCCCCCCCCCCCCCCCCCGAGGTTGGTCCCAGAAGAACAAGAGGTTCAGGGAGGTTCCGCCTAGGAGTAAGGGTAAAGAACCGGCGCACTTGGAGAAATTCGTGGTCGACGGCCCAGGACCGGTGCAAAACAGGACCATTCCCCTGAATGGCCCCATCACCCCCGATCAGGTGGTGAAGATCGTCAACATCTGCATGGGTGACCAGAAGCAGATGACATCGGAGTTGAGGGATCGATCCAGCCATCCTTTTATTCCGCGGCTGTTGGATACGGTCGCCCCGCCAGGGCTAGGCATCCCGACCATCAAGGAGTACGATGGTGAAGGAGACCCGGTTCGCCATGTTCAGAGACATGTACAGGCTTGCATGGGAAGGACCTCGAACGACGACCTCGTGTGTTCGCTGTTCCCGATTACTTTGGGAGAAAGAGCCATGACTTGGTTTTTCAGCCTCCCACCAGGATGCATTACGTGCTGGGCGGACATGCACGGTCGGTTTATAAAACAGTATAAAGGTCGGAGGCGCCTCTTGAAGAGTGTAAGGTCCCTGACCCAGGTGGTGCAGAGGCCCGACGAATCGTTGGCATATTACTACCAACGATTCACTGCCAGTGCCACAGAGATCGATGAAGAGATATCGGAGGGAGAGACCATCCGTACTTTCCTGCGGAACTTGAGCGCTCCGTACGGCTCCGACCTGATGCACAGTGTAGCCGCGAAAGCTGTGTGGAGTATGGAGGCCCTGCAAGCGAGGGTGAAACAGCAAATCGACGTCCAGGAGTCGAAGATTGCTGCCGGAGAGCTCGATCCCCCGAGGACGGGAAGGGGAAAACCATCGTCCAAGCTGTCGGATGATCGCAAAGGGAACGACAAGGCGGACGGAAGTAGAAACCGTGGTCGCCCCGAGAAAAGAGAAGATAAACGTCCCCCTAGGAAGGACAATCGAGAAGGTCGGGCCGTTCCCATCAATAGCTCGATGACTTCTGTGTTAGCTGTGATGGATCGGCAGGGTCTCGCCCGATACCCTCCGAGAAAAGAAGGCGAATTCCTAGGAGGCCGCCCTGACCGTTACTGTCGCTACCATCGAGCCAATTGTCACGACACTGAAAACTGTCGGGAGCTGAAGAAGGAAATTGAGAAGCTGATCCAAAAAGGGAAGTTAAAAGAATTCGTCGGAAGGGGAAGGTGTCGATCTCGCTCCAAAAGTCGGTCGCGGTCCCGTTCCAAGTCCCGCGACCGATCCCCGAAGAAGAAGAAGGTTGAGCAAGAAGCCTCAGGATCGGGTGCCCGCAAGGAGAGGCGGGGAACTATCAACGTCATCCACAGAGGAATGGCGGCGGGAGGTGATACCTCTGCTTCACGTGAAAACTACGCTTCCCGCATATCTGCCGCGGTGGTGTTAGGCAAAAGGTCCCGGTCGTGGACTCTGAAAGAGGAAATGGTGATTTCTTTCTCGGCGGAAGATCTAGTAGGTGTGGAGAGCCCTCACGACGACGCCTTGGTCGTGACCCTGGACGTAGATGGATTCGAGATGAAGCGGATCCTGATAGACGGAGGGAGCTCTTCCGACATCCTTTTCATGGACGCTCTGGAAGCCATGGGAAAGACGAAAAAGGACCTGACACAGGTGGACTTCCCGATGGTGGGATTCTCTGGTTCCACTTCTTACCCGTTGGGAATGATTACCTTACCAGTAGAGTTTGGTAGTGGCTGGAAGATGGAGAAGCGAGACGTAGATTTCGTCGTAGTGGAGTCTGCGGGGGCATACAACGCTATTATCGGGAGGACCACTATCAACCCTCTCATGGCAATCGCCTCGACGGTCCACCAAAAGATGAAGTTCCCGACTGACAACGGAGTTGGAGAGGTCAAGGGTGATCAAGTGGCGTCGCGAAAATGCTATGTTAATGCTACCCGAAGGAGAAAGAGGGAAGCCATGACTGTCCTTCAGACTGATGCCGATCCTCGAGAGGAGTATGGGCGTCCCGCCCCCATGGAGGACCTGAAGGAGGTTGAGATTGATGGAACGCAGAGGAAGGTGAAGATCGGGTCTGCTTTGTCGGAAGAAAGAGCCCGAGAACTGATCGAGCTCCTGAAGGAGTTTAAGGAGCTGTTTGCCTGGTCCCCGAGTGATATGCCAGGAATCAGCCCCGACGTGATAGTGCACGAGCTGAAGATAGACCCAGCGATCAAGCCTATCGCGCAGAGAAGGCGTCCGATGGGCGCGGACAAGAGGATCGCGATCCAGCAAGAGGTGGGCAGACTGCTTGACGCTGGATTCATCAAGGAGCTCCGATTCCAGAACTGGGTTGCTAATCCAGTCCTGGTGCGAAAGAGTAACGGGAAGTGGCGGATGTGTGTCGATTTCCGCGACTTAAACAAGGCCTGCCCGAAGGATTGCTACCCGCTTCCGAGGATTGACCAGTTGGTGGATGCCACATCAGGACATGAACTGCTGAGCTTCATGGATGCCTATTCCGGATACAACCAGATCAAGATGGCGAAGGAGGATGCCCCCCATACGGCTTTCTATGCCGACAGTGACGTCTACCACTACGACGTGATGCCCTTCGGATTGATCAATGCCGGAGCAACTTACCAGCGGATGGTGAACAAGTTGTTTGGAGATATGCTGGGGAAAACCATGGAGGCGTATGTGGATGACATGCTGGTGAAGTCCCGACAGGCAGGAGACCATGTCCAGAACTTGGCGGTGCCGTTTGAGCGGATGAAGTTCCATCAGGTTCGGCTGAACCCCGACAAATGTGCTTTCGGGGTGAACTCGGGGAAGTTCCTAGGGTTCATGGTGAGCCAGAGAGGAATCGAGGTAAACCCTGAGAAGCTGCGAGCAATCGAGGAGATGCAGTCCCCGAAGACTCATCGGGAGGTTCAGGTGCTGAATGGCCGGTTGGCCGCGATGAATCGCTTCCTATCCAAGGCGAGTGACCGAGCCATGCCATTTTTTGATGTGCTGAGGGCCCACAAGAAGTTCGAATGGTCCGACAAGTGCGAGGAGGCGTTCCAGGCACTCAAGCAGCACCTATGTACCCTTCCGCCGTTGGCGAAACCAGTCCCAGGCGAGCCGCTTTATCTCTATTTGGCTGTTTCTGATGTGGCTGTTAGTTCTGTTTTGATCAAAATTGTCAAGGGCAATCAAGTGCCTATCTATTATGTAAGCAAGGCATTTGCCAAGTCTGAAATAATTTATCCCGCTATTGAGAAGTATCTCTTTGCGTTGGTTATTGCCGCTCGAAAACTACGACCTTACTTCCATGCCCACGAAGTCACGGTATTGACTAATCAGCCCTTGAAGCACTTTTTGAACCGACCGGAGGCGTCGGGGAGACTGGTGAAATGGGCCATCGAGCTGACGGAGTTCCGTATTCATTTTGCTCCGAGAACTGCTATTAAGGGCCAGGCATTGGCAGATTTTATAGCTGAGTCTACGGCACCCGATCTGGAAGTAACGGGTCCCGCAGAGGGGGCAACCATGAGAGAGGCCCCGATAGCAGAACAGGCCCCGATAACAGAACAGTCAAATGAGGAGAATACCTGGGAGATGTACACTGATGGTTCATCGAGTGTAGAAGGCTCGGGGGCACGATTCGTATTGATACCGCCCGGTGGAGGCGAGCCCTTACGATATGCCTTGGCGTTGACGTTCAAAGCCACCAACAATGAAGCAGAATACGAGGCTCTCATCACGGGCCTCAAGATCGCCAAGGGTACGGGGGTCGACCATCTAAAGGTGAAGTGTGATGCCAGCTTGGTTGTAAATCAAGTCCAGGGGAACTATGAAGCCAGGAGCCCGACAATGAAGAAGTATTTGCACGAGGTGCACACTTTGAAGGGAAGCTTCAAAAGCTTCGATATCGAGGCGATCCCAAGGGAAGAAAACGAGGAAGCAGATGCCTTAAGCAAGTTTGCTCTGGGAGTGGCCCCCGAGGAGAATCGGAAGGTACATTTCCTGGAGAAGGTGATTATCTCAAACATTGATCCAGCAGAGATCTGCGCTATTGAGACATGGTCGGAGGAAGAAGAGAAGCCCACTTGGATGACCCCGATGGTCACATACCTGACTACGGGGGCACTTCCCGATGACAAGGTGGCAGCTGTCAGGTTGCGTCGGATTGCGGACAACTACGCGATGGTGGATAACCAATTGTACAAAAAAGGGTATGTAAAGCCTTTTCTAAAATGCGTGGCGGAACCTGACACGAATCGGATCCTGAGGGAGCTACACGAGGGAGTCGCGGCCTGTCATGAGGGGGCCCGATCTCTTGTAAGGAAGGTGCTGAACTTAGGCTACTATTGGCCTTCGATGAACAAGGAGGCGACATCAATGGTCCGATCCTGTGATGCATGCCAGAGGTACGCTCCGAATATCGTGGCTCCCGCCGTGGACTTAATGCCCATCAGGAGTGCATGGCCCTTCGCGCAATGGGGGATTGACTTGGTGGGACCTCTTCCCCAAGCGAAAGGTCAGTGCAAGTATTTGCTCGTGGCTATCGATTACTTTTCAAAGTGGATAGAGGCTAAGGCATTGGCCAGGACGACGGGGCAGCAGATCCTCAAATTCCTCCAAACTCAAATCATATCCCGGTATGGGGTTCCTCGAGTATTGATCAGCGACAACGGCCCTCCGTTCAATGGGACTCAGTTGAAGGAGTACTTGGAGGAGTTGAACATCGAACATCGGACCGCTTCAGTCCGCCACGCTCAAACCAATGGCCAGGTGGAATCAGCCAACAAGATCGTGATGGACGGCTTGAAGAAGAGAGTCTATGCCTTGCAGGGCCATTGGCTGGATGAGCTCGAAAACGTGCTGTGGGCTGTGAGAACAACACCCAAACAATCGACAGGAGAAACTCCGTTTGGCCTGGTCTATGGCAAGGAGGCAGTCGCTCCCGTGGAAATAGCGGTGGCATCCCATCGCGCGAAATATTACGAGCCTTTGACAAATGAGGAAATGAGGCGTCTAGACTTAGACTTGCTCGAGGAGAAAAGATGGAAGGCTGATGAAGTTCAGGCCCGAATGCGTCTGGCAACAGCCCGATATTACAATCAGCGAGTCAGGTCCCGACAATTCTTCGTGGGAGAACTTGTCTGGCGGAGGAACGAGTTCGTTCATCAAGATCGGATCAACAAGCTATCGCCAAAATGGGAGGGACCTTACAAGATCGTAGGGATGCCAGCACCCAATGCATACAAGTTAGAGGACCTTGATGGCAAGACGTTGAAGCATTCCTTCAGTGGCGAACACTTGAAGAAGTATCATGTTTGATATTAAGACGCCGCGATGGGCGCAAATTGTCTATCAATAAGATCCGATGTAAGCCTATTTTGAGTTATTTATGAATAAAAGAAGTTGCTTCCGATCAAATTGCTTTTAGATTTATTCTAACTGTTAGTAAGACGTCCTGAAGGACGCGACAAAAGCCTTCCGAGGTACGATAAAAGCCTTCCGAGGTATGCGTAAGTCGTCTATATGATGCGGCCAAAAGCCTTAACGGGTACGGACAAAAGCCCTACGGGGTACATGTAAGTCGTCTATATGATGCAACCAAAAGCCTAGGTACGAAAAAGCCCTGATGGGTCCGCGTAAGTCGTCTATATGATGCGGCCAAAAGCCTTAACGGGTACGAAAAAGCCTTAACAGGTCCGCGTAAGTCGTCTATATGATGCGGCCAAAAGCCTTAACGGGTACGAAAAAGCCTTAACAGGTCCGCGAAAGTCGTCTGGCAAAGACGCGATAAAAACCCTTAAAGGGTATGATTAAAGTCATCTAATTTGGCAAGATAAGAGCCCTAAGGGGTGTTGAAAATGGTCTTTGAAAGGCAGGGACGAGAAACCTTAAGTGGTGAAGTCCCGATTGGACGAGAAGCCGTAAGTGGTGAAGTCCCGATTGGACGAGAAGCCTTAAGTGGTGAAGTCCCGATTAGACGAGAAACCGTAAGTGGTGAAGTTTCGATAGGACGAGAAGCCTTAAGTGGTAAAGTCCCGATTCTATTTGAAACCTTAAGTGGTGAAGTCCCGAGTAAAGCGTCGGAAGGACGTATGGAGTCATCTCAAATGGTGCATCGGAACGTTCTGAGTAACGAATTTAAAGCCGCCTTAGATAAGCGCAAACGATTATCGAGACCAAAACAGATGACAGAAATCCCTTATATAAAGGCTCAAAGGCCTAGGAGTTCGGATACAAAAGACGAAGGAGAAAAAACTACAAGTACTAAAAAGATGTAACACTAGACTTGGTCCTTGTTGGAAGATGGATCCTCAGCAGTATCGGAGGGAACAAGGTTCGGAGGGGCCTGGGCAGAAGGCTCCGCAGCTGGCGGAGTCGGGTCCACGGTAGCGGCCTCTTCACTCTCCGCGGGAAGGTTGAAATACTTCTCCGCGACAGGCGCGAGAGTCTCGGACTTCGTGAAGTCAATGGAATCCGGGTAGGCTGTATAGAGCTCTTCAACGGCGTTGTATAAGACATCTTCCATCTCGGACTTGCAGAACTCTACAGCAGCCACCTTAAATTCTTCGGAGTTTCGATACTCCCCGCGGCCCTGTAGGCGGCCCTCCTCGAGGCCTTGAGCCTTTGCCTCAGCCAGCTTGGCAGAGAACTCAGCCCTCTCCGCCTCAGACCTCGCTTTGGCCTCCACGAGAAGACCCGCGAAGACGTCCTTCTCATGAATGAGTTGCTTCTTCTCCGCCTCATTCCGCTGCTGCTCCACCTGGACCATCTTCCGCTCCCGACGCATGACAGCCTCATGATCATGGACTTTCTTGAGCAGGCTCGAGGTCATCTCGTCTAGGAGAGCTTTCTCCTTGGCCATCTTGTTCTTGGCCGCCACTGCCTCGTCGAGTTCTACCTGAAGCTTGGTTAAGGCATCAGGGTTCGACTTAGCTTCCGCCTCCTCCAAAGCACTCTTCAGAGCTAAGGCGATGGCGAAACAACGCTGCTGGTCCGCAGTTTCCTAAGGCGAAGGGAAAAAAGTTAAGAATTCAATACTCGAAAGTAGAGATGAAGGAAACAAACAAAGGAAAAGTGTTACCTCCATCCGACGGACGGCCATAGCGCGGAATTCCTCTTCGATGTCCTCCCGCGACAAGCAAAGCGGCAGCCTCAAAGCGCGAGGAATTGACCCTGCCAGCAGATGTAGGGCCAAGTCAGGTTGAAGATTATTCCGTCGGATCGAAAACCCGTGGAGGGATTCGATCGGACGCCAGGGAACCGTCACCTGGTCGGGGGTGTAGATCTTGTAAACATCATCCATCGGAAGACGAGGGATAACTTCGGCATCATCGACGGGAGGAGCTACCTCGGTCGGAGGAAGCTCAGGAGTAGGAGTACGGAAAGCAGGAGGACTCCGGGACACGTCCCTCACAGCGGGTCCCATGCTCCTTGACCCCGACCTTCTGCGGGGAAGCAGGCCCCCCTCGTCAGGCTCCTCGGCAGAAGGAGAGGCCTCCAAATCAGTCACCCGACGGAACTGAGCTTCCGCCGGGACGTCCTCCCGCATCAGTTCTTGCGGAGCTGCAGTCTCCGCTGGAATGACAGCCTCCGTCGGGACAGGAGTGTCAGAGGGACCTGCGGTGGCAGGACGAACATGATCAGGAATAATTCCGCCAGGACACCAGAGAATTTGACGTTCGACATGCTGGTCTTTCCCATGGAAGTTATAATATCCCGCCTTGAGAACGCGGGGGACTTCTCCTCGAAGGATATATTTAATTTCCCGAACCCGCGACTCCCGATCAGCGGGAATAAATTCCTTGGGAACTAATTTTTTATATCGTTTAATTGCACGACGAACGCGCTTACCTTCCTCGACAGTAGTGGCCCCGAAGGCCCGATCTATCTCCCCCCTGTTGGCCTTCTTGGCCCCGACCTGCTCTTCGGTGGGAGGAGCAGCAGACATAGGAGTGGAAGAGGAAGCACCTTTCTTTACCAGCTTTCGCTTCCGCTTGGAGCCACTCTGGACGGCATCAGTCTCGCCCTGCTTCATAATGAGATGGGTCAGCTGAGAAGCCTTCTTGGCTGCAAAGGTAAAAAATAAGGTAGTTATATATTACCCAAATGACCAAATCCTTGGAAACAGAGTCAAGGAGTCGGACTCCGATAATGATCAGGTCCTTCTCCCGGAGCTTGTTGGCGTCGAGGGGTATGAAGTTGTCTCCCCAACGGTAGAGCTGAACCATCTGGAGGGTGTTGAGGTCATCCTCAGTGTATTCTAAGAGCTTGAGGGCAGGGTCCGCCACGACCTCCCATCGAGGCCATGGGACAGAGCTGTGCTGGACGAAGAAGTAGTACTTCTTCCATCCGCTATTGTCTGACCCCGAGTCGCGTATCAGTATCCGATCCTTGTGGAACTTCCAAGTCTCGCTGTCCCAGCCAAAACGTGAAAGTTGTTCCTTCGTCCACTTGGGGAGTCGGGGGGAGAAGGAGCAGACACCAGCTTTGTTGCACTTCATGCCGTAGAAAGTGCGGAATAGCAGTAGACTGTACGTCCACTGCTGGCGGTGACATAAGAATTGGAAGGCATTCCACACGCGGATGGCGTGTGGAGAGAAGGTACAAGGATGCGTTTTGTAGAAGTTGCACATCTCCACCATATTTCCGCAGAAGGGGAACCGAATCCCCGCGCTTATTTGACCGGCGGAGACGAACACTTCCCCTGCCCGAGGAGGCGTAATGATGTGCTTCCTTCTGACAGCAGGTTGAGACTCATACGGGAAACGAGGTTCCCAATCTGAGGTAATACACCCCTCTCTAAGGGCAACCTCATATGAAGCCTCAGAGATCTCATTGACGGCAAATTCGAAAATGAAAGGAGCCCTAGCCTCAGAACTAGCTTCGTCTAAAACGATTGCAAACAAAAGAATTTGAGAAAAGGAGAACAGACAGCAAGTAAATCACGAAAACATAGAGGAAAGCCCTTACCAGACATGATCGGTGGTCGAAGAGGTAAAATGAAGGAAGATCGGAAGGGTTGAAGGCCTTGATCACTTTAACAGCAGGAGGAGCTTGGAGAAGAAGCTTCGAATGCAAGAATGGCTGAAATCGAGAGAGTGCAGAAGAAGTGAATAAAGCCAGGGTTTTAGCTTTTATAAGCAAAAGGACAAAGGGAGGACCCTAATCTTGACCGTTGAAGATGAAACGATTCGATCATAATCGTTGAAATCATGGGGACGGTACGGAAGAGAAAGCTGGACGGGTTTGATCTGCACCGTTGAAGAGGAAATGACACGATCTTAATCGCCAAAATTATAGGTACGGAAGAGACGCGAGTGACGTCACAGCTGCATTTTCAGAAAGCAACAGTCACGCCGATTTAAACGTCATTTCCTTATCCCCAGGCATTTAATGCTACAGTAGCCGAGGAGTCTCCTCGGATTTGGCAACTGCCCATGGGGTCTGGTAGGCCCAAGGTAATCATGAGTAAGAGACTCTGTTATACAACAATTACACGCAAGGCAAAAACCTCCGACGGTGGTATCGGAGGGTATGAAGACAAAAGCCTCCGACAGTAAGATCAGAGGATCGGAACTGAAAGACACGGCGAACTAAAAGTACCCCATGTCTTGGGGGCAAATGATGGGCTCCGATGTAATCGTTAGCCCCGTTAACAGCCAGTGGACGGCGAATAGGTCCAGTGGGCCTCGTGAAAGGCCTGGAGGGCCCAAAGGCCCAATATGAAGGGTCCCGATGATAGCGGCCCCGACACATGAGCTAGATGCTCCCGACAAGAAGCCTCTGAGCAGGCCCCGATATGCCTTAGTAAAGGCCCGATAATAAAGCCCCGCAGAGGCTGGACCTGTCCCGTAGAGACTGAAGGTCCTGGGTGGTGACCTAGAATGAGACAACTCTGGAGTCCCCGACAGGAGTCGTGACTTGTGATCAGAGGACAAAGACCGGGAAACCCGCCTACTAGATAGAGTAGTGGGAGACGGTTAAAGATATAGATAAGCCCCCCGAGATACGCAGGGCGTGCCCGAGATACGCGGAGTATGGGTAAGATACGCGGAACGTGGGGCGAAATCTACAGAATCCCTAACGAGATATACGGAATCGTGGCGAGATACACGGAATCATGGGCAAAACGGCCAATCATGGCCACAGGTAACTGAGTAACTTCCCCTCCTATATAAAGGAGGAAGTTACCTCAGAAAACCCGAATCATCTAATACGAACTTAGACTTTTTGCTTACCACTCCATTGATCACATACTCATTTAAGCATCGGAGAGGGATTCTGGGTCACCACCCAGGTCATCCCCTTTTGCAGGATTACGCGGAGCCCAGGAGTCCAAAGCTTTCCGTCAAGGACGTAACGGAGCTTCGCCCGTGTTCCAACAGAATCCATATCAAACTGAAGATGCGATTTCTTGTATCTAGAGGATAGAGAAGTATTTCTCATGATGTGGATGTGTCGTGTCCCTTATCATGGACAATGATGATAAATTGATTTGTTTCTTGTTAATTGTTATGAATTTGATCTTGATTATGGATTTTAATTTCCGTTATGAATTTGAACATGTTTGGATTATATATTATCTTTTATGGACTTGTGTTATGGATTTAGTAGTTGTTAAGTTTCAATGTATGTTCAATTCAAAAAAATAAAATAAAAAAACAGGTTGAAATAAGTCTGAACCGGTCCGTTCCAGTTAGAACCGGTTCCGAACGAATTTGAACCGGTTATTGATGGATATACGCCCAATTTGAACCCGTTG
Organism: Clarkia xantiana subsp. parviflora; assembly: GCA_036873135.1. Lineage (NCBI taxonomy): Eukaryota > Viridiplantae > Streptophyta > Magnoliopsida > Myrtales > Onagraceae > Clarkia > Clarkia xantiana. The sequence goes on along the minus strand of JAPTYO010000017.1, from coordinate 5,375,871 downwards.
ACTTCCAAATCGTTTTATTTCGATCACCCCGTTAATGATTATAAATCGAAACCTCGACCCAAACACCCGCCGAAACAACAACGGTCCGGACGAGGCAAAAATACTCGTCCGGACCGTGACGAACTCAACTGGGTGAGGTCGGGTGGCCACACCCGACCTCCCCTAGGGGAGATCGGGTCGGCCAACCCAATCTCCCCCAGGGAGGGGTTGGGTGGCCACACCCAACCCCTACCCTTGGGGGTCGGATTCCCCCCCCCCCCCCCAAGGGCCCCGGCACCGTTTCCCAACTCCCGTGCTCGGTTTATTTCCGCCAACCCCTCCGTGCTTTAAGGTTTTAATTATGTGATCAAGGGCTAATTAATTGTGTTTAAAGGTTAACGATGTCATTAAGCCACCTTAATGACACCGTTGCCTATAAATACAACCTTTCCACTATTCATTTGATCATCTTGGCTAATTGTGCAATTTAGCTCTGACATCTCTCTAGCTTTATCTCTCTAGCTTTATCTCTCTAGAAAGAAACGTACTGACTTAAGCATCGGAGAGGGTACATCAAGCACCACCCCCCCCCTCCGTGCTTGATATTGCCCCTCTTGCAGCGCACGTGGAGAAGAGAAGGAGAAGGGCAGAAGGATACGGATCAGAACGACCGAAGTCAGGAAGCACAGGATCCGCAAGTTCACCAGTGAGGAGTAGGATTTAGGCCGGCGACCCGTTGACCTGAAACCTATAACCTAACACTTGGCGCCGTCCGTGGGTTTCGAATAGAAAGCCTGGCAATCACAAGAGCGATGACGAATAGCTTAGCGTCTAGACATAATCGCCCACCTGGGGGCAATAGGCGAGAGAGACAGCCTATACCTCCAGCAAGGCAGCATAACCCAGAGAAACAGCCTGTACACCCAGAGCCTCAGGTAGCCCCATAGCCACCCCAGCCTAACAACCAGGAAGGAGGACCTTCACGCCCAGCTGGGGCTGAGTCTTCCACAACCTCAACTCCATTGGCAAGAAGGCCACAAAGAGAGGGGGAGCAACAAGGAGTGCCATCTCAATACACGGCACCTCCTCAGGGATACTACTATGAGGCACAACCTCAAGGATATCCATATGGGATGCCGGCTCAAAGGAACGACAATCGCGCCCACACAACCAACACAAGGCCCGCATATTCACAAGGAGCACATACAGTGACTCCGGGGTTGATGAGCGCATTGGATGAACTACTAGCCTATAGAGAGACTCTGAGGAATAGGCAGGGAAGGCAACAACAGCATGAAGAAGAAGAAGTTCATGAGGAAGAACAAGTCCCAGAAGAAGAACACCACTCGCACCCTCCAACAGGGCAGCGAGAATAACGAAGGAGAGATAACCAAAGGCCACCCCCAGAGGGAAGGCAGCAGTTTGTGCCCCCAAGGCAGCAACAGACACAGCAGGACGCCATGGCATACATCCCTTTGGGGGCAGATAGACAGGCAAGACCTCCAAGGAGGCAGGAATTCCACCAAGTACCCCAACAGGGATATCAGGGATACGCCTACAGTCCGTACCAGCACGGACAAGGGGTCCCAGTAAGCCCAGTTTACAATTTTGGAGGATATCAGAGAGATTATACTCCAACGCCGGTGATGATTACCCCGGAGGAGATAGAAGCCATGATAGAAAGGAAGATGAGTGAGTCAAGGGGGAACGGACTACACTGCCTGAGTGATAACACAAACCACCCATTCACGAGGGAGTTGGAAATGAACAAAGTGCCAGACTCCTTGCATACAATACAGATAGCAAAGTACAATTTCAAGGGAGACCCTTTAGAGCACATTCAGCAACATGAAGCCTCTCTATTCGGGAGAACTACTGATGACCGCTACAAGGCACTCTTATTTCCAAACACCCTATCAGGGGTGGCGTCACATTGGTTCTTTAGCCTACCTACTGAGAGCATCCACTCATGGGCGCAGCTAAAGGCGAAGTTTCTTCAGAGATATCTAGGAGAAAGGAAGCTACTCAAAGGAACAGGCTCCCTAGATGATGTGAAGCAGGAAAATGATGAATCTTTGGCTGATTACTACACTAGGTTCAACCAGAACATAGCAGACATACAGGGGGACATCACCGAGGGTGAAATAATAAGTGCCTTCATAAGAAACCTAGGCCGCTTTGGGTCCACATTGGCAGAAATGATAGCCAAAAAACCTGCAAGCACCTTAGAGGAGCTAGCAGGGAGAGTGAAAACTCATATAGACCTAGAGAGGCACATGGTGAGTAAGAAAGCCAAGATTCAAGCAGCAAAGGAGGACAGTACAAAGCAGAATAAGGGAAAGCCACCTCAGGCACCTCAACCCATAAGGCAACAAGAGTGGCGTCCGCCTCAGCAAAGAAATCAGATGGGTGAGCCATTGAAGGCTAGGGAAATAAATGTTATCAAATTCATACCATTGAACACCACCCCAGCAGTGGTCCTGAGAGAGATGAGAAATCAGAAATTATGGTCGCCCCCCGGAAGATGGAGAGCGCCAATGGTAGGGACACACAAGGATAGATGGTGTGATAACCATGAGGCATATGGGCATGATACGAACGAATGCTTTAGCTTGAAGCTAAGCATCAACAACATCATCCAAAGAGGGGAGCTAAAACAGTTTGTTGATCACGGTGACAATAGCATGCAGCTAGGGCCATCATACAAGGATAAAGGCAAAGACAAGGTAGATCATAATCCCCCACCTAACAAGCTGGGGACTATAAACATGATACATGGAGGAGTAGCATCAGGTGGCCCAACAGCTAATGCAAGGGAGGTTTATGCATCCAAGCTGAGCTCAGTACCAAAGTGGAGAAAGAGACCACAAGAAGGAGAGGAGATGAAGATCGAGTTTTCGGAAAAGGACAAAAGCCATATTGTCTTCCCGCATGATGATGCTTTAGTCATCACGATGGACATCGATAACTTCGATGTGAAAAGAATACTGGTAGATGGGGGCAGCTCTGCAGACCTCCTAAGCCTAAGGGTTCTGGAAGAAATAGGAATAACAAAGGCAGACATCAAACCAGACAACTTCCCTCTGGTTGGCTTCTCAGGGGCAACAAGTTATCCCCTAGGAATGATAACCCTGCCAGTGACCATGGGCCAAGGATGGACACAGCTGAGAGTGAACGTCAACTTCATGGTGGTTGAAAGCTTGGGAGCCTACAACGGGATCCTAGGAAGAACAACCATAAACCCATATGAAATTGTGCCATCTACCGTGCATCAGAAGCTGAAGTATATCACTGAAAACGGAATTGGGGAAGTCTTGGGTGATCAACGCACTGCAAGGCAATGCTACGTCAACTCCATGAGACGTGGATCGCACAAGTCAGACGCAGTGGCTATGGTCATGACCGGGGCCATCCAAGGCAAAGAAAAGATGATGAAGAGACTAAGGCAAGGAAAGATGAAAAAGGGAGTTTCACCCCGCCTGAGTGGGCAGTTCTTTCAAGGACTAGCTAAGAAGAAGTAGAGAGATAAGGTTGTAAGGGTAACAAGCATACCTTGGTAGCTATAGAATGCAGAAGGAAGGAGAACAAGGGACTCCATTGAAAAGGGTTTCCGACACATAGACGACATCAAGAAAATGCCAAAGGAGTCCATATCAAGCTACTTTGGGAGATTCTTCAGCTATGGTGCAAGCATGGACATCACAAGAAGAGAGGCCGTAAGGGCCTTCCTTAGAAACATGCATCCAACCTCAATCGAAGCATATGGAGGGCTCTATGAGGTGGTCATGACAAGCACAATGAGGGAGCTCAAAGAGAGGCTGGACAAGGCGTTCGCAAAAGATATAGGGCAATGGGAAGAAGTCCTTGAAGAAGGAAGACAGACTGACACAATGGAAGGAGGTGTAAACTTCAAATTCACACCCCTTACAATGAAGATAGAAGAAATTTTCCGGAAGTACCTCAAGGAAGAGCTACCAACATGCAAGGAGGAGGGCAAGGCCTTCCTAGGAAGAGATGCACAGGGTTGGTGTGAGTACCATGGGACCTGGGGGCATCAAACCAATGATTTCATGGTGTTGAAGATAGAAGTGGAGGAGATGATTTACAAAGGAGGCCTAAAGGAATACGTGGCAACAGACACACTCACCACCCCATATCCTTAGTTTAATATTCAGCACTTTGCATGTTCAAGCATTTTAAGTTTTCCAAAAAACAACTTTTGAGAAGGAGAACTCAAGAAGTTACTCCGACTCTACAACTATCTTTGATTTCCTTCAAAGGGTTTCTTGATCCATCCAAGGCACCCCAAGTGTACATAAAGCACGAACGCTCCTAATGAAGTAGAAGTTACTCAAAAGTATCTTTCAAAGAAGGTGGTGATATAATCATTATGTTATCCTTACACAGATATGACTTCCAAGTCAGCAACACCCTCAACGCCCCCAAGAGCGTATCTTGAGAGTAGTTTTTATACTACGACCTTCGACACCCCCAAGAGCGTATCTTGAGAGTAGTTTTCATACTACGACCTTCGACGCCCCTAAGAGCGTATCTTGAGAGTAGTTTTCATACTACGAACTTCGACGCCCCCAAGAGCGTATCCTGAGAGTGGTTTCCAAAAACTACGAACTTCGACGCCCCCAAGAGCGTATCTTGAGAGTGGTTTCTAAAAACTACGACCTTCGACGCCCCCAAGAGCGTATCTTGAGAGTGGTTTCCAAAAACTACGAACTTCGACGCCCCCAAGAGCGTATCTTGAGAGTGGTTTCCAAAAACTACGAACTTCGACCCCCCCCCCCCCCAAGAGCGTATCTTGAGAGTGGTTTCTAAAAACTACGACCTTCGACGCCCCCAAGAGCGTATCTTGAGGTAGATTTCAAACTACCAGATTCGATGCCCCCAAGAGCGTATCTTGAGGTAGATTTCAAACTACCAGATTCGACGCCCACCAGGAGCGTATCTTTGGTCTAACTTGTGTCCTCCGGGAGCCTATCCTGTGAAACGCTAAGTGCCCTCCGAGAGCCTGTCTCATGAACAGATTCGACGCCCACCAAGAGTGTATCTTTGGCCTAACAGTACCATATATACCATTTAAAGGGTATCAGAAGAGATCATTGCACCATACTAAGAAGGTTCCCATGAAAAAACAATTGCAAAGTAAAGTTCCATAAGGAACACATAATGTTTTTTCTTGATGAGATAGCAGGTATGATGTGAAGGAAAACACAAAAAAGAGATAAGTAAAGGAAAACACAAGGAAAGGAAGAGTCCATGATCAAAGGAATATATACATAAGCATACGAAGTACCCATCAAAAGGCAGGTGTCCCACACACCATGCATACCACCATCAAAGGCAAGTGTTCCACACACTGCCAACATAACCATGCGAAGAAGGAAACCAACACAAAATCTCAAGTATAGCAATCCCAAAATGAACTCGACCCATCAAGGGGAGAAACACTCAACCCATTAAAGGGGAGGAAAAGTAAGGTCATATGTACAAGGATAAAGTGATATCAGAATATCAACCAGAGCCTGCTGGAGAGTCCTCACGGTCCTGACCCTCTGAGGAAGAACCACCAACAGAGACCGAAGAAGAGGAGGAAGAGCCTGAACTATCAACATCAACAGGCTTAGCATCCACCTGTGCAGGGGCAGGCTCATCAGCAACGGCAGCTTGACCCCTAAGAACGGCCATATAACCAGCAGCATAAGGTCCAAAGTCACCCAGATCATTGACGGGAAACTGGGGATCAATACGGAAGATGTGATCAACAAGGTACTCGCCAAACTGGTTCATCTCCCGGTTCAGCCGAACGCTGTAATCACAGCAGTAAAGGCAGAGGAAGCTTTGTACTCAGATACTGCAACAACCCTCTCCTCCGCCCGGCACCTTGCCTCAAGCTTTCTCAACTCCTTAGCATGGAGTGACGATGAAACATCAGCCTCACGGCGCAAACTACCCACGGTAGTCTCAAGTAGAGCCACCTGGTCCCTAAGCTCCTGCATCTACAAGTCAGACAGGCGAGCCTTCTCAGCGGCAGTGGCAAGCTCCTCCTTCAAGGATACCTGGTTATCCTCAAGAACCTTCTTTTCATCTGACAGCTCAAGCGCAAGGGACAACATGTTCACCATGTCAGACATACCCTGAAAATTCAACAAGGGATAAGTAACTTGAAAAACAACCACATGAAAGTAAAAAGAGAAGAGAGACACCACTCACAGGTACATAACGGGATAACACACCCTGAACGAAGCGCCGGGTCTCCCTAGGAGACTTAGGCTGAGGAGCACGATCACCAGGAGCGATGGCACCGCGAAGCACACGAATGCCAACCTCCGGGGTACGCAAGGAGGAACCGCTGTCAAAGTGGAACTCCTTCAACCCAGCAAAAGGAGTCCACTCAGACCCAACGATATCCTCGTCAGTAAGGCGCGTAAAATCCTTCCGACTCAAATCCGGAGGCCCACCTATACAAATAAAGCAAGGTAAAGAAAAATACAAGCATAGAAGCATCAATGACATAAAGATAAACGAACCTGACGACCGTGCCCTCGGCTGGGGGGCAGGAGATGGAGAACCAGTGACCACCCCACCATCACCAGCAGGCCGCTTCCCTTTATCAGCTCGGGAAGGCGCCTCTTCGACCACTATCTCTTTGTCACGAGACAGGGTCGGGGGACGAACACCAGGGGGAGGAGGATCTGCAGCCTTCTTCTTCTTGACAGCCGAGGCCCCGGCCTCAGAGTCGGACCTCCGTGACTTGGACTTAGAAGGTCCAGAGCCCTTGCCCACAGAGACGACTCTCTCGGTCACCAAAGGAGAGTGCCCTAACAATACAAGGAAAACAGCGTAAGAAAAAAACACAAGTATACCATAAGAGAAGAAAGAAAGAAGTATACCAGAGGCCCCAGCAGTCTTCCCAGGCATAGGGGACTTCTTCGGAGTAGAGCTGGAGGGAGCCCTCCTCTTGCTCAGATCGACCGGTGCTGCCTGCACGTTATACGTTTTCCCGTGAAACCAACCTATAAGGGAAAAACATAAAATAAATATAGATGAGAAGACTAAGTAACATACCGAATCCCCGGAGTCAGGAGTCAAACTAATCCCTGCCTCATAGAGATCTGTCTCGGTCACCAAGGACACAAGGCAGTAAGACTGGGTCCTGTGGCTCTCATAGATGGTCTTTATAGTCTCTAAGTCCACAGGAGAGAACTCCCCAAAGGCAGGCCAGCCATCTGATCGGTCCTCGTTCAAAACCGGCCAGGTAACATGTCGATCTGTGATAAAGAAATAATGTTTGGCCCAGTGGCTCGCCGAGTTATCGCTCCGGGCCACGAAACGAAGAGAAGTATTCCACTCAACCCCGCTCAACCCGAAATCAGCAAATCGGGAATCTTTGAGGGACGGATAGCGAGTCGCAAAACTCGTGAAGCCTACCTTCTTCTGATGCTGAAATCGGAAGAAGCACCGGAACAAGACCAATGAATACTTCCAGGAGTACCTTTGACATAACACCCGGAAGCCCACCCAGACACGGATAGCACTGGGGGCAAGGTTCACAGGGGAGATCCTAAAGAATCTACCCAACTCTACAAGCTCATCGCAATAAGGCAGTCGCAATCCAAACCGAATCTAGGAAGGATAAACAACAACCTTCCCCCTGGGGGGCTCTGTCACTGTCTGGCGAGTGTTTCCCAAAGAAGGAAGGAAGGGATATAAAGGCTCATCTAAGGGACAAATGTCACCTAAGGTAACATGCTCGTTATAGTCGGACCTAGTCAGGTAGTTCTCCGACAAAGCAGCGAGACCTAAATCAAAGGCAGTGAGAAATTCCAAGCTCGAATCAGGCTCCGACCAACACCCTAGCTCAGTATTCGGCTCAGAATCCGACATCGAACTAATGACAGGAAAGAAAGCAACGCGACGAATAGAAAGAAAGTGAAACTTACTCATCCTTCGAAGGATATAGCGCCTCTGCCAAGTTTGTGTACGGGGACACCACCACGAGTATAATACCTGTCACGGCATGACAGGTGTCAAGATAAGAAGATTTCCGGAAAAACCGGGCATACCCCGGTACCCGACAAACAACAACCAAAGACTCAAAAGCACCCAATGAAGGCAATGAACACGTGCTAGGGACACTAAAACGGAAAAATCGGGCAATTTTGCTTGAACCAAAAACCAATTCTCAGGCAAAATTACGATTATGCCCCTCAATGGAAATCAACATGCAAATGGTGCCACGACGTCAAATTCAAGCGGGAATAGTTTAAACGAGCAAAAACTATCTCCGGACAAACGACTATCTACGGCAATCACGCACTCAATCAAATAGCGGCAATTCAAATATCAGCATTTTATACGATAACGGAAAGGAAAAGAATGGACCTTCGGAAAACCCGACCCGATGTGATAGACGGGTCCGGAGTTCAAATTTTGGGGTCGCCGGAAACCAGACCCCGTCGTCGCCGGAGGCCGCCTCGAGTCACGCCGGAGCTGCACCGCCTCGCTATCGCCCGCCCCCGCCGGACCAGACGCTGCCGTCGTCCGTGACAGCTTCGTCGTCGTCCGCCGTCTCCGCCCTGGTCCACGCCGCCTCGAGCCGTCGGATCACCTCGCCTCCGCCGTGCCGCCGGGAGCCTCCGTCGCCGTCCTAGGACCGCGCCGCCGTGTCCGTGCTGGCCGGAATTCCACCGCCTCCACCGGAATTTCTGGCCGGCCCACTCCCTTGGTGTGCAAGAATTCCTCCCTTGGTCTCCAAGTGTGAGGACAAAAGGAAAAGATGACAATGGTGGCTAAGTGAGGTAATTTCTTTACTCCTCTATATATTTGAAAAGGTGTAGGGTTTTTTAAAGAGACATAATCACAACCTCCATTTTAAATTAGAAGAGATCTAAGGGTTAAAGGAAAAACTATCATCTTTACCTCCCTTAGACTATGGTTAGGCATATTTCCACTCAAGTTGACATCCTTTAGGCATATTTTTAAGTATCCTATACTTAGAAAAATTTCGGACCAAAATTAAAAAATTTCCCCACTTAGGCTTACCCCATCATGAAATGAAGCATGAACTCATTTAGCCGTATTCATGTTGCATCCTCACACATGCGTATATTTTCCGAGTATACGCCCGTAACAGTTCTGGATTTATTATTTCCATCTCAGACGGACACGTGCTTGGGCACGTGTCCGTGCAATTCTGACATTTGCAATTCCTCTATCTTATAAGACAGGGGGCAGAGTCAGAGACACACACCCACGGGTAAGTAAGGATTCCGACAAAAGGTAAAATCCCGGCTTCAAATTGCGCGTGTCATACCATCCTAAAATAGAGTCAATCAAGGGTCAGGCCATTGGTTGACTCGGGGGCATGTGATGGATATACGCCCAATTTGAACCCGTTGACTTCCAAATCGTTTTATTTCGATCACCCCGTTAATGATTATAAATCGAAACTTCGACCCAAACACCCGCCGAAACAACAACGGTCCGGACGAGGCAAAAATACTCGTCCGGACCGCGACGAACTCACCTAGGTGAGGTCGGGTGGCCACACCCGACCTCCCCTAGGGGAGATCGGGTCGGCCAACCCGATCTCCCCTAGGTGAGATAGGGTCGGCCAACCCTATCTCCCCCAGGGAGGGGTTGGGTGGCCACACCCAACCCCTACCCTTGGGGGTCGGATTCCCCCCCCCCCCCCAAGGGCCCCGGCACCGTTTCCCAACTCCCGTGCTCGGTGTATTTCCGCCAACCCCTCCGTGCTTTAAGGTTTTAATTATGTGATCAAGGGCTAATTAATTGTGTTTAAAGGTTAACGATGTCATTAAGTCACCTTAATGACACCGTTGCCTATAATACAACATTTCCACTATTCATTTGATCATCTTGGCTAATTGTGCAATTTAGCTCTGACATCTCTCTAGCTTTATCTCTATAGAAAGAAACGTACTGACTTAAGCATCGGAGAGGATACATCAAGCACCACCCCCCCTCCGTGCTTGATATTGCCCCTCTTGCAGGGCACGTGGAGAAGAGAAGGAGAAGGGCAGAAGGATACGGATCAGAACGACCGAACTCAGGATGCACAGGATCCGCTAGTTCACCAGTGAGGAGTAGGATTTAGGCCGGCGACCCGTTGACCTGAAACCTATAACCTAACAGTTATGAACTGATTTAAACAAACCACCAGTAGTTCTTTACAGATCTGGTGGATCTATTTAAACCACTGTTTTGAAAACCGGACCGGTCCTTAAACCGGCAGAGTAACCGATTCGCGGTCCAATCGGTCCAACCCGGTTGAACCCGGTTCTAGCAGCGGCTCAATCGAAAGACATGAAATACGTACTGATTTGATTTGCCTCACTTATTATTTTGTCCTCATCTCATCTCATCCCCTCCTCTTCCATCCTGGCTGGCATCCACTCAATCGTACTTTTGCTTTGGCAACCTGCTATCCCACAAGTCACTATGTATAGCAACACGTGCCTCATCCCCTTCCACACAATTTCCTTCTTCTAAGTTCTACCTCACCTCGACCCATTCTTCATTCTTCTCTTCCTAATGATACTTGATAGAGGCGTGTTGCTTGTGTGCTTGATTTTGAAAGCGGCCCGACCTCGACATAATCGCCGCCATTGACGAAGAGCAGAAAGTTGCAGGTCATGCTTCCTCACTCTCCCCCGGTAAGATCTGGGGCAACTCCGGTCCCAAACTCCGCCTCCAACCCCGCCCACCTCACTGGCGTCCCTAATCATCAACCTCAGCCTCTGATCGGTTATCACTCCATGAATGAGGCACGGCGACGTTTTACAATTTCTGGATTTTTTTTAGGATTTCTGATATTCCAGTCGGACCGGCACCGATTTTTACGGTCAAACCCGGTCTGTACTTGAAGAACCGGGTTCGCCGTACATTTCCGTCTTTTGCATGAACCAGGCCGTTAGAGTGACCGGTTCACGTTCTGACCCGGTCCGACCGCCGGTCCGGTCCGATTTTCAAAACACTGATTTAAACAAGTATCGAACCGGTTCGGTTCGATGCCCTTCCCTGTCTGGGTTGCTCTGCTCTCTGGATAAGCTGCCACGTTGGTGTCTTGTCTCATTCCTATCCGAATTATCCAAAACCCTCCATAGTATCCATCGGAGAAGTAGGGATCTATACATTCGACACCTACCCACTGTTTTCCGGTCACTGTCCGGCAACAAAATACTCTACTGGTTCTTGCCCTTCGACAGGACACGATAATGGCCGGTGTTTTATCATCAATGCAATCGATTATCAACCCAAATCCCTATCCTTCCTCCCCCTCTGCTTCATCTTCCAATCTCCGTTCTCCGATCCTGTCATTTGCATCAACCAAGTCCAACTTTTTTAGCAAGACTACTTTCATTCAAGTTGTGCCCAGAAAGAACGTCGGAAAGAAGGCGACCGGCGTGCGAATGTCTTGGGTCGGACCTTTGACTTCTGTCAAACTGATCATTCAGGGCAAAAACCTCGAGGTAACAACATTATCTCAAGGATGTCGGAATTTTAGGGTTTCTGAGCTAGCTCAGTAAAAGGGCGTAACTAGTTGCGGCGACCCGAAGTCCACTCTGTGGAAGTGAGCTCTGCGATACTATAGTATTAGATAATGATGAAATTGGGGTATATGTGATTATCTTGCTAATTAGATTCAGGTGTTGCCACTTGCCGTTGGATTGTGAAAGATGGTTACTTTAGTCTATTCTTTGACAAGCATTCGATGTAATTTTGCCGTTTTGTAATTGAATTTGTCTACGGAAAATTGAAAATCAAGTGGAGAGGAGTCCAAATTCGATATCCCGTTTGTATATACAACATTTTGAGGGACAGTATTTGGTTATTGCAGTTATCGGATTCAGTGAAGAGCTACATTGAAGAGAAAGTAGGGAAAGCTGTTCAGAAACATGCCTACCTTGCGCGAGAAGTCGATGTTAGGCTGTCTGTTCGAGGTGGGGAACTAAAAGGCCCTAAAGTTCGTAGATGCGAGGTATCCCTTTTTTCATCAAATCTGATTTTGTTTTCTTTTCTTAGGGGTTTGATTTGGTTAGTGATTTGAATTTGGATGGGTATGTTATGTAGGTGACTTTGTATAGCAAGAAGCACGGTGTGATTCGTGCTGAGGAAGAGTCAGAGACGATCTACGGATGCATCGATTTGGCTTCCTCGATCCTTAAGAGGAAGTTGAGGAAGATTAAGGAGAAGGATACAGATCATGGCAGGCATTTCAATAAGTTGAAAGTTAAAGATCCCCTGCTGGTTGAATTAAGTGAACCCGAGGAAGAAGAAGAAGAAGAAGAAGATGTGATTGAGGAGGTTAGTAGTTTGGCATAAGATTAATTAGAACCAACATGTGGAGTTCTCACCAATTTCATTGTGCAGATTGTTCGGGTTAAGTACTTTGATATGCCGCCATTGACAGTCGATGAAGCGGTGGAGCAGCTGGAGAATCTAAACCATGCATTTTATGGATTTCGAAATGAGGAAACTGGTAATCACTCACACTCTCACAAATCCGAATTTGCAAACCTGAATTACATGAGTTATGACTTTGTAATTGATTGATTCAGGAGAAATCAACATTCTTTACAAAAGGAAAGAAGGAGGGTACGGACTCATCGTCCCCAAAGGCGACGGCAAATCTCAGAAACTAAAGGAGGTGATTCTTGAACCTGTTGACACCATTGCCAACTGATCTAGTATGTCGGAAGTTGCAGAGGCTAGAATGAATTCTCCTTGTGGAAACATCATGTAGTTTTGTATATAAATGTGGCAAACTCGTGTATTGTATTGCGTCCCTACTGTGTGAAGGTTTCAGAATTACTTCCATTTGTGTTAACTGGACGATGCCTCTTATTACGGGCATGGAGTTTTAACCATTTCTGAGGTGAGGCTGGATACATCCTCTATTACGCCCAAGGCTCTGTTATGCCCTAGGCTGTTCTCGATATCAAATTCGCACTCTTCATATCGATAATAAATGCACATCCAGAACTGATCCTTAGGGGGTTTTGCTCTTAAGTGTAGCTGGACTAATTTTTGGATAATCCAGGCTATCATTAGGATAGCAGCATTATCTTCCAAACCTGTAGGGTCCCTATGGATATGCAACGCCTTACCCATAATAACAGAGTCATCAGAAACTAGCTGAATACTATAAAACAACACCCTGAGTAGGGGTAGAGATTCCACAGTCGTCGCATACTGGCTCTCTTATCTACTACTTCCTCATACAGAATTTTATTTCCAAAAGCTGCTTTGGACGTAGTAGACTCTAATGATGCTTAAACTCACGCCACGTTATTTCCCCACAACTAATGCAAAGTCCTCGTTGCACGATTGTGCTGCTTTCGCGAGATCTTCAATTTATTCGTAGCATGACACTTCACCTCGCCATCAACATCGTCTACCTTCTTGAGCTTTATCCGAGTTGCTTTTTGTTGGATCACGGTTGGAACTCCGGTACGTTATTGACGGAAGTCTGAACTCCTTCGCTCCAAGTAATCCTGCAAGAAGAGGATAGACCGGGCGGTGACCCAGAATCCCTCTCCGATGTTTAAATGAGTATCTCGATGTAAACTGGCAAGTATCAGTGTGTAAGTATGAACGTATCAATCCTGAGGTAACTCCTTCCTTTATATAGGGGAGGGGTCACCTCAGTTACCTGTTGAGATAACTGCCACGTTCCGTTTATCTCGGCCAGTAGCCCACGTTCCGTCTTTTCAAGCCACTTCCCCACTATGTTGATAGTGGGCGTGTTTCTCGGCCTCGTTCTCTGGTGGCAAGTCCCGACGGATGTCAGGGACTCCAGAGTCCGGCTTTGCAGGTGCATCCTGGTCCCTCCTCGGGATCTCTTCCCGGCTCTCCGACGAGTTTCGAATGGAATCTTCGCGATCATCATGATGCCCCCTTGTTTGGGAAACAGCAGGGGGAGGATCATTCCGATCAACAGTGCGCTCCTGCGGCCCTGAATTCAGAGTTCCAGCAGGGTTGCGGGAACCACCAGATTGTCCTTGTCTCTTCTTTTGCTTGCCAGCCATCGATCGGGTAGAAGTCATTTTTTGCTTTTCGTTACGTTCCCACAGACGGCGCCAATATTGGATCACGGTTGGAACTCCGGTACGTTCTTGACGGAAGTCCGAACTCCTTCGCTCCAAGTAATCCTGCAAGAAGGGGATAGACTGGGCGGTGACCCATAATCTCTCTCCGATGCTTAAATGAGTATCTCGATGTGGGCAAGCAAGTATCAGTATGTAAGTATGAACGTATCAATCCTGAGGTAACTCCTTTTATATAGGGGAGGGGTCACCTCAGTTACCTGTTGAGATAACTGTCACGTTCCGTTTATCTCGGCTAGTAGCCCATGTTCCGTCTTTTCAGGCCACTTTCCCCACTATGTTGATAGTGGGCGTGTTTCTCGGCCTCGTTCTCTGGTGGCGAGTCCCGACGGATGTCGGGGACTCCAAAGTTATCTCCTTTGGTCACCGCTCGGGGCCCCTCGTCATCGGGACAGGGCCAGCATTCTCAGGGATTCAATATCGGGGCCTACTTAAAGGCATATCATCGGGGCCTACTTAAAGGCATATCAACGGGAGCGTTCAGCTCGTATGTCGGGACCGGCCTTGTCGGGTTCTCTCGTATTGGTCTTCTAAGCCTCTTTTGGGGCCCAGTGGGCCTACTTCACCGTTTAGTCGTCGTTAATGGGCCTAACGGCTATGTCGAAACCCATCACTTTTTGTTCCCTTGATGAGATCAACTTCCTCATTGGTCACTGCCGGCTATTCTAGACCACCAGTCTCCGAGCCACCACTATGAGTTTGTGATCTTGTCTCCTTCTCGCTCCTAGAAAAATGGCTACCACGTCTTTCGAGACATCCCACCCTTTGGGCACACTATTGGGCAACTTTCCTTCAATCTTCCAGTAGCGTTTCACACAGTAGCGCAACTCACCTATCCTCATCGAAAAATCTCCCTTTCGGGATCCACTACAGCTAATATATGCACCTGACTACACTCTGCCTCGTGTATCTACTTCCATTGCTGGCGACGTCAACCCATATCATTGGACTCTCGGACTGAAGGCCCTGCTTGTTCTTTAAGGCCTCTTAAGTCGCACCACCTGATGGCATTCGTGGTAAAGTAACAACCATGTTGTTCGGAGTCCGCAACAGTATTCATTTATGCATGCTTCCTTAGGTCGAGAATGATGGGTTCCGATATAGCCGTTAGGCCCATTAACGACGACTAAACGGTGAAGTAGGCCCACTGGGCCCCGAAAGAGGCTTAGAAGACCAATACGAGGGGTCCCGACAAGGTCGGTCCCGACATATGAGCTGAACGCTCCCGATGATATGCCTTTAAGTAGGCCCCGATAATATGCCTTTAAGTAGGCCCCGATGATATGCCTTTAAGTAAGCCCCGATGATATGCCTTTGAGTAGGCCCCGATATTGAATCCCTGAGAATACTGGCCCGATGACGAGGGGCCCCGAGCGGTGACGAAAGGAGATAACTCTGGAGTCCCCGACATCCATCGGGACTTGCCACCACAGGATGAGGCCGAGAAACACGCCCACTATCAACATAGTGGGGAAGTGGCCTGAAAAGACGGAACATGGGCAAGTGGCCGAGATAAATGGAACGTGGGCTAACTGCCCCCTGCAGTTATCGCAACAGGTAACTGGGGTAACTCCTCCCCTATATAAAGGAAGGAGTTACCTCAGGATTGATACATGGACATTCACATACTGATATACTTGCCTACATCGAGATACTCATTTAAGCATCGGAGAGGGATTCTGGGTCACCGCCCGGTCTATCCCTTTTTGCAGGATTACTTGGAGCAAAGGAGTTCGGACTTCCGTCAAGAACGTGCCGGAGTTCCAACCGTGATCCAACATTGGCGCCGTCTGGGGGAATCGTAACAAAAAGCAAAGATAGCTTCTACCCAATCGATGGCTGGCAAGCAGAAGAAGAAACAAGGGCAATCCGGCGGTTCCCGCCATCCTGCTGGAACTCTGAATTCAGAGCTGCCGGAGCGCACTGTTGATCAGAATGATCCTCCCCCTGCTGTTTCCCAAACAGGGGGGCATCATGATGATCACGAGGATTCCATTCGAAACTCGTCGGAGGGCAGAGAAGAGATCCCGAGGAGGGACCAGGATGCTCCGACCAAGGTGTACTTGGCAAAGGCTGTGATGGATGCCATGCCGATATTTCTGGAGACTATGGAGGCTCTCCTGGACCGAAGGGAGGCTGCCAAGAAGAAGGAGGAAGAGTTGCCTCTGCCTCCGCCGAGGGAGAATCAGGACGGGCAGGAGGCCCAACCCCAGCACCTGGACAAGGGCAAGGAGCCCGCTCATTCGGAGCAGTTCGTGATTGATGGGCCTGGACCGGTGCAGCATAGGACCATCCCTCTTAATGGTCCTATCACCCCCGACCAGGTGGTGAAGATCGTGAGCATCTGTATGGGGGACCAGAATAAGATGATGTCGGAGCTGAGGGATCGATCCACTCATCCCTTTGTCCCCCGATTGGTGAACACCACTGCCCCGCCAGGGCTTGGTATCCCGACAATTAAGGAGTATGATGGCGAGGGAGATCCAGTTCGCCATGTCTAGAAGCACGTTATGGCTTGTCTAGGCAGAGCCCCGAATGACGATATAGTGTGCGTTCTGTTCCCGGCCACGCTTGGTGAGAGGGCCCTGACGTGGTTCTTCAGCCTTCCTCCAGGGTGCATCTCTACCTGGACCCAGATGCATGATCGGTTCATCCTGCAGTACAAGGGCCGTCGGCGTCTCCTGAAAAGCGCGAGGTCCCTGGCTGAGGTGGTACAGAGGCCCGATGAGTCGCTGGCGCATTACTACCAGAGGTACACTGCCAGCGTGGCCGAGATTGATGAGGAAATGTCAGAGGGAGAGACCATCCGCACCTTCATTCGGAACCTGACAGCACCATATGGTTCCGACCTGATGCACAACGTGGCTGAGAAGGCTGTGTGGAACATGGAGGCGCTGCAGAAGAGGGTGAAACAGCAAATCGACGTATAGGAGTCGAAGATAGCTGCCGGAGAGCTCGACCCTCCGAAATCGAAGAAGGGGAAGCAGTCGTTCAAGCCCTCGAACGATCGTAGGAAGAAGGATAGACCCGAAAGTAGTCGGGGCCGAGGCCGCTCTGATCGGAGGGAAGACAAGCGTCCCTCGAAGTCGGACAAGCGGGATGACCGTTATACTCCTCTCATTTGTTCCATGGGTGCTGTGTTGGCGGTGATGGACCGACAGGGTATCGCCAGGTACCCCCCGAAAAAGGATGGAGAGTTCATGGGAGCTCGCACCGATCGTTATTGTCGTTTCGATCGCGCCAGCGGTCACGACACTAACCACTGTCGGGAGTTGAAGAAGGAGATTGAGAAGCTGATCCAGAGGGGAAAGCTCAAGGAATTTGTGGCTGGACAACGGGGCCGATCCCGTTCCCGGTCCCGATCGCGGTCCCGTTCCCGATCCCGCGTTCGGTCCCCGAAGAAGGAGAAGCCCGAGTCTTCCAATGCTCGCAAGGAGAAGCGGGGAACTATTAATGTGATCCATGGAGGATTTGCTGCAGGAGGTGATACCACGGCATCTCGAGAGGTCGATGCTTCTCGAATTCCTATTGTTGTGGTGCTGGGCAAGAGGGCCCGATCTTGGACTCCGAAGGATGAAATGGTGATTCCCTTCTCGGCGGAGGACCTGATAGGATTGGAGACCCCGCACGATGATGCTTTGGTCGTGACCCTGAACGTGGATGGGTACGAGATGAAGCGAATCCTGATTGATGGAGGGAGCTCCTCCGAAATTTTGTTCATGGATGCGCTGGAGGCCATGGGAAAAACCAAGAAGGATCTGAAGCGTGAGGACTTCCCGATGGGGATGATTACCTTACCGGTTGAGTTCGGTAGTGGCTGGAAGTCGGAGAAGAGGAATGTGGAGTTAGTGGTGGTCGAGTCTGCGGGGACTTACAATGCAATTATCGGGAGGACCACCATCAACCCTCGGGGGCAATTTCCTCAACTGTCTACCAGAATATGAAGTTTCCAACTGACAACGGAGTCGGGGAAGTCAGGGGCGATCAGGTGGCCTCCAGGAAGTGCTATGTCAACGCAACTCGAAGGAGGAATCGGGAGGCTATGACTATTTTCCAAACTGATGCTGATCCCCGAGAGGAGTTTGGACGTCCCGCCCCGATGGAGGATTTGAAGGAGGTCGAGATCGATGGACCTCAGAGAAATGTGAAAATCGGGTCCGCCCTGTCTGAGGAGACGGCCCAAGAACTGATTGATTTGTTGAAGGAGTTCAAGGAGCTGTTTGCCTGGTCACCAAGCGACATGCCAGGAATCAGCCCCGATGTGATTACTCATGAGTTGAAGATTGACCCCGCCATCAAGCCGATTACACAAAGAAGGCGCCCGATGGGGGCCGACAAGAAGATCGCGATCCAGCAAGAGGTGGGCAGGTTGCTCGATGCTGGATTCATTAAGGAGCTCCGATTCCAGACCTGGGTCGCAAACCCAGTCCTGGTGAAGAAGAGCAATGGCAAGTGGCGGATGTGTGTTGATTTCCCCGACCTGAACAAAGCATGCCCGAAGGATTGCTATCCGCTCCCGAGGATCGACCAGCTGGTGGATGCCACATCGGGACATGAGTTGCTGAGCTTTATGGATGCCTACTCCGGCTACAATCAGATCAAGATGTCCAAGGAGGATACCCCCCACACCGCTTTTTATGTTGATAGTGACATCTATCACTATGATGTCATGCCTTTTGGACTGATCAATGCAGGTGCAACTTATCAGAGGATGGTGAACAAGTTGTTCAGGGATATGCTAGGAAAAACGATGGAGGCCTATGTGGACGATATGCTGGTGAAGTCCCGACATGCCGAGGATCATGTTCACAACTTGGCCACAGCGTTTGAGCGGATGAGGCTTCATCAAGTTCGCTTGAACCCGACCAAGTGTGCCTTCGGAGTGCACTCAGAGAAGTTTCTGGGCTTCATGGTGAGCCAGAGGGGAATCGAGCTGAACCCTGAGAAGCTGAAGGCAATCGAGGAGATGAAGTCCCCGACGAACCATCGGGAGGTGCAGGTGCTGAATGGCCGATTGGCCGCGATGAATCGCTTCCTGTCCAAGGCAAGCGACCGATCCATTCCGTTCTTTGAAGTGTCGAGGGCCAACAAGAAGTTTGAATGGACTGCCAAGTGCGAAGAGGCGTTCCAGGCACTCAAGCAGCACCTCCGCACTCTCCCGCCGTTGGCGAAGCCCATCCCAGGCGAGCCACTCTATCTGTATTTGGCTGTTTCTGAATTTGCTGTTAGCTCTGTCTTAGTGAAAGTTGTAGAGGGTAGCCAAGTCCCCGTCTATTATGTAAGCAAGGCACTCGCCAAGTCTGAAATGAATTATCCCGCCGTTGAGAAGTATCTTTATGCGTTGATTGTCACTGCTCGGAAGCTAAGAACTTACTTCCATGCGCATGAAATTACTGTTTTGACGAATCAACCCTGGAAACATTTTTTGAACCGACCTGATGCGTCGGGGAGATTAGTGAAATGGGCAGTCGAGCTTAGTGAGTTCCGCATTCACTTTGCTCCGAGAACGGCTATTAAGGGCCAGGCGTTGGCGGATTTCATAGCAGAGTCTACAACCCCCGATCTAGAAGAAGCGGGCCTGTAGAGGGGGAAACCATGGGAGTCCCGATGGCAGAGCAGTCAGAACAGCCCGATAACGAAGACATTTGGGAGATGTATACCGATGGCTCCTCAAATTCAGAAGGATCGGGAGCAGGGTTCGTACTGATACCGCCAGGTGGAGGCGAGCCCCTCCGATATGCCTTGGCCTTGACGTTTAGGGCCACCAACAATGAAGCTGAATATGAGGCTCTCATCACCGGCCTCAAGATTGCCAAACGAACAGGAGTTGGTCACTTAAAGGTGAAGTGTGATGCTAGCCTGATTGTGAGCCAAGTCCAGGGGCGGTATGAAGCAAAGAGCGCGATGATGAAAAAGTACCTTCATGAGGTGCAAACCTTGAAGGAGAGTTTCAAGAGCTTCGATATTGAGGCGATCCCGAGGGAGGATAATGTGGAAGCAGATGCCTTGAGAAAGTTCGCCTTGGGGGCACCCCTCGATGAAAGTCGGAAGGTGCACTTCTTGGAGAAGGTGATCCTGTCAACCACCGATCAATCGGAGGTATGTGCCATTGAGACCGGATCGGAGGAGCCCACTTGGATGACCCTGATAGCCGCGTACCTGACTACGGGGGCAGTCCCCGATGATGATTGTTAAGTTATGAGATCTAGGTCAACGGGGGGTCGGCTTTGATCTCACTCCTTACGAGGGATGTGTGCGATCCGGTGTTCCTGAGTTGCTCTACCTTAGCCTATCTTCTTCTTTCCTTCCTTCCTTCCTTTACTTCTTCTCTCCTTCTACCCTGCAGAAGGGGCAATACCAGACACGGAGGGGGGGGGGGGTGGTGCCTGGTGAACCCTCTCCGATGCCTAAGTCAGTACTTTTCTAGAGAGATAAAGCTAGAGAGATGTCAGAGCTAAAAATGTCCAAATGGCCAAGATCTTTAAATGAGTTGTGAAGGTGGGGTATTTATAGGCAACGGTGTCATTAAGGTGGCTTAATGACATCGTTAGCCTTTAAACACAATTAATTAACCTTTAAGCACATAATTAAGACCTTAGGATTCGGAGGAGGTAGGCGGAGTGGACCGAGCATGGGAGTCCGAAGGTGGTGTCGGGGCCCTTGGGGGGGGGAGAAATCCGACCCCCAAGGGTAGGGGTTGGGTGAGGACACCCAACCCCTCCTAGGGAGGGTGGGGTTGGCCAACCCCATCCCTCCTAGGAGGGATCGGGTTGGCCGACCCGATCTCTCCTAGGAGAGATCGGGTTGGTCCACCCGATCTCCCCTAGGGGAGATCGGGTCGGCTGACCCGATCTCCCCTAGGGGAGGTTGGGTGTGGCCACCCGACCTCACCTAGGTGAGTTCGTCTCTGCCGGACGGGCGCTTCGGCCCCGTCCGAGCCGTCGATGTTCTCGCGAAGTGTTCGGGTTGAAGTTTCGATTTGCAATCATAAATGGGACGATAAAAATACAACGGTTCGGAAGTCAACGGGTTCAAATTGGGCGTATATCCATCACATGCCCCCGAGTCAACCAATGGCTTAACCCTTGATTGACTCTATTTTAGGATGGTATGACACGCGCAATTTGAAACCGGGGTTTTACCTTCTTTGTCTGAATGTTTGCTTACCCATAGATGTTTGCCTCTGACTCTGCCCCCTGTCTAATGAGATAGAGGAATTGTAAACGTCAGACTAGCACGGACGTGTGCCTAGGCACGCGTCCGTCTGAGATAGGAGTAATAAACTTATCTCTACTACAGGTGCCTACTCAAAAAATACACACTTGCACAGGGGTGTGATAGGAATGCAACTAGATGACTTATGCTTCAAATTCGTGCCGGGATTCTATCTAAGTGAGGAAAAATTTAGTTTTGGCTAAAAATTTTCCTAAGTATGGAATGCTCAAAAATAAAACTATCTTGATAATTTTTCTAAGTATGAAGATATACTTAGCTATAGGCGAAAGAGATAAAAATGATGGTTTTTCCTTGGCCCTTAGATTTTATTTAAGGATAGATGGATGGTGGTGATTAAAAACCCTCTAAAAAACCCTACCATCTTTTAATATAGAAAGGAGTTAGAAAAATACCTCAAAGAATCACCATAGCCACCATCTTCTCTCTTCACTCACCCTTGGAGAGCAAGAAAAGTTTGGAGAGCACCCCCAAGGTAAGGGCCGGCCGGAATTTCCACCAAGGAGTAAAAATCCGGCCAGCAGCTCCGGCGGGAGGGAACCACCAGCACGGACGGAGCCGGCTAGCGGGTCGACAGCTCGAGGCGGCGGTGTGGAGGCGGCAGCTGGCTGGGACGGCAACCCAACCACCGGCGACGCAGGGAGACGGCGAGGTGACGGTGAGGTCGTCGTCGGGAACGGCTGCTGGTCCATCGAGGGCCATCGACGGCGGAGGGGAGCGATTCCGGTGCGACGTGCGGGGCTTTCCGGCGACGGTGAGGCAAGCGAGGTCACCTCCGGCGACGGCAAGGCCCAAATTCCGGCGAGGGACTGATTTTCGGGTGTCTTCAAATTTGAATTCCGGACCCGTTTATCACATCGGGTCGGGTTTTCCGAAGGTCCGCTCTTTTCCCTTCCGTTTCCGCGTGAAACGTTGATTTTTGAATCGTTGATATTTGATTGCCGATGCTTGATTGCCGATGCTTGATTGAATGTGGGATTGCCGTAGATAGTCATTGGTAGTTGTGGATTTTGGGGAAAAATGTTTGCCGGTCGTCCGGATATGGTTTTTTGTCCGATTGGGCTATCCCGGTCTTGAATTTGATGTCGTACCGCCGTTGGTGTATTAATCCTTGTTGGGGGTATAACGGTAATTTTTTCCAAGACCCGACCTTAGGCTCGGATAAAATTATTTGACTTGGTTGTTGTGGTGTCTTTGGTTCATGTTGACTATCTTTGCTGGGTGTCGGAGTATTTCCGGTTCTTCGGAAATTTTTCTTGTCTTGATATTTGTCGTGTCGTGGTAGGTACTATATTCCTGGTGGTGTCCGCGTACGCAGACTCTTCAGAGACGCCGTATTCTCCGAAGGATGAGTGAGTTCCTTTTTCTCTTCCTTTTCGGTCGCATTACTTCCTTTCCTTCTGCTAGCTTAGTACCGTGACCTTCATTGGGGTGTTAGTCGAAATTTGATTCGTACTTTGGAATTTCCTGCTACCTTTGCCTTAGGTCTTGCTATCCTGTCAGAGAACCATCTCACTAGGTCCGATTACAACGAACATGTTACCCTAGGAGATATCTGTCCCCTAGATGAGCCTCTGTATCCTTTTCTCCCCTCCTTGGGGAATGCTCGCGAGACGGTGACGGAGCCTCCTATAGGGAAGGTTGCCGTGTACCCTTCCCAGATCCGATTCGGGCTGAGGCTGCCTTACTGTGACGAGCTTATAGAGTTGAGCAGGTTCTTCAGGATTTCTCCTGTGAACCTTGCCCCCAGTGCCCTCCGTGTCTGGGTGGGCTTCCGGGTATTGTGCCATTGGTACTCCTGGAAGTACTCTCTCGTTCTATTCCGATGCTTCTATCGGTTTCAGTACCGGACGAAGGTGGGGTTTGCGAGTTTCGTAACTCGCCATCCGACCTTCAAAGATCCCCGATTCGCTGATTTCGGGTTGAGTGGGGTCGAGTGGGATACCTCCCTCCGTTTTGTGACCCAGAGTGACAATTCGGCCAGTCACTGGGCTAAGCATTACTTCTTCATTACGGACCGATACGTCACTTGGTCGGTCTTGAATGAGGATCGGTCCGATGGTTGGCCTGCTTTTGGAGAGTTCTCTTCAGTTGATTTGAAGACTATGAAGATCATTCATGAGAGCAACAGGACTCGGTCGTACTGTCCCGTGTCCTTAGTGACTGAGACGGATCTTTACGAGGCCGGGATCAGTCTGACTCCTGACTCCGGGGGTTCGGTATGTCACTTGGTCTTTCCATCTTTATTTACCTTCTGCTCTTCCTTTGTAGGTTGGTTTCATGGAAAAACCTATAACATGCAGGGAGCCCCTGTTGATCTGAGCAAGAGGAAGGCTCCTTCTAGTTCTGCTTTGAAGAAATCCCCCCTGCCTGGGAAGAAGGCTGGGGCCTCTGGTATGCTTTCTCCTATTTGCTTCTTTATGGTATAACCTATGTTTTCCTTATCTTGTTTTTCTTACCTTGCTAGGGCGCTCCCCCTTGGTGACTGAGAGGGTCGTCTCCGTTGGCAGAGATTCTGGACCTTCCAAGTCCAAACCGCGGAGATCTGATTCTGAGGCCGGGGCCTCGGCTGCTAAGAGAAAGAAAGCTGTGGATCCTGCTTCGCCTACTGCTCGTCCTCCGACCCTATCTCGTGATAAGGAGATGGTGGTCGAAGAGGTGCCTTCCCTGGCTGACAAAGGGAAGCGACCTGCTGGTGGTGGTTCCCCTGCCCCCCAGCCGAGGGCACGGTCCTCAGGTATGATCTCTACCTTTTTGCTGATCTTTCTATGTTTATGTTCTCCTTGACTTGTTTTGCTTGTGTAGGTGGGCCTCCGACTTTAAGTCGGAAGGATTTCGCCCGTCTCACTGATGAAGATGTTATTGGGTCTGAGTGGACTCCTTTCGCTGGTCTGAAGGAGTTCCACTTCGATAGCACCTCCTCTTTGCGGACTCCTGAGGTTGGTGTCCGCGTACTCCGCGGTGCCGTTCCCCCTGGCGATCGTGTTGCTCCGCCTAAGTCTCCTGGGGAGACTCGGCGCTTTGTTCAAGGGGTACTTTCTCGTTATGCACCTGTAAGTTGTTCTTTGCTTTCCTCTTATTTCTTTCATAATGTCTATCTTTCGGTTACTCATCCCTTGTTTGAATTGTTAGGGTATATCTGACATGGTGAACATGTCCTCGCTCGTGCTCGAGTTATCTGACGAGAGGAAGACCCTTGAGGACAGCCAGGTCTCCCTCAAGGCGGAGGTCGCTGCTGCTGCTGAGAAGGCGCGATTATCTGATTTGAGGATGCAGGAGCTCCAGGACCAGGTGTCCTTGCTTGAGACCACTGTGGGCAGTTTGCGTCGGGAAGCTGAGGTTGCAGCGTCGCTCCATTCTGAGGAGTTACGGAAGTTGGAGGCTAAGTGTCGTGCTGAAGAGAGGACTGTTGCGATTTCTGAGTACAAGGCCTCATCTGCTTTCACCGCCGATTATAGCACGCGTCTCACTCAGGAGATGAACCAGTTCGGTGAGTATCTGGTTGATCACATTTACCGGATTGATCCTCAGTTCCCCTTTGGTGACCTTGGTGACTTTGGGCCATATGCCACTGCTACGCGACTGTTCTGATGGGTCAGGCTGCCGTTGCAGACGAGCCTGCCCCTGCCCAGGTGGATGCTACACCTGTGGAGATTGGTACCTTAGACTCCTCCTCTTCATCCATTTCCGCTGGCGGTTCAGCTTCAGGTGGTGGGGGTGACTCCCCCGAAGGTTCTGACTGACGTGTTTATCTCATGTTATCCTTGTATATATAACTACACTCCTTCTCCCCTTGTATGGGTTGAGTGTCCTTTGAGATTGTGATGGTGTTTGTTGTTACTTTCCTTTGCCGCATTGTGTTGTTGACTACGTGGTTCGTTTGCCTTTACATTAGTGCTTCTCATGCTTTTGTATATATCTCTTCTCATGATGTCTCCCTATGCCTTGTGTATGTCTCTTTGGGTATGGACCCTTTCCTTGGTGTGTTTCCTTTACTTATCCTTCTTTCGTGCTTTCCTTCATATCTTACCTGCCATTTCATAAAGAAAAAACATTACTTGTTCTTTACATTACTTTACTTAGAAATTTCCTTCTCATGGTATCCTTCTAAGAATGGTATCCTTCTAAGCATGGTATGATGATTTCTTCTGATACCCCTTACACGGTATATGTTGTACTGTTAGACCAAAGATACGCTCTTGGTGGGCGTCGAAATCTTTTCACGAGACAGGCTCTCGGACGGCACTTAACGTTTCACAAGATAGGCTCCCGGAGGGCACAAGTTAGTCCACCGATACATTCTTGACGGGTGTCAAAATCTGTTCACGAGACAGGCTCTCGGACAGCACTTAACGTTTCACAGGATAGGCTCCCGGAGGGCTCAGGTTAGACCAAAGATACGCTCCTGGTAGGCGTCGAACTGGTAGTTTGAAATCTACCTCAAGATACGCTCTTGGGGGCGTCGAACTGGTAGTGTTTTTTCTACCTCAAGATACGCTCTTGGGGGCGTCGAATCTGGTAGGTTGCAAATCTACCTCAAGATACGCTCCTGGGGGCGTCGAATTCGTAGTTTTTGGAAACCACTCTCAAGATACGCTCTTGGTGCGTCGAAGTCGTAGTGTAATAACTACTCTCAAGATACGCTCTTGGGGGCGTCGAAGGTCGTAGTATGAACACTACTCTCAAGATACGCTCCTGGGGGCGTCGAAGTTCGTAGTTTTTGGAAACCACTCTCAAGATACGCTCTTGGTGCGTCGAAGGTCGTAGTGTAATAACTACTCTCAAGATACGCTCTTGGGGGCGTCGAAGGTCGTAGTATGAACACTACTCTCAAGATACGCTCTTGGGGGCGTCGAATGTCGTAGTATGAAAACTACTCTCAAGATACGCTCTTGGGGGCGTCGAATGTCGTAGTATGAAAACTACTGTCAAGATACGCTCTTGGGGGCGTCGAACCTGTCATTGACTTGAAGGCATATCTGTGTAAGGATAACTTCGTGGTTATACCACTGCATTCACTGGAAAATACTTTTGAGTAACTACTACTCCCTTAGGAGCATTCATGTTTTTGTACACTTGGGATGCCTTGGTGCACCAAGACATCCTTTGTAGGAATGAAAGATAGTTGTAGAGTTGGAGTAACTTCGTGAGTTCTCCTTCTCCAAAGTTGTTTTTGAAAAGCTTGTAAAGGTGAAACATGCAAAGTGCTAGATATGAAACTAAGGATATGGGGTGGCCATTGTGTCTGTTTCTCTTCCTCTTTCTGGAACTTCATCCAACTGTTCCGCCTCTTGTTCAAATGCCCTGTCCAGCTTCGTCTTGAGCTCTCTCATTGTGCTCGTCATGACCATCTCATAGAGTCCTCCATAGGCCTCGAATGAGCTTGGATGCATGTTCCTAATAAATGTCCTTACTGCTTCTCCCCTTGTGATGTCCATGTTGGCACCATAATCAAAGAATCTCTGGAAATAGCTTGATATAGACTCCTGCGGCATTTGCTTGATATCATCTATGTAGCGGAAGCCTTTTAGGATGGAGTTCCTTGTCCTGTTCCCTATTACGGTGTCTGGCTGCCAAGGTATGGATGTCACCTTCACAGCCTTGCTCCTGTGTCCCCTTGTAGGCACTGTTTGAAAAAACTGCCTGCTCAAACGGAGTGTTACTCCACTCCTCCTCCTTCTTTGCCTTTGTCTCCTTCCCCTTCTTCTTCTGTCCTGGTTGGCCCCTACCATGACTACAGCCACTGTATCTGTCCCGTGTGATCCACGTCTCATTGAGTTGACGTAGCATTGCCTTGCGGTGCGTTGATCACCCAGGACCTCTCCAACCCCGTTCTCTGTGATATACTTCAACTTCTGGTGAACAGTGGATGGCACTATTTCATATGGGTTTATGGTTGTCCTTCCTAGGATCCCATTGTAGGCTCTCAGGGTTTCAACCACCAAGAAATTGACATTTACCTTCAGCTGGGTCCATCCTTGGCCCATGGTCACTGGTAGGGTTATCATTCCCAGGGGGTAACTTGTTGCCCCTGAGAAGCCAACTAGAGGGAAGTTGACCGGTTTGATGTCTGCTTTGGTTTTCCCTATCTCTTCCAACACTCTCAGGCTTAGGAGGTCAGCTGAGCTGCCCCCATCCACCAAAATTCTCTTTACATCAAAATTGTCAATATCTAAAGTAATAACTAGAGCATCGTCATGTGGAAAGACGATGTGGCTCTTGTCCTTCTCCGAGAACTCGATCTTCACTTCTTCTCCTTCTCTCGGCCTTTTTCTCCACCTTGGCACTGAGCTTAGCTTGGATGCATAGACCTCTCTTGCGTTAGCAGTTGGGCCACCCGATGCTACTCCCCCATGTATCATATTTATGACTCCTCTTTTGTTGGGTGGAGGGTTGTAGTCTATCTTTCCCTTGCCCTTGTCCTTGTCCTTCTGTGATGGCCCTAGTTGCATACTGTTGCCCCCAT
The DNA here is from genome assembly GCA_036873135.1 of Clarkia xantiana subsp. parviflora. Classification (NCBI taxonomy): domain Eukaryota; kingdom Viridiplantae; phylum Streptophyta; class Magnoliopsida; order Myrtales; family Onagraceae; genus Clarkia; species Clarkia xantiana. The sequence continues at coordinate 5,348,049 of JAPTYO010000017.1, read as the reverse complement.
GGTCTACGAATTGCTTCAGTTCTCCCCTCTGGACGATGTTGTTTATGCTTAGCTTTAGGCTAAAGCATTCATTTGTGTCGTGACCATAAGCCTCATGGTTGTCACACCATCTATCCTTGTGATTTCCTACCATTGGGGCTCTCCACCTTGCAGGGGGTGACCAAAGCTTTTGGTTCCGCATCTCTCTAAGTACGGTGGCTGGAGTGGCGTTTAGTGGGATGAACTTAATGACGTTTATTTCTCTAGCCTTTAAGGGTTCACCCATTTGGTTTCTTTGCTGTGGCGGACGCCATTCCTACTGCCTTGCGTGCTGCGGTGCCTGGGGTGGCTTGCCTTTGTTTGGTTTTTGATTATCCTCCTTGGCTGCCTGGATTTTGGCCTTCTTGCTTGCCCTGTGCCTCTCAAGGTCAATATGCGTTTTAACTCTTCCTGCAAGTTCCTCCAAGGTGCTTGCTGGCTTTTTGGCCATCTTTTCAGCCAATGTTGACCCAAAGCGACCTAAGTTTCTGATAAAGGCTCGGATTATCTCCCCTTCAGTGATGTCTCCCTGGATGTCTGCAATATTCTGGTTGAACCTAGTATAGTAGCTGGCCAGGGATTCATCGTATTCTTGTTTTACGTCGTCAATGGAGCCTGTTCCCTTGAGGAGTTTCCTCTCCCCTAGGTATCACTGCAGAAACTTAGCTTTTAGCTGCTCCCATGAGTGGATGCTCTCAGAGGGCAGGCTGAAGAACCAATGTGAGGCCACCCCTGATAGGGTGTTTGGGAAAAGGAGTGCCTTGTATCTTTCATCAATTGTCCTCCCGAATAGAGAGGCCTCATGCTGTTGGATATGCTCTAGGGGGTCTCCCTTCCCATTGTACTTTGCAATTTGCACAGTGTGCAGGGAGTCTGGCACCCTGTTCATCTCCAGTTCCCTTGTGAAAGGGTGGTTCGTCTTGTCACTTAGACAATGCAGGCTGGGTTTCTTTGACTCATTCAATTTCCGGGTTATCATGGCTTCTATCTCCTCCGGGGTAATCATCACCTGTGCTGGAGTATAATCCCTCTGATATCCATTGTAGTTGTAGACTGGGCTTACTGGGTTCCCTTGTCCCTGCTGGTATGGACTGTAGGTGTACTCTTGATACGCCTGCTGGGGTGCTTCATAGAAGTCCTGCCTCCTTGGAGGTCTTGCTTGTCTTTCCTCCCCAAGCGGGGTGTAAGCCCTGTTGTTCTACTGTTGCCTAGGAGGCATGAATTGTTGCCTTCCCTCTGGGGGTGGCTCTTGGTAATATCTTCTCTGTTCCTCTCGTTGCCCTGCTCGAGGGTGCGAGTAATGCTCTTCTGTTGGGATCTGCTCCTCTCCATGAGCTTCAGTGTAAGTCCCTTGGGTGTATGCCTGCCTTGCATATGCTGTGTGGGCGCGGTTGCCACCTCTCTGTGCTGGCATCCCATACGGGTACCCTTGGGGTTGCTCTTCATAATAGTATCCCTCAGGGGGTGCCGTGTTGTGGGAAGGCACTCCCTGTTGTTCTCTTTCTCTCTGTGGCCTTCTTGCCCGGGGGGTGGAGGCTGTGGAGGACTCAGCCCCAGCTGGGCGTGAAGGTCCTCCCTCCTGGTTGTTCTGTTGCTGAGGAGGTTGTGGTATCTCTTGTGGCTCTGGATGCATTGGCTGCTTCCCAGGGTTAGTCCGCCTCCCTGGGGGTATGGGTTCTCTTCTCCGCCCATTGCCCCCGGGTGGGTGTTGGGGCCTGGACACCCTACTGTTCGTCATAGCTCGTGTAATAGCCAGGCTTTCTGTCCGAAGCCTACAGACGGCGCCAAGTGTTAAGTTATGAGATCTAGGTCAACGGGGGGTCGGCTTTGATCTCACTCCTTACGAGGGATGTGTGCGATCCGGTGTTCCTGAGTTGCTCTACCTTAGCCTATCTTCTTCTTTCCTTCCTTCCTTCCTTTGCTTCTTCTCTCCTTCTACCCTGCAGAAGGGGCAATACCAGACACGGAGGGGGGGGGGGGGGGTGGTGCCTGGTGAACCCTCTCCGATGCCTAAGTCAGTACTTTTCTAGAGAGATAAAGCTAGAGAGATGTCAGAGCTAAAAATGTCCAAATGGCCAAGATCTTTAAATGAGTTGTGAAGGTGGGGTATTTATAGGCAACGGTGTCATTAAGGTGGCTTAATGACATCGTTAGCCTTTAAACACAATTAATTAACCTTTAAGCACATAATTAAGACCTTAGGATTCGGAGGAGGTAGGCGGAGTGGACCGAGCATGGGAGTCCGAAGGTGGTGTCGGGGCCCTTGGGGGGGGAGAAATCCGACCCCCAAGGGTAGGGGTTGGGTGAGGACACCCAACCCCTCCTAGGGAGGGTGGGGTTGGCCAACCCCATCCCTCCTAGGAGGGATCGGGTTGGCCGACCCGATCTCTCCTAGGAGAGATCGGGTTGGTCCACCCGATCTCCCCTAGGGGAGGTCGGGTGTGGCCACCCGACCTCACCTAGGTGAGTTCGTCTCTGCCGGACGGGCGCTTCGGCCCCGTCCGAGCCGTCGATGTTCTCGCGAAGTGTTCGGGTTGAAGTTTCGATTTGCAATCATAAATGGGACGATAAAAATACAACGGTTCGGAAGTCAACGGGTTCAAATTGGGCGTATATCCATCAATGATGATGAAGTAGCAGCTGGCAAATTACGCCGAATCGCGGCCAATTATGTGATGGTGGACAATCAGTTGTATACAAGGGGGCATTTAACTCCTTACTTGAAATGTGTGGCTGAGCCCGACACAGATCGGATCCTTAGGGAGGTGCACGAAGGATACTCGGCTTGTCATGAAGGTGCCCGATCCGTCATGAGGAAAGTGCTGAACCTGGGCTATTACTGGCCCTCGATGAATAAGGAGGCAACGATGCTAGTCCGATCCTACGCGTGCCAGAGGTACGCCCCGAATATCGCGGCCCCAGCTGCCGATCTGACGTCTATCAAGAGTGTTTGGCCCTTCGCGCAATGGGGAATCGATTTGGTGGGACCCCTTCCAGTTGCAAAAGGTCAGTTCCGATATTTGATTGTGGCTATTGATTATTTCTCGAAGTGGATAAAAGCTAAGGCATTGGCCAACGGGGAATCATATCCTCAAATTCCTCCAGACCCATATCATATCCAGATATGGGATCCCTAAGGTGTTGATCAGTGATAACGGCCCTCCGTTTAACGGGGCCCAGTGGAAGGAGTACCTGGATGAACTGAAAATTGAGCATCGGACAGCCTCTGTCCATCATGCTCAGACCAATGGACAGGTGGAGTCAGCCAACAAGATCGTGATGGATGGCCTGAAGAAGAGGGTCCATGCCTTGAAGGGCAAATGGCTGGACGAGCTGGAAAATGTGCTTTGGGCTGTTAGAACAACACCCAAACGATCGACTGGGGAGACTCCGTTTGGCCTTGTTTACGGCACGGAAGCAGTTGCCCCCGTTGAAATAGCTGTGACATCCCATCGGACGAGGTATTACGAACCTCTGTCGAATGATTAAATGAGGCGTCTAGACTTGGACTTGGTCGAAGAGAAGAGGCGGAATGCCGAGGAGGCCCAGGCTCGGATGCGTCTGGCAACAGCCCGATATTACAATCGGCGAGTCAAGTCTCGACAGTTCTTTGTCGGGGAACTGGTCTGGCGTCGGAACGAATTTACCCTTTTGGATTGGATCAACAAGATGTCACCAAAATGGGAAGGACCTTATAAGGTCGTGGGGATGCCAGCTCGAAATGCGTATAAGTTGGAAGACCTCGATGGCAATGTGTTGAAGCATTCTTTTAGTGGTGAACACATGAAGAAATGTCATACCTGATATTAGTCACCTTTAGTGGTGCAAGTTGTTTATCGTTTTGATTTGATATAAACAGGTTTTGAGCCATCAATGAATAAAGAGGTTGCTTCCGATTAAATCGCCTTAAGTGGTGTGGATAAATCGCCTTAAGTGGTGTAGCTAAATCGCCTTAAGTGGCGTGGTTTCACCTTAAATGGCGTGGATAAATCGCCTTAAGTGGTGTAGCTAAATCACCTTAAGTGGCGTGGTTTCGCCTTAAGTGGCGTGAATAAATCGCCTTAAGTGGCGTGGTTAAATCGCCTTAAGTGGCGTGGTTAAATCGCCTTAAGTGGCGCGGTTAAATCGCCTTAAGTGGCGTGGTTAAATCGCCTTAAAAGGCATGGTTAAATCGCCTTAAGTGGTGCGGTTAAATCGCCTTAAGTGGCGTGGTTAAATCGCCTTAAGTGGTGTGGGTAAAATGTCCTAAGTGACGTGTCGAATCACTCTAAGTGGTATGATCAAATCGCCTTAAGTGGCGTAGTTAATTCACCTTAAGTGGTGCAACAATAATTGGAACCAAAATAGATTGATATTATAAAGGCCTGAAAGGTTCACGACAAAAGAAGGAAATTACATGGATTCGAAAATAAAGCGTTAAGCTTGGTCCTTGGCAGCATCGAGGGGAGCAGAGTCCAAGAGGTTCGTGGCAAAAGGCTCCGCGATCGGAGGATCGGATCTTGGAAGATTGGCCGCGGGAGGATCAACTCTTGGAGGTCAGCCAGTGAAGGGTCGATCGTCGGGGGATCAGTTGTCGGGAGGTCTGTACTTGGAGGCTCCACCGTGCCTTCAGCACCCGCAGTCCCCTCGGTGGTGTTGGCCCCGTCGCTCTCCTCTGAAAGGCTGAAATACCTCTCCGCGAAGGGGGCGAGAGTCTGAGACTTGGTGAAGTCAATGGCACTGCCATACTCCAGATGGAGCTCCTCGACAGCATTGAGCAAGGTGGTCTCCACCTCCGCCTTACAGAACCTCACCGCGTCCACTTGGAAATCCTCGGAGCCCCGATAATCTTCCCGACCCTTAGCCTCAGCCTCAGCAAGCTTGATGGGGAACTCAGCGATCTCCCGCTCCATCTGTTCGGACCGGTTGGTGAGAAGGACCTTCTCAGTCCCAGTCCCGCCTTGACGTCCTCAAGGGCCTTCTTCTCGAGGACGAGCCTGTCCCGATCCTCCGCGCGCCCCTGCCGCTCTTCCTTGAGCTTTTGTCGCTCCTGCTTCAGCAGCCGCTCGAAGTCGTGGACCTGCCTCAGGAGGTCCCGAGTCTTCTGGTTAAGGAGGGCTTGCTCTCTAACCAGCTTACCCCTCGACGATTCGGAGGAAGCCAAATCCTCCTCGAGCTTGGCCAAGACCTCGGGGGCCGCCTTGGCTCGCTCCTGCTCCAGGGCTTCCTCCAGGGCCAGGATGTACCCGAAACAGCGGTGTTGGTCCGCCATTTCCTGTGAAAAAGAAAGGAAAAGGTTAGTACATGAGAATATTTTACCTTATATACTAAGTGTAAAAACAGGAAACCTTACCTCCACACGACGAACGGCCATTTCGCGAATGTCCGTGTGGATGTCCTCCCAAGCCAAGGAGAGCGGAAGCTTCAGAGATGGCGGAACTGAACCTGCCTGCAGGTGCAGACCCAGTTCCGGTGGTGCATCACCCCGACGGAGCGGGACCCCTTGCAATGACTCGATCGGGGTCCAGGGAGCCGCCGCCTGGTCGGGGGTGTAAAGCTAATAGAAACTCCCGTCTAAGGGGAGAGGGGGAAGGACGACCTGAGTGTCGGAGGTGCGCGCCTCCGAGCTGCCATGAGACCCGGTCGTCCCTTCAGGAGTCAGGCTCAAGATTGGCGAATACTGTTGCGCTGGGGAAGATGGAAGCAGCCCCTCAGGAGTTGGCTCTAATGGGGTCTGCCTCACCCCCCGACGACGAATCAGGGCCTGACCTTCGCTCGCCTCCTCAGAAGAGTGAGAAACGTCCAGGTCAACCACCCGACGGAACTGACCGTCCGTCGGGGCGTCTTCAGTCCCCGATCCTCCCGGGGCAGGAAGTGGAAGGAGGGGCTCTCCGACCCGGGCGTCGGAGGGTGGCACCCCCGCTGAAGCTCCAGCTCCCGATTGACCTGCAGCTGGAGGACGAGAAGCTTCAGAAAGATAATCAGGGAATTGATCGGGATCCTTACACCAAATGACGCGACGGGAGAGATACTGGTCTTTCCCGTAATAATTGTAATAACCCGCTTTGAGGATGCGGGGAGTTTCTCCTTGCAGGATGCGGTTGATCCCTTTGATTCTGGCTTTCTTATCGGAGGGGATCAACTCCTGGGGAATACGCTTTCGGTATAATCGGATGGCTAATCGGAGCTGCTTACCTTCTTCGGGAGTCTGGGTGTTGAAGATCCTCTCCATCTTCGCCACCCGGGCCCGCTGGAACTCCTCTGCAGTTGGAGCTGCCGATGAGGAGGCGGCCCTCTTCGAGGACTTCCTCTTCCTTGTGGGGCGTTGGACAGCATCGTTCTCCGCCTGCTTAAGCACGATATTGGTCAGCAATGATACCTTCTTAGCTGCAAAGACGAAAACAAAGGTGCAGTTAGAATATTACCCAAGGAACGACATTGGAGGGGCCGTCGTAGAGTTGACCCCCGGAGGCAACATCGAGGAGACGGATCCCGGCCAGAACCAGATCCCGCTCCACGATGGAGTTGGCATCGAGGGGAGCGAAGGAATCCCCCCAGCGATAGAGTTGGATGCAGTGGAGAATCTGAAAATCTTCCTCGGAGTAAGTATGATAAGCGGGAGGAGGGTCTGCTTCAACCTCCTATCGGGGCCACGGGATGGAGCTGTTCCGGATGAAGAAGTAATTCTTCTTCCAGCCGCTGTTGTCGGGCCCCGAGTCAGTGATGAGCCCCCGACCTTTGGCGACCTTCCAGGTGTCACCAGTCCAGATACATCGGGAGAGCTGCGCCTTGCTCCACTTAGGCATCCGCGGGTAAAGGCACAGACCCCAGCATCATTGCACTTCATTCCATAGAAGGTCCGGAAAATTCGGAGGCTATAGGTCCATTGTTGGCGGAGGCAAAGGACACAGAAGGCATTCCACACACGGATGGCGTGGGGGGAAAAAGTAGTCGGATGTGTTTTGTAATATTCACACATCTCGACTAGATCCCCACAGAAAGGGAATCGGATCCCCGCCGATACTTGCCCGGTGGAGACAAATACCTCCCCTTCCCGGGGACGAGTGACCACAGGGTCGCCCGGGATGCAAGGGCGAGGATAGAGGTAGCGAGGCTCCCAGGTGGAAGTGATGCATCCTTCCCGGAGAGCTGCATCGTAGGCGTTTTCCGAAATCTCATTACAACCATAATCAAACTCGAAGGGCTTTCTCCCCCCAGAACTGGATTCACCGTCTGGAAAATAATCACGGCAAGAAAATGGACAGTTGATTTTTGGAAAAGTCCGGGTAAGTTGATTGAGATAAAAAGAAAAACTATGCTAACAAGTTTTTTCGGAATCGGAGGAGGAAATTTTACCAGACATGTCGAAGCGGGGAAGAGAAGACGATCCTGATGGTCGGAGATCCTGGTTGGCGGAGTGCTGATCAGAAATCAGAAAGGAGAGCTTGAGCTTTTGAAATCACAGAGGATGAAACGGTGGAGGAGAACTGAATAGTGCCAAGATTTGGGGTTTTATAGGAGAGAGGGTAGCCAAAGATACGTTGCAATCCGGACCGTTGAAGATGAAACGCTTCGATGAGGCGCTAGCGACAAAACGGCTAAAAAGCGCTTTTTCAGAAAAAGCAGGCACGGGCACCCAAGCTGTCGCTTCATCACCCATCACATTTAATATTTGAGTAACCAAGAAATCTTTTCGGATTCGGTGGTTATCCTCGGAATATCGGGGAATCTTGGATAAGGAGATCCGCTTCAGAAGATTGTTTGTAAAGTTAAAAGCCTCTGATGCCAATGTCGGAAGGTCCAGATTTGGAAGACACGACGAACTGTAAGTCCCTCATGTCTTGGGGGCAAATGATGGGTTCCGATATAGCCGTTAGGCCCATTAACGACGACTAAACGGTGAAGTAGGCCCACTGGGCCCCAAAAGAGGCTTAGAAGACCAATACGAGGGGTCCCGACAAGGTCGGTCCCGACATATGAGCCGAACGCTCCCGATGATATGCCTTTAAGTAGGCCCCGATGATATGCCTTTAAGTAGGCCCCGATGATATGCCTTTGAGTAGGCCCCGATATTGAATCCCTGAGAATGCTGGCCCTGTCCCGATGACGAGGGGCCCCGAGCGGTGACCAAAGGAGATAACTCTGGAGTCCCCGACATCCGTCGGGACTTGCCACCACAGGATGAGGCCGAGAAACACGCCCACTATCAACATAGTGGGGAAGTGGCCTGAAAAGACGGAACATGGGCAAGTGGCCGAGATAAATGGAACGTGGGCTAACTGCCCCCAACAGTTATCGCAACAGGTAACTAGGGTAACTCCTCCCCTATATAAAGGAAGGAGTTACCTCAGGATTGATACATGGACATTCACATACTGATATACTTGCCTACATCGAGATACTCATTTAAGCATCGGAGAGGGATTCTGGGTCACCGCCCGGTCTATCCCTTTTTGCAGGATTACTTGGAGCAAAGGAGTTCGGACTTCCGTCAAGAACGTGCCGGAGTTCCAACCGTGATCCAACAGAGAACACCGCTCTAATACCACTTGTCACGAGCCTAGAGTTTGGACGCTCCCATATTGAATCATCTCGCAGGGCATACAAACAAATGATGCTTGGTCCATATCTGGGGTCGTGATTAGGGGGTTTTGCTCTTAAGAGAGGCTTGACTGGTTTTCAGCCTGCCTTATCCAATAACATCAGGAGAGCGGCATAAGCTCCCAAACCAGCAATGTCTCAAAGGACGTACAACACCTTAACCGATGATAACCAAGCCACCAGAAATCATCTATATACTATCAAATGACCCCCAATATAGGAGAGAGATTCCACATTTGTCACGTTCTCGCTAATTATCATCTATTACTCCCCTTAAAGAGTTTTATATTTAAAAGTTTTTTTTGGCATAGAAGACACTTGTAGTGCTAGAAGTCAAACCACTTTTCAGCTCTGTGGCATTTTGAGCCGATATTTCAATAGACCTGATGAAGCAACATCTTCCAAATTAAACACAAACTCTTATCTTTATTAGTTTGTTATAATAAACATTTCTAACTCATTCTGAGTCGAGCCACATGATTGAGGCAATTATTTAAGTGATAAGTTAATTAGAATGTATGCATATATAATGAACTCGTATTTATTTTTATAAATTGTCTCAATAAGATTTATATTGAAAATTCTTATTGAGTTCCAACGAGATCTGGACCTCCTGAGGTCTTTCAACTGTGTCTCGCCCTAATGTTTGGTGTTCTTACAGGCAATGCAGGGTCTCTCTAGATAAGAGGGTGGAGAAAAAAATCGAGAAGCTTGAAATTTCAAAGAAATCGATCTGAGACCGCCTCCAAGCCCAAATTGATGAATTTTTTTCTTCAAATTCGACCATGGGCTCTGGCTTTTGAGGAAAAATCTGAGTTGTCCAATTGCGAATTAATATATATATATATATATACAAGGTATTTGCTTCACGCGTTGCGCGGGGTTCATATTTCTGTAATTGTTGTTTGCGTGTATGTTATGTATTAATTATATAGATGATAAATTATAAACACTTATGAGTTAATTTGGTTGTTTTTTCACTGATGTTTTTTAAATTATTTACATTTTTTATTTATCAAGTGGAAAATTTAATGCACAAACATATTCAGGAAAAAATTAAAAAATCTATTTAAACAAAAATATACCTCCTTATAGTTGCCATACTATTGAGCACAATCAAGTTAGCGTAGTTAATCTGAAGTTTAATCAGCATAAATTAATTTAAAATAAAATTATCATCTGTCAAGTACCCTGTAAAAATTAAATTCCTTTACGATCACCGCGATGTTGTCGTAAATGAGGGCATGAATGACATTCGGTGTGTCGAGATCTACTGATGGGATCTTAGTCCTAGTATTCTGCTCAAAGAAGCAATTTTCATTCGACATTGTGTTGATTTTTTAGATCGATGTCACCGAATGCTAAGATTACAAATCATTTTAGCAGTGAAATGAACAAAATCAAGAAGAAGAGTAGAAGTCATATATAGAAGACGACGGAGATGAAAATTCATGGACGAATAACTTAAATAATTAATATAGATTAGTAACAGATTGAGGATAAGAATTTATAGGTTTTATCAAAACACATTTGCTTTCAATTTCCAAATATTCTATTGCTTTTATTATATTATTATGATATCATATTTGCACTCCGCGTAAGAAGTGGTAATAACTTATTATTTTATTACAATATGCAATATTATAAGTTTAAACATAGGAAACATATGATATATTGACAATTGATGTTGATGTAATTCAAACCTTAGAAAAAAATTAGGGTGTATTTGAGAATTTTAAAAGAATAAACTTACTTTTGATAATTTGAACACTTGTTATATTAGAGTTAGTTTTAGAAAATAATGAAAAATGTGACAAAATAGGTGGGAAAAAGAGTTTTAATGAAAGTAAACATGCATTAAAAATTTCTTATAAATATTTAAATTTAAGGATGCAAAGAGATATTTTATTATTAAGAATTGATATAAGAAATGTTTTGTTAAATTAAAATTTTACAATATTTGCAATTGATACCATAATTGTTAACACTATTTTAACTACATGTTGCACAAATTATTTTTGTTAGATAGATTAAACTCACAAAATCTATTAGAATATGAATATGAAGAATGTGAATTAGTATACTAATCAAATTAACTAATACATGTAGAAAAAAAAAAGTAAGATTAAACAATTGAATGAGAATTAGATATGTGTAACAAATGAAGAAGTTACAAAACCAACCAACCAATTAAATCTTTATTGGTGACATGGCGAAAATCTAGGTTAGGTAAGTCTATAGGTATCTCAATTATATTATCCCTTTCCCAATATATCATTTGGCTTAGGTCCTCACCCCCAAAAGCCACCAATCCACCAACAGGTACCAACCAGACCTGACCCGACCTAAGTTCAGCAACCCCCCAATCCAAATGCTTCACACCCCCCCGCGCTATCTCCGATCAAATGAACTTCCAACCACCACGGTACCTGCGCACTGAACTAGAGGAGACTCAAACTGCCATCAAACACCACTGCACCGATTGCACAAAAGTACACCTCCCCAGCAACAGACCATAACGGCTCACCGATTACACAAAAGTACACCTTCCAATCGCTCCCCACTACAGACCGACCACTTCCTCCCTCATCCACCGTTCTTGCTGTTCCCAATTTAGCGTTCGACTCATACTTCGTACATCTGGCTGACTTAGACATGCCTACGAAGAGTTCCCACTATAAGGAAGGAACGACAGACTTGTTTATGAAAGAAGGTTGAGCGACATCTTCCGTTGGATGTTAGCCCTACCAATTGCTTCCCTTAGGCCATTCGTCACCGCTACGTACGTACATCTCAATATACCTCCAAATTGCTATGAAAAAAAACTTTTTCCTCGAAGCATTCTTTTCCAGGCTAATCTAATTCTGTATTTTCCAGATGAAAATGATCAACACGCATAGACCTTGGTGATTGAAACCTTCTGGTACGTTTTTTTGAAAATGCATGTGAGAAGAACTCTAGCTTAGCAGCTCAATTTTGTCCTCCAACCTTTACGTACTAACAACTTAATCTGACACACATGCAAAAACCAACATTCATGTTTACCTGCTGCTATGCTGCAGCTTAGTTCCTGATGTTCATTATTCGCGTCAGTAACAACCAAATAAACTCCGACAAACAAGTATAATGCACAGCCTTCTGCAGAATAGGACAACATTCATCTATTTCTGCTTCTCTGCTGCAACATGGTGCATGTTGTTGATTCCTAACGGCAACAATATTTTTTTGCCAACCAAGTAAAATACACCCTTCTGTAGAATATGAGTAAATTGTACTTCTGAAAGCTGAATAACTGAAGGTGCAATAAACAAGTGTCATTAATGAAAGTAGATAGCTTGGTAACAACTCTTTCTAACATAAATTTCAAATGCAATAACCAACTTGAACAATGTCGCTTATCTTCCTACATCTCTTCTTATTGATAGGTACAACAAACAACTTCATCAACCGAAGGACAACAAACAGGTGCCATTGAAGAAACTAGATTGCCTATTGAAAAAATTCTACAAAATCAAACCGGCCACCCTCATGCCGTTTGGTCTGGTTACTCTTCATTTATTTTCAACATAATATCATTCTAATTCATCTATATTAGCTTCTCTTTCTAATCCTCCATATACTCGCACATAAAGAGTCACGTCGTCTGTATGATAAACGGAAACGAGCTGACTTTACGGCAGCTGAAAAAAGAAAAGCAAATTCCTTACGGTCAGAACGACGTAAACGACGACGTGAAAATGGTTTGTTACTTGGTGTGGCTACCATAGATTCGTCTTCCGCGGAAGCAACCTGTACTACAGGTTTTCCTCTAATTCCTCATATGTTACTGGTCACTTCAATATTCCCCAAATATATACATGCTTGGTAAAAAGACATTGAGTTTTCATATATGTTAACAGCTTTAACAAAACCTGTACGACCCATGGTCAATTCCCTTACCTGATTTATAATGTCCTCAAGTCAACTTAAGTTAACCTTAAAATCCTTTTAAACTCCCATAACATCACTACACAGACAAAACAAAATGAATCAGCAAAATCCGATATAAACATTCATATTGGATCTGGTTTTGAGTAGCTGTAGATGATGACATATGCAAAGTGCTGAGCTTACGCTTGTTTATGACTGATGCTAAATTTTTGTACATATTGTTTACTATGTCCAGAACTAAACATTGAATAGGGTATGGAATTTGCTCTTTGATTTTATTACTTTCTTTGCCTAATCAAGGAAGCATTGCTACATTTTTCATCTAAATTTTTTATTTTACAACCTACGCCATGACCTAACTTTCATTATATTGGAGAAATTAAAATGTGTCTTACTGTTCAAATCTAAGTATTACCTTCAAACACCAAACCCTAATGTTACTACATAAAACGTTTCTCTTATAAACATATTTCCCACAAGTATATAGATATAAATATATCAACTCATCTTTAATTGTTATTTTCAGACCTAAAATCCGACCTAAGACGAAATACGTTTTGAAAATGTGGATTTTGAATAGAGTCGCCACTAGTTAATTAAGGCTAACTAGAATCCTAAATTAGCTAAGCGAATAACAGATTAAACACCTAGGTATAAAATCGGTTTACGATCAGAAATTCGAGTGCGGGGGTTCGGTTGTTAGCATATGGTGTCGTGGCGCCGTAATAGGAGCCCGTTAATTAAGGGAATTACCTAAGTTAATTAGGTAATTGTCAATTTGGGCTAATTGGGCCAAATCAAATTAGTAATTGACAAGGGAGGCCCAAAATGGGCCTCCCCCCTTTATGCATGGTTCGGCCGAAACCCTAGTACCACATTGGTTGGAGTTGCCTTTTGGCAACTCAACCCAGTACTTTATATAGGGGTGACTCCTAAGAGTTTAAACACACAATTAAGAACAATGATCTCCATTGAGAAAATTTGTCACCCTAGTCTAATATTTCGGCACCATCACATCAAGTCCAAGGTTCCATCTCCGTTGAAGAATCGATCAGAGGTCTTGTTGTGGAGCTACATCGCGTTGGACTTCTTCTAACGAAGAACTTGCACGTGGTTCCGATCGGAGGATCAGAACTCCCTCCCCATCGTTCTTGGGTAGGAAAGCTAAAAGGTATGTGTACTAATTCCGCTGCGTAGATTAGATTTCTTGCTAGTACACGTTTAGCATTCCGTAGTATTACGTCCCCGTAATCCAACAGTGGTTTCAGAGCCTGAGTTAGGAGTTCTTAAAATTTTGATAAACTGATGTTCTTGAAGTTTTCATAAAAACCGAAATTTTTATAATGAACATCATGGGTAATCCGAAATTTTTAAACAAAATTCATGTGTTTGATCTTTAAAAACTTAAAATTTCCGAAATTTAGATGTTTTTATGGATTATGCAGAATTTTTAAGTTTAAATTTAAGTTTGATGTTCATGATCTTCAAGAACACCATGAGTTTTATCAAGAACACTTTTTGGATTCATGATCTAGTGTTTGATCTTAAAATTTGACAATTTTTTCCAATTATGGTGTTATGGCCGAAAAACCCTAGTGATTATTAGATAAAAAAAATTTAATTTCTTGGGGTGCAAGTAAGTAAAGTTTCGGACGGCCTAGGGTTAGATATACTTGTTACCATATTTTAATTTTATTAAAATGAGACAATATATCTACAAATTGGAAAGATAAGGAAAGATTCACATTATATAGTAAAATATATAAACTATCAATATATTTAGCTAAAATATAGGGATGAAGATATATTAATAGGATTTAGTTACTTAAAAAGATTAAGAAAATATATTGTCTATATATTTTATCCCTAAAGATATATTTGACAATAATATATATATATATATATATATATATATATATATATATATATTATATTGTTAATTGATATACATCGTAGTGATAAAATCTTGACAATATTTATATATATATATATATATATATATATATATATATATATTAGCAATATTGGAAATTATTTCAAATAATTAATATTTCTTGGTGGCTAAGTTAAATTTTTAGTGGACTTTAAAACCCTACTTAGCCCACAAGACATATTTCGGCCGAACCCTAGGGTTTATGGGCCGGTCGAATTGCTAAACCGGAACGGATAAATCCAATCCGGGTTTTCTTAATCGGGTCGACCTAGTCGTGTCGGGTCGGACCATAGTAACTAAATTGAACCTAACCTATCCGGTTATGAGTGATAAACCAAACCACAATCTTGTTTTATTGAACCGTTTCGGACCAAACCGGAATTTTTAAATCAGACCGAGTTGAACTGGATTTTAAAAATTTGGACCGAACCACTTTAAAATTTTCGGAAACTTTAAATTGTTCAATAAAATAGGATGTCAAATTTTTAATCCAAAATGTTTTCGAACTTTAAAATTAGCCTAAACAGTGCTCTTAGGGTTTGTGTTTTTATACACGGTTTCAGTCAAAACCCTAATGCCTGGTTTCGATTATGGGGATGGATCTCGGACTTGCATGTTTTTGGGACTGGATTAAATCAGTGGGCTGATTGCAATTGTTTACTCTCTGCATCATATATTTTGATATAATTAGAATTGTCGTCTTGACTTAGTCAAGCTAGCTAGATATTATATTGCGAGCATTGAGCTTTGAGATTTAAATATATGGTTTGCGCAATAGGATAGACATGCTATGCTGATTGAAAGTGTCTAGAATCCATGTCTATAAATTCGCATGAATGATTGTAAGCATGAATTGCAAAACACCCCCTAATATTTTCAAAGCGTTTTATAAAACCGAAAATTCCAGTCGCCAATTATGCATGATGTGTGCGGATATTGCATGTTTTGACGCGTATGCTATGATGTTCATAATAGAACGCATGTGATAATTTACTTTACGTAGAATTATGTATGTTAGGAACATTAGACGCATGACGCGTAAGCATGTTGTGTTCGATATTTATGGCATGATATGATGATTTGCTAGATGTAGTATAATTATAAATATGCATGCTTCAATTATCAGACAATTTTTCAAAATCATAAGGGCCTTGGGAAAGCCAAGACCGGGTATGCTTATTTGAAAATACCCGTTCCAGTAATTTGCAATAGAATAACTGTTTTCAAAAGACTGATCTATTAGATTGAAAACGAAAATAGTGTGAATTCTTTCACGACACCCCCTTCCTCAGTTTACTGAAGGTTGGTTTGGTTTAGTGACTGAAGGATCACTATTCGTCGTATTCCATCTCAATAGATAATCCGATGTTTGCAATTCTGTCAAAATGTTGTTCTCTTCCTAACTTTACATGATTGTCATCATAATAGTTCTAATGGCTCGATCGGATCGTTTTAAGAAATCATGCAAACTGGATAACATTAATTATGATGATTGGACAACTAGAGTTAAAAATGATCTAATTCCCGCGAGAGTTGAGGATCGCATTGATCACAAGGAAAAACGGATATATGTGGAAGAAAATTGGGAGCCCTACAGATACAACGGTGCAAACAGGTTATGGAGGGATCAAAAAGCACACGAGATTATTTGCTCGCATATTACAACTGAAACGGAAGAAAGCATCGTCAAAAGGAGCGCATTGCATCTTTGGTGCACCTTACACCTTCGCTACGGCAAGGGAAAGGCGGCTGAAGCAAGAGAATTAATGGCATCGTACCATGAAATTATGTGCAAGGAGAATGGGATAGAAACCGTTCTAGACTCCGCGGATGAATGGGCAGAAACTCGGAAGGTAATGGACATGTTTCGTCTTTCATGGTTTGCTGATGATAGCGGACTTACACGTCAGATCACAGCAATTAAAACGGCAATAGACATGTATGATGCCGACCATAAAGATAGAAATATCTCCAAACTTCCTGATGTGTCGGAGGCCAGATTTGCTGGACTTCGGAATTGTTTGGCTAAACCCAACAAAAGGTCTAAACGATGATCCAGTGCGACAATCACTGTTGATTCATGTGCCATAAAAGGTACGCCTCGTTTACCACAATACATAAGACGGTTACACGTTTTAGTTGATGCAAAAACATCTGACATAATTCAATTCTTGAATTAATTTTCAGGTGGACTGCTCAAAGTGGTGAAGACTTTCTGCCATAAACACGTGTCTTTCTTTGCTTAGTTGTAATTATTGATCCAATAAATCTGTCGTTGGTTTTGTTGGGATCCTTGTTTCTCGTCTATTTGTTGAACGTAACTCGGAATTATTGAATAAGGTAGTAACCATTAATTTTTTTTGAAATGGTTTGCCTTTCGAAATTAATCGACCCGGTTAAACGGGATCGATCCGGAACAAGTAACTAAAGTCCATCAGTAGAATGATTGGATTAAACATTTATCCGAACTCATATAATCATTTTAAAAACATCCATAACTCGCATAATAAACGAAAAACGAACCGATCGATATTAATTCTTATTTGTTAAAGTACTATATTATAGTTTGTATCCCAAATAATGTGCATGTTAAAACCGATTTGCTTTTAAATTTGGAGACAAAAACGATTCTAAAAAACCACGGTTTTTAACCGGGTATGCGCGTGGCGCATGTCACCTTGAAAGACGGGACACATCGTTTTAGAAAACGAATTTAAGTATTTTTATGAATGCGGAATTTCCGTTTGTAATTCTTCAGATATAACTCACTAATAACTACTTAGATTTTATGTAAGCCTAACAGCTACTACAATCTAATTAGAATAGGGTTAAAGGTCCTTTTGGTACCACATGTTTGCAAAAATTACACTGTTCATACCACTAGTATTTTTTCGTACCGAATTGGTACCATATGTTTCCAAACCTTACTGTTTTGGTACCTCCGTTAGGGTTCCGTAAAAAACGGCCGTTAAATGGCATGTTCCATGCACGTGACCAGCCCAAAACTTTCAATTTTGTTACAATTTAGTCCATCTAATACATCCCTAACTTTTATTTTGTTCAATTTAGTCCTAAAACTTCAAAATCAAACCATTTCCCCAAATTGAACTAGCCGGACCTAGCCATTGGCTAGGTCAGACCCTGGGTCGGACCTAGCCCTAGGCTAGGTCCGGCTAGGTCAATTGGTACCTGGACCTAGCCCTAGGCTAAGTCCGGCTAGGTCAACTTGGGAAAATGGTTTGGTTTTGAAGTTTTAGGACTAAATTGAACAAAATTAAAGTTAAGGATGTATTAGATGGACTAAATTGTAATAAAATTGAAAGTTTTGGGCTGGTCACGTGCATGGCACATGCCATTTAACGGCTGTTTTTGACAGAACCCTAACGGAGGTACCAAAACAGCAAGGTTTGGAAACATATGGTACCAATTCGGTACGAAAAAATACTAGTGGTATGAACAGTGTAATTTTTGCAAATATATGGTACCAAAAGGACCTTTAACCCATTAGAATATCAAGCATGGCATTAAAAGCGACAGCTTAAATACATGGTCCATAAGATAGATAAATCTATGGATGAGTTAAATAAACGAAAAGAAGTAGTCGGTAAAACAACTCTCCCACCCTTAGCCTTGAACGAAGAGTTTGGCTAAAAGGCATTCATTAAAACACTTCAATAAACATAACTTAGAATTACATAATGTTAGAGTTACACATTAATTGTTCCTGCGGGATGAGATTAATTTAACTCACATTAATGTAAAACACTATGTTCTGATCAAATCGGTTAACACGTTACCATAAAAGCTAACGAATGATTCGGGTAAAACCTTATCACAAAGACACATTAATTTGCGCATTAAAATAAGTATATATTAAGAGTACGCGCTACTCTCGGAGAATACGAGTTTTAAAATTAGCCTAGAACAATGGTTTCGTGGATAAACATGGCACATTATAAAGGTTTGAGGATGGATTTCCAACGCTTTGCAGAACGAACGAACTAGTACTGATTAAAGTTAACAGATGGATGATGGAGATTCTCAGATCCCACTTACTTCGAGTGGGAGAATTGATACATCATAAGTGACTGATTTGGTAAATGATGATGGAAACGTCCTCATAATAAATCCAGTGAGAGGGCTCACTCCCCCTCACACATAATCATCACTAAATTTCAAAATGCGAATCAAGTCGGACCTGATAATCATGATAATGAACTATTTCAACTACCCATTTTTCCTAGTGGGAGTGGAATAACCAACTTGGTTCCAGATCCTAGTGATCGAAGAATACATCTCAGAGGTAGAATCCCGAGATCGAGAGGTTATTCCAAGTAGGTTCAACCACCACCATTGTTTCCAGTGGGAGTAATGCCCCGATAAGAAGCATTATTCCAAGTGGGAGTAACGATCAGACTAAAACATATGATTAACGTGCCTAGACATAATCAAAGGCAACGAACTTCTTACGAGAAGTATCCGTTCAAACGGGATGTGTTAAACATCTTGATGTTCGTTTTTGAACCTATGGCGGTTCAGCAAGCAAAGGAAGGACCTCAAAACAAGGGAATTGAGGAAAACAATGGAGGATGAAATTGCCTAAATAAGAACTAATTCAGTTTTAGTCTTTAGTTGATTTATCTGTTAACCACAGAACTAAAAAGTGAAATCTTAGAATTCACTTCGAGTGGAAATTTCGAGTGGTGAAAAACTCGAATAATTGCGAAAGGATATACCCAAATCCACGGAGTGGACTTTGATGAAACATACTCACCAACCGTGCGTTACACCACAGTAAGGGCCATCCTTGCCCTAGTTTCTAGTCTTGATCTAGAGCTACATCAAATGGATGTTAAGACCGCATTCCTCCATGGAAACCTGGAGGAAGAGATCTATATGTAGCAGCCGGAGGGTTTCATTACTCCTGGCAAAGAACGTAAAGTTTGCAAACTCCAAAGACTTATATACGGCCTTAAACAATCGTCTCGGCAATGGTATCGCAGATTCCACGAGAAAATCGTCGGATACGGATTCGTGAATCTTCACGAGGATCCCTGCGTATACACCAAGACCTCCGGGTCTAAGTATATCATCATAACACTATACGTGGATGACATACTCATTGCTGCGAATGACGTGAGTTTCCTGAATAAATCAAAGTCCTGGTTAGCATCAGCATTCTAGATGAAAGACATGGGAGAGGCTACGTACATCCTAGGCATCAAAATTGCCCGAGATTGTGCCACCCGGAGATTATGTCTATCTCAGGAATCATATATCAACAAATTTTTGAAAAAATTAAGAATGCTGGATGCTAAACCCATGGATACGCCGGTTGTGTTTGGGTGCGCGCTATCGAAGCGTGATGGCCCGAAAAACCAGCAGGAGCGTAACCAGATGAAGAATGCTGAGTACCTGAGCATGGTAGGGAGTCTAATGTACGCCATGCTCTGTACTCGGCCAGACATTTGTTACGTTGTGGGCCTAGTAGCAAGATTCCAATTAGATCCCAGTAATCAACATCTAAAGGCCGTAAAACAAATTATCAGATATCTGAAAGGTACTGCCGACTACGTTCTGTGCTATGAGGGCAATCAGCTCGAAATGACCGGTTATAGTGACGCCGACCACGGTGGCGATCCGGATGATCGTAAGTCCACCACAGGAGGAATTTTCCTCCTTTCTAATGCTGCCATATCATGGGTTAGCAAGAAGCAATCTTGTGTCGCACTTTCAACTATGGAATCGGAATTCGTTGCCCTCTCCAAAAACGCACAAGAAGCGGTCTGGCTGAAGAGGCTTCTTACTGCATTAATTGGCACCGACAAGAAGAGTAAACCTGTGAAGGTGTACTCCGACAGTCAGGCGGCCATTGCGGCAGTTAAGAATCCAAAGTACCATAGTAGGACAAAGCACATTGATGTGAAATACAATTATACTAAATCTGTTCTGAAAGACAACATAATCACTTTAGAATACTTGCCTACAGACAATATGGTCGCAGACCCTTTAACTAAGGCGTTACGTAGGGAAATTTTTGAAAAGCACGTAAAACTGCTTGGATTACGTTGGGCTTAAACTGTGTGGCTTGTAAAAGTGATAACATTTTGACATTTGAAATTATGTTTCAACTTGAATAAAGGAATTGCAATTTGAGTTTATGATTTATCGACGTCATAATGATTAACAACATCGGATTTTACGGTCTATAAACTAAGTCGTAGGAAAAAGTAAAATCCACAAAAATTATGTCGAATGTGAACCTTGCCTCGTCACACAGGCACGGTCATCTTGTAAGGAGAGAGGGAACTCTATCACAACAAGATTGGCTAAGAAACAGGGGGTAAACCTGATTAAGCAAAACGATAACATTGTCACGCTTAACAGCATGACTTAATCTTCGTTTTTTAAATCGCCGAGTTGGACTTTGTCCATCACTGTATATTGTTGCATCCTGGTTGAAATGGGTCGGATGGACGGGTTTGTCTGATTGGGTTGTTCGGGTTTTTGGGCTGACACCCTTCGCCTGGAAGAGGTATTCGCCTAATGCCAATGACGAGTGTTCGGTTTAACGCTGTGTCTCAGGAAAAGTCTGTGTCTCAGGAAAAGTCTGTGTCTCAGAAAACGGCTGTCTGGGCACAAGTCTTAGCGTCTGAGCAAATCTTACTCCTATTTCTCTTCCACGCCTTAGCTGCGGGGCCCGTTCCTGCACAAAGGGCCAATACTAGCACGGAGAGGGGGGGGGGGGGTGGTGCTAGTGGAGCTCTCTCCGATGCTTAAGTCACGATTGGGCTAAAGGGAGAAAGATAACTCTAGAGAGAGAAAATATTTCTAGAGAGAAGTCGGAGCTCAAAGTGCCAAAGTTGGGCAATGAGAGGATGATGTGAAAATGGGTGGCCAAGGTCTCCTATTTATAGGCTACCTTGGGAACGGACCTGGTTTTGAAGCGGTTTGATGACGGTTCAAAGGCAAGCGGTAACCGTCATCAATATTGGCAATGCGCGAACTCGAATTCCCTATACGTAACGGTAATCGCGTAATACCCATAGAGCAATCCGGACCTCGACGAATTTGGGCAATTCGGCGAGGTCCGGATTACCATGCAACCCGGACGTCCGGATTGCAAGCAACCTGGACGCGTGTACTGCGCTTCCGGACCGTTTTGACCCTTATGAGGCGTTTTCTAAACCGCAATGTGATTTTTGACGTGTTTACGAGGCCCGAAATATAAATATGAACCCGAATTGGACACATATCCATCACTTGCCTCCGAGTCAAGTAACGGTTTAAAACCTTTCTTGACTATATTTTAAGTTAGGGTACATGTCCAATTTGAGCTTGACGTTAACCTCCGGTTTTGATTGTCGGTTGGACGTAGAAGTCTTGATTTCATCTGTCCTTTGATATTTTGACCGAGTGACTTTATTTCCTATCATCGCGGTTAGTGCAATAGAGAATGCGCATATATAACGTGCAAACATGATTACCGCTAGGGATGTAAGCGATTAGTAATATGTCATGCGGACATGCTATTTATCAACATGCATGTACAAGTAACGGTTATGGTAAGAACGTAATTACGTGATGCTAGAAATATAATCCGTATACCCTAAAATGACCTAGCGATTAATAAATCATGAATCATGCGATATGCAAACATGCATGTAAAATGATGAATTTGACATGCGTAGTACCAAAATAATCATACGCGTAGAGATTGGTAAATACTTAGAAGATGGTGGGGTATACCGTAAGCACTTAGGCGTGGGTGTAGATGAATCACTCCTTTGATCCTTATCATTAATGAATCTTTTGGGATATGTGATTACACTAATCCCCAATCATTCTTCCAGATTTTTAGGAATTCATTCTTCATCCTTCTTTGCAGGTAATTGCTCCACCATTTCTAGAAAGCATTTGCTTGTTCACAGTTTCTTCACCGCCGTAAACTCTAGGTGCATTCCGAATGTTACGTGTTTGATTCTTGACTTGTTTTCAGAAATTGATACCACCAATCGACTCAGAACAGCGCGAGGATTCTGGCACCGCCTTCAGAATCGCCAGCTGACGTCGGACGCGCCCTCACGTGCCATGGCGTGTGCGTTGCTTTACCGGCGCGTGTAACCCACGCGCCGCCTTCCCGTGCTCCGTTCGCCGCGGTTTTTACCTTTCTGAAATCGTCTCGACGAGTGGAGTCCATTGTGATACTTTTTGTCATATTTTGAGGTAGTCTGAAAACTCGATTTTACAGAACAGCTCCGTCTTGATTTTTGGATGTTGCCATGTTTTTGTTCCTTTGAACAATTTGTCGTTGTTGTTGCATAGAGCTGCTCATTGGTGTTCGTATGTTGAATAATTGCTGGTTGGTTGTTGTTGACAATTTTTTACCTCCGTGCCTAGTCGTGGTAAAATTTCACCATTTGAAATATTGCCCCCATGCCTTCGCGTAACGATCTTTTGATCGGTACGTGTTATTTTTCCCTTAAAGGGTTTGTTGGTTGCCGAAAGTTGCTAAGCGTCTTTGGGGGTAGTCGTTTGTTGTCTTGATGCCTTAGAAAAATATTTTTCCTAAGTGTTGTCGCGTTTGCTCTTCGCGGTTCGTCACGTTAGTCGCACCGCTTCCATGATGGTTTGTTGGGACGTTGGCCACTTTTGTTGCACGCATTAACTTTGCTATGCGCGTTGACTTTGCTACACGTATGTTGTTTTGTGCATTGGCGCTTTATGATCGCATTACTTTGACGTGTAGACTTCTTGTTTGGTTCTTGCAGATTGTGAAGTCACAGTAATCTTTTGTGGAACTCCTTCCTTTTTGACCGAATTGTCGCTATGAGTAAGTCCACCACTCCTCTATCGCAGACTCCTTTTAATTCTGACGTTGAGGATGACCCGGAAGTAGATTTGGTTACACAAGTAGATAGTGTTTTGGGCACTGATGAGGGCGTAGTTGCTGAGCCTTCTGCTGAGGCACCTCTCGTCGAAGAGACGGAAGTGTTGGTTAGGTATTATACTAACCGTTTGGATAGGCCCTTGTTTGTACTGTATGCGAGTGCTTCTGGACTTGACCCTCGTGTAGAGGCTGTTTACCCCTTTGATGTGCTTCGTAAGAGTTGTTTAGGAGATACTACCCCTCCGCCTATGGACTTGTCTGTCGTTTATACATCTCATGTTACTGAGGGTTTGCGCTTTCCTTATTGCCCTGACCTGATTGAGCTTTGTAGCGGCTACGGGATTTCCCCCTTAGACCTTGCGCCCAATGGAATTCGGGTATGGACTTGCTTTAGGGCGCTGTTTCACAGGCAATCATGGCATTATTCTCCCACCATCTTTCGCTGCTTTGATCAGCTTAAGAGTCCGGACTCTGCGGGGTTGTGTAGCGTGAAAGTACGCTGGCCGAACTTGCAAGGTGATGGTTTTGAGGAACTTGGCCTTGGTGAAGCCAAGTGGGATTCCATTCATCGATTGGTTGCCGCCGCGGATCGCTCTGCCGATCACTGGAGGCACCGTTACTTTTTTACGCATGATGCGGGCACGACTTGGGACGTCGAGTGTATTCGGAAACCTGATCCCGCGCCTGCTTTTCGGGAGCTCTCCTTGCTGGATAGGGAGGTGATAAAGCAGATATATCATTGTCAGCGATCGCGTGGCTTTACTTGTTCGCTGCGCGCATCTGATCAGGAGTTGGTCGATGCTGGGATTCATGTGCTCCCTTCTGCGGCTTCGGTATGTTAAGCATTTTTATAAATTTTAGCGTGTTGCAATGTAGATTGGTTTGACGGAAAAAGCTCGTCTTTGCAGACGGAAGCCGCTCGCAGGATTGCCTCTAACGGAAGGATTGTTCCATCTCTTGCTCCCGGAGCATCGGCGGCTTCCGGGAATGGAAAAGGTAAACGGTTTGAATAAACAGTCTTCCTTGTACACTGTCTTTGTTTAGTTGTATTTTGATTGTAGCTTTGTGTGCTATTTGCAGGTCGCAAGACGCTTGTTACTGATCGCGTTGTTGCCACTCCTGATTCTGCCAAACGGTCCGCCGCTGGACGCGTCCTTCGAGCAGTTTGAAGCGCCCGAAGACTACTGTGATCGTTCCTACTCCTTCCTGCCATAAAGGGAAGGAAGTTGACGGTTGCAAGGATGCACTGTCTGCCCCCCGCTCGAAGCAGCGGCCCGAGGTGGGACGTGCTCTTCCTTCTAGTATGAGCTGAACACTTGTCTGTGTGCTTTTGTGCGCTTTGTTTTTGGTTTTTGCATAACTCTAGTTGGTTTGCATGTAGTGCTCCTGCCACTTGGACGTGCGGATCTGCTTCGTCCTTTGGAAGGCGATATTTCGGATGATAAGTGAAGTCGTATATGACAGGTGATCTCACTTTCCCCAAGAGTTCCCGGCTTAGCATGCCAGAAGTTGGTGTGCGTGTTCTTCATCGATCCGTTCCTCCTGGTAATCGAATTGTTCGGCCATCGAGCGACGAAGAGGCACGAACATTTGTTGAGAGATCACTGTCTGGATTCACACCAGTAAGTGTCTTTCTTTGCTTTGCTATGCTCGTTGTTTTCGAACATGTGTGCTTATTGTCTTGTTGTTTTCAGGTTGTTTCTGACATGGTGCACATGGCCTCCTTCATGTTGGAACTTGTCCAGGAGAAGCGTGCTATCGCCGATAAAGCTGCCGTTGTGTCTGGCGAGCTTAAGGAAGCTAAGGATGAAGTGCGCCGTCTTACTTTGAAGATGACGGATTTTGATGCCCGTTACGATTCTGATCATGCCCGCCTTGTTCAGCTTGAAGCTGAGAATGTTGCTATCGAGAAGGCAATTTCTGACAATGCAGGCAATCACAAGGTTGCCTGTCGGAAGGTGCGCGAAGAGGCAATGAAGGCCGGCATTGAGGAGGGACTTGGAAAGTTCCCTACTACTCCTGAGTTTGACAGCGCGGTTACTGCTGCTGCTACGGCGAAGGCCGCTCCTATGCTTAGCGAGTTTGCTAAAGATTTTGTTCGTAGGGTCATTCTTGCTCCCGGCTTTCCCTTTAACAGGTTAGGGCCGTATGCGGAGTTTGCGGTTGGGCACGTTGCCGAGCTCCGTCGTTTGGATGCTGCAGCGGCTCAGTTTTCCTTTTTGTTTGGAGAAGACGGTGGCGACACTAATGTGCAACTCCTTCCTTTTCCACCCAGTCCCGTCAGAGATGATGGTGTTCTTTGATTTGTGCCATGTTTATTTCTTTTGGATATGTTGAACTCGTTTCTGAGTCTGTTTGCCCCCTCGGCTTCTATGTTTGGAACTTTGTTGGAGTTGTTCATTGGTTATTGCTTGTGACTTGTTTTCTTCGAACTATGTCGTTTGAACCTGCTTTATGCATAGTAGTTTGCATGATAACTTGTTACTAATATTTCATACCGTTATCACTTACTGTTTTTGTTGAATGTGGATGACTAGTAATCATAGATGTAGTCTCCATAGCCGTGACCGTTAGCCACTTCTTGATTGATGACTTGAGATGTTCTCAAGATTGTTTGCATGATGCATTACGCATGGTGCCCTTCTTTCCCGAATAGCTTACCGCTATATATGTTGTAACTTGTTAAGTATTTCGCGTATAGCGACTTTTCTTAACAAGTAGTGTATTTGAAAGGTGTTATCTTGGCTAAGCAAGATACTATTTATACCGTCTCTTAGTTCCACTCTAAGGCGACGTTGAACAAGACTCGACTTGTAAATTTTATGAGTTTTGTAAACAGGGTGCGCACCTGCCAGCGTGTATCAACCCGCGTTGGGGAAGCATACATAAAAACATTTTGGTTTTTGAAAAAATATTTGTGATACATGATTCCTGCGTCCAGGGACCACGTAACACGTTTTGAAAATATGTATTGTGATGCATGATTTCTGCGTCCAGGAACCATGCAACACGCTTTGAAAATCTGTAGTACGGAATTGTCATCTAACAAGAGGACGTTTGCCGTAAAGTGTGAACCTTTAAACAGGAATTCGTAGTACGGAGTTGTCATCTAACAAGAGGACATTCGCCATAAAGAGTGAACCCTTAAGCAGGAATTCGTAGCACGGGATTGTCATCTAACAAGAGGACGTTCGCCATAAAGTTTGAACCCTTAAACAGGAATTCGTAGTACGGGATTGTCATCTAACAAGAGGACGTTCGCCGTAAAGAGTGAACCCTTAAGCAGGAATTCGTAGCACGGGATTGTTATCTAACAAGAGGACGTTCACCGTAAAGTGTTAACCCTTAAACAGGAATTCGTAGTACGGAATTGTCATCTAACAAGAGGACGTTCGCCGTAAAGAGTGAACCTTTAAGCAGGAATTCGTAGCACGGGATTGTCATCTAACAAGAGGACGTTCGCCGTAAAGTGTGACCCCTTAATAGGAGATACACACTTGTTGTAGCGTGGGGTCGTTGTCTAACAAGAGAACTTCTGCCACTTATGGGGTGATCAGTCCCGTATTGTATTTGCCCGTCCTGTTCTGAATCCAGGGAATGGCGATGAACATGAGGATTTGCCTCTAACAAGAGATGTCAAAACATGTCATTTGTATGTCATCAATAGGACATTGTAGATAGAACGTCGTTAATATGACGTTTGATGCAGGATGTCGTTGGTATGACGTTTTGAAGTAGAACGTCGTTAATATGACGTTTGAAAGCAGGACGTCGTTGGTATGACGCTTTGAAGTAAAGGGTTGCAATTATGTCCTTGCAGATATGTTGTTGTAGCATGCTGACTTTGAATATATCTAGGGTTTAATTCCAAGTTGTTGATTCTATGATGACGCCTTTTGATATAGTCGTCAATATGAGTAAGTTGTTGTTGATGATAAGCGTTGTCATAACGCGTAGTATATTTTTTGCTTGCACATAGCATAATATCTTGGATTGTTGATGTAGATAATAAGTGCATAGTTTTGTTACTTCGCGTTCAATCCAAAATAGCATGCAAGACATAGATATGTACCTACAAAGGTAGTTTGACTTCATTTAGATACTTGCGCGTATTTACATTGTTTTTTTGAGAAGACGTCAACCGATCATTACTTCTTAAAACATGTAAAGAAACTAGATGCAATGATTCTAAAAACACTTAGAATAGAAATGCGCAAAGTAAACGGAAAGGTAGTTATATCTCCCATATCTTTCATGGTTTGTTTGACGATGACGTCGCAGAGTCAGTTGCAACAAATCGTCTTAACGCGCCCAGCGTGATGCATGGCAGCGAGAAGAACCAGTGTGCTGCTGTTCCGGCAAGAGTTTGTGAAAACGTCATTGCAAAGTGGTGTTGGTTCTTCGTTCTTCCTAGCAGAGAGGCCTCGTGCTTCTGCACGTGTTCTACTGGATCTCCCTTTCCGCGATAGAGATCTCCTCCAATCCGGTACAGTGCCGTCTGGGACGCGACTGTTTACAAGGTGGTCCGCGAACGGATGTGACGCCTTTTCCTCAAGCGCGTGCATACCCTTCATCTTTGCTTCTTTCATCTTTTTCTCAACAATTTCTTCTAACATCTCGGCAGTAAACCCTTTTACAGGCGCATCATAATCCGTTGCAGGATTTCGCCAACCAGTGTTATGGTAGATGTCAGATTGATCTCTGCTTGTGGCCTGGAAGGGATCATCCTTCGTTGGCTGCTGTGAGCGGTGGTGTGGGGGTTGCCTTTCTGCATTCCTCCAATGACAGGCTCTTTGGGAAGGAGTGTATGAACGTGCGGCTTCATATCTTGCATGTTGGTTTCTGCCCTGAAATGGACCGCCTTGGCGGGTAGTGTCTTGTGACATTTCTCTTGTCGGCGAAGCGTGTTCCTGGGCGGTTGGAGGTGGTTGGGCCGCATATCCTTGATTTTTCAGTGACTAGCGGAATGCGAGTAATTCTTCCAGCGCAGCCATCATTGCTGGAGTAACCGTAAGCATCGGGTTTGCTCCCGTTCCTTGTTGTTTGCCTTGCGGTGTTTCTATCTGATATTCATCATCATCATGCATCTCTGGCTCGTTACTTGGTTCTTGGTGGTTGTGTTGTGCGTCGGGCACATCCTCGGTTGGCATGGATGAAGCTACGGAAGTAGCTCTCGGTATGTGGGAAGGTCCCGGCTGGCTTCCAGCTGGCTTTTGACCTCCTGCTCTTTTGCTTGCCGGAGACTTCTTAGGATGTCCAGGCCTTTTCCTTGCATTTCTCGCCTTAACCTCTTCGGGAGGGTTGCGATCACTCGTCATGTCTTTGCGGTATGGTAGCTTTTGTTCGGATCACGGAGACGGCGCCAAATGTTGCGTCCTGGTTGAAATGGGTCGGATTGACGCGTTTGTCTGATTGGGTTGTTTGGGTTTTTGGGCTGACACCCTTCGCCTGGAAGAGGTATTCGCCTAATGCCGATGACGAGTGTTCGGTTTAACGCTGTGTCTCAGGAAAAGTCTGTGTCTCAGGAAACGGCTGTCTGGGCACAAGTCTTAGCGTCTGGGCACATCTTACTCCTATTTCTCTTCCACGCCTTAGCTGCGGGGCCCGTTCCTGCACAAAAGGCCAATACTAGCACGGAGAGGGGGGGTGGTGCTAGTGGAGCCCTCTCTGATGCTTAAGTCACGATTGGGACAAAGGGAGAAAGATAACTCTAGAGAGAGAAAATATTTCTAGAGAGAAGTCAGAGCTCAAAATGCCAAAGTTGGGCAAATGAGAGGATGATGTGAAAATGGGTGGCCAAGGTCTCCTATTTATAGGCTACCTTCGGACCGGACCCGGTTTTGAAGCGGTTTGATGACGGTTCAAAGGCAAGCGGTAACCGTCATCAATATTGGCAATGCGCGAACTCGACTTTCCTATACGTAACGGTAATCGCGTAATACCCATAGAGCAATCTGGAGGTCCGGTCCGGACGTGTGTACCGCGCTTTAGGACCGTTTTGACCCTTAGGAGGCATTTTCTAAACCGCAATGTGATTTTTGACGTGTTTACGAGGCCCGAAATATAAATACGAACCCGAATTGGACACATATCCATCATATATCACATTCAAGGCCAGATGAGAGATTCTGCGATACCATTATTGACATATCCCATCCATGGCTTTACCATGTGTGCTATCGACGCGTGCTTCATACTGCGCGTGCCACGTTCGACCACGGGGTCATGCTCGGTTGTGCTAGCTAGAATCCTTGTGATTCAAAGGGCGCATACTTCTTCACCTTGAGCGTGTGATTGATCCCGGATGCCTTATGAAGAGGCATCCAAAGTATCCTCATGGACTCAGAACTTATACATAAGGTCTGGCTTAATGCTCGCTTCCCGGCGTACGAGCGTAGTGCTAAAGAAAACAGCCAAGTGACCACGTCTTGGAAACCGGTTGAGTCAGACTAAGGGTATAAGCGATGGGGATGGTCAAATTCACCTTTAATTCACCGACTCTCGTGTTCACTAGGTGGCCGCCAACTGGATATTAGTTGAAGGTTGTGAACACTTGTACGGATGCCCTGGAGAAGTATTCCTTTGTGGAAAACTGGGCAATTGGAGAATTAACAGTTGATCAAGGATACAGTGCGGTACATAGTTTTATTTCAAACAGGTTTGGCTAATGAAAGGGAATCAACGTTCTGCGGGCGCTACAATACTCCTAACAGATGAGTATCACGATGCCCGTTGTATCCGCCGGTCGCACGGCAAGCCTCGTAAGAATTATTTGAGATGGAGACGAAGACTGAAGACTGAGATGTTGATACTATTGCGTAATCGTATAGATTAACGAGCACCCTCCCATTCCGGCGAGTGGGAGCTGTTAGCATATGGTGACGTGGTGCCGTAATAGGAGCCCGTTAAATAAGGGAATTACCTAATTTAATTAGGTAATTTTCAATTTGGGCTAATTGGGCCAAATCCAATTAGTAATTTACAAGGGAGGCCCAAAATGGGCTTCCCCCCCTTTATGCATGGTTCAGCCGAAACCCTAGTACCATATTGGTTGGAGTTGCCTTTTGGAACTCCACCCAATACTTTATATAGGGGTGACTCCTAAGGGTTTAAACACACAATTAAGAACAAGAATCTCCATTGAGAAAACTTGTCACCCTAGTCTAATATTTTGGCACCATCACATCAAGTCCGAGATTCCATCTCCGATGAAGAATCGATTAGAGGTCTTATTGTGGAGCTACATCGCGAGGGACTTCTTCTAACGAAGAACTTGCACGTGGTTCCGATCGGAAGATCAGAACTCCCTCCAGATCGTTCTTGGGCAGGAAAGCTAAAAGGTATGTGTACTAATTCCGCTGCGTAGATTAGATTTCTTGATAGTACACGTTTAGCATTCCGTAGTATTACGTCCCCGTAATCCAACATCGGTTACGAATTAAAAAAATATTTTTAATTACGCCATTCCGGTACTCAATTAACTTATTTGCCAATTATACATATGATTTCATGCTATTAAAGGAAAGAACCATCTATGATTAAAGGTTTAAGTTTCTTTGTTAGTAATCACTTATTGCAAATTAGTATTAGTGATGAACTGAATATGACTAATTATGTATGAGCACCAAAATTATCCAAAAACACTTAAGTCAGATAATAATTTAATACAACACTTAATATGTAGTTTAGGTAATTTGACTGTTTAGTTAAATACAAAATATCTTATTCATTATGTATAGATTACATATATATACGTAATAATTATATTATATAATATAAAATAGTATGAAGGGAACTGCATAGTCCCACACCTGTTCATAAAGAATGACGATGCCCAGCAACACATATAATAGTTATATTATATAATATAATAGTATGAAAGGAACTTCATGTCTCCATAGTCCATACCTGCTTATAAAACAACGACGATGCACAACAACGGACGGAGCTTGGACGACGACGGGTGGTTTCGACAACATAGGGTTTGATAACCTGGTCAGGCTTTTACATGGATGAGCGGATGACGGAAGGCGACGAGGTCCGAGGGCAGCACGGCGAAGTCAGGGCGTCCATGGTGGCCGAAAAGATGGTGAGCTTGTCGAAACCGATGGGGTTTGGCAACGTCAGGTGAAGGCGTTACTCGAGTGAAGCTTGGGGTGGTGGTGATTCGAGACCTGAGAGAATGAAACAGGGACGAGAGCAAGGATATCAGCGGAAGAGGTCCGGTGCAGAAAGGAAGCAACTGGGGCGGCAGAGTCGCTCGGGTCGAACGGAGTCGGGCGTGCTAGCTGTCAGAGCAGCTGATCTGGTCGGAGCCAGAAACACGAGAGCAGCAGCAAGATCGGGACGGCTGGACGGGATCGAAAGCGATGCTAGAGCTGAGTGAACGGAAGAGAATCGTCGGAGCTACCGCTGATAGGAAACGGTAGGGTAGTGGACGACGGACGGCTCGAGTTGCAGATGGGACTCCAGTCCAAGAGTGACGTCGGGAAGTGGAAGTGCAGGTCAGTGATGAAAATGACACGTCACATGTAATGACGTTACGTCCGGTTCAAAATCGAGTGTTTACAGTAATTCTAAGTTCATTTTACATTTGCAGGTGTCTCTTCTATGATTAAGGTCACGGCTCCTTGCCCACATTGCGGAGCTAAATAATTCCAATATGAAACACCAACGTTGTTGCAACAATGGCAAAATTTCGTTACAGCCACCTTTTATTCCATCTGCCCTTAAGGAATTATTTGAAGATGGAGGAGATCAAGGCAAATAGTTTCGTACACATATAAGGGCCTACAACAGTCTTTTCTCATTCACTTCATTCGGTGTCCGCATCGATAAAGATCTTGCTTCTTCAACAAAAGGTGTTTACACCTTTCGAGCCCAAGGGCAAGTTTACCATGATTTACCAGCTCTATTACCATGTGAAATTGGTCCATGATATTTCCAATTGTATTTGTACGATACTTCAAATGAACTAGATAATCGCATCCGTATATTCACTGATGCAGGTCTAAGCGAGCCCGTTGTCCAGACACTTATGGATATACTATCAGTCAACCCCTATGCGAGCGTACTTCGCAGGCAATCTGTTCTACCTTTAGAAACATGTTCCCTACGTATCATAACTGATGCAAATCTAGATCAACGAGTCTATAATAGACATTCGGCAGACGATGTAGCTGTCATTTGGGTTGAAGGTAATAACAGCCAAGCTCATAGTGAACGTGACATCACCATTCATTCCACATCCGGCAAACGCCACCGTATACGTTACTACTTTGGCTGTTACGACCCACTACAGTACCCTGTTCTATTTCCTTATGGTGATAATAGGTGGCATCTAAACATACTGCATTTCACAAGTCAAAGCGCCTCAGCTAGCTCTATTCCAGGAGAAGTTACATCAGGAGAATCCATCGTTGAAGTAGAATCTGATGGTAAGTATTTCAACTGTACTTTTAGCTACATCGGTTTGATCTTAATATATTTTTATATTCTTATTTAGTTCACATTCATTCTCATCTCCGTCTTCATTCGCAATACCTTCAAAGTTAAATTTTACTATTTGTTACATAGAATCGAACCTATATGTGATTTGCATATGAAACATTATACTGAGTTTAGCTTACAACCCACA
The DNA here is from genome assembly GCA_036873135.1 of Clarkia xantiana subsp. parviflora. Classification (NCBI taxonomy): domain Eukaryota; kingdom Viridiplantae; phylum Streptophyta; class Magnoliopsida; order Myrtales; family Onagraceae; genus Clarkia; species Clarkia xantiana. The sequence goes on along the minus strand of JAPTYO010000017.1, from coordinate 5,315,061 downwards.
AGCATGCTTTCAGACTTACGTGCAGCAGCAGCCTCCAAGTTTTGAAATAATATCATTTCTAATTTGGCACATTGCATATATATGGATACTAATGGTTTTTGCAATCGTTAACCTCTTCCTTTATCTAGATAATTCTGTTATTTGCTTAGTTTAATAAGGCTGAATTTGGGCATATTATTTGTACCATACGTACTTATGTTGAAGATGAAACAACTTCCTTTAAATTGGTTCTTCCATGTTTGAATAAATTTTCTCTTCCTTTCTTCTTCATTTGGTTCTTCTGGATTTTTGCGTCTTTCGAAATAATTATAACGTCCACTTTCTGGGTGCCTATTACTGGAAATTCTGTTATTTGCTTAGTTTAATAAGGTTGAATTTAGGCATATAACTTGTGTTAGCATATGGTGACGTGGCACCGTAATTGGTAGCCCGTTAATATATGTGGTTACTTATGATAAATGTCACATTAGGGCTAGACCCAATTCCCATATGACATGGGAGGCCCAAAATTGGGCCTCCCACCCACATAGGTCGGCCGAAACCCTAGATAGGGTGGGAGGAGCATTTTCTCCTCCTCCCACTATATAGGGAGGTCTTGGGGTCACTCCCAAAACACACCTTGATCACAACTCCTCTTAAGTTGTGATTTGAGAGAAACTCCTTTCTCTCTGGCCTAGTTTCGGCCGGCCCCTATAACACCACCATTGGTGTGCCAAATTGCTTTTGAGCATTCAGTCCGAGGTTCTGTCCCCGTTGAGGAATCGATCAGAGGCTTTGTTGTGAAGCTTATACCGCGTAGGACTTCTTATCACGAAGAACTTGTACGTGTTCCGACCGGAGGATCAGAACTCCCTCCACATCATTCTTGGGCAGGAAAGCTAAAATGTATGTGTAATAATTCCGCTGCGTATATTAGATTTCTTGCTAGTACACGTTTAGCATTCCGTAGTATTACGTCCCTGTAATCCAACAGTGGTATCAGAGCCTGAGTTAGGAGTTCTTAAAATTTTGATAAAATAATGTTCTTGAATCTATGAAAAATCCGAAATTTTTAGGTTGATGATCAATACGTGTTCCGAAATTCTCAACATGAAATCATGTATTTGATCTTTAAAAACTTAAATTTTTTGAAATTTATGTGTTTTTGAGGATCAAAACCGAAAATTTTGTTATGAATTTGAGTTTGATGTTCATAATCTTTAAGAACATCATGAGTTTTATCAAGAACACAATTTGGATTCTTGATCAAGGTATTATTTGATCTTAAAATTTGACAACCTTTTCCAATTTCATGTTTGTTGGCCCCTAGGGACAATTTGGGTAAAATTTTTAATTTTCTTAACCCCTAAATAATTAAAAATTTCGGCCACCCTATTAGAGATATAGATTGCCATTTTTTAAATTTTAATTGATAGGTAACTATATCTAGAAGTTGGAAAATAAGGATAGGTTCTAATATAATATTGTAAAGGATATTAACTATCAATATATATAGCTAAAAGATAGGGATAAAGATATATTGATAGGATTTAGTTTAAGATATATTGTCTATATATTTTATCCCTAAATATATTATTGACAATATTTATATATGTATATAGATTTGGCCGAAAATTATATATATATATATATGTTTATATTGTTAATTGATTTACATCTTATAGATAGAATCTTGACAATATTTATATATATTAATAATATATGTGCCGAATTATATATATATTAGCAATATTGGAAATTATTTTAAGTAATTAATATTTCTAGGTGGCTAAGTTAAGTTTTTAGTGGACTTTAAAACCCTACTTAGCCCACAAGAATATTTCGGCCGAACCCTAGGGTTTATGGGCAAGTCCAATTGCTAAACCGGAACGGATAAAACCAATCCAGGTTTTCTTAATCGGGTCGACCTAGTCGGGTCGGGTCGGACCGTAGTAACTATATTGAACCTAACCTAACCGGTTTTGAGTGATAAAACCGAACCATAATCTTATTTTAATGAACTGTTTCGGACCAAACCGGAATTTTTAAAATCAGACCGGGTTGAACCGGATTTTAAAATTTGGACCGAACCACTTTAAAATTTTCGGAAATTTTAAATTGTTCAATAAAATAGGGTGTCAAATTTTAAGTCCAAAATGTTTTCGAACTTTAAAATTAGCCTAAACAGTGCTCTTAGGGTTTGTACTTTAATACACGATTTCAGTCAAAACCCTAATGCCTGGTTTCGATTATGGTGATGGATGTCGGACTTGCATGTTTTTTGGACTAGATTAAATTAGTGGGCTGGTTTGCAATTGTTTGCTTTCTGCATCATATATTTTGATATAATTAGAACTGTCGTCTTGACTTAGTCAAGCTAGCTGGATATTATATTGCGAGCATTGAGCTCTGGGATTTAAATACATGGTTTGCGCAATAGGATAGACATGCTATGCTGATTGAAAGTGCCTAGAGTCCATGTCTAGAAATTCACATGATTGATTGTAAGCATGAATTGCAAAACAACCCCTAATATTTTCAAAGCGTTTTATAAAACTGAAAATTCCAGTCGCCAATTATGCATGATGTATGCGGATGTTGCATGTTTTGACGCGTATGCTAGGATGTTCATGATAGAACGCATGTGATAATTTACTTTACGTAGAATTATGTATGCTAGGAACATTAGATGCATGACGCGTAAGCATGTTTTGTTCGATGTTTATGGCATGATATGATGATTTACTAAGTGTAGTAGAATTATAAATATGCATGCGTAAATTATCGGATAATTTTACAAAATTATAAGGGCCTTGGGAAAGCCAAGATCGGGTATGCTTATTTGAGAATTCCCGTTCCGGAAATTTGCAATAGAATAACCGTTTTCAAAAGACTGATATATTGGATTGAACATGACGGTAATGTGAACTCTTTCACAGACCCCCTTCCCTCAGTTTACTAACGGTCGGTTTGGTCTAGATGACTGAAGGATCACTATTTGTCGTATTCCATATTAGTAGATAATCCGATGTTTGCCATTCTGTCAAAATGTCGTTGTCTTCCTGAATTTGCATAATTGTCAATGTACTAGTTTTCATGGCTAAGTCGGTACGCTTCTATGAACCTTGCAATCTTGATGGTATAAATTATGATGAACGTTAGGAATATGTATAGGACTCCTCTCTGCTACGATTCCGAAAAGCAGAAAGGACAATTACTAAGGAATATGGTAGTTCGTATGATTTTGACAGTGAGAAATGAAGGTGATAATTTGTTTCCTAAATATTGAAGTAGATTCTTTGATGATCTAAATGCTTATATGGTGATACATTCAACCTTGAATAAAAGGGGTTGAAGAAGACTTCAAATTGCAACCAGACAATGTCAAAGCTTGGTATCCCTTTGCATCTGCCTCGGTAGAAGCAAGGATGTTAAAGCTAGAAATGTTTCGGTTGAATGTGATGGTCTTTTCTTTTCATGGATGCTGGTGTAATAGCCACTCGAGACCTTCGCAATAAAAGGGTCAACATGAAAATACGTATATGGTTGCCTTACATTGACAAGATTCAATAACCTTGAGTCTAGTCAAGTACGGTAACCAAGGCAGTGAAGCGACAACCTTCTCAGCTCACCATAATAGATCGAATGAAGTCAGTTGTGATCCATATATCATAGAGGGAACTTGACCGTAAAAGGTTTTAAATGATTATCCGGTGGGTTAAACCCCGTTGATAAAGTGCGTCTCAAACACGCCTCGTATGTCATGTATATAAAGCCATAAACGTTTTACTTGAACACAAATCATTCGATGTGATTCACTAATGAATTTAATCACATGTGATGTTCAACATGACTTAAAGTTCTCGACTATCTATGCGGTAAACATGGATCAAATATGTGACCTTCAGATCAAGAATCCTACCATTGTCATTTATCGTTCGTTGTTCGTCTGAATTACTAAATTTTGGTTATTTTGAAATTCAGTATTATTGATTAAAGTAATTGTTGCTCGATTCAAAGCTTGGGAGCATTCCAAGAAACAATTTACTTATCAATTTAACGTTCCGGTCAAATGAAACGATCCGAAATGAAATTTCAAACCCACGGGTTAGAACCAAAATTTTGGCTAAGTAAAGGTGGTCGAACAAAAACGAAACATTTTACATACTCTGTCATCTCAGTCAGGTCAAACTGAACTGAATAAATTCATCGATTGCATAGTTCTAAAAGGCAAACCGACTTACCTAAACCTTATTTGTTAAGTACTCCAGTAAACATATGTATCCCAAAATAATATGCATGTTAAAACCGATTTAATTTTAAATTCGGAAATTAAAACAATTTCAAAACCACGGTTTAGACCTGGTATAATGCGCATGGCGCATGTCACATCGAGAGACGGGACACATCATTTTAAAAGTACGAATTTAATGATGAAGTATTTTTATGAATGCTGAATTTTTCGTTTATAATCCTTTGGATATAACTCATTGATAACTATTTAGATTAAAAGTGTGCTTCAAGGCTACTGTAATCTAATAAGAACATCAACTATGGCATTAAAGCGAGTGCTTAAATGCATAGTCCATAAAATGGATAAGTCTATGGATGAGTTAAACAAACAAAACAAAAAGAAGTAGTCGGTAAAACGACTTTCCCACCATTAGCCTTGAACGAAGAGTTTTGCTAAAAGCATTCATTAAACACCTCAAGAATGCATAGTTTAAAATTACATAATGTTAAAGTTACACATTAATTGTTCCTGCGGGATGAGATTAATTTAACTCACATTAATGTAAAACACTATGTTCTGACTAAATCGGTTAACACGGTACCATAAAAGCTAATGAATGATTCAGGTAAAACCTTATCACAAAGACGCATTAATTTGCGCATTAAAACAAGTATTCATTAAGAGTACGCACTACTCACAAAGAATACAAGTTTTAAAATTAGCTTGGAACAATGGTTTCGTGGATAAGCATGACACATTATACATATTTGAGGATGTATTTCCAACGCTTTGCAGAACGACACAAGCTAGTACTGATTGAGTTAACAGATGGTTGATGGATATTCTCAGGTCCCACTTACTTCGAGTGGGAGAATTGATATAGCATAAGTGATTGATTTGGTAAATGATGATGGAAACGTCTTCATAATAAATCCAGTGAGAGGGCTCACTCCCCCTCACACATAATCATCACTAAATTTCAAAATGCAAATCAAGTCGGACCTGATAATCATGATAATGAACTATTTCAACTACCCATTTTTCCTAGTGGGAGTGGAACAACCAACTCGGTGCCAGATCCTAGTGATCGAAGAATACATCTCAGAGGTAGAATCCCGAGACCGAGAGGTTATTCCAAGTAAGTTCAACCACCACCATTTTTTCCAGTGGGAGTAATGCCCCGATAAGAAGCATTATTCCGAGTGGGAGTAACGATCAGACTAAAACATGGGATTAACGTACCTAGACATAGTCAAAGGCAACGAACTTCTCTCGAGAAGTGTCCCATCAAATAAGATGTGTTACACATCTTGGTGTTCGTTCTTGAACCAGTGACGGTTCAGCAAGCAAATGAAGGACCTCAAAACAAGGGAATGGAGGAAAACAATGGAGGATGAAATTGCCTAAATAGGAACTAATTCGTTTTTAGTCTTTAGTTGATTTATCTGTTAACCACAGAACTAGAAAGTGAAATCTTAGAATTCACTTCTGGTGGAAATTTCGAGTAGTGCAAAACTCGATTATTTGCGAAAGGATATACCCAATTTCACGGAGTAAACTTTGATAAAGACAGACTCACCGACTATGCGTTACACCATAGTCTGGGCCGTCATTGCCCATGACTGCAAGTCTCGAACTCGAGCATGCATCAAATGGACATTAGGACCAAATCTCTCCAAGTAAAACTGGAGAAAGAGATCTATATGGAGCAGCCGGAGAGTTCCATTACTCCTGACAAAGAACGTAAAGTTTGCAAACTCCAAAGATCTATATACGGTTTTAAACAATCGTCTCGGTAATGGTATCGCAGATTCCACGAGGAAATCGTCGGATACGGATTCGTGAATCTTCACGAGGATCCCTGCGTATACACCAAGACCTCCGGGTCTAAGTATATCATCATAACAATATACGTGGATGACATACTCATTGCTGCGAACGACGTGAGTTTTATGAATAAATCAAAGTCCTGGTGAGCATCAGCATTCGAGATGAAAGACATGGGAGAGGCTACGTACATATTAGGCATCAAAATTGCCCTAGATCGTGCCACCCGGAGATTATGTCTATCTCAGGAATCATATATCAACAAACTGTTGAAAAGATTCAGAATGCTAGATGCTAAACCCGTGGATACGCCTTTGGGTGCGCGCTATCGAAGCGTGATGGCCCGAAAAACCAGCAGGAGCGTAAACAGATGAAGAATGCAGAGTATCTGAGCATGGTAGGGATTCTAATGTATGCCATGCTCTGTACTCGGCCATACATCTGTTACGTTGTGGGCCTAGTAGCAAGATTTCAATCAGATCCTAGTTATCAACATCTAAAGGTCGTAAAACGAATTATCAGATATCTGAAAGGTACTGCCGACTACGTTCTGTGCTATGAGGGCGATCGGCTCGAATTGACCGGGTATAGTGACGCCGACCACGGTGGCGATCCGGATGATCGTAAGTCCACCACATGAGGAGTTTTCCTCCTTGCTAATGCTGCCATATCATGGGTTAGCAAGAAGAAATCTTGTGTCGCGCTTTCCACTATGGAATCGGAATTCGTTGCCCTCTCCAAAAATGCATAAGAAGCGGTCTGGCTGAAAAGGCATCTTACTGCATTAATTGGCACCGACAAGAAGAGTAAACCTGTGAAGGTGTACTCCGACAGTCAGGCGCCATTGCGGCAGTTAAGAATCCAAAGTACCATAGTAGGACAAAGCACATAGATATGAAATAAAATTATGCTAAATCTATTATGGAAGACAACATAATCACTTTAGAATGCTTGACTATAGACAATATGGTCGCAGATAGCGCGCAATGAGTAAAACTGCTTGGATTACGTAAGGTTTAAACTGTGTGGCTTGTAAAAGTGATAACATTTTGACATTTGAAATTATGTTTCAATTTGAATAAAGGAATTGCAAATTGAGTTTATGATTTACCGACGTCATAATGATTAACAACATCGGATTTTACGGTCTATAAAATAAGTCGTAGGAAGAAGTAAAATTCTTCCACCAAAATTATGTCGAATGTGAACCTTGCCTCGTCACACAGGCAAGGTCATCTTGTAAGGAGAGAGGGACCTCTACCATAAGAATATTGGCTAAGAATCAGGGGGGTAAACCTGATTAAGCAAAACGATAACATTGTCACGCTTAACAGCATGACCTAATCTTCGTTTTGTAAATCGCCGAGTTGGACTTTGTCTATCACTATATATCACATTCAAGGCCAGATGAGAGATTCTGCGATAGCATTATTGACATATCCCATCCCAGCATTTACCAGGTGTGCTATCGACGCGTGCTTCATACTGCGTGTGCCATATACAACCACGGGGTCATGCTCAGTTGTGCTAGCTAGAATCCTTGTGATTCAAAGGGCGCATACTTCTTCACCTTGAGCGTGTGATTGATCCCGTATGCCTTATGAAGAGGCATCCAAAGTATCCTCACGGACTCAGAACTTATACCTAAGGTCTGGCTCAATGCTCGCTTCCCGGCGTACGAGCGTAGTGCCAAAGAAAAAAGCCAAGTGACCACGTCTTGGAAACCGGTTGAGTCAGACTAAGGGTATAAGCGATGGGGATGGTCAATTTCACCTTTAATTCACTGACTCTCGTTTTCACTAGGTGGCCGCCAACCAGATATTAGTTGAAGGTTGTGAACACTTGTACGGATGCCATGGAGAAGTATTCCTTTGTGGAAAACTAGGAAATTGGAGAATTAACAGTTGACCAAGGATACAGTGCGGTACATAGTTTTATTTCAAACATGTTTGGTTCATGAAAGGGAATCACGTTCTGCGGGCGCTACAATACTCCTAACAAATGAGTAGCACGATGCCCGTCGTATCTGCCGGTCGCACGATAAACCTCGTATGAACTATTCGGAGACAAAGACAACAACTGAAGACTGAAATATTGATGCTATTGGATGACAATACATTAACAGGCACCCTTCCATTCCGTCGAGTGGGAGCTGTTAGCATATGGTGACGTGGCGCCGTAATTGGTAGCCCGTTAATATATGTGGTTACCTAAGATAAATGTCAAATTAGGGCTAATTGGGCCAGACCCAATTCCCATGTGACATGGGAGGCCCAAAATTGGGCCTACCACCCAAATAGGTCGGGCGGAACCATAATAGGGAGGGAGGAGGATTTTCTCCTCCTCCCACTATATAAGGAGGACGTGGGGTCCCTCCCAAAACACACCTTGATCACAACTCCTCTTAAGTTGTAATTTGTGAGAATCTCCTTTCTCTCTGGCCTAGTTTCGGCCGTCCCCTATAACACCACCATTGATGTGCCAAATTGCTTTCGAGCATTCAGTCCGAGGTTCTGTCCCCGTTGAGGAATCGATCAGAGGCTTTGTTGTGGAGCTTATACCGCGTAGGACTTCTTCAAACGAATATCTTGTACGGGTTCCGACCGGAGGATCAGAACTCCCTCCACATCGTTCTTGGGCAGGAAAGCTAAAAGGTATGTGTACTAATTCCGCTGCGTAGGTTATATTTCTTTCTAGTACACGTTTAGCATTCCGTAGTATTACGTCCCTGTAATCCAACAATTTGTACCGTACGTACTTATGTTGAAGATGAAACAACTTCCTCTAAATTGGTTCTTCCATGTTTGAATAAACTTTCTCTTCCTTTCTGCTTCATTTGGTTCTTCTGGATTTTTGCGTCTTTCTAAATAATTATATCGTCCACTTTCTGGGTGCCTATTGCTGGAAATTATGTTATTTGCTTAGTTTAATAAGGCTGAATTTGGGCATATTATTTGTACCGTACCTACTTATGTTGAAGATGAAACAACTTCCTCTAAATTGGTTCTTCCATGTTTGAATACACTTTGTCTTCCTTTCTGCTTCATTTGGTTCTTCTGGATTTTTGCGTCTTTCTAAATAATTATAACGTCCACTTTCTGGGTGCCTATTAGTGGAATTACCACATGTCGTTAAAAAAAAACTTATTCTCATCATGGCACAATCTCAAGTGATACAGTGTCATACCCTATTTTAACACCATATTTACTAAAGCCATTAATTTTAATGTTGCAGAAGTACTTCACGGTTCAGTAAACACAGTAACCTGCCGTGAATATTATTGTTACAAGATCCAAATCTGAGATGATGGTTCATTACTTTTAAAAGCAAAGCGTCTCCCTTTGCAATACATCGTCGACATGTACATCAAACTGGAGATGTCCAGGCTAGATTTTATCTGACAACAACAAGATAGAATCCGTGCAGACCTTTACCAAGGAGTTGTTGACAGTGTTCTTCATGGAGAGAAAAGCGCCAGTAATATTGGAAAGCGGATCATCTTGCCGGCTTTATTTATAGGTGGTCCAAGAAATATGCGCCGGCAATTTCTAAATGCTATGGCCTTAGTGCAATTCTTCAGGAAACCTGATATTTTCATAACTATGACTTGCAATCCTGATTGGCCAGAGATCCAACGCAAATTGTCTGTCAGGGAAACTGCACAAGAACGACCAGACATTGTCTGCCGCATTTTCCGTGCAAAGCTCCAAGACCTCAAAGACCAATTATTCAAACAACATATATTTGGTACAGTTGCATCTCATGTACATGTTATTGAGTTCCAAAAACGAGGCCTGCCACATGTTCACATTCTACTAATTATGCAACCTGGCTCGAAGATTACCTCGGTTGGACAGTTCGACAAATATGTCTCTGTCGAGATTCCTGACCCCAATCTTCAACCTGACCTTCAAAAATTGGTTCTTCAACATATGTTGCACGACCTATGTGGTTACTTAAACCGAAATTGCTCTTGTATGAAAAAAGGTCAATGTAAGTACCACTACCCTCGACCTTTCCTCGAAGAAACAACACAAGGCAAGGATTCATATCCAATGTACCGGCGGAGGTCTTCTGGACCTGAAGTTCTTGTGTGCAGCACTCTCTATAATAACAAGTGGGTTGTACCTTATAATCAATACCTGCTCTCCATGTAAAACTGCCACCTAAATGTAGAAATTTGTTCAAGCATCAAAGCTGTCAAGTACTTGTACAAGTATATATACAAAGGTCATGACAGAGTAGCATTTAATATCGGTTCTTCTGTAGAGAGTGCACCGATAGATGAAATTCAAAGGTTCCAAGAAGCTCGGTTTGTTACATCTCAGGAAGGTATATAGCGCATCTTTGAGTTTGAACTAAATGAAATATTCCCAGCCGTCTTCCCTTTGCAACTGCACCTCCCCAATCATCATGTTATTTCATTTCATGAAAATCAAGACCTACAAACCGTCATTTCATCTGACAGAAAATCCCGTTCCATGCTCACGGAATATTTTACAACATTTTCTACTGATGCTGCAACCAGAAATTATTTCTATACAAAATTCCCACAGCACTATGTTTGGGATACAAAAGGTCGTCAATGGCGGCCTCGTCAGAAAGGTGTTGCCATAGGCCGATTATGCGGTGCAAACCCTTCTGAAAGGGAGCGCTACTACCTACGACTCTTACTGAGTAATATCATAGGGCCCAGATCATATGAAGATTTTCTTACAGTATGCGGTACGCGCAACTCAACATTGAAGAAGTTGCAGAAAAACGAGGCTTACTTGCTTCAGATGACTACGTCTCACAATGCCTACATGAAACATCTACATTTCAAATGCCAGATGCATTTCGCCGGCTTTTTGCAACAGTACTTATATTCTTATCGCCTCCTAATCTTCGCCTCCTTTGGGATGATAATTTTTGTTCATTGTCTGATGATTTCAACACATCTGAAGTGAATGAACAATCCAAGATCTGCTTTACATTAGAAAGGATTGCATATTTCTTAGAAAGCATGGGATCAAGCATCCAACAGTATGACCTACCTCAAATGTCTTTCCCAAATGTTGGCAACAACAATCAACTTTCCCGTGCAATCACTGATGAGCTTTCCATCAAAACACCAGATGAAGATGCATGCTTAGTATAAAAGCTGAATTCTGAACAACATGTTGCTTACACTACTATATTAACAAGAGTATATTCTAATCATAGTGGTGCATTTTTATTGATGGACCAGGTGGCACTGGTAAAACCTTCCTTTACCGAGCTCTTTTGTGGAGTATTCGTTCTAGGGGAGATATAGAAATTGCGACAGCTTCATCTGGTGCAACTGCTTCCATCTTCCCTGGCGGTCGCACTGCCCATTCCCGGTTTGGTCTCCCTCTTTATACAGATGATTCAATTGTTTGCAATATCGGCAAACAAAGCTCCATGGCTGAGCTACTTTGACGTGAAAACTTATCATATGGGATGAAGCTCCAATGGCAAAGTGATACAATATCGAAGCACTTGACAGAAGCTTACAAGATATAATGTCCACCCAAAATTTTTTTGGAAGAAAAGTAATTGTCTTTGGAGGAGACTTCTGACAGGTATTAAAAGAGAAACTAAAATGTCTTACTTATGGAATCAACTAGAGATGCTAAATTAAAAGAGAACATGTGTGCAAAGACAGATGCAGCATTTTGTATTTATATACTCCGCATTGGAAATGGTGAGGAACCTGAAAATGAATCTGTTGTGGTAGAAATTCCTGAAAAGTTGTTATTGCATTGTGAAACCGATGTTGATCCAGAAGTCACCCTTATCAACAATATATACCCGTCTTTGGAGGAAAACCTTCACTCATCATCCTACATTACTCAAAGAGCCATTCTTGCAACAAAGAATGCACATGTTGATATGATAAATGAGAAGTTAATTAACATGTTTTCGATGGAGAGTAGGATTTACCGAAGCTTCGATGAAGCCGTTGAAGATACACACAACTTCTATCCTAAGGATTTCTTAAATACACTCACTCCAAGTGGGTTTCCTCAACATGTCCTTGTGTTAAAACCTAATTGTCCAAGTTGAAGCTAATGTCATACATGCAGAGATTAGCATGGGACACTATATTGGGAAGCCTGTGTTACTCCATCGGATACAATTTGTTCCAAATGAAGGTGATGAATTCCCTTTCCAATTTCGACGGATGCAATTTCCGGTTCGACTTGCTTTCTCAATAACAATCAACAAATCACAAGGGAAAAAAATTCCAATTGTTGGAGTATATCTACCAGAACCAGTGTTCTCTCATGACCAACTTTACGTTGCACTATCACGAGGTACATCTATGGAAACAACCAGAGTGCTAATCAAGGGGCCCCCTTCTTCTGATATACCTTTACCTTCATATACAAAAAATATTGTTTACAAAGAGGCGCTCAATGATTGAAGGTAAAAATCTTTTAATCATTATCACTTCAATTAGCCATACTTATAATGTATTACAAAATAGCTATTTACTACATTTGTATATGACCTCGTATGAACTATTCCTGAGTCTTACATAAAAAAAAAGACTTGAAACATTAGCCTTAAAATAACATAACAGTATTTAGTTAGGCGTAGCTTCTATAACTTCTCTTTGGTTTCGACGTCGCATCGAGCTAATATAGCATCGTCGGGATATAGCCTGATCCATTCTAACTTCTCCTATCCCATATGGTGTCGAGAACTTCATGACTTGATGAGCTGTCGGTGGGATTATTCGATGGGGGTTGAGAGTAGTCCTTCCGGTGATAGCGATGTATACATAGGCAGCATTGACGACGACGAAGAGTATGTGGATTATCAAAGTTTTCTTCCCTTTTCCGAATATTATGGGAAAATTAAAAGCTCCCATCAGATATGTGGCTTTCCCTGCAAAGCCGATAAGAGGGAAGTCGACCTTCTTTAGATCTTTTTTAGCGAGCCCCAAGTTTAAAAACGCTTCGTAAAAAAGGATATCCGTCGAGCTTCCACTATCGATGAGGATCCTCTAAACCTCGTATTCTACCAAGGTGGCTTTGATTACTAGGGCGTCATCATGTGGTTGAGTTACCATCATGAGATCATCCGTCGTGAAGTTGATGATCACTGGATTGGCAAATCCTCCTGCGATAACATTCACTGTTCCTCTTCGGATAGGGGCGAGATTGTCATGTGGAAGGGAACGGGAAGCTCTTCGTGGGCTACGACTTCGCTTTCTTGGGGCCTGAAAGGGTTTTTCTATAAACTTCAGCAGCTTGCCCCTCTGAATGAGAGCCTCTATATCTTGCTTTAGGGCAAGGCATTCGTTGGTGTCGTGCTCCTTGACCCGATCATAACGACAATAGTCATTTATTTGGGTTCCCATTGGACTCTTTCTTATTGGAGGTGGGTCGTCTAATCTGAGTTTTTCCATTTCTTGAAGTACCACAGAGATGTTATGTGTGAGAGGAGTGTACCTTGCCAGGTAAGGATTAGTATCCCTTTTCTGGCTCTGGAGATTTCCTTGTCGGAAGTTCCCATCTCGTCTTTCCTCTCTTTTTGGAGGTCGGGAAGCAGATGTCTCATCAACTTTGGCGGGAGTGGCTTGCCTTTTGATCTCCGCGGGTGATTTCTCACGTGACCTCTCCAAGTCCATGTACTTCTTGACTTTGATGGCGAGGGCGTCAATCTTTCTCACGGGCTTCATCACCATGCTATCTTTCAGAGCTTGACTCTAGATTCTTAGACCTCTCTAGAAAGTCTGTATCACTTCGCCATCAGTGGCATCTTCATTCAGCTGCTGGAGTATCTTATGGCATCTAGTATAATAACTAGCCAAGTTCTCATCAGGACCTGGTTCAATTTTAATCCAGAAAATCCATGCTTTTGAGGCGTTGCCTCTGGCCGATATACCCCTCGATGAATTTGGTCTTCAATTTTTCCAATGAGTCTATGGATTTGTCGGGGAGACCATAGAACCATGTAGAGGCTTCTTCTTTAAGAGTTTTCGGGAAGAGAGCCACATAGTGATCCGGTGTTGCCCTTCTCCCCAGGAGAGAAGAGTTGTGGGCACAGATGTGGCGAACGGGGTCTCCCTCGCCAGTATGGTCGTCGATGTTCCTTGCGAAGACTTGTGGAGGAACTCGAGTATCGAAGAGTCTTTTGGAGAAGGGGTGAGAGGTATGATCACGAACGGCTAGCATGTCGCTCGCACCCCTTCTTTTTTTCTCGAGCAATTCTTCTACCTGTCATATAGTGAATAAGACAGGTTATTTTGTTGCCTTATCATACTTAGGAGTCTTTTGAGCTTCATTCTCTGGAGGGATGGTCTCAGCGATCTTTGCACTGGAGGCCACAACCTCCTTATGGGAGATTTCTCGGGTTGGCACCTTGTTGTCGTGAATGGTTCCCGCTTGAGCCTGGTTCCAGAAGGCTATGAATGCAGCCATCACTTCTTGGGGGACAACGGTAGGAGTTGTCCCTATTCCCGCCTCTGGATCCACTGTATCGGGAGGTGGGTCAGAGTGGAGAGGTTGTTCTTCCTCCCGAGCACCATTGTTTTGAGGGGGGTCTCCCTCATTCGTTGGTTTTGAAGTGGTGGGATCTGTCTGAGATCTTGCTATCTCTTCCACAATTGCCGCTGTCTTCTTAGTATTCTTGTTGGCAACCATGACTTTTTGATCATCGTTCCCACAGACGGCGCTAAATGTTGGGATCAAAATGACGTGGCCTGAAAACTCTGGTAATGGACTTCGAGATCTCGCCGGTAGCTGGCTCCTTTAGGTGTCTATGTCAACCTCAGGGTGCTTATTTTCCTTTAGGATACTTTTGGTAGGCAAGGACCTAAAAAGGGGTAGGGATTACCCCTGATTCCACTCTGAAGCTTAAGTCAGTAATGTAATTTAAGATAATTCTATGGAAGTATATGAATGTAAGTTGTTTAGATAATGAAAGTGTTCCCCTATTTATAGTGGAAGTGTACCGATTTTGAGTGGCAGCTACCCTCTTAGGAGGGTTTCTGTCCAGAGTCAGTGTAAGTAGGTGACAAGCAGATCGGCACCTCATCTTTCCTTAGTTAGGCTGGTTTTCCTCTGGCGATTGAAGCAGGTCGCCACCTCACCATTCCTTAAGAGGAAGGTTTCTTCAGTCTTAGCAGATGACAAGTAGGTCGCATCCTGCCCCTTCGTTAAGATGAAGGGTTTTATCTGAGGCGGCAAGCAGGTTGCCAGTTGTCCTTTCCTTAGGAGGAAGGTTTCTTCAATAGTATTTGGCTGTCGACTCGACTCTTGCCTTAAGAGGGAGATTTTTGAGTGCAGACTTGTTGCCGGTCTTCAAGGACCTTGGTCGTCGACTTTCTCAATATTTGTGTCGACTATGTATCCTTGTTTCTTCATTCTGAGTATGATTAGTCGTCGACTCTCTTTCATGAGTCTCGACTTGTATGCTCTCGACTTGTATGCTTTATCTTTATAATCGTAATCCAACACACATGGTTGATTACTGCTTATTGGAATGTTTATTTCCATACATTTTCGGGGTTCCAGACATCTCCTCTTGTTTATACCGCTTGCCATGAGCGGCTTTGTTTTCCTCTTGGCCCTTAACCGTGAGAGGTTGTTATAACGCCTTCTTGGTAATGTGTAGTTTTTTTTTTTGCTCTTTTCTAGTTTGGATCACCCTTTGTTGTGTAATCTGGGAGGACGACGGTGCTGACAGTATGTCTAGCTTTATCTGTTATGTGGGTGTCAACCGCTTGTAGGAAGTTTCACTTGAAAACCCAGTATTCTTCCATTGTTGAATCTTTTGATGACCCTTGCGATGACTAGGGGATCACTTTTCGTTTTTCGATGTCGTGTTATTCTCCATATCATGGCCTGGGAGTTAGAATTTATCTCCCCTCTCTTGTGTTGGGTATACCTTTGGTTTGGGTGCGCTTTGTCGGCGCGATTGCTTTGAGGGTGTACGCGCTTTTGAAAGTGTACGCACTTGGTTGGTGGTAGTTGTGTGACGCAATGGGTTCTTCGACGTAGCCCACTTGACGGGAAAGGAAATGGTAAATGATGCGGTGATCAGTGAGAGCTCGGCGACATGGGATGGCTTGGCGGAGTGAGGCGACAAGCTCAGGTGATCAATTCATAACGATTGAAAATCAATTCGGTTCTCTAAGTCAAGACGGGTTTTCCTAAATGTCCGACCCTTCCCCTTTTGTGCTTTCTCCCATTCCCTATTTTCTCATGTCATAAGATAGGGGGTTTGCAATACATAGTAATATCAAAGTATTTAGATAATTGATTGTGTAGTGAAAGACTACTCCCTATATCGTTCGCGTGAGTGTCCTAGTCGGGAGATTAGCTTTCCTTGAATTGAACAGACTGTTGCTTCTTTTTTAAACCGATCCTTGTATCTACTGCACTCTTGTATGACTGGCGCGATGTCTAAATGCCCCCTCTTTGGTTGTATATTGAATTAGACAATTTCGGTTGACGATGATTCCGGTCGATGACGGTTTCAGTTAGAGACGATTTTGGTCGGCGGCGATTTCGACCGTCAGCGATCCTTTCACCGGGTCTAGGTGATAGCGACGAGCAAACACTGGCAGTCGAATATCGATTATCGGCGGTGACGGTTGTCGTAATGACATGGGTAGCGACGACAGAGTAGCACTACATCGTTGGTTTTTCCTATAGTTTCTTTGATTGAGAGGTATGTATGTCTTTTTGGTTGGACAATGCACCTCCTCTGGAAAAGCCGTTATGAATGACTTTTGTATTGAATAGTCGACCACCAATTCGCAGGGAGTGGTGAAGTATTGTTGTTAGTGCTCATGGTTTGCTTGTCATGGCTTTTTATTCGAAGCCCACTGACGACGCGAAGTGTTAAGACATGTGCATCGGGTTTACGGGGTGTCGATCCGTATAACAATCTTACGGGTGAAATTCCTTCCTTCGCGATCCCATTCCTTCGAAATGCTTGTTGGGTTCGATCACTGACGTCGGATCCTTCGTGATATTGGGTAGTCTGTACTTCGAGTTGTCGTATGTCAAAGTGTCGGACTGTCGTACTGCCGGAGTGTCGGACTTTCGGAGTACCGGACCGTCGGAATGTTGGACTGTCGGACTATCAGACTGTCGAAGTGTCGGAATGTCGAACGATCGGAGTGTCGAACCGTCGGAGGTTTGCAAGCCCTTAAAATGGCTAAGTGTTTGGGTGTCTGTACATGTAGTTGTTCATACATCCCGTCGTTCGTATGTCAAGTCGTTGACTTGAGGGTCGTTCAGACTTCCAAACGTCGGGACATCACTCCTATGCAGTCCGCGCGTGCTCCTCCTAACACCTGCAAAAGGGGCAACATCGTGACCACCGGGGGTGGTACTCTATGAACCCTCTCCGATGCCTAAATTAGAACCATTATAAAGAGAGAAAATAGAGAGAAGACAGAGCTCAAATATGTAAAGTTTCATCGAGTTACATTAGTTCAAATGAAAGGAGGTGAGGTTCTATATATAGGCTCAAAGGAGATTAAGGTGGTTAATGACAGCGTTGACTCCTAAATGAGATTAGTTAACAAGTAATAAAGGGATTAAAACCTTAGCAAGCATGGGAGGGTTCGTGATATTTTCTATGTATCAGATATGTAAAGTGAAGTCGGGTCGCCGCGAGGGACGGTTTGGATGATAGAATTCCGGACGTCGCATACACCCCTTGGGCGGGAATACTGCACGTTGGAAGGGTGTCAAGACCTTCAGGATTGGACGGGAAGTCCGACCTCGAGGGCTTGGGATCGGCATATAACGTGTCCGGGCGGGCGTTTTTTCCCGTTCGGACCGTTTTGCTGCGGGTGACATGTTTGGGTCAAAGTTTCGATTTACAATCTTTCATGGGGTAGTTGAAATAATACAATCCGAAAGAAAACGGGTCTAAATTGAGCGTATATCCATCTATTACCAAAAAAACTCGGTTACTTTTCCAATTCCATCTCTCCCCCCTCAGTATTTCTAAAATAATAATAGCTTTATTCCACTAGAAATAAAATCTACCGTAACATTATATTAAGGATACCCTCCAAAAAGTAACCGCCTACTTTTACTTGACACATATCTTCTAAAAGTTACATTATATTAATTAATGCGGGGTTGTTATCGTCAGCGCAACTTATTTTCTCTCACATAATTTGTTAGCACTCTACATTCTACATTTCTACTCTACGGTTACCAAAAAAACTTGGCGACTTTTGCTAATTCCATCTCTTCCCCCTCAGTATTTCTTAAATAATAATAGCTTTATTCCACTAGAAATAAAATCTACCGTAACAGACTAGAGTGCCTCCTCCCTCCGTTTCGGGTAGCAGTTTGGCCTCACCAGACGTTTATTCGTCCCCTCCTTTGGTAGTTAATCTCTGACATCTCTGGTCGTGCTTCCAGCTGCTGCTATCCGGCAGTCCAATTTTCTGGTGGTTGCAACTACCGGCGTCTCTGTTGCGACTCCCTACTTCTAGCTTCAGCTAACCTGGTGTCGTCGGTTGGTCGCGGCAGTCGTCCTTTAAATTATCCCCCTCTCTCCAAGAAATACCTTTTTTTTTATCTTCTCTCCCTCTTATCTCTAACAGTGGTTACCGACGCGTCGTACCCAAAGGCTTCAACTGTTGTGGCTGTCGAATTCCAGATTTCAGATATGACGGGATGGAAAACGCCGACTACATCCATCTCACTCGGTTGCGGTGGTCTGGGATGGTTTTCTAAATATTTTGTTATATTTTTTTTTAGATTAGCCAAATAGTCTAATAATTTTAAATAACATCATAACATATTATGGATTTAAACTATTTCAATGTTAACTACATACTTTAATTTGTCTTCGTTTTCTATATTAAGCTTTGAGTAACGAAGAAGGGTCTTGGAATTAATTACAATGCTTAAATACTTTACCTATATCGAAATTTTGCAATGTGAAGAGTAAGTAATGCATTTAAATGGCAAAATAATGTTAACTGGCATAATGAAGTAACATAATCACAGTTGAAATTTAAGTCTAGGGATTACAATCAAGATGATACAATATATATACTAAGTAAAACTAGGCTCACCAACTAAGACTATACAAAGAGTTGTGAACCAAGTGCATAGTGTTTGCATAACATAACTGGGTGCATACATAGTGGCAGGGTGTATGCATAGTGAAACTAAGTGTATGCATAGTGTATTGAATGTAGTCTTCATATACACTTCTATATTCTCTCATCCTTTTCTTCCTCTTCTTTTCTTTCTTGGAAGACATCTTTAATTCCATATAATCTCAACAAGGCTAAGTGTTGGTTCTTCACTAAAGCCTTGGTAAGCAAGTCAGCTAGTTGATCCTTTGAAGGAATGTAATGGACACCAATCACCCCAAGTTCAATGTGATGCCTTGTGAAGTGACAATCCAATTCAATATGCTTTGTACGCTCATGAAACATTGGATTTTTAGCAATCTTCACAACTGCTTGACTATCTGTGTATATGGGAATAGGAAGGCTTACTTGCAAACCAAGTTCTTTAAGAATTCTGCCTACCCAAAGTGCCTCTTGAATTGCAACTCTTAGGCATCTATACTCTGCTTCAGCACTTGATAGTGAAATGGTATCTTGTTTCTTGACCTTCCAACCTATCATAGCTGTTACAAGTTTTACACAATAGGCACTCACTGATTTTCTACTGAAAGGACAAGCAGCCCAATCAGAATCACAAAATAAGCTCAAATTGAGGTTGTTGTTTGAGGGATAGATTAACCCTTGGCCAGGGGTGCCCTTGATGTATTTGATCACTCTAATGGCTGCATTGTAGTGTGATTTCTTAGGCTTGTCCACAAATTGACTAAGCCTTTGCACTGAAAAGCTAATGTCAGGCCTAGTCATGGTAAGGTATAGTAACTTACCAACCAATCTTCTAAAAGAAGCGGCATCCTCTAAAAGAGGATCATCTGAATTTGAGTTGGTTGCCTTGTCATACTCATATGTTGTGAGTTTGAAATTGAATTCCATTAGTGTATCAATAGGCCTAGCTGCTCCTAGGCCTGCATCTTCAATCAACTCCATAGCATACTTTCTTTGGTTAATCACAAGTCCTTGATTGGATCTTGCAATTTCCAATCCCAAAAAATATCTCAATTCCCCCAAATCCTTCAACTTGAAGTGTGTTTGTAGAATGCACTTCAATTGATTGATCATCTTGGCATTGGAACCTGTGATTAGTAAATCATCAACATAAATGAGCAAGAAGACTTTGTCAACACCTTGTATCTTGGTGAACAAGGAATGATCAGAGGCACATTGCTTATATCCATTCTTCACCAATGTTTGTGTGAGCTTGATGTTCCATTGTCTTGATGCTTGTTTGAGGCCATATAATGACTTGACAAGTTTGCACACACGTTTAGGAGACCCATCATTGGATTTGGAATGATCAAAACCTTGGGGAATATCCATATACACCTCTTCAGTTAGATCACCTTGAATAAATGCATTGTTAACATCCATGTGATATAGACCCCAAGATTTGGCAGCTGCCAATGCTAAGACAATCCTCACTGTGTCTATCTAGACCACAGGTGAAAATGTCTCATTGAAATCAGTTCCTTAATTTTGAGTAAAACCTTTGGCAACCAATCTAGCCTTGTATCTCTCAATTGATCCATCTAAATTGTACTTTACTTTGAAGACCCATTTGCACCCAATTGATGACTTGTCTAGAGGAAGATCCACCAATTCCCATGTGTTGTTGTCTTGAAGAGCTTGTATCTCCTCCTTCATTTCCATAATCCAGTTAGGATCCTTGATGGCTTGCTTGTAAGTAGTTGGTTCCTTAACTTTGTCAATGGCAGTCAAGAAACACTTGTATTGAGGCCCCAAAGTGTCATAAGACATAAATTTCTCCATGCCAAAAGTAGCATTGGAAGTGGCCTTGTAGTTCAGCAATCCTTGCACTCCTCCTAAGAGGTGGTGGATGTAGTTTGGCAAGTCTAGCACTTCTCCTCAAGGTAGGTGATTGAGGAGCATCATGAGGAGCATCATCAATTGGTATTTGATTCTGAGCTTGATCAACATGTTGAGGTAGAGGGTCATCAAAGTATATTGGAGTCTCAGTTGGAAACTCTTCAAGATGTTGCTTGGCATCCAAGCAAGAGGGGATCAAAGCTCTCAAGGCCTCCTTTGACAAACTGAATGGGAAAATGTCCTCATGGAATTTAACATCCCTAGACACATGAAAGACTGAGTTGGTCAAGTTCATTAGAAGGTACCCTTTTTGAGATGTGGAGTAACCCATAAGAATGCATGGCTCAGCCTTGGACTAAATTTGTCATGGTTGTTTAGTCTAGTTGCAAAGCATAAACAACCTATCACCCTTAAATGTTGCAGAGAAGGCACCTTCCCATATAGTACCTCCATGGGTGACTTGAAATTCAAGATAGAAGATGGTAGCCTGTTGAGCAAATAACAAGCATTGAGTATGCAATACCCCCAATGTCTCAATGGCATGGAAGCTTGGAACCTTATTGCTCTAGCAATGTTGAGGATGTCCCTATGCTTGCGTTCCACTCTTCCATTTTGTTGTGGTGTATGCACACAACTAGTTTGATGATGGATGCCAAATTGGTGAAGTAAATCCTTGCAAACTGAGTTGATGAACTCAGTCCCATTATCACTCCTCAAAGTCTTCACTATAGTTGCAAACTGATTCTTCACCATTATCAAGAAATTCTTGATGTGCAAGAAAGTATCACTCTTGTGCTTCATCAAATAGACCCAAGGTTCTCTTGAGTAATCATCAACAATGGTCAAGAAGTATTGATTGTTCTTGAATGTAGGCACCTTGTAGGGACCCCATAAGTCCATGTGAATCAAATCAAAAGGTCTAGAAGCAATTGAATCACTGATTGGGAATGAAAATCTAGATTGCTTTGCAAGGGGGCAAATAGTGCATTGTTTGATACAACCATAGTTAAATGCTAGAGCGACCGAGAGTCCTTAGTGTCTAGTGAGCGTTCTTACTCCCGGTCGCTCGAGCATTTAACTGTATATTTTTTAGAATTGTATTTTATAATATTATATTTTGTATATTAATGCAATTTTTCTTAATAAGACTATTAGTGTATCTTACTCGGAGTCGGAAGGATCATATTCTTGTATATTCCTCGGAGTCAGAATGATTATGCTCATGTATCGTCCTCGGAGTCGACTTGATCATGTCTTTGTAACGTTCTCATGAAGAAAATATGTGCGCGCGTAGCGCGGGCTGGTGTCTAGTTTCTTTTAAAAATGGAGCAACCTTTTAAAAAGTTGGAAAATAATAAATGTAACATTCTTTGTCTTTCTAAAATGTTGCAATTATAAAATTTAATTATTTATAAATGTATAATTCTTTAGCCTTCTAAAATGTTGGAACAATGTAAAAAAAAATGTAGCGTTATTTGGCAATCTAAAAAGTTGGGAATATATATATATATATAATATTAGCATTCAAAATAGTTGAAAAAATTAACAAATGTAGCATTCTTGTGCCTTCTAATAAGTTGAATAAAAAAATACAGCACTCTTTGGCTATGCAGTCAAAAACGAGTTTCTACGTAGAAACGGAAAATGGTAGGTAAAGTCGAGTCATAAAGATGGAACGTAAAAACGTAAGTCTCTACCTATATGCTAAAATTACATTAGTGATGAAATGTATAAATGTGCGTATGAGTAATTATGGAAAAAAAATACGAAAATAGTAAATATACTCATTAATAGCTATAACATTTTTTCAATAAAGGATATGGGTCCACAACTCGTCACCACGGTGAGCAATTGTTGTGGAATCGTGAAAAGAATTGACGCAAATTAAAAAGTATGCCGATATCTCAATTGAGATTTTTGGATTTGAGAAACTTAAAAGAGAGAGATATTGATGGGGTGTAAAAATATTTAATAATTAATATTATTAAATGATTAATGGATATTGAACATGAATGGAATAATAATAATATGTTTTTAATCAATAAAAGATTATTTGACCCAAAATTTAATCCATGAAAAAACTCTCGTGGTTTGGATGATAAATTTTATGGGTTTGCAAATTTATAGCAAATAATGGTATAAAAAAAATCTAGAAACGGTAGAAACTTACTTTTCTACCCGTTTATACACATTTTTACGCTTCTACTCGCGTTTCTACCCGTTTCTACTCAGAAACAGTTATGGTTACGTTTTAACTCGTTTTTGTGGTAAAGACGTAAAAAACTTGCATTTTTACGACCTAGAAACGAGTTTTTAAAGAGTTGAAAATTATTATCAGTGTTTTTTAAACCGGACAAGACCGGCAGTCGGACTGGGTTGGACCGCGAACCGAGCATATGGCCTGTCTGGTCTAGAGAGATACCAATGCAAGTCAAACCCTGTTTGATCAGAACAAACCCGGTTTGACCGGGTTGGACCGAAAAAACCAGCACCGGCCTGACCGAGATGAAACTAAGTAGGGTTTCTTCATTCTTTGCAACCAAGAAGTTAGAACGACAAAACACACAAATGAGGGTTTCTTCATTCTTTCCAGTCGTCGCTCACCAATGAGGGATCTTCATCGCGGCTCGATCTCCTTAGTCCTATGCTCCGATTGGGTTAGGGAAGCTGTCGAACCTGGAATCGAGATCCGATTTGTTGGGAACAAGGACATTTTGGAAGATGTCGAACCTGGAACCTTCATCTTCGTCCTTCAGGCTGTCCCAATTGATGTCGTGGACAAGCCTAAAGTTAAGATCTTGGAGAGTCAGGTGTATACGAAGAAGCGAGGGCGACCAAGGAAGAGTGAGAATTCTTTAGGGACTTTACCTACTGTTCGTGAGGTTAAGCCAATTGTGAAGTTCAGTAAAAATGTCAGTTCAAAGTGCATGTAAAGGAAGAGAAGCAGCTTGAGGAAAGGTTTAAGATGGTCGACTTTAACCAAATTGAGGTGCAACTGAGGTGGAAGACAAAGGGTCTACAAAAAGAAGATGAGTTTTCATAATTCTTAAGCGGGTTGAGTGGGGAATGGGGAAACTGGAGGAAGAAGAGGAAGATTGGCGATTTAAATAGTTTCAAGGATGTATTGCAGTAGGGTGGAAGCTTATGCTTACCATACAGAATGATGGGGACAGGGTTTTGCTCGAATGCCTTGTGTAGCTTATGCCTCTACACAAGGTATTCTTTTTTATCTTAACCTCCACAATATATAACTACTATGAATCTCCCAAGAACCTGATGGGTTTGGCTATAGCCGTTAGGCCCTTTAACGACGAGTAAACGGTGAATAGGCCCACTAGGCCCTAAATGGAGGTCAAGATGACCCAGGCGAAGGGTCCCGACAGAGGGAGTCCCGATGATGAAAGGTCCCAACAGAGTCGGTCCCGATAGGTGAGCTGGATGCTCCCGATGAGATGCCTCTGAGTAGGCCCCGATGATGAATCCCTGAGAACAATAGGCCCCGTTACGATGATGAGGGGCCCCGAGCGGTGACACAACGAGATAACTCTGGAGTCCCCGACGTTAGTCGGGACTCGTTATCAGAGGATAAGGCCGAGATACGCGGGGCATGGCCGAGATACGCGGAACGTGGTTAAGATACACAGAGCGTGGCCGAGATACGCGGGGCGTGGCCGAGATAAGCGAGATCACACCCGAGATACGCGGGATACGCGGGATACGGGCTAACCACCCCCAACGGTTCACCAGGTAACTGAGGTACCTCTTCGCCTATAAAAGGGCAGAGGTCACCTCAGATCGATTACGTTGAATTACATACCCTTTGAGATTACTGCTTGCCAGTTCGTATTAGGCACTCATTTAAGCATCGGAGAGGGATTCTGGGTCACCGCCCGGTCTATCCCCTCTTGCAGGATTGCGTGGAGCGAAGGAGCTAGGATTGCCGTCAAAGTCCGTACTGGAGTTCCACCGTGATCCAACATTGGCGCCGTCTGTGGGAAACAAACAAAAAGCTGATATGCCTTCTACTCGATCGATGACGGCTGGCAAGCACAGAAGACAGGGACAATCTGGTGGTTCCCGTCACCCCGCTGCAACAAATCTGGATTCAGTACCAGAACAGGAGGAAAACCAGAACCATCCCCCGGCTGAGCTCTCCCAGACAGGGGGCACAATGAAGGTCCCGAAGACATTGCCGCTCAGCACCAGGGCAATAGGGGGCAAGAGGTTCCCCCAGCTACAGACTTGACAAGGGCCGTGGCAGAAGCCATGCCCATGTTTCTGGCAGCCGTGGAGGCTCTCTTGGATCGGAGAGAGGCTGCGAGGAGGCAGGAGGAGATGCCCCCGTTGGAAGAAGTGGCCCCACCAGCAGAGGTTCGGAACGCACAGGAAGCTCCGCCCCGAGGCCAGGACAGAAGTAGGGCATCCAGCCAGCCAGAGAGGTTCGTGGTTGATGGGCCAGGACCAGTACAGCACAGGACCATTCCCCTGAATGGTCCCATCACCCCCGACCAGGTGGTACAAATCGTGAACATCTGCATGGGAGAACAGAAGCCGCTGGTGTCGGAGCCGAGGGATCGATCCACTCACCCCTTCGTCCCCCGACTCATCGACACCCTAGCCCCGCCTGGGCTAGGTATCCCCACGATAAAGGAGTACGATGGCGAAGGAGATCCAGTTCGTCATGTCCAGAAGCTTCTCATGGCATGTCTGGGAAGAGCACCGAATGAAGATATAGTGTGTACGCTGTTCCCGAACACACTTGGAGAAAGAGCCCTGACCTGGTTCTTTAGTCTGCCCCCAGGCTGCATCACTTGCTGGGCGGATATGCACGACCGGTTCATCCAGCAGTACCAGGGTCGGAGACGTTTGCTGAAGAGTGTGAGGTCCCTGACCCAGGTGGTACAGAGGCCCGACGAATCGCTGGCGCACTATTACCAGCGGTACACTGCCAGTGTGGCAGAGATTGATGAGGAGATCTCGGAGGGAGAAACCATCCGTACCTTTATCCGGAACTTAACGGCCCCCTACGGTTCCGACCTAATGCACAGTGTAGCTGAAAAGGCTGTGTGGAATATGGAGGCACTACAGAAGAGGGTAAAACGGCAAATCGATGTCCAGGAGTCAAAGATAGCCGCGGGAGAGTTGGAGCCCCCAAAGTCGAACAAAGGGAAGCAGTCGGTTAAACCTTTCGACGATCGTAAGTCAAAGGGTGAACCCGAAAGTAGTCAGAGTCGAGGCCGCCTCGAAGGGACGATAGGCGTTCTTCAAGGAAGGATAAGCGGGAGGATCTCGACATTCCTCTCAACTGCTCCATGGCGGAGGTACTGACGGTCATAGAACGACAAGGTATCTCCAGGTACCCCCCAAAGAAGGATGGAGAATTCTTGGGATCTCGCACGGATCGCTACTGCCGATTTCACCGCGCAAATGGTCACGACACCAACCATTGTCGGGAACTGAAGAAGGAGATCGAAAAGCTGATCCAGAAGGGGAAGCTGAAGGAATTCGTCGGGGATAAGTGGTGACGATCCCGCTCCCGGTTCCGATCGCGGTCCCGTTCCCGCGATCGGTCCCTAAAGAAGAAGAGAACCGACCCAGAGTCATCCGGTGCTCGTAAGGAGAGACGGGGCACTATCAACGTTATTCATGGAGGGTTCGCTGCTGGAGGTGACACCTCATCCGCCCGAGAGGTTTATGCCTCTAGAATCCCTACGGCGGTGGTGCTATGTAAGAGGTCCCGATCCTGGACCTTGAAAGAAGAGATGGTAATCTCCTTTTCATCGGAAGATCTCATAGGCGTGGAAACTCCGCACGACGACGCCTTGGTGGTAACCTTGGATGTAGACGGGTTCGAAATGAAGCGAATTCTAATCGACGGAGGGAGCTCCTCCGACATTCTATTCATGGACGCGTTGGAGGCTATGGGGAAAACGAAGAAAGATCTGAAGGAGGCAAACTTCCCGATGGTAGGGTTCTCTGGCTCTACCTCCTATCCGCTAGGGGTAATCACCCTTCCAGTGGAGTTTGGTAGCGGGTGGAAATCAGAAAGGAGGAACGTGGAGTTTGTGGTAGTTGATTCCGCGGGGACTTACAACGCGATTATCGGGAGAACCACCATCAACCCCTTGATGGCGGTTGCTTCGACGGTACACCAGAAGATGAAGTTCCCGACCGACCACGGGGTCGGAGAAGTCAAGGGTGACCAGGTAGCTTCCCGAAAATGTTATGTTAATGCCACCCGAAGGAGGAGGCGAGAAGCCATGACTGTCCTCCAGACAGATACAGATCCTAGAGAGGAGTTCGGGCGTCCCGCCCAAGAAGTCGAGATTGACGGACCTCAACGGAAGGTGAAAATCGGGTCTGCCTTGACCGAGAAAATAGCCCGAGAATTGATTGAGTTGCTGAAGGAGTTCAAGGAGCTGTTTGCCTGGTCCCCGAGCGATATGCCAGGAATCAGCCCCGATGTGACCGTACATGAGCTGAAGATAGATCCCGCAATCAAGCCTATTACGCAGAAAAGGAGTCCGATGGGCACAGATAAGAAGATCGCGATCCAGCAGGAGGTGGGCAGGTTGCTCGATGCTGGGTTTATTAAAGAGCTCCGATTCCAAACTTCGGTTGCTAATCCGGTGCTGGTGAAGAAGACTAACGGGAAATGGCGAATGTGCGTGGATTTCCGTGACCTGAACAAGGCTTGCCCAAAGGACTGTTATCCACTCCCGAGAATCGACCAGCTGGTGGATGCCACGTCGGGACATGAGCTGTTGAGTTTTATGGATGCGTATTCGGGCTACAATCAGATCAAGATGGCCAAGGAAGACACTCCCCACATAGCGTTCTATGCAGACAGTGACATCTATCACTACGATGTCATGCCTTTCGGATTGATCAATGCTGGGGCAACCTACCAGCGGATGGTGAACAAGCTGTTCGGAGATATGCTGGGGGAAACCATGGAGGCTTACGTGGATGATATGCTGGTGAAGTCCCGACAAGCCGAGGATCATGTGCACAACCTAACCATGGCGTTTGAGCGGATGAGGCTTCATCAAGTTCGCTTAAACCCGACGAAATGCGCTTTCGGAGTCCACTCTGGGAAATTTTTGGGCTTTATGGTGAGCCAGATAGGAATTGAGGTGAATCCCGAGAAGCTGAGGGCGATTGAGGAGATGCAGTCCCCGATAAACCATCGGGAGGTACAAGTGCTGAATGGCCGACTAGCTGCAATGAATCGCTTCCTGTCCAAAACCACGGGATGTACACGGGAAGAAAATACCTGGGAAATGTACACGGATGGCTCCTCGAGTTCGGACGGATCAGGAGCGGGCTTTTTGTTGATACCACCGGGTGAAAGTGAACCGCTCCGATACGCCTTGGCTTTAACATTCAAGGCCACAAACAATGAAGCGAAATATGAAGCTCTTATCACGGGCCTGAAAATTGCTAAAGGCACTGGAGTCGATCACTTGAGAGTGAAGTGTGACGTAGCTTTAATCGTAAACCAGGTTCAAGGGCGATACGAAGCGAAGAGTCCGATAATGAAGAAATACCTACGCGAGGTGCAAGCCCTGAAGGAGAGCTTTAAAAGCTTCGATATCGAGGCAATCCCGAGGGTGGAAAACGTAGAGGCAGACGCCCTGGGTAAATTTGCCCTGGGGGCACCCTTAGAGGAAAATCGGAAGGTGCACTTCTTGGAGAAGGTGATCTTATCGACCATCGAGCCAACGCAGGTGTGTACCATTGAGGCAAAATCGGAGGAGGAGCCCACTTGGATGACCCCGATAGTCGCGTACCTGACTACGAGGGCAGTCCCCGATGATAAGGTAGCGGCAGAGAAGATACGCCGGATCGCGGCTAATTACGTAATGCTAGACGATCAGCTGTACAAGAAGGGCTGGTTCTCGACTCCGTACTTGAAGTGTGTGGCAGAGCCCGACACAAATCGAATCCTGAGGGAGCTACATGAAGGGGTCGCGGCTTGTCATAAAGGGGCCCGATCCATTATGAAGAAAGTGCTGAACTTGGGCTATTATTGGCCCACGATGAGCAAGGAAGCAACAGCGTTGGTCCGATCCTGTGACGCGTGCCAGAGGTACGCCCCGAGTATCGTGGCTCCGGCCGCTAATCTGACATCCATCAAGAGCGCGTGGCCCTTCGCGCAGTGGGGCATCGAATTGGTGGGACCTCCTCCACAAGCACAAGGTCAATGTAAGTATTTACTTGTAGCAATCGATTATTTTTCGAAATGGATAGAGGCGAAGGCATTGGCCAGAACGACGGGGAACCAGATCGTCAAGTTCCTCCAGACCCACATTGTGTCCAGATATGGGATTCCTAAGGTGGTGATCAGCGACAATGGTCCACCGTTTAACGGCTCTCGGGTGAGGGAGTATCTGGAGGAATTGAACATCGAGCATCGGACCGCCTCCGTACGCCATGCTCAGACTAATGGCCAGGTGGAATCAGCCAACAAAATTGTGATGGATGGCCTGAAGAAGAGGGTCTATGCCTTGAAGGGCAAGTGGCTGAACGAACTGGAAAACGTGCTTTGGGCTGTTAGAACGACACCCAAACGATCAACGGGGGAGACTCCGTTTGGCCTCGTTTATGGCACGGAAGCTATCGCCCCCGTGGAGGTAGCTGTGGCGTCCCATCGGATGAGATATTACGAACCTCTAACGAATGATGAAATGAGACGTCTAGACTTGGACTTACTCGAAGAGAAGAGGCGGGAAGCCGATGAAGTCCAAGCTCGAATGCGTTTGGCGACGGCCAGGTACTACAATCGGCGAGTGAAGTCCCGACAGTTCTTCGTCGGGGAGCTAGTTTGGCGTCGCAACGAGTTCACCCTTTTGGATCGAATCAACAAGATGTCACCAAAATGGGAAGGACCTTATAAGGTCGTGGGGGTGCCAGCTCCAAATGCGTACAAGTTGGAAGACCTCGATGGCAGAACGTTAAAGCATTCTTTTAGTGGCGAACACTTGAAGAAACACCATGCTTGAAGAAAGTCGCCTTAAGTGGTGCCCAAAAAAGTCGCCTTAAGTGGTGCCCAAAAAAGTCGCCTTAAGTGGCGCACGATGTAAAGTCGCCTTAAGTGGTGCACGATGAAAAGTCGCCTTAAGTGGTGCACGATGTTAAGTCGCCTTAAGTGGCGCACGATGTAAAGTCGCCTTAAGTGGCGCACGATGTAAAGTCGCCTTAAGTGGCGCACGATGTAAAGTCGCCTTAAGTAGCGCACGATGAAAAGTCGCCTTAAGTGGTGCACGATGAAAAGTCGCCTTAAGTGGTGCACGATGAAAAGTCGCCTTAAGTGGTGCACGATGTAAAGTCGCCTTAAGTGGTGCACGATGTTAAGTCGCCTTAAGTGGTGCACGATGTTAAGTCGCCATAAGTGGCGCACGATGAAAAGTCGCCTTAAGTGGTGCAGGATGTTAAGTCGCCTTAAGTGGTACACGATGTAAATTCGCCTTAAGTGGCGCACGATGAAAAGTCGCCTTAAGTGGTGCACGATGTAAAGTTGCCTTAAGTGGTGCACGATGTTAAGTCGCCTTAAGTGGTGCACGATGTTAAGCCGCCTTAAGTGGTGGACGACATTAAGTCGCCTTAAGTGGCGCACGATGTAAAGTCGCCTTAAGTGGCGCACGATGAAAAG
Organism: Clarkia xantiana subsp. parviflora; assembly: GCA_036873135.1. Taxonomy (NCBI): domain Eukaryota; kingdom Viridiplantae; phylum Streptophyta; class Magnoliopsida; order Myrtales; family Onagraceae; genus Clarkia; species Clarkia xantiana. Next base: position 5,284,413 of record JAPTYO010000017.1, on the reverse strand, counting down.
TCGCCTTAAGTGGTGCACGATGTTAAGTCGCCTTAAGTGGTGCACGATGAAAAGTCGCCTTAAGTGGTGCACGATGTTATGTCGCCTTAAGTGGTGCACGATGTTAAGTCGCCTTAAGTGGTGCACGATGTTAAGTCGCCTTAAGTGGTGCACGAGGAAAAGTCGCCTTAAGTGGTGCACGATGTTAAGTCGCCTTAAGTGGTGCACGATGTTAAGTCGCCTTAAGTGGTACACGAGATTAAGTCGCCTTAAGCGGTGAACGAGGTTAAGTCGCCTTAAGTGGTGCACGAGATTAAGTCGTCTTAAGTGGCGTGGTTTCGCCTTAAGTGGCACGATTAAATCGCCTTAAGTGGTGTGGGTAATCCACCTTAGGTGGTGCAGCGATAATCGGAATCAAAGGAGATTGATATTATAAAGATCTAAGAGGTTCACAATAACAGAAGGAAATTACAAGGATTCGAAAATAAAGCGATTGAACTTGATCCTTGGCGGCGTCGAGGGGAGCAGGGTCCACGAGGTCTGAGGGAGAAGACTCCGCAGCAAGATGATCGGATCTTGGAAGATTGACCGCAGGAGGATCGGACTCTTGGAGGTCAGCCGGTGAAGAATCGATTATCGAGGAATATTGGAGGAGTCTTCTCGGATTTTGTGGCTATCCTCGAAGTATCGAGGAATCGCGGACGAGAAGATCCGTTTCAAGGAATTTTGTCAAGGGAAAAGCCTCCGATACCGATATCGGGAGGTCGGGAGTTGAAAGACACGACGAACTACAAGTCCCTCATGTCTTGGGGGCAAATGATGGGTTTGGCTATAGCCGTTAGGCCCTTTAACGACGAGTAAACGGTGAATAGGCCCACTGGGCCCTAAATGGAGGTCAAGATGACCCAGGCGAAGGGTCCCGACAGAGGGAGTCCCGATGATGAAAGGTCTCGACAGAGTCGGTCCCGATAGGTGAGCTGGATGCTCCCGATGAGATGCCTCTGAGTAGGCCCCGATGATGAATCCCTGAGAACAATAGGCCCCGTCACGATGACGAGGGGCCCCGAGCGGTGACACAACGAGATAACTCTGGAGTCCCCGATGTTAGTCAGGACTCGTTATCAGAGGATAAGGCCGAGATACGCGGGGCGTGGCCGAGATACGCGGAACGTGGTTAAGATACACAGAGCGTGGCCGAGATACGCGGGGCGTGGCCGAGATAAGCGAGATCACACCCGAGATACGCGGGATACGGGCTAACCACCCCCAACGGTTCACCAGGTAACTGAGGTACCTCTTCGCCTATAAAAGGGCAGAGGTCACCTCAGATCGATTACGTTGAATTACATACCCTTTGAGATTATTGCTTGTCAGTTCGTATTAGGCACTCATTTAAGCATCGGAGAGGGATTCTGGGTCACCGCCCGGTCTATCCCCTCTTGCAGGATTGCGTGGAGCGAAGGAGCTAGGATTGCCGTCAAAGTCCGTACCAGAGTTCCACCGTGATCCAACAGAACCAAGGGAGATTCAGTGCAAACTAGGTTCCGGACAAATTTACATACGCCGCAGCGGTTGCAAAGTTATGTGCGACACACACATTTGTTTTATAAACCGCTGAGATACTAACAGTCAGATGGCTTAATAAAAACCTAATATCCTGGATAATACCAAAGAAGGATGGAATGTTAGACAAAATTGTGGGTCCAAATATACGCGAGCGTCTCGCTCGCGCTGCTCCATCACATACAATAGTGGGTTCTGTATGTAATGGGTTTCTTCCCCGTTGAACTACTGTTCTTCTGCTTCCGGCTGCCGGTGGGTCAACTGGTGCCTGGGGGACTAATGGGGCTTGTTGTATCTGTATTACATTCAAAAGCATCATGAATATCAACATTAATTATAGAAGTGTATATGAAGACTATGTTCAATACACTATGCATACACTTAGTTTCACTATGCATACACCCTACCACTATGTATGCACCCGGTTTTGCTATGCAAACACTATGCACCTGGTTCACAACTCTTTGTATAGTCTTAGTTGGTGAGCCTAGTTTCAATTAGTATATATATTGTATCATCTTGATTGTAATCCCTAGTGATCAATGAAGTAAATTTCCAGCTTATATGGTATCAGAGCTATGTAAATGGCGGCGCAAACTTGGAGATGAAGCAACCTAGTTCTTCTTCATTTCCACTTGTGATTTTCCATTGATTCAACTTGGATTCAGCTTGGATTACTTCTTGGTTACTCAATTCAGCTTGTACTAACCTTTCTTTTGCTTAAGAAAGGCTTTGGGTAAGTCTCATTTCAAGATCTGAGCTGCGTAGGAATCATTTTGGTGATTTGAACTAGTCTCCAAGCTGATTTGCCTAGTTCTTTATGGATTGAGCTATGGATTGCTATTTGCGTGGATTCTCTTGTTGGATTCTTGGGTTTGCACATGATTCCTGGTTATTATAGTGAACATATTTCACTATTGAGCTGTGCTTATAGCTTGATCTCCATTGTTTCTCTGCGTTTTGAGCTTTGATAGTTCATTGCTCGACTAAGGTGTTCTTTCAGTTTGCTGAAGAATTTTGCATTGAGATTGTGGATTTCTGCTTCCACAATCATTGGAGATTGTTCAGATTTGATTGTTGTTTTAGGTTTGAATAAGTCTTATGGTTGTATCAAACAATGCACTATTTGCCCCCTTGCAAAGCAATCTAGATTTTCTTTCCCAGTCAGTGATTCAATTGCTTCTAGACCTTTTGATTTGATTCACATGGACTTATGGGGTCCCTACAAGGTGCCTACATTCAAGAACAATCAATACTTCTTGACCATTGTTGATGATTATTCAAGAGCAACTTGGGTCTATTTGATGAAGCACAAGAGTGATACTTTCTTGCACATCAAGAATTTCTTGATAATGGTGAAGAATCAGTTTGCAACTATGGTGAAGACTTTGAGGAGTGACAATGGGACTGAGTTCATCAACTCAGTTTGCAAGGATTTACTTCACCAATTTGGCATCCATCATCAAACTAGTTGAGTGCATACACCACAACAAAATGGAAGAGTGGAACGCAAGCATAGGGATATCCTCAACATTGCTAGAGCAATAAGGTTCCAAGCCTCCATGCCATTGAGACATTGGGGGTATTGCATACTCAATGCTTGTTATTTGCTCAACATGCTACCATCTTCTATCTTGAATTTCAAGTCACCCTTGGAGGTATTATATGGGAAGGTGCCTTCTCTACAACATTTAAGAGTGATAGGTTGTTTGTGCTTTGCAACTAGGCTAAACAACCATGACAAATTCAGTCCAAGGGCTGAGCCATGCATCCTTATGGGTTACTCCACATCTCAAAAAGGATATCTTCTTATGAACTTGACCAACTCAGTCTTTCATGTATCCAGGGATGTTAAATTCCATGAAGATATTTTCCCATTCAGTTTGTCAAAGGAGGCCTTGAGAGTTTTGATCCCTTCTTGCTTGGATGCCAAGCAACATCTTGAGGAGTTTCCAACTGAGACTCCAATGTACTTTGATGACCCTCCACCTCAACATGTTGATCAAGCTCAGAATCAAATACCAATTGATGATGCTCCTAATGATGCTCCTCAACCACCTACTTTGAGGAGAAGTGCTAGACTTGCCAAACTACATCCACCACCTCTTAGGAGGAGTGCAAGGATTGCTGAACTACAAAACAAGGCCACATCCAATGCTACTTTTGGCATGGAGAAATTTATGTCTTATGACACTTTGGGGCCTCAATACAAGTGTTTCTTGACTGCCATTGACAAAGTCAAGGAACCAACTACTTACAAGCAAGCCATCAAGGAACCTAACTGGATTATGGCAATGAAGGAGGAGATACAAGCTCTTCAAGCCAACAACACATGGCAATTGGTGGATCTTCCTCTAAACAAATCATCAATTGGGTGTAAATGGGTCTTCAAAGTGAAGTACAATTCAGATGGATCAATTGAGAGATACAAGGCTAGATTGGTTGCCAAGGGTTTTACTCAAATTGAAGGGACTGATTTCAATGAGACATTTTCACCTGTGGTCAAGATGGACACAGTGAGGATTGTCTTAGCATTGGCAGCTGCCAAATCTTTGGGTCTATATCACATGGGTGTTAACAATGCATTTCTTCAAGGTGATCTAACTGAAGAAGTGTATATGGATATTCCCCAAGGTTTTGATCATTCCAAATCCAATGATGGGTCTCCTAAACGTGTGTGCAAGCTTATCAAGTCCCTATATGGCCTCAAACAAGCATCAAGACAATGGAATATCAAGCTCACACAAACTTTGGTGAAGAATTGATATAAGCAATGTGCTTCGGATCATTCCTTGTTCACCAAGATACAAGGTGTTGACAAAGTCTTCTTGCTCACTTATGTTGATGATTTGCTAATCACAGGATCCAATGCCAAGATGATCAATCAATTGAAGTGCATTCTACAAACACACTTCAAGTTGAAGGATTTTGGGGAATTGAGATATTTTTTGGGATTGGAAATTAGAAGATCCAATCAAGGACTTGTGATTAATCAAAGAAAGTATGCTATGGAGTTGATTGAAGATGCAGGCCTAGGAGCAGCTAGGCCTATTGATACACCAATGGAATTTAATGTCAAACTCACAAAATATGAGTATGACAAGGCAACCAACTCCAATTCAGATGATCCTCTTTTAGAGGATGCCACTTCTTTTAGAAGATTGGTTGGTAAGTTACTATATCTTATCATGACTAGGCCTGACATTAGCTTTTCCGTGCAAAGGCTTAGTCAATTTGTGGACAAGCCTAAGAAATCACACTACAATGCAGCCATTAGAGTGATCAAATACATCAAGGGCACCCCTGGCCAAGGGTTAATCTATCCCTCAAACAACAACCTCAATTTGAGCTTGTTTTGTGATTCTGATTGGGCTGCTTGTCCTTTTAGTAGAAAATCAGTGAGTGCCTATTGTGTAAAACTTGGAGCAGCTATGATAGGTTGGAAGGTCAAGAAACAAGATACCATTTCACTATCAAGTGCTGAAGCAGAGTATAGATGCCTAAGAGTTGCAATTCAAGAGGCACTTTGTGGTAGGCAGAATTCTTAAAGAACTTGGTTTGCAAGTAAGCCTTCCTATTCCCATATACACAGATAGTCAAGCAGCTGTGAAGATTGCTAAAAATCCAATGTTTCATGAGCGTACAAAGCATAAGCATATTGAATTGGATTGTCACTTCACAAGGCATCACATTGAACTTGGGATGATTGGTGTCCATTACATTCCTTCAAAGGATCAACTAGCTGACTTGCTTACCAAGGCTTTAGTGAAGAACCAACACTTAGCCTTGTTGAGATTATATGGAATTAAAGATGCTTCCAAGAAAGAAAAGAAGAGGAAGAAAAGGATGGGAATATAGAAGAGTATATGAAGACTATGTTCAATACACTATGCATACACTTAGTTTCACTATGCATACACCCTGCCACTATGTATGCACCCGGTTTTGCTATGCAAACACTATGCACCTGGTTCACAACTCTTTGTATAGTCTTAGTTGGTGAGCCTAGTTTCACTTAGTATATATATTGTATCATCTTGATTGTAATCCCTAGTGATCAATGAAGTAAATTTCCAGCTTATATTAATTGCCCGGATACAACCTATGGTCGAGAGAGGACTCAGCTGACTATCACGAAAAATAACCCTATTTCTTTCTAACCAAATACCCTACAAAATAGTACATTTCCAAATGAAAGAATCCCCTAATGTAATCCCCAAAGGGAGGATCATAGTCGTATCAAAGAGCTAGGATGCCACCGTATGTATCCCAATTATCGACCCGAACCATATTTTCTGCTCAAAAGGACAATTCCACATAAGGTGATCCCAGGTTTCATTAGCTTTTGAGCAAAGATGGCATTTGTGATTGAACGAGGGATCCGACTGTGAAGATTCTGCCCCAGAGGCAGACCATTGTTGTAACCTTTCCAGAAGAACATTCAAATCTTTGGGAGTAGCTTTGCCTTCCAAAGCATATTCCAAGTAGCCGAACTAGCAGACGTAGAGGTTGTAGCCGTGTTCCCCTGTTGCTCTGTATTGAGCAACACTTTTAAGGAGTGGTAGTTAGATTTGAGAGAATAAAATCCGGTATCAGTGTGGAGGCAAAGGAAGTTGTCTTTCGCCTCAAATGTTGGTAGGGAGATGATCGAGATTGCCGACTTGATGACCTGTGGGATGTGTTGTGGGAGGTTTTCGATAGACCATGCCCCGTTTTCAAAAAAGTTACTAACTTTCGTTTCTCTGATGTACTCTTCAGGGGTGATCCAATCCTTTAGTAATCAGAAATTTGGGACCCATGGATCTGTCCAGAAGTTGATGCTCTTTCCATTACCCATGTGCCATCTAGCTCCTCGCATTAGAAATATCTGTAACTTAACAAGTGATCGCCAGACTGGTGAATGATACGGTTGCGCTTTAGCTGTGAAGAAGGAGTCTTCTCTTAGATACTTACTTCTGATGCATTGGACCCAAATTGAGTCCTGATTCGTGACTATTTTGACCGCTTGTTTCTTTAAGAGTGCCAGGTTGAAGGTTCCCATGTTCCGGAATCCTAGGCCCCCATCCTTCTTTGAAATACACAATTTGTCCCATGCAATCCACGGTATTCCCCTTTTCTATGGGGATGAGCTCCACCAGAATTGTCTATGTAGTTTTTCGAGGTTATCTGTCGTCTTCTTTCTGAGATTAATGCAAGACATAACAGACGTTGGTATCGAAGCTGTCGTGGACTTAAGTAACACTTCTTTTCCCACAGGGGAGAGAAGTTTATTCATCCACCCCTGAATCCTTGCTGTGGTGCGTTGGATTAGGTTTTCCCCGATCTTTTACCTCTGCTTTTTCCAATGACTCCAATCAACTGGAAGTCCGAAGTACACCTCTTCCAGGAGCATGGTTCGCACTACCAGAATAGATGTAATCCGCGTTGTGTCCTCCGCTCGCATGTTAGGGCTAAAACGGATGCTTGATTTGCTGTAATTGATCAGTTGTCACGACTGATGTTAGTAAGAATCAAGGATGTCCCTGAGGTTCCTTGCGTTGTCTAGGGTTGCCTCTAGGAATAGGAAGCTATCATCCGCAAAGAAAAGACGTGATATTTCCTCTGTGTGTCGACCGGTTTGATACCGTTGATTCGTCCTTCCACTTGTGCCCGAGAAAAGTCTTGTGATAGCATTTGTGAACTAGGATGAACAGGTATGGGGACGAGGGGTCACCCTATCGTAAACCTTTTGAAGGTTGAATTCTTCCTTAGGACTTCCATTGAATATGACGCTAAAAATCGAGGTGGAAATGCACTATGTTATCCATTGAATATAGACATCAGGAAAGTCCATTCTTTCCACGACCGCTCGAAGGAAGGACCATTCCACCCGATCATAGGCCTTGCTCATATCTAGTTTTAGTGCAAAGAGGTTTTTTTTCTTCCTTCCTTCTCTGTTTAATCGTGTGGAGCAGCTCATGGGCCAGTAGGGTGTCATCTATGATGCTACGCCCAAGGACAAAGGACGTTTGTAGAGGGGAGAAGAGTCTTGAGATCACCTTCCGGAGGGGGTTTACAAGAATTTTCGAGATGAATTTGTACGTTGTGTTACACAATCCAAGTGGTTTCCAATCCCACAAGAATGAAGGGTTTTCAATCTTTGGGATCAGAACCAGATGCGTGGTGTTAATTTCCGGACGGATTACCCCGTTGCTGAAGAAATTCAGGACCTCTTCAGAGAGATCCTTTCTGGTCACCACCCAAGTTTGTTGGAAGAACCTTGGTGGGTAGCCATCGGGTCCAGGAGCTTTATCCGGACCTAGCTGGGCAATTGATCGACTGATCTCTAGTTCTGATACCTGGGATTTCAGCATTTCTACATCCTCTGGTTATATTCGCAGGCAGTTGTTATCAAGGATGGTTGGAATGGGGATATCAGTTATGGCTTCAAACACTTCAATGTAGTATTGCCTAATGTGATTCGTGATCTCATTTGGATCTGTGATGAGCTCAGCGTCCTCCTTGGCGATAATCCTTCTACGGGCGACAGAATTTATCAATGTGGCCAAGTTTTCCGCAAATGTAGCACGGGGTTCCACTTCGGTACCGAATGAACACCGGTATGCTCCCTGGAAAATCGGTAAGCCAGACCCCCAGAAAAACTGAGTTTTCCAGGTTCATTGCCATGCAGATTCTCGGTTACGCAACTGCCCAAGGCTCACGGAACCTTGATTCGACCTGGATAATATCACCAACAGTGGCGGCAATGTGAGTAGTAAGGTCGAGGCTCATAATAATATTTAGGTCTAATGTCAATCCAGTTCGTTATCCTATTGATCTAGAGAGCAGGTGGGATCCCAGAGTTTGCGCAGTGGTACAACACGAGGAGCGTATTATCTATGGCAAACTGACTATTAATAAGTACTTCAAGCAAATGTTGTTCCTCCGCAAAGAGAAAGATCCACGTATTGTCTTCGCGGAACCGAGCCTCCGGAGGAGGAGAAAACTTCCAGTTTTCCCTAATGAAACGGCGCACTTGATCATCTATAGGCCTGAGCGTGGTGATGACCTTTCAGGCGAGCATGCGGTTCCATTTTGAAAGGGTATTCGTGTGGAGATCTGTTGGGGGTGGATGAGCAGCATCATCTAGACGAGGGAAGTGCTTGAGGGCCAGGTTAGGCGAAACATGGGCTCTGCCAAGGATCTAGGTCGCCGTTGACAAGGTGGGCTTGGGCAGGCCCACCAGGCTGGGTCAGATCTGGACTAAAGGAACTATCAGTCATGAGTTGACCTTCAGCTGGGAGATGCTGGTGATAGTGTTAGGTGGCTCTTCACTGGCGGGTGAAGCACGACAATGCGTCGGCCAAAACTTAGCGTACCAAGGACGATTCGCGTTCTCGGACTTTTCGTTGTTAAATCTTCCCGACTCGTTTCGTGCATCATTTGATTTCATGGACGGGTAATTATTTTTTCGGGTAGAGCTAGAACCGCGGCATTTAGGTTTTCTCTCTCGGTTTTACAGGTATGTGAAACCGGTGAAAGGAAGGAAGATCAACTTGATGAAGGTAGGGATTCAAGAATCCAACAGGGTCGTTACAGTGAGTCCAAATTATGCTGACGAACTTGTTTCCGACATGGCAACTGGCGTCGAGCTCGACAACATCCTCCGAATAAGAGGAGTCACGGGAATCATAAACGGTATGGATGTCAAAGAATGGAATCCATCTACCAACAAGTACATCGAGGTCAAATATGATTCCACAACCGTAAGATTTCCTCAATATATATTGCTCTACGTAAGAAAAGCGAGGTTGATCGATGATCAAAATTTGATAATTGTCAGTCAGGTCACGGAAGCGAAATTGCTTCTCAAGGAATCACTGCAAGCCTCGGTCTGACTCCCAGTGGACCGAGATGTTCCGCTTATCGGTTTCATTGGCCGGCTAGAAGAGCAGAAGGGTTCCGATATTCTCGCAGAAGCCATTCCTCTTTTCATCGGTGAAGATGTTCAGATAATCGTTCTCGTAAGATTCAACCAAACACCAATATTTACTATTTTATGCGATATAATAACAAAGAAAAATCGACATCTACTTTTTGGGAACCGGGAAAAAGCGCATGGAGGAACAACTAGAGATGCTAGAGATCCTGTACCCGACAAAGGCTCGGGGTATTGCGAAATTCAACGTCCCTCTTGTGCATATGATCACTGCAGGGGCGGACTTCATGATGGTTCCAAGTCGGTTCGAACCGTGCGGTCTGATTCAACTGCATGCCATGCGTTACGGGACTGTCCCAATCGTAGCATCGACTGGTGACCTTGTATACACGGTGAAGGAGGGATTCACCGGATTCCAAATGGGCAGCTTCAATGTCGAGGTAATATTATTTGCCCGATAAAACATACCGTTCGATCTAGCATGGACTTGATCCGACATGATACAAGTGTGAAGTTGTGGATCCGGTAGATGTGGTGGCGTTGGGGATGAAGGTGAAACGGGCTTTAGAAGCTTACGGAACATCAGCTCAGGGGAGATGATCCAAAACTGTATGGCACAAGATTTTTCTTGGAAGGTCTGTAAATAATCGACCTTGATTATAAAATTTGCATGTTTAACAACTGACACTATCATTGTCAAGTTATAACGCAAAACAAATGATTATTTTGCCGAGCAGGTACCTGCTAAAAATTGGGAGAAGTTGCTGCTGAGCCTAAATGTACCTAGCAGCGAACCTGGGATTGAGGGAGAGGAGATGAATCCTCTTTCAAAAGAAAAAGTCGCCACTCCTTAAAGGGTTAATAACTAAAAAACTGTCCAAGGTTTACCCAATGTTAAAATTAGGTGTCTGAAGTTTCAAATGTTAAAATTGACTGTCCCAAGTTTCATTTTTGTTGAAATTTGGTGTCTCTACTCGTCTTTTTATCTCCATTAAGTCATTTTTATCAACTCACCAACCCACTCATAATCCATCACTCTTTACTTTTCATAAAATCGTCAAATTTCACCAAAAAATAGAACATTAAAAAAAAGAGTTTCTAGAAGAGTGGTGTGGAGCCATTTTCCAAGGACAACAGAGCTCGATTTACTTGCTCGGATGTGGCCAACTTCTTAGGTGACGGTCCCGGCAAGATGACGAGAAGGGAGTGTGTATGAGAGCTCGAATTTGACAGACGGTTTCGCTGAAATTGACTTCTCTAAAGTAATCACACCGAGACACCATATTTTAACAAAATTGAAACCTTGGATACTACAGTTTAACATTTGAAACTTCAGACACCTAATTTTAATATAGGGTAAAACTTGGACAGTTTTTTAGTTATTAACCTAGAATAAATACAACAGGCGACGTTTCTTTTTTTTGGTGAACAAAGCAACAATACTATGGCTGCAGAAAATAATAATATATCATTGCAAGAACACAAAAGAACAATGATCATGGCAAAAAGACAGCACTTCATTGTGATTCAAACTGCATTCATACATATAGATTGTTTAGATCAACTCAACTTTAAAACATATCAAAATTTCAAGAATAAGTAGTCCTAAACCCTAATTGGTCTAGAGAGATCCAAAAAGTCGAGGCTTTTAGTCAAACAAGCTGAAACCCATGTCATCATCGCTCTCCTCCTTTGGCTCCTCCTGCAGCAATTCCAAATATAGGAGAAGCAAATCAGTAAATGATTTCAAGAAATTTAACTGAAACCTCAAATCTTTTTCTACAATTAAAAGATCATATCGTACACAGAACCAATTCAGCATCTAGGTCTCTAATCCAACTGAATGATAAATAGTTGCAGCGTTTCCAATTCCAATAATCATCTATGGAGAAACAATTAATGAAGCTAGGCACTAAAGGGAACAGAGAATTACTTTTTTCTCCTCGGCAGCTGGGGCTGCGGCGGCTGCGGCACCGCTGGTCGCGGCAGCAGCGGCCACAGGAGCAGCACCGCCACCACCGGAACCAACGTTCATGAGCAGATCATCGATGTTCCTCTTCTCTGCCAACTTGGCGAAGAGGCTCGGCCAGTAAGATTCAACTTGAACGTTTGCGGCTTTCACTAACGAAGCGATCTTTTCCGCCTATCAACAATTGCGAATCTCTAGATAAGCATTGATCAACAAGCAAGAAGAATGACCACATCCAATTACAGAGCGATAGGTAGGCTTACGGTGATGGAGATTCCATCGTCGTGGAGGATCAAGGTGGCGTAGGTGCAGGCGATCTCTCCGGCAGACATTGTGGCACAAGGAAGTGAGGAACGTTGCCTTCAAAATTTGCAGAAACGTACCGCTGGGACTCGCGCTAATCTGCAGATGGCGACTGGGGGTCAATTAGGGTTTCGTAGAGACCTATTTATTTGGAAGGCGACTAGGGCTCATACTGGGCCGGACCTGAGAAACGGAGTAATCCACTTTCACCTTGGGCTAACAAAATTATGCAATTTCTGCTTGGAGTTGCAAAATTAATTTATTCAACCCTTTAGCTAAGGCTCCTTCACCGTAAAGTGCTTTAAAATGGAGATAAAGGTACATCTAAATTACCATACCATTTATTATTGATTTGTTTTCTAATTTTGCAGTTAGCCTTGTTAAGATGTGTGTATCGGGCTTGCGGGTCTTCGATCCGAATAATACTTCTTACAGGTAAATTGTTCTCATTTGCGATCCGTTAGTTCCAAGCGGTCCGTTGTCCAACTCCTTGCCAATCTGCACAAGGGGCGATATCAAGCACGAAGAGGGGGTGGTGCTCGATGAGCCCTCTCCGATGGTTAAGTAAGTTCGGTATTTTAGAGAGAGGAAATCTACAGAGAAGACAAAGCTAAAAACGAGTGAAGATGCAACATGCTTCAAATGAATAGAACTTGAATACTATATATAGGCTTCAACGGGGTTAATGTAGCTTAATGACGCCGTTAGTCCCTAAATGCACTTAATTAATACATAACGGAGGGATTAAACCCTTAAAAGTATGCAGAGGTTGGTGAAAATGACTAAGTGTTGGACGGGTGAAATGATGCCAGGATTCCACGGGAGACGGTCCGTGTGACAATGTTCGGGACATTGTACACACCCTGGGAGAGGGGGGTACGACGTCCGGGAAGGGTCTCGGAACCTACGGGGTCGGATGAAAAATCCGACCCCTAGGCCCTGGGATCGGTCCAGCTGCTTGTCATCACCACCTCATAAAGAACTCCGAAGGCCTCGAAGGAGGTTGGATGCATGTTTCTAAGTAAAATTCTTAGAGTCTCCCTTCTTGTTGCCTCCATGTTGGCCCCGTATTTCACAAACCTTTCGAAGTAACTTGAAATAGACTCTTCTGGCATTTGCTTTACATCCTCCATGTGTCTGAAACCTCTTTCAATTGCACTTCTTGCTCTCCTTCCTTTTTCGTTATCCGGCTTCCAGGGTATGCTTGTTACCCTTACAACCAGTATTTTAAAACCGGACCGGACCTTGAACCGGTAAATTGGCCGGTTTCCGGCCTGACCGGTTCAACCCGGTTGAACCCGGTTCAAACCGGTTCCTCTAAGTCCTTTATCCATTTCTCGCGGAAAAATCAACCATGAAATGGAATCACGTGCAGTGCAGCCCTAGAAAGCAGCCATGGAATGGAATCAGGTTCCTCTAATTCTTGCTCTTTATCTCCTCTCTCTCTCTCTCTCCTTGCTTCTTCTTCTCTACCCATAATATCTCTATTTCAATTTGAGGAAAATATTGCTCTCTTACCCAATTTCACTTCACTACAGGCACAATCTCATGGGTATCTTTTTGCTTTCTTTTCTAAAACACCAAGCCTTCCATTCAGTCGTTGTGCATTTATCGAGGAGTAAATGTCGAAAGTTTTAGAAGAGGTGGAAGCCGGAGAAGCTCTTCTCTGGCCAATCGAAGCTCCGCTCAGCCTTAACCTTGCCGCTTTTGGTGTCACTGGAAATGAAGCTTTAGATTTTTATTGGCTAGAGAAGAGCGAGCCACATCCACGCCCACGGTGAAAATCCCTCGTCGCGCAGAGGCAAAGCAGACAGCAGAGTAGACGAAGGCTCTACTAAAACCTCTTATGACGGCTGGAAAAGAGAAAGCAACCCTCCTAACCCTAAACCCTTCTTTGTTGTCTAGGAATTAACACATTAATTTATCTTCTTTTTTTTTTTCACTTTACTCCCGGTCGGACAAGTACCGGTTTCTACGGTCCGACCCGATTCAACCGGGTCTTTTAAGATCGAACCGGCTTTGATCTACATTCTATAATTTTGCCTGAACCGGAACGCTTCCACGTCCGGTTCACGGTCTGACCCGGTCCGATCGCCTGTCCGGTCCGGTTTTCAAAACACTGCATAAAACATTATCACCTCCTGTTCTCTTGGCCAAACTTCCAAACATCTGCTTGCTTAGGCGGAGTGTAACTCCTACCCTTTGCTTCTTGTAACCTACCTTTTTTCTCTCCCTTTTTTGATAATTCTTACTCCGTCTGCCCCCTGTCATTACCATTGCCACTACGTCTGATTGATGTGACCTACGTCTCATGGAATTGACGTAACACTGCCTTGCGGTGCGTTGATCACTCAGGATTTCTCCTACTCCGTTCTCAGTGATGTACTTCATTTTCTGATGCACTGTTGAGGGCACAATCTCGTATGGGTCTATTGTAGTTCTACCTAAGATCCCGTTGTAGGCTCCTAAGTTTTCAACTACCACAAAGTTCACATTTATCCTCAACTGTGTCCATCCCTGACCCAATGTCACTGTTAGGGTTATCATACCCAAAGGGTAGCTTCGCTCCTGAGAATCCGACTAGAGGAAAATTCACCCACTTGAAATCCGACTTGGATTTTCCTATTTCTTCTAGTACGCGTATATGTAGTATGTCTGCCGAGCTCCCTCCATCAACAAGTATTCTTTTCACATCAAAGTTATTAATGTTCATTGTTATTACTAGAGCATCGTCATGCGGAAGACGATGTGGCTCTTATCCTTCTCAGAAAATTCAATCACCATTTCTTCTTCCTCTCTTGGTCTCTTTCTCCACTTAGTTGTCATATCGATCCTGGAGGCATACACCTCTCTTGCATTTTCAGTTGTTCCGCCTGCTGCAACTCCACCATGTATCATGTTAATCGTTCCTCTTTTGTTAGGCAGAGGATTGTAATCAACCTTCTCCTTGCCATTGTACCTTTGCGCGGGCCTTGCGGGTGCATACAAATTACTTCAGCTCTCCTCTCTGTACCGCATTATTTATACTTAACTTTAAACTGAAGCATTCGTTGGTATCATGGCCGTGCGCTTCATGGTTGTCACACCATTTTTCTTTTTCATTTCCTTTCATCGGGGCTCTCCATCTTGCTGGGGGTACCCATATCTTCAAGTTCCTCATTTCTCTTAACATGACTGCCGGGGTCGCAATTAATGGTACGAACTTGATAACATTAACATCTTTTTCTCTCTGTTGCTCGCCTGTTTGGTTCCTTGGCTGGGGAGGACGCCAGTCTTGCTGTCAGATTGGTTGGGGAGCCTGAGGTGGTTTTCCTCTGTTTGGCTTTGTGTTCTCCTCCTTTGTGGCCTGAATCTTTGCCCTCTTACTTATTCTATGTCTTTCCAGATCTATGTGGGTTTTCACTCTCGCCGCCGGCTCCTCCAGTGTGCTTGCGGGTTTCTTAGCCATTTTTTCTGCCAGCGTTGAGCCAAAATGCCCAAGGTTCCTTATGAAAGCCCTTATAATTTCGCCCTCAGTTATGCCCCCTTGTATATCAGCTAGGTTCTGAATAAACCTTTTGTAATAGTTTGCTAGCGTCTCTTCATGCTCTTATTTCACATCGTCAAGCGAACTTGTTCCTTTGAGCAACTTCCTTTCTCCTAAGTACCTTTGGAGGAACTCTGCTTTCAGTTGTGCCCATGAATGGATGCTCTCATTTGGTAGGCTGAAAAACCAGTGCGATGCTACTCTTGACAAAGTATTTGGGAACAATAGTGCCTTATAGCGATCATCCGTTGTCCTACCCCGGAGGGAAGCTTTGTGTTGTTGGATGTGCTCCAAGGGGGTCACTCTTGCCATTATACTTTTCTATCATTATCATGTGCAACGCGTCTGGCACTTTATTGTTCTCCAACTCCCTTGTAAAGGGGTGACTTGTGCTGTCACTCAACCAGTGCAATCCATTCGTCTTAGATTCATTCATTTTTTTCCTGATCATCGCCTCTATATCTTCTTGAGTTACCATCACTGGTGATAGACTATATCTTCTTTGAGGTTCGTCATAGCTGACCACCGTGCTTGCGGGGATTCCGTGATGATATGGACTGTATGTGTACCGCGGATATCCCTGCGGAGGTAGATGCTGGAACTCTTGTCTCCTTGGTAGCTGAGGTTGTGTATTATCCCTCAATAGAGTGTATGTCCATGCACCTTGCGATGCTTGGTGTTGCACTGGAGACACGGATTGTTGCCTTCCCCTTGGGGGTGGTACTTGCTCATTCATTCCTTGATTTTCATGCTGCCCTGTTGGAGGGTGTGTGTGTTGCTCTTCCTCCAGAAACTTCTATGCTCGTTGGTACTGCTCTGCTTGCGGATGTCGCTCCGCTTGTGGGTATTGATTCGCCTGCGGGTATTGCTCCGCTTGCGTATACTGCCTCTCTTGCTTGTTTTTCAAAGCCTCCCTATAAGCCAACAACTCCTCTAATGCATTCATGAACCCCAGAGTCACTGTTTGTGCTCCTTGCGAATACATAGGCCTTGTATTGGTGGTATGAGCCCGGTTGTTGTTTCCTGGCATTCCTTGTGTTGGTATTCCATATGGATACTCCTGAGGGTGTGTTCCATAATGGTACCCATGTGGAGGTGTCTGCGGGTCTTCGATCCGAATAACACTTCTCACGGGTAAATTGTTCTCCTTTGCGATTCGTTGTCTAACTCCTTGCCAACATGCACAAGGGGCGATATCGAGCACAGGGGGGTGGTGCTTGATGAGCCCTCTCTGATGCTTAAGTAAGTTCGGTATTTTAGAGAGAGGAAATCTAGAGAGAAGGCAGAGCTAAAAACGAGTGAAGATGCGACGTGCTTCAAATGAATAGAACTTGAGTACTATATATAGGCTTCAAGGGGATTAAGGTGGCTTAATGACGCCGTTAGTCCCTAAATGCACTTAATTAATACATAACGGAGGGATTAAACCCTTAAAAGCATGGAGAGGTTGGTGAAAATGACTAAGTGTTGGACGGGCGAAATGATGTCGGGATTCCACGGGAGACGGTCCGTGTGACAATGTTCGGGATGTTGTACACACCCCTGGGGTAGGGATGGCAACGGGTCTCGGGGCCCCGCTGACCCGCGGGGCCCCGACCCGAAATTGACCCGCCGACCCGCGGGTCGGGTTCGGGGCGGGGCGGGGCGGGTCCGGGTTTCGTGTTGCGGGGCCCCGTGGACCCGCCCCGGAATTCTGATATTACAAATTATAAATATTTATCTAACATATATCTTATACTAGGGTTAATATAGACCTATCTAAAATATTAAGGACCTAACTGTAATTACTTAAAATTATTTTTAGGGTTAATCGAGACCGAGACTGAGAGCCTCAGTCTGCCGCTCCTGTCTCTTCTCCAATTTTGAAGTCCCGCTCGGCGCCAATCTTCATCGCTCGCGGCAGCAGCTCCATCGTCTCCGGCAGGCTCTGGTCCGTCGTCTCCGGTGAAGGCCCTCCAGCAGCGGCTTCCCTCCAGCAGTGCCTCCCCTCCCAGGTACCAGCTGCGGCTCCAGTCGGCACCCCTCCCAGGTCCCAGCTCCAGGCTCCAGTCCGGCGTCAGTCGGTCACAGCTCCTGCAGCGGCCTGATACCAGCGGCGGAAACGGACTCACGGCTCAGGCACCAGCACAGACTCACGGCTCCAGCAGCGGCTCAGACACCAGCAACGAACACGGCTACAGCAGCGGCTTAGACACTTCAAATTCCAAATTCAACGGACTTAACAGACAACAACATTAACCCAGGTAATTTCACTGTTTGATTGTTTTATTGGTTAATTAGGGTTAATTTGAACAACTTGATGTTGTATTTGCACTACTAGATTAGTGATGGCACTTATTTTGTACTTGTTTTGGGTGGCTACGGGCTCTTCCATAAACTTTAGTGATTTATTAATGGTACTTGTTTTGGGTGGCTACGGGCTCTTCCATTAATCTTTTGGTTAATATTGTTGTCACCATCTTCATTCCGATTTGAGGGCAATTTATGATCGAGAAATAATCTATAATAGAAATGATATTGTTGATGACTATATGAGTTTAAAATGCATGATGCAATAAAATGTCAAAAAAACATTGCTATACAATCTTCAAAAGACAATACTTGAAATATATATACAAAAAAACTAGATTATATAAAGATAAAAATTCTAACATGCAATTATGACGATGCCCCAAACTGTACAGGAGAAATATGAGTTATAAAAAAAAAAATATAAACATGAACTTGAGAAGAAAAAACAAACATTGACTAATTGACTGCTTCACATGGTGGATGGCTTTGTTCTAGTAGGATGAGATTTCTAGGTTCTCGACCAATCAGCGGAACCTCACCCTCGCAGGGAATCACCCTATAAAGGATCATGAGCTCATCTGATCATTGAGTTGAGTTTTTTAGGTGCGTACCGGCGGTCCAACCACTCCGGGCGCATTCCCCTACTAAACTCCCTAAGCTCTTAAAATGATCAAAGTTTAAGCATGTGAAAGGTAGCCAACATGGTGTGTGCAAAAATATGTAAAGCATTCAATGTAGTCATGCATTAAAAATATTTTTTTTGTTTTTGTTTTTTCAAAATAAACATTGCAAACATGAACAAACAATTAGTCCAGACATAATCATAATAATAAAATAACAATGGCAAGACAAACATAAAAAGCCTGAACCCTCAAAATGATCCCCAGCAGAGTCGCCAAAATGTCGGACGTCGGAAATGACCCGGCCCGGCTCGGTTTTATGGTTTCATTTGAAAACAACTCATTTCGTATAAATTACGGGCAAATGAAGTTACCCGGGAGATGATAAAAATAGAGTCGCCACCGACTAATTAAGGCTAGTCGGAATCCTAAAATCTCCTAGGTTGTATTATAACAACCTAGGGTTTAAAAAATGGTCTGCGTCCAAAGTTATGGGTCCGGGGGTTCGGTTACGTCTTAAAACCTCGGAAGCTAGAAAAATCGCCCTTTCGGTACTTAGTTTGCCAATTTTCCATTTTTATTTTATTATCATGGTTATATCCATAAAAAGATAAAATAAAATACTAAGGAATATATAAAATAAAAATATAAAGTAATGCAATAAATTAAATAAAATACGTATCTGAACAGATACGTAAAATACGACACGTTAAATAAATATATATACATAATATGACATAATGCGTGTATACACAATTAATAACAAAAAAGAGCATATATATAATAATAATAATAATAAGGGAAAACGTATTTTATATGTATATATATATATAATAAGTAAAAGGAAAGTGTATATATATAATGGTAATAATAAACAAAATGATAGTGTATATAATATGTATATATATATACTAATAAGAAAAATCAAAGCATATATAATAATAGATAAATAAAACACATATATATAATAACAAGCTTTTTTGGAACATTTTTTTAGATTAAACTCCATTAATATATAATATTATACAAATGGAAATATTAGCATATTATGAAGTACTTAAACATGAAACATACTTTAATCAAGTATATAGATTACATATAACATTATATATAACATTATAAGGAGAGATTACCTAAGGTACCATGAAATGAAATACCATAATCGGAATTGAAACCAGATCGAGACCACAAATTATCACAAACCAACACTTACAATATAAGAGCCACTTTAATGTTTCTCCAAAACACTTATTTATTTGCTCTTTGATATCCAAAAGTGAGACCCCTTGTTCAGCCATCCTCTATTTATAGGTGACAAATATTGATTTCTTTAGAATATTTGTAAACAAAAGAGGCCACTTGCATGCATGGGTAGGGGGATGGGTGATGATGGGATGGTGATAGTCTCTGATAAAGTTATGTGGAGGAGAAGCACAGGACACCATAAGAGGATTGAGATGTGACTTTCTCATGAAGGTGTCGACGTGGGTTAATAGCCACCATGCTATTTTCCTTATTCCCTTCTCTTGCATGTATAGAGATTTTTACCAATTCTTGATTTTTTTTATCTTTTTGTTGTTTTCCACTTTAACTTTATAAATTCATAACCTCCAATCAAGATTTCCGATTGATTCACGGTCTGTCCCGTTGCATTCGTGATTTTGCGAGCTTCATTTCAAGATCCATGTTGATTGGATTCTGACAAAAAATGATTTGCACAGTTCATGTCCCGGAACTTCTCCTGCAATACATACATACTTAAATTAGATATATATACATAATATATTTTTACATATAATACAATATAATAACCCGAGCAAAAATTGGGTGTTCACAGAATCTTGATATTTTCTACATATGTTAATTTTCCTGCACTTGTATGTTGGTCTGCACATATTTTTTTTTTGTTAAAATTGCATTTGCATCACGTATCATCATAATTCAGCTAGTAAATAGAAAATCTCTATAAAGTTCAACTAGAAGTTTTTTACATATTTTCATAATAATTAAGTTAGCAAATTACAAACATCTTAAAAATATGTTGTTGATTGACAGAAAAAATGGTTGAACCTGATGGTGCAACTTCTAAGGCTAGCACGGCTGGTTCGGTTTCTACTTCGGTTCCGATTGGTGAATCCCCTTCAACAATGGTTGGTTCGCAACCAATTAGTGGAAGCCTTCATATCAGTTCTGATGACAACGTTCCTCCTACCGTTGATGTTGATAGTGTTGAAGTTGAAGATTCATCTGGTGTGTCAAAAAAATGGAAAGCAGAGATATGGCAGCATTATATTGAAAAGAAGATTAACAGTGCTGCATTAGCTTTTTGTAAGTATTGCAATACAAAACTTGGTGCTGAATCTAAAAAGGGTTAAATGTACTTTTCATACCACATGTTTGACTGAATGTGGCTTTTAGTACTAGATGTTTAGTTTTGTATACTTTTGGTACCAAACGTTTGAAAAAATGTGGTTTTTGGTACATCCGTTAGTTGGCCGTTAGTTTTGGCCGTTAAATGACATGTGCAAGTCACGTGATCGACTCTAAACTTTTAATTTTGTTCAATTTAGTCCCTCAAATATATTCCTAACTTTTATTTTGTTTAACTTAGTCATAACACTTCAAAAATCGGACCCAATTAAACCAATCGAATTCAATTGACATAGCCCCATTTGGGTCAAATATACCCAATTGGGATAGGTCCCAATTGGGTTCGATTTTGAAGCTTTAGGACTAAATTAAACAAAATAAAAGTTATGAATATATTTGAGGGACTAAATTGAACAAAATTAAAAGTTTAGAGTCAATCACGTGACTTACACATGTCATTTAACGGTCAAACCTAACGGTCAACTAACGGATGCACCAAAAGCCACATTTTTTCAAACGTTTGGTACCAAAAGTATACAAAACTAAACATCCAGTACTAAAAGCCACATTCGGTCAAACATGTGGTATGAAAAGTACCTTGAATAATCATTTCGAACGGTGTGCTAAGCGAACCAATCGGGATCCGAAGCATATGTGTATTAACTTTTCAAAAAAGAAAAACGTAGAGAATGAAAAGGTTGCACTGTCAAATG
Organism: Clarkia xantiana subsp. parviflora; assembly: GCA_036873135.1. NCBI lineage: Eukaryota > Viridiplantae > Streptophyta > Magnoliopsida > Myrtales > Onagraceae > Clarkia > Clarkia xantiana. The sequence continues at coordinate 5,263,160 of JAPTYO010000017.1, read as the reverse complement.
CTGATCCTTTAGTTGTTAGAGGAAAGATTGCTAGGATGATAGTCTTGCATGGGTTTCCTCTCTCTGTGGTTGATTATGTTGGATTTCGAGAACTTTGTTCGGAGTTGAATCCAACATTCAAGATGGTTTGTCGAAACACAATACATGGTGATATTGTGAAGATGTATGCTGATACGAAGAGGGATGTTATGAAGATGTTGGCATTGAGTGGTAGTAGAGTTTTTATAACCACAGCTATGTGGACATCACCGAGCCAACAGAAGGGTTACATGGCAATTACAACTCATTTTATTAATAAAAAATGGTCTTTGCAAAGCATTATCTTGAGGTACTAACTTATTTTATTGTTTGTTAATTTTTATTGAGATATTATTATTAAAGTTTATTTTATAAACATTTTTTTGTTTTTACGTTTTAGGTTTGCTTATGTTCCAAGTCCACATACTGCGGAAGTACTGACTGAGATACTTGTAGAATGTTTTATGGATTGGAATGTGGATTGGAAAATATTAGCCGTGATTGTGAAATATGGCCTTGATATAATTGCCGTGTGTCAGACCCTAAAAATCTGACATACGGTGAATTACGTTTTGAAAACGTGGACTTCGAAAAGAGTCGCCACTAGTTAATTATTAGGCTAACTAGAATCCTAAATTAATTAAGCGAATAACTAATTAAACACCTAGGTATTAAATCGGTCTACGATCAGAAATACGAGTTCGGGGGTTCTATTACGAATTAAAACTCATGGAATTAATCACGCCCTTTCGGTACTCAATTCACAAATTTGCCAATTTCACTATTTGAACACATGTCACAAATTAATCTAACGATGCCAATATTTAATTAAATTTCTATCATGTGCAAAATATTATCTAAGTCTAAAAATAAATTATTATCTACAACTCTTATTTTGAATGAAATCTAAAATACTAAAATTATATAACATGCTTAAATCGAAACATAACCTAACATATACATACATAATTCACACAACTAAATTTAACCAATTATATCTTAATTACCTAATTAAATATAATAATAAAAAAAATAATGATAGAAAAATATAATAAATAAATAATAAAAAAAATTAAAAAAAAAAAGAACTTCACACGGCTCACCTGGGGTGGATGGTGGCAGGCTGGCCAATCAGGCGGCCGGAGGTCAGAATCGTGGCAGGTGCGGTCACCGGAAAAAAAAAAAACCAGACTGCCACCGGCGGAAGAAGAAAAAAACGTGAAAGAAAAGAAAAGAACAAAAAAAAAAAAAGCTTTTACACTATAGGACAAAAATGCACAGGTTACTAGAAAAGTATTATTATTATTGCTGAATTAATTTTCTGTGTGTTTTTACATTGACAAGGGGTCCTTTTATAGCCAGTCTAGACCCTAATATTAGGAAAACAACATATTTGCTCTAATATACACAATAAATCCAAAAATTACACAATATATATTTATGAAAATTGCCATAAATATATATTATATATTTTCTGAATTTTACATAATATTTAGTGCATATATATTATCCTAATTTGAGCTAAACCTATTTTTAGCAACCTCGTGACCTTCTATATCCAGATACTTCCTTTATTAAAACGCGTTACACATAACATTTTTAACGTGTTATATACGTGTCGCGCGTACCAAAATTAGGTGTTTACAGCTTGCCCCTCTTTGGACGGACTCCCGTAGAATGCATTCGAGGGGGTTTGTCCAAAGACGAGTAAACACTAATTTTGGCTATGAAGTGTATCTTCTTCCGGGTCTTCAAGTCTCCAAGGTGGCCTTTGGCTTTATTAACGATGCGAAAAAGTTAAACTTCTGTCAGCGGTGCCCCTGTTGACAGTGCCTCCATTGGTATCGCAGAAAAGTAAAGCCTCGGTCGGCGGTGCCCCTGTTGGCGGTGCCTCCGTTGGCGTGCGGAAAATAGAACCTCCGTCGGCGGTGCCCCTATTGGCGGTGCCTCCATTGGTAGTGCAGAAAATAGAACCTCCGTCGGCGGTGCCCCTGTTGGCGGTGCCTCCATTGGTAGTGCGGAAAATAGAACCTCCGTCGGCGGTGCCCTTGTTGGCGGTGCCTCCATTGGTAGTGCAGAAAGTAAAGCCTCCAGTGGTGTGCGAAAAAGTAAAGCCTCCAGTGGCATGCGGAAAAGTAAAGCCTCCAGTGGCGTGCAGTAAAGTAAAACCTTTGGTGATGATTGGTAACAGAAGACCTCTACGTCAGACAGTACCAACAACCTCTGGTGACGCCTCTAGTGGCGAGTGGTAACGGAAAAACCTCTACGTCAGTCCGTACCGGAAAACCTCTGGTGATATCTCTGGTGGCGAAAGACCTCTACGTCAGACCGTACCGGAGAACCTTTGGCGATGCCTCTAGTGGCGAGTGGTAACGGAAGACCTCTACGTCAGACCGTACCGGAAAACCTCTGGTGATATCTCTGGTGGCGAAAGACCTCTACGTCAGACCGTACCGGAGAACCTTTGGCGATGCCTCTAGCGGCGTGTGGTAACGGAAGACCTCTACGTCAGACCGTACCGGGAAAACCTCTAGTAATATCTCTGGTGGCGGAAGACCTCTACGTCAGACCGTTCCAGAGAACCTTTGGCGATGCCTCTAGCGGCGTATGTCGGAGAAGAGCCTCTAGTGGCGTCCATTGGAGAAGTGCCTCTAGTGGCGTGACCTGCGAAGGCTGAATACTAAGGCTTCGTTCGTCGGGGTTGACTCTCAGGATGCTGGAAAACTCCGGATCCTGACTGTCGGTTGTGACTTGTAGGAACAGACTGTAACAGTCCTACTCATCCTTTGAGTGATGACTTGCGAGAGCAGACTGTAACCGTCCCGTTTGCCGTGAAGTTGACTTTGAAAGGTGATGGATATACGCCCAATTTGAACCCGTTGACTTCCGAATTGTTTTATTTTTATTACCCCGTTAATGATTGTAAATCGAAACTTCAACCCGAACACTTCGCGAAAACACCAACGGTCCGGACGAGGCCGAAGCGCTCGTCCGGCCGAGTCAAACTCACCTAGGTGAGGTTGGGTGGCCACACCCGACCTCCCCTAGGGGAGATCGGGTGGACCAACCCGATCTCCCCTAGGGGGGATAGGGTCGGCCAACCCGATCTCCCCTAGGGGGGATAGGGTTGGCCAACCCGATCTCCCCTAGGGGGGATAGGGTTGGCCAACCCTATCCCCCCTAGGAGGGGTTGGGTGGCCTCAACCAACCCCTACTCTTGGGGGTCGGATTTCTCTTCCCCCCAAGGGCCCCGACACCATTCTCGGACTCCCATACTCGGCTTATTCCGCCAACCTTCTCCGTATCCTAAGGTCTTAATTATGTGTTTAAAGGTTAATTAACTGCGTTTAAAGGTGAACGATGTCATTAAGCCACCTTAATGACACCGTTGCCTATAAATACCCCGCCTCCACTATTCATTCGGACATCTTGGCAAGTTGCATAATTTTGCTCTGACATCTCTCTAACTTTATCTCTCTAAAACCGTACTGACTTAGGCATCAGAGAGGGTTCATCAGGCACCACCCCCCCCTCTGTGCCTGGTATTGCCCCTCTTGCAGGGTGGCAAGGAGAAGAGAGCCAAGGAAGCAGAAGAGCATAGAGTAGAAGGACAAGCCCCAGGGGGTAAGAAGTACAAGCCTCAGGGGGTCAGAAGGAGAGAAGGAAAGGAGGTCAGAAGGAGAGAAGGAAAGGAGGTCAGAAGGAGAGAAGGAAAGGAGGTCAGAAGGAGAGAAGGAGAGGAGATCAGAAGGAGAGAAGAGAAGGACATATATCAGAACGACTAGCCCTAGGAACACTGAACCCGACATTTCATTAGTGGGAGATAAATTCTAGATTGACGACCCGTTGACCTAGACTTTATAACCTAACACTTGGCGCCGTCAGTGGGCTTCGGACAGAAAGCCTGGCAATAATAAGAGCAATGACGAACAGCATGGTGTCTAGGCACCACCACCCACCTGGGGGCAATAGGCGAGGGAGACAGCCTATACCTCCAGCAAGGCAGCCTGACCCAGGGAAACTGCATGTGCACCAAGAGCCTCAAATAACCCCACAGGCTCCCCAATCCAACAACCAGGAAGGAGGACCCTCACGCCCAGCTGGGGCTGAGTCCTCCACAGCCTCAACCCCTTTGGCAAGGAGGCCACAGAGAGAGAGGGAGCAACAGAGAGTGCCATCCCAATACACGGCACCTCCTGAGGGATATTACTATGAGGCGCAACCCCAAGGATATCCATATGGGATGCCGGCCCAAAGGAATGACAACCACGCCCACACAACATACACAAGGCCGGCATACACACAGGGGGCACATACAGTGACTCATGAAGAGGAACAGATCCCAACGGAAGAACGCCACTCGCACCCTCGAGCAGGGCAGCGAGAAGAGCAAAGAAGAAATTACCAAGAGCCACCCCCAGAGGGAAGGCAGCAATTCGTGTCTCCTAGGCAGCAATAGACACAACAGGACGCCAGGGCCTACACCCCACTGGGGGCAGACAAACAGGCAAGACCTCCAAGGAAGCAATAATTCCACCAAGTACCCCAACAGGGACACACACCGCACTAAGGGAAGACATACATGCCAGACCAACAAGGATATAGGAGTTCCAGCATCCACCCTGGCAATGTACACATACAGTCCGTATCACCATGGACATGACTAAGGGACATCCAAAGGAAAGCTCAAAGGGAGGGATATAGTCCCAACAACACAACAAGGCAACCACCTACCCATGATACAGCACGACAGGTCCAAACCCCTTGTGCATGACAACCGTTAGCACACGTCCTCCGAGGACAGGGGAGGAATCGAAAAGACAAGGATTTGAACAGGGGACTCATAGAGTATCACACCACGTTAGCACATAGCTACTACAATGGGAAGTCTCATGGAGAGACGTAGTAGAGTGAGATCGCACATAGCATACATGAAGGATACACCTCCACCTAGTCCGCCTTGCAGGATTGGACCTTATATTCCTCAAGTGGAAAGAATACACACAGACTAATGGAGGAAAACAGTTACGTTACCAAGGAAGCAGGGGATATCAACACCCCCACACCCATATCCTTCCCATATCCTCTTATTTAATTTAACTGCATAACAAGTCAACTCCCTAAAAGGGGTAGATTTTGATACTTGATATCAACATGTTTTCCAAGAATGACCATACCGGACGCCTTCGGGCTCCGTGATATATATATATACACAGGTGGACCACTAGAAGAGTCCATAAAACGCCGCCGCCATCCAAAAGATACACAAGGAACAGATCTCTCAATCTCAAAGGGAACCTATAAGGTCAAGACTCTGGGAAAGATCACCAAGAGGGATGGTTCACTTCCAAAAATAAGTTGAGCACTCCCAACAACCTATAGAGGAACTACCATGAAGGCCACAAAGGATTACCCCTACCATAACCTTCCACTAAGCATCCTAGGGCCAAGTCCGTCAAAGGATCCCATCGGGCATTGGTATGCAAGGGGGGCACCAGTTACAACATGTCCTCCCCACAAACGCCCATTAGCATAAGAGGGGGTAGCCGCGAACACATCCCTCCAAAAATGGAGGAAACCATATCATATGGGCAACGCCCACCATCAGAAGCAAACACCTCCAGCGGATCTTTATGATTTCACAAAATAGCCAAGAGACACAACTACACTTAGTAAGCTCATCCTAGGTAATGGAATACACTTCCATAAAAAACTCTCAAGGACACCAAGCCTAGCAAAGGAAGAATGGTGACACCATCATCAAGCTTTTAAAAAGAGATATGGAAAACATAGTATTTCCACACAAGGATATATTAGTCATAAGAGAGGGAATCACCAACTTTGATATGAAGAGAACCATAGTGCATGAAGGGAGTCAGTCAGACATCTCCCATGACCAACCATTGATGATACTAGAGAAGAGTCAGGCATACCTAATACCAAAGGACCCCCTACTAGTAAAGGTGGTCAGAACATCAACACACCCATTAGGGACACGGCACTGCAAAGGAACCAGGAATAAGGATGGAACACATATCCTTACAAGTATCCTTACAAGTATCCTTGCATTTATCCTTGCAAAAATAAACTCCGTAGATAAAAAGGTTATCTAATAGATGACTATGTCTCTATTCTCAAAATATGATCCTAACCCGGAGATCCTTGGACTCCGTACTATATATGTAATGAATAACATGTTCATCAGAGACAGGTACACGAAGATTCAAGACAGCGCCATAAAGATTAAGGCGCATACCTTTACCAAGTACGACACATGGGAGTGTTCACAAACACTCCTTCGACATCTCACAAGAAAGGAAGGCAACCAAGGATACAAGTCCTAATAGAATAAACATCGGTAGAAAATCCTGTCATTGAAGTCATGCACCAAGAGAGAAACCCTAAAGATGCAAGATTAGCAAAAGAGATAGTGCAACAACTAGAGTATGAAAAAGGAGATACATCTCCTATCAAGAGCCTTAGGGCAGGAAAATAGTTCTACAAGATCAACCAAAGAAGAGCTCAAAAGCTTGGGGAGTAAGGTTTCAAGATCGACCCTCACACTAGACGCACATCCCGATCAACCACCTTTCCTGCAAATGATAAGACATTTGACTCTGGCATCCCATCAAGAGGAGAACCCCGATAAAAGGGGCACTAGAAAAATATCCCGCCTTTAAGGCCATACCTCGAATACATGATGAATGAAGGTTATGACAAAACAAAAAAGGAGGGACTTGTCAGCTCAACACACCTCAAACACGTATACATGCGCCATACAAATACAGCCTCTAATGAAGTTATCCAACAAGGAATAGCCAATACGGGGGCAAACCCATGGAAAATCATGGAGCATCACCTGCAAACCTAAAGGAAAACGCCCTTTTTAGATTCAAGCCCTAATTCAAAGGAAGTCTATAATCAACATTCAAGGTGGGAGGAGCATGACCAATGTGACACCCCCTAAAGGCATTGAAGAATACTCCAATGTGAAGGAAAAGGCAAAGCACACTAAGTGCCACAACACTCCAAGAAGATTATCACAGCCCGGTCAAACCCCCCCATGCACGAGCAAAGAGCAAGGATTAGATTGACTAGTCTGAAACACACCTACGAGATTAACAACTCAAGACACCATTCTATGAGAGAGCTTTTCAACCTAAAACACAAAGAAGGGGGGGGGGGGAAAGAATTTACAAGCACCCCTAGGATACAAACACAGCCGCATCCTGGTTATCAAGAGAATGAAAATCACCCCCACCCACCCAAAGCAAAAGCTCTCCACCCAACCTCTAAAGATACATCCGACAAAGGCATTATCCAAACCATGCCTATGACTGAAACAAGCAAGCATGAGAAAGAGTAAATCCTACAAGGGACACTCATCGCATTCAACCAAGCAGACAAGGGAGCCCCGAGCATAAGGGGTACCCAACCAAGAAAATGAACGGGGGGCCTTCAACGGCCAAATAAGAAAGACGGTATGACCACCAAGCAACTTGGGGGGCACCAAACGAATAAGTGCTTGGTAGTCCACCTAAGTGCAAAAGAAGAGATTAGAGGTAGAAGATCACAAGAACATGCAATACCACTTCTCCTAGAAGAGGTCACATAAGAGGAAAACATCCTCAACTCCCTATACGGACTCGTCCTAAGTTGGCAACATACAAACATCGCCCTCGAAAGGTGATCCCCCACATTGAAGAAAAAGCGTGGTAGCATGCAACATCATGGAAAGAAAGCTCAAGTAAAGATCTAAAAGGCGTATCAAAGACACACCATACATGAGAAGGGACACAAGATAAGGTAATATTATGAGCCCTCCGGGAGCCAATCCCGCGAACACATTCGACGCCCCCAAGAGCGTATCTTGAGAGTAGTTCTAAAACTACGAACCTTGTGCCCTCCGGGAGCATATCCCGCGAACAGATTCAACGCCCCCAAGAGCGTATCTTGAGAGTAGTTTTTATACTACGAACTTCGACGCCCCCAAGAGCGTATCTTGAGAGTAGTTATTATACTACGAACTTCGACGCCCCCAAGAGCGTATCTTGAGAGTAGTTTTTATACTACGACCTTCGACGCCCCCAAGAGCGTATCTTGAGAGTAGTGTTCATACTACGACCTTCGACGCCCCCAAGAGCGTATCTTGAGAGTAGTTTCTATACTACGACCTTCGACGCACCAAGAGCGTATCTTGAGAGTGCTTTCCAAAAACTACGAATTTCGACGCCCCCAGGAGCGTATCTTGAGGTAGATTTGCAACCTACCAGATTCGACGCCCCCAAGAGCGTATCTTGAGGTAGAAAAAACACTACCAGATTCGACGCCCCCAAGAGCGTATCTTGAGGTAGATTTCAAACTACCAGTTTCGACGCCAACCAGGAGCGTATCTTTGGTCTAACCTGTGCCCTCCGGGAGCCTATCCTGTGAAACGTTAAGTGCCCTCCGAGAGCCAGTCTCGGGAACAGATTTCGACGCCCACCAGGAGCGTATCTTTGGTCTAACCTCTGCCCTCCGGGAGCCTATCCTGTGAAACGTTAAGTGCCCTCCGAGAGCCAGTCTCGTGAACAGATTTCGACGCCCACCAGGAGCGTATCTTTGGTCTAACCTGTGCCCTCCGGGAGCCTATCCTGTGAAACGTTAAGTGCCCTCCGAGAGCCTGTCTCGTGAACAGATTCGACGCCCACCAAGAGCGTATCTTTGGTCTAACAGTACCATATATACCATTTAAAGGGTATCAGAAGAGATCATCGCACCATACTGAGAAGGATTCCATGAAAAAGTAATTTCAAAGTAAAGTTGTATAAAGAACACATAATGTTTTTTCTTGATGAGATAGCAGGTATGATGTGAAAAAAAAAAGCACAAAAGAAAGATAAGGAAAGGAAAGCATATACAAAGGAGAAGTCCATGACCAAAAGATCATATACAGAAGCACAAGAGGTTATCATGAAAAGTAGCGAGTTATCCTACCATCCATAGCACAAGTCAAGAGAAGTATCTCAAAGGAACCCAACACCACCAAGGAGGATAGCAAAGACATGAAATCCAAAGTTCAAGGCTCTCAAAATAAACTCGACCCATCAAAAAGAGAATTGCCTTACAAGTCGCACAAATCAACCTCCGACAAACGTTATTGTCTTGCATGTCGCCCTCGCGTGACCTATGCTCGTATCAGACTTGAATATCGTCAAGCACAACTCATGAAGGAGACATCTAAAGAGCATAAAGGATACAACATCCGACAAGACGAGACATCGAGACCTAACCCAACAAACATAGCCTAAACAAAAGGCAACTATAGCAATGAAGGCTCTCCAATGAGAAAGGAATACTAAAGCACAACTCCATACATCGTGATGTGGCTATCATGTCCACATACACTGAAGTGGCTATCATGTCCACATACCTTGAAGTGGCTATCATGTCCACATACCCTGAACTGGCTATCATGTCCACACACTACAGAAGGGCTATCACTCCGACACATCACAAAGTGGCTATCACGTCCACATACCCCGAAGTGATTATCATGGCAGCACATCATAAAACATCTGTCAAAGACATGCATTGTAAAGACACCATCCCGACCACGAACATCAAAAGGCTACGCCTAGCCTTAGGAGGAGGTTCAAGAAAAAGGGAGAAACAACACTCTTCATACGCTCATCAAAGGTAGGCACTTATATTTCAACCCACTGGGGGATACTAGGTAGGAGACGTCCTCATTATGAAGACAACCTCCATATCTCATGAAATCAACCATGAAGCAAAGAATCACCACAAGCACTATTGAGGGCATATAACAAAACGATCCCCACAACGATCACAACTACGATACTAGTAGAGGCTAACTCAACAACAGTCTCCACCGAACTCCCAAGTAAGAATTCGCTATCTTAATCAGACTCATGGCAAGAGAAAGGAACCTCAACGAAAGGCGATGATCACACCCATCACCAAAAGAAAAATTTTCAACGCAGGGGTTAATAACATAACCCATAGGAAAGCCAAAGACACCTTCGAAAGTCGTCAAATCTACATGAAGATGAAATGAACCTGAGTCTCGGTCCCTCGGCTGGGGGGCAGAGGATAAAGAAGAGACATCAAGACCTATGATCACCCCATCGCCAGCCACAGGTTGTTTCCCTTTGTCAAGCAAAGAGGGCGCCTCTTCAACCACTACCTCCTTATCATGAGAGGGAGTCAGCAAGGGGGCACTGGAAGGAGAGCCTCTCGCGGTTTCCTTCTCCTTGGCAGCCGAGGGCCCGACCTCAGAGTCAGGTTTTCGCGCCTTGGATTTAGATTGACTTGAACTCTCGCCCACCGCAAGAACCATTCGGTAACCAGGGAAGAACGCTTTAACAACAAGAAAGAAGCAACATAGGAACAATCATAAGTATATCACAAAGAAAAGAGAATGGAATGAGAGCATACTAGAAGCATTAGCAACCTTCCCTGACTTAGAAAATTTCTTGGCCTGATAAGCAGAACTAGAGGGTTCTTCCCTCTCATCCGATTCAACGGTCTCCCTGTCTGAAGAAGAAAGCTTCCAAAAGTGAGTTATCTATACGAACAACCAACACAAAGATCGACCCTTACTCATGGAGGGGCGAGATACGCCTACTACAGGGGCAACCTTAACACCAAGGGAAGAAGGCGAACTTTTAGTCTCCCCAAATGGAGCAACGCTCCAACACATCCGAAGGAAGGGTCAACCCTTAACACATGTCAATAGACCCCTTCGCTCGCGGCGGTAAGAAGAAAGCTTGTAAGCATTTTCACCCTCACTTTTATGGGGAACAAACTGCAGGGTAAAGGTCAAGAGCTATACACACGCTCCAACGAATGAAGGAAAAATGTTACACATGCCGAAGGTCGAGGTTAATGGACAATGCTCACGCTAGTACGAGGGAGGCGGAACGTTATGTCCCATTGAGTGGCAGAGTTTCCACCCTCAAGTAAAGGAGAGGTCTAGGCTCTCACCTTTGCACTTATGCTCATATTCATGATTAACATCTACAGGTATATCAATGTCATCACTCATGCTTATACTCACAACCCGTTCATACATACATACATGTTCATGCTTGCACTCATATGCATGCCCACGTACACACTGCCGTATGTTCAAACATTTAGACGTCCATGCACATGGCCGCCATTTATTTATGGATACATTCATGACTACAATCGCAGCATGTCTATACTCACTCCCATCCTTATGTTCCTACTTACATGTATGCTAGTACACATCCTCATGTTCATGATATGTCCATGTTCAATCCTAGTTAACATCCTATAGGCATATTTTCTAGTATCCCATACTTAGAAAATTTTGGGCCAAAATTGAAATTTTTCTTCACTTAGATGAATCCCGGCATGAAATTGAAGTATGAATCGCTTAGCTGCATTCGTATTGCATCCCTATGCGAGCGTGTATTTTTCGAATATACGCCCGTAGCAAGGATAGATTTATTATTTCCACCTCAAACGGACGCGTGCTTAGACACGTGTCCGTGCTATTCTGACGTTTACAATTCCTCTATCTTATAAGGTAGGGGGCAGAGTCAGAGGCACACATCCATGGGTAAGTAAGCATTCAGACGAGAGGTAAAACCCCGGTTTCAAATTGCGCGTGTCATACCATCCTAAAATAGAGTCAATCAAGGGTTAGGCCATTGGTTGACTCGGGGGCATGTGATGGATATACGCCCATTTTGAACCCGTTGACTTCCGAATTGTTTTATTTTTATTACCCCGTTAATGATTGTAAATCGAAACTTCAACCCGAACACTTCGCGAAAACACCAACGGTCCGGACGAGGCCGAAGCGCTCGTCCGGCCGAGTCAAACTCACCTAGGTGAGGTTGGGTGGCCACACCCGACCTCCCCTAGGGTAGATCGGGTGGACCAACCCGATCTCTCCTAGGGGAGATCGGGTCGGCCAACCCGATCTCTCCTAGGGGAGATCGGGTCGGCCAACCCGATCTCCCCTAGGGGGTCGGATTTCTCTTCCCCCCAAGGGCCCCGACACCATTCTCGGACTCCCATACTCGGCTTATTCCGCCAACCTTCTCCGTATCCTAAGGTCTTAATTATGTGTTTAAAGGTTAATTAACTGCGTTTAAAGGTTAACGATGTCATTAAGCCACCTTAATGACACCGTTGCCTATAAATACCCCGCCTCCACTATTCATTCGGACATCTTGGCAAGTTGCATAATTTTGCTCTGACATCTCTCTAACTTTATCTCTCTAAAACCGTACTGACTTAGGCATCGGAGAGGGTTCATCAGGCACCACCCCCCCCTCTGTGCCTGGTATTGCCCCTCTTGCAGGGTGGCAAGGAGAAGAGAGCCAAGGAAGCAGAAGAGCATAGAGTAGAAGGACAAGCCCCAGGGGGTAAGAAGTACAAGCCTCAGGGGGTCAGAAGGAGAGAAGGAAAGGAGGTCAGAAGGAGAGAAGGAAAGGAGGTCAGAAGGAGAGAAGGAAAGGAGGTCAGAAGGAGAGAAGGAAAGGAGGTCAGAAGGAGAGAAGGAGAGGAGATCAGAAGGAGAGAAGGAGAGGAGATCAGAAGGAGAGAAGAGAAGGACATATATCAGAACGACTAGCCCTAGGAACACTGAACCCGACATTTCATTAGTGGGAGATAAATTCTAGATTGACGACCCGTTGACCTAGACTTTATAACCTAACAGAAGGCGCTGTGTTGCGCATGAATGTTTGTCCCTAATTTTTGCCTAAATTGCGCATGGTGCGACAATCTAGCAGGATCTTTTCTTTTTTCTTTTCCATTTTTCTTTTTTCTTTTTTCTTTTTCTTTTTCTTCTTTTTTCTTTTTTCTTTTTCTTTTTCTTTTTCTTCTTCTTTTTTATTTTTGAGAATTTGTCTTTTTTCTCTCCTTTTGCCACGGCCGATTGAGAGATTTCCGACCGTGCCCCTCGGTTTTTTATTTTCTCTCATTTTTCCATGATTGCAATTTCTGAATTTGCAACCATGCCCCTCATTTCCTGATTTTGCCTAGGCCGCCCTTTCGGGTTTTCAACCAAGCGGAAGCACTCTTTATTTGTTAGCCGATTAAACGGTGGCTGTGACCCGTACTTTATTTTCCGCCTCGATGCGGGAGTATTTGTAGCCATTCGGAGGGTGGTTGTGACCCTTTTCTCACCGTCTTTAATGTTGCGGTGGCTGTCGCCCTTCATTCCTCGTCTCTGATCCGGGAAACACTCTTATATGTAACCATTTTGAGGGTGGTTGTGGCCCTTTCACTTAATATCCGCCATCGATGTTTCGGGATCGCTCTTTTGACTATAGCCGTTTGAGGGACGACTGTGACCCTTTCTTTTATTTTCCCGCCCTTACCGGGTTTGCGAGATCCCTCTTTTTCTGTAGCCATTTTAAGGGTGGCTGTGGCCCTTTTTATTCTCCCGCCCTCACAAGGTTCGCGGGGTCACTCTTTTATTTGTAGCCGTTTGGAGGGTGGCTGTGGCCCTTTCACGTATTTCCCACCTTTGACGATGCAGGAGCGCTCATTATCTGTAGCCATTTGAAGGGTGGCTGTGGCCCTGTCTTTGTAGTCGTTTTAGGGACGACCGTGACCCTTTTTATTTGTAGTTGATTTAGGGACAACTGTGACCCTTCTATTCTTTCACTGCTCTCACAAAGTTTACATAAAAACTCTCTTTATTTTTTTGTAGCCGATTAAAGGGCGGCTGTGACCCTAAAGAAAATGATTTTTTTGCCTTTTTTTTTTTTTTTTTTTACTCTTTTGCTTCTTTTTTTGTTTTTTTGATTTTTTTGCTCTCTTTTTTTTTTTTAAAGAAAATTTAACGAAAATAATCAACAACAATTATATACATGCCCCTAATGGCAAATTTGAAAATTTTAATTCAAAACATCTTCTTGAGAGGACTCAGCTGATTGATTCGAAATATGTTGGTCGCGTCGACGACCTGGATTGACCCTATGACCAATGGATGACATAGACAGTGATTTCTAATCTCGGCATCTCAAGTGCCCCGATTATTGCTCAATCTTGTCTGGGGATGTCCCATGGCTAGCACCTACCGGGTTAGGCTTGTCGCATACAGGATGAATGGCCTGGCCAATGAACACACATGGATGACGTGGAGTAGTCCGCATTGGGGCACATATATTGCGCGAGATAAATTCGGCAACTGACACAAGAATGGTTGGCGAGTAAAGGGTCGTGCACGAGATGTGCTCTTCAGATGCTTTTATTTGGATGATTATCCGAGCTGCACAATGATTAAGGAAAAACTAAAATTTCGGGGATAAAAATGATCACAACTTTTCTTACCAGGGTGTTGGATTTTTTCTAGTGAGGAAATGTGCTCGCTATGCGACTGGACCTGCTGCATGTCCTGATTTTCCTGCTTCATCTAGAAATCACAACTTGTATATGAGCACCTTCCGGAAAGTAAATGTCCCTGGACCTCTGATGGAAGGCACCAACAACAATGTTTTCTTTGCTTGACATCTAATATGTTCATTGATCAGCACATTGAATCTTCACGAGACTCTTGATGATCTCTTGATATTTTCTCATCTCCGGACATGACCGATCTCAATAGGAGATGCCCCTTGGTTACCACCGACCGGTTTAGACCTCGCCGTAAAACGGATGCACGACTTGATTTGGGGATGTATATGAATTCCACACATGGTAGGTAGAATTTTGGCATGTAAGTTCTTTGGAGCCGTCACGTGTCACGTGGTTGCGACTTCATCGAAGTGGTCGTCTGATCTGCAAAAAGAGTAGGGACACTCAAATCTCAAGGAAAAATCAAGTATAACTCACCGTACCTGAGCGTTGGATATCCCGAGTGCACATTTTTTTTTCCCGTGCAACTGGATGGCTGCACGTTCCTTTAATGTTGCCCCATTTGGCCGACACCACCCGTATGTACCAGATACCTATCCAAGGGTACCATCATGGAGTTTACTGAGTTTGCTGAGTGCACTATCTAGCTCGAACGCATGACAGATGCTCAAAAAAAAGCTTTTTCAAAAAGGTTTTCTTCTTCTTTGTTTAAACTCGAATAGTCGCACTCAACTGCACAGTTAAACTACAAAATCAAATCAGTTTTTTTAAATGTTAGCTCATGCGAATGCTGAAATGAAAATCTTGCCGCAAAAATGCAATGCACCTTGGATAAAAGTGAATGACACTTTGAGTTTTTTTTTTTAAATGCTCATGCATAATCGAAAGTTAAAGTTCTACTGTTAAGAAACTTACAACTTACAACCAATTTACCTGAATAATACATATATACAAAATGAAAAATCCAGGTAAAGTTTTATTTTTTTATTTTTTATAAGAAGAAATGCAAATGCAATGCATATTTGGAATTAAAAGCTCAACAACTAAGAAGAGATTTACAATCTATCTAAAATGTTTTTCCTAAAACAATGCCTATAAGATGTACATGAGGTGAATGTTGTACAGTTGAGAAAACTTACAAGCTACTTGAATTTTTGTTTTTTTGTTTTTTATGAGGGAAAGAAAAAAATCAATGCACCCTAGTTGCTCAAAATTGAAAAAAACAAGTGACAAGTTTTTTTTTTTTTTTTTTTTAAAAAATGCATATGAGATGCACAAAAATAAATACAGTATGCAAACTTAAAAAAAATTAAAAGTTCTACAACTAATAAAAATTACAATTTACCTGAAAGATTTTTTTCGAAAATAATGCATATGAGATGCACATCTTTTAAAAAAAATCAGGTAAAAGGTTTTTTAAACAAAGAGCCCTAAAACTAAGAGAGCTTACGATTTATCTAAAAAGTTTTTTAAATTAATGCATACTGGATGCATTATTTAAAATAAAACAATTCATGTAAAAAGTTTTTGAAATGATGCATATGGAATGCACGTTCGAAATCAGAAGCTCTAATAGCTAAAGGGGAATTAAAATTTCAAAAATGTTGTTTTTTTACATGCGCGACGCGCTAACCAAAATCACAACTTACCTGAAGAGTTTTTTTTTAAGAAAAAAATAATGCGTATGAAACGCAAGTTTGAAATAAAAAAAAATTCAGGTAAGACGTTTTTTTTAAAAAAAACAATGCATACAAAATGCATGTTCGGAAATAAAATTTCTAAATGACTAACTACTTAGCTGAAAAAAGTTTTTTTTTTTTTTTAAATGCAGTTAGATGAATGCATGGGAATAAAAGTTACACAGTTAAAAAAAACTTACAGTTTTCCTGACAACTCTTTTTTACAACAAAAAAACACGGATAAAACACAACATGTTAGGGGGTAAAAATGTGTGGCTTTGCTCTACAAGGTAGGTTCCACTGATAGGTTCCCGACATGGTGGTTTCTTCACCCCATCATAGGGATCATAAGACCTTCACAAGCGAGTAGAGTTTTTCCGAGTCGTACCGGCGGCCCAGCCGCTCCGGTCGTACCGTACTAAACCTTCGGGGTTCCTAGTCGCCCTGGGTTTTAGGCGTTTTGGAGATTACGCTAAAGTGGGTGTGTGCAAATTTAAATAATACATACACAACAAAGAAAAATCGTTAGTCATAATAAAAACTTAACTCCATACCTGAAATCACAAAAAAAAAAAAAACAAGTTAGATCTGTGAAATTAAAAAAAATTACAAAATTCTAACATGGCAAAAAGTGAACATACTGAGCCCGAACCCTCTAAATCTTCCCCATCAGAGTCGCCAAATTGTCGGACCCTAAAAATCTGACATACGATGAATTACGTTTTGAAAATGTGGACTTTGAAAAGAGTCGCCACTAGTTAATTATTAAGCTAACTAGAATCCTAAATTACCTAAGCGAATAACTAATTAAACACCTAGGTATTAAATCGGTCTACGATCAGAAATACGAGTTCGGGGGTTCTATTACGAATTAAAACTCATGGAATTAATCACGCCCTTTCGGTACTCAATTCACAAATTTGCCAATTTCACTATTTGAACACATGTCACAAATTAATCTAACGATGCCAATATTTAATTAAATTTCTATCATGTGCAAAATATTATCTAAGTCTAAAAATAAATTATTATCTACAACTCTTATTTAGAATGAAATCTAAAATAGTAAAATTATCTAACATGCTTAAATCGAAACATAACCTAACATATACATACATAATTCACACAACTAAATTTAACCAATTATATCTAAATTACCTAATTAAATATAATAATAAAAAAATAATGACAGAAAAATATAATAAATAAATAATAAAAAAAAATTAAAAATTAAAATAAAAAAAGAACTTCACACGGCTCACCTGGGGTGGATGGTGGCAGGCTGGCCAATCAGGCGGCCGGAGGTCAGAATCGGGTGGCGGGTGCGGTCACCGGAAAAAAAAAAAAAACCAGACTGCCACCGGCGGAAGAAGAAAAAAACGTGAAAGAAAAGAAAAGAACAAAAAAAAAAAACTTTTACACTACAGGACAAAAATGCACAGGATACTAGAAAAGTATTATTATTATTGCTGAATTAATTTTCTGTGTGTTTTTACATTGACAAGGGGTCCTTTTATTGCTAGTCTAGACCCTAATATTAGGAAAACAACATATTTGCTCTAATATACACAATAAATCCAAAAATTACACAATATATATTTATGAATATTGCCATAAATATATATTATATATTTTCTGAATTTTACATAATATTTAGTGCATATATATTATCCTAATTTGAGCTAAACCTATTTTTAGCAACCTCGTGACCTTCTATATCCAGATACTTTCTTTTTTAAAACGCGTTACACATAAAATTTTTAACGTGTTATATACGTGTCGCGCGTACCAAAATTAGGTGTTTACATCGTGTCAATTCAGAAAATCCGTGATAGTGTTGTGTTTTGGACTGGTTCTCCTAAGAGATTGCAAAAATTTAAGGAGGCTGCTGATCAGTTGAATGTTCGTTATGAAAAGGAATTAACTGTTGATTGTAAGACACATTGGAACTCCACGTTTTTTATGCTTAGTGTTGCACTTCTTTATAAGAACGTGTTTAAACATGCTAAGCAAAGAGAACCTCTTTATAAAACATTGCCATCTGAGGAGGAGTGGAAGCTAGCAGATGAAATATGTGAGAAGTTGTCTTATTTCTATGACGTGACCAAGCTTTTTTCTGGTTCAAGATACCCAACAATGCATCTGTTTTTCAACGATATGTGTGAGATTAGGATGCAATTGAGCAAATGGATTGAAGATCCAAACATCGGGATTAGGGATATGTCTATGAAGATGCTGATTAAGTTCAATTCTTATTGGTCTGTTATTCATGGTATCATGGGTGTTGGTGTATTCCTTGATCCTAGATATAATTTGACAACTGTGGATCACTTTTACAATCAATTGATGCCTGGTACTGCTTCTTCTGAAGAGTTTACTAGAATTCGGTCATGTATCTTTGATATGATGTATCAGTACAAACAAGAATTGGATGAACTGAAGCCTAAAGAGAAGCCAGAAACTGATACTTCAACTTTGAATGAGGAATCTACTGACAGCTGTCGTAGTAAGAAGCAAAAGTTGTTCATGCCCTCTGTTATGAAAGCAAAAGCTTCATACCAAACTTGCTCTACCACAGTAGACTCGGTTAGAATTGAGTATCAGAGCTATGTGGATGCAGCGTGTCTTCCTGATAAACCACTTGATATATTGGGTTGGTGGAGAACGGGAGGAAGTGGTTTCCCTATTTTGCAAGCTATGGCAAGAGATGTCCTTGCTGTTCCAGTTTCACTGTCGCTTCCGAGTCTTCTTTTTCTACTAGTGGGTATGTGTTGAACAAGAATCGTAGTAGGCTCAAGCCTGAATTTGTTGAAGCGTTAATGTGTTCTCAGAGTTGGTGTTGGAGTCAAATTCGAGGTACAAAACTATTTTTAATCTTTTTTGTAATCTAATATATATATATATTTGTTTTAACTACATCTGTCTTGGGTTGTATTTGTGTACTTGTATTGCATAGATGAATCTTCGGGGAGTGGGAATAAGATGGAGTTGCCACCATGTATTGAAGATGAGGAAGACGATGTGGAGTGTGATGTTCCAATGGTGAACAAATCGTAAGTGGATGATGTGGAGTGTGATGTTCCAATGGTGAACTATAAGTGGATTTCGATTTGAATTTGGTGTTTGAATTTAGTAATTGGATTTTGTGTTTGAATTTGGTGTTTGGATTTGGTGATGTGGATTTGGTGTTGTGATGTTTGTGTTTGATTTGGTGTTTGAATTTGGATTTGGTGATGTGGATTTGGTGTTGTTATGTTTGTATTTGATTTGGATTTGGACATTTGGTGTTTGCTATTTTTATGGTGAGAAGAAAGGGAAAAAAAAAATCTACCACGTTCGGGTCGGGGCCCCGCGGGATTTTTTGCCCCGCCTGACCCGCCCCGAGAGGCTTATGTACCCGGGGCCGGGTCTTCAAAACCGACCCGCGGGGCGGGTCCGGGGTGGTGAAAACCCGCCCCGTTGCCATCCCTACCCTGGGGGGGGGGGGGGGTACGATGTCTGGGAAGGTTCTCGGAACCTTCGGGGTCGGATGAAAAATCCGACCCTAGGCCCTGGGATCGGTCCAGCTTCTGGACCGATCTCTCCTATGAGACCGTTCCAGACTGGACCGATCTCACCTAGGTGAGATCGGTCTAACTGGACCAATCTCACCTAGGTGAGAACGGACCAGCGGACGTGTCCGGTCGAGTGTTTTTACTCGCCCTGGCCGTTCGCGCTGCGGGTAATGTGCTCGGCTCAAAGTTTCGATTTATAATCGTAAGTGGGGTGGCCAAAATAAGACAATCCGAATTAAAACGGGTTCAAATTGGGTGTATATCCATCAAGCCTGATATTCTATTTCCTCACAAAGCACAATATATTTTTGTCCTTTAATTTTCTATTTATTCTGAATTGATGATATTTATGCTTTTTTTATTAAAAAAAAATATAGTCATGTCATTAAACATATTGTTTAATTAGGTACTTAATGTCATGTTGGTATGTAATAACTACATGAGAAATAGTGTTAACAATTTTTTTTAACAAAATAACTAAATTTTACATATTCGGGGTTAGTTTTTTTTTTTTTGGTAGAAAAAGGGAAAATACAAGCAAGAGGTTAAGCGTTGTGTAAGACAAACGCCTAAACAAATTATTGCCTACAAACTAACACTCTTAATAACACGAGGTGTACATACCCCTATAATGTCTTTAAACATACATAAACGAGCCTCTCTAGGAGGGACACAATGCAAAACAAAATTTGATTGTTGAAGAGCTCCAATCCTAGCCATAACGTCCACAACTGAATTGGCTTCCTGATAGATATGCCTAAACTTGTATCTCCGAAGCTGAAGCAATAAATTCATGCAATCCAAAATAATAGGCATGAATTTCAAATTGAGATCCACAACTTCAGAGATAGGCTGCTGCACAACCAGAGCATCTGTTTCGATATGTAGATTCTTGATCTCCAGTTGGAGAGCAAGGGAAATGCCATCCCGAATGGCCCAAAATTCAGCCAATAAACTGTTAGTAATTCCCAAGTTGCGGGAGAAACCCGAAACCCAATTTCCATTGTAATCACGGATGACACCTCCCGCCCCCGCTTTCCCTGGATTCCCATGTGCTGCTCCATCCATGTTAAATTTTTCCCATCCATGTTCGGGTAGAATCCACTTCACTTGGACGGTCGATATCGGCACCTCTGGGGATTCTCTCTCCATAGCTTCCTGAAAATACCTAGCTTGCACAAGAGAAGCACTAAATACATCGTTAGTTGCATGAGTTCCTCGAAAAATAAAGGCATTTCGATTCTTCCAAAGGTTCCAGATATAGTAACAAAAAATGTTCTCCAATCTACACCCTGAACAAAAATATCATTGATAGTGCAATTAAACTTAATCCACTCCTCCAAGGTAAAATTGAAAGAAGCTAATACGGTTGTAGGGATTAGGAAATTATCCCACAAGGTTCTTGCAGGAGAACAAACCCTAAGAATATGATCAATATCCTCAACCTCCCTAGAACAAACCTGACAAATGGGGGAGAGATTACACTCTTGTCGATTGAGGAGAAGGGTAGTGGCAAGTCTACCCTTGAAGCCAAGCCAAATGAAGTAATGAATCTTGGGTACAATTGGGGGTTTCCCAAATCCAGTTCTAGTAAGAATTTACTGGGAGGTTGCCCCTGTCATTGAGAGCCTCGTAAGCAGAAGCATTGGAGTAGGATCATGTACTCAAGAATCTCCAAATCCGAGTATGACACATTTGACTGGTCAGACTTCCAGTTATGCTTTTAATAGCATTGATTACCTCGGTCGGGAGCCTCAAAGAGAGAGAATCCAAGTTCCATGCTCCGTTTTGGAAAATATTTCCAACTTTCAAAGCAATTTCATGTTCAAGAAGAGGACCTGAAACAACTAATCTCAAAGGGGAATCCCCCAACCAAATATCATCTCAAAGCCTAATAGAGTTTCCATTGGCAACTGACTATCCCATCCCAAGTTGGAGGGTTTTTCGTCCTTCATGGATAACTTTCCAATTACAAGGAGTCCGATTAGAAGGGGAAGCATTTTGTCTTTCGAACCTGTTGTTAAGCAAGTTCGACCACGGGGCGTCCACATTAATCAATCTCCATGCCAAACCCCCAAGGAGGGCCTTATTTCTCATCTCAGTTGTTGTAATGCCCAAGCCACCCATATCGGCGGGTTTAGTAATCTCATCCCAACTAATCAAATGCATTTTTTTTCTTCTCATCAGTACTCCCCCAAACAAAATTCCTATTCGATCTATCAAGTTCATTACAAACCTTCTTAGGGAGCATAGTACATTGCATATAGTAAGAAGGAATAGAAGACATGAAAAATTTAACGAGAGTAACTCTACCAGCCATGGAAAGAAGGTTAGATCTCCAAACAGTCAGTTTAGATCTAACCTTATCAATGAGGGAAAAGTATGTAAAACATGCAAAATGCTTGAAAAAGAAGGTTTTATGGACCAATATGTTTTAAAATATACAACATGTTTGAAAATGATGGTTTTATAGACCAATATGTTTTAAAATGTACAATATGTTTACAAAATATGGTAAAATGTCATTCCGTCCACTTGTTGTCAATAGTCCCATTAAGTAGACACATGGGGCCACATTTTTAGAAAATAATAATATTAATTAAAATAAAAGAAATTAATTTATACATAGCAATAATTATTAATGGGTGTATGTAGATACCAATAATAATTATTATTATTTTTTAAAAAACGTAATCCGCACATGTCCATTTAACGAAACTATTGACAACTAGTGGACGGTATGTCTTTTTACCATATTTTGTAAGCTTTTTGTACATTTTAAAAATTATTGGTCCATAAAACCATATTTTTCAAACATATTTTACATTTTAAAAGATTTTGGTCCATAAACCATCTTTTTCAAACATGCTGCATGTTTTACATACTTTCCCCTGTCAATGATGAAGTTAAAAGAGCTAGCTTTGGCATTAGATGTATCCAATGGAAATCCCAAGTATGACCCAAAGTTCTCCACATATCTAACACTAAGCAAATCAGAGAGCACAATCTTATCGTGATCAGAAGTGTTCTTCTAGAAAGTAATGATAGACTTACCAAGATTAATTTTTTGTCTGGACATATCGCAAAAATTCTCAAGGACCGACCGAATGCACAGAAAATTACTAATAGTGGCCTCACCCATGAGGATAAGATCATCAACAAAGAACAAATGAGTGATGGGCACTGTACCACGCCCCACCCTAATACCTTTCCAATTATTATTCATCACTTCTTCATCAATGAGATAGGCAAGGTATGTTGACAAATATCAGGGTCAAAACTGGAAAATACAAAAGTTGAGGGATCAATTTGCAATATTTGAAACTTCAGGGACTAAAATGTAAATAGTCAAATTTCGAGTTCTTACATATAATTATATCAAATTATCATGCAAGATATTAACAACTCCGAAATTACACGTAAATTCGAGAAAGACGAAAACGTGATTTTAATACTGAGGCCCGTGCTGATCACGGTCTCCTTAAGGCAATTTCGCCCCACTCCACCCTCGGGTTATGCAAAGGAATTTAAAAATGGGACGATCACCTCCCAGGATTCAACAGTGTTGTCAAATCGTGTTATGCACGAAACACGCTTGACCGAACCGAACTCAATACCTGAACACAACATGATTTTAAAAGAGATGCCGACGACGACGGCAGAATGAACGAATAACAATTAATCAAACAGATTAGAACTAAACACCAATATGAACCACCTGATAGCAGACTCGCATATTGCAGGAAGTAAGAAAGAAGAGAGAGTAGTAGTAATATGAGAGGGATTTTTCGGATTGGTGTGCTGAATGTGGGGGGAAGGGTCTCTATTTATAGTGCAGATGGCTCAAGGCTGCATTAATTCCGAGATTCCATTAGAATATTTTTGACATTTATTCTGTCCAAAAATGGACGCATTAATTACATCATATTAATCTCGAAATATATTATGTCCATATTTAACTGTTACCAAAAATAAATTTTCGGATTCAATGTATATGGACAGACCACGGTTCGGTTTAGCAAAACCGAATTCGCGCAAGGCTAGCTTTCCGGACCGACATTCGTGTACACACGTCGCGGGCACGCACACAAGCCAAGCTTACCGGGGTGGGTATTCGATCCACTCGACTGCACCCCCCTGCGTGTGGAGAGAGCCTTCCATCTAGTAAGTAGTTACTAGTATGTAAAGTTTAGCACTTTATAAAGTAGCCAAAAATCTAAATTCTGGCCGGTGTGGTACATCTACACTACATAGCATCACACCTTTACTAGGCTACTTGGGCCAAAGCCCGTGAAGCTCATCAAGGCCAAATAATGGCCAAGTCCAACAATCCTCCACATGAATGGAAATTTGAAACCTAACGGTAACTCTAGACTCAAAAGTTGTGTTCAACGGTCATACCTGCAAATGATAGGTAGGGGTAACCCCTTTGAACCTCTCCCTTGTGAGATCATGCCTTCTCTACTGACTGGTCGGTAGACGCGATGTCCTTGAACCGATTGTCGTTGGTGTAAATGACGACATAACCCACACATATACCTTCCTAGTATAGTTCGGTTCACGCCCTGTGATCCCTAGGCCCTGGATTACGCGCCTGGTTCTGCAAGCGTTTCTAAGAATTGTGCCCTCAACAATCCCTTTCGAGGCGGCCCCACTTCTCACTCGCATAGGTGATTCTATGTCTCAAGAGCATCATCACGACTCTGAGTTCTCCTTACGATTCATTAAAAGCTTTGCTTGTGAGTATCAACAACGGCAAAAGCTTAACCTCATCTTTATCACTGTTTGAATCATAGGAATGGGCTCGGGGTTTGACCCCCACAGTGACCATACTCACCCTTGTGATTAGGTTGTCCCATTGAACCAAGTTCTTGGGATCTCCAGTCATCATGGTTGGGTTTTCCTTTTCAAGAGTGTTTCCTACTCGGGCTTTAGCCCCATTCCTTTTAATGCATGGCCAAACAACTCTCTGTTTAACCCTTTGGTTAGCGGATCCGCAATATTATCGACCGATCTAGTAAAGTTGATCGTGATAATTCCGGTAGAGAGTAATTGTCTTATGGAGCTATGTCTTCGACGGATATGTCTTGACTTTCCATTATACATAAAATTTTGTGCTCTGCCGACCGCGGCTTTACAATCGTAGTGAATGCAGATTGCGGGCACAGGTTTTGGCCATCTCGGAACATCCTCGATGAGATGGCGTAGCCATTCTGCCTCTTCGGCACATTTATGTAGTGCAATAAACTCAAACTCCATCGTGGATCTGGCTATGACTGTTTGCTTTGAGGATTTCCACAACACTGCTGCACCTCCTAAGGTGAAAACGTAACCACTCGTACTTAAAGAGTCTGTGTCTCTGGAATCGGATATCCAGTTCGCATCACTATAGCCTTCTATCACAGAAGGATTTCTAGTATAATGTAGACCATGATTACGAGTATATCTCAGATACGTAAGTAACCTGATTACCCCCTTCCAGTGATCAACACTAGGGTTACTCGTATATCGACTCAATACACTTAAAGCGTGAGCGATATCTGGTCTAGTGCATGACATTAAGTACATGACACTGCCAATAATCCGAGCGTACTCAATTTGGGAAATGGACTCCCCCTTATTTTTTTGAAAAGTACTTACTCGTATCAATAGGGGTACTGACCTCGTTCTTGTCATCTCTGTTAAATTTATCCAAAATCTTATCAATATAATGTGTTTGACTCAGAACGAGACCTTCCGATGATCTTATGATTTTAATTCCAAGGATCACATCGACAAGGCCCATATCTTTCATATCGAACCTCGAACTCAACATATGTTTGGTAGACCGGACCATCTCATCGTTACTTCCAACGATAAGCATGTAATCTACGTAAAGACACAGAATAACATAACCTCTATCTGTATCTTTCACGTAAATACATTTGTCACACTCATTTATTTTGAAACCTTTTTCCATCATAACGCTGTCAAATTTATGATGCCATTGTTTAGGCGCCTGTTTTAGACCATACATGGATTTGACAAGCTTACAGACTTTCTTTTCCTGCCCTCGCGCAGAGAAACCCTCAGTTTGTTCCATGTAGATTTCTTCGTCTAAATCTCCATTTAAGAAAGCTATTTTCACATCCATTTGATGTACTTCTAGATTTCGCAACGCGGCAATCGCAAGTACCATCCTTATGGATGTGATTCTAGTTACTAGAGAATATGTATCAAAATAATCCAGTCCTTCCTTTTGTCTGTATCCTTTGATGACAAGTCGAGCTTTATATTTATCAATCGAACCATCTGCTTTCATTTTACGTTTAAAGATCCACTTGTAACCTAGCGGTTTGCTTCCGGGAGGAAGATCCACTAGCTCCCAAGTATGATTTTGCAAGATTGATTAGATTTCACTGTTTATTGCCTCTTTCTATAGAGGACCCTTAGAGGAGTTTACGGCTTCTTGGTAAGTCTGAGCTTCAGCTTCAAGCATATAGGTTAGAAAATCTGGACCATAGGACTTTTCAATCCTTGCCCTTTTACTTCTCCTGGGCTCGACCTCGGTTTCAATCTCAGTCTCGACCTCAACATTCCCTTCATGTTCTCGGTCTTGACTATTTTTCTCTATTGTCTCATATGCTTGTCTTGAAGAACTTACTTCTCCTCTAGACTTGGCCGGAAATACATTTTCAAATAAATATGCATTTCTTGACTCCATAATCGTATTTTTGTGTATATCAGACACCTTTGATTCATACACAAGAAACCGATATGCATTACTATGCTGAGCATACCCAATGAAAATGCAATCAATGGTTTTTGGGCCTATTCGCACCTTAGTCAAAGGAGGTATCATTACCTTGGCAAGACACCCCCACATTCGAAGGTGATTATATGAAGGTTTCCTCCCTTTCTACAATTCAAACAGAGTTTTTTCTTCCTTCTTTTGGGGTACCTTATTCAAAAGGTAATTGCTAGTCAAAATAGCTTCCCCCCACATGTTCTGGGGCAACTCCGAACTAATCAACAATGAATTCATCATTTCCTTCAATGTTCGATTTTTCATTTCCGCAACCCCATTTGACTGAGGTGAAAACGGAGCAGTGACCTCATGAACAATTCCATGTTCAGCGCAAAAATCTGCAAACGGAGCTTCATACTCACCTCCTCTGTCACATCGTAACTTTTTTATTTTCTTATTAAGTTGATTCTCAACTTCTTGTTTGTAGATCATGAATTTCTGAATTGCTTCATCTTTTCCTTTCATCAAGTATACATAGCAAAATTTCGTACTATCATCTACGAAAGTGATGAAGTATTTATTTCCACCACGAGTTTGTACATATTTCAAGTCACAAACATCGCTATGTATTAAATCGAGAGGTTCGGAAAGTCTTTCGACTGAGTGAAACGAAGTCCGAGTAAGTTTCGCTTCAACGCAAACTTCACATTTATGTTCCTGATCTATTTTGAATTTAGGAATATGCTCGATGTTAATTAACTTCCGCAAAGAATCAAAATTAACATGTCCTAACATACAATGCCATAAATTAGGAGACTCAAGCAAGTAAGCAGAAGAGGAAGCATTCTTATTCATATTCTTTTTGGGCACTACGGCCATTACATAAAGTTTAAACATTCCTCCATTCTCATACCCCTTACCAATGAAAACATTATTCTTAGTAAGTACAAACTTATCAGACTCAAACACAAGACGAAAACCATGCTTGTTCAAGAGGGCCCCAGACACCAAGTTCTTCCGGATGTCCGGAACATACAGCACATTGGTGAGGGTAACATCCTTGCCAGAAGTCATCTTCAACACCAGCGTTCCTCTGCCTTTAATCGCTGATGAGGCAGAGTTTCCCATGAACAGGGATTCTCCGGTGTCCACCTCCTCCAAGCTTGAGAACACCGCCTTGTTCGAGCAGACATCCTTAGTGGCGCCAGTGTCCACCCACCACTCCTTGGGGTTGGAATCAGCCATATTGATCTCTGACACCACCGCGATCAAGTTCAGGTCCTCTATGTCCTCGGTGACCGTCGCCACGTGGGCTTCATAATTCTTAGGGAACCTGCACTCATTAGCTTTGTGCCCTATCTTGCCACAGTTGAAACAGCTACCTTGAAAACGTTGTGGAGCTTGAGAGCCTTGTCCTCCTCGAGGTCCCTTGCCTCCCTTAGAAGATTGGCAGCCTTTGGATTTCTTGGAAACACCGCCTATCGGTCCTAGGTTGACCCCCTTGTCTTGCGGCTTCTTTCCTCTTCCACGAGAGCCCTGCTTGCTTGGACCCTGGTTGTGCTCCACCACATTAGCCTTGGCCGAGTTGATCGTCCTCATAGGGCCGACCGAATTTCCCTGGGCATTCTTCTGGAGACCCTCCTGGGTGGCGATTCTGCTGACCACCTCTGACACCGGCATCTCCTTTGTCTTATGCTTCAGATAGCCCTTGAACCAATCCCAGCTAGGGGGAAGCTTCTCCATAATCACAGCCGCCTTGAATGACTCAGTAAAAGCCATCTGTGCATCATGGATCTCCTGAAGCAGACTTAAGAGCGCGTTCACCTGCTGCATCACAGATTTGTTATCAACCATTTTAAAATCAAACAGTTTACTAACAAGGAATTTCTTCCTTCCAGCATCCTCCGACTCGTATTTTGAATTAATGGACGTCCACAGCTCCCTTGAAGACGTAGTCCTGCTGTAGACATGATACAGCGGGTCGGTAAGACAGCTCGTGATAGCGTTCTTGCACAGGTAGTCCGAATGCTTCCACGCCTCTAACGCCAAGAAGGATGTGCCATCATCTGGGACAATTGGCGGGGGCATTTCTGTCAGGAATCTCTCCATGCTATGGAAGGTGATATAGTACTTCATCTTCTTACTCCATATCTTGAAGTTTGTCCCGTCAAACTTTTCTGGTTTCTCCACCGGGGAAGTTAAAATACGGGGCATGGCCAGTCCTCCGGCCAATGGTGCTCCAGCAAAGTTCCCGAATCCGAGATTAGGAATAGTTTGAGATGAACTAGCACCTGGAGCAGCAAAGTTGAAACCACCGCCTGGAAGCAAATTCAGTTCGGTGCACACAGCAGCGGTGGTGGTGACAACAGTGGTGTTGACAGCAGTTGTCGGTGGAGGTACACCTCCAATTCCCTTATCCGGCACTTCAGTCTCGAGAATCATCTCGCTAGAGAAGGGAACAGATGTGTTGTTGTTTGTATCCATATCGGATAGCAAAAAACAACAACGTTAGTTTCCCGTAGGAAATGAAGTTCAAATTAAGATCCAACAACAACCCTGATAAACAACAATAAATTGCCTTAAGATTGTTGGCAAATATCAGGGTAAAAAATGCAAAACAAAAAAGTTGAGGGATCAATTTGCAATATTTGAAACTTCAGGGACTAAAATGTAAATAGTCAAATTTTGAGTTCTTACATATAATTATATCAAATTATCATGCAAGATATTAACAACTCCGAAATTACACGTAAATTCGAGAAAGATGAAAACGTGATTTAATACTGAGGCCCGTGCTGCTCACGGTCTCCTCAAGGCAATTTCGCCTCACTCCACCCTCGGGTTATGCAAAGGAGTTTAAACAGGGGACGATCACCTCCCAGGATTCAACAGTGTCGTCAAATCGTGTTATGCACGAAACACGCATGACCGAACCGAACTCAATACCTGAACACAACAGGATTTTAAAAGAGATGCTGACGGCGACGGCAGAATGAACGAATAACAATTAATCAAAAAGATTAGAACTAAACACCAATATAAACCACCTGATAGCAGACTCGCAGATTGCAGGAAGTAAGAAAGAAGAGAGAGCAGTAGTAATATGAAAGGGATTTTTCGGATTGGTGTGTTGAATGTGGGGGGAAGGGTATCTATTTATAGTGCATATGGCTCAAGGCTGCATTAATTACGAGATTCCATTAGAATATTTTCGACATTTATTCTGTCCGAAAATGGACGCATTAATTACATCATATTAATCTCGAAATATATTATGTCCATATTTAACTGTTACCAAAAATAAATTTTCGTATTCAATGTATCTGGACAGACCACGGTTCGGTTTAGCAAAACCGGACTCGCGCAAGGCTAGCTTTCCGGACCGACATTCGTGTACACACATCGCATGCACGCACACAAGCCAAGCTTACCAGGGTGGGTATTCGATCCACTCGACTGCACCCCCCCTGCGCGTGTGGAGAGAGCCTTCCATCTAGTAAGTAGTTACTAGTATGTAAAGTTTAGCACTTTATAAAGTAGCCAAAAATCTAAATTCTGGTAGGTGTGGTACATCTACACTACATAGCAAATTAAAATTGCCATTCACACCTTTACTAGGCTACTTGGGCCAAAGCCCGTGAAGCCCATCAAGGCCAAATAATGGCCAAGTTCAACAAGGTATTCCATATACAAGAAAAAAATATAGGGAGAGATTGGGTCGCCTTGCTTGATACCTCGCGACGGAGAAAAATTGTCTAGCTTGCCACCATTAAAGAGAATACTAATGGAGGCCGACGAGACACAATTCATGATTAAGGAAATAAGGGACTCCGGGAATCCAAAAAAGAATAGAGTTCTCCTGATAAAATCCCACTCCAATCTATAGTAAGATTTTTCCAAATCAAGTTTTAAAATCATGCATCCCTTTTTACCCTTCTTCTTCTTCACATAATGAAGGACCTCCCTAAGCACGACCACATTATCCGCACCCTTCCGACCTGGAATGAAGCTAGATTGAAAATGAGAGATCAACTCATTCATTCTAGGTCGGATTCTATTAACAAAGATTTTTGAAACAATTTTATAGGTGGAGTTGCACAAGCTAATAGGGCGGTAATGAGTAACATTAGTAGGGTTTTGGCACTTAGGGATTAGGAAAAGAAAAGTGTCATTCCATCCCGATGGAATTGTAGACGTTCTAAAGATTTTTGATATAGCATGAATCAGAGAATTACTAGTGCAATGCCACAACTTTTGAAAAAAAGCAGGATGGAGACCATCAGGTCCGGGAGCTTTATAAAGCTTTAGGTCCCAAGTAGCTTTCTTAATTTCATCTATGGAAACAGAACGAGCCAGCCAAGTGGCATGGTTAGGGGTTGTTGCGTCCGGGATGAACTTGGTCGTGGGGACACGTCTGTTCGTATGGTTGTGCGGGTTTTCGGGCTGTAACCCTTCGTCTGAAAGAGGTTTGTGCCACTGATGAGTGTTCGGTTGATCCCGGAAAGGTCCGTGTCTCGAAACGCGGGTGTGTCTCAGGGGGACGTCTGAGTTTCAGAAGGTGGTAGTCTGTGCACAAATCCGGATGTCTGGACGACGATTCCTGCACAAAGGACCGATGCTAGCACGGAGAGGGGGGGGGGGGTGGTGCTAGCGGAGCCCTCTCCGAAGCTTAAGTCACTATAGGGCTAAAAGAGTAATTTCTAGAGAGAGAATATTTCTAGAGAGAAGTCAGAGCTCAAAATACCAAAGTTGGGCAAATGAGAGGATGTGTGAAAATGGGTGGCCAAGGCCTCCTATTTATAGGCTTCCTTGGGACCGGACCCGGTTTTAAAGCGGTTTGATGACGGTTCATAAACAAGCGGTAACCGTCATCATCGTTGGTAATATGCGAACTTGACTTCTCTTCATGTAACGGTAATCGCGTAAACGGTAGACACGCAATGCCCGTAATGCAATCCGGACCTCGTTGAATTTGGGCAATTCGGCGAGATCCGGATTGCCGCGCAATCCGGAGGTCCGGTCCGGATGTGCGTAAATGCACTTCCGGACCGTTTTTACCCTTTGGGAGACGTTTTTCAAGTTGTGATGTGATTTTCGGCATGTTTGCGAGGCCCGAAACGTAAATACGAACCCGAATTGGACGCATATCCATCACTTGCCCCCGAGTCAAGTAACGGTTTAAAACCTTTCTTGACTCTATTTTTAAGTTAGGATACGTGTCCAATTTGAGCTTGACGCTAACCTTTCGATTTTAGTCGTTGGTTGGCGTAGACATCTTGATTTCGTCCGTCCTTTGATTTTCCGACCAAATGACTTTATTTCCTGTCATCGTGGTTAGTGTAATAGAGAATGCATATACGTAGCATGCGAGTATGGTTAACGTTAGGGATATAAGCAATTAGCAATACATCATGCGAATACGTTTTTATCAACATGCATGCCTAAGTAACGATTATGGCAAGATCGTAATTACACGACGCAAGAGATATAATCCGTACATTTCTAAAACGATTTAGCAACTATCGAATCATGCATCATGCGACATGAAAACATACGTGTAGAATGACGGGTTTGATACGCGCAATATCAAAATAATCATGTATGTAGGAATAGATATTTAGAAGAGAGGGTGGAGTGTACCATAAGTGATTAGGCGTGAGTGTAGACAAGTTACTCCTTTAATCCTTATCACCAAAGCATCTTTTGGGATATGTAACTACACAAGTCCCCAATCATTCCCCCATCATCTTGGGAATTCATTATTCCTTCTTCTTTGCAGGTAATCCTTTCATCATTCCTCGAAATTGTTTGTGTGTTCATAGTTTCTTCACCGTCGTAAAGTTTAGACATATCCCGAAAGTTTCGTGCTTGATCCTTGACTTGTTTTCAGAAATTGACACCACCAATCGACTTAGATTGTCACGAGGATTCCAGCGCCGCCTTCGGAATCGCCAGGAGACGCCGGACGCGCCCTCACGCGCCGCCGCGTGAGATTTGCCTTGCCGGCGCATGTAGCCCACGCGCCGCCTTCCCGTGCTCCGTTCGTCGCGGTCCTTACCTTTCTGAAATCGTCTCGACAAGGGGAATCCATTGTGATACTTTTCGTCACGTTTTGAGGTAATCTGGAAATTCAATTTTACAGGACAGCTTCGACTTGATTTCGAATGTCGCCGTATTGTTGTTCGTTTGAGCTATTTGTCGTTGTTGTCGTATGGAACTGCTTGTCGGTGCTTGTATGTCGAATATTTGCTGATTAGTTGCCGTTATTATCGCCGCTAGTGCATGACTTAGACGATTTTTCACTTCCGTGGATAGTTGAGGTAGAATTCCCCATTTGGACATAATGCCCCCGTGCCTTTGTGTAGAGGCTTTTTGGTTGGTATGCATAATTTTTCCCCTTGATGTGTTCGTTGGTTTATGGGAATTGCCAAACGTCTTTAGGAGTAGCCTTTTGTTGCCTTAGGAAAATATTTTCCTTAAGTGTCGTCGTATTTGATCCTTGTGGTTTGTCCCGTTAGATTTACCGTTTATATGATAGCCTCTTAAGACGTTAATCCCTTTTACCGTATGTACCAACTTTGCTACGCGCGTTGACTTTTGCTATGCGTGTTGACTTTTGCTACGTGCGTTGACTTTTGCTATGCGCGTTGACTTTTGCTACGCGCATTGACTTTTGCTATGCGCGTTGACCTCTGCTTGGTTTTTGTAGACTGTGGAGTCGTGGTAACCTCTTGTAGAGCTTCCTCCCTTTTGATCAAGTTGTTGCAATGAGTAAGTTTATTCCTCCTCTATCGCAGACTCCCTTTAATTCTGATATAGAGGACGACTTGGAAGTAGACCCGGTTTTACCAGTAGATAGTGTTTTAGACACCGACGAGGGTGTAGCTGCTGGTCCTTTTGTTGGGGCGTCTCCTGCTGGAGAGACTGAGGTGTTGGTTAGGTACTACACTAACCGCTTGGATAGATCCCTGTTCACCTTGTATGCGAGTGCTTCCGGACTCGACGCTTGTACCGAGGCTTTTTACCCCTTCGAGATACTCCCTGATAGTAGTTTAGGAGATGCTACTCCTCCGCCTATAGATTTATCCGTTGTGTACACATCTCACGTTAGGGAGGGTCTGCGGTTTTCCTACTGCTCTGACTTGATTGAGCTCTGTAACGGTTACGGAATTTCCCCTTTAGATCTTGCGCCCAACGGGATTCGAGTGTGGACTTGTTTTAGAGTGTTGCTTCACCAGCAATCTTGGCGTTACTCTCGCACCCTCTTTCGCTGCTTCTACCAGCTTAAGAGTCCAGACTCTGCAAGATTGTGCAGTGTAAAAGTTCGTTCGCCGAATTTGCAAAGCGATGGTTTTGAGGAGCTCGGTCTTGGAGAAGCCAAGTGGGATTCTAGTTACCGATTAGTCGCCGCAGCGGATCGGTCTGCTGATCATTGGAGACATCATTACTTTTTTGTTCATGATGCGGGAACGACTTGGGATGTCGAGTATGTTCGGAAGTCTGATCCCGCGCCAGCCTTTCGGGAACTTTCTTTGTCGGATAGGGAGGCGATAAAGCAGATATACCACTGTCAACAATCGCGCGACTTTACTTGCTCGCTGCGTGCATCCGATCAGGAATTGGTTGATGCTGGGATTCATGTGCTCCCTTCTGCAGCTTCGGTATGTTAATCATTTTTATAACTTTTACCGTGTTGTGCTGTAGGTTGGTTTGATGGAAAAAGCTCGTCTTTGCAGACGGCAGCCGCTCGCAAGATTGCCTCTAGCGGAAGGATTGTTCCACCTCTTGCTTCTGGAGCATCGGCGACTTCTGGACGTGGAAAAGGTAGATGGTTTTGAAACAATCTTCCTTATGTATTTTCTTTGTTGGGTTGTATCTTCGTGTGTTACTTGCAGGTCGCAAGACGCTTGTTACTGATCGCGCTGTTGCCGTTCCTGATTCTTCCAAACGGTCCACCACTGGGGCGCGTTCTTCGAGCAGTTTGAAGCGTCCGAAGACTACTGTGACCGTTCCTACTCCTTCCTGCCATAAAGGGAAGGGAGTTGACGGTTGCGAGGATGCGTTGTCTGCCCCCCGCTCGAAGGAGCGGTCCGAGGTGGAACGTTCTCTTCCTTCTGGTATAAGTTGAATAATTGACTGTGTGCTTTTGTGCGCTTTGTTTTTAGCTTTTGCATAACCCTGCTTGGTTTTCATGTAGTTATCCCGCCACTTGGACGTGCGGATTTGCTTCGTCCTTTGGACGGTGATATCTAAGATGGTAAGTGGATGCCATATGTGGCAGGATATCTTACTTTTCCCAAGGACTCCCAGCTGAGCATGCCGGAAGTTGGCGTGCGCGTTCTTCATCGATCTATTCCTCCCGGTGATCGAGTTGTTCGACCCTCGAGTGACGAGGAGGCACGAACTTTCGTTGAGAGATCGCTATCTGGATTCACCCCAGTGAGTATACTTTTTTATTTTTTTATGTTCGTTGTTCTTGAACATGTACGCTTATTGTTTCTTTGTTTTCAGGTTGTTTCTAATATGGTACACATGGCCTCCTTCATGTTGGAGCTTGTCCAGGAGAGGCGTGCGATTGCTGATAAAGCTGCCACTTTGTCCAAGGAGCTTGAGGAAGCTAAGGACGAATTGCGCCGTCTTTCGTTGAAGAAGACGGATTTTGATGCTCGTTATGACGCTGATCATGCCAGCCTTTTTGAGAACGCTGCCATTGAGAAGGACATTTCTGAAAATGCTGGCAAGCACAGAGTTGCCAGTCGGAAGGTGCGCGAAGAAGAGATGAAGGCTGGCATTGAAGAGGGACTTAGCAAGTTCCCTTCTACTCCTGGATTTGACAGCGGTTACTGCTGCTGCTACGGCGAAGGCCGCTCCTATGCTTAGCGAGTTTGCTGAGGATTTTGTTCGTAGGGTGAGCATTCTTGCTCCTGGCTTTCCTTTTGACAAGTTAGGGCCGTATGCGGACTTTGCTGTTGGGCAAGTTGCCGAGCTTCGTCGTTTGGATGCTGCAACATCTCAGTTTGCATTTTTGTTTGGAGAAGACGGTGGCGGCACTAATGTGCAACTTCTGCCTGTTCCGCCCAGTCCAGTCAGGGATGGTGGCATTCTTTGATTTGTGCCATCTTTTGATATGTTGAACTCGTTTATGAGTCCGCTTGCCCCCCGGCTTCTATGTTTAGAAACTTGTTGGAGTCGTTCTTTGATTGTTGCTTGTGACTTGTTCGCTTTGAACTACGTCGTTTGAACCTGCTTTATACATAGCAGTTTGCATGATAACTTATTAGTAATATTTCATACCGTTATCGCCGCAATCGTGACCGATAGCCACTTTTGATTCAAGATTGTTTGCATGATGCGTTATGCATGTTGCTTGTCTTCCCTGCATAGCTTGTCGCTATATATGTTGAAAACTGTCAAGTGATTCGCGTATAGCGACTTAACAAGTGGTATGTTTGAAATGTGTTATCTTGGCTTGGGCAAGATACTAGTTTATACCGTCTCTTAGTTCCACTCTAAGGCGACGTTGTACAAGACTCGACTTGTAAATTTTATGAGTTTTAAACAGGGTGCGCACCTGCCAGCGTGTATCAACCCGCGTTGGGGAAGCATACGTAAAAACATTTTGGTTTTTAAAGGAGTATTTTGTGAACCCTAAAAAGCTTGTTGATAAAATATTTGGAAAGGTGTTTGATATATAAAATATTTGACAAAATATTTGATAAAATATTTGGTAAAATATTTGTGATACATGATTCCTGCGTCCAAGGATCATGTAACACTTTTGTAAGTATGAGTTGTGATGCATGTTTTCTGCGTCCAGGAACCATGCAACACGGTTTTGAAAATTTGTAGTACGGAATTGTCATCTGTCAAGAGGACTCTTGCCGTATATAGTGAACCCTAAGCAGGAATTCGAAGTATGGGATTGTCATCTAACCAGAGGACATTCGCCAAGAAGAGTGAACCCTAAACAGGAATTCGAAGTATGCGATTGTCATCTAACCAGAGGACATACGCCATGAAGAGTGAACCCTAAACAGGAATTCGAAGTATGGGATTGTCATCTAAACAGAGGACATTCGCCATAAAGAGTGAACCCTAAACAGGAATTCGAAGTATGGGATTGTCATCTAAACAGAGGACATTCGCCATAAAGAGTGAATCCTAAACAGGAATTCACACTTGTTATAGTGTGGGGTCGTTGTCTAACCAGAGAACTTCCGCCATTTGTGGGGTGATTAGTCCCGTATTGAATTTGCCCATCCTGTTCTGAATCCAGGGAATGGCTATGAACATGAGGATTTGCCTCTAATAAGAGATGTCATAGCATGTCATTTTTTAGAAGTAAACATGGGGTTTTTCTTAAAAAAGAGGATACCACAACATGCTATTTTTGATAGTAGATCTTGGTGTTAATCCAAGATATTGATTGTAGTTGACGCCTTTAACATAATCGTCATTTTGAAGGTAGACCTTGATGTTATTCCAAGGAATTGATTGTAGCTGACGTCTTTGGAATAGTCATCATTTTGAGTAGAGGATTTCTATAAGTCCCTTCATGGTAGATAATCCGCAAGTTGTCATTGCGTTATGTAAATTGATTGTGCACATAGCGCAACGGCTTTGTGTTGTCGGCGCCTTCTTGAAATAGATGTCAATTTATAAATGGAGAAATAAACTCCATGTTGGTGTAGATGTGCAAATATCATCCTTTATGTGTATTTGCAGCATGTTGTCTTTGAAAATGTCTTGAGCTTAACTCCAAGTTTTTGATTCTATGATGACGCCTTTTGATGTAGTCATCAATTTGAGTAATTTGTTGTTGACGATAAGCGTTGTCATAACGCGTAATAGATTTTTTGCTTGTTGATAGTATAATATCTTGGATTTTTGATGTAGATAATAAGCGCGTAGTTTTGTTACTTTGCGTTTAATCCAAAAATAGCGTGCAAGACATAGATATGTACCTACAAACGCAGATTGACTTTATTAGATACTTGCGCGTATTTACATTGTTTTTCCGAGAAGGTGTCAACCGATCATTCCTTCTTAAACATGTAAATGCGATTATACTTAGAAACACTTGGAATGGAAATGCGCAAAGTAATCTGAAAGATAGTTATATCTCCCGTTTCATTATGGCCGGTTTGATGACGATGTCGCGGAGTCGGTTGCAACAAATCGCCTTAATGCACCTAGCGTGATGCATTCTTCAATCTCCCCCCTTAGTGGTAGGCACATGTTTGTGTTGTGCCCCCTAGTTTTGTGGTACTTGCACCATTCGTTGATGTTGTTGCCCAAGAAAGCTGTCCTGGGAACAAGTGGACTTGGAAGCTTGTTTTCAAGTAGGTTGACGTAAATGTCTTCCGCAACCGTTTTTAGCGGTGTGAAGATGTTGTCGATATCGATGCTTGCGCCTTCCTGTTTGTTCGTTTTTGCTCGAACTCCTTTGTCCCAACTGAGGGGTGTACCCCACCTCAATTCTTGTTCGCACAAGATTGCTGTCTCAAGCTTATCCTTTAGATCTGCCATGGTTTTTGTTGTTCGCCATCCATGAGTTCGCCCGAAGAGAAGGAAAGATCTGGCGTTCATGTTTGCATAGAACACGCTTATCACTTCTTCTCTTGTTGCTTTCGCCGAGGAGGCGTTAGAAGCGAATCTGATGAAGTAGTCCATGATTTGCTCGCCTTCTCCCTGCTTGACGAGCCATATCTGGTGCCATGGCGAATACTGGATGTATTCTTGTGGCTTCTAAACTGTAACAGCTTGTTCCGTCACTTTCTCCTTTCTTTCATCAACAACTTTCTGCCTTTTGAAAGAATTTATCATTGCCACATGGAATTGGTGCTTTGCTCTCAAGGCATTGACGTAACAACGTCTTGCAGTTATCTGATCGCCTAGCACTTCCCCAATCCCATGGTCCGTAGGGAACTTCATCTTTTGGTGTACAGTGGAGGGTACGATCACGTACGGGTTGATCGTTGTTCGTCCCAAAATTCCGTTATAAGCCCCAAGGGATTCTACAACGACGAAGGTGACGTTGACATGCAATGCTCTCCACCCTTGGCCAAGGATGACAGGAAGCGTGATTGTACCCAGGGGTTGTGTAGCTGCACCGGTGAAGCTGACTAGCGAGAAGGTTCCCGGAGTCAAGTCTTTGACAGATCTTCCCAGTTGCTCTAGGACTTTGACATGTAGGATGTCAGCGGAGCTTCCACCATCGACGAGGATTCTTTTCACATCGTATCCATCAATGTCCATGGTTATAACTAAAGCGTCATCGTGGGGGTAAACGATATGCTTTAAGTCTCCCCTGGAAAATTGGATGACCGCGTCTTCTTGCTCCAGTTGCTTGCGCTTTCCGTATTTCGGCAATGTTGCTGCTTGGGATGCATAAATGTTCCGAGCATTAAACACTTGTCCTCCGGCGGCAGGTCCTCCGTGTATGACGTTGATTACGCCTCGCTTAGCTGGCGGAGGGTTGTCATTGGCCTTCTCTTTTCCCTTGTGTCCTCTTTTTGATGACTCTGCTTGAGCCTTTTTCGGGGGGTTTTCGCCTTGATCGACAAATTGCTTCAATTCGCCTTTGAGGACGAAGTTGTTTATGCGGAAGCGTAGACTGACACAGCTGTCTGTCTCGTGGCCGAAGACCTCGTGGTTTTCACACCACTTGTCCTTGTCTCTCCCCAGCGGGCCTTTTCTGAAATTGTTCGGCTCTTTCCACATATTTGCGTCCTTCATCTCTTTCAATATTACGGATAGCGGGGCATTCAAAGGAATGCAGTCGGCAAGATTTACTTCTTTTGGCTTCTGAAAGTCTCCTTGAAAAGGTCTTTTCGGCTGAGGCTGCCAATTTCTTCCTTGTTGGCCACCTGAGTGTGGTTTTGGTTTGTTTTGCTTTGGATTTTCTTTTGCCTTTGCCGCAGAGATTTTCGC
Organism: Clarkia xantiana subsp. parviflora; assembly: GCA_036873135.1. NCBI lineage: Eukaryota > Viridiplantae > Streptophyta > Magnoliopsida > Myrtales > Onagraceae > Clarkia > Clarkia xantiana. The sequence continues at coordinate 5,223,900 of JAPTYO010000017.1, read as the reverse complement.
CTTGTTCTGGCTTCTGAACCTTTCGAGGTCCACGTATTCCTTAACTCTTGCAGCTAACTCCTCCATGGTTTCGGCTGGGCGCTTTGCCATTTTTTCTGCTAGGGCATAGCCTCTTCGTCCGAGGTTTCGAATGAATGCTCGGACAATCTCTCCTTCCGTCAGGTTCCCCTGAATATCAAAGATATTCTGATTGAAACGGACGTAGTAGTCGGCGAGAGATTCTTCGTTTTGTTGTTGGACGTCGTCCAGAGCACCTGACCCCTTTAGCAATGTGCGCTCACCCATGTATCGCTGGATGAATTTAGCCTTCAGGTCCGCCCATGAAGTGATGCTTCCGCATAGCAGTGAGAAGAACCAGTGTGCTGCAGTTCCGGCAAGAGTTTGTGAAAACGTCATTGCGAAGTGATTTGGGTTCTTTGTTCTGCTTAACAGAGAGGCCTCGTGCTTTTGCACGTGTTCCACTGGATCTCCTTTTCCGCGATAGAGGTCTCCTCCAATCCGGTACAGTGCGTCTGGGACGCGACTGTTTACAAGGTGGTCTGCGAACGGATGTGACGCCCTTTCTTCAAGTGGGTGCATACCCTTCATTTTTGCTTCCTTCATCTTCTTTTCCACCATTTCTTCTAACATCTCGGCGGTAAATCCTTTTGCAGGTTCAGCGTAACCTGTTGAAGGGTTTCGCCGGCCATTGTTGCGGTAGCTGTCAGATTGATCTCTGCTTGTGGCCTGGAAGGGATCATCCCTTGTTGGGTGCTGAGGGTGGTAGAATGGGGGCTGCCTTTCATTCCTCCAATGAAGGGCTCCTTGGGAAGGAGTGTATGACCGTGCAACTTCATATCTTGCGTGTTGGTTTCTGCCCTGGAAAGGATTGCCGTGGCGAGTAGTGTCTTGCGACACCTCTCTTGCTGGCGCGGCATTCTCTTGGTTAGTTGGAGGTGGTTGAGCAACATATCCCTGGTTTTTTAGAGACTCGCGGAATACGAGTAACTCTTCCAACGCAGCCATCATCGCTGGAGTAACGGTGGGCATTGGGTTTGCTCCCGTTCTTTGTTCGCCTTGCGGCATTTCCGTCTGAGATTCCTCTTCATTCACCTCTGGCTCGAAACCAGGTGGAGGTGAGTGATGCTCGTTCCTTGGTTCTCTGTGCTGTGCGTCGGGCACATTGTCAGTTGGCAAGGATGAAGCTACGGAAGTAGCTCTTGGAATGTGGGAGGGTCCCGACTGACTTCCAGTTGGCATTTGGCCTCCTGTTCTTTTGTTTGCCAGGGACTTCTTGGGACGTCCAGGCCTTTTCCTTATGTTTCTTGTGTTCACCTCTTCGGGAGGTTTGCGATCACTCGTCATGATTTTGCGGTATGGTAGCTTCTTGTTCAAATCACGTAGACGGCGCCAATGTTGCGTCCGGGATGAACTGGGTCGTGGGGACGCGTCTGTTCGTATGGTTGTGCGGGTTTTCAGGCTGTAACCCTTCGTCTGAAAGAGGTTTGTGCCACTGACGAGTGTTTGGTTGATCCCGGAAAGGTCTGTGTCTCGAAACGCGGTTGTGTCTCAGGGGGACGTCTGAGTCTCAGAAGGTGGTAGTCTGTGCACAAATCCGGATGTCTGGACGACGATTCCTGCACAAAGGACCGATGCTAGCACGGAGAGGGGGGGTGGTGCTAGCGGAGCCCTCTCCGAAGCTTAAGTCACTATAGGGCTAAAAGAGTAATTTCTAGAGAGAGAATATTTCTAGAGAGAAGTCAGAGCTCAAAATACCAAAGTTGGGCAAATGAGAGGATGTGTGAAAATGGGTGGCCAAGGCCTCCTATTTATAGGCTTCCTTGGAACCGGACCCGGTTTTAAAGCGGTTTGGTTCATAAACAAGCGGTAACCGTCATCATCGTTGGTAATATGCCAACTTGACTTCTCTTCATGTAACGGTAATCGCGTAAACGGTAGATACGCAATGCCCGTAATGCAATCCGGACCTCGTTGAATTTGGGCAATTCGGCGAGGTCCGGATTGCCGCGCAACCCGGATGTCCGGGTTGCAATGCAATCCGGAGGTCCGGTCCGGATGTGCGTAAATGCACTTTCGGACCGTTTTTACCCTCTGGGAGACGTTTTTCAAGTTGTGATGTGATTTTCGGCATGTTTGCGAGGCCCGAAACGTAAATACGAACCCGAATTGGACGCATATCCATCAGGGTAATAGACTTTCTCCAACGAGGTGGATATGTCATATCTCTTTAAGAACTCACCTTACTGGAAGTGAAAAGCTCAATAAAGTGATTTTGAAACAATAACTGAACATGAGATGGGTCATCCACCCAGTTACCGACACTGTCCTTAATGGAAAGAATACAATTTGATCTTCTTTTGACAATAGTAAACAAGTGATAAAACTTAGTATTTCTATCCCCATCTCTAGTCCATTTAGAACGAGATTTAGCGGCCTAGAGTTTCTCCTCTTGTTTGAACCTAAGCAAGCTCCCTTCTAAGATTCTTATCCAAGTTGAGAAGTGTTTAGTTGGGGCTAGAAACAAGTTTGTCTTGGACTTCTTTTAATCGGGCAATAAGTCTTTTTTTCCTCTAGAAAACATTTCCAATTTTTTTTTATTCCAATCCAAAGCTCTAGCAGGAAATATGGAAATTGCGGAATTAATACAGTTATCAACATCATCCCAAGTGGTGGCAACAAGAGGTTCAAACCCCGGATGGTCAAACCACATGGGTTCAAGTCATAACGGTCTAGGTTTTCTACCAAAGTTGTCCTCATCGGTTTTAAGGAGGAGAGGACAATGATCAGAGTGGGTTCTAGTAACATGGGTAACTGTAGCGTTCAGAAATAATATGAGTTTATCCGACTGTAATTGATTTTATCCGAAAGTTTCCTCATATAGAAATTAAAAATAATATTTTTTTACACTTAATTTTAACTTTAAATGAGTTTGGTCATAATAAGAAAAATTGTGAAATAATCGTTATCTAACAAAGTCTTGCTAAAGTTCTAAATTAATTTTTCGACATAAAAACTTATTACTATTGCTTAATTCATTAGATTTAATTAATTATTTTCTATTTTTTTATTATTATATAAACTCACTATACACGTGTTAATTCGACATAAAATTACGTCTACTTATGACATGATGCTTATAAATATATAAAATATATCACATGTTAACAAAATTAAGAGTAACAATATTATCTTTTCAATATATTTAAGAAAATGTTCGGCCACCTGAATAAGTTTTATAACATGTCAAAGTGTAAATATATTTTTATACTGACAATAAAAATACAAATAAATACTTATGATGTGACAATTGTTAGCATATGGTGATAGGGCGCCGTAAATGGAAGCCCGTAAATATATATATATGTTACCTGAGACAATTGGGTAAATGTCACATTAGGGAAATTGGGCTAAACCTAAATCCCAATTGACATGAGATGCCCAAAATTGGGCCTCCTTTATACAATAAGCCGGCCGAAATATTGGAGTGGGCAAAGTGGACTTTTGTCCACTTTGCTCCTCCTATAAATAGATTGTTAGGGGTTTTATTATGTTGAATCGTAACTCCTCATTTGTGGTAATTTAAGAGAAAACCCTCCTCCCTAAACACTCCAGTTTCGGCCGAACCTTACTACTCACTAGGGATAGCAACGGGGCGGGTCGGGGCGGTTTTTCACCGCCCCGGACCCGGCCCGCTGGTCGGTTTTGAAGACCCGGCCCCAGGTACATAAGCCTCTCGGGGCGGGTCAGGCGGGGCAAAAAATCCCGCGGGTCGACCCGCGGGGCCCCGACCCGACCTGAACGTGGTAGACTTTTTTTTTTTTTTTTCACCATAAAAACAGCAAACACCAAATGTCGAAATCCAAATCAATTACAAACATAACAACACCAAATCCACATCACCAAATCCAAATTCAAACACCAAATCAAACACAAACATCACAATACCAAATCCACATCACCAAATCCACATCACCAAATCCAAACACCAAATTCAAACACCAAATCCAAATTACTAAATTCAAACACCAAATTCAAATCGAAATCCACTTATAGTTCACCATTGGAACATCACACTCCACATCGTCTTCCTCATCTTCAATACATGGTGGCAACTCCATCTTATTCCCACTCCCCGAAGATTCATCTATGCAATACAAGTACACAAATACAACCCAAGAGGGATGTAGTTAAAACAAATATATATATATATTAGATTACAAAAAAGATTAAAAATAGTTTTGTACCTCGAATTTGACTCCAACACCAACTCTGAGAACACATTAACGCTTCAACAAATTCAGGCTTGAGCCTACTACGATTCTTGTTCAACACATTCCCACTAGTAGAAAAAGAAGACTCGGAAGCGAAAGTGGAAACTGGAACAGCAAGGACATCTCTTGCCATAGCTTGCAAAATAGGGAAACCACTTCCTCCCGTTCTCCACCAACCCAATATATCAAGTGGTTTATCAGGAAGACACGCTGCATCCACATAGCTCTGATACTCAATTCTAACCGAGTCTACTGTGGCAGAGCAAGTTTGGTCTGAAGCTTTTGCTTTCATAACAGAGGGCATGAACAACTTTTGCTTCTTACTATGACGGCTGTCAGTAGATTCCTCATTCAAAGTTGAAGTATCAGTTTCTGACCTCTCTTTCGGCTTCAGTTCATCCAATTCTTGTTTGTACTGATACATCATATCAAAGATACATGACCGAATTCTAGTAAACTCTTCAGAAGAAGCAGTACCAGGCATCAATTGATTGTAAAAGTGATTCACAGTTGTCAACTTATATCTAGGATCAAGGAATACACCAACACCCATGATACCATGAATAACAGACCAATAAGAATTGAACTTAGTCAGCATCTTCATAGACATATCCCTAATCACGTTGTTTGGATCTTCAATCCATTTGCCCAATTGCATCCTAATCTCACACATATCGTTGAAAAAAAGATGCATTGTTGGGTATCTTGAACCAGAAAAAAGCTTGGTCACATCTTAGAAATAAGACAACTTCTCACATATTTCATCTGCTAGCTTCCACTGCTCCTCAGATGGCAATGTTTTATAAAGAGGTTCTCTTTGCTTAGCACGTTTAAACACGTTCTTATAAAGAAGTGCAACACTAAGCATAAAAAACGTGGAGTTCCAATGTGTCTTACAATCAACAGTTAATTCCTTTTCATAACGAACATTCAACTAATCAGCAGCCTCCTTAAATTTTTGCAATCTCTTAGGAGAACCAGTCCAAAACACAACGCTATCACGGATTTTCTGAATTGACATGGCAATTATATCAAGGCCATATTTCACAATCAAGTTTAAAATATGGGCAGAACATCTCATGTTAATTAACCTTCCTTGTAGCAAGAGATCATTCGAGTCTAACCTTCCCAAGAGATTGCGGATCATGGCATCATTCGTGGTGCAATTATCAACCGTGACGGCTAATATTTTCCTATCCACATTCCAATCCATAAAACATTCTGCAAGTATCTCAGTCAGTGCTTCCGCAGTATGTGGACTTGGAACATAAGCAAACCTGAAACGTAAAAACAAAAAAATGTTTATAAAATAAACTTTAATAATAATATCTCAATAAAAAATTAACAAATAATAAAATAAGTTAGTACCTCAAGATAATGCTTTGCAAAGACCATTTTTTATCAATAAAATGAGCTGTAATTCCCATGTAACCCTTCTGTTGGCTCGGTGATGTCCACATATCTGTGGTTATAGAAACTCTACTACCACTCAATGCCAACATCTTCATAATATCCTTCTTCGTATCAGCATAAATCTTCACAATATCACCACGTATTGTGTTTCGACAAACCATCTTGAATGTTGGATTCAACTCCGAACAAAGTTCTCGAAATCCAACATAATCAACCACAGAGAGAGGAAACCCATGCAAGACTATCATCCTAGCAATCTTTCCTCTAACAACTAAAGGATCAACATTTGACAGTGCAACCTTTTCATTCTCTACATTTTTCTTTTTTGAAAAGTTAATCCACATCTGCTTCGGATCCCGATTGGTTCGCTTAGCACACCGTTCGAAATGATTATGCAAGTGTTTTGTACCATTTTTAGATTCAGCACCAAGTTTTGTATTGCAATACTTACAAAAAGCTAATGCAGCACCGTTAATCTTCTTTTCAATATAATGCTGCCATATCTCTGCTTTCCGTTTTTTTGACACACCAGATGAATCTTCAACTTCAACGCTATCAACATCAACGGTAGGAGGAACGCTGTCATCAGAACCGATAGGAAGGCTTCCACTAATTGGTTGCGAACCAACCATTGTTGAAGGGGATTCACCAATCGGAACCGAAGTAGAAACCTAACCAGCCGTGCTAGCCTTAGAAGTTGCACCATCGGGTTCAACCATTTTTTCTGTCAATCAACAACATATTTTTAAGACGTTTGTAATTTGCTAACTTAATTATTACGAAAATATATAAAAAAAAATTCTAGTTGAACTTTATAAAGATTTTCTATTTATTAGCTGAATTATGATGATACGTGATGCAAATGCAAGTTTAACAAAAAAAAAGATGGAAATAATTAACCGAAACACTACATGATATAATAAATTATAAGAAAAAAAGTTTGATTAACAAACAGACCAACATACAAACATACAAGTGCAGGAAAATTAACATATGTAGAAAATATCAAGATTCATTGCAACAACACTCATTTCCGCACTCATTGCAGCAAAAGACAAACAATTTCATCTTCACCAAATGATTGTGTGCTTCTTTCTTCTTCTTGCTTGCCGCCAACACAAATACCACACCAAAACTCAGAAACACTTTAAGGACAGAAATATTCATATATACTATACATACATATATTGCTGTATGTTGATTCTGTTACTATACATACATATATATTCAAATTAACCCTAATTAACCAATCAAACAGTGGAATTACCTGGGTTAATGTTGCTGTCTGTTGATTCCGTTGAATTTGAAATTTGAAGTGCCTGAGCTGCTGCTGTAGCCGTGTTCGTTGCTGGTGTCTGAGCCGCTGCTGGAGCCGTGAGTCTGTGCTGGACTGCTGGTGCCGCCGTGAGTCCGTTTCTGCCGCTAGTATCAGGCCGCTGCAGGAGGAGCTGTGACCGACGGACGCCAGAATGGAGCTGGGACCTGGGAGGGGTGCCGACTGGAGCCGCAGCTGGGACCTGGAAGGGGAGGCGCTGCTGGAGGGGAGGCGCTGCCAGAGGGAAGCCGCTGCTGGAGGGCCTTCACCGAAGACGCCGGACCAGAGCCGGCCGGAGACGACGGAGCTGCTGCAGTGCTGCCGCGAGCGGGACTTCAAATTGGAGGAGAGGACACAGGAGCGAGAGCGGCAGACTGAGGCTCTCAGTGTCTCAGTCTCAATTAACCCTAAAAATAATTTTATAGTAATTACAGTTAGGCCCTTAATATTTTAGATAGGTCTATATTAACCCTAGTATAAGATATATGTTACATAAATATTTAAAATATATGTAATATCAGAATTCCAGGGCGGGTCCACGGGGCCGCGCAACACGTAACCCGGACCCGCCCCGCCCCGGGACCGACCCGACCCGAACCCGACCCGCGCCCCGCGGGTCGGCGGGTCAATTTCGGGTCGGGGCCCCGCGGGTCAGCGAGGCCCCGAGACCCGTTGCCATCCCTACTACTCACCAAGGGTGCCAATTTGCTTTGAGCAAACACTCCGAAGATCTGTCCCTGCCAAGAATCGATCAGAGGCTTTGCTGTGGAGACTATACCGCGTAGGGCTTTCTTAACAAGAACCTCTACGGGTGCCGTCCGGTGGATCGAGAACTCCCCCAGCAAGATATTGGGACTACGGAAAGTGATTAAGGTATGTGTACATCTTCCGCTGCGTAATCTTGATTACTAGCATGTACCGTATTTAAGTTTCCGAAGTATTTAGCCCCGTAATCCAACAAAAATAAATACACATTCTGTAAGCATATGGTGATGGGCGCCGTAATTGGTAGCCCATAATATGTATAGTTTACATAATGAACTTGGGTAAATGTCACATTAGGGTAATTGGGTTAGACCCAAATCCCAATTGACATGGGAGGCCCAAAATTGGGCCTCCCCAAATACATAGGCCGACCGAAAGTTTATGGTGGGGTAAAGTGGACTTTTATCCACTTTACTCCTCCCATAAATAAGAGGTGTTAGGGAAATTTTAGGGTTAATCATAATTCCCTCACAAGAGAGTTTTAGAGAGAAAAACCCTCCTCCCATACTACAAGGTTCGGCCAAAACAAGCAACTCACTAAGGGTGTGCCAAATTGCTTTCGAGCAAACTCTCCAGAGATCTGTCCCTGTGCCAAGAATCGATCATAGGCTTTGCTGTAGAGCTTATACCGCGTAGGAATTCTTTCACAAGGACTTCTACGGGTTCCGACTAGAGGATCGCGAACTCCCTCGAGCAAGGATCTTGGACTATGGTTACTTTTGAGGTATGTGTAAACTTTCCGCTGCGTAATTGATATTACTAGCAAATACCATATTTAAGTTTCCGTAGTGATTATTCCTCCTAATCTAACAGTGGTATCAGAGCCTGTGTTAGGAGTTCATGATTTTGATAAATTGGTGTTCTTGAAATTTTTAATTTTGGACCGAAAATTTTAAAGTAAAAAGATTTAAAATTTTCGAATTTTTTAAAGGTTTTATGATGGGTCCGAAATTTTCATGTTCATGGTTAATTTGATGTTCATGATCTTCAAAAAAGGTAATATTTATCAAAATCAAACATTAGATTGTAGATCTTATTAAAATTTGATCACTTGTTCCTAATTAGGTGTTTGTGCCAAAAATTCTAGCAATTTTCAAGCTTAAATTTTTAATTTCTTGGTCACCAAGTAAAGAAATTTCGGCACAAACATATAAAATTATTAAAATAATATTGTGTACCATATTTTAATTTTTAATTAAGGTAACAATATATCTATAATTAGGAACATTAGGATATATTAACTCCCTAACACAGGCTCTGATACCACTGTAGGATTTAGGGGATTAATGCTACAGAAACAAAACCCTAGATACGTGATTGGTAACTAATATGCAGCGAAATAAGGTGCACATACCTATATTGTTTCCTGTAGACCAGTACCGTTGAGGGGATTTCTCGATCCGTCGGACAGTTCCGGTAGAGGTTCCTGTTAGAGAAGCCCTACGCGGATTATGCCTCACAGCAAAGCCTCAGTCGATTCCTCGTGGGATGGATCTCTTGGAGTAAATTGCTCGACGCAATTTGGCACCTCCTGTCACCTTGGGTAGTTCGGCCGAAACTCTATGTATTTAAGGAGGAGGGTTTTCTTTTAATCTCACCACTTAGGAAGAGATGAATAGCATTAGTGTCTAGAAACCCTCCTAGGACTCCCTATTTTTAAGAGGTGTAAAGTGGACAAAGTCCACTTTACCCCCCCCCCCCCCTTATTATTTCGGTCGGCCATGCTATTAGGGAGGCCCAATTTTGGGCCTCCTATGTCAATTGGGATTTTAGGCCTAGACCATAATCCTAAAGTGACATTACCTAATTTCTTAGGTACATGAAATTAATTAATGGGCTTCCAATTACGGCGGCTCATAGTCCAAATGCTAACATTTTAACTGTTTAACTTTTATTTCTAAGCATGCATCCAATTGCATTTAAAAAAAAAAAAAAAAATCATCTTTGCAGCATGTCTCTTAGGTAGAATTTTACTTTCAAATGTACATTCATTATGCACGGTTTTCAAAAACCTCTTACCTGATTTTTTGTTCTAAACATGCGTTTTATGCGCTTTAATTTAAAAAAAAAAACTCTTGAGGTAAGTTTTAATTTTTTTTAATGCATTATACATGCATTATTTAAAAAAAAAAAAACTTTTTCAGGAAAAACTAATTTCTTTAACTATTAGAGCTTCTAATTTCGAACATGTATTTCCCATGCATCATTTCAAAAAAATTACCTGAATTGTTTATTTTTAATAACCCATCTAATATGCGTTACTTTTTTTTAAAAAGATATTACCTGGATTTTTATTTAAAAACATGCATCTCATATGCATTATTTTCGAAATTTTTTTCCAGATAATTTGTAATTTTTCTTAATCGTAAATTTTTATTTTTAATTTTGCATCTTATTTTTGTGCATCTCACACACATCATTTTCAAAAAAAAAAAACAAGTAATTTGTAAGTTCTCTTAACCGTAGAACTTTCATTTCAAGTATGCATCTCGTGTGCATCTCATATGCATTGTTTTAAGAAATATAATTTGTAGATAGATTGTACGTAGTCGTAGAACTTTTAATTTCGAACACGCATCTCACTTGCATTTAAAAAAATCCACCTGAAATTTTCATTTAAAATATGCACTCCATGTGCATTATTCAGGTAAACTTTTTGTAAGTTTTGGTTTCTTAGAGTTTGAACTTTAACTTTAGAGCATGCATGAGTATTTAAAAAAAAAAAAAAACTCAAAGTGTCATTTGTTTTTATCCAAGGTGTATTTCACTTTTTCGGCAAGATCGTCATTTCAACATTCGCATGAGCAAGCGTTTAAAAAAATGAGAGATTTGATTCTAATTTAATCGTCCAGTTGAGTGCGACTATTCAAGTTTAAACAAAGGACGAGAAAATCTTTTTGAAAAAACTTTGTTTTGAACATCTTTCCTGTGTTCTAGCCAGATAGTATGCTCAGTGAATTTAGTAAAATCCATGATAATGCAAAACACCTTAGATCATAAATTTTGATCTAACCCAGGGTCGGCCCTAGCCCCAATTTAACTCAATTGGGGCTAGGTCCCAATTGACCTAGCCTAGGGCTAGGTCCGACCCTAGGTCAGGACCGCCTGGGTCCGGTGACCCCGACCCAGGGTCAGACCTAGCCCATGGCTAGGTCCGGCTAAGTCAATTTGGGTGAAGGGTTTGGTTTTGAAATTTTAGGACTAAATTGAACAAAATAAAACTTAGGGATGTATTAGAGGGACTAAATTGAACAAAATTGAAAGTTTTAGGCTGCTCACGTGCATGTCACATGCCATTTAACGGCCATTTTTTACGGAACACTAACGAATGTATGAAAACGATGCAAAAGGGAAACCATTGGTACAAAAAAAAAACATATGGTATGAACAGTGGATTTTGTGTAAACATGTGGTACCAAAAGTACCCTTAACCCTTTTTTTAATGAAACAGATGACATTAGAATTTTTTGAAAAATCATGCATGGTTTAATTTATTCTTTTTACTAATTTTTCATTCGTTCTTTTTCATGTACCCTAGGCTAGGTTTTGCACATAAGTTATGTCGGCCAAATGGGGCAACATAAAAGGAACATGAAGCCATCCAGTTGCACGAATAACAAATTGCGCACTCGGAATATCCAACCCTCATGTGCGATGAATTGTACTTGATTTTTTCCTAGTGATTTGAGTGTCCCTACTCTTGTTGCAGATCAGATGACCACTACGACCGATGTCGCAACCACGTGAAACGTAACTGCTTCAAAGAACTCCCATGCCAAAATTCCACCTACCATGTGTGGAATTCATACGCGTCCCGTCAGCCGAACATCCATTTTACGGCGAGGTCTAAACCGATCAGTGGTAACCAAGTGGCATCTTCCGTTGAGATAGAGCATGACCGGAGATAGTTAAACAATCAAGAGATAAAGGGATCATTCAAAAGGATTGAGAATCCCACAAAGATTGAATGTGCCGATGAATGAGCATCTAAGAAGCCAAGCGAAGAATACACTATCGTCGGTGTCTTCCATTAGAGGATACTCAACCCAAGACGTCGACACGATCGACATATTCTAACTCGACCAGCCGAGTCCTTCTTCAGAAGAAGTACCGAGAATTTGAAAATTTCAATCTACCACTAGGGGCATGTAAATTGTTGTTGTTGATTACTTTCTGCAAAAAAAAAGCTCATTTTTTTAGGGTTACAGTCACCCTTTAATCGACTACAGAAAAATAAAGAGAGTGTTCATGCAAATTTTATGAGAGCAGAGAGTAAATAAAACGGTCACAGTCGTCCCTAAAATGGCTACAAAGAAAGGGCCACAACCATCCTTCAAATGGCTACATACAAAGGGCGCTCCCGCAACATCAAAAACGGGAAATAAGTGAAAGGGCCACAACCACTTTCCAAACGACTACAAATAAAAGAGTGACCCCGCGAACTCTGTGAGGGCGGGACAAAAAAAAGGCCACGGCCACCCACAAAATGGCTACGTATAAAGAGTATTCCCGTGAATCTTGTGAGGCCGGGAAACTATTTGAAAGGGCCACAGCGAACCTTCAAACGGCTACAGATATAGAGCACTATCGCAACATCAAAGGCGGAAATTGAGTGAAAGGGCCACAACTACCCATAAAACGACTACCAAAAACAATGATCTTGCGAACCCTGTGAGGGCGGGAAAATTGTTGATAGGGTCACAACCACCCTCAAAATGGCTACATATAAAAAGCGATCCCCGCGGACCCTGAGAGGGCGGGAGAACAAAAAAGGGCCACAGTCGTCCCTAAAACGACTACAAATCAAAATAGCTCCCGCAACATCGAAGGCGAGACGGAAAGAGAGGGTCACAGTCACCCTTCAAATGGGTACATATATAGAGCGATCCCAACGAACCCCGAGAAAGAGGGAGAATTTTTAAAAGGGTCATAGCCACCCTCCAAATGGCTATCGATAAAAAAGAAGAAACCCCCGCTGTATTGAAGATGGGAGGAGAGGGTCTCAGCCAGCCTCTAAACGGCTACAAATTAGAGTACTCCCGCATCAAGGTGGGAAATGAAGAACGGGTCGCAGTCAACCCGAAATTGACTCTTTTAAAAGAGCTTCTGCAATGGCAAATGCAGAAAACACTGGAGAGGGTCACTGCCACCCTTTAATCGGCTACCAAATAAAGAGTGCTTCCACTAGGTTGAAATCTCGAGAGGGTGGCCTAGGAAAATTAGAAAGTGAGGGGCATGATCGCAAATTCAGAAATTGAAATCATGGCAAAAGGAGAGGAATTAAAAAATCCCGATGGAATGAAAACCTCAAGGGGTAATCCATGCAAAATTAGGGAACCGAGGAGCACGTTCGGAAATCTCTCAAAGTCGACCGTGGCAAAAGGAGATAATATGAGAAATTAAAAAAAAAAGAAGATCTTGCTAAGTTGTTGAGCCATGCACAGCTTAGGAAAAACTTAGGGACATACATTCAAGCTGTCAAGCAACTAGAGGCTCTTCTCCGATAAACGCCAGTAGAGGCATTCCTCCGACGGACGCCGCTAGAGGCTCTTCTCCGACGGACACCGCTAGAGGCTCTTCTCTGACGGACGCCGCTAGATGCTCTTCTCCGACAGACGCCGCTAGAGGCTCTTCTACGACGGACACTTCTAGAGGCAATTCTCCAACATATGTACGCCACTAAAGGCAATTCTCCAACATACGGGCGCCACTAGAGGCTCTTCTTCGATGGACGCCACTAGAGGCTCTTCTCCAACGGAAGCCACTAGAGGCTCTTCTCAGACAAACGCCACTAGAGGAATTTATCCGTCCTATACCACTAGAGGCTCTTCTCCAACACCCGCCACTAGAGCGTTTTCCTCGTCGCTCGCCACTGGAGGCACCGTTGATTGAGGCTTTTCTTTTTTGCACGTCACTGGGGGCTTTTCCTCGTCGCACGCCATTGGATGCATTGTCGATTGAGGTTTCACTTTATTGTACGCCAGTGGAGGCTTTTCCTTGTCGCTCGCCACTGGAGGCATCGTCGATTAAGGTCTTACTTTATTGCACGCCACTTGAGTTTTTCTTGTCGCACGCCACTCGAGGCATCGCCAATTGAGGTTTTTTACTTTATTGCATGCCAGTGGAGGCTTTTCCTTGTCGCATGCCACTGGAGACATCGTCGATTGATGTTTTACTTTATTGCACGCCACTGGAGGCTTTTCCTTGTCGCACTGGAGGCATCGTCGATTGGGATATTACTTTACTGCACGCCACTGGAGGCTTTACTTTTCGGCACCGCCAACGGAGGCACTACCAACAGGGGCACCACCGACCGATGCTTTACTTTTTTGCACCTCAACAGGGGCACACCGCCAACATGGGCACACCGCCAACAGGGGCATACCGCCCACAGAGGCACGCCAACAGGGGCACCACACCACCAACAGGAGCACACCGCCAACATGGGCACACCGTCAACAGAGGCACGCCAAAAGGGGCACCACACCGCCAATAAAGGAAAAAATGCCTACACGGGCACCACCCACCAACATGGGCACACCAATGGAGACGCCGCCAATAGGGGCACCGCCAAATGAGGTTTTTTTTTCCGAACCGCCAACAGAAGCATCGCCAATAGGGGCACTGCCGACCAAGATTTTACTTTCAGGCACTGCCAACGGAGGCACCGCCAACAGAGGTTTTTCGTTTTCGTACTAGTCATAATAAGCATAGGAGCCACCTTGAAGACTTCAACACAGAAGAAGGCAAAATTTGTGTTTTCTTGTCTTTGGACAAACCCCCTCGAACAAGTTCTATGGTAGCATTTCCAAAGAGGGGCTAACTGTAAACACTCGATTTTGACCCAGACGTAACGTCATTACACATGATGTGTCATTCCTAGATGTGTCAAGTCACGAAGTGTCAAAAATGCTCATGTGCATATTAGAGTAAATAAATATATATATATTTAAAAAATACCTCGGACATATCCAAAATATTTATAAATATATATATATATATATATATATATATATATATATATTTTAAGCATATGGTGATGGGCGCCGTAAATGGATGCCCATTATATGTATATGTTACCTATGTTAATTGGGTACATGTCACATTATGACATTTGGCCAGACCCAAATCTCAATTTACATGAGAGGCCCAAAATTGGGCCTCCGTATGCATAGTGGCTGTTAGATATCTGTCCAATTCGGGTTCGTATTTACATTTCGGGCCTCGCAAAATACTCTTAAACCTGTAAAAGAACTCTTCCGCAGACACCCAAGTCCAAAACGGTTCGGAATACGCGCAGTACCCGGACCGGGGGACTTCCGGATTGCCCTAAGGCAATCCGGGCCGGTCAGGATTGCTAGACAATCCGGGTAGGTCTGGATTACCGACATGCTCCGCGCACTTATCCCGATTATTTTGCCAAGTATGAGAAGTCAGTGCGCGTATAGCCCCCCTTGATGACGGTATACGTTTTCCTTTAAACCGGCATCAAACTGTATAAAACCGGGCACGATTCTTTGGTTTCCTATAAATAGGGACCTAGGTTTCCCATTTCAAAAGAACTTTCTCATTCTGGCTTTTCGAGCTCTGAATTCTCTCTAAAGACTTTCTCTCTCTAAAGATTATGACTTGAGCGTAGGAGAGGGCCCAACCAGCATTCCCCCCTCTTCCACGCTGGTTACTGCCCCTTGTGCAGGACCCGGTGTTCGAGAGATTAAAGTCGGGAAGTTGAAGACTGGTTCGAGGATTGTGTCTCAAGGTTCGCAGCATACAGACAGATACCCGTTCCGTGCACACATCCAGAGCCCGTTCGTGGGAGAGAATCCCGAAGTTACCCAAGTGGAAACAAACTTAATAGTGGTCGGCCGAATTATGTAGGTGGGTAAAGTGGACTTTTGTCCACTTTACTCCTCCTATATATATGGGGAGTTAGGGTTTTTATTAGGGTTAATCAAAATTCCCTTCAAGTGGTGATTTGAGAGAAAACCCTCCCCCCAAATACACCATAGTTCAGCCGAACCCACTACCTCACCAAGGGTGTGCCAATTTTCCTTCGAGCAAACACTCCGGAGATCCGTCCCTAGCCAAGAATCGATCAGAGGCTTTGTTGTGAAGAATATACCACGTAGGGCTTCCTTCACAAGAACCCTTACGAGTGCCGGCCGAAGGATCGTGAACTCCCTACTGCAAAGATCTCCGGACTACGGACAACTGTAGAGGTATGTGCGAATCTTCTGCTGCGTAATTTCGATTACTATCACGTACCATGATTTAGTTTCCGTAGTGATTACTCCCCGTAATCTAACAGTGGTATTAGAGCCTGTGTTAGGCGTTCATGATTTTGATAAATTGGTGTTCTTGAAAAGTCATTAATTTGACCAAAATTTTTAAAAGAAAAGTTTTAAATTTTCAATTTTGGTTGTTGGTAAAACCGATATTTTTCATGATGTTCTTAGGAAATTTGATGTTCATGATCTTCAAGAAAAAAATGATATTTATCAAAATCAAACATTGGATGTTATATCTTATTAAAATTTGATCTTAAATTTTGACCACTTGTTCCCTAATTAGTGTTTTTGGCCGAACCCCTAGGTAAATTACAAAGTAAAATTTTAGTTTTGTAGGCACCAAGGGATAAAATTTCGGCCAAAGTATTTGTTATTATTGTTTACCATATTTTAATTTTCACTCTAGGTAACAATATATATATAATTGGGAATATTAGGATAGATTCACATTAATATATAGAAATATATATATAACAATCAATATATCTAAATATTTAAATAGGTTAAATATATTATTGATAGATTTTAGTTACCTAAAAGATTGATAAAATATATTGTTAATATTTGTTTTCCTATTTAAGATATTGACAATAAATAATATATATATTTATATATAGGTGCTGATTTTTACATACATACATACATATATATATATATATATATATATATATATATATATATATATATATATATATATATATATATATATATATATATATATATATATATATTATATCGATTGATTTAATCTTAAAGATAGAATCTTAGCAATAATTATATATATGTTTATATAAGGTCTGAAATTATATATATATAAATATTATTAATATTGGAAATTATTTTATATAGTTAATGTTACTTGCTGTCTAAGTTAAATATTTTTAGACTTTAAAACTCTACTTGGGCCACAAGTAAATATTTCGGCCCAACATTTCATAATTTAATTATTGGTCCGGTCCAATATGTCAAACCGGGACGAATTAAAACCGAACTGGATTTTTTTAATCGGTTTGACCTAATCGGGTCGGGTCGGACCGGGGTAACTAAGTGGATCTAACCGAACTGGTTTTGTGTATTGAACCAAACCAAACCCTATTTTTATTGGACCGGTTCGGACCGAACCAGATTTTAAAATTAAAACCAGACAAAGCCGATCGGATTTTACCGGACCTAACCTGATTTTCCGGACCGGACCCGAACCGGATTTCCTGGACCGAACCAGACCAAATCGGACTAAAATTGACTGAACTGAACCGTATTTTCAAAACCAAATTCAAGTCAATTAAAATAGGGAGGTCATGTTTTAAAATCCAAATGTTTTGAACCTTAATAGGCCTACACAGTGCTCAAGGATTGATAACATTTACGCCTTGTTTCGATTATGGGGATGGATCTCGGAGATACATATTTTTGGGACTGGTATAATTAGTGGGCTGAATTGCAATTGTTTATTATTCAATATATATTTATGCATGATTAGAAATGTTGTCTTGACTAAGTCAAGCTAGCTGGATATTGCATATTGTGGGCTGAGCCCTGGTTAAATATATAGAATGCACACTAGGTAGACATGCTGTGTTGGTAGAAATTCCTAGGATTCATGTCTAGAATGTTGCGTGATTGAATATAAGCATGAATTTTAAATCAACCCCTAATGTTTAAAATTATTTTAAAATCGAAAATCAGTCGCCAAATGTGTATGATGGATGTGAATGTTACATGTTTGACATGTATGCTAGAATGTTGAGGATGTAGTTGCATTTGATAATTTACTTGGAAGTAGAATTATGTATGCAAGCATGATTTCCTCGGAACATTAGACGCATGACGCGTAAGCATGAGTGTGGTTTATGTGATGAATGTTACTGGCGCATGATAATTTACGTTGATAGTAGAATTATATATGCATTAGTGAATTCATCGGAATATTTTTCCAAAATAAGTGGGCCTTGGGAAAGCAAAGATCGGGTATGCTTGTTTTAAAATTCTCGTTCCGGTAATTTGCGATTAAAACCGTTTTAAAAGATTGATCTATTGGATAGAAGACGACGATAATCAAAACTCTTTCACAGTCATCTTCCATTGGTTTACTGGTGGTCCTTTGGTTTAGATGACTGAGGAATCATTATTTGTCGGATTCTATCTTAATAGATATTTGATATATGCAATTCTTTCTCAAAATTTTATTGTCTCCCCGATTTTGCATAATCATCGACGTGTTAGTATGAATTGGTTTAATTAGAGCGATTCGATATTCCTTGCAATCTTGATGGTATGAATCATGATGAACAAAAGGAGTACGTGTTGAACTCTCTACTACGATTGAAAGTGGAGTGGATAACTACGGATGAATACAGTAGTCTGTATGATTTTGACAATGAGAGACGAATGTAATAATTTGTTTCACCAAGCATGGGAGTTTGTTGATATTAATGCATATGTGGTGATACATTCAACCTTGGTAAAAGGGGGTTGAAGAATACTTCATTTGCAACCATGCAATGTTGCACCTTAGTATCCCTTTGCATCCGCCTCGGTGGAACCAAAGGTGCAAAATCTAAACGTTTCGGTTAAACGTGATGATATTCTCTCTTTTCATGGATGTTGGCGTAAAACACGCATATGATCTTCAGAGTGAAAGGTCAACATGGAAAATATGTATATGGTTGACTGATACTGACATGACTCAATAATCTTGAGCCTAAACAAGTACAGTAACCACAACGGTAAAAGGGAAACCTTCTCTGCTCACCATACTGGGTTCGAAAGAAGTCAACCATGATCCGCATATTTTAGAGAGAACTTGACCATAAAGGTCTTATACGATAATCCGGTGGGTTAAACCATGTTGATTAAGTGCGTCTCAAGTACGCCTCCTAGGCCATGTGTATGAAGCGGTAAAATGTTTTTATACAGACACAAATCATTTGACGTGATTCACTCTTGAATTTACTCAGATGTGATGTTCAACATGGCTTAAAGTTCTTGACTATCTATGTGACAATCATGGATTAAATACGCGAACTTCAGATCAAGAACCCTACTATTGTCATTTATCGTTCGTTTGAGTTACTAAATTTTTTTATTTCGAGATTCAGATTTATTGAATAAAGTAGTTTCCGTTGGATTCGAAATGTGATCTACTTGTCAAAATTAATCGACCCGGTTAAGAGGGATCGATCCGAAACAAAATTTCGGCCAGGTAAAAGTGGTCGAATAAAATAAAACGAATCACGTACTATGTCATCTCAATCAGGACAACTGAACTGAACATACACATCGATTGCATAACTAGATCGAAAGATTTAGTATTTCTTTATTATTAGTATTCCATTAAATGAAATAATATGTAATGATGATCATGTGCAAAACCGATTGTATTAAATAAAATTCAGAAATGAAACGACTTAACCAAGGATTAAAACTTCGGTAAAGTGCGCCTCGCGCAAGTGGACCATGAAATACGGAACACATTGTTTCAATATATGAGTTTAATAATGAAGTGTTTGAATGATAAGGGTCTGAATTTTTGTTTGCATTCCTTCGGAAATAACTTATTGATAACATTTATATCGGTACGAAGTAGGCTTCGAAACTACCACGACCTTGTAAAAGTATCAGCTGACGCATAGGGTGAAAACCCAAAATGCTCACTTCGGAGATGGCATAAAATCTCTGAGATAAGTTTGAAAACGAAGAAGGATGATGTCGGTTAAACGATTCTCCTTCCGTACGCCTTGAACGATAAGTTAGACTAGGCATTCAAATCAATTAAAACACACTTCAAGAAGCACACTCAAAGAACATAATGTTAGAGTTACTCTATCAGGTGTTCCCTAAGGGATGAAAAAGATGACTCACATGTATGTAAACTGTGTTAAAATCGGTAAGACACGTTGCCATAAAAGCTAAAGATTGATAATGAGTTAAAATCATATCATCTTGCGACATTAAATTGCGCACTAAATACGCTTCTAGGACAAGAGCATGATAACTACTCTTAGAAAATGCCTGTTTAAAAGCTTTTGAAAATGGTGCCGTGATCGAACATGAAGACATTACATCTCTTGAGGGAGAATATCACTGACAGATTTAATCTAAGTAGTCATGATCAAAACGGAGTAGGATATCACTGACAATCAGATCCCACTTAATTCGAGTGGGAGAGATTTGAACCAGCAACTCAAGTGAATTACATGGTAAATGAGAATGGGAACATTTTCGTAATAAATCCAGTGGGAGGAATAAACTCTACCACACGAAATCACTTTTGCTGTTGAGACGAATCAAGTTGAACCTGATGGTCATATAGCTTAACCAGGAATGATATAACTGCCTCGAGTACCCATTGTTTCCAGTGGGAGTGATACCCATTGTTTCTAGTGGGAATGATCCGACCAGACTTGGTTCCAAATCCTAGTGATCAAGGAAATCATCTCGGAAGTGAAAACCCGAGACCAAGAGGTTGTCAAAGGAAAGTTGATGGTCAAGGTTCAAGCACTGCTCTTGTTCCCAAAGGAAATGATGGTATGATAAGAAGCATTGTTCCGAGTTGGAGAATTGTTCCCAATAGAAGTGATGCTACGATAAGAAGCATTATTCCGAGTGGGAGAAATGATCAGACTCTAGATGGGATTTACCAAGCCTAGACGAAAGTCAACGACATCGAACTTCTCCAAGAAGTATCCCATCGAGTAAGGTGAAAAACTCGCTCTAAGAACTGTTGGAAAGCATTGGAAAGACCTCAAGTTGATAAATGGAGGAAAATAATAAAAGAGAGAGATCGCTTAAATGAAAGCCATTATAGTCTATAGTTGATTTTCCTGCTAACCACAGGGGTACAAGGATACGGTGAGTCCCGAAAGAAGGCTCACCACTGATGCAAAAGTTCGGGAGGTGCTAAACCCCACTTGATGCGAAAGGACATACCCATTTCAGGGAGTTGACTTTGACAAAACAAACTCACTGACTGTGCGTGAAACCACGGTTAAGGCCAGTCATGGTCCTGGTCGCATGTTTCGATCTCGAGCCGCACCAAATGGATGTTAAGACCGGATTCCTCCATGGAAACCTGGAGGAAGAGACTACATGGAGTAACCGGAGGGTTTCATTACTCTTGGTAACGAACATAAAGTTTGCAAACTCCAGAGGTCCATCTACGGTCTTAAACAGTCGTCTCGGCAATGGTACCGCAGATTCCTCGAGGAAATTGTAGGAAACGGATTCGTGAATCTTCACGAGGATCCGTGCGTGTATTATAAGACCTCCTGGTCTAAGTATGTCATCTTAACCTTATACGTGGACGACATACTCACTGCTGCAAACGATGTGATTTTTATGAACAAGTCAAAGTCATGGTTGGCATCTATATTTGAGATGAAAGATAATGGGTTTTGATATAGCCGTCAGGCCCATTAACGACGGTTAAACGACGAAGTAGGCCCACTGGGCCCCAAAAGAGGATCAGAAGACCAATACGAGAGGTCCCGACAAGGTCGGTCCCGACAAGGTCGGTCCCGACATACGAGCTGAACGCTCCCGATGATATGCCTTTAAGTAGGCCCCGACGATATGCCTTTAAGTAGGCCCCGATGACATGCCTTTAAGTAGGCCCCGATGATATGCCTTTAAGTAGGCCCCGATGATATGCCTTTGAGTAGGCTCCGATATCGAATCCCTGAGAAGCTGGCCCTGTCCCGATGACGAGGGGCCCCGAGCGGTGACCAAAGAAGATAACTCTGGAGCCCCAGACATCCGTCGGGACCTGCCACCAGAGAACGAGGCCGAGAAACACGCCCATTATCAACATAGTGGGGAAGTGGCCTAAAAAGACGGAACGTGGGCTATTGGCCGAGATATACGGAACGTGGCAGTTATCTCCACAGGTAACTGAGGTGACCCCTTCCCTATATAAAGGAAGGTGTTATCTCAGGATTGATACATTGAACATTTACATACTGATACTTGCCAGTTTCATCGAGATACTCATTTAAGCATCGGAGAGGGATTCTGGGTCACCGCCCGGTCTATCCCCTTCTTGCAGGGTTACTTGGAGCGAAGGAGTTCGAATTTCCGTCAAGAACATACCGGAGTTCCAACCGTGATCCAACATTGGCGCCGTCTGTGGGAAACGAAGCAAAAAAGCAAAAATGGCTTCTACCCGTTCGATGGCTGGCAAGCAAAAGAAGAGACAAGGACAATCCGGTGGTTCCCGTCACCCTGCTGGAACTCTGAATTCAGGGCCACTGAAACGCACTGTTGATCGGAATGATCCCCCTGCTGTTTCTCAAACGAGGGGGCATCATGAGGATCGTGAAGATTCCATTCGAAACTCGTCGGAGAGCCGGGAAGAGATCCCAAGGAGGGACCAGGATGCACCTGCAAAGCCGGACTTGGCAAAGGCTGTGATGGATGCCACACCAGTATTTTTGGAAGCTATGGAGGCTCTCCTGGACAGAAGGGAGGCTGCCAAGAAGAAGGAGGAGGAGTTACCTCCACCTCCGCCGATGGAGAATTAGGACAAGGGCAAGGAGCCTGCCCTATCGTAGCAATTCGTGGTCGATGGACCCGGACCTGTGCAACATAGGACCATTCCTCTCAATGGCCCTATCACCCCCGATCAGGTGGTGAATATTGTGAACATTTGCATGGGGGACCAGAAGAAGATGATGACGGAGCTGAGGGATCGATCCACTCATCCCTTCGTCCCCCGATTGGTGAACACCACTGCCCCACCGGGACTGGGCATCCCGACAATTAAGGAATATGATGGCGAGGGAGATCCCGTTCGTCATGTCCAGAAGCACGTCATGGCTTGTCTAGGCAGAGCCCCGAATGATGATATCGTGTGCGTTTTGTTCCCCGGCACACTCGGTGAGAGGGCCCTGACGTGGTTCTTCAGCCTTCCCCCAGGGTGCATCTCTAGCTGGACCCAGATGCATGATCAATTCATCCAGCAGTACCAGGGCCGTCGGCGTCTCCTGAAAAGCGCAAGGTTCCTGGCTGAGGTGGTACAGAGGTCCGACGAATCTCTGGCGCATTACTACCAGAGGTACACGGCCAGCGTGGCCGAGACTGATGAGGAAATGACGGAGGGAGAGACCATCCGTACCTTCATTCGGAACCTGATTGCACCGTATGGTTCCGACCTGATGCACAGCGTGGCTGAGAAGGCTGTGTGGAACATGGAGACGCTGCAGAAGAGAGTGAAGCAGCAAATCGACGTCCAGGAGTCGAAGATAGCTATCGGAGACCTCGATCCTCCAAAATCAAACAAGGGGAAGCAGTCGTTCAAACCCTCAGACGATTGCAGGAGGAAAGATAAACCCGATAATAGTCGGTGTCGAGGTCGTCCCGATCGGAGGGAAGACAAGCGTTCCTCGAAGTCGGACAAGCGGGAGGACCACTACACCCCTCTCATTTGTTCCATGGGTGCTGTGCTGGCGGTGATGGACAGACAGGGTATCGCCAGGTATCCCCCGAAAAAAGATGGAGAGTCCATGGGAGCCCGCACTGACCGTTATTGTCGCTTTCACCGTGCCAACGGTCACGACACAAACCATTGTCGGGAGTTGAAGAAAGAGATTGAGAAGTTGATCTAGAAGGGGAAGCTTAAGGAATTTGTGGCTGGGCAGCGGGGTCGATCCCGTTCCCGGTCCCGATCGCGGTCCCGTTCCCGATCCCGTGGTCGATCCCCGAAGAATGATAAACCTGAGACTTCCAATGCCCGCAAGGAGAAGCGGGGAACTATTAATGTGATTCACGGAGGACTTGCTGCAGGAGGAGATACTACGGCAGCTCGGGAGGTCTATGCCTCTCGGATTCCCATTGCTGTGGTACTGGGCAAGAGGGCCCGAAATTGGACTCCGAAAGAAGAAATGGTGATTCCCTTCTCAGTGGAGGACCTGATAGGCGTGGAGACCCCGCACGATGATGCTTTGGTCGTGACCCTCAACGTGGATGGGTACGATATGAAGCGAATCCTGATTGACAGAGGGAGCTCCTCCGATATTCTGTTCATGGATGCACTGGAGGCCATGGGAAAAACCAGGAAAGACTTAAAGCCCGCAGACTTCCCGATGGTCGGATTCTCTGGATCCATTTCTTACCCGGTGGGGATGATTACTTTACCGGTTGAATTCGGTAATGGCTGGAAATCGGAGAAGAGGAACGTGGAATTCGTAGTGGTCAAGTCCGCGGGGACCTATAATGCAATTATCGGGAGGACTACCATCAACCCGCTGGGGGCAGTCGCCTCAACTGTCCATCAGAAGCTGAAGTTCCCGACTGACCACGGAATCAGGGAGGTCCAGGGCGATCAGATAGCTTCCAGGAGGTGCTATGTCAATGCCACCCGAAGGAGGAATCGGGAGGCTATGAATGTTTTCCAGACTGACGCTGATCCCAGAGAGGAGTTTGGGCGTCCCGCCCCGATGGAAGATTTGAAGGAGGTCGAGATTGATGGACCTCAGAGGAAGGTGAAAATCGGGTCCGCTCTGACTGAGGAGACGGCCCGAGAATTGATTGATCTGTTGAAGGAGTTCAAGGAGTTGTTTGCCAGGAATCAGCCCCGAGGTGATTACTCATGAGCTGAAGATTGATCCCGCGATCAAGCCGATTACACAGAGAAGGCGCCCGATGGGTGCCGACAAGAAGATCACGATCCAGCAGGAGGTGGGCAGGTTGCTCGATGCTGGATTCATTAAGGAGCTCCGATTCCAGACTTGGGTCGCCAACCCAGTCCTGGTGAAGAAGAGCAATGGCAAGTGGCGGATATGCGTCGATTTCCGCGACCTGAACAAGGCATGCCCGAAGGATTGCTACCCGCTCCCGAGGATCGACCAGCTGGTGGATGCCACATCGGGTCATGAGCTGCTGAGCTTCATGGATGCTTACTCTGGCTATAATCAGATCAAGATGTCCGAGGAGGATGCCCCTCATACCGCCTTTTATGTTGATAGTGACATCTATCATTATGATGTTATGCCCTTCGGATTGATCAACGCAGGTGCAACTTATCAGAGGATGGTGAATAAGCTGTTCGGGGATATGTTGGGGAAAACCATGGAGGCCTATGTGGACGACATGCTGGTGAAGTCCCGACAGGCCGAGGATCATGTTCACAACTTGGCCACGGCATTCGAGCGGATGAGGCTCGATCAAGTTCGCCTGAACCCGACCAAGTGCGCCTTCGGAGTGCACTCAGGGAATTTCCTGGGCTTTATGGTGAGCCAGAGGGGAATCGAGGTGAACCCTGAGAAGCTGAGGGCAATTAAGGAGATGAAGTCCCCGACGAACCATCAGGAGGTGCAGGTGCTGAATGGCCGATTGGCCGCGATGAATCGCTTCCTGTCCAAGGCAAGCGACCGATCCATGCCATTCTTTGAAGTGCTGATGGCCAATAAGAAGTCCGAGTGGACTGCCAAGTGCGAGGAGGCGTTCCAGACACTGAAGCAGCACCTCCGAACCCTCCCGCCGCTGGCGAAGCCCATCCCAGGCGAACCACTCTATCTGTATTTGGCTGTTTCTGAATTTGCTGTTAGCTCTGTCTTAGTAAAAGTTGTAGAGGGTAGCCAAGTCCCCGTCTATTATGTAAGCAAGGCACTCGCCAAGTCTGAAATGAATTATCCCGCCGTTGAGAAGTATCTCTATGCATTGATTATTACTGCTCGGAAGCTGAGGCCTTACTTCCACGCACATGAGATTACCGTTTTGACGAATCAGCCCTTGAAACATTTTTTGAACCGACCTGATGCGTCGGGAAGATTAGTGAAATGGGCAGTTGAGCTTAGTGAGTTCCGCATTCACTTTGCTCCAAGGACGGCTATTAAGGGCCAGGTGTTGGCGGATTTCATAGCAGAGTCTACAGCCGCCGATCTAGAAGAAGCGGGCCCTGTAGAGGGGGAAACTATTGAGGTCCCGATAACAAAGCAGTCAGAACGGCCCGACACCGAAAATACTTGGGAGATGTACACCGATGGCTCCTCAAATTCAGAAGGATCGGGAGCAGGTTTCGTACTGATACCACCAGACGGAGGCGAGCCCCTCCGATACGCCTTGGCCTTGACATTTAGGGCCACCAACAATGAAGCTGAGTATAAGGCTCTCATCACTGGCCTCTAGATTGCTAAAGGAACGGGAGTTGGTCACTTAAAGGTGAAATGCGATGCTAGCCTGATCGTGAACCAAATCCAAGGGCGATACGAAACAAAGAGCCCGATGATGAAAAAGTATCTTCGCGAGGTGCAAAACCTGAAGGAGAGTTTCAAGAGCTTCGATATTGAGGCGATCCCGAGGGAGGATAATGCGGAAGCAGATGCCTTGAGCAAGTTCGCCTTGGGAGCGCCCCTCGATGAAAGTCGGAAGGTGCATTTCTTGGAGAAGGTGATCCTGTCAACCACCGATCAGTCAGAGGTTTGCGCCATTGAGATCGGATCGGAGGAGCCCACTTGGATGACCCCAATAACCGCGTATCTAACTACGGGGGCAGTCCCCGATAGGCCTGTCAATTTTACTTGTGACCCGCGGGTGACCCGCAAATGACCCGCTCACGGGTCGGGTACGGGTGACCCTAAGTATGCTAACGGGTCATTTACGGGTTGACCCGTAAATGACCGTTGAGAGCGGGCCGGGTACGGGTTTGGGATTAGGACCCGTACCCGGCCCGTGACCCGTTTAAATCAGTTTTTTATTTTTTCGTTTCCCTAAATAATGGCTAAAATCTAAAAGCTAAATTGCTAACCCTAGGCGCGCTAGTCCTCTCACTCTTAGTCACTCCTTCCAATCTTAAACTTCTTTCTATATACCGACAAATTAAACTACTAATTAATATTTGATCTCATAATTAATTGATATCCAATTACTTTCGTACGTCCACTCAAATTCGGGTGCATATATTAGTAGTGTGTGTTCGAACGAGTTCGAAACATCACTTATTTAAATTTGCATTGCATGTTTGACCCGGGTCACGGGTCAACCCGTTGACCCGTGTCCCGGGTACGGGTTTATAATCTTGACCCGTGATGACCCCCGGGTCAATCACGGGTCGGGTCATCCTTGACCCGCGGGTCACGGGTCCCGGGTCGCGGGTTGTGACCCGTTGACAGGCCTAGTCCCCGATGAGGAAGTGGCAGCAGGCAAAATACGCCGGATCGCGCCCAATTATGTGATGGTGGACAATCAGCTGTACAAAAAGGGGTATTTAACTCCTTATCTGAAATGCGTGGCCGAGCCCGACACCGGTCGGATCCTTAGGGAGGTGCACGAAGGATATTTGGCCTGTCATGAAGGTGCCCGATCCATCGTGAGGAAAGTGTTGAACTTGGGATATTACTGGCCCTCGATGAACAAAGAGGCAACGATGTTAGTCCGATCCTGTGACGCTTGCCAGAAGTACGCCCCAAACATCTTGGCTCCAGCTGCCGATCTGACGTCCATCAAGAGTGCTTGGCCCTTCTCGCAATGGGGAATCGACTTGGTGGGACCCCTTCCAGTTGCAAAAGGTCAGTGTCGATACTTAGTCGTGGCTATTGATTATTTTTCGAAATGGATAGAAGCCAAGGCATTGGCCAAGACAACGGGGAACCACATCCTCAAATTCCTCCAGTCCCATATCATATCCCGATACGGGATCCCTAAGGTGGTGATCAGCGATAATGGCCCTCCGTTCAACGGGGCCCAGTGGAAGGAGTACTTGGAGGAACCGAAAATTCAGAATCGGACAGCCTCTGTCCGTCATGCTCAAACCAATGGACAAGTGGAGTCAGCCAGCAAGATCGTGATGGATGACCTGAAGAAGAGGGTCCACACCTTGAAAGGCAAATGGCTGGACGAGTTGGAAAATGTACTTTGGGCTGTTAGAACAACACCCAAAAGATCGACCGTGGAGATTCCATTTGGCCTCGTCTATGGCACGGAGGCAGTTGCTCCCGTCAAAATAGCTGTGGCATCCCATCGGACGAGGTATTATGAACCTTTGTCGAATGATGAAATGAGGCGCCTGGACTTGGACTTGGTCGAAGAGAAGAGGCGGAGTGCCGAGGAGGTCCAGGCTCGGATGCGCTTGGCAACGGCCCGATATTATAATCGACGAGTCAAGTCTCGACAGTTCTTTGTCGGGGAACTGGTGTGGCGTCGGAACGAATTCACCCTTTTGGATCGGATCAACAAGATGTCACCAAAATGGGAAGGGCCTTATAAGGTCGTGGGGATGCCAGCTCGGAATGCTTATAAGTTGGAAGACCTCGATGGAAATGTGTTGAAACATTCTTTAGTGGTGCATGCTATCTATTAAGTCGCCTTCAGTGGTGTAAGTCATGTGATTAAGTCGCCTTCAGTGGTGCAAGTTATCTATTAAGTCGCCTTCAGTGGTGCAAGTTATCTATTAAGTAGCCTTCAGTGGTGCAAGTTGTCTATTAAGTCGCCTTCAGTGGTGCAAGTTTTTTATCGTGTTAAGCCATCAATGAATAAAGAGGTTGCTTCCGATTAAATCGCCTTAAGTGGTGTGGAAAAGTTGCCTTAAGGGGCACGATTAAATCCCCTTAAGTGGTGTGAAAAAGTTGCCTTAAGGGGCACGATTAAATCCCCTTAAGTGGTGTGGAAAAGTTGCCTTAAGGGGCACGATTAAATCGCCTTAAGTGGTGTGGAAAAGTTGCCTTAAGGGGCACGATTAAATCGCCTTAAGTGGTGTGGAAAAGTTGCCTTAAGGGGCACGATTAAATCGCCTTAAGTGGTGTGGGTAAAATGTCTTAAGTGACGCGTCGAAATTACTCTTAAGTGATGATGGGTTCGACTACAGCCGTTAGGCCCTATTAACGGTGAGGAGACGGCAAATAGGCCCGGTGGGCCCTAAACGAAGGCCAAGATGGCCCAGGCAAAGGATCCCGACGAAGGGAGTCCGAGGATGAGAGGTCCCGACAGAGTCGGACCTGACAAGCGAGATGAACGCTCCCGACGAGCTGCCTCTGAGTAGGCCCCGATGATGAATCCCTGAGAACAATAGGCCCTGTCACGATGACGAGGGGCCCCGAGCGGTGACACAACGAGATAACTCTGGAGTCCCCGACGTTAGTCGGGACTCGCTATCAGAGGATAAGGCCGAGATACGCGGGGCGTGGCCGAGATACGCGGAACGTGGTTAAGATACACGGAGCGTGGCCGAGATACGCGGGGCGTGGCCGAGATAAGCGAGATCATGGCCTAGATAGGCGGGATCACACCCGAGATACGCGGGATACGGGCTAACCACCCCCAACGGTTCACCAGGTAACTGAGGCACCTCTTCGCCTATAAAAGGGCAGAGGTCACCTCAGATCAATTAAGTTGAATTACATTACTTGAGATTACTGCTTGCCAGTCCGTACAATAGACTCATTTAAGCATCGGAGAGGGATTCTGGGTCACCGCCCGGTCTATCCCCTCTTGCAGGATTGCGTGGAGCGAAGGAGCTAGGATCGCCGTCAAAGATCGTACCGTTCCGCCGTGATCCAACATTGGCGCCGTCTATGGGAAGCTAACAAAAAGCTGATATGCCTTCTACTCGTTCAATGGCGGCTGGCAAGCAAAGAAGGCAAGGAAAATCTGGTGGTTCCCGTCATCCCGCTGCGACGACTCTGAATTCACTACCAGAACAGGAGGAAAACCAGAACCATCCCGCTGCTGAGCTCTCCCAGACAGGGGGGCATAATGAAGGTCCCGAAGATGTTGCTGCTCAGCACCAGGGGAATAGGGAGCAGGAGGCTCCCCCAGCTGCGGACTTGACGAGGCCGCAAGATCCTCCTTGAGCTTGGCAATGGTCGCCCGGTCCCGCTCTCGGGACTCATCATAGGCAAAGAGGTACCCAAAAAGACGGTTGAAGTCCCCGAGCTCCTACGATAGAAGAAAGAAAAGTGTTAATGAACAAACAACCAGCCTTACCAATAAAGAAAGAGAAGCAAAGGTTTACCTCTATCCGACGCAGGGACATCTCTCGAACATCCCGACGCATCGCCTCCCGATTCAGGGAAATCGGATACCGCATAGTGGGCAGGATCGAGCCTGCCAGCAGATGCAGAGCCAGTTCTTCATGGGCATCCCCTTGTCGAAGCTGGACCCCTTGCAATGTTTGGATTGGGGTCCAGGGAGCATCCACCTGCGCGGGGTCGAAGGCCCTGTAGAAACGCCCGTCGAGAGGGAGAGGGGGAGGGCCAGCACGAGTCGTGGAGGGGCGCGCCTCCGGCTCGACCCGGGCGGGGGAAGGAGTGAATTCGTGGATGGGCGACGGCTGTCGCTGCTGCGGAGAAGATGAGGGGGCACCCCCTGAGAGGTTGGTTTCAAGGGGGAATGCCCCGTCCTCCGACGATGACGAAGGGAGCCACCCTCGTCAGTCTCCTCGGAGGAGTCCAAGGTCTCCACCCGATGAAAGTGTTCACCGGTCGGGGTTTTCTCCCCAGTTGAGGGAGGCACCCCTGTTGAGGGTGGTGCACCCGCGGAAGCTTCGGTGCCCGATGGATTTCCTGAACGACCTGCACCTAGAGGACAAGAGGCTTCAGAAATGTAATCAGGGAGTTCATCAGGATTCTTACACCAAACAATACGTCGGGAGACATATTGGTCCTTCCCGTGGTAATTGTAGTAGCCCGCCTTCAGGACACGAAGAATTTCCCCTCGAAGGACTCGTTTGACGTCAGCAATGCGGGCCTCCATGGTTGAAGGAATCAACTCCTTCGGGACCATCCTCCTGTACGATTTAATAGCGAGACGGAGCTTTTTACCTTCTTCAACGTTCTAGACGTCGAAGAGCTAGTCCACCTCCACATGCTTCCGCTGCGGCTGCTCCGCAGAAGGAGATCCCGACGGAGCAGCAGCCTTCTTGGCGGACTTCCTCTTCCGCGAAGGGCGAACAGCGTCGGTCTCCCCCTGCTTAAGGAACAGATTGGTCAGCACAGATACCTTCTTGGCTACAAACAGTAGAAGAAAAAGAGTCAGAGATGTACCCAAGGAACCATATTGGAGGGGCCGTCGAAAAGCTGCCCACCAGAGATTATATCGAGGAGTCGGATCCCGGCGTTCACCAGGTCCCGCTCCA
This sequence comes from Clarkia xantiana subsp. parviflora, assembly GCA_036873135.1. NCBI lineage: Eukaryota > Viridiplantae > Streptophyta > Magnoliopsida > Myrtales > Onagraceae > Clarkia > Clarkia xantiana. Next base: position 5,192,784 of record JAPTYO010000017.1, on the reverse strand, counting down.
CGAGAGAATTGGCGTCGAGGGGAGTGTATGACTCCCCCCATCGGTAGAGCTGGATGAGTTGAAGAGTTTGGAAATCTTCGTCAGTATAGGTATGGAAGGCACGAGGAGAGTCTGCTTCCACCTCCCATCGGGGCCATGGGATCGAAGAGTGCTGAATGAAGAAGTAGCTCCTTTTCCATCCGCTGTTGTCGGAGCCCGTGTCGACCAGGAGTCCCCGCCCCTTGACCACCTTCCAGGTGTCAGTGGTCATGTTGCACAACCCAAGTTGCGTCTTGTTCCACTTCGGCATCCGGGGGTAGAAGGCGCAAACCCCCGCCTCGTTGCACTTCATCCCGTAGAAGGTCCTGAAGAGCTTGAGGTTGTACACCCACTTCTGACGGAAGCAGAGGACCTGGAAGGCGTTCCACAGACGTATGGCGTGGGGAGAGGAGTTGGTCGGATGCGTCTTATAATGCTGACACATCTCGACCAAACTGCCACAGAAAGGGAACCTAATCCCCGCTGATACTTGCCCCGTAGAGACAAATACCTCCCCTTTTCGGGGACGAGTAACCTCAAGGTTACCCGAGGGGCGAGGCCAGGGATACGGGAAACGAGGTTCCCAAGTAGAAGTGATGCATCCCTCCCGGAGAGCTGCATCATAAGCGGTGCTGGAGATTTCATTCAAAGCATAATCAAAGTTGAAAGGCTTTCTTGCCTCAGAGCTAGATCCACTGTCTGAAAAGTAGCAATGGCAAGGAAGGCACATTGGGATTTTTGGAAAGCTGCAAACAAGAAAAAGATGAGAAAGCAACGAAGAAGAAATCCTTACCAGACATGACGATTGGAGGTTGAAGGAATGAACTGGGCGTTGCCGGGAAGATGATTGAAAAAGCACTAAGGTCTTCGGAATCGCAAAAGCTTGAATTCGCAAAAGTTGTAGAGAGCTCCTGAAAATTCGAAGACGGTAAAAGTGATACAACACCCACGGTTAGGGTTTTATAGGCGAAGAGGACAGTGGAAGGGACACTTCGATCTGAGTCGTCGAAGTTGAAGCGTTCTAATCTGGACCGTTGAGATGAAACGTGCGGAATGGCAACGGGCGTAATGATGAAACGGCCTGAAAAGCACTTTTCAGAAAGAACAGGCGCGAAAAACCAGGCACGAGTGCCGAAGACGTCGCTTCACTATCTGCTGCATTTAATGACTGGGGAGCCGGGGAGTCCCCTCGGATTTGGCAGTTATCCACAAGGCATCAAGGAAACGTGAACGAGAGGACTTGTACTAAGTGACTACGCCAAGGGAAAGATCCCTGACTCCGACGTCGGGAGGTCGGGAGTTAAAAGACACGACGAACTAAAAGTCCCTCATGTCTTGGGGGCAAATGATGGGTTCGACTACAACCGTTAGGCCCTATTAACGGTGAGGAGACGGCAAATAGGCCCGGTGGGCCCTAAACGAAGGCCAAGATGGCCCAGGCAAAGGATCCCGACGAAGGGAGTCCGAGGATGAGAGGTCCCGACAAAGTCGGACCTGACAAGCGAGATGAACGCTCCCGACGAGCTGCCTCTGAGTAGGCCCCGATGATGAATCCCTGAGAACAATAGGCCCTGTCACGATGACGAGGGGCCCCGAGCGGTGACACAACGAGATAACTCTCAGAGGATAAGGCCGAGATACGCGGGGCGTGGCCGAGATACGCGGAACGTGGTTAAGATACACGGAGCGTGGCCGAGATACGCGGGGCGTGGCCGAGATAAGCGAGATCATGGCCTAGATAGGCGGGATCACACCCGAGATACGCGGGATACGGGCTAACCACCCCCAACAGTTCACCAGGTAACTGAGGCACTTCTTCGCCTATAAAAGGGCAGAGGTCACCTCAGATCAATTAAGTTGAATTACATTACTTGAGATTACTGCTTGCCAGTCCGTACAAGAGACTCATTTAAGCATCGGAGAGGGATTCTGGGTCACCGCCCGGTCTATCCCCTCTTGCAGGATTGCGTTGAGCGAAGGAGCTAGGATCGCCGTCTAAGATCGTACCGGAGTTCCGCCGTGATCCAACAAGTGATATGATCGAATTGCCTTAGGTGGCATAGTTAATACACCTTAAGTGGTGCAAGTAATGATCGAAACCAGAAAAGATTGATATTATAAAGATTTGGGAGGTTCGCAACAAAGAAGGAAAATTACAAGGATTCGAAAATAAAAGCAATCAAGCTTGATCCTTGGCAGCGTCGAGGGGAGCAGGCCCACGAAATCTGTGGCAGAAAGCTCCGCGACCGGAGGAACGGACCCTGGAAGATTGGCCGCGGGAGGATCGGACTCTAAAGGATTAGCCGCGGGAGGATTGATCATCGGGGGCTCTGTTGTCGGGAGTTCTGCACTTGGAGGTTCCACCGTGCCTTCAGCACCCGCAGTCCCCTCGGGGTTGTTGGCCCCGTCGCTCTCCTCAGAAAGGTTGAAGTACCTCTCCGTGAAGGGGGCGAGGGTCTGAGACTTGGTGAAATCGATGGCACCACCATACTTCAGATGGAGCTCTTCAACAGCATTAAGCAGGGTGGTCTCCACCTACGCCGTACAGAACTTTACCGCGTCCAGTTGGAAAGCCTCGGAGCCCCGATAATCCTCCCGTCCCTTGGCCTCAGCCTCGGCCAGCTTGACAGGGAACTCGGCGACCTCCCGCTCCAGCTGTCGGGACCGGTTGGCGAGGAGGACTTTCTCAGCTTCCAGCCCCGCCTTGGCATCTTCCAGGGCCTTCTTCTCAGCTTCCAGCCCCGCCCTGGCGTCCTTGAAGGCCTTCTTCTCAAGGACATGCCTGTCCCGATCCTCCGCGCGCCCCTGCTGCTCTTCCTGGAGCCTTTGGCGCTCCTGCTTCAGCAACCTCTCGAAATCGTGGACCTGCCTCAAGAGGTCCCGAGTCTTCTGGTTAAGGAGGGCCTGCTCCTTAACCAACTTCCCCTTCGACGACTCGGAGGCAGCCAGATCCTCCTGGAGCTTGGCCAAGACCTTGGGGGCCGCCTTGGCTCGTTCCTGCTCCAGGGCCTCCTCCAGGGCCAGGATGAACCCAAAACAGCGGTGTTGGTCCGCCATTTCCTGTGAAAAAGAAAAGAAAAGGTTAGTACACGAAGAATGTTTTACCTTGTATGCTAAAGTGTAAAAGCAGGAAGCCTTACCTCCGCGCGACGGATGGCCATTTCGCGAATCTCCTGGTGGATGTGCTCCCGGGCCAAGGAAAGCGGAAGCTTTAGAGATGGCGGAACTGAACCTGCAAGCAAGTGCAGGCACAGTTCCGGTGGTGTTTCACCCCGACGAAGCGGGACCCCCTGCAACGACTCGATCGGGGTCCAGGGAGCCCCCGCCTGGTCGGGGGTGTAAAGCTGGTAGAAGCTCCCGTCTAAGGGGAGAGGAGGAATGACGCCCTAAGTATCGGAGGTGCGGGCCTCCGAGCCGCCATAAAAACCCGCCGGCTCCTCGAGAGTCAGGCTCAAGACCGGCGACAGCTGCTGTGCCGGAGAAGACGGAGGCGGCCCTTCGGGAGTCGGCTCCGGCGGGGTCTGCCTCGCCCCCCGACGACGAATCAGGGGCTGGCCCCCGCTCGCCTCTTCAGAAGAGTGAGAGACGTCCAAGTCAAGCACCCGACGGAACTGACCGTCCGTCGGGGCGTCTTCAGTCCCCGATCCTCCTGGGGCTGGAAGAGAAAGGAGAGGCTCTCCGACCTGGGCGTCGGAGGGAGGCACCTCCGTCGAAGCTCCAGCTCCCGATTGACCTGCAGCTGGAGGACGAGAAGCTTCAGAAATAAAGTCAGGAAGCTGATCAGGATCCTTACACCAGATGACGCGACGGGAAAGGTACTGGTCCTTCCCGTAATAATTGTAATAACCCGCTTTGAGGACGCGGGGAGTTTCTCCTTGCAGGATGCGTTTGACCCCTTCGATCCTGGCTCCTTTATCGAAGGGGATTAACTCCTTAGGAATACGCCTCATGTACAATTGAATTGCTAAGCGGAGCTGTTTACCTTCCTCGGGAGTCTTGGTGTTGAAGATCTGCTCCATCTTCTCCACCGGGCACGTTTGATTTGCTCCGAGGTGGGAGGTGCCGACAAGGAAGCAGCCCTCTTTGAAGACTTCTTCTTCCTTGCGGGGCGTGGGACAGCATCAGTCTCCGCCTGCTTAAGCACGAGATTGGTCAGCAATGATACCTTCTTAGCTGCAAAGACGAAAACGAAAAGACGGTTAGAATATTACCCAAGGAACGAGGTTAGAAGGGTCGTCGAAGAGTTGACCCCCGGAAACGATATCAAGGAGTCGGATCCCGGTCAGAACCAGGTCCCGCTCCCCGATGGAGTTGGCGTCGAGGGGAGTGAAAGAGTCCCCACAACGATAAAGCTGGATGCAGTGGAGAATCTGGAAATCCTCCTCGGAGTAAGTGTGGAAAGCGGGGGCAGGGTCCGTTTCGACCTCCCATCGGGGCCACGGAATAGAGCTTTTTCGGATGAAGAAATAACTCCTCTTCAAACCGCTGTTGTCGGGCCCCGAATCAGTGATCAGGCCCCAACCCTTGGCAACCTTCCAGGTGTCACCACTCCAGCTGTACCGAGAGAGCTGCGCCTTGCTCCACTTAGGCATCCGTGGATAGAAGGCACAGACCCCGACGTCATTGCACTTTAGCCCATAGAAGGTTCGGAAGAGTCGGAGGCTATACGGCCATTGTTGGCGGAGACAAAGCACGCGGAAGGCATTCCACACACGGATGGCATGGGGGGAGAAGGTAGTCGGATGTGTTTTGTAATATTTACACACGGATGCGAATCCCTGCCGATATTTGCCCGGGGGAGACAAATACCTCCCCTTCACGGGGACGAGTGACCGCAGAATCACCCGGGACGCGAGGCCAAGGATAAGGGAAGCGAGGCTCCCAGGTGGAAGTAATGCACCCCTCTTGGAGAGCTGCATCATAGGCGGTATCCGAAATCTCATTACAAGCATACTCGAACTTAAAGGGTTGCCTCCCCCCGGAACTGGACTCACCGTCTAGAAAGTAATCATGGCTAGAAAAGGCATAGATGATTTCCGCAAAAGTTTGGGTAAATTGATGAAGATGAAAGGAAAAACTATGCAAACAAGTTTCTTCGGAATCGAAAGAGGAAATCTTACCAGACATGTCGAATCGGAGAGGAAAGGATGAGCTTGATGGTCGGAGGTCCTGGTCGCCGGAGTGCTGATCCGAGATTAGAAAGGAGAGCTTGAACTTTTGAAAACACAGAGAATGAAACGGTAGAGAAGAACTGAATAGTGCCAAGATTTGGGTTTTTATAGGAGAGAGGATAGGCAAAGAGACGTTGCGATCTGAACCGTTGAAGATGAAGCGCCTCAACCTGAATCGTCGAAACACTAGGGACAAAACGGCTATAAAGCGCTTTTTCAGAAAAGCAGGCACGGGCACTCAAGCCGTCACTTCATCACTCATCGCATTTAATAGGTGAGTAATCGAGAAATATTTTCGGATTCAGGGGTTATCCTCGGAATATCGAAAGGTCCAAAGTTGGAAGACACGACTAACTATAAGTCCCTCGGGTCTTGAGGGCAAATGATGGGTTTCGATATAGCCGTTAGGCCCATTAACGGAGGTTAAACGGCGAAGTAGGCCCACTGGGCCCCAAAAGAGGATCAGAAGACCAATACGAGAGGTCCCGACAAGGTCGGTCCCGACATACGAGCTGAGCTCCCGATGATATGCCTCTAAGTAGGCCCCGACGATATGCCTTTAAGTAGGCCCCGATGATATGCCTTTAAGTAGGCCCCGATGATATGCCTTTAAGTAGGCCCCGATGATATGCCTTTGAGTAGGCTCCGATATGGAATCCCCGAGAAGCTGGCCCTATCCCGATGACGAGGGGCCCCGAGCGGTGACCAAAGAAGATAACTCTGGAGCCCCCGACATCCGTCGGGACCTGCCACCAGAGAACAAGACCGAGAAACACGCCCACTATCAACATAGTGGGGAAGTGGCCTAAAAAGACGAAACGTGGGCTATTGGCCGAGATATACGGAACGTGGCAGTTATCTCCACAGGTAACTGAGGTGACCCCTTCCCTATATAAAGGAAGGTGTTATCTCAGGATTGATACATTGAACATTTACATACTGATACTTGCCAGTTTCATCGAGATACTCATTTAAGCATCGGAGAGGGATTCTGGGTCACCGCCCGGTCTATCCCCTTCTTGCAGGGTTACTTGGAGCGAAGGACTTCGGATTTCCGTCAAGAACATACCGGAGTTTTAACCGTGATCCAACAAAAGACATGGGAGAGGCCACGTACATCTTGGGCATTAAAATTGCTAGAGATCGGGCTACCCGGAAATTGTGTCTGTCTCAAGAAGCTTATATCAACAAACTGGTTGAAAAGATTCAGATTACAGGATGCCAAACCCGTGAATACGCCGGTAGTATTTGGGTACGCACTGCCAAAACGTGACGGCCCCAAGAACCTGGCAGAGCGTGAGCAGATGAAGTGTGCGGAGTATTTAAGCATCATCAGTAGTTTGATGTAAGCCATGTAATGCACCCGTCCGGATATCAGTTACGCCGTGGGCCTAGTAGAACGTTTCCAATCAGATCCTGGCTATCAACATTTAAATGATGTAAAACGAATTATTCGTTATCTGAAAGGTACTGCCGACTACGCACTGTGCTATGAGGGCGGGAAGTTAGAATTGACCGGTTACAGTGACGCTGACCATGGTGGTGATCTGGATGATCGTAAGTCCACCACAGGAAGAGTGTTTCCCCTAGCTAATGTCGCCATTTCATGGACTAGCAAGAAGCAAACCTGTGTCGCGCTATCCACGATGGAATCAAAATTCGTAGACCTCTCCAAGAACGCACAGGAAGCGGTCTGGCTGAAAAGGCTTCTTACTGCGCTGCTTGATGGTGACGTCAGGATTAAACTTGTGAAGGTGTTCTCTGACAGTCAGGTAGCCATTGCGGCAGTAAAGAATCCGAAGTACCATAGTAGGACAAAACACATTGATGTGAAATATTTTTATGCTAAATCAATGGTAGAAGACAATATAATCACTATGGAATACTTACTGATAACATGATTGCGAACCCATTAACTAAACCACTACGCAGGGAGATATTCAAAAAGCATGTAAAACTGCTTGGATTGTGTAGGGTTTAGAAGTGGCATGTATCTGTGATAACATTTTGATATTAGAAAGTAACATTTTGTAAGCGAAAGAATTGCAACTAAGTCGTAGGAGGACGCAATCCTCTGCCAAAACTATGTCGAATGTGGGCCTTACCTCGTCACACAGGTACGATCGTCTTGCGGTGGATGGAGGCCTCTACTAAGAAAAGCTGGTTAAGAGTCAAGGGGATAAACCTGATTACGTAGAACGATCATCTATTGTCGAAGTAACTCGACATGATCTTCGTTTTCTAGATCGCTGTGATGAACTTTGTTCGTCATTAATCCACATTCTGGGCCAGATGAAAATCTGCGAGAGCATGATTCGACATATCTCATTCCTTTGAACTTAAACGTTCAGGTATGCTATCGACGCGTGCTTCATAATACGCGTGCCACGTTCGACCAAGGGGTCACAGCTCGGTTGTGCTAGGAAAGAATCCTCGTGATTATGGCGGGCGCAAAGTTCTTCACCTCGAGCGTGTGATTGATCCCGGGAGCCTTATGAAGAGGCACCCAAAGTATCCTCACGGACTCAGAACTCATATCTAAGGTCAGGCTCAATGTTCGCTTCCCGGCATACGAGCGTAGTGCTGAATAAAAAGGCCAGTGACTACGTCTTTGGAGACTGGTTGGGCTTGACTAAGGATATGAGCGATGGGGATGACCAAGTTCACCTGTAATTCACCGACTCGTGTATTCACTAAGGTGGCCACCAACCGGATATTAGTTGAAGGTTGTGAATACTTGTACGGATGCCTTGGTGAAGTGTTCCTATGAAGAAACTAGGTAAAAGGAGAATTATCAGTTAACCTAGGATACAACGCGACACTATATAAATTTTTTTATAACAGGTTGATTGGAGTAAAGGAAATAAACATTCCGCGGGCACTACAACACTCCTAACAGATGAGTAGCACGATGCGCGTCGTGTCCGCCGGTCGCACGGCAAACCTCGTATGACTTATTCGGAAGCAAAGGACGAGATCGAAGGAGTGAAATGTTATGCAGATTTGGACGACAATACATTAATAGGCACCCTCCCATTCCGGCGAGTGGGACCTGTAAGCATATGGTGATGGGCGCCGTAAATGGAATCTCGTTATATGTATATGTTACCTAAGTTAATTGGGTACATGTCACATTAGGACATTGGGCCAGACCCAAATCCCTATTGACATGAGAGGCCAAAAATTAGGCCTCCCTATGCATAGTAGCCGGCCGAATTATGTAGGTGGGTAAAGTAGACTTTTGTCCACTTTACTCCTCCTATATATATATGGGAAGTTGGGGTTTTATTAGGGTTAATCACAATTCCCTTCAAGTGGTGATTTGAGAGAAAACCCTCCCCCCAAATACACCATAGTTCAGCCGAACCCACTACCTCACCAAGGGTGTGCCAATTTGCCTTCGAGCAAACACTCCGGAGATTCGTCCCTTGCCAAGAATCGATCAGAGGCTTTGCTGTGAAGAATATACCATGTAGGGATTCCTTCACAAGAACCCCTACAGGTGCCGACCGGAGGATCTTGAACTCCCTCCTGCAAAGATGTTGGAACTACGGACTACTGTAGAGGTATGTGCGAATCTTCCGCTGCGTAATTTCAATTACTAGCATGTACCATGATTTAGTTTCCGTAGTGATTACTCCCCGTAATCTAACATATATATGTAATATTTATTTATCTGTAAGATAATTTATCCGTAGTTTTATCTATAAGATAATTATCTATAGGTATTATCTCTTATTATTTAGGGAGAATTATCTGTAAGATATTTATCCGTAGGAATTTATCTATTATTTGTTTTATCATTTTAATATTTAGGAGATTTTATCAGTAAACTAATTGAGTTTTTACTATAAATAGATGTCTAAGTTTTACATGTAAAGGGAGGAACAATGGAGAAGAAAAATTTAAAAATCCGTGCTGGGTTTGGATCGTTGCATGAGCATTATTATATTATTTTCATTATATTATTAATGTTAGTATTCTGTATGAAGGAACATCGTTGAATGAGCATTATTATATTATTAATGTTAGTATTCTGTATGAAGGAACATCCCTTCTTCCTTCCTTAGTATTATAGTACGACTGCTCCAGCATGAGGTTCCAGCCCGTTCGACCACCCTCGTCCGAATTCGTTTGGCCCAGCCTTCTTGTCCATCCAATCACCGAGTTCTACATGACCACCATCCGGCCACCACTTTTTGAGCCCTGTTCCAACCTGCACCTCCACCCTCATTCTGAATGCTTCCATCACTGACCAGTGCTCCTTCATCCACCAAGCTCTTTTCGCTCCGATTCCGATCGACTGTCGTGAACTCGAACCTTCCTCTAGTAGCTTCTGTTTCAATCCTAAAATCTTGTTGACCTAGGATACAGTGCGGTACAATATAAATGCTGTTTATAACAAGTTGATTGGAGAAAAGGGAATCAACGTTCTGCGGGCGCTACAATACTCCTAACAGATGAATAGTACGATGCCTGTCGTATCCGCCGGTCGCACGGAAAACCTCGTATGTACTATTCGGAAGCAAGGAGCAGATCGAATGAGTGAAATGTTGATGCAGATTTGGACGACAATACATTAACATGCACCCTCCCATTCCGGCGAGCGGGAGCTGTAAGCATATGGTAATGAGTGCTGTAATTGGTAGTCCATAATAATTGGGTAAATGTCACATTAGGGTAATTGGGCGAGACCCAAATCCCTATTGACATGAGAGTCCCAAAATTGGGCCTCCCTATACTAATGGCCGGCCGAAATATGTAAGGCTGGTAAAGTGGACTTTTGTCCACTTTACCTCTCTTATAAATAAGAGGTGTTAGGGGATTTTTTGGGTTAATCATAATTCCCTCATTAGAGTGTTTTAGAGAGAAACACCCTCAACCCCACACCTTAGTGGTTTTGGCCGAACATACCTTGCTTCACCAAGGGTGTGCCAATTTGTTTTCCAAGCAAACACTCCAGAGATCTGTCCCCGTGCCAAAAATCGATCAGAGGCTTTGTTGTGGAGCTTGCACCACGAAGGGCTTCCCTAAACAAGAATCTCTACGGGTCCCGACCGGAGGATCTCGAACTCTCTCCTAAGAATATCTTGGGTCTACGGATTATCTTAAAGGTATGTGCGAATCTTCCGCTGCATAATTCTGATTACTAGCATGTACTCTGTTTAAGTATCCGTAGTGATTACTCCCCGTAATCTAACAGTGGTATCAGAGCCTGTAAGAAATGCTCCGATAAGAAGTGTTATTTCGAGTGGGAGAATTAATCACAATTGTAGGAAATGCTCGATAAGAGGCATTATTTTGAGTGAGAGAGACGTTAAGACTCAAAGACGGGATAAAACAAGCCTAGACAAAACTCAAAGGAATCGAACTTCTCCTAAAGAAGTATCCCATCAGAAGAGTTATAACCTCACTATAACAACTGTTGGACTGCATTGGAAAGACCTCAAGTAGAGAAATGGAGGAAAATAATAAATGAGAGATATTGCCTAAATGAAAACCATTATAGTCTATAGTTGATTTACCTGTTAACCACAGGGGCATAAGGAGACGGTGAGTCCTGAAAGAAGGCTCACCACTGATGGAAAAGGTCAAGCAGTACAAAGCTCGACTTATTGCGAAAGGCTGTACCCAAATTCACATAGTGGACTTTTGACGAAACAAAATCACTGACTGTGCGTCAAACCTCGGTTAGGGCCAGTCATGGTCCTGGTAGCATGTCTCGATCTCGAGCTGCGCCAAATGGATGTTAAGACCGCATTCCTCCACGAAAACCTGGAGGAAGTGATCTACATGGAGCAACCAGATGGTTTCATTACTACTAGTAACGAATGTAAAGTTTGTAAACTCCAAAGGCCCCTTTACGGTCTTAAACAGTCGTCTCGGCAATGGTACCGCAAATTCCACGAGGAAATCGTAGGAAACGGATTTGTGAATCTTCACGAGGATCCTTGCGTGTATTATAAAACCACCGGGCCTAAGTATGTCATCTTAACCTTATATGTGGACGACATACTCATTGCCGCAAACGACGTGAGTTTTATGAAAAAGTCAAAGTTCTGGTTGGCATCTGTATTTGAGATGAAGGACATGGGAGAGGCCAAATACATCTTAGGCATTAAAATTGCTAGAGATCGGGCTACCCGGAAATTGTGTCTATCTCAAGAAGTTTATATCAACAAACTGTTGAAAAGATTCAGATTATAGGATGCCAAACCCTTGGATACGCCGTTGGTGTTTGGGTGCGCACTGTTAAAACGTGACAGCCCCAAGAACCTGGCAGAGCGTGAACAGATGAAAGGTGCGGAGTATTTGAGCATGGTCGGTAGTTTGATGTACGCCATGCAATGCACCCGTCCGGATATCTGTTACGCCGTGGGCCTAGTAGCACGTTTCCAATCATCCTGGCTATCAACATTCAAAGGCTGTAAAACGAATAATTCGTTATCTGAAAGGTGATGCCGACTACGCGCAAGGTGACTCCGACCATGGTGGCGATCCATGTGCTATGAGGGTAAAAAGTTAGAATTGACCGGTTACAGTGACTCCGACCATGGTGGCGATCCAGATGATAGTATGTCCACCACAGGGGAAGTGTTCCTCCTTGCTAATGCTGCCATTTCATGGATGAGCAAGAAGCAAACCTGTGTCGCGATGTCCATGATGGAATCAGAATTCGTAGCTCTCTCTAAGAATGCACAAGAAGCGGTCTAGCTCAAAAGGCTTCTAACTGTACTGGTTGGTGGTGATGTTGAGAATAAACCTGTGAAGGTCTTCTCTGACAGTCAAGCAGCCATTGCGGCAGTTAAGAATCTGATGTACCATAGTAGGACCAAACACATTGATGTGAAATATTTCTATGCTAAATTTATGGTTGAAGACAATACAATCACTATGGAATACTTGTCCACTGATAATATGATTGCGGACCCATTAACTAAACCACTACGCAGGGAGATATTCGAAAAGCATGTAAAGCTGCTTGGATTGCGTAGGGTTTAGAAATGGCATGTATCTATGATAACATTTTGATATTAGAAAGTTACATTTTGTAAGAGAAAGAATTGCAACTGAGTTTATGATCAATCGACGTCATAATGTTTTGATTAAATCAGATTTACGGTCTATAAACTAAGTCGTAGGAGGACGCAATCCTCTGCCAAACTATGTCGAATGTGGGCCTTACCTAGTCACACAGGTGCGGTAGTCTTGCGATGGAGGGAGGCCTATACCAAGCAAGACTAGCTAAGAGTCAGGGGGATAAACCTGATTAAGCAGGACGATTATCTAGTTTCGAAGTAACTCGACATGATCTTCGTATTGCATATCGCCTGATGAACTTCGTTCTTCATTTAACCGCATTCTGGCCCAGATGAGAATATGTGATAGCATGATTGATATATTCCTTTCCTATCAACCCAAGAGGTTCAAGTATGCTATCAACGCGTGCTTCATACTGCGCGTGCCACGTTCGACCACGGGGTCACAGCTTTGTTTTTCTAGGAAGTAATCCTCGTGATTCTGGCGGGCGCAAACTTCTTCACTTCGAGCGTGTGATTGATCCCAGGAGGCTTAAGAAGAGGCACCTAAAGTATCCTCACGGACTCATAACTCATATCTAAGGTCAGGCCCAATGCTCGCTTCTCGGCGTACGAGCGTAGTGCTGAACAAAAAGGCCCGGTGACCACGTCATTGGAAACCGGTTGGGTCTGACTAAGGATATGAGCGATGGGTATGGTCAAGTTCACCTGTAATTCACCGAATCTTGTATTCACAAGGTGGCCACCAACCGAATATAAGTTGAAGGTTGTGAATTCTTGTATGGATGCCTTGGAGAAGTGATCCTATGTGGAAACTAGGCAAAATGAGAATTAACAGTTGACCTAGGATACAACGCGGTACAATATAAATTTTGTTTATAACAGGTTGATTGGAGAAAAGGGAATCCACGCTCCGCGGGCGCTACATTACTCCTAACAGATGAGTAGCACGATGCCCGTTGAATCCGCCGGTCGCACGGCAAACCTCGTACGAACTATTCGGAAGCAAGGAGCAGATCGAAGGAGTGAAATGTTGATGCAAATTTGGACGACAATACATTAACAGGCACCCTCCCATTCCGGCGAGTGGGAGCTGTAAGCATATGGTAATGGGCGCCGTAATTGGTAGCCCATAATATGTATAGTTTACCTAATGAACTTGGGTAAATGTCACATTAGGGTAATTGGGCTAGACGCAAATCCCAATTGACATGAGAGTCCCAAAATTGGGCCTCCCTATACTAATGGCCGGCCGGAATATGTAAGGAGGATAAAGTGGACATTTGTGAACTTTACTCATCCTATAAATAAGAGGTGTTAGGGGGTTTTTAGGGTTAATCACAATTTCCTCATTAGAGTGTTTTAGAGAGAAAAACCCTCAACCCTACACCTTAGTGGTTTCGGCCGAACCTACCTTGCTTCACCAAGGGTGTGCCAATTTGCTTTCCAAGCAAACACTCCAGAGATCTGTCCCCTTGCCAAGAATCGATCAGAGGCTTTGTTGTGGAGCTTGCACCACGTAGGGCTTCTCTAAACAAGAACCTCTACAGGTCCCGACCGGAGGATCGTGAACTCCCTCCTGAGAAGATCTTGGGTCTACGGATCATCTTAAAGTAATGTGCGAATCTTCCGATGCGTAATTTCGATTACTAGCATGTACTCTGTTTAAGTATTCGTAGTGATTACTCCCCGTAATCTAATAAATCCACCGCCACCATCATTCCTTCACATCTCCTTGCCTCAGCTGAGTCCGACCTCGACTCCCCCACTCCGAAAACCGCTATTCCAGCCCTGACTGGACCACCGATCTCGTCTTCTCCGGCCTCACCTCGCTCGCCTTCCACCTGGCTACCTCCGTTTCGACACAACAACCATCCTCTTGTCACTTGCTGTCCACCGGTGTCCAGCAACTCCGCTGATTCACAGCTACTCCGAGACCACCACTGCTCTAGTGCCGCTCCGGCCGTTTTCTGCATCGGTTTATGGTCTTCATCGTTGTACTTGTTGGTGTTGGATCACGGGCGAAGCTCCGTTACGTTCTTGACGGAAAGGCTTGAACTCCTGGGCTCCGCGTAATCCTGCAAAAGGGGATGACCTGGGTGGTGACCCAGAATCCCTCTCCGATGCCTAAATGGGTGTATGAACGATGGGGTGGTAAGCAGTAATCTAAGTTCGTATTAGAATGTGTGTTTTCTGAGGTAACTTCCTCATTTATATAGGAGGGGAAGTTACTCAGTTACCTGTAACTACGCCTGGCAGTTTTACCCACGATTCCGTATATCTCGTTCGGGATTCCGTGTATCTCGCCCCACGCTCCGCGTATCTCGCCCACGTTCCGCGTATCTCGGGCACGCCCTGCGTATCTCGGGGGAGGTTATCTGTATCTCAACCGTTTCCCCACTACTCTATCTAGTAGTCGGGTTTCTTGGTCTTATCCTCTGATCACAAGTCCCAATTCATATCGGGGACTCCAGAGTTATCTTATTCTAGGTCACCACCCAGGACCCCTTGTCTCACGAGACAGGTCCAGCTTCCTCGGGGCTTTATTAACGGGGCCTTCTCAAAGGCATATCGGGGCCTACTCAGAGGCTTCTTGTCGGGAGCGCTCAGCTCATATATCAGGACCGATCTCATCGGGACCCTTCATACTGGGCCTCTGGACCTTCCAGGTCTTTTACAAGGACCATTGGGCTTACTCGCCGTCTAGTGACTGTTAACGGGGCTAACGATTACATCGGAACCCATCATTTGCCCCCAAGACATGGGGGACTTGCAGTCCGTCGTGTCTTCCAATTCCAGACCTCCCGACCTCATCATCGAAGGCTTTTATCTCCAGACCTCCCGATATCACCATCAGAGGCTTTTATCTTCAGACCTCCCGATATCACCATCGGAGGCTTTTACCTTAGGCACAATTCTTGAATAACAGAGCTTCTCACTCATAATTCCTCAGACTCTAAGGACAGTTGCCAAATCCGAGGAGACTCCTCGGTTACTGTAGCATTAAATGCTAGGGATAATGAAACGACGCCTAAACCGGCGTGACTGCTACTTTCTGAAAAAGCAATATTACGTCATAAACGTCTCTTCCGTACTGTCCCCTATAATCTCGGCGATCAAGATCGAGTCGTTTCATCTTCAACGGCCCAGATTTGAGTCTGTCAAGCAGTCATTTTGCCTATAAAAGCCAAAACCCAGGCACTATTCACTCCTTCCCTACCGTTTTGATTTCTGGAAATTCTGCCATTGACGAACCTCGAAGCTTTTTCTCCAAGTTTTGTCTGATTTTCCGGTGATCCAAGGCCTCCAGCCGTCAAAATCTTTCTTCGTCCTCTTCAACCCATCATCTACTATGTCTGGTAAGGTTTTCATTCTCTGCTTTCATTTACTGAATTTGTCTGCTTTTCCTTTCCTGAGTTTTCCTATTATGGCCGTTTTTAGACGAGGCCAGTTCCGGAGAAAGGAACCCCTTTATCTTTGAGCTTGCTACTAACGAGATCTCTGAGACCTTGTACGAGGCTGCTCTCCGAGAAGGCTGCATTACTTCAGCCTGGGAACCCCGCTTCCCCTACGAGTCTCATCCAACCACCAGGAGAAAGCATATTATCGCGCGTCCTCGGGAAGGAGAGGTGTTCGTATCCACCGGACAAATAAACGCTGGGATTCGATTCCCTTTTTGCGGGAATCTGGTGGAGATGTGCAACTTCTATAAGACGCATCCAAGCACCTTCTCTCCACACGCTATCCGCGTGTGGAATGCCTTCCAGGTTCTGTGCCTCCGCCAGCAGTGGACGTACAGCTTGCTGCTTTTCCGCACCTTCTATGGGATGAAGTGCAATAAGGCTGGTGTCTGCTCCTTCACTCCCCGACTCCCCAAATGGACCAAGGAGCAACTTTCTCGGTTTGGCTGGGATGGTGAGACCTGGAAGTTTAACAAGGATCGGGTGCTCATTCGTGACTCAGGGTCCGACAATAGCGGATGGAAGAAGTATTACTTCTTCGTCCAGAATAGCTCTATCCCATGGCCCCGATGGGAGGTTGTGGCGGACCCTGCCCCCAAGCTCGAAGTCTACACCGAGGATGACTTCAACACTCTTCAGCTGGTCCAGCTTTACCGTTGGGAGGAATCCTTCGTTCCCCTCGACGCCAATAAGCTTGCGGAGGGGGACTTAATCCAGATCGGAGTCCAACTCCTCGATTCCGTTTCCGAGAATTTGGTTATCCGGGTAACACTTCTAACTGCCTTTTATTTTGATTTTGCAGCCAAGAAGGCATCTCTGCTGACTCATCTCGTGTTGTAGCAGGGGGAGACTGATGCTGTTCAAGGCTCCTCCAAGCGAAGTCGGAAGTCCTTGAAGAGGGGAGCCTCTTCTTCTGCAGCTCCTCCGACCGAGGAACAGGTCGGGTTGGCCAAGCGGGCCAGAAGAGAGGAGATAGACCAAGCCTTCGGTGTCACCACTGCTGAGGAAGGTAAGCGCGTTCGCCACGCTATTAAGAAATATAGAAGGTTGGTTCCCGAGGAGTTTATCCCCGCTGATCGGGAGTCGCGGGTCCGAGAAATTAAATATATACTTCGAGGAGAAACCCCCCGCGTCCTCAAGGCGGGATATTACAACTTCTTCGGAAAGGATCAACACATCGCGCGCCAAATCATCTGGTGCCCCAATAATATTCTGCCTGACTTCATTCGTCCCGCAACCGCAGGTCCATCGGAGGCTCTTACTCCGAAAAAGGCTGGCACTCCAGCGAGGGCTGCGACTCCACAGGAGCCGATGACTGAGGATGTCCCAACGGAAGCTCAGTTCCGTCGGGTGACCAACTTGGAGGCTTCCCCCTCCTCCGAGAAGCCAAATGAAGGTGGCTTGCTACCCCGCCAAAGGCCAGGTCGAAGCATCCTGAGGCCAACTGTGGAGGAGGACGTGTCTCGGAGTCCTCCCCTGGATCTTCGTTCTCCAACTCCGGAGCCCCCGACCGAGCTCCTCCGACCGAGTCTTCCAAGGTCATCCCTCCTCTCCCCGTGGATGGGAACCTCTACCCGGTTTACACCCCCGATCAAGAGACGGTTCCCTGAAACCCGATCGAGTCTCTTTAAGGGGTCCCACTCCATCGGGGAGACCTTCAACCAGAACTGGCCCTACATCTGCTGGCAAGGTCAGTTCCACTAGCCTTGAGACGCCCAATCTCCTTGACGCGGGAGGATATCGAGGAAGACCTTCGCGATAAAGCTATTCGTCGGATGGAGGTAAAACTTTACTCTCGCTTTTGTTCTTTCCTTTGTTGTTCTTGCCTTCAATTATCGAGCCTTAATTTCTTTCCCTTCTGCCTTAGGAAACGGCGAACCAGCAGCGGTGCTTTGGTTACATCCTGGCTCTGAAGGGTGCTTTGGAGGAAGAGCAAGCCAGGTCGGACCCCAGGGCCTTGGCCAAACTCCAGGAGGACCTTGCCAGCACTCTGGCGGCGAGGGAGAAGATAGCCAAGGAACATACCCTCCTTGGCGAGAAGGCTATGAGCCTGCACAAGCAGGTTCAAGATCATGAAGCCGTGCTACGTCGGGAGCGGAGGATACTCAAGGAGGAACAACAGCGGCACGAGGCGGAGAAGAGGCATCTCATCTTCGAGAAGGACATTCTCGCGGAAGCCAAGGCGGGACTTGAAGCCGAGAAGGCTGAATTTCCTGCCAAGCTGGCTGAGGCAAAGGCTCAAGGTCACGAGGAGGGTCGTCAAAAGGGTCGCGAGGAGGGTCGCGAGGAGTATCGGAATTCTGATGACTTCAAGGCGGATGCCGTGGGGTTCTGCAAAACCGAGGTGGAGAACTTTCTGTTCAATGCCGTCGAGGAACTTTACACGGCATACGAGGATTCCATCGACTTCAAGAAGTCCGAGACCCTCGCCCCCTTCGCGGAGAAATACTTCAGCCTCCCCGCGGAGAGTGATGAGGTCGATGCCGCGGACCCGACTCCACAGACTGCGGAGCCTTCTGCCCAGGACCCCTCGATTCTTGCTCCCTCCAAAGCTACTGAGGACCCCACTTCCAACAAGGACCAAGCTTAATGCTTTATTCTTTAAGTCCTTGTAATTTTTCTCCTTGTATCCTCCTTGTCTCTTTGTATCGGAACCCTTAGGCCTTCGAGCCCTTATGAGAAATTCCTTTCATCTATTTTGGTCTCGATAATCGTTGCACTACTTAAAGAGACTTTAGATTCGTTACTTAAAACGTTCCAACGCATCTTTCCGATGCTTTATTCGGGACTTCACCACTTAAGGTTTCTCATCCATATCATTTAATGTGATTTCATATGTCCTTCGTGACATTTTTCCTCGGGACTTTACCACTTAAGGTTTCTCATCCATGCCATTCAAGGCATTTTCACACATCACTTAAGATGATTTTTTCGCACCCTTTAAGGCTTTTATCACGCCATTCTAGACGACTTAATCGTACCCCTTAGGGCTTTTATCGCGTCATTCCAGACGACTTAATCGTACCCCTTAAGGCTTTTTGCTGCATCATATAGACGACTTATGCGGACCCGTTAGGGCTTTTTCATACCTAGGCTTTTGGTTGCATCATAAAGACGACTTACTCATACCCCGTAAGGCTTTTGTCCGTACCTCGAAAGGCTTTTTATCGCGCCATAAAGGCGACTTACTCGTACCTCGTAAGGCTTTTTAATCGTACCTCGGAAGGCTTTTTATCGCGTCCTTCGAACGACTTACTAACAGTTAGAATAAATCTAAAAGCAATTTGATCGGAAGCAACCTCTTTTATTCATTAATAACTCAAAGCTGGCTTACATCGGATCAATCGATAGACAACTTGCGCCATTCGCGGCGACTTAACATCATGCACCTCTTAAGGCGATTTAATATCAAACATGATACTTCTTCAAGTGTGCGCCACTGAAGGAATGTTTCAACATCTTGCCATCAAGGTCTTCTAGCTTGTACGCATTCGGGGTTGGCATCCCTACGATCTTGTAAGGTCCCTCCCATTTCGGTGATAGCTTGTTGATTCGGTCTTGATGGACGAACTCATTCCTCCGCCAAACAAGTTCTCCCACGAAGAATTGTCGGGACTTGACCCACCGATTATAGTACCTGGCTGTCGCCAGACGCATCCGAGCCTGAACTTCATCAGCCTTCCACCTTTTCTCTTCGAGCAAGTCCAAGTCCAGACGTCTCATTTCCTCGTTCGTCAGAGGCTCATAATACCTCCTGATGGGATGCCACCGCTATCTCCACGGGAGCAACTGCCTCCATGCCGTAAACAAGGCCAAACGGAGTTTCCCCCGTCGATTGCTTGGGTGTTGTTCTAACAGCCCACAGCACGTTTTCAAGCTCATCTAGCCAATGACCCTGCAAGGCATAGACCCTCTTCTTCAAGCCATCCATCACGATCTTGTTGGCTGACTCGACTTGGCCTTGATCTGAGCATGGTGGACGGAAGCTGTCCGATGCTCGATGTTCAATTCCTCCAGATACTCCTTCAATTGAGCCCCATTAAACGGAGGGCCATTATCGCTGATCAACACTCGAGGAACCCCATACCGGGATACGATCTGAGTTTGGAGGAACTTGAGGATCTGCTGCCCCGTCATCTTGTCCAACGCCTTAGCCTCTATCCACTTTGAGAAGTAATCAATGGCTACGAGCAAATACTTGCACTGACCTTTTGCTTGTGGAAGAGGTCCCACCAAGTCAATGCCCCACTGCGCGAAGTGCCAAGCACTTCTGATGGACATCAAGTCCGCGGCAGGAGCCACGATATTCGGAGCGTACCTCTGGCATGCATCGCAGGATTGGACCATCGTTGTCGCTTCCTTGTTCATCGAAGGCCAATAGTAGCCTAGATTCAACGTTTTTCTCACAATGGATCGGGCCCCTTCATGACAGGCCACGACTCCTTCGTGCAACTCTCTCAGGATCCGATTCGTATCAGGCTCCGCCACACATTTCAGAAAAGGTTTTACATGCCCCCTCTTGTATAACTGGTTGTCCACCATCACGTAGTTGCTCACGATTCGACGCAACCTAACAGCTGCCACTTCATCATCGGGGAGTGCCCCCGTAGTCAGGTATGTGACTATCGGGGTAATCCAGGTGGGTTTCTCTTCTTCCTCCGATCCTGCTTCAATAGCGCATACCTCCGACGGATCGATGGTTGAGATAATCACGCTCTCCAGAAAGTGCACCTTCCGACTCTCCTCGGGGGCTACAACTAGAGCAAACTTGCTTAAAGCGTCTGCTTCCGCGTTTTCTTCCCTCGGGATTGCCTCAATGTCGAAGCTTTTGAAGCTTCCCTTCAAAGTCCGCACCTCGTGAAAATACTTCCTCATTGTCGGGCTCTTGGCTTCATAATTCCCCTGGACTTGATTCACGATCAAGCTGGCATCACACTTCACTTTTAAATGACCGACTCCCGTACCTTTGGCGATTTTAAGGCCCGTGATGAGAGCCTCATACTCAGCTTCATTGTTGGTGGCCTTAAACGTCAAGGCCAAGGCATATCGCAGGGGCTCGTCTCCACCGGGCGGTATCAATACAAATCCTGCCCCCGATCCTTCTACACTCGATGAACCATCAGTGTACATCTCACAGGTGTTCTCCTCATTTGGCTGTTCTGGCTGTTCTGCTATCGGGACCTCCATGGTTGCCCCCTCTACAGGACCTGCTTCTTCCAGATCGGGTGTTGTAGACTCTGCTATAAAATCTGCCAATGCCTGGCCCTTAATAGATGTCCTTGGAGCAAAGTGGATACGGAACTCCGTAAGCTCGATGGCCCATTTTACCAATCTCCCCGACGCCTCTGGTCGGTTCAAAAAGTGCTTCAAGGGCTGATTAGTTAACACCGTAACTTCGTGGGCATGGAAGTAAGGCCGTAGCTTTCGAGCAGCAACAATCAACGCAAAGAGACACTTCTCAATAGCGAGATAATTTATTTCAGATTTGGCAAACTCCTTGCTTACATAATAAACAGGAACTTGGTTGCCCTTGACAATCTTTATTAAAATAGAGCTAACAGCGACTTCAGAAACAGACAAATAGAGATAAAGCGGACCGCCTGGAACCGGTTTTGCCAATGGCGGGAGGGTACGGAGGTGCTGCTTAAGTACTTGGAATGCCTCCTCGCACTTGTCGGACCATTCAAACTTCTTGTGAGCCCTCAGCACATCAAAAAATGGCATGGCTCGATCGCTCGCCTTAGACAGGAAACGATTCATCGCGGCTAATCGTCCATTCAGCACCTGGACCTCCCGATGGGTTTTCGGACACTGCATCTCCTCGATTGCTCTCAGCTTCTCAGGATTCACCTCGATTCCTCTCTGGCTCACCATAAATCCCAGGAATTTTCCCGAGTTCACCCCGAAAGCGCACTTGTCTGGGTTCAAACGAACCAGATGAAACTTCATCCGCTCAAACGCCGCCAAGTTTTGGACATGGTCTCCTACCTGTCGGGACTTCACCAGCATGTCATCCACATAAGCCTCCATGGTCTTTCCCAGCATGTCCCCGAACAACTTGTTCACCATCCTCTGGTAAGTTGCTTCAGCATTGATCAGCCCGAAGGGCATAACGTCGTAGTGATAAACATCACTATCAGCATAGAAGGCTATGTGAGGGGCATCTTCCTTCGCCATCTTGATCTGGTTATAACCAGAATAAGCGTCCATGAAGCTCAGCAGCTCTTGTCCCGATGTGGCATCCACCAACTGATCAATCCTCGGGAGCGGATAACAATCCTTCGGGCAGGCCTTGTTCAAGTCGCGGAAATCGACACACATCCGCCACTTCCCATTACACTTTCTCACCAGGACCGGGTTAGCGACCCAAGTCTGGAATCGGAGCTCCTTGATGAATCCAGCGTCGAGCAACCTGCCCACCTCCTGCTGTATCGCGACCCTCTTATCCGCGCCCATCGGACGCCTCTTCTGCGCGATAGGCTTGATCGCGGGATCAATCTTCAGCTCGTGCACTATCACGTCGGGGCTGATTCCTGGCATATCGCTCGGGGACCAAGCAAACAGCTCCTTAAACTCCTTCAGGAGCTCGATTAAATCTCGGGCTCTTTCCTTCGACAAAGCAGACCCGATCTTCACCTTTCTTTGAGGTCCGTCAATCTCGACCTCTTTCAGATCCTCCATGGGGGCGGGACGCCCAAACTCCTCTCGAGGATCGGCATCAGTCTGAAGGACAGCCATAGCTTCCCTCCTTCTCCTTCGGGTGGCGTTAACATAACACCTTCTGGATGCCACCTGGTCACCCTTGACTTCTCCAACCCCATTGTCAGTCGGGAACTTCATCTTCTGGTGGACGGTCGAGGCGACTGCCATGAGTGGGTTGATGGTGGTCCTCGCGATAATAGCGTTATACGTCCCCGCATACTCTACCACGACGAAATCCACGTTTCGCCGTTCCACCTTCCAGCCAATACCGAATTCCACCGGTAAGGTAATCATAACCAACGGATAGGAAGTAGAGCCAGAGAATCCTACCATCGGGAAGTTCACCTGCGTCAGGTCTTTCTTCGTCTTTCTCATGGCCTCCAGAGCGTCCATAAACAGAATGTCGGAGAAGCTCCCTCCATCTATCAGGATCCGCTTCATCTCGAATCCATCCACATCCAGGGTAACGACCAAGGCGTCATCGTGGGGGCACTCCACGCCTATCAAATCCTCCGCTGAGAAAGAAATCACCATTTCTTCCTTTAAAGTCCAAGACCGGGACCTCTTTCCTAACACCACAGCAGCAGAGATACGGGAAGCATAATTCTCCCGAGAAGCGGAGGTATCACCTCCCGCCGCCATTCCTCCGTGAATGACGTTAATGGTTCCCCGCCTCTCCTTACGGGCACCGGAGGATTCCGGCGCAACCTTCTTCTTCTTTGGGGAACGGTCGCGGGACTTGGAACGAGACCGTGACCGAGTCTTGGAACGGGATCGGCACCGTCCCCTTCCGACGAACTCCTTAAGCTTCCCCTTCTGGATCAGCTTTTCTATCTCCTTCTTCAGCTCCCGACAGTTATCTGTGTCGTGACCATTGGCTCGATGGTACCGACAGTAACGATCAGAGCGACCTCCCAAGAATTCAACTTCTTTCCTCGGGGGGTATCGGGCGAGACCCTGCCGATCCATCACCGCTAACACGGAGGTCATCGAACTGTTGAGGGGAACATTACGACCCTCGCGGTTATCCTTTCTCGGAGGACGCTTGTCCTCCCTTCTATCGGGGCGACCACGGCTCCTACTTCCCTCCGATTTGTCTCTCCCTTTGAGATCATCCGACAGCTTGGACGATGGCTTTCCTCTTCCCGACTTCGGAGGATCAAGCTCTCCGGCAGCAATCTTCGACTCCTGCACGTCGATTTGCTGCTTCACCCTTGCCTGCAAGGCCTCCATACTCCACACAGCCTTCGCGGCTACACTGTGCATCAGGTCGGAAACATACGGAGCAGTCAGGTTCCGAAGGAAAGTGCGGATGGTCTCTCCTTCCGATATCTCCTCATCGATCTCCGCGGCACTAGCAGTGAACCGTTGGTAGTAATATGCCAACGATTCGTCAGATCTCTGCACCACCTGGGTCAAAGACCTCACGCTCTTCAAGAGGCGCCTACGACCCTGATATTGCTTGATGAAGCGGTCGTGCATATCAGCCCAGCAAGTAATGCTTCCCGGCGGTAGGCTGAAAAACCATGTCATGGCCCTTTCTCCCAAGGTGATCGGGAACAGCGAACACACGAGGTCATCATTCGAGGTCCTACCCATACAGGCCTGGACATGCCTCTGAACATGGCGGACCGGGTCTCCTTCACCATCGTACTCCTTGATGGTCGGGATGCCTAGCCCTGGCGGGGCGACAGTATCCAATAGCCATGGAACAAAAGGATGAGTGGATCGGTCCCTCAGCTCCGATGTCATATGCTTCTGGTCGCCCATGCAGATGTTGACAATTTTCACCACCTGGTCGGGGGTGATGGGGCCATTCAGGGGAATGGTCCTGTGTTGCAGTGGTCCGGGACCATCAACCACGAACTTCTCCGAGTGTGCGGGTTCCTTACCCTTATTCCTGGGCTGAACCTCCTGTTCTTCTTGAACCCCCCTTGGAGGAGGTAGAGGCAACTCTTCCTGTGGAGGCAACTCCTCTGCCCTCCTGGCAGCCTCTCTTTTGTCCAGCAGAGCTTCCATGGCCGCTAAGAACATGGGCATAGCATCTGCTACTGCCTTAGCCAACTCCGAGTTTGAGGAAGCACCTACCTCCCTCCGCGGGATTTCTTCTCTGTGCACCACCGGATTTGGAGGAGCATCCACCTCCCTTCGCGGGATATCTTGCATGTTCACCGCCGTGTCTCGGACTGAGACCTCATAATCTTCACCATGTCTGAGAAACAGCAGGGTGCTCACCTTGTTCAGCAGCATGCTCCAGCAACGGGGAATTCACAGTTCCAGCAGGGCGAGAACTGCCGGCCTGGACTTGCTTCTTCTTGCCACCACCAGCCATCGATCTAGTAGAAACTATTTTGGCTTTTCGTAAGCTTCCCACAGACGGCGCCAATGTTGGATCACGGGCGAAGCTCCGTTACGTTCTTGACGGAAAGGCTTGAACTCCCGGGCTCCGCGTAATCCTGCAAAAGGGGATGACCTGGGTGGTGACCCAGAATCCCTCTCCGATGCCTAAATGAGTGTATGAACGATGGGGTGGTAAGCAGTAATCTAAGTTCGTATTAGAATGTGTGTTTTCTGAGGTAACTTCCTCCTTTATATAGGAGGGGAAGTTACTCAGTTACCTGTAACTGCGCCTGGCAGTTTTACCCACGATTCCGTATATCTCGTTCGGGATTCCGTGTATCTCGCCCCACGCTCCGCGTATCTCGCCCACGTTCCGCGTATCTCGGGCACGCCCTGCGTATCTCGGGGGAGGTTATCTGTATCTCAACCGTTTCCCCACTACTCTATCTAGTAGGCGGGTTTCTTGGTCTTATCCTCTGTTCACAAGTCCCAGTTCATATCGGGGACTCCAGAGTTATCTTATTCTAGGTCACCACCCAGGACCCCTTGTCTCACGAGACAGGTCCAGCTTCCTCGGGGCTTTATTATCGGGGCCTTCTCAAAGGCATATCGGGGCCTACTCAGAGGCTTCTTGTCGGGAGCGCTCAGCTTATATATCAGGACCGATCTCATCGGGACCCTTCATACTGGGCCTCTGGACCTTCCAGGTCTTTTATAAGGACCATTGGGCTTACTCGCCGTCTAGTGACTGTTAACGGGGCTAACGATTACATCGGAACTCATCAGTTGGCTCTCTGTTGCAGTAAACATCTTTTCTTTCTTTCTTTTTACTTATTATTGTTATTATGTTAGGATGCTGCAATTTTTTTTGTTAGTTTACTTATTATTTTATTATTATTATTATATTAAAATAATTATTAGGTTGAATCTCAACTTAATTACGAGAAAATAATTCTAATTTAATTGCACGTTGCAACATTGTCCATTTTATTATTGTTAAGTATATATTATATTATTAGATTTAATTTGACGTAAATAAATTTAATCTGATTAGTTTAGAATAATTAAATGATAAAGGGCTAATAATGTATATTCATCATGTTACTTTGTGTGGATTTAACCATATATGATAATTGTTAATATTATTAGATTTTATCGTCGTTTATGCTTAGAATCGATTTATAATTGATTAACAACTGACAAATTAAGTGAATTGAGTACCGAAAGGGCGTAGTTAAAATTTATATTTGTTAATTCGTAACAGAACCCCCGAACTCGAATTTCTGATTGTAGACCGATTTGAAACTTAGGTGTTTAATTTATTATTTGCTTATGTAATTTAGGATTCTAGTTAGCTTTAACTAACTAGTGGCGACTATATTCAAAATCCACGTTTTCAAAACGTAATTCGCCTTAGGTTAGATTTTAGGTCTGACAGAGAAATCAAAGATGATCGGCCATGCACGGTGCTAGAAAAGTCTCGCACAGAAGAAGAGTAAATGAAGCTAAGAATGGAGACTTACATACATGAGAGAAGTCTGAAGCTGACGATTCTTAGGTGAAGGAATGAAGAGATATTCACAAATCAAAGATGGTCTCGCACGAAATAAGAGAAAATTAAGCTAAGAACAGACACTTACGTACGAGAAAGAGGTCTTAAGTTGACAAAGCCAATATAAAGGACGGAGATGATAAATCTGCGGAAGAAGGAAGGAAGATAATGTTGGCATTTAGTGAATATGTCGCCATAATAGGAGTCTTTTAATATAAGCTTAATACCTAAGTAATTGGGTAATGTCACATTAGGGATTTTGGGCTAGGCCTAAAATCCAAATGGACATGAGAGACTAAAAATTGGGCCTCCCTTACTCCTAGGTCGGCCGATCTTAACATAAGGCTAGAGGTGGGTTTTGCCCACCTACTCTTATAAATAGGGAGTGTCAGAGATTTATTCAGGGTTAATCACTCATTCTCCTAAGTGTTGAGACAAAAGAAATCCGCTGTCCCTATAGTGCTAGTTTCAGCCGAACCCTTACATGCTTGGAGGTACCAAACTGCTTTGAGCAATTACCCTAGAGATACATCCCTGGGAGGAATCAACAAGAGGCTTTGCTGTAGAGAATATTTTGTGTAAGAGATTCCTTAACAAGAATCCTTACAGGATCCGTCCGGCGAACCACGAATTCCCCTCAAGATCTTGGGTCTACGGAAAGCAAGAACTGGTACGTGTCTCTATTCCGCTGCGTAATTATTTTACCTGGCATGTACATGTTTTAGTCCGTAGTAACTATCTCCTATATCCTACTGGTATTAGAGCATGTTTTAGGGAGTTCATTATTTTCATAAAATCGGTCTTCTTGAAGTTTTGATAAAACTGATATTCATGAAACTTATTGTTTTTGGTAAAACCGATGTTCATGATTTTCAAGAAAACCGTGACATTTATCAAAATTAAACATTTGATTATTGATCTTAGTAGAATATGACCACTAGCCCTAATTGGTGTTTCAGCCGAACCATGCCTAAGGTTTACAAAGTAAATTTTTTAATTAATTAGGCCCCAAGTAAACTCATGTTGGCCGAAAAATGTTAAGGAAATTTTCGGCCAATACTAGATGAATTAGGTCATAATTAGGGCTAGATTCACATGATAATTGTGATATTAACTATCAATATATTCTAGCACAATTTTAGGGAAGTTAGATATTATTGATAGATTTATATCCCTAAATATAGAATCTTAACAGTAAATAAATAAATATATATATCTATCTATAGTTGGCCGAAATATATGTACCTATATATATATATATTCAAAATATTGGAAATTATATCTATAATTATTCTTACTTGGAGGCTAAGTTAATTTTTAGTGGATTTTAAAACCCTACTTAGCTCACAAGTAATAAATTCGGCCGCACCCTATAGGGTATTGGGCCGGTCCAATTTTGCACATCTGGGTCGGGTCAGCTGACCCAGAAGACCATGGGAACCCAAACCGGGTCAGGTTCCACGGGTCCAACCGGAGCAGGTCAACCAATCCGGATTTTCTCAACTGGTCTGACCCATCCGGGTCGGGTCGGACCGGGTAATTAATGGGTCGAACCAAACCGACCCAGTTTGTGTGAAGAATCGAACTGAATCCTTTTTAACTGAACCGGAGCGGTCGTGATGGATATACGCCCAATTTGAACCCGTTGACTTCCAAATCGTTTTATTTCGATCACCCCGTTAATGATTATAAAACGAAACTTCGACTCAAACACCCGCCGAAACACCAACAGTCGGGACGAGGCGGAAATACTCGTCCGGACCGCGACGAATTCACCTAGGTGAGGTCGGGTGGCCACACCCGACCTCCCCTAGGGGAGATCGGGTCAGCCAACCCGATCTCCCCTAGGGAGGGGTTGGGTGGCCACACCCAACCCCTACCCTTGGGGGTCGGATTTTCTCCCCACCCCCAAGGGCCCCGGCGCCGTTTTCCGACTCCCGCACTCAGATTATTTCCGCCAACCTCTCCGTGCTTTAAGGTTTTAATTATGTAATCATGGACTAATTAATTGTGTTTAAAGGTTAACGATGTCATTAAGTCACCTTAATGACACCGTTGCCTATAAATACAACCCTTCCACCATTCATTTGATCATCTATGCCATTTATGCAATTTTAGCTCTGGCATCTCTCTAACTTTATCTCTCTAAAAAAGACGTACTGACTTAAGCATCGGAGAGGGTTCATCAAGCACCACCCCCCCCCCCCCCCCCCCTCCGTGCTTGATATTGCCCATTTTGCAGGGCGAAGGGAGAAGAAGGAAAGGAACAGAGCGACCGAACCCAGGAAGCACAGGATCTGCTAGTTCGCCAATGAGGAGTAGGATTTAGGCCGACGACTCGTTGACCTAAAACTTATAACCTAACACTTGGCGCCGTCCGTGGGTTTCGAATAGAAAGCCTGGCAATCACAAGAGCGATGACGAATAGCTTAGCGTCTAGACATAATCGCCCACCTGGGGGCAATAGGCGAGAGAGACAGCCTATACCTACAGCAAGGCAGCCTAACCCAGAGAAACAACCTGTACACCCAGAGCCTCAGGTAGCCCCACATGCACCCCAGCCTAACAACCAGGAAGGAAGACCTTCACGCCCAGCTGGGGCTGAGTCTTCCACAACCTCAACTTCATTAGCTAGGAGGCCACAAAGACAGGGGGAGCAACAAGGAGTGCCATCCCTATACACGGCACCTCCTCGGGGATACTACTATGAGGCACAACCTCAAGGATATCCATATGGAATGCCGGCTCAAAGGAACGATAATCGCGCCCACACAACCAACACAAGGCCTGCATACTCACAAGGAGCACATACAGTGACTCCGGGGTTGATGAGCGAATTGGATGAGCTACTAGCCTATAGAGAGACTCGGAGGAACAGGCAGGGAAGGCAACACCACCATGAATAAGAAGAAGTTCAGGAGGAAGAACAAGTCCCAGAAGAAGAACACCACTCGCACCCTCCAACAGGGCAGCGAGAAGAACAAAGGAGAGATAACCAAAGGCCACCCCCAGAGGGAAGGCAGCAGTTTGTGCCTCCAAGGCAGCAACGGACACAGCAGGACGCCAGGGCATACACCCCGCTGGGGGCAGATAGACAGGCAAGACCTCCAAGGAGGCAGGAATTCCAACAAGTACCCCAACAGGGATATCAGGGATACGCCTACAGTCCGTACCAGTACGGACAAGGGATTCCAGCAAGCCCAGTTTACAATTATGGAGGATATCAGAGAGATTATACTCCAACGCCGGTGATGATTACCCCGGAGGAGATAGAAGCCATGATAGTGAGGAAGATGAGTGAGTCAAAGAGGAACGGACTACACTGCCTGAGTGACAACACAAACCACCCCTTCACGAGGGAGTTGGAAATGAACAAAGTGCCAGACTCCTTGCATACAATACAGATAGAAAAGTACAATGGCAAGGGAGACCCTTTAGAGCACATTCAGCAGCATGAAGCTACAAGGCACTCTTATTTCCAAACACCCTATCAGGGGTGGCGTCACATTGGTTCTTTAGCCTACCTACTAAGAGCATCCACTCATGGGCGCAGCTAAAGGCGAAGTTTCTTCTGAGATATCTAGGAGAAAGGAAGCTACTCAAAGGAACAGGCTCCCTAGATGATGTGAAGCAAGAAAATGATGAATCTTTGGCTGATTACTACACTAGGTTCAACCAGAACATAGAAGACATACAGGGCGACATCACCGAGGGTGAAATAATAAGAGCGTTCATAAGAAACCTAGGCCGCTTCGGGTCCACATTGGCAGAAAAGATGGCCAAAAAACCTGCAAGCACCTTAGAGGAGCTAGCAGGGAGAGTGAAAACTCATATAGACCTAGAGAGGCACAGGGTGAGTAAGAAAGCCAAGATTCAAGCAGCAAAGGAGGACAGTACAAAGCAGAATAAGGGAAAGCCACCTCAGGCACCTCAACCCATAAGGCAACAAGAGTGGCGTCCGCCCCAGCAAAGAAATCGGATGGGTGAGCCATTGAAGGCTAGGGAAATAAATGTTATCAAGCTCATACCATTGAACACCACCCCAGCAGTGGTCCTGAGAGAGATGAGAAATCACAAATTATGGTCGCCCCCCGGAAGATGGAGAGCGCCAATGGTAGGAACACACAAGGATAGATGGTGTGATAACCATGAGGCATATGGGCATGATACGAACAAATGCTTTATCTTGAAGCTAAGTATCAACAATATCATCCAAAGAGGGGAGCTAAAACAGTTGATCACGATGGCAATAGCATACAGCTAAGGCCATCATACAAGGATAAAGGCAAAGACAAGGTAGATTATAATCCCCCACCTAACAAGAGGGGGACTATAAACATGATACATGGAGGAGTGGCATCAGGTGGCCCAACAGCTAATGCAAGGGAGGTTTATGCATCCAAGTTGAGCTCAGTACCAAACTGGAGAAAGAGACCACGAGAAGGAGAGGAAATGAAGATTGAGTTTTCAGAGAAGGACAAGAGTCATATTGTCTTCCCGCACGATGATGCTCTAGTCATCACGATGGACATTGATAATTTCGATGTAAAAAGAATACTGGTAGATGGAGGCAGCTCTGCAGACCTCCTAAGACTAAGGGTCCTGGAAGAAATAGGAAAAACAAAGGCAGACATCAAACCAGTCAACTTCCCTCTGGTTGGCTTCTCAGGGGCAACAAGTTATCCCCTAGGAATGATAACCCTGCTAGTGACCATGGGCCAGGGATGGACACAGCTGAGAGTGAACGTCAACTTCATGGTGTTTGAAAGCCTGGGTGCCTACAACGGGATCCTAGGAAGAACAACCATAAATCCATATGAAATTGTGCCATCTACCGTGCATCAGAAGCTGAAGTATATGACTGAAAACGGAATTGGAGAAGTCTTAGGTGATCAACGCACTGCAAGGCAGTGCTACGTAAACTCCATGAGACGTGGATCGCACAAGTCAGACACAGTGGCTATGGTCATGACCGGGGCCATCCAAGGCAAGGAGAAGATGATGAAGAGACTAAGGCAGGGAAAGATGAAAAAGGGAGTTAGACTCCGCCTGAGTAAGCAGTTCTTTCAAGGACTAGCTAAGAAGAAGCAGATAAGTAAGGCTGTTAGAGTAACAAGCATACCTTGGCAGCCAGAGAATGCAGAAGGAAAGAGAACAAGGGACTCCATTGAAAAGGGTTTCCGACATATAGACGACATCAAGCAAATGCCAGAGGAGTCCATATCAAGCTACTTTGGGAGATTTTTCAGCTATGCTGCAAGCATGGACATCACAAGAAGAGAGGCCGTAAGGGCCTTCCTTAGAAACATGCATCCCACCTCATTTGAAGCATATGGAGGGTTCTATGAGATGGTCATGATAAGCACAATGAGGGAGCTCAAAGAGAGGCTGGACAAGGCGTTCGCAAAAGAGATAGGACAATGGGAAAAAGTCCTTGAAGAAAGAAGAGAGATTGACACACTGGAAGGAGGTGTAAACTTCAAATTCACACCCCTTACAATGAAGATAGAAG
The DNA here is from genome assembly GCA_036873135.1 of Clarkia xantiana subsp. parviflora. NCBI lineage: Eukaryota > Viridiplantae > Streptophyta > Magnoliopsida > Myrtales > Onagraceae > Clarkia > Clarkia xantiana. The sequence continues at coordinate 5,160,988 of JAPTYO010000017.1, read as the reverse complement.
AAATTTTCCAGGAGTACCTCAAGGAAGAGCTACCAAAATGCAAGGAGGAGGCCAAGGCCTTCCTAGGAAGAGATGCACAGGGTTGGTGTGAGTACCATGGGACCTGGGGGCATCAAACCAATGATTGCATGGTGTTGAAGATAGAAGTGGAAGAAATGATTTACAAAGGAGGCCTAAAGGAGTACGTGGCAACAGACACACTCACCACCCCATATCCGTAGTTTAATATTCAGCACTTTGCATGTTCAAGCATTTTAAGTTTTCCAAAAACAACTTTTTAGAAGGAGAACTCAAGAAGTTACTCCGACTCTACAACTATCTTTGATTTCCTTCAAAGGGTGTCTTGGTCCATCCAAGGCACCCCAAGTGTACATAAAGCACGAATGCTCCTAATGAAGTAGAAGTTACTCAAAAGTATCTTTCAAAGAAGGTGGTGATATAATCATTATGTTATCCTTACACATATATGACTTCTAAGTCAAAACAACACCCTCGACGCCCCCAAGAGCGTATCTTGAGAGTAGTTTTCAAACTACGAACTTCGACGCCCCCAAGAGCGTATCTTGAGAGTGGTTTCCAAAAACTACGACTTTCGACGCCCCCAAGAGCGTATCTTGAGAGTAGTTTCTAAAAACTACGACCTTCGACGCCCCCAAGAGCGTATCTTGAGGTAGATTTTAAACTACCAGATTCGACGCCCCCAAGAGCGTATCTTGAGGTAGATTTCAAACTACCAGATTCGACGCCCACCAAGAGCGTATCTTTGGTCTAACTTGTGCCCTCCGGGAGCCTATCCTGTGAAACGTTAAGTGCCCGCCGAGAGCCTGTCTCGTGAACAGATTCGACGCCCACCAAGAGCATATCTTTGGTCTAACAGTACCATATATACCATTTAAAGGGTATCAGAAGAGATCATTGCACCATACTAAGAAGGATTCCATGAGAAAATAATTGCAAAGTAAAGTTGTATGAAGAACACATAATGTTTTTTCTTGATGAGATAACAGGTATGATGTGAAGGAAAACACAAAAAAGAGATAAGTAAAGGAAAGCACAAAGAAAGGAAGAGTCCATGATCAAAGGAATATATATAGAAGCATATGAAGTACCCATCCAAAGGCAGGTGTTCCACACACCGCCAACATAACCATGCAAAGAAGGAAAGCAACAAAATATCCCAAGTATAGCAATCCCAAAATGAACTCGACCCATCAAGGGGAGAAACACTCAACCCATTAAAGGGGAGGAAAAGTAAAGTCATATGTACAAGGATAAAGAGATATCAGCATATCACCCAGAGCCGGTTGGAGAGTCCTCACGGTCCTGACCCTCTGAGGAAGAACCACCAACAGAGCTTGAAGAAGAAGAGGAAGAGCCTGAACTATCAACATCCACGGGTATAGCATCCACCTGTGCAGGGGCAGGCTCATCAGCAACGGCAGCTTGACCCCTAAGAACGGCCATATAACTAGTAGCATATGGTCCAAAGTCACCCAGATCATTGACGGGAAACTGGGGATCAATACGAAAGATGTGATCAACAAGGTACTCCCCGAACTGGTTCATCTCCTGGTTCAACCGAACGCTGTAATCAGCAGTAAAGGCAGAGGAAGCTTTGTACTCAGATACTGCAACAGCTCTCTCCTCCGCCCGGCACCTCGCCTCAAGCTTCGTCAACTCCTCAGCATGGAGTGACGATGCAACATCAGCCTCACGGCGCAAACTACCCACGGTAGTCTCAAGTAGAGCTACCTGGTCCCTAAGCTCCTGCATCTGCAAGTCAGACAGGCGAGCCTTCTCAGCAGCAGTGGCAAGCTCCGCCTTCAAAGATACCTGGTTATCCTCAAGAGCCTTCTTTTCACCCGCCAGCTCAAGTGCAAGAGACGACATATTCACCATGTCGGACATACCCTGAAAATTCAACAAGGGATAAGTGACTTAGCTAGCAATCACATAAAAGAAGAAAAGAAAGAGAAACACCACTTACAGGAACATAACGGGATAACACCCCTTGGATGAAGCGCCGGGTCTCCTTAGGGGACTTAGGCTAAGGAGCACGATCACCAGGAGTGATGGCACCACGAAGTACCCGAATGCCAACCTCCGGGGTGCGCAAGGAAGAACCGCTGCCAAAGTGGAACTCCTTCAATCCAGCAAAGGGACTCCACTCAGCTCCCACGATATCCTCGTTAGTAAGGCGCGTAAAGTCCTTCCGACTCAAAGCTGGAGGCCCACCTATACAAAGAAACTAAAGTAAAGAAAAACACAAGCATAGAAGCATCAATGACATAAAGAAAAAACGAACCTGAAGACCGTGCCCTCGGCTGGTGGGCAGGAGATGGAGAATCAGTGACCACCCCACCATCACCAGCCGGCCGCTTCCCTTTACCACCTCGGGAAGGCGCCTCTTCGACCACTATCTCTTTGTCGCGAGACAGGGTCGGGGGACGATCACCAGGGGGAAGAGGATCTGCAGCCTTCTTCTTCTTGACAGCCGAGGCCCCGGCCTCAGAGTCAGGCCTCCGTGACTTGGACTTAGAAGGTCCAGAGCCCTTGCCCACAGAGACGACTCTCTCGGTCACCAAGGGAGAGTGCCCTAACAATACAAGGAAAACAATGTGAGAAAAAAAAACACAAGTATACCATAAGAGAAGAAAGAAAGAAGTATACCAGAGGCCTCAGCAGTCTTCCCAGGCATAGGGGACTTCTTCGGAGTAGAGCTGGAGGGAGCCCTCCTCTTGCTCAAATCAACTGGCGCTGCCTGCAGGTTATACGTTTTCCCGTGAAACCAACCTACAAGGGAAAAACAGAAAATAAATATAGATGAGAATACTAAGTGGCATACCGAATCCACGGAGAGAGAAGTTAAACTAATCCCTGCCTCATAGAGGTTTGTCTCGGTCACCAAGGACACATTGCAGTAAGACTGGGTCTTGTGGCTTTCATAGATAGTCTTCATAGTGTCTAAGTCCACAGAAGAGAACTCCCCAAAGGCAGGCCAGCCGTCTGATCGGTCATCGTTCAGAACCGGCCAGGTAACGTATCGATCCGTGATAAAGAAATAATGTTTGGCCCAATGTCTCGCCGAGTTATCGCTCCGAACCACGAAACGAAGAGAAGTATTCCACTCAACTCCGCTCAAACCGAAATCAGCAAATCGGGAATCTTTGAGGGAAGGATAGCGAGTCACAAAACTCGCGAAGCCTACCTTCTTCTGATACTGAAACCGGAAGAAGCACCGGAACAACACCAAGGAGTACTTCCAGGAGTACCACTGGCATAGCACCCGGAAACCCACCCAGACGCGAATAGCACTGGGGGCAAGGTTCACAGGAGAGATCCTAAAGAATCTACTCAACTCTACGAGCTCATCGCAATAAGGCAAACGCAACCCAAACCGAATCTGGGAAGGATAGATAACAACCTTCCCCCTGGGAGGCTCTGTCACTGTCTGGCGAGTGTTTCCCAGAGAAGGGAGGAAGGGATACAAGGGCTCGTCTAAAGGACAAATGTCACCTAAGGTGACATGCTCGTTATAGTCGCACCTAGTCAGGTAGTTCTCCGACAAAGCAGCGAGACCTAAATCAAAGGCAGTGAGAAATTCCAAGCTCGAATCAGGCTCCGACCAGTACCCTGGCTCAGTATACGACTCAGAATCCGACTCCGAACTAATGGCAGGAAAGAAAGCAACGCGACGAATAGAAAGAAAGAGAAACTTACTCATCATTCGAAGGATATAGCGCCTCTGCCAAGTTTGTGTACGGGGGCAACACCGCGAGTTTAATACCTGTCACGGCATGACAGGTGTCAAGATAAGAATATCTCCGGAAAAACCGGGCATACCCCGGCACCCGATAAACAACAACCAAAAACTCAAAGGCACCCAATGAAGGTAATAAACACACGTTAAGGACACTACAACGATAAAATCAGGCAATTTTGCTCGAATCAAAACCGGTTCCCGAGCAAAATTACGATTATGCCCCTCAATGGAAATCAACCTGCAAATGGTGCCACGGCGTCAAAATTCAAGCGAGAATAGTTTAAACGAGCAAAAAACTATCTCCGGGCAAGCGGCCAAAAATTATCCCCAAATCGGCGGTTATCTACGGCAATCACATATTCAATCAAAAGTCGACAAATCAAACATCGGCAATCAAGCATGGGCGATCAAGAATTAGCAATTCAAGCATTGACATTTCATATGCTAAACGAAAGGAAAGAGATCGGACCTTCGGAAAACCCGACCCGATTTGGTAAACGGAGCCGGGATTCAAATTTCGAGGTCGCCGGAAATCTGGTCCCGCCGTCGCCGGAGCTGGGCTCAGCCGCCTAGCCCTCGCCACGTCCCGATGCCGGCCGGTTGGAGCCACCCACGTCCCGCCTCGCCGTCGCCTGCCCCAGCCGGTCCGAGCTCCGTCCCTCGTCCAGCCACCGCCCAGCCGGAGTCGCGCCGCCGTCCTCTGCCGGCCCTCCCCTCGCCTCCGCCCCGTGCCGCTGGTCTCTCCTCGCCCGAGCTGCTGGTCGGAATTCCTGGTCCTCCACCAGAATTTCGGCCGGCCTCCCTCCCTTGGTGTGCAAGAATTCCTCCCTTGGTCTCCAAGTGTGAGGAAAAAAGGAAAAGATGACAATGATGGCTAAGTGAGGTAATTTCTTTACTCCTCTATATATTTGAAAAGGTGTAGGGTTTTTTAAAGTGACATAATCACAACCCTCCATTTAAAGTTAGAAAAGATCTAAGGGTTAAAGGGAAAACTATCATCTTTACCCCCCCCCCCCCCCCCCCCCTTAGACTATGGTTAGACATATTACCACCATAGTTAGCATCCTATAGGTATATTTTTTAGTATCCTATACTTAGAAAAATTTTGGATCAAAATTAAAAAATTTCCCCACTTAGGCTTACCCCGTCATGAAATTGAAACATGGACTCATTTAGCCGTATTCATTTTGCATCCCCAAGCATGTGTATATTTTCCGGGTATGAACTCGGGGTAATATTGAATTTATTACTTCCATCCCAGACGGACACATGCTTGGACGCGTGTCCGTGCTATTCTGACGTTTGCAATTCCTCTATCTTATAAGACAGGGGGCAGAGTCAGAGATACACACCCATGGGTAAGTAAGGATTCCGACAAAAGGTAAAATCCCGGCTTCAAATTGCGCGTGTCATACCATCCTAAAATAGAGTCAATCAAGGGTCAGGCCATTGGTTGACTCGGGGGCATGTGATGGATATACACCCAATTTGAACCCGTTGACTTCCAAATCGTTTTATTTCGATCACCCCGTTAATGATTATAAATCGAAACTTCGACTCAAACACCCCGCCGAAACACCAACGGTCTGGACGAGGCGGAAATACTCGTCCGGACCGCGACGAACTCACCTAGGTGAGGTCGGGTGGCCACACCCGACCTCCCCTAGGGAGGGGTTGGGTGGCCAGTGGCCACACCCAACCCCTACCCTTGGGGGTCGGATTTTCTCCCCACCCCCAAGGGCCCCGGCGCCGTTTTCCGACTCCCGCACTCAGATTATTTCCGCCAATCTCTCCGTGCTTTAAGGTTTTAATTATGTAATCATGGACTAATTAATTGTGTTTAAAGGTTAACGATGTCATTAAGTCACCTTAATGACACCGTTGCCTATAAATACAACCCTTCCACCATTCATTTGATCATCTTGGCCATTTATGCAATTTTAGCTCTGGCATCTCTCTAACTTTATCTCTCTAAAGAAGACGTACTGACTTAAGCATCGGAGAGGGTTCATCAAGCACCACCCCCCCTCCGTGCTTGATATTGCCCCTTTTGCAGGGCGAAGGGAGAAGAAGGAAAGGAACAGAGCGACCGAACCCAGGAAGCACAGGATCCGCTAGTTCACAAGTGAGGAGTAGGATTTAGGCCGACGACTCGTTGACCTAAAACTTATAACCTAACAGGTCGGACCGGTTTTCACCAGACCGACCCGAGTCAACTGAAAATAGTATGGTCAAATTTTAAAATCCAAATGTTTTTGAACTTTAAAATTACCTACACTGAGCTAATTGGTTTGTAATTTTCACGTTATAATCAAACCTGATGCCTAGTTTCGATTATGGGGATGGATCTCAGATATGCATGATTTTGGGACTGACTTATTTAGTGGGCTCAATTGCAATTGCTATATTAATTGATATTATTGCATGATTAGAATTGCGTCTTGACTATGTCAGTCAAGCTAGCTGAATATTGCATGTTGTGTGCAAAACCGTAGATTTCAATTACCGAGTTGCGCACTAGGATAGACATGATATGTTGGTTGTTATTTCCTAGAATCCATGTCTAGAAGTTCGCATGATTGATTATTAGCATGAATTGCAAGTCAGCCCCAAATGTTTAAAATCAAAAATCAGTCGCCAAATCTGCATGTTTGTTATGGAGTGATCACGCATGATGCGTATGCATGAATGTGGAGGATGTAGCCGCTTGTGATAATTCACTTGAATAGTAGAATTATTTATGCTAGCATGAGTTCCTCAAAACGTTAGACGCATGACGCGTATGCATGATGATTGGATTGTTTCTTGGATGGGGTTGCGTATAATAATTTACCTGTGTAGTAGAATTGTGTATGCTTGCATGAAATTCTCGAAAAGTTTTAAAAAAGGGTATTGGGAAAGCGAAGGTCGGGTGTCTGTTAAAATTCCCCGTTCCGGTGAGAGCAATATAACTGTTTTAAAAGACCGATCTAATAGTAAAAGATGACGTCAGTAATGTGAACTCTTTCAAGACCTCCTTCCATTGGTTTACTGGTGCTCCTTCCATTGGTTTACTGATGGTTGGGTTGGTTAGATGTCTGAGGGATCATTACTTGTCGCCTTCTATCTCATAGATATCCGATGTATGCAATTCATTTTTCAAATTTTATTGTCTCACTGATTGTTGCATGATTGTCAATGTGTGAATTTATGACTGGTAGAGTGCATTTCTATATTCCTCGCAATCTTGATGGTGTTTTATATGATGAATTGAATAGGTATGTGTTAAAATCCTCTCTGCTGCGATTCCGAAAGCGGAGAGAACACCGACAGATGAATATGGTAATTTGTTTCCCGATCATTGGAGTAGGTTCTTTAATGATCTAAAAGCGTTAGTGGTGATATTTTCAACCTTGGACAAGAAGGAGACTTCAATTGCAACCACACAACATTACAGCTTTGGTGTTTCCTTTGCATCCGCTTCGGTGGAAGTAAGGATGCGGAAGCTATAAATGTTTTGGTTGAATATGATGATCTCCTCTCCATGGATATTGGTGTAATGTCGCTCGAGACTTTCAGGATGAAAGGTCTACATGGAGGAGAATATTTCTCATATTGAAGAGGTATACCCTTACATGGTTCTCTGACGATGATGGGGCTCACTTGCTTGATTGAATTAATTTAAGTGTATCTTGAGTCTAATCGAGAGCAGTAACCAGGGCAAAAGGGAAACCAACTTCACATATCACCACAGGACGTCGAGGGAAGTCAACCATGATTTCCATATGTCATGGACAAAACCGGACCACATAGGTCCCAAACGAATATCCGTTGGGACAAACACCGTCGATGTAAGCATGTCTTTAGTACGCCTCGTTTGTCATGTATATAAAGTTGTAAAGAGTTTTATTCAGACATAGATCATCTGATGTGATTCACTCATTAATTTGTTCAGATGTGGTGTTCGACATGACTCAGAGTTCTTGACTATCTGTGCGATGAGCATGGATCGAACATGCGACCTTCAGATCAATAACTTTACATTGTCATTTCATCTTTCATCGTTCAATTGAATTGATGATTTTGGTTGTTTGTGTTTCAGATGATTGAATAAAGTAATTGTTATTGAGATTGAATTTAATTCGATTAAAAGTAGAATTTACTTATCAATTGATCGACCCGGTCATCGGGATAGATCCGAACGAAATCTGAATATACGGATTAACAACAAAAATTTTGGCCAGGACAAGAGGCCGAATAAATGAGACGATCACACATAGTCCAATTCATTGTAACCCCCATTGATTGCATAACTAAAACGAGCGGTTTAGTTATAATCAATTGTTAGTACTCCATTAAAATTAATAAATAGTAACGACAAACATGTGCGAAACCGATTAAATTTAAATTATGGAGATGAAACGATTACACCACGAGTAAAAGCTGGTGTCGCGCGCGCGCCGCGCAGTTCCTTCGACATATAGGACACACATCGATTCGAAGTACAAATTTAGTATGAAGTATTTGATTTAATGCTCGTAAATAAATTATATTTTTTTTCATTGCGCATATATCCATTTCGGGTTTTATACTCATACAATTTCTCATAGAGAATTGTAAAAGAGCAAAGGGTGAGAACCTAATGCCCGAATAGAGGTAGACAAAACCTCAAAATATGAGTATGCAATGAAATGGATTGTCGATTAAACGGCGATCCTGAATACGCCTCTAATGAATCAGATTGGCAGAGCATCATAATCAAACACTTCAAGGACATGGTCAGGACCTTGATGTCGCAAGCTCAACTTCTGATATCTTTCATGGGTGATGTGTAGTTGACTACTACTCATGAATAAACCTTGTTCCTACAAAGTCGGTGGACACTACACCATATGAGCTGTGGACTGGTAATTACCGGGCTGTGACCTTGGGGTTGTGCAGCATACACGCATCAGGTCGACAGCCGATTCGGGAAGTTGGGACTTAGAGGTCTGAAAGAGTATATTTATAAGATACTCCGTGAGCTCTAAGGGATACGTGTTTGTGGCGGCTCAGGATAATGTTTTCGTGGTCGAACATGAGTCCATAGACGTTACTTTCTTTAAGGACGAATTTACAACGCTTGGTAACATCAAAATGAATGAAGTCTTAATTGAACTAGAACAGGATGATGATGTTCAGGTCTCACTTACTTCGAGTGGGAGATTTGAGGCGGCAACACCAGTGAACGACATGGTAAATGAGAATGGGGACATTTTCATAATAAATCCATTGGGATGAGTCAATACCACGCAGATCACTGTTGCTGCAGGTGCGAATCAAGTAGAACCAGATCATCACGTTGTTGAACTATGGGATGAGAATCCTATAATACCTCAACTACCTGGAAACAGTGGGAAAACTGACTTGGTTCCTGGTCCTAGTAACCCCGGAATTCATCTCGGAGGTAGAATCCCGAGACCAATAGGTCGAACAAGAAAAGTTGTAGTTAAAGGTTCAAGCAACGCCCTTGTTCCCAGCGAGAGTGTTGTTCCGAGTGGGAGCATTGTTCCTAGTGGGAGTGTAGTTCAAATTGAAGATGGGAATATTGACCTAGACGTAGTCAAGGGCACCGAATTTCTCCTAAGAAGTATCCCATCGAGAAGGGTGAACTGTTCACCCTAACTTCGGTTGATGACCCGATAATGGTTAAACAAGCGTTGGAAAGACCTCAAGCGATAGAATGGAAGAAAGCAATGGAGTAAGAGATTACCTCTATGAAAGAATTTGGTGTGGTCGTTAGTTGATTTGCCTGCTAACCGCGAAGCAATAGGGGCTAAGTGGGTTCTAAAATTGAAACTTACTGCTGATAGAAACGTTGAGCGTTAAAAAGCTCGATTGGTTGTGAAAGGATATACCCAAATCCACGGAGTGGACTTTGATGAGACATACTCACCGACTGTGCGTTATACCACAGTATGGGCTATTTTGGCCCTGGTTGCGAGCCTCGATCTGGAGCTGCACCAAATGGATGTTAAGACAGCATTCCTTCATGGAAATCTGGAGGAACAGATCTATATGGAAAACCAGAGGGTTTCGTTGAAACAAACATAAAGTTTGTAAACACCAAAGATCGATCTATGGTCTTAAACAACCGTCCCGGCAGTGGTACCGCGGGTTCCACGAGGAAAACGTTGGCAACGGATTCGTGAATCTTCACGAGGAACCCTGCGTGTACACTAAGACCTCTGAGTCGAAGTACGTTATCTTGACGTTATATGTCGATGACATACTCATTGCCGCGAACTACGTGAGTTATTTAAATTGATCAAAGGCCTGGCTGGCACCTGTTTTCGAGATGAAGGACATGGGAGAAGCCGCCTACATCATAGGCATTAAGAACGCTTGGGATAGGACAGCTCGTAAACTATGTCTTTCTCAAGAGGACTATATCAACAAATTGTTGAGAAGCTTCAATCTCCAAGATGCCAAACATGTGGATATGTCGGTCGTGTATGGGTGTGCGCTGTCGAAGCGTGATGACCCAAAAGACCAGGGGGAGCGGGAATATATGAAAAGTGCAGAGAACCTCAGTATGGTTGGTAGTCTGATGTACGCATTGCAATGCACTCGTCCGAATATCTGTTACGTTGTGGGCTTAGTAGCACATTTCCAGTCAGACCCTGGATATCAACAATTATGATCTGTTAAATGAATAATTCGATATCTAAAAGGAACTCCCGACTACGGACTGTGCTATGAGGGTAGTAAGCTAGAATTGACTGGGTTCAGTGACGCCGACCATGGTGGCGATCCAGATGATCGTATGTCCACCTCAGGAGGATTATTTCTCCTTGCTAATGCCGTCATTTTATGGATGAGCAAGAAGAAATCTCGTGTCGTGCTGTCCAGATGGAATCCGAATTTGTGGCCCTCTCTAAGAATGCACATGAAGTTGTCTAGCTAATGAGACTCTTGACTTCTCTGCTTGACGTCGAGGACTGGATTAAACCTGTGAGGTTTTACTCAGACATTCAAGAAGCAATAGCAGCAGATAAGAATCCAAAGTACCATAATAGGACAAAACACATTGATATTAAATATAATTATCCGAAAAGTGTGGTAGAAGACAAATTAATCACATTATAATACTTATACTCTGAGAGTATGGTGGCAGACCCATTGACCAAACCTTTACGCAGGGAAGTTTTTGAAAAGCATGTCAAAATACTTATACTGTGTAAGGTTTAGGAGGATTGTATTGTGTCAATAACATTTTGAGTTTTGAAGTAACACCTAAACACTTGTATGCTGCGCAACCCCAAGGTTGCAGCCTGGTAAGATCCACCTCTTTACCAGTCCACAACTCATATCGTGTCATGTCCACCGATTTTTTAGGTACACGGTTTACTACACGAGTAGCAGTCAACAACGCATCACCCCAAAAGGAGATCATAAGTTGAGCTTGCAACATCATGGTTCTTACCATGTCCAAGAGTTTACGATTACGTCACTCCGCCACACCATTTTATTGTGGCGTATAAGGGATCGTCGTTTGACTGACAATACCCTTTTCATTGCATAACTTCTCAAACTCATTTGAGAGGTATTCACCCCTCTGTCTATTCGTAAGGTTTTCACCTTACGTTCCAGCTGATTCTCTACGAGACTGAGATAGCTCTTAAAACATTCAATGACCTCGGATTTACGAGTAATCAGATGAGTAAACCCATACGGGTAAAGTCATCAATGAAAGTTATTTTGAGCTTCATAATTATACATTTTCCGTTAAATTTATACTTTGAATCGATGTGTTCCGATTTTACACGGAATCAGTGCATTGCGCGCACCACACACATGTGTTACCCTCGGTGAAATCGTTTCGTTTCCACAATTTAATCATCAGGGTCATACATGTTCGTCGTTACAATAACAAATAAGTAAACTAAATCATTCGATCTAGTTACGCAATCGATGGGTTACTAATGATGATGGAGTGTGTTAACTGTTTCTTTCATTCGACCTCTTTGATCTGGCCGAAATTTTGGTTTCCAATCCCTATTACCGGATTTCGTTCAGCTCGACCCCTTTGAATGGGTCGATGGATTGATAAGTAATTTTTACTTCGAATTGAATCGCATTCAATCTCAATGACAATCACTTTATTCAATAAACTGAAGCACAAACAACCAAAGTCATCAATTCAAATAAACAATGAAAGATGGAATGACAATGATAAGGTCCTTGATCATAATGCAGCAACAAAGGGGAAAGATAGTCAAGAACTCCAAGCCATGTCGAACACCACACCTGGAAAAATTCACGAGTGAATCACATCAAATAATCTGTGTCAGAATAGAAGCTTTTACAACATTATCTACATGGCAAACGAGGCGTACCTAAGACGCACTTCATCCATGGTGTTGTGACTCATGAGATTTTCATTTTGACATTTTTTTGCTCGATTCTTTTAGCATCATGCGCATATGAGAGAAGTTTTCCTTCGACTCATAGGATTCATCAGAGATGGAGGTTTCTCTATCATAGCCACCTTCAAACAGATCCACAGTTGTCTTAATCGATTTGATCAGACGTGTGAGCCTATTGTCGTCGACGAACCACGAGAGAGGGAACCTTTTCATTATGAGATGAATCCTTTGCCACGCATCCCCTTCGTCATCAGGGTCATGATCAACTTTTACACCGGAATCCCTGCGGAGAATACCATCATATTTAACCATTAGGTTTCTAGCTTTAGCAGCCTTTCCTTCAGCGAAACGAAGGTGTAAGGCACACCAAAGGTGTAATGCACTGATGTTCATGAAATGCTCCTCAATTTCAGCTGTCGGGGTTGAATAGATCAACCCTTTCGCAATATGATCTTTGCCCGACCTTTCATCATCAAAGTGGTAAGAACTACCATATTTATCCGTAGGTGTCCTCTCCGCTTTTGGATTTATGCATTGGTCAACATCCGCAGTAGAGAGGAGGTTCAACACATAAGCATTTCATTCATCATAATTAACATCGAGATTGCGAGGAGTATATAATTGCAATCTATCAGCCATTGGAACTAACACATTTACAAACAGTTGCGAAAATCAGGGTGACAATTTAAAACATTTTGAAAAGAATTTCTTACATCAGATATCTATGAGATAGGAAGCGACTGACAATGATTCCTCAGTCATCTAGCCTAACAAACCTCCAGTAAACCAATGGAAGGGGGCAGTGTAAGAGTTCACACTCCCGACGTCTCCTTTCTAATAGATCAGTCTCTTTGAAAAATGGTTTAGTCGCTAATTTAACCGAAATAGAGAGTTTTTACATACACCCGATCTTGGCTTTCCCAATACCTTTTTTAAAATGTTCCGAGGAATTCTCAAGCAAGCATACATAATTCTACTTCACTAGTAGACTATCGCTTGCGGTCATATCCTGAAACTATCATGCATAAGCATCATGCGTAGTCACTCCACATCAAACATGCATATTTGGTGACTAAATATCGTTTTAAAATATTTGGGGATTACTTGAAATTCATGTTTTCAAAATCATGTGTACATCTAGACATGGATCCTTTCAAGATCACTCAGCATAGCATGTCTATCCTAGCACGCAACTCATTAATTGACAACATGGCTCTACCCCCAAACATGCAATATCCAGCTAGTTTGTCATAGTCAAGATTCAATTCTAACATGCATTCATATCAATATATAAAAATTACAATTCAGCCCATAAAATGATTCAGTTCCAAAACCATGCAATTTCCGAGATCCATCCCCATAACAGAAACTATGCATCAGCTTTGATTAAAACGTGTAAATATCAAACCAATTCGCACTGTGTAGGTAATATTAAAGTTAAAAAACATTTGGATTTTAAATTTAACCCAACCTAAATTTAGTCGACCCGAACCAGTCCGGTTAAATAGGTTTGGTTAAACTGGTCTGGTTCACTCAACCCAGTCCGACCTGTCCTGTCAACCCGGTTTGACCGGTCCGGTTCAATTAGGTTTATTTCCGTCTATTTTTACTCGAACCGGGTCGGGTTTGATCTGACCCATTAGCCCACCTGATCCAACCCGACCTGATCCGGGTCGGACCGATTGAGAATTCCGGGTCGGACCGATTGAAAATACCGGGTCGGGTTGGCCCGTCCTGGTGGGATCCAAACCGAACCGGTTCATATCCCACTTCGGTCATCCGACTCGGTCGACCTAGCCCAGTTGCGCATTTGGGTTCCGGCCCAAACCGACCTGGTTTGGAATCCTAATTACTTGGTGGCTAATTAGGGTTTCATATCAGCCAAAAACCTAACTTAGCGGTCAAGTAATATTAATTATAATAGATATCACCCTACATATAATTAATGCGCAATATATATTTAACTGATTTGATTCTCTATTAATGATAAAATCTATCTGTAAATATATTTTCTCAATCTTTTAAGGTAACTAATTATCACAAAATATTCCAATATCCCTAAAATATGCACATAATATATCGTTAATTAATGTCGCAATTTGACCTCGAAACCACTAACCCTAGCCGTCATGTGCCTGCGCCGGCGTGGGAGGCTACCGTCGCTGGTGGCACAGCCATGGCCCTTAGGATTTAGTGGGAAAGTTTCTAGATCAAATTTTACCTCGATCAAAAATCCAAAGTCCAATTTTGATTTAAAAAAATTACGTTTTTATTAAAATCATGAACACCATACACAAGCTCAGATACCACTGTTGGTTTTTGGGATAATTAATACGGAGGTACATGCCAGTTAACTAATACGCAGCGGAAAGATGCAAATACCTTTTTACACGATCCATAACCCAAGACGTCAACGGGAATTCACAAATTGGTGGACTAGGTCCTTCGTCTGACTCTTGTTAAGGAGGCAATTTGAAGGCAATGGTCTCCACAGCAAAGCCTTTTTCAATCCTGTTGCTGGATGGATCTACGTGGTGAATTACTTGAAGTGATTCGGCACCTACTTATGAAGTATATGGTTCGGCCGAACCCTTAAAGTACAAGGAGAGGGGAATTATTTGAGCCTACTAAAAGGGGAGAGAATGATCAACCTAAGAAATCTCTAACACCTCTTATTTATAAGAGGATGTGAGCAAAACCCTATGTGGGTTTACTCACATATTCGGTCGGGCCTAGTGTCCCAATTGGGCTAGCCCACATGGGCCACGCATGGCTCATGGTGATTTCGGCCTGACCCTAAATCCATATGTGCCATACCCCAATTTGGACATAGTATGTTGGTCTTATATTAATAGGCTCCTATTTAGGTGGCCCATTTACTCTAAATGCCAACACAAACTCCTCTCCCCGATCGAAAAAGAAGTGTTACACAAGTGAGTAGCAAGTGTCCTTCCCACCTACAAGATGTCTTGCATCAACCTCTCCAAAAAACCAACCGCAAACCTTGATAGTTGTTGTGTCAATTCTGGTGGAACTGGACACCAGATAAACAATAGATCTCGTGGATTGCTTGGGAGAAGTCCTGCAAATCAAAGCACGTGGTAGGCTTGGGATTCCGTGACATGAACTCATTTAATCTCGCACTTCTGTCCATACATGCGATGAGGATAGTCACTAACCAGGACTCGATTTGGGTAAAATGTATGCGGGGAAAATATCTGAGAAACAACACTTTTTTCAATGCACGGGTGCAGCCGTGCCATTATCAGTCTGGAAGACAATGATCAAGCTACAACTGTTCCTCATTCTTCGAGCAAGATGGCACATCAGGAAAAGACACTCAAATAAACTTTTTAATGGATCCGTGGGTACCAAAATATGGGTCTTCTTAAAGATTGGCCACTATCTATGCCAACCCCACACAACTTCAAGGTACAACATCTCGTCATCAATGGGACGTGGCAACTCGATACACTAGAAAACTTGGTACCTCTGGTCATAATACGTGTGATTGCTATCATTGATCTACCTCTCTATGACACAAACAACTTGTTTCTATGGCTCCACAGTGATACTGGTCTTTACACGGTAAAGTCGGGATATCACTTCATTAACTCGCTTATCAACCGAGAGATGCAGATATCTTCGTCTACAACATCTACGATTGATAATTCTTCAGTTTTGAAAACTCTTTGGTCTTCAAAGCTTGTTCCAAAAGCTCAGATGTTCATTTGGAAGGGCTGTAATAACTGTCTGTCTTTGGGGCAGAATCTTCACAAACGAATTTCCTTCTTAATCCCCAATGTCATATTTGTCCAGGGAAAAAAACTTGGGACCATATCATGTGGCACTGTCCATTCGCTCAGAGAGTTTTGTTTATTTTAGTTTAGGGGTACATCCATCCAACACACATTTCACAATGGTGTTTGGGTGGCTTTTCGAGAGCACACGCTTGCATACGTCCCCTATCCCCAAGGAGAATTGTTTGTCCAAAAATGCTTAATTATATGGGGCATATGGCTTGAGAGGAACGCATACGTTTTCTGAGGAAAAATCCCGAGCGTGTCCTCTGTTTCAGAGTTTATTCATCTGGCTTACAGTGACAATTCTAACGCATTTGATCATGTTCCAAGCCCACAAGCCGCCACCAGCAGGGGACCTTTTATCAGCAGGGTATGTAACCCGGGACACCCTAGACCCACGATACTGTGTGACGGGGTTATTCGGGGTCATCTTTGTTAGCATATGGTGACTGGGCGCCGTAATTGGTAGCCCATTAATATGTATAGGTAACCTAAGAAATTGGGTTAATGTCACATTAGGGAAATTTGGCTTGACCCAAATCTCAATTGACATGAGAGGCCCATAATAGGGCATCCCTAACACATATAGGCCGACCGAAATATGCAAGGGGCAAAGTGGACTTTTGTCCACTTTGCTCCTCCTATAAATAAGGGGTGTTAGGGTTTTATTTGGGGTAATTCACAATTCCTCCTAATTGGTGATTTGAGAGAAAAACCCTTCCCCCCTTCTGCACATATTCGGCCGAACCTCACCTGCTACCTAGGGTGTGCCAATTTGCTTCGAGCAAAACTCTCTGGAGATCCGTCCCAGCCAAGAATCTATCAGAGGCTTTGCTGTGGAGCTAATACCACGTAGGGCTTCTATAACAAGAATCTCTACGGGATCCGTCCGGTGGATCGTGAACTCCCTCAGCAAGATCCTTGGAACTACGAAAAAGGTTTAAGGTATGTGCACATCTTCCGCTGTGTAATTATGATTACTAGCATGTACCTTGTTTTATGTTTCCGTAGTAATCAACCCCGTAACCCAAAAGTGGTATCAGAACCTGTGTTAGAAGTTCTTGATTTTTATAAATTGGTGTTCTTGATTTTAGAAATGGTTGGCCGAAATTTTTAAATTGAGAATTTAAAATTTTCGATTGTTATAATTGTAAAGGCCGAAATTTTCAAGATGTTCTTAGTAAAATTTATGTTCATGATCTTCAAGTAAAAGATGAGTTTTATTAAAATCAAACATTGGATTGTAGATCTTATTAAAATTTGACCTCTTGTTTCCAATTTAGTTTTTCGGCCGAACCCTAGGAGAATTAACAAGGTAAAATTTTTAATTTCTTAGGTACCAAGATACATGTTTCGGCCGAAATCCCTTAGTGATATTGTTTAACATATTTTAATTTTTATTAAAGGTAACAATATATCTATAATTGGAATATATGGATAGGTTCACATTAAATATATGTGAATATATATAACTATCAATATATCTAGCTAGTTTATAGGAATTAAGATATTATTGATAGATTTAATTACCTAAAAAAGATTAAGAAAATATATTGTCAGTATATTTGTTTCCCTATTAAAAATATTGACAATAATTAAATATATATACAATTAATAGGTCTGAAATTTATGTATATATATACATATATATATATTGTTGATTAATTTACATCTTATAGATAGAATCTTGGCAATAAATATATATATATATGCAATATTGGAAATTATTTTATATAGTTAATAAATCTTGGAGGCTATGTTAAGTTTTTAGTGGACTTTAAAACTCTATTTAGCCCACAAGATTATTTCAGCCCAAGACTATGTGATTATTGTGCCGGTCCAATTTGCTAAACCGGATAAGATAAAACCAAACCGGGTTTTCTTAATTGGTTCGACCTAGCCGGGTTGGGTCAAACCGGGGTATCTAAGGGAAACTAACTGAACCAGTTTTGGTGTTGAACCGAACCAAACCCTATTTTATCGAACCAATTCGGACCGAACCAGATTTTATTCAAAAACCGAACCGAATCGGGTTTGCAAAACCGGACCGAACCGAACTGGATATTTCTGAACCGGACCGAACCGGATTAATTCAAAATTGACTGAACCGAACCGGATTTTCAAAATTGAATTCAAGTCAATTAATTAAATAAGATGGTCAAGTTTTAAAATCAAATTTTTTTGAACTTTAATTAGTTTACACAGTGCTCGAAGGTTTAAACCTTAATGCCTTGTATCGATTATGGGGATGGATCTCGCAGATGCATGATTTCGGGACTGGATTAATTAGAGGGTTGAATTGCAATTGTTTACTTTTATCGCATATATTTATTAGAACTGTTGTCTTGACTATGTCAAGCTAGCTGGATGTTGGGGGCGGAGCCCTGGTTAAATATATGGTTTGCGCAATATGACAGACATGTTGTGATGGTTGTGATTGCTTAGGATTCTTGTCTAGAAACACACATGAATAATTGTCAGCATGAACTGCAAGTCAGCCCCTAATATTTTAAAATATTTTAAAATTGAAAACCAGTCACCAAATATGCATGTATGATGTGGAAGTTTCATGTATGACACGTATGCTTGAATGTTCAGGATGTAGCAGCATGTTATAATTTACTTAGAAAGTAGAGTTATATGAATGCTAGCATGAGATCCTCGAAACATTAAACGCATGACGCGTATGCATGATGTGTGGTTTGATTGATGAATTTGGCTTGCTATGATGATTTACTTGTGTAGTAGAATTATATATGCATGCGTAAGTTCATTGGAACATTTTTAAATACAAAAAGGCCTTGGGAAAGCCAAGATCGGGTATGCTTATTTCAAAGTTCCCGTTCAGGTAAATTTGGGAATAAAACCATTTTTAAAGAGACTGGTCTATTGGATTGAAGACGACGGTAATGTGAACTCTTTCACGAACCCCCCTCCCTTGGTTTACTGGCGGTCGGTTGGTTTAGATGGCTGAGGAATCATTATTCGTCGTATTCCATCTTAATAGTTATCCGATGTATGCAATTCTCTCTCAAAATATTATTGTCTCCCTGATTATGCATGATTATCTATGTGTTAGTATCAATGGATGCGATCAGCAATGTCATCTCCCAAATGAATAGGGGATTAGACTGAACAGCAATAATTACAAGATCTGGAACAAGCGTGCCAAGATGGTAGTTACTGAAATGAAATGTTTGGAGCACTTGACTACAAAAACATGCCAGACCGGAGGGAGACCTCACGGATGATCAGAAGGCATTCCATGATGAATGGGATGCTAAGGATCAGGAAATCCGTTCTGCCTTGTTGTCGATGCTGGAGGATGACATACTCTATGGGTATGATCACTTAGAGTCTGCCATGAACCTGTGGGATGGTCTTAAGGCAGGGTTTGGTGTATACACCTCAGCCCAGAAGCGGTCTTTAAACATCGATTTAGACTCCTACAAGATGAATCCTAAGCATACGATGAAGGATGAATCCTAAGAATACGATGAAGGAGCACATTAGGCATATGTCTAATATGCTTGCTGAACTCAATGAGGCGGGAGAGAACCTGTCTGAGGAACAGAAAGTACAATGTGTGATTCGTTCTTTGCGTGACTCTTGGAATAGCATGAAAAAGCACATTACCCATGCCACTCAACTCGATAACTCGAGAAAGTGCGAGTTCATCTCGAGCTGGAAGACTCAGTGTTGAAAAGCCTAGGATGGAAATGCACATAGCATCCTCTACACCAGTTGAGCAAAGGGGGAAGCGCAAGAGAAAAGGCAAAGGTGTCCAAATTAAGGCTGACAAGTCAATAGCTCCAAAGCCTCAGAGAAAGTTCAAACGCAAGCAATCCGGTGGCAATAAAAGGCAAGCAAAATAAACACGTAGAGAGGAATCTCGACGTGTTTCAGGTGTGGTGTAAAAGGCCACCTGGCTGCTACCTGTACCAATCCTCCCAAGGTACTCACTGAGAAATAATGATGAAATTCATAAATTCTCCTTGGATTCTTCTTACTCGAGAGTAATTCAAATGACCCTTTTTGAATTACAAAATCGAGAAGCAGATCAAATGCGAACCTGAAGGAGGGTGCCCCGGAACAATAAAGATTAAACGACAGATTTTATCTTTACTTGCCAGAAACTTTCTTAAATTTCCAGTTTATGATACTCATCGAAAATAAGTTCCATAGGGATAAAGAAACTATTTACTTTAAGCATGTAACAAATTCTTGAACAGAGTATTAATTATCCATCTTCACCGAGATGTTTGATCTCATTATTGTTGTCCGATGCATTGCTTTTAAATTCAAATTTAAAATCTTTCTTATTTGTAAGTACTCCATTATATAACAAATTCCGTAATGATGAACATGTTTGATACTGATTGGATTAAGTTAAGTTGAATTTTGGAAACGAAACGATTTATAGCATGGGTCAAACTTGGTATAGGTGCCACACGCGCGTGTACCTCGAAAGATGGAACACATCGTTTTCAAAGTACGGATTTATTAATGAAGTTTTTTAATGAATGAATGTTGAATTTTCATTTGCCTCCCCTTGGGAATAAGTGATTCTATACTTGCGCGATGATGAGAGGTATGCTTCACAAACTACCACGAACTCGCAAAGTATAAACTGACGCATAAGGCGAAGCTCAATGCACAGTTCAAAGATGGATAACTCTTTGAGATGAATTAGCCAATGAAAAGGATGACATCGCCAAAACGGCCCTCCCAATAACTGCCTTGACGAGAAGTTTGGCAACACATTCATATTGATAAAGCACTTCATCAATTATATCGGTTAAAACAAGACGCCATAAGAGTTAAAAGGAATGATAACGAGTTAAATCTTATCATCATAGGACATTAACTTGCGCATTAAGCAATTATTTGAACCGAGAGTCTGGTAACTTCTCTTAAAGGATACATGTTTAAATTAGCTTGTGATTATGGTGCCGTGGTCGAACATGAGGCGTTACATGACATGAGGATGAATTATCAACGCTTGGTGAAATCAAAACAGACATAGTCTTGATCGAATTGGAGCAAGATAACGATGATAGTCAGGTCCCAATTACTTCGAGTGGGAGATTTTTGGCAGCAACACAAGTGAATAAAATGGTAAATGAAGATGGGGACATTTTCATAGTAAATCCAATGGTGTTAGATATCTGTCCAATTCGGGTTCGTATTTACATTTCGGGCCTCGCAAAATACTCCAAAACCCGTAAAAGAACTCTTCCGCGGACACCCAAGTCCAAAAACGGTCTGGAATACGCGCAGTACCTGGACCGGGGGACTTCCGGATTGCCACAAGGCAATCCGGACCCGACCCGGATTGCTAAACAATCCGGGTAGGTCCGGATTACCGACGTTCTCCGCGCGCTTATCCCGATTATTTTGCCAAATGCGAGAAGTCAGTGTACGCATAGTCCACCTTGATGACGGTATACGTTTTCCTTCATACCGACATCAAGCCATTCAAAACTGGGCATGATCCTTAGGTTCCCTATAAATAGGGGCTTAGGTCTCCCATTTTATTCAACTCCCTCGTTTTGGACTTTGGATGCTCTGACTTCTCTCTAAAAGGCTTTCTCTCTCTAGAAGATTTTGACTTGAGCATTGGAGAGGGCCCAACCAGCATCCCCCCCTCTCCCACGCTGGTTACTGCCCCTTGTACAGGATCTGGATTTCGAGACTAAGTTCGAGGAAGTTGAAGATTAAGTTCGAGGATCGTGTTTCAAGGATCGCGGCGTACCCGTCCCTGTACACACATCCGGAGCCCGTTCTTGGAAAAGAAGCCCGAAGCTACCCAAGTGGAAGCAGACTTAACATTTGGCCGTCAGCGTGATTCGAACAAAAAGGCGTTCCATACCGCAAGCTATGACAAGAAGACGACCAAAGAAGACGGGGGTGTTAGATATCTGTCCAATTCGGGTTCGTATTTACATTTCGGACCTCGTAAAATATCCCGAAACCCGTAAAAAAAAACCCTTTCGTGGACACCCAAGTCTAAAACTATCCGTGTAGGTCCGGATTTCCAACTTTCTTTGTACGCTAACCCCGATTATTTTGCCAAGTGCGAGAAATCGGTGCATGCATAGTCCACCTTGATGATAGTATACGTCTCCCTACATACCGACATCAAGTAGTTCAAAACTGGGCATGATCCTTAGGTTCCCTATGAATAGGGGCCTAGGTCTCCCATTCTAGACAACTCCTTCATTTTTTGACTTTGGATGCTCTGACTTCTCTCTAAGGCTTTCTCTCTCTAGAAGTTCTAACTTGAGCGTCGGAGTGGGCCCAACCAGCATTCCCCCCTCCCACGCTGGTTTCTGCCCCTCATGCAGTATCCGAAGGTCGAGAGTTCGAGGCCGAGGATTGGAAGTTTAGCTCAAGGATTGTGTTTTATGGATCGCGGCGTTCCCGTCCTTATACATACATCCCGAGCCCGTTCTTGAAAAGAGAAGCCCGAAGCTACCCAGGTGGAAGCGAACATAACATTTGGCGTCGTCAGTGTGATTCAAACAAAAAGCCATTCCATACCGCGAGCTATGACAAGAAGACAAACGAAGAAGGCGGGGACAAGCAAGCCAAAGCCGAAGCCAACAAGAAACCAACCAGGACGTTCTCAGATTCCAGATGCAGGGTCTACCGCCTCATTCGTGCCAACCGCAAACGTGCCTTCCGCACAGCACGGTCCCGAAATTTAGAATAATGCATCAGCACAAGAGTTCGAGCGAAGGACGGGGATCAATGAAGAGTTCCCATACGGGATGCCGGCCAACAAACAGAAGCAGGCAACAAGTCAGCAGGATCATTTGCACGTGCATAAAGACATGTTCGCTGCATCCTCCATGCCAACAAGCAGCGTGCCTTCTGCACAGGATGGCCTTAAAGTCCAGAATACATCATACATTGCATCCTATCCGGAAAAGATGGCAAACGTACATATGATCCATGGAGACTTTGATATTGAAAGCGAGAAGTCGCACAAGCAAGAAGTGTACGTTGCAAAGACAATGCACAGGTTCCATGATACCAACATGGAGTATGTCGACATAAAGGATGCCGCCTTGGAAGATGTCATTGGTTTTTCATCAAAGGACAAAGAGCACATTACGCACCACGACACCTTGGTCATAACCACGCAGAAGCCGACAAGAAGTCGACATGGATCCTCCCACATGCCTGTTGCCACATCCAATGCCTTCTTCATGACAACAAGAAGTGCATCCTTCGCACAGTACGACCAAGGAGTCCTCCAATACGAAGGTGTCAACCCGCCATCACCTGTCACTCCCACCATGATGACCACGCTCGAAGAGCTGCTTGCATTCTGAAAAATGTTAAGGAACCAAGGATATGCCCCGCCACCACCACCTCTGCCTCCAATCAACGGACAAGTCAAGGAGACAAAACAAAGTCCCGAGTCACAATTCATCAAGACACTCCGCACCAAAGAATAGGGGGGCAATACACGGAAGGTACCTTCCAGTACCGACAACCAATGCAAGGAGCTGCACGCTCATACAACTCGTATGTGATAGCACAACACCAAGAAGGGGCATGGAAAAAACCTCCAACCTCCCGCTCAAAAATATACAAGGTTTTTCCACGAGAACAAGCCAAGACGATGCTGACATCCGTCACAAGGAGGGACGGAAAAAACCTGTTAATGACGATGATGCCCCAATCACGGGACTTACAACAAGAACCTTGAAGGCAATAATTGAAGAAAAGATAGACGCTTCCTGGGAAAAGAGACAACAGCAACAAAAGAGGCCATTCCAGTCAGACGTCCAAAGGCTCAAAAACACCAATCTCGCCAAATGTGTTCCATTGAACACACCGCTGTCCGTCATCTTGAAAGAGATAAAGAAGACCAAGCTGTGGAAAAAGCCGTCCAATTTCCGCAAAGGCCCATTAGGAAAAGATGAAAGCAAATGGTGTGAAAATCACGAAGTGTATGGCCACAAGACGGAAAGCTGTGTTGGATTAAGGTTTCATGTAAACAACTTAATCTTAAAAGGAGAAATGAAGAAGTATATCGATCAAGGCAATAAGCATCAAAATAAGTCTCATGTGAAGTCTTCAGGAAAAGGCAAAGGAAAAGAAAAGGCGAATGATAATCCACCTATCGCCAAGCGCCGATAAAACAACGTCACTCATGGAACCAATTATGATGACTTATACAATCCTTTGAGCATGAAGGTGGAGGAAACAAATATCAAACTCCCGGAAAACAAACTTCACCGACCACTGGAGCCAATGACTGCCTTCCTTGGCAAGAACGTTGAAGAACGATGCAAGCACCATAAAACTGGGGGACATAACACCAACATTTGTTCATCCACAATGGTGGAGATTGAAGAGCTCAACACGCTAGATGCACTGAGGAACTATGTGGCACGTGGCAGAATCATCTTGCCGACAAATCACCTGTGAAGACATCAAACACATCATCAATCCCTTTATCTCCATTTTTGCATATCTACTTTAAGTCTTCTTAGATTAAGTACAACTTATGTTTATTTGACTTAGTACTTTTCAAAAGTAGCGATCAGTAGACGCCTTCCTGTAATCCGTTGTACGAACTCCAAATATCTAATAAAGGTTAAATCTACTTTCGTAGGTACATTACTATATCATGCATACTACCTGGGAATAACGCCAAGTAACAACTACGCACATATTAATTGCGTCAACAACACAAGCTATCGCACTATGAACAACAAACAGCTTAGGTCAAACAACATCCCCCATGCAACGGAGCCTCAAGCATTCTATATGCACAAGACTAAAAATCGCGTTGCAATAATAAATAAGACGGGGGCATTACCCAAGTGACAACGTCATCAACATTGTGGAAGATAGGAATTCAGGATACGCTCCTATGTTATACGCACGCCTGTGCCAAACCCATCACGAGAAAAGAGTTAGAAAATTATTTCCAACATCCAGCAAGTTTACCCTTGTCAAGAACACAAGAAGGATCGTACCACTCAAAACGTACGCCGACAGCGAAACCTAATCTTCGGACAAAACAAAGGAGAAGATGAGGATTCCACCAGTATAACATCTCTCAACCATGTGCACAATCGTCACACAGACACAACTTCGGGAAGAGTCACAAGTGTATGAAGAAACACATCAAATAAACCCAGGCCCCTTGAAAGTGAACACATGAAGCATACATCGCAAAACCAGCACATTAAATTCAACACCGCGCAATGCGCGATAGGAGAAGGAGAGCGAAAACTCCAAATAGGCGTTCTGTTCAAAAGCTTGTCGCATATAAAGGAATCCTAGGGTATACTACCATGAACAAGTGGGGTATGATAGCGTCAACATCACACCAAAAGATCAAGTTACCAACAAAGGCAGAAATTGGTGAAATAAAGGGAGATCAGCAGCTATCAAAAGACTGCTACAAGGTTGCACTTCAACATAATGTTAAGACAAACAATAGCAAAATTCCCGTCATTGATGAAAACCCAAGGGTAGACCATGCACGTCCTGCTCTTGTTGAAGCGTTACAAGAAATCAAGATAGATGAGCCAGAAAGGATGGTCCGTGTAGGCGCATCACTGTCAAAAGATGAAGTAATAGAAACCATCAGGAAACAGCGGTACGACTGCCAAGCGACTTGGGGGGCACCAAGCTGACAAGTGCTCGGCATTCCACCAAAATGAAGAAACAAATGATTGCAAGAACACGCGGTACCATTCTCCTAAGAAGGAAACACCAAGCAATGATCATACATAGGCATGTACATCATGCTAAGGAGGTATCAACGCGTATCAACTAGAGGACGCATACAATAATGCGTCGCTGTTCATACAGACATATTCACAATTACATATAGCGGGTGATACTTGGAAAAGCTACGCTCCCAACATATGCGCACCTGTCATGATCCGCACCTATCGCGTCCGCACTTAGGGAAGTTTCCTGCACAAACAAGGAGGCCTCGTATCAGACTCCTTTACTTTATCTATTATATGCATTACTAAAAAGAAAATTTCATAACTCCATATTTTTGCAAACTTATAAACATTGCAACTATCTAACAAAGAGCAACTCTGTTCGTAGGTACATACTACACTATGATTACTACATGGGAATTATGCCAAGTAGTAACCTATGCACATAATATCTCCTTCAACAATACAAGCTAAGCATTATGTTCAAGGAGGGATTTATGGCATACAACGCCAACATATCTATTATCTACACCAACAGGGAGTTTATTTCTCCATCCATAACAGCCGCTATATCAAGAAGATGTCGACAACACAAAGCCATCACGCTATGTGCACAGTCAACTTATATGTGGCGATGACAACTTGCGGGTTATCTACAAAAAGGGACTTATAAAATTCTCTACTCAAAGTGACGACTATTCCAAAGGCGTCAACAACAAGCAATATATTGGATAAACACCAAGATTTACTATCAAAAGTAGCATGCTGTGGTATGCTATTTATAAGGGCAAACCCCATGTTTACTTCTAAAAATTAGCATGCTGCGAAATGCTCTTAGAAGCAAATCCTCATGTTCATAGCCATTCCCTGAATAGAAACAGGATTCAGCAAAAGCAATGATGGGACTGATCACCCCACCGTGGCGGAAGTCCTCTTGTTAGACGGCAACCCCACACACTAAAAGTATGCATACTCTCCTAAGGGTTCATACACCATGAAGACTTAGGCCTGAAAAACGATAGCTTCATGTTATACGCTTTTTAAAGCAAACCTTGTACAAAACTCATCAAACTTACAAGATGAGTCTTGTATAGCGTTATCTTGCTCTTTAGCATTTAACGCAAAAACAGCAAAATAAGCAAGAAATATCTTGCAACAACGTCGCCTTAGAGTGGAACTAAGAGATGGTATAAACTTAAGTATTGCTTCGCCAAGACGACACTGCTACATATCAAAGGCCAAGTGCCAAGTACATTACTACCTGCAATGCTACAAGTACCAAGTGTACATAACACCCTACAATGCGCAAGTCGCAACATCGTATGTTCTATCCATCACAACAAGGAGTTCAATCATATCATGCAAGTCCAATACATACGGGTATGAGATATTACTAACAAGTTATCACATGTTTATTATTATTGAAAACAGGTCCAAGTGATGAAATACCATGCAAGCAAAGGCGTAAACAAAGATTTATCGAAAACCTCAAAACAACATCAACCCATTCACAAAGGGTTCAACATGTTGGAAACAGACAACCTAACACCAACCAAGAGATAGCATCATCTCCAAGGATCTATGGCAAAGAGTTCATAATGTCAACATTAAAGGCAATGTCGTCATCCGCACAAAAGATACGGCAAGGATGTTCGCTTTAACTTCAATACTACATAGCTCTTCAACATAAGCACGACAATCAGCAATACGCGCATCAAAATCAGCCGTCTTCAAAATCAAGTTTCAAGTGTGAAGAAGTAAACAACGCTTACCTCAATGGGAGGAACGCTCCTCCTTGGGCCGATCCCTCGACCGGGGGCAGAAGGCACCATCGCACGACCCTCAACTCTATTCTCTTTATCGCAAGAAGGAGTTAGCACGGTCTTACTCGGCATAAAGAACTTAGAATCGCTCGAGGAACGCGCCCCTGCGTCGGATCTTTTGAGAATTGTGCTAAAGCCAGGAACTGCAACCACGCGTTCAACAACATGAAAGCAACAACTTGGAAAATTAACAAGTTCAAAGAAGATACAAGGAGGTTCCTTACTGACAAGTCCTTTACCGCGACCATGTGTAGATACTCCAGAGTAGCGGGGGCAATTGTACGGACATTCCTTCCAACAAGCGGATTACTGTATATATTGGCTATCTGCAAAGACGAGCTTTTTCCATCAATCCGACCTACGTAACAACATGATACAAGTCATAAAGATCATCAACAATACCCAATCTTTAGAAGGACATCAACATCTACACTTAGCGTATTATTTAGCTGCTCAACCATGTCGACATCCGAACACAGAGTTACTCGCATAATGGAAATAGTAGACTTGCTCATGATAACAGTTGTGGGAAGATTAAATCTGACAAGAAGATAGAAAGATCTGACATCTTGGAAAATGCAACCAACAATCCAATCAGTGCGCAAACACGCATCAACATTTATGCAGACATTTATGCAATGGACGCTCCATGTGAGACAACTATGTACGTACAAAACTCGTTAGTCTTCGCGCAACAAGTAACAAGCATCATGCAAGGGGGGATATTTCTTCAACACATCAACCTTACATGTCGACATCAAGCTCATACACGCAGCATAAGTGATTACAAGGGCGAAATATTTTCTAAGTATTTTGCTCAGGATGACAGTCAGCATATTGCAAGCTGTCAGCATGCTATTATGTGTCAGCATATTACCAAGTGTTAGCATACAACAAGGCGTTGGCATACAACCTGTGTTTACATTAAGCATATGGATACAGCGTATATAGCCAGGGATAGAGAAAAGATTCTAAGTGTGGGGGCATGTGCGCACATACAAGCACGTACATACAAGCATGAGCATACAGCTGTCAACAGTCAACACATAATGAGATGCTAGGTGTCAAGAATATTTTCTAAGTATTTCCATGTACGTACCTACATGTCGACAAAGATGGATGTCGACAATCAATGAATATTTCCTAAGTGTTTCCATGTACGTACCTACACGTCGACAAGGATGGATGTCGACAAGTGAAGAATATTTTCTAAGTATTTCCATGTACGTACATACATGTCGACAAGGATGCATGTCGACAAGTGAAGAATATTTTCTAAGTATTTCCATGTACGTACATACATGTCGACAAGGATGCATGTCGACAAGTGAATAATATTTTCTAAGTATTTCCATGTACGTACATATATGTCGACAAGGATGCATGTCGACAAGTGAGGAATATTTTCTAAGTGTTTCCATGTACGTACATACATGTTAACAAGGATGGATGTTGAAAAGGGGAGAATATTTTCTAAGTTTTTCCATGTATGTATATACATGTCGACAAGGATGGATTGCATGCATCAAGTAGCTATTATCAACTTCTACACAATACCTCCTAAGCATTCCTACGACGCTTATCGACAAAGCTCATACGACGTCATCTATGGTAACAAGCATTAGAAATTGTTAAAATATTTTCTAAGTGTTTTAGCATGTTTGCAGACAATGACCGACAGACTATACATGATACTCAAGGTACATTGCCTAAGCTATCATTACCAACATACAACCATTGACGGCCATGTACGTACAACTACCGATCATTTGAGGCTAAGAATTCTAATGCATTTTATCAAACACCTTGTATGCATGTTAAGGTAAGCTAGGTACATGGTGATTTAGAGACTAAATCAAGGCCAAACGAAGTTACGAAAGGTCCAACCATATACGAAATTGAACTCACCAATACGAAGCAAGTCCGAATTGACACGTGCCACACCGGAATCCAATTTATATCAACTATGGTGTGTCTACTCCAAACCTATGATCTCAAAAGTTTCATCTTCATCAAGAATAGAGAGCTTCTTGGAGATTTATCTATAAAGGATGTAAGATAATGAGTATTCTCTCTCCTAATTTTCATTAATAGTGTTTACACCATCTGCTAAGGACTAAACTTTCATATATTTTCATATAAGTCTTTAGCAACCTTTACAAGCATCTTTGCATCTCTCCTATGTTCATATTGCATACATATCACACAATGCTTCATGACACACTACACGTAATTATTATTACATATTACGTACATAGAATTTATCATGCATGATTCTTATTTATGATCGTTACATGATTATTTTTGTAATCTAAGTATGAATTTCATGTTTACATCATGTCTCACGTTTACATTATGCTTCATGATTACGAACATGCTCTCCAATTTCATATTATTCTTAGTGTTTTGCTTATTGCATGATTACGTCATCCATTTTCTATATCGTCATCTACATGTTGACAACATGTTTTATGTTTACATCATGTACCATGATATTATCATATTGTGAAATTCTTTATTATTACGAGTATTTCTCTCATTACATGATATTGCGAATATATCGTTAATTGCATGTTGTTATACGTATATTGTCCGCTACGCTAACCCTATAAACAGATTACGTACGTACGACGGAAAATTGAAGTTGGTTAAATTTATGATCCCAACACTCGAATTGAAAAACAGGCCATCCCTGAGGTCAGTACCGAACCTAAATTGGACGAATATCTTATCTTAAAAAGAGTCAAGTATGGGTTTTGAACCGCTGCTTGACTCGGGGGCAAGTGTTAGATATCTGTCCAATTCGGGTTCGTATTTACATTTCGGGCCTCGCAAAATACTCCAAAACACGTAAAAGAACTCTTCCGCGGACACCCAAGTCCAAAAACGGTTCGGAATACGCGCAGTACCCGGACCGAGGGACTTCCCGATTACCGACGTTCTCCGCGCGCTTATCCCGATTATTTTCCAAATGCGAGAAGTCAGTGTACGCATAGTCCACCCTGATGACGTTATAGTTTTTCCTTCATACCGACATCAAGCCATTCAAAACTGGGCATGATCCTTAGGTTCCCTATAAATAGGGGCTTAGGTCTCCCATTTTATTCAACTCCCTCATTTTGGACTTTGGATGCTCTGACTTCTCTCTAAAAGGCTTTCTCTCTCTAGAAGATTTTGACTTGAGCGTCGGAGAGGGCCCAACCAGCATCCCCCCTCTCCCACGCTGGTTAATGCCCCTTGTGCAGGATCCGGATTTCGAGACTAAGTTCGAGGAAGTTGAAGATTAAGTTCGAAGATCGTGTTTCAGGGATCGCGGTGTACCCGTCCCTGTACACACATCTAGAGCCCGTTCGTGGAAAAGAAGGCCGAAGCTACCCAAGTGGAAGCAGACTTAACAAATGGTAAATGAAGATTGGGACATTTTCATAGTAAATCCAGTGGGAGAAGCCAATCCTACCACACAAATCACTGTTGCTGCAGGTGCGAATCAAGTTGAACCTGATAATCACGTTGCCGAACCGCTGGATGAAAATCCAATAATCCCATAGCTACCCATTGTTCCTAGTGGGAGTGGGTTAACCAACTTGGTTCCGAGGCTGAGAGGTCGTCCAAGAAAGGTTGTAGGCCAAGGTTCTAGCACTGCCCTTGTTCCCAGTAGGTGTTGATGGATATACGCCCAATTTGAACCCGTTGACTTCCAAACCGTTGTATTTTTATCGTCCCATTAACGTTTATAAATCGAAACTTCAACCCGAACACTTCGCAAGAACATCAACGGCTCGGACGGGGCCGAAGCGCCCGTCCGGCCAAGGTAAACTCACCTAGGTGAGGTTGGGTGGCCACACCCGACCTCCCCTAGGAGAGATCGGGTCAGCCAACCCGATCTCTCCTAGGAGAGATCGGGTCGGCCAACCTGATCTCTCCTAGGAGGGATGGGGTTGGCCAACCCCATCCTCCCTAGGAGGGGTTGGGTGCCCTCACCCAACCCCTACCCTTGGGGGTCGGATTTCTCCCCCCCCCCCCCAAGGGCCCCTGCGCCATTTTCGGACATCCACACCCGGTTCACGTCGCCTACCTTCTCCGTATCCTAAGGTCTTAATTATGCACTTAAAGGTTAATTAATTGTGTTTATAGGTTAAACGATGTCATTAAGCCACCTTAATGACACCGTTGCCTATAAATACCCCACCTTCACAACTCATTTGGGCATCTTGGCAATTTGGATTACTTTGCTCTGACATCTCTCTAGTTTATCTCTCTAAGAAGAATACTGACTTAGGCATCGGAGAGGGTTCACCAGGCACCACCCCCCCCCCCCCTCCGTGTCTGGTACTGCCCCTTCTGCAGGGTAGAAGGAGAGAAGAAGCAAAGGAAGGAAGGAAGGAAGGAAGGACATAGGTTGGGACAGGGCAACTCAGGAATACCGGATCACATACATCCCCAGTAAGGAGCGAGATCAAAGCCGACCACCCGTTGACCCAGATCTCATAACCTAACACTTGGCGCCGTCTGTAGGCTTCGGACAGAAAGCCTGGCTATTACACGAGCTATGACGAACAGTAGGGTGTCTAGGCACCAACGCCCACCCGGGGGCAATGGGCGGAGGAGAGAGCCCATACCCCCAGAGAGGCAGCCTAACCCTGGGAAGCAGTCAATGCATCCAGAGCCCCAAGAAATACCACAGCCTCCTCAACAACAGAACAACCAGGAGGGAGGACCTTCACGCCCAGCTGGGGCTGAGTCCTCCACAGCCTCCACCCCCCGGGCAAGAAGGCCACAGAGAGAAAGAGAACAACAGGGAGTGCCTTCCCACAACACGGCACCCCCTGAGGGATACTATTATGAAGAGCAACCCCAAAGGTACCCGTATGGGATGCCGGCACAGAGAGATGGCAACCGCGCCCACACAGCATATGCAAGGCCGGCATACACCCAAGGGACTTACACTGAAGCTCATGAAGAGGAGCAGATCCCAACAGAAGAGCACTACTCGCACCCTCGAGCAGGGCAGCGAGAGGAACAAAGAAGATATTACCAGGAGCCACCCCCAGAGGGAAGGCAACAATTCGTGCCTCCTAGGCAACAGTAGAGCAACAGGGCTTACACCCCACTTGGGGAGGAAAGACAAGCAAGACCTCCAAGGAGGCAAGGCTTCCATGAAACACCCCAGCATGTGTACCAAGGGTACACCTATAGTCCATACCAGCATGGACAAGGGAACCCAGTAAGCCCAGTCTACAACTACAGTGGGTATCAGAGGGATTATACTCCGGCGCAGGTGATGATCACCCCGGAGGAGATAGAAGCCATGATAACCCGGAAATTGAATGAGTCAAAGAAACCCAGCCTGCATTGTCTAAGTGACAAGACAAACCACCCTTTCACAAGGGAACTGGAGATGAACAGGGTGCCAGACTCCCTGCACACAGTGCAAATTGCAAAGTACAATGGGAAGGGAGACCCCCTAGAGCATATCCAACAGCATGAGGCCTCCCTATTTGGGAGGACCACTGATGAAAGGTACAAGGCACTCTTGTTCCCAAACACCCTATCAGGGGTGGCCTCACATTGGTTCTTCAGCCTACCCTCTGAGAGCATCCACTCATGGGAGCAGCTAAAAGCTAAGTTTCTGCAGAGATACCTAGGGGAGAGGAAACTTCTCAAGGGAACAGGCTCCATTGATGATGTGAAACAAGAATACGATGAATCCCTGGCCAGCTACTATACTAGGTTCAACCAGAATATTGCAGACATCCAGGGAGACATCACCGAAGGGGAGATTATACGAGCCTTCATCAGAAACTTAGGTCGCTTTGGGTCAACATTGGCTGAAAAGATGGCCAAAAAGCCAGCAAGCACCTTGGAGGAGCTTGCAGGAAGAGTTAAAACGCATATCGACCTTGAAAGGCACAGGGCAAGCAAGAAGGCCAAAATCCAGGCAGCCAAGGAGGATAATCAAAAGCCAAACAAAGGCAAGCCACCCCAGGCACCGCAGCATGCAAGGCAGCAGGAATGGCGTCCGCCACAGCAAAGAAACCAAATGGGTGAACCCTTAAAGGCTAGAGAAATAAACGTCATTAAGTTCATCCCACTGAACGCCACTCCAGCCACCGTACTTAGAGAGATGCGGAACCAAAAGCTTTGGTCACCCCCTGCAAGGTGGAGAGCCCCAATGGTGGGAAATCACAAGGATAGATGGTGTGACAACCATGAGGCTTATGGTCACGACACAAATGAATGCTTTAGCCTAAAGCTAAGCATAAACAACATCGTCCAGAGAGGAGAACTGAAGCAATTCATAGACCATGGGGGCAACAGTATGCAACTAGGGCCATCACAGAAAGACAAGGGCAAGGGAAAGATAGACTACAACCCTCCACCCAACAAAAAAGGAGTCATAAATATGATACATGGAGGAGTAGCATCGGGTGGCCCAACTGCTAATGCAAGAGAGGTCTATGCATCCAAGCTAAGCTCAGTGCCAAGGTGGAGAAAAAGGCCAAGAGAAGGGGAAGAAGTGAAGATCGAGTTCTCGGAGAAGGACAAAAGCCACATCGTCTTTCCACATGACGATGCTCTAGTTATTACTTTAGATATTGACAATTTTGATGTAAAGAGAATTTTGGTGGATGGGGGCAGCTCAGCTGACCTCCTAAGCTTGAGAGTGTTAGAGGAGATAGGGAAAACCAAAGCAGACATCAAACCGGTCAACTTCCCTCTAGTTGGCTTCTCAGGGGCAACAAGTTACCCCCTGGGAATGATAACCCTACCAGTAACCATGGGCCAAGGATGGACCCAGCTGAAGGTAAATGTCAATTTCTTGGTGGTTGAAAGCCTGGGAGCCTACAATGGGATCCTAGGAAGGACAACCATAAACCCATATGAAATAGTGCCATCCACTGTTCACCAGAAGCTGAAGTACATCACGGAGAACGGGGTTGGAGAGGTCCT
Source organism: Clarkia xantiana subsp. parviflora (assembly GCA_036873135.1). Classification (NCBI taxonomy): domain Eukaryota; kingdom Viridiplantae; phylum Streptophyta; class Magnoliopsida; order Myrtales; family Onagraceae; genus Clarkia; species Clarkia xantiana. The sequence continues at coordinate 5,126,557 of JAPTYO010000017.1, read as the reverse complement.
GGGTGATCAACGCACTGCAAGGCAATGCTACATCAACTCAATGAGACGTGGATCACACGGGACAGACACAGTGGATGTGGTCATGGTAGGAGCCAACCAGGATAGAAGAAGGAGGGGAAAGAGACAAAGGCAAGGAAGGAGGAGGAGTGGAGTGACACTCCGTCTGAGCAGGCAGTTTTTTCAAACAGTGCCTACAAGGAGACACAGGAGCAAGGCTGTGAAGGTGACATCCATACCCTGGCAGCCAGACACCATAATAGGGAACAGAACAAGGAACTCCATCCTAAGAGGCTTCCGCTACATAGATGATATCAAGCAAATGCCGCGGGAGTCTATATCAAGCTATTTCCAGAGATTCTTCAATTATGGTGCCAACATGGACATCACAAGGGGAGAAGCAGTAAGGGCATTCATTAGAAACATGCATCCAAACTCATTCGGGGCCTATGGAGGGCTCTATGAGATGGTCATGACGAGCACAATGAGAGAGCTCAAGGCAAGACTGGACAGGGCATTTGCACAGGAAGCGGAGCAGTTGGATGAAGTTCCGAAGAGAGGAAGAGAAATGGACACATTGGGAAGAAGTGTCAATTTCACATTCACACCCCTCACACTCAGCATAGAAGAAATTTTACACAAGCACCTCAAGCAAGAGCTACCAACATGCAGGGAGGAAGGCAAGGCCTTCCTAGGAAGAGATGCACAGGGTTGGTGTGAGTACCATGAGACCTGGGGGCATCAAACCAACAACTGCATGGTGTTGAAGGTGGAAGTGGAAGAAATGATTTACAACGGAGGCTTCAAGGAATACATGGCAACAGACACAGTGACCACCCCATATCCTTAGTTTCATATTTAGCATTATGCATATTTCAGCTTTACAAGCTTTTCAAAAAACAACTTTGGAGAAGGAGAACTCACGAAGTTACTCCAACTCTACAACTATCTTTGATTCCTACAAAGGATGTCTTGGTGCACCAAGGCATCCCAAGTATACAAAAAACATGAATGCTCCTAAGGGAGTAGAAGTTACTCAAAAGTATTTTCCAGTGAATGTAGTGGTATAATCACGAAGTTATCCTTACACAGATATGACTTCAAGTCAATGACAGGTTCGACGCCCCCAAGAGCGTATCTTGAGAGTAGTTCTTATACTACGACATTCGACGCCCCCAAGAGCGTATCTTGAGAGTAGTGTTCATACTACGACCTTCGACGCCCCCAAGAGCGTATCTTGAGAGTAGTTATTACACTACGAATTCGACGCACCAAGAGCGTATCTTGAGAGTGGTTTCCAAAAACTACGAACTTCAACGCCCCCAGGAGCGTATCTTGAGAGTAGTGTTCATACTACGACCTTCGACGCCCCCAAGAGCGTATCTTGAGAGTAGTTATTACACTACGAATTCGACGCACCAAGAGCGTATCTTGAGAGTGGTTTCCAAAAACTACGAACTTCAACGCCCCCAGGAGCGTATCTTGAGAGTAGTGTTCATACTACGACCTTCGACGCCCCCAAGAGCGTATCTTGAGAGTAGTTATTACACTACGAATTCGACGCACCAAGAGCGTATCTTGAGAGTGGTTTCCAAAAACTACGAATTCGACGCCCCCAGGAGCGTATCTTGAGGTAGATTTGCAACCTACCAGATTCGACGCCCCCAAGAGCGTATCTTGAGGTAGAAAAAACACTACCAGTTCGACGCCCCCAAGAGCGTATCTTGAGGTAGATTTCAAACTACCAGTTCGACGCCCACCAGGAGCGTATCTTTGGTCTAACCTGAGCCCTCCGGGAGCCTATCCTGTGAAACGTTAAGTGCCGTCCGAGAGCCTGTCTCGTGAACAGATTTCGACGCCCACCAAGAGCGTATCTTTGGTCTAACAGTACAACGTATACCGTGTAAGGGGTATCAGAAGAGATCATCACACCATGCTCAGAAGGATACCATGAGAAAGAAATTTCTAAGTAAAATAATGTGAAGAACAAGTAATGTTTTTTCTTTATGAAATGGCAGGTATGACATGAAGGAAAACACGAAAGAAAGACAAGTAAAGGAAACACACCAAGAGAAGAGCCCATAACCAAAGGGATATATACAAAAGCATGAGAAGCAATAGTGTAAAGGCAAGCGAACCACGTAGTCAACAACACAATGCGGCAAAGGAAAGTAACAACAAACACCATCACAATCTCAAAAGACACTCAACCCATTAAAGGGGAGAAGGAGTATAGTTATATATACAAGGATAGCATGAGATAAACACATCAGTCAGAACCTTCAGGGGAGTCACCCTCACCCCCTGAAGCTGAACCACCGGCAGATAGAGATGATGAGGAGGAATCTGAGGTACCAATCTCCACTGGTGTAGCATCCACCTGGGCAGGTGCAGGCTCGTCTGCAACAGCAGCCTGACCCCTCAGAACAGCCATGTAACCAGTGGCATATGGCCCGAAGTCACCAAGGTCACCAACTGGGAACTGAGGATCAATACGGAAAATGTGATCAACCAGATACTCACCGAACTGATTCATCTCCTGAGTGAGACGCGCGCTATAATCGGCAGTGAAGGCAGAGGAGGCCTTGTACTCAGACACCGCGACAGTCCTCTCCTCCGCCCGACACTTAGCCTCCAACTTCCGTAACTCCTCAGAATGGAGCGACGCTGCAACCTCAGCTTCCCGACGCAAACTGCCCACAGTGGTCTCAAGCAAGGACACCTGGTCCCGGAGCTCCTGCATCCTCAAATCAGATAATCGCGCCTTCTCAGCAGCAGTGGCGACCTCCGCCTTGAGAGAGACCTGGCTGTCCTCAAGGGTCTTCCTCTCGTCAGATAACTCGAGCACGAGCGAGGACATGTTCACCATGTCAGACATACCCTAACAATTCAAACAAGGGATGAGTAACCGAAAGATATCCATTATGAAAGTAATAAGAGGAAAGCAAGGAACAACTCACAGGTGCATAACGAGAAAGTACCCCCTGAACAAAGCGCCGAGTCTCCCCGGGAGACTTGGGCGGAGCAACACGATCGCCAGGGGGGATGGCGCCGCGGAGTACGCGGACGCCAACCTCAGGAGTCCGCAAAGAGGAGGTGCTATCGAGGTGGAACTCCTTCAGACTAGCGAAAGGAGTCCACTCAGACCCAATAACATCTTCATCAGTAAGACGTGCGAAATCCTTCCGACTTAAAGTCGGAGGCCCACCTACACAAGCAAAGCAAGTCAAAGGAGAATATAAACATAGAAGAATCAGCAACAAGGTAGAGATCATACCTGAGGACCGTGCCCTCGGCTGGGGGGCAGGGGAACCACCACCAGCAGGTCCCTTCCCTTTGTCAGCCAGGGAAGGCACCTCTTCGACCACCATCTCCTTATCACGAGATAGGGTCGGAGGACGAGCAGTAGGCGAAGCAGGATCCACGGCCTTCTTTCTCTTAGCAGCCGAGGCCCCGGCCTCAGAATCAGATCTCCGCGGCTTGGACTTGGAAGGTCCAGAATCTCTGCCAACGGAGACGACCCTCTCAGTCACCAAGGGGGAGCGCCCTAGCAAGGTAAGAAAAACAAGATAAGGAAAACATAAGTTATACCATAAAGAAGCAAATAGGAGAAAGCATACCAGAGGCCCCAGCCTTCTTCCCAGGCAGGGGGGATTTCTTTAGAGCGGAACTAGAAGGAGCCTTCCTCTTGCTCAGATCAACAGGGGCTCCCTGCACGTTATAGGTTTTTCCATGAAACCAACCTACAAAGGAAGAGCAGAAGGTAAATAAAGATGGAAAGACCAAGTGACATACCGAACCCCCGGAGTCAGGAGTCAAACTGATCCCGGCCTCGTAAAGATCCGTCTCAGTCACTAAGGACACGGGGCAGTATGACCGAGTCCTGTTGCTCTCGTGAATGATCTTCATAGTCTCTAAATCAACCGAAGAGAACTCTCCGAAAGCAGGCCAACCATCGGACCGATCCTCATTCAAGACCAACCAAGTGACGTATCGATCCGTAATGAAGAAGTAATGCTTAGCCCAGTGACTGGCCGAATTGTCACTCCGGGCTACGAAACGGAGGGAGGTATCCCACTCGATCCCACTCAACCCGAAATCAGCAAATCGGGGATCCTTGAAGGTCGGATGGCGAGTTACGAAACTCGCAAACCCCACCTTCGTCTGGTACTGGAACCGGTAGAAGCATCGGAATAGAACGAGGGAGTACTTCCAGGAGTACCAATGGCACAATACCCGGAAGCCCACCCAGACACGAAGGGCACTGGGGGCAAGGTTCACAGGAGAAATCCTGAAGAACCTGCTCAACTCTATAAGCTCGTCACAGTAAGGCAACCTCAGCCCGAATCGGATCTGGGAGGGGTACACGGCGACCTTCCCTATAGGAGGCTCCGTCACCGTCTCGCGAGTATTCCCCAAGGAGGGGAGAAAAGGATACAGAGGCTCATCTAGGGGACAGATATCTCCTAGGGTAACATGTTCATTGTAATCGGACCTAGTGAGATGGTTCTCCGACAGGGTAGCAAGACCTAAAGCAAAGGTAGCAGGAAATCCCAAAGTACGAATCAAATTTCGACTAACACCCCAACGAAGGTCACGACACTAAGCTAGCAATAGGAAAGGAAGTAATGCGACCAAAAAGGAAGAGAAAAGGAACTCACTCATCCTTCGGAGGATGCGACGCCTCTGTAGAGTCTGTGTGCGCGGACACCACCAGGTATACAGTACCTGCCACGACACGACAAATATCAAGACAAGAAAAATTTCCGAAGAACCGGAAATATTCCAACACCCGACCAACGACAACAGTCACAGATCCAAAGACACCCAGCAAAGATAGTCAACATGAGCCAAGGACACCACGACAACCAAGTTGAATAATTTTATCCGAGCCTAAGGTCGGGTTTTGGAAAAAATTACCATTATACCCTCCAATAAAGATTAACACACCAACGGCGGTACGACATCAAATTCAAGACCGGGATGGTCCAATCGGACAAGAAACTATATCCGGACGACCGGCAAACATTTTTCCCCAAATCCACAACTATCAACGGTTACCCACATTCGATCAAATTTCGGCAATCAAGCATCGGCAATCAAATATCAACGATTCAAAAATCAACGTTTTACGCGGTAACGGAAAGGAAAAGAGCGGACCTTCGGAAAACCCGACCCGATGTGATAAACGGGTCCGAAATTCGAATTTGAGCGTTGCCGGAAATCAGCCCCTCGCCGGAGTCCCAATTCCGTCGTCGCCGGAGTCGCTCCCAGCCGTCCTTTCGCCGCCGGAGTCCGCCCCAGATCACGTCGGAGCCCCCCTGTCCCGCCGTCGACTGTTCTGGCCGAAGCTAGCGCTGCCGTCGTCGGAGGTAAACTCGCCGTCGAAGCCTTCCGACGCCGCTGCTCGTCTGGTCGCCGCCCTCCGTCGGCCAAGCTCGTACCGCGTCGCTTTCGTCCGTCAGCCACCGGGAGTCACGTCGCCGTCGACCGCCTGCGTCGGACCAGGCTCCACTTCCGTCAGCTGCTCCTTCACGCCGCCACTGGTCCGTCTCGCCTCCACGCCGTCGTCTCGCGTCACCAATCCACCGGCCGGCTCTGTCCCGTGCTGGTGGTCTCTTCCCGCCGGAGTTGCTGGCCGGAATTTCGTGTCTCTCGCCGAAATTCTGGCCGGCCCTAACCTTGGGGGTGCTCTCCAATTTTTCTTGCTCTCCAAGGGTGAGTGAAGAGGGAAGATGGTGGCTATGGTGACTCTTTGAGGTATTTTTCTAACTCTCCTCTATTTTGAAAAGATGATAGGGTTTTTTAAGGGGTTTTAATCACCACCCTCCATCTATCTTTAAATGAGATCTAAGGGCCAAGGAAAAACCATCATTTTTATCCCTTTCAACTATGGCTAAGTATATCTCCATACTTAGAAAAACTATCAAGTTAGTTTTATTTTTGAGCATTCCATACTTAGGAAAATTTTTAGCCAAAATTAAATTTTTACTCACTTAGATAGAATCCCGGCACGAATTTGAAGCATAAGTCACTTAGTTGCATTCGTATTACATCCTTGTAAGAGTGTGCATTTTTTAAGTATACGCCGGTAGCAAAGATAGATTTATTGCTCCCGCCTCAGACGGACGCATGCTTAGGCATACGTCCGTGCTACTCTAACGTTTACAACTCCTCTATCTCATAAGGCAGGGGGCAGAGTCGAAGACATGCATCCATGGGTAAGTTGGCACTCAGATGAAAGGTCGAAACCCCGGTTTCAAATTGCGCGTATCATACCATCCTGAAATAGAGTCAATCAAGGGTTAGGCCATTGGTTGACTCGGGGGCATGTGATGGATATACGCCCAATTTGAACCCGTTGACTTCCAAACCGTTGTATTTTTATCGTCCCATTAATGTTTATAAATCGAAACTTCAACCCGAACACTTCGCGAGAACATCAACGGCTCGGACGGGGCCGAAGCGCCCGTCCGGCCAAGGTAAACTCACCTAGGTGAGGTTGGGTGGCCACACCCGACCTCCCCTAGGAGAGATCGGGTCAGCCAACCCGATCTCTCCTAGGGGAGATCGGGTGGACCAACCCGATCTCTCCTAGGAGAGATCGGGTCGGCCAACCCGATCTCTCCTAGGAGGGATGGGGTTGGCCAACCCCATCCTCCCTAGGAGGGGTTGGGTGCCCTCACCCAACCCCTACCCTTGGGGGTCGGATTTCTCCCCCCCCAAGGGCCCCTGCGCCATTTTCGGACACCCACACCCGGTTCACGTCGCCTACCTTCTCCGTATCCTAAGGTCTTAATTATGCACTTAAAGGTTAATTAATTGTGTTTAAAGGTTAAACGATGTCATTAAGCCACCTTAATGACACCGTTGCCTATAAATACCCCACCTTCACAACTCATTTGGGCATCTTGGCAATTTGGATTACTTTGCTCTGACATCTCTCTAGTTTATCTCTCTAAGAAGAATACTGACTTAGGCATCGGAGAGGGTTCACCAGGCACCACCCCCCCCCCCCCCCCCTCCGTGTCTGGTACTGCCCCTTCTGCAGGGTAGAAGGAGAGAAGAAGCAAAGGAAGGAAGGAAGGAAGGAAGGAAGGAAGGACATAGGTTGGGACAGGGCAACTCAGGAATACCGGATCACATACATCCCCAGTAAGGAGCGAGATCAAAGCCGACCACCCGTTGACCCAGATCTCATAACCTAACAGGTGTGATGCTCCGATAGAAAGCACTATTCCGAGTGGGAGAAACGTTCAGACTCAAGATGGGATTAACGAGCCTAGACGTAGTCAAAGGCATCGAAATTCTTCCAAGAAGTTTCCCATCGAGAGGGGTGAGATATTCACCCTAACTTCTGTTGATGAACCGGTAACAGTTCAACAAGCGTTGAATGGACCTCAAGCGAAGGAATGGAGGAAATCAATGGAGGAAGAGATCGCCTCAATGAAAGCCAGTTCGGTTTGGTCTTTAGTTGATTTACCTGCTAACCGCAGGGCCATAGGGGCGAAGTGGGTTCTGAAACTGAAACTCCTTACTGATGGAAATGTCGAGCGATACAAAGCTCGACTAGTTGCGAAAGGATACACCCAGCTTCACGGAGTGGACTTTCATGAAACATACTCACCGACTGTGCGGTACACCACAGTCAGGGAAATCCTAGCCCTGGTCACATGCCTCGATCTAGATATGCACCAAATGGATGTTAAGACTGCATTCCTCCACGGAAATCTGGAGGAAGAGATCTATATGGAGCAATTGGAAGGTTTCAATACTTCTGGTAACAAGCGTAAAGTTTGTAAACTTCAAAGATCTATTTACCATCTTAAACAATCGTCTCGGCAATGGTACCGCAGGTTCCACGAAACGGATTCGTGAATCTTCACGAGGATCCATGCGTGTATACAAAGACTTCCGGGTCTAAGTACATCATCTTAACTTTATACGTGGATGACATACTCATTGGTGCGAACGATGTGAGTTTTATGCATGAATTAGAGTCCTGGTTGGCATCTGTATTTGAGATGAAGGACATGAGAGAGGCTACGTACATCTTGCTAGAGATCGTGCTGCCCGGAGATTGTGTCTATCTCAGGAAGTCTATATCAACAAACTGTTGAGAAGGTTTAAATTACAAGATGCCAAATCCGTGGAGACGCCGGTAGTATTCGGGTGCACGTTGTCAAAGCGTGACGGCCCGAAGAACCAACAAGAGCGTGAACAAATGAGGAATGCCGAGTATTTAAGCATGGTCGGATGTCTTATGTACGCCATGCTTTGCACTCGTCCAGATATCAGTTACGCCGTGGGCCTAGTAGCAAGATTCCAATCAGACCCTGGCTATCAACATTTAAAAGTTGTAAAGCGGATCATACGATATTTGAAAGGTACTGCCGACTACGTACAGTGCTATGAGGGTAGGAGGTTGGAATTTACCGGATTCATTGACGCCGACCATAGTGGCGATCCGGATGATCGTAAATCCACCACAGGAGGAGTGTTTCTCCTTGTTGATGTCGTTATTTTATGGACGAGCAAGAAGCAATCCTATGTCGCGCTGTCTACAATGGAATCGGAATTTTTTGCCCTCTCCAAAAATGCACAGGAAGCGGTCTGGCTGAAAAGGCTTCTTACTGCGCTGCTTGATGGTGATGTCAGGAGCAAACCTGTGAAGGTGTACTCCGATAGTCAGGCAGCCATTGCGGCAGTAAAGAATCCAAAGTATCATAAGGACTAAACACATTGATGTGAAATATAATTATGTCAAATCTATGGTAGAAGATAATATAATCACTTAAGAATACTCGCCCACTGATGACATGGTGGCGGACCCATTAACTAAACCATTACGCGGAGAGATATTTGAAAAGCACATCAAACTACTTGGATTGCGTAGGGTTTAGAAATGGGCATGTGTCTGTGATAACATTTTGAAAAATTGAAAGTTACATTTTTTATAAATGAGAGAATTGCAATTTGAGTTTATGATTCATCGACGTCATAATGATTAATTACATCGGATGGTACGGTCTATAAACTGATTTGTAGGAGGACGCAATCCTCTGCCTAAAATTATGTCGAATGTGGGCCTTGCCTAGTCACACAGGCACGGTCATCTTGTAGGCGAGGGGGGCCCTCGAAGCAAAACTGGCCAAGAACCAGTTGGGATACTTGGTTATGCAAAACGATCATTTGGTTTCGGAGTAACATGGCATGATCTTCGTTTTGCACTTCGTCGGTGATGAACTATGTTCGTCATTTAACCACATTCTGGGCTAGATGAAAGTCTGTGATAGCATCATTGACATAACCCACACCTGACATTGTTCGGGTATGCTATCTATGTTAGATTACGGGGAGTAATCACTACGGATACTTAAACAAGGTACATGCTAGTAATTGAAATTACGCAACGGAAGATTCACACATACCTTTAGGATGATCCGAAGACCCAAGATCTTCTCTGGAGGGAGTTCCCGATCCTCCGGTCGGGACCCGTAGAGGTTCATGTTAGAGAAGCCCTACATGGTGCAAGCTCCACAGCAAAGCTTCTGATCGATTCTTGGCACGGGGACAGATCTCTGGAGATTTTTCTCGAAGGAAATTTGGCACACCCTTGGTGAGGGATATGGTTCGGCCGAACTAGGTATTATGCGGGGAGGGTTTTTCTCTCTAAAACACTCTAATGAGGGAATAATGATTAACCCTAAAAATTCCCTAACACCTCTTATTTATAGGAGGATTAAAGTGGACAAAAGTCCACTTTAGCCACCCTAGGTATTTCGGCCGGCCTATGTATTTGGGGAGGCCAAATTTTGGGCCTCCCATGCCAATTGGGAATTGGGTCTAGCCCAATTATCCTAATGTGACATTTACCCAAGTTCATCAGGTAAACTATACATATTATGGGCTACCAATTACGACACCCATTACCATATGCTTACAGCTCTCACTCGCCGGAATAGGAGGGTGCCTTTTAATGTATTGTCGTCCAAATCTGCATCAACATTTCTCTCATTTGATCTTCTCCTTGCTTCCGAATAGTTCATACGAGGTTTGCCGTGCGACCGGCGGATACAACGGGCATCGTGCTACTCATCTGTTAGGATTGTTGTAGCGGCCGCGGAACGTTGATTCCCTTTTCTCCAATCAACCTGTTATAAACAACATTTATATTGTACCGCGCTGTATCCTAGGTCAACTGTTAATTCTCCATTTTCCTAGTTTCCACATAGGAATACTTCTCCAAGGCATCCGTACAAGTAACCTTCAACTAATATCCGGTTGGTGGCCACCTAGTGAATACAAGAGTCGGTAAATTACAAGTGAACTTGACCATCCCCAACGCTCATATCCTTAGTCAGACCCAACCGGTTTCCAAAGACGTGGTCACTGGGCCTTTTTGTTTAGCACTACACACGTACGCCGGGAAGCGAGCATTGAGCCTGACCTTAGATATGAGTTCTGAGTCCGTGAGGATACTTTGGGTGCCTCTTCATAAGGCTCCTGGGATCAATCACATGCTCGAGGTGAAGAAGTTTGCGCCTGCCAGAATCACGAGGATTCCTTCCTAGCACAACCGAGCTGTGATCCCGTGGTCAAACGTGGCACGCACAGCACGAAGCGCGCCTTGATAGCATACCTGAAATTTATGGGTTGACAAGAAAGGGATATGGTAATCATGCTATCACAGATTCTCATCTGGCCCAGAATGTGGTAAAATGACAAACGAAGTTCATCACGGCGATATGCAAAACGAAGATCACGTTGACTTACTTCGTAACTAGATAATCGTTTTGCTTAATCAGGTTAATCTCCCTGACTCTTAGCCAGTCTTGTTTGTTGGAGGCCTCCCTCCACCGCAAGACGACCGTACCTGTGTGACTAGGTAAGGCCAACATTCGACATAGTTTGGCAGAGGATTGCGTCCTCCTACGACTTAGTTTATAGACCGTAAATCTGATGTAATCAAAACATTATGACGTCGATTGATCATAAACTCAGTTGCAAATCTTTCGCTTACAAAATGTAACTTTCTAATATCAAAATTCTATCACTGATACATTTCATTTCTAAACCCTACGCAATCCAAGCAGTTTTACATGCTTTTCGAATATGTCCCTACGTAGTGGTTTAATTAATGGGTCATTTACCAAGTTATTGGTGGATAAGTATTCCATAGTGATTATATTGTCTACTTCTATTAAAATTTAGCATGAGATTATATCCGATCAATGTGTTTGGTCCTACTACGGTACTTTGGATTCTTACCTGCCGCAATGGCTGCTTGACTGTAAGAGAAGACCTTTACAGGTTTATTCTCAACATCACCATCAAGCAGTGCAGTTAGAAGCCTTTTAAGCCAGGCCGCTTCTTGTGCATTCTTTGAGAGAGCTACGAATTCGGATTCCATTATGGACAGGGCGACACAAGTTTGCTTCTTGCTCATCCATGAAATGGAGACATTAGCAAGGAGGAATGATCCTCCTGTGGTGGACTTACGATCATCCGGATTGCCACCACGGTCGGCGTCAATGTAATTGGTCAATTCTAACTTCCCGCCCTCGTAGCATAGTTCGTAGTCGCCAGTACCTTTTTCGGATAACAAGTTCCTCGTTTCATAGTCTTTAAATGTTGATGGCTAGGATCTGATAGGAAACGTGCTACTAGGCCCACGGCGTAACAGATATCCGGGCGGGTGCATTGCATGGCGTACATCAAACTACCAACGATGCTTAAATACTCCGCACCCTTCATTTGTTCACGCTCTGCCAGGTTCTTGGGGCCGTCACGTTTTGACCGTGCGCACCCAAACACCACCGGCGTATCCACGGGTTTGGCATCCTGTAATCTGAGCCTTTCCGACAGCCTGTTGATATAGGCTTCTTGAGATAGACACAATTTCCGGGTAGCCGATCTCCAGCAATTTTAATGCCCAAGATGTACGTGGCCTCTCCCATGTCTTTCATCTCAAATACAGATGCCAACCAGGACTTTGACTTATCCATTAATCTCATGTCGTTTACAGCAATAAGTATGTCGTCCACGCATAAGGTTAAGATGACATACTTAGACCTGGAGGTCTTATAATATATGCATAGATCCTTGTGATAAACTAACAGATCTGTTTCCTACGATTTCCTTGTGGAATCTACGGTACCATTGTCGTGACAACCATTTAAGACCGTAAATGGACCTTTGGAGTTTACAAACTTTTACGTTTGTTACCAAGAGTAATGAAACCCTCTGGTTGCTCCATGTAGATCTCTTCCTCCAGGTTTCCGAGGAGGAATACGGTCTTTATACTGATTTGGTGAGGTTCGTAATCGAAGCCTTTAACCAGAACCATGAACGGCCCTGCACCGTGGTTTTACGCACAGGTGTTGAGTATGTTTCGTCAAAGTCCACTCCGTGAAGTTGGGTACAGCCTTTCGCAATAAGTCGACCTTTGTATCGTTCGACCTTTTCCATCAGTGTTGAGCCTTCTTTCAGGACTCACTTTATCCTTATGCCCCTGTGGTTAGCAGGTAAATCAACTATTAACTTTAATGGCTATTATTCAGGCAATCTCTCTCATTTATTATTTTCTTCCATTTCTCTATTTGAGGTCTTTCCAATGCATATCGATAGAGTGAGGTTATCAGTCTATCAGATGGGATACTTCTTTGGAGAAATTCGATGCTTTTGACTTTCGTCTAGGCTTGATTATCCTGTCTTTGAGTCTTAATGTCTCTCCCACTCAGAATAATGCCTCTTATAGGAGCATTTCTTCCAATTAGGATCAATTCTCCCACTCGAGATGATGCTTCTCATCGGAACATCACTTTTATTGGGTACAAGAGGAGTGCTTTAACCATAACCGACAACTTTCCTTATACGACTTCTTGGTCTCAGAATTTTACTTCCGAGATGAATTCCTTCAACACCAGGATTTGGAACCAAGTTTGTCGGATCACTCTCACTGGGTCGGATCACTCCCACTGGGAACAATGGGTAGTATAGGTAGTTGTGGCATCCTTGGTTTAGCATTACGACAATCAGGTTCAACTTGATTCGTCCAAACAGCAACAATGATTACTTGTGGTATGTGTTTAGACCTCCCACTGGATTTATTATGAAAATGTTCCCATTATCATTTACCATGTCATTCACTCGAGTTACTGGTTCAAATCTCTCTCACTCGAATTAACTGGGACCCGATGTCAGTAATATCCTGCTCCTGATATGATCAACACTCATTATTATGAACTTTCAATGCATCGGAAAATTCGTCCTCAAGTATGTAATGTCACATGTTCGACCACGGTACCATGTCTTTAAGCTGTAAACTTTTATTTTCAAAGAGTAGTAACATACTCTTGTCCTAAATACGTGTTTAATGCGTAAATTAACGTCGCATGATGATAGAAGTAGCTCATTATCATTCTTCAGCTTTTATGGTGGCGTGTCTTACCGATTACAATGGAACATAGTTCTACATTAATGTGAATCACTTTCTCATCATCCCATGGGGAACGTGTGACGAAATGACTACAACATTTATGTTTACAAACTATGCTTATAAAAATGTGTCATTTGATTTGAATGCTTAGCCTGACTTATCGTTCAAGGCGTAAGGAAGGAAAATCGTTTAACTGAATTCATCCTTCTTCGTTTGCAAACTTATTTCAGAGATTTTATCCCACCTCTGTACTGAGCATATTAGGTTTTCACCTTATGCGTCAGTCGATACTTCACAAGGTCGTAGTAGCTTTTGAAGTCTACTTTTTACCGATGTAAATGTTATCAATAAGTTATTTTCGAAGGAATGCAAAAGAAAATACGGCACATCATCATTTTAAACACTTATGTATTAAACTCATACTTTGAAACGATGTGTTCCTCTTTCAAGGTCCACTTGCGCAAGGTGCAACTTATCCCAGTTTAACCTTCGTTCAAATCGTTTCATGTCTGAATTTAATACAATATAATCCAATCGGTTTCGCACATGATTATCATTACAGTTTATTTCATTCAATGGAGTAATAATAATAAAGAATGAGTTTTAATCGGTTAAATTCTTAGAACGACGCAATCAATGGATTTAATGGCAGGATCTGGTCCATAGACTTAGACAGACGTAGGAGAAAATGTATGGATTTGCTTAATTCTGTCATTTATGATGTCAATTTCATTTTGGTTATTTACTTATTTCGGATCGATCCCTTTTTTAACCGAGTCGATTAATCTTGATTAGCAGAATACTTTTCGATTCGAAAGGTAACTACTTTATTCAATGAAACAGAAACAATGTATTCCAAATTCATAAATTAAACAAATAAAAAAACCAACATTGAACAATACTGGGGTCTCAGATCTCAAACTCGAAGCAGTCATGAAGAAGCTTAATGGACTAGATGTCTTAACCGAAATGTACCAAAAAGGTACTGATATCATGGTGAGTAAAGCACCGGATCATCGTTTAGAGTTCTTTTTGCTGGGGTTTTCCTAGCATTTCAGCATACCGATGAATATTTCATCGAATGCCTCGGGCTCCTTTGAAAACTTCTTTCTCATATGTTTCGAATAGGTCTATCGTCGTCTTGATCGATTTGATCAAACGCATTAGGCCTTTCTCTTTAACAAACCATGAAAGAAGAAACATTCTCATTACCTTATGAGCTCGAGTCCATACGCCCAACTCATCACCGGGATCATGACAGGCTATAATATCGTCATCACTGCATAGAATACTGAAGTATTCTTCCATTAAGGCTCTAGCTTCAGCGGTCTTACCCTTACTGAAGCGAAGGTATATGGCACACCAAAGGTGCAATGCGCTGAGTTGTGTAAACTCTTCTTCTACTTCAGTTGAAAGCTGCGAGAGGATCAACTCTCGTGCATTTCGATCCTTCCTCAACATTTTCTTGTTGTTGCTTTCATGTGGGTTTTTTTATTCGTCCAAGCTCTGCCTATCCGCCATCGGATTGACCTGGTCGTCAAGATTCGCAGCGATCATAAGATCCATAACATTATCTCTCCATGCATCGTAATCCATGTCGTCCAGATTGCGTGGTTCGTAGAACTGTACTGGGTCAGCCATGAAAACTAACACATTGACGGTTATGCGAAATTAGGTAGACAATAACATTTTGAGAAATAACTGCATACATCAGATATCTATTAAGATTGAATCCGAAAAATAATGATTCTTCAGTCATCTAAACCAACCGACCACCAATAAACCAATGGAAGATGGCTCTGAAAGAGTTCACATTATCGCTGTTTTCAATCCAATAGATCAGTCTTTTAAAACAGTTTTAATAGCAAATTACCGGAACGGGAATTTTAAAACAACCATACCCGATCTTGGCTTTCCCAAGGCCCTTTTTGTATTTTGGAAAATATTTCGATTAATTTACTGATGAATATATAATTCTACTAACCATGTAAATTATCATACGCAAGCAACATTCATCAAACAAATCACACTCATGCTTACGCGTCATACGTCTAATGTTCCGAGGAACTCATGCATGTATATATAATTCTACTTACAAGTAAATTATCAAATGCAACTACATCCTCAACATTCTAGCATACGTGTCAAACATTAAAATTCCACAACAATCATACATATTTGGTGACTGGTTTTCGGTTTTAAAATAATTTTAAACATTAGGGGCTGATTTGCAATCCATGCTTATATTCAATTACTTAACGCTCTAGACATGAATCCTAGGCATTTCCAACCATCACAGCATGTCTATCCTAGTGCGCATTCCATATATTTAACCAGGGCTCCGCCCACAACATGCAATATCCAGCTAGCTTGACTAAGTCAAGACAACACTTCTAATCATGCATTAATATATATTTTATAATAAACAATTGCAATTCAGCCCTCTAATTAATACAGTCCCAAAACCATGTATCTCCGAGATCCATCCCCATAATCGAAACAAGGCATAAAGGTTAGAACCCTATGAGCACTGTGTAGTCCATTTAGAGGTTAAAAAATATTTGGATTTTAAAACTTGACCACCCTATTTTATTTAATTGACTTGAATTCGGTTTTGAAAAACACTTCGGTTCAGTCAATTTCGGTTCGGTCCGCTCCATCAAATTAGGTTCGGTCTGGAAAATCCGGTTCGGCTCGGTCCAATAAAATAGCGTTTGGTTCGGTTCAACCCACAAAACCGGTTCGGTTAGATCCACTTAATTACACCGGTTCGACCCGACCCGATTAGGTCGAACCGATTGAGAAAACTCGGTTCGATTTAAATCCATCTTGGTTTAATATATTGGACCGGCCCAATAATTAAAAATTTCAAAGGTTCGGCCGAAATGTTTACTTGTGACCCAAGTAACATTAATTATTTAAAAATAATTTCCAATATTAAATATGTATATATATATATATATATCGGCAAAATCAAGACATATATATTTGTTGCTAAGATTCTATCTTTAAGATTAAATCAATCAACAATATATATATATATATATATGAAAAAATCGGCTAGTATATATAAATATATATTTTATTTATTGTCAATGTCTTAAATAGGGAAACATATATCAACAATATATTTTCTCAATCTTTTAGGTAACTAAAATCTATCAATAATATATTTAACCCTATTAAATATTTAGATATATTGATAGTGATATATTTATATATATCAATGTGAATCTATCATAATGTTCCCAATTACAGATATATTGTTACACTAATTAAAAAAAATATGGTAAACAATATTCTAATGTGTGTGTGCCGAAATTAATTTCCTTGGAGACCAAGAAATTAAAAAATTTACCTTGAAAAACCATTAAAATTTTCGGCACAAACACCAAATTAGGAACAAGTTGTCAAATTTCAAGATCAAATTTTAATAAGATCTACAATCCAATGTTTGATTTTGATAAATTTCACCTTTTTCTTGAAGTTTATGAACATCAAATTAACCAAGAACATGAAAATTTCGGATTCAACAACAACCCTAAAAATCGAAAATTTAAAATTTTCTTTTTAAAATTTTTGGTTTTTGTTTAAATTTTCAAGAACATCAATTTATCAAAATCATGAACTCCTAACACAGACTTTGATACAACTGTTAGATTACGGGGAGTAATCACTACGGATACTTAAACAAGGTACATGCTAGTAATTGGAATTACGCAGCGGAAGATTCACACATACCTTTAGGATGATCCGTAGACCCGAGATCTTCTCTGGAGGGAGTTCACGATCCTCCGGTCGGGACCCGTAGAGGTTCTTGTTAAAGAAGCCCTACGTGGTGCAAGCTCCACAGCAAATCCTCAGATCGATTCTTGGCACGGGGACAGATCTCTAGAGAGTTTGCTCGAAAGCAATTTGGCACACCCTTGGTGAGGCATATGGTTCGGCCGAACTAGGTATTATGGGGGGAGGGTTTTTCTCTCTACAACACTCTAATGAGGGAATTATGATTAACCCAACAAATTCTCTAACACCTCTTATTTATAGGAGGAGTAAAGTGGACAAAAGTCCACTTTACCCACCCTAGGTATTTCGGTCGGCCTACGTATTTGGGGAGGCCCAATTTTGGGCCTCCCATGTCAATTGGGAATTGGGTCTAGCCCAATTATCCTAATGTGACATTTACCCATGTTCATTAGGTAAACTATACATATTATGGGCTACCAATTACGGCACCCATTACCATATGCTTACAATCTACGTGTGCCACGTTCGACCACGGGGTCATGCTCGGTTGTGCTAGATAGAATCTTCGCGATTCGACGGGCGCAAACTTCTTCACCTTGAGCGTGTGATTGATCCCGGGAGCCTTTTGAAGAGGCGCCTGAAGTATCCTCATGGAGTTAGTGTTGGATTACGGGGACATAATACTACAGAATGCTAAACGTGTACTTGTAAGTAATCTAATTACGCAGCGAAATATTTTACAAATACCTCAATAGCTTTCCTACCCAAGGACGTTGTGGAGGGAGTTCCGATCCTCCGGTCAGAACCCGTACAAGTTCTTCGTGAGAAGAAGTCCTACGCGGTATAAGCTCCACAGCAAATCCTCTGATAGATTCTTCAACTGGGACAGAACCTCGGACTGAATGCTCGGAAGCAATTTGGCACACCAATGGTGGTGTTAGGGGGCCGGCCGAAATATGCTTGTAGAGAGAAAAGGATTTCTCTTGAATCACAACTTAGGAGGAGTTGTGATCAAGGTATGTTTTGGGAGTGATCCTAAGACCTCCTTATATAGTGGGAGGAGGAGAAAATCCTCCTCCCTACTATTAGGGTTTCGGCCGACTATGCTATGTGGGTGGGAGGCCCAATTTTGGGCCTCCCATGTCACATGGGAATTGGGTCTGGCCCAATTAGCCCTAATGTGACATTTACCTAATTATCTTAGGTAACCACATATATTAACGGGCTAACAGTTACGGTGCCATGTCACCACATGCTAACAGCTCCCACTCGCCGAAATGGGAGGGTGCCTGTTAATGTATTGTCATCCAATAGCATCAACATTTAAGTCTTCAGTTATTGTCTATGTCTCCGAATAGTTCATACGAGGTTTGTCGTGCGACCGGCGGATACGACGGGCATCGTGCTACTCATCTGTTAGGAGTATTGTAGCGCCCGCAGAACGTTGATTCCCTGTCGTAAATCAATCCCGTCAAAAATAAAATATGTACCGCACTGTATCCTTGGTCAACTGATAATTCTCCAATTGCCCAGTTTTCCACATACGAATACTTCTCTAGGGCATCCGTATAAGTGTTCACAACCTTCAACTTATATCCGGTTGGTGGCCACCTTGTGAACACAAGAGTCGGTGAATTATAGATGAACATGACCATCCCCATAGTTTATACCCTTAGTCTAACTCAACCGGTTTCCAAGACGTGGTCACTTGGCCGTTTTCTTTGGCTCTACGCTCGTACGCCGGGAAGCGAACATTGAGCTAGACCTTAGGTATAAGTTCAGAGTCCGAGAGGATACTTTGGGTGCCTCTTCATAAAACACCCGGGATCAATCACAAGCTCAAGGTGAAGAAGTATGCGCCCTTTGAACCACAAGGATTCTAGCTAGCACAACTGAGCATGACCCCGTGGTCGAACATGGCACGCGTAGTATGAAGCACGCGTCGATAGCACACCTGGACAAGCCAGGGTGGGATATGTCAATCATGCTATCGCAGAGTCTTTCATCTGGCCCTGAATGTGATTTTAATGATGGACAGAGTCCAACACGGCGATTTTACAAAACGAAGATTAAGTCATGTTATAAGCGTGACTAAGTTATCATTTCGTTTAACCAAGTTTATCCCCATGGTTCTTAGCCAATCTTGTTGTGGTAGAGGTCCCCCTCTCCTACAAGATGACCGTTCCTGTGTGACGAGGCAAGGTCCACATCCGACATAATTTTGGTGTAGGAGATTTATTTCTTCCTATGACTTAGTTTATAGACCGTAAAATCCGATGTTATTTATCATTATGACGTCGATAGATCATATACTCAATTTGCAATTCTTTTATTCAATCGAAATATTATTTCAAATGTCAAAATGTCATCACTCATACAAGCCACTTATTAAGCCCTACGTCAGCAGTTTTACGTGCTTTTCAAAAATTTCTCTACGTAATGGTTTAATCAATGGGTCTGCGACCATATTGTCTGTGGACAGGTATTCTAAAGCGATTATATTGTCTTCAACAACAGATTTGGCATAATTGTATTTCACATCAATTTGTTTGGTCCTACTATGGTACTTTGGATTCTTAACTACTGCAATGGCTGCCTGACTGTCTGAGTATACTTTCACAGGTTTGCTCATCTTGTCAGTGCCAGTCAATGCAGTAAGAAGCATTTTCAGCCAAACTGCTTCTTGTGCATTTTTAGAAAAGGGCAACGAATTCTGATTCCATAGTGGAAAGCGTGACACATGATTGCTTCTTGCTTACCCATGATACGGCAGCATCAGCAAGGAGGAAAACTCCCCCTGTGGTGGACTTACGATCGTCCAGATCGCCACCGTGGTGGGCGTCACTATAACCAGTCAATTCAATTTGCCTGCCCTTATAGCACAAAACATAGTCGGCAGTACCTTTCAGATATCTTATAATTCGTTTTACGACCTTTAAATGTTGATAGCCAGGATCTGATTGGAATCTTGCTACTAGGCCCACAGCGTAATAGATGTCCGGCCGAGTACATAGCATGGCGTACATTAGACTTCCTACCATGCTTAGATACTATGCACTCTTCATCTGTTCACGCTCCTGCTGGTTCTTCGGCCCATCACGCTTTAACAGCGCGCACCGGAACACAACCAGCGTATCCACGGGTTTGGCATCGAGCATTCTGAATCTTTTCAACAGTTTGTTGATATCTGATTCCTGAGACAGACACAATCTCCGGGCGGCACGATCTCGGGCAATTTTAATGCCTAAGATGTACGTGGCCTCTCCAATGTCTTTCATCTCAAATGGTGATGTTAACCAGGACTTTGATTCGTTCTTGAAACTCACATCATTTGCAGCAATGAGTATGTCATCCACGTATAAGGTTATGATGACATACTTAGACCCGGAGGTCTTGGTGTAAATGCAGGGATCCTCGTGAATGTTCACAAATCCGTTTCCGATGATTTCCTCGTGGAATCTAGATACAATTGCCGATACGATTGGTTAAGACGGTAAATAGATCTTCGGAGTTTGCAAACTTTACGTTCTTTTCCAGGAGTAATAAAACCCTCTAGCTGCTCCATATAATCTCTTCCTCCAGGTTTCCATGGAGAAATGCGGTCTTTAACATCTATTTGATGCAGGATCGTGATCGATGCCTGTAATAAGGGCAAGGATGGCCCTAACTATGGTGTAACGCACAGTTGGTGAGTATGTTTCATCAAAGTCCACTCTGTGTATTTGGGTATATCCTTTCGCAATCGTTCGAGTTTTGCACCACTCGAATTTTCCATCAGTAGTGAATTATAAAATTTCACTTTCTAGCTCTTTGGTTAGCAGATAAATCAACTGAAGACCAAAACCGAATATGTTCTAATTTAGGATTTTCATCCTCCATTGTTTTTCTCCATTCCAACGTTTGAGGTTCTTCCAATGCTTGTCGAACCTTCACTGGTTCGTGAACGAATGTCTCACTTGATGGGATACTTCTTAAAAGTTTGTTGCCTTAGACTAAGTCTAGGCTGGATAATCTCATCTTAAGTCTGATCGTTACTCCCACTCGGAATAATGCTTCTTCTCAGAGCATTACTCCCACTGGGAACAATGGCGGTGCTAGAACTTTCTTAGAATGACCTCTTGGTCTCAGGATTTTACCTCCGAGATTTATTCCTTGATCACTAGGATCTGGAATCAAGTTAGTCGTTTCCTCCCACTAGGAATAATGGGCAGTTGCGATGACTATTGGATTTTCATCCAAGCATTATGATTATCAGGTCCGAATTGATTCGCATTAACATTTAGTGATGATTATATGAGGGGGAGTGAGCCCTCCCACTGGATTTATTATGAGGACGTTTCCATCATCATTTACCATGTCATTGACTAATGCATTTACTAATGCTATATCATTCTCCTACTTGAAGTAAGTAGGACCTGAGAATCTCTGTTATCCATTTTAATTCGATCGGTACTTTATTTCGTTTCATTCTGCAAAGTATTGGAAATCCATCCTCAAATTTATATTATGTGTCATGTTCGACCACGTTACCATTAATCCAAGCTAATCTTAAACTTGTATTCTTTAAGAGTAGACCGTACTCTTGATAAATACATGTTTAATGTGCAAATTAATGCTGCTTTATGATAAGGTTTCACCCGTATCATTTCTTAGCTTTTAAGGTAACGCTCAAACTGATTTTATTGGAACATAATTTTACATTAATATGAAATCAACTTAATTTCATTCCATAGGAACAATTATTGTTGAGTTCTAACATAATGTAATTTTAAACTATGTTTCTCGAAGTATTTAATAATACGATTGCTTAGCCAAACTTTTCGTTAAAGGCCTAGAGTGGGAGTATCATTTTACTGACTACTTCTTTTCGTTTATTAACTCATCCAGAGACTTATCCACCTCATGGACTATGCATTTGAGCTAATGCTTAATGCTATAGTTGATGTACTACTTGATCGTAGTAGCATTAAAGCATACATCTAACCATGGTAGTCATCAATGGGTTATTTCCAAGGAATCATAAACGAAAAATTAGCATTCATGCATTAAAACACTTCATTTAAATTTGTACTTTAAAACGATGTGTTCCGTCTTTCGAGGTACACGCGCGTACGACGCATAAAACCAGTTTTATCCCGTGGTTTAAATCGTTTCATTTTCAAATTTTAAAATCAAATCGGTTTTTCATGCACATTATCTGGGGTATATCATTTAATGGAGTACTAGTAAATAAGGATGAAATTAACGGTCGGTTCGTTTTACGACTTTATGCAATCAATGGATATATTAAAATGAGGGTTCGTTATTCACGATTAAGAGGTAAGTGTTTTGATTTAATCCAATCGTCTTACCGATGGATTTTCTGTTTTAGTTATTCATTCCGGATCAATCCCGTTTAACCGGGTCGATTAATTTTGATAAGTAGGCCAATTCATGTATTGAATGGTTACTACTTTATTCAATAATTCTGAATCATCATTAACTAAATTTAAACATATAAACAGGTAAATAGGGATTCTTAACAAAAATAATGACAAAGTTTCTGGATCAATAACTGCAGCCACGACAAAGAATGTTATATAAGGCATGTAGTCTTTAACCACGTTTGAGCAAACCACCTGAAAATAAATTCAAAACTGAATTATATAAGATGTTTATGCATCAGATAAAACGTTTCACCGTTTTATGTATTGTGGTAAACGAGGCGTACCTTTTATAGTACATTAATCAACAGTGGTTGTCGCACCGGATTATCGTTTAGACTTTTTATTGTTGGGTTTATCCAAGCAATTCTGAAGTCCAGCAAACCTGGCATCGGATAATTCGGAAAGTTTGAAGATCATTTCTTCTTTATGGTCGGCATTATATAAGTCAACTGTCATTTTAATTGCTGTGATCAGACGTGTAAGTCCATTATCATCAGCAAACCATGAAAGAGGAAACATCTCCATTACTTTCTGAATTCCTGCCCATTCATCGGCGTCGAGAACGGATTTTATCCCATTCTCCTTGCACAGAATTTCATGGTATGCGGCCATTAATTCTCTTACTTCGGATGCCTTTCCCTTCCCATAGCGAAGGTGTAAGGTGCACCAAAGATGCAATGCGCTCTTTTGAATAGTCCTTTCCTCCGTTTCAGCTGTCAGATGCGAGCAGATTATTTTTCGAGCTCTTTGATCCCTCCATAACTTGTCTTTATTATTGTTTCTGTAAGTTGTCCCTCCCTCGTTTGTATGTATACGTTGACCTTTTGGATCGATACGATCCTCGACTCCCGCAGGTATCAGGTCACATTCAACACTAATTTTCCAATCATCATAATTAATATCATCCAGTTTGCATATTTTCTTAAAACGATCTGATCGAGCCATTAGAACTATTACAATGAAAATCATGCAAAGTTAGGGAGACTATAACATTTTGACAGAATTGCAAACATCGGATTATCTATTAAGATGGAATACGACGAATAGTGATCCTTCAGTCACTAAACCAAACCGACCGCCACTAAACCGAGGGAATGGCGTGTTGTGAAAGAGTTCACACCATTGTCGTCTTCAATTCAATATATCAGTCTTTTGAAAACGGTTATTATTTTGCAAATTACCGGAACGGGAATTTTCAAACAAGCATACCCGATCTTGGCTTTCCCATGGCCCTTTTTTATTTTGTAAAATTATCCGATAATTTACGCATGCATAATACTATCTCACGCCATAAACATCGAACAAACCAAAACAACATGCTTACGTGTCATGCGTCTAATGTTCCTTAGCATACATAATTCTACTTAAAGTAAATTACCACATGATTTCATTCATGAACATTCTAGCATACGTGTCAAAACATGCAACTTACGCATACATCATGCATAATTGGCGACTGGTATTTTCAGTTTTAAAAACTTTTTGAAAATATTAGGGGCCGACTTGCAATTCATGCTTACAATCAATCATGTAGAGTTATATCCGAAAACATGTTAAAACGTAAACCCTAAGATCACTGTTTAGGTTAACTTTTAAATTTCGAAAATATTTTGGATTTAAGTATGACATCCTATTTTATTGAACATTTAAAATTTCCAAAAAATTTTAAAATTTGGTTCGGTCCAATTTAAAATCCGGTCTAAGTCGGTCCGATTTTAAAAATCCGGTTTGGTCCGAAACGGTAAAATAAAATAAGATTGTGGTTCGGTTCATCACTCGAAACCGGTTTGGTTTAGATTCACTTAGTTACTTTGTTCCGACCCGACCCGACTAGGTCGACCCGATTAAGAAAAACCCGGATTGGTTTAACCCGTTCCGGTTTCGCGAATTGGACCGGCCCAATAAACCCATAGGGTTCGGCCGAAATATATCTTGTGGGCTAAGTAAGGTTTTAAAATCCACTAAAAACTTAACTTAGCCACCAAGAAATATTAATTATTTAAAATAATTTCCAATATTGCATATATATATATATATATATATATCGGCACAATAATTAAATAACATATATATAAATATTGTCAAGATTTTATCTAGAAGATGTAAATCAATTAACAATATAAACATATATATCCATAATTTCGGCCACACACACACATATATATATATATATATATATATATATTATTGTCAAATATATCTTTAGGGATTAAAATATATGTTGACAATATTTTTCTTAATCCTTTTAAGTAACTAAATCCTATCAATATATCTTCATCCCTATATTTTAGCTAAATATATTGATAGTTTATATATTTTAATATATAATGTGAATCTTTCTTTATCTTTCAAATTTATAGATATATTGTCTCATTTTAATAAAATTAAAATATGGTAACAAATATATCCACCATGCTAGGCCGGCCGAATTTTACTTACTTGCACCCCAAGAAATTAAAAAATTTACCTAATAATTCACCTAGGGTTTCGGCCATAACACCAAAAATTGGAAAGATTGTCAAATTTTAAGATCAAACACTATTATGATCATGAATCCAAATATTGTTCTTGATAAAACTTATCGTATTCTTGAAGATCATGAACATCAAACTCAAATTTAAACATGAATTTTCGGGTTTTGATCTATAAAAACATGTAAATTCCAAAAAAATTAAGTTTGTAAAGATCAAACATATGAAATTTGTTTAAAAATTTCGGATTACTAATGGTGTTCATCATAAAAAATTCGGTTTTTATAAGATTTTCAAGAACATCAGTTTATCAAAATTTCTAGAACTCCTAACACAAGCTCTGATACCACTGTTGGATTACGGGGACGTAATACTACAGAATGCTAAACGTGTACTTGTAAGTAATCTAATTACGCAGCGGAATAATGTACACATACCTCAATAGCTTTCCTGCCCAAGAACGTTGTGGAGGGAGTTCTGATCCTCCGGTCGGAACCCGTACAAGTTCTTCGTGTGAAGAAGTCCTACGCGGTTTAAGCTCCACAGCAAATCCTCTGATCGATTCTTCAACGGGGACAGAACCTCGGACTGAATGCTCGGAAGCAATTTGGCACACCAATGGTGATGTTAGGGGGCCGGTCGAAATATGCTTGTAGAGAATAAAAGATTTCTCTTGAATCAAAACTTAGGATGAGTTGTGATCAAGGTGTGTGATTTACGAGTGACCCCAAGACCTCCTTATATATTGGGAGGAGGAGAAAATTCTCCTCCCTACTATTAGGGTTTCGGCCGACTATGCTATGTGGGTGGGAGGCCCAATTTTGGGCCTCCCTTGTCACAGGGGAATTGGGTCTGGCCCAATTAGCCCTAATGTGACATTTACCTAATTATCTTATGTAACCATATATATTAACGGGCTACCAGTTACGGTGCCACGTCACCACACGCTAACAGTCAGAACTCATATCTAAGGTCAGACTCAATGTACGTCTCCCGGCTACGAGCGTAGTGCTGAAGGAAAAGGCCAAGTGACCTCGTCCTGGAAACCGGTTGGGTTTGACTAAGGGTATGAGCGATGGGGATGGTCAAGTTCACCTGTAATTCGCCGACTCTTGTATCCACTAGGTGGCCACCAACTAGATATTAGTTAAAGGTTGTGAATACTTCTACGGATGCCCTGGAGAAGTATTCCTATGTGGAAAACTGGGCAATTGGAGAATTAACAGTTGACCAAGGATACAACGCGATACAAATTGATATTTTTAACAGGCTGATTTGAGATAGGGAATCAACGTTCCGTGGGCGCTACAACACTCCTAATAGATGAGTAGCACGATGCCCGTCGTATCCGCCGGTCGCACGAAAAACCTCATATGTACTATTCGGAAGCAGGGGCAAGATAAGAAGAGTGGAATGTTAATGGGATTTGGACAACAATACATTAACATGAACCCTCCCATTCCGGCGAGTGGGAGCTGTTAGCATATGCTGACTGGGCTCCGTAATTGGTAGCCCATTAATATGTATAGGTAACCTAAGAAATTGAGTTAATGTCACATTAGGTAAATTGGGCTTGACCCAAATCCCAATTGACATGAGAGGCCCAAAATTGGGCCTCCCTAACACATAGAGGTCGGCCGAAATATGCAAGGGGCAAAGTGGACTTTTATCCACTTTTCTCCTCCTATAAATAAGGGGTGTTAGGGTTTTATTTGGGGTAATTCACAATTCCTCCTAAGTGGTGATTTGAGAGAAAAACACTTCCACCCCTTCTGCACATATTCAGCCGAACCTCACCTGCTACCTAGGGTGTGCCAATTTGCTTCGAGCAAAACACTCCGGAGATCCGTCCCTGCCAAGAATCGATCAGAGGCTTTGCTATGGAGCTAATACCATGTAGGGATTCTCTAACAAGAATCCCTACGGGTTCCGTCCGGCGGATCGTGAACTCTCTCAGCAAGATCCATGGGACTACGGAAAAGGTTTAAGGTATGTGCACATCTTCCGCTGCGTAATTATGATTACTAGCATTTACCTTGTTTTATGTTTCCGTAGTAATCAACCCTGTAATCCAACAATCTTAATATTGTATACGGAGCCATATTATTACTAAACGAGATCAGAGACATCTCGATTGTTTTGATTATCTTGGCTAGAAGCGATAACCCTCTTTTGATAGAAGGATTGGCATGCAGAGCAGGGTTACTGTTAGCGAGGTCATTAAGATAAGGAACTCACGTCCTGTTTACTGGTTCGACTGTTTTGCCGAATCAGATTACCTCCTCCTCTTCAGGTTGCAACCCATCCCTTTTTGGTGTTATCCAGGATATTAGACATCTTTTAACTGTTGTTTCTGTATCTATTAAAATTGTACCTAGAACACTTGTTCGTTTAGCTCATAATGTTGTTTCTTTGGCGGTTGCGGCCGATGTTACTGGATGTTGGTTTGCCCCGATCTTCCTCATTTCATGCGGATTTCGTAGGCAAACCGAGTTGTGTGTGTTTATTTATAAATGGAAGTATGTTTAAGAACAAAAATTGGGTAGTTAAGGAAATGAAGAAACGGGAAAATACATTGTAATCACTAAGGAATCACTTTGCGTGGACATCAGAAGAGATCGTGAAAGCGAATATGTTGCAGACGCTTAATTGGCTTCAATAAATTAATCGATTCGCTCTATACCATAAAGAAGGAAAATGAACAAGAATATCACATGTGCTAATTTTTGGAACCACTATCAATAAGACATGTTCAGAGCATCTTAGTTTGACGGTTTCAGAAGTTGTATCATATATCTCTATAACGAAAGGAAATTGATAGTCATTCCGAAATTCTGGGTCCGCCCTATTCTGAATCAGTGGGGTGCTAAAGATACTCTAAATATTTGTAAAAATTTCAACCACTACCATTAAAACACATTCGGAACATCTCGGTTTGGCAATTTTAGAATTTGTATCATATCTCTTTCTATAATTCATAATAAGCCTCTCATATATATAGAGAGTTACAAGTATATATATAGTAGTAATTAAACTCTAAGAGCCACCTAAACACGTTTATGTAGTCTCACTGTTATCAAAACCATTAACTAACCTAAAATCGTTAATTAAAAATAATTTATAATTATTTATCAACTATCCTAATAGGCCCCCTTAAGTGCTATCATGAAAATTTTAGTGGATGTTCTATCATGTAATTTTTATCCGCGTATACTATGAGTATCAATAGTTATTCCAACTTTAACTTTATTTTATTATATTATTTTTAAAAAAATAGTAAAAAAAGAATAATTACTGAAAATACCAAACAAAATATTTAGAATATTTTTCAGTAAAAATGAGAAGTATAATATAAAGTATATATATTTTACGGTATAAAATGTTATCTTTAAAATGATTTTTTTAAAAAAATCAGTTTTAAAAATATATATTTTATTCGTTTATATAAAGTTTATTTTCTACTATTTTAAATAAATTTATCTAATTTTTTGAATGAAAAACTAATAAAACTTAAATTATAATTGGATAAACTCTACAATTTGTAACCTATGGAGAGTTTCCTAATACTCAATCATCATTGCGATAATGTCTCATATGTGTATTCTGGTCTGTCAGCATTTCAGCTGAATATCAGTGTCTATGTGAGTTGGTTTTCCAGCCTTCTTTTCTCTGTTTTCTCTCCTCGCGAAACCCTTCGTCTTCCTCACTCAAAACCCTAGGCCCTAACCCTAGCTCTATCATCTCCTTATTTTGTATTGGGTCTTGCTCTTCTTCTGTTTCGTTTGATCTTCCGATGCATACCTCACCCTACTCATTCCCTCAAATCCTTTACCCAAAACTTCACTCCACTACTTCCATGCTTTGATTCAACGTGGCGGTGACCTATGGTGTGCATGCCTGTTTCTTCTACTTCCTTACACTACGTTTCTCCAGAGGCAATCATGAGCTCCCCAGCCTCGAAATACCCTCCTCCTCCTACAGAGGCTTCTGCTCTTTTTAAGAAATCACACTTCCGTTCAGATAATCCATGCCTTCATCGAATTTCCATTCTCATTCAAGCTTTCCCTGCTAAGCCCTCTTCTAAGAATAATGGTGCAGTGGGATCGTCTGTTATTTGGACGAACGTTTGGCCTACGACGGGATCGTCCAGATCAAATTAGGCGTTTTAGTGATGCTCACTGGAGACTTCCCCATCAGATTGAAGGAGAACAGCGTGCTGATGGTTTGTGGGTCTTCGAATTCCCGGAGGAGAGACGGGCGCTTGAAGTGGTGCATAATGGACCTTTTCAAATTGGAGGCCTTATGTTTGTCCTTATCCGAGCAGATCAAGTCACCCACCAGGTTCGATTTGATTTCACAAGGGTACCAATTTGGATTGAGCTTAGTGGTATTTCCCCGCACATGATGAATGAAGAGAATATCACTCGAGTGGCTGAGAGGGTTGGACCCACTGTGCATGTTGATTTTGAAGAGGAAGGGCTCTTTGACGGCGTATCCTAGAGTTCGAGTTATTTTGAATTGAGAGCAACCAGTTCTCCCTTCTGTCACTCTGGTTGAAGATGTCCTTACACACGAGGTGATAATAAGCTACCGTGCAGCCCTCCCATGCAGGTGTTGTGGATATCTTTGCCATACAATGGCGGAATGCAACCTCCCTGATGATCTAGTGATTCAAGCACTAAATTTCAGGTTCCAACAGGTAACAGTGTTCCTGGTATATTACCCATTCACAATACTTCCAGGGATCTTTATATCTATGGGAATCGTGGAGATGGCACCTTAAACACTAGATTCCGTACAATGAAGATCCAACACTAAATGTTCCAGTCAGAGGTGGTCCTCGGAGAATTCAGCATCGTGTTGCAGAAAATGGTCATATGGGGACAAGCAGACAGAATAATCCTCCGCATTTAACTCCAATCCTTCCCCGTACTATTTTACCACCGCAATTTGGTACAACTCAGGCAATTAGACGTCAGGGTATTAATGAGACTGTACCACAATCAATGCCTAGGAATCAGTCTTCGTCTCTTGACGGTTTGGTAGGGACTCCGGTGGGGCCTTTACATTTAAATCCACATGGCTTCTCTCATGGTGGATTTCCCTTAACACTTGGGACTGAAAATCTGGTAAATAACTTCGTGAATATCGCTTTCTCGGGTGGTAATGTCCAGCAAGTCCCGGTATTTATTCCACTTTATGTGCCTACCTGGGTCCCGCAGTCGAATTCCCCCCCCCCCCCTTTCCTTTTTGGCTCAATTAATCAATCCAGTGTTGGGCATTCAATTATCCGTCCTCTTGCTACTCAGGCGATTCCGACGCTTGGGGGTCCTTCGCCACCACCATTAGCTTCTTTCCACCATTCAACCACCTATACACCTACCTCATCTAACCGATCAGCCTCCGAAACCCCTGTCTTACCTTTGCCGGTGGTTCAATTTCCCTCGTCACCACAAATTCAGCAATTCAATTCTCAGGTGGACCCTGTTACTAGACGTACCCATCCCGGAACAGAATTTTGATGTCACCCGGTCTCCCATCCTTACCCAAGAATCCGCTCAATTGGCTCTACTAGCTTCTTCTTTTGGACTGACAGTGGAGGATACTTTGATGGATGATAAAGCCTTGGCGGAACAGCTGGAGTTGATGGAGCAATTGCATGTCTTGAATCAGGCGCAAAAGGAATTTGAAATGCTCGTGGCCAATAATGAAACTAAGTCGGAGTCTTCCCACATGCAATCTCATAGACCGGGCAAGGAGCCGATGGTAGTTGAGGAAGAACCACACCGGCCCACACGACGTCGTAGATCCTTAGTTATCAGGGAGCCATCATCGTGCCCGAAGCCATTGCCCACCTTGTCTCAGCAATTGGCTCCTACCTCAGTTTTGGCAGCTTATTTACCTCAAACCCAATCCCAAGTATCTAATATGTTCATTTAATGGCATAGTTCTCACTACTTTGGATGTTCTTCTTCAACTTCCGTTTACAAACCTGGTGTGCCGCTACATGTTAATCTTCTTGCTGAACCTGTTTTGAATGAGATAGTGCTTAGCTGTGATAGTTTGGTGTATACTGGGCTTGACCCTTTTATAGCAGAACTCCCTGGGGGCCGACTCTGCCTTCAACATGAGTTACCTAATCTGGAATTGTCAAGGTGCGGGAAGAGCCTTGAGAATTAGACACCTTCAGTTTCTTGTTGGTGTCTGGAGGCCTAATAGTATCTTCCTTTCCGAGGTTAAGTCCAATCTTGCTCAATTAATCTCACTGCTCACTCGTTTGGGTTTTCTCAATCTGTCAATCCAACACCCTACTGATTCAAGAGCTGGGCTACTCTTAGCCTGGAGAAATATCCATCAAATGAGGATCATTAATCAGTGTGACAACTTCTTTCATTGTCTGATACAGCCAACCCCCTCCTCAGCCTTATGGTATTCAACCTTCATATATGCCCCCTTCCGTTTCTCTGATAGACCTGCATTTCAGAACAAATTGCATTCTTTGGATCGCTCCCTCTCTCAATTTTGGTTTCTGGCAGGAGATTTCAATGATATCTAGGTCTTTAGACGAAAAGTTAGGTAGAAATCCTGTCTCACCTTCCTGTATCCTTCAATCACATCTATGGTCTGATCGATTAGATCTACTAGATGTTGGCTTTCAGGGACCTATCCTCACTTGGACAAATCGTAGGTTTGGCAAGGCTAACATTAAGGAACGTTTAGATAGAGCTCTCTTTAATGAATGGAAGCTGGAGTTCCCCATGTCTACTTTGCTCTATCTACCTATTGTGGGATATGATCATTGTCCTCTTGTACTCCAATTTGATAACCACGGAGGAGACAAATCAAGACCCAGTTCTAATATCCATCATTGGTCCCATCAAGTTTTTGGCAATTTCAAATCTGAGATAAAAAGCACCATTTCTCGCCTTGGGGACCTTCAGTCCATCCCTCACACTGAAGAAGCCCATCTGGATCTCACCATCGGATTGGAGAGTCTCTATCAAACTCAGGAGGTCCATTGGCGTCAAAAGTCTAGACAATTTTGGATACTAAATGGTGACAAAAACACTAAGTTTTTTCATGCTCATACAATGGCTAGAAGATCTATCAACAGGTTGGACTTGTTACAGGACTGGAGGGTAACTGGTCGACATCTCCCCCTATTATTCAAGCACATGTCCTAGATTACTTTCAACGTTTTTTCACTGCAAGCATCCCACCTGCAATTTACTAGCTTCCCTCCTTACTCTAGGAACGTATCAATACTCAGAGCACCTTTCATTTGGGAGCTTCTATCTCAGATATAGAAATTCTATCAGCTTTCATGGAAATGCATCCAGAGAAGGCACCTGGTCCATATGGCTTCACTGGCAAGTTTTTACAGGCTACTTGGGATGTAGTATCTTGTGATGTTATGCATGCAGTTCGAAGTTTCTTTCATTCCGGGGCTCTCTTTCCTGATCTGAATATTGCCTTTATTTCCCTAATTCCTAAAGTTTCACATCCAGTGACATTGTCTGATTGGAGGCCTATTAACTAGTGCAACACTTCTTACAAGCTGATCTCCAAAATCCTAGAAATTAGGCTTAGATCTCTTCTTCCTCAAGTCATCTCCTAATTCCAACGTGCATTTGTTCCACAACGACTGATTACAGACAACACTTTGATGGCCCAGGAGCTGTTCCATGTTATGAAACAGAGGCGTAAAGGAAAAATAGGCTTGATTGATCTGAAACTAGATATGAGTAAAGCTTATGATCGTGTGGAGGTGACCCTTTCTCCTTCAGCTGATGCTTGCCCTAAACTTCCCTCTTAACTTTATCAATTGGGTTAAGCAATGTGTTACTTCCTCATCTCTTGTTGTTCTCATAAATGGCTCCCCTGCTCCCTTTTTCTCCTCTTCAAGGCGGCTGCGCCAAGGAGATCATCTATCCCCATTCTAACTCCTACTCTGTGCTGAAGCATTATATACCAAACTGACATGGGCAGAATAGAATTTGGGATTTCATGGTATTAGAGCCGTGCGGGGCTGCTCTCCTATCAATCACCTATTATTTGCGGATGACAGTCTCATTTTCTCTGAAGCAACTGACAAAAATGTCATGATAGTCCAGGATATCCTTACTCAGTATGCTTTAAAATCAGACCAGCTGGTGAATTATGATAAATCAAGTATCAGGTTTAGTAAGAATGTCAAACATATTGATATAGCCAGATATATTACTGTTTTGGGGTAAAGGAAATGAGGGATGCTGATCTATATCTACGTTTACCAGTGGACTGGACATCTCAAAAATCAACTGTTGGTATTAGATTATTAAGTAGGTTAACTAGTCGCATTCAAGGCTGGATGAGTTCCCTCTTATCTCCTACAGGGAAGGAGGTACTGATCAAAAGCAGTGCTTCTTCTATATCTACATATGCAATGTCATGTATACGTCTGCTCTTGGGAATCGTAGATAAGTAGGAACAAGTAATTAGAGCTTTATGGTGGAAGAATTCTACAAACTCAAAAGGAATCTGCTGGTTACCTTGGAGCACACTCAAGGTCTCAAAGAGGGAGGGTGGTTTGGGGTTTAGGGATTTTAGAAGTTTTAATACTGCCCTTCTCTCAAAGTTGGCTTGTCGTGTCCTCACAAACCAGTCTTATCTATGGGTGTCTACTATGAGACATAAGTATTTGTCCTCAACCTCTTTCTGGACTGCTTTGCCAAATTCTAGTCAGTCTCTCCAATGGAGGACATTGCTTCAGCTTAGACCTCTTTTGATCCAGGAAGGTAGATGGAGACTTAGTACTGGGGCCTCTATTGACTTTTGGACGGATCCTTGGGTCCCAAACTTTCCATGTCTGTTGGACTGGGTACTGGCACACATCCTGCCCAATCCTACAATTGTTTCCCAAATGTTTGATCCAATTTCAAGACTTTGGAATGCTGATGTTCTTCATGCTATATTACATCCTGTTGCTGTGTTTGCCATCTTGGAAATTTGTGTTCCTCTTTTCCCAGTCTCGGACAAGCTTTGTTGGAATCATACAATTGATGGAAGTTATTCTGTCAAGTCTGGCTACCATTTTATCCATGCTTCTTCTCAAATTGTTTCCTTAACCTCATCGTCTGCACCCCCCCTATGATTGCTAGTCCAAATTTCTGAGTAAAACTTTGGAATCTCAAAGTTCAACAAAAAATAAGGATGTTAATCTGGAAGGGGTGTCGTAACAGCCTTCTCTTGGATATAATATAGCCAAAAGAGTTAGAACCTCCAACCCTTTATGTGTGTTCTGTAAGAGTAAGTTTGAAACCTGGGATCACCTTATATGGTCATGTGAGTTTGCTAAGAGGGTGTGGTTTGCTTCCCCACTCATGGTGATGGTTGATAATCTGAAGATTAACTCAGCAAAAGAATGGCTTTTTGCTAGTGGACAGCCTTTATCTCGTGGTGAAGTCTTATTGATAAAATGTGTTATAATGTGGGAAATTTGGATTGCTCGTAATACGGTTATTTTTAAGAATGTTTGTCCTACTATTGAGACTGTAATTTTTCAGTTTTAATTGCACTTGGTCTGATTCTACTGTTGCTCCTAACGTGATAATAGGGACAACCAGATCCACCATCCTCTCCTCCTCCCTCGAATCTAGGGTTGGGCACAATTTGGTTTCTGGCCGAACCGGTTTAGAAATGAACTAAGACATTTAATCAATTTGGTTCGATTTTAGACTTTGGGTTTAAACTGCATTGTATACAATTATAATATCTTGTTTGGTTGTCAACCAGTTATGAACTAGTTCGAACTGCACCGAACCATGTAATACTTAATCTTAAATATGAATAGCAAATTAACATAATTTATTATTTCAATTACATCATGAAACTATCATATTGCCTTAAGCTTTACACGGAAGAAAAATAGAGTTTTACAAAAAGAGAAAACAATAAGTTGTAGATTAGTTCTTTTAATCAACACTAATGTAGACTTCAGTTAAGCGTGTGTAAAAAAACTAATGAGAATACCATGATAGGTTGTGATTCCAATGGAGGGTAGGTTGTTGCGTGTTTAAATTTTTCTGTCAATGTACTATGATTTGATTAGCTTGGTAAGAATGGTTTAAACAGTAATTCGGACCGAAAAATATGCTTCGTGAATATTACTAATTACCAATCTTAGTTTTATTTGTTTTTTTTTTTTTCAAATAATCGATATAGAATATACTCAGTATATATTAAAGTTGCAATACGTTACATTAAATCATAAAAACTAATCCAATTCGGTTAATTGCTAAACTGGTTCATTCTATCCTAATCCTAAATTGCACATTTAACTATAGAAAATCTGGTTTGTTTATTAAACTAGTTCAGCCGAAGCGGTTATTAACCAATCTGGTTCGATTCAGTTACAATTCAATTTGATTAAACTAGTTTATAAGCCCAACCCTACTCGAATCAGCAGAAGAAGACCTAGAGGATGTCACCAACCACCTCCATTTTGATTGTATTGTTGCTGATGGGGGTGGTTGACAGGAAGAATGGTATCCTGTATGGTGCTGCTGTTATGCTATTGCTAGGAATCAATTGGGATACTGTTAGCATCTTGGTGAAGTCAATTACAGGAGACTCAACCCTTTTGACTGAAGCAGTAGCTGTTAGAACTGGTCTTTTGATGCTTCCACACCATTGTAGCGGTGTTGCATTTTTACTGTTTTTTTAGTTATCAACCCTTAATATTATCCTTTTCTATAAAAAAAAAAAAAAAAGTAGTATCGCACAACTTCCACATAATTGTAAAAACGATATTCAACTTTGATATGTGAGAAGACCACTAATTTGTTAAGAAGACGAAGATGTAAAAATGCAAATGGGTTCATCAATCAAGTCGCAACCGGAGACTCCTCAGTCATCACATCAAATGTAATATCTTAGGAACAAACATAAAACCACAGTCAAGACTTACAAATTCGGTTCAGTACATCCACGACTTCTACTACTAAATCCTCACCGTTACCCTCCAATAAGATGATAATGCCTCCTACTCCTCGCTACCCGACCTTGCCTGCAAATATCAATGAAAATTAATTCAAACTACATGAATCTCAATCCTAACAATAACATGAATCTCAACCTTATATATAAAGGTTGAAAAGCCAAATAATAAAAATACAAAAGAGTAAAAACATCATCTGCATTTGCAGTCAAATTTACAACATTGTGCTTTGTGCAACAACTGAGATCAGATGAAGGTTTTTTTTTCTTCCTGAAATTGAAATCTGATTCATTCTCTCATGATCTAACGGTAAATTTGATTGCATTTACAGTCGATTGCATTTTAGCCACAAATAAAAATGCAGCCACCGACTTATGCCACTTTACTCTGTTCCTATTAAAAATCAGAGCAATAAAGTAGATTTAAAATACAAATACCCTTAAGTTTTAAGAGCAGCATACATTGGAGGCCTTAAAAAAAGGGCACTAATTGCAAACAGGAGTCACAGCTAGTGTAAGTTGGTTAGATCAAAAGAAACAACATGAATCACCGCTTCTGCAAAGAGAACAGACCTGAAGAGGAGATGCCAACTTTGATGGTGATTGTTTCCTGCATAATTTGTGCATCCATCCAGTGGATAAACCAAAGAAATTCAAGAATATACAGTAACCAAAGGTCAAAGTGAAAACCAACCTGGGTGAATTCACTGGAGATGCAGACCTAGATCTGGATACAGATCGAGACAATGATTTCGAAAGTGATCTGCCTCTTGGTGATTTACTGCAGTAAAAAAAATCTCAATTTTTTAAAGTTTTTTTGCCAACATTTCTGTTATTTTTTCTGTTTTTGCTCCTCTTTTAGGTATATATATAGATGACTGGTGAGAAACTCAGAAACTAACCTTCGCTCCCTTCTGACACTTCTACTTCTGCTTCTGCTACGACTTCTGCTGAGAGACCTGGATCTAGATGGACTCGCCTCATACTTCCTCACCTACATCATGTCCAGTTCATAAATAAGAACAAATCAAAAACAGTACCAAGAAATATATTTGAACCTTTCTACATGGCAGTGAATGTATATCTGGATCTATTTATTTACTATGGTTCAGCAGGACAAAATGAGTCCATACCCGAATATAAGCTCTTGCCCATGGGTTTCTGAATTCAGTATCATCAAGCTTTCTGATCTGAAAAAAAAAAACATGTTTACTGTTAATACAAAACACTATCTGAGATATAGCAATAGCAATTTATTTGACAGCACTAGAATAAACTGAGCCACTTTTTATTCAACTTACAGCATACTTCATGTCATCATAATTTGTATAGTCAACAATTCCAAAAGTCCCTGAACACACAAAACACGAACATTTATACCACTATTACTTCAGGCTATCCAATACAATTTAAAATCTTAAGGTCAGCAGAAAACGGTCAAACTAAACTAACTCAACAGAGGTAAACGTAACTCATGAGAATGTCCGACAGCATGCAAAGCTACACACCTCCACTATCACGAGAAACATCCGCAAAACCTACATCACCAGCTTTTCTCATATGATCCTGAGGGAAAATAAATAACAAAATACATCAGCTGAGTTACTTATCATGTTATACAAGGAGCAAAAATCAGTCTTAGTGTGTATAATCTTGGTTTTTACCTTCAAATCTTGCCAGGAGGCTGAAGAAGGAAGATTACGGACGATTACTGCATTTTAAATTAAAGATCAATGAATATAAACGAATCACACCATCCATAACATCTCTATGCAATAAACACTTTAAATATCAAATATTTACCTCGGTATTCAGAATGACGTGAAGCACCAAATCGTGCACTTCCACCACCACTGCCGCTGCCATAGCCACCACGACGATCACTTGGAGGCGGTGCTCCTCTACCACCATGTGCAAGTTCAACCTAAAGAAAGCTAGACCTTAAATGGGAGCAAGGAAATACTTACGGAGAAAATCAAAATAAAAACAAGTGGAAACATTGATTACCCTGAGACGACAACCATCAAAATTATAGCCATCACGGCCTCTGATTGCATCCTCAGCGTCTCGAGGGTCATGAAACTGCAAATTTTACACTTTTTTTTAGCAAATCTCAATGAATGATGAATAGTCTGTCAATTAGGCCAACGTCCAAATAGCTTACCTCCACGAAACAATAACATGGAGGACGAGGAGGAAGCTTCAGCTCAATGTCCAATATTCGACCATACTGCAAGAATCATAATATTCAGGGATAGAAAGACTAGAAGGTCGAAAGACAAATTCAAGGCATGTCAACCTTTGATAACTTTTATCATAAAGATAGCAAACCTTAAAATTTCATAATTTTAATTTACTGGAGAGCGGATAAGAGACGGATCATAAAACATTTATCAACAAAGTTTAAGTTTAGACAAAGAGCAAGAAAGAATTGAACCTAGACCTTGTAAAATAGATCTTCAATTTCCCATTCCTTTACATCAGCTGGCAGGTTGCCCACATAAATCGTGCGAGAAAAACGACCACTCATTTTGATAGCCGGAAATGATCAGTGGACAACAAATACTTCACTGCAATCAAGCGATAAAGATCAGAAATAATAGATTGGAAAATTTTATTCATTTATAAATAAATCACTAGTAACTTCAAGCTGCATCTGTGCAATATATCACAAGAATAAGAAAAATTTGAAAACCAAACTATGATGCAAACCAATAGAGCATGCATTCCAGAGGTGAGCCATGCTCCACAAGCTCCATTGCACATTGATCCAAGATGCTCCAAAGCAACAATTAATATGAAACAAAAGTCATCTCGACAAACTCCAAGAGAGCAACCAAACTACGAAGCAAACCAAGAGAGCAATCCAGAGGTGAGCTGTGCCCCACAAGCTCCAATGCTCACTGATCCAACATGCTCCAAAGCAATAACTAATATGAAAGAAAAGTCATCTCCTCATTCTCTCCTGAATTTTGCAGGTGTAGATCTTCTCAGAATGCCCAGATCTCCAATTACTAAAACTTATACACAAGACTCGAACATGATCCTCCCACTCCCTTTCTAAATGCCTACCAATGATTGCAAACATCATATTTGTCCAAGCACTTGCCATCTATCATAAGAAAGCATCCGTGTCATGAGTTGTGGTAAGTTAGACACATCAGTGGTTTCCTACACTCATGTCCCTTTAAAATGAAACAGAGTGACAAGGATGCGACAACTTAAGCGTATCTTTAATACTTATGATATCCAGGTTCTGTTCCGGTACATCTTAACATAAGATTTCATATTTTAAAGTGTGAGAAGTTACTTAAAGATAAGAAATTTCGATGTTATGAAGTGTCATCACATCTAGAAGACGTGGTCACAAAATTTTGCATCTCAGTCTTTGGATAACAGTTTAAAATTTCACAACTCCTATTAAGAATTCACATTTCCAGCATATCATATAGTCACAAGCAAAAATAAAGTGGAAGAACTTGAGCAATGGATATTCATTGTCAAGTATCATATTGTCAATTTATCATGTATCTCACTTCATAATGCCAGCAATTGCAACAATAGAACTACTCTCAACATGCAAGACACGAAGCAAGTCTTATACATACTACATACAGATTCAGAATCAACAAACTGGTAGCAGCGTTATAGAATTTTCATGCACCACGATCCCTGAAATTACTCACTAATGAGTAAGGTTGCGTAACCCCATCCTTCCAGGATCACAAGCAAAACTGCTCCTTGAGACTTGAAATTCTCAAAAAACCACAGACAGCACGGCAATCACCGGCTGTTTTCTAAGCATGCCCACCTGACCAAACACAACATGACCATCGTATCTAAAATCCAACACAGTCCAGTTACCTAAATAATTCAGAATTTGAAAACAAAATTTTGTAAATCACAGTCAACAAAATCTTAACGAAGAAGAACCACTACGGGCTCTAGTTCGAAAAATTTACCGAATTCACATAAAAAAATTGATATTGGATGCTAATTCGCATCGAAATCAAATAGGTCATGGCCGAAAGATTTTTATCTCAATCTGTGCATGGATGCTCTGACCAATAACATACCAAATACCTGCGGGAAGAGATCTTGACCGGTAAACGACTACCGATTGCTACTTGGATAGGATGACGGATGAAGCGCTAGGGTTCGCCGAGGATTAGAATGCTGGACGCTGGAGATTAGTTAGGACTTAGGACGTATTTATAAGAATTTGCTTTGGAGAAAATTTAAAAAAAAAAAAAAAAAAAAAAAAAAAAAAAAAAAACTATGTTCTTCTCTAGTATTTATAAGAATTGGGAAAAGTATATATAAACATGTAACATGTTTGAAAAAATAGTTTTATGAACTAATATCTTTTAAAATGTACAACATTTTTGAAAAAAGGATGGATTTATGGATCAATATGTTTTAAAATGTAAAATATGTTTACAAAATATGGTAAAATGTCATTACGTCCACTTGTTGTCAATTGTCTCGTTAAGTAGACACGTGGGGTTACGTTTTTAGAAAATAATAATAATAATTAAAAAAATAATAATTTATACATAACAATAATTATTAATGGATGAATGTAAATAATAATTATTAAAAAAAAACGTGATCTGCACATGTTTAC
Organism: Clarkia xantiana subsp. parviflora; assembly: GCA_036873135.1. Classification (NCBI taxonomy): domain Eukaryota; kingdom Viridiplantae; phylum Streptophyta; class Magnoliopsida; order Myrtales; family Onagraceae; genus Clarkia; species Clarkia xantiana. Next base: position 5,085,871 of record JAPTYO010000017.1, on the reverse strand, counting down.
TTAACGAGCCTATTGACAACAAGTGGACAGTATGTCATTTTACCATCTTTTGTAAGCTTGTTGTACATTTTAAAACATATTAGTCCATAAAACCATTTTTTTCCAACATATTGTACATTTTAAAAAATATTGGTCCATAAAACCATCTTTTTCAAACATGGTGCATGTTTTACATACTTTTCCCATAAGAATTTGCTTCACAAGCACCACTTATTTTCATATTTTTTTTATTATCCTAAATATAAACCTATAAAAGAATTAATAGTATGATACAAATATTAGGCGTATATAAAAAATTAATATTATTTTTATATTTTACATAAGTTACAATTAAATCCACCCTAAGTATTAAAAAAAAACACAAGCATGGTAGAAAATTAGGGGTGAGCTCGGGACAAATGGGCAGGAATTTTTAGGAAAATATCCATAGCTTTAGCTTTCGGGATTTCCCACTACTATCCCTAGCCTGAAATTAAACCTTTGAAAAAGTTTCGACATGGTCGGGACTGTCTAATTCGGGACGGGCTAGAGACAATCCGAATTTACACCTAATGTTGAAAATAAATCTTAATATTTTCAACTCAAAATACAAGTTCAAATTAGTTCAAGTTCAAACATTCATCAAGTTCACGAACACATACATCAAGTTCACAAACACATTCATCAAGTTCAAACACATAGATCAAGTTCAACAACACTAACACTAGAGTTAAGATGTAACTATAGTTAGATTACTTAAGTTGTAAAATGTTGAATTAAGGTAAGTAACTAGAGACATTCGAGATTTTTCTAAAAATTTTCTAGCCCTAGCTCGAGTCCGAGTTGGGGGGGTGGGGGGGGAGTCTCTCCCATACGGGCTTGGGCACAATTTCGGGACAGGTTAGGATCGGGTTCATCTGGACTTCGGGTTTGTCGGGACTTAAACTCCGCCCTATAGAAAATCCCAAAAATCTAGGAGAATTTGCACCATTTACCAGAACGCCAGAAATATCACCTACGTGCTATTTGTACCCCAGAGTTTCTTAGTTTTTCAACCCGCATGAATCATTATTTGGTGTGGGTGGGATTTTTCTATTATGTTCCACAAGCATTATAAAAGTGAACCAAACCATATAAGGGAATTTATATTATTAATGGTATTAAACAAATATTAAGTGCAGTTCAAATTTTTCATACTTTTAAACTTTTACTCATGTTACATTTAGGTCCACTCTAGTAGTAAAAAGAGCACAAACATGATGCTTCCCAAACATACTAGAAATTCTCGAGGTTTTCTAGGATGCTTCATAGTTCATAAAAATCATGTTTGTGCTAGTTATATTATTTGAGTGAACTTAATTGTAATATAAAATAAACTTTAAAGTATGAATTTGTTTAACTATACCTAGTATTTGCATTGTATCATTAATAATAACAAATTTTTCTATGAGATTCACCTATAGTACTGATGGGTTCCGATGTAATCGTTAGCCCTGTTAACAGCCAATGGACGGCGAGTAGGTCCAGTGGGCCTCGTGAAAAGCCTGAAAGGCTCAGAGGCCCAGTACGAAGGGTCCCAACTTCTGCGATCCCGATACATGAGCTGAATGCTCCCGACAAGAAGCCTCTGAGTAGGCCCCGATATGCCTTAGCAAAGGCCCCAATAATAAAGCCCCGCGGAGGCTGGACCTGTCTTGTGAGACAAGGGGTCCTGGGTGGTGACCTAGAATGAGACAACTCTGGAGTCCCCGATAAGAGTTGGGACTTGTGATCAGAGGATAAGACCGAGAAACCCGCCTACTAGATAGAGTAGTGGGAAGACGGTTAAAGATATAGATAAACTCCCCCGAGATACGCAGGGCGTGCCCGAGATACTCGGAGAGTGGGCAAGATACGCGGAGCGTGGGGCGAAATATATGGAATCCTGAACGAGATATACGGAATCGTAGCGAGATATGCGGAATCATGGGAAAAACGGCCAATCACGGTCACAGGTAACTGAGTAACTTCCCCTCCTATATAAATGAGGAAGTTACCTCAGAAAACACATCATCATCTAATACGTACTTAGATTACTGCTATCACCTCATTGATCATATACTCAATTAAGCATCGGAGAGGGATTCTGGGTCACCACCCAGGTCATCCCCTTTTGCAGGATTACGCGGAGCCCAGGAGTCCAAAGCTTTCCGTCAAGGACGTAACGGAGCTTCGCCCGTGATCCAACATTGGCGCCGTCTGTGGGAAACTAACAAAAAGCCAAAATAGTTTCTACTAGATCAATGGCCATTGGTGGCAAGAAGAAACAAGTTCCGGCCGGCAGTTCTCGCCCCGCTGGAACTGTGAATTCCCCGTTGCCGGAACATGTTGCTGAACAAGGTGAGTACCCTGCTGTTTCTCAGACAGGGGGGCACGGTGATGAGGAGGTCTCAGTCCGAGACACGACGTTGAACAGGCAAGATATCCCGCGAAGGGAGGCGGATGCTCCCCCAAACCCGGTGGGGCACAGAGAGGAGGTCCCGCGAAGGGAAGTAGGCTCTTCTTCAAACTCGGAGTTGGCCAAGGCGGTAGCAGATGCTATGCCTATGTTCTTGGCAACCATGGAGGCTCTGTTGGACAAGAGAGAGGCCGCCAGGAGGGCGGAGGAGTTGCCTCCGCGAGAAGAGCTGCCCCCACCCCCTCCGAGGGTGGTTCCAGAAGAACAGGAGGTTCAGGAGGTTCAGCCTAGGAATAGGGGTAAGGAACCCGCACATTCGGAGAATTTCGTGGTTGATGGTCCCGGACCAGTGCAGCACAGGACCATTCCCCTGAATGGCCCCATCACCCCCGATCAAGTGGTGAAGATTGTCAGCATCTGCATGGGCGGCCAAAAGCAGATGACATCGGAGTTGAGGGATCGATCCAGCCATCCTTTCGTTCCGCGGTTGCTAGATACTGTCGCCCCGCCAGGGCTAGGCATTCCGACCATTAAGGAGTACGACGGTGAAGGAGACCCGGTCCGCCATGTTCAGAGACATGTCCAGGCTTGCATGGGAAGGACCTCGAATGATGACCTCGTATGCTCACTATTCCCGATCACCCTGGGAGAAAGGGCCATGACATGGTTTTTCAGCCTACCACTGGGAAGTATTACGTGCTGGGCTGACATGCATGATCGATTCATCAAGCAATATCAAGGCTGTAGGCGCCTCCTGAAGAGTGTAAGGTCCTTGACCCAGGTGGTGCAGAGATCCGACGAATCGTTGGCATACTACTACCAACGGTTCACTGCCAGTGCCGCGGAGATTGATGAGGAGATATCGGAGGGAGAGACTATCCGCACATTCCTTCGGAACTTGACTGCTCCTTACGGCTCCGACCTGATGCACAGTGTAGCCGCGAAGGCTGTGTGGAGTATGGAGGCCCTGCAAGCGAGGGTGAAACAGCAAATCGACGTCCAGGAGTCGAAGATTGCTGCCGGAGAGCTTGATCCTCCGAAGTCGGGAAGAGGAAAGACATCGTCCAAGCTGTCGGATGATCGCAAAGGGAGTGACAAGTCGGAGGGGAGTAGGAACCGTGGTCGCCCCGAGAGAAGGGAGGATAGGCGTCCTCCGAAGAAGGATAACCGCGAAGGTCGTAGTGCTCCCATCAACAGCTCGATGACCTCCTTGCTAGCTGTGATGGATCGGCAAGGTCTCGCCCGATACCCCCCGAGGAAGGAAGGAGAGTTCTTGGGAGGCCGCTCGGATCGTTATTGTCGGTACCATCGAGCCAATGGTCACGACACAGATAACTGTCGGGAGTTGAAGAAGGAAATAGAGAAGTTGATCCAGAAGGGGAAGCTGAAGGAGTTCGTCGGAAGGGGAAGATGCCGATCCCGTTCCAAAAGTCGGTCGCGGTCCCGTTCCAAGTCCCGTGATCGATCCCCGAAGAAGAAGGTTGAGTCGGAGCCTTCCGGTTCCGGTGCCCGTAAGGAGAGACGAGGGACCATTAACGTCATTCATGGAGGAATGGCAGCGGGAGGTGACACCACTGCTTCTCGGGAGAATTATGCTTCTCGCATCTCCGCTGCTGTGGTGCTAGGCAAGAGGTCCCGGTCGTGGACTCTAAAGGAGGAAATGGTGATTTCTTTCTCAGCGGAGGATTTGATAGGCGTGGAGAGCCCCCACGATGACGCCTTGGTTGTGACCTTGGATGTGGACGGATTCGAGATGAAGCGGATCCTGATAGACGGAGGGAGCTCCTCCGACATTCTTTTCATGGATGCCTTGGAGGCCATGGGAAAGACGAAAAGGACCTGACGCAGGTAAACTTCCCGATGGTGGGATTCTCTGGATCGACTTCCTATCCGTTGGGAATGATTACCTTACCGGTGGAGTTCGGTAGTGGTTGGAAGATGGAACGGCGGAACGTGGACTTCGTTGTAGTGGAATCCGCGGGGACATACAACGCTATTATCGGGAGGACCACCATCAACCCTCTCATGGCAGTTGCTTCAACTGTCCACCAGAAGATGAAGTTCCCGACTGACCATGGTGTCGGAGAGGTCAAGGGCGACCAGGTGGCGTCACGAAAGTGCTATGTTAATGCCACTCGACGGAGAAGAAGGGAAGCCATGGCTGTCCTACAGACTGATACCGATCCACGAGAGGAGTTTGGGCGTCCCGCCCCCATGGAGGATCTGAAGGAGGTTGAGATTGATGGACCTCGAAGGAAGGTGAAGATCGGGTCTGCTTTGTCGGAGGAAAGAGCCCGAGAGTTGATCGAGCTCCTGAAGGAGTTCAAGGAGCTGTTTGCCTGGTCACCGAGTGATATGCCAGGAATCAGCCCCGACGTGATCGTACACGAGTTGAAGATTGACCCCGCGATCAAGCCTATCGCGCAGAGGAGGCGTCCGATGGGCGCAGACAAAAGGATCGCGATCCAGCAAGAGGTGGGTAGACTGCTCGACGCAGGATTCATCAAGGAGCTCCGATTCCAGACATGGGTCGCTAACCCAGTCCTGGTGAGAAAGAGTAATGGGAAGTGGCGGATGTGTGTCGATTTCCGCGACTTGAACAAGGCTTGCCCGAAGGATTGCTACCCACTCCCGAGGATTGACCAGTTGGTGGATGCCACATCGGGACATGAGTTGCTGAGCTTCATGGATGCCTACTCCGGATACAACCAGATCAAGATGGTAAAGGAGGATGCCTACTTCGGATTAATCAATGCCGGAGCAACTTACCAGCGGATGGTAAACAAGTTGTTCGGAGACATGTTGGGGAAGACCATGGAGGCTTATGTGGATGACATGCTCGTGAAGTCCCGACAGGCAGGAGACCATGTCCAAAACTTGGCGGCGGCGTTCGAGCGGATGAAGTTTCATCAGGTTCGGTTGAACCCAGACAAATGTGCTTTCGGGGTGAACTCGGGGAAGTTCCTATGGTTCATGGTGAGCCAGAGAGGAATCGAGGTAAACCCCGAGAAGCTGCGAGCAATCGAGGAGATCCAGTCCCCGAAGACTCATCGGGAGGTTCAAGTATTGAATGGCCGGTTGGCCGCTATGAATCGATTCCTATCCAAGGCAAGTGACCGAGCCATGCCATTTTTTGATGTTCTAAGGGCTCACAAGAAGTTTGAATGGTCCGACAAGTGCGAGAAGGCATTCCAAGCACTCAAGCAGCATCTCCGTACCCTCCCGCCATTGGCGAAACCGGCTCCAGGTGAGCCGCTTTATCTCTATTTGGCTGTTTCTGATGTTGCTGTTAGTTCTGTTTTGATTAAGATTGTCAAGGGCAACCAAGTGCCTGTCTATTATGTAAGCAAGGCATTTGCCAAATCAGAAATGAACTATCCCGCCATTGAGAAGTATCTCTTTGCGTTAATTGTTGCCGCTCGAAAGCTCCGACCTTACTTCCATGCCCACGAGGTTACAGTGTTGACAAATCAGCCCTTGAAACACTTTTTGAACCGACCGGAGGCGTCGGGGAGATTGGTGAAATGGGCCATCGAGCTTACGGAGTTCCGAATACATTTTTCTCCGCGAACCGCTATTAAGGGCCAGGCATTGGCGGATTTCATAGCTGAGTCTACGGCACCCGATCTGGAAGCAACGGGTCCCGCAGAGGGGGCAACCACGGAGGTACCGACAACAGAACAAGTCTCGATAACAAAACAGCCAGAACAACCAAATGAGGAGAACACTTGGGAGATGTACACTGATGGTTCATCAAGTGTAGAAGGATCGGGGGCAGGATTCGTATTGATACCGCCCGGTGGAGGCGAGCCCCTGCGATATGCTTTGGCCTTGACATTCAAGGCCACCAACAATGAAGCGGAGTACGAGGCTCTCATCATGGGCCTTAAGATTGCCAAGGGTACGGGGGTCGACCATTTGAAAGTAAGGTGCGATGCCAGCTTGATCGTGAATCAGGTCCAGGGGAACTATGAAGCCAAGAGCCCGACAATGAGGAAATATTTGCACGAGGTGTAGACTTTGAAGGGAAGCTTCAAAAGCTTCGATATCGAGGCAATCCCGAGGAAAGAAAATGCAGAGGCAGACACCTTAAGCAAGTTTGCCCTGGGAATGGTCCCCAACGAGAATCGGAAGGTACACTTTCTGGAGAGAGTGATTATCTCAACCATCGATCCATCGGAGGTATGCGCTGTGGAAGCAGGATCGGGGGAAGAAGAGAAACCCACCTGGATGGCCCCGATGGTGACATACCTGACTACGGGGACACTCCCCGATGATGAAGTGGCAGCTGTCAGGTTACGTCGAATCGCGAACGACTACGTGATGGTGGACGACCAGTTATACAAGAGGGGGCATGTGAAGCCTTTTCTGAAATGTGTGGCGGAGCCTGATACGAATCGGATCCTGAGAGAGCTACACGAGGGAGTCGCGGCCTGTCATGAAGGGGCCCGATCTATCGTGAGGAAGACGTTGAAACATTCCTTCAGTGGCGAACACTTGAAGAAGTATCATGTTTGATATTAAGTCGCCGCGAATGGCGCAAGTTATCTATCAATCCGATGTAAGCAAAGCTTTGAGTTATTAATAAAAAAAGTTGCTTCCGAACAAATTGCTTTTAGATTTATTCTGAATGTGAGTAAGACGTCCCGAAGGACGCGACAAAAGCCTTCCGAGGTACGATAAAAAGCCTTCCGAGGTACGATAAAAAGCCTCACGAGGTACGAGTAAGTCGTCTTTATGGCGCGACAAAAAGCCTTTCGAGGTACGGACAAAAGCCCTACGGGGTACGAATAAGTCGTCTTTATGATGCAACCAAAAGCCTAGGTACGAAAAGGCCCAAATGGGTCCGCGTAAGTCGTCTATATGATGCGGCCAAAAGCCTTAACGGGTACGAAAAAGCCTTAACAGGTCCGCGTAAGTCGTCTATATGATGCGGCCAAAAGCCTTAACAGGTACGAAAAAGCCTTAACAGGTCCGCGTAAGTCGTCTACATGATGCGGCAAAAAGCCTTAAAGGGTACGATTAAGCCGTCTGGTAGGACGCGATAAAAGACCTTAAGTGGTGAAGTCCCAATTGGATGAGAAACCTTAAGTGGTAAAGTCCCCATTGGATGAGAAACCTAAGTGGTGAAGTCCCGATTGGATGAGAAACCTTAAGTGGTAAAGTCCCGATTGGATGAGAAACCTTAAGTGGTGAAATCCCGATAGGACGAGAAACCTTAAGTGGCAAAGTCTCGAGTAAAGCGTCGGAAGGACGTATTAAGTCATCTTAAATGGTGCATCGGAACGTTCTAAGTAACGAGTCTAAAGTCGCTTCAAAAAGCACAAGCGATTATCGGGACTAAAACAGATGGAAGAAATTGCTTATATAAAGGCTCAAAGACCTGAAGGTTCCGATACAAAGAGGTAAAGGAGAAAAACTACAAGGACTAAAAGATAGAGCATTAAGCTTGGTCCTTGTTGGAAGTCGGGTCCTCAGCAGCGTTGGAGGGAGCAAGGTTCGGAGGGGCCTGGGCAGAAGGCTCCGACCGCGAAGTCGGGTCCACGGCATCAGTCTCTTCACTCTCCGCTGGGAGGTTGAAGTACTTCTCCCCGAAAGGAGCGAGAGTCTCGGATTTCTTTAAGTCGATGGAATCCTCGTAGGCTGTGTAGAGTTCTTCGACGGCATTGAACAAAACGTTCTCCACCTCGGACTTGCAGAACCCTACAGCATCCACCTTGAAGTCTTCAGAATTCCGATACTCCTCGTGGCCTTGTAGACGACCCTCCTCGCGACCCTGCAGGCGACCTTCCTCGTGGCCATGGGCCTTGGCCTCAGCCAGCTTGACCTCGAGCCCCGCCTTGGCCTCCGCGAGAGCTTCCGCGAGAACACCCTTCTCATGGATCAACTGCCTCCTCTCCGACTCGTTCCGCTGCTGATCCGCCTGGACCATCTTCCGCTCCCGACGCATGACAGCCTCGTGATCCTGAACCTGCTTGAGCAGGCCCGAAGCCATCTCGTCAAGGAGAGTTTTCTCCTTGGCCATCTTATTCCTGGCCGCCACAGCCTCGTCGAGGTCCACCTGGAGCTTGGCCAACGTGTCGGGGTCCGTCCTAGCTTGAGCCTCCTCTAAAGCACCCTTCAGAGCCAGGATGAGGTCGAAGCAGCGCTGCTGGTTCGCGGTGTCCTGAGAGAAGGGAGAAAAAGATTAAAATGCAGTAATCGGAGACAAGAATGATGAAGAGAATAAAACAAAGGTGAAGTTTTACCTCCATCCGACGAATGGCCATATCGCGGATCTCCTCCTCGATGTCCTCCCGCGCCAAGTATATTGGTCGCCTCAAGGCTGGAGGAATCGACCCCGCCAGCAGATGCAGGGCCAATTCGGGCTCAAGGTTCCCCCGTTGAAGTGGAACCCCTCGGAGAGACTCGATCGGGTTCCAGGGAACCGTCTCTTGATCGGGGGTGAAAATCTTGTAAAGATTTTCATCCACAGGGAGAGGGGGGATGACCCTGGAACTTTCAGCCGGAGGAGCCACCTCGGTCGGTGGCTCGGGAGTCGGAGTGCGGAGCCCGGGAGGAGGACTCCGGGACACATCCTCCACGACGGGCCTCAGGATGCTCCGGCCTGGCTTGCGGCGGAGCATGCCACCTTCATTGGGCTCCTCGGAGGAAGGAGAAGCCTCCAAATCAGTCACCCGACGGAACTGAGTTTCCGTCCGGGTTTCCTCCGTCACCGGTGCCGGTGGAGTCGCGGCCCGGGCTGGAGTAGCAGCTCGCCTCGGAGTGACAGCCTCCGATGGACCTGCGGTGGCGGGACGAATAAAGTCAGGAAGAGTACCACGAGGACACCAGATGATTTGACGATCGAGGTGTTGGTTCTTTCCGAAGATGTTGTAATATCCCGCCTTGAGAACGCGGGGGGTTTCTCCTCGAAGAATGTATTTGATTCCTCGAACCCGCGATTCCCGATCAGCGGGGATAAACTCCTCGGGAACCAGCTTTTTATACCTTTTAATAGCACGACGAACACGCTTACCTTCCTCGGCGGTAGTGACCCCGAAGGCTTGGTCAATTTCCTCACTCCTGGCACGCTTGGCCACGACCTGCTCCTCGGTCGGAGGGGCAGCAGAAGGAGTGGCGGAAGAAGAAGCTCCCTTCTTCAGCGACTTTCGCTTCCTCTTGGAGCCACCTGGGACGGCATCAGTCTCGCCCTGCTTCAACATGAGATGAGTCAGCAGAGAAGCCTTCTTGGCTGCAAAAATAAAAAGACAAAGTGGTTAGAAGAATTATCCAGACGACTAAATCTTTGGAAACAGAGTCGAGGAGCCGGACTCCGATATGAATCAAGTCCTTCTCCATGAGCTTATTGGCGTCGAGGGGTATGAAGGAGTCCCCCCAACGATAAAGCTGAACCAGCTGGAGCGTGTTTAGGTCATCCTCGCTGTAGATCTCGAGCTTGGGGGCAGGGTCCGCCACGACCTCCCATCGGGGCCAGGGGACAGAGCTGTTTTGGACGAAGAAGTAATACTTCTTCCATCCGCTATTATCCGACCCCGAATCGCGAATCAGCACCCGATCCTTGTGGAACTTCCAGGTCTCGCTGTCCCAGCCGAAACGTGAAAGTTGTTCCTTTGTCCACTTGGGGAGTCGGGGGGAGAAGGAGTAGACACCAGCCTTATTGCACTTCATTCCGTAGAAGGTTCGGAAGAGCAGTAGACTGTACGTCCACTGCTGGCGGAGGCACAGAAGCTGGAAGGCATTCCACACGCGGATGGCGTGTGGAGAGAAGGTACAAGGGTGCGTCTTGTAGAAGTTGCACATCTCCACCAGGTTCCCGCAGAAGGGGAATCGAATCCCCGCGCTTATCTGTCCGGCGGAGACGAACACTTCTCCCTCTCGAGGACGCCTGACGATATGCTTCCTCTTAACAGCAGGCTAAGACTCATAGGGGAAACGAGGTTCCCAATCCGAGGTAATGCAGCCCTCTCGGAGAGCAACCTCATACGAGGTCTCAGAAATCTCATTAACAGCAAGTTCAAAGGTGAAAGGGATCCTAGCCTCAGAACTAGCCTCGTCTAAAAATAGTTACAGACAGAAAAATTCAAGAAAGGAAGAGAAGATAATATCAGCAAATCACGAGAACGGAAAACGGAAGCCTTACCAGACATTGTTGATAGATGCTTGGTGAAGATGAAAAAGGATCGGGGAGATTGAAGGCCTTGGATCACTTGAAGAGCAGAAGAACTTTAGAGAAGAAAACTTCGAACTCAAGAATGGCGGAATTTCCAGAAACTGAGAGGGTGAAGAAAAACTGGAGGGATTTAATCTGTACCGTAGAAGATGAAACGATTCGATCCTGATCGTCGAGATTAAGAGGACGGTACAGAAGAGACGTGGTGACGTAATAAGTGCTTTTTCAGAAAGCAACAGTCACGCAGATTTAAGCGTCGTTTCACAATCCCTAGCATTTAATGCTACAGTAACCGAGGGGTCTCCTCGGATTTGGCAACTGCCCATAGAGTCTAGTGGGCCCAAGGTAATCATGAATAAGAAACTCTGCCATACGACAATCACGCGGAAGGCAAAAGCCTCTGATTGAGGTATCAAGAGGCCTGAAGGCAAGAGCCTCCGATGGCAATATCGGGGGGTATGAACGAAAAAGCCTCCGACACTGAGGTCAGAAGATCTGGAACTGGAAGACACGACGGACTAAAAGTCCCCCATGTCTTGGGGGCAAATGATGGATTCCGATGTAATCGTTAGCCCTGTTAACAGCCAATGGACGGCGAGTAGGTCCAGTGGGCCTCGTGAAAAGCCTGGAAGGCTCAGAGGCCCAGTACGAAGGGTCCCGACTTCTGCGATCCCGATACATGAGCTGAACGCTCCCGACAAGAAGCCTCTGAGTAGGCCCCGATATGCCTTAGCAAAGGCCCCGATAATAAAGCCCCGCGGAGGCTGGACCTGTCTCGTGAGACAAAGGATCCTGGGTGGTGACCTAGAATGAGACAACTCTGGAGTCCCCGACAAGAGTTGGGACTTGTGATCAGAGGATAAGACCGAGAAACTCGCCTACTAGATAGAGTAGTGGGAAGACGGTTAAAGATATAGATAAACTCCCCCGAGATACGCAGGGCGTGCCCGAGATACTCGGAGAGTGGGCAAGATACGCGGAGCGTGGGGCGAAATATATGGAATCCTGAACGAGATATACGGAATCGTAGCGAGATATGCGGAATCATGGGCAAAACGGCCAATCACGGTGACAGGTAACTGAGTAACTTCCCCTCCTATATAAAGGAGGAAGTTACCTCAGAAAACACATCATCATCTAATACGTACTTAGATTACTGCTATCACCCCATTGATCATATACTCATTTAAGCATCGGAGAGAGATTCTGGGTCACCACCCAGGTCATCCCCTTTTGCAGGATTACGCGGAGCCCAGGAGTCCAAAGCTTTCCGTCAAGGACGTAACGGAGCTTCGCCCGTGATCCAACAAGTACAATAAAAAGTAACAAAATAGTACCACAAGTATGGTTGTGGTATTATAGTAGAAATGTCGTATGGGCACAGGTTTTTCTAGCATGCTTCATGAGCATTATACTTGTGTTAGTTTTGTTTCTAAGATGGCTTTAATTGTAATATTAAAAAATATTAAAAGTAGGAAAAAATTTAACTACACGTAGTATTTGTTAGCATATGGTGATTGGGCGCCATAAATGGAAGTCCATTAGTATGTATATGTTACCTGAGACAATTGGGTAAATGACACATTAGGGAAATTGGGCTAGAACCAAATCCCAATTGACATGAGAGACCTGAAATTGGGCTTCCCTTATACACTAGGTCGGGCGAATTATACGTGTGGGCAAAGTGGACTTTTGTCCACTTTGCTCCTCCTATAAATAGGGAGTGATAGGGGTTTTATTAAGATAATTCACAATTCCTCCTTTGTGGCAATTTGAGAGAAAACCCCTCCTCCCTAGAACACCCACTTCGACCGAACCACTATTCACCACCAAAGGTGTGCCAATTTGCTTTGAGCAAACACTCCGGAGATCTGTTCCTGCCAAGAATCGATTAGAGGCTTTGCTGTGGAGACTATACCGCGTAGGGCTTCCTTAACAAGAACCTCTACGGGTTCCGCCCGGTGGATCGAGAACTCCCTCAGCAAGATCTTGGGACTACGGAAAGAGTATAAGGTATGTGCACATCTTCCGCTGCTGTCGGACCCTAAAAATCTGACCTAAGGCGATATACGTTTTGAAAACGTGCAATTTTGAAAGAGTCGCCACTAGTTAATTATATTAGGCTAACTAGGATCCTAAATTACCTAAGCGAATAACGAATTAAACACCTAGGTACAAAATCGGTCTATGATCAGAAATTCGAGTTCGGGGGTTCTATTACGAATTAAAAATATAATTTTTTAATGACGCCCTTCCGGTACTCAGTTCACTCAATTTTCCAATTTATTTATTTAAATACAAGTTACATCATATTAGTCTAACGATGTCAAAATTAATCAGATTTTTATCATATGCAAAAATAGTATCAAATATTAACCTAAGTCTAAGAAGTTAATTATAACTTATAACTCCTAATTAAGACGAAATCTAAAACCCAAAATTACCTAACATGCTTAAATACATATACAACCTAATAAATATTCAACATTGAAAATTTAGCCAATTACATCTAAATTATCAAATTAAATATAATATAATAATAACAAAGTAATAACAGAAAAGTATAATAAATAAATAACAAATTAAATAATGAATAAATAAATAATAAATAAATTGGATTTAAAAAAAAACTTTGTACAGCACCTGCAAAGGCGTCATCAAGGAATCAACAACTTGGAATTAAACCCAAGATATATTCAAAGTCAGCATGCTGCAACAACATGTTCGCAAGGACATAATTGCAACCTTTTACTTCAAAACGTCATACCAACGACGTCATGTTAACGACGTTCTACTTCAAAGCGTCATACCAACGACGTCCTGCTTCAAACGTCATATTAACGACGTTCTATCTACAATGTCCTATTGATGACATACAAATGACATGCTGTGACATCTCTTGTTAGAGGCAAATCCTCATGTTCATCGCCATTCCCTGGATTCAAAAAAAGGACGGGCAAATACAATACGGGACTGATCACCCCGTAATTGGCGGAAGTTCTCTTGTTAGACAACGACCCCACGCTACAACAAGTGTGTATATCCTATTAGGGGTTCACTCTTTACGGCGAACGTCCTCTTGTTAGAAGACAATCTCGTACTATGAATTTCTGCTTAAGGGTTCACTCTTTACGGCGAACGTCCTCTTGTTAGATGACAATCCCGTACTATGAATTCCTGCTTAAGGGTTCACTCTTTACGGCGAACGTCCTCTTGTTAGGAGACAATCCCGTACTATGAATTCCTGCTTAAGGGTTCACTCTTTACGGAGCCTATAAATAGGAGACCTTGGCCACCCATTTTGAGATCATTCTCTCATTTGCCCAACTTTGGCATTTTGAGCTCTGACTTCTCTCTAGAAATATTTTCTCTCTCTAGAGTTATCTTTCTCCTTTTAGCCCAATCGTGACTTAAGCATCGGAGAGGGCTCCACTAGCACCACCCCCCCTCTCCGTTCTAGTATTGGCCCTTTGTGCAGGAACGGGCCCCGCAGCTAAGGAGTGGAAGAGAAATAGGAGTAAGATGTACCCAGACGCTAAGACTTGTGCCCAGACAGCCGTTTCCTGAGACACAGACTTTTCCTGAGACACAGACTTTTTCCGAGACACAGCGTTAAACCGAACACTCGTCATCGGCTTTAGGCGAATACCTCTTCCAGGTGAAGGGTGTTAGCAACATTTCATCCGACCCATTTCATCCGACCCATTTCATCCAGGACGCAACATTTGGCGTCGTCTTCGTGATTCGAACAAAAGCTACCATACCGCAAAGACATGACGAGTGATCGCAACCCTCCCGAAGAGGTTAACGCGAGAAATGCAAGGAAAAGGCCTGGACGTCCTAAGAAGTCTCCGGCAAGCAAAAGAGCAGGAGGTGAGAAGCCAGCTGGAAGCCAGCCGGGACCTTCCCACATACCGAGAACTACTTTCGTAGCTTCATCCATGCCAACCGAGGATGTGCCCGACACACAGCACAACCACCAAGAACCAAATGACGAGCATCGTTCACCCCCGCCTGGTTTTGAGCCAGAGATGCATGATGATGAATTTCAGACAGAAACGCCGCAAGGCGAACAACAAGGAACAGGAGCAAACCTGATGCCTACGGTTACTCCAGCAATGATGGCTGCGCTGGAAGAATTACTCACATTCCGCGAGTCACTGAAAAATCAAGGATATGCGGCCCAACCACCTCCAACCGCCCAGTAACACGCTGTGCCGACAAGAGAAATGTCGCAAGACACTACCCGCCAAGGCGGTCCATTCCGGGGCAGAGACCAACATGCAAGATATGAAGCCGCAGGTTCATACACTCCTTCCCAAGGAGCCCGTTATTGGAGGAATGAAAGGCAACCCCCACACCACCGCTCACTGCAGCCGACAAAGGATGATCCCTTCCAGGCCACAAGCAGAGATCAATCTGACATCTACCTTAACACTGGTCGGCGAAATCCTGCAACGAATTATGCTGCGCCTGTAAAAGGGTTTACTGCCAAGATGTTAGAAGAAATTGTTGAGAAAAAGATGAAAAAAGCAAAGATGAAGGGTATGCACGCGCTTGAAGAAAGGGCGTCGCATCCGTTCGCGGACCACCTTGTAAACAGTCGCGTCCCAGACGCACTGTACCGGATTGGAGGAGATCTCTATCGCGGAAAGGGAGATCCAGTGGAACACGTGCAGAAGCACCAGGCCTCTCTACTAGGAAGAACGAAGAACCCACACCACTTTGCAATGACGTTTTCACAAACTCTTGCCGGAACAGCAGCACACTGGTTCTTCTCGCTGCCATTAGGAAGCATCACCTCATGGGAAAACTTGAAGGCTAAGTTCATTCAACGATATATGGGCGAACGCACATTGCTAAAAGGAACAAATGCTCTGGACGACGTCCAACAGCAAAATGAAGAATCTCTCGCTGAGTATTACGTTCGCTTCAACCAGAATATCTCTGATATTCAGGGGAACCTGACGGAAGGAGAAATAGTACGAGCATTCATCCGAAACCTCGGACGAAGAGGCTACGCCTTAGCAGAAAAGATGGCAAAGCGCCTAGCTGAAACTCTTGAAGAGTTAGCCGCAAGAGTTAAAGAGTACGTGGACCTAGAAAGGTTCAGGAGCCAGAACAAGGCGAAAGTCTCTGCTGCAAAGGCGAAAGAAAACCCAAAGCGGAATCAAGCAAAACCGCCCTCAAGCGGTCAGCAAGGAAGAAATTGGCAGCCTCAGCCGAAAAGGCCTTTTCAAGGAGATTTCCAGAAACCAAAAGAAGTAAACCTCGCTGACTGCATTCCATTGAATGCGCCGTTGTCCGTGATATTGAAGGAAATGAAGGATGCGAACATGTGGAAAGAGCCGAACAATTTCAGAAAAGGTCCGCTTGGGAAAGACAAAGACAAGTGGTGTGAAAACCACGAGGTCTTCGGCCACGAAACAGCTGTGTCAGTCTACGTTTCTGCATTAACAACTTCGTCCTCAAGGGCGAATTGAAGCAATTCGTCGATCACGGCGACAACCCCACAAAGAAGACTCAAGCAGAGTCATCAAAGAAAGGAAGCAAAGGAAAAGAGAAAGTCAATGACAACCCTCCGCCGGCCAAGCGAGGTGTTATCAATGTCATCCACGGGGGACCTGCCGCCGGAGGACAAGTGTCAAATGCTCGGGACGTTTATGCATCCCAAGCAGCAACATTGCCAAGATATGGAAAGCGCAAGCAACCAGAACAAGACGACGTGGTTACCAATTTTCTAGGGAAGACTTAAAGCACATCGTTTACCCTCACGACGATGCTTTAGTCATAACCATGGACATCGATGGATATGATGTGAAGAGAATTCTCGTTGATGGTGGAAGCTCTGCTGACATTTTACATGTCAAAGTCCTGGAGCAACTGGGAAAATCAGTTAAAGACTTGACTCCGGGAACTTTCTCGTTAGTCAGCTTTGCCGGGGCAGCCACATACCCCCTGGGAACGATCACGCTTCTTGTCATCCTAGGCCAAGGGTGGAAAACAGTGCACGTCAACGTCACTTTTGTCGTTGTGGAATCTCTTGGGGCCTATAATGGAATTTTAGGGCGAACAACGATCAACCCTTACGTGATCGTGCCTTCTACTGTCCATCAGAAGATGAAATTCCCTACTGACCACGGGATCGGGGAAGTACTAGGCGACCATATATCCGCAAGACGATGTTACGTCAACACCCTAAGAGAAAAGCAGCATTTCCATGTGGCGATGGTGAATTCTTTCAAGAAGCAAAAATTGTTGATGATGGAAGGCATGAGCAAGCTGTTATAGTTTGGAATCCACAAGAGTACGTTCAATATTCATCATGGAATCAGATATGGTTCGTCAAGCAATGTGAAGGCGAGCCAATCATGAACTACTTCAACAGATTCGCTGCCAACGCCTCTTTGGCAAAAGCAACAAGAGAGGAAGTGATAGGCGTGTTCTTTGCAAACATGAACGCCAGATCCTTCCTTCTCTTCGGAAGAACTCATGGATAGCGAACAACCAGAACCATGGCGGATCTAAAAGACAAGCTCGAGACGGCAGACTTGTGTGAACAAGAACTGAGGTGGGGTACACCCCTCAGTTGGGACAAAGAAGTTCAAGCTGAGATGAACAAACAGGAAGGCGCGAGCATCAATATGGACAACATCTTCACACCGCTAAACACGGTTGTTGAAGACATTTACGTCAACCTACTCGAAAACAAGCTCCCGAGTCCATTTGTTCCAAAGACTTCTTTCTTGAGCAACAACGTTAATGAATAGTGAAAATACCACAAAACCTAGGGACACAACACAAGCAAGTGTCTACCACTGAGATGGGAGATAGAAGAATGCATCGCGCTGGGCGCGTTAAGGCGATTTGTTGCAACTGACTCTGCGACGTCATCGTCAAACCAACCATGAAAGAGACGGGAGAAATAACTACCTTTCTGTTTACTTTGCGCATTTCTATTCTAAGTGTTTTTAGAATCATCGCATCTAGTTTCTTTACATGTTTTAAGAAGGAATGATCGGTTGACGCCTTCTCGAAAAAACAATGTAAATACGCACAAGTATCTAATGAAGTCAATCTACATTTGTAGGTACATATCTATGTCTTGCATGCTATTTTGGATTGAACGCGAAGTAACAAAACTACGCACTTATTATCTATATCAACAATCCAAGATATTATGCTTTGTGCAAGCAAAAAATCTACTACGCGTTATGACAACGCTTATCATCAACAACAACTTACTCATATTGACGACTATATCAAAAGGCGTCATCAAGGAATCAACAACTTGGAATTAAACCCAAGATATATTCAAAGTCATCATGCTGCAACAACATATTCGCAAGGACATAATTGCAACCTTTTACTTCAAAACGTCATACCAACGACGTCCTGCTTCAAAACGTCATGTTAACGACGTCCTACTTCAAAGCATCATACCAACGACGTCCTGCTTCAAACGTCATATTAACGACGTTCTATCTACAATGTCCTATTGATGACATACAAATGACATGCTGTGACATCTCTTGTTAGAGGCAAATCCTCATGTTCATCGCCATTCCCTGTATTCAAAACAGGACGGGCAAATACAATACGGGAATGATCACCCCATAAGTGGCGGAAGTTCTCTTGTTAGACAACGACCCCACGCTACAACAAGTGTGTATATTCTATTAAGGGTTCACTCTTTACGGCGAACGTCCTCTTGTTAGAAGACAATCCCGTACTATGAATTCCTGCTTAAGGGTTCACTCTTTACGGCGAACGTCCTCTTGTTAGATGACAATCCCGTACTATGAATTCCTGCTTAAGGGTTCACTCTTTACAGCGAACGTCTTCTTGTTAGAAGACAATCCCGTACTATGAATCCCTGCTTAAGGGTTCACTCTTTACGGCGAACGTCCTCTTGTTAGTAGACAATCCCGTACTTTGAATTCCTGCTTAAGGGTTCACTCTTTACGGCGAACGTCCTCTTGTTAGATGACAATCCCGTACTATGAATTCCTGCTTAAGGGTTCACACTATACGGCAAACGTCTTCTTGTTAGATGACAATTATGTAGTACAGATTTTTAAAGCGTTGGCATGGTTCCTGGACGCAGAAAGCATGCATCACAATACATATTTTCAAAACGTGTTACGTGGTCCCTGGACGCAGGAATCATGTATCACAAAATTTTTCTCAAAAACAAAAATGTTTTTACGTATGCTTCCCCAACGCGGGTTGATACACGCTGTCAGGTGCGCACCCTGTTTACAAAACTCATAAAATTTACAAGTCGAGTCTTGTACAACGTTGCCTTAGAGTGGAACTAAGAGACGGTATAAACTAGTATATTGCTTAGCCAAGATAATACCTTTCAAATACACTACTTGTTAAGAAAAGTCGCTATACGCGAAATACTTGACAGGTTACAACATATATAGCGGCAAGCTATTCAAAAAAGAAGGGCAACATGCGTAATGCATCATGCAAACAATCTTGAGAACATCTCAAGTCATCAATCAAGAAGTGGCTAACGGTCACGGCTGCAGAGACTACATCTATGATTACTAGTCATCCACATTCAACAAAAACAGTAAATGATAACGGTATGAAATATTACTAACGAGTTATCATGCAAACTGCTATGCATAAATCAGGTTCAAACGACATAGTTCGAAGCAAGCAAGTCACAAGCAATAACCAAGGAACAACTCCAACAAAGTTCCAAACATAGAAGCCGGGGGGCAAACAGACTCATAAACAAGTTCAACATATCCAAAAGCAATAAACATGGCACAAATCAAAGAACGCCATCATCTCTGACGGGACTGGGTGGAACAGGCAGAAGTTGCACATTAGTGTCACCACCGTCTTCTCCAAACAAAAAGGCAAACTGAGCTGCTGCAGCATCCAAACGACGGAGCTCGGAAACGTGCCCAACCGCAAACTCCGCGTACGACCCTAACCTGTTAAAGGGAAAGCCGGGAGCAAGAATGCTCACCCTACGAACAAAGTCTTCAGCAAACTCGCTAAGCATAGGAGCGGCCTTCGCCGTAGCAGCAGCAGTAACCGCGCTGTCAAACTCAGGAGTAGTAGGGAACTTTCCAAGTCCCTCCTCTTTGCCGGCCTTCATTGCCTCTTCGCGCACCTTCTGACAGGCAACCTTGTGGTTGCCCGCATTGTCAGAAATCGCCTTCTCGATAGCAACATTCTCAGCTTCAAGCTGAACAAGGCGGGCATGATCAGAATCATAACGGGCATCAAAATCCGTCATCTTCAAAGTAAGACGACGCACTTCATCCTTAGCTTCCTTAAGCTCGCCGGACACAACGGCATCCTTATCGACGATAGGACACTTCTCCTGGACAAGTTCCAACATGAAGGAGGCCATGTGCACCATGTCAGAAACAACCTGAAAACAACAAGACAATAAGGATACATGTTCGGAAACAACGAGCATAGCAAACCAAAGAAAGACACTTACTGGTGTGAATCCAGACAGTGATCTCTTAACAAAGGTTCGCGCCTCTTCGTCGCTCGATGGCCGAACAAGTCGATCACCAGGAGGAACCGATCGATGAAGAACACGCACACCAACTTCTGGCATGCTAAGCCGGGAATTCTTGGGGAAAGTGAGATCATCTGTCGCATACGGCATCCACTTATCATCCGAAATATCGCCTTCCAAAGGAAGAAGCAGATCCGCACGTCCAAGTGGCGGGAGCACTACATTTAAACCAACTAGATTTATGCAAAAACCAAAAACAAAGCACACAGACAAGAGTTCAGCTCATACCAGAAGGAAGAGCACGTTCCACCTCGGGCCGCTCCTTCGAGCGGGGGGCAGACAGCGCATCCTTGCAACTGTCAACTTCCTTCCCTTTATGGCAGGAAGGAGTTGGAACGGTCACAGTAGTCTTCGGGCGCTTCGAACTACTCGAAGGACGCATCCCAGCGACGGACCGTTTGGCAGAATAAGGAGTGGCAACAACGCGATCAGTAACAAGCGTCTTGCGACCTGCAAATAGCACACAAAGCTACAATCAAAATACAAATAAAGTAAGACATTGTACAAGGAAGACTGTTTATTCAAACCGTTTACCTTTTCCATGCCCGGAAGCCGCCGATGCTCGGGGAGCATGAGATGGAACAATCCTTCTGTTAGAAGCAATCCTGCGAGCGGCTGCCGTCTGCAAAGACGAGCTTTTTCCGTCAAACCAACCTACATTGCAACAAGATAAAAGTTATAAAAATACTCAACATACCGAAGCCGCAGAAGGGAGCACATGAATCCCAGCATCGACCATCTCCTGATCAGATGCGCGCAGCGAACAAGAAAAACCACGCGATCGCTGACAATGATATATCTGCTTTATCACCTCCCTATCCAACAAGGAGAGCTCCTGAAAAGCAGGCGCGGGATCAGGTTTCCGAATACACTCGACGTCCCAAGTCGTGCCCGCATCATGCGTAAAAAAGTAATGGTGCCTCCAATGATCGGCAGAGCGATCCGCGGCGGCAACCAATCGATGACTGGAATCCCACTTGGCTTCACAAAGGCCAAGTTCCTCAAACCCATCACCTTGCAAGTTCGGCCAGAGAAAATATTTCTAGAGAGAAGTCAGAGCTCAAAATGCCAAAGTTGGGCAAATGAGAGGATGATCTCAAAATGGGTGGCCAATGTCTCCTATTTATAGGCTACCTTGGGACCGGACCCGGTTTTTAAAGCGGTTTGATGACGGTTCAAAGGCAAGCGGTAACCGTCATCAATATTGGCAATGCGCGAACTCGACTTCCCTATGCGTAACGGTAATCGCGTAATACCCATAGAGCAATCCGGACCTCCGGATCAGCGCCAAATGTTGCGTCCTGGCTGAAATGGGTCGGATGGACGCGTTTGTCTAATTGGGTTGTTCAGGTTGTTTGGGCTGACACCCTTCGCCTGGAAGAGGTATTCGCCTAATGTCGGTGACGAGTGTTCGGTTTAACGCTGTGTCTCAGGAAAAGTCTGTGTCTCAGGAAAAGTCTGTCTGGGCACAAGTTTTAGCGTCTGGGCACATCTTACTCCTATTTCTCTTCCACACCTTAGCTGCGGGGCCCGTTCCTGCATAAAGGGCCAATACTAGCACGGAGGGGGGGGGGGGGTGCTAGTGGAGCCCTCTCCGATGCTTAAGTCACGATTGGGCTATAGGGAGAAAGATAACTCTAGAGAGAGAAAATATTTCTAGAGAGAAGTCAGAGCTCAAAATGCCAAAGTTGGGAAAATGAGAGGATGTGTGAAAATGGGTGGCCAAGGTCCTATTTATAGGCTACCTAGGGAACGGACCCGGTTTTGAAGCGGTTTGATGACGGTTCAAAGGAAAGCGGTAACCGTCATCAATATTGGCAATGCGCGAACTCAACTTCTCTACGTGTAACGGTAATCGGGGGGTATGCGTAATACCCATAGAGCAATCCGGACCTCGTCAAATTTGGGCAATTTGGCGAGGTCCGGATTGCCGTGCAACCCGGACGCGTGTACCGCACTTCCGGACCGTTTTGACCCTTAGGAGGCGTTTTCTAAACCGTAATGTGATTTTTGACGTGTTTACGAGGCCCGAAATATAAATACGAACCCGAATTGGACATATATCCATCATGAATGACATGGTAAATGAGAATGGGAACATTTTCATAGTAAATCTAGTGGGAGGAATAAATCCTACCACAAGTAATAACTGTTGCTGTTGGGACGAATCAAGTCGAACCTGATGGTCAAAATTGCTGAACCAGGAATGACACAACTACCTATATTACGTATTGTTCCCAGTGGGAGTGATCCAACCATACTTGGTTCCAGATCCTAGTGATCAAGGAATGCATCTCGGAAGTAAAACCCCGAGACCAAGAGGTTGTAATAGGAAAGTTATAGGTCAAGGTTCTTGCACTGCTATCGTTCCCAACAGAGACGATGCTCCGATAAGAAGCATTGTTCCGAGTGGGAGGATAATTCCCAATAGAAATGATGCTACGACAAGAAGCGTTATTCTGAGTGGGAGAAAATATCAGACAAATTAGTGGGACTCAGAATGCCTAGACGAGAGTCAAAGGCAAGTAACCTATTGAGCAAAGTGAAAGCACCGCTCAAACTGTTGGCAAGCACTGGAAAGACCTAAGTGGAGAAATGGAAAGAAATAATAAATGAGAGAGATCGCTTAAATGAAAGCCATTATAGTCTTTAGTTGATTTACCTGTTAACCACAGGGGCATAAGGATAAGGTGAGCCCTGAAAGAAGGCTCACCACTGATGGAACAAGTCGGAGAAACCGATTCATTGCGAAAGGTCTTACCCAATGCTTCACGGAGAGGACTTTGATAAGAGAAACTCAATGACTGTGCGTAAAACCACGGTTAGGGCCATTCATGGTCCTGGTCGCAAGTCTCGATCACGAACTGCACCGAAGGAATGTTAAGACCGCATTCCTCCACGAAAACCTGGAGGAAGAGATCTACATGGAGCAACCAGAGGGTTTAATTACTCCTGGTAACGAACGTAAAGTTTGTAAACTCCAAAGGTCCATATACGGTCTTAAACTGTCGTCTCGGCAATGGTACCGCATATTCCACGAGGAAATCGTAGGAAACAGATTCGTGAATCTTCACGAGGATCCGTGCGTGTATTATAAGACCTCCGAGTCTAAGTGTGTCACCTTAACCTAGTACGTGGACGACATACTCATTGCTGCAAGCGACATGAGTTTCATGAATAAATCAAAGTCCTGGTTGGCATCTGTATTTGAGATGAAAGACATGGGAGAGGCCACGTACATCTTAGGCATTAAAATTGCCAGGGATCGGGCTACCCCGGATTTATGTCTATCTCAAGAAGCCTATATCAACGAGCTGCTGAAAGTTGGTTCAGATTATAAGACGCCAAACCCGTGGATGCGTCGATGGTATTTGGGTGCGAACTGTTGAATCGTGACAGCCCCAAGAACCCAGCAGAGCGTGAACAGATGAAGCGTGCATAGATTTTAAGCATGGTTGGTATTTCGATATACACCGTGCAATACAACCATCTGAATATCTGTCACGCCGTGGGCCTAGTAGCACGTTTCCAATTAGATCCTAGCTATCAACATTTAAAAGACTGTAAAACGAATTATTAGTTATACCTAATTCGTTATCCGAAAGGTACTACCGACGATGCTCTGTGGTATGAGGGCGGGAAGTTAGAATTGACCAGTTACAGTGACACCGACCATGGTGGCGATATGGATGATCCTAAGTCCACCACAGGAGGAGTATTTCTCCTTGCTAATGCCGCCATTTCATGGACGAGCAAGAAGCAAACCTGTGTCGCGCTGTCAACAATGGAATCAGAATTCGTTGCTCTCTCTAAGAATGCACAGGAAGCAGTCTGGCTGAAAAGACTTCTTACTGCGTTGCTTGGTGGTGACGTCGAAAGTAAACCTGTAAAGGAGTTCTCCGACAGTCAGGCAGCTATTGCGGCAATTAAGAATCTGAACTACCATAGTAGAACCAAACACATTGATGTGAAATATTTCTATGCTAAATCGATGGTAGAAGAAAATATAATCACTATGTAATACTTGTCCACTGATAATATGGTTTCGGACCCATATACTAAGCCTCTACGCAGGAGATATTCGAAAAGAATGTAAAACTGCCTGGATTGCGTAGGGTTTGAAATGGCATGTATCTGTGATAACATTTTGATATTATTAAGTTACATTTTGTAAGCGAAAGAATTGCAACTGAGTTTATGATCAATTGATGTCATAATGTTTTGATTACATCAAATTTACGGTCTATAAACTGAGTCACGGGAGGACGCAATCCTCTGCCAAACAATGTCGAATGTGGGCCTTACCTAGTCACGCATGTACGGTCGTCTTGCGGTGTAGGGAGGCCTCTACTATGAAAGGCTGGCTAAGAATTTGGGCGATAAACCAGATTACACAGAACGATTATCTATTGTCGAAGTAACTCGACATGATCTTCGTCCTGCAGATCGCCGTGATGAACTTCGTTCGTCATAAATCCACATTCTGGGCCAGATGAAAATCTATGATAGCATGATTGACATATCCCATTCCTGTTGACCCAAAAGGTTCAGGTATGCCATCAACGCGTGCTTCATACTACGCGTGCCATGTACGACCTCGGGGACACAGCTCGGTTGTGCTAGGAAAAGAATCCTCGTGATTCTGGCGGGCGAAAACTTTTTCACCTCGAGCGTGTGATTGATCCCGAGAGCCTTATGAAGAGGCACCCAAAGTATCCTCATGGACTCAGAACTCATACCTAAGGTCAGGACCAATGCTCGCTTCCCGGCGTACGAGCGTAGTGCTGAACAAAAAGGCCCAGTGACCACGTCCTTGGAAACCGGTTGGGTTTGACTAAGGGCATGATCGATGGGGATGGTCAAGTTCACCTGCAATTCACCGATTCTTGTATTCACTAGGTGGCCACCAGCCGGATATTAGTTGAAGGTTGTGAATACTTGTACGGATGCCTTGGAGAAGTGTTCCTCTGTGGAATCTAGGCAAATTGAGAATTATCAGTTGACCTATGATACAACGTGGTACAATATGTATAAATGTTGTTTATAACAGATTGATTGAAGAAAAGGGAATCAACTTTCCGCGGGCGTTACAACACTCCTAACAGATGAGTAGCACGATGCCCGTCGTATCCGCCGGTCGCATGGCAAACCTCGTATGAACTATTCGGAAGCATGGATTAGATCAAAGGGGAGAAAAGTTGATGCGCATTTGGACAACAATACATTAACAGGCACCCTCCCATTCCGGCGAGTGGGAGCTGTAAGCATATGGTGATGGGCGCCGTAATTGGTAGCCCATAATATGTATAGTTTACCTAATGAACTTGGGTAAATGTCACATTAGGGTAATTGGGCTAGACCCCAATCCTAATTGACATGGGAGGCCCAAAATTGGGCCTCCCCAATACATAGGCCGGCCGAAATTTTAGGTGGGGTAAAGTGGACTTTTGTCCACTTTACTCCTCATATAAATAAGAGGTGTTAGGGAATATTTTAGGGTTAATCAAAATTCCCTCACAAGAGTTTTTTAGAGAGAAAACCCTCCTCCCACATCACAAGTTTCAGCCGAACCATACCTACACCAAGGGTGTGCCAAATTGCTTTCGAGCAACTCTCCGAAGATCTGTCTCCGTGTCAAGAATTGATCTGAGGCTTTTTTGTGGAGCTAACACCACGTAGGGCTTCTATCACAAGAACCTCTACAGGTTCCGTCCGGTGGATCGAGAACTCCCTCGTGCAAATGATTTAGGACTACGGTAAACTGTTGAGGTATGTGTAACTCTTCCGCTGCGTAATTTCGATTATATGCACGTACCATGTTTTAGTGTTTCCGTAGTGATTACTCCTCGTAATCTAACAAATTTCACATTAGATAAATTGGGCTTGAACCAAATCCCAATTGACATGACAGGCCCAAAATTGGGCCTCCCTAACATATGTGGCCGGCCGAATATGTGTGTGGGGCGAAGTGGACTTTTGTCCACTTTGCTCCTCCTATAACTAAGAGGTGTTAGGGTTTTATTTGGGTAATTCACAATTCTTCCTAGGTGGTGATTTGAGAGAAAAACCCTCCCCCCCTTATAGCACACTTCGGCCAAGCCTAACACCACCACCAAGGGTGTGCCAATTTGCTTAGAGCAAAACACTCCGGAGATCCGTCACTGCCAAGAATCGATCAGAGGCTTTGCTGTGGAGCAAATACCACGTAGGGTTTCTTTAACAAGAACCTCTACGGTTTCCGTCCGGTGGATCGTGAACTCCCTTAGCAAGATCCTTGGGACTACGGATAAGGTTTAAGGTATGTGCACATCTTCCGCTGCGTAAATCTGATTATAAGCATGTACCTTATTTATGTTTCTGTAGTAATCGACCCCGTATTCCAACAGTGGTATCAAAGCCTGTGTTAAAAGTTCTTGATTTTGATAAATTGGTGTTCTTGATTTATAGATGTTGGCCGAAATTTTTAAATTGAAAAATTAAAATTTCCAATTTTTATAATTGTAAGGGCCGAAATTTTCATGATGTTCTTAGTAAAATTTGATGTTCATGATCTTCAAGAAAAAGATGAATTTTATCAAAATTAAACATTGGATTGTAGATCTTATTATTTGATCTTGAAATTTGACCACTTGTTTCCAATTTGATGTTATTTTCGGCCAAACCCTAAAATTACAAGGTGAATTTTTTTAATTTCTTAGTCCACAAGAAAAGTAATTTTCAGCCGAAATACATATAAAATATTGTATACCATATTTTAATTTCTATTAAAGGTAACAATATATCTATAATTGGAAATATATGGATATGTTCACATTAAAGATATGGAAATATATCACTATCAATATATCTAGCTAAAAGATAGAGATTAAGATATTATTGATAGATTTAGTTACCTAAAAGATTAAGAAAATATATTGTCAGTATATTTGTTTCCCTATTAAAGAGATTGACAATAAATAATATATATATATATATATATATATAGGTGTGCCGAAATTTAGATATATATGCAATATTGGAAATTATTTTTATATAGTTAATAATTCTTGGAGGCTAAGTTAAGTTTTTAGTGGACTTTAAAACTCTATTTAGCCTACAAGATTATTTCGGCCCAACAATATGTGATTATTGAGCCTGTCTAATTTGCTAAACCGGATAGGATAAACCAAACTGAGTTTTCTTAATTGGTTCGACCTAGCCGGCTTGGGTCGAACCGGGGTAACTAAGTGGACCTAACCGAACCGGTTTTGGTGTTTAACCGAACCAAACTCCTATTTTATTGAACCGGTTCGGATCGAACCATATTTTATTATAAAACCGGACCGAACCGGGTTTGCAAAACCGAACCGCACCTGATTTTTCTGAACCGGACCAAACCGGACTAATTCAAAATTGATTGAACCGAAACGGATTTTCATAATTGAATTCAAGTAATTTAATAAAATAGGATGGTCAAGTTTTAAAATCCAAATGTTTTTGAACTTTAATTAGTTTACACAGTGCTCGAAGGTTTAAACCTTAACTCTTTGTTTCGATTATGGGGATAAATCTCGGAAATGCATGATTTCGGGACTGGATTAATTAGAGGTTTGAATTGCAATTGTTTACTTTTATCGCATATATTTATTAGAACTGTTGTTTTGGCTATGTAAAGCTAGCTGGAAGTTTGGGGCGGAGCCCTGGTTAAATATATGGTTTGC
The DNA here is from genome assembly GCA_036873135.1 of Clarkia xantiana subsp. parviflora. NCBI lineage: Eukaryota > Viridiplantae > Streptophyta > Magnoliopsida > Myrtales > Onagraceae > Clarkia > Clarkia xantiana. The sequence goes on along the minus strand of JAPTYO010000017.1, from coordinate 5,058,023 downwards.
GCCATAGGACAGACATGTTGTGATGGTTGTGATTGCCTAGGATTCATGTCTAGAAACACGCATGAATAATTGTAAGCATGAATTGCAAGTCAGCCCCTAATATTTTCAAATGTTTTAAAATCTAAAACCAGTCGCCAAATATGCATGTGTGATGTGGAAGTTTCAGGTATGACACGTATGGTTGAATGTTGAGATTGTAGCAGCATGTTATAATTTACTTAGAAAGTAGAATTATATAAATGCTAGCATGAGTTCCTCGGAAAATTAGATGCATGACGTGTATGCATGATGTGTGGTTTTAATGATTAATTTGGCTTGCTATGATGATTTACTTGTGTACTAGAATTATATATGCATGCGTAAGTTCATCGGAACATTTTTAAATACAAAAGGGCCTTGGGAAAGCCAAGATCGGGTATGCTTATTTCAAAGTTCCCTTTCCGGTATATTTGCGAATAAAATCGTTTTTAAAGAAACTGATCTATTTGGATTGAAGACGACGGTAGTGTGAACTCTTTAACGAACCCCCTTCCCTCGGTTTACTGGCAGTCGGTTCGTCTAGATGGCTGAGGAATCATTATTCATAGTATTCTATCTTAATAGATATCCGATGTATGCAATTGTTTCTCAAAATGTTATTGTCTCTCTAATTATGCATGATTATCAATGTGTTAGTTTTCTTGGCCGGTTCTGTTCGCTTCTATGAACCTCGCAATCTGGATGATATTTATTATGATGCATGGAGTAAATATGTAAGGGAAATTCTCATGGGTGAAAATACACATGAATGTATTGACGCTGAAATGGGAAGGACATTGGTGGATGAATGCGGCAATCTAAAACCCCGTCAAGAGATTAGAGGGCTTGAGGATCGGAGAGCTTGTAAGGTGATATTGGCATCCTTGGATAAAGAGGTTCCAGAGGACTTCAAACTCAACTGCAGTGCTCTTCAACTTTGGTCTGCCCTCAGACTGCATTTCAGCATAGGGAGGGCAGCCGAAGCCAGAAATGTATTGTTAGAGTATGTTGCCCTACTTTCCCAAGATGCTGGAGTAAAACCCGCGTCGGATCTCCAGGACGAAAGATCTAATTAGAGAAAGGTACTCAATAATGCACAGAGATAATAGTTATCATGGTTGGTTGGCGACAAAGGATTGGGTTACTTGATCGAATCGATTAAGTTTACCATTATCCTATTCGCCAAAAGAAACCAAAAGGAGCCTGAAGGTTCCGCTGTGTATCACCGCAAGAGATCAAGGGAATCAGTAGAGGGAACGGGATCAAATCGATTCACAAACAAGATCCGCTGTACTAACACTGTCGATTAGTGTCCTAAACAAGTACGCCTCGTTTACCACATATATAAAGCCGTTAACGTTTTATATGACTGATGTCAGCTGATGAATTTTTTTTTTTTCAGTGCCGTTGGTCAAGTTGGCAGCGGTTCTCTTTGCAGCTTTACCTTTGTCTTCTTTTACAGCTTCGTAGATGGTCTAAACCAGACACATTGTCGCTATTTCTCTTACTATTCGTTTAAATGTCTGAATTTTGGTTGATTAAGATTCAGATTTATTGAATATAGTAGTTTTCATTCGATTCGAAATGTGATCTACTTGTCAAGATTAATCGACCTAATAAAACGAGATCGATCCGAAACGAAATTAAAAACCGAAATATCCACCATATTTAGCTGGTCGGATCAAACAATTACCCTCACTCTCATTCATCTAAAATCAAGAAACATCGAAATACCATTGATATCCATCGATTGCGTATTTCTAAGAAAAAATCGATTTAATATTTCTCATTTGTTAGTACTCTGTCATATGATAAATTCCATAATGATGAACATGTTTGACACCGATTAGAGTAAGTTAAATTAAATTTTGGAAATGGAACGATTTATTCCATGGAATGGAACCTGGAATGAGCGCCACAAGCGTGTGTACCTCGAAAGACCGAACACATCGTTTTCAAAGTACGAATTTAATGATGAAGTGTTTTAATGAATGAATGCTGAATTTTCATTTGCCTTCCTTTGGAATAATTCATTCAATACTTGCACGATGAAGAGAGGTATGCTTCACAAGCTACCACGAACTCGTAAAGTATAAACTGACGCATAAGGCGGAAGCTCAATGCACAGTTCAAAGATGGATAAGTCTTTGAGATGAATTAGTCAATGAAAAGGATGATGTCAGTAAAACGGCTCTCCCACTAAATGCCTTGAACGAGAAGTTTGGCAACACATTCATATTGATAAAGCACTTCATCAACTATATCGGTTAAAATACGACGCCATAAAAGCTAAAAAGAATGATAACGAGTTAAATGTTATCATCATGTGACATTAACTTGCGCATTAAACAAATATTTGAAATGAGAGTATGATGACTACTCTTAGTGGATAAATGTTTAATTTGGCTTATGATAATGGTACCGTGGTCGAACATGAGACGTTACATGACTTGAGGACGAATTTTTAACGCTTGGTAAAATCAAAACTGACGAAGTCTTGATCGAATTGGAGCAGGATAATGATGATAGGCTGGTCCCACTTACTTCGAGTGGGAGATTTGAGGCAGCAACACAATTGAATGAATTGGTGAATGAAGATGGGGAAATTTTCATAGTAAATCCAGTGGGAGGAGTTAATCCTACCACACAGATCATCGTTGCTGCATGTGCGAATCAAGTTGAACCTGATAATCACGTTGCCGAACCACTGGATGAAAAATCCAATAATACCACAGCTACCCATTGTTCCCAGTGGGAGTGGGTTAACCAACTTGGTTCCGAGGCCGAGAGGTCGTCAAAGAAAAGTTGTAGGTCAAGGTTCCAGCACTGCCCTTGTTCCTAGTGGGAGTGATACTCCGATAGAAAGCATTATTCAGTGTGGGAGCAACGTTCAGACTCAAGATGGGATTAACGAGCCTAGAAGCAGTCAAAGACATCGAACTTTTGCCAAGAAGTTACCCATCGAGAGGGGTGAGATATTCACCCTAAATTCTGTAGATGAAACGGTAACGGTTCTACAAACGTTGAATGGACCTCAAGCGAAGGAATGGAGGAAAGCAATAGAGGAAGAGATCGCCTCAATGAAAGCCAATTCGGTATGGTGTTTAGTTGATTTACCTGCTAACCGCAGGGCTATAGGGGCTAAGTGGGTTCTGAAACTGAAACTCACTACTGATGGAAATGTCGAGCGATACAAAGCGACTTTGATGAAACATACTCACCGACTCTGCGGTACACCACAGTCAGGGAAATCCTAGCCCTGGTCGCATGCCTCGATCTAGAGCTGCACCAAATGGATGTTAAGACTGCATTCCTCCACGGAAATCCGGAGGAAGACATCTATATGGAGCAACCAGAGGGTTTCATTACTCCTAGTAACGAACGTTAAGTTTGTAAACTCCAAGGTCCATTTACGGTCTTAAACAATCGTCTCGGCAATGGTACCGTAGGTTCCACGAGGAAATCGTTGGAAACAGATTCGTGAATCTCCACGAGGATCCATGCGTGTATACAAAGACCTCCGAGTCTAAGTACGTCATCTTAACTTTATACGTGGATGCCATACTCATTGCTGCGAACGATGTGAGTTTCATGCACGAGTCAAAGTCCTGGTTGGCATCTGTATTTGAGATGAAGAACATGGGAGAGGCTACGTATATCTTGGGCATTAAAATTGCTAGAGGTCGTGCCGCCCGGAGATTGTGTCTCTCTCAGGAAGCCTATATCAACAAACTGTTGAGAAGGTTTAAATTACAAGATGCCAAACCCGTGGAGACGCCAGTAGTATTCGGGTGCGCATTTTCAAAGCGTGACGGCCCGAAGAACCAGCAAGAGCGTGAACAGATGAGGAATGCCAGGTATTTAAGCATGGTCAGAAGTCTCATGTACGCATGCTTTGCACTCTTCCAGACATCTGTTACGCTGTGGGCCTAGTAGCAATATTCCAATCAGACCCTGGCTATCAACATTTAAAAGATGTAAAGAGGATCATACGATATCTGAAGGGTACTGCCGAATACGTACTGTGCTTTGAGGGCAGGAGGTTAGAATTGACCGGATTCAGTGACGCCAACCATGGTGGCGATCTGGACGATCGTAATATTCCACAAGAGGAGTGTTTCTCCTTGCTGATGCCGCCATTTCATGGACGAGCAAGAAGAAATTCTTTGTCGCGCTATCTACGATGGAATCAGAATTCGTTGTCCCCTCCAAAAATGCACAAGAAGCGGCCTGGCTGAAAAGACTTCTTGTTGCACTGCTTGGTGGCGATGTCGAGAGTAAACCTGTTGTTGGGTTACGATTAAAAGGATAGAATAGTATGAAGTCGATTACGTTTAAAGGCGAGACTAAAGAAAAGTCGTCGACCATTTATGTTCAGAACGACAAGGCAAAGGTAAATGGTTGACGACTATATATGAAGAAGTCGACTTTTGAAGAACGACTAGCAAATAAGGCGACTAAATCACTCAAGGCTCTCCTATTAAGGTACGAGTCGAGTCGATAGCCAAAACACCACTGAAGAAACCTTCCTCTTAAGGAAATGGACAGGTGGCGACCTGCTCTAGCCGCCATGAAGAAACCACCCCCTTAAGGAAAGGGACATGTGGTGACCTGCTCTAGCCGCCATGAAAAAACCTTCCTCTTAAGGAAAGGGACAGGTGGCGACCTGCTCTAGCCGCCATGAAGAAACCTTCCTCTTAAGGAAAGGGACATGTGGCGACCTGCTTCAGCCGCCAAAGGGAAAACTTCCCAGCTAAGGAAATATGAGGTGGCGACCTACTTGTCACCTGCTTAAACCGACTCTGGACAGAAATCCTCCCAAGAGGGTAGCCACCATTTAAAGTCGGTAATCTCTCCCTATAAGTAGGGGAGCATTATATATTTTACAATCTTAATTCTCATATTTTACAATACTCTTACATAAATCCAATACTGACTTAAGCTTCGGAGTGGAATCAGGGGCCATCCCCTGTAAGCATATGGTGATGGGCGCCGTAATTGGTAGCCCATAATATGTATAGTTTACCTAATAAACTTGGGTAAATGTCACATTAAGGTAATTGGGCTAGACCCAAATCCCAATTGACATGGGAGGCCCAAAATTGGGCCTCCCCAATTACATAGGCCGGCCGAAACCCTAGCTGGAGTAAAGTGGACTTTTGTCCACTTTACTCCTCCTATAAATAATAGGTGTTAGGGAAATTTTAGGGTTAATCATAATTCCCTCACAAGAGTGTTTTAGAGAGAAAAACCCTCCTCCCACACACAAGGTTCGACCGAACCACATATTCCACCAAGGGTGTGCTAAATTGCTTTCGAGCAAACTCTCCAGAGATCTGTCCCCGTGCTAAGAATCGATCAGAGGCTTTGCTGTGGAGCTGCACCACGTAGGGATTCTCTAACAAGAATCTCTACGGGTCCCGACCGGAGGGTCGCGAAATCCCTCGAGCAAGGATCTTGGACTACGGTTACTCTTGAGGTATGTGTAAATTTTCCGCTGCGTAATTGATATTACTAGCACATACCTTGTTTAAGTTTCCGTAGTGATTACTCCCCGTAATCTAACAGTGGTATTAGAGCATGTGTTAGGAGTTCATGATTTTGATAAATTGGTATTCTTGAAGTTTTAAAATTTTCGGACTGAATTTTTAAAAGGGAATTTAAAATTTCTAATTTTTAAGTTCAATGGTGGTCCGAAATTTTTCATGTTCTTGGTTAAATTGATGTTCATGGTCTTCAAGAAAAATGTGATATTTATCAAAATTAAACATTAGATTGTAGATCTTATTAAAATGTGATCTTAAATATTGACTACTTGTTCCCAATTAGTGTTTGTGCCGAAAATTTTAATTATTTTTCAAAGTATTTTTTTTTTTATTTCTTGGTCAACAAGTTTGATATTTCGGCACATACATATAAAATTGTTTAAAATTATATTGTTTACCATATTTTAATTATTAATTAAGGTAACAATATATCTATAATTGGGAACATTAGGATAGATTCACAATAATATATAGAAATATATATCACTATCAATATATCTAAATATTTAAATAGGGTTAAAGATATTATTGATAGATTTAGTTACCTAAAAGATTGAGAAAATATATCGTCAGTTATTAGGTTCCCTATTAAAGATATTGACAATAAATAAAATATATATTTATAGGGAGGTCATGTTTTAAAATACAAATGTTTTTGAACCTCGAAATGGACTACACAGTGTTCATAGGGTTGCTAACCTTTATGCCTTGTTTCGATTACGGGGATGTATCTCGGAGATACATGTTTTTGGGACTGGATTAATTAGAGGGCTGAATTGCAACTGTTTATTATTCAATATATATTTATGCATGATTAGAACTGTTGTCTTGACTAAGTCAAGCTAGCTAGATATTGCATGTTGTGGGCGGAGCCCTGGTTAAATATATGGAATGCGCACTAGCATAGACATGCTGTGATGGTTGTAAATGCCTAGGATTCATGTCTAGAAGCTTGCGTAAATGAATATAAGCATCGATTGCAAATCAAACCCTAATGTTTAAAATTATTTTAAAATCGAAAACCAGTCGCCAAATATGTATGACTGATGTGAATGTTACATGTTTGACGCGTATGCTAGAATGTTGAGGATGAAGTTACATTTGATAATTTACTTGTAAGTAGAATTAAGAATGCAATCATGAGTTCTCGGAACATTGGACGAATGACGCGTAAGCATGTGTGTGGTGTATGTGATGAATGTTACTGGCATATGATAATTACATGCATAGTAGAATTATGTATGCATGAGTGAATTCATCAGAATGATTTTCCAAAACAAAAAGGGCATTGGGAAAGCCAAGATTGGGTTTGCTTATTTTAAAATTTCCGTTCCTGTAAGTTGCGATTAAAACCGTTTTAAGAGACTGATCTATTAGATAGAAGACGGCGATAGTGTGAACTCTTTCACAGCCATCTTCCATTGGTTTACTGGTGGTCGGTTAGTTTAGATGAATGAGGATTCATTATTTGTCGGATTCCATCTTAATAGGTATTTGATGTATGCAATTCTTTCTCAAAATGTTATTGTCTCCTTGAATGTGCATGATTGTCATCGTGTTTAGTAACGAATTACAGCATAGATGACAACATCTTGTGTTAATGAGCTTTTAACGGAGACAAACTATGACTCGTGGAGCAAGCGTGTCAGTGCACTGTTGGAGGACAATGACCTGATAGGTCACATTCAGAAATCCATGAGCTACCCAGAAGCTGGTCTAACCAAGGACTTAGCATATGCTCATTTTAAATGGGAGCAAGATGACAAAAGAGCAAAGGAGATTCTGCTGTCTGAGATGTCTTAGGAATTCCATGATGAGTATGAGAAATGTTCCGATTGCAAAGGACATTTGGGATGCCCTCTTCCTGAGATACGGAAACGGCATGGCAACAATCCTGCACCCACTCATACCTGCCTTGGAAGAAAGATTTAATAGCTACAGCAAGAGTGTACTGGAAAAGGTATATGATCTCCTTAACACTTTGAAACCACTGGAGCAAAAAGGTCACGTGGGTGAATGGGATAAAATTCAGGACATCATCGGGGCTCTCCCGAAGTCTTGGAGAGCAGCCAAGGCTTTATTGACTGCCAGTGGTTCTGTGTTGGATCTTGCATCGGTGCTGAAATTCATCGAGATGGAACAGGCTCTAATGAAACCAGCACCGGGACAAGCAGGGCAAGGGAAGAGGAAAATGATGAACAAAGGAAGGAAACAACAGGCAGTCGACGGTAAAATGTTGACAAAGCCTAAACCTAGAAATCTCTGCCTAAAATCGGAGATAGTCTGCGGGAACTCTAGTCCACGCCGAATAGGCGAAGGCACAGGGTCCAACAAATCGCATCCTGAAAAGGTATGCGACGTTGGTTATGTAATGGAAGCTCTTGTTTCCTCTACTGTCATGTTAACTGACTCAAATCCTTCTTGGATTCTTGACTCAGGTGCGACGGACCACATAGCCAATGACAAGGGACTGTTCGCCAAGTTTAGACGATTGCCAAATGATTCTAAGAGGATATACATTGGCGACGACTCACAAGTTGAAGTCATAGGAGTAGGGACTGCAAATTGTCTATGAACAATGGCAGGACCATACTACTTGAGAATGTCCTTTTTGCTCCCAGAATCCGTAGAAATGTTGTTTCTGTTTCCGCTCTCATGAATAATAATTACATTTTATCATTTGAGAAGAACTTTGTTCTTATTAATAAAGGCAATCTCTTATTCGATCATGCCTATTCCTCTTATGGCCTCTTTATCATAGACCTGAATTGTAGCATATACACGAATAGAATGTATGCATTGTCCTCCAGGGAAGCAGAGACTGACGCAACCGGATGGCATGCAAGGCTAGGACATATAAGCTACGACAGGGTTCATTCATTAGCCCGAAGAGAGCTTTTGCCTGGTATCAGCAAAGTGACTCAACTCACTTGCCATGATTGTCTAGCTGGAAGTCCACCCGCAAACCATCTGGAGAAGCTCAACGAGCTGAGTATCCGTTGAAGTTGATTCACTCCGACGTCTGTGGACCAATGAGTGTAACCGCTAGGAATGGGAAACAATACTTCGTAACTTTCATTGACGACTTTACCCGTTATGTGTTTACTCATTTGATTACTCGTAAATCCGAGGCAATAGATTGTTTTAAAAACTTTCTAAACCTCGTAGAGAATCAAAAAGAGTGTAAGGTGAAAAGCCTACGCACTGATAGATGTGGAGAATATGTCTCTAATGAGTTTGATAAGTTGTGCAAAGAAAGAGGGATAGCCCGTCAAACGACAATCCCCAACACACCACAGCAGAATGGTGTGGTTGAACGTCGTAATCGAACTCTCCTGGACATGGTTGGAACTATGATGTCGTAGGCACAATTACCTATCTCCTATTGGATTGATGTTGACTGCCACTCAGTAAACCTTGTACCAACCAAAGCGGTAGACACAACGCCTTATGAGCTGTGGCATGAAAGAGAATTAGATCTCACCAGACTGCGACCTTGGGGTTGCGGTGCCTATACGCATACGACTCATAGCCGTTTCGGCAAGTTGATACCCAGAGGACTAAAGAGTATCTTTATTAGGTATTCAGAGAACTCTAAGGGTTACATATTCGTGTTAGCTCAAGATAGTGGTGGCGTGGTCGAACATGAATCCAGAGACGTAACTTTTCTTGATGACGAATTTCCAACGCTTGGAGAGATTAAAACAGATGAAGTATTGACTGAACTGGAGCAGGATAGCATTGATGATCAGGTCCCACTTACTTCGATTGGGAGATTTTAACCAGCAATTCAAGTGAATTACATGGTAAATGAGAATGGGAACATTTTCATAGTAAATCCAGTGGGAGGAATAAACCCTACCACAATCACTGTTGTTGTAGGGACGAATCAAGTTGAACCTGATAATCATGTTACCGAACCAATACCACAACCACCGATACTGCCCATTGTTTCCAGTGGGAATATACCGACCAACTTGGTTCCAAATCCTAGTGATCAAGGAATTAATCTCGGAGATAGAATCCCGAGACCAAGAGGTCGACCAAGGAAGGTTGTAGGAGAAGGTTCGAGCACTGCACTTATTCCCAGTGGGAGTGATGCTCTGATCGGAAGCATTGCTCCAAGTGGGAGTATTGTTTAGAACTCAAGATGGGAACAACGAGCCTAGACGTAGTCAAAGGCATAAAACTTCTCCTAAGAAGTTTCCCATCGAGAGAGGAGAAATCTTCACTCTACCATATATTGACGAACCTGTAACGGTTCAAGAAGCGTTGGAAGGACCTCAGGAATAGGAATGGAGGAATGCAATGGAGGTGGAGATCTCGTCAATGAAAGCCAATTCTATATGGTCTTTAGTTGATTTACCTGATGGACACTGGGCCATAGGAGCCAAGTGGGTTCTCAAATTGAAACTCACCGCTGATGGAAAGGTCGAGCGATACAAAGCTCGACTTGTTGCGAAAGGATATACCCAACTTCACAGAGTGGATTTTGACGAAACATACTCACCAACTGTGCATTACACCACAGTACGGGCCATTCTGACCTTGGTCGCAAGTCTTGATCTCGAGTTGCATCAAATGGATGTTAAGACCGCATTCCTCCACGGAAACCTGGAGGAAGAGATCTACATGGAGAAACCGGAGGGTTTCCTTACTCATGGTAACGAACGTAAAGTTTGTAAACTCCAAAGGTCCATCTACGGTCTTAAACAGTCGTCTCGGAAATGGTACCGCGGATTCCACGAGGAAATCGTAGGAAACAGATTCGTGAATCTTCACGAGGATCCGTGCGTGTATTATAAGACCTCCAGGTCCAAATATTTCATCTTAACCTTATACGTGGACGACATACTCATTGCTGTAAACGACATGAGTTTCATGAATAAGTCAAAGTCCTTGTTAGCATCTGTATTTGAGATGAAAGACATTGGAGAGGCCACGTATATCTTAGGCATTAAAATTTCTAGAGATATGCTACCCGAAAATTGTGTCTGTCTCAAGAAGCCTATATCAACAAGCTGTTGAAAAGGTTCAAATTACAGGATGCCAACCCGTGGATACGTCGGTGGTATTTGGGTGCGCACTGTCAAAACGTGACGGCCCCAAGAACCTGGCAGAGCGCGAACAGATGAAGGGTGCAGAATATTTAAGCTTGGTTGGTAGTTTAATGTACGCCATGCAATGCACCCGTCCGGATATCTGTTATACCGTGGGCTAGTAGCACGTTTCCAATCAGATCCTGGCTATCAACATTTAAAGGCTGTAAAACGAAAAATTCGTTATTTGAAAGGTACTGCCCACTATGCTCTGTGCTATGAAGGCGGGAAGTTAGAATTGACCGGTTACAGTGACGCCGACCATGGTGGCGATCCGGATGATCGTAAGTCCACCATAGGGGGAGTGTTCCTCCTTGCTAAAGCCGCCATTTCATGGACGAGCAAGAAGAAAACCTGTGTCGCGCTGTCAACGATGGAATCGGAATTCGTAGCACTCTCTAAGAATGCACAGGAAGCAATCTGGCTAAAAAGGCTTCTTACTGCGCTGCTTAACGTCGAGAGTAAACCTGTGAAGGTGTTCTCTGACAGTCAGGTAGCCATTGCGGCATTTAAGAATCCGAAGTACCATAGTAGGACCAAACACATTGATGTGAAATATTTTTATGATAAATCTATGGTAGAAGACAATATAATCACTATGGAATACTTGTCCACTGATAATAGGATTGCGGACCCATTAACTAAACCACTACGCAGGGAGATATTCGAAAAGCATGTAAAACTGCTTGGATTGCGTAGGGTTTAGAAATGGCATGTATCTGTGATAACATTTTGATAATAGAAAGTTACATTTTGTAAGCGAAAGAATTCCAACCGAGTTAATGATCAATCGATGTCAATATGTTTTGATTACATCAGATTTACAGTCTATAAACTAAGTCGTAGGAGGACGCAATCCTCTGCCAAACTATGTCGAATGTGGGCCTTACCTAGTCACACAGGTACGGTCGTCTTGTTATGGAGGGAGGCCTCCACCAAACAAGACTGCCTAAGAGGCAGGGGGATAAACTTGATTAAGCGAGACGATTATCTAGTTTCGAAATAACTCGACGTGATCTTCATTTCGCATATCGCCGTGATGAACTTCGTTCTTCATATAACCACATTCTGCGCCAGATGAGAATATGTGATAGCATGATTGACATATCCCTTTCTTGTCAACCCAAAAGGTCCATGTATGCTATCAACGCGTGCTTCATACTACGCGTGCCACGTTCGACCACGGGGTCACAGCTCGGTTGTGCTAGGAAGGAATCCTCGTGATTCTGGCGGGCGTAAACTTCTCTCGAGCATGTGTTTGATCTCGGGAGCCTTATGAAGAGGCACCCGAAGTATTCTCATGGACTCAGAACTCATACCTAAGGTCAGGCTCAATGTTCGCTTCCCGACGTACGAGCGTAATGCTGAACAAAAAGGCCCAGTGACCACGTCTTGGAAACCGGTTGGGTTTGACTAAGGGTATGAGCGATGGGGATGGTCCAGTTCACCTGTAATTCACCGACTCTTGTATTCACTAGGTGGCCACCATCCGGTTATTAGTTGAAGGTTGTGAATACTTGTACAGATGCCTTGGAGAAGTGTTCCTATGTGGAAACTAGGCAAATGGAGAATTATCAGTTGACCTAGGATACAACGCGGTACAATATATAAATGTTGTTTATAACAGGTTGATTAGAGAAAAAGGAAATAAACGTTCCGCGGGCGCTACAATACTCCTAACATATTAGTAGAACGATATCCGTCGTATCCGCCGGTCGCACGGAAAATCTCGTATGAACTATTCGGAAGGATGGAGCAGATCAAAGGGGAGAAATGTTGATGCGTATTTGGACAACAATACATTAATAGGCACCCTCCCATTCCGGCGAGTGGGAGCTGTAAGCATATGGTGATGGGCGCCGTAATTGGTAGCCCATAATATGTATAGTTTACCTAATGTACTTGGGTAAATGTCACATTAGGGTAATTGGGCTACACCCAAATCCCAATTGACATGGGAGGCCCAAAATTGGGCCTCCCCAATTACATAGGCCGGCCGAGACCCTAGGTGGGGTAAAGTGGACTTTTGTCCTTTTTACTCCTCCTATAAATAAGAGGTGTTAGAGAAATTTTAGGGTTAATCATAATTCCCTCACATGATTGTTTTAGAGACAAAATCTATCCTCCCACACACAAGGTTCAGCCGAACCACATATTCCACCAAGGGTGTGCCAAATTGCTTTCGAGCAAACTCTCCAGAGATCTGTCCCCGTGCCAAGAATGATCAGAGGCTTTACTGTGGAGCTGCACCACGTAGGGCTTCTCTAACAAGAATCTCTACGGGTCCCGTCTGGAGGGTCGCGAACTCCCTCGAGCAAGGATCTTGGACTACGGTTACTCTTGAGGTCTATGTAACTGATATTACTAGCACATACCATGTTTAAGTTTCCGTAGTGATTACTCCCCGTAATCTAACAATCCCCACCCCTTTTCAGGTCCTCACCTAGCACAAAGCTCCTAAAGGAAACTAAGTACCCGAGAGGTTGAGAAAGATACCTAAAAGAGTTAGCTCCCGGCGAGACCTCGAAGTCCACTACTAGAAGTTCAAGGCCACGTCATCTTGATCCCAACATTTAGCGCCGTCTGTGGGAAATGGATCAAAAATTCATGGCCTCCAAGAAGAACAAGATGCAAAACTCCGTGGTAGAGGAGGTGGGAAGACCCCAAGTGAATCCCACCACTTCAAAATCAACACCAGAGGAAGATCCGCCTATGCCCCAGGCTAATGGCACTGGTGGTGAAGAGAATCCTAGTCACTCCAAGTTTTTATCAAATCCAGAAGAGGCGAGAATAGTCCCCCCGACTGTCCCTCAGGAGGTAATGGAGGCTTTCATAGCCTTTTGGAACCAAGACCAGGCGGGATCTGTTCCTGACAAGAAGGAACCAACCCGAGAAGTCTACCAGAAGGAAGAGGTGGCTTCCAGTGTGAAGGTAGCGAAGGAAAATCTCTTGGAAAAAGAGATTCCTAAGGCCCCCGAAATCGAGCGGCGAGCAAATAACCCGTCCTATTCACTATAAGACAGGTGGAAGAATTGTTGGAAAAGAAGAGAAGAGGGGCGAACGATCTGCTAATTGTTCGTGACCACACATCTCACCCTTTCTCCAAAAGGCTGTTCAATAATCGAGTTTCCCCGCAAGTATTCGTGAGGAACATCGACGACTATACATGCGAGGGAGATCCTGTTCTCCATATCGCCCAAAACTCTTCCCTCCTAGAGAGAGGGGCAACGCCAGATCATTATGCAGCTCTCTTCCCAACAACTCTAAAAGAAGAAGCGTCCACTTGGTTCTATGGTCTTCCTGCCAACTCGATAGACTCATGGGAAAAGTTTAAGACCAAGCTCATAGAAGGCCACATAGGCCAAAGACAAAGCCTCAAGAGCATGGACTTTCTAGATAAAATTGAGCAAGGTCCTGATGAGACCTTAGCCAATTATTATACTAGATACCACAAGATACTACAGTAGCTGAATGAGGACGCCACTGATGGCGAGCTGATCAGGACCTTCTGGAGAGGCCTCAGAGTTCAGAGCCAAGCTTTGAAGGATAGCATGGTGATAAAGCCCGTGCGAAAGATTGATGCCCTCGCCATCAAGGTCAAGAAGTACATCGACTGGAAAGGTCACACGAGAAATCGCCCATGGAGGCCAAGAAGCAGGTCATTCCTGCTAGGATTGAGGAGGGTTCTGCTTCTCGACCCCTGAAGAGAGATGAAGGCTCTCGACCCAAAAACTTTCAAAATCAGAAAAGAGATATCAACTATTATCCAGCAAAGTATACCCCTCTCACACACAACGTAGCGGTAGTACTTCAAGAGATGTAGAAACTCCGTTTAAACAACCCACCTCCAGCAAGGAAGAACATGATGGGTCATCAGATAAATGCCTATTGTCGGTATCATCACACTAGGAGGCACGATATGAATGAATGCACTATCTTAAAGCAGGACATCGAGACTCTCATTCAAAGAGGTAAACTGTTAAAAATTTTGGAGAAATCTACCAACGCTCCCAAGAAACGAAATCGCAGCCCAAGAGGGAACTCCCGATCCCCTCCTCATGACCATCCCGCCCCAATCCAGAGAGGGGCAGTGAACGTCATCGCGGGAGGATTCGCGTCAGGAGGAGGAACGAATTCAACTCGAGAAGTATATGCTGCCCAAATATCTACAGCGGCTGTGATGGGAAAAATACCTCGAGAACCTGAGCTCGAAACTATTAGCTTCACTGCCAGTGATCTTTTAAAAATGGATAAACCTCATGAAGATGCCCTGGTTGTTACTCTCCGTATATCTGTATAAGGTCAAAAGATTCCTTATCGACAGCGGAAGCTCAACTGACATCCTCTTCTACCAAGCATTCTTACAACTGGGTTTGACGAGATGAGATTTGAAGAAAGTCGACTTCCCTTTAATAGGCTTCGCAGGAGAAACCATCTATCCCATGGGAGCTATTTGAATAACCACCATTCTGGGAGAAGATGAGAAAATTTTACAAATCGATACACTCTTTATAGTCGTCGACGCCGCCTCAGCATACAATGCTATCATCAGAAGAACTACTCTTAATCCTCATCGGATCGACCCACCGACTGCTCATCAAGTAATGAAATTCTCAACGCCTAAGGGAATCGGTGAGGTTCGAAGAGATCAGGCCTTGGCGCAACACTGCTACAACACGTCGATACGGCGCCCAAAGAAGTTATAAAAACTTCTAAAGTAGATGCCTCTTTGTTTTAACTAATATTTTGAAATCTTTCTTTTGATGTAATATGCAGAAAACGATGGATGAATATGGCCCCTTCGAGGTCCTCTTTCTTACAATAAATTGTTCAAATATTACCATCATAGATTAGCGTCCACAATCTCGATTGTCGACATTATGTGCCCAAGATGGCAATAAAGCCTAGGTACGTCGACAACTCGATAGAAGAACCAAGTCTACATATCGATTGTCGACATTATGTGCCCAAGATGGTAATAAATCCTAGGTACGTCGACAACTCGATAGAAGAACGAAGTCTACAAATTGACTGTCGACATTATGTTCCTAAAATGGCAATAATCCCTAGGTACGTAGAAAACTCGATAGAAAAAACGAAGTCTACAAATCGATTGTCGACATTATGTGCCCAAAATGACAATAAAGCCTAGGTAAGTCGACAACTCGATAGAAGAACGAAGTCTACAAATCGATTGTCGACATTATGTGCCCAAGATGGCAATAAAGCCTAGGTACGTCAACAACTCGATAGAAGAACAAAGTCTACAAATCGATTGTCGACATTATGTGCCCAAGATGGCAATAAAGCCTAGGTACGTCGACAACTTGATAGAAGAACGGAGTCTACAAATCGATTGTCGACATTATGTGCCCAAAATGGCAATAAAGCCTAGGTACGTCGACAACTCGATAGAAGAAGGAATTCTACAAATCGATTGTCGACATTATGTGCCAAAGATGGCAATAAAGCCTAGGTACATCGACAACTCGATAGAAGAACGAGTTACAAATCGATTGTCGATATTATGTACCCAAAATGGTAATAAAGCCTAGGTACATCGACAACTCGATAGAAGAACGAAGTCTACAAATCTATTGTCGACATTATGTGCACAAAATGGCAATAAAGCCTAGGTACGTCGACAACTCGATAGAAGAACGAAGTCTGCAAATCGATTGTCGACATTATGTGCCCTAAATGGCAATAAAGCCTAGGTACGTCGACAACTCGATAGAAGATCGGCGTGTACAATCTCGATTGTCGACATTATGTGCCCAAGATGGCAATAAATCCTAGGTACGTTGATAACTCGATAGATGATCGGCGTCTGCAATCTCGATTGTCGACATTTTGTGCCCAAGATGGCAATAAAGCCTATATACGTCGACAACTCGATAGAAGATCGGCGTCTACAATCTCGATTGTCGACATTATATGGCCAAGATGGCAATAAAACCTAGGTACATAGACAACTCGATAGAAAGATAGCGTCTACGAACCGATCAACGACACCATGTACCTAAAAAGGGCGACCAAGCCGAGACACGTCGACAATTCGATAGAAGAACGACGCCTATAAATCAACAAGTCGCCCAAAGCGACATGTCTGAAATGGCGATAAAAGCCTAGGTACGTCGACAACTCGATAGAAGATCAGCGCCTACAATCTCGATCGTCGACTTCTTCAAAAGTCGACTTGCCCAAAAAGGTTAGTGTTTACAATTTTAAATTGATAAACACGACACTGGCCGAATCTAAATGAAGATAATAAATCCATAAATTCTGGTAGAACTTTCATTATGGAAGATAAAATTCATTACACAAGGAATTAATTGAAAGAAAGCATCCAAGAAATCTAAAGAACAACTACTTATAATGCTTATTTTCCCTTAGAGGAAAAAACAACAAAGCTATCATCCTCCTCGATAGGAATCTCCAAATATTGTTGGAGAAGGGGGACTTGAGAAAAAGGAAAATCAGGTTGATACGCTCTTAAGTTAGCCACAATCTCCTTAAGGGATGGGAATAGTAGGTCAGAAGCGACAACTGTAATGTCAGCTTGGTAGGCAAGACTTGCTTTTTAATCATTAACAGCTCTAGCTGTTGAGCCCCTCAAGCTCGACATCTCATTCTGCAGCACGTCAACTTTCTCGCGAAGAATGATGTTTTCTACTTTGAAAGCCTCTCTTTCCTTGTCTTTCTTCCACAACAAATTACGGTATTCTTTGACCAACAAAAGGGAACTTTGTAAAGATTCCCCACTTTTGTGAAGCTCTCGTTCAAAAGCAGTAGACGTTTCAGCCGCATTCTTAAGATCTTCCCTCAACTTGGCATTCTCCTCTCTAAGGATCCGAACCTCTCCTATATCTTCTATAGGTGCTAGGTCCCTAAGTTTCACTTTGGTCGATTGTAACTACTTAAGAAGATCGATCATCAGACGAGAATATTGGAGGGAATCCCTGGAAGCCTGTTGAAGAAGAAATTAGAAAAAGAAGATCAAATAATGAGTAAAATTGAAGATCAAAAGGGCGCAATACTTACTTCGGCTTGTTTTAAAAGGAAAAGGCGAGTAGCCTCCTCTACTTCGTCCACGCCTGTCCCTAGACGCCGACGATCCTTGGGGGGAATCGAAGCGTTTAATAAATGAAGAGCCAGACCGGGATTAACAATGGAATGTCCCTCTTTAAGAGGATACCCTTGCAAAAAGTTTAAAGGATCCCAATCTTTGGAATAGTCGACAGAAGAATTTAACAACATATCCCATTCAAAAGAAGAACCCTCATAATCCGGAAGACCACTGGCAGAAGTCTCAGCACAAGTAGGCGACGCTTGAGTCGATGAAGAAGAAGATGAATGTTCACATCGCTTTCTCTTTAGCCAAGAGATAGAATAATGGATATCCCTATCTCGACTGGAATGATGAGTAGTATTCTTCGCCTCACCCTTGTCCTTGGAGGATCTCACAGGAGACTTCTTAGCGGAAGGGATAGCCTCAAAATCGATAAGAGTATCTATAGACGCCCCACTATTAGCTTCTTTCGACTTGGGGGTAGAAGAAGCTCCTGCCATAGCTTGACGATGAGTCCGAATAATCATCTTGATAAAATCTGAGAGGAAAAAGAACATCGATCATCAAAAGGCTGTTAAAAGGAAGAAGTAGCGGTCCTAAAAAGAAAGAAGTAATCTCGAAAACCTGAAGGACTGTCCGCCATAAATATTTTTTTTCCACTCAGGAATGGCTCACTCTTGAAGGATCAAATCAGATTGTGAAAACAAGAGAAAAAGTAAAAAATGAATGTGAAACATTAGTATTTATACTTAAGTCTCGACCGCTTGAATAACTTCCCAAGGAAGCCTTCCCTAGGTCATCATCATTGGTGAATTCACTGACAACGTGACCGTTGTCTAGAGAACCGTTGCGAATTTACTGAGACGACTCTTGAGCTTCTCCAAAATCACTCAACGGTAAAAAATTCATTAGCCATGGGTCACGTCTCGACTAAAGACACCTGTCTCAACCTCAAAAATCAGAAGTTCGTAAACTAATGGCCAATTGGATACTGAATCTCGCCAATAGATCCTGGAGGTTATACTCGACTCAAGACCTCTTCTTCATGACCGAAGTTGACGACTAAAGTCTCGGGGGCAAGTGTTGGGTTACGATTAAAAAGATAGAATAGTATGAAGTCGAGTACGTTTAAAGGCGAGACTAAAGAAAAGTCGTCGACCATTTATGTTCAGAACGACAAGGCAAAGACAAATGGTCGACGACTATATATGAAGAATTCGAATTTTGAAGAACGACTAGCAAAAGAAGGCGACTAAATCACTCAAGGCTCTCCTATTAAGGTACCATTCGAGTCGAGTCGATAGCCAAAACACCACTAAAGAAACCTTCCTCTTAAGGAAAGGGACAGGTGGCGACCTGCTCTAGCCTCCATGAAGAAACTTTCGTCTTAAGGAATGGGACAGGTGGCAACCTGCTCTAGCCACCATGAAGAAACCTTCCTCTTAAGGAAAGAGACATGTGGCGACCTGCTCTAGCCGCCATGAAGAAACCTTCCTCTTAAGGAAAGGGACAGGTGGCGACCTGCTTCAGCCGCCAAAGGGAAACCTTCCCAGCTAAGGAAAGATGAGGTGGCGACCTACTTGTCACCTGCTTAAACCGACTCTGGACAGAAACCCTCCCAAGAGGGTAGCCGCCATTTAAAGTCGGTAATCTCTCCCTATAAATAGGTGAAAATTATATATATTTTACAATCTTAATTCTCATATTTTACAATACTCTTACATAAATCCATTAATGACTTAAGCTTCGGAGTGGAATAAGGGGCCATCACCCCCCTTTTTAGGTTCTCGCCTAGCGCAAAGCTCCTAAAGGAAACTAAGTACCCGAGAGGTTGAGAAAGATACCTAAAAGAGTTAGCTCCCGGTGAGACCTCGAAGTCCACTACAAGAAGTTCAAGGCCACGTCATCTTGATCCCAACACCTGTGAAGGTCAGTCAAGCAGCCATTGCGGCAGTAAAGAATCCAAAGTACCCTAGTTGGACTAAACACATTGATGTGAAATATAATTATGCTAAATCTATGGTAGAAGATAATATAATTACTTTAGAATACTCGCCCACTGATGACATGGTGGCGGACCCATTAACTAAACCATTACGCAAAGAGATATTTGAAAAGCACATCCAACTGCTTGGATTGCGTAGGGTTTAGAAATGGGCGTGCGTCTGTGATAACAGTTTGACAACTTGAAAGTTACATTTTTTATTAATGAGAGAATTGCAATTTGATTTTATGATTCATCGACGTCATAATAATTAATTACATCGGATGGTACGGTCTATAAACTGAGTCGTAGGAGGACGCAATCCTCTTCTTAAAATTATGTCGAATGTGGGTCTTGCCTAGTCACACATGCACAGTCGACTTGTAGGCGAGGGGTCATGCTCGGTTTTGCTAGATAGAATCTTCGTGATTCAGACGGGCGCAAACTTCTTCACCTTGAGCGTGCGATTGATCCCGGGAGCCTTATTAAGAGGCGCCCGAAATATCCTCATGGACTCAGAACTCATATCTAAGGTCAGGCTCAATGTTCACTTCCCGGCGTACGAGCGTAGTGCTGAAGAAAAGGAAAGTGACCACGTCATGGAAACCGGTTGGGTTTGACTAAGGGTATTGATGGATATCTGTCCAATTCGAGTTTGTATTTACGTTTCGGAATTCGCAAACAGAACCACAAAGGGATTTCATTGCGGAACATCCCCGGGTCAAAACGGTCCGGATGCGCGCTGCGCCCGGACCGGACTTTCGGATTGCCCAAGGCAATCCGGACCTGGTCCGAATCACCTTGACAGTCCGGACTGGTCCGTTTTGCCCGGCAATCCAGACCATGTCGGATGTCGACATGGTCCGGACTTCCAACTAGCACTGCGCGCTTACCCTTATTTTTGCTAAGTATGAGAAGTCAGTGCGCACAAAGCCAACCTTGACGACGATACGTGTTTTCCTTTAAACCGGCGTCAAACCGTATAAAAACGGGCACGGTTCTTTGGTTTCCTATAAATAGGGACCTAGGCCTCCCATTTTGAACAACTCTCTCAATTTGGCTTTTTGGGCTCTGACCTCTCTCTACATACTTATTCTCTCTAGATTGTGACTTAAGCATCGGAGAGGGCTCAACCAGCACCACCCCCTCTCCATGTTGGTTATTGCCCATTTTGCAGGACCCGACGCGTGAGGAGTCGAGACCAGAGCCGAAGCCGGATCCGGGGACAGACGATTGCGACGTGCTGATAGGAATCCGTACCTGTGTGAACATCCAATCCGCCCGAAGAGAACAACCTGTGGAGTCCCCGGTGGAATCGACCTCAACACTTGGCGCCGTCAGCGGGATTCGAGCAAAAAGCCGTTCCATACCGCAAGCTATGATAGGCAGACGTACGAAGAAGGCGGGGGCAAGCAAGCCGAAGCCGATGAGAAGCCAACCAGGCCCTTCTCACATTCCAGATGCAGAATCTACTGCCTCATCTGTGCCAACCGCAAATGTGCCTTCCGCACAGCATGGCCTTGAAGTCCAGAATACGACGTACATTGCATCCCATTCGGAAAAGATGGAAAACGTACATGTGATCCATGGAGACTTTGATGCTGGAGGCGAGAAGTCATACGAGTAAGAAGGGTACGTTGCAAAGACAGTGCACAAGTCCCATGATGCCGACATGGAGGATGTCGTCATGAAGCATGTCGACATGAAGTATGCTGACATGAAGTATGCCGACATAAAGGATGCCGTCATGAAGGATGCCGCCATAAAAGATGTCATTGGTTTCTCATCAAAGGACAAAGAGCACATTGTGCACCACGACGCCTTGTTCATAACCACGCATAAGCCGACAAGAAGTCAACTTGGATCCTCCTACAAGCCTGTTGCCACATCCAATGCCTTCTTCCCAACAAGAAGTGCGCCCTTCGCACAGTACGACCAAGGAGTCCACAATGCAAAGCACGTTACACCCCCGCTGGGATTTGAGCCTAAGAAGCACATCAATGAATAGTTTCTTTACGGGATGCCAGAAGAAGGAGTCCCCCAATACGAAGGTGTCAACCCGCCACCACCTGTCACTCCTACCATGATGGGCGCGCTCGAAGAGCTGCTTGCATTCCGAAAGATGCAAAGGAACCAAGGATATGCCCCGCCACCACCACCTCCGCCTCCAAACAACGGACAAACCGAGGAGACAAGAGCAATGTCCAGAGACACAAGCCATCAAGACACACCGCGCCAAGGAGTAGAGGGGGCAATACACGGAAGGTACCTTCGAGTACCGACAAACAAGGCAAGGAGTTGCGCGCTCATACAACCCGTATATGATAGCACAACACCAAGAAGGGAAGTGGAGACAACCTCCAACCTCTCGCTCAAAAATGCATAAGGAAGGTTCCTCCACGATGACAAGCCAAGACGATGCTGACATCCGTCACAAGGAGGGATGGAGAAAACCTGTAGATGATGACGATGTCCCAATTGCGGGACTTACAACAAGAACCTTGAAGGCAACAATTGAGGAAAAGATAGACGCTTCCTAGAAAAAGAGACAACAAAAACAAAAGAGGCCATTCCAGTCAGACGTCCAAAGGCTCAAAAAGACCAATCTCGCCAAATGTGTTCCATTGAACACACCGCTGTCTGTCATCTTGAAAGAGATGAAGGAGACCAAGCTGTGGAAAAAGCCCTCTAATTTCCGCAAGGGCCCATTGGGAAAATCACGAAGTGTATGGCCACGAGACGGAAAGCTGTGTTGGATTAAAGTTCCATGTAAACAGTTTCATCTTAAAAGGAGAAATGAAGAAGTATATCGACCAAAGCAATAAGCATCAAAAGAAGTCTCATGTGGAGTCTTCAGGGAAAACTAAAGGAAAAGAAAAGGCGAATGATAATCCACCTCTCGCCAAGCGTGGGAAAAACAACGTCATTCATGGAACCAATTATGACGACTTCTACAGTCCTTGGAGCACGAAGGTGGAAGAAACAAATGTCAAACTCCCGTAAAACAAGCTTCCCCGTCAACTTGAGCCAATTACTACCTTCCTTTGCAAGAACGTTGAAGAACGGTGCAAGCACCATAAAACTGGGGAGCATAACACCAACATTTGTTCATCCCCAAAGGTGGAGATTGAAGAGCTCAACACGCTAGATGCACTGAGGAACTATGTGGCACGTGGCAAAATCAACTTGCCGACAAGTCACGTATGAAGACGTCAAACACATCATCAATCCCTTTATCTTCATTTTTTTCATATCTACTTTAAGTATTCTTAGATCAAATACAACTAGCACTCTAAGTGTAATTTATGCTTATTAGCCTTACCACATTTCGGAAGGAGCGATCAATTGACGCCTTCCTGCAACCCATTGTACATACTCAAAGAATCTAATGAAGTTAATCTACATTCGTAGGTACATTAATATATCATGCACACTTCATTGGAATTATGCGAACTACGCGCATATTGCTCACATCAACAACACAAGCCATCACGCTATGAGCAAACAATCAACTTATACTCAGCAATATATGGGCATCGTTAGTAAAAAAGAACATATAAACATTCTCTACCCGTACCGGCAGCTACACCAAAAGCGTCATCGACAATACAAGCTATCGCACTATGTACAACAAACGGCTTATATCATTCTACGCCGAAACGTCTACTATCAACACCAACAAGGAATTTATATATATTCTCCATCAACATTCACTACAAACAAGTGTCAACAATGCACTATGTCTTGGAAAAAAACCAAGTTTACTCTCAAAATGGCATGCTGCGAAATCCTCTTGTTAGAGGCAAATCCTCATGTTCACAGCCATTCTCTGAATACAAAACAGGATGCGGCACAAAGGTGGGACTGATCACCCCATCGTGGCAGAAGTCCTCTAGTTAGACGACAACTCCACAAATCGACAAAGTATGAACAACCAGTCAAAGAATCATACTTCATGAAGACTTATTCCTTAAGTAGAAGCTTCATGTACTCTAAAAGCATACTATCAGGAAAACTCGCCAAACATACAAGTCAAGTCTTGTACTACATCATCTTGCCAGCAAGCACGTAACAAAATAAAACACGCCAAATGCAGCAAATAGTGTCTTGCCACAACGTCGCCTTGGAGTGGACCAAGAGACGGTAAAAACTGCAAGTCGCTTTAACGTCGTCTTGTGCAACCCTTCTGGACTAACCATGGAGAGGTGCAGTAGCATCGTAAGGCAAGTACGGGAATAGCCATGGAAAACCTTACAACAATGCAGCAAGTAGCGTCTTGCCACAACGTCGCCTTGAAATGGTTCAAGAGACGGTAAAACTACAAGGCGTGTTCACACGACCTTTGTCCCGCCCCTTGGATTAACTAAGTTGAGGCGAAATAGCATCACAAGGTAAGTACTGGGTTAGCCACGGAAAACCTTGTAACAACGTCACGCGGGATGTGCCCAAATTGACGGATGGAAAAACACACCAAATACAACAAGTAGCGTCTTGTCACAACGTCGCCTTAGAATGGAAATAAGAGACGGTATAAACTAATGTCTTGACTCGTCAAGACGACTCTCCTACATGTCAAGCCGAGTGCCAAGTGCCCGCGCCAAGTACATTACTACATACAACGCTACAAGTACCTAGTGTACACATCTTGCCATACCTTGGAATCAAACCAAGAGGGGCGCTCATAACACTCAACAATGCACGACATACAGTCACGACTACGGACATCATGTGCATCAACTAAGGATACATATCCTATCATTCAAGTCCAATACACACGGGCAACAAAAATAACGCAAGGTATGAAATACTACTAACGAATTATCATGCATTTCTACTATGATCATGACAGGTCTATGCGACGACATCAAACATGCAAAAGGTTCAAGGAAAAACACACGGCGTAACCTCAACCCCGATATGTACAAAGCTTGGAAAAGCAAAATCAACTTCATACAGGATGCAAGTTATATATTCTACTCAACATTTACATGCGCAGTCATGCGGCCCTTATAGCGCAATATACAATCATGCCTTAAGTACGCGAAAGGTGCCATTCAATCAATGGCAGATTTGGCAAAATATAGAGTTGA
The DNA here is from genome assembly GCA_036873135.1 of Clarkia xantiana subsp. parviflora. Classification (NCBI taxonomy): domain Eukaryota; kingdom Viridiplantae; phylum Streptophyta; class Magnoliopsida; order Myrtales; family Onagraceae; genus Clarkia; species Clarkia xantiana. Next base: position 5,033,214 of record JAPTYO010000017.1, on the reverse strand, counting down.
CAAAACAAAAACATGATGGAAAGATTGTACACACCCTCCATAAATCATACATCAAGACGCCAACACCTCTCTGGATGTCATCACGACACGAGGGCAAAACGGACTAGCATACGCGCACACCTTCAGCATGCGCGCAATCCCTTAACGCGTGCGTAACCCCTTAGTACACGCGTGACACATCAAAAATATTACCACCAAACAAGCAAGAAAGAGGGATAGATGCAAAATGGAAGATCATCAATATAAGCAGTACGCTCGTTTCACGCGACTCCTCCACCAAGGTCCGGTCCTTCGACCCGGGGGCAAATGGGCGATCCGCTGGCAGTAAACTAAGATCACTCGGAGTTTCTCGAAGAACGAAACTCGGAGTCGGATCGCTTTATTCTGGATCAAGTGAAAACATCATTAACAACGACGACGACCTCGATCCTGACTTGGACTCAGAAAGACACATTGTTCACAAACTAAGTATGAAGACGTCAAGCACAATGCGGGTGCGTCGACACGTTGGTAAGCAGAGATGACACCTTTTGTTCAAAAACTAAAGATAGCGGCAACAAACAGGATATAGTACGCTCATGTTTCGACACGTCGACAAGAGGTGCAACAATTCATTTCAAAGTTCTAAGTATAACTGCCATAATCGCGAGTACGCGTACGCACGTATCAACATACCAACGGGAAATCTACTACTTCATGACTAAGCGGCTATCATGTCCGCACGTATCTGAGCGGCTATCATGTCCGCACATATCTAAGCGGCTATCATTTCCGCACGTATCTAAGCGGCTATCATGTCCGCACGTATCTAAGAGGCTATCATGTCCGCACGTCTCTAAGCGGTTATCAAGTCCGAAAAATCAGGTAAGTCTGGATGTATACTCTGGAAGCTACGCTTTGACAACTCAGTCTACAGGGATGAACAACAACGTGATCAGCGCGTGTATACGAAACGGGCATCAATACAAGCACTAAGGAATGAACACTCTCCTGATGGAGACAACTACATATCTACAGACTTGTTAGTCTCTATACATCATATGGCAAACATCCCCCTCGGGAGGTAACTCCATGTCAATATGGGCCTCATCCCGACACCTACGTGCTCTACGTAATCAACGAACGTCTACATGATGCTACGCCATCATTTAAGGTAACAAGTGTGAATATGATTATGGTACTAACATTTATACTTGTGTGTATTTTCTAAGTTAATACAGGATTACAAACATGCATGCTGATGCGCAAAGAAGCATTTTCTAAGTATTCAAGTTATTACATCACACATGCTATGGTTATGTACACAACAAGCAACGTGCGTGGTGAACAAAGCTTGCGACAGATAACAGGCGTCAACAATCAAGAAATATTCTCTAAAGTATTTCACAATGATATCAACTTCAACGAAGGAATCAATACAGACCAAAATCATCTCAAACTTGTAACCTGAAAATACAACTGACGGTCGAGTCAACGTTCGTTAGCTTACAAACGACAAATGACAAACACTTTACGAATGACAATCACCATGACGACATACACCCTATGTCTACATCAAGCCTATGGATACAAGCACATAGCAACAGATAGAGAAAAGATTCTAAGTGCGGGGGCAAATGCACACATGCTAGCGCGCACATGCGAGCACGCGCGTTCGGTTGCCGACAAGTATTTTGCTTATCGCATGTTGTTATAAGCACATTGTTCATTACATTTTATTATAAGTGTTTTACTTATTGCATGTTTACACCATCTATATACCATGTCGTCATCATATCCCATGTCGACGTCATACTTCAGGATTGCATATTATCATAAGTATTTTGCTTATTGCATGCTTCATGTTAACATCCTGTTTCATGTTGACAAACATGCTTGCTAATTGTAAATTGCTATAAGTGTTTCATTCATTGCGCGATTACATCATCCATATGCTATGTCGTCATTTCCATGTTAACATCATGTTACACGTTTACATCATGTACCATGATAACATCACGTTGCATGATTATTTATTACTACAAGTATTTTGCTTATTGCATGTCATTACGAGTACGTCATTAATTGCATGTCGTTATATACATATATCGTCTGTTACACTAACCCCGTGAACAGATTACACACATCCGTCGGAAAATTAAAGATGGACGAATTTGTGTCTCGCGCACTCGATTGACAAACAGGCCACCCCTGATGTCAGTGCCGAACCTAAATTGGACGAATATCCTATCTTAAATAGAGTCAAGCATGGGTTTTGAACCGCTACTTGACTCGGGGGCAAGTGATGGATATCTGTCCAATTCGGGTTCGTATTTACGTTTTGAATTTCGTAAACACGAACCACAAATGGATTTCATTGCGGAACATCCCCAGGTCAAAACGGTCCGGATGCGCGCTGCGCCCGGACTGGATTTCTGAACTGCCCAAGGCAATCCGCACTAGTCCGGATTGCCTTGACAGTCTGGACTGGTCCGTTTTGCCCGGCAATCCAGACCATGTCGGATGTCGACATGGTCCGGACTGCCGACTAGCACTGCGCGCTTACCCCTATTTTTGTTAAGTATGAGAAGTAGGTGCGCACATAGCCAACCTTGACGACGATACGTGTTTTCCTTTAAACCGGCGTCGAACCGTATAAAACCGGGCACGGTTCTTTGGTTTCCTATAAATAGGGACCTAGGCCTCCCATTTTGAACAACTCTCTCAATTTGGCTTTTTGGGCTCTGGCCTCTCTCTATATACTTTCTCTCTCTAGATTGTGACTTAAGCATGGGAGAGGGCTCAACCAGCACCACCCCCCTCTCCATGCTGGTTATTGCCCATTTTGCAGGACCCGACGCGTGAGGAGTCGAGACTAGAGCCGAAGCCGGATCCGGGGACAGACGATTGCGACGTGCTAATAGGAATCCGTACCTGTGTGCACATCCAATCCGCCCGAAGAGAAAAACCTGAGGAGTCCAAGGTGGAATCGACCTCAACAGGTATGAGCGATGGGGATGGTCAAGTTCATGTGTAATTCACCGAATCTCGTATTCACTAGGTGGCCACCAACCGGATATTAGTTGAAGGTTGTGAATACTTGTACGGATGCCCTGGAGAAGTATGCCTATGTGGAAATTGGGCAATTGGAGAATTAACAGTTGACCTAGGATACAACGCGATACAAATTCTGGCGAGTGGGAGCTGTTAGCATATGGTGACTGGGCGCCGTAATTGGTAGCCCAATAATATGTATAGGTAACCTATGAAATTGGGTTAATGTCACATTAGGTAAATAGTGCTTGACCCAAATCCCAATTGGCATGAGAGGCCCAAAATTGGGCCTTCCTAACATATGTGACCGGCCGAATATGTGTGTAGGGCAAAGTGGACTTCTGTCCACTTTGCTCCTCCAATAAATAAGAGGTGTTAGGGTTTTATATGGGTAATTCACAATTCTTCCTAAGTGGTGATTTTAGAGAAAAACCCTTCCCCCCTTATAGCACACTTTGGCCGAACTTGACACCACCACCAAGGGTGTGCCAATTTGCTTAGAGCAAAACACTCAGGGGATCCGTCCCTACCAAGAATCGATCAGAGGCTTTGCTGTGGAGCTAATACCACGTAGGGTTTCTTTAACAAGAACCTCTATGGGTTCCGTCCGGTGGATCGTGAACTCCCTCAGCAAGATCCTTGGGACTATGGATAAGGTTTAAGGTATGTGCACATATTCCGCTGTGTAAATCTGATTACAAGCATGTACCTTATTTATGTTTCCGTAGTAATCAACCCCGTATTCCTACAAAACCTGCGTCAGATCTTCAGGACGAAAGATCAAATTGGTGAAAAGTACTCAATATAGCACAGTGATACCCGCTATCATGGTTAGCTGACGACAAATGATTAGGTTACTTAATCGAATCGATTAGGTTTACCATGCTCCTATTCGTCGAAAGCAACGAAAAGGAGTCGGAAGGTTACGCTGTGCATCACCACAAGAGATCGAGGGAATCAGCAGAGGGAACATGATCAAATTGGCCCATAAACAAGACCCGGTGCGACAAACACTGTTGATAAAGTGCGTCCCAGGTACGCCTCGTATGTCATGAGTATAAAAGCTGCAAAATGTTGTATACGGACACAAATCATTAAATGTGATTCACTCGTGAATTTACTCAGCTGTGATGTTCAATATGACTCAAATTTCTCGACTTTGTGTGCGACAAGCATGGATCAAATACGGGATTTTCAGATCAAGAACCATACCATTGTCATTTATCGTTCTTTTCAATTACTAAAATTTTGGTTATTTTGAGATTCGGAGTTATTGAATAAAGTAATTGTAGCTCGATTTGTAGCACAATTTTCTTGTCAATTTAACGGCCCGGTAAAAGGGAACGATCCGAAACGAAAATTCATACCCACGGGTTTGGAACCAAATTTTCGGCCAGGTAAAAGAGGCTGAATGAAACGAAACGACAAACATACTCCGTCATCTCAGTAGGGATAACTGAACTGAATAAACTCATCGATTGCGTAGCTAGATCGAAAGATTTAGCATTCCTTATTTGTTAGTACTCCATTATATGATAAATTCGGTAATGATGAACTTGTGAGAAACCGGTTGGATTAAATTAAATTGAATTTTGGAAATGAAACGATTTATACCATGGTTTAAACTTGGAATAGGCGCCACGCGCACGTGTACCTCAAAAGACGGAACACATCGTTTCAGAGTACGAATTTAATGACGAAGTGTTTTAATGAATGAATGTCGAAATTTTCATTTGCCTCTCTTTGGGAATAACTCATTTACTTATACGATGAAAAGATGTATGCTTCACAAGCTACCACGAACTCGTAAAAGTATCAACTGACGCATAAGGCGAAAGCCCAATGCACAGTTCAGAGATAGATAAGTCTTTGAGATGAATTAGCAAATGAAAAGGATGATGTCGGTAAAATGACTCTCCCACTAAATGCCTTCAACGAGTAGTTTGGCAAGACATTCATATCGATAACACACTTCAAATAGCATGGTTTGAAAACATAAAGTTAAAGTTCAACGACTGACGTTCCCTATGGGAAGAAAAGCAGTTGGCTCACATCAATGTAGAATTATGTTCCAACAAAATCGGTCAAACAGGACGCCATAAAAAGCTAAAAATGGATGATAATAAGGTTAAACTTATCATCATGCGACATTAATTTGTGCATTAAACAGGTATTCGAACTGAGAGTAATATAACTACTCTTAGAGGATACATGTTTAAATTAGCTTGTGACAATGGTGCCGTGGTCGAACATGAGACGTTACATTCCTTGAGGACGAATTTCCAACGCTTGGTGAAATGAAAACAGATGAAGTCGTGATCAAATTGGAGCAGGATAACGATGATGGTCAAGTCCCACTTATTGCGAGTGGGAGATTTTAGGCAGCAATGCAAGTGAATGAAATGGTAAATGAGGATGGAGACATTTTCATAGTAAATCCAGTGGGAGGACACAATCCTACAACACAAATCACTGTTGCTGATGGTGCGAATCAAGTTGAACCTGATAATCACGTAGCCAGACCGTTGGATGAAAATCCAGTAATGCCACAAGTACCCATTGTTTCCAGTGTGAGTGGATCAACCAACTTGGTTCCAGGTCCTAATGATCTAGGAATTAATCTTGGAGGTAAATTCCCGAGACCGAGAGGGTTCTAGCACTGCCCTTATTCCCAGTGGGAGTGATGCTCAGGTAGAAAGCATTATTCCGAGTGGGAGCAACGTTCAGACTCTAGATGGGATAAACGAGCCTAGACGAAGTCAAAGCATCGAACTTCTCCCAAGAAGTATCCCATCGAGAAGGGTGAGATATTCATCCTAACTTCTGTTGACGAACCGGTAACGGTTCAACAAGCGTTGAAAGGACCTCAAGCAAAGGAATGGAGGAAAGCAATGGAGAAAGAGATCGCCTCAATGAAAGCCAATTCGGTATGTTCTTTAGTTGATTTACCTTCTAATCGCAGGGCCATAGGGGCTAAGTGGGTTCTGAAACTGAAACTCACTGCTAATGGAAATGTCGAGCGATACAAAGCTTGACTAGTTGCGAAAGGATACACCTACATTCAAGGAGTGGACTTTGATTAGACATACTCACCGACTGTGCGGTACACCACAGTCAGGGCAATCCTAGCCCCGGTCGCATGCCTCGATCTAGAGCTGCACCAAATGGATTTTAAGACCGTATTCCTCCACGGAAACCTGGGGGAAGAGATCTATAAGGAGAAACCGGAGGGTTTCATTACTCCTGGTACCGAACGTAAAGTTTGTAAACTCCAAAGATCCATTTACGGTCTTAAACAATCGTCTCGGAAATGGTACCGCAGATTCCACGAGAAAATCGTTGGAAAAGGATTCGGGAATATCCACGAGGATCCATGCGTGTATACAAAGACCTCTGATTCTAAGTACGTCATCTTAACTTTATACGTGGATGACATACTTATTGCTGCGAATGATGTGAGTTTCATGCATGAATCAAAGTCCTAGTTGGCATTTGTATTTGAGATGAAAGACATGGGAGAGGCTACGTACATTTTAGGCATTAAGATTGTTAGAGATTGTGCCGCCCGGAGATTGTGTCTATCTCAGGAAGCCTACACCAACAAACTGTTGAAAAGGTTACGATTACAAGATGCCAAAACCGTGGAGACGCCGGTAGTATTCGGGTGCGGGTTGTCAAAACGTGACGGACCGAAGAACCAGCAAGAGCGTGAACAGATGAGGATTCCAGAGTATTTAAGCATTGTCGAAAGTCTCATGTTTGCCATACTTTGCACTCGTCCTGACATCTGTTAAGATGAGGGCCTAGTTGCAAGATTCCAATCAGACCATGGTTATCAACATTTAAAATCTGTAAATCGGATCATACGATATCTGAAAGGTACTGCCGACTACGTACTGTGCTATGAGGGCTGGAAATTAGAATTGACCGGATTCATTGACGCCAACCATGGTGGCGATCCAGACGATCGTAAGTCCACCACAGGAGTCTTTCTCCTTGCTAATGCCGTTATTTCATGGACGAGAAAGAAGCAATCCTTTGTCGCGCTGTCTACGATGGAATCAGAATTCGTTGCTCTCTCAAAAAATGCGCAGGAAGCAGTCTGGCTGAAAAGGCTTCTTACAGCGCTGCTTGATGGCGACGTCGGGAGTAAGCTTGTGAAGGTGTACTCTGATAGTCAAGCAGCAATTGCGGCAGTTAAGAATCCAAATACCATAGTTGGACTAAACACGTTGATGTGAAATATAATTATGCTAAATCTATGGTATAAGACAATATAATCACTTTAGAATACTCGCCCACTGATGACATGGTAGCGGACCCAGTAACTAAACCATTACGCAAAGAGACATTTGAAAAGCATGTTAAACTGCTTGGATTGCGTAGGGTTTAAAAGTGGGCGTGTATCTGTGAAAACATTTTGATAATTGAAAGTTACATTTTTAATAAATGAGAGAATTGCAAATTTAGTTTATGATTCATCGACTTCGTAATGTTTGATTACATCGGATTTTACGGTCTATAAACTGAGTCGTAGGAGGACGCAATCCTCTGCCTAAATTATGTCGAATGTGGGCCTTGCCTAGTCACACAGGCACGGTCGTCTTGTAGGAGAGGGGGATTTTTACCATAGACTGGCTAAGAACCAGGCGGATAAACTTTGTTACGCAAAACGATCATTTGGTTTCAGAGTAACACGACATGATTTTCGTTTTGCACATCGCCGTGATGAACTCTGTTCGTCATTAACCACATTCTGGGCCGGATGAATATTCTGCGATCGCATTATTGAAATATTCCACTCCTGACAATGTTTGGGTATGCTATCGACGTGTGCTTCATACTACGCGTGACATGTTTGACCACAGGGTCATGCTCGGTTGTGCTAGGTAGAATCCTCGAGATTCGGATGTGCACAAACTTCTTCATCTCGAGCGTGTGATTGATCCCGGGAGCCTTATGAAGAGGCATCCAAAGTATCCTCATGGACTCAGAACTCATATCTATGGTCAGGCTCAATGTTCGCTTCCCGACGTACGAGCGTAGTGCTGAAGAAAAAGGCCAAGTGACTGTTGGATCACGATGGAACTCCGACACGATCTTTGACGACGATCCTAGCTCCTTCGCTCCACGTAATCCTGCAAGAGGGGATAGACTGGGCGGTGACCCAGAATCCCTCTCCGATGCTTAAATGAGTATCTCGTGCAAACTGGCAAGCAGTAATCTCAAGTAATGTATCTCAAAATGTAGTGTGTTCTGAGGTAACCTCTACCCTTTTATAGGCGGAGAGGTACCTCAGTTACCTGGTGAACCGTTGGGGTGGTTAGCCCGTATTCCGCATATCTCGGGCACGATCCCGCCTATCTAGGCTATGATCTCGCTTATCTCGGCCACGCCCCGCGTATCTCGGCCTTAACCTCTGATAGCAAGTCCCGACTAATATCGGGGACTCCAGAGTTATCTCGTTATGTCACCGCTCGGGGCCCCTCTTCATCGTGACAGGGCCAATCATTCTCAAAGATTCATCATCGAGGCCTACTTAAAGGCATCTCATTGGGAGCATCCAACTCACCTATCGGGACCGACTCTGTCGGGACCTTTCATCACCGGGACTCCCTTTGTCGGGACCCTTCACCTTGGTCTTTTTGACCTTCATTTTAGGGCCCAGTGGGCCTATTCACCGTTTCCTCGCCGTTAAAGGGCCTAACGACCATAGCGAAGCCCATCATTTGCCCCCAAGACATGAGGGACTTTCAGTTCGTCGTGTCTTCCAACTCCCGACCTCCCGACATCGGAGTCGAGGACCTTTCCCTTGGCATAGTCACTTGATACAAATCTTCTCGTTCACGCTTCCTCGATGCTTTGAGGATAACCACCAAATCCGAGAAGACTCCTCGGTTCCCCTGCTATTAAATGCAGCAGATAACGAAGCGACGTCTTTGGCAGCCGTGCCTGATTTTTCACGCCTGCTTTTTCTGAAAAAGTGCTTTTCAGGTCGTTTCATCATTACGCCCGTTGCCATTCTGTACGTTTCATCTCAACGGTCCAGATCAAAACGCTTCAACTTCGACGATTCAGATCAGAACGTCCTTTCAATTGTCCTCTTCGCCTATAAAACCCTCACCCTGGGTACAGTTTCCCTTTTACCGTCTCCGAAATTTCAAAAGCACTCTGCAACCTCTCTGAGAATTCAAGCTCTGCGTTTTTCGAAGACCCAAGTGTTTCTCCGAACAACTTTCCGGCAACTTTCAGATCATCCTTCCTTCCTCAAGTCATCATGTCTGGTAAGGATTTCTTCCTTGTTACTTGTGTGTCTTTTCCTTCCTTTATGCTTAGTTCGTTCGTAATTTCCCGGAAAACCCAATGTGCCTTGATGGGCTTCGCTATGGCCGTTAGGCCCTTTAACGGCGAGGAAACGGTGGATAGGCCCACTGGGCCCTAAAATGAAGGTCAAGAAGACCAAGGTGAAGGGTCCCGACAAAGGGAGTCCCGGTGATGAAAGGTCCCGACAGAGTCTGTCCCGATAGGTGAGCTGGATGCTCCCGATGAGATGCCTTTAAGTAGGCCCCGATGATGAATCCCTGAGAATGATTGGCCCTGTCACGATGACGAGGGACCCCGAGCGGTGACATAACGAGATAACTCTGGAGTCCCCGATATTAGTCGGGACTTGCTATCAGAGGTTAAGGCCGAGATACGCGGGGCGTGGCCGAGATAAGCGAGATCATGGCCTAGATAGGCGGGATCGTGCCCGAGATACGCGGAATACGGGCTAACCACCCCAACGGTTCACAAGGTAACTGAGGTACCTCTCCGCCTATAAAAGGGCAGAGGTTACCTCAGAACACACTACGTTGTAAGATACATTACTTGAGATTACTGCTTGCCAGTTTGCACGAGATACTCATTTAAGCATCGGAGAGGGATTCTAGGTCACCGCCCGGTCTATCCCCTCTTGCAGGATTACTTGGAGCGAAGGAGCTAGGATCGTCGTCAAAGATCGTGCCGGAGTTCCATCGTTGCGACCCTACTCACATTGGACCTAGTGCTCAGGATCCACCATTGGCGCCGTCTGTGGGAAGCGTAGCAAAAAGCTGATATGCCTTCTACTCGTTCAATGGCGGCTGGCAAGCAAAGAAGACAAGGACAATCTGGTGGTTCCTGTCATCCTGCAGGGACGACTCTGAATTCACCACCGGAGCATGCTGAGGACCAGAATCTCCCCGCGGAGGTCTCCCGGACAGGGGGACATAATGAAGCCCCCTGAAGATACTGCTGCTCAACATCAGGGGAATAGGGAGCAGGAGGCTCCTCCAAATGCGGATCTGACGAGGGCGGTGGCGGAGGCCATGCCGATGTTTTTGGCAGCCGTGGAGGCTCTCTTAGATCGGAGAGAGGCTGCGAGGAGGCAAGAGGAGATGCCCCCACTAGAAGAGGAAGCGCCCCCACCAGCAGAGGTTCAGAATGTACGGGGGGCTCATCCCCGAAGCCAGGGCAGAAGTAGGGAGTCCACTCAATCAGAACGATTTGTGGTCGATGGGCCAGGACCAGTGCAGCATAGGACCATTCCCCTTAATGGTCCCATCACCCCCGATCAGGTGGTGAAGATCGTGAACATCTGCATGGGAGAGCAGAAGCCGCTGGTGTCGGAGCTGAGGGATCGATCTACCCATCCCTTCGTTCCTCGACTCATAGACAGCCTCGCCCCGCCAGGGTTGGGTATCCCCACGATTAAGGAGTATGATGGCGAGGGAGATCCGGTTCGTCATGTCCAGAAGCATCTTATGGCGTGTCTGGGCAGAGCCCCGAATGAAGATATCGTGTGTACGCTGTTCCCGAACACACTTGGTGAGAGAGCCTTGACTTGGTTCTTCAGTCTGCCCCCAGGCTCCATCACTTGCTGGGCTGATATGCACGACCGCTTTATTCAGCAGTACCAGGGTCGCAGACGTCTGTTGAAGAGTGTAAGGTCCCTGACCCAGGTGGTACAGAGGCCCAATGAGTCGCTGGCGCACTATTACCAGCGATACACTGCCAGCGTGGCGGAGATTGACGAGGAGATTTCGGAGGGTGAGACCATCCGTACCTTCATTCGGAACCTGATAGCCCCCTATGGTTCCGACTTGATGCACAGCGTGGCCGAGAAGGCTGTGTGGAATATGGAGGCGTTACAGAAGAGGGTGAAGCGGCAAATCGATGTCCAGGAGTCAAAGATAGCCGCTGGAGAGCTTAAGCCCCCGAAGTCGAATAAGGGAAAGCAGTCGGTCAAACCCTTGGACGATCGCAAGTCGAAGGATAAATCCGAGAGCAGTTGGAATCGAGGCCGCTCTGATCGAAGGGATGATAGGCGTTCCTCGAAGAAGGACAAGCGGGAGGATCGTGAAATTCCTCTCAACAGCTCCTATGGCGGAGGTGTTAACGGTCATGGAACGACAGGGTATCTCCAGGTACCCTCCGAAGAAGGAAGGAGAATTTTTGGGATCCCGCACCGATCGCTACTGTCGATTTCATCGCGCAAATGGTCACGAAACCTACCATTGTCGGGAGCTGAAGAAGGAGATCGAAAAGCTGATCCAGAAGGGGAAGCTTAAGGAGTTTGTCGGGGAGAAGCGGTGCCGATCCCGTTCTCGATCCCGATCACGGTCTCGTTCGCGATCCCGCGATCGGTCCCCAAAGAAGAAGAGGTCTGACCCGGAGTCTTCTGGTGCCCATTAGGAGAAGCGGGGCACTATCAATGTGATTCACGGAGGATTTGCGGCGGGAGGTGATACCTCGTCCTCCCGGGAAGTTTATGCCTCTAGAATTCCCGCAGCTGTAGTGCTGGGTAAGAGGTCCCGATCCTGGACCCTGAAGGAAGAGATGGTGATCTCCTTTTCGTCGGAGGATCTCATAGGCGTGGAGACTCCACACGATGAAGCTCTGGTCGTGACCTTGGATGTGAATGGATACGAGATGAAGCCGATTCTGATCGATGGAGAGAGCTCCTCCGATATTCTGTTCATGGATGCGCTGGAGGCCATGGGGAAAACTAAGAAGGACCTAAAGGAGGCGAACTTCCCGATGGTCGGATTCTCTGGCTTTACCTCCTATCCGCTAGGAGTGATCACCTTACCAGTGGAGTTTGGTAGCGGGTGGAAAGCGGAGAGGAGGAACGTGGAGTTTGTGGTAGTAGAATCTGCAGGGACCTACAACGCGATTATCGGGAGAACTACCATCAACCCCCTGATGGCAGTTTCCTCGACTGTTCACCAGAAGATGAAGTTCCCGACTGACCATGGAGTCGGAGAGGTCAAGGGCGACCAGGTGGCTTCCAGGAAATGTTATGTTAACGCCACCCGAAGGAAAAGACGAGAGGCTATGACTGTCCTCCAGACAGATGCTGATCCTAGAGAGGAGTTTGGGCGTCCCGCCCCCGTAGAGGACTTAAAGGAGGTCGAGATTGACGGGCCTCAGAGGAAGGTGAAAATCGGGTCTGCTCTGACCGAGGAGACAGCCCGAGAATTGATCGATCTACTAAAGGAGTTCAAGGAGCTGTTTTCCTGGTCTCCTAGTGACATGCCAGGAATCAGCCCCGATATAATCGTACATGAGTTGATGATTGATCCCGCTATCAAGCCTATTGAACAGAAAAGGCGTCCGATGGGCACAGACAAGAGGATTGCGATCCAGCAGGAGGTGGGCAGGTTGCTCGATGCTGGGTTTATCAAGGAGCTCCGATATCAGACTTGGGTTGCCAACCCGGTGCTGGTGAAGAAGAGCAATGGGAAATTGCGGATGTGTGTTGACTTCCGCGACCTGAATAAGGCTTGCCCGAAGGATTGTTACCCGCTCCCGAGAATCGACCAGCTGGTGGATTCCACGTCGGGACATGAGTTGTTGAGCTTCATGGATGCGTACTCGGGCTATAACCAGATCAAGATGGCTAAGGAAGACGCCCCCCACATTGCCTTTTATGCTGATAGCGACATCTATCATTACGATGTCATGCCTTTCGGACTGATCAATGCCGGGGCAACCTACCAGCGGATGGTGAACAAGCTGTTTGGAGATATGCTGGGGAAAACCATGGAGGCTTACGTGGACGATATGCTGGGGAAGTCCCGACAAGCTGAGGATCATGTGCACAAGCTAGCCACGTCATTTGAGGGGATGAGGCTTCATCAGGTTCGCTTAAACCCGACTAAGTGCGCCATCGGAGTCCACTCGGGAAAGTTTCTGGGCTTTATGGTGAGCCAAAGAGGAATCGAGGTGAACCCCGAGAAGCTGAGGGCGATCGAGGAGATGCAGTCTCCGATAAACCATCGGGAGGTGCAAGTGCTGAATGGCCGGCTGGCTGCAATGAATCGCTTCCTGCCCAAAGCGAGTGACCGATCAGTGCCATTTTTTGAAGTCCTAAGGGCCAACAAGAAGTTTGAGTGGACCGCCAAGTGTGAAGAGGCGTTCCAGGCACTCAAGCAGCACCTTCGCACCCTCCCGCCGTTGGCGAAACCGGTTCCAGGCGAGCCGCTCTATCTTTACTTGGCTGTTTCTGAATTTGCCATTAGCTCTGTGTTAGTGAACGTTGTCGAGGGTAATCAAGTCCCCGTCTATTATGTAAGCAAGGCGTTTGCCAAATCTGAAATGAATTATCCCGCCGTTGAGAAGTACCTCTTTGCGTTGATTATTATTGCTCGGAAGCTGAGGCCTTACTTCCATGCGCACCAGATTACTGTGTTGACGAACCAGCCTCTGAAGCATTTTTGAACCGACTTAATGCGTCGGGGAGATTAGTGAAATGGGCAGTCGAGCTTAGTTAGTTTCGCATACACTTTGCTCCAAGAACGGCTATTAAGGGCCAGGCATTGGCGGATTTCATAGCAGAGTCTACAGCCCCCGATCTGGAAGAAGCGGGCCCTGTAGAGGGGGAAACCATGGAGGTCCCGGTAGCAGAACAACCAGAGATGGCAGAGCAATCAGAACAGCCAAACGAGGAAAATACCTGGGAGATGTACAAGGATGGCTCCTCGAGTTCAGAGGGATCAGCAGCAGGGTTTGTATTGATACCACCAGCCGGAGGTGAGCCGCTTCGATATGCTTTGGCCTTAACGTTTAGGGCCACGAACAATGAAGCTGAGTACGAGGCTCTCATCACGGGCCTGAAAATTGCCAAAGGTACGGGAGTTGCCCACTTGAGAGTGAAGTGTGACGCGGCCCTGATTGTGAACCAGGTCCAAGGGCGATACGAGGCGAAGAGCCCGATGATGAGGAAGTACCTTCGCGAGGTGCAAGTCTTGAAGGAGAGCTTTAAAAGCTTCGACATCGAGGCGATCCCGAGGGAAGAAAACGTGGAGGCAGATGCCTTGAGCAAATTTGCCTTGGGGGCACCCCTGGAGGAAAATCGGAAGGTGCACTTCTTGGAGAAGGTGATCTTGTCGACCACCGACCCGACGCAGGTGTGTGCTATTGAAGCAGGATCGGAGGAGGAGCCCACTTGGATGACCCCGATAGTCGCGTACCTGACTACGGGGGCAGTCCCCGATAATCGAGTAGTAGCTGACAGGATATGTCGGATCGCGGTCAACTACGTGATGCTGGAAAATCAGCTATACAAGAAGGGCTGGTTCTCGACTCCGTACTTGAAGTGTGTGGCTGAGCCCGACACAAGTCGAATCCTGAAGGAGGTGCATGAAGGGGTCGCGGCTTGTCATGAAGGGGCCCGATCCATTATGAGGAAAGTGTTAAATCTGGGCTATTAATGGCCTACGATGAGCAAGGAGGCGACTGCGTTGGTCCAATCCTGTGACGCGTGCCAGAGGTACGCCCCGAACATCGTGGCTCCAGCCGCTAATCTGACGTCCATCAGGAGTGCTTGGCCCTTCGCGCAGTGGGGCATCGACTTAGTGGGACCTCTTCCGCAAGCACAAGGTCAGTGTAAATATTTGCTGGTGGCTATTGACTATTTTTCGAAATGGATAGAAGCGAAGGCGTTGGCCAAGACGACGGGGAACCAGATCGTCAAGTTTCTCCAAACCCATATCGTATCCAGATACGGGATTCCCAAGGTGGTGATCAGCGACAATGGTCCGCCGTTTAACGGGACTCAAGTGAAGGAGTATCTGGAAGAGTTGAACATCGAGCATCGGACAGCTTCTGTCCATCATGCTCAGACAAATGGCCAGGTGGAATCAGCCAACAAAATCGTGATGGATGGCCTGAAGAAAAGGGTCTATGCCTTGAAGGGCAAATGGCTGACCGAACTGGAAAACGTGCTTTGGGCTGTTAGAACGACACCCAAACGATCAACCGGGGAGACTCCGTTTGGCCTTGTTTATGGCACGGAGGCTGTTGCTCCTGTGGAGGTAGCTGTGGCATCCCATCAGATGAGATATTACGAGCCTTTGACGAATGATGAAATGAGACGTCTGGATTTGGACTTGCTCAAAAAGAAGAGGCGGGAAGCCGACGAAGTCCAGGCTCGAATGCGTTTGGCGACGGCCAAGTATTATAATCGGCGAGTTAAGTCCCGACAATTCTTCGTCGGGGAGCTGGTTTGGCGTCGCAACGAGTTTACCCTTTTGGATCGAATCAACAAGATGTCACCAAAATGGGAAGGACCTTACAAGGTCGTGGGGATGCCAGCTCCAAATGCGTACAAGTTGGAAGACCTCGATGGCAGAGCATTGAAGCATTCTTTTAGTGGCGAACACTTGAAGAAATGTCATGCTTGATGAGAAGTCGCCTTAAGTGGTGCCCGATGAAAAGTCGCCTGAAGTGGTGCCCGATGCAAAATCGCCTTAAGTGGTGTATGTTATTTATCGTTTGATTCGATGTAAGCAAATTTTGTGCCATCAATGAATAAAGAGGTTGCTTCCGATCAGAATTATTCTTAGATTTATTCAAAGCGTTATTTAGTCGCCTTGAGTGGTGCACGAGAAAAGTCGCCTTGAGTGGTGCACGAGAAAAAGTCGCCTTGAGTGGTGCATGAGAAAAGTCGTCTTAAGTGATGCATGATTCTTAGATTTATTCTAAGTGTTGTTAAAGACGCCTTGAGTGGTGCACGAGAAAGTCTCCTTAAGTGGTGCACGAGAAAAGTCGTCTTAAGTGATGCATGATTCTTAGATTTATTCTAAGTGTTGTTAAAGACGCCTTGAGTGCTGCACGAGAAAGTCGCCTTAAGTGGTGCACGAGAAAAGTCGTCTTAAGTGATGCATGATTCTTAGATTTATTCTAAAGTGTTGTTAAATACGCCTTGAGTGCTGCACGAGAAAGTCGCCTTAAGTGGTGCACGAGAGAAAGTCGTCTTAAGTGATGCACGAGATTAAGTCGCCTTAAGTGGCGCATGGAGTTAAATCATCTTAAGTGATGTATGAAAATATCTTAAGTGTTGAGGTTTCGCCTTATGTAAGTAAAGTCGCTTTGAGAAGTGCAATGGAAAATCGGAACTAAGAAAGTCTGATATTTATAAGGGCTCAAAGGCCCGAGGATTACAAAAATGAGGAGAATACAAGGACTCTAAAGATAAGCAGTTTGGCTTGGTCCTTGTCAGCGGCATCAACGGGAGCAGGGTCCACGAGGTCTGTGGCAGAAGGCTCCACAGGTTCAGCCGCTAGAGGGTCGATTATCGGGGCATCAGCAGTTGGAGGCTCTGCTGTGTCTTCAACAATCGCGGGAGTGCTCCCCTCATCACTCTCCTCCGAGAGAGCAAAGTATTTCTTCACGAAGGGAGCGAGAGAAGGAGACTTGTCGAAGTTGATGGCGTCGCCATACTCCAGGTGGAGTTCCTCAACTGCATTGAAGAGGGTGTTCTCCACCTCCGCGCTGCAGAACTTTACAGCATCAGCCTGGAAGTCTTCGGAACTCCGATAATCCTCCCGGCCCTTGGTCTCGGCCGCGACCAGCTGCGCGGGAACCCTAGCAACTTGCTCCTCCAGAGCCTTCTTTTCAAGGACCAGCTTGTCCTCAGCAACCTGCCGCACCTGCCGCTCCCGCTTTAGGAGCCCCTCGAAGTCACAGACCTGCTTTTGGAGTTCCCGAGTCTTTCGGTCGAGGATGGCCTGCTCCTTGACCAGTTTTCCCCGCGAAGACTCGGAGGTCGCGAGATCCTCCTTAAGCTTGGCTGTGACCGCCCGCTCTTGCTCCAGGGCCTCCTCGAAGGCGAAGAGGTACCCGATGGAACGGTTGAGGTCCCCCATCTCCTGCGAAGGAAGGAAAAGAAGTATTAGTAGATGAGCAACCGGTTTTATTGATGAAGAAAAGAAAAGAAAAGCGAAAGTCTTACCTCTATCCGACGCATGCACATCTCCTGTACATCCCGGCGCATCTCCTTCCGATCTAAGGAGATCGGATACCTCATAGTAGGCACGATTGAGCCTGCTACCAGGTGTAAAGCCATCTCCGGGTATGTGTCCCCTTGTCGGAGCTGGACCCCTTGCAGCGTTTGGATCGGGGTCCAGGGAGCATCCTCATGTGCGTGGTCGAAGCCTTGTAAAAAGTCCCATCGAGGGGAAGAGGAGAAGGGCCGACTTGTGTCGTGGAGGGGCGTGCCTCCGACCCATCCCGGGCTGGGGAAGGAGTGAAGTCGTGGATGGGCGACGATTGTCGCTGCTGTCGTGAAGAAGGCGAGGGGGGCAGCCCCTTGGAGGTTGGTTTCAGCGGGGACTGCCCAGTCCTCCGACAATGGCGAAGGGAACCACCCTCATCAGTCTCCTCGGAGGAGTCCAGGCTCTCCACCCGACGAAATTGTTCGCCGGTCGGGGTCTCTCCACCAGAGAAAAGTGGTGCCCCCGCTGAAGGAGGCGCCCCTGCTGAAGGTGGTGCACCTGCCGAGGCTCCAGCACCCGACGGAGTCCCCGAGTGACCTGCACCTAGAGGACGAGAGGAGACTTCAGTAATATAATCAGGAAGTTCATTAGAGCCCTTACACCAAACAATGCGCCGGGAAACATATTGGTCCATCCCGCGGTAGTTGTAATAGCCCGCCTTCAGGACACAAGGAGTTTCCCCTCGGAGGACACGTTGGACATCGCCGATGCGGGCCTCCATGGTCGAAGGGATCAACTCCTTAGGAACTAGCTTCCTGTACGATTTGATAGCGAGTCGGAGCTTTTTACCTTCTTCAGCGGTTTGAACATCGAAGAGCTTGTCCACCTCCACGCGGCTACGCTTTGGCCGCTCCGTGGAAGGAGATCCCGATGGAGCAGCAGCCTTCTTGGCTGACTTCCTCTTCCGCGTAGGGCGGACAGCATCGGTCTCCCCCTGCTTAAGGATCAGATTGGTCAGCACGGATACCTTCTTAGCTGCAAACAGTAAAAAACAGATGTTAGAGATGTTACCCAGGGAACCATATTGGAGGGGCCGTCGAAGAGTTGCCCCCCGGAGACTATGTCGAGGAGTCGGATCCCGGCGTTCACCAGGTCCCGCTCCACGAGAGAATTGGCGTCGAGGGGAGTGTAGGACTCCCCCCACCGGTAGAGCTGGATGAGTTGAAGAGTCTGGAAGTCTTCATCGGTGTAGGTGTGGAAAGCGGGAGGAGAGTCCGCTTCCACCTCCCATCGGGGCCACGAGATCGAGGAGTTTTGGATGAAGAAGTAGCTCCTCTTCCACCCACTGTTATCGGACCCCGTGTCGACAAGGAGTCCCCGACCCTTGACCACCTTTCAGGTGTCATTGGTCCAGTTGCACAACCCGAGTTGCGTCTTGTTCCACTTCGGCATCCGGGGGTAGAAGACACAGACCCCCGCCTCGTTGCACTTCATCCCGTAGAAGGTCCTGAAGAGCTTGAGGCTGTAAACCCACTTCTGTCGGAAGCAGAGGACCTGGAAGGCGTTCCACAAACGTATGGCGTGGGGAGAGAAGGTGGTCGGATGCGTCTTGTAATGCTGGCACATCTCGACCAGATTACCACAGAAGGGGAATCTAATCCCCGCTGATATTTGCCCCGTAGAGACAAACACCTCCCCTTTCCGGGGACGAGTAACCTCAATGTTACCCGAGGGGCGGGGCCAGGGATATGGGAAGCGAGGTTCCCAGGTAGAGGTGATATATCCCTCCCGGAGAGCTGCATCGTACGCAGTGCTGGAAATCTCGTTCAGAGCATAGTCGAAGTTGAAGGGCTTTCTTCCCTCAGAACTAGATCCACTGTCTGAAATCAGCCATGGCAAGGAAAGGCACATTGGGTTTTCCGGGAAATTACGAACGAACTAAGCAAAAAGGAAGGAAAAGACACACAAGTAACAAGGAAGAAATCCTTACCAGACATGATGACTTGAGGAATGAAGGATGATCTGAAAGTTGCCGGAAAGTTGTTCGGAGAAACACTTGGGTCTTCGAAAAACGCAGAGCTTGAATTCTTAGAGAGGTTGCAGAGAGCTTTTGAAATTTCGGAGACGGTAAAAGGGAAACTGTACCCAGGGTGAGGGTTTTATAGGCGAAGAGGACAGTTGAAAGGACGTTCTGATCTGAATCGTCGAAGTTGAAGCGTTTTGATCTGGACAGTTGAGATGAAACATACAGAATGGAAACGGGCGTAATGATGAAACGGCCTGAAAAGCACTTTTTCAGAAAAAGCAGGCGCGAAAAATCAGGCACGGCTGCCAAATACGTCGCTTCGTTATCTGCTGCATTTAATAGCAGGGGAACCGAGGAGTCTTCTCGGATTTGGTGGTTATCCTCAAAGCATCGAGGAAGCGTGAACGAGAATATTTGTATCAAGTGACTATGCCAAGGGAAAGGTCCCCGACTCCGATGTCGGGAGGTCGGGAGTTGGCAGACACGACGAACTGAAAGTCCCTCATGTCTTGGGGGCAAATGATGGGCTTCGCTATGGCCGTTAGGCCCTTTAACGGCGAGGAAACGGTGAATAGGCCCACTGGGCCCTAAAATTAAGGTCAAGAAGACCAAAGTGAAGGGTCCCGACAAAGGGAGTCCCGGTGATGAAAGGTCCCGACAGAGTCGGTCCCAATAGGTGAGCTGGATGCTCCCGATGAGATGCCTTTAAGTAGGCCCCCGATGATGAATCCCTGAGAAAGATTGGCCCTGTCACGATGACGAGGGGCCCCGAGCGGTGACATAACGAGATAACTCTGGAGTCCCCGATATTAGTCGGGACTTGCTATCAGAGGTTAAGGCCGAGATACGCGGGGCGTGGCCGAGATACGCGGAGCGTGGTTGAGATACGCGAGGCGTGGCCGAGATAAGCGAGATCATGGCCTAGATAGGCGGGATTTTGCCCGAGATACGCGGAATACGGGCTAACCACCCCAACGGTTCACCAGGTAACTAAGGTACCTCTCCGCCTATAGAAGGGCAGAGGTTACCTCAGAACACACTACGTTTTGAGATACATTACTTGAGATTACTGCTTGCCAGTTTGCACGAGATACTCATTTAAGCATCGGAGAGGGATTCTGGGTCACCGCCCGGTCTATCCCCTATTGCAGGATTACGTGGAACGAAGGAGCTAGGATCGTCGTCAAAGATCGTGCCGGAGTTCCATCGTGATCCAACATGCCTTTCCTTGCCATGGCTGATTTCAGACAGTGGATCTAGTTCCGAGGGAAGAAAGCCCTTCAACTTCGACTATGCTCTGAACGAGATTTCCAGCACTGCGTACGATGCAGCTCTCCGGGAGGGATGCATCACCTCTACCTGGGAACCTCGCTTCCCATATCCCTGGCCCCGCCCCTCGGGTAACCTTGAGGTTACTCGTCCTCGGAAAGGGGAGGTGTTTGTCTCTATGGGGCAAATATCAGCGGGGATTAGATTCCCCTTCTGTGGTAATCTGGTCGAGATGTGCCAGCACTACAAGACGCATCCGACCACCTTCTCTCCCCACGCCATTTGTTTGTGGAACGCCTTCCAGGTCCTCTGCTTCCGACAGAAGTGGGTTTACAGCCTCAAGCTCTTCAGGACCTTCTACGGGATGAAGTGCAACGAGGCGGGGGGTCTGTGCCTTCTACCCCCGGATGCCGAAGTGGAACAAGACGCAACTCGGGTTGTGCAACTGGACCAATGACACCTGGAAGGTGGTCAAGGGTCGGGGACTCCTGGTCGACACGGGGTCCGATAACAGTGGGTGGAAGAGGAGCTACTTCTTCATCCAAAACTCCTCGATCCCGTGGCCCCGATGGGAGGTGGAAGCGGACTCTCCTCCCGCTTTCCACACCTACACCGATGAAGACTTCCAGACTCTTAAACTCATCCAGCTCTACCGGTGGGGGGAGTCCTACACTCCCCTTGACGCCAATCCTCTCGTGGAGCGGGACCGGGTGAACGACGGGATCCGACTCCTCGACATAGTCTCCGGGGGGCAGCTCTTCGACGGCCCCTCCAATATGGTTCCCTGGGTAACATCTCTAACCTCTGTTTTTTACTGTTTGCAGCTAAGAAGGTATCCGTGCTGACCAATCTGATCCTTAAGCAGGGGGAGACCGATGCTGTCCGCCCTACGTGGAAGAGGAAGTCAGCCAAGAAGGCTGCTGCTCCATCGGGATCTCCTTCCACGGAGCGGCCAAAGCAGAGCCGCGTGGAGGTGGACAAGCTCTTCGATGTCCAGACCGCTGAAGAAGGTAAAAAGCTCCGACTCGCTATCAAATCTTACAGGAAGCTAGTTCCTAAGGAGCTGATCCCTTCGACCATGGAGGCCCGCATCGCCGATGTCAAACATGTCCTCCGAGGGGAAACTCCTCTTGTCCTGAAGGCGGGCTACTACAACTACCACGGGAAGGACCAATATGTTTCCCGGCGCATTGTTTGGTGTAAGGGCTCTAATGAACTTCCTGATTATATTACTGAAGTCTCCTCTCGTCCTCTAGGTGCAGGTCACTCGGGGACTCCGTCGGGTGCTGGAGCCTCGGCAGGTGTACCACCTTCAGCAGGGGCGCCTCCTTCAGCGGGGGCACCACTTTTCTCTGGTGGAGAGACCCCGACCGGCGAACAATTTCGTCGGGCGGAGAGCTTGGACTCCTCCGAGGAGACTGATGAGGGTGGTTCCCTTCGCCATCGTCGGAGGACGGGGCAATCCCCGCTGAAACCAACCTCCAAGGGGTTGCCCCCCTCGCCTTCTTCACGACAGCACCGACAACCGTCGCCCATCCACGACTTCACTCCTTCCCCAGCCCGGGGTGGGTCGGAGGCACGCCCCTCCACGACCCAAGTCGGCCCTTCTCCTCTTCCCCTCGATGGGATTTTTTACAAGGCCTTCGACCCCGCACAGGAGGATGTTCCCTGGACCCCGATCCAAACGCTGCAAGGGGTCCAGCTCCGACAAAGGGACACATACCCGGAGCTGGCTTTACACCTGGTAGCAGGCTCAATCCTGCCTACTATGAGGTATCCGATCTCCTTAGATCGGAAGGAGATGCGCCGGGATGTACAGGAGATGTGCATGCGTCGGTTAGAGGTAAGACTTTCGCTTTTCTTTTCTTCATCAATAAAACCGGTTGCTCATCTACTAATACTTCTTTTCCTTCCTTCGCAGGAGATGGGGTGTTGGATCATGGGCGAAGCTCCGTTACGTTCTTGACGGAAAGGCTTGAGCTCCTGGGCTCCGCGTAATCCTGCAAAAGGGGATGACCTGGGTGGTGACCCAGAATCCCTCTCCGATGCTTAAATGAGTATATGAACGATGGGGTGGTAAGCAGTAATCTAAGTTCGTATTAGAGAGTGTGTTTTTTGAGGTAACTTCCTCCTTTATATAGGAGGGGAAGTTACTCAGTTACCTGTAACTGCGCCTGGCAGTTTTACCCACGATTCCGTATATCTCGTTCGGGATTCCGTGTATCTCGCCCCACGCTCCGCGTATCTCGCCCACGTTCCGCGTATCTTGGGCACGCCCTGCGTATCTCGGGGGAGGTTATCTTGTATCTCAACCGTTTCCCCACTACTCTATCTAGTAGGCGGGTTTCTTGGTCTTATCCTCTGATCACAAGTCCCAATTCATATCGGGGACTCCAGAGTTATCTTATTCCAGGTCACCACCCAAGACCCCTTGTCTCTAGAGACAGGTCCAGCCTCCTCGGGGCTTTATTGTCGGGGCCTACTCAGAGGCATATCGGGGCCTACTCAGAGGCTTCTTGTCGGGAGCGCTTAGCTCATACATCGGGACCAATCTCGTCGGGACTCTTCATACTGGGCTTCTAGGCCTTCCCGGCCTTTCACGAGGCCCACTGGACTTACTCGCCGTCTATTGACTGTTAACGGGGCTAACGATTACTCAACCGTTCCATCGGGTACCTCTTCGCCTTCGAGGAGGCCCTGGAGCAAGAGCGGGCGGTCACAGCCAAGCTTAAGGAGGATCTCGCGACATCCGAGTCTTCGCGGGGAAAACTGGTCAAGGAGCAGGCCATCCTCGACCGAAAGACTCGGGACCTCCAAAAGCAGGTCCGTGACTTCGAGGGGCTCCTAAAGCGGGAGCGGCAGGAGCGGCAGGTTGCTGAGGACAAGCTGGTCCTTGAAAAGAAGGCTCTGGAGGAGCAAGTTGCTGGGGTTCCCGCACAGCTGGTCGCGGCCGAGACCAAGGGCCGGGAGGATTATCGGAGTTCCGAAGACTTCCTGGCTGATGCTGTAAAGTTCTGCAGCGCGGAGGTGGAGAACACCCTCTTCAATGCAGTTGAGGAACTCCACCTGGAGTATGGCGACGCCATCAACTTCGACAAGTCTCCTTCTCTCGCTCCCTTCGCGAAGAAATACTTTGCTCTCTCGGAGGAGAGTGATCAGGGGAGTGTTGGATCACGGTGGAACTCTGGTACGGACTTTGACGGCAATCCTAGCTCCTTTGCTCCACGCGATCCTGCAAGAGGGGATAGACCGGGCGGTGATCCAGAATCCCTCTCCGATGCTTAAATGAGTATTTCGTATGACTGGCAAGTAATAATCTCAGAGTGTATTCAACTCAACGTAAGTCTTTCTGAGGTGATCTCCTGCCTTTTATAGGCAAAGAGATGCCTCAGGTACCTGGCGAACCGTTAGGGGTGGTTAGCCCGTATCCCGCATATCTCGGACGTGATCTCGCGTATCTCAGCCATGCCCCGCGTATCTCGGCCACGCTCCGTGTATCTTAACCACGTTCCGCGTATCTCGGCCACGCCCCGCATATCTTGGCCTTATCCTCTGATAACGAGTCCCGACTCCCGTCGGGGACTCCAGAGTTATCTCGTTGTGTCACCGCTCGGGGCCCCTCGTCATCGTGACAGGGCCAATCATTCTCAGGGATTCATCATCGGGGCCTACTTAAAGGCTTCTCATCGGGAGCTTCTAGCTCAACCGTCGGGACCGACTCTGTCGGGACCTTGCTTCATCGGGACTCCCTTCGTCGGGACCCTTCTCCTAGGTCATCTTGACATTCATTTTGGGCCTGGTGGGCCTGTTTGCCGTTTCTTCCTCGTTAAAGGGCCTGATGGCTGTAATCGAACCCATCATTTGCCCCCAAGACATGAGGGACTTTTAGTTCAACGTGTCTTCCAACTCCCGATCTTCCAATACTAGAGTCGGGGATCTTTTCCTTGGTTCAGCTTCTTAGTTGTCAATCTTCTCCTCCACGTTTCCTCAGGGTTTTGTAGATAACTGTTATATCCCAAGGGTCTCCTCGGTTCTCCAGTGCATTAAATGCAGTAGATAATGGAGTGACGTTTTCAGCCCACGTGCCTGATTTTTCGCGCCTGTCCTTTTCTGAAAAGTGCTTTTCAGGACGTTTCATCATTACGCCCGTTGTCCTTCTGCACGTTTCATCTCAACGGTCCAGATTAAGACTCTTCGACTTCGACGACTCGGATCGAAGTGTCCTTTTAACCGTCTTCTTCGACTATAAAACCCAACCATGGTACAGTTTCCTGTTATCATCTACAAATTTTCGAAAGCTTACTGCAACTCTTGAGACCTTAGTGTTCCTTCGGCCATCTTTCTGGCAGTGTCAGGTTCATTCTTCCAGCCTCCAATTATCATGTCAGGTAAGGGTTTCTTTTCTATTGTTCGCCTCCATCTTTGCTTAGTTTGGTTGTAATTTTCCGGAAAAACCTAACGTCCCTTTCAATGGCTGATTTCAGACAGTGGATCTGGTTTCGAGGGAAGGAAGCCTTTCAACTTCGACTATGTTCTGAACGAAATTTTCAGCACTGCTTATGATGCAGCTCTCCGGGAAGGATGTATCATTTCCACCAGAGAAGCCGATGCTCAAGGCCGGAAATGCATACCACAAGTTCAGAGTGAAGAGGAGCTACTTCTTCATCGGAAACTCCTCGATCCCATGACCCCGATAGCCAATCCTCCAACGGTTGACCCTGTGGAGCCTTCTGCCATAGACCTTGCGGACCCTGTTCCCGTTGATGCCGCTAACAAGGATTAGGCCTAATTGCTTATCGCTAGAATCTTTGTATTCTCCTCCTTTTGTAATCATCGGGCCTTCGAGCCCCATTAATATCAGACTTTCTTAGTTCCGATTCTTTCGTTGCACTTCTCCCAGTGGCTTTACTATACTCTCTTAAGTCGAAACCTCGATACTTAAGATATTCTCGTACATCACTTAAGACGATTTTATCTCGTGCACCACTTAAGACGACTTAATATCGTGCACCACTGAAGGCGACTTTACATCGTGCACCACTTAAGGCGACTTTTCAACCTGCGCCACTTAAGGCGACTTAATATTGTGCATCACTGAAGACGACTTTACATCGTGCACCACTTAAGGCGACTTAATATCGTGCACCACTGAAGGCGACTTCCCTCGTGCACCACTCAAGGCGACTTAATATCGTGCACCACTCAAGGCGACCTTTTGATTCCGCGCACCACTTAAGGCGACTTAGTTCCGTGCATCACTTAAGACGACTTAATTACTACTTAGAGTGAATCTAAGGATCACGCATCACTTAAGACGACTTAATATCGTGCACCACTCAAGGCGACTTTTTGATACTTAGAATAAATCTAAGGATCGTGCACCACTCAAGGCGACTTAATATCGTGCACCACTCAAGGCGACTTTTTGATACTTAGAATAAATCTATGGATCGTGCACCACTCAAGGCGACTTAATATCGTGCACCACTCAAGGCGACTTTTTGATACTTAGAATAAATCTAAGGATCGTGCACCACTCAAGGCGACTTAATATCGAGTGCATCACTTAAGACGACTTTTTGGATACTTAGGATAAATCTAAGTATTGTGCACCACTTAAGGCGTCTTTTCTCGGGCATCACTTAAGACGACTTAAAATCGGGTGCATCACTTAAGACGACTTTCGGATACTTAGAATAAATCTAAGTATTGTGCACCACTTAAGGCGTCTTTTCTCGTGCACCACTGAAGGCGAATTTCCCCGTGCACCACTGAAGGCGACTTTTGGATACTTAGAATAAATCTAAGTATTGTGCACCACTTAAGGCGTCTTTTCTCGTGCACCACTGAAGGCGACTTTCCCCGTGCACCACTGAAGGCGACTTTTGGATACTTAGTATAAATCTAAGTATTGTGCACCACTTAAGGCGACTTTCCTCGTGCACCACTGAAGGCGAATTTTCTCGTGCACCACTGAAGGCGACTTTCCCCGTGCACCACTGAAGGCGACTTTTGGATACTTAGTATAAATCTAAGTATTGTGCACCACTTAAGGCAACTTTCCTCGTGCACCACTGAAGGCGACTTTTCTCGTGCACCACTGAAGGCGACTTTTGGATACTTAGAATAAATCTAAGTATTGTGCACCACTTAAGGCGTCTTTTCTCGTGCACCACTGAAGGCGACTTTCCCCGTGCACCACTGAAGGCGACTTTTGGATACTTAGTATAAATTTAAGTATTGTGCACCACTTAAGGCGACTTTCCTCGTGCACCACTGAAGGCGACTTTTCTCGTGCACCACTGAAGGCGACTTTCCCCGTGCACCACTGAAGGCGACTTTTGGATACTTAGTATAAATCTAAGTATTGTGCACCACTTAAGGAGACTTTCCTCGTGCACCACTGAAGGCGACTTTTCTCGTGCACCACTGAAGGCGACTTTTACACTTAGCATAAATCTAAGGACAACTCTTATTTGGAAGCAACCTCTTTATTGACGGCATAAGATTGGCTTACATAGAATTAAACGATAAACAGCATACACCACTTAAGGCGATTTTACATCGGGCACCACTTAAGGCGACTTTATCGGGCACCACTTAAGGCGTCTTTCTTCAAGCATGGTGTTTCTTCAAGTGTTCGCCACTAAAAGAATGCTTTAACGTTCTGCCATCGAGGTCTTCCAACTTGTATGCGTTCGGAGCTGGCATCCCCACGACCTTATAGGGTCCTTCCCATTTTGGTGACATCTTGTTGATTCGATCTAAAAGGGTGAACTCGTTGCGATGCCAAACCAGCTCCCCGACAAAGAATTGTCGGGACTTCACTCGCCGATTGTAGTATCTGGCCGTCGCTAAGCGCATTCGAGCTTGGACTTCATCGGCTTCCCGCCTTTTCTCTTCGAGTAGGTCCAAGTCCAGACGTCTCACTTCATCGTTCGTTAGGGGCTCGTAATATCTCATCCGATGGGATGCCACAGCTACCTCCACAGGGGCGACAGCTTCCGTGCCATAAACGAGGCCAAACGGAGTCTCCCCTGTTGATCGTTTGGGTGTCGTTCTAACAGCCCAAAGCACATTTTCCAGTTCGTTCAGCCACTTGCCCTTCAAGGCGTAGACCCTCTTTTTCAGGCCATCCATCACGATTTTGTTGGCTGACTCCACCTGGCCATTAGTCTGAGCATGGCGTACGGAAGCGGTCTGATGCTCAATGTTCAGTTCTTCCAGATACTCCCTCACCTGAGAGCCCTTAAATGGTGGGCCATTGTCGCTGATCACCACCTTAGGAATCCCGTATCTGGATACGATGTGGGTTTGGAGGAACTTGACGATCTGGTTCCCCGTTGTTCTGGCCAATGCCTTCGCCTCTATCCATTTCGAAAAATAATCGATAGCTACAAGTAAATACTTACATTGTCCTTGTGCTTGTGGAAGAGGTCCCACCAAGTCGATGCCCCACTGCGCGAAGGGCCAAGCGCTCTTGATGGATGTCAGGTTGGCGGCCGGAGCCATGATACTCGGGGCGTACCTCTGGCACGCGTCGCATGATCGGACCAACGCCGTTGCTTCTTTGTTCATCGTGGGCCAATAGTAGCCCAAGTTCAACACCTTCCTCATAATGGATCGAGCCCCTTCGTGACAAGCCGCGACCCCCTAATGCATTTCCTTCAGGATTCGACTGGTGTCGGGTTCTGCCACACACTTCAAGTACGGAGTCGAGAACCAGCCCTTCTTGTACAGCTGATTGTCCAGCATCACATAATTAGACGCGATCCGACATATCCTGTCTGCTGCTACCTTATCTTCGGGGACTGCCCCCGTAGTCAGATACGCGACTATCGGGGTCATCCAAGTGGGCTCTTCCTCCGATTTTGTCTCAATGGTGCACACCTGCGTTGGGTCGATGTTTGATAAGATCACCTTCTCCAGGAAGTGCACCTTCCGATTTTCTTCCAAGGGTGCTCCCAGGGCAAATTTGCTCAAGGCGTCTACCTCTACGTTCTCCTCCCCCGGGATAGCCTCGATATCGAAGCTTTTAAAGCTCTCTTTCAGGGCTTGTACCTCTCGCAGATACTTTTTCATTATCGGACTCCTTGCTTCGTATCGCCCTTGAACCTGGTTCACGATTAACGCCGCGTCGCACTTCACTCTCAAGTGATCGATTCCTGTGCCTTTAGCAATTTTTAGACCCGTGATAAGAGCTTCATACTCCGCTTCGTTGTTTGTGGCCTTGAATGTTAAAGCCAAGGCGTATCGGAGCGGTTCACCTTCACCCGGTGGTATCAACAAGAAGCCCGCTCCTGATCCGTCTGAACTCGCGGAGCCATCTGTGTACATCTCCCAGGTATTTTCTTTGTTTGGCTGTTCTGATTGCTATGCCCTCTCTGGTTGTTCTTCTATCGGGACCTCCATGGTTGCCCCCTCTACAGGGCCCGCTTCTTCCAGATCGGGGGCTTTAGACTCTGCTATGAAGTCCGCTAATGCCTGGCCCTTAATGGCTGTTCTCGGAGCGAAGTGTATGCGAAACTCGCTAAGCTCTACTGCCCATTTCACTAATCTCCCCGACGCATCCAGTCGGTTTAAAAAATGCTTCAAAGGCTGGTTCGTTAGCACAGTGATCTCGTGTGCGTGGAAATATGGCCTTAGCTTCCGAGCAGTGATAATCAACGCAAAGAGGTACTTCTCAACGGCGGGATAGTTCAATTCAGATTTGGCAAATGCCTTGCTTACATAATAGACGGGGATTTGATTACCCTCGACAATCTTTACTAACACAGAGCTAATGGCAAATTCAGAAACAACCAAATAAAGGAAGAGCGGCTCGCCTGGAACCGGTTTCGCCAGCGGCGGGAGTGTGCGAAGGTGCTGCTTGAGCGCTTGGAACGCCTCTTCACATTTGGCGGTCCATTCGAATTTTTTGTTGGCCCTCAAGACTTCAAAAAACGGCATTGATCGGTCGCTGGCTTTGGATAAGAAGCGATTCATTGCAGCTAGTCGGCCATTCAGCACTTGCACCTCCCGATGGTTTATCGGAGACTGCATCTCCTCGATTGCCCTCAGCTTCTCAGGATTCACTTCAATTCCTCTTTGGCTCACCATGAAGCCCAAAAACTTCCCTGAGTGGACTCCGAAGGCGCATTTCGTCGGGTTCAAGCGAACTTGATGGAGCCTCATCCGCTCAAACGCCATGGTAAGGTTGTGCACGTGATCCTCGGCTTGTCGGGACTTCACCAGCATATCATCCACGTAAGCTTCCATGGTTTCTCCCAGCATATCTCCAAACAGCTTGTTCACCATCCGTTGGTAGGTTGCCCCGGCATTGATCAACCCGAAAGGCATGACATCGTAGTGATAGATGTCACTGTCTGCGTAGAACGCTGTGTGGGGGGCGTCTTCCTTGGCCATCTTGATCTGGTTGTAGCCTGAATACGCATCCATGAAACTTAACAGCTCATGTCCCGATGTGGCATCCACCAGCTGGTCGATTCTCGGGAGTGGGTAACAGTCCTTTGGGCAAGCCTTGTTCAGGTCGCGGAAATCCACACACATTCGCCATTTCCCGTTAGTCTTCTTCACCAGCACCGGATTAGCAACCCAGGTTTGGAATCGAAGCTCTCTAATAAACCCAGCATCGAGCAACCTGCCCACTTCTTGCTGGATCGCGATCTTCTTGTCCGTGCCCATCGGACGCCTTTTCTGCGTGATAGGCTTGATCGCGGGGTCTATCTTCAGCTCGTGTACGATCACATCGGGGCTGATTCCTGGCATATCGCTGGGGGACCAGGCAAACAGCTCCTTGAACTCCTTCAACAACTCCACCAATTTTTGGGCTGTCTCTTCAGTCAAAGCAGACCCGATTTTCACCTTCCTCTGGGGTCCGTCGATCTCAACTTCTTTCAGATCTTCTACGGGGGCGGGACGCCCAAATTCTTCTCTGGGATCTGTGTCTGTCTGGAGGACAGTCATGGCCTCTCACCTCCTCCTCCGGGTGGCATTAACATAGCATTTTCGGGAAGCCACCTGGTCGCCCTTGACCTCTCCGACTCCGTGGTCGGTCGGGAACTTCATCTTCTGGTGCACAGTCGAGGCAACTGCCATCAGAGGATTAATGGTGGTCCTCCCGATAATCGCGTTGTAGGTCCCCGCGGAATCAACCACGACAAACTCCACGTTCCTCCTTTCTGATTTCCACCCACTACCAAACTCCACTGGTAAGGTGATTACTCCTAGCGGGTAGGAGGTTGAGCCAGAGAACCCGACCATCGGGAAGTTTGCTTCCTTCAGATCTTTCTTTGTCTTCCCCATAGCTTCCAGCGCGTCCATGAACAGAATGTCGGAGGAGCTCCCTCCGTCGATTAGAATTCTCTTCATCTCGAACCCGTCTACATCCAAAGTTACTACTAAGGCATCGTCGTGCGGGGTCTCCACGCCTATGAGGTCTTCTGACGGGAAGGAGATCACCATCTCTTCTTTCAAGGTCCAAGATCGGGACCTTTTACCCAGAACCACCGCCGTAGGGATTCTAGAGGCATAGACCTCTCGGGCGGATGAGGTATCACCTCCAGCAGCAAATCCTCCATGAATCACGTTGATAACTCGTCTCTCCTTGCGAGCACCGGATGACTCTGGATCAGTTCTCTTCTTTTTCGGGGACCGATTGCGGGATCGGGAACGGGACCGCGATCGGGACCGAGAGCGGGATCGACACCGCTTATCCCCGACGAATTCCTTGAGCTTCCCCTTCTGGATTAGATTTTCAATCTCCTTCTTCAGTTCCCGACTGTGATTGGTGTCGTGACCATTTGCGCGGTGAAATCGACAGTAGCGATCCGTGCGGGATCCCAAGAATTCTCTATCTTTCTTCGGGGGGTACCTGGAGATACCTTGTCGTTCCATGACTGTCAGAACCTCCGCCATGGAACAGTTGAGAGGAATGTCAAGGTCCTCTCGCTTATCTTTCCTTGAAGAACGCCTATCGTCCCTCCGATCCGGACGACCTCGATTCTTGCCACTGTCGGGTTTACCGTTTGACTTACGATCGTCGAAAGGTTTACTTGACTGCTTCCCTTTGTTCGACTTTGGGGGCTCCAGTTCTCCCGCGGCTATCTTCGACTCCTGGACATCGATCTGTCGTTTCACCCTCTTCTGTAATGCCTCCATATTCCACACAGCTTTCTCAGCCACGCTGTGCATCAAGTCGGAGCCATAGGGGGCTGTCAGGTTCCGAATGAAGGTACGGATGGTTTCGCCTTCTGAAATTTCCTCATCTATCTCCGCTACACTGGCTGTGTACCGCTGGTAATAGTGAGCCAGCGATTCGTCAGGTCTCTGTACCACCTGGGTCAGGGACCTCACGCTCTTCAATAAACGCCTCCGACCCTGGTACTGCTGAATGAATTGGTCGTGCATGTCTGCCCAGCAAGTGATGCAGCCTGGGGGCAGACTAAAGAACCAGGTCAGGGCCCTTTCTCCCAGTGTGTTCGGGAACAACGTACACACTATGTCTTCACTTGGGGCTCTTCCCAGACATGCCATGAGGTGCTTCTGGACATGGCGAACTGGATCTCCTTCGCCATCATACTCCTTTATTGTGGGGATGCCCAGCCCAGGCGGGGCTAGGGTGTCAATTAGTCGGGGGACGAAGGGATGAGTGGATGAGTGGATCGGTCCCTTAGCTCCGACACCAGTGGCTTCTGCTCTCCCATACAGATGTTCACGATCTTT
This sequence comes from Clarkia xantiana subsp. parviflora, assembly GCA_036873135.1. Lineage (NCBI taxonomy): Eukaryota > Viridiplantae > Streptophyta > Magnoliopsida > Myrtales > Onagraceae > Clarkia > Clarkia xantiana. The sequence goes on along the minus strand of JAPTYO010000017.1, from coordinate 5,000,922 downwards.
ACCACCTGGTCGGGAGTGATGGGACCATTCAGGGGAATGGTCCTGTGCTGTACTGGTCCTGGCCCATCAACCACGAACCTTTCCGGCTGACCGGTTGCCCTACCTCTGTCCTGGCCTCGTGGCGGGGCTTCCTGTGCGTTCCGACCCTCTGTTGGCGGGGTCGCTTCCTCCAACAGGGGCATCTCCTCCTGCCTCCTTGCAGCCTCTCTTCGATCCAAGAGAGCCTCTACAGCCGCCAGAAACATGGGCATAGCTTCCGCTACGGCCCTCGTCAAATCTGTAGCTGGGGGAGCCTCCTGCCCCCTATTGCCCTAGTGCTGAGGAGCAATATCTTCGGGATCTCCGTTGTGCCCCCCTGTCTGGGAGAGCTCAGCCGTGGGATGGTTCTGGTTTTCCTCTTGTTCCGATACTGAATCCAAGTTTGTTGCAGCGGGGTGACGGGAACCACCGGATTGTCCCCTTCTGTTCTTGCCAGCCGCCATCGATCGAGTAGAAGGCATATCAGCTTTTTGTTTGATTCCCACAGACGGCGCCAATGTTGGATCAAGGTGGAACTCTGGTACGGACTTTGACGGCAATCCTAGCTCCTTTGCTCCACGCGATCCTGCAAGAGGGGATAGACCGGGCGGTGACCCAGAATCCCTCTCCGATGCTTAAATGAGTATCTCGTATGACTGGCAAGTAATAATCTCAGAGTGTATTCAACTCAACGTAAGTCTTTCTGAGGTGATCTCCTGCCTTTTATAGGCAAAGAGATGCCTCAGGTACCTGGCGAACCGTTAGGGGTGGTTAGCCCGTATCCCGCATATCTCGGACGTGATCTCGCGTATCTCAGCCATGCCCCGCGTATCTCGGCCACGCTCCGTGTATCTTTACCACGTTCCGCGTATCTCGGCCACGCCCCGCATATCTTGGCCTTATG